>CM060932.1:872227395-877047028 GCA_030765085.1 Allium cepa | reverse complement strand
TAGTTGATGTCGTGATTTTACATTTTCGTTAACTTCACTAGTTATATTTGAATTGGATGATCTTTTAAAATTCTTGGTGGAGATTTCAAAACGTATTCTAGATGATTTTCTGAAGTATCATTTTCCATAGTTTTATTTTCAGAATTCTGTTCAGTATTACTTATTATTTCATCATCATCGTATTTATTAGTTTTGAAATTTTTATCGAACGAAACATGAAGTGTTTCTTCAATGGTTTTAGTTCTCAAATTATAAACTCTATATGCTTTACTACAATCTGAATATCCTATAAAAATTCCTCCATCTGATTTTGAACAAATTTTCCAAAGTTGATCTTTAGTATTTAAGATAAAACATTTTGAGCCAAATATTTTTAAATATGATATGTTTGGTTTTCTTCCATTAAACAGTTCGTATGAAGTATGTTTTGATAGAGGACGAATGGAGACACGATTCAAAACGTAACAGGCAGCTGTTACTGCTTCTGCCAATTGTTTTAGTAGTGTGCTTCCATTTAATAGTGTTCTGGCGCATTCTTGAAGTGTTCTACTTTTCCTTTCTACAACTCCATTCTGTTGTGGAGTTCTTGGAAATGAAAATTATGAACAATTCCTTTCTTTTTACAAAAATTTTCAAATAATTCGTTTTCGAATTCTCCTCCAGGATCTCTTCTAATATTTTGAATTTTTAAATCTTTAGCATTTTGAATTATTTTAACCAAATTTTTAAAATTTTCAAAATTTTCATTTTTATGTTTCATAAAAAATGTCTAAGTGAATGTTGAAAAATCGTCAACGATTACAAAAACATATTTGTTATGATTTATAGACTGAACTTGAGTTGGTCGAAATAAGTCTAGATGTAATAACTCAAGTGGTTGTAATGTTGAAATGATTTTCTTTGATTTAAAAGATGCTTTTGTTAATTTTACTAGTTGACAAGCATCACAAATGTTTTTAACTTTAAAGTTCATTTTTGGTAATCCTTTTACTAAGTTGTTTCTAGATAGTTTACTTATAGTGTGATATCCCGGAATTTTTGGCAATATCAATTTAATAATCTGTGAAAAATTAATTTGATTTGACAAATATTGTTAATAATAAATTTGAATTGATTTAATAATGCTCTTTAATGAATATTTAAATGTGTGATTTTACCATTTAAAAGCTAATTAAATTATTTTCTATTTATAATATATATATATATATATATATATTGTAAATAGATAATCTTTGTTTTAAGTTTAATAAAATAAAGGCATGATTTCTAATTCTAATATTTTTGGTAAATTGGAAATTTGATTTAATTTAATATTGAATAAATAATCACATGACTTTAAAATACTCAAGATAAAAAAAAGATTTAATTTAATTGTTCAAAATTGATTATATCTTAAGTTTAAATTTGAAAAAAAAATGTTTTGTTTTATAGCTTGATAAAATAAGTGATTTATATTATAAAATAACAGTTCTTTTATAAACTATTTTAATTTAATAATAAGTTATATTTAAACTATATCAATATTGTAATATCTTTGAAAATGGGTTTTTAATATAAATAGAAGTTGTTATTTTAATATATGTATATTTTTGAAAGAAGATATGATTTGTAAAGTTAAAATAAAGTCTTTCAAAAATGTTAAAATAAAATAATACTTTATAAATCTTAACATAAGTATTTAATTGTTTAAGTTTAAAATAAAAATAACCCATAAGTAAAATAAATATATAAGTTAAAATTTATAACAAGGACTGAAACAACTTCATATAAAAAAAATGCAAATCAGGCTTTGTTTGTAATATGCCTGTAAAATAAATGTAAAGGTAAGAACAAAGTGTAAAAGAAAGAAAATGTATATGTACATAGGTATAGAGCAAGCTAGGCAAGTAAATTTTATATGATGTAAAGTTTAATATGCAGGCAAGTAAAGGCAAGGGAAAAATTTATAAACAAAGTAAAATAATAAAACAAAAATCTTTGTACAAACCAGACAAATAAAAAAAGTGATTGATATGAAACAAAAATGTGTACTTAAGCTGTAGGCAAGGAAAAATCTATAAACAAATAAGCAAAGTATAAAACAAAATAAAGTAAGGAAAAATAGTTGTAGGTTGACTCTAAAGCAAAGAAACAAAGCAAAGTAGAAATAAGACTCTGGCAAGAATCTTATATAGGAAGTTACATATGCTGCAAAATAGAAAATATCTTTAGACACAAAAATGAGATAAGTGAAACATAAAGTACCATTGCATTAAATGCTTCCATTTCTCAGCATACAAACAAAGTCATTTCGAATTGTATAAAGATCATTTCAGCCTCCATTTGGAAATATCTCTGATCAAAGACAATACCTAAACCAGTAAACACCTTCTTAATACAAACCTGTCTGCTTATTTATATATGCAATGTTTTTTGTTTAGCACAGCTAAATCAGAAAACATAAGTAAGTTTTTATTTACAAACCTAAACTACATCAAAACCAAAGAACAGATGATTCGGAGGAAGAGCAAAACAGTTTACAGTTTTAAAAGTTCAAACTATCTTCAAACAAGAGGTATTCTGCCATCTTCTCTATATGGTGAGTGACATAACAAATTGAATAGTTTAAATTTTAAATTTCTGTTGCGTACTCATCTCTGAGAATATGTTTGTGATGCATATGTATAAATAGGTCCCTGTATATGTATGTGTGCAGTACTGTGATTTGATTTGTGCTCTGTAATGTTTTCCAGGCTCGAAATTTTAATTTTAATTTCCTTCCACATGGTCTTGCTCATGATAAAATCTGGTTATCAAACCAATATTATTTGATTCAAATTAGATTAAGGTTTAAAATCTAAGATTAGTAAAAAAATTGAGTGGCTTGTTTCTGGAACTATTAAAAACAACTGATTATACTAAATATAATTAAACTCAAACTATTTAAATTATAACTCTAGTATTACAAATCGAAAACTTTATACAAAATATGATTTTTAACCTAAGAATTAGGATTCATAGATTAAGACTGAAGGTGGGGTTTGAGTTTTTACTAGTAGTGTATTTCTGGGTTTACCTCGTGATCAAGAGGATGGGTGAGCTCGTGGACTTTCCTGGAGATGGAGGACCGATCATCGAAGTGGGAAAAATTAGTATAAGGTCCGGCAGAGGGACGTGGTGACGCCGGCGACGTTTTCTTCTCTGTAGCCCTAAATTTTTTTTGTCAGGTTGATCTTTGATTCGTTCTCCGTACTGGTGCGATCGAGCGTTACGTGCTCTTGAGGAGAGGTAGAGGAGACATAGACGTGGTGATGGCAAAAATTTTAGCGCCTCTGGTGGACAAGGTGGCGAGGACGGTAGACTTCCAGGTTTTGGGTTGTCTGTGTTTTTCAGGTTTGTGGTTCGAACCTTCATTCTTGATTTTGTGTTGTAATTGTCGTGTTGATGCTTGCGAGGGAGTGTTGGGGTGATGGATGGTGTGGAAGGATCATCGAAGATGATCAGCGACGACCATCGGCACCGTGCATATGCACGGCGCACTGTGTTGTGCCTGGAGGAGTTTGTTGAAGGGGGGTACTCGAGTTTTTAAGGAATTGACTCGGGGAAACTTCACGCGAACTCGAAGCGCATTCGAATTTGACCCGAAGCATTCTTGCTCTGGTCTCGGGTTCGGTAGTTTTGCTACAGGTTGTATAAAACTGCCTGTAGTTTTAAATTTAAACTAAATTTAAAGCAAATTAAATTGTAAGCTAGTTGTAATCATGAATGTTAAATTCAAATGAATTTAAGTTTGTCAACTAAGTTTATACAAAGTGTGAATCTAATTTGAAGTATGAATTCAAATTTAAAATTTTGAATTCAAAACTGAAACAAGATAAAGGTTTTAAATTATTTAAATGTGGATTTTCAGGTTTACAAACCTGACCATTTTCAGATTTTAAATTTCAATTTAAAATTTGAAAACTGAAAATTCAAACAGAGGTTTAAATTCAAAGTTAAGTATAGATTCAAATGTACTTTGGAGTCCTAAGATTTTAAAATGAATTTGGATTTGGAAAATCAGTTTTTAATTCAAGTTATTAAAAGAAAGTTTAAATCAGAATTTTAAAGTTAAATAAATTGTTTAACTTGAATTTGCAAGTTAAAATACAATGTAATTTAAAAGCTAAATTTTTAACTAAAGTTAAGTAATTTAAAGGCCTATCTTATATAAGTTTCATATGAAAATAATAAATGTTATTTTCATTTATTTAAAAGATTATAAATTGAATTTAAATTTAGTTAATGTTTTAATAATAACCATTTTGAATCTTAAATTCAAAATGAAATTTTGAATTTAAATTTGAAATGTAATGTTCTAATATACTTTAATATTAATAAAGTCTTAATAAAGAAATAAATTATCTTAGGGATAATTAAGATATTTAGAGTGATTAAATGATAGGTTAATTAAGAAATGACTTATGTATTTAATTTATAAATTAATAATTTAGATTAATTTATAATTAGAGTTTAATTAAGAAGTAAATTAAGTAATGTTATTAATAAATGAAGATAATTAACTAAGGATTATTAATTAATTAATATAAATGATTAATTTTGGATAATTAATCAGATTAATTAGATAATCTATTATAAATTGTTAAATGTAATTACTTGATAAAAGTAATTAAGAGATTAATTACTTTTTGTAATTAATTTTGTAAATGATAATTTAAGTTAATTAATTCAGTTTAATTAATTTAAGAAATTCATTTGATGAATTGATAAGTGTAATCACTTAGTGTATTCAATGGAGCATAATTACTTAAGGAAGTAATTAATGATTATTACTGAATGTAATCAGTGAAAAATGATGTGTTAATAAAGTAATTTGGATAATTACTTTTGTAATTAATCAAGGGATTAATTAATGGAGATAATTAATTATGGGATAATTAATTTATTAATATGAGTAATTAAGGGTGGTTAATTTACTGATTGATATTATTCAAAGGTGATTAATAATTGTGTTTAATTAAAGATTAATCACTTAATGTAATTAAATTAAATAAAGTAATTTAATTTAAATCTGAATTGGAGATCATTAATTAACATAATTAATGATGTAATTAAAAATTGTTTAATAAAGTAATAATCAATAATGTGGTGATTAATTTATGTAGTTAATTAGGATAAATGTAATTAATCATATGTAATTAATAAATGAATTAATTAAATGTTAATTACTATAAATGGTTTAGGATAATTAATTTGTGAAATTAAATAAAGACTAATTACTTATTGTAATTAAAAGATGATTAATCAAAGGTGTTTAATCAAGATAAATATCTAGAGAATAATTAATTAATTTGATTTATAATTAATTTAATGGTTGTATAAGCAAGATTTATAGATGAAGTAATTAATTTAATTTACTTTAAATTAATTAGAGATAGACGTAGTTAATTTAATTCATTTTAAATTAATTATAGATTGTGATTTATAAATCATTGCTTATGGATGAATGATATTGATATTTCATTGATGATTGTGATATCAGATATGAGATAAATAATATCTATGTGATATGGATGTTGATTTAAGTATGATAATATTTAATCATCTGTTAGGATGATAATATTGATTATCTGTATGTGATGATGATATGATTATCTATTGTGATATTGTGAATTATCTATCTGTGTGTATATTGATAATATTGAATGGAACTGTTAAGACTAAATAGACAACTTGGCCTTAAAAGACATGTTTTGGATTTCGATGAGACCGGGATCGGTTTTCCACATTTGGAACATCCAAAAACCACATCGTTTCCAATTTAACGATAGGTCGTGAATCTGAAGTGAAGATGAAGATTCAGAGTGCAAGGGTTATTGTCGTTAACTCTGAGGGTGATTCCAAAATGAGTGTAACGAGATAATGCCTTCGGTTTCGTTCGAACCCGAAACGAACTTGTATGGATTGAATGCTTTCAACACATTGTCAGGTGGGCGATGAGCATTCTAAGAAATGTATTCTCTAAAGGTAATCGTAGCTTCAAGCCTCATCAACCGGGAATGGCTAAAACAGGGGAGGTGCAGCAAGATTAGGTGGGTCATGCCCAAGAAGGACAAGGATATTCCCCTGTCTAGATGTCCCTTTATTTCGGCTTAGTGGGCAGTAGCGACGGCTATCTGCGGGGTTATCTTGTTCGGGACTGTTGAGTAAGGAATGGTTCCGGCCTTGTGTTGCAGGGGGTCGGGAGTGATCCTCGGTACGTTGATCTAGGCCACGTACTGTGACGGGCGGTACCCCAGTAGCCCTGCCATTGTATGGAATCCATAATCCAATAAGTGCCAACGGTTTTGATTGTATTACCCACTTTTGTGGCTAGTAGCTGGAATTTAATCATGTAACAATTTCGGCTATTTTCTATTTACTTGAAAACCCTAGACCTATTATAATATCACAAAATTTCCTATCAAATGTTTTGGTTAGCGTAAGGTAAAAACTTACCCATGTTTATTTGTGGGGAGTCTTACGTGATACCTTTTGTTTTCAAAGGATTTTCAAAATTAAGCAACTTTAACCTGTTACTCACACCAGACCCATGTCTGACCCGGAGTTTATTTCTGTTTTTCATAAACTCTCGGGTACCCAATTTTTTTTACGGGTAGCCAAGGGATTCAGGTTGGCTTTGACGAATTCTGGAAGAGCAATGGAGCAGGAGGCTTCAGCGTTGTAGATATATATAGTTCCGCTGTGTTGGTATCTCTGTGTGTTTTGTGTATTGAGTTGTATAACTAGACAGGTGTTTATAACTGTCTAGTGTGTGATGTATTATCTGTATAACTCTGGTTGATGTGTATATTATGTAAATACTTATGTGATTATTATAATTTATTCGTTCCGCTGTGAGATTCTGATGTTGTTGTTCTTTCTTCTTTATCTTTTCTATTTTCTCATCCCATTCTTTCTTCATGACGAAGCGGTTTCCTGGGCGTAGGAAGCCGGGTCGTCACAGTTGGTATCAGAGCGCTAGGTTGAGTGAATACCTAGGCTCTTGAGTGATTTCTTTCTTGAGAGAGCGTATTTGTAATTTTGATATATAATATATATATTTATTTCTTTCTACTTATTTGTTGGGATACCTGTTCAGGTTTTCCAATATAAGTTACAAAGGTAGGTAGAGTAGTGGTGTGTGTAACACGACTACCAATGGTTGGAGTTTGAATGTTTGAGGTGGGAAGTGTATTTGTCGAGACTGTAGACCTAATACCGTCTCAAGTGAGCTTTGGGTGGTGTAAGGATTTCATTAATCTCTGAAGGAAATCTGTTAAAGTTCGGAGATCACTTTTGAAGCGTAAGTTTGGATGAGCTAGAGTTTGGATCTGTCGGTTGGACAGAAGCAAGTCATGATATCTTGATACATCAAGGTGTAGTAACTGTGTGATGAGACACAGTGAATATGTATGTCTCCAAAGATGTTTCTTTGGAACAAGTTAAGGAAGAGTGTTTGTTTCAGTTGTGGCTGTGTTCAGCTGGATGTTTCTGTTTGCTCTGAGGTCCGAGTTTCTCGAAGAGCTTTGGATTAGGAAGTCTTCTGGCTTAGCAGTTTTCCTTGGGGTAACTTAAGAAGCAGCAGAGTAGATCCATTTCTTCGATGGATTGGCCACATAAGTGTAAGCTTTTCTGATTTGTTAAGAGAGAGCAGTATCTTTGGAATTAGGCTGGATCGATCGCAAAAGTGACTTGCGATAGTTTGAGTGTTCTCTTGTGTTTCAGAGATTTTCTCTGGATGTCTTCTGGAAGTTAGAGTTTTGTTAGCATCTGGAGATTGAGTTTGGTGTCGACTGGATTTCCAGGCGTGGTACCGATGGTTCAGCTTAGTAATAGGATGATTTTTGAGTTTGGGGGAAACGACTTGGATTTTTGAGGAACTTCTGAGTTTTATTTCTGGGTATGTGAACTTTATTTTTGGAATGTGTTGTCCAATCTGTGTTCGACCTCAGCATTTACATCTGTTCAATCAGAGTTACGCAGTGGAAGCATGATGGCAACTGTTTAGTTTGGAAGCAATTGGATGTTGCAATATTTGGATTGGAGAGTTCTACAGAAATTTTTTCAGGATATCGAGGCCAGTTTGGAGTGCACCTGTTTTATCTTTTCTGGATGAGAGAAGTGAGTTCCGTCTTCTGGTTTTGGAATAGAGTTTGTGTTCTCAGTTTTGGTTGATCTTGGGAAGATCATTTTGTTGGATTGTCTTTGGTTCAGTTTGTTTCTAAGGACATCAGCAAGAGTTGAGCTGATCAGGAAAGATGCACAAGATCGTCCGTAGAGTTTTGTGGATAAGAGATGGAGGAATTTGGATTTCGATGTCGGAGATTCGATTTTGGATAAGTGTTTGGTTTTCAGGATTGAATTGTCAGTTTGGATAACAGGAATTCGTTGTGTTTCACGTATCTCTGAGGGAGTACGTGTAAGATCTGTCTCTGGTTATAGAACTAGCAGTTCAGGAAGTTTTAGTTGTTGAGTCAGACTTCTTTGTAGTCTGATATCCTGTCTTGTTTTGTGGATCTAGATAAGTGGAAGCTCTGTAGCTTAGTAGTTTTGTTTGTTTGGATTTTATAGTGCGGGTATTTCAGTATTTATACCTGGGAAACTCGAGAAAATTCTATCTAGAATTCTGTCTAGATAGTTAAATTTGTTTGATTGGATGAATTGATTGCTATGGTTGTTAGCATATGATTGATATATGCTTGTGTTTTAAAATTAAATTTTTAATTAGATTATTAAATTACCTTTGTTTTAAATTTCGGGGACGAAATTCTTTTAAGGAGGGAGGAATGTGATATCCCGGAATTTTTGGCAATATCAATTTAATAATCTATGATAAAATTAAATTGATTTAACAAATATTGTCAATAATAAATTTGAATTGATTTAATAATGTTCTTTAATGAATATTTAAATGTGTGATTTTACCTTTAAAAGCTAATTAGATTGTTTTCTATTTATAATATATATATATATATATTGTAAATAGATAATCTTTGTTTAAAGTTTAATAAAATAAAGGCATGATTTCTAATTCTAATATTTTTGGTAAATTGGAAATTTGATTTAATTTAATATTGAATAAATAATCATATGACTTTAAAATACTCAAAATAAAAAAAAGATTTAATTTAATTGTTCAAAATTGATTATAGCTTAAGTTTAAATTTGAACAAAAATTGTTTTGTTTTATAGCTTGATAAAATAAGTGATTTATATTATAAAAGAACAGTCTTTTATAAATTATTTTAATTTAATAAAAAGTTATATTTAAACTATATCAATATTGTAATATCTTTGAAAATGGGTTTTAATATAAATAGAAGTTGTTATTTTAATATATGTATATTTTTGAAAGAATCTATGATTTGTAAAGTTAAAATAAAGTCTTTCACAATTGTTAAAATAAAATAATACTTTATAAATCTTAACATAAGTATTTAATTGTTTAAGTTTAAAATAAAAGTAACCCATAAGTAAAATAAATATATAAGTTAAAATTTATAACAAGGACTGAAACAACTTCATATAAAATAATAATAATGCAAATCAGGCTTTGTTTGTAATATGCTTGTAAAATAAATGTAAAGGTAAGAACAAAGTGTAAAAGAAAGAAAATGTATATGTACATAGGTATAAAAGCAAGCTAGGCAAGTAAATTTTATATGATGTAAAGTTTAATATGCAGGCAAGTAAAGGCAAGGGAAAAATTTATAAACAAAGTAAAATAATAAAACAAAAATCTTTGTACAAACCAGACAAATAAAAAAAGTGATTGATATGAAACAAAAATGTGTACTTAAGCTGCAGGCAAGGAAAAATCTATAAACAAATAAGCAAAGTATAAAACATAATAAAGTAAGGAAAAATAGTTGCAGGTTGACTCTAAAGCAAAGAAACAAATCAAAGTAAAAATAAGACTCAGGCAAGAATCTTATATAGGAAGTTACATATGCTGCAAAATAGAAAATATCTTTAGACACAAAAATGAGATAAGTGAAACATAAAGTACCATTGCATTAAATGCTTCCATTTCTCAGCATACACACAAAGTCATTTCGAATTGTATAAAGATCATTTCAGCCTCCATTTGGAAATATCTCTGGTCAAAGACAATACCTAAACCAGTAAACACCTTCTTAATACAAACCTATCTGCTTATTTATATATGCAATGTTTTTTGTTTAGCACAGCTAAATCAGAAAGCATAAGTAAATTTTTATTTACAAACCTAAACTGCATCAAAACCAAAGAACAGATGATTTGGAGGAAGAGCAAAACAGTTTACAGTTTTAAAAGTTCAAACTATCTTCAAACAAGAGGTATTCTGCCATCTTCTCTATATGGTGAGTAACATAACAAATTGAATTGTTTAAATTTTAAATTTCTGTTGCATACTCATCTCTGAGAATATGTTTGTGATGCATATGTATAAATAGGTCCCTGTATATGTATGTGTGCAGTACTGTGATTTGATTTGTGCTCTGTAATGTTTTCCAGGCTCGAAATTTTAATTTTAATTTGCTTCCACATGGTCTTGCTCATGATAAAATCTGGTTATCAAACCAATATTATTTGATTCAAATTAGATTAAGGTTTAAAATCTAAGATTAGTAAAAAAATTGAGTGGCTTGTTTCTGGAACTATTAAAAACAACTGATTATACTAAATATAATTAAACTCAAACTATTTAAATTATAACTCTAGTATTACAAATCGAAAACTTTATACAAAATATGATTTTTAACCTAAGAATTAGGATTCATAGATTAAGATTGAAGGTGGGGTTTGAGTTTTTACTAGTAGTGTATTTCTGGGTTTACCTCGTGATCAAGAGGATGGGTGAGCTCGTGGACTTTCCTGGAGATGGAGGACCGATCATCGAAGTGGGAAAAATTAGTATAAGGTCCGGTAGAGGGACGTGGTGACGCCGGCGACGTTTTCTTCTCTGTAGCCCTAAAAATTTTTTGTCAGGTTGATCTTCGATTCGTTCTCCCTACTGGTGCGATCGAGCGTTACGTGCTCTTGAGGGGAGGTAGAGGAGACATAGACGTGGTGATGGCAAAAATTTTAGCGCCTCTGGTGGACAAGGTGGCGAGGACGGTAGACTTCCAGGTTTTGGGTTGTGGGTTGTCTGTGTTTTTCAGGTTTGTGGTTCGAACCTTCATTCTTGATTTCGTGTTGGAATTGTTGTGTTGATGCTTGCGAGGGAGTGTTGGGGTGATGGATGGTGTGGAAGGATCATCGAAGATGATCAGCGGCGACCATCGGCACCGTGCATATGCACGGCGCACTGTGTTGTGCCTGGAGGGGTTTGTTGAAGGGGGGTACTCGAGTTTATAAGGAATTGACTCGGGGAAACTTCACGCGAACTCGAAGCGCATTCGAATTTGACCCGAAGCATTCTTGCTCTGGTCTCGGGGTTCCTGTATTCTTCGAGACGTAGAGGTATTTTTCTAAAATTAAAATTAATTTTATAATTAGTAGTTGAAGAAAGATATATAGACATAGATCTAGATAGCTAATAAAGTTTTTAATCTATTCGTACGAGGTTCAAATCTATGAAATCAAGTCGAGTTTGGCTCATAGCGATGAAGGGGAATCGAATTGGCAAATTTAAAGAAATTTAAAGGTGAGTAAATCTCACGTTGTTGGGTTTTTATTTAAATTTAAATGATTAAATTTAAATAATTTGATGGATGATTTAATTGTTTGGATGTGTACTGATGATTTGGTGATTTAGTTTTTGGTTGTTCTCGAGTTAATTGTGATTGACTCGAAGTATTTGGGGTTTAAAATTATCTTACACTTAAGTCATAAATACGAAAAATTTTCCATTGTTAGTAAAAGCTTAATGAATTGTGATTCATCAAATTTGAAGGTAATTAAATTGTATAATTAATTAATTTAATTAATTAATGATTCGGGTTGATTTATTTAGTAATTAAGGGTTTTGAATTAATTAATGAAAGTTTAAGTCAATTAATTAGGTTTGATTAATTTAAAATAATCAATGGATAGTTTGTTAGATAATCACTGAAGGTAATTAATAAAATAAAATTACTTTGTGAAATTTATTAAGAGATTTATTAAGATAGTTAAGTAAAGAGTAAATAATGTATGAATGAAGTAGAATGAAGATAGTTAATTACAGTTTTAGGATTTATCGAAATGAATAATAATGTGGTTTGAATTAATGAAATTAAATTTGTTTATGATAAATTAAGTTAAAATTGAAATCCTTAATTTATATAATTAATGATGAAATCAAAGATTGACTAACTAAGAATGATTAACCCATAAAAGAGACTTATGAAGTTAAGTAATATAAGTTATTACGGATTACTGTAATTAAAACAGTGAATTAATTCATGAGGTAATTAAGATTGCTATTGATTGTGTTCAAGAAGAATTATATCGTGATAATTAATTAAAGATAATTACTTGAATGCAATCGAAAGACAATTAAATCCAATGTGATTGATTAAGATGAAAATGAAGGGTTGATTAATTAATTGATTTGAGATCAATTAATATTTAATGAAGGAACGGAAGTGGATGGTATTAGTAATTCCATCAGGATTAATTTAATTAATTTGGAAGTGATTAAGGTTTTCTTATGAATGATTGGATGGTATTGAATGCTTTGGATGAATTGATATCTCTGATATGAAATATTGTGTATTTCATCTGGATAATTTTTGTAAGTGTGGCATGAGTTGCGAAGAGGCCGGGGTCGGGTATTGGGAAATACCGAAACCATTTCGAAATTTTATAAATTGATTTGTGAAATCAATACGATGAAATGAAGAGATTTAAGTGAATCAATTTATTATATCTAAGTTTGGTACTTAGAGAATTATATGTGAAATAGAGGTTGTCTATAGTAAATTGTGAATTGGTTAAATTGATATAAGTTACCCGGGTTTTATATAAGTTGTTTGCTTTGGTATTCCATGTTAGTTGGGTTTACTCACGCTGGTTTCCAGCCTGACCCGGGTGTTACTTTGGTGTAATGCTCGGGTCAGACCGAGTATTACAGTTTTTCAGGTAGGTACGTTTTGGAGCTCAGGAGACGAGCTGGATGGCTATAGCGTATAAAATATTTCCGCTGTATTATATTGTTGAGTATGTGAGACATGATAATTGTATATATTCAGTGACTGTATATATGTGAAAACTCTGATGTATATTAAATGTAATCGACAGATATAGTATTCTTTTGTAAAATGTTATTATTTATTATTATATTTTTATCCACTGCGAATGTGAGATGTTGGGATTTCGGTTCTTCTTCTTCTATCTCTTTCTTCTTTTTCATAACCATCTGGAATTTTCGGGTTCGAAAATTTCGGGTCGTTACAGTTGGTATCAGAGCTGAAGGTTAAGCAAGAACCTTGGCTCTGGTGGGGATTACTCATTGAATAGAGTCCGTAGTACTCTAGAATGAGTTGAGTATATATACGTATGAGAGCGTACTTTTTATTTTCTTATAAAGATTTTAAATGATTTTAAATAAAAATATATTTTGATATATATAAAGCAATATTTCCTTCTAATAAATATTTAGGCGATTGGTTATTAAATCATTGGAATTAAGTTAAGAAGTAATACAAAATACGATCAAATTGAAACTTATAACCAAAGTTGAAGAATAAACTTATATAACAAAATGGAATTTGAAATATAGATTGTAAATGTAATTTATAAATTGAAATAAACTTCATAAATAAATGAGATTATAATTTGAAATAGAATTCCAGAGAATATTGGAAAATAAAGTAAGATGAAATTCCAGAGTAATGTTTAAATGTGAATTGGATGGATTGGAAATTTGAAATTTTTGGGAAAATTTAAAGTTCCTTTGGATTTGAGAGTGGTTTCCAAAGGTTTTGGAGAAATAATAGTATTATTTCAAAAAAAAAAAAAAAATTAAAGAGATAAAAGCATTGAACTCTTTCGGTCACTGGAAAGTAACGTCAGTGATGACTGCAAAATTATCGATGTTCATTTTCGAGTTTCTAGAAGAGAAATTGCTACCAAATTGTTTTAAATTGGAATTTTTTGTGAATTGGGTTTGGTTTTGAAATTCAAAGGGATAATTGAATTTGCCAAAGAATTTTGGATATAGTTGAATTCTAAGGTGATATTGAAATTTCGGAAAAAAAATTGTTTAAAACTCTGGAATCTTGTTTAAAACGTTTATGGAATAATAAAAATATATATTGGCCAAATAAATGTATAATTCTGAGTTAAAAGCAAAATGTGAATGTAATTGATTATCAATAAAAGTTGTAAAATTTAAATTATAATTAAAGTTGTACAAATTTAAAATTCAAATGGGAAATTTGTATTGGATTAACTTGAAAAGGGTATTGAACTTGAAGAGAGTTCAATTGATATTAGCCAGATCTATCTAAATAATTTGGAATTGTAATTAAAGTGGAATTGGTTTAAGATCAAATGGAATTTGATTTGAAGTTGGAAAGAAATTGGAAATTAATTCAATTGAGTGGGAATGAATTAAGTCCAATGGAAATTGGAGTTATGGGGATCGGGTCAATTTAAACGGGAATGGAAATTTAAATTGAATTGTTGGGGAAGTGAACAGTTTTGACTCTGGACTATTTTTAATATAACTTGTTTTAATATAAACTTATTTTTCCAAGCTACTAAATCTATATACAACCTTTCTTTCTTAAAACCAAATTATTTTATACTCGTTTTACAATTGTTTTGGAGCTATTTAACCATTTTTCAACTGTTTTCTAAACTAACTACTACTTTTCAACTATTTTACAAATTAATTACTAATTTACAATTATTTTGCAATTATCTAAGATTTCTATAACTATTTAATTATTTTCCAACTATTTTCACAAGTAGTCGACTATTTTACAGCTATTTTGCAACTATTGATTATTTTTCAAATACTTATCTATTTTTTTAAAATTTTTAAAGCTATTTTCTAAATATAAAAATGGTCGGAGTTCAAACTGTTATTGATGAAATACCCAACTGAGGTAAGAATTGAGATAATAATCCAGATGGGATTAAGGCAAATGCGAATAAGTGAATAAAAATTTAAGTGAATGTGAATAGAAAGGTAATTGATATTGGAAAGAGAAATCGAATTTGAATATTCGATTTTGAGTAAACAAAGTTATATCTTTGTTATATATTCTCCCCTTATTGAATCCATCGTTGGAAGAAAAGGGGCTTTCAAAGTGTTTGAAGTACAAAAGGAAATTTTATACAGGTTTGAAAGGATCCAAAGTTTTAAAAATTATATATATATATATATATATAAAGGATTTATGAGGATATAGAAATGGTTTTGGGAACCATTGGATTTGGAAAGGCTTTTGATTTTGGATAAAATCAATATTTAAAATCTGGAAAGCCTATTTTGAGAATTATCGATTTTGGGGATAATCGATTTTGTGTAAAGGAGCTTTGATAAAATTCATACTAGGTGTATGATTTGAAAGATACTATATGTGTATAGTATAAAGTATTTTGATGATGGCTCTGGAGAAAAAGGCACTCCCTTGAAATGGACTTCTCGGGAGTGCCACCGGGTGGTGCTGCCTTGAGCCCCAAGGGGGGGGGTTCTAAAGTTGATTCTGTGAGGAGTCCGGACAAAACTAGTTCCTGAGGATTATGAGTAGTGTATACCATAGTGAAAGTCATGTGTGCCACTGAGAACCAACAATATACGTTTGATTTTATATCGGTAGACTGTGACCTATGGTATAACATAGCGAAAGTCGTGTGTGCCGCTGAGAGCCAACAGTCTGTGTTTGATTTTATATCGGCAGACTGCGACCTATGTAGGAGTGGAGAGGTTTCATTCCAATAACGTAATCAGAGGCCGCGGAGAGCCTGCAGTTACATGGACTTTTGCTGTGACAGCAACGTAACCCTGGATGTAACTGTGATCTGTTGTATGGGATCCATGGCGTAATCGAGAGGGAGCGGAGAGCCTGCAGTTACATGGACTTTTGCTGCGACTGCAACGTAACCCTGGGATGTAACTGTGACCATGGATGGGGGTGATGATTTCCAGAGCATTCTCACCAAGATATTTCCTTTATTTTCAAAAACTGTTTGCGATATTTTCAATAAAATTATTTTCCAAATGTTTTCACTGGGTGTTGAAAACGGGTTTACCAAGCACTTATAGATTTTCAGTCCTACGCCTGATCCACGTATGACTGAATTTCTGTGAGAACAAGGATGAACTGGTTGAGGCATCGAGTTATAAAAGTATTTTTATTAAAATCTATTTTAAATAGTATTATCTAAATATAAAGGCATTTTTAAATTTTTAAATAAAGGTGTTGGAATTGTGAAAGATGGAATAAATCCAAACTAGAAATATGGAAGACAAAATTTGAACTCGGAAAAAAAAAATAATTAAAAAAAAAATTAATGAAGTGATTTTTGTAATTGATTTATAAATTGGAAATAAGCTAATTGGTCAAATAATTGTTTGATTAAGTATGTTAATAAAATTTAACTTGGGTAAACAAATGGTTGTAAATTAATAATGGAACTTGGTAGTGAATTAGAATTGTAAATAGAATTCAACTTGGATTTGATAATGAATTGAATAAGGAAAATGCTATAAAATGCAAATAAAATAGAGTTGGATTGAAAATGTGATGGTTGACTTACAAATAAAATTCAAGCATGATTTGAATAATATTTAATGAAATTTGCAAGTAAATTGGATTTAAGAGAAATGGATTATAATAAATATGGTTTGGGTTGCAAACAAGCCCCAAGTGAAGGGAAATAAATTGAGAATGGCTTGGTGTAAATAAAATAAATTCAATAACGAATTAAGTAATTGAATTAAAAATTAAAATGGGTTAATTGAGTTAAATAATAAATGGATTGAATGGAAATTAAATCAGAGTTTTAATTGAAATTGAGTTCTCGAGATGAACTTAAGTTATGAGGCATATTAATTTGAAGGTAAAATTATTTAATTCAATAAAAGCTTGGTTTCGAGCAAAGTGGAAGACCATTAAATAAAAGTTGGGTTAAATTTATTTGGGAAATGGATATATTTTATGCATTGAATGTCGTCAAGCTCAATGAGATAGTTTTAAAATAAATCCAATGCAGAGATGGAATGAATGGTTGGTGAATAAATTAGAAATGAAATGGAATTACATACAGAATGAGTTGAAATTAATTTGAAGTAATTATAAACTAAAATAAATACTCTATTTAGCGAATATTGTTAAAATTTGCATAGAATGAACTGTCATTTGACGTAAATGGAAGTAATTAAAATTCTATGAATGAATAGAGATTAAATAAAATTGATTTTGAATCATTTGAAGAGAATATAAGCTTGTTTAAATTAAAAATCAATGGAATGTAAGAAATTGAGTTGCAAACCACTGAAATTTGAATGAAATGGCTTATGAATTGATTGAAAGCAATTGAATAAGTTTTAAAATCATATGAATCGCTTATGGAAAGCGTTTGGCACTTGTTGTGTATGTAATGCATGTGTTTAGCTATTGAAAGTAAGTAATATGCTAATAAATTTTCTATATATGGCACTTACATATTCGAATTGAGTAAGTACAGGTACCTGAAGGCCGTTTGGATGGATTTGGATTGCGCTAAATGCTAAAATAAATAAGCTGCTTGCTTAAAATGCTAAATAAGGTACGCCGATGCAATAAAAATAGGAAATATGAACTGTTTTTGCTTTTTCCGACCGTGTGGGTCGATGTATACATATTTATATCTCTTGTCAAATTGCAAAAGCTCCTCCGTACAAAAGAGACTCTGCCAAAAAAAATTTCAAAATTTTGGGAGTTAGATTTTTTTTTTTAAATTTTAGGGAAATTTTTTGTTAACGACAAAACAATTTAAAGTAAATTTCTAGGTAAACTAATATGAATCAATTATACATGGGAAATAGAACTTAATATTCAAAATTGAAAATAAATTGAGTCCATATTAAAACGGGAAAAGCAAATTTGAATAGAAGTATATATGAAATCATATATATGAGAATGTATAAAAAGACTGTAAGGTTACGATTGGATGTTGTTGCTAAGTGAGATATGCAGGTATTAAAGAGAAAAGAGAAAATTGGATTTGATTCCAAAAGATAAATTTATATTGCCCGACAAAAAGGTATGTATTTTAATTTCTGTATGAATTGGATTGGGTTTTTGATATAGCCACTTGGCTTTTGTTTTCTTTTTGGTATTTGGGAAGCCCGTAGAGGCCTTTTGTAGTAGTACCGAGCTAGCCGTGCAAAGGAGACGCTGGCAAATTTTTTTGGGAATTTAGAGAGTTAGAAAATTTTTGAGAAATTTTTGATAGTTCAAAATTTGATTTTAGATTGAAATTTAGATGATTGAGCAAAGGGAGGTTGTTAGATACTATAGAGGGTTTTGGGAAGTTGATTAAGGTGATAGTGGGTTTTTAATAAAAGATAGTTGGTAGGATGTTTAATTGGGAGTTTTGGGAAAAGGTAAACGGGTTTGGAATCATTCTTCCTAACTAGTAATTTCGAGGACGAAATTCTTTTAAGGGGGGAGGAATGTGACGACCCAGAATTTCTAACAATGTAAATTGGAATAGTAATTGATTTTAAAATATTTGAAGGTTAATTTTAAACTTGAATTCCAAATATCAATATTTACTTGAAAATTTAATCATTGAATTATATAGTTTAAATATTGAATTTCATAATTGAAAATTGGGTAAATTGTTGAATCTGAAATTTCTAAGCCTGTTTAAATAATTTGAAGGCTTATAAAATTTATAATGATAACACTGGAGATAATATAATGATTTGAATTTAATTTAAAATAATTTGTTCAGTTTTAATAATATATCGTTTAAATTGGAATTTAAAAATAGCCTTTCGAGGCACAGTTTCGGAATTCGACGAATCAGTTCCATTGGATCCGTAATAGTTAGTTATTATCAGATTTTAATTTTTGAAGCAATCGGAGTTGTCATTTGACCCTGGCAGCTCGAAACGCATAGAACTATTTTAATTGATTTAATTTAAAATTGATCATTTACTTCCGTAACTCGCGCATACAGTCAAATTAGCCTCCGAAACACGTTCCATTGTATTCGGGACGTGGGTAAAACCTTATAATCGCCGGCGGGATTCCTTAAAGGGAGTTCAAAATTTTAATTGACGATTAACGAGACATTTTAAAATTTTATAATATAATAAAATCCGAAGTACGTATGATCCGAGATATGTTTTCCAATGCATACTCAAGAAGCTTCTCCAAATCCGTATATTATTCCCGTCTCCCTCTCTAATCTTCAAACAGAAGATCGAATTCTAAAATAAAAATAAAAGAGAATGGCGGGATAGTTACCTCGCTCCACTCTCCTCCTTTCTGTAAATCGTGACCCTCTTTTTCTTTCACCTTACCTGTGCGAAACCAATACTCCTCTTTCGATTTATTTCTGGGCCATGCTCTCTTCACCTCCAAAATCAAATTTTGAAACCCAGAAAAATAATAATAATAATGGCGATGCATCTTAATCGAGCTCGAACTCGATGGCGAAGAGACGCAAACGCGTGAGAGGGAAGGGTGGACTCGATTTCAGGCCGTTCACCGCGATGAGGGACTCACATCTGTGCACGCGAAGCGGAGATAGAATCGATTTGGAGTTCGCGGCGCTTATGGGGAGGTGAAATCGCGAGCTCGAGGCAGTGGAGGGAAGCTGTTCAAGTTCGTGTTCTCGAACGAAGCGGCGACCTGGCAAGCTCGTTCGTGATGGCGAGGCGACCGCGTGGGCTCTAGATTGAAGCAGATTGGGTTGCGAGATTTGTTCGATGGGGAAGGCAGCGGGCGAGGCGCTGTGGTGTACGATTTGGGAATGTATCTTCGGTCTGCGTGTCGATTGTAGGGGTTCCTGTATTCTTCGAGACGTAGAGGTATTTTTCTAAAATTAAAATTAATTTTATAATTAGTAGTTGAAGAAAGATATATAGACATAGATCTAGATAGCTAATAAAGTTTTTAATCTATTCATACGAGGTTCAAATCTATGAAATCAAGTCGAGTTTGGCTCATAGCGATGAAGGGGAATCGAATTGGCAAATTTAAAGAAATTTAAAGGTGAGTAAATCTCACGTTGTTGGGTTTTTATTTAAATTTAAATGATTAAATTTAAATAATTAGATGGATGATTGAATTGTTTGGATGTGTACTGATGATTTGGTGATTTAGTTTTTGGTTGTTCTCGAGTTAATTGTGATTGACTCGAAGTATTTGGGGTTTAAAATTATCTTACACTTAAGTCATAAATACGAAAATGTTTCCATTGTTAGTAAAAGCTTAATGAATTGTGATTCATCAAATTTGAAGGTAATTAAATTGTATAATAAATTAATTTAATTGATTAATGATTCGGGTTGATTTATTTAGTAATTAAGGGTTTTGAATTAATTAATGAAAATTTAAGTCAATTAATTAGGTTTGATTAATTTAAAATAATCAATGGATAGTTTGTTAGATAATCACTGAAGGTAATTAATAAAATAAAATTACTTTGTGAAATTTATCAAGAGATTTATTAAGATAGTTAAGTAAAGAGTAAATAATGTATGAATGATGTAGAATAAAGATAGTTAATTACAGTTTTGGGATTTATCGAAATGATTAATACTGTGGTTTGAATTAATGAAATTAAATTTGTTTATGATAAATTAAATTAAAATTGAAATCCTTAATTTATATAATTAATGATAAAATCAAAGATTGACTAATTAAGATTGATTAACCCATAAAAGAGACTTATGAAGTTAAGTAATATAAGTTATTACGGATTACTGTAATTAAAACAGTGAATTAATTCATGAGGTAATTAAGATTGCTATTGATTGTGTTCAAGAAAAATTATATCGTGATAATTAATTAAAGATAATTACTTGAATGCAATCGAAAGACAATTAAATCCAATGTGATTGATTAAAATGAAAATGAAGGGTTGATTAATTAATTGATTTGAGATCAATTAATATTTAATGAAGGAACGGAAGTGGATGGTATTAGTAATTCCATCAGGATTAATTTAATTAATTTGGAAGTGATTAAGTTTTGCTTATGAATGATTGGATGATATTGAATGCTTTGGATGAATTGATGTCTCTGATATGAAATATTGTGTATTTCATCTGGATAATTTGGGTAAGTGTGGCATGAGTTGCGAAGAGGCCGGGGTCGAGTATTGGGAAATACCGAAACCATTTCGAATTTTTATAAATTGATTTGTGAAATCAATACGATGAAATGAAGAGATTTAAGTGAATCAGTTTATTATATCTAAGTTTGGTACTTAGAGAATTATATGTGAAATAGAGGTTGTCTATAGTAAATTGTGAATTGGTTAAATTGATATAAGTTACCTGGGTTTTATATAAGTTGTTTGCTATGGTATTCCATGTTAGTTGGGTTTACTCACGCTGGTTTCCAGCCTGACCCGGGTGTTACTTTAGTGTAATGCTCGGGTCAGACCGAGTATTACAGATTTTCAGGTAGGTACGTTCTGGAGCTCAGGAGACGAGCTGGATGGCTATAGCGTATAAAATATTTCCGCTGTATTATATTGTTGAGTATGTGAGACATGATAATTGTATATATTCAGTGACTGTATATATGTGAAAACTCTGATGTATATTAAATGTAATCGACAGATATAGTATTCTTTTGTAAACTGTTATTATTTATTATTATATTTTATCCGCTGCGAATGTGAGATGTTGGGATTTTCGTTCTTCTTCTTCTATCTCTTTCTTCTTTTTCATAACCATCTGGAATTTTCGGGTTCGAAAATTTCGGGTCGTTACATTTTCATTTATTTAAAAGATTATAAATTAAATTTAAATTTAGTTAATGTTTTAATAATAATCATTTTGAATCTTAAGCTCAAAATGAAATTTTGAATTTAAATTTGAAATGTAATGTTCTAATATACTTTAATATTAATAAAGTCTTAATAAAGAAATAAATTATCTTAGGGATAATTAAGATATTTAAAATGATTAAATGATAGGTTAATTAAGAAATGACTTATGTATTTAATTTATAAATTAATAATTTAGATTAATTTATAATTAGAGTTCAATTAGGAAGTAAATTAAGTAATGTGATTAATAAATGAAGATAATTAACTAAGGATTATTAATTAATTAATATATATGATTAATTTTGGATAATTAATCAGATTAATTAGATAATCTATTCTAAATTTTTAAATGTAATTACTTGATAAAAGTAATTAAGAGATTAATTACTTTTTGTAATTAATTTTTTAAATGATAATTTAAGTTAATTAATTCAGTTTAATTAATTTAAGAAATTCATTTGATGAATTGATAAGCGTATCACTTAGTGTATTCAATGGAGCATATTTACTTAAGGAAGTAATCAATTATTATTACTGAATGTAATCAGTGAAATATGATGTATTAATAAAGTAATTTGGATAATTACTTTTGTAATTAATCAAGGGATTAATTAATGGGGATAATTAATTATGGGATAATTAATTTATTAATGTGAGTAATTAAGGGTGGTTAATTTACTGATTGATATTAATCAAAGGTGATTAATAATTGTGTTTAATTAAAGATTAATCACTTAATGTAATTAAATTAAATAAAGTAATTTAATTTAAATCTGAATTAGAGATCATTAATAACATAATTAATGATGTGATTAAAAATTGTTTAATAAAGGAATAATCATTAATGTGGTGATTAATTTATGTAGTTAATTAGGATAATTAAATGTTAATTACTATAAATGGTTTAGGATAATTAATTTGTGAAATTAAACAAAGACTAATTACTTATTGTAATTAGAAGATGATTAATCAAAGGTGTTTAATCAAGATAAATATCTAGAGAATAATTAACTAATTTGATTTATAATTAATTTAATGGTTGTATAAGCAAGATTTATAGATGAAGTAATTAATTTAATTTACTTTAAATTAATTAGAGATAGATGTAGTTAATTTTTAATTCATTTTAAATTAATTATAAATTGTGATTTATAAATCATTGCTTATGGATGAATGATAGTGATATTTCATTGATGATTGTGATCTCAGATATGAGATAAATAATATCTATGTGATATGGATGTTGGTTTAAGTATGATAATATTTAATCATCTGTTTGGATGATAATATTGATTATCTGTATGTGATGATGATATGATTATCTATTGTGATATTGTGAATTATCTATCTGTGTGTATATTGATAATATTGAATGGAACTGTTAAGACTAAATAGACAACTTGGCCTTAAAAGACACGTTTTGGATTTCGATGAGACCGGGATCGGTTTTCCACATTTGGAACATCCAAAAACCACATCGTTTCCAATTTAACGATAGGTCGTGAATCTGAAGTGAAGATGAAGATTCAGAGTGCAAGGGTTATTGTCGTTAACTCTGAGGGTGATTCCAAAATGAGTGTAACGAGATAATGCCTTCGGTTTCGTTCGAACCCGGAACGAACTTGTATGGATTGAATGCTTTCAACACATCGTCAGGTGGGCGATGAGCATTCTAAGAAATGTATTCTCTAAAGGTAATCGTAGCTTCAAGCCTCATCAACCGGGAATGGCTAAAACAGGGGAGGTGCAGCAAGGTTAGGTGGGTCATGCCCAAGAAGGACAAGGATATTCCCCTGTCTAGATGTCCCTTTATTTCGGCTTAGTGGGCAGTAGCGACGGCTATCTGCGGGGTTATCTTGTTCGGGACTGTTGAGTAAGGAATGGTTCCGGCCTTGTGTTGCAGGGGGTCGGGAGTGATCATCGGTACGTTGATCTAGGCCACGTACTGTGACGGGCGGTACCCCAGTAGCCCTGCCATTGTATGGAATCCATAATCCAATAAGTGCCAACGGTTTTGATTGTATTACCCACTTTTGTGGCTAGTAGCTGGAATTTAATCATGTAACAATTTCGGCTATTTTCTATTTACTTGAAAACCCTAGACCTATTATAATATCACAAAATTTCCTATCAAATGTTTTGGTTAGCGTAAGGTAAAAACTTACCCATGTTTATTTGTGGGGAGTCTTACGTGATACCTTTTGTTTTCAAAGGATTTTCAAAATTAAGCAACTTTAACCTGTTACTCACACCAGACCCATGTCTGACCCGGAGTTTATTTCTGTTTTTCATAAACTCTCGGGTACCCAATTTTTTTTACGGGTAGCCAAGGGATTCAGGTTGGCTTTGACGAATTCTGGAAGAGCAATGGAGCAGGAGGCTTCAGCGTTGTAGATATATATAGTTCCGCTGTGTTGGTATCTTTGTGTTGTTTTGTGTATTGAGTTGTATAACTAGACAGGTGTTTATAACTGTCTAGTGTGTGATGTATTATCTGTATAACTCTGGTTGATGTGTATATTATGTAAATACTTATGTGATTATTATAATTTCCGCTGTGAGATTCTGATCTTGTTGTTCTTTCTTCTTTATCTTTTCTATTTTCTCATCCTTTTCTTTCTTCATGACGAAGCGGTTTCCATGGCGTAGGAAGCCGGGTCGTCACATATAGCTTTGAAATTTATGTGACAGAATATCAGTGTTGTGATTAATTTTTTTTAGCTATTAGACACATATCAGTGTTGTGATTAATTTTCATATTTAAAACATATATATTACGTTCTCTAATTCCTTCAAATATAGGATTTTTGTTTTGATCAGAATATTGCATTTATTTTCTGAAAAAGATATACTAAATACCTTATCGCAAAGTTGACTTATTCTAAGCAGATTGTGTTTTAAGTTTTTAACTAATAAAACATTTGTAATAAGAGATAAGTTAGATGTATCGTCATTGCTCACATCGCCTTTGCCAATGACATGTCCTTTGGAGTTATCTCCAAAAGCGACAGAACCTCCATCTGAGTAGATAATATTTGTCAGCATTTCTTTGCTTCCTGTCATGTGTTTTGAGCAACCACTGTCCAATATCCATTTTTCTCTTTTCTTATTTGGTACCTGCAAAAAATATTGAATTGATGTTGGTACCCGCTTTCTCCGTTAGGGTCCTAAGAGTTAGGCTTAGGAAACCAAACCCGAGAGGGTTCAGAGTTCCCTTTAGAAGTATAATTAATATTTTTATGAATACTGAAAATAAATGACTCATATACTTAATTCTTATGAGACTATTGTTAGTTTTTGGTACCCATATTTTGATAGTTTTCTGATTAGTAGTGTTAACTATAGTTTTTTTGTAGTATCTTTTTAAACCTATCATATAACAAATCATATGATTTTCCAGAACTACTATCTTTGCCATAACCTAGACCTCTGTTACTTGAAGTACGTTGGAAATTTCCAATAATTTTAGAGAGATTCTCTCTTCCTTTGTTAAAACTTGAAATATTCTTACTTTGTAGTTTGTTCTTTAGACTCTCTATTTCTAATTCGAAGATTTTATTATTGCTTTTCAAATCATGATTTTCTATAGCTACTAAATCATTCTTGTTTTTCAACGATTCTAATTCTTTTTCAATCATTATGAGTTTATAAGATAAATTTCTTACTGATTTTTGAATTTTTACTAATTCTTCTTCAAGAATTTTCTTCTCATCTCGTAACATATCTACTTCTAGTTCACTCCTATTTAATTTTGCTAATGTATCTTTAATTGATCGTTTCTGATTCTTAACTGTTTTTAACAATTCAGAGTTTACTTCTATTAAATCATCAAAAGAGAATTTACTTACATCGTTTTTAGATGCCATGAAGCACACATTAGCTTGTTCTGTGTCGCTATCACTATCGGAGGACGAAGAGTCGGAATCATCCCAAGTAACTGAAAAAGCTTCCTTTTTTTAACCGTTTCTCGTTTTTGTTTTTCTTG
Organism: Allium cepa; assembly: GCA_030765085.1. Lineage (NCBI taxonomy): Eukaryota > Viridiplantae > Streptophyta > Magnoliopsida > Asparagales > Amaryllidaceae > Allium > Allium cepa. The sequence goes on along the minus strand of CM060932.1, from coordinate 877,021,104 downwards.
AGTTCCAGACAGTTCTTTTTGATGTGGCCTGACTGATTGCACTCGTAGCATTTCAGAGATAAGTTTAAAGGAAAATTGTTTTGACCTTTATTGCTTCCAAAGTTTTTCTTCTTTTTGAACTTCAGGAATTTTCTGAAATTTTTGGCTATGAATGCCATGTCTTCAACACCTTCATCGTCTGATTCTTCTTTCACTGCTTGAAATGCTATTGTTTTACGGTATTGTGCTTGTATTTTTCTTGTCTGCAAATTTACTTCATATGACATTAAGTTTTCTACCAACTCTGGTTTTATGGTAGAAAGATCGTTAGCTTCTTCGATAGCTAAGACTTTTCTTTCTCATTCATCCGTGAGAGAGTTAAGTATTTTTGACACAATATCAGAATCTGTATATTTTTCTCCTAGTGCCAAAAGTGAAGATGTATGTCTTGAAATCTGGAGTACATATCATTTATGGTCTCATCTTGCTTCATTCTAAAGTTTTGAAATTGATTCTTAAGCATAGATATCTTACTCTGTTTAACTTTGTTAATACCTTTATGTGTAACTTTAAGTGTGCGCCATATTTCATATCCAGTAGTACACATACTAACTTTATTGAATTCATTCTTATCTAGTGCACAAAATAACATGTTAATTGCTTTCGCATTTGCAGAAGTATCTAATTTTTGAGTGTTAGACCATTCTGCAAAATCATTAGTAGGAACATGAAATTATTGTTGAATAATGTTCCATGCATCAAACTCATTTGATTGTATATAAACTCTCATCCTACTTGACCAGTAAGCATAGTTTAAACCACTAAATTATGGTGGTCGTGCAGTGGATTGTCCTTCAGTGAAATTAGAGTGACTATTGTTATCCATATTAACAAATATCAAATAACTTTGTTATGGTTATGTGATGACCGTGCTCTGATACCAAATGAAAGTATATGTGGATCGGTTGTATGGATAAATATACTAATTCAAAAATTTGTGTGATATAGCAGCGGAAAATAGTCGATAAATGAAAGAAATGTAAAGCGGTAAGTAAATGACATCAGATATTTTTATACTGGTTCGAACTTCCCATTCTACGACTAGTCCTAGACTCCTGCATTTACTAACATTCTCGCTTAACCCGAAGGAATAGGCACCTAAGCAACCGATCAGGATTTCAATACACTTGCCCGAGCAGCCGAACGGGAATTCCGATACAAAATATTTAGTCTCTTGACTTGATGTGTTCTTAAATAACACTGATTAGTCGATATAGTAAACCCTTCCTATAATCTTCTCATTTGTGGTATGTAGTGTTTGTACGTGAAGAGAATGAAAGATTTAAATAGAATTCTCAATAGAATGCTTGTATGAACATTTTAGAAAGTAAAGATTATAGAAAGTAGAATCAAAATAGGATAGAAAGAATTCTAATGATTGTTGTTAAAAAGAATTTGATTCTTGGCTATATGTATAATGAATCAAGAGTTGTTTTCTTTCACGAATAGTAGTGTTGAAAAGATACAGAAACAACCCTTGAAGTTGAGATGTTTCTCTTCATTGAAGATACGCATCTCTTCATTAAAAACTAGCCGTTATATGAATTCAGCAGGCTGACTGCAGAAAATTCAGCCGTCTGATTCAAACCCGAAAATAAATAGTGCAAAAGGCAGTACATTCAGCCGGCTGACTCAGTGGATTCAGCCAGTTGAATATTGTGATAAATTTAAATATACCCAGTATTCAGCCGGTTGAATTGCTGTAGTCAGCCAGTTGAAATCTGTGTCTTGTGCATGTGCATGTGCATACTTCTAAGATACGTGTCAAATTTATTTTGCAACATACCACTTTGGAGAGATTTTAACATATTTCTAACTAGAATAAAAAATAATAAAACATCTAATCTATCTTCGCGTATTTCTTAATCCATCATTCAAAGATTTATCTTCTTCTGCAAATTTGGTTAGTATACAATAATAATATAGCTTATATAGTTGTCACATTCAAAATTGGAGATTTCTGGATTTTAACAATAAGCATGGCGTAATTGTGTTATTAATTAACACACTTAAACCATGAAAATTTAATGCACCCTCTAACCCACTTACTAACTTTAATGAAATGACATGAAATTAAAAGTAGAATCGATTTTAAGCGTGGTTTATTAACTATTGAATTAGAAACATAAACCATCAAATTTTGATTATACATCAACTTCCATTACCATGATCATATGTAGATGAAGAAGTATTAGTGATTCATATGACTAAGCATAACTTATTTGTTTTGAACAACATAAGCTATCAAACTCAAAATTAAACACAAAATCACACAAATATCTAACTTTCCATTAAGCACAAAAGACACATAAATGAAAAATTATGTTGCATCTACATGATTCAAGAGAGCTTTATTATCCCTAAATTTGAAGAAGTTTAGCCTCTCATATTTTTTATAATAGCAACAAATGTAGAAACTAACATGAAATAAGAAGAAAAGAAAAATGCAAGCTGATGAAAGTAAATTGAGAGCTACTCTACTTGCATAAATAGGAAGAGCATGAAATAAAAAGATATAAAAGGAAATTGCATAAAAGAAAGAGGCTAAGATGCCATTTTTATTTCATGAAACATAAAGCTGACAGCTTACATTTTTAATTTCAAAGAGTAGAAGATATTTACATGTACATAAGAGAGCAATTTATATATGCATAAAATCCTAATTTAATCTCTAGGTTGCTTCCCAAAATGCCCTTTAGGAAGTGTGGCCACCAAGTAACCATTAACCACTAATTAATCCTTCATTAAATATGCATGAAGTTTTAACCTCCACTTAGTTGTAGCTTCTAATTGTAGATTAAGTAAGTGGGTGAGTTCCTCCATGAACATGAAATTGAATTATTTTCCCTTTATTCCTTGGTTTCTCTTGTGCATGCATATATCTTTATGAAACCCTCTTGCATATGCATCAAATTTTCTATAAAAATCATGAAAAACGCCCAAATAAAAATTCTCAAATTTACACATGCACAAAAATGATCATTTTTCCTCTGAATGAAGACGAATATATAATGATTTGAAAATAATTGAATTTTGGTTTTAAACATGTTAAAATGTCCAAATATGACATTTATTTCAATAAAAATGGATAGAATATGGATATAAATATATGCACATTTACGTGCACTTCAAATATTTAAGTTAGATTTAAATGGAATAAATACTGAACGGATACCAAAATTCCATGGTGGTATATGGCAAAAAGTTTCAACAATCAAATATAAATTAAATCCATTTATTAATAGTAGTTTTTCCCTCTTGATCTTTGCTACATGTGGAAGTTGATCCACGAATCTAGAAGCATGTAACGACCCGTAAAATTTTGTTAATTTTTAGTGGTTTTATTTAGCGTATTTAATTTGATTTTTGAGAAATTTTAAATAATAATATTTCGAAATAAAATCTTACATTTGGATTACGTATAGTTAAATGTGTCAAATGATAAATTTTCATCAAAAATTAAGAAAATATATTTTAGGGTGTGATTCTGTTCAATTTAAGTCAGTAATAATTTATGTTCATAAAATAATTTATTTGGAAAAATTCAAGGCACAGCTGTTTTATTTGCCACCATTTCTTTTATTTATTTTCAAACGGTTCGCTTTGCCTTTATAATATGTACTTCCATATTTATTCTTGCTGTCCAATCAAGCTATTAATTGCTTTGATTGTTTCTAAAACAGTGTGTAGCTGTTACTTTTACTATCGTTAAAATTTCAATTGCTTAATAATTTTTCCAATTCACATATAGACTTTCCCATTCCTAGCCATTAATAAACTTTGAAATCATCGTCCTTGCCTTTCGTTATTCCCCGTTTTATAATAATAATTGAAATTTATAGCTGTTTCAGTATATAACTTTTACACGTTTTACACTCATTTAATTTAAGCAGTCCATTGCCTTTAATTTTTAAACTGTTCCATTTTCTACCCAGGAAACAGTTCATATTCCATTTCGCTTATAAATCGTTTCCACTTCTACTCATGTGACGACCGCCCATGACTCCCGCACCAAAACAAGAGAATAGTGCGCTGAAAGGCGTGCAAGGCAGCCATGGGTGACCGTCCAGGGTAAAATAAAAATCGAAGAATCTCTATCGTAACTCACAGCGCATGGATAAAATACAATAGAGAAATATATAGTGAAGTCTCATAACAGGAAATCATCATATAAGCATCACAGAAGTTTTATACAATCATCTCAACAAATCCATACATCAAGACCTCACTACAAGCACTCATCAAATACAGCAGCGGATACCCAGTACATATAAGAAAATAATATGCATAGCCTCCTGCTCGTCTTCGTCATCTTCAACGTAGAAACTTCAAGCACAGCACCTGTCACCTGCTTACCTAGTCTGCCCATCCCAACATGGATGAACAGCCCAAGGTAATAAGAGGAGACATAAAACCTTGAGTCAGACAAAGTCTTAGTGAGCAGTAAATTAACTATCAAACATACCAAAAGAGCATAAGGAATAAAAGGAATAGGAACTAAACCATCCCACTCCACCTCTTCTCACAGTGATAGCCCCCAGACACACACTAAGGAGAAGCAATCATAGCATAGCAGGTAATAAAAATAAAGCAATAATCACTCGAGTCAAGGACGATGTTTTCCAAATACAAACCCCCAAGGCCTAAACCAAGATCAGATAAGCACCCAGAAAACACCGCACTTGAGACCGAATGATAGTACAACCAAACATCCATGACTCTGGCTATCACTGTATCATTGCCTTGATATCACCGTTAGTTGAATGACCACCTGTCAAGGGCTAATGGTAACCCCGGTTCTAGCCATAACTCCGCACGTCGTCGCAGCCCGTGCCTAGGAATTTTCGCAACTACCCAGAGTACTAGCACGTCGTCGCAGCCCGTGCCTGGAACGTCGTCGCAGCCCGTTCCAACGTACCCTTGCTTTGAGCATGCTAGAACCTTCAACAACGATAAGATCTCAGCCTCCTAGTCATCCTCCTCGACGACTATTTCCATACTAGCTCAAGCGCCTCTCAAGCTAACCATTATCACCAACTCGGATCGCATCACCGAGTAATCAACATAACTTTGCACGTCGTCGCAGCCCGTGCTTGGAACGTCATCATGACCCGTTCCATCTCAACATCACACTTTGCTTCATCGCATCATAGCAAAGTCTCATCTCAACATCATGGCTTGCCTTCTCGCATCATGGCAAAGTCCCATCTCAATCTCATACTTCGCCTCTTCGCATCATGGCAAAGTCCCTCATCATCGAATCCATCCACATGAGCTTCCATATCCGCTTCATATGCCATCGGCAGCTTTCAACATTCAAGAGCCTTTCCACTTAGCTTTTGAATCATCTTCAAACATCTTGTTCCAAATCAACCACAAGCTAACTTGGAGCAATCACATCTAACATACATTCAAACATTCAAGCATTCAAACAAGATCTATCAAACAATATCATTCATAATGGCAATTTCGTAATTAAGTGAGCAAAAGTCCAACATATGTGAAATCATGATTTTTAACATAGATCTATCAAATCTAAAACATGGGTTTTGTCTCTAATACTTTATAAATAGCTTCTATAGATAAACATCTTCAAATATGATGGATCTACATGCAGACTTAAGGAAAATGCGAGAAAACGCTAACTTTAACACCCAAACATATCACCAATCCCGTATACTCCTTTGGATCCGCGTGAGAGATAACTACCACTCACCAAATCACCCAAACACTACAAAAACTACACACTTCAGATCTGGACAGCAAGGACTTGGGCTTGATCCGGAGAAATTTCACTTGAAACGGTGAAATCTAGCCTCTTCGGATGAAAATCTTCAACTTTGGCTCTTGATCTTTGATCTTGATCTTCAATCTTCAATGGATGTTAGCACTTGATAGAAATAGAGAAAGAAGTGAAGAAAATACTGTAGTCGAGTCTTCAAAATGGCAGCACTTCGTCGCTTCAAAAACCGGTGCCAAAAAGTGAGCCAAACCCCTCTATTTATAGGCTGGAAACTCCTTAGGTCGTCGCCCCTTAGGTCGTCCCCGACCTAACTATGAGTCGTTGCCGACTCATCAGCCCCTACGACCTACGACCTAACCAACACAACATACAACCAAGGCCGACTTACGACTTAACCCAGACGCGACCTAAAACACAGGCCGACCTAACGACTCAACGCACTGCCGACCCAACTGTCACACGACTCAACACACTGCCGCATTTCCTAAGTCCTAGGTCGCCTGACGACTTAACTAGCATGCCGACCTACGACCTAAGACCCTGCCGACTCAACTCCTTGCCGACCTAACACAAAGTCGGTCACGACCTAAAAAGCCTCCGACCTAAAATACTGCCGACTCACTACCTAACTTAGGTCGTTTACGACCTAAGTCTGAACAGTACTCACGCGACCTAACAAACCAGACCGACTCAACGACCTAAGCCCCCCAACGACTCAACGTGCCTGCTGACCTATCCCCCTAGCGTCCTAACGCTAGCCCTTAGGTCGTTGAACGACCTAACTCTAAGTCGCTAACTCGGCGACTTCCTTAAGTCGCTGCCTACTAACACGCTAACCCCTTAACTCGGCAAACCTTATGAGTCGTAACTCGTTGACTCGGCCACTTCCTAAGGTCGTCTACGACTTACTATAGGTCGGTCACCATCACTAAGTCGCCTAACTTTTAGGTCGTTACTTCTATAACTCGGCAACTCTTAGGTCGGTGAATTTCTTATCTCGGCCAACACTCCAACCCGTAACCCCTCCTTGAGTCGGTCCCCTATGAGTCGGTCACGACTCATCCCTTAGCTCGGCAATGCTCATGAGTCGGTCACAACTCATACTCCACCCGGGTTAACTTCTAAACGACTCAAGCTAGAGGCAACACAAACAACACTATCGACCTGCAAATTCTACGATCTATCGACACGTAAAATACGGGTCGTTACATTCTCTCCCCCTTAGGAATTTCGCCCCCGAAATTCCAAGCAAACAATCAGAAATCAAAGATATTCCGCATGCCTACCATCCAAAGCAATCAACAAACCATGCAACCAATTCTAGCCTAGCATGCAGAATTCTAAGACTCAGAACAAGCTACAAATTCATGAGATGTCACGACACTTTAGGGCCATACCTCGAAGAGTCCGGGATGAGCTGCCTTCATCCTCTCTTCCTCCTCCCATGTACAGTCGTTAACATCATCACTCCATTGTACCTTGAGCAACGTAATCGTCTTCCTCCTAAGCTGTTTCGTATCGGTTTCAACAATACGAAGCGGCTTACGAGGTCTCGAAACAACTGGATAAACCTCCAAGTCTTCACAGCTATCAGCAGAAACCACAGTAGTTGGGTCGTGCACATACTTCCGTAGATAAGATACATGAAAAACATTGTGCACACCCGCCATCTTTTCCGGTAACTCCAATCTATAAGCGAGCTTTCCAATTCGCTCGATAATCGGGAATGGTCCAACAAATCTCGGAGTTAACTTTCCTTTCTTTCCGAATCTAATGACACTCTTCAGAGGAGAAATCTTCACAAAGACCATATCACCTACATCGAACTCCAAATCCTTTCGACGTTTATCTGCATAACTCTTCTGACGATCCTGGGCTGCCTTCATTCGTTGCCGAATGATCTCTATGCAATCCGTAGTCTGACGAATCATCTCTGGCCCAAGCATCAGCTTTTCTCCAGCTTCCAACCAACATGTCGGAGAGTTACACGGTCTTCCATATAATGCCTCATATGGTGCCATACCAATGCTCGACTGATAACTGTTATTATAAGCAAACTCCACCAAATGAAGGTGATCCTCCCATGATCCTCCGAAGTCCAAAACACAAGCTCTAAGGAGATCTTCCAAAACTCGGTTGACTCTCTCAGTCTGACCATCTGTTTGAGGGTGATAAGCTGTACTCAAACACAACTCAGTTCCCAAAACTTCCTGGAAGCTCTTCCAAAATCCACTAGTGAACAACGGATCTCGATCGCTCACTATACTCTTCGGAACACCATGGAATCGAACAATCCACTTCACATACAACTCAGCCAACTTCGATGCAGTCCTAGTCGATCGAACAGGAATGAACCTTGCACTTTTAGTCAAACGATCTACGATGACCCAAATCCCTTCATTTCCTGTCCTGGTCCTAGGTAGACCATCGATAAAATCCATCGATACTTGCTCCCACTTCCATGTAGGAACCTCTAATGGCTGAAGTAATCCACTGGGCTTCTTCTGCTCAGCTTTCACCAACTGGCAGTTCATACACTTGGAAATAAAATCTCCAACATCCTTCTTCATACCTTCCCAGTAGTAAGCTCTCTTCATATCCCGATACATCTTATTACCACCTGGATGAATTGTCAACTTCGAGTGATGACTTTCCCTTAGAACTTCATCTCTCAATCCATCCACATCGGGAACAACCAATCTTCCTTGCTTTCGAAGCCAACCCTCTCGATCGACCTCGAATCCCTTATCCTTCTCTGGAGTTAATCCAGCTTCCAAATCTCGGATAATCCTGACAAGCTTATCATCTCTCTTTTGGCTCTCACCAATCCTTTCCACCAGAGTAGGCCTTATCGATAAGTTTGCCAACATCTCAGGTTCCAACTCGCATCTAGGCCTGAAATCAAACTCAGCCAAATACTCGAGACTCCTCCACTCTGAAAACATGGCTCCCAAACCTGCATGTCTTCGACTTAACGCATCAGCCACTGCGTTACCTTTTCCCGGAGTATAGGCTATACCAAAATCATAAGATGCTAGAAACTCTAACCACCTTTGCTGTCGAAGATTCAAATCCTTTTGGGAGAACAGATACTTCAACGACTTATGATCTGTAAACAACTCAAATCTAACCCCCAATAGGTAGTGTCTCCACATCTTCAAAGCAAACACAATCGCCGCTAACTCCAAATCATGAGTTGGATAGTTCCTTTCATGCGGCTTCAGTTGTCGACTAGCATACGCAACAACTTTATCCTTCTGCATTAGCACTGCTCCAAGTCCAGTACCACATGCATCGGTGTAAACCACCATCTCATCATTCCCACTTGGAATAGTCAAAACAGGAGCACTCGTCAGTCGCTCTTTTAGGATTTCAAAAGCTTGCTCACACTTAGCATCCCATCTGAACACTTGGTTCTTTTTCGTCAATCCTGTTAACGGTGCAGCTATCTTGGAAAAGTCTTTGATAAACCGACGATAATATCCTGCTAATCCAAGAAAACTTCTCACATCAGATGCATTCTTAGGCCTAACCCAATCCTGGATCGCTGCCACCTTAGCGGGATCAACCGCTATTCCATTTCCAGAAATAACATGACCTAAGAACCTCACTTCATTCTTCCAGAAGTGACACTTCGAAAACTTAGCCTTCAGCTGATGTTTCCGCAAGATTTCCAAAACAATCCTCAAGTGCGTCTTGTGCTCTTCCTCAGTTCTGGAATAAACCAAAATATCATCCACGAACACAAGCACGAACTTATTCAACTGATCTCTGAACACTCTATTCATAAGATCCACAAAATATGCTGGCGCGTTAGTCAACCCAAACGGCATTACCAGCCACTCATAAAACCCGGATGGTGTCCTGAAAGCAGTCTTCGGCACACTATCCTTCGCCACTCTCAACTGGTGAAATCCCGTTGCCAAATCCATCTGAGAAAACACCTTAGCCTCGTGAAGCTGATCAAACAAGTCATCTATTCTCGGCAATGGATACTTGTTCTTCTTAGTCACCTTATTCAGCTCACGATAATCAACACACAACCTCAACGATCCATCCGCTTTGGTTGCGAACACAACGGGCGCACCCCATTCGGACACACTTCTCCGAATGAATCCTTTCCGTAAAAGGTCATCAACTTGCACCTTCAGCTCTTGCTGCTCCCTCGGTGCCATCCGCCTAAGAGGCATCACAACAGGTCTGGCTCCCTCAACTAGATCGATACGAAACTCGATCTCCCTATGCGGCGGCAACCCTTTGACCTCGTCAAAGACATCCTCAAATCCATTCACAATAGGCACCGATGACAGTCCTTCCCGTGGAACAACTAGCGAATACATGAAGCTCATGAAGACGCCTTCTTCATGCTTACATCGTATCACAACCTTTCGCCCTTCCACATTCCCGATTGTCACCTCAAGCCTCTCACAATCAATCCTAGCCGCATACTTCCTAAGCCAGTCCATACCCAAAATAATTCCGAACCCCGCAAAGTTCAGAACAAAGCAATCACAAACAAACGAGCAATCATGACTCGACACAACTAGACCACGGCATAACATACACAAACATGACGAACCCCCTACCGGATTAGTCACAACCAATGGCCTATCAACAATATCCGGTTTCATACCTAACCGGCTTACCAAATCATCACAAACAAAAGAATGCGACGCTCCAGTATCAAACAACACTCTAACTGGAACACCACAAATAGAAAGAGTACCTTGAACCACCACACTCTTCCCCTTTTCTTCAGCAGTCGGAGCTTTTGAAGACGACGGCACAACTCCCAAAGCATAAGCTTGCACAACTTGCCTGTCCTTCCTCGGTTCTGGACAATCCTTCCTGAAATGCCCTGGCTTATCACAGTTATGGCACTTCGCCGGCGCCTTTGGATTCCTACAATCCTTGGAGAGATGGCCCTTCTTCTGACAATTATAGCAGGTCACTTCGCCCTTTGGCTTCTTCTGGCCATCCTTACTCTTCTGCTGCTGCTGCTTCCTCTTCCTATTCCCACTCTGCTGTGGTTTAGATCCTTCCCTGGTTACAGCAACAACAGAATTTTCCTTAGGGAACAAACTCTCATGCCTAAGGGCTTTCTCCACCAGCTTCTCAAATGGATCGTCCAAGTGATCCACTAACTGCCTCCCAAGATAAGCATCCAGACCAGTCACAAACTTCTCGTTCTTCTGGTAGGGAGAATCAATATACGATCTGGCATACTTAGACAAAGCTTCGAACTCGGAAATATACTCAAGAACTGGTCTCCCACCTTGCTTGAGCTCTACAAACCTCTTGAACAAAACAGACTTCTGAGCCGTAGAGATGAACTTAGCTTCAAATCTAACTCGGAATTGCTCCCAAGTAATCTCTTCTTCTGGTGTATCTATAGTGATAGAATTCCACCAATCAGCAGCTCTTCCCTGAAGCTGTCTCGATGCAAGCTTCCTCTTAGTTGCATCCTCAATCCCTAGATCACCAAAAATCCTTCGGCAAGCATCCATCCATCTCTGCACTTCAATAGTAGACTCCGTCCCTAAGAAAGCTTTTCCTCCAAGAGAAGTATAATCCTTGCAGAGCTTGGCGAAATCCACCGGTCTCGGAGTTTGGACTTGAACTCCAACATCAACAGTAGGCCCTGGAACGGGCATCCTCCTCATAATCGAAGTCATCATCGCTTCGAACATAGCCCCATAATCTGCAGCTCCTTCTGTAGCATGGCCTTCCCTAGCAGCTGGTCTTCCTCTACGACTCATTCTTAATATCTGTAAAAAGAATGATTAGAACACCTTAAGAAACAACTGCATAAGGAGTTCAAATCCTTCTAAGCTACTATATTATATATAGTAATCATCCATCAAAATACAATTACGTCTCTCTTACGTAATTACGTCAGCGAGCGTTGGCTGAAATCGATTAACCAAAGCTCTGATACCAAATGTGACGACCGCCCATGACTCCCGCACCAAAACAAGAGAATAGTGCGCTGAAAGGCGTGCAAGGCAGCCATGGGTGACCGTCCAGGGTAAAATAAAAATCGAAGAATCTCTATCGTAACTCACAGCGCATGGATAAAATACAATAGAGAAATATATAGTGAAGTCTCATAACAGGAAATCATCATATAAGCATCACAGAAGTTTTATACAATCATCTCAACAAATCCATACATCAAGACCTCACTACAAGCACTCATCAAATACAGCAGCGGATACCCAGTACATATAAGAAAATAATATGCATAGCCTCCTGCTCGTCTTCGTCATCTTCAACGTAGAAACTTCAAGCACAGCACCTGTCACCTGCTTACCTAGTCTGCCCATCCCAACATGGATGAACAGCCCAAGGTAATAAGAGGAGACATAAAACCTTGAGTCAGACAAAGTCTTAGTGAGCAGTAAATTAACTATCAAACATACCAAAAGAGCATAAGGAATAAAAGGAATAGGAACTAAACCATCCCACTCCACCTCTTCTCACAGTGATAGCCCCCAGACACACACTAAGGAGAAGCAATCATAGCATAGCAGGTAATAAAAATAAAGCAATAATCACTCGAGTCAAGGACGATGTTTTCCAAATACAAACCCCCAAGGCCTAAACCAAGATCAGATAAGCACCCAGAAAACACCGCACTTGAGACCGAATGATAGTACAACCAAACATCCATGACTCTGGCTATCACTGTATCATTGCCTTGATATCACCGTTAGTTGAATGACCACCTGTCAAGGGCTAATGGTAACCCCGGTTCTAGCCATAACTCCGCACGTCGTCGCAGCCCGTGCCTAGGAATTTTCGCAACTACCCAGAGTACTAGCACGTCGTCGCAGCCCGTGCCTGGAACGTCGTCGCAGCCCGTTCCAACGTACCCTTGCTTTGAGCATGCTAGAACCTTCAACAACGATAAGATCTCAGCCTCCTAGTCATCCTCCTCGACGACTATTTCCATACTAGCTCAAGCGCCTCTCAAGCTAACCATTATCACCAACTCGGATCGCATCACCGAGTAATCAACATAACTTTGCACGTCGTCGCAGCCCGTGCTTGGAACGTCATCATGACCCGTTCCATCTCAACATCACACTTTGCTTCATCGCATCATAGCAAAGTCTCATCTCAACATCATGGCTTGCCTTCTCGCATCATGGCAAAGTCCCATCTCAATCTCATACTTCGCCTCTTCGCATCATGGCAAAGTCCCTCATCATCGAATCCATCCACATGAGCTTCCATATCCGCTTCATATGCCATCGGCAGCTTTCAACATTCAAGAGCCTTTCCACTTAGCTTTTGAATCATCTTCAAACATCTTGTTCCAAATCAACCACAAGCTAACTTGGAGCAATCACATCTAACATACATTCAAACATTCAAGCATTCAAACAAGATCTATCAAACAATATCATTCATAATGGCAATTTCGTAATTAAGTGAGCAAAAGTCCAACATATGTGAAATCATGATTTTTAACATAGATCTATCAAATCTAAAACATGGGTTTTGTCTCTAATACTTTATAAATAGCTTCTATAGATAAACATCTTCAAATATGATGGATCTACATGCAGACTTAAGGAAAATGCGAGAAAACGCTAACTTTAACACCCAAACATATCACCAATCCCGTATACTCCTTTGGATCCGCGTGAGAGATAACTACCACTCACCAAATCACCCAAACACTACAAAAACTACACACTTCAGATCTGGACAGCAAGGACTTGGGCTTGATCCGGAGAAATTTCACTTGAAACGGTGAAATCTAGCCTCTTCGGATGAAAATCTTCAACTTTGGCTCTTGATCTTTGATCTTGATCTTCAATCTTCAATGGATGTTAGCACTTGATAGAAATAGAGAAAGAAGTGAAGAAAATACTGTAGTCGAGTCTTCAAAATGGCAGCACTTCGTCGCTTCAAAAACCGGTGCCAAAAAGTGAGCCAAACCCCTCTATTTATAGGCTGGAAACTCCTTAGGTCGTCGCCCCTTAGGTCGTCCCCGACCTAACTATGAGTCGTTGCCGACTCATCAGCCCCTACGACCTACGACCTAACCAACACAACATACAACCAAGGCCGACTTACGACTTAACCCAGACGCGACCTAAAACACAGGCCGACCTAACGACTCAACGCACTGCCGACCCAACTGTCACACGACTCAACACACTGCCGCATTTCCTAAGTCCTAGGTCGCCTGACGACTTAACTAGCATGCCGACCTACGACCTAAGACCCTGCCGACTCAACTCCTTGCCGACCTAACACAAAGTCGGTCACGACCTAAAAAGCCTCCGACCTAAAATACTGCCGACTCACTACCTAACTTAGGTCGTTTACGACCTAAGTCTGAACAGTACTCACGCGACCTAACAAACCAGACCGACTCAACGACCTAAGCCCCCCAACGACTCAACGTGCCTGCTGACCTATCCCCCTAGCGTCCTAACGCTAGCCCTTAGGTCGTTGAACGACCTAACTCTAAGTCGCTAACTCGGCGACTTCCTTAAGTCGCTGCCTACTAACACGCTAACCCCTTAACTCGGCAAACCTTATGAGTCGTAACTCGTTGACTCGGCCACTTCCTAAGGTCGTCTACGACTTACTATAGGTCGGTCACCATCACTAAGTCGCCTAACTTTTAGGTCGTTACTTCTATAACTCGGCAACTCTTAGGTCGGTGAATTTCTTATCTCGGCCAACACTCCAACCCGTAACCCCTCCTTGAGTCGGTCCCCTATGAGTCGGTCACGACTCATCCCTTAGCTCGGCAATGCTCATGAGTCGGTCACAACTCATACTCCACCCGGGTTAACTTCTAAACGACTCAAGCTAGAGGCAACACAAACAACACTATCGACCTGCAAATTCTACGATCTATCGACACGTAAAATACGGGTCGTTACAACTCACCTGCTCACCTTTTCTTCCATCTATCCGTTTAATAGTTATATATAAGTTATAAGACGTTTCCCTGATTCATCTCTTTTCCTTTTTTCATTGACATATTAATTCTGGGAAGTGATTAATTTAAAAACCCATCTTCCCCTCATTTCTTTAAACTTTCAGCTAAATTTTAGTTTGTGACTGTTGCTGTACATTTCATTAAAGAGGTACGTTACCTTATTAATCTCTGGAATTTAAGGGTGAAAATTTTATTTTTCTAAGCTTTCCTTTCCTACGCTCCCTGTTTCCATTTCTTTCATTATGACCGTTCATTATATATATATACACTACAGCTGGAAAGTTATAAACGTATAAACTTAGATGCGTTTTGTATTCATTAAAAATTTAAAGCTTACATTTAATTGTGACCTTTTGGTTTCCTTGCTTTCAAAAAAAAATTTGAACCACAGCTACAGTAATAAATTATTATAAAATTTTCAACTTAATCTAAGATGACCGTTGCTACTAGAATCGTTACTTTTCTAATATATTCATTCCTACTTTCACTGACCTCTTATTTCTTCATTTTTCCACCGTCTAAAAAAATAAATAAATGGTTATTCGTTTTATTTTATTCAGTAATCAGCGTGACTCTTGCCATTTACACCGCACCATATTTGACTGTTGATTTTCGTTCAGCATTCTTATTTTAAAAATATAACGCAGAGTAACGTTGCCTTCACAATTTAAAATTTGCTTTAATAGCTCTTGAATCAATGTGTAGCTGTTACTTTGATATTTTTCCGGAATTGTGACTTTTCTCTTTCCTTCCGTTCAAATTTGAAACGTGCTACCATTTATTTGCTTTGATTATTTTACTGAATCAACGTGAATATTTTGCCTTAAATCCTCAACTGAATCATAGCACGTGATTGTGCTATTTCTTTGGTTACTTTTATTTAGTCGTTTCCATTTACTTCTGTTCGTATTTTCTTCCCTTTTTTATTGCTTCTTCTCAGATTTCTCTTCTTTCCCTCTCTATTGTTTCTTCCTCTTCTATATAAACTTGTCTGGCACTACAAATTTCGGTCTCTCCTTCACCTTTTCCAAACTCCACTCCTCCACCAAACCCACTCTTCCCCTTGCGCAATATCCATCAAAGACGCATCGACCCTCCCATGTTTCCTCTACTGTTCGCATAACCAGGCATAGGTAAGTTAAGTTAATATTTGCAAGTGTTATTTATATATATATTATATATAGTTTTATATTTAGTTATGATATGGATGATTTTATTAATACACGTCCCCTGTACGTGCTGTTGATGCATATTCTAGCATTCAAAGTTGGTATGCATATTTGTTATTATGGAAGTTGTATAGGATTTTTGAAGTTGTTTATTTTCCTAAGTTCGTATATGACATATATTTATATAAAGTTATAATAATTGTAGATATATCTTTATGGCCTTATATATATATCTATATACTTTGTATACACTTATGTATGGAGTTAGTTTTCTAAAATATAAGTTTTCATTTCAGTTGGCATGCATGTTTGCATAAAAGTTAAGGGTGTATATGTGTTTTAGTGTAGACCAGTTGCTTTCGCAAAAAAAATGTATATATTTTAAAGTTTATATTAGTTGCTATTTATATATATTGTACAAATTTACATTCTAACTTATACTTTCGGTCTGCACAGGTTACAGTATTATATATATTTATAAAATAAGTATAGTATAAGTTATATAAGTAATTCGTATATCCGTTGTCTATAATTTTATATAAGTCTGTGTATAGGCTTTACTGTTTATGTATGGGTAGTTATATATTAGTTTATATATATAGGTAAAGTGTTTAAAATTTATAATTGTATTGTGAAGTGGATTTTGTACCATATTTATATAGTAGTTTATAAATGAGATTTTAACAGTGTAATTTGTTGATGTTTTATATATTAATCTTATTTTAAAATATAAATCTTAATGATATTATATACATAGGTCGTATGGGGTGGTTTGGGTCTTAGATTTGTAAATAGAAATTTTGATCTATGTGTAAAAATTAAAATCGTTTGGAAAAATTATAAGGATTTTTATTTAACATATATGTTTTATTTCAAATGTTAAAACTATTGGTTTATGTACGAAAAAAAAGGTAAATTATATATATATCTGTGTGATTCGACTTTAAATTTTCTTAGGGATGCAATTTTGATTTTTATTAAAATAGCAAAAGTTTCTGTATATATCAGACTGATTCTGATTCAATTCATAAATTCTTGGTTATCAGCCTCGTTCGTCCAATTCGTGCCAATCCTACTTTGCTTTGAAATTCGTGCTCGGATTTATAATTCAAATTTCAGTGTCCGTATCAGTGCGCGTATCCATGTCATCTTCTGTATTCTCTAGCCTCGAAAGGTGAGCAATCACTTACCATTAACATTCTTTTATTTGTTAAATTTGATTAAATTGAAACGACAATTGAAATATGATGCTGTAGTTATTTAAATTGTTATATATGCTATTATCTTTAACTGTTCACTTATGGGATATGACACCATATCCTATTGTTTATATTCATTTTTGATGATATATGCATGTTGTTGTTATTATTTTCATATCTGTTATCACTCTGCAAGTTCCCTATTAGTATAGAAATCACTATGGGTTGAAATGATACATACCCGAACGGACTTTAGAATAGGAGAAAATCGTTATAGGTTGAAATGATAAACCCAAGCGATTTTCATTTGAATTGAATTTGGGATTACGGGTTGAAATGATATCCACCCGTATATATTTAACTTACGGATTAAAATGATAAATATCCGTATCACTTGACCATAGAATAAAAAATTATACATCAACGCCGTTGGTCTACATAAATGTTTTAAAAATAATTACTATGGTTTTGAAAAGAAATATATGGTTTTAATGAATATTTATTTAAAATATTATATATAAATGTTATTATATATATATATATTTAATATTAATATAATTCTATTAAGATTGATCTTATTAATATGAAAAATGTTTAAGGATTTATTAAATTTGTATTTTAGGAATAGATTTGTGGAATAATATTATAAGCTAAGGTTGGAAGGTATATTTGGGACTTATTTGAATTTGTCATTTATTAAGGATTTTATTTAGTTAATTTGATTTGAAACTATTGAATTCGAAACTTTAAAATATGATCTTATAACTTGAAATTTCATTTAAGTAATTTAATGGATATTCATGTCTAAATAAATCGAAGGTAATATATAGAAAATGTAATTTTAAGGTCATATAAATAATATTGAATTTATTAAGTGAATATTTCAAACTAAATAATGGTGAAGTCAAATTGCGAGATAAATGCAATTATCAAAGTTTGTCTTTGAAATGTCGAATATTGAAAGCTTCGAAATATATTAACTTTGAATTTTATTGAAATTTGAATGGTTTATTTTGTGGTTCAAATCTGTATTTAAAAATCGATAAAATTTGAATTTGTTTAGTCAGAAACTGAATTGAATGGAAAAGTGATAAATTGAGATTTAATTTAATTCAAATAGGAAGGTCGAGTTGATTTTGAAGCGATTTGTGAAGCTTGAGGGAATAAAAATACTTTAATTCATAAATTATTGGATATATTTACAATTTTGGAAAATAGAGATATTTGAAATGAAAATGATATTTTGGCTTTGAAATATAAATAAAATTGAAATAACCACGGTGTTATAGTGTATATTTCTACCCTATAGATAGTTCCATGGATCCTTAGAGGATGGTTATCTCAAACATCCTCTAAGTTAATTATATTTCTGTTGATATTTCACTTGAGTTGGATTTATGGATATAAGAATGCTAATCCTGACTCGAGTGTTTTGTGTTTTGCTTTACGCTCGTGTCAGACTGAGTGATACAGCATTTGAGACTCACCTTCGAAGTTGGAGCTTTGCTTGAAGATCCAGCTATTATCCTTTCAACTTCAAATTCCTTACCCAACAACCATAAATCAAACAATACAATTCAAACCAACAACCAAATTAACTTATTATACATTAATTCATGCTTTAGTTGTTTGATTTTCTTTTTTTTTTCATTTATGGAGGGATTTCTTCATTTCCTACAAATTTCATTTTCCATTTATTACAAAATTCATTATATTGGTATCCTATTTTATTTACTTAAGTTTATATCATCTATTTATAATCTTACCTTTACTTATATAGTAGAATTTCCAATTTAACTTAAGTTTATACAATTTAATTCTCATTTTATCACAGCAAATTCATTGATTACTTTCATTACCTTACTCTTCACTTGTAAGAATTTCCCTTACATTTTCTTACTAACTTTGCACTTTTCTTATATGGTAAGTTATATATGTTTTAAGAATGTAAGTGGAAATTTATACAAGTTTCTTCTCAATTCCTTTAATTAATTAATGGTTGATCAAAATATATTCGTTTTATAAATTAAAATTTCAACTTACCTTTAATTTCATTCATTTATTAAATGTTGATCTTTCTTTTCTATTTAATAGTAGTAACAATTTAATTTCCCACTTCCACTTATATTAAACTAGTAGCATTTAAATCACACTTAAGTTTATAACCCTACACATCAATCTTTATTTGTTAAAGAATTTCATTTTATTTACTTAAGTTTAAATCACCTATTAATAATACTTATCTTAAATTATGGAAAAATTCAAATTATAACTTAAGCTTATACCATTATATTCTTATTTATAATAGCAATTCATGGAATCCTTCATTATTTCCCAAAATTCCTACTTGTAAAATATTCAATTCCAATCTCTCATTTAACATTTCAACTTTTTATATTTGGTAAGTTATATATATGTTAAAGAAAAATGCAATTGAACTTATACAAGTTTATCTAAATTCTTTTAATTCATTCATTGTTCAATAAATCTTTACCTCTCTTATAAGTTAAAATTTTAACTTCCTTTATAACTTAGCATTAATTCTCTAAATTAGAGGTTTCACTTCATTAATTACTTACCTTTTATTTCACTAAAATAATTTAAACCATTAATTAATGGAAATTTAAGAATTAAATACCGGGTCAAATTTCAAATTATCTTAAAAAAATAATAATAATTAATTTCTTACTACTTTTATATCTCAATTATATTTGTAAAAATTAAAATTTTAGATATTTTCAAAATAAATCTGCAGTAGAATTTACTACAGTGGTCTTTCCCATTCGAAATTTGAAAATGAAAGTCGATGATGCGGCCGCCATCACCGAAATTATTTTCCAGCGAAAGAGAGGAAAGTACAAAATTTATTTTCTCCAAAATCTTCTTTAAAACAATTCTTCTGAATTAAAATGAAATATTTATAGAAGAAAATACTTATAAACCAAAGCATTATATTTCATAAATCCTTTGAAAGCAAATTTTTAAAATCCCGGACTTAAGTTCTAAAATCTCCAATTTGATTTATTCTAATTTCAACTTAGCTTCAATTATTATAAATATTTTTATTTCCTAACACCCAATCTATATCAATCAAATATATACATAATATCATTTAAAACTTTATTCTATATATAGAAAATATAATATGCAAAATTATTTCATTCACCTATATTAAAACGGATGTTATGTCGGTCTGTCCTATTAAGTGTTTAGAAATCCCTATTGATGACATAGCGTCCCATGCATCAACCAGAATTTATAAATACAAAGCGGAACAGATTAACACAGTATCAAAATCTTTTATTAATACTAACAAATACGCTCTCTCATATATATATACACTCAGTGACTCCCATAGGGTATTACTACCCTATTAACAAAGAGTCAAACTCCACAAAGCCAAAGTTTATCGCTAAACCAAAGCTCTGATACCAACTGTAACATCCCCCCTTTTCGCACACTTTAAACCGACACACGTGCCAATTCAAAGCATACGCAAGGGCGGATTGTTATGGGGTAAATAAGAAAAACAAAGAAGAAATAAAGCAAAATAGAATCTCACAGCGGAAGGATAAGATATAATAATCAATATACAGTTCATGATAACTGTTTACAAAATATTTATTTTACTTATATAATGAATATCAGAGTTACACATACCAATACAATCAATGCAGCGGAAATTTAGAGTGTGGTGCAATACTATAAATAATATAATACGGATTCTTCGTCTTCGTCCTCCAAAGCAAAAATCTTCGATCCTGAAATGCTCGGACTGACCCGAGCGAATTTGAAAAGACAAAAACACTCGAGTCAGAACTAAAAGATCTTATGTAAGTTAAATTAACAGAATTAAATATGAGTGCAGTAACTCAAGAGATGTTCGGGATTTACATCTCCTAAGGATCCGTTAAACTATTTACTATGTAGTATATTGCGCTATTATAATAGTGTCTATTTATAAAATAAACTTACTTTTTAATAACGTTAAGGGGTTACCCATATAGCCCTTAACACAAATAATGCCAATAGTCTATACAATACCGTAATACCTCCTGATCGGGAAGCTACCAGAGGATACTCCATAGGTACGACACAAATAGAAACTCGTAGTAAAGGCTCGGTATGGTAGGTGACACGGCACAACTAGGCAATGCCAGGGTAGATATACCAATTGCTATCCAGGCTGGTGGAAACGCGTAGCCGCAGTTACCGCCCACCCCGGACTAACTCCCTAAAATCAAAATATAGAAGTGGCCACTGAATCAATCCAAGTCAAAGTATAATATCGAAGAGGAGGGTCCGATCAGAGGAATGACCTCATTGGCCTGAGAATCGCTCATGTTTTAGCCACCTTATGCCAACTCATGGGAGTCGGGTCCACGTATTTACCTTACAGGAAACGTCGCCACCACCTACTTCATTCTGGAATCTCCACCGCGTACACGGTTAGTCAAAGTGGTTTTCGGTATCGACAGAGAGTATGTCCATATCCGATCCCGGTCTGTTTGCCAACCCATCGTTATAATAACACCGCGGTCATTTAAAAATAGGTTATACTTTAAAAATCAGAATAAACATTCCATTTCATAACCATGAATACGATATCATTTCAAAACCCAAAACTATATTTTATCACTTATCCCAAATATAATTCTTTTCCAAAATCATAATGCTTTAACTTCATAACGTCTGAAAATCAAATATTTTCAAAGCATAATATTTTGAAAATCACAATTTAAAACCATAACTTCTAAAAAAAAACTTGAATGGTTTGGACATTCAACGGTATATGAATTAAATGGTTTAACTTAAATGTTACTTTGTAAAGAAAATAGTTCTCATGGCTTTACAAATACATTTCTTTATTAAAGTCTAAACCAAAATTTATATTATCTCTCTCAAGTTCCAAAACCACTTCAATTTATTTATATATACGTATATCCATTTTGAGTAACAATATTTCAAACTAAAATTGGATTTTATTCTTTCAACAGATCAATTGTTCTATTAATTAGTCTTGAATATTCACATAAAATCCATAAATAATAAGACTTCAATTTCTAGTAATAAAATATATATATTTTCCCAATTCAAATTATACTAGAATATTCATTTCAATTTATTTTGGGAAAAATCCAATTATAAATATCATATCTTAAAATTTCCACACTTAACATTTAAACATATGATATAAATTATTAAACTCCATTTTCTTAATTTTCTTCCATTTTTAAATAAAGATTTTTATACACCTTTTAATTTCAAAATTTTCAACTTCATATGTATATATATGGAAGAATAATATTTATACAATATAAAATTTAAGATTATTAGAAACCGTATTCCATCCAAACCATAGAAATCAAATTAAAATAGTTATATATAGACCGCGGTGCCTGTATAAAATTTTCTATCCTATGGTCAAGTGATACGGATATTTATCATTTCAATCCGCAATTTAAAAAAATATAAAATTTTGCGGTTATATATCATTTCAAACCACAATCCCGAATGAAATGAAATATGCATGATAATTTGCAATTTAATGATATACAATAAACATCCATTCATCAACATCATCCATCATCCAAATCGCAATCATCAATCAATATCAATCAATAACAATATTATTTTTTGTACTACATAACAGGTATACTGGCAATTTTATTCAAATTAAATTTAACAGCTATTAATCTACAGTCTATATTCAGTAATAAATTATATAACTGTTAACTAGCAGTTCATGTACAAACAAATAAATTTTAACTGTAAATTTATACGCAATAAATTAATTAAATTAACAGTTAAATTTAATAAATGCAATTCAACAGATATGAATAAAATAAACATGCCAAATACTCATAAATAAATTTCTATTCATTTCTAAAATTAATTTAACAAACATAAAAGCTTCTAGTAGTTGTGAGTGGGTTAAAACACTCACCTTTTGAATTTAAATCGAATTTAAATCCGATTTAAACCCAAAAATTCGACGGTCTCAGAATTTGTCCAAACCAGTGTCAATGAATCTGGAATTAAATTACGATCCTAACAAAAGAAATTTCGCGTGAATCGGAGAACGTATGAAAAAAATATTCATTTTAAACGATTTGAAAACAAAAATAAAAATAAAATAAAATAAAATGAAACAAAACCCACTTAACTTCAATGGCCACGTCAGCTAAAAGCTACAGCACATCGTCGAATTTTTTCTGGTCAAACGAATATCCAAAACAGAAAACGAATTGTACCAGCAGATTACGTGTCTCGAGAACTTTATCATAAATTTTCTGGAATTTTTGTGGAGAGTTTGAATTTTATTAGAAAATTTGAATTGTAGATAGTTTAGGTTTTGTAACCATTGAGGAAAAGAAAGAAATGAAGAAAAATGAACGTACAGCCAATTGACAATAGAAAGGAGGCTAGGGTTTATCACAGCATATTTATAGATAGATCGCAACAGGATAGGTGTGCACGAATTTTAACGTGCAAACAGAAGTGGTCCCAAAAGGATATTAATTATACACGTTACGGATTAAATTATTTCTTTCTCAACATTTACATTGCATTTTAAGCGTATTCACACATGTATAATTAGATGCTTCATTTAAATTTCCATATATATATTCACAATTCCATAAAATTCCAAATACGTAGATAAATTTCCAATTTCAACTAAATTCTAAATTACTGTAATAATTACAGATTAAATTTCTATCCATCCTCAATAGATTACGTTTACATACTAAAATCCACATTTCTATGTATATTTGAATTCCATATTATACATATTTTATTTATCTTAATTACTTCCAACTTAAATTTCAATCAACATAAAACGTTTTATTCAGTTTCCAAAAATTTCAATCATGCTTTAAATCCAAATGAATAAATAACTTAATTCCCATTTAAGCATTTTTCATTTGATTTGCAATCAACCTTTGATGATCAATTAAATCCCGATATATTAATTAAACGTTATTTCCATCATTCTTTATCCTATGAAGAAATTTAAGTTATTCACACCTATTACTAAATTTTATATTAATGCACACTAATTTACATTTATTGCAATGGTTACCAAATATTTCCCTGCAATAATTCATTCCCCTATACATACTTACAATTCCACTTAAACTTTACTATACCCATTTATTTTCTCAACATTAAAACCAACGTTACCTCAATTCCACTAATGTACACTTATTCTATTATCACTTACTAACCATTCAAATTTTTATTAACAAATAGGCAGGTAATTCCTATGTTACAAATTTTTAATTCATCCTAATCCCTTACTATTGACATACATTTGCATTACTTACATATCATTTACAATGTTACCCAAAATCTCTATCCATTGTAATTAATACCTTAAATAAGTTTCAATTTATATTCAAGTGAATACATTACCCTTTTTCGTTATGTCATCCATTTTCCACAAGGAACGTTTTATCGTTTCGACAACATTTTATTTCTAATTACCTACATTGATTTGTGTACGTCTCTACTATTTAAAGCATTACCATTCTCACCTTCATCTAAATCTTCATTTATGAGTATTTAAAATAAATTTCACTTATTTCCTATTTATACACTTATAAATTCCAATTCCAATAAATAGATAAATCTCCGTTTGCACTACTTAAATCAAAAATCAGCGATTATCCTATCTATACATTTTAAGTGGATGGATCAAATGTTGTATTCAAAAATCTACTTCTTAATATTCTTAGATTTAAACTCAACTCTCTATTAACAGATGTTTAAACTTCTTTTATTACCATTAACTTATTATTATACATTAAACTTAAATATACTGACAAAGCTTGTTTTTGGTACTCTTTTCATTTCCATAAATAAAATTAGCAGTGGATTCATACCTTATTATGTAATTATCTTTAATTCCACCTAACTAAATATTTACATAATCTTTTATTTGCAATAAATCAACTATTTTATATTAATTAAATTTAATCTTCCTGGTTTACTTATTCATAGTATGTAATTCAGTTACTCACCCTAACCTATTTATTTGAAATCCAATCCAGATTATTTTTACTAAGTTCCAATTTCCAAAGGTTACTGCAATTAATCCAATTAATTGTAATAAATTCTAATAAATTTGATTTTATTGGATTACAACTCAAAATAAATCAGTTATTACTCAACCACCTAATTAACATTTCTTTTATATTCCAATACATAAATATTTCCCAAAATTTCATCTTTTATTTGCATAACTTACCGTATCTAAATTTTATTGGAAATTTTGTTAACTTTACGCATAAATAAAGTTAGAACCTCAATTAATTCATTCCATTTTGGTTTCATTCTTTATATCACATTAATCATCATATTATGAATGGAAATTTATCTAGGTTACATCTTATTTATTCACTTACCAATATTCCACACTAACTGCAATAATTTAGTGCATTAATTGAAATTGATCAAAATAAAACTTAACAAACTAATAGAATAAATAACGTACAAAAATTTATTGTCATTAATCTATTTCATAAGTCTACACTCAAATACTCACTTAAAATAAGTTTTACGTTTCCATTAATTCACGTTCGCACACCCGTTACTTAAAAATTACTAAAGTAACGTTTTTCTTAATAACAACATTAAAATTTCTCAATATTTAAATGAACTTTATTTCCAATACATGCTACCTAATTGCATTTACTTATGATCTTATCCAAACATTCATTTATATTTTATTTCCATCAATTAGTTAATATTTACATCCATTTATTAACAATTTACTTCCATTATACAATTGCAATTTATTATAGTTATTATTACATTAAATACTATTTCAATTTTATTCTTTTAGTATTAATTAAACAATCATATTTAAATTAAGATATTATAATGTTTTTCACTATTTATTTACACTCCATTAAAACCCAACAGTCGTCTCAATCACTTTTGAATTTGCATTAAATTGGTTGTCCAGCAACTGCCATTTGTATTACTATCTTAATTCTTATACAGTTACCGTTTTACCAATTTACTAATACATAGGTAATTTAAATTTTTGTCTTTAATTCTTTATTTTATATTTTATTCAAGTGCAACAAATTACACTATTCCTTTATTGATATTTCACCTAACCTTTCAACAATTAAGTTAAATAACCGTTTCTACAATTCATTATTAATTATAAATTTAATTCTCCTTTATTTATGCAACTTACACAAGGGTATAAATCTTCCATTATCTCAATCATTAGATTTCTATTAAATTTAACAATAATTAAGATTTTTAATTACCGTTGCTATAAATTTTCATTTAGCGTTCATCTTGTATTAATTTACCTCCTTTATATATATATATATATTTCCCTTTTCTACAAAATTTAAATTTCAAAATCCTTTTTAATTAAAAATTTAATTGTCGAAATTTACGGGTCGTTACACTCTCCCCCACTCAAAACTTTTCGTCTCCGAAAAGGAAAAGAAGGGAAAAGAAGAATTTCGAAATCAATATTTTAAATTTACAAAATTAGTTAATTTAGCTAAAATATACAAATTTATATAAAGTGAAATATTTAAGTGGTTTCAACCATTAAACAACCAAACAAAACAACAACCATCAACCTTACAAACAGCATACCTACACAAAACAAAGCAACCATTTAATTCATCAAACAAATAGTTATTCGGGTTCAGAACTTGAAATTTGTATGGAATGAAAATAACTATCAAGTGCATCCTTTACTCAACAGTCTTAGACGGAACAAAGATAGATTATTTATTCATCTAAAACTTCAAATTCCTTACCCAACAACCATAAATCAAACAATACAATTCAAACCAACAACCAAATTAACTTATTATACATTAATTCATGCTTTAGTTGTTTGATTTTCTTTTCTTTTTTTTCATTTATGGAGGGATTTCTTCATTTCCTACAAATTTCATTTTTCATTTATTACAAAATTCACTATATTGGTATCCTATTTTATTTACTTAAGTTTATACCATCTATTTATAATCTTACCTTTACTTATATAGTAGAATTTCCAATTTAACTTAAGTTTATACAATTTAATTCTCATTTTATCACAGAAAATTCATTGATTACTTTCATTACCTTACTCTTCACTTGTAAGAATTTCCCTTACATTTTCTTACTAACTTTGCACTTTTCTTGTATGGTAAGTTATATATGTTTTAAGAATGTAAGTGGAAATTTATACAAGTTTCTTCTCAATTCCTTTAATTAATTAATGGTTCATCAAAATATATTCGTTTTATAAATTAAAATTTCAACTTACCTTTAATTTCATTCATTTATTAAATGTTGACGTTTCTATTATATTTAATAGTAGTAACAATTTAATTTCCCACTTCCACTTATATTAAACTAGTAGTATTTAAATCACACTTAAGTTTATAACCCTACACGTCAATCTTTATTTGTTAAAGAATTTCATTTTATTTACTTAAGTTTAAATCACCTATTAATAATACTTATCTTAAATTATGGAAAAATTCAAATTATAACTTAAGTTTATACCATTATATTCTTATTTATAATAGCAATTCATGGAATCCTTCATTATTTCCCAAAATTCCTACTTGTAAAATATTCAATTCCAATCTCTCATTTAACATTTCAACTTTTTATATTTGGTAAGTTATATATATGTTAAAGAAAAATGCAATTGAACTTATACAAGTTTATCTAAATTCTTTTAATTCATTCATTGTTCAATAAATCTTTACCTCTCTTATAAGTTAAAATTTTAACTTCCTTTATAACGTAGCATTAATTCTCTAAATTAGAGGTTTCACTTCATTAATTACTTACCTTTTATTTCACTAAAATAATTTAAACCATTAATTAATGGAAATTTAAGAATTAAATACCGGGTCAAATTTCAAATTATCTTAAAAAAATAATAATAAATAATTTCTTACTACTTTTATATCTCAATTATATTTGTAAAATTTAAAATTTTAGATATTTTCAAAATAAATCTGCAGTAGAATTTACTACAGTGGTCTTTCCCATTCGAAACTTGAAAATG
This sequence comes from Allium cepa, assembly GCA_030765085.1. Classification (NCBI taxonomy): domain Eukaryota; kingdom Viridiplantae; phylum Streptophyta; class Magnoliopsida; order Asparagales; family Amaryllidaceae; genus Allium; species Allium cepa. Next base: position 876,992,936 of record CM060932.1, on the reverse strand, counting down.
AAAGTCGATGATGCGGCCGCCATCACCGAAATTATTTTCCAGCGACAGAGAGGAAAGTACAAAATTTATTTTCTCCAAAATCTTCTTTAAAACAATTCTTCTGAATTAAAATGAAATATTTATAGAAGAAAATACTTATAAACCAAAGCATTATATTTCATAAATCCTTTGAAAGCAAATTTTTAAAATCCCGGACTTAAGTTCTAAAATCTCCAATTTGATTTATTCTAATTTCAACTTAGCTTCAATTATTATAAATATTTTTATTTCCTAACACCCAATCTATATCAATCAAATATATACATAATATCATTTAAAACTTTATTTTATATATAGAAAATATAATATGCAAAATTATTTCATTCACCTATATTAAAACGGATATTATGTCGGTCTGTCCTATTAAGTGTTTAGAAATCCCTATTGATGACATAGCGTCTCATGCATCAACCAGAATTTATAAATACAAAGCGGAACAGATTAACACAATATCAAAATCTTTTATTAATACTAACAAATACGCTCTCTCATATATATATACACTCAGTGACTCCCATAGGGTATTACTACCCTATTAACAAAGAGTCAAACCCCACAAAGCCAAAGTTTATCGCCAAACCAAAGCTCTGATACCAACTGTAACATCCCCCCTTTTCGCACACTTTAAACCGACACACGTGCCAATTCAAAGCATACGCAAGGGCGGATTGTTATGGGGTAAATAAGAAAAACAAAGAAGAAATAAAGCAAAATAGAATCTCACAGCGGAAGGCTAAGATATAATAATCAATATACAGTTCATGATAACTGTTTACAAAATATTTATTTTACTTATATAATGAATATCAGAGTTACACATACCAATACAATCAATGCAGCGGAAATTTAGAGTGTGGTGCAATACTATAAATAATATAATACGGATTCTTCGTCTTCGTCCTCCAAAGCAAAAATCTTCGATCCTGAAATGCTCGGACTGACCCGAGCGAATTTGAAAAGACAAAAACACTCGAGTCAGAACTAAAAGATCTTATGTAAGTTAAATTAACAGAATTAAATATAAGTGCAGTAACTCAAGAGATGTTCGGGATTTACATCTCCTAAGGATCCGTTAAACTATTTACTATGTAGTATATTGCGCTATTATAATAGTGTCTATTTATAAAATAAACTTACTTTTTAATAGCGTTAAGGGGTTACCCATATAGCCCTTAACACAAATAATGCCAATAGTTTATACAGTACCGTAATACCTCCTGATCGGGAAGCTACCAGAGGATACTCCATAGGTACGACACAAATAGAAACTCGTAGTAAAGGCTCGGTATGGTAGGTGACACGGCACAACTAGGCAATGTCAGGGTAGATATACCAATTCCTATCCAGGCTGGTGGAAACGCGTAGCCGCAGTTACCGCCCACCTCGGACTAACTCCCCAAAATCAAAATATAGAAGTGGCCACTGAATCAATCCAAGTCAAAGTATAATATCGAAGAGGAGGGTCCGATCAGAGGAATGACCTCATTGGCCTGAGAATCGCTCCTGTTTTAGCCACCTTATGCCAACTCATGGGAGTCGGGTCCACGTATTTACCTTACAGGAAACGTCGCCACCACCTACTTCATTCTGGAATCTCCACCGCGTACACGGTTAGTCAAAGTGGTTTTCGGTATCGACAGAGAGTATGTCCATATCCGATCCCGGTCTCTTTTCCAACCCATCGTTATTATAACACCGCGGTCATTTAAAAATAGGTTATACTTTAAAAATCAGAATAAACATTCCATTTCATAACCATGAATACGATATCATTTCAAAACCCAAAACTATATTTTATCACTTATCCCAAATATAATTCTTTTCCAAAATCATAATGCTTTAACTTCATAACGTCTGAAAATCAAATATTTTCAAAGCATAATATTTTGAAAATCACAATTTAAAACCATAACTTCTAAAAAAAAAACTTGAATGGTTTGGACATTCAACGGTATATGAATTAAATGGTTTAACTTAAATGTTACTTTGTAAAGAAAATAGTTCTCATGGCTTTACAAATACATTTCTTTATTAAAGTCTAAACCAAAATTTATATTATCTCTCTCAAGTTCCAAAACCACTTCAATTTATTTATATATACGTATATCCATTTTGAGTAACAATATTTCAAACTAAAATTGGATTTTATTCTTTCAACAGATCAATTGTTCTATTAATTAGTCTTGAATATTCACATAAAATCCATAAATAATAAGACTTCAATTTCTAGTAATAAAATATATATATTTTCCCAATTCAAATTATACTAGAATATTCATTTCAATTTATTTTGGGAAAAATCCAATTATAAATATCATATCTTAAAATTTCCAAACTTAACATTTAAACATATGATATAAATTATTAAACTCCATTTTCTTAATTTTCTTCCATTTTTAAATAAAGATTTTTATACACCTTTTAATTTCAAAATTTTCAACTTCATATGTTAATCAAAAAATGGTTTCAGGTTCCTGGCGATGGCGGCTTCCCCTTCGTTTTTGTACCTAGCCTTTCTTCGTGTCTCACGCATCTCTTCATGTCCTCTCCTCTTTCCCTTCTCAATCGACCGCGTCTACTCTCCCCATCCTCTACTCGTTCTGGCCGTCGCTTTGGTTCTATGGTTTCAGATAGCGTCCCCCGTCCAGATCTTCAATCGCCCCATGATTTTCCGCCGCTATGTGCTCCCAATTTGCCTGCGCTAGTTACTTCTGATCGACCATGTATGATTGAAGCTAATGTTGCTGGAAACGCTGCTGTGTGTACGACATTGGATGCTTCAGGTACGCAACTATCTACTGTTGGAGCCAACGTGGAGTTCGTTGTGTCTCCCCGTAACGTTATTGGTGAGCAAGTGAGTGGAACTATGGCATTACAGTGTGATCTTGGTGGTCTGACTTGTGATGGTATTGGTATAGCCGAGACTGCTGTGCAAGATTGTTGCATGGCAAATGTTTGTAATAATGACAAAGAGGGAGCTGTTCCAATTAGCAATGCTTTTGATTTGAATAACCCTCTGAGTGTAACTATTCCTTGCCTGACATCTGTTGAAGTCTGTCCTGTGCCACCATTCAATGGTTTTGTTGGTGGCTCTTCGATTGCAAGCCCCAAATCTGGTTTTGCTTGCGGCTCTACGGTCAATGCCGATGTTAACTCAGTGCAATTACCTGGTGAGTCTACATTTCTTGTAGCATCTACTGGTTTGGTGAATTGTCGTGTTCCAGGCCCAACGGTTCCCAAAACTTGGTCTTCACTTTTTACATCCTTGCCACGTAATGCGGGAGTATATGAACCAGTTGAGTTTGACATCCTTGAGGAAAACGGGGTAATGATCCCTCCCCCCAGTGTTATCCAAGCCGGTTTGGACTTTTGGTCTGAATATGTAGTCGGATTTTTTTTGGACCCTAATCATCGTCTTCATGATGTGGCTGCGGTTTGTCGTAGGGCCTGGAGACTTCATGGTAGTCTTAAAGTCAAGTTGGTCGATTCGTTGTATTACATATTGTTCTCCTCCACTGAGGAACGTACTCGAGTTCTTGAGAACGAGCCTTCTTTCTTTGATGGACAGCCATTTATTATTACCCCTTGGTCGCCGACTGTGGCTAGAGCACGTGAACAGGTTCTTTCTATCCCTATCTGGGTTTATTTCTCTCAAATTCCTTCTGCTCTTCAACCTCTGCTTGGATTGAATTGGCTTGCTTGCAATGTTGGAAAATTGAAGTGTTTTGACTCCAGCACTGTTGCGCGTGATAAGCTTGTATACGCCAAGGCCCTGATTGAGATTACTCCCCATAAGCCTCTTCCTACATCTATTCCTGTCCAGCTTGCTGTTGGACATGTGGTGGATGTGCGTGTTCGGTATGGTTGGGTCCCTGACATATGTACCACCTGTCACTCTTTTGGCCATATTGCCTCAGCCTGCACACAATCGGTTACATCTGCTACTGCTCCTAAGATCCCATTGCCTAGGCCTCCGCTTAGGAAGTGGGTTCCCAAGGCCTCTCTGGTTGCTGCTCAGTCTTCTGACCCCGATCCCTCCCTCTCCTCAGCTCGGCCTGCTTCACCTGATCCTGGTGCTTCTCCTGCTCTGCAGAATCGTGTTGTTTGGGCTGATTCTGAACATAGTTGGGTTGATCTCCGTTCTGACTTGAGGTTCAACCCTGTGGATGTCTCCTATTTCAGATATGTCTCTGATGATCTTCTGGACCTACGATGCCTTCATTACAGGATTTCTGGTGATTCCTTGGTACCTGATCTGGATGGTCCGCATGCTCAGTCTAATGCTATTCTTCTAGCTGATACTTCCTGGGATCGATCTTTTATCTATACATCTGGTGTTGATGATTATGATCCTTCTCTTGCTGTTCTTTTTCGCCCATATTTTGGTTTCCTTGGTGATGGTACTCTGGTTTCTGACCGGGTTGTTGTAGGTGATAGTGATTCTTCCTCTGCGGAGGAGAACTAGTCTAGTATTTTTACATAGTAGTTATGACTTGTCTGTCATACTCCTGTGCTGTTATTTTTAGTTTTTTTTTTTTTTTTTTTTACGTAGTAGTTAAGGTATCTCTACCTTACTCCTGTACTTCAATCTTTATTACATCCGTAATAAAAGTGGTCGGTCCACTATAAAACCGTCGGCCTTGCCAAAAAAAATAATATTTATACAATATAAAATTTAAGATTATTAGAAACCGTATTCCATCCAAACCATAGAAATCACATTAAAATAGTTATATATAGACCGCGGTGCCTGTATAAAATTTTCTATCTTATGGTCAAGTGATACGGATATTTATCATTTCAATCCGCAATTTAAAAAAATATAAAATTTTGCGGTTATATATCATTTCAAACCACAATCCCGAATGAAATAAAATATGCATGATAATTTGCAATTTAATGATATACAATAAACATCCATTCATCAACATCATCCATCATCCAAATCGCAATCATCAATCAATATCAATCAATAACAATATTATTTTTTGTACTACATAACAGGTATACTGGCAATTTTATTCAAATTAAATTTAACAGCTATTAATCTACAGTCTATATTCAGTAATAAATTATATAACTGTTAACTAGCAGTTCATATACAAACAAATAAATTTTAACTGTAAATTTATACGCAATAAATTAATTAAATTAACAGTTAAATTTAATAAATGCAATTCAACAGATATGAATAAAATAAACATGCCAAATACTCATAAATAAATTTTTATTCATTTCTAAAAGTAATTTAACAAACATAAAAGCTTCTAGTAGTTGTGAGTGGGTTAAAACACTCACCTTTTGAATTTAAATCGAATTTAAATCCGATTTAAACCCAAAAATTCGACGGTCTCAGAATTTGTCCAAACCAGCGTCAATGGATCTGGAATTAAATTACGATCCTAACAAAAGAAATTTCGCGTGAATCGGAGAACGTATGAAAAAAATATTCATTTTAAACGATTTGAAAACAAAAATAAAAATAAAATAAAATAAAATAAAACAAAACCCACTTAACTTCAATGGCCACGTCAGCTAAAAGCTACAGCACATCGTCGAATTTTTTCTGGTCAAACGAATATCCAAAACAGAAAACGAATTGTACCAGCAGATTACGTGTCTCGAGAACTTTATCATAAATTTTCTGGAATTTTTGTGGAGAGTTTGAATTTTATTAGAAAATTTGAATTGTTGATAGATTAGGTTTTGTAACCATTGAGGAAAAGAAAGAAATGAAGAAAAATGAACTTACAGCCAATTGACAATAGAAAGGAGGCTAGGGTTTATCACAGCATATATAGATAGATCGCAACAGGATAGGTGTGCACGAATTTTAACATGCAAACAGAAGTGGTCCCAAAAGGATATTAATTATACACGTTACGGATTAAATTATTTCTTTCTCAACATTTACATTGCATTTTAAGCGTATTCACACATGTATAATTAGATGCTTCATTTAAATTTCCATATATATATTCACAATTCCATAAAATTCCAAATACGTAGATAAATTTCCAATTTCAACTAAATTCTAAATTACTGTAATAATTACAGATTAAATTTCTATCCATCCTCAATAGATTACGTTTACATACTAAAATCCACATTTCTTTGTATATTTGAATTCCATATTATACATATTTTATTTATCTTAATTACTTCCAACTTAAATTTCAATCAACATAAAACGTTTTATTCAGTTTCCAAAAATTTCAATCATGCTTTAAATCCAAATGAATAAATAACTTAATTCCCATTTAAGCATTTTTCATTTGATTTGCAATCAACCTTTTATGATCAATTAAATCCCGATATATTAATTAAACGTTATTTCCATCATTCTTTATCCTATGAAGAAATTTAAGTTATTCACACCTATTACTAAATTTGATATTAATGCACCCTAATTTACATTTATTGCAATGGTTACCAAATATTTCCCTGCAATAATTCATTCCCCTATACATACTTACAATTCCACTTAAACTTTACTATACCCATTTATTTTCTCAACATTAAAACCAACGTTACCTCAATTCCACTAATGTACACTTATTCTATTATCACTTGCTAACCATTCAAATTTTTATTAACAAATAGGCAGGTAATTCCTATGTTACAAATTTTTAATTCATCCTAATCCCTTACTATTGACATACATTTGCATTACTTACATATCATTTACAATGTTACCCAAAATCTCTATCCATTGTAATTAATACCTTAAATAAGTTTCAATTTATATTCAAGTGAATACATTACCCTTTTTCGTTATGTCATCCATTTTTCACAAGAAACGTTTTATCGTTTCGACAACATTTTATTTCTAATTACCTACATTGATTTGTGTACGTCTCTACTATTTAAAGCATTACCATTCTCACCTTCATCTAAATCTTCATTTATGAGTATTTAAAATAAATTTCACTTATTTCCTATTTATACACTTATAAATTCCAATTCCAATAAATAGATAAATCTCCGTTTGCACTACTTAAATAAAAAATCAGCGATTATCCTATCTATACATTTTAAGTGGATGGATCAAATGTTGTATTCAAAAATCTACTTCTTAATATTCTTAGATTTAAACTCAACTCTCTATTAACAGATGTTTAAACTTCTTTTATTACCATTAACTTATTATTATACATTAAACTTAAATATACTGACAAAGCTTGTTTTTGGTACTCTTTTCATTTCCATAAATAAAATTAGCAGTGGATTCATACCTTATTATGTAATTATCTTTAATTCCACCTAACTAAATATTTACATAATCTTTTATTTGCAATAAATCAACTATTTTATATTAATTAAATTTAATCTTCCTGGTTTACTTATTCATAGTATGTAATTCAGTTACTCACCCTAACCTATTTATTTGAAATCCAATCCAGATTATTTTTACTAAGTTCCAATTTCCAAAGGTTACTGCAATTAATCCAATTAATTGTAATAAATTCTAATAAATTTGATTTTATTGGATTACAACTCAAAATAAATCAATTATTACTCAACCACCTAATTAACATTTCTTTTATATTCCAATACATAAATATTTCCCAAAATTTCATCTTTTATTTGCATAACTTACCGTATCTAAATTTTATTGGAAATTTTGTTAACTTTACGCATAAATAAAGTTAGAACCTCAATTAATTCATTCCATTTTGGTTTCATTCTTTATATCACATTAATCATCATATTATGAATGGAAATTTATCTAGGTTACATCTTATTTATTCACTTACCAATATTCCACACTAACTGCAATAATTTAGTGCATTAATTGAAATTGATCAAAATAAAACTTAACAAACTAATAGAATAAATAACGTACAAAAATTTATTGTCATTAATCTATTTCATAAGTCTACACTCAAATACTCACTTAAAATAAGTTTTACGTTTCCATTAATTCGCGTTCGCACACCCGTTACTTAAAAATTACTAAAGTAACGTTTTTCTTAATAACAACATTAAAATTTCTCAATATTTAAATGAACTTTATTTCCAATACATGCTACCTAATTGCATTTACTTATGATCTTATCCAAACATTCATTTATATTTTATTTCCATCAATTAGTTAATATTTACATCCATTTATTAACAATTTACTTCCATTATACAATTGCAATTTATTATAGTTATTATTACATTAAATACTATTTCAATTTTATTCTTTTAGTATTAATTAAACAATCATATTTAAATTAAGATATTATAATGTTTTTCACTATTTATTTACACTCCATTAAAACCCAACAGTCGTCTCAATCACTTTTGAATTTGCATTAAATTGGTTGTCCAGCAACTGCCATTTGTATTACTATCTTAATTCTTATACAGTTACCGTTTTACCAATTTACTAATACATAGGTAATTTAAATTTTTGTCTTTAATTCTTTATTTTATATTTTATTCAAGTGCAACAAATTACACTATTCCTTTATTGATATTTCACCTAACCTTTCAACAATTAAGTTAAATAACCGTTTCTACAATTCATTATTAATTATAAATTTAATTCTCCTTTCTTTATGCAACTTACACAAGGGTATAAATCTTCCATTATCTCAATCATTAGATTTCTATTAAATTTAACAATAATTAAGATTTTTAATTACCGTTGCTATAAATTTTCATTTAGCGTTCATCTTGTATTAATTTACCTCCTTTATATATATATATATATATATATATATATATATATATATTTCCCTTTTCTACAAAATTTAAATTTCAAAATCCTTTTTAATTAAAAATTTAATTGTCGAAATTTACGGGTCGTTACACTCTCCCCCACTCAAAACTTTTCGTCTCCGAAAAGGAAAAGAAGGGAAAAGAAGAATTTCGAAATCAATATTTTAAATTTACAAAATTAGTTAATTTAGCTAAAATATACAAATTTATATAAAGTGAAATATTTAAGTGGTTTCAACCATTAAACAACCAAACAAAACAACAACCATCAACCTTACAAACAGCATACCTACACAAAACAAAGCAACCATTTAATTCATCAAACAAATAGTTATTCGGGTTCAGAACTTGAAATTTGTATGGAATGAAAATAACTATCAAGTGCATCCTTTACTCAACAGTCTTAGACGGAACAAAGATAGATTATTTATTCATCTAAAACTTCAAATTCCTTACCCAACAACCATAAATCAAACAATACAATTCAAACCAACAACCAAATTAACTTATTATACATTAATTTATGCTTTAGTTGTTTGATTTTTTTTTTTTTTTCATTTATGGAGGGATTTCTTCATTTCCTACAAATTTCATTTTTCATTTATTACAAAATTCATTATATTGGTATCCTATTTTATTTACTTAAGTTTATATCATCTATTTATAATCTTACCTTTACTTATATAGTAGAATTTCCAATTTAACTTAAGTTTATACAATTTAATTCTCATTTTATCACAGAAAATTCATTGATTACTTTCATTACCTTACTCTTCACTTGTAAGAATTTCCCTTACATTTTCTTACTAACTTTGCACTTTTCTTATATGGTAAGTTATATATGTTTTAAGAATGTAAGTGGAAATTTATACAAGTTTCTTCTCAATTCCTTTAATTAATTAATGGTTCATCAAAATATATTCGTTTTATAAATTAAAATTTCAACTTACCTTTAATTTCATTCATTTATTAAATGTTGACGTTTCTATTATATTTAATAGTAGTAACAATTTAATTTCCCACTTCCACTTATATTAAACTAGTAGCATTTAAATCACACTTAAGTTTATAACCCTACACATCAATCTTTATTTGTTAAAGAATTTCATTTTATTTACTTAAGTTTAAATCACCTATTAATAATACTTATCTTAAATTATGGAAAAATTCAAATTATAACTTAAGTTTATACCATTATATTCTTATTTATAATAGCAATTCATGGAATCCTTCATTATTTCCCAAAATTCCTTCTTGTAAAATATTCAATTCCAATCTCTCATTTAACATTTCAACTTTTTATATTTGGTAAGTTATATATATGTTAAAGAAAAATGCAATTGAACTTATACAAGTTTATCTAAATTCTTTTAATTCATTCATTGTTCAATAAATCTTTACCTCTCTTATAAGTTAAAATTTTAACTTCCTTTATAACGTAGCATTAATTCTCTAAATTAGAGGTTTCACTTCATTAATTACTTACCTTTTATTTCACTAAAATAATTTAAACCATTAATTAATGGAAATTTAAGAATTAAATACCGGGTCAAATTTCAAATTATCTTAAAAAAATAATAATAAATAATTTCTTACTACTTTTATATCTCAATTATATTTGTAAAAATTAAAATTTTAGATATTTTCAAAATAAATCTGCAGTAGAATTTACTACAGTGGTCTTTCCCATTCGAAACTTGAAAATGAAAGTCGATGATGCGGCCGCCATCACCGAAATTATTTTCCAGCGACAGAGAGGAAAGTACAAAATTTATTTTCTCCACAATCTTCTTTAAAACAATTCTTCTGAATTAAAATGAAATATTTATAGAAGAAAATACTTATAAACCAAAGCATTATATTTCATAAATCCTTTGAAAGCAAAATTTTAAAATCCCGGACTTAAGTTCTAAAATCTCCAATTTGATTTATTCTAATTTCAACTTAGCTTCAATTATTATAAATATTTTTATTTCCTAACACCCAATCTATATCAATCAAATATATACATAATATCATTTAAAACTTTATTTTATATATAGAAAATATAATATGCAAAATTATTTCATTCACCTATATTAAAACGGATATTATGTCGGTCTGTCCTATTAAGTGTTTAGAAATCCCTATTGATGACATAGCGTCCCATGCATCAACCAGAATTTATAAATACAAATTGGAACAGATTAACACAATATCAAAATCTTTTATTAATACTAACAAATACGCTCTCTCATATATATATACACTCAGTGACTCCCATAGGGTATTACTACCCTATTAACAAAGAGTCAAACCCCACAAAGCCAAAGTTTATCGCTAAACCAAAGCTCTGATACCAACTGTAACATCCCCCCTTTTCGCACACTTTAAACCGACACACGTGCCAATTCAAAGCATACGCAAGGGCGGATTGTTATGGGGTAAATAAGAAAAACAAAGAAGAAATAAAGAAAAATAGAATCTCACAGCGGAAGGATAAGATATAATAATCAATATACAGTTCATGATAACTGTTTACAAAATATTTATTTTACTTATATAATGAATATCAGAGTTACACATACCAATACAATCAATGCAGCGGAAATTTAGAGTGTGGTGCAATACTATAAATAATATAATACGGATTCTTCGTCTTCGTCCTCCAAAGCAAAAATCTTCGATCCTGAAATGCTCGGACTGACCCGAGCGAATTTGAAAAGACAAAAACACTCGAGTCAGAACTAAAAGATTTTATGTAAGTTAAATTAACAGAATTAAATATGAGTGCAGTAACTCAAGAGATGTTCGGGATTTACATCTCCTAAGGATCCGTTAAACTATTTACTATGTAGTATATTGCGCTATTATAATAGTGTCTATTTATAAAATAAACTTACTATTTAATAGCGTTAAGGGGTTACCCATATAGCCCTTAACACAAATAATGCCAATAGTCTATACAGTACCGTAATACCTCCTGATCGGGAAGCTACTAGAGGATACTCCATAGGTACGACATAAATAGAAACTCGTAGTAAAGGCTCGGTATGGTAGGTGACACGACACAACCAAGCAATGCCAGGGTAGATATACCAATTGCTATCCAGGCTGGTGGAAACGCGTAGCCGCAGTTACCGCCCACCTCGGACTAACTCCCCAAAATCAAAATATAGAAGTGGCCACTGAATCAATCCAAGTCAAAGTATAATATCGAAGAGAAGGATCCGATCAGAGGAATGACCTCATTGGCCTGAGAATCGCTCCTGTTTTAGCCACCTTATGCCAACTCATGGGAGTCGGGTCCACGTATTTACCTTACAGGAAACGTCGCCACCACCTACTTCATTCTGGAATCTCCACCGCGTACACGGTTAGTCAAAGTGGTTTCCGGTATCGACAGAGAGTATGTCCATATCCGATCCCGGTCTCTTTGCCAACCCATCGTTATTATAACACCGCGGTCATTTAAAAATAGGTTATACTTTAAAAATCAGAATAAACATTCCATTTCATAACCATGAATACGATATCATTTCAAAACCCAAAACTATATTTTATCACTTATCCCAAATATAATTCTTTTCCAAAATCATAATGCTTTAACTTCATAACGTATGAAAATCAAATATTTTCAAAGCATAATATTTTGAAAATCACAATTTAAAACCATAACTTCTAAAAAAAAACTTGAATGGTTTGGACATTCAACGGTATATGAATTAAATGGTTTAACTTAAATGTTACTTTGTAAAGAAAACAGTTCTCATGGCTTTACAAATACATTTCTTTATTAAAGTCTAAACCAAAATTTATATTATCTCTCTCAAGTTCCAAAACCACTTCAATTTATTTATATATACGTATATTCATTTTGAGTAACAATATTTCAAACTAAAATTGGATTTTATTCTTTCAACAGATCAATTGTTCTATTAATTAGTCTTGAATATTCACATAAAATCCATAAATAATAAGACTTCAATTTCTAGTAATAAAATATATATATTTTCCCAATTCAAATTATACTAGAATATTCATTTCAATTTATTTTGGGAAAAATCCAATTATAAATATCATATCTTAAAATTTCCAAACTTAACATTTAAACATATGATATAAATTATTAAACTCCATTTTCTTAATTTTCTTCCATTTTTAAATAAAGATTTTTATACACCTTTTAATTTCAAAATTTTCAACTTCATATGTATATATATGGAAGAATAATATTTATACAATATAAAATTTAAGATTATTAGAAACCGTATTCCATCCAAACCATAGAAATCACATTAAAATAGTTATATATAGACCGCGGTGCCTGTATAAAATTTTCTATCCTATGGTCAAGTGATACAGATATTTATCATTTCAATCCGCAATTTAAAAAAATATAAAATTTTGCGGTTATATATCATTTCAAACCACAATCCCGAATGAAATAAAATATGCATGATAATTTGCAATTTAATGATATACAATAAACATCCATTCATCAACATCATCCATCATCCAAATCGCAATCATCAATCAATATCAATCAATAACAATATTATTTTTTGTACTACATAACAGGTATACTGGCAATTTTATTCAAATTAAATTTAACAGCTATTAATCTACAGTCTATATTCAGTAATAAATTATATAACTGTTAACTAGCAGTTCATATACAAACAAATAAATTTTAACTGTAAATTTATACGCAATAAATTAATTAAATTAACAGTTAAATTTAATAAATGCAATTCAACAGATATGAATAAAATAAACATGCCAAATACTCATAAATAAATTTCTATTCATTTCTAAAATTAATTTAACAAACATAAAAGCTTCTAGTAGTTGTGAGTGGGTTAAAACACTCACCTTTTGAATTTAAATCGAATTTAAATCCGATTTAAACCCAAAAATTCGACGGTCTCAGAATTTGTCCAAACCAGCGTCAATGGATCTGGAATTAAATTACGATCCTAACAAAAGAAATTTCGCGTGAATCGGAGAACGTATGATAAAAATATTCATTTTAAACGATTTGAAAACAAAAATAAAAATAAAATAAAATAAAATAAAACAAAACCCACTTAACTTCAATGGCCACATCAGCTAAAAGCTACAGCACATCGTCGAATTTTTTCTGGTCAAACGAATATCCAAAACAGAAAACGAATTGTACCAGTAGATTACATGTCTCGAGAACTTTATCATAAATTTTCTGGAATTTTTGTGGAGAGTTTGAATTTTATTAGAAAATTTGAATTGTAGATAGATTAGGTTTTGTAACCATTGAGGAAAAGAAAGAAATGAAGAAAAATGAACGTACAGCCAATTGACAATAGAAAGGAGGCTAGGGTTTATCACAGCATATTTATAGATAGATCGCAACAGGATAGGTGTGCACGAATTTTAACGTGCAAACAGAAGTGGTCCCAAAAGGATATTAATTATACACGTTACGGATTAAATTATTTCTTTCTCAACATTTACATTGCATTTTAAGCGTATTCACACATGTATAATTAGATGCTTCATTTAAATTTCCATATATATATTCACAATTCCATAAAATTCCAAATACGTAGATAAATTTCCAATTTCAACTAAATTCTAAATTACTGTAATAATTACAGATTAAATTTCTATCCATCCTCAATAGATTACGTTTACATACTAAAATCCACATTTCTATGTATATTTGAATTTCATATTATACATATTTTATTTATCTTAATTACTTCCAACTTAAATTTCAATCAACATAAAACATTTTATTCAGTTTCCAAAAATTTCAATCATGCTTTAAATCCAAATGAATAAATAACTTAATTCCCATTTAAGCATTTTTCATTTGATTTGCAATCAACCTTTTATGATCAATTAAATCCCGATATATTAATTAAACGTTATTTTCATCATTCTTTATCCTATGAAGAAATTTAAGTTATTCACACCTATTACTAAATTTCATATTAATGCACACTAATTTACATTTATTGCAATGATTACCAAATATTTCCCTGCAATAATTCATTCCCCTATACATACTTACAATTCCACTTAAACTTTACTATACCCATTTATTTTCTCAACATTAAAACCAACATTACCTCAATTCCACTAATGTACACTTATTCTATTATCACTTACTAACCATTCAAATTTTTATTAACAAATAGGCAGGTAATTCCTATGTTACAAATTTTTAATTCATCCTAATCCCTTACTATTGACATACATTTGCATTACTTACATATCATTTACAATATTACCCAAAATCTCTATCCATTGTAATTAATACCTTAAATAAGTTTCAATTTATATTCAAGTGAATACATTACCCTTTTTCGTTATGTCATCCATTTTTCACAAGAAACGTTTTATCGTTTCGACAACATTTTATTTCTAATTACCTACATTGATTTGTGTACGTCTCTACTATTTAAAGCATTACCATTCCCACCTTCATCTAAATCTTCATTTATGAGTATTTAAAATAAATTTCACTTATTTCCTATTTATACACTTATAAATTCCAATTCCAATAAATAGATAAATCTCCGTTTGCACTACTTAAATCAAAAATCAGCGATTATCCTATCTATACATTTTAAGTGGATGGATCAAATGTTGTATTCAAAAATCTACTTCTTAATATTCTTAGATTTAAACTCAACTCTCTATTAACAGATGTTTAAACTTCTTTTATTACCATTAACTTATTATTATGCATTAAACTTAAATATACTGACAAAGCTTGTTTTTGGTACTCTTTTCATTTCCATAAATAAAATTAGCAGTGGATTCATACCTTATTATGTAATTATCTTTAATTCCACCTAACTAAATATTTATATAATCTTTTATTTGCAATAAATCAACTATTTTATATTAATTAAATTTAATCTTCCTGGTTTACTTATTCATAGTATGTAATTCAGTTACTCACCCTAACCTATTTATTTGAAATCCAATCCAGATTATTTTTACTAAGTTCCAATTTCCAAAGGTTACTGCAATTAATCCAATTAATTGTAATAAATTCTAATAAATTTGATTTTATTGGATTACAACTCAAAATAAATCAATTATTACTCAACCAACTAATTAACATTTCTTTTATATTCCAATACATAAATATTTCCTAAAATTTCATCTTTTATTTGCATAACTTACCGTATCTAAATTTTATTGGAAATTTTGTTAACTTTACACATAAATAAAGTTAGAACCTCAATTAATTCATTCCATTTTGGTTTCATTCTTTATATCACATTAATCATCATATTATGCATGGAAATTTATCTAGGTTACATCTTATTTATTCACTTACCAATATTCCACACTAACTGCAATAATTTAGTGCATTAATTGAAATTGATCAAAATAAAACTTAACAAACTAATAGAATAAATAACGTACAAAAATTTATTGTCATTAATCTATTTCATAAGTCTACACTCAAATACTCACTTAAAATAAGTTTTACGTTTCCATTAATTCGCGTTCGCACACCCGTTACTTAAAAATTACTAAAGTAACGTTTTTCTTAATAACAACATTAAAATTTCTCAATATTTAAATGAACTTTATTTCCAATACATGCTACCTAATTGCATTTACTTATGATCTTATCCAAACATTCATTTATATTTTATTTCCATCAATTAGTTAATATTTACATCCATTTATTAACAATTTACTTCCATTATACAATTGCAATTTATTATAGTTATTATTACATTAAATACTATTTCAATTTTATTCTTTTAGTATTAATTAAACAATCATATTTAAATTAAGATATTATAATGTTTTTCACTATTTATTTACACTCCATTAAAACCCAACAGTCGTCTCAATCACTTTTGAATTTGCATTAAATTGGTTGTCTAGCAACTGCCATTTGTATTACTATCTTAATTCTTATACAGTTACCGTTTTACCAATTTACTAATACATAGGTAATTTAAATTTTTGTCTTTAATTCTTTATTTTATATTTTATTCAAGTGCAACAAATTACACTATTCCTTTATTGATATTTCACCTAACCTTTCAACAATTAAGTTAAATAACCGTTTCTACAATTCATTATTAATTATAAATTTAATTCTCCTTTATTTATGCAACTTACACAAGGGTATAAATCTTCCATTATCTCAATCATTAGATTTCTATTAAATTTAACAATAATTAAGATTTTTAATTACCGTTGCTATAAATTTTCATTTAGCGTTCATCTTGTATTAATTTACCTCCTTTATATATATATATATATATATATATATATATATATATATATATATATATATATTTCCTTTTTCTACAAAATTTTAAATTTCAAAATCCTTTTTAATTAAAAATTTAATTGTCGAAATTTACGGGTCGTTACAATTCCATAACTCCACTGAATGTTTTGTAAAGGGGGTGAAAACTCCTTTACAATCGGCACTGATTCACCGAAGATTTGTACATCCTCGGTTTAGATACTGCTATCTCTGGTTATGCCGAATTCTATATCTGGCGATCGAATGTCGATTTGCCTTAGAATTCCGCATCGATCATATTCATGAAGTCACGGTTGACCCGGTTAAGGTCGCCCGCGATTTATATCCATAATCTATTTTGCAATTCAATTATCTCATTTTCGATCGAGTCTATCTTCGAATCAGGATTCCATTGATTGGAATTCCTCTAAATTAAATCTCTATCATTGTTTTGAAATCCATTCTTGAATCATCCTTTGAAAATCGGGTATTTTTGTATTTTGAAATTGTTTTATATATCAAAATTATTATTTTGATAACTATAATTTTATTCTATATATAAAAGTGAAAATGTTACCCTATATATAAAAGTTTTGAAAGGATTTGAAATTTTGAAAATTTATAAAAATTGATTTATATAAAAATGATTTATAACTGAAAGGTTTTGAATTTGCAATTCAAGAGATTGGGCTCCAGTATTTTGAAATTGGTTTTAAGATTTTGGAAAATATATAAAAATAATACGATTTAAAAGTATTTTCCGAATAAGAAATGTTTCAAATGAGTTCCAAGGATTTCCAAGAAATAAATTTCAAAGAAGTTTTCAAGAAAATAGAAGTCCAGAACTCACTTATGTCGCCGGAGAATAATTTCGGTGATGAGTGCACGCATCATCAACATTGATTTTCGAGTTTCAAAGTGGGGGAGAGGCCCTTTAATAGCTTTGCTATGCGAGTGATATTATGAAATAAATTTTCATTTCAAATTCCAAAGTAGAATTCGATATTCAAAATATATATGTATATATATTTAAAATGATTTAACGAAAGTCGGTGTTCAATCCTCTAGTTTTCGATTTGATTTAGTATAACTCTATTCATAAAAATTTGATTTACTGATTTGTTGCTGATTTCCAACTCTTGGATTTGAAATTTGATTTCACCAACTATTTTGAGGGTTCGAGCACTTCCAAATCAAGGTTTAAAATTTAAAACTAAGAAATTTCGAAGAGTATAAAATATTTGATAAAGAATATAAGTTTAGTTTTGTATGTTTAAACTATGAAGAGTGCGACTTAAGTAAATTTGAAATTTTGTTAAATAAATAATTCGAAAAAGGAAAATTGGATTTTTCATATAGAAATAAATAGCTAAAGGTTTTAAAGGGATAATTATAAATTTAGAAACCATTTTGAGTATAATTGATTTTGAGAAGAATATTTGGTTTTGAAATTAGATTGGAATTTATAACCAGTACTTATATGGTGATTTTGGAAATGATTTTGTTGACCTAAATTTTGTTGATTTGGAAATTTGGATTATTTTCTAAACCTATTGTTTAAGAAACTTTGAAACTGAATATGTTTAATTTGGAAGAAAATTTGGTGAAATCATATATGATATTGAAACTGAAATGTTATTGAAACGAGAAAAATTTTGAGAACCTTGATTTACTAAATACTTGATTCAGGAGTGGTCGAACTTATATAAAATGGATTTGTATAAGTATGAAGTTGATTTGAAATCTATTGATTTGAAAGATACTCAATTTGGAAAGAATTTTTTTATAATCGAAGTCTATATAAGTATGATTTGATATACTATTGATTTTGAAAGTATTTGATTTGGAAAAAGAATCCTATGTATAATGGACTTTATATAAGTATGGTATTTGAAAGTATTTGGAAAGGTATTATATGATATATACTTTTCAAAGTAAAGATATGGAAAGTGCCTTCTGCTTGATATCCGCTTTGTGGCCACATTGTGGATTCATTCTATCGATATTATTCTCTCTGATTTTTGGTTTTTCGGATGTGATACTCGAGTGTTCCCACCGTGGCGTAACCCATGTTTTTTTTCTCTCGCGACTGCATAGCGCAACTGCCTGGCTGAGTCTGGCCTAGGGGTACGGATTGTTTCCTGGGGGATCCAGACGTAACCATTGTGTATCCTGCAATCTGTGTAGGTCGCATTAGTAGCGAAACTGCCTGGCTGAGATAGCATAGGGGTACGGATTGTTTCCTGGAGGACCCAGGCATAACCATTGTGTATCCTGCACCCTATTAGTCATCATGGCGTAACTCGCAGGGCTGAGAAAGCTTACGGATACGGATTGTTTCCTGGGGGATCCAGGCGTAACCATTGTGTATCTGCGAACTATGGTTGGACAAAGGTTATGGTTTGATTGTTTTGTTTGGATTGTGCTTTCCATATCTGTTTTTTTAATGTTTTTCAAGTAATTTCACTAGGTGTTGAAACAGGTCTACTAAGTACTTGAAGAATGCTAGCTTTGCGCCTGATCCACGCATGGCCAGAGTCTGCAAGAACGAGGATAAACTTGTTGAAACATCGAGTTATAAAAGTATTTTTGAAAGGAAAATTTTGTTTCGATATAAAAGTATTTTATTATAAAGGTATTTCCAACAAAGAAATTTTGTATTAATATTTGAGATTTAAATTTTATGGTTTGATTTAATTATTCGAGCCCGATACTATCCCTTTGAACCTACCTTATCTGCTCAGCTTTATTTATTCACCTATATTCCATTTTTTCCGAATCTACCCTCCTTTCCTTTTTGAATATAATCTTTAAAATATTGTTTATTTATATACTACATGGTTTAATAGTAAATCATTAGTGTCATTAATATTTCAGAAGTTATTAATTTAATATAACATATTTAAGAAATGAGTATTAATTCATCTATAGTGTTGAAAGTGTCTTAAGATAAATTAGTAAATTTATAAATATGGATTTAATGTTGTCAAATAACTTCCTTGAAAATATAACCAAGGATGTGAATAACTGTTTCCAAATGGTTTTCATATATATTTATAAAGGTGTTATTTAAAACTTATAAATGGTATCTACAAAGGAAGCAAGAAATTTTACAAATGGGGTTGAATTTTTTTTTTAAGTATTAAAGAAAATTTAATTTCAAATGAATATTTCAAGTAAAATTTATATGGTCTTAAATTAATTGTTTATCCTTGTCTTTCAATCTATTTATCTTTCTGGTTGTTTCTATTCTCCTACCTTCTTCCTTTTCGGGGACGAAAAGTTTTGAGTGGAGGAGAGTGTAACGACCCGTAAAATTTTGTTAATTTTTAATGGTTTTATTTAGCGTATTTAATTTGATTTTTGAGAAATTTTAAATAATAATATTTTGAAATAAAATCTTACAATTGGATTACGTATAGTTAAATATGGAAAATGATAAATTTTCACCAAAAATTAAGAAAGTATATTTTAGGGTGTGATTCTGTTCAATTTAAGTCAGTAATAATTGATGTTCATAAAATAATTTATTTTGGGAAATTCAAGGCACAGCTGTTTTATATGCCATCATTTCTTTTAATTATTTTCAAACGGTTCATTTTGCCTTTATAACGTGTCCTTCCATATTTATTCTTGCTGTCCAATCAAGCTATTAATTGCTTTGATTGTTTCTGAAACAGTGTGTAGCTGTTACTTTTTCTACCATTAAAATTTCAATTGCTTATTGATTTCTCCAAATCATAGATAGACTTCCCATTCCTAGCTATTAATAAACTTTGAAATCATCGTCCTTGCCTTTCGTTATTCCCCGTTTTATAATAATAATTGAAATTTATAGCCGTTTCAGTATATAACTTTTACACGTTTTATATTCATTTAATTTCAGCAGTCCATTGCCTTTAATTTTTAAACTGTTCCATTTTCTTCCGAGGCAACAGTTCACATTCCATTTCGCTTATAAATCATTTTCCACTTTTACTCACCTGCTCACCTTTTCTTCCATCTATCCGTTTAATAGTTATATATAAGTTATAATACGTTTCCCTGATTCATCTCCTTTTTTTTTTCATTGACATATTAATTCTGTGAAGTGATTAATTTAAAAACTCATCTTCCCCTCATTTCTTTAAAATTTTAGCTAAATTTTAGCTTGTGACCGTTGCTGTACATTTCATTAAAGAGGTACGTTACCTTATTAATCTCCGGAATTTAAGGGTGAAAATTTTATTTTTCTAACCTTTCCTTTCCAACGCTCCCTGTTTCCACTTCTTTCATTATGATCGTTCATTATATATATACACTACAGCTGGAAAGTTATAAACGTATAAACTTAGATACGTTTTGTATTTATTAAAAATTTAAAGCATACCACTAATTGTGACCTTTTGGTTTCTTTGCTTTCAAAAAAAATTTGAACCATAGTCACGGTAATAAATTATTATAAATTTTTCAACTTAATCTAAGATGACCGTTGCTACTAGAATCGTTACTTTTCTAATATATTCATTCCTACTTTCACTGACCTTTTATTTCTTCATTTTTTCACCGTCTAAAAAAATAAATAAATGGTTATTCGTTTTATTTTATTCAGTAATCAGCGTGACTCTTTCCATTTACACCGCATCATATTTGAATGTTGATTTTCGTTCAGCGTTCTTATTTTAAAAATATAACGCAGAGTAACGTTGCCTTTACAATTTAAAAATTGCTTTAATAGCTCTTGAATCAATGTGTAGCTGTTACTTTGATATTTTTCCGGAATTATGACTTTTCTCTTTCCTTCCGTTCAAATTTGAAACGTGCTACCATTTATTTGCTTTGATTATTTTCCTGAATCAACGTGAATATTTTGCCTTAAATCCTCAACTGAATCATAGCACGTGATTGTGCTATTTCTTTGGTTACTTTTATTTAGTCGTTTCAATTTACTTCTGTTCGTATTTTCTTCCCTTTTTTATTGCTTCTTCTTAGATTTCTCTTCTTTCCCTCTCCATTGTTTCTTCCTCTTCTAAATAAACTTGCCTGGCACTACAAATTTCGGTCTCTCCTTCACCTTTTCCAAACTCCGCTCCTCCACCGAACCCACTCTTCCCCTTAAGCAATATCCATCGAAGACGCAGCGACCCTCCCATGTTTCCTCTATCGTTCGCATAACCAGGCATAGGTAAGTTAAGTTAATATTTGCAAGTGTTATTTATATATATATTAAATATAGTTTTATATTTAGCTATGATATGGATGATTTTATCAATACACGACCCATGTACGTGCTGTTGATGCATATTCTAGCATTCAAAGTTGGTACGCATATTTGTTATTATGGAAGTTGTATAGGATTTTTGAAGTTGTTTATTTTTCTAAGTTCGTATATGACATATATTTATATAAAGTTATAATAATTATAGATATATCTTTATGGCCTTATATATATATATATATATATATACTTTGCATACACTTATGTATGGAGTTAGTTTTCTAACATATAAGTTTTCATTTCAGTTCGCATGCATGTTTGCATAAAAGTTAAGGGTGTATATGTGTTTTAGTGTAGACCAGTTGCTTTCGCAAAAAAAATGTATATATTTTAAAGTTTATATTAGTTGCTATTTATATATATTGTATAAAGTTTACATTCTAACTTATACTTTCGGTCTGCACAGGTTACAGTATTATATATATTTATAAAAGAAGTATAATATAAGTTATATAAGTAATTCGTACATCCGTTGTCTAAATTTTATATAAGTCCATGTATAGGCTTTACTGTTTATGTATGGGTAGTTATATATTAGTTTATATATATAGGTAAAGTGTTTAAAATTTATAATTGTGTTGTGAAGTGTATTTTGTACCATATGTATATAGTAGTTTATAAATGAGATTTGAACAGTGCAATTTGTTGAAGTTTTAGATATTAATCTTATTTTAAAATATAAATCTTAATGATATTATATACATAAGTCGTATGGGGTGGTTTGGGTCTTAGATTGTAAATAGAAATTTTGATCTATGTGTAAAGATTAAAATGGTTTGGAAAAATTATAAGGATTTTTATTTAACATATATGTCTTACTTCAAATGTTAAAACTATTGGTTTATGTATGGAAAAAAAGGTAAATTATATATATGTGTGTGTGATTCGACTTTAAATTTTTCTTAGGGATGCAATTTTGATTTTTATTAAAATAGCAAAAATTTCTGTATATATCAGACTGATTCTGATTCAATTCATAAATTCTTGATTATCAGTCTCGTTCGTCCAATTCATGCCAATCCTACTTTGCTTTGAAATTCGTGCTCGGATTTATAATTCAAATTTCAATGTACGTATCAGTGTGCGTATCCATGTCATCTTCTGTATTCTCTAGCCTCGAAAGGTGAGCAATCACTTACGATTATCATTCTTTTATTTGTTAAATTTGATTAAATTGAAACGAAAATTGAAATATGATGCTGTAGTTATTTAAATTGTTATATATGCTATTATCTGTAACTTTTCACTTATGGGATATGACAACATATCCTGTTGTTTATATTTATTTTTGATGATATATGCCTGTTCTTATTATTATTTTCATATCTGTTATCACTCTGCAAGTTCCCTATTAGTATTGAAATCACTATGGGTTGAAATGATACATACCCGAACAGACTTTAGAATAGGAGAAAATCGTTATGGGTTGAAATGATAAACCCAAGCGATTTTCATTTGAATTGAATTTGGGATTACGGGTTGAAATGATATCCACCCGTATATATTTAACTTACGGATTGAAATGATAAATATCCGTATCACTTGACCATAGAATAAAAAATTATACATCAACGCCGTTGGTCTACATAAATGTTTTGAAAATAATTTCTATGGTTTTGAAAAGAAATATATGGTTTTAATGAATACTAATTTAAAATATTATATATAAATGTTATTATATATATATATATATTTAATATTAATATAATTCAATTAAGATTGATTTTATTAATATGAAATATGTTTAAGGATTTATTAAATTTGTATTTCAGGAATAGATTTGTGGAATAATTTTATAAGCTAAGGTTGGAAGATATATTTGAGACTTATTTGAATTTGTCATTTATTAAAGATTTTATTTAGTTAACTTGATTTGAAACTATTGAATTCGAAACTTTAAAATATGATCTTATAACTTGAAATTTCATTTAAGTAATTTAATGGATATTCATGTCTAAAGAAATCGAAGGTAATATATAGAAAATGTAATTTTAAGGTCATAAAAATAATATTGAATTTATTAAGAAAATATTTCAAACTAAATAATAGTGAAGTCAAATTGCGAGATAAATGCAATTATCAAAGTTTGTCTTTGAAATGTCGAATATTTAAAGCTTCGAAATATATTAACTTTGAATTTTATTGAAATTTGAATGGTTTATTTTGTGGTTCAAATCTGTATTTAAAAATCGATAAAATTTGAATTTGTTTAGTCAGAAACTGAATTGAATGGAAAAGTGATAAATTGAGATTTAATTTAATTCAAATAGGAAGGTCGAGTTGATTTTGAAGCGATTTGTGAAGTTTGAGGGAATAAAAATACTTTAATTCATAAATTATTGGATATATTTACTATTTTGGAAAATAGAGATATTTGAAATGAAAATGATATTTTGGCTTTGAAATATAAATAAAATTGAAATAACCACGGTGTTATAGTGTATATTTCTACCCTATAGATAGTTCCATGGATCCTTAGAGGATGGTTATCTCAAACATCCTCTAAGTTAATTATATTTCTGTTGATATTTCACTTGAGTTGGATTTATGGATATAAGAATGCTAATCCTGACTCGAGTGTTTTGTGTTTTGCTTTACACTCGTGTCAGACTGAGTGATACAGCATTTGAGACTCACCTTCGAAGTTGGAGCTTTGCTTGAAGATCCAGCTATTATCCTTTCAATCATCCAGTCGATTAGTTCAGAGAAGTCAACTGCCCGTACTGGAGACTTCACTGCATCTGGAATATTCTGGTGTATTTTATTTCTAACTTTGTTTATATAGTAGCTTCATGAACTACTATTCATTTATTCCGCTGCGTATTATTGTACTACTCTATATCTGTGATTCTGTGATTGATTTATTTACTGTATATGTTTTTGCCAAATTTAAAATTAACAATTCGGTATTTTGAATTATTCAAGTCGGACATGTATGGTTTTATTGCCGATTTGAGTGGTCCAAAATAGCGGGCCGTTACAGAGCATCAATTCATTATTTAAGGTGTGACTTTTTGGCAATGTTTAAGGCATTTTGATTTAATTTATCTATGTGATTTTCATGTTCATATGTTTGAATTCTCTATTATTCATCTTGTCTTTTAATGTTCATCATACAACATTTAATTCAAATCCTAATTTGCCCATCTAAATTATAAATATGTTTATTATGTTGTTTTTGGCTCAGATTCATCTGTGTTTTTATCTCGATTTATTATTTGTCCATTATGATTCATATAATTTAGACCCTCTATCTCCTATGACATTTCATAGTTGTTCTTTCTATTATTTTGATGTGGATATTTTAATCATGAATTTACCCATGCCCAAGTTGTTCAAGTCCTTATTGTTTTCCCATTTGTTGTTATAAAAAAATTATTTTTAATTGGAAACCATCTTTATAGTTTTATAATATATATGTCAATCATTTATGTTTGCACTTAAAACCAATTTTTTATTTTGTTACTTTTTTAATTTTTTGAATACTGTTGTCTTGAGTATCGTAAAAAAATGAAATTCCTTTTGAATTCATGTATGGACTTTTGTGTAAATTCCAACAATTTTATTTCCTTTCTAAATTTATATTGTTGTGCGGTATCCTATATACGATCTTTCATAATTAAATGTTTGTTTCAAATTTGTTGCTTTTAAGTTCTAGTACACACACATATCATAGTTACATGTTTACAGAAATAAGTTAATATAAGATCTAAAACATCACATGTTATTTTATGTATACGGAAACATATATGTATTCCCTCGCCCAATTAATAAGACGAATTTTACACGTTAATGTAATTCCCAATTTTAAATCTATTCATAATTGAAAGTTAATTCATCAATGTTAATTTTAGACTTCAAATTATATAAGTTTACCAATTTTAATTTCAATATATATATATATATATATATATATATATATATATATATATTAACAAATTATTGTACATCTTTTACCATGTATGTTTTCAATTCGAAACCTTGGACAATAAAGGCATATGTAAAGGGAATCTATTGCGGTGTACATCCTAGCACCTACAGACAGTCACATTAACTATGTACACTTCTTATCTGTTACACTTACAAAATTTACACTAGAGTATATTCAGATATACTCACAATTTATGTTACGTATAAGTTGTTCATTAATGACACTTAAAAAATCAGTCAATTTAACAAAAGAGAGATAAACGAAATGTTTCTCTCTACAATTAAAGAAAAATCCTCCTTAATTAATTGCATAAGTTATAGAGAGACAAAATGTTTCCTTCTCCAAATTAACTTAAACCGGTAAATGTTATACACATGGGTGTATTTGATACACTCATATAATTAAATTCAAATAACAAAGAATTTTTTTGAACATATTAAATAAATAAAGATTTTATTTAAAATATTTTAGATCATCCAAATCCACTTAGGCTTCATAGACTTAGCTAAGATCATAATGGAATTTTTTTTGACGTTTGTGGAATACACTTCCAACCGGCACAGTTCCTTCACCATAAACTTATAAACCACATACACAAACATTTGTGGAATACAGTCAATATATAAATTTCTATGAAAAATCCTTGAAGGTGTTTGCCCCTTTTTTTAAGCAAACATTGCCTGATCTTGTGATGTTAACATACAAGAAAGAGTATGGCCAAACTATTATTAACTAAAATTCAATGCTTGAAGCCCTAGTCATGGCCTCCTCCACCTCCCCTTCCAATCTTTTCCTCTCTAACTTTCCCTAATTATAACAGTTCGCCCCCCTCTATTTTACCCTCCTGACCCTCCGCCTCATCCTAATCCCTCTTTGAACCTAACGCCTCCATATCTATCCCTCCTACCGCTGACCACCAGAATCTTTCCTTCGCCCCTTCTATCGTTGACCACTCTGATGAACCTTCATCCGCCATGACAGACATTCTAGGAAGCATTAACAGTAGCCCATGGTCCTCGCTTTTCAAGAATTTGCCATGGAACGTAGGGAAGTACAAGTCCAAAAACTTTCAGATTTCCCCACCGAAAATGAACTTAATTATGCCACCATAAGAAGTTGTAGATGCTGGGATAAAATATTAGAAGAACTACTTGGTTGGATTTTTCCTCGACAAGTCTCTCTCATATACAATGGTATTGAATTTAGTATCTTCGTCTAGTTTGGGGTAATTTAAATGTCATCAATACCAAATTGGAAGGGAAATTTTCATTTTTTTCATTTAAGGATTAAAGTAAAAGATCCAAGTCTTGAATCAGACTATTATTATCAAAGGGAATGTTTTCATCATTGTGCAATGGATTCGACTATAGATAATGTTCAAGAACAAGTGAGGTCGGTTTCAATTTGGGTATATTTAACTAAAATTCCATCTATTCATTGGACCCTTGTAGGCATTGATTGGATAGCTAGCTTTCTAAGAAAAGTAATTCGCTTTGATGAATCAATGGAGAGATTTGAAAGATTTGAGTATGCAAAAGTCTTAGTTGAAATTGAGCCCTCCAAACTTTTGCCGAGTCAAATCCCAATACAAGTTGCGGGTAATAAAGACGTATTTGTCAATGTCGAATATATGTGGAAACCATATGTAAACACTGTAAGGTCTATGGGCACTGCAAAGACACCTGCCAATGTGCTAGCCCCAACTTGCAAGTTTCTAAACCAAATCGTCAACTAGAAAATAACCACCCAAATATGAAAAACATTCCCTGGAATGCAATGAATAATGATAAAAAAAAGCACAAAACTATTAACCAATAAAGAAGCCATGGTTGAAAAAATCTTATGTCAAAAAGAGTTACCGTAAATCACTTGTCCAGCTATCAATGCTCCAACCCCAATCATACAATCTTCAATTCCCGATAATGCTAACAATCCACCAACAATAATTTCCATTAATAGTAATGTTCCCCATGTTTGTACCAAAATTGAGCACAGCACTCTTTGGATGTGTTTGAAGAGATAAAATGAAGAATGTAAATGGAAAATGAGAAAGATCTAACAAACACACCAATTGATAAACAGGAAAAACATACAGAAATACAAATATTTAGAGTCGTTCGGCGCATGGACTACGTCCACTATGAAATTGCTGGCTTTTTTTATTTTTGCTTACTCATTACAATGGGTTACAACAGTAGAATTCAAATAAAATAGGGATTTCGGCAGTCTGGATGTAGAAGAGCCAAAAGTCCTTTTTCAGTAGGTCCTAAGCTGCTATTTATAGGCATAGGCAGCAAATATCTCGCTCGGATCTCGAAAGACCTCTTCTCTCACGTGGGTGGGCCCACGTGATTGATTCCCGATCGTTTGAACTCTATCCATGACCGATACGAATGGCATTCGTATCGAACAAGATTTTGCTCAATCAAGTCGAGATTGATCATGAACATTCCTGAGGTTGTACGCAAGCTTCTGTGAAAATTTGGTGGCATTTGGACTTGTAGACCTCGAGTTATGATCGATGTTGTTTGCGCCAAAATTGGTCACAAACCTCAAATACCGTGAAAGCACCAGTGTATGAACACAAACCAATGATATTCAAGCACAAATATCTGATCTCAGCAAATATCCAACAGCAATTCAGAAATAATGAACAACGACACAAGATTTATAGTGGTTCGGCTATCTTCGGCCTACGTCCACTCCAAAGTTTTATCCTTCTTATTGATAATCCTTGCTAGTTACAGATGATTACAGAAGTAATAATGAAGAATTTCGAGTACAATAGTTGTATTGAAGTATAGAAATGAATTCCGGCAGAGTCTGGTCGTCCAATAGCCAAGAGGTCCTCCTTCTGTAGGCTTCTGGGTACTATTTATAGGCGTTGGAGGCTGATATTGCGCTCAAACTTCGGGAGACTCCTTCTGGCACGTGAGTGGGCCCATGCGACCGACCCCACCAAGTTTCGACTCGATCTGTGATCGATACGAAGTGATTTCGTATCCATCAAAAAATGATCTAATCGAGCTAAAACTTGGCAGGAACATTCCTTACCTTGCATACAAGCTGCTGTGAGAATTTCATCGCATTTGGACCAGTGGTTTAGGAGATATGATCGATTCAAGTTATGGTTTTTCGTGAGGGCTGCTGCGTTCGAATCCATTGGTTCGAATCCACTCCCTTCGACTTGATCGGTCACGTGCGCATCGATGACGTGTCGCGAAATCCCTGGATTGATCCACCTTTCTAGCCGTGTCGAACGCTTCTCTCCTGGAGACGTGGGCTTGCATCCATGTTTTATGCTTTGTCCATATCCATAACTTCACAACGGCATGCTCGCATCCATTAACTTGTGTCTCTTCGCATCGATTCCAGGAGTTCATTCTGTATCGATCCCAAGTGAGCTGATCGATTCGAAACGAGTATGGGGGACATCGATACGAAGTGGCCGTGAAGGATGGATACGAACGAGACCTCACTTGATGGATACGAACGAAGCTCTTACCAAGTGGATATGAAGGAGACTTGCAAAAGGCATGGAGTCGAAATGCGCCATCTGCACCCATCCTGATCGATACGAAGCACATCGGTTCGAAGAACCTCCACATGCTTTCTACCACTCTGGGTTTGTTGCCATTGAATCGAGATCCATCTAGCCTTCCTATCTGATCGATACGAGCCTATCGAGTCGAACCAGTAACTCGATAGATTCGAACACCATCGAATCGAACCAACACCTGATGCGAACTTTACTGAGCCGAACCCACGCCAATCGATACGAATGGCATCGATTCGAAATGGTATCGACACGAACGGTATCGATACGAACGCAACCCCTGATCGATTCGAACCATCCTTGCGTGCTGATGGGTTCGAACAGTACGTTCTTCCTACCTTACATCGATCATATCTCCTTCATACGAACTCCGATTAACCTAAAATTTGAAACATAGCCTTTCGTAATCTTTATCATCATCTCCAATCAATTTCGTCTCGATCGAAGCTCAACCAAATTTTGACGTCATCGATTGTAGCCTTGCTTTCAATCGATCTCCAATCCCGATGTCCATCATTCCTTGCCAATTTGTTGATATTCCAGTTTTGACCAAAAAGTGGGATAGCACTTTGCCCCCCAAAAACATGCCTTTTGATAAGAAGGCGTGTTTTGAATAGTTCCGACTCCAATATCCAAAGCTCATAGCCATATCTCCAGAGTATGTCATCCTTGACTGCTCTGAGTCGATGCCCAATTCCAAATCCAATAAACAAAGCCTTAGCCAATCCCCTATCCATCCAAACTCGACAACCGAGTCCTAATCCATCCTTATCCAATAGCCAATAACCGAATCCAGGACCTCTCCGGGCTCTTGTCAAGCGTAATCCGCACTTGATGACCTTGGTCCAGTGTCCCTGGACGTTGAGCTAACCTCTCTGGGTTTTTGCCAAGCGCAATCCACACCTGACGACCGTGGTCCAGTGTCCCTGGACGTTGTACAAAGCCATGGCTTAAGTTCTAAGCTGAATCCTGGTCTCTCCGGACCCTTGTTGACCATAGTCCATACTCAACGACCTGAAAATAACAATTGATAATACATGGCCTAAATCCTAGGCCGAATCCTGGTCACTCTGAACCCTTGCCGAGCATAGTCCATACTCGACGACCTGAATGAGTCAATTTACCACGTTCGGGCAAAGTGACTCACCCCTTGCCAGGCATAATCCATACCCGACGACCGTTTATCAAAAACCAGATAAAAATCCAATCAAAATCCAATCCAAAATCCAAAACCAAAATCCAAATCAAAACCAGAAAACCAGAAATCTAAACCAGCATCCAAAATCGAAAACAATTATCCAAAGGAAAATCCAAATCAAAAGGCAAGCAAAACCAGTAGCTCAATCCAAACTCCAAAACCAAAATCCAAAAAGAAAAGCAGTGTCCAATCCAAAAGAAAAAAATAAATTTCACAAACCATAGCATTGCAGTTAATCATCATTCAGAGCATGCCTAGGGGCTATCTCCGTCCCCGTATATGTGTAAATGACTTGGTTGCTTGCCAGTAGTTCGCTACTTATTTCATATTATCCTGGTCAATGGATGATCAATCGATCATCATTCCTGGGCCTCCCACGATCGTGGCTTGAGATAGGCGGCGGTTGCTCTTGTTCCGCCGTTGCATTTCGAGTTCCGACATATTGTGGCAACAGTCCCTTCCTGACATGCTCCTCGATTATATCCTTTAGGTGCCTACAGCTGTTAGTGTCAGCCCATCCAAATCATGGAAGAGACAATGTCTTCCTGATGTCCTCTCCCGTTCTGATGGTTCTCTCCTAGCCGGCCTTCGGTAGGAAAGGCGATTCCGAGTATCCTGGTATATCCGCTCCAGCGTCTCGTTTAATCCTGTGTATGTGGAAAACTTCGGATCCTTCCATCGCTTCCTATCTTTTCCAGAATCATCGTCTAACTTCCTTTTTCTTTTGTCTTTATCCGAACCTTTGCTGGATGGTCCTCTCTCCTCAGTTGCATTAACTTGTTTAACTTTAGATCCGTACTCGCATCTTCTTTCCGAAGGAACCTCTCTGCCTCGTGAAAGAACTCATCGAGATCCTATGGGGGATCTCTTATCAAAGATACCTTGAAATCTGAATCCTCCCTGACTCCTGATACTGCCGCCATCAAAACCATCGATGGATGAGGCCGATCCACCGAAGCAACCGCCGCACTGAATCGAGTTAGAAAAGCTCTAAGCGATTCATTCATCTTTTTCTTTACCGATGTCAATGTCATCACATTCTTCGGCCTCTTGACGTGAACCCGAAACTGTCCCAAAAAAATTTCCACCAGTTCCCCCCAAGTCCTGATAGATCCTTCTCCCAGCTGTCTAAACCACATTGCAGCTAAGTCCGTCAAGTACAAAGGAAAGCATCGTGCCATTACTTCCTGCGATGCCCCCAGCACCTCCATGTGTCTGGTGTACCTCATCAAGTGATTAGTTGGATCTGCTTTTCCATCATATACCTCCACGCTAGATAGCTTGAACTTTGTAGATTCTGAGCCATCCTTATTTTCCGAGCGAACGGACTCCTGTTCACTCCTTCCAGGTCTCTGTTGGTCAAACCACCTCGCACAGTTCTTCTAATGATCTCCACTAATCCAGTATTTTCTGTTAGGGGTTGCCCCCCATGCCTCCGAGGGAACTCCGACACATACTCTTCATGTGGCTCACTAGCATCAATGTTAGCCCTGGCCTGTTGAACTCCTTCCAAAGGCCCTCCTGTGTTAGATCCTGTGGGCCTGCCCCCAAGCTCTTGTTGGTTGCCTTCTGGCTCCGTGCCCTATCCTCCATTAGGGTCCACAACTCTAGTCCCCTGTCCTGCATCCACCGCTGTTGTAGCTGTTCCTAAGTTCTGCGTCCCTAAACCTCTCATCTGTTCAAAGAAAGTCTGCTTCATTTCCTGTTGACTTTTCAACAATCTCTCCTGCAATGAATTTGCCATAGCCTCCATCTCATCCCGGTTATGTAGATCGAAGCCTGTCCTTCCCCGGCTCCGGAGGATGCTTGTTGACTTCCTTCTTGTTGGCTTCTTTCAGCCCTTTGCCTTCTACTATTTTTCCTAGTCATTGTCTTCAAATCTAAACTCCTCAAAACTTCTTCAAATCTGAATTTTGAATCCGATGTAGCGGGTGCTAGTCCTTCTCAGTGAAAGCACCAAAGAAGTGTTTGCGCCAAAATTGGTCACAAACCCCAAATACCGTGAAAGCACCAGTGTATGAACACAAACCAATGATATTCAAGCACAAATATCTGATCTCAGCAAATATCCAACAGCAATTCAGAAATAATGAACAAAAACACAAGATTTATAGTGGTTCGGCTATTTCCGGCCTACGTCCACTCCAAAGTTTTATCCTTCTTATTGATAATCCTTGCTAGTTACAGATGATTACAGCAGTAATAATGAAGAATTTCGAGTACAATAGTTGTATTGAAGTACAGAAATGAATTCTGGCAGAGTCTGGTCGTCCAATAGCCAAGAGGTCCTCCTTCTGTAGGCTTCTGGGTGCTATTTATAGGCGTTGGAGGCTGATATTGCGCTCAAACTTTGGAAGATTTCTTCTGGCACGTGAGTGGGCCCATACGACCGACCCCACCAAGTTTCGACTCGATCTGTGATCGATACGAAGTGATTTCGTATCCATCAAAAAATGATCCAATCGAGCTAAAACTTGGCAGGAACATTCCTTACCTTGCATGCAAGCTGCTGTGAAAATTTCGTTGCATTTGGACTAGTGGTTTAGGAGATACGATCGATTCAAGTTGTGATTTTTTGTGAAGGCTATTGCGTTCGAATCCATTGGTTCGAATCCACTCCCTTCGACTCGATCGGTCACGTGCGCATCGATGACATGTCGCGAAATCCCTGGGTTGATCCACCTTTCTAGCCGTGTTGAACGCTTCTCTCCTGGAGACGTGGGCTTGCATCCATGTTTTATGCTTCGTCCATATCCATAACTTCACAACGGCATGCTCGCATCCATTAACTCGTGTCTCTCTTCGCATCGATTCCAGGAGTTCATTCCGTATCGATCCCATGTGAGCTGATCGATTTGAAACGAGTATGGAGGACATCGATACGAAGTGGCCGTGAAGGATGGATACAAACGAGACCTCACCTGATGGATACGAACGAAGCTCTTACCTGGTGGATATGAAGGAGACTTGCAAAAGGCATGGAGTCGAAATGCGCCATCTGCACCCATCCTGATCGATACGAAGCACATCGGTTCGAAAAACCTCCACATGCTTGCTACCACTCTGGGTTTGTTGCCATTGAATCGAGATCCATCTAGCCTTCCTATCTGATCGATACGAGCCTATCGAGTCGAACCAGTAACTCGATCGATTCGAACACTATCGAGTCGAACCAACACCTGATGCGAACTTCACTGAGCCGAACCCGCGCCAATCGATACGAATGGCATCGATTCGAAATGGTATCGACACGAACGGTATCGATACGAACGCAACCCCTGATCGATTCGAACCATCCTTGCGTGCTGATGGGTTCGAACAGTATGTTCTTCCTACCTTGCATTGATCATATCTCCTTTATACGAACTCCGATTAACCTAAAATTTGAAACATAGCCTTTCCTAATCCTTATCATCATCTCCAATCAATTTCTTCTCGATCGGAGCTCAACCAAATTTTGACGTCATCGATTGTAGCCTTGCTTTCAATCGATCTCCAATCCCGATGTCCATCATTCCTTACCAATTTGTTGATATTCCAGTTTTGACCAAAAAGTGGGATAGCAGATGCAAGTTTGTATTTATCGAAGGCTACTGAGATCGCATCGCTTCTGTTCGTATCGCTTCTAGGCACGTGCTTGCTAGTTGACGTTAACTTTTAGGATCGATCCACCTTTCATGCCAAGCGACCGAATCTTCCACTTATATATATTTTGCTCGTATAGACCCAGAATATCCCTTTCGTATTACTCTACTGCACCTAACTTCGTATCGATCCCTCGCACCCTACTTCATGTCAATCCTTTATAATTGCTTCGTATCGATATGAACTTATGTTCTTCGTATTGATAACTCAGAGGCCATTCCGTATCACTTATTGGTTGGGTTCGTATCGATGGGAGGTGTTGATTTTGTATCGACCTGTGGTCGATCGATATGAAGCATGTTTGGTAGTGGATCGAACGAACCGACCTCTGTGTCACTGCCGATGGATACGAAGAGAGTTAATCTGAATAGATACGAAGCGGGCTCGTCTGGATGGATACGAAGAGAGTTAACTCGGATGGATACGAACGAAGTTGACTCCCTTAATCTTGATCAATCCATATCTCGAGCATACGGACTCCGATCGACTTAAAATTTGAAATGTTGGCTTTCATAGCTTTGTTTGTCGTGTTGTATCAATTGTAGCTTGATCCGGACTTGGGCAAAATTTACCAGCATCCATAGCGAACCTTTGTATAACTCTTTTTTGGGATGAACTGTCTTTTGATTAACAACTAATTTCTTGGTGTCACGACCTTGCTAAAAGGTGGGATAACACCCCCCCCCCCCCCACAACCGACAAGACCCCCTATGCAACTAAGCAAAACACAAGTGACTCACAACCCCACAACACCCCCCCCCCCCTCCCGCAACAATTCTGCAAACAAAATAAATTCAATGCCCTTCAAAACATTGAACATTTGAGCATCCCAGACTTACAAAACAATCAACGAAACGATAGCTCAAACTCACCTATACTTCCAGATTGCAATGGTAAGAATCACGAGACCGATCAAGCATGTCATTCCAATCTTACCTCCATGACCTTCCACCATGTAGATCTCCTTTCTCCCCAATCAAAAGCCACACACAACATGCTTGTGCACACCAATCCCCAAACAACATCGGATCAACAATCCAACCAAACTCACCATGCAGAACTCCTTTCTCCCCGCTCAAAGTCCATTCACAACGTGCACATGCACACCAATTCTCAAACAACATTCGATCGGGTAAATCAATCCAACGTACCTCCCCGTCAAATGCCACACACAACCTGCTTGTGCACTCCAACAAATCTACAACTCCAAATCTTTTGTCTCCCTCCAGCAAACTTCACTTGAATTAGCTTAACCATGACCACATTGTTACTCGTACTCCCCCATGCCAACCAACATCTCCAAATCCTCTTCACATTTCCTTAAACTCCCAATATAAACCTATCAACCCCCTTGAGAGAAATCACATCATTCCCAACACTCAATCTAATCAGCCACCATCTCATCATGTCCAAGCAAGCTACAATGCCAGAGAACCCAGATCACCAAAAAATAAGCCCTCTAAGAATTACTAGAAGTAGATCAAGAGATCGAGACAAAGGGCTTCAATATCCTAAAGACAGTATTACCTCAGTCTCTTGTCCACCCTATGATGGAAAACCTATCAATCAAAAGGCTACTCTCTCCACCACCATGTAAGATCCCCCCCACAAGAAATAGCACCAAAAGTTCTCCATGCTTGACAACATAGCATCTTGAAATGTAAGAGGTGGCAATGACATCTCCAAGCAAAAAGAAATCAAAAGAGTTATCCTTCAACACAAACTCCAACTGATAGCAGTCTTAGAAAAAAATACATTCTTCAAACTATTAATCAATTTTGTAAAAACATCCAACCTACATGGAATTCCTTGCATAACCTCCACGAAGCTCCTTTAGGCAGAATTATTGTCTTGTGGAATTCTAAAATATTCCATGTCACAGCATTAACTGTAACTAACCAAATGTGTCACACCTTAGTTTTGCACAAGCCATCCAATAGTGAATTTCTATGCACACTTTTTTATGCCCTCAACACACAAGCTGGAAGACAACCTCTTCTAGACTCCTTTTCGGTCTTAACCCTCACAACAAGCCTTGGTTAGCTTTAGGGGATAGGAATTGCATGCTTGAGTCTGGCGATAGAAGTGGAGGAAGTCTTCTCTCTTTTAAAGACTTGCTGCTTCTTAATGAAGCTACCCTAAATTCAAACCTTTTTAATCTAAAGGCTGCTTTTACGCTTGGAACAACAAATGGAGGTCCAGAGCTAGAACTTATTCTAAACATGACAAAACGTTTATTAATCAGCGAGCTCTTAAAGCATGGCCTAACATCGTATCAGATGTCTTACCTCCTATCTTGTCCGACCATTCCCTCATCATATTATCCTCTGGAACCCCAGACTTGAAACCACCAGCTTCATTCAGATTCTTCAATGCCTAGTCCAAACACCCTGAATTTCTAGATGTTGTTAGGAATGCCTGAAACACCTCCTTCCACGGCAACCCCATGTATAGACTTCAATCCAATCTAAAGCATGTTATACGTCTAGTATACCAAAATAGAGAATAATCAATTATAAACTCGTCGCACAAGTTTATAACTCATATTTCCACTACACTGGAATTCTGTAGTAATTATTATAACAATATGGATGTTGTAAATAAATTACAACAACAGCATTATACTATTTTGAATAAATAGTATAACCAGAATAACGGATAGAATGTAGAATAATGTATATAAATATACAATCAGACTAGAATTCTAACCGGATTATGTCTGAGGCTCATCGTAACGATTTCCTTAAGAATTTTATTTCAAAATTCTCCCAAGATACAACAGACGTATTCTGCTCGAGATTGTAATGAGTATATACTCTGTGATTTTGATTATAAGAATGGCAGTTATTAGAAGAGAAGAGATAAGAAAACTCAGTGAGGAAAGTGATCAGTTTTCCTCCTTATTTATAATTTGTTCGTATCCCTTCGAACGGTCGCGTCTGCACCCGTTTGTCCAAACGGTCGCGCCCGTTTCTGCTGTTTATCGGTTGCGCCCCTTCATTTTGAACAGGCCGCATCCGTTCGCCAAAAATTAAACTGCGCCCGCTGGTCGCATCTATGCTGCTTCATAAACAGGTCGCACCTGTTCGTTTTTGCGCCTGCTTCAGAAGTCGCGCCTCCTCAGTCCAAAACCCGCGTCCATCTTCACCTGCCCGCTTCTTTTCAAATTCCAAGCCCAGCCCAGTTTCAGCCGAAGCCCAAAACCGTTAAACAATGGCCTAGCAAAAAGAATGGTCATTTTAGACCCGTACCCGTACCCGAGCCCGGCCCGGTTCGGTTCGGTCGGTCGAACGGACGGCGGCGGCGGCGCGCGCGTGTGTTGGTGAAGCATGGCCTCTCTCCTCACAACGAAGTATACATTTAGGTGCCCCTATGCCCCAACCTCCTCATGAGAAGGCTATTGATATACTTCATTTCTATTTTGATTTTTGGCATTGTGGGACTAAAGGATATTTCATTCATGTCTAACTTTAACAATCCCCCACATGAATGATAATATTCTTTCCCCCACACAAAGTGGAATATCACAGAGTATATATGGAATTAATGCTTTATCGTGGATAAGTAGATATTTCACTTTGAACTTTCCCTAGTTAAAACTTATCGGATTTACTTGGCTAATCGGTGAATTATTTCATCTTGAACCGTCGGCCTTTATTGTATATCCAGACAATAAGTTTTACGAAGCATTGATTCCCTTCTCATCCAATCTCTTGGTTGTGTTCATTTTGGTCCTGAACAATTTTTGGTTCTGCAAGTGTTTTAGAGAATAAAAGCCTTTTAATATTCTCATAGAGCCGATCCAGCTCACACTAACATAGGTGATCGCAACCATTAAGAGTATCCTACATATACCCCACTTGTTGTTTCCAAGATATGGTCATCATTAAAAAACAAAGTTTTAACCTTTAAATACTTCTATAGGCATGCATTTATGTTGTGCACCATAGGAATGGAGTTGGACTATGTCCATGCAAATGCATTACGTCTTGAGTTATTAAGAACTGGTTTGCCTAATGATCCTAGTCCGTGGGATCTCCAGTCGCTAGGATAGGTTTCCGTATAAGATAACTCTTTGTGGTTTAGGCTTTTAAACCCATTCCCCTCGATGCGCAGTCAATTTTCTATCTTGATAAACCTTTAGTAAATGGATCCGCTAGGTTATCATTTGTTCTCGCATAATCTATGAAAATTATTCCATTTGAGAGTAACTGCCGAACTGTGTTATGGCGTCGACGAATATATCGTGACTTTCCATTATACACAAAGTTGTGCGCTCTACTTAGCGCAGCTTGATTATCACAGTGTATACATATGGCCGGTACAGGTTTAGGCCAAAATGGAATATTTTCTAAAAAATGACGAAGTCATTCTGCTTCTTCGCCTGCTTTATCTAATGCAATGAACTCTGATTCCATAGTGGATCGAGCTATGCATGTTTGTTTAGTAGATTCCATGACACTGCTGCCCCTGCTAGGGTAAAGACAAAACCACTTGTTGATTTTGATTCCTCTGAATCTGCAATCCAGTTTGCATCACTATATCTTTCTAAGATGGCATGATATTTTCCATAATGTAAGGAATAGATAGTGGTATTTTTTAAATATCCAAGCACTCTCATTAGTGCTTTCCAGTGTTCCTTTCCTGAATTGCTCGTATACCTGCTCAATCGACTTACTGCATAAGCTATATCTGGTCTTGTGCAATTCATGAGATACGTGAGACATCCTATTACACGAGAATATTTCAGGTGCATTACACTCTCATCGGTGTTTTTATGCAGTACTTCTGATGGATTAAAAGGTGTATTTACTCCTTTAATTCCAAAATTTTGAAATCTTTCAATCACTTTTTCTACACAATGTGATTGAGATAACTCAATTTCATTAGGTGTTCTTATTATTTTTATTCCCAAAATAACATCTGCAACACCCATGTCTTTCATGTCGAAATTGTTGATCAACATTTTCTTTATGGTCTCAATTACCTGAGTATTTGGACCGAATATTAGC
The DNA here is from genome assembly GCA_030765085.1 of Allium cepa. Lineage (NCBI taxonomy): Eukaryota > Viridiplantae > Streptophyta > Magnoliopsida > Asparagales > Amaryllidaceae > Allium > Allium cepa. The sequence goes on along the minus strand of CM060932.1, from coordinate 876,953,335 downwards.
ATATCGTCCACATATAGACAGATCATCACATATGATTGTCCAAGTTGTTTATAATAAACACATTTGTCACATTTATTTATACGAAAACCATTTCTCATCATGACACTGTCAAATTTTGCGTGCCATTGCTTTGGAGCTTGTTTTAGTCCGTATAATGATTTGACTAATCTACAGACTTTGTTTTCATTTCCTTTGGAAATAAATACCTCAAGTTGATCCATGTAAATCTCCTCATTGAGATTTCCATTTAAGAATGTTGTTTTTACATCCATCTGATGAATCTCTAGATTATAGATGGATGCAATTGATATTAGCATTCTTATAGAGGTTATTCGTGTTACCGGCGAATATGTATCAAAAAAGTCTACTCCTTTTTTTTGACGATATCCTTTGGCTACTAATCTGGCTTTATACTTGTCGATAGAGCCATCTGCTTTCATTTTCTTCTTGAAAATCCATTTGCAGCCAATTGGTTTTATTCCTGGTGGAATATCAACAATTTCCCAAGTTTTATTACTTAGAATTGAATCAATCTCACTTTGGATTGCTTCTTTCCAACATGAGGATTCAGAAGATGACATTGCTTCCTTATACGTTTGAGGTTCGTGCTCTAATACATATGTAAAAAAGTCCGAACCAAATGTTTTGGAAGTTCTAGCCCTTACGCTTCTTCTTGGTACAGCATCCTCAGTTTCATGATGAGTTTCATCTTCATGCGAATCGTTTAATTCTTCCCTTGTCCTTTTTGGGACCTTATTTCCTTCATTCCTTTTGTGCGGAAACACATCTTTAAAGAATGAGGCATCTCTTGATTCCATGATTGTATTTACATGAATATCAGTTATATCAGACTTGAATACCAAGAATCTGTAGGCACTATTATTTTGGGCTGGCCCAAGATAATAACAATCTACTGTTTTTGGTCCAAGTTTGACTCTCTTGGGAGGCGGAACTGGAACTTTTGCCAAGCACCCCCACACTTTGAGGTATTTAAAACTTGGTTTGTGTCCTTTCCATAACTCATATGGAATTGTTCCTGTTTTATTGTGAGGGACTTTGTTTAATATGTGATTAGACATATTTAATGCTTCCCTCCATAAGTTCGTCGGTAGACCAGAATTTAAAAGCATGGAAATAATCATGTCTTTTAATGTTCTGTTCTTCCTCTCGGCTACACCATTTTGTTGTGGTGAATATGGAGCCGTTGTTTGATGAATTATATCATTTTCGGCACAGAACTGTTCAAATGGTAATTCATATTCACCACCTCGATCAGATCTTAGTATCTTGATCTTTTTATTTAACTGATTTTCTACCTCAACATTGTATTTTATAAACGCTGTTATTGCTTCATCTTTACTATTTAATAGATATACATAGCAATATCGCGTATAATTGTCAATAAAAGTAATGAAATACTTTTTCGCACCTCTTGTAGGCAGTGATTTAAAATCACATAAATCTGTATGTACCAAACCTAATGGTTCGGTGCTTCAACAGATTTAAATGGTTGTTTGACCATTTTTGCTTCTGCACATGTCTCACATTTGTAGTTCTTATCAACTTGAAATTTTGAAATTAATCCCAAGTTTGATAATGTTTTCATTTTGCGAAAATTTATGTGTCCCAATCTATCATGCTATAGTAAAATTTCGTGCTCGAGCAAATAAGAAACTTCAATTTTATTAATAGCACAATCAGAATACATATTTTTGTTGCCGACAACGGCTACATTTGCCTGAAATAGGCCATCACATAAATAACCCCTTCCGATATACATTCCAGCTTTGGACAGAACCATCTTATCTGATTCAAATACCATTTTGAATCCCTTCTTTGATAGGACTGCACCAGAGATGAGATTATTACGTATGTCTGGAACGTGGAGCACGTTATTCAACTTAACAGTTTTTCCAGAAGTAAACTTGAGGATTACTGTGCCATTGCCTTCGATCATGGAAACTGCAGAATTACCCATGTAGGGATTTTCTTCGTGATCGAATTTCTGATATGTAAAAAACATGGATTTGTCAGAACAAACATGACGAGTAGCACCTGTATCTACCCACCATTGGTTACGATTCTGAACCAGATTGCATTCAGATACCACCGCCGAGAAGTTGGACTCGTATACTTCCATGTTATCCACTATATTTTCCTCTTTATTGCGTTCCTTCTTGAGTCTGCAATCTCTAGCGGCAAGTCCAACTTTTCCACAAACCCAACATTTGCCATTAAACTTCTTGGTTCGTTTGTTGTCTTGAGCTTTCCTTTTCTTCTGGAAATTCTTCTTTTTGTTTTTGGTCTTTAACCCTTCAGTCACAAATGCCTCCTCGCTTGGTTTTGTAACTGCACAATTGTCTGCCTCAATTTTTAGTCGGACTATGAGATCTTGTAAAGAGATTTCCTTCTTCTTATGCTTTAGATAGTTGCGGTAATCTCTCCATGACGGCGGTAGTTTTCCCGTGATGGCTTCAACCAAAAACGATTCTCCAACCATATGACCTTCCGCTTCGAGTTCATGAATGATGATTTGCAATTCATGTAGTTGAGCGGTCACCGGTTTGGAGTCAACCATCTTTTAGTCCATGAATTTGTCTACAAGAATTTCTTAAGACTGATATTCTGCGTCTTATACCTTGTGGTAAGTGCATTCCAGAGTTCTTTTGATGTCTATAAAGGCTGATATACTTTGTATAGCACCTTGTCGAGACAATTCAGAATATAGTTTCTGCATAAAAAATGGAAATGCTTCCACGTATTCACCTCTGCTTCCTTGCCTAGTGCAGGAATTGGTTCCTCCTCCTCGAGGTACTTTTGCAGACCGAGTGTGGTGAGATAAAACAACATCTGATTCTGCCATGTCAAGATATCATCACCATCTCCCTTGAACGGTTCAGGTCTGTTGTGAGTAGTATTCTTTGAAAATTCTATTGTTGCCTTCTCTATTTTGGTACGAAAACAATAAAATTCTTAAGATGTTATACGTCTAGTATACCAAAACAGGGAATAATCAATTATAAAATCGTCGCACAAGTTTATAACTCAGATTTCCACTACACTGGAATTCTGTAGTAATTATTATAACAATATGAATGTTGTAAATAAATTACAACAACAACGTTATACAATTTTGAATAAATAGTATAACCAGAATAATGGATAGAATATAGAATAATGTGTATATATATAGACAATCAGACTAGAATTCTAATCGGATTATGTCTGAGGCTCGTCGTAACGATTTCCTTAAGAATTTTATTTCAAAATTCTCCCAAGATACAACAGACGTATTCTGCTCGAGATTGTAATGAGTATATCACTCTGCGATTTTGATTATAAGAATAGCAGTTATTAGAAGAGAAGAGATAAGAAAACTCAGTGAGGAAAGTGATCAGTTTTCCTCCTTATTTATAGTTTGTTCGTATCCCTTCGAACGGTCGCGTCTGCACCCGTATGTCCAAACGGTCGCGCCTGTTTCTGCTATTTATCGGTTGCTCCCCTTCATTTTGAACAGGCCGCATCCGTTCGCCAAAAATTAAACTGCGCCCGCTGGTCGCATCTACGCTGCTTCATAAACAGGTCGCACCTGTTCGTTCTTGCGCCTGCTTCAGAAGTCGCGCCTCCTCAGTCCAAAACCCGCGTCCATCTTCACCCGCCCGCTTCTTTTCAAATTCCAGGCCCTGCCCAGTTTCAGCCGAAGCCCAAAACCGTTAAACAATGGCCTAGCAAAAAGAATGGTCATTTTAGACCCGTACCCGTACCCGAGCCCGGCCCGGTTCGGTTCGGTTCGGACGGACGGCGCCGGCGGCGCGCGCGTGTGATGGTGAAGCATGGCCTCCTTCCTCACAACGAAGTATACATTTAGGTGCCCCTAGCCCCCAACCTCCTCATGAGAATGCTATTGATATACTTCATTTCTATTTTGATTTTTGGCAATGTGAGACTAAAGGATATTTCATTCATATCTAACTTTAACAATCCCCAACATGAATGATAATATTCTTTCCTCCACACAAAGTGGAATATCAGAGAGTATATATGGAATTAATGCTTTATCGTGGATAAGTAGATATTTCACTTTGAACTTTCCCTAGTTAAAACTTATCGGATTCACTTGGCTAATCGGTGAATTATTTCATCTTGAACCGTCGGCCTTTATTGTATATCCAGACAATAAGTTTTACGAAGCATTGATTCCCTTCTCATCCAATCTCTTGGTTTTGTGCATTTTGGTCTTGACAATTTTTGGTTCTGCGAGTGTTTTAGAGAATAAAAGCCTTTTAATATTCTCATAGAGCCGACCCATCTCACATTAACATAGGTGATCGCAACCATTAAGAGTATCATACATATACCCCACTTGTTGTTTCCAAGATATGGTCATCATTAAAAAACAAAGTTTTAACCTTTAAATACTTCTGTAGGCATGCATTTATGTTGTGCACCATAGGAATTGAGTTGGACTATGTCCATGCAGATGCATTACGTCTTGAGTTATTCAGAACTGGTTTGCCTATTGATCCTAGTCCGTGGGATCTCCAGTCGCTAGGATAGGTTTCCGTATAAGATAACTCTTTGTGGTTTAGGCTTTTAAACTCATTCCCCTCGATGCGCAGTCAATTTTCTCTCTTGATAAACCTTTAGTAAATGGATCTGCTAGGTTATCATTTGTTCTCACATAATCTATGGAAATTGTTCCATTTGAGAGTAACTGCCTAACTGTGTTATGGCGTCGACGAATATGTCGTGACTTACCATTATACACAAAGTTGTGCGCTCTACTTAGCGCAGCTTGGTTATCACAGTGTATACATATGGCCGGTACAGGTTTAAGCCAAAATGGAATATCTTCTAAAAAGTGACGAAGCCATTTGTAACGACCCGTTAAATTAATAATGTTTAATGAATTGAATTTAATAGAATTGCTAATCTAATTTAGAAGGAAATATAAGTCTTAAGATTTTTATTTGAGTAAATATAGGAATTGATGTGGTGATTATAATTTAATGTTAACAATTAAATATTTATGTGGCATAGATTGGATTAATGTAAATTGGTGGGTAGTTATTAGTTATAATTAGTTGATTTAAAAGGTATTAATGAAATGATAGCTGAATCGGATTGCCAATATATAAACATTAGAAAATTTATTAGGTGGACTAAATTTGTTAAAGTTCATAAGTTGTATAATTCAATTTAGTAGAAACTCTAAATTTATAAACGGAGAATTAAATAAACGCTAAATATGTAAATGGTGACTGAAGACCTAGTTATAGGAATTGGAATATAATCCAATTTGGATTAGGTATAAAAAGGATTTGATTTATATGAAAGTTATTTTTCACAGTATTGAATAAAAATTTGGAATCCAATTATAATTGATGATAATAACGTTAGTATTAGTAATAAATAGATTTCAACGCAGTAACCAAATGAATGGAATAAAAAAAAAAAAAAAGAGTATATATTGCATAGAAATGGAATGTAGATTGTCACATTTGGTTGGAGTAAATTTTAGAAACATAAATGTTGAATCAGTAAATATTAGTAAAAATATTACCTAGAATAAATTCCATTTAATATAAGAATTCAAAAGTGGAAGATTTACATTTGGATTGGAAAATGGATAGTTACTAATTAAAAGTGACCATTGAATAAATTTATGCAAACGTGAAATAATGTAAATAGATGGGGATCAACTTTTATTTATGTGGTTAATGGAATTTAATTTCTATAGTATGATAATCGCAATTAATGGAAGTTGGAATAGCTAATTTATATGTTAGTTGGAATTTAGCTAGAATATGTAGATAGTGGATGATAGTAAAATTAAATGGATATAAAGATTTCAATTATACATTGAAATTCATACTCGCCATAAAAGGTTAATTGAGACCAAAGAAGTTAATATAGGAATCAAGCCTTATTTATTAATCTGGATTTATTGCAATAGTTAATTTCATAAAATAAAGGTAAAGCTAATTCAAATTTAACTGGACCATTGTTGGTATAACTTTAGAAGCAAGATTTATTTAAGATTTGAGTATTTAATTCAACAAGTGGTATTTACGACAAATAAAATAGAATTGAACGTAAAATATTACGTTATTAGATTGAAATGGAATTTGTAAACATTGAGTGAAATCTTAAACTAATGTTAGTATTCGTCGTATTTACAACAATAACTTTGAATAATAGAAAGGAAGTGAATATAATAAATTAATCAAATTTATAGTGTTGAATTCGATTGGATTGGAATTAATAAATAGTTAAGAAAAATAAGGGTTATTAATAATTTGGAATTTAATTATGGTAAAAGTTTATTTGCAATCATGAGTTGGAATAGAAATCAAATCTATTTATCTAATTGGATTTCGTTGAGAGTATAAGAATATAAGCTTTAATAATTGAGTTTTAGAATATAATTTATAATTTCCAAATAATTATAAAAATGCAGAAATTAACACTGCAAATTGATATGTTTATAGATTTTAATTCACATCCAAGCTGCTAAATCAATTGGAATTGATTGAATTATATAAGTAATAAGATTTGGCCAATATTAGAAGTTGAAAAATTAGAATTGGATTTTTATGATTTATTTAATTGATTTAATAAACATTAAAAATAGCCATTTTTGTCACGGACTCGGATTTCGACGAAACTAGTTTCATCGGATCCGTATCGGTGAATTATTATAGGGTTTCAAATTTCGTATCGATCGGACTTGTCGTTTGATCGTACGGACGCGAAACGCCTTGAAATCAATTTATTAAGAATCAATTTGAAATCAATTTGGAAATCTTGTTTTCAGCATAACTTCTTCATACGATCAAATTTGGACGTGAAACTTCTTCCATCGTGTTCAGAATATTTTAAATTACCTATTTTGATATATGGGTTTACCAAATTTCGCTCCGGAGTCGAATCGGGCTTTTCGGGCCATATATCGGTTAGCGCGTACTTCTATCTTATCCGATCCATCCTATTTCAACTTTGTCTATAAATATATCGCTATAAACCCTAATTCCCTTCATTTTCATTTGACCATACGTATATCTCAACTCCTTCTCCTCTCCAATGGCAGACAATAATTTCAGATCCAATTTCAGTTCAAAACCAAAAGTCAAAATCCAAACTCTACAGAAAATTACCAAAAAATTTTATGGCGTAGTGTTCATCAATACGAATCTACGTCTGTTGTTCGTTTTTCAAGATGGGGTCCGGATTCACCAGAAATCGCAGTCAAAATCAGAAATTCGTAACCCATGTGGCGAATTGGGCGTTTTCAATTTTGGCATCAATCGACGAAATTGGCTTCTGGGTATGGTAGATCTCGTTATGGGCTTCGCGATGGTGTAGGTCGCTTGGCCTAAATGGGTTTGTGGTGGTCGGAATGTTCGATTTAAGGTCTGAAACCCTAGGAATTGCGCGGCGGCGAGGCAAGCTTTGGGGCAACGAGGGACGCGCGGCCTCAGGCCGAGGACAGAGGAAGGCGAGGCGGTCCCAATGGAGGAGGTGGCCTGAGCTATCGTGGCCGGAGGTGGTTGTTGTTGGTGGTCAAAGGGGTCGGGTTCATGAAGGGGGTGGGTTCAAATTTGCGTGAGGGGCTGGAAGGACATCACGTACAGGAGAAGAGAGGGCTTGCGTGGCGCGTTCCTATTGGTCCGTGTTTTAACTTAATTGTTGGTTATTTATTTTAATTTCAAATGTTATAACATCAATAACTTTCACATACGATATCCAATTCACACGCGGTTTCCTCCGCTAGGTTCGTATTGAAATTCCGGACGCTTTGACGCTGGTTTGGACAGATTTGGAGACCGTCGAATTTTTGGGTTTAAATCGAATTTAAATTCGATTTAAATTCAAAAGGTGAGTGTTTTAACCCACTCACAATTACTAGAAGCTTTTATGTTTGTTAAATAAATTTTAGAAATGAATAGAAATTTATTTATGAGCTTTTGGCATGTTATTTCATCCATATCTGTTGAATTGCATTTATTGAATTTAGCTATTAATTAAATTGATTAATTGCGTATTAATTTGCTGTTAGGAATTTTGTTTGCATATGAAATGCTAGTTAACAGTTATATGAATTATCTCTAAATATAAATGGTTAGATTAATAGTTGAAATTTAATTTGAATAAACTGACAGTTATTACCCGTTGCATATTATCGAACTAATATTGTTATTGATTGATATGGGTTGATAGTGATTGATATTGATTGATGGTTGAAATTGGGTGATGGATGTGTTGTTGAATGGATGACTTATGTGGATATCATTAACTGCCAGTTAGCATGCATTTTACATTTTCGGGATTGTGGTTTGAAATGATAAAACCGCAAAGTTTTATTTTTAAATTGCGGATTGAAATGATAAATATCCGTATCACTTGACCATAGGATAGAAAATTATATACAGGCACCGCGGTCTATATATAACTATTTTAATGTGATTTCTATGGTTTGGATTGAATACGGTTTATAAATCTTAAATTTTATATTGTATAAATATTTTATTCCATATTTATATACCTATGAAGTTAAAATTTAGGAATTTAAAAGGTGGATAAATTTCTTTATTGAAATGGAAGAAATTTAGAAAATGGAGTTGGTAAATTTATATCCTATGTTTAAATGTAAAGTTGGAAATTTTAAGATATGATATTTGAAATTGGATTTTCCCAAAATAAATAGAAATGGATATTCTAGTAAAATTTTGAATTGGAAAATTTATATATATATTTTACTAGAAATTGAAGTTTTATTAATTATGGATTTTATGTGAATGGTCAAGATTAATTAATAGAATATTGATTTTGAAAGGATAAAAATCCAACTTTAGTTGAAATATTAATGATCAAAAATGGATATAAATATATATAAAATTGAAATAGTTTTGGGACTTGAGGTAATATTTTGGATTTTGGTTTAACTTTAAAAGAAGAAATATTTGGAAAGCCGTGTAATTTATTTCTTTATAAAGCAACAGTAAAGTTAAACCTTTTTAATTCGCATACCGTTGAATATCCAAACCATTTGAGTTTAAAAGTTATGGTTTGAAATTATGGATTTCCAAAAATATTAAGCTTTGAAAATATTCGATTTTCAGATATTATGAAGCTAAAGCCTTTTAATTTTTGGAAAGGAATTATATTTGGAATAAGTGGTAAAATATGGTTTTGGGTTTTGGAATGATATCGTAATATTATGGTTTTGAAATGGATTATATTCTGGTTTTAAAGTATAAACTGTTTTAAATAACCGCGGTGTTATAATAACGATGGGTTGGCAAAGAGACCGGGATCGGATATGGACATACTCTCTGTCGATACCGAAAACCACTTTGACTAACCGTGTACGCGGTGGAGATTCCAGAATGAAGTAGGTTGGTGGCGACGATTCCTGTAAGGTAAATACGTGGACCCGACTCCCGTGAGTTGGCATAAGGTGGCTAAAACAGGAGCGATCGACGGGTTAATGAGGTCATTCCTCTGATCGGACACTCCTCTTCGATATTATACTATGACTTTGGATTGATTCAGTGGCCACTTCTATTTTTTTTGATTTGGGGAGTTGTTTCGAGGTGGGCGGTTGCTGCGGCTTCGCGTTACCATCGGCCCGGAAGCGTAATTGGTATATCTACCCTGGCATTGCCTAGTTGTGCCGTGTCACCTACCCTATCGCGCCTTGTACGAGTTTGGTTTTCTCCCGTAGCCCGTGTGGTATCCTCTAGTGGCTTCCCGATCAGGAGGGACTATGATATTGGACGGACTACTGGGACTATTATGTGTTAAGGGCTATATGGGTAACCCCTTAACGCTATTAAAAAGTAAGTTTATTTTATAAATAGACACTATTATAATAACGCAATATACTACATAGTAAATAGTTTAACGGATCCTTAGGAGATGTAAATCCCGAGCATCTCTTGAGTTACTGTACTCATATTTATTTCTGTTTATTTAACTCACATAAGATATTCTAGTCTGACTCGAGTGTTTTTGTCTTTTCAAATTCGCTCGGGTCAGTCCGAGCGTTTCAGGATAGCAGATTTTAGCTTTGGAGGACGAAGACGAAGAATCAGTATTATTTTATATATAGTATTGCACCACACTCTTTATATTCCGCTGCATTGCTTGTATTGGTATGTGTAACTCTGATATTTATTGTAAAAGAAGAATCAAGCTTTTGTAAACTGTTTATGAACTGTATATTTGTTATTATATTTTATCCTTCCGCTGTGAGATTCTGTTTTTGTTTTTATTTCTTCTCTGCTTTTTCTTATTTACCCCATAACAATCCGCCCTTGCGTATGCTTTGAATTGGCACGTGTGTCGGTTTAAAGTGTGCAAAAAGGCGGGATGTTACAGTTGGTATCAGAGCTTTGGTTTAGCGATAAACCTTGGCTTTGTGGGGTTTGACTCTTTGTTAATAGGGTAGAAATATCCTATGGGAGTCACTGAGTGTACATATATGAGAGAGCGTACTTGTTAGTATTAATAAAAGGGTTTTAATATTGTGTTAATCTGTTCCGCTTTGTATTTATAAATTCTGGTTGATGCATGGGACGCTATGTCATCAATAGGGATTTCTAAACACTTAATAGGACAGACTGACATAATATTTGTTTTTAATATAGGTGAATGAAATAATTTTGCCTATTATATTTTCTATATATAAAATATTTTATAAAGATATATATATATATATTTGGTTGCTATAGATTGGATGTTAGGCAATAAACATATTTATAATAATTGAAGCTAAGTGAAATTATAATAAACCAAATTGGAGATTTTAGAACTTAAGTCCGGGATTTTTGAAATGTGCTTTCAAAGAATTTATGAAAAGTAATGATTTGGTTTATAAGGAATTTCTTATATAAAAAGTATAATTTGGAAGTATGATAATATTGTCATATATATATTTTCCGATATGAATATTCCATTTTAAATTCGGGAAATTTGTTTTAAAAGAAGATTTTGGAGAAATAAATTTTGTACTTTTCTCTCCGTCGCTGGAAAATAAATTCGGTGATGACGGCCGCATCATCGACTTTCATTTTCGAGTTTCAAAGGGGGAAAGGCCACTGTAGTAAATTCTACTGCAGATTTATTTTGAAATTTTCTAAAATTTTTCTTTTATTGTTCTAAATATAATTAGAGATATTGAGTTGTAAGAACTTATTTATCTATTATTTTGAAATATTTGAAATTTAACCCGGTATTTAATTCTTAAATTTCCATTAATTAATTGTTTAAATTATTTTAGTTGAATAAAAAGATAAGTAATTAATAAGTTGAAACCTCTAATTTAAGTAAGAGAATTAATGCAATATTATAAAGAGAAATTTGAAATTTTTAACATATGAGATAAAAGAGTAATATGGATAAACATTAAATTTAATTAAAGAATGGAGATTTAACTTGTATAAGTTCAATTGCATTTCTTTAACATAAATAACTTACCCAAATATAAAAGTTGAAATGTTAAATCAGAAACTAGAATTGAATGTTTTACAAGTAGGAATTTAGGAAAATGAAGTATTCAATAAACTACTGTTATAATAAGAATTTAATGGTATAAACTTAGGTTATAATTGAAATTTTATGGAAAATAAAGTTGAGAATTATTAATAGATGATATGAACCTGAGTATATAACATGAAATTCAAAATAAGAATTTATTATATGATTATTCACTTAAGTATGTTTTAATCTCCCCTATTCCAATATAATGGAAAGTAGGAAAAATTGAAATGTCTACAATTAATAGTTAATGGATAAATAAAAAACTTCCACTTATAAGAATGAATGTTAGCAGATTAAGAATTTAAGGGAAACCTTACAAGAGAAGATATTCAAAATATTTGTTGTTATTAATGAGAATTTATTTTATAGACTTAAGTAATAAAAGGAAACTTAAGTAATAAAAAGGAAATACAAATATAATGAATTTGGTGATAATTGGAAAATAAAACTTGTAAGAAATAAAGAAATCCCTCCATAAATAAAGGGAAGAAAATCAAAACACTGAATTATGAAATGAATGTATAATCAGCTATTTTGGTGTTGGTTTGAATTGTTTGATGTATGATTGTTGGGTAAGGAATGGTGGAGTTGTTGGATGAACAAATAATCTATCTTTGTTCCATCTAAGGCTGTTGAGCAACGGATGCACTTGATAGTTATTCTTCATTCGTACAACTTCAGAATTTGAGCCGAACAACTAATTATTTGTTTGATTTAATGATTGTTTGTTGTGGTGTGTGCTGTTTGCTAAAATCTATGGTTGTTGCATTTGATTGGATATGAATGATTGAATCCACCAAAACATTCACTGTAAAATAAATATTTACCTTTTAGATTTTATAAGTGAATACAGGTGTTGGAAGCCACTGCTACTGCTTTGGTTCCACAAAAATATAAGCGTATATTGCCCGACAAATAGGTACGTTCCCGGATTACGTAAAGCGCTATTTTATATATTTTCCCATGTTGGGATATTTTATTTTGGATATATATGTAATATATTTGTATATTTGGATATTATATTTTCTCCAGAGTCCCTCCGTACAAAGGAGACTCTGCCGAAATTTTTCGTAAATTTTGGACTTAGAATTTTGTTGAGAATATTTTTCCAACTTTAATAATTCAAGTATTAAAGGATATAATAATTATAAAACCAGTGTATTTCATTTAAGGAAATTAATCCAGTAAAATATAAGTTAATATTTGAAGTAAAATGCACTGTTATTCTTCCTCCTCCCTTCTTTCCTTTTCGGGGACGAAAAGTTTTGAGTGGGGGAGATTGTAACGACCCGTTAAATTAATAATGTTTAATGAATTGAATTTAATAGAATTGCTAATCTAATTTAGAAGGAAATATAAGTCTTAAGATTTTTATTTGAGTAAATATAGGAATTGATGTGGTGATTATAATTTAATGTTAACAATTAAATATTTATGTGGCATAGATTGGATTAATGTAAATTGGTGGGTAGTTATTAGTTATAATTAGTTGATTTAAAAGGTATTAATGAAATGATAGCTGAATCGGATTGCCAATATATAAACATTAGAAAATTTATTAGGTGGACTAAATTTGTTAAAGTTCATAAGTTGTATAATTCAATTTAGTAGAAACTCTAAATTTATAAACGGAGAATTAAATAAACGCTAAATATGTAAATGGTGACTGAAGACCTAGTTATAGGAATTGGAATATAATCCAATTTGGATTAGGTATAAAAAGGATTTGATTTATATGAAAGTTATTTTTCACAGTATTGAATAAAAATTTGGAATCCAATTATAATTGATGATAATAACGTTAGTATTAGTAATAAATAGATTTCAACGCAGTAACCAAATGAATGGAATAAAAAAAAAAAAAAGAGTATATATTGCATAGAAATGGAATGTAGATTGTCACATTTGGTTGGAGTAAATTTTAGAAACATAAATGTTGAATCAGTAAATATTAGTAAAAATATTACCTAGAATAAATTCCATTTAATATAAGAATTCAAAAGTGGAAGATTTACATTTGGATTGGAAAATGGATAGTTACTAATTAAAAGTGACCATTGAATAAATTTATGCAAACGTGAAATAATGTAAATAGATGGGGATCAACTTTTATTTATGTGGTTAATGGAATTTAATTTCTATAGTATGATAATCGCAATTAATGGAAGTTGGAATAGCTAATTTATATGTTAGTTGGAATTTAGCTAGAATATGTAGATAGTGGATGATAGTAAAATTAAATGGATATAAAGATTTCAATTATACATTGAAATTCATACTCGCCATAAAAGGTTAATTGAGACCAAAGAAGTTAATATAGGAATCAAGCCTTATTTATTAATCTGGATTTATTGCAATAGTTAATTTCATAAAATAAAGGTAAAGCTAATTCAAATTTAACTGGACCATTGTTGGTATAACTTTAGAAGCAAGATTTATTTAAGATTTGAGTATTTAATTCAACAAGTGGTATTTACGACAAATAAAATAGAATTGAACGTAAAATATTACGTTATTAGATTGAAATGGAATTTGTAAACATTGAGTGAAATCTTAAACTAATGTTAGTATTCGTCGTATTTACAACAATAACTTTGAATAATAGAAAGGAAGTGAATATAATAAATTAATCAAATTTATAGTGTTGAATTCGATTGGATTGGAATTAATAAATAGTTAAGAAAAATAAGGGTTATTAATAATTTGGAATTTAATTATGGTAAAAGTTTATTTGCAATCATGAGTTGGAATAGAAATCAAATCTATTTATCTAATTGGATTTCGTTGAGAGTATAAGAATATAAGCTTTAATAATTGAGTTTTAGAATATAATTTATAATTTCCAAATAATTATAAAAATGCAGAAATTAACACTGCAAATTGATATGTTTATAGATTTTAATTCACATCCAAGCTGCTAAATCAATTGGAATTGATTGAATTATATAAGTAATAAGATTTGGCCAATATTAGAAGTTGAAAAATTAGAATTGGATTTTTATGATTTATTTAATTGATTTAATAAACATTAAAAATAGCCATTTTTGTCACGGACTCGGATTTCGACGAAACTAGTTTCATCGGATCCGTATCGGTGAATTATTATAGGGTTTCAAATTTCGTATCGATCGGACTTGTCGTTTGATCGTACGGACGCGAAACGCCTTGAAATCAATTTATTAAGAATCAATTTGAAATCAATTTGGAAATCTTGTTTTCAGCATAACTTCTTCATACGATCAAATTTGGACGTGAAACTTCTTCCATCGTGTTCAGAATATTTTAAATTACCTATTTTGATATATGGGTTTACCAAATTTCGCTCCGGAGTCGAATCGGGCTTTTCGGGCCATATATCGGTTAGCGCGTACTTCTATCTTATCCGATCCATCCTATTTCAACTTTGTCTATAAATATATCGCTATAAACCCTAATTCCCTTCATTTTCATTTGACCATACGTATATCTCAACTCCTTCTCCTCTCCAATGGCAGACAATAATTTCAGATCCAATTTCAGTTCAAAACCAAAAGTCAAAATCCAAACTCTACAGAAAATTACCAAAAAATTTTATGGCGTAGTGTTCATCAATACGAATCTACGTCTGTTGTTCGTTTTTCAAGATGGGGTCCGGATTCACCAGAAATCGCAGTCAAAATCAGAAATTCGTAACCCATGTGGCGAATTGGGCGTTTTCAATTTTGGCATCAATCGACGAAATTGGCTTCTGGGTATGGTAGATCTCGTTATGGGCTTCGCGATGGTGTAGGTCGCTTGGCCTAAATGGGTTTGTGGTGGTCGGAATGTTCGATTTAAGGTCTGAAACCCTAGGAATTTCGCGGCGGCGAGGCAAGCTTTGGGGCAACGAGGGACGCGCGGCCTCAGGCCGAGGACAGAGGAAGGCGAGGCGGTCCCAATGGAGGAGGTGGCCTGAGCTATCGTGGCCGGAGGTGGTTGTTGTTGGTGGTCAAAGGGGTCGGGTTCATGAAGGGGGTGGGTTCAAATTTGCGTGAGGGGCTGGAAGGACATCACGTACAGGAGAAGAGAGGGCTTGCGTGGCGCGTTCCTATTGGTCCGTGTTTTAACTTAATTGTTGGTTATTTATTTTAATTTCAAATGTTATAACATCAATAACTTTCACATACGATATCCAATTCACACGCGGTTTCCTCCGCTAGGTTCGTATTGAAATTCCGGACGCTTTGACGCTGGTTTGGACAGATTTGGAGACCGTCGAATTTTTGGGTTTAAATCGAATTTAAATTCGATTTAAATTCAAAAGGTGAGTGTTTTAACCCACTCACAATTACTAGAAGCTTTTATGTTTGTTAAATAAATTTTAGAAATGAATAGAAATTTATTTATGAGCTTTTGGCATGTTATTTCATCCATATCTGTTGAATTGCATTTATTGAATTTAGCTATTAATTAAATTGATTAATTGCGTATTAATTTGCTGTTAGGAATTTTGTTTGCATATGAAATGCTAGTTAACAGTTATATGAATTATCTCTAAATATAAATGGTTAGATTAATAGTTGAAATTTAATTTGAATAAACTGACAGTTATTACCCGTTGCATATTATCGAACTAATATTGTTATTGATTGATATGGGTTGATAGTGATTGATATTGATTGATGGTTGAAATTGGGTGATGGATGTGTTGTTGAATGGATGACTTATGTGGATATCATTAACTGCCAGTTAGCATGCATTTTACATTTTCGGGATTGTGGTTTGAAATGATAAAACCGCAAAGTTTTATTTTTAAATTGCGGATTGAAATGATAAATATCCGTATCACTTGACCATAGGATAGAAAATTATATACAGGCACCGCGGTCTATATATAACTATTTTAATGTGATTTCTATGGTTTGGATTGAATACGGTTTATAAATCTTAAATTTTATATTGTATAAATATTTTATTCCATATTTATATACCTATGAAGTTAAAATTTAGGAATTTAAAAGGTGGATAAATTTCTTTATTGAAATGGAAGAAATTTAGAAAATGGAGTTGGTAAATTTATATCCTATGTTTAAATGTAAAGTTGGAAATTTTAAGATATGATATTTGAAATTGGATTTTCCCAAAATAAATAGAAATGGATATTCTAGTAAAATTTTGAATTGGAAAATTTATATATATATTTTACTAGAAATTGAAGTTTTATTAATTATGGATTTTATGTGAATGGTCAAGATTAATTAATAGAATATTGATTTTGAAAGGATAAAAATCCAACTTTAGTTGAAATATTAATGATCAAAAATGGATATAAATATATATAAAATTGAAATAGTTTTGGGACTTGAGGTAATATTTTGGATTTTGGTTTAACTTTAAAAGAAGAAATATTTGGAAAGCCGTGTAATTTATTTCTTTATAAAGCAACAGTAAAGTTAAACCTTTTTAATTCGCATACCGTTGAATATCCAAACCATTTGAGTTTAAAAGTTATGGTTTGAAATTATGGATTTCCAAAAATATTAAGCTTTGAAAATATTCGATTTTCAGATATTATGAAGCTAAAGCCTTTTAATTTTTGGAAAGGAATTATATTTGGAATAAGTGGTAAAATATGGTTTTGGGTTTTGGAATGATATCGTAATATTATGGTTTTGAAATGGATTATATTCTGGTTTTAAAGTATAAACTGTTTTAAATAACCGCGGTGTTATAATAACGATGGGTTGGCAAAGAGACCGGGATCGGATATGGACATACTCTCTGTCGATACCGAAAACCACTTTGACTAACCGTGTACGCGGTGGAGATTCCAGAATGAAGTAGGTTGGTGGCGACGATTCCTGTAAGGTAAATACGTGGACCCGACTCCCGTGAGTTGGCATAAGGTGGCTAAAACAGGAGCGATCGACGGGTTAATGAGGTCATTCCTCTGATCGGACACTCCTCTTCGATATTATACTATGACTTTGGATTGATTCAGTGGCCACTTCTATTTTTTTTGATTTGGGGAGTTGTTTCGAGGTGGGCGGTTGCTGCGGCTTCGCGTTACCATCGGCCCGGAAGCGTAATTGGTATATCTACCCTGGCATTGCCTAGTTGTGCCGTGTCACCTACCCTATCGCGCCTTGTACGAGTTTGGTTTTCTCCCGTAGCCCGTGTGGTATCCTCTAGTGGCTTCCCGATCAGGAGGGACTATGATATTGGACGGACTACTGGGACTATTATGTGTTAAGGGCTATATGGGTAACCCCTTAACGCTATTAAAAAGTAAGTTTATTTTATAAATAGACACTATTATAATAACGCAATATACTACATAGTAAATAGTTTAACGGATCCTTAGGAGATGTAAATCCCGAGCATCTCTTGAGTTACTGTACTCATATTTATTTCTGTTTATTTAACTCACATAAGATATTCTAGTCTGACTCGAGTGTTTTTGTCTTTTCAAATTCGCTCGGGTCAGTCCGAGCGTTTCAGGATAGCAGATTTTAGCTTTGGAGGACGAAGACGAAGAATCAGTATTATTTTATATATAGTATTGCACCACACTCTTTATATTCCGCTGCATTGCTTGTATTGGTATGTGTAACTCTGATATTTATTGTAAAAGAAGAATCAAGCTTTTGTAAACTGTTTATGAACTGTATATTTGTTATTATATTTTATCCTTCCGCTGTGAGATTCTGTTTTTGTTTTTATTTCTTCTCTGCTTTTTCTTATTTACCCCATAACAATCCGCCCTTGCGTATGCTTTGAATTGGCACGTGTGTCGGTTTAAAGTGTGCAAAAAGGCGGGATGTTACACCATTCTGCTTCTTCACCTGCTTTATCTAATGTAATGAACTCTGATTCCATAGTGGATCGAGCTATGCATGTTTGTTTAGTAGATTTCCATGACACTGCCGCCATTACTAGGGTAAAGACAAAACCACTTGTTGATTTTGATTCCTCTGAATCTGCAATCCAGTTTGCATCACTATATCTTTCTAAGATGGCATGATATTTTCCATAATGTAAGGAATAGATAGTGGTATTTTTTAAATATCCAAGCACTCTCATTAGTGCTTTCCAGTGTTCCTTTCCTGAATTGCTCGTATACCTGCTCAATCGACTTACTGCATAAGCTATATCTGGTCTTGTGCAATTCATGAGATACGTGAGACATCCTATTACACGAGAATATTTCAGGTGCATTACACTCTCATCGGTGTTTTTATGCAGTACTTCTGATGGATTAAAAGGTGTATTTACTCCTTTAATTCCAAAATTTTGAAATCTTTCAATCACTTTTTCTACACAATGTGATTGAGATAACTCAATTTCATTAGGTGTTCTTATTATTTTTATTCCCAAAATAACATCTGCAACACCCATGTCTTTCATGTCGAAATTGTTGATCAACATTTTCTTTATGGTCTCAATTACCTGAGTATTTGGACCGAATATTAGCATATCGTCCACATATAGACAGATCATCACATATGATTGTCCAAGTTGTTTATAATAAACACATTTGTCACATTCATTTATACGAAAACCATTTCTCATCATGACACTGTCAAATTTTGTGTGCCATTGCTTTGGAGCTTGTTTTAGTCCGTATAATGATTTGACTAATCTACAGACTTTGTTTTCATTTCCTTTGGAAATAAATCCCTCAGGTTGCTCCATGTAAATCTCCTCGTCGATATTTCCATTTAAGAATGCTGTTTTTACATCCATCTGATGAATCTCTAGATTATAGATGGATGCAATTGCTATTAGCATTCTTATAGAGGTTATTCGTGTTACCGGCGAATATGTATCAAAAAAGTCTGCTCCTTCTTTTTGACGATATCCTTTTGCTACTAATCTGGCTTTATACTTGTCGATAGAGCCATCTGCTTTCATTTTCTTCTTGAAAATCCATTTGCAGCCAATTGGTTTTATTCCTGGTGGAATATCAACAATTTTCCAAGTTTTATTACTTAGAATTGAATCAATCTCACTTTGGATTGCTTCTTTCCAACATGAGGATTCAGAAGATGACATTGCTTCCTTGTACATTTGAGGTTCGTGCTCTAATACGTATGTAAAAAAGTCCGAACCAAATGTTTTGGAAGTTCTAGCCCTTAGCTTCTTCTTGGTTCAGCATCCTCAGTTTCATGATGAGTTTCATCTTCGTGTGATCCTTTAATTCTTCCCTTGTCCTTTTTGGGACCTTATTTCCTTCATTCCTTTTGTGCGGAAACACATCTTTAAAGAATGAGGCATCTCTTGATTCCATGATTGTATTTACATGAATATCAGTTATATCAGACTTGAATACCAAGAATCTGTAAGCACTACTATTTTGGGCTGACCCAAGATAATAACAATCTACTGTTTTTGGTCCAAGTTTGGCTCTCTTGGGAGGCGGAACTGGAACTTTTGCCAAGCACCCCCACACTTTGAGGTATTTAAAACTTGGTTTTTGTCCTTTCCATAACTCATATGGAATTGTTCCTGTTTTATTGTGAGGGACTTTGTTTAATATGTGATTAGACATATTTAATACTTCCCCCCACAAGTTCGTCGGTAGACCAGAATTTAAAAGCATGGCAATAATCATATCTTTTAATGTTCTGTTCTTCCTCTCGGCTACACCATTTTGTTGTGGTGAATATGGAGCTGTTGTTTGATGAATTATACCATTTTTGGCACAGAACTGTTCAAATGGTGATTCATATTCACCACCTCGATCAGATCTTAGTATCTTGATGTTTTTATTTAACTGATTTTCTACCTCAGCCTTGTATTTTATAAACGCTGTTATTGCTTCATCTTTACTATTTAGAAGATATACATAGCAATATCGCGTATAATCGTCAACAAAAGTAATGAAATACTTTTTACCACCTCTTGTAGGTAGTGATTTAAAATCACATAAACCTGTATGTACCAAACCTAATGGTTCGGTGCTTCAATAGATTTAAATGGTTGTTTGACCATTTTTGCTTCTGCACATGTCTCACATTTGTAGTTCTTATCAACTTGAAATTTTGGAATTAATCCCATGTTTGATAATGTTTTCATTGTGCGAAAATTTATGTGTCCCAATCTATCACGTCATAGTAAAATTTCGTGCTCAAGTAAATAAGAACCTTCAATTTTATTAATAACACAATCAGAATACATATTTTTGTTGCCGACAACGGCTACATTTGCCTTAAATAGGCCATCACATAAATAAACCCTTCCGATATACATTCCAGTTTTGGACAAAACCGTCTTGTCTGACTCAAACACCATTTTGAATCCCTTCTTTGATAGGACTGCACTAGAGATGAGATTCTTACATATGTATGGAACGCGGAGCACGTTATTCAACTTAACAGTTTTTCCAGAAGTAAACTTGAGGATTATTGTGCCACTGCCTTCGATCATGGAAACTGCAGAATTACCAATGTAGAGTTTTTCTTCGTGATCGAATTTCTGATATGTAGAAAACATGGATTTGTCAGAACAAAGATGTCGAGTAGCGCCTGTATCTACCCAACATTGGTTAGGATTCTGAACCAGATTGCATTCAGATACCACCGCCGAGAAGTTGGACTCGTCTACTTCCATGTTATCCACTATATTTGCCTCTTTATTGCATTCCTTCTTGAGTCTGCAATCTCTAGCGGCATGTCCAACTTTTCCACAAACCCAACATTCGCCATCAAACTTCTTGGTTCGTTTGTTGTCTTTCGTTTTGTTGTCTTGAGCTTTCCTTTTCTTCTGGAAATTCTTCTTTTTGTTTTTGGTCTTTGACCCTTCAGTCACAAATGCCTCCTCGCTTGGTTTTGTAACTGCACGGTTGTCTGCCTCAATTTTTAATCGGACTATGAGATCTTGTAAAGAGATTTTCTTCTTCTTATGCTTTAGATAATTGCGGTAATCTCTCCATGACGACGGTAGTTTTTCCATGATGGCTTCAACCAAAAACGATTCTCCAACCATATGACATTCCGCTTCGAGTTCATGAATGATGATTTGCAATTCATGTAGTTGAGCGGTCACCGGTTTGGAGTCAACCATTTTGTAGTCCATGGATTTGTCTACAATAAATTTCTTAAGACTAATATTCTGCGTCTTATACTTTGTGGTAAGTGCATTCCAGAGTTCTTTTGATGTCTTTAAAGGCTGATATACTTTGTGTAGCACCTTGTCGAGACAATTCAGAATATAGTTTCTGCATAAAAAATCAGAATGCTTCCACATATTCACCTCTGCTTCCTTGCCTAGTGCAGGAATTGGTTCCTCCTCCTCGAGGTACTTTTGCAGACCGGGTGTGGTGAGATAAAACATCTGATTCTGCCATGTCAAGAAATCATCACCATCTCCCTTGAACGGTTCAGGTCTGTTGTGAGTAGTATTCTTTGAAAATTCTACTGTTGTCATCTCTGTTTTAGTAAGAAAACAATAAAATTCTTAAGATGTCATACGTCTAGTATACCAAGACAGAGAATAATCAATTATAAACTCGTCGCACAAGTTTATAACTCAGATTTCCACTACACTGGAATTCTGTAATAATTATTATAACAATATGAATTTGTAAATAAATTACAACAACAGCGTTATACTATTTTGAATAAATAGTATAACCAGAATAACGGATAGAACATAGAATAATGTATATAAATATACAACCAGACTAGAATTCTAACTGGATTATGTCTGAGGCTCTTCGTAACGATTTCCTTAAGAATTTTATTTCAAAATTCTCCCAAGATACAACAGACGTATTCTGCTCGAGATTGTAATGAGTATATCACTCTGCGATTTTGATTATAAGAATAGCAGTTATTAGAAGAGAAGAGATAAGAAAACTCAGTGAGGAAAGTGATCAGTTTTCCTCCTTATTTATAGTTTGTTCGTATCCTTCAAACGGTCGCGTCTGCACCCGTATGTCCAAACGGTCACGCCTGTTTCTGCTATTTATCAGTTGCACCCCTTCATTTTGAACAGGCCGCATCCGTTCGCCAAAAATTAAACTGCGCCCGCTGGTCGCATCTACGCTGCTTCATAAACAGGTCGCACCTGTTCGTTCTTGCGCCTGCTTCAGAAGTCGCGCCTCCTCAGTCCAAAACCCGCGTCCATCTTCACCTGCGCGCTTCTTTTCAAATTCCAGGCTCAGCCCAGTTTCATCCGAAGCCCAAAACCGTTAAACAATGGCCTAACAAAAATAATGGTCATTTTAGACCCGTACCCGAGCACGACCCGGCCCAGGTCGGTTCGGTCGGACGGCGGCGCGCGCGTGATGGTGAAGCATGGCCTTCCTCCTCACAACGAAGTATACATTCAGGTGACCCTTGGCCCCAACCTCCTCATGAGAAGGCTATTGATATACTTCATTTCTATTTATTTTTTTTTGGCAATGTGGGACTAAAGGATATTTCATTCATATCTAACTTTAACAAAGCACACCAAGACCATCTTGAAATCCTGCAGCAAGGAAAACTATGGTTTATGCTTCGTGCTCTCTACTAAAATTCAACAATAACTAGCTCAATTTCAATTTGACTTGCTTCACAGTCCCTTTTACAGTATTTTATCTATGCAGGAGCACCGACTAACTGAAGAGCTTATCAATGCCCACCAACTTAAAGCTAGCATGCTTAAGCAAAATGCAGAGACAATTGGGATGATTAAGGTGATAAAAATACTTCCTTCTACCATAATTTTATAAAGTGCAAAACTAAGTCAAGCATAATCCAAGCCATCCATGATGAAAGCAACATGCTGCATGAAGGCCAAAGTGCAGTTGTAGATGCCTTTGTTGATCACTTCACTAATCTCCTTGGTAGTAGACAACCCTAGTCCATCAACTCTGAGTGCATAGACCCTCTTCCTTTTCCAAGCCTGTCTGAAGCCCAAAGACATATGCTTCATGATAATGATTCAGACGATGAAATAAAAGATTCACTGTTTCCTATCCCAAAAATAGTGCAGGTGGACTTGATGGGTTCGATTCTTTCTTCTTTACAGTATGCTGTGACATTACTAAAAAAGATTTTCTGAAAGCCATGCATAATTTTTTCAATAGCAGCAAAATGCCTAATGGTATCAATTCCACTATTATTATGTATTATCCCTAAAGTCAAGAACCCTTCTTCTATCAATGAGTTCAGACCCATTAGCTTATGTAACACAGTATACAAGTGCATCTCTAAAATCCCTGTTCGTAGATTAAACGCAGCGCTTTCAAGCTTAATATCAAGCAATCTAAGTGCTTTCCTTGCTGATCGCACTACAAGAAAAGTGGACTTTTATCACGTCAACAGATAATGTTTTATTTCAATGTCACTGTAATTTTTTATTTATGTTATTTAGAGGACAAATTGTCGTGAAACGCATTCTAAACGGCCTTTTATTTTCATGGCCACCAATTCCTTAATTATTCCCCCCTCTTCATATCACAACCCAAAATTAAAATAAAACCCTACTTTATCAATTCGCCACTAAAAAAGTTTGAGGGCTTACTCGCTATTGACAACGCTGAAGGGAAGATGCTGGAACCACAGCGATAGCAGGAAGTGCGGCTTGGTTGACTCGAGCGCGATGAAAAAAGCGAATGCAAGAGTTGTCGAAATCTTCGCGAGTCATAGGAACACGTGGCAGCAAGAAGAGAAGCGACTGCATTGCTTGAGTTTTGAATATATTGCTGTTTAAGGAAAAATTGGGAATTTAGATGTGGAGAGATTAGGAATTAGAAAAAGGGAAGCTGTAATCGTGCATTGGTTGCATCGTTCTTTGTGTGATGTTGCTGGGTCTGATAGTATTATGCTCAAGTTGCTGCAAAGGTAAAAATTAAACTTGTTTTCTTTGTTTCTTTTGTTATTATGATTGATGTTTATTTATTGCCACTGCCTTTTGTTCTTGTTGTGCTTTGATGTGAATGAATCTGTTTAGCTTATTTAGTAGCGGGATTTAGGGTTTATTTCTGTTGTTGGTCTGGTAAATTTTTTTTTAAAATAAGTTGATTTAAGAATTATTGTCATCCCAATTCATTAATAAATAGATCCAAGCATAACTTTAGTTTTGTTACTACCTACATTATCCGCTATTTAACATTGATGTTTTGTTTATCCTATTTGTAAGAGTGAACAAAGCTGCACTAGTAAAATTAACATTGCTTTGAACCTTTAGTGAGTTGATTTCATATATAATGTCAGAAGAAAGCTTAAGAAATGGATATCATAGGTGGTTAATGGAAGTGTATTTGATGACTCTTGGCACCTTTGATGGACTTTATTTTGAGATTCTTATTCCTTTTCCATAACTAGCTCTAGAAACTAGGTTGGTTAAAAGATCGATAGGCATCGAATGTAATAGCTTCGAACTATTTTGAGATTCTGATTCCTCTGCCACAAAGTAAAAATAAAATAACCCTGCATGGATTCCATTTCGTTCTACAAGATAATCGATTGATTTGTTTCACTTCAAATCAATAAAAAAAATCTAGATGAAATTTCCATCAATAGCTCCTTGTCGCTAGCTTGCAAATTGCTCGTTCCCACCAGCTCATGGGTAAACTCACACCACCTTTGATTTCCAACGAATTTGAATACTCAAAATTTCTTTACTACCTTGTTGATTTTTAAATTCTGAATTCCATGTTTGGATTTCATTTTTGCTTTTAATTATTGAATTGTTGATTGCTTAATTGAATAGATATTTTTACTGAAAGGAATCGGATGAAGTGTTTATTTCTTAACTAAACTACTATTACTCTAGAAAATAAAAAGTTGGATGAAATCTTAAGTTTGATGTTGGTAAATTTTATAATAATTATGCAATTTTTCTTGCTACGATTTACATTCTTATTTGTATACATAATTGATATTTGATAGTAGGATCTAATTGAGATTAGATGGCAAAATCCTTAGTTTTGAGACTTGTCCTTGGTATTACTCAATTCAAAGTAGTTATCTAGATTTTTATTATATACATAGGTCCAACTCAATACTTATTTGTATTTGAGCATACACACCTAGATAACTCGATAACATATTTATATTTCGATTAAATAAAGTGATGATATGTGAAAATAGAATAAAATATTTATTTACCAAAATTCATGTTTGCAATTTTAATCAAAATTTGCCTTGGTCTTTTAAAAATCAAAGTTTATTGTTAATTCACTAATGTTATAGTTTTCATTAGTTAATGCAGGCCTGTTGAAATGATAAAATGGCTAGCTTTTAATACGTACAGCTTGTACTTTTATAAAATCAATTTTTTATCAATAATTCGTTGCCTATACTTCTGTAAAATCAATGTTTTTATCTATGTAATTTGTCTTATATTTAATTCATTATAATTATGAGCATAGGCTTATCAATATGATATGTATAAGTAATTCCTCTTATGAATTTTTTTTTTCTTTTTAAAATTAACAATATCACTTTATTGATGTTATACTATATATATCATAGTCCTGTAGGGAAGAAAAAATTTGATCTATTTAAAGAAGCATTATGTGCATGCACTTCACACTTCTTGGATATAGGAAGGTTGTTTTTTTAGTAAACTGAATATATTTTGTGGTGTTCCTTCATAAGCAAGGATGCAACTATTTGAGTATGCACATATGAATATTAGATTGAACTTCTTATGTGTAAGGAGCATGCTACTGTTCAAATATCCACGTATAGGAACATTTATCCATGTTTCTCTAGTTGGAAATGAATGAGTAATATATTGGGAAATGTGAGACATTAAATGCCTTGGAAAATGAATAGTCTCACATCTTAGAATAAAATACACATTTTGTGTTTATATATTAAGATGTGGTGGACATTATTATAGTCATTATGAGACAAAGAGAGACATAAAAGCATAGCAATCTTGTCGGGTGGTGCAACGCACCACACTGCACGCGTGCACCTGCATCCGCGGATGAATGGACGTTTGAGGCACTTAGCACTTTATTATTAGCTGTTCAGGTCGAACAATTTTTTATTTTTGTCCATTCAAATGAAACTCTGTTCTTATAGCATAGTTCTTATTTAAATTCTCTTGAGTTTGTCATTGCTCTATGATTGTTGCGTAGCATCACAGAGATAGGTATGTTTCATCTTGGGAAACAACTGCTCGATATACTTAAGCACCATAAAGGGAGCAATATTGTTTCAAGAAGACAGAGTACTCTGGACATAGACAATCTAATCGGTATATACCTATTTCGTTATCTGTTTATTATACAGTTCTATTCGTGACAGTTTTTGCAACATAGTTGTAACAGTTTTGCAACGTATACGTAATAGATTTGTAACATCTTTGTAACATACTATTAACAATCTTGATTTAATTTATTGTTCGCTGTTTATATAGGTGACAATGTCCATGAAAGCAACACTTCTGCACCAATACAGACTATGGTTACTACTCAGTCTGCAACTGTGGTTCCAACGATGGCGTGTGTCATGGAGAAAGACCAGAAAAGTTCATAGGAATGGACTTCAAATACTGGCAGCAAAAGATGCTATTCTATTTGACGACTTTGGGCCTTGCAAAGTTTCTTACAGAAGATGCTTCCATAGTCGAAGAACTGGAACCTAATGCAACGAAAGTTGAAGCCTTGAATGTCAGGAAGAGTTTTGATTTCATGTACAAGAACTACATATTAAATGGACTCGACAATAGCCTAAAAAACGTACACTGTACTGCTCGAACTTCCAAAGAACTCTAGACGGCATTGGAGAAAAAGTACAAAACCAAAGATGCACGCATGAAGAAATTCATAGCAGGAAAATTTATTGGCTTCAAAATGATTGATGCGAAGACAGTTATCAACCAGACTCAAGAGTTACAATTCATCCTCCACGAACTACATGATGAAGGAATGACTCTAAGCGAATCCTTTCAAGTTGCCACTGCAATTGAAAAGATTCCTCCATCGTGGAAAATTTTAAAAAACTACCTTAAGCACAAGCACAAGGAGATGACAATGGAGGAACCTGTAGTTCAATTGAGGATTGAGATAGATAACAGGAAATCTAAGATGAAGACTTCGCATGTTATGATAGCCAAGGCAAATGTAGTCGAATCAGAGAAACCCAACAAAAGGAAATATGAGCACGCTCCTAAGAAATCAAAGAAATTTCAAGGTTCATGCCATAATTGTGGAAAGAAATGTTCACAAAGACGGCGAATGTCACACACCTAACAAAAAGAAATCAGCAGCAAACATGGTTGACATTTTAGAAGGCATGTCTGATATG
Organism: Allium cepa; assembly: GCA_030765085.1. Taxonomy (NCBI): domain Eukaryota; kingdom Viridiplantae; phylum Streptophyta; class Magnoliopsida; order Asparagales; family Amaryllidaceae; genus Allium; species Allium cepa. The sequence continues at coordinate 876,925,577 of CM060932.1, read as the reverse complement.
GACTTATGTGCAGTGGCGTCCGAAGGCAACCTTGTTGGTAACTCGAAGGAATGGTTTGTAGACACAGGAGCCACACGACATATATGTGCAAATAAGTGGATGTTTACAACCTACAACACTGCTACTAAGGACGAACAATTTTTTATGGGTAATTCATCCGCATTAAAGGTCGAAGCAAGGGAAAGATTGTAATGAAAACGACTTCTGGAAAAGAACGAACTTTAGCAGATGTTCTTCGTGCTCTAGAGATCCGCAAGAACCTGATTTCCGGATCGTTGTTTAGCAACTATGGCTTCAAACTCACCTTTGCGTCTGATAAGTTTGTGTTATCAAAGAATGAATTGTATGTGGGAAGAGGATATGTGTGTGATGGTTTATTTAAAACAAATGTAACCACTATTGTACCAAACAGTGATATGAATAAAATTGTTACTACCAAACATCCCTTCAACCTTGTCGAAACCCTATTGAATAGAAGACAAAGAAGAACAAGAGAACGAAGCTCTAGTAAGACCTTTCGAAGGAGTCGAAGGGATATAAAGCTAAAGATTAGAAACATCACAACCTTTCGAAGAGGTCGTAAGGGTCGAAAGCACCCTTACGCTTCAAGAGATCCCCTTTCAAAGAAGGTGCTTCCACATGCATGAAAACCTTTCGATTGAGTTAAAACAACACCTTTCGAAGACAAGAAACGACAACCCTTTATATGTGCGCCAAACCTTTCGAAACCAAAGGTTTCGCCTTCACTCAAACCACTTTGGAATACACCTTGGATGGAACAACTCTTTTGAAAGCAAAAGCAAACCTTTCGAACCAGTTGAATCCCTTAACATCCAAGAAAGGTTCTACATCAATTCACAAGCATAAGTTTGGAAGCTAATGTTGGATCATAGGTTTTGATTGCTGACATGAAACAACAATTCACGAATCTACAACTACGACAACATCCGAACTCAACGACTCAAAGTATGGTTCATATAGTTATATTAACAAGAGTCATCAAATATGTATATAGAGTCTAGTTTAGTGTTTTGTTAAAATCTTTCCTCAAGAATCATCGTTCACATTCAAATAAACTTGCATATTTTTATTCAAAATCAAATTTTTAAAAAATGCATGGAGCGGGGCTCAAACTCGGGTCACTAATTTAGAAGGCAAGTGCACTAACCAAATGAGCTGTGGTGATTTTTGTTTATCAATAGAATTCAGTCAATTGAACAAGATCATTCGGTCGACTGAATCTATGCATTTTAACATATATGTGCATGTTTTTAAATTCAGTCGACTGAATGATCAAAGTCAGTCGAATGAATGATCAAAGTTAGTCGACTGAATTCTGCAACTGTCGTTTTTTATGAAAAGACACCTCTTTTCTGAATAGCTGTCTTCCTCCCCAAGGGTTGCAACCATTGTTATTCACAGATATCTTTTCACCAACGGTTGAACTTGTTAACTACTTTATATATGCATGAATTCCAAGATCAAATCACTTCACTTACTTGCTTATACTTGAATCATATTTTCTGAATTAACCACTCTCTTGAATTCGTACATTCATTGCTTACGTATTCATTTCCATATTCTTCAAGCAATTTGAAACTTCCTAATCTTTATATACACACAACTACACACAACATACTTGAGGAAAAGATTATAGGAAGGGTGTATTATAAACAAACTTACCTGTGTTATCAGAACACAAAAAATTCAAACAATCATTTGTATTTGTTGAAGTCCTATTCGGCTGTTCAGACGTGTGAAGTCCTCTTCGGCTGCTGAGGCAAAATCTTGTTCCGCTGCTCAGGTCCTTGTTCGGCTGCTCAAGGGTTGTATAGACCTGTTCCTTCGGGTTAAGTGATGGTTACTGTTTTGCAAAAATTCCATAAGGAGTCTGAGATTGGACGTAAAATGGAGCTCTGAACCAGTATAAAAATTGATGGTGCTATTTTTATTATACTGCTTTTATATTCTGCACTATTTACTATATAACTATCATCACTATACTCTGTATTATAGTATATCCATATTACACGATCCATATCATACTTTCAGCTACTAATGGCGTCGAATTCATCAGCATTTCAAAAACTTTGAAAAACCTAGAAACAACCCATCGATAGAGTCGAAAGCTCCTACAAAGCAACATAAAGAAGAATAGCGCAACCATCTCTTTCGAGAAAGACGAAAGCATTCAAGCCCATTCAAAAGCATTGCAAAGAAATACGTGAATGTCAAAGGAGTTGAAAGGCATCTGAAGCCACCTTTCGACCAGGTCGAAAGGTGCCAACCCGCATCTATAAATTAGACCCAAGGGGTCTAGTTCTGGGGATCTGAATTGGCACATTCCAAACTTGTATTTTCTTAAATCTACAAACTTGTAAACGCTAATTTGTAAATCAAATTAGAGATAATTGTTCAGCATAATCACTATTGGAGTATTAAAAGGGAAGATATCAATACCCTTGATTGTATAATTGTTTGATGGTCTTTTACTGGCTTTAACTGCATTTTTCAGGTTTCATCTTCAACGAAAGGTACCTTTCGAGTGAGTCGGAACACCGAACATTTCAAGTTATTCAAGTCCTTGATTACAACCCACCATTCTTCAAACACTTACCTTCTATGGAGTTGAAGCTTTAACCCAAGGTGGCCTACTTTAGATTCTAAAATCAAACCTAAGCCACTAATTAGCCAAGCTTTTGACAAGGTCGAAACTCTTCAGGATAAACATTTTCCTTGAATCCTTAGGGTCATCCCTCTAACGTTTCGCAATTTTTTCAAAAGAAAGGTTTCGAAGGAACAACCAAACCATTCCAATAAGCTGGAAAGGCTAGAGAGAAGGAAGTTTGAGTATATCAACTGGGTTGAAAGGACAATAAGGAAAAGCTTTCATAGCATAATTAAATTTGAAAGAGTAGATCAAAAGGAATACTTCCATCCAATCATTTTTCACTTGACTAATAGCAACCTAAAAAGGGCTAACCTTTCCCTTTAACTTACTTTGGGGCGTTGACAATCTTTCTTGTTAACATTTCAGCACTAGAAGGAGGGCCTGAACCTCCGACTCTGTTAAACTTCCTACACCACATGTCTCTAACCAAATCCTATTTCAAGCTTAAATACTCAAGACCTTAATTTATTATGGCTAGCAGAATCAAAAAAACTGAGCAAGGATCCTCAAAACCACACTTAATAGGATTCTCCCCAAGAACAACTCAAGATTCCAAACTATATGAATAGCAAAGGCTAAGATTAGAAGCTCTAGGGCTTATGAACAAGAAAAGAGCGAAATCGTATAATCCAAAAAATGGAGCTTAAATCCCTTTCATATTGGCCCAACCCATATCATTACCTTAGGAGAAAGGAAAAATGGAAATGACAACTTGTTTAATCAAATGAGAAAGACAATTCAACACTATGCCAAAGGCACAATCTTTGAAGAAATAATAGCAGACTATAACGCCTTTGCACATAAATGGCAACAAGCTACATCTGGGACACTTCCAATATGGGACTCCAAAGGGTATCAAAAGAAGAGCAATCGATGAAGGTGAAACTACAAGGCCAAGTAACAAGAAACCAAAAGGCCATCCTAAAGAAACAAGTTTCAAGTCAAGACTTCCTAAAGAAGGCAACCTAACAACATTTATAGAGAATGTCTATTTGCTAACTAAGGATGAGCTAAATTATTAGCCGTCTAGAATAAGAAACCAAAGTATGAAAGGAATCTGGCGGATCCTACTTCCATTATCATATGATGAATGGTCACAAAACTAACCACCGCAAAGACTTAGAAGGGATGATAATCAATTTTTTCTGTCAAGGAAAAATCAGTGAGTTTGTAAAGAGATAATAAATGAGGTCAATAAAGAGTTACTTTACTAAAGAGAATCTACATGGTTGGGAGTGAAATGCTCCTTTTTATTTAGACATTACCTTAAACGATCAAAGCCTCTGTCCACGCTGAGTTGGCCAAGGCAGAGCTCCTCCTGGAGTGAGGAGTGTAAGCCTTTAACCGCATCACGCTATAGCCAGTTTAAAGCATCGATAACTCCTTGACCGCGCCTCTGGTCAGGTCAAAGCACCTCCTATAGAGAGGAGTGTAAGCATTTATCCGCGCCACGCTATGGACAGGGCAGTGCACCTCCTGGAGGAAGGAATGTAAGCCTCCATCCACGCCATGCTATGGCCGGGTTAAAGCATCGATAAGCCCTTGGTCGCACCTCTGGTCAGGTCAAGGCACCTCTTGGAGGGACGTTGGGTTAGTCCTTGGTTCCAGCTTGAGAATGAGCTAACCAAGAGCACCATACAACAATGGAATAAGACACCCAAGCCCAAGAAGAGGCTCATCAAATAATGGACTAAGACATCCAAGCCAAAGAAGCGACACCTCAAATATCTGACTAAAATGTCCAAGCCCGAGAAGCAGCATGTTAAATAAAGGACTAGGATGTCCAAGCTCGAAAAGCAGCCGATCAAACCACAACTTCATACAAGGCGTAAGAGGTTTACACATGTCAAAGAAGGCATAATCTAAGGAGTGGAGAGGAGCTCCACTATTAATAGCCGAATATGGGTTTCAGATTTCTTATTTCTAAATTTCATCCATTAATTGCCGAATATGAGTTCCGGGTCATTCATTATTAAAATATAAGACTTCATTCATTAATACCCGAATCTGGGTTACGGATCTTTCAATTCATCATAGCTAAATCAGGGTTTCAAAACTATTATCAGGCTTCACTTGTTAATGCCTAATCTGGGCTTGAGAGTTCTGTTATGAAAAGGACTATCATAGATTTCTGATTATCCATCACTAATACTCGAATCTGGATTTGAGACTATTATTTAACTTCACTCATTATTACCCAAGTTTGGGCTCAAGACTTCTACTAAGAAGATTATCATGGATTTTTGGTTATTATTCGTTAAGACCCTTATCTGGGTTCCAAACTTCGTAACTTTTGAATTTTGTTATTAATGCCCAAATCTGGGTCATTGGATTTCTATCACAAGTGTTCGGACGGTGATTTCTGGACGTCTATTACATGGTCATTATTAAATTTCTGTTAGCTATCTCCAAAGGATGACTTCCTAAAAACATTTATATCATTGGTTAAAACGATAGATGTTTGCCATCAAACTTCAGATATTCCAGCAATACGTTAAAAGTTGAATTCTCGGTTATCTCTTATCATTACCAAAGATGAAATTCAAAACATTTCATCCAGAGCAATTACTTTTCACTTATTGTTAAATCTTGATATGATGATTTATCAACATCCGCAAATGATATGGATAAATTCCTATACATATTACAAGCTAACAATAATAAATACTACTTATTTTGTGCTTTTCAGGTAAAGAAAAATAGTAAAAAGGATCAAAAAGTCCAGCAAATACAGGAATTATGGAACAGGCTATCAAACAGACATATCAGAAATAACATTACAGGAAAAGATCACAAACCAGGTTATATTTACAAAATTACATGATTTACATAACTTATGAAATTATTTACAAGTATATAGAACAAATATATACATTTCATAAATATAAATCTTTTATAAATCTTGAGCAGCTTTGTTCAGATTCTCAGCGATTAAAGGATCTACAATGTGACGAATAACAATGCAAAGAACCTCTTTAAGTTTCTTCTCTTTCTTCCTTATCCTGTCTGCATCATCGATTGCATCAATATTAGTTTTCAAAGCACGATTGAAAGCTCTATTTGCGCCTATAAGGGTTTTATTTTCCCTTGCCAAATCAGCAATGCGCTTTAAGACAAGATACTTGTCGCGCTCTAGCTTCTGAATCCTAGCTGCATATTCATTTATGTGATTCGAGTATCTTGCTTTTTGTTGTTCGTCAAAATACTTCATCATCTCAAATCTAACTTTCCTGCACCACTCTCCCACTACTTTTTCGTCTAGGCCTGGAGGAGGATTTGCCGTAATGAGAAATTTCTGAGTAGCAAGGGAAGTAGACCTTGTAGATTTAGCAACAAAGGGAGTAGCATAAGGAATCGGAAAATAAATGCTTGGGATATTGTTCCCTATAATAAATTCCAACGATTCGCACTGAGCTTGATTATCCTTCAATTTCATCTCCAAATTGCTTATCTGTTGGAAAAGTTCCAACATTTTATAATCGAAATCAATTGAAGGTTTGACTTAACTTGACGCTTCAGCACGAAAATCGCTTCAGTTTTACCATTAACATTTGCTTCTAAATTGGCAATCTGATCCTTGAGATTTCTAACAATTGTTTTCCGAAGTAAGAACGTCTTATTCCATCTTAATGCTTCGGTATTGCGATGAAAACGAGCAAGTAAAGTATCTTCAAGAAGTCTACTCTTTTCAAGATCCACTAATAGCTTATCCTTAAGATTGATAAAGCGAGGTGTTGAATCTAATGAGAGAGGCACTCCGGATAACTGCAGTTCCTATTTAAATAAAAAAAATATAAAGAACAAAGTCAAAATCAGAATGAACAATCTCTTTATTACTGTAATAAAAGATTACAACTCAAGTAGCAATGAAACTAAAAGGTACAATAGACATTCTTTGTAATAAACCGAGATTTTCAACCCTTGAAAATCGACATTAAAACGTTCACTGTATAACATACCGATATTCAAGTGCCGAAAATACCGATTCATTAGGGATGAAGAAGAAAAAGGTAGAAGAGTAAATAGAGAAACAATACAGAATCTCACAATCGCGGCGGAACAAAATATAATATATAATAACAGATTTTTACACCAAAGAATCTGTAACAGTTTATATACTTACAATCATCAGAGTACAACACTCAATACATCAATCTGGACAGTTATAATAACTTATCCACCTAAAGTGGAAATATAAATGAAGTACGGAAATACGTCTGAACTCCTCCAGCTCGTCTCCTGAGCTCCACAGCATTTTAATCCTGTAACTGCAATACTCGGTCTGATCCGAGCATTACAATAAAATGACACCCGAGTCATTCTGAAAAACCAGCGTGAGAAAACACACGCAATTTGAATTATTAATTTTAGCAAAATCCTTCGAAAAACAAAGGTATCTCGTAAGATATTGTCACATATAAACACGACGGGTTTTTCCCTTACGATAACTAAAACATTTTATAGAAAATCCAGTGATATTATATTAGTGTCTAAATATAAATACTTATTCAAATAGCCGAAATTGTTGCATTAACTAAATTCCAACATACTATGCTCTACAAACAAAACCGTAAAGGCTCGTATTGGAGAATGGATCATATACAATGACCAGGCCACTGGGGTACCACCCATCACAGTACGCCTATAGAAAAATATACCGAGGACCTTGCCGGGATCCCCTACTAAACAAGACCGGCCTACTCCTAACCTGGATAGACCAAATATGTTATCACTCCAGGTGTTCCCACCCTTAAAAATTAAGCGCTCCTTTTTTCATGCACAACCACATCCATAATGTATATGCTTCCGAGGATATCAAGAAAAGTGATAACATACTCTAATTAGGTACGACCCACTTATCCTTGCTACATCTCCCCTATTTTAGTCATTCCCGGTTGATGAGGCATGAGGTTAAGCGCTACCTTTTCAAGAAATAATTCTACTTAGAATGCTCATCGTCCTCCAATGACGATGTCCTGATAGCATTCGTCCATACAAATTGTCTTGGGTCTGAACAAATCGGATCATCGTCACCACTATCCTCACGGTATTCATTCATAACGTTCAAACCGTATCGAAGTGGTTTTCGAATAATTAAATTCAATCTCAGTCTCTTCGAAACGATGAACGAAATTGGCTAATATTGATAGTCGATTTTTAACTATCAATAAAACATGCATAAGCAGTCACTAGGCCTCATTATAAATTTTTCCAAAATAATTATTTTCAAAATATCTTTATAAGATATACCAATCCCTTCCAACATTTGAAAATAATTTCAAATACTTTAATCCATAACAGGACACTTCCAAACCATCTCAACACTTAGAAATATTTTCAAGTTTTCATTTTTATACTTAGAAAAATATTATAAGTCTTATTTTTCAAAATCATTTCAAATATCAATACTTAAGAGAATATTTCGTAACTTATTTCATAATTCTTCGGAATCACTGATAAATTCCCTTTTCCAATTTCCAAAACCCGGTATACATTTTATTACCCCATTCAACAATTTATAACCTCTTTTATAAATTCAGATTTCATTTTCAAAATTTTCATATTCAACATTTTGAAATTCCATTTCCTCCAAATCCCTTATAAAATTCCTCTTCTCAAAATCATATCCATTTATAAGCCTCGTTTACGAATCTCGAAAGAATTTATAAATAAAAAATTTCGATCACTTCAAAACTCTATATGTATTATATATATAATAAGTATTTAAAAAGGATAATAATTTATTTTTAAAACATGTTCAAGTAATTATTTAAGATAGAAAAACACTTTTATAGACATTAATAACTCATTTTTAGATAAACAAATCAACTTCCAAAGCTGATTTTTAAAAGTTAGAATTTACTAAAATAGATATTTAATATTTGAAAATCTACTTACCGAAGTATTTCAACCCTAGTTGGGTTAAAATTTCCATAGTTTTAAATAATAAAATTTTCCTTTTTAAAACAAATTAACATCTTAGAATTTTAAAAAAAAACCTCAATAACCAATTCAATCTATAAATTCCTCTCGAATCACATCACTTCCATTTAGATCTCCTTAACCATTTTCACTTTTCAAAAATAGTATCCACAATTTTTCTCACCCTATTTCCATATTCTAATATAAATTCTTCCTTATTTATAAACATTGTTCATAAATTTTATAACCTCTTTGAGCTTCACTTTTTATAAAACTAATCTCGTTTATAGAATTCCATTTTTATAAACCCATTCCCTTATAAATCCATTTATAACTTCCGATCTATTTTTAACTTCGACTTCAACTCCTTTTTATATTTCCAGAATATCATTTTAAAAATACATCGTTTAAAAGTCCTTTGTACAAATTATTTTAAAAGCTATATTTAAAATATTTTTACGAATAGTTAAATACAACTCAAAAATAAATTTATTGCTTTTCCCAAATCAATTTCTTTTAAAATAATCCAAACTTCGATATAAATATTTTTATATTCAAAGTCTCCCTTTCAAATTTCAAAAATAATATTATGGTATTTAAAATACCAAAATTCAGGCCAGTGCTACTTTGATATCCAATTATTCAATCACGACCATAATCTATAATAGATTATTCTAACACATCGTATATCACTATATATGAAATTTAAAATCAACCTTTTTGAGGGATCCAGTGGATCTCTCTAACCTGTTTTCCTGCATCCATAAATGTTAATACAACATAAAAATACCAATCCCACTTTGTGACGCCCCATCTCTATACCCACGCTAGCCAAGAACACTACAGTGTAATGCTGTCAACTAGCACGGAGAATAAGGCTGTTGAGGAGCGACCATCTGTATAATTGCTTTGTGCGAGCACCGATATGCCAGATAAAATATAACATGGATTTCATCTCAAGAGGAATTCCGACATACCGACACAAACTCAAAGCTACTACACAGTGGCTATATATAATCTTTGGAAACAAATATAGAGATAAACATAACATAAATCAGTCACAGACAATTCATATCACAAAGGCGGAAGAAGATATGAATATATAACTAATACATGAAAGTGTACATCAGAGTAGTGGTCAAAAAGATCCACAATAATACAAGAGAATAGCAACACGTGCTATACAAAAGAATACAACTATGAGTCTATATCTAAAGTGTAAACAACAAAAACTGCTAATCTATGTAGTTAGCCAAAAGTCAGAGTAATGAATCCTAGGGGAGAAGTCAAGCAGAAACACCTGTAACATCTCGGTCTGACCCGAGTATTATTTATAAGAAAATAATAAACGGATCAGTCTAGCTATAAATATCAGATGACATGATATAAAGTAAAAGATATGTCATAAACATAAAGTATCCATACTGACATACTACTATAAGCATGTAAATGACAATCAACAAAAGGTTAATTAATATCACAAGAATCTTCACAAAGATCCAAAAAGAGGTTTCATACCCCAAAACTTGTATTCACAACAAGTCAATGACACACAATCCACTAATGCACAAAAAAAATTGATAAATCATATCAATGAAAATCACTAAAATTGGTGAAGCATAAATTCCAGAATTCAACACACGAAATCCAGAAATCACAGAAAAAGGGAAAGAGGCCTATCACACGAATGGTCCGAAGACCATGGGGAGCTACCCCATATGGGTGAGTCGGAATCACCCAGATGAGGTCTAGGCTAACCAAAAAGCAAAAAGGTATGTGTGAGTCGAAATCACACAAATGGTGTCTAGCCTAACCTCGCAAACAGAAAAGATATGTGTGAGTCGAAATCACACAAAAGGTGTCTAGGCTAACCAAAAAGCAAAAAGGTATGTGTGAGTTGAAATCACACAAATGGTGTCTAGCCTAACCTTGCAAACAGAAAAGATATGTGTGAGCCGAAATCACACAAAAGGTGTCTAGGCTAACCAAAAAGCAAAAAGGTATGTGTGAGTCGAAATCACACAAATGGTGTCTAACCTAACCTTGCAAACAGAAAAGATATGTGTGAGTCGAAATCACACAAAAGGTGTCTAGGCTAACCAAAAAGCAAAAAGGTATGTGTGAGTCGAAATCACACAAATGGTGTCTAGCCTAACCTTGCAAACAGAAAAGATATGTATGAGTCGAAATCACACAACATGTGTCTAGACTAACCTTGCAGACAAGTAGATATGTGTGAGTCGGAATCACATCCATGAGGTCTAGTCTAACCTTGCAAACAAAGAGACATCGCACAATTGCTAGTCTAAATCATAAAATGATCGTCATGATCAAAGAGAAGTGTCAATTACAGTAAGCTAGTAAATATATGAGCTTAGCTTCATGTCCCATAACCACTAGCTTAACTTAAATATTTACGAACAAATTGTAGATCTCCACTAGAAAATTGTCACAAAAAGGTTCAATCGAACAAGTCCAAGAGTTAAACGACGAAGCAAACGCAAGCGTTTCATACCACTTGTTTTACTAAGCCGTTTAATTCAATTTCTCATTCGAGTGAGGTAAAGGTTTGTATATACTAGTAGATTGGAAAACGGTTTAAGAAAAGAGCTTTGTTATTGAAAATAGAGTTGAAATCATTTTGTTGAAAGAGTTTTGATATTTACTACTAGTATAGAAAACCTTTATATTTAAAGTGACAAATCATAGAAGTGATTGTAGAAACAATCAAACATAAAAATTCACATTCGAAGACGTGAATAAAATCCAAAGAAACCGATAAAGAATCCATCGAAATAGATATTCAAAAATCCATAAAATCGACCGAGAAGCCCAAGATAGTTTGTCTCGACGAATGGTCAACTCAGCATCTCAACAAAGCAAGTTCTGTTGAATGTTTTTCAGATAAGATCCCCTACGGAGGGGTGTCCAGGGGGGGTCGCAACCCCCCAAGGTGGGGGTGCGGGGGAAACACCCCCGCTACGGGGTTCGACCTGCCCGGTCAGGTCGCGGGGGTCCAGGGGGCAGCGCCCCCGGCGAGGTGCGGGGCAGCGCCTCGTCCAAAACGGTACGACTCAGTGAAGACCTAAGAGAGGATAGGATCGAGCGACCTCGATAATAAATGATAACAACAATAGGATCATCACGAATCGATTTAAATTGGAAATTCAATCTGAAAAGGCAAACTGGACTGAAACAACAGGTTCAGTCGACTGAACAGAGTTTTCAGTCGACTGACCCTGTACCTGGAAATTTTCCAGGTTCAGGAAACTTTCTGTTTCCAGGTTCAGTCGACTGAACAGAGTTTTCAGTCAACTGAATCATGCCTGGAAATTTTCGGGCTCCAGGTTCAGTCGACTGAACAGACTTTTCAGTCGACTGAATCTTGCCTGGGCTGTTTTGCAGCCTATACAAATGAAATGCAAACTCTTCCAAAATGCAACCGGACGAATATTGGCTCTAAGGGTTTATGCCAATAGGCAACCCGACCCTATATGCTCCTCGATGCATCACCAAAACATGATCAAAACATCAAAGTTAGGATTTTAAAGATTTGAACCCAAAACACTAAAAATTGGAATATTCACCAATTCAACCCAAACCAAAAGCAAATGCACATGAATAAGTGTTAGGAATTCATACCCAACAACCAAACATAATTATAGTCATAGATGTGAGATAAAAATCTCACCTTTGAACCCAAATCAATGAAGGAGAAGCTTTTAAAACAAGCTAAGATCAATTCCTCTTCAATAACAACTCAAGAAGCTTCAATCTAAGCTTACAAGTAAAATATTTCCTATGTTAGGTTTAGGAATTTCTGAAATGGAATAGAGAAAGAGTTGGGGAAGACGAAGAGGATGCTTACCAATGGATTCTCTTAGAATTTGGAGCTAGATCTTGGATTTTGCAAATGAACTAGGATTTTGGATTTCTATTTCCCATTCTCTTCCACCATTTTTGCTTTAGAACTGAAAAGAGGAGGAAGTGAGAGTGAATGGGGAGAAGTGGTTCAGATTTGGGTATTAAGTTGGCTAGTGGGCTGAACCCAAACCCAAACCCAAAGTGAAAAAGGTCAAATTTTTAGCTAGCTCCAAACATATCAATGTTTATACTCAAAAAGGTTGCAAACGGCATTTTGAACCCAATGAGAGGGGTCTCGAGTTCTAATTCGACTGTTTGCAAAAAGTAGCTTTTCGGACCAAAATCCGACGAACGATAAAATATTTAAATAAAATATTTAAATATACAATTGATAAATATGTGGGTTGTTACACACTTTGACAGAGATATCGCGGTATATAGGGTCATCCTCTATTATGCGGGGCACATAGGGTCTCATCTGCTAAAATATGTGGGGATGTCAATCCAACTACTAATATATATACTACATATATATATATATATATATATATATATATATATATATATATAACATCCAAGTGATAATAATAATTATCCATTCATCCAATCAATAAATAAATGATTTCAACAATTTTATATTAAACCAATAATCCAAGTCGACTGAGATTTTCTCACTTTGATTTTTAAATGCAGTCCGTTTCAAATTTTGATTTCATTGCGTAGATTCCACAGCTACGAATCCAAACGGCTGATTTATTCATTTTAGACCTTGTATGCAATTTTGTTATAAATTTGTTAGCTATCTCAAATTTTAGATTCTTAATCCTATACACTAATTATATAGTTAAATTATTTATAGTTATACCTTTCCTCACCAAGCAACAGTCCCTCGACTAAACTTGAACCCACCATCGCACACCTTCCACCTTCGCCTGCCGCTGCCGTCTCCGGCCAAGTCCGATACCTCCCTTTGTTCCCTTCCAATTGACCATGCACGCACGAACTCAACAATCACGTACGCGAGATCTGCTCACTGCCCCTCCTTGGCTTGATTGGAAATCGATCAGCTCCTTCCCTTTTTCCCCTCTCGAAGGTGCGTTCATCTTTAGAAAATCACAGTCGCGATTCAACCACGGCTGCCACATTGACGTTGCGCCCTCGGCCAATTCATCGCGTCCCCATCCACCTATCTCCAGCCTCCCATTCGCCTGTAAGTGACTCGATTGCGTGCAAATTGAACATGCGAACCAGGTCGAAGTTGACCCAAGCCCTAGCTGTGCGTCGTTCGCCTCTCCCCCTTTGGACGCTGCAACGGCAGTCGATGCATGTTGCGCCTAACTTTCATGTCATCTTGATTTTATCATGCGAGTTCTTCTTTTCTTTTTTTTTCGATTGTGAATTCGATTTCGTTTGAATTGATGAAGGGGAAAGAGTACGTTAGTTTTAAATTGGATAAGAGTCGTGTGATTGAGTTGACGAAGAAAAGGGCGAAACGTGATTTAAAAAAAAGTGAAAGGTGTGATGGGTGGCATGTAGGGGAGAGGCTACAGTGTTCTGAGGTAAACAATAAAAACAGCTGGTGTGAACAAGTAAGTCGAATAAATATATATACTATATAAATTATTAAACCGTCACAATTTTCACAACTCAAAATCTCGAACCTCTATCTGGGCATGCTGCTAGGCATTTATAATGTTATACCCCTATTTCGGACGCAATGGAAAATGTTTCGAGTCCTAATTCGATCGTATGAAGAAGATAGCTTTTTGATCCAATTAGTATATTATATTTCGATATTAATTTCACCGTGTTTCTATCCCGTACGATCAAACGATAATTCCAAATGCTACAAAGTTTGAAACCCGATAATAATACATCATTGCAGATCCAATGGAACTAGTTTCGTCGAATTCCGAGACTGTGCCTCGGATCGCTATTTTAACACGTCAATTAAATCGATGATTTCGAAAATTTCGAAATCGCTTGACATTAAATTTTAAAAACTTATCAACTAAATTAAAATTCAAAATCCATATTTAAACCATTTAAATATCCCAAATCAGATGTCAAAAAATCTGTGTCGTTACATTCGTTTATTATCTAAAGATGAGAAACGTCATCTCTAACTTTATTCAATGAATTGGCAAAAAGGATAACTGTAGAGTCAAAAGGAACATTAACTCCTTTTGGAGTAATAACTGGAGGATATCTACTGTAGTCCCATTCTCTAGCAGGAGGACTATCATGACCGCAAATTAGTTTAGTATGGTACGTCTGAACCTCCTTAAGTTGCTTTTCTTTCTCATCACCAAGGAAATCGACGAGGATGTTCCATGTAAATTTTTTGTAGGTCTCTAAGAAAACAATATCTTACTAATTTTGAAGATTTCAAAATTGACGCCTTTCGAGATAAAATCTTCTTAATTTAACATATCGGCTTAGGTAACCTTTAGAAACAAGATTGCATAAGGAACATTCTCTTTGAGATAACATAATAAAATGCGACTATGTATAGAAGAAAAATTAAAACAAACATTCATAAATCATTATTATTACATGATTACAACTATTTGTCTAGTTCATACAAAATTGATTTTGTAAAGAATTCCAAAATAAACTTGTCCTTATAATACTTAAGTTTATCAGAGGGCAAATCTTGTGGAATTGATTTGACTCGCGGTAAATTGCAGCATGCTCCGGGATGTGGATCAGATCCAAATTTGTTCAAATATCTTTTGTGTAGACGCCTAAGTAAACCTCCACTATGGTCACCTAAATATGAGCAATCTACGGTCGGGTGCCTACAATTGACTTTATATAGAAAGTCCACCAGGATATTTTGCTCCTCGATCAGCATCCAAAAGAATGTGATCAATTCTCGATTCTCTTTTAGAAGACCGTCATAACGGAGGCACGCCCTCCTCAGGTGTGGGGTAGCTTCTTGATATTTGAAAGATGCTAACACCGTCGCACTTCTATTTGGTCTATGATATTTATCGAAGAGAATGTTGTGCTCCTTTCATTGTTTTCTAACTCCCTATATAAACTATTTATCTCCGCTTGTTTTCTTTTAAGCTTGGTTTTATAGGGGTGAACAAATTTCCTTCTTATCTAAAATAACTGATTTTAACTGTTACTACCTTCGAAACGAAAGATGTGTAAACAGATAATCTCATACCTGAGAAATAGGAATTGACGCTTGAAAAGCCTGCTCCTTCTCTTTTGACTCTTCCATATTAATTGAAGCAGGCTCCTCTTGAAGGCTGGAAGGTGCAGAAGATTTAGGCGGGATCGCTTCGTGAGGAGAGGAATCCTTTTAAGAGGTTTTTGTATTATCACCTCCGTCTTTTTTAGAAGCTTCAGTTTGGCCACGTCCGTTGCTACCTGACCCTTGACCTCCGTTGATGTTATCATCGCTGTCATCATCATTATCTTAATTATCATCATTATTGTCACCCCTCTTCTCTTCGACGACCTCAACTTCATCATCTTCATCTTCGGAGTTAGATTCAACTTCAAAGGAAGGAACTTCAAAAGAAGGAATTTTGAAAGCGTCGATCTCCTCCCTCTAGGCAACTTTAGTTCCCTGCTCCATCTTTTTGATTTTATCCATGACCATATCGACAAGAGTAGGGTCAAGTGAGGGGAAGCTCAAATCTGGGCATTTCTCGGCATTATCAACATATGCGAGCATCAAAGCGTCCTCGAAAGAATTCATAATAATGTCTTCAAGAGAAGAGTCAAGAAATTGTGACACTCATTGCTTTGCATCAGAAATGGTGCTGATACCCAGTTTTAGGGAGGCCTTGTTCTTTTTCAACTTTTCCTTTAATAAGGATTATTTAGTTGGCATTCGTGTCTTTTCATCTTCGGACTCTTTTAGAGTCAATGCCAAGTTTTCGTCAGCAAGAAGTTGGCGAGCTTTCCTTTATACCAAAATGATAGACTCTGACTGGGTGAGAGAAGCTCTCAATCGCTTTAGTTTAATTGCAGCCTCGTTCTTCTCCGCAGATAAGGTAGAAACCTGATTGTTCAAGTCAGAAATTTCCTCACGAAGCTTAGATGATTCGGCGGAGGACTTTGAAGAATCTTCAAGAAACAAAAACTAACTCTTGGAAATCTTTAAAAAAAAAGAACAACATAGGTCAAAGACTTTAAGAAAAATGGTAACAACAAAGTTAAGTAACTTAAAACATACCAAGAGTTTTTGTTCAAGAAAGGATAGATAATGACCCGCCAAACCAGAAACAGAAGACGACAGCTTAATTGAATTGAACGACGAAGAGTTTGAGACAGAATGGACCATCGTCTCAAACTCGTTCAAAGGTGTAGAAGATGATGGTCTAGGAAGATTTAACACTTGAGTAGGGGTTGAAGTCCCCCTGTCCTTTTGCATCTTCTCGATTACGCTCGGAGAGCTGGAGATGACGATACGAGAAAGTGGATCAACCTTTGAGGGAGTTTCCTTAGGTTGATCGTGTGGAGCTTTGATGGATGGACTTTCCAGGGATTCGTCAATATTGGCGAATTCCCCTTCGATCAACGGTGGAGAATCGGGAACTTCAACTACTTTGGCTCTCTTTAGAGATGGTTCCACCATTGTCGTTTTAACTAATTTCCTTTTGGCAGCCATCTTTGACCTGGCGATTGCCTGAGAAAAAGATGATGCGTGAGAAGTTAAAGAAAGAGGGCTAGATCACTAGTGGGTCTTTCAACCTGAGGAGCAGCTGTAGAAAATTCAAACAAATTATAAGTTAGAAAATAATTTGAGAAACAACGCGGCATTAAACAACAATTACAACACTTAAACTTACCAGAGTGATCAGGGCATATAGGTGACATTGGGGAGAAGTTTGTTAGGTCTCCCAAAGAGAGAAAACGTTGCTACGAGATGTATGCTGGGCCAAAGGAGGTTGGCCAAATATCCTTAACCCGTAGGCAAGAGAATACTTTTGCAAATTTGTAGGATTCAGTGGCGTCAATCTATTCCCAATCTTGCCTGATGCTGCAATCAGCGTTTCTACTATTTTTTGTCTTCTTCCATTAGTTATTTAGCAGGAGCACCTGATAAATAGCATATGTCAGCAAAGGAAAATAAATAAACGAGAAGATAAAATCTAATATTAACTTACGTGGTGAAGAGAAAGTCCCACTAATGTTAGGAAAACATTTAAGGTAGAAAAATTGAGCTTCCTAGTCTCGGAACTTACTCACTCCTTTTGAAATCAACTTTTTAGGAGGGTTGGCTCTAAAGATCTGGTTGTTTAGATTACTAAGCTTGACCAACCATACCTGATAATTCAAGACCTCGGGATTGAGCGAGGGGATTCCAGATTCCAATGCCACGAGCTCTAGAGAAAGGAGATAAGTGTAGACATTGGATGAGAGCTGAATAAGAGCAATCCCGAGGTAAGCCAAAAACTGGGATAGAAAGTCTAGAAAAGGAAGGAACCCTCCGTGCCAGATATGAACTGTAGTATAAGCAAAGAATTCTTCCGGAGGATTGTGAATGGTGTCGCTTTCAAAATGAGGGATGGCCTCTACCCCAGTGATTCCAAAATCGTTCAGGATCACATCCACTTCATTTTGAGTGGATATCAAAGAATGTTTTAAGATGGCTTCGATCTTCTTTGGTGGACTCATGATTCTACCAGGTGAAATCATTTTAGTTAGAAATTGTATATTGTAATGAAACTAACTTCTTTCTAGGATATTGAAAACCTATTATAACAGTTAGAGTATTAAACAAACAAAGTATGAAATTTCATGTTCTTGGAAGAATGTTAAGATTAGAAAAGTAAGATTCGTTGAGATTTCGATAAAGTCGAAAAAGAAAATAATGTCGAAAGCTCAATAGAAGTTTTATCAGCAAAGGAAATTTTAATAAAATACACGCCGCAAACATCCAATAAACAGTTTGAAAGAATCTTTCAACACCAACGAAACCCATGGACTTAGTTTTTCTAAGGCAATATGAACACTTTCGAAACCTTATATGATAACTAAGTCGAAAGGCATGGAGTTTGATTCATGTTGACAAGAAAATAAAAGAAGACAAGAAAATGAAAGAACTTGGGACGTTTCGATGATGTTGATAAAAGATAAAGGTTTCGACAGAGACGAAAAGCGTTATATGGTTTCGAAGGCATAACAACAATAAAATCAACATAGTAGGTTTCGACTCAGTTGAATACAGTAGGTTACGTCTAAGTCGAAACGTTTGATTTAAAACTTATATAATGTATCTTTTCTTCAACCCACTTTACAAAAAATATGTATTTCAAACTTGAACAGATTGGGAATAAGTGTGTACCAAAGGTGGCGAAACCTATGAGACAAAGTTTATGCTTTCGAAAGAGTGAATTTAGTAATTATCTAGGAAGGTATAATAGCCAACTTCTTCGAAAGGTTTTGAGTACGTTAAAATACAGAGTTGCTTTCGAAAAGATTGACTGCGTGCTAACTTTACTATATAACATTTAGGCGAGGTCGGTCAAATGAAACTCTACATTACCTTTTGACCCCATTGAAAGAGGCTATGAAAGCAAAACAGAAGTTGCCGCCTTAATCCCTTTCGAAGGGGCAGAAAAGTAAATTTGTGGCGCCAATTTTTTTATTCATACATCACAAAGCTTCTAGGCGAAGTAAACAAAAAATTTCTTCTTCCCCAAACGTAATTTCAACCCAGAAATTCAAAAAATTGATAAAGAAATGAATTTAAATGCAAATCAACTATTTAAAAATCATTAATATGGAAATTCAAATTCGCTAAAAACAACAGTAACAATAAAATCAGAACCAAGAAAAATTAAAATGAAAATTAATAGAAAATCAAATCGAATGGTAAGAAACAAAATTACAGATTTGTTTCAAAATGAATAGAAACTTAAACAATATCCACTGAATCCAAAATAATGATACAGATCTGAACCAAGAATGTTTTAAAGATTAAAATCCACTATGAAATAAAAGTTTTGGAAAGAAAAACGAAATAAAAGGACTTACTGTTAATTTGAATTCTTGTTGAAGACAAAGATTATTTGATGATCTAAGAGCTGTGATTTTTGCTCGAAGATGATTTAATTACAGGTGAGTAAAAGAGATGAAGAGGAAATCGTGATTTATAAGAAAAATCAACAAAGAAGGCAGACCGTCTGATTAATTTAAATAAACGGCCCAGATTCACGAGGGAATACGAAAAGGCGGGAAACATTGAAGGTTTCGAGATGATTGACTTGAAAAGTCAAAGGCATTCCTTCGCAAGAGGGGCAAATGTTACTACCAAATATCCCTTTGACCTTGTAGAAACCCTATTGAATAGAAGACAAAGAGGAACAAGAGAAAGAAGCTCCAACAAGACCTTTTGAAGGAGTTGTAAGGATGCACAGCCAAAGACTAGAAGCATTACAACCTTTCGAAGGGGTCGAAAGGGTCGAAAGAACCTTTCGGCTTCAAGAGATCCCCTTTCGAAGCAGGTGCTTCCGCATGCATAAAAATCTTTCGATTTATTTAAAGCAACACCTTTCGATGAAAAGGAACGACAAACCTTTATATGCGCGTCAAACTTTTTGAAACCAAAGGTTTCACCTTCATTCAAACCACTCAAGAATACACCTTGGATGGAACAACTCTATCGAAAGCAAAAGCAACCCTTTTGAACCGATCAAAGCCACATCCAAGAAAGATTCTATATCAGTTCACAAGCATAAGTTCGTAAGCTACTAACGGTGTCGAAACCATTAGCAATTCAACACCTTCGAAACACCTGGAAACAACCCATCAACAAAGTCGAAAGCTCCTACAAAGCAACATAAAGAAGAAAAGTGCAACCATCTCTTTTGACAAAGACGAAAGCATTCAAGCCCATTCAAAAGCATTGCAGAGGAATACGCGAATGTCCAGTGAGTCGAAAGGCATCCGAAGCCACCTTTCGACCAATTCGAAAGCACTGGGTCGAATGGTGCCAACCCGCATCTAAAAATAAAACCCAAGGGGTCTAGTTTTCGGATCAGAATTGGCTCAATTCAAACTTGTATTTTCTTAAATCTTCAAATTTGTAAACCCTAATTTGTAAATCAAATTGGAGATAATTGTTCGGCACAGTCATTATTGGAGTAATAAAAGGGAAGATTTCAATACCTCTGAATGTATAATTATTTGAATGTCTTTTACTAGCTTTAGCTGCATTTTTCAGGTTTCGTCTTAAACGAAAGATACCTTTCGAGTGAATCGGAACACCAGACTTTTCAAGTTATTCAAGTCCTTTATTACAATCCACTATTCTTCAAACATTACCTTCTAGGGAGTTGAAACCTTAACCCAAGCTGGCCTACTTTATATTCCAAAATTAAACCTAAGCCATTAATTAGGCAAGCTTTCAACAAGGTCGAAACCCTTCAGGATAAACTTTTTCCTCGAATCCTTATGGCCATCCCTCCAACGTTCCATAACTGTTTCGAAAGGAAGGTTTCGAAGGAACAACCAAACCACTCCAGTAAGCTCGAAAGGCAAGAAAGAAGGAAGTTTGAGTGTATCGAAAGGACAATAAGGAAAAAATTTCATAATAGAATTCAATTAGAAAGAGTAAATCAAAAGGAATACCTCCATCCAATCATTTTTCACTTGACTAAGAGCAACCTAAAAGGGATAACCTTTCCGATTAACCTACTTTGGGGTGTTAACAAGTTTCTTGTTAACAAAAAATGAATCTTCTGCTTATATTGTTGACTCTTCTAACATATGACATTCCAGCTTAGGTCATGTAAATGTTGATATCCTACAGAAATTGATTAATCTAGACTTTATACCAAAATTTGCAAAATATATTCCAACTATAAATGTCAAGTTTGTGTAGAAGCAAAATTGACAAGAACCTCGTTTCACCATGTTGAACGAGAAACAGAACCTCTAGACCTAATACACACAGATGTATGTGACTTAAAAATATGTCAAACTGGAGGTGGAAAAAGGTATTTTATTACCTTCATTGATGATTGTACAAGGTACTGTTATGTATCTCCTTAGAAGCAAGGACGAGGCATTCGACATGTTTAAACATTATAAAGCAGAAGTTTAGAATCAACTCAACAAGAAAATAAAAGCTTTAAGAAGCAATAAAGGAGGAAAATATGAATTTCTCTTTGAGGAGTTCTGCGTTGAGCATGATATCATGCACCAAACTACAGTCCCATATTCACTCAATCCAACGGTATAACTGCATGGAAAAATAGAACTCCTAAAGAAATGATGAAGGCTTTATTAATTAGTTCTGGCTTACCAGATAACTTCTAGGGAGAAGCTATTCTTTCTGCAAATCATATTTTGAATAAGATACCATGAAAGAAAACATCTAAATCTTCTCACGAACTTTGGAAAAATAGACCACCATCCTACAAATACTTAAAAGTATGGGGATGTCTTGCGAAAGAGGAGGTACCTAAACCAAAGAAAATCAAAATTGGTCCAAAAACAATTGATTTTTTATTATTGGATATGCACAAAACAGGGCTGCTTATCAATTTTTGGTACACAAACCTGAAATTGATGATATTCACATAAACACCATCATTGAGTCGAGAAATGCTAGATTTTTCAAACACGTATGTCCTTTAAAACAGAGTACTGAAAATTTCAAAAGAGAGTAAGGGAAACTAAAATTTTTCTTTTGAGGGTACTAAACAAAATATTGATAATGTTCAGCAAAACAGTGCTATCAACAAGTGGAGAAACCAGGGAGAAGCAAAAGATTAAGGACCTCAAAAATCTTTGGACCAAACTTCTACACATTCATGTTAGAACACGATACATTAACATACAAACAAGCTTTGTCCTCCGCTGATGCCCCTTGCTGGAAGGAGGCCATTAACAATGAGAACGAATCCATTATGGAAAACCATACATGTGAGTTAATTGATTTACCTCAAGAATGCAAGACCTTAGGTAATAATGGATATTTAAGAAGAAATTGAAACCTGATGGTTCAATAGACATGTATAAAGCATGCCTTGTGGTTTAAGGATTCAGACAAAAAGAAGACCTGGACTGTTTTGACACACTCTCCAGTAACTAGAATAACATCAATAAGAATGCCGACAGCAATTGCATCCAAACTTGATTTAGAAATACATCAAATGGATGTAAAGACATCATTTTTAAATGGTGAATTCGAAGAAGAAATGTACATGAAACAATCTGAAGGTTTCCTAGAAACTGAAATTGAAAGTAAGGTTGGTAGATAAGAAAATCATTGTATGGGCTTAAACAAGCGCCTAAACCATGCGAATGAAAAATTTGATGAAAATATGAAACTAAATGGATTTCATATAAATGAATTTAACAAATGTGTCTATTCTAAGCATACAATTATGGAATATGTCATTGTACGTCTATATGTAGATGATTTACTAATATTTGGAAACAACAAGGAGATAATAAAATCTACAAAAGATATGCTCTCCGCCAGATTTGACATGAAAGATCTGGAAACCGATGATGTGACACTTGGTGTAAAAATACATAAAACCAACCAAAGATATGTGGTGTCCCAATCACATTACATTGGAAAAATACTTGAAAAGTTTAAACAATGCAATATAATATCAGCAAAACCACCCATAGATTTAAACTAAAACTAGGTTAAAATAGCGGTGATAGTATTTGCCAACTTGAGTACTCTCATATACTATGCAACATTATGTACGTAATGAACTGCACTAGACCTGATATAGCATATGTTGTAAGTAAACTTAGCAGATATACTAGCAATCCAAGAAAGAATTACTGGAAAGTTATAATTCGAGTACTAGAATACCTAAGGTATACACAAAGTCATGGACTACATTATGAAAGGTACACATCTGTAATAGAGGGGTATTGTGATGTAAACTAGATAACTGGTTCATTAGATATAAAATCCACTAGTGGATATGTGTTTACCTTAGCTAGTAGGGCAATCTTTTGGAGATCCTCTAAACAAACTTGTATGGTAAGATAAATCATGGAATCAGAATTTATTGCCTTAGACAAAGCCGTAGAAGAAGCGGATTGGCTTCGACGTTTTTTAAAAGGTATTCCGAATTGGAAAAAACCTGTACCTCCAATAAGCATACATTAGGATAACCAATCAGCTATTGAAAGGGCCAATAGTAAGCTTTACGATGGCAAGTCAAGAGATATTTGTCATAGACATAAAACTGTTAGACAACTTCTCTCCAATGGAGTTATCACAATTCACTATGTAAGATCAAATGATAACATTGCGGATCCACAAACAAAAGGCTTACCAAGAGAGAAGGTTAATATCTTATTGATAGGAATGAGGTTAAGGCCCGTAAATTAAAAAGTTTCTTTAAACGGAAACCCCACTTAGCTGACTAGAGATCCCAAGATCTAGGTTCAAATGGACAACTAAGTTTAGATAAACTTGATAGCACTACAAATATTCAAACCATTCCTATGATAAGTCGGTGCACTACTCATCGTAGAATAGGATAAGTTTTGAAACTTTTAATGATGTCTATACTTGGTAAGATAAAACCAAGTGTTAAAAGACACCTACGTGAGTGCGAAGGCGCCGATTTAAGGAGAATTGAAAGGCCAAATTCTCTAAGCACACATGAGACCAACCGGCGTTCATGACAAAAACGAACACAAAAGAAGAACCAAGGAAGATAAGAAACAATTTATCGTGTGTCATCTTTTTAGACTTGCACAAAAAGGCTTACGGTTCAAAGACAATCTAAGTCTACTGATTCGCCAGTAAATCAAAACGATAAAACACTAGGAAAGCTCAAAGCATGCATGCTACTTTAACCGATACGATAAAAGGTTTCGTAAAATTAAGAACAAGTGAGCAACTACTCATTCATGTAGGGGATTGTTGGAAATGAATACGTAATATGCTAGGAAATGTGAGGCATTAAATGCCTTGGGAAATATTTAATCCCACATCTTAGAATAAAATATACATTTTGTGTTTGTATACTAAGATGTGGACACTATTATAATTACTATGAGACAAAGAGAGACATAAAAGCATAGTCATCTTGGCGGGTGATGCAACGCACCACCCCACACGTGCGCGCCTGCTTCCGCGCCCGAACCGCACCCGCGGCACGGGCAAATGGGCGTTTGAGGCGCATTAGAGGTACTTTGCAGTTGGCAGTTGGCTTGGCTGTTCAAACCGATTTTTTTATTATTTTTGTCCATTCAAACTCAAACGATCGCACCGCTTGGTAAAGGATCGCAACATTTTCAACTGTCGCAACCGTTCAAACAGGCACCTATTATCGAATTGGCACATCCCCGCGCCTATACAGGCAAAAGAAAAATAGGAAAATTCACTTAGTTTTTCCGCACTTCTTCCTCTCCCACGAAACACTGTTCTTACTTAAATTCTCTTGAGTTTTTCGTTGCTATGTAATTGTTGCGCAGCATCACAGAGACAGTTCTGTTTAATTTTGAAAAACAATTGCTCGATATTCTTAAGCGCCGTAGAGAGAGCAATATTGTTTCAAGAAAACAGAGTATTCTAGACTCGAACAATCTAATCGGTATTATATTTATTGCATAATCTATTTACTGCATAGTTCTATTCGTAACAGTTTTTGCAACATAGTTGTAACAGTTTTGCAATATATTCGTAACAGTTTTGTAACACCTTTGCTGCGTTCTGTTAACAATTCCAAATGGAAGTCCTTTGTTCTATTCAGGATCATCTGTATACATCAATGGAAGGATGTCCATCTCCAATATCATGTCCACATACCACTGTCTACACTACTTTGAGATGGCAATAGAGCTCTTCCATTTGTTCTAACAATGCATACTGGATCAAAAAGCGATTTTTGTATTAGTGGTACCACTTATCCTGGTAATATAGGATATGGCTCGAGGCTTATTGTTCGAGATCACAACCGGTATAGCAAGTAAAGAGTGTGGATCAGGCAACTTTTTTGGAGTTAAATTCAATTCATAAACCATTAGACTATCTTGGCTAGGGCCTATGAATTTTAGGCCACCATAAGAAAACTTGCATTTAATAGGATTGATAGATAGAGTTTGATAGCGTTTGTCTTTGTTCTTTCTTAAAAAATAAGTAGCAATTGTTTATATTCTATAGAATGCTAAAGACAATCTTCCATGTAGTACTTTTTTCATTGGCAATCTTAGAGAGAATATCAATAAAGATAAATTGATGAGACTTTTTAGCATGTATAATTCTACCTTTATAGAAAATATGGACTTTTTTGTAAAATGGATTATACATGCTAAAAAATTGATGGCAATCACACAACTCCTCAATTGCAAAATGGACCTTGTAAATCTCTAGAATACTTATTTACTTACTGTATGCTAGAACATGAAATATTATATTAATTTAAATGCGTGAATAAGTAGAAATATTAGAATAAAACAATAAGAATCCGCAAATAAATACTGTAACTTTGCAAATAAGCAATGTTCATATATTTTGCGGATAAGTAACGATATTGGAAATAAATTTATTTCAGATAATAATTTTCTAATTTTTTTTCTAATAAATTCGTTTCACTTAATACATTATTTTATATCATTGCCTTCGTCGTAATCCTCACCGTAACTCTATCTAAAATTATTGACGTAGATCTCTACAAGCAACAAAATAAGTTTAACAGAAAGTATCTATATATAATCATGAATTCTATCCTACCAAGTATCAAATTTAATATTAATTTTGCTTTTATTAGTTTCCTAATTTTGTATGATGATTGTAGTTTAAAGGAATATTCCTTTTAGGTCTATTCGCAGTCTTGGCAAGCGATGAATTTTTATATGTTATGCATTCACTTCGACAACAAACTTAATATGGAGGTATTTTGATTGTTATTTTAGCAATGGTTATAGAGGGTGGTTGATGCTTAGCCGTTCTCTTTTCCTAAAGTTATTTGAATAACTATTATGTACTACATAAGCTTTTGAAGAATTTAACAATAAAAATAAATTTCATTAATTTAAGGAGTAGAAGTAAAGGATGGAATCCTTGTTTTATCCAGGAAACATATTCGAGCATCAAGTTATGACTTTTGATAGAGGTTATTAAAGGAAAACATTTGCATTTCATGTATAAAACACTAATGCATGAGCTTTACAAAAGGAGTTTGGAGCTAGATTGCAAAGTAATGATAGTAGTACATGTATATTCACATAAAACAATTTCCTTTGATATTTGCTGGAATAGAAAGTTACTTATTTGCATATCATTTTAGTGTAAGAAAGCTAAGTGCTTGTTTTATTAAAGGTAAATTTGGAAAGAGAATGTCGGTATATATGAAGGTTTCAATCTAAAACTTCATGGTAGTAATACTTTACCATCATAGGTTTCTTTACATATAGTGTTAACTAAAATTTTGGAATAAATAATTCTCAGAATTATTTGTACCGTTTGCAAAATAATGTATTTAAGGTTAACGAGATTAATATTATAATTTTATAAAGTACACAGATGAGTATTTTTAGTTGTCCTTGAACTAGTTTTTTCCATAGGAAAATTTCCATAATTTTTTTTCTATAGTTATGACTTTCCAAAAAGTTTCGAAAAGCATAAAATTTTCCTTTCGGGTACAATCATGGAACTATATTGAATGAAAAAAAATATAGTTTCACCTTTACATTCTTGGAGTTTATTGCTCCAAGCCTCTATTAATGCATAGCTTTTATAATTGATTCATCAGTTAATATGGTAGCTCAAAGCATGAATAGTTCCAAAATAACAATGGTTAGCTCATATGTTATATTGTTATGTCAATTAAAAGCCAATAATGGTATTTGATCAATACTTTTTTGTATCAAACCTATTTATAAATACAAGAGTTCGCCTTTGGAGAACAATGATAAAATAATATATTCAAAACTAAAGGATTGTCTGGTATTTAGAGAAGGAAACAAACGTGTTAAAGAAATCATAGGATAAATAGAGGCTTTGAGCAGCAATATATTAACACGTAACAAATATCATAGAATCGGCAAAGAAGTTAGCACTCACAAAATAAATTTGTATTGTATATGTATGTTGCATATGTTGCTTATTACATGAGATTGTGTTTAACAAAAACAGTTGGTTGTTGACCTTTTACTCCAAGAGATGTTATATGAGTACCTATGCTATAAGATTCACAAAAATCCTATCGTTATAAAATATGAGAAAATGTATGTAGATGTTATTAATGTATATAACAGCATCAAATATATTTAGGCAAATTCTATTCATACACCATAGTTGCTATATATATACCAAAAAAATTACTAAAATCAAATACATCATTTTTAACTTAATATACACCACAAAGATTACAAAGCTATCCTTAATTTGAAATAAAATATAACTCTTATGTCATTTCAGTAGCTTTCTCTCATTCGTGCACTAATCAAAATAAGGCTCTCAAATTCACTTTTGTAAGTTTCAATTTCCAAACTCAAATACCTTAAATGAAATTCAAATTATTTAATCATTTATATATAACAAATTTAATTTAATTTTTTAATATTAAATGTTAAACTATTTCAATTTTAATGTTAAATTTAAACGTGATTTAATTTAGAGAAGAATTTAATACTCTACAAATCATATCGATTTTGGTAATAATATTAATTTTTAATATTTATATTTAATTTGAAATGAAAAATGTTAAAATTGACTATGCATGAACATAGCTTGAAAGTGTATAAATAAAATTTGATACCTACAGGAATTTAAATTTAATTCAACTGATGATGTACAAAAAATTTAGTTACTGTATGAAAGAAATTATATTGATCATACTATGAATTTATGATTCTTTAATATTGATTTTTATTTTATTTTCTTAGGTGGAGACATTTTCGTCTAATATTTTATAAAAAAATCTTATGGTGTAGGCAAAGCAATTAATGGGTATGAATAGAATTTGACATATATTTTACAGTTAATGGCACAATCGATGTTTTGTGGCTATATAGAAACTATGCATTGCAACAACAGTGTGGATTAGTAAGCATAATTTGCTGCAACAAAAAGGCAAGGTTTGGGAAAGTTAAATTAGGAAAATATCAACCATCCATTATATATTTAACTATACCACGTCGATTGCGCTAGGTGAAATATCTTTCTTTTTTAAAATTATATTTTACTTTCTTTACTTGTGTATTCCAGGACCTTTATATATTTCAGCAATCGATTTAATGAAAAAAAATTACGGAGAGAAAAAGGGCGAATGAAGAAGATGAGTTTGAGAGAAAGAGAGGATGAAAGAAGGTACTTTATCATTTCATTTGGATCGATGTTGTTTTCATATTTTATAGTTTTCAACAACTAAGCCATTATTTCCACACAAGTTGGGAACAACTAGAGATGGAACCCAAAACTAAATGACAAAGTCAATGTAAAAGTCAATTTAAAAACCATGATAATAATAAACAAAATAAAGTAAAATATTTAAACAAATAATAATAAAAATAAATAAAATAAAAATAACGATAAAATAAAATTAAAAAATATAAAGAAATTAAAAAAACCATGATGATGATAATAATGGCACTAATAGTAATAGGGACTGAAGACCAAAATTTATGTCTTAGGCTCATATTCGTTGGTCCTATAATCTAAAACTTATAACACTACCTCTAAACCAACTCGAAGCAAAAAAAACTCATACCTCATGCTTTTGGTACGTGGACCATTAACTTCCACACGCTCCTGTCCAACACTAGCTCTTTAGATATATTTCAATCACTCAAGTCCCTTTTTCACTGCTTCTCATGTTAACCTTGGTCGACCTCCACCTCTCTTTAAGCATTGGATGTGATCTATAATTTCAACACGCACAAGTTCCTCAGAAGGCCTCTTTTTGAGATGTCCAAACCATCTTAAGTAGTATTGGACTAGTTTCTCCTCAATTGATGCTACTCCAAGTTTGTCACATATATCATCATTTTTGAATCGATCTTGTCTTGAATGACCACAACTCTATCGTAGTATATGCATCTTTGCTACACTTATCTTCTGGATGTGTTGTCTTTTAGTAGGCCAACATTCTGCACCATACAACATCGTAGACTTGATTATCGTTTTGTAGAACTTTTCTTTAAGCTTTTTTGGGACTTTTCTGTCAGAGAGATTGCTGGACGTTAGTCGCTATTTCACCCATCCCGCTCGAATTATAAAACTAACATCTTCATCAATCTCATTATGATACTGCAACATCAATCCTAAATATTAAAATTATTTCTTCTTAGGCGCTACTTGTCTGGCCAAAGTGACATCTCTATCCTCTGACATGACATCACTGAGCCCACACTTCATATACTCTATTTTAGTTATGCTAAACCTAAAACCCTTTGATTCTAAAGTCTGCCTCCACAATTCCAATTGTCTATCAACACATATCATATTTTCGTCAATTAACACAACATCATCGACAAAAAGCATACACCAAGGAATCTCACCTTGTGTACTCTTCATAACTTCATCCATCAATAGAAAAAAATGTAGAGGTTTAAAGCTGATCCTTAATGTAATCCTATGCTAATGAGAAAGTCACCGGTTTCACAATCGCATGCTTTGGCAGTAGTCGCAACATCATCGTACATATCATTGATAAGTTAATATACTTTGTTGGGACTCTCTTTTTTCCATAGCCTACCACTTAACATTTCTTGGTACTTTGTCATAAGCTTTTTCCAAATCGATAAATATCATGTGTAGATCCTTCTTTTGCTCCTTAAATCTGTCCATAAGTTGTCTTAATAAGAAAATCGCCTTTGTAGTCGACCTTCCAGGCATGAAACAAATTGGTTTTTGGTTTTTCATTCTTCGTAATCGATGTTCAATGACTCTCTCACAAATCTTCATTATGACTCATAAGCTTAATTCCTCTGTAATTTGTGCAACTTTGAATATCTTATTTATTCTTGAAGATTGGAACTAATATCCTTCTTCTCCACTCATTTGGCATTTTGTTTGATTTGAAAATATTATTAAACAACCTAATTAGCCAGGTTATCCCTGCATCTCCAAGGCATCTCCACATCTCAATGGGGATGTCATCAGGCCCCAACGTCATGTCTGCTTTCATTCGTTTCAACGCCTCCTTTACCTCAGACTCTTGAATTCTCTGAACAAAATGTTTACTTATGTCATCAAAAGAGTCATCTAGTTCGATCGTAGTGTTATCGCCTTCTTCATTGAAAATCTTGTCGAAATATTCTCTTCGTCTATTTTTTATCTCAACGTCCTTCACCAAAAATCTATTATTCTCATCCTTGGTGAATTTAACTTGATTGAAGTTCTCGTCTTTCTCTCGCGGAGCTTAGCTATCCTATAGATGTTTTTTTTCACCCTCCTTTGTACTTAGCTTTTGATATAGATCTTCATACGTCCGACCCCTTGCTTCACTCACTGCTCTTTTCACGTTCTTCTTTGTCGCTTTGTACTTTCGCATATTGTCTTCACTCCTATGATGATGCAAGTTTATATCGTTCCTTCTTCTCTTTGATAGTCTTTTGATATAGATCTTCATACTTTATAGTTTTCATTTCATTAATTTCTCCAAAGATTTCTATAGTTTTGGTAGTAATTTAATTTTGAAGTTAAATCTAAGGATTAATACCTTATCGAATGAAAAACCAAAGATATTTTTATGCCATATATGAATTTATGGTATGGAATCACCACAAATGTTTGATCAAACCGACTCATATAAAAGTATTTCTATTAGGAGAAAATATGATTATAATCGTTTGAAACCATATGACAAGTAATGTTTTGAACTAAGGCATTTTGCTTGAGGCAGATGCTTCAGTTCAAGACTAAGGAAATTTGCCTCAGTTCTCTTAGTGAATCTACAAGAGGTTGTTAACGGTGATGTTATTCTCTTAGTGAAACCACAAGTGGTTAAAAGTGTGCTTTCAGATTTGAAAGCCCCTTTCTCATAAGATAAGGGTCCGTTTGGTTTCAAAATAAATTTTGTGTTTTCCATTTTTAATTCATACTTCAATTGGCAAGGAAGAAGAATGCAACACGGAGAGGAGAAAAGGAGAAAGAAGAGGACGGCGAGCAAGTTTTTGAAAACAAATTGGTCTTCGTTTCCGCTTTTTGAGGACTTTCCCCTCAATCCCCTTCCACCACCCCTCATCTCCCCTCAATCCCCTTCCACCACCCCTCATCTCCCACCACTCTTTTAATACGAATTAAAAACTGAAAACTCAAAATTCATTTTGTCGCCAAACGGAGCCTAAACTGATGGTTTCCATGACTACAGGGGTGAGGATAAAGGATTTGTAGACATGATCGGACAATGGATGCGTAATGCGCATCATGCCGAAAACCCCTTCCGTTATTGGTGAGGCAGCATCGTGTATTATTTTACGCTACATAATGAGTAAAAAAATGACTTGCAATTTAAGAAATACTTGAAAGATGGGATTTTTTGATGTTTTACACTGCATTTTACAATAATGTGTAAGGAAAATACGGAACCTGAACAAGATGTAGAGCGGGTGTCTGAGTCATTCAGTTCTATTGGAAGTATATAGACAGTTGATGAAAAATATTTCAAAGCAGTAACTGGCCTTAGATGAACCTATGCTTTTAATATTATAACTATATTCTCAAAGTCTATGCCTTGATAGATATCCACGTTTTCATGACCAGGCCAGACCTTGGTCCAACCACGGTTAACCGTGAACCGCACAGCACTAAAGCTCAAATCAAGATAAAACCGTTCGAGTGCAAGAACCATGGTCGAACCGTGAAAACCGGTTCAAACCTCTGGTTTTGCAAAAGTAAACCGGGTTTTATTGAATAAAATTTAAATTGTTTGAATAACTATTAACCCATCCAATTAGCCTAGTTGCTGCTTTTGCAACCTAAATGCTATAGGCGGAAGAGCTTTGTTTATATACATAGGAAGCCAAAACCAGATCATCATGCTTGAAGATGTGGGACTTATGAACATTCGCTTTTTATACTGAAATGAGCATATTCTTTGCATATATGCTATCTGCTTTAAATTACTAGTCAGCAGTTTTTATCTAATACTAAGAATATTATATTGATCACATTTTAACTAATGCACGGTTCTGACGGTTCGAACGATCCGACCACCGGAACCTTGAACCTTGAGACGCGACGGTTTAACTCACCGTTCGGTTATGAAAACTATGATACATATAGTTATTATCATATATCATATTATTATATGTACAGTGGAAGTAGGCTAGCATCTTTGCTTTCAGCAACAGTGGTACTTGTAGATGGTGGTGTCGCTACAAGTCTTACTCTGGATCTTGCACTAAATCCCTCATTTCTAAAGATTGCTTTCTGTCCTGAGACTGAAAACTTGAACATGCTTCCAGATGATGATTAGTTCAGCTTATTGTTTAATGAGTGTTTAGGATCGAATCCAGTGTATTATTAGCATAATGTGATTATGTTGCGTACATAGTGGATGAAATGTATATAGCTTGGTGTGTGATATACTTGTTATCAGCTATACATACATAGACAACTTTTTGGGATGTACTCAAAAAGTTTGTTGCTACTTTTTGGCATGTGTTGAAAACATATGTAATGTATTATGTGTATGTTTGATCATGTTTAATACGATGTTTATGGATATTTGGTGTATTTAGTATAATGCGTTATGTTTTTTATTATTATATTTTTTGACTGATACATTATTCATATTGTTATGTGTTTAGAGAAGATTCATTTTTGATATGCTATTACTAAACTGTGATATATAGCAGGATGCATCAAACACACAGAAAAATAAACCATAGCGCTTAAAAAGCGTCATAGTTATATAATATAAATGCTCTAAAAAGGTAATGCAATGCAGGTCGTTACTGTCGAATGATAGCGGATTAAAAGCGCTATTGTATCTACACAATTTATAACGATATATGCACGCTGTAAATCGACTTTGAATATACTATAACATGTCAATATATGGTGTTTATATAACTATTACAAATGTTATTTATAGTAGAAATTTTTTGTTGTGTCTAATTAAAATTTATAGCACTTCGTATGCGTTAGAAAGCTTACTAATTTATAGCGGCATTTTTTGTGTATAAATACGTCATTGTTTTTTATAACATGCCGATAACACCGTTTAGCGAACCGCTATATTTTTATTTTGTAGCAGTTAAGTGCCACTATTGATGACTCTTTTTATTATAGTGCCGAAACGTTATATATAATATTATATGTCTCGTAAGTTTATAAGATGGTATGATAGCAGCTACCTAAGCCTAAGATGTCTTAAAATAGATATAAAGGCGTATAATTCCATTACCACCCCCCCCCCCCCCCCCCCCCAACAACACTCTTATCAAATGGATTGAAGTGTACGTTTCTACGGCCAAATTCTCGGTGAAATTAAATGAGCAAATCAAAGGATATTCAAGGAAGGCATTCGTCATGGGGATCCGTTGAGCTCCTATCTTTTCCTCATAATTATGGAAATGCTTACAATCATATTGAATGGTAAGTATTCAAATAGGCTAATTAATTTTCACCCCAAATGTCATGAGCCGTCGATTACTTTCTTATGCTTTGTTGATGATCTCATGCTTTTCACCAAGCCTAACCCTAAGTCTCTTGGCAACACAATCCTCACCTTACAAGACTTCAACAACCTAACTGGCCTAACTATGAATTCCCATAAGTCCTTAACCATCATCTCTGGTCTTGGAAACATAACCAAAAAAGAGCTTGCTGATGCGCATGGCCTGCACCTGTGGCAGTCAGGTATAATATATTTGGTTGTTCCCTAACCACCACTAGAATTCAAATGCAATGCTGCCTCCAATTTTACTAGAAAATAACTGGAAAATTATCTTAATGGCACAACATGTTTTTGTCTCAAGCAGGCAGATAAACAATTATCAAGTCAATAATCTTTTCCATGCAAGTGTATTATTCACATATTTTTATCCTCCCTAAGAAGTTACTGCACATGATCGACAGAGCTCCGCATTCCAGAAAACCTACTCCAATTGCCTTTACCAAGCTGCAACTTCCCCTGAAGCAAGAAGGCCTTGGTATCATTAATCTTGTTAAATGGAATGAAGCAGCCTTCTCAACTGACCTGAATAATATTATGATCGACAAGAAGTCTATCTGGACAAGTTGGCATCAAAAGCATTACGTAGGATCCAAAGATTTCAGGGTACTGGAAAAGAAGCAAAACATAAGGTGGATTTGGAGAGCAATTAGATGCAAGAGACAACATTAAATAGCGTATGCAAATTGCAGTAGCATCCACCACGAACACGTCCTTCCAACATGCGCCATGGGTCATGAGAGGGTTGGTGCTGGGTGATATATTAACCTACAGTGAAAGAATCCAGAGCAGCAACCCATTGCAAGATAGAGTATTTGATTATTTCTGCAACGATCACATCAACCTTCCCCACACCAGCAATCCTAGAATCCAAATTGTATGGAAACAAATTCAAACCGCCAAGTCTTTAGTTGTAGAAAATGACACACTGTTTTGGGGCTCACCTCCAACCAAGCACTCTATAAATCATATATACAAGATGCTGATGCATGAAACCACCCAAAGCAAGGATCCATGGCACTCTAGAGTATGGGATAACTCTGGGAACCAAAGACAGAACCTTTTTTCTGGAGAATTCTTAAAAATGCTATCCTAACACAGGACAAACTTTGTCGTATGGGGATGCTAAATTCATCTACATGTAGCATGTGTCAAAATAGTAACAAAAATAACTTGCATTTATTCTTTGAGTGCGGCTTTAGCCTAGGAATATGGAAGAGAATACTTGAAGCAGGAGGGTACCATCAGCGAAGTGCAACCAGCTCCTAAGAATGGTACACAATTTTCCTCGCAACAAGATGGAAGAGTGGTAGATCAAGAGTTCTGCTGAATGCCATGAAAAATTTCATTCTTGAGATGTGGAAGGAAAGGAACGGTAGGCTTTTTGAGAATTCTAGAAGGACGGCTAATCACATAACTTTTGCTTGCTTGCAAAGTACTTGGCGTAAAGTAATATCTTGGCGTGAAACCTACTTGTCTAGTGTTGATGATATATTGGTTCTTGATAGATGGCTTGGTTTTTATTTATAGTCCAAGTCCTTTTTGTAATTGTCACTTTTATTTTAATAGCATGAGGTAAGGGCCCTCTTTAAAACCCTACTTAAAATGCAAAAAAGAAGAGTATGGCCAAGAGTCCATAAGAGTTAGGGACCGCCCACATGCATAAGTTCACTACGGTTCAGAAAGTTAAGATGTAGTTATGAATCGGAAGCGATGAGCAGATAAATAAGAGCCCACACAAAGTAACCAGTGGGGGTGCATGCTGGCATTCATCTGGGAGTGCCTTCTTGAATCACATCGGGGAAATGCCATAGCGGCTGATGACATTCTTAAGCGAGAACATGGCTCATAGTATGGTGGGCATTACCTTGAACAAGGCACACTTTGTAAAGGGCACTCTTGGGCCGACATCGATAGTGTTGTGAGGCATCTCTCTAAGTCAAATTATAAGAACCTAAGTCACTAAACTGCTCCAATTATAAAATGAAGTGACTCTAGGCCAAAAAGGGGCACCATCTATTTTGAGGTTGAGGTTGATTACCATTCTTCGGCTAGCCCACCTAGGTAAGCTCGTCGTATGCACTGACTCAAAGCCTGCCCGGATACTTAACTCATAATGCTCCAACCATGCCTCTAAAAAGAACAAGACCCACCATTGAATAATGGTAGTATAATTAATAGGCCTCTTAGTAAAAGAGATGTTACCCATTATCAAATTATGATTACACGAGCAATTGACCATTTTCCTTTGAAATTAACCATTGCTAATCGTACATTACAAGTTAAACATGTTAAATAGATGTTAATCAGTACTAAGGGATAATTCAATGACAGTACGCAAAGGCTATGGACAATTATGACAAACGACAAAAAAGTCAATGAAATCCCTCGATTAGTTTGGTGTGAAATAATGTTTCTTTTTCTAAAAAGGTAACAACGAGACTAACTAAACATGTTCATAAGTCTAAATCCAATGATTATCAAAATAAAGATTATGGAAGTCGAGATGAGACGAGCGATTTTTAAGTTAAAAAAACCACTCATCGATGAAAAAAGGGATTAGCAATCAAGATGAAAGGAAGAACACAGTAAAAATAAGGAAGAAGGCTTACTGTTTGTTAGTCAAAGCGTTGAGAAAGCGATGCATTTTTTTTAAGTTTTGTTTATGACGACAGCTAAATAAAGCAGTATAAAAGAAGAAGAAGAAGAAACAGGGGAGAGTAATAACCTCTGCGGCTAATAAAGAAAATTGGTATTGGTTAACCTAGTTTACACGGTGTCTTTTTAAAATTACAAAAATTCCCTTTCTTTTCGTTTATATGTTTGCACTCAAACAAAATATTAATGTATACAATAATACAAACAACTCGTGTGCAAAGCACGGGTCCATTCTAGTATATAGAGTAGAAAGCATGATCCCAACCGTAGATATGGGTAGGCAAGAAGAGATCTCAGCCTTTCGAAATCACTCGATTGCCATTTCGCATTTGTAGTCACCCTACATATTAATACACAATAAGACAACTGTCCACGGGTGCGACGCAGTGGAAAGGAGACCAAGGTTCTGATAAAAAGACTCAGTTTCGATTCCAAAAACCTAGAAATGCTAACCTTGTGGCAACACACCCAAACTATCTCACCATCCTCCTAGAAATGCTACCTGAATACTGTTGCGCTTTTCTATGTCAATGCCAAACTAAAGGAACAGAGTTGTAAGCAGGTGAAATATATAGATTCCAAAAAAAATTCCTATTTCAATTATTGACTTTATGAAGTCTAAATAGATTATTAGATCCAATCTACTATAATTTAAATAAAATGTTTTTAATTTAATTATTTTTTGAAAAAAGATTTAATTAATTTATATTTTTAATCAATTTGAGATTCATATCAAATAGAGTATATCAAATATACTCATGTGTGTATTATTTTATATAATTACTTTGGTAAGTGAAGAGTCAAGATCTTATTATGGGGGAAGGGGGAGGGGCAAATTGACATGACATAAATGATAAGAGGGTGCAACTAATTAGGAGTTACACTTACTGTTTTTATAAACAGATCATCATATTTTACTTAATTTGTTTAAAAAGGAGTTTTATTTAATTTAAATTTAATTATATTAGCGTTACAAGTGTATCAAATACACTTATGTGTGTATGTGTATGTGTATGTGTATGTTGATAGGTGTAGTGATTTACACTGCGATAGACACATTCGCCTTTTATATATTCCTTTGGTGTCCTTGGTTATTATTCGAAACTATAAATATATGCACAATTATAAATCAATTTCCGATTGCAATGACAACAATTCAAAATATATTTTAAAACTTAAACAATATCTTAAGAATCTAATTTTGATTTTGAAAATCAAACCTAGATATATAATTTCAAACAACATATCTATTTTAAAGCTTGAATTGGATATTATAAAACATATGTATATTTCAAATGGAATTGAATTTTAATACACACACATGTACATTATTTATAAACTATTGACGCCAAAAATGGATCAACACCCAAGATTGAGTTGTACGGCACCTATAAGACCTAGGCTAGTAGTAGTACCGAAAATAAAAGAAATAGAACAAGAAGACACATGATTTTTATTGTGGTTCGACAATCTCTGTTCAACGTCCACTTTATACTTTATTGATTGTGAGTTTGATAGAGAATACAAGTCACTAGTACAAGGATTTGATGGGTTCTATGTTCTATAACTGTTAGGAGTAACTGCCTAGATGATTATTGCGAGGGAGATAGAAGATGAAGAAGAGCAGCAAAGTGAAGAAGAAGATCCTTCTTTAGTTGTAGTAGGGCTAATATTTATAAGGAAACAACGACATGGAATCAGAAACCCGCTTGAGTCGAATCCCAAGAGGGAGCCCAAAGACGTACACATGAGCATGTGGGCCCACGTGCCATAGAAACCTCGTGGTACCGAATAGTCAACCACTCGTACTGAGTGGTTTAGAAAGTGTAAACCTTCGGGTCATGTTTGCATTGTACTTCTGTCTCCTACTTGATGTGGCTTGAGCTTTATTCCATTAACTTTGAGTTGTAACTAGTCGTTTCCCCAATAATACTTAAACTATCATGCTTTCTTCTCATCAATCCTGTGAATTACTCAACTATTCTCTGAGAAAAGCACATGATCATGAGTGGTTGAAGATGTAGGTGAGGTATAGGAACTATGAGTGGCCAAATTGGCATGAATGGACCACTCGGCACTAAGAGAAAGCAGTCGATACCGAGTGGTTTCCTTAGCCAAAAAACTACTTGTTATTCTTTGTTTTCCAATCTTCTGTCATTTTGTTTGTGTTTCCATGTTCTTGAGTCATTTCCTTTTTTGTCCTGTCCTAGTTTATAGTGTTGAGTTGGTTACGAACCCGGTTAACGTAAACTAGACAACATTATTGTAAAATAAAATACACATTAACATATATACATGTTAGGCCTAAAATAAAATTCAATTTTTTTAATTCATAAACATATGTATATATACAAAGCAATTTTAAGCTATTTAAAATATGTTTGACATGCTTGCGTGCGCGCGCGCACACACACGTGTGTGTAGGTATATAGATGTTGTAAAATCATTTTATGTAATAAAATTGTTTAAAATCAACATTATCGTTCACTTAAATAAACTATAATGACCGACACACACACATACATAATAATGTATTTTAAATCAATTTGAACATGAATACATATATGTGTATTACATCTGACAACATTGGCACATATAAATTCATTATGAAGCATATGAGATCTAACGTAGATTAACACAATGATGAACAAAATTAAGATTAGAAGCTTACCAAAAGAAATTTTGTATGATTTGTACCTTGAATGTATAAAACTCCTAGATCTAATTGAATCGCCTCCAAAATGCAACAATCTAGAGCACCACTTTTATATTTATTTTATTTGATTTGTTTTGATTTTTTTTGGAAATTTTTACAGTGGAGGCCATGGATTTTCAGCCAAAAGAGAGAGAAGAGCAGGAAATAATGAATTGTCAGGGAGAATCATTGAATGAATAAGAGGAATTTTGTTTTAAAGGAATAATTGAGATCTTTAAATTTTCTTCCTTAAAACCTTCCAACTTTAATCCTCATTAAATCTCGATCAAATACCCTCCCCCTCGTCATGTATGGCCAACTAAGATGGTGCTATGTGGGCCCTTAAAATCTCCAAAACCATTTAGTAATTAAACGCTTTAAATCAAATTTCAATATTTTGTTGATATTGTATATCGATACGCACATACATATATATACGCTTTTCATTAAATATTAATGGCACTCAAACACAAATAAAATAAAATATGATAACTAATATTTCATAAATATTAATCAATTTAATTAGTTTACAATGATTATAAATTAATTAAATCTTGTTGTTTTTTGGAGTATTCATCGTTATGATTGTGTGACTCAAAGGTGCAAATGCAGTTAGTGATTAATATCGAACAATTTGAATATTAACGTTCACATACCACCTTAGCTAGTGGTGTGATATTTTGACTGAATTTATCGCTTACATATCGTTTCAAGAAAAATCTAATTATTTTATTATAAGTGGTACATGTTAGCAACAATTATTCGTACAAATTCTCTTTGATAAAACTGTATCACTTTAGGACTTGTGGAAATTGGTTTTGGTTAAAATCCAAAATTTGCAGTATTGTCCATATTCAACTTGATTGGTCCAAACACAAAATCATTGGTTCAATAATAACAATTATTATTAACTATATTTCTTTGGACGGAGGCTTTTACTTCGAGTTGGTTACATTTGGCTATGATATTAACTTCTTATAACCGACGAAACAAATTCTTTACTGGATAGTGTTTCACTTCTTTGACTCAGATCCAACAATAGTCGCTTGATAGATCTCCATATTATGATTTAACTATAGTCAAAGTGGAGTGTCTACATTGAAGTTTCACAATATTCTCAAGCCGAGGGAACCGTGTAACACTGTCGCTTCAAGATTCTCCGTTGGGCCTTAATTATATTGACCGATAGGAAACTTTCGAATGAGCCATTCCAAGGTTATTCGTTAACTATTAGTATATAACCCCTTGATGCCTCGAGCATCCATAAGTAATACAGTGCCCATATTTGGATAATGTTACATTCTCTAGTCTCAACTGATGAGTCGACATCCTTTATCGAAACATCTTGACTAGGAATTTTTAAAATAATATGTTTATTTTTAATTTGATAAAATCTCATGATTAAAATACATTTTAATTACCATCACATAACATATTATTTAAATATTTTCTATTTATATACTTTAAATTAATTACTCAAGTAGTTATATCACAATACAACAAAGTATATTATAGAAATCAAACACATTTATTATGAACAGGATTAGTTATCGAGATAGATATATGTAACAAATTACATAATTGCCTATAGGGCTGCTCCTAACTCTATTACAAACCTCTATTATGCAATACACTTGACCTTAACGCTTGCGTAATCCCACTCATGCTCCATCCCCAATCCATACTATGTCCATCCCAATAGGACAGCTGTGCAACCATCAATATCCCCTAAAATTCCATCTGCGTAAAATTTTTCCTCTTCACCCATGCCCGCATCATAGTGAGGTGAAACATTATGTAATCCCGCTCGGCCTCAATGGGGCGTAACGTCGTACTAGGGACATACATTCTCTCACTCGCAATTCAAAAAACATGTAGGGCCCAAAACAGTAGCATTAAATCTCCTGACTAAAGCATGCATTGACATTTATAACCAGATAAAGGAATTCTATTGAGAACAGTAACCCATACCAACTTTGTAGATGGCACAACGATGACAAAGAGCTTAGAAAGAGACGCTTGGACTATTCGTTAACATCCAATGTTTTAGGAGACACTTGAGAGAAAAGTTGGCATCAAGACCATCCAACCCTCATCCAAAATGATTATTTGCAGAAGCAATTCCGCACTGGCAAAAATGATCCACTTTTAGAGCAAGAAAACTCAATTACCCTCTTTGTGTTCATTGTAATCAAAGCCAAAAGGCAATAAAACAAGAAGAATCATGTTTGACATAGATCTTCCAATTAAATTACCCTAAATTTGTCTTATTTACATCCAGAAAATAATTCTTATTGCTTACTAACATCTACAGTCTGCATACAATGACTAAAGGTCTTCTTAAAATATGTAACTCCAAGGTTGATCGAACTATTTCGTCAACGCCTAAGTTTCTTCTATGTCAAAGTTTTGATTCATTTAAATTATATGTTAAATTATAAGATTAATCATATGCATAGAAGCAAAGCTAGTGAAATTTCATGTCTTGTGTGTTTCTTTATACAAATATGTGTATTATGTATAGAAGCAAATTGCTTGCTAGCTGTCAATCATTTCCATATTAGGTTGCTTCAAAATTCCTAGTTCAACCAATCACTTTTGAACACATAGTACCACAATGCATCAAATTTTGGTAAGAATAAAACCTTGCATTTCATATGTGATCAACTCTTTCTTTTGACGTTGGACACGATATGCATGTTGAATTATCTGTTGATATAGTACGGGTTATTGTAATCTATGTGTGAAGACCCGCAAATCCGTACTCCTTGAATATACACTAATCTCCATTGATTAATTCAAGATGAATAGAAATACGAATTCTCAATTTTTTTTAGAAAAAGAAAAAGACATAAGAAGAGAGAAAAGATAGAAAATAGAGAGAAAAGAAAATAGAAAATAGAACGGAACAGAAAGAAAACAACAGAACAATATCAGAATCTCACAATCGCAGCGGAACAACATATAATAAATAAATGAATAATCTTTAAACAAAGAACTATATCAGTTATTACATTACATCACATTACATTTCATTACATCAGAGTGTACAACAACAAACAACATCAAACAGCGGAAAAGAAATACTATATACTAGTAATACGACATGTCATCCAGCTTGCCTTCAGCAACTCCTGAATATCCTGATAAACCTTAACTCTTGACTGCCCGTGTGGAAATTGGTGGGCACCCAGAGTTTAGGAAGGAAAACAATAAACTCCGAGTCAATCATGTGACTGGTGTGAGAACTCAAAACAGTTTATTTATCTTTAAAATCAAAATAGAGGAATATTTTTAAAGTCAATTCGCAATGCTTTTAAAAATGAGACTACCATAAGGCCTCCCGCACACACACACAATGCAAACGCAGAATCGGAGGAGATTTCTCCTTATGATAGTCAAAGATGCTTGATACGCATTAAAAAGAACATTTGATATTATTACTAGTGCATAGTGTAGAGAAAATATTTCGAAAGTAGAATATAAATCTTAGCCAGCATAGACATTTCACACTTATGCCTACTATAGCTACCATGTTCAATAGTAGGTTACCGCCACATTCCATAGCAGGTTATACAACTAAAACCGTACAAGATTGTATTGTTTCTTTGGATTTCCAACGAATGGTCAGGCCAAGGAACTTCCCATTGCCACATGAGAACG
Organism: Allium cepa; assembly: GCA_030765085.1. Classification (NCBI taxonomy): domain Eukaryota; kingdom Viridiplantae; phylum Streptophyta; class Magnoliopsida; order Asparagales; family Amaryllidaceae; genus Allium; species Allium cepa. The sequence goes on along the minus strand of CM060932.1, from coordinate 876,882,520 downwards.
CCTCTGAAGGACGTCCCCGAGAACCAAACCGGATCTCTGCCAACACAAGGTCGGGTTACCCCTAACTGGGTAACTACTGACACGAGTATGCCGTCCCTCGGTCCTTTGGGACCTTTAACCGAGCGCTCATCATCAACATCACACAATCATAAATAAAGTGTTTCAACATGAGTAAGTATCTGGGCTCCATACCATGATACCACCCTTTTCCAGAAGGAAATGCACATACCCTAAAGGGAGCTACCCCTCATAACCTTGCCGCATCTTTCCTGTTTTGACCATTCCGAGGTGTGAGGCTCGACAAAGTCACGTTCACAAAGACACACTTTATACAAAAGCCGTGCTTTGGGTCAACAAATGATCATAGAAATGATCACAAAGATAAACGATCAAATAAACGATCCTATCACAAATGATCAACATAATGATCATTTCACAGCAACACTCAGCATGTCACATTACCAAATTGGGAGTATATCGCTGATAACCTTCAACTACATAACCTCTGAGCTCGTACGTCTCAGAGAAGGGTGTTAAGCTAAGAGAATAAATTCTCCGCCACCAACAGAAATATATTTGAAAGAAATCTGCTTTATATCTCAATTTGTAATGTCAGACATATAGTCCATACAAGTCTGTTCCGGGATCGAACAGAACCGAAGGCACTTACAAAGAAGTCCTTGCAATCCGGATATCCACAATCCTGATCAGATTCCCCATCACATATGGAGAACTCTATACCGGAGCAACTCGGTGCAGAGTCAATCGACAGGTCATCCTATCGCTCTCGCAAATACCCGGTCTTCAACACCGGTCATCAATGCTATCCATTACGTCGTATCACTATTCGGAATGGGTAATCCGAATAACGAGCCAATAATTTTAAAAATAAGTGTAGCATTCAAATTCAGCAAATCTCAACAAATACCCATTCAAAGGTAAATATTGATAGTCGGTTATTGAACTATCAATGGATATGCACAACATCACCAGATTCCAAATAATTTTCCAAATTATTTATTTCCCAAAAAAATCTTTGCAAGATATAAAATTTTCACACTTCAAAAATAAATCAATATTTATTTTTTTAAACAGATTCCCCTTTCTTTTATAAATTCTATAGTAAATTTATATTCCAAAATATCTATGAATATACGATTTCAATTATTCATTTCAATTTATCTTCAAAAAGATAAATTCTCAAAACGTTTCATTTCACATTGGAAAAACATTTCCATACTTATTTATTCATAAGTAATTCACGAATTTTATTTATTTTCAACCTTTGGAAAATATTCAATATACTCAATCGAGATTAAGTACATATTTCATTCTTTAAGGAAATCATTCTCTTAAACATATTTATTTGGGCCAAAACGAATGTTGCGTAAAACATCGTTACGACAACCCAAAATCACTAGTATAGGGATTCGAATTTAAGATAGATATATAAATCCCAATACTATACAAAACATTTCCTTTCGGAAATCATTTACTATAATAACAGTGTTATAGTCCACCATTTCCTTTTATTTCTCGAAAACGTCTATTTCAACAATGAATGTTGAAATCTATGATTTCGAATCTCAACACATTTTAAAACATCGTTAGATCATTTTAATTCTATTTAAAACACTAAATCCAAAACATTTTCTTTAACATATTATTCACTATTCAAAAACGTGAATATGCTTGTTAACCAATTTCATCATTTCTATACATTTTATTTTAAAGGGTTATTCACTGTCTAAAAAGTGAATATAACTCCATAAATAAGTTATACAATTTACTTATCAAAATAAGTCGTTTGCGGATTTATAAAACAACGTTTATAAATTCCATTTCTATTTATTTTACAACAACTTCCTTTATAAATTCTTTTATTAACCTATCTCAATTCATATCTCAATGATATACTAAAGATTCATATTATAAGTTAAACACTTATAATTTATTTGTTTACAAGAATCGTTCTTTTAAACATCCCAATTTATAAATCTTATAACTTATAAGATTCATTTATTTATCAAAAATCCATTCTTCAAATAACTTTTCAAATTTTATAAACCTACTGCTTATAAAATTCCATTTATAACTTTACCGTTTATAATTCTATAAATTTCATTCATTTATGAAATTCATTCACAATTCATTCTAACACTTATAAAAACTCGTTTTATAATTCAAATATTTTAAATTTATAAATATCAATTTATAAAACTCTTATATAAATCAATTTATACTATTATTTTAAAACATCTTTAATCTCCTTTATAATTTCATCATTCTGATTTATAAAATAATTAAATTTTATAAATCCTATTTTTAAACTTTTCACAATAAATTCAAAAATCCCGATTTAAACCATTTTATAAAATCATTAGCCTCATATTTTCAAAAATCAACCTTTAACTATATTTCTCAAAAATCATAATTTTTATAACATTAAAATTATAACATTTATTTATTTAAAATGGATCAATTCCAGAAATATTGTATATTTTCAAAAATCACTTTGAAAACCTTTTAAAATTCCAAAATTTGGCCCAGTGATGCTACACACCAAATAGTCAATCACGACAACAACGGCATCATATATCGATATGATAATCAACGAATATCAAAATATTCATAATCAAATAAATACTGTTGAGGAATCCAGTTGGATCCCTCCAACCTGTTTTCCTGCATCCAAAAACATTAGCACAATACCAATTCCGTTCCAATACGAAATTATCGCGGTATATGGGATTTAAAATATTATCCGCTTAATAGATGGCGCAATAGGGTCTCATCCGCTATACAATGCGGGAAATCAATAACTGCAATATATACATATGCCAATATATATATTGCTATTATATATAATACCAATTTCACTGTTTATGAAATATTCGCGGTATATGTTTTTAATAAATAACATCCGCTTACTAACGGCGCATAATGTTTATTTTTAACAATCAATAGATAACAATCATCATTCAAACATGCATTCAAATATTTTAAATCTAACTATTTAAAATAAAATCGAAACTGATTCGATTGAGTGAGAAGTTCTCACCTTGATTTCAATTTCGTTTTAGCGATTTATTTCGAATAAAATTAAACGGACGTTTAATTTTACCCGAAATTCTCACTAACTCCAAACGACTCCAATCCAATTACATAGCGTAGTGCTCGTCCATACGATTCCAACGCAACTGGTTTCGCGCGTTTTCGACCTCGTATAAAAAAGTTATGATTTATACAAGTTTACACAAATTTATTTTCATAATTTACAACAAAACTTTATAATTTTCAACCTAACCTACATCCAGCCGTCCATCTTCAGATCCAACGCCCCTCTCCCATCCTTTCTCTTCTCTTGCCCACGTTTTTTTCTACAGGCAATCTTACGCACGACCGAACCCAAGATTCACGTGAAAACCCTCCAAGTCGCACATCATACCAACACTTCTAGGTCGATCAACTACGACCACCACGAAGCCAACGACGAGCTCCATTTACACCAAAAGACCGGTCGTGTGCGGCGGCCCCTGCGCGTGGAAAAACGTGCTCGAACGCACGGCTTTGAGCCCCGATTTCGACCACCACGTAGATCTTCGCACCGACCCACCGTACGGATGTGAAGCATACACCATCCCCTTCGATTTCCTAGTTGAAAGCTTCTGGAATCGTTGCTTGGATTCGAAAAAAAAAGAGGGAGAAGAGGGGTGCATTTCGGCCATTGATGAAGGGGGTGGCGGCTGAACAATTTAGGGTTAGGGTTTTATAAAATTTCTTTATTTTTTTGTGAATAAGGCCTATTTATAGGAAATCGAATGAAACACTATTCAATTCGGAATTTCCAAACTCCGATTTACGCGCGGTGACCAGCGTTTCTAGGGTTTACCCCGCGTTTTGGACACAATGAAACAGGTTTCGGAAGCTAATTCGGACATCTGTGCGAGTTATGGCAATAAACGTTCGATTTAAAATTAAACCGATTAAACGATTTTCTAGGCGTTTTAGCTTGCACCGGACAAACGGTAAATCCAATTGACACGAAATTTGAAACCATACAACAATATCACATTACGGATCCGATGAAACTGGTTTCATCGAAATCCGAGACTGTTTGAAAAATGGCTATTTTAACTCGCCAAATTAATATTAAAACGATATCGATGCGTTTCGAGCTGCCACGGTCAAACGACAACTCCGTTTGCTAAGAAATTTGAAATCCGATAATAAATAACTATTACGGATCCAATGGAACTGGTTTCGTCCAATTCTGAGACTGTTCAAAAATTGACAAATTTCACTAGTCGATTAAATATTAAAATATTCAATTTTCACAGATAAACTTTTAATTCGATTTTAAAAGTTCTAAAATATCATTCTAACTTCAATATGATAAAATAAAATTTTACAAATCATTTTCAATCATATTTAACCCAATTTTCAATTATTTCTGAATTTCCAACTATTTAATTATCGATTTAATTATCCAATTAAATCTAATTATTCAAAATAAAATTTATTCGACTTATAAATTCACTTATTAATATTTAAAATAAATTAAATATACAATTTTTAAATTAATTAAAATTCTGGGTCGTTACACTATGGTTCCTTTTTAATTGCTTGGTGTTGTCCTTGATTTTGATATATACTGCTCATCTGCGTGTATTTTTTTTAGTATTGGTTAATCAAATAGTTTGGCAATGTTCAGGTTTGTTCAAAATTCTACAGAAAGAGTGAGTGTGTGTGTATTGTGATCTGCATTCATTTCAGATTGATCGACAATATGCTTCTTGCAGGTACATTACAAGCAAATTACCAATTAGGTGCACTATCGATTGTACTTCCTCTAGTTAAAATTTGGTTGCTTATGGAAAAATCATGACATATGCCAACCATGTTTAACTAGCTCGCTAATCAACAAGTAGCAATAGACAACATGGTGAAGGTACAATCATGCAAATGCTTAATTAAATAATTTGACTAACTGATGATTATATATATTGGGACAAAAATGACATCCAAAAAAAACAAAAAAAAACATCTTCCTCAATATACCTACCATCGAAAGTTGAAATGCTAAACTAAGAAATGACATTTCAAAACACAACGTAAAAAGGTAAGAAAATTAATTTAATTTGTTTTTTATATGAGGACTCCATTCTGCAAAGACCTCGTCTTAATCGTTATCATATTTTCAAAAGAACGGATCCGAACCAATCCCCCCTCCTAAAACTCACAACCTACCCCGAAGAAAACGTAACTCAATTCTCTTCTAACAACCCCATTCCTCCACACCCCAACCCTATAAAAGATTGTATGATATGAATGAAGAAACGAGCCCTTACTTAGTGGCCAATCCCTCAAGGTTTCCTTTATCACCAATAGTCACATATGCAGGAGACGATCCATCAATAACTGGAGCACATTCACCATTCACTATGTTGTAAGAAATATTCGACACATGTTTCTATCGCAGACAATGACATAAGTGAAACTTGATACCACAAATTGGAACAAAGCATAATGTGAACCAATACTTATTATGTGTTCTTAAGCATGCACATGACTGGCAAAGACGATGTCGACTTTGTATTTCACAAACCATGGTTCATATAGTACTCGCATTGATTCTCCTTCCATGTAATGATAGTTGTAACTGTTGTACCATGGAGCATGCACCGGAATTAGCCATGGCGTTTCGCTTCTGTTTACCCTTTGAAACTCCAATTCCAACCACTTGTGTTGAGGAGTATATTTTCCTGAATTTTAAACCAATATACGTTGATTTTGACAAGTTATGACAAATTTCGACTGTATAATAATCTAATTAAAAACATGGATCATGTTCTACTAGCATGGCAAAAAATGACAGTATGTAAAGTTGTAAACATGGTGTATACATTCTTTTAAACTATAACAAAATTACATTACTGTTTCAAGTGTCTCCAGTGCATTTTCTTAAAAAAGAAAAGAAACTTATTACGTGTACATTTCTATCACACTAAAAGAAAGTGTACATTTCTAATATGCTTTAGAAAATAGCTAGATTTGTAGCAACTTCCAAAATTTGAATCAATCCGACAAAAAAAATTTACTTTTCCTGGATTAAAGAAAATATATTTAGAGAAAAAGACATGTGTACCAACTGCATAGATTCTTTTGTGTATCACTAGTACGAACTAAGGGCATGTAAAAGTTTATATATTATTAATAATAGTTAATTTATAATGCACCCTACATATTATTAATAGCAGTTAATTTATAATGCACCCTAATTTGTACCAGTGTAGCACTTTACAAAATCATATAGCTCGTAAGAATTTACATCATATGTTTATCTACAAAACAAGCTTTCCATAAGTTTCTGTAATAATTTACCATATGCCGAGAATGATGCAAGAACGATGATGTATGATGAAGCTCCCTTAACGGAATACCAAACTGGAAAAGTGCTTCCTGAAGCTTGTATGGGACATGATACCTATGGCTATATGGCTTAAATGATTCTGTCCCACTGTGCAATTTGAGGTAGTTTAAGAAATAAATGACAATAACCACTTACTATTACAACATCAATTGGCCAAGTGAAAAGTGATAAATCAATAAGTCAACATTAATGCGTGATCAACTGCAATAGTTGTTCATTGATGGACTGTTCAAAACACGTGTTAAGAGAAAAGATAGATTGGATTCAACTCCGATACCATATTAGGAGATTCAAGCAGATGTGAAGAGAAAAGACAACATAAATGTAAGCGTTTCTCTATATGCAAACACATCTTTAGAGCAAGGATTCAAGAACTAATATTATTCGTATAATTAACAATATCAATGCCCGGTTAAAAAAACTTGTGCAAGGTAATTATCTGTATATTTATGTGCACTTGCTAGAAAACAGACTTGTAACAAGTAAACTTTGTTTTTGGTTTCATTTTAAAATGAAGATACAAACAAACCCAAGATATAAAAAAAATAACATTTAATCTAACCAAAGCACAAAGTTACATATCTCATAAATAAAATAATACATAAAATGGGCATAGAAGAAGCATACAATCATGACAAATTCTATTTTAGGACCGAAAATTACTTAACATACATTAATTTCTTACTTCTAGAAATTATAATATACCTACTATAACTGTATATGACTGTATATTCTATTTTAGGACCGAAAATTTCTTACTTATACAACTGTATACTTCTTACATACATTAATTTCTTACTTAACATACATTAGTTTCTTACTTCCAGCATGTCATTTAAGTGTTAGTTGACTGTATACATCTTACTTCTAAAAATTATAATATAACAACTATACGGATTTCAGACAAGCACCTTTGTCCAAGTGGTTAATTGATTCGACTTTGGTGCAGGATGTCGCAAGTTCGAAACTTGCTTTCGAACGTTTATTTGACATGGGATATGTTGTCCCTATGATTTGTTGTATATAAAGTACCAGTTCAAAAAAAAAAAACTATACGGATTTCAGATCAATCTATGTGATATGAATTTGAATTATATGTTGATTGATCATCATATATAGAAGACTACAAAAGTTTCTATTGACAAAATTATTATGAACGCAAAAGATTACAAGAAATCAACACAGATAATATAAATATCCTCACAGGTGAATACAAGTCTGAAATTCCACCAGACTTTTTGTAGTAAATTAACCATACCATATTAGTAATATGATAAAAATAGAAATACCATGAAATAAATTGTTTTTTTTTTCCTTAGAAAAAGTGAAAAAAAGAAAGAATCGATAGGAAACAATAAATATTAATTTAAAATTTTCAGCCCTAACTATTCCATTTAGCTTACCCACTTATGGATACCAAATATAACAAAGAAAAACGACAAAATAATTGGAATCTACCGTAAACTGTGCTTAACGATTATTATAGCCAATTAAACACAATAATACAACTTACTCTAATACTTAGAGGACAAAGGGCTGCTGGGGATGATGGCTACCAATTCGCGTCCACCGACTGTAGCTGGAACTAGGGCGGTCGCTTTACACTAGTGAGCCTACAACGAAGATGGGATGAGCCTTGGAATAGGGAGGATTGCAACGGCGACAGGGACATGTGAACAAGCCTATAAGGGACATGCGAAATTATTTATCGGATGAAAGAATAATTAATTTGAACAGGGAAATTGAAATTTTAGGGAAGCTTTTGTCGAACCGGAGTTTGTAGAAATGGAGGGAAGGAAATGAATTTACCATCTTTAATCTCACACAGCGTGCACGACGTTAGATTAAAGCAAATTTTCATCAAATCATATCTTTTACAGCATCCCATTTAAAAACGCCATGTCCATATGCTAAGGAAATAAACTTTTCTTGGTGAATCAAGTATATAAATAGCGATGCATCCATGGATTTATGTACCAAGAATAAAGAGGAATGATAAATAATAAACTCTGCAATAAATAGAAAAAATGATAAACACATTGTAATCGTTTATAGTGGATGATAATGACATCTTATTTTCGATCGTTTTAACATAATATTTAGCATATTATTACTTTTAGGCTCTGCTTGGGAGTTTTATGGTACCGGTTATGAGAGTTGTTGAGAGTACAGGTTCTAATCGTCAATAATCGCAGCGGTTTTGGTTGATTTATATGAAGTGTTATTATAACCGATCAATGCATGCATGGGAGTTTAATTTACATCGGTTTTGAGAGTTTTCCACTAAAGTAACATTACATACATATCCTTGTATATTATGAAGATTAGTTTACAATGTAATTAGTGGGGGCAAAATTGAAAAAAAAGTTATTACCCCTCGAAAAATCCCAATTTGATGGGTTGAGGATTGCCATGAAAATTACACTACAACGGTTTTATAACCAACAACAAACGGTATGAGAAAAAACTTATAAGCAGGGGTTAAGATAATATCTGAAATATGGAGCAGTTAAAAACCAGTCAAAACCGGTAGAAATAAAACTCTCAAGCGAAGCCTTAACTTTTATACCTCAAAATACATTTAGACTTTTTGGTCATTCATTCCTAAAGCATTAATTATTATTAATTAACAATGCCACCTATATTGACAAAACTCTAAAAAGTAAAAGCAGTCGTGGACACGAACACTAATCTTGAAACGAAAAGGATAATCGTCAAAGAATACAAAGGATCAAGAAGCTTCTAACTTTTCTTACAATAAACAAAAAATATAATGTCTTGAAATATATTATAGCTCCTTTGAATGAGGCTTGGCCCAAGCTCAAGACAGGCAAGCCCTCTGTCCAGAACATTAAATCTCAATTGGACACCGAGACTGTGTTTGTTTCAAAGAAAAAAGAGCTGAATGCTTAATTAAATAAGTGATAATGGATGTTGTCATGTTTGTTTTCGAATAAGTGCTTTCATTAAGCTCTCATATTCACTTAATTGAATAAGCAAAATTTTAACTCTTATCGTAAGTGCTGATCAGTTGTTACGCGACATTTTCCAACTATACCCATATACAACATAATATGTAATTGTTTTATAATTTTTTTAAATTATATCACACAGTTAGAATAGTTCAAAAAAAACTCGATTTTTTTTCAGTTGGTGATTTTTTTTATTTTGTTTTGATTTTAATTTTACAGTGTAGTTTCCAATCGATAGAAACAAATATACTAAAAAGTAACGATGAACAAAATTTAATGTCAACCTAAAGCAATGAATTAAATTATGTAATGCGGACGTGAAAAATTATTAATAACTAATTTCGACAAGTTAAACAAGACATATTTATTTAAGGTAAACGAAAACTTAAACAAGATCTGCAATGCAAATGCAAAAAATCAATATATTACAAAATTATGAAAAGCTGGACCAAATCGTAAAATATGTTTAAAATAACCGATTTCAACACATTGAATATACATAAACACATTAATAATGCTGAAAAATATTAATTGATAATCAAAACATAAGCAAACTTCAATTTTGTTATAGTGAAATATTTTCTTCTCGAACAAACTCTCATTAAATACATTTACATCATCAAATTTTCAATTTTCAACGTATTTCATAGATTTTGTAATACCTACATACGTGAGCATTTGTTGTTTTTTGTTTATATATAAATATAAGACATAAAATAAGATGATCAAGTATATTTTGTATGATAGTTGCATTGAAGAATAGTTAATTTAACTTTCAAGGGTAATATTGTCAAAATAGTAATTTATGTTCACAAAATAAATTTCTAATCAGAATATAAGCAAACAATATTTTAAGTATTCAGAAATCAACATTCAGAATTCAGCATTCAGGAAACGATGCCTAAATTTATCCACTCTACTCATTTTCTTTATATAAAAAAATATCAAAATCAGCTTCTACGCTACCAGCCCACACCACCACTACCTCCCGTTAACTGTGCATGGGCTAACCACCTCCATCCTACTGGACGACGCCAATCACCACCTCTGCGTTGTTGTCATCTGTATCCCGTGTCCTAGTTTTAATTACCACTTTTGTTTGCATGCTTCTAATCATGGCGACTTAGGTGATTTTTCACCTTTGTTGTTTGCCTACTTCTAATCCTAGAAGCTGGAATGAATTTTTATCATTACTGCTGTTAATCCTAAAGGCTGAAGTGTTGTTTAAAAATGTATTTTAGTTAATAATTTATGGTTAATTTCGAAATTAGTAAATCCACATGTTGATTAATGATTTAAATCATATCAATGCCTTTGTTAAGGTACTATGGTTTCATTAGTACTAAATCTCCTTCATTGATTTGATATGTGTTAATTTGTTAAAATGAGTTAAGAATATATGATTGTGAATGAATTATATAATCTATATGGCTGTCACATATAAATTTCGATTGTGAGAAATTAAGACTGAGCTAAATTATATTGAGTTTAATTTTGAATGAATAAAGGATTACTAATTTCATAACTTATTTTGATAAATTCTTATAAATTGAGTTAATTGATTAAAGTTGCTAGATTATGTAGAGTTGACATGTTTGATTTTTTTTACCATGTAAAATGCTAGTATCATTTCATTAATACTATTTTGTTGTATCTCATTCTGAGATAGATCAAAATAGAAAAAAGAATCACACGGCGCCAAATTCGAAAAAGAAAATATTCGTCTAGAGCATTAAATACTTTTGTGTTGGCCTTACCTTGAATTCCCTTTGTTTTTGGATCTCTAATTTCAAAAATCTAATAATTTATTTTTGAAACTTCAAGCATTTTTTGCAAGTAGTGTGAAATTTATAGTTGTATGGACATGATTTTTCCGATTTGAGGTCATAAATCTCATTTTAGATCCAAAAGAATTTTTTTTGTGGGCATATCTTGTTAGTTTTACCTATTTGCTCAATTGGGCTTTAAAAAAACTACGCCTAATTTGAAAATCTTAAAGCATTTTATGACTTCTCTAAACCAAAGATGTTGAATGTTATAGAAGTATGAAACCTAAAGCTGCTACAGGGTAAATAGAATCATTCTTATAGCCTTCTCGGTCAGTAGCAGGCAACAACAACATGAATTTTAACACCTAACGTTGACAGAGTTTGCAGTGGTGCATTGTTTGACGGTTGAGTAGTGGTAATTGATCCGTAGTTTATGAATTTGAGAATTAGAAGAAAAAAATCAGTAGTACGAAACCTAAAGCCGCTATAGGGTAAATAGAATCATTCTTATAGCATTCTCAGTCAGTAGCCGGCAACAACGACATGAATTTCAACACCGGATGTTGACGGAGTTTGCAGTGGGGCATTGTTTGACAGTTGAGTAGTGGTAATTGGTTCGTAGTTTATGAATTTGAGAATTAGACAATTTAAATTAGTAGAACTTGAAATATTTTTTCAGTGTGAAACTTAAGATCTACTTTTCTTAGGCCAGCTAAATGTTTTCCTGATATGTGAATCAAGCTAACTGCAGAGGTTTCGCCATCAGCTAGGGTTTACATAAGGTTTCCCCACTTTCGGTTCCTATAGAGAGCTATCAGCTAGGATTTATATAAGACTTCCCCACTTTTGATTTTTGTGCTCTTTACCCCCAGTAACGAGAGTGGAACTAAGAGACCACGAGTCATACGAAACGACAACCAAAGCAATGCATGTCAAATTGGAGTTCCACCAACTCTAACGTGAAACCTAGGCATTAGAAACATTGTTCGAGACCGAAGGCCTTGAATGAGGGGTTTAAAAGTACTCAAATAAATAGTTATTAGCTCTCAAGGAAAGACCCTTTTTATGAGTGGAAATAACTGTAAGGGAATTATCTAAATCATATTATGAATAACTATTAATAAATCCATTTTGATCATCATTTTCTTTCTTACTATCAGAATCTATCACTATCAAATTGATCTCGTAGATTGAACCATCAGAATCGAAAGAATTAGAACATTTAGATGAAACTTTCTTTTACAGTCATTACACAACTAATGGTGAGGGTATGTTTGTTCACCACGTAACACTTTTCCTAAACCTAGGGAACTACTTGGCCTAATTGACAGGAGAATTCCTGCCTTCCAATTAATCAGGAGAATCACTGTTTCAAAGGTGGTAGCTGCTTCAAACATCTTGAGCTTCTCCTAGTGAGATGGATGAAGAAAGCTGGTATCGTTGTTCAGCCGCTTGAGCTCCTTTCACTTGAAATAGACTCACGCCCTCTCTTACTCTAGATGGAGTTACATCTTATTTTGAGCGAACAACTAAACCATCTTCCGAGGTATAATTTAGCATGATTTCATCTCACGAACCTCTCCTTGTGATCGGGATGAGGTAGATGCCTCCTAGCCAAGGGTTGATCCAATCAAAGTTTCCTTAAGTGACCAATGATTTACAATTGTCCTTGATTTTTGTGCTTAGTGGAGAAAAGGCGGACAAGGGTAGGTTTGCTTGCTGTCTTGTTTTCTGATACAGATTGGAATCACTCGCCAATTAGGTCCTCTAGAATAAAGTTGGAGCAACATTGTACGATTACATACTATCCTTCTCCAAAAACATGGGATGAAACGACATCTTGGTCTACTTACAACAACCTAGTGGGTGTCATCGTCTAGGCATTCCTGAAGGTCTGATGTCCCCTACACTAGGACGTTGCTTGAGACAAGTGCCATAGTTGTTTCCATTTGGATGCTTTTTCTTGTTATTATCGGCAATACACGACCAGATGATGGCGAAGCTCTTTGATAGTTTCTTCATTTGTCCAACAAACTCTTAGATGGTAAAGAAACCTATCTTGTTATTGTTCCTAGTGGCCTCTCATGAGCTAGACACCTCAAAACCTTGCTTAACCAGAGCATGTGGGGGTGATATGGAATGCCAAGTTTGACTCGCTGGTTTGGTTTATCCCATGAGGACTCAAACAAGACAGAGTCCGAGTCCTCCACTGACCGCCGTGAGAGAACGATATATGTAGTGGGAGAGAGACCACTAGACATTCTCTTAGCTTTACCTACTAACATAACATCATTTCTAGATCTAAATACATTCCGTTCAAGGAAAAATCTATTATAACTACGTGGATTCATCCTCCGACGAATCATAGTTGTCAAAGCGCTCGCCTAGACGCCAAAAAGCTTGAGGGCCAGCCTTGGGCTTTTCTGCTTCTCCAGGTGCCAGCAATGCATAGGGCGTCGAAAAACGCCTAAGGTACTGAAGCGGCAAAAAATCGAAGCGCTTGAAAAAGCGCACTTTACTATTGAATCATTTTTTTAAGAAATTAAGGGCTTCAGTCCACAATCGAGCCCAATTAACACTTATTTGCCAAATATCAATCAAATTAGGGGTATAGGGCATTGTCGACATCGATTATTTAGGACATAAAAATGCCTCCACTCTCAAAACTTACATCTGCCGCCGTTATCGATGAAGTCGACCTACTACCACCGTCGAATTCAAGCTACTGCGTTCGCATGTTCACATCAATGCATCAATTTATGCTCCTGTCAAAAAAGTAATGCTCAAGGCGCCTAAAAAACCCTAGGTGCAAAAAAGCATTAGACTCCAACCTGGGGCTTTTTAGGGATTTTTCCCCTGACAACTATGCGGCAAACACCACTGGCACCAGAAAGAACATAGGTATTAGAGAACAGAGCACCATTTACAATTGCATTCAATAATTGGTATTTTAGAAGGCAGCCTTAAAAATTATTTTCAACTTTCTCACAATTGTTTTCATTACTCGGGTTCAAAATTAAGCAAGTTTTAATTTATGTTATATAAAAATATCGACAACTTTTGCCTAAATTTAATGGAATGGTGCTTCCTTCCCGTTTTAGAATGCTAACTTTGGCGTTTGAAGACTCAAGTTAGTTTTTAAAGAATATCATTTTTAAATATGCTTTCCCCTTTAAAACTTCGATAAACAATAAATTTCACAAGATATCTTACTAAGAAACCATAAAAAATCAGTTTGCTAATTTTTTTATGTTTGCTTAGTTTCATTAATTAATTTGCAAGTAACTTGGCAAACTATTAAACTAATAAGGTAGATTGTTAAAAGGAAAATCATTTATTAATAACTGTGTTATTGAAGTGCTCGTCTAGGCATCAAAAAGCCCAGGCGTCAACTTAACGCATTTTTCTCTTTCAAGGTGCCGATGATTAGGCCAGTCCTTGGGTCGGGTCGGGTTCGGGTTGATTTAAACAGGCCAGGTCAACTCGTTTATTAAATAGATCAGAAATAGCTCAATTCAAACCCGATCCAATTATAAACGGGTTGACCGGACCTGATCCGTGTAACCCGATTATAAACAGGTTGGGTCAGGACGAGTCATAATGGGTTAAATTCGGATTCATGGGTTAGGTTGGGTCAACCCACATAAGTATAAACGGGTCAAATTCGGGTTGACCCAAAAATGACATGCCCATTTAAACGGGTCGGATTAACCTGCTAATTTTTGTGTAATCTTCATATCGTGTTTCGGTGTGGTGGGCAGTGAGTTTTCTGGCTCTACTCTAAAGAGTAGAGTTTTTTTTAAATGAGTTTTAGTGCATTTTTTCGTTTAAAACAGAAAAAGTGATCTCAAGATCCCAAAAAAGCGCTAGGCAAGGGCTTTTTTGCGTTGACAACTTTGATTAATAAACAGTTTTTAATATACATAAAAGTTACTTTACTAAAAAATGATACCAAAGCATGATTTATTTTCTATGTTGTAAGTGTAACATATTCTTATTGCTTAAGATGAATATTAATATATTGATTATGAATCATGTAAATATGTTTATTTTTATCATGAAAATATATAAAGATTTATTTTTTGATAGTTCCTATCCCTATTGACTAAAGTCTTTGTGTATGCCAGTGAATAAAGGAGTACAAATCAAGCAGAAATGGTGTTTGGTTAGGTGGTGATTGGACCACCAGGTTCAGGCAAGACCACTTACTACAATGGCATGTCTCAGTTCCTTCAGCTTCTTAGAAGGAATTTTCTTTTAGCTTTTTTTGGTTTTGTTTAAAATTATCATGATAATTATTTTTAATTTACATTTACATTATTTGTTGTTTTGATTATTTTATTGGTTTATGATGTAAAAAATTAGATAGGTTTTGTGAGAGTATCCTTTTTTATAATGTGATTTTTTTGGAGAGGTATACCTGCTATGCTTGCACACTAATGTCTTGATTTAAATTTGTGGAGTGTTGGAACCATTGCCTTTGCTGAATGGCTAATTATGAATAGAGTGTATGACTTGAAAGGCCACTAAAAACAAAAAATATATTGGCAACTGAGAATGAGATGAAATTTAAACCTTCTGAAGTACACAAGTGCTAATGCTTTTTTTTAGTACCATTTTCATGTAGTTGATTTAAGAGTGGCAATTGCTTGTTAGTTGATAATTGGGATTGTAGTGAAATTTTATTTTAATTTGAGCGGAAGTGATTTATTTGATCAGGATCTAGTATTGCCTATTTAGATACCAATGACACTTAACAAAAAAATTATGCAGTCTCATAGAAATAGTAACGAAAATAAGAGACATAGAAGATTTAACGTGGTTCGGATATGAATATCCAACGTCCACGGAGACGCAACAGCTTTTTATTTCACTAAAGAAAAGAGTACAAAAGAGAAGAAAGAATAATGGTGGATACTATCACATACTTGCTTGTTACATATGAAGATGAAATTCCTTCATTTAAATAGACTTGATAATGAATGGTTGCTTGGAGATTAAGCAAATCAATTTCCCGATTACCCAGATATCTTTCCAAATTGCATGATTTGATTTTAGTACAAATAGTTGGCGTAATCTTCGTTTTCATATCTTTGCTTTATTCTCCATGCCTAATCATTTATTTCTTCGTATGGCAAATATATATTGACTAATTAATTGATTGACTAATTAATTAATTTCCTTCAAAATATCCTTCCATATACCAGCCAAATTAATTGATTTGATTGAATCAATTAATCAATTTCTTTCCTCTTTAACAAATATTTGAATCGTCCAAATTCAACACTCCATCTTGATTCAAATATAACAATCTCTCTTCATCACCTTATCATCAAGCAATCAACATAGAAGTTGTTGGGTTTAGCGCCCCATCGCGCTCAAGTAATAGGTACCAAACTGATCAAGTTTGAGCAATGCTCAAACTTGTCCTTTGGAGTGACTTAGTCATTATATCTGACGGATTATCCAACGTACTCACTTTCAACAATTTGATCTTGCTTTGTTCTTCCTCAAGCGTAAGAAGGAAACCTCTAACATCAATGTGCTTCGTCCGTGAACTATAAGCTTGATTTTCTACAAGATGAATCGCACTCGGACTGTCTGAAAATAGCTCTACTGTCCACTGCACCATTGAAAGATCATCCAACAACTGAAGTAAGTATAATCCTTCCTTTGTTGCTTCCACAATCGATATCAACTCTGCTTCGGTGGTCGATAAAGCTACGGTATATTACAGCTTTGATCTCTGTGAAATCGAGCCTATGCCAAGTGTAAAAACATAGCCCGACACTGACTTCCTAGCGTCTATATCTCCAGCATAATCAGAATCACAACATCCTCTAAGAAAGATGTCACCATCCACTCTACCATATAATAAGCCCATCGAAGAAGTGCCTCGAAGATATCTAAGAATCCACTTCATAGCTTGCCAATGCTCTTTTCCTAAGTTAGACATATATCGACTCACAACACCCACTGCATGGGCCAAATCTGGTCTTGTGTTCACCATCACATACATAAGACTACCAACAACACTTGAATAAGGCATATCAGTCATATACCTCTTTTCTTCTTCTGATGAAGGAGATAAGTCTTTTGACAATTTAAAATGAGAGCCTAATGGAGTGCCAACGGATTTAGCCTTCTCCATTCCAAATCGAGCGAGGACCTTCTCGATGTACTGCACTTAAGTGAGCCTTAACTCTCTCCGCTTCATATCCCTGCTTATCTCCATATCCAATATTCATTGTGCCTTTCCCAAATCCTTCATGTCAAACTCTCTACTGAGCTCCGCTTTCAACTCCTTAATTCTGATCGTACTTCGAGATGCAATCAGCATATCATCAACATATAACAACAAATAGATCATATCACCATCACATCTCCTAAAATAAACACACTGGTCTTTGAAACTTCTGGAGTATCCCTGTGAAAGCATAAACTTATCAAACATCTTATACCATATTCTTGGAGACTGCTTCAGTCCATATAGAGATTTTTTGAGTTTGCAAACATAGTGTGACAGACTATCAATGAACCCTTCCGTCTGCTTTAAATAAATCTCCTCATTCAGATCACCATGTAAGAATGCAGTTTTGACATCTAGTTGCTCTAATTCCATATCATAATGAGCAACTAATGCCAAAAGAATACGAATAGAAGTATGCCTAACCACTGGAGCAAAGATGTCATGATACTCTACCCCCTTCTTCTGCACATGCCCCATTGTGACTAATCTTGCCTTGTATCTGAGATTTCCATTTTCACCGTCTTTCACTCTATAGATCCACTTGCATCCAATAGCTCTCTTGTCGGTAGAAAGAGGCACCAAATCCCAAGTATAATTTCTCTGCAATGATTCAATCTCCTCTTCCATAGCAACTAACCAACTGGAACTGTTAACTGATGCGATAGCTTCTCTATAATCACAAGGCTTATCATGGACAACATTCAAAGCATATGTTGTCATATCATCAAAGTTAATATCTTCGATGCTCAATCCAACAAACTCATCAAGCCACTTAGGCTTTCTTCTTTGTCTAACAGGCCTAGGTTCCGAATGAGCTCCACCTTGAGTTTGATCCTCTGTACCAACATCGATATTATCCTCATCAATCACAGTGTCATCGGAAACACAATTTGAACGTCTATGGAAAGAATCAACAGATGACTTGCTTTGTGTCTGGTATTCTTCACATGTCCTCTCATTGTCATCCGATGAGGAATGCTCCACCTTCAACATAGCCTTCTCATCAAAAGTCACATTCCTACTCTTAACGATCTTCTTGCTAATAGGACACCACAACCTATATCCCTTTACTCCTCTCCTATAACCTAGAAAAATACACTTGCGAGCTCTAGGTTCCAGCTTCCCTTTGCTCTCATGAACATAAGCTGGGCAACCAAACACTCTGAGAACTGAATAGCTAACAGGCTCTCGTTTCCATACTTCTTCAGAGATCTTCATATCTATGGCAGTAGAAGGTGTGTGGTTGATGAGGAAAGCTGTCATAGATAAAGCTTCAGCCCAAAATCCCTTCTTCAATTTAGCAGTCCGTCTAAGGCATCTTGTTCTCTCCAATAATGTCTGATTCATCCTTTCTGCAACTCCATTAGACTGAGGGTCGCCTAGTGTGGTGTAATACCTCTTAATGCCTTCAGACTCACAATAATCGATGAGTTCCTGTGATACAAATTCATCGCCATTATCTGAACGGAGAACTTTTAGTTTCTTCCCTGACTACTTCTCAACCACAGATTTCCACTTTTGAAACTTGGCAAAGGTTTCGCTCTTTGACTGAAGCAAGTATACCCATACTTTACGAGAGAAATCGTCTATAATGAAACTAAATATTTGGCTCCACCTAAAGACTGACAAGGGGAGGGACCCCAGACATCTGTATGAACACACTCCAAGACAGCTTTTGCTTTATGCTCTCCTATACCAAAAGAAATCTTCATCTGCTTTCCAAAAACACACTCTTCACAAAAACCAAGTTTTGAATGATGAACCCCATCAATCAATCCTCGTTTTCTCAACTCATCCATGTTGCGCTCACCGATGTGACCCATCCGTAAGTGCCATAATCTAGAAGAATCCGAAGCAATAGATGTAACAGATGCTGATTCACCAATTACAATAGTGTTATTTAATAGATAAAGATTTTCTACCCTCACACCTCTCATAACAATCATGAAACCCTTCGATATCTTCATTTTCTCTCTTTCCACTACAATCTTCAAGCCAAGTCTACTCAATGCCCCAACAGAGATCAAGCCCCTCCTCAAATCAGGTACATGTCTAACATTGGTGATCGTACGAATAACACCATCAAACATCCTAATCATCACGCTACCAATACCCACCATACGGCAAGAAGCATCATTACCCATCAGAACTTCTCCTCCATCAATTTCATGGTAAGTGGAAAAGAAGTTCCTATCAGGTGTCATATGATAGGATGCACTAGAATCAATCAGCCATAAGTTGCTCTTTCCAGAAGAGCTAGAAGCTGTAAATACATCGGTGTCACTTTCTGTATCTAATTTCTCTACCGTAGAAGCTGAGGCTTGCTTTAGATTTTTTTTCTTTTACCTTCAAGCTTGGGACATTGTTGTTGATTCATAGGTTTTGATTCATGACACAAGCTTCAGAGATCATAAGACGAACTACAAAGAGAATACTATACAAAGGCGACAAAAAGAGAATAAAAGTATATTATGCACTACAAAGGAGACAAGACTACAATCCAGAGATTAGTATTAATATTTTATTATATTGGGTCTTAGAATGTTGTTAAAATCGTTCCTCAAGTAGTCACACACACATACAAATAGTTGTATATTGTTTTATACTTGAAAAAATATGATCTGTGCACATAACATCAGGACGGTCGACCAACCAGAAAACTCGGCTGACCGACCAGAAAACTCGGTTGACCGACCAGAAAACTCGGCTGACCGACCAGAAAACTCGGCTGACCGAACATGTTGTTAGTGCACAGATATGCTCTGTTTTGTGCACGATTTTAAACTCAGCTGACCGGCCAGACTTTTCAGTCAACCGACCTGGAAATAACGGCTATTTTTCTGAAGAGTTGCGATCGTTCGTGAAGAGGAATCACCTTCAATCCAAGAGATATGGTCACAACCTTTGATTGAAACTCTTCATGAAAGATCGTAACTATTATACAACTATATAAACATGTTTAATTCATTCCTACAATCATCAATTTCTTGTTTTTAATTCTGAAATCTATTCTCTATTTATTTCTACAAATAAAAGCATTCATTCTCATTTAATATCGCTAAGATCTTGTAATTAATTTATATACTTAGATTCTAAGAGATTATCCTCCTTCTAAATCTTCACACACACTACATATTCTTGAGGATTTGATTATAGGAAAATTGTACTACCAAAAGGCAATCCGTGTTATTCAGAACACACTCGTCAACAAATTATTTGTATTTAGTTGAAGTCCTCTTTGGCTGTAGAGGCGGAAAAATTCCTGTTTGGCTGCTCAAGTGTGGTATACCTATTCCTCCGGGTTAAGTGAGGGGTTTAGTCTAAATCCAGAGGATATTCTGGGACTGGACGTAGAACGGGAAGTTCGAACCAGTATAAAAATTCCTGGTGTGCTTACTTTAATTTTTATTTTACTGCTATTTCAGTTTCCGCGTTTATATATTATATTACACGATCCTTAGTACTGCACGTACACTTTCATTTGGTATCAGAGCCTGATATTCTAGAGATCGTAACAACATCCTAGAATAAATGGCTACAAAGAGATCAAGTCAAGGCAATAAGAAGAGGAAGAGAAATAAAGAAAAATCAAAGGAGCAAACAAACAAATGCTTCATGACAAAAGATAATGAGGTTAGTGATCTAACTTTTGATGATATGATAGAAATAAAATCAGAACTTCTAGACACTTTAAGAAGTCTCAAAAGAAAATATAAGGAAGCTCTAGAAAATCAGAAGAAAGCAGAATTCGAAAGAGATATGCTTAAAGACGAGAAGAAAATATTAGAAGAAGAACTTGAGAAAATTCAAGATTCACTCTTTGACAATTCTTAACTCGCTCTATTAAGTCAAGAAATAAAAGCTCAAAAAGAAAAGAATAATGCTCTCGCTTCTGAGAATCTTGAGTTAAAAACAAAAATTAAAATTGTTGAGTTAGATAACACTAGTCTCAAAACTAAGCTTGATGACATTACTAAAAATATTTCCAATTTTAATAAAGGGAGAGAAAATTTATCCAAGATTATTGAAAATTCTTAACCTGCTTCAAATAAGAAGGGATTAGGTTATGTTAAGAATTTAAAAGCTCACAATGATAAAAGTGGTTTAGGATATAATAAAACCGATCATAGAAATAGCACTAGATATGCTTTCATGTATAGTAAAAATGATAGTTCTAGTACTAAATTTCGAGTAAAGCCTAAATCCAATTTTTATAGAAATTCAAATACTGCTATGACCTATAATGTTGATAATTTCTTTAGAAGTACAAAATCATTAACATGAAATATGAATAAAAATTATCTAAGTATATGGGTTCCTGTTATTTGGAAAAATAGATAAAAATACATTGATGATTATTTTGATATCGTAGTTAATAATGAAAATTATATTTATAAAGGTGCAACCGCACCCAAATGGGTATGGTTTCCTAAAAATTAGGAAATTATAAGAAGCCTGGGTATCGCATGCTTTAAATGTTATTTTTTCTGATACCTTACATTATAAGTAGTAGTTATTTTGTTTTATATTGTTCTATGTTAATACTTATGTGAAATATAATTTATATCATCAGTTAAACTCTCCTTTTTGTCGATGACAATGGGGGAGAAATATATAAAACCTAACAAGTTTTTGCAAAAAAGTCGCCATATATTCAAGGAGAGAATTACAATATATAATACTTCGTCACATAAGTATTGTCATCAATCAAAAAGGGGGAGAATGTTGATTCATAGGTTTTGATTCATGACACAAGCTTCAGAGATCATAAGACGAACTACAAAGAGAATACTATACAAAGGCGACAAAAAGAGAATAAAAGTATATTGTGCACTACAAAGGAGACAAGACTACAATATAGAGATTAGTATTAATATTTTATTATATTGAGTCTTAGAATATAGTTAAAATCATTCCTCCAGTAGTCACACACACATAAAAATAGTTGTATATTGTTTTATACTTGAAAAAATATGATCTATGCACATAACATCAGGACGGTCGACCAACCAGAAAACTTGGCTGACCGAACCTATTGTTAGTGCACAGATATGCTCTGTTTTGTGCATGATTTTAAACTCAGCTGACCGACCAGACTTTTCAGTCAACCGACCTGGAAATAACAGTTATTTTTCTGAAGAGTTGCAATCGTTCGTGAAGAGGAATCACCTTCAATCCAAGAGATATGGTCACAACCTTTGATTGAAACTCTTCATGAAAGAATGTAACTATTCTACAACTATATAAACATGTTTAATTCATTCCTACAATCATCAATTTCTTGTTTTTAATTCTAAAATCTATTCTCTATTTATTTCTACAAATAAAAGCATTCATTCTCATTCAGTATCGCTAAGATCTTGTAATTAATTTATATACTTAGATTATACGAGATTATCCTCCTTCTAAATCTTCACACACACTACATATTCTTGAGGATTTGATTATAGGAAAATTGTACTATCAAAAGACAATCCGTGTTATTCAGAACACACTCATCAACAAATTATTTGTATTTAGTTGAAGTCCTCTTCGGCTGTAGAGGCGGAAAAATTCCTGTTTGGCTGCTCAAGTGTGGTATACCTATTCCTCCGGGTTAAGTGAGGGGTTTAGTCTAAATCCAGAGGATATTCTGGGACTGGACGTAGAATGGGAAGTTCGAACCAGTATAAAAATTCCTGGTGTGCTTACTTTAATTTTTATTTTACTGCTATTATCAGTTTTCGCATTTATATATTATATTACACGATCCTTAGTACTGCACGTACACTTTCAATTGTGCTATGAAGTGCCCTGGTTTCTTACAATAATGACAAGTCAAATTCTTAGGCCCCTTAGACCGAGACCGTGAATAATTCCGTCCTCCACCTTTCTTCGACCTACTTTGGCCTCTACCTCTCTGAATAGATAAGCCTTCGATATCACTATCCAAGCTAGTGCTCGCCAATCTACCTCTTAATACTTCACTATGACGACCAGCCTTTACATCAGACAGGCTAATTTTACTGCTGCCATTAATTATGGAATTAACAAAAGCAGTATACTTCTTAGGCAAGGAACATAAGAGGATCACAGCTTGAGCCTCATCGGTAGTATCAACTTCCGCTGCCTTCAGGCTCATAATCAAAGTCGTCAAAGCATCTACATGCTCCATGAGATCAACTCCAGGCTTCATCTTGAACGAATAGAGTTGTTGCTTATGAATAATCCGATTAGTGAGAGACTTGTCTTGATATGCATCTGATAATGCATCCCATCGTTCTTTCGCCGTCTTCTTCTGAGAGAATTCTCTAAGAACTTCATCTGAAAGGCTCAACTGAATTGTTGTGAGAGCTTCATCTTCCATCTCTTCCAAATAAGCTGCATCAATACCTTTCAATTTCTCAACCGCAGAAACAACCTTGTAAGTCTTCTCCTTCTTCAATACAGCCTCCATCTTCATCTTCCAAGTACCAAAATCTCTTTTCCGTCAAAACGTGTTACTCCATAATTGACACTAGATCTGCAAATAGACTTATTAGAAGTAGCCATTAATATCCAAACAGGAACAATAACACTAGCTCCGATACCAAACTGTAGTGAAATTTCATTTTAGTTTGAGCGTAAGCGAATTATTGGATCAGGATCTAGTATTGCCTATTTAGATACCAATGACACTTAACAAAAGAATTATGCAGTCTCATAGAAATAATAACAGAAATAAGAGACACGGAAAATTTAATGTGGTTCGGATATGAATATCCTACATCCACGAAGACCCAACAACTTTTTATTTCACTAAAGAAAAGAGTACAAAAGAGAGGAAAGAATAATGGTGGATACCATCACACACTTGCTTGTTACATATGAAGATGAAATTCCTTCATTTAAATAGACTTGATAATGAAGGACTGCTTAGAGATTAAACAAATCAATTTCCCGATTACCCAGATATCTTTTCAAATTGCATGATTTGATTTTAGTACAAATAGATGGCGTAATCTTTTTTTTCATATCTTTCCTTTATTCTCCATGCCTAATCATTTATTTCTTCATATAACAAATATATATTGACTAATTAATTGATTTACTAATTAATTAGTTTCCTTCAAAATAACCTTTCATATATCAGCCAAATTAATTGATTTGATTGAATCAATTAATAAATTTCTTTTCTCTTTAACAAATATTTGAATCATCCAAATTCAACAAGGATCATAATTAGTTAATGATCAAGGGATGAATACACTACACCATTATATGCGCCATGTTGGAAGTTGTGGCCCTTGTTGGTCGCATACACTCAAGTAGCCTTTTAGTAGATAACATGGTCGTGATCATGTCACAACTATTTTATGCCACTTGGTTACCTGTAACTGGATAAAAGGTCTCAAAGTTATCAGCTGCATTTTTAGATATGATTGTGCTGTAAATATTGAAGATCTTATAAAACTTGAGGATGTGATGGCTAAGCATTCTCTTGGGCCAAATGGAGGTTAAATAGCATTTATCAATTCCTATGAATCGATTTCAGTATTCATTTTGATTGTTTTAGCAACCTAAGACACTGCAATGTTAATTAGTTTCCTGACGTTCTTCTATTCACTTTGGATGATTATTGTCAGGACTTGTTATTGCATAGATTATTTGGAGAAAAACATTGATTGGCTACAATCTAAGTTGAAACCTCTTATCAAAGGTAAGCACAAACACCAAAATGTGTTACTAAAGAATAATTATTTTAAGAAGGATTTTGCTTAACATACCTGCAAACAAAATTGATAAGCGTGAAAGACATCTCATTATTTTTAAGAAAAATCACTGCCAGGACTTCTTATGACTTTAGTATTTCTTTCTTTAAAAAAAGCAAATTCACCCCTAAATTAATATTGTATATTCCAACTTATTTCATTTATTATATTAATGTGCTGAAAAAATTGATAAAAATGCTTCTTATTGTTGTTTTTTTAGAAATTCTGGCTTTTATTATTATATTCAAACCTGTCTTGCAATGTGTTCAATGCTAGCTTGCATTGTATTCAAACTTAATTTGTCTTGTAATAAATTGGTTGCATTTCACTAAAATTGATTTGCATTATATTCAAAATTGGCTTGAATTGTAATAAATTGATCTGAGTTGTATTAAAATTTGCTTGCATTGTACTTAAACTGCGCTTGTTTATAAAATTGTATCGTGTTACGAGCAACTATGTCAGATATATCAATATCATCATGGTGTACACAACAAAAGTGCATTTACTATCCCTATAGACTCATCAAAATAGCAAATTAAAATACCAATAACAGAATGAAACAACAAATTAAAATAAAATTGTATTATCAAAAAAACAAATTAATATAAAATTGCATCCAATTAGTACAAATCACAGTAATACATAAACTACTTCATCCTACTCTCATCAAGTTCCATTTGAAGTGAAAAAGGAGAAAACCCTAAAGTGAGCCGAATCCTACTTGCATTAAAATGAAGTTATAAGATTTATTTCAACCTTCAATTCCACTTCAAAAATCACAAGTGAAACTGTATATATCTCAAGTAGAAGAAACAATTGGAAGTCAGATTATGACCTGATGGTGAAGAAAAAATAAAAATACGAAATTGAACAAAATTTTGGAATTAAATAACATCCCTTTCAGGGGATAGTTTGTAGGGGAAATTAAAGTAAATAATTGCTCACAAGGACACGCGCAAAAAACTTTTACCGTAAGGACAAAGCTCAAAGCCCAGATACAAATTAAAATAAAACAAAGAATTCTGTTCATCTTCTCCTCCTCGCTTTCACACAGAATTTGACGAACTTTCTTTTAAAAATAAAATTAAATCAAAACAAATCGATTTCTCGTTCAATTGCTCAGAAGCAAAATCAATTTCCACAATCTTCCAAAAACCAAAATCACTTTCTCTAAACCAAAATTACAATTTCCAATTTTTTTGAGTCTGTATTTGATGTCGCGGTTGCGGTTGGTGTTCTATAGGAGGCGGTGAGGAGAAAATTTTGATTAGGCCGCGGTTTGGTCGAGGTTGAGGTCGCGGGTTGTTGGCGATGATTGTGTTGGTCGAGGAAGGTGGATTGGAGTCTGGCCATGGCAGATGAGTTAGGTTTTTAGGCAGTGAAATCGGAGAAGCAATTTATTGTATATGCAGAAAGGTGGAGCAACCTACTTAAAAAAAATGATACAAACTTGCAGAAAACTGATACCTACTTAATACAAACTGATTAATTACTGCAAAATTGAAATCGTTACATATTTGACTGAAGATATTTCACTACAGCTAATACACACCTATTGTTACATTTCAACATAATACTTATTGTCTTTATTTTGAAATAATAGGATGATGATGATTTTGTTAATCCACATTCAGTTTAAAAGAAGCTATAAAATTGGTATGAGTAGTTGGTATGAGATTTCTCTTTCTTTTAAAAAAATTACTTATTACAGATAAAAAAGATGAATATGACCTAACTTTTTAACATTTTGTCTTTATTAGAGACAAAAAATATAAGAAATGCTCAAAGAAATCTGGAAAAGCAATAACATAGCAGGCATGGAGGTGAAACTAGATGATATGCATCAAATAAAGTGTGCATAACAAGCAGAAGACACGTAAGTTTTTTTTGGTTAAAATGATATCTACTGACAACAAGATGAACAATACAATTGAAACTACTAGTCATAATCAACTGAAAGTTGCTTATTATTCAAACTATCTGTGTTTTTGCATTATAACATTTCATACATAATTCTATACATCATTGTATGACTTTTATATTTAATTGAATATGATTCATAAAAAAATATCGAAAAATATTATCTCTCAATTTCAAAAATAGTTAGTTCAGAAATAAACAGTTACTACAGGAAGAAAATTGATACCTATATAAAAGAAACTGACACCTACAGAAACAAAAATGATACCTACATAAGAGAAACTGATACCTACATAAACAAAACTGATACCTACATAAAAGAAACTAATACCTACAGAAACAAAACTGACACCTACAAAAACAAAAAAGATAACTACATAATAAAAATAAAACAAAATATTTAGCAAATATATCTTAAAGTAATAGCTACAAACGCAAAAATTCATACACAAATCGATACTAAGTGTGCTAGTAAAACTGTTAAATATTTTAATTCAAAGCATATTATATGCTTATACCATTATCCCTGAAATTCAATGTTTTGTATTAATTGTAAACTTGATGATACAACTTATGCAAACTAATACTAACATTACATTTTGGTTTCGACAGGCTTGACTATGGAATATTTGTAATGATATTCATCGTTTCACTGAACAAAAGCAGAATACCAATAAAACTTAAAAAGAAGGAAATATTATCCACAAGAGCAAGTATTGTACATGCAATATTGACAAATGATGAACATTGCTGGAGTTTATCTAAATACATACCAAGCTTAGAAGAAGAAAGAGAAGGAAAGAATTGAATTCACATTGTGATGTTTCACAATTAAATTTGATACTTGTAAAGTAATATAATTCTGTTGAAATTTATACTTGTGAAGTAATGATGTTCTGTTGCAATTTGATACTTATGAAGTAATGATGTTATATTCTTAAAACAAAGATGCTCTTACTTGTAAAAACAAACACCAGAATTGATACTGTATAAACATTTAACCGATACTAAAACTGATACTATCACTTACACTAAATACTTGAAATTAAAATCAATTTGATAATACGCTATACTGAATACAAATTAATAACAAAAGGTTTAATTATAATAAACCATCAAAACAAGTCACACATCCACTTATTAATCTGAACAAATTCAAAATGAAAAATCAAATCATATCCTCTTCGAAGCTTGACAATTCCATTTATTATGACCAAGCTGCTTTGCACTCGCCACATCTGTTATGCTTGTTTTGAAAATATGAAAAATCCTCCTTTAGACTTAACTGATGGTCTACCTGTGCCACATTATCACCACTGCCAAAAAAAACATTAGTAAAAACATGTTCAGTTTAGAATATTAGTTTTTCCATTTCAGAAAACTGACACCTAAGGTATACAAAACTGATACCTAGTTACTGATAATCAAAAAAATCGATACTAAAAAAAATTAAAATGATACCAGAAAACTGATCCTAAGATATGATACTTTTTCACTCTATCACAAGCTACAACCCAATCAATGATACTTTTCCAATCATCACAAGCTTATATCTCATTCTTCAAATCATACAAAGAGCAACCAATAGACAATCGAGTGCTAAAAGTGTTATTATTCAACACAAACAGACAAAAAAGACTGTTATCCCCACTACCAGAAAAATAAAAAATAAACATTAGTAAAAATATGTTCAATGTAAAACATTAATTATTCAATTTCACAAAACTGATATCTACCATATACAAAACTGATACCTAATTACTGATAACAAAAAAATGATAATAAGAAAAAATAAAATTGAAACCCAAAAACTGAACCTAAAATATGACGCTTTTCCATTCTATCACAACTTTATATACAACCCAAACAACTTTATATAAAAGCTTTGAAGAAAAACGAGATCATAGTAGAAATATGAAAAGAACGAGATCGACAAACGCGCATGAGAAAAATATGATTGATGAACTATAATTTTCAGAAGAACGAAATTGAAATGACCGAACAAGATGATTGGTATTTTGATTGCGAGCGTAATATTGGATCGCGACAAAAAAAATTGATCGAAAGAAAGAAGAAGAAGAAGCACGTGAAAGTGGGCTGGAAGGAAAAAACGTACGTTTGTCATTGTGAGAAAATAATTAGCGGGTTGTCCTACATCTAAAAAAAGCCCAAAAAATTGTCCTTGAGGAAAATTTCATGTAGTTTGTATTATGAAAAATGGAGGGGTCTTAATTTTTTTTATTTTTTTTGAGACAAAAGGATAGGATAAGTCCTAGCCTATAAATACCATAACCAACACAGATATTTACAATAGTAGCTTACAAGCCAAAATAACCCCAGGTCAGACCAGCAAAAATACAACCACAGCTACAACAAAAGTAACATACAACAAAAACAACTGATAAACTCATAAAAGATAATAAAAACCCTAATTCACCAGCCGCCGATCCACGCTCTTCCAACTCGAATCCACGGTGCCCCTAATGATTTCGCCACTGACGTCGGTCCCAACACCCAGTCGCCCTCCAGATAAACCATCGTCGTCCATGGCCCCTCCGCCTGGATTCCAGCCGCTACCACTCTCAACCGAAACCCCCACTGACAACGAAGGCTTCACCACGGTGGTGAGAAGAAAATGGAAACGAGATCCAAAATATCCGTCTCAGCCAAATACTGGAGGCAAGGAAAGGTATAACGCACCCCACAAAAATGAAAATCAGAGTCGACAACCTATAATCACAAATACGAGCAGAAGCACTTTGAATTCAACAAATACTAATGACGTCCAATCCACACATAACGTATACAAATCTGGTCAAAGTAAATGGAATTTTACTACCACATCCAGTCGAGCATGGGACGAAGTGGTTAAAGGAAACAACATTCCTGTCTCCATCCCGTTAAAATTTTATCAGCCTCGGGAATTAAATGCCATTCAATGTGCCAAAATGTCGAAGGAAGTTGTGATGAATGCAAAAAAGCAATGGGATAATGCAATAGTTGTATATGTGGTCGGTCCTAAACCATACTATCTGTATTTTAGGGATTACATACTTAGAGTATGGAAACCAGACGATGACTTCTCAATCTATTCGAAAGAAAACAGATTCTATGTGATAAAATTCAACAACAAAAAAGATTGCGACAAAATTTTGGAAGGAGGCCCATATTTTTATAATAAGAAACTGATGATGATGAAAAGATGGTCTCTGGGAATGCAACTTAACAAGGAACTTCTACATACTATCCCGATTTGGATACGGCTCCCTAACCTTCCCCTTGACTATTGGACAGAAGAAGGAATTAGTCGTATCGCCTCGGTTCTTGGCACTCCAATCAGATTGGACAAAATTACTGAAGGTATTATCAAAATTGCTTATGCGAGAGTACTAATTGAGATAGATAACTCGTTCAAATTTCCGAATAAAATCCCTATTATAACTGAAGATGATAAAATGATATGGCAAGAAGTAAATTATGAATGGAGACCATCGCTGTGTCCAAACTGTGCAAGTTTTGGCCATGCTGAGATGAACTGCCAATTTAGTAAAGTATGGCAACCTAAAACGAGCAAAATGATTACTAATGAAGAAAACTCTGAGATGATAATTGATAACAATGGAATCAGTAAAGAAAATGAGGCAAACAACAATCACAATACTAAAGAAAACATGTCTGTATTGCCAATGGTAGAAGAATTTACACAAACTGAAAACATAACGGGTAATTATACACAAATCACAGATTACAGGGAAGTCTCACAATCTCTCTCTGATGCAATACAAGAAGCCCAACTGAAAGCTATAGGATTGAATATTATTACAAATTCAAGTGATACTGATATGAATACAAAATCTCTACCGACTTTACATAACACAAATGTGAACACAGAAATGGTAAGCAGCGACACTAATGAGAGGTGCAAAACCATATTGGTAACAGACAGTGGACATGAACCCACAGAGCAAAACAACCCCTCTGTCCAACTCCCCAAGCCCAGTAACACGCGCAAAACTAGGACAGATGAAGCTCCATTCGAGTTCAAAGCTACCTCCAATCCTGATGTTGTAGACAACCCTGCGTGGCACTCAATTGTCAGTCAGCTAAAAGGTAAAAACAAAAACTCAAAAAAAGCAAAGACACTGGGGATGACTGCACCCCTAGATAATAGCAGCAACCCTGACAACCATCAATAGATGGAGTTCCTCTTCTGGAACATAAGGGGCATGAACGCCCCAGCTAAACAACTGGAAATAAGTAGAATATTGAGTAGCAACAGATACTCTTTTATTAGTATTATTGAAAATAAATTATCGGCAGATAATATTGATAGATTTATGAATAAAATGCATTCTAAATGGAAATTTTCACACAACATCTCAGATGGGAAGAAAAGTCGCATTATTACAATTTGGGATTCTAATCAGTGGGCTAACATTATCCTACACACAAATGACCAATACATTACTGGTGTGCTTCATAGCCCTAACGGTTTAAGTGTGATGTGTACATCCGTCTACGCGTACAATGAGGAATTGAAAAGAAAAGAATTATGGAACTATATCATTGATCAATCTAAGAAAATTACTCTTCCTTGGATAATAGCAGGGGACTTTAACGCTATTCTTTCAAATACGGACAGAATGAATAATCGCATATGTTCTGATGTGGGCGATCAGGAATTCATGGACTGCATAACCAAATCGAATATAGTTGAACCAGAATTTTCAGGGAATTACTATACATGGAGGGGAGGTTATCAATTTTCTATACACAGTAAAATTGATAGAGTGTTTATAAATAATTTGTGGGCTGGAAAATTTAGAAATTATGGAATAAACTTTGGCAACCACTCCGTTAGCGACCATACCCCTATTACGGTGAAGCTCTCTAATCAAATAATGAAGAAAAAAAGTATACCTTTCAAATACAACAACTCGCGGCATCTCCAAAGAGGATATCAGACCTGTACACAACGGGCTTTGGAGAAGGAGTTTCCAGGCAGTGCTCTCTACAACTTTATCTGCAAATTAAAAGCAACAAAGGTAAATCTGAAACTTTGGAACTCAAATAGAAACAATATTCATTCTGAATTAGAAAAGTTAAAGGAAGAATCCAACGATATCTATAAGCGTTTAGTTCAAGATCCTTTAAATAGTTATCTTGCCACTGAATATGATATGAAAAATGACCAGATATATGAAACAATGAGAAGTATTGCCATTGAGAATGAGCAAAGAATGAAAATAAACTGGTTGACTAAGGGAGACAAACCCACAGAATTCTTTTTCTTGAAA
Source organism: Allium cepa (assembly GCA_030765085.1). Classification (NCBI taxonomy): domain Eukaryota; kingdom Viridiplantae; phylum Streptophyta; class Magnoliopsida; order Asparagales; family Amaryllidaceae; genus Allium; species Allium cepa. Next base: position 876,850,146 of record CM060932.1, on the reverse strand, counting down.
ATCAATAAAACTAATCCAACTAGGGGGAACAATCTCATACTCAATGATAATGGCTTATGGACATCAACATCAGAAAATATAGCTCGCTCGGCCATAATATATTTTTCAGACCTGTTTTCTTCGCCGACAGCCTCGGCTCAATTTCCAGACATAACTTGCAAGAAAATATTATCAGAAAATGCAAAAGCAAATTTATGTAAACCCTTTCTTATGGAAGAGGTTAAAACAGCAATTTTCCAGATTAATGATAACAGCTCCCCGGGTCCAGATGGAATGAACTCCAAATTTTATAAGTTACATTGGGAGCAAATAAAATGTGATATATGGAATGCAATGAATACTGTTCTACAAGCTGGGAAAATTATTAGAGAAATTAATCACACGTTTATTTGTCTAATCCCAAAAAAACCAAATGCGGTAGATATGTGTGATTTTAGACCAATCTCTTTGTGTAATGTGTCATATAAGATCCTAGCTAACCTCCTATGTAACAGAATGAAACTTTTGATGAATGACCTTATCTCCTACAATCAGAATGCCTTTATACCGGGTAGAGTTATTACAGAAAACTCCTTGCTGGCTTATGAAATGATTAGAACTTTCAACAGGAAAAATTCTAACAATTTATGTCTAAAAATTGACCTGAACAAGGCATATGACAAAATTAACAGAGCTTTTATTCGTCATATGTTGATCTCCATGAATTTTCCATCCCCATTTGTGGACCTCATATTTGAATGTATCTCTACTCCCACGTTCTCGGTATTAATAGAGGGATCACCTTATGGTTTAATCTCTAGTTCTAGAGGATTACGACAAGGCGACCCCCTATCACCATATCTATTTGCCATCGCTTTGGAATTTCTGACAATTAATATGGATATGGAATATATCAAAGGTAATATCAAACCCATACACCAAACTGAACCCCTGATCGCACATCTGTTGTATGTAGATGACATTCTCATCTTAACCAAAGCCACTGTTGAAAATGCTAACTGCATCAAGCAGTTACTTCAGGAACTGACTAACATCACAGGGCTGGAATAAAACAATAACAAAATAACTCTGTTTCTCAGTAAGGGTGCCATAAACAAAGCCCAACTTGCACATGTCCTTAGTTACAATATTGGCAATCTACCAATAATCTATTTGGGCATCCCTCTATCAAATAACAAATTAAGAGCAAGAGACTTTGGCTGGCTGATTGACAGCATAAACAAAAAGTTTAATCAGTGGCACAACAAAATGCTTAACATCAGTGGAAGAACAGAATTAATTAAAACAGTGATTTATCCTATAATACAGTTTTGGCTTCAGTTTACTCAGTTTCCACTGACGGTAATACAAAGAATAAATTCCTTATGTGCCAATTTTTTATGGAAATCTAAATCCCATCAAATGAAGTGGGAAGAGGTGTGCAAAACCAAAGCTGAGGGGGGGGGGTTTGGATTAAGGAAAATTGAAGACATTTCGAAAGATGTGGATACAAATCTCCTATGGAAAATGATCAATGGTGAGACACTATGGGCCAAATGGATTCGAAACAAATACTGCAAAAATACAAACTTTTGGACTGCAAACATAGACCCTTCTGCATCATACACATGGAACACTCTTTTGAGAGCAAGACAGTGGTGCAGGGGACTTATTAATAAAAACATTGCAAATGGGGACTCTACAAACTTGTGGTTTGATCCTTGGATCAATGGCACTTCCCTTATAGATAAAACTGGATGGAATGCCATGGATGTGATGAGAGGGCATGATAAGAAAGTATCAGTCCTGATATCTAACAATAATTGGAAACAGCACCTAGAATATGTCCCCACCCAGTTCCATCAGCTCATTCATAATATCAACATTCATCAACAAAGGAGTAAAGACTACTGGAGTTGGACCCCCAGTAATAATGGTCAATTCACACTAAAATCAGCGTGGGAACAAATCAGAAACAAAAACCCGGCACCTTCCTGGACAAAAATCATATGGGGAAAAGGCTATGCGCCTAAAATGTCGATTTGTGCATTATTAGCCATTCAAAATAAATTGAAAACTAAAGATCGGGTCAGCAAATGGAACATAGATATTGACCAACGGTGTAACCTATGCTCTACTGACTTCGAAGACAGAGACCATCTTTTTTTAATTGCCCTTACTCCCGTAATCTACTGGAAAATATCATGCACAAAATCAACATAAATGCAAATCGACACTACAATATCAATGATATACTGGACTGCATAATTAAGGAAAAGAGGAAACAAACGCTATTAGCCCAAATTGATAGTATTGCCTTCACTTCCCTAATTTGGAATATATGGTGTGAGAGAAACAATAGGATCTTCAGAGGGGTGGAAATGCCTGCTACCATCAGAAGCACCTTGATAATTCAAGAGATTAGAACGCTACTACATCACTTAATCTCGAACCATGGAATAAACGCTGAATCAAAGCGTATTTTTGAACAATGGAACGTCACTAAGAGGTCTTCTGCGCCTCATCAGCCCCCCTGAATCCCCATTTCCTCCTCTTGCAATCGTGGTTACGATAGAGATTGCCTGTCTTTCATCTTCATTAAAACGAGCTCGCTAAAATTCCCAGATCTATTATTCTGAAGATTGCGAAACTCGTTCTTTGCTGAATGAAACAATTTTTCCGAGTTTAATGACCCCTCTGTGATTGATGATAATTCTGTCCCCCTTCACGTGTCGGTTGGATTTTACCTCTCCAAAGTGTGGCACACTTGTTGTTTGGAATCTGCGTTTTATTTGCAAGGGACCAAGTTGTTAATACGGATGATTTTGAGTGTGCTTCTCCTTTGTTTACTCCTCCATCTGTTAAACAATTTGGTTTTTGTTTTTTCTATATTGTAATGTTAATATATGGAAGTGATTTGTACTCTTTTTCCTTGTAAGGTACCCGTTTAGGTTAGGGGGATTACAAGGTTTTAATGAGGCAAATCATGAAAATATATGAGTTCCTGTTAATAAAGTACCCGTTTTTCCAAACAAAAAAACAAAAACAACTACAGCTACAATAGAAGATAATATACAGACCCATAACATGAACACTTAGAAACATCAAAAAGATCAAAGTCAGACTGAGATAAAAGCTTCAGTTGTTCCCTTCATTTCCCCTTCTCTTAGCCACCCTCTTGCCAATCGTGTCCAGGCTCTCTCTGACTTTCCTCTGCAGCTCTGGAAGAATAAGTCTCCATTCCTGACCGTATAGACAAGTACCACCTATCCAAAATGCAATATTAGAAATAATATTTCTAATTAAAATATCATAAGGTTTTGCTTGAAACATCTATTATTTCTTTCAATCCATACAGTCCAAGATAAACTCAAATTAAGCAAATAAACTAAATATCTTTCAAGTGCATTGGAGATGAGCTTTCTATCTTTCTCCCAAATACCAATACTGGTCAAAAAGTGAGGAATATTATCAATATGAAGATAGTGCAAGCGTCTAATCCAGAGAAGATAAGTAAAAGGGCATTGAAAATAGAGATGGCCAATATCTTCATCTCTGTAGCAACAGAAAACACATTTTGTATCTAAGATCATTCCTTTATGATTGAGTAGAGTTTTAGTGTCCAGCTTCTTGTTAATAGCCAGCCACATATGCATCTTAATCTTTGGTGGAGCATGAGCTTTCCATCATATTTTATGATACTTAACCTTTCTGCCTCCAAAGTAAGTTCATAAGACTGTAAATTGAGCTCACTTTAAATTTCTTACTACCGCCTAAAGACCACTCTGCTTTATCCAAGCTATCTCCAAGAGAAACCTGACCAAATAGACTGACTATCTTGAAGCACTGGATAAGACTTCCACCCTTAAGCATTCTGTTAAAATTTAATCTCCATTTAAAATCAGCTTCTTCGTGAATGTACAACTCAACCACCTTTGCATATTGGTTAGAAGAGATAGAATAAAGATCAGGATATAGATACTTCAAAGCAGTGTCAGAAATCCATTTGTTATGCCAGAATAGAATTTTCATACCATTATCCACATTCCATTTTAATCCAATATTAAAAATATCTTGCTGTTTTATTATTGATTTCCAGAAACTTGAACATGGAGCAGGAGCTGGAATGCCCACTATGAACTGTCCATTATAATAAACCAACTCCATCCATTGTTTCCACAATCAGTTACCTACATCAGCCACTCTCCATAACCACTTACAAAGCAAAGTACATTTTAACTCCCAAAAGAAATAACTCCTAAGCCTCTTTGATCTTTAGATTTGCAAACAACCTCCACGCTACAAGATTATTTATACTACTACCATTTATACTTCCCTTCCAAAGATTTTTTCTTCTAATTCCATCAATTCTTTTAATGACACATTTAGGCAGCTTATAAAAAGACATCCAATATAATGGAAGTGCTGACAAAATCGAACTCATCAAAACAAGTCTATCTGCCCTTGAAAGAGCATGACTTTTCCGTCTAGAAAGTCTTGACTCCACTTTATCAATTAATGGTAACCAATCATTATGTAATAAAGCAGCTGGCCTAATCACCATACCCAAATAAGATAAAGGAAAAACTCCAACCTGACAATTTAAAGTTGAAGCTACATCCTTAATATAAAAATTCAAATCTCCAACTGCAGTGACAGAACTCTTTCTAAAGTTAATTTTCAATCTAGATAAATTCTCATAACCATAAAGAATTAACTTTAAGGCAGTTAAATGATGAGGCAATAAAGAACTAAAGATAATGGTATCATCTGCATACTGCAATGATGATATTCCTCCTTTAACAAAAGAACTACATATAGTATCCACTAGTCTTTGTTGAGCAGCCACTTTGATTAACCTAGCAAATACATCCACAACAATATTGAAGAGAAGTGGGGAAAGGGGATCATCCTGCCTTAGTCCCGTTTTGGATAGAATTTTATTACTCTCACAACCATTAATCATGATAGAAGAAACTCCACTGTGTAAAATTCCTTTCATCCAGTTTCTTCATTTATCACCAAAACCTCTAGCCTTCATAACTTCAAGCAAAAAATCCCAATTTATGGAATCAAAAGTTTTTGAAAAATCAAGCTTAAGAATAACAGACTGCTTCTTATGGGTCTTAATTATTTGGAATAAATCAAGGCAAATCATGTACAGCTACACGCGCGCGCGTAAAATCATTTGTCGTCTTTCAGCACGCTCACTAGTGTACAAATTATGATATACATGAGATTTATTAGGTGAGTGAAAAATATATCTCAAAGAGCATGGTATATATGTAAGTCATTCTTCCAGCTCAATTAGATCGTCTTTGTTGGGCATTAAAACAGGAAATGGTCAAATCAACTCTTACAGTGTAACTTGATTAATACATGAAGGCAAATGAGTTTTTAGTATGTTTCTGTATGTTTATTAGACATCTTTTAATTAGTAAAACTAGCAAAATAATTATAAATATCATTTAATCAGTATAAAAGGCTCCTTTGAACTTTAATAGTGTGAGGCTTATATTTTGTTAATGTGTGATCACTAATGATCTATTCTCTAAATTTTTCTTTCGTACGCCATATGCTAGCATTCTTTTGGTTATGTTATCAGGAAAAATAAATAAACACTATGTTCATAAAAAATCTTTCTCTCTCCATATATGAACATTTTGGTTTTTTAATGTACTATTACACACTAAGTTATTTTAAGTTTTCCTGAATGAATTCTTGAAGTCCTTCATATGTAAACAAATATTTATTTTTACGTATGCTTTACTGTTTTCTTTTGGTAGATCACTACCTATTATTTGATTTTCCCGGCCAAGTTGAACTTTTCTCCCTTCACTCAAATGCAAGGAATGTCATATTGAAACTTATAAAGACAATGGATCTCAGGGTAAGTCATTTATGCATTTATATATTCATAGTCAAATGGTTAATCACATATTTAAACGCATATGTATATTTGTATATATTTTCTGTTTAGTTGACAGCCATTCACTTAGGTGATGCTCACGTCTGTTCTGATCCTGGAAAATACATCAGTGCATTACTGCTATCACTCACAACAATGTTGCATTTGGAACTTCCTCACATCAATGTCTTATCAAAGATTGATCTAATCGAGAGCTATGGAAACTAGGTGGTCAATCAAAACTATTACTTGACAGGGATGCTTTCTGTTTAATTGCATGATATCCCATTTAAATGACTGTATAGCAAGCATGCACATGAAACTGCCCTGTGGTTAGCTTTATTGCTCTTTTAACCTTCATCTTCATTTTCCTAAGACCTGACATTAGTTAATTAGGAAGATGAAGAGAAACTGGGTGTTACAAGATTCAACATTTAAGAAACGGTACACTACAACAAAAACACCACTTCACAACTGTCAAAAACAGTTGTAATAGGTCTATTACAATTGGCAATCGCCCGTCGTCATATCCAGAGTTGTAATAGAACCCTATTGTTTTACAATGCTTTTCGCCAGTTGTAAAATAATTTTCTAAAACTTACTAAAATGGTTGTAAAAGACTGTTTACAACTATCTAAAACAGTTGTAAAAGACATTTTTACAACTATTATTAGCAGTTGTGATAAAAAGAATTCAAAATTAAAAAAATTAATTTCTAAACACATTTTGCAATTAAAGCAAGCAACGGATAAGCATAAATAGTAGAATGTAAAAATAGTACACTATAAGCAATTCAAACAATACATTATTATTATTCACAAAACTAATATATCAAACAAACCAAATAACCGAATAAAAGCAAACCAAAACAATACATTATTTTTTTCAATCTCTCATACATAATGGTCTTTTTAACACCAATGACTAAGTTACATTTATCATTATGTGTCAACATATCGATACAAAAAGTAGGTATAATTTAATTTTAAACTGTAATTGCCCAAACAAGTGTGTGCACTGATTACCAGAATACCGCATATCGGCATTGTTAGTATTGGATGAGGAAGTGGTGCTATAATTGAAATAGAGGATGATAAATTTTTATACTTTCTGGCCAGTAGTGTTTACCCACTGTATTCAGTACTAGAGAGAATACACTGATTTGGTTCCTTGAATTGCCTTGCATCCAACTAATTGTGTTATACTGTTAGAAAAGTAGTTATCTTTGTACATTGACTAATTTGTTTCTATCTGTTGCAGCATATAATCTTGATTTCTACACAGATGTTCAAGATTTATCTTATTTACAACACCACCTTGACCAAGGTCCTCGTTCATCTAAGTACAGGTGCTCCTTTAAAATAATAGTTTAAGCAGTTCTTTTCTGTTTGTTCTATTTCTCTCTCGAAAGTTGTATGGTACCCATTAGGAACTCTATACAGATTGACCAAAACTTTTTGCTACAGACTGATATAGGAATTTGTATCACTATAACAACCCCTATGAAACATGTCAGCTTCTGTTAGAATATGTTATGTTGATGTTCACCCCTTACTTTTGCTAGCTTAGCTAAGATGGACGTTAAATTCTTAGTTTACATGCACTGCAATTTTGCTCTGAAGTAATATTGAGTGCCAAAATTTTAATAACCGGGTCATGTTAAGATGTTCCTAAGCTATATCCCAGTAATTAATGATGGCATTTTGATACTTGTGTTTTTAAGTGTTCGTTGTTGTGATAATTGAAGATGTTTTATGGATATCAACATATAATTTAAAATTTCAATAAGTGCGATACTATCATGTCAATGTTCAACTCTTAAGAAATCTTTTGTAAGATCTTATGTCGATGAGTCGGTGATACATTCTTTTTGATGATAACCATAAGTGACATTTTAAATCATAGCAAGGATTTTTAGCTGACATCCTGGGTTTTGCTAGCAAGTTAATGATGTTCTTGGTCTTAAAGTAGTAAACAGAAATATAACACATGCTAAAATACCCTTCCATATTCTTGGTGTTCAAACTAAAAGTATGGTCTTCATCTTAGTTATTGAATACCTTCTATATTCTTGGTCGTGCAATTCGCTAATGTGATAAACAAACCATGCATGAAACTTTATGGGATACAGTGCTTCTTTCCTGAATGTTAACTGCTGTCAAAATTTAATTGTAAAGCCAATAGTTTATTACTTTATTAGGATAGCCAGGCATGTTTTGAAGGATTTTATATTCAGGAGTTGATAATTTTATAACACCAAATAATTTTGTATGTCATTTCTTTTCATTCTAGCTAAGAATAGTCATGCAGCCCTTGGTCATTTATTCAACACTATCTTACGTTCTCTCATAATTATAAACTAATGAAAAACATTCATGAAATCTGACATATAAACCCAATGTTTGCTATATGGAACCATGTTTCGGTCGTCATAATCTTATTATATAACTGCTAAGTTGCTTTGAAGAATCTTTTGTTGAATTTGGATGATTCAAATATTCGTTAAAGAGGAAATTGATTAATTCAATCAAATCAATTAGTTTAGCTGATATATGAAAGGATATTTTGAAGGAAACTAATTAATTAGTCAATCAATTAATTAGTCAATGTATATCCACTGTATGAAAAAATAAATGATTAGGCATGGGGAATAAAGAAAAGATATGGAAACGAAGATTACGCCATCCATTTGTACCAAATCAAATCACAAAAATTGAAAATATATCTGCGTAATCGGAAAATTGATTTGCTTAATCTCCAAGCAACCCTTCATTATCAAGTCTATATAAATGAATGAACTTTATCTTCATATGAACAAGCAAGTGTAGTATCCACCATTATTCTTTTCTCACTCTTTGTACTCTTTTCTTTAGTGAAATAAAAAGTTGTTGGGTCTCCGTGGACGTAGGATATTCATATCCAAACCACGTTAAATCTTCTGTGTCTTCTATTTCTGTTTTTTTTTTGTGAGACTGCATAATTCTTTTTAAGTGTCATTAGTATCTAAATAGGCAATACTAGATCCTGAACAAATAACCGCTTCCACTCAAATCAAAAAAAAATCACTACAGTTTGAGATCAAAGCTAGTGTTATTATTCCTGTTTGTATATTAATGGCTACTTCTAGTAAGTCTGTTGGCAGATCTGGTGTCAATTATGGAGTAACACGTTTTGACGGAAAAGGAGATTTTGGTACTTGGAAGATGAAGATGGAGACAGTATTGAAGAAGAAGAAGACTTACAAGGTTGTTTCTGCGCCTGAGAATTGAAAGGTATTGATGCAGCTGATTTGGAAGAGATGGAAGATGAAGCTCTTACAACAATTCAATTGAGCCTTTCAGATGAAGTTCTTAGATAATTCTCTCAGAAGAAGACGACGAAAGAACTATGGGATGCATTATCGGATGCATATCAAGACAAGTCTCTCACTAATCGGATTATTCTTCAGCAACAACTTTATTCGTTCAAGATGAAGCCTGGAGCTGATCTCATGAAGCATGTAGATGCTTTGACGACTTTGATTATGAACCTGAAGGCAGCGAAAGTTGATATTACTGATGAGGCTCAAGCTGTGATCCTCTTATATTCCTTGCCTAAGGAGTATACTGCTTTTGTTAATTCCATGATTTATGCCCGCGGTAAAATTAGTCTATCTGATGTAAATGCTGGTCTTCATAACAAAGTATTAAGAGGTAGATTGGCGAGCACTAGCTTGGATAGTGATACTGAAGGCTTATCTGTTCAGAGAGGTAGATGCCAAAGTAGGTCGAAGAAAGGTGGAGGATGGAATTATTCACGGTCTCAGTCTGGGGGGCCTAAGAATTTGACTTGTCATTATTGTAAGAAACCAGGGCACTTCATAGCACAATGTCCCAAGCTTGAAGGTAGAAGAAAAGATCCAAAGTAAGCCTCAGCTTCTACAACAGATAAATCAGATATAGAAAATGACACCGATGTATTTACAGCTTCTAGCTCTTCTGGGGAGAGCAACTTATAGCTGATTGATTCTGACGCATCCTATCATATGACACCTGATAGGAACTGCTTTTCCACTTACCGTGAAATTGATAGAGGAGAAGTTCTGATGGGTAATGATGCTTCTTGCCGTATGGTGGGTGTTGGTAGCGTGATGATTAGGATGTTTGATGGTGTTATTCGTACGATCACCGATGTTAGACATGTACCTGATTTGAGGAGGAGCTTGATTTCTGTTGGGGCGTTAAGTAGACTTGGCTTGAAGATTGTAGTGGAAGGAGAGAAAATGAAGATATCGAAGGGTTCCATGATTGTTATGATAGGTGTGAGGGCAGAAAATCTTTATCTATTAAAGGGCACTACTGTAATTGGTGAATCAGCTTCTGTTACATCTGTTGTTTCGGATTCTTCCAGATTATGGCACTTACGGATGGGTCACATCGGTGAGCGCAGCATGGATGAGTTGAGAAAACGAGGATTGATTGATGGAGTTCATCATTCAAAACTTGGTTTTTGTGAAGGGTGTGTTCTTGGAAAGCAGACGAAGATTTCTTTTGGTACAGAAGAGCATAAAGCAAAAGTTGTCTTGGAGTATGTACATACAGATGTCTGGGTTCCGTCCCCTTGTCCTTCTTTAGGTGGAGCCAGATATTTTGTTTCATTTATAGATGATTTCTCTCGTAAAGTATGGGTATACTTTCTTCAGTCAAAGAGTGAAACCTTTGCCAAGTTTCGAAAGTGGAAATCTATGGTTGAGAAGCAGTCAGGGAAGAAACTGAAAGTTCTCCGTTCAGATAATGGCGGTGAATTTGTATCACAGGAATTCATCGATTATTGTGAGTCTGAAGGCATTAAGAGGCATTACACCACACCAGGCGACCCCCAGTCTAATGGAGTTGCAGAAAGGATGAATCAGACATTATTGGAGAGAACAAGATGTCTTAGACTGACTGCTAAATTGAAGAAGGGATTTTGGGCTGAAGCTTTATCTATGAAGGCTTTCCTCATTAACCGCACACCTTCCACTGCCATAGATATGAAGATCCCTGAAGAAGTATGGAAAGGAGAGCCTGTTTGCTATTCATTTCTCGGAGTGTTTGGTTGCCCAGCTTATGTGCATGAGAGCAAAGGGAAGCTGGAACCTAGAGCTCGCAAGTGTATTTTTCTAGTTTATAGGAGAGGAGTGAAGGGATATAGGTTGTGATGTCCTATTAGCAAGAAGATCGTTATGAGCAGGCATGTGACTTTTGATGAGAAGGCTATGTTGAAGGTGGAGCCTTCCTCATCGGATGACAATGAGAGGACATGTGAAGAATACCAGACACAAAGCAAGTCATCTGTTAATTCTTTCCATAGACGTTCAAATGGTGTTTCCAATGACACCGTGGTTGATGAGGATAATATCGATGTTGGTACAGAGGATCAAACTCAAGGTAGAGCTCATTCGGAACCTAGGCCTGTCAGACAAAGAAGAAAGCCTAAGTGGCTTGATGAGTTTGTTGAATTGAGCATCGAAGATATTAACTTTGATGATATGGCAACGTATGCTTTGAATGTTGTCCATGATGAGCCCTATAATTATAGAGAAGCCATCGTATCAGTTAACAGTTCCAGTTGGTTAGTTGCTATGGAGGAGGAGATTGAATCATTGCAGAGAAATCATACTTGGGATTTGGTGCCTCTTCCCACCGACAAGAGAGCTATTGGATGCAAGTGGATCCATAGAGTGAAAGACGGCGAAAATGGTAATCTCAGATACAAGGCAAGGTTAGTCGCAAAGGGATATGTTCAGAAGAAAGGGGTAGAGTATCATGATATCTTTGCTCCAGTGGTTAGGCATAATTCTATTCGTATTCTTTTGGCATTGGTTGCTCATTATGATATGGAATTAGAGCAACTAGATGTCAAAACTGCATTCTTGCATGGTGATCTGGATGAGGAGATTTATTAAAGCATCCGGAAGGGTTCATTGATAGTAGCAGGCCAGACTATGTTTGCAAACTCAAAAAATCTTTATATGGACTGAAGCAGTCTCCTAGACTATGGTACAAGAGGTTTGATAAGTTTATGCTTTCATAGGGATACTCCAGAAGTTTCAAAGACCAGTGTATTTATTTCAGAAGATGTGATGGTGATATGATTTATTTGTTGTTATATGTTGACGATATGCTGATTGCATCTCGGAGTATGGTCAGAATTAAGGAGTTGAAAGCGGAGCTCAGTAGAGAGTTTGATATGAAGGATTTGGGAAAGGCACAAAGAATATTGGGTATGGAGATAAGCAGGGATAGAAAGCTGAGAGAGTTAAGGCACACTCAAGCGCAGTACATCGAGAAAGTCCTCGCTCGATTTGGAATGGAGAAATCTAAACCAGTTGGCACTCCATTAGGCTCTCATTTTAAGTTGTCAAAAGACTTACTCCCTCATCGGAAGAAGACAAGAGGTATATGGCTGATATGCCTTATTCCAGTGCTGTTGGTAGTCTTATGTATGCGATGGTATACACAAGACCAGATTTGGCCCATGCAGTGGGTGTTGTGAGTCGATATATGTCTAACCCAGGCAAAGAGCATTGGCAAGCTGTGAAGTGGATTCTTAGATATCTTCGAGGCACTTCTACGGTGGGCTTGTTATATGATGGAATGGATGGTGACATCTTTCTTAGAGGATACTGTGATTCTGATTACACTGGGGATAGAGATGCTAGAAAGTCAGTGTCGGGCTATGTTTTTACACTTGGCATAGGCTCGATTTCATGGAGATCAAAGCTGCAATCTATCGTAGCTTTATCTACTACCGAAGCAGAGTTGATATCGATTGTGGAAACAACAAAGGAAGGATTGTACTTACTTCAGTTGTTGGATGATCTTTCAATGGTGCAGCGGACAGTAGATCTATTTTCAGACAGTCAGAGTGCGATTCATCTTGTAGAAAATCAAGCTTATAGTTCACGGACGAAACACATTGATGTTAGAGGTTTCTTTCTTATGCTTGAAGAAGAATGAAGAAAAATTAAATTGTTGAAGGTGAGTACTTTGGATAATCCTTCAGATATGTTGACAAAGTCACTTCCTAAGGACAAGTTTGAGCATTGCTCAAACTTGATCAGTTTGATACCTGTTACTTGAGCGCCATGGGGCGCTAGGCCCAACAACTTATATGTTGATTACTTGATGATAAGGTGATGAAGAGATATTGTTATATTTGAATCAAGGTGGAGTGTTCAATTTGGATGATTCAAATATTCGTTAAAGAGGAAATAAATAAATAAATAAATTCAATCAAATCAATTAGTTTAGTTGATATATGGAAGGATATTTTGAAGGAAACTAATTAATTAGTCAATCAATTAATTAGTCAATGTATATCTGCTATATGTAGAAATAAATGATTAGGCATGGAGAATAAAGGAAAGATATGGAAACGAAGATTACGCCATCCATTTGTACCAAAATCAAATCACACAAATTGGAAAGATATCCGCGTAATCGGGAAATTGATTTGCTTAATCTCCAAGCAACCCTTCATTATCAAGTCTATATAAATGAAGGAACTTTATCTTCATATGAACAAGCAAGTGTAGTATCCACCATTATTCTTTCCTCACTCTTTTATACTATTTTCTTTGGTGAAATAAAAAGTTGTTGGGTCTCCGTGGATGTAGGATATTCATATCCGAACCACGTTAAATCTTCTATGTCTTCTATTTTTGTTATTTTCTTTGTGAGACTGCATAATTCTTTTTAAGTGTCATTGGTATCTAAATAGGCAATACTAGATCCTGAACAAATAACCGCTTCCGCTCAAATCAAAAAAAAATCACTACATTTAGTTCTCCAATGAATGACTCTGATGCTTATCTGTTTTTTGAAATAAGATTATCAAATGGGATGTCTCTGATGCTTATCTATTGAGTGCACACCTTATACTGTTTAGTCTTATTTTTTACTTCTGGTCCTTTCAGGAAACTAACAAAGGATCTTTGCCGAGTTGTTGAAGATTTTAGCCTGGTCAACTTTACAACTCTAGACATCCAGGTCATTATCTTCTTCTATTTATCATCAGTTGATTGCTGATATTTCCATTTCGTAATATGGTAAAGCGTGGATGTTTTTATCATCAGGATAAAGAAAGTGTTGAAAATCTAATGAAACTTGTAGATAAAAGCAATGAATATATATTTGTTGGCATAGAGGGTAGCATAAAAGAATTCAGCAAAATTGCAGTAGGACCCCTAGATTGGGACTACTATAGATATCCTTTTCAAGTTACTTTTCTTGCTTAAAAATTCTCACAGTGGTCTCTTGATATAATATTGCTATGACAAATAAACATTCACAAACTCATATTGGTATTTTTCTTCAGTCGTAGTTCAATGATACAGTGCATCTCTTGATAGATCTGCAGTGAACTTGTTATTTGATGTTTATTAGATACGCTGAATTACCATGGTTCAAACTGCAGTTACACAGTACGGGTGTTCCTTAACTCTTTCTTACAACAGCTGTAGTGCAGGAGAAATATATAAAGGATGATGAACCTTTAGAAGAATGAATAATATATTGGCCGCAAAAAATCTTTTAATATCTTATTAGTATACGTGTTATTATGTAGAACTTCAGATACTTTGAACAATATCACTGTACTCCTAGTGTCCATCTATTTTAATTGTTTTTGAAAAATGACATTGCACGGGCGATGTTGAACTCTTGACCTGCAGTATCGTTACATTCAAAGTTAACATACAGAAACGTATCCATGTTAATTGTTGAATGGTTTTGCTGGGATGTAATTTAAAGGGGTTAAATTTTTTAAATGAATCAGTTTTTTGTAATGATGATTCTAAAAGTTCGCTTTGCTTCAAATTTTGAAAAACAAAGACAATGAACGATGATATTCATATAAATCCATGTATATAAAGGTTATAAAAAAGATCAACAAATGTCTTCATAATAGAAAGTCAATGCATCTAATCAATTACCTCTAAGGGTTCATATATATTAAAAAAGATTTAGTTGATGGATGTTACTTTGCCATCAAAAAAGTTCTTTATTTTTTGAATTCCTATCAATTACTATCGGATATTGAGTAGTCCAAACTGGTGCAGGTATAAACATAGGTAATCACCGGTTAGATGTAAACTACTCGCAAAAAGAAAATTTGTTCGCTTTAGGGGAAATCTCTTACCATGATTGTTAGTCCCTGAGAAGATGGTTTTGATGACAACAACCTCAGAATAAGATTATAAAATATAAATATTAACATTATAGTTTAGATACATATGTATATGCAGGGTTTAACCATGCAGGTACCAAGAATGAAGACTATACAATATAGAGATATAAGACTAAAGACATCAAGATTAAAGACTCATGAGTATCAAGATTACCAAGAGTTCAAGATTTCAATAATAAGTGATTTAGTTAGAAATTTTGTTAAAACTCCTAGAAAAGACTGGCATCTTAAAATTCAATTTATTCGTGGAATGGAATCCACTTCGAGCCTGTTAAAGGGATGGAACCCTAAGTAGGATAGAATCTACGAAAAATCTAGTGGAACATTATTTTGTATCCACTAACTTTTATTAAAATGTTTTTACAAAATTATATCTTATTTTCAAAATGACTTCAAAACCTTCCTTTTAAAAGAATCAAAAACATATATTCTGGTTTTAAAATACTTTTAGCCTCAAAATAATCTTTATCTTCAAAATCAAATTATCCTTGGTTTTAAACTATCTTTTAATAATAATATATTTAACTTTTAATATTTATACTTAGATTTAAATATAAAATTATAGTAAAATTATATATATATATATTATTTTCTATACCTATTTATGTATTTTAACTATAGTTTAGTATATTTATAAAGTTTAAAAATAGTTTTAATACAAGATGAAAGTTATTTTAAAGAAAAAAAAATTATCAAAAATTATAAAGGCCTGTCGACAACCCTAATCTACCCTTGTCGACAAAGTGGCAGTTGATTTCAAAATTTTGAATTACAAAGGAAGTGTCTATTCGTCATATCCTTTCACGAATGGACATGGTTGTTGTTCTACTATAAATAGGGGTGATTTTAAATGAATTTATATACATATTTTCTCTGATTTCACTCCTCTTCTTCTTTCACATTTCTTTATATATATTTTTACCATTACTCTGCCGAAATCACCATTGAACCTAACTAGATCATTTCTGGTTTGATTCTCTATCACTATCTCAACAAGATCTCGGTGCTATTCAGAGTTATAGGCTTCTTTGTAATTAATTGAGCGAGAAAAGGTGTGATTGTAGCATGTGAAATCAATTGGGTGAACTTGTTGCCTGTAAAATCAAGTATCTCTATCCAGAGGATTGTGAATCTGGAGTGGTGTACCTCATGGCCTTGAAATCGAGGGTGTAATTGTAAAAATTGCTTTTGAAAGGAAATCCGTACTTGTGTGCGGGACTTGATGTAGGGTAACTCCGAACCAGTATAAAATCCTTTGTGTTCTTTCCTTTATTACTTTTACTTTATTTCTACATCTGTGTTTGATTCTGTGATCATATCTATGTCCGAATATTGCATACGTTTGTGTTAAAATTAATATAAACTCAAAAAGAATTAGTAATTCCTTAAAACACTATTCACCCCCTAGTGTTTATTCTAGCCTTAAGATCCGTATTCTGCATTTCTCACAGTGATATGCGTTTGTGGCATACAACTCTAACAACGTTGGGAATACAATGTGACCCGCTCAGGACCATAAAGTAGTTGCCAACTAATTAGACTTGTTTATTTTTCCTCTATTATTTCATTCTTTCGCAACTCTTCCTTTAAGTTTATTGTATTAAAAAATGTGTAATTTTTCAAGTTGTCAGGGATGGATTTCCGATGCATTTTTTAAAGCTTCTTGCCTACTTTTAAGTACTATTTTGCCATTGTTTGTAACTACACCTCCGGAATGATGCACCGTCCCATCTTCCCCATCAAAAATACCCTCATTGTTTTCAAAAGAACAATACAACGTTAAAATGAGACTAAAGTACCTCTAGCAGACATAAACTAGAATCCTTGTCTTTCAACCGTCCATCCACAAGAATTTCTTTAGACTCATGATGTTTAGGACAAATAAATCAAGGCCCTATGGAAGGGAAGGTTGGGTATTTAGATGGTAGTACATATTAGTACTACAATTCTTATATACTACGCAAGTTTCGAACCTATAACCTTTCGCACCAAAGTCCGAGTGTTTAGCCATTGGGACAGCGATGTTGGTCCTTGTAATAGAAGTTGTATGCTTTGAACTCATGGCTTTCCTTAACAATATTGGATAGGGGATACGCTTATGTCCAAAATGCCCACACTCGAAACACCTAATAAGCTCACGACAATTTATAGCAAGGTGCGAGACACCCCCTACAACGGAAGCTTATATTTTTACTGCTTTATCGATGAATCCATGGACTTTGGTGGCTCTTACCTTAATTAGTCGTCGCTTTAAACTGGGGAGGTGTTGAATTGATCGATTGGGAAAACGAGTGACAGTGTATAAATTGGAAAGTGGATGGTGCAAGATTTGATTGATAAGGATAATTATTACCATTGGAGAAGGAAGCCATTGATGTGTCTTGGGCTGTTCAATGACGAATATTTGAAACATCGTGTCTATATATATTGTTAGTAATGTAAATCATAATATATTATGAATACGTTTATCAAAGCATATTAAATATAAATTAAAATAAAATATTTTTCAATTAAACTATAAATAAGTATATTTTAAACATTAACATTAAACAAATATTTAATCAGATTAATTAAATTAAAATATTACAAATCACTTTTATTTAATCAAAGTACTAAATTTGGTACATAATGCAAAATAAAGATCCTCAATTTTATATAATGAATTTTTTTATATTCACCCTTTTAACTCTGCTGCCAATGCACCTAATTCAACACTCATTACATGTTATGTTTTGGAAAATGTATTTCTCATAACAAACTTTATATCTGATCCATGTTTTTATGATTATTTTCTCCATAAATTCATGTGTATTTATTCGAGTAAACCGAGTTTATGGGATGACGGATAAAATCTCCAAAGACGAGGAAGGAAGCTTAAGAGTAATAAGTTTATATTAATTCATTGTTGTAAACTGTTATCCCGACTTTTGGCAAAGCCGTGATATCATCGATCTGACCAGGAATGGATGGTCAACAGCCTGAAGAGCCAGTTACATACAATACTATAGATGATAGTCGGGAAGATTTAAACCGAGACTCAATCGAGGTGCAATCGACAGGAAACCGGCATGGCCCTGTGAAGTTATATCTCAAGTTTGGAGTTGACTGAAGTTCATATACTCAAGCTACAGATGAAGCAAGGATTTGTTTGGATCGACTAGAGAACAATCCAAGAAACAGTTTAAGTCATCAGAGAAGATTCAATATCTAGAAATCCATGAAGCCAAATCATGTGAAACATTTAGGGAATTAATGGAATAAGGAGGAGGCTCTACAAAAACGATCGCGCATTGAAATGAAAAAGATGGAGTATGACCGATCATTTCTGTTGATCTATCCGATCGATTGGCATAGTTCATTATATCATTCAACTTCAACCAAGATCAATTAACATCTCTCAATCTATAACTCAGAATGATCAATATTCTAGGAGCAGTGTCAAGAGACAAGTGGGACCCCCCTTGAACGATCGCATCGTGATTGGAGTCAACAAAAACGATCGGCTAACATTAGGCCGATCATTCCAAATCATCAAGTTATCATAGTCGATCGATATGATGGGCCTCTTTGGACGTAGAGAGCCTTCTTGCAAAGTTTCAGCTCGATCCATGCACGTCTTCTCCTATAAATACAGTAGGCATAGCTTTAGAAAAGGGATCCGGCTTTCTCTGTCGAGGCTTTGCCATTTTTATTCTTCACTTTTGTAATAATAGATCCTGGCTGATTCAAACATTCTTGTAATTATAATCAAGTGGAAGATCAATAAAATATGAAGTAGATGTAGGCCAAGATTTCCGAACTGCTATAAAAATCTATGTGTTCATTTACTTTTTCTGCTATGTTTTTTAGTTCCATTCATTGTTGAATCTCTACAAGATTCCATCGGGTGTTGATGCCCATTTTTGGCGTCACATTTTGGTGCTTTCACTAAGAAATGAATTCTCAACTCGATTTGATCTCATCTTCTATTGGTGAATCTTCATGTTCGAGAGATAGATCCCGCTTTTGATCGACGGGTTTCCTATTCTACTCAGATTTTAAAGAGATCTAGATGGAAACTATTTCACATGGCTAGAAAAGCCAAGTCTACTTCCATTGCAGAGGAAGGAAGTCATGATATCGGTGAACAATTAGTCGGATGTTGGATGAAAATGCATACGTTTTCAAATTTTAAAGGATATGTGAACGATCACCCATCAGCCATGCCCTAAACATGCTCAACGAACGATCGTTCCTTACAAATCCCAACGCTACATCATCATGTATGGTAGCTCTAGATGGTTATCGCTGGTCGTTCCACCAAAGCTAGTTTGAACGATCGCTTCTTCTGTGTGATCGTTCTACACACCGATCGTTTCTTACGATTGTTTTTTGTATGATCATTCCAGTGACCCCTTCACCTATCTGTCTAGTTGCTATCCTCATTGATCATTCCAGTGGCCAACTTAACCGATTGTTATAGTTCCACCTTCACAACTAATTGTTCCAGATTAGTTTCTTAACTGATCGTTCCGAGATTACTGAACCGATCGTTTTTCTGTTATTATATCCATCAACAAAAGCTTAACCATTCTCTACTACTTCTTACCATAATCTAGCAATGATTGATATTTGAGTTCTTCGAAGCTAGTATCATATGTCACTATGGAGAAGTATGGATAAATGGCATACAAAAATCATTGAAGCTGGGTGTTGGTGAGTTTCGACAAGAAAAAAAATAGAGAAGATTTTAGAATCCCCGCTCTGGCCCGAAGCAAGACTCGGGTAAGACCAAGGTTTTCTCCAAACAAATGCCAAGGTGACTCCAAGCGTTGTTCACAACTGGCCTTTCAGCGAATCCAAGCAAACCAATGGTTTATTCCAAGCAACTTGCAGACTTTCTCGGGTCTAACCCCAAATAACTTTCCACTAATCCGTCAATACCGGCCCATCATGCTTTGCGCATATCTCGGGCATTGCATACGTTATTCGCGAGCATAACAAGTAGTTGTAACTTAAAAATGTACTGATTGACGATGACAGAAACATCTGACTTTTATCAATAAAGAACTATGACTATTAGTTAAACCACCTATGGCCGACTCTCGGTTGAAAAGAGCTTGGACAAAGTGGAATAGCGAGCTCATGACATTGCTTCATTTATCAGTGAGATTTATTCCAATCATCTTTGAATTATTTTTATTTCAATTTCAATTGTGTTGTGAATTATGACCAACTTGAACTAAACTACTTCCAAAACGATATGTGACTAAGTACTTAGAGTTGGCCGCCAGCTAATCTCCGCAGATCGTGATTGGACCTACGGAGGTTCATCAAGATAAGCGTGATTCGACTGCTCATCAGTTCCCATATGCCCTTGACTATGGGCCAAGGACACGGAATGGAAAATCTCGACAATGTCATAATCCAATAAAAAGTGGACACGATAGACCGTCCACTCATCAGCGTTCACATCTGACTTGGAGACCAAAGAAAGACTTCGAGCGAATGTGACTCGATCATCCACTCCCCGGATCATAAAACGAAGCTCAAAAAAATATGTATGCCTCTCCCGAAGCTCACTGATGCCGGGATCCAACTAGAGTGGACGTGATTTGACCGTCTACACATCGACTCCTTCCCTGGACATGTAGGGCAATTCGAAAGCTCAACTTAAAGTAGCCGCAATTGACTGCCTACTCATCAACCACCGCTCTCAACACATGGACACGACTACAGCCTGAAATGGATGCGACTTAACTGTCCACCTAATAACTCTCTACCTAAATTTTACAGGAAGAGTATGAAGCAAAATGTACAAGACCTGATTATCCAATGCCAGCATGGATGTGATCTAACCATCCATAACTTACCTCCTCCCTCAATTTGATCGGAAGAACTGCAATCACTAAGTGGACGTGAATTAACTATCCATTTGTTAAATTTTGTCTTGAATGCCGAGGGAAGAGTTCCATTCCATGGGTGAAAGTCGTTCTATCATTCATCCGACAACTTTTACCTCGATATGACAATGAAGTACAAATCAAAAATAGGTGTGACTGACCACCCATCGACCAATTTTGGTCCCCGAAGCAGGGACTGGAGTATAAACATAAATCAGGTGCGGCTGACTGCCCATGAGATAACTCTAAGTCCTCAGAGTGCGGACTGGAGTATAAACATAAATCGGGTGTTACCAACTGCCCACAAGATAACTCTAAGTCCGCAGAGGGTGAACTGGAGTATAAACATAAATTGGATGTGAATAACCGCCCACGAGATAACTCTAAGTCCCTAGAGCATGGACTGGAGTATAAACATAAATCGGGCGTGACTGACATCCTACGAGATAACTCTAATCCCCAAAGCATGGACTGGAGTGTAAACATAAATCAGGTGTGATTGGCCGCCCATGAGATAACTCTGAGTCCCCATAGCGCGGATTAACGTATAAACATAAGTCAGGTATGACCGACTGCCCACGAGATAACTCTAAGTCCCCAGAGCGCGGACTGGAGCATGAACATAAATCGAGCGTGAACTGACCACTCGCAAAACAAATCTAATTCCTTAGAACTCAGGTGGGAGTATAGCCACGAACGGTATGAGACTTGACAGTCCATGCAGTACATTTTTAAACCCAAGACCGGGGTTAGAAGTGTGATTCTCCAAGGAATGACGGTGATAGCTCAACACTGCAACTCATATCTCGTGCTTACAACAACTCAAGGCCACGACCTTAGCAAGGCCTTGAGATCGATTAATCAAATCAGCATTTAATTCTACGAGCAACGACTCACAAATGCATAAAATGAAAAATATTGTAGTTTGGACATTTGAACAAGTAAATGCCGAAATCATACGTAGGAACAAAAAAATTCTTATTCACACGGAATTGGTTATGCATCACACAATTCTACTCAAAATACAGGACAAAAGTGAAGGGCTATGCCCAAACAAATGCAACCAACAAAAAGAGAAATGATCATCTGAATTATTTACATGTTCGAAGATTACCTTTTGGATTTTCTATCCTTCTTTTGCTTCTTCGGAGTGGTTGCCTCTGAACTACCATTCGACCCCCACTTTGACCCTTTACCACTTCGTCTTCTCTTCGAAGGAGGTTCCTCGGCCGTATGGACCAAGGAGGTATCATTTTTGGAAGTAGAAGGGATGGAGGCATCTTTAACACTAAAAGCATAGGGAATGTCATTTGGAGGAATCGTCCCATCAGAAGGGATCGTCTGAAGTGGGGAAGAAATTAGTTCATTTGAGACTGAATAAATAGGATCACCCTTTATCTTCCTTTTTGATAGCTCCTCTCGCTCAATCCACTCTTTCATACCGAGCCCACTAACGAGATTTGAAGAACTGGTGACCAAGACTTTCTCATTAAAAGGTATTTCGTGGTGTGGGTCGCTTCCCTCCTTGGATATCACCTTTATGAATTGATCGTCAAAAACAAAGGTATCTTCATGAGCGCTTTGAGTGGCGGCCGAAATCTAACTTTAACAGATTCTATCGTGGCCGTTTGCGACTCCAACTATGGCTTTTGTGATGGAAGAGGAGCAATGCTTGACGGATCCAAAATTGAGGAAAAATAGGCGAAAAGATTAGAAATATCAATCGATAGCACCCCAACCTTGTGGAAGATGGAAAAAGTCGATGGAATACCTTCTTCAATATGAACTCCAGGTTGAGCTAGAGCGTCTTCAGAAATGCACTAGAGAATTGGAGATAGGCATGGTTTGTTCGGATCATACCCGGGGATAGTTGAGGAGCTCGCTATAGAGCTAGACATGACTTGGGACACCGGGGGAAATTCAGCTGCGATGTCAAATTGCGTCGATCCGAATCCTTCGCCCTCTTTATGCGAAGGAGCAACCACATACTTTTTCTGAAGAGAAACCTGAATGTCATGCAATATTTTGGGTTCATCGCCTAACAGCACTTCGCTTTCGAGTTTAGACACATTGACATCCTCTGAGTCATGAAGTTTTTTCTCTTCCGCGACAAGAAATTCCCAAGCATGATGGAATTAATAAGGATAGTCTTCACCGAGCCACGTTAAAAATTCCTATACTTGAGAACATTGGTGTTGTAGAGAATGAGAAGCGGGCCAAGCTCGTTCATTATCTCTTTTTTGACCTTATCTTTGGTAGCTTCCGCTTCATGTTGAATGAGTGCGTCGACATTTTTGGCCTATTCAATAGCGATGTCTCTTTCAAGCCTGACAGAAATCAACTCTTTGCAAGAATCCTGAGCGATCTTCTAAGCATCATCCTTTTCTTTAGTCGCATATTCAAGCTTGGCCTTGAGATCAGCTATTTCCTTCAAGGTTGCAGACTCATTATTCTGAGCCGCATCTCGCTCGAGCGCTATCTCTTGGTTCCGATGATGCAATACTTGGACCATATCGAGATGGATGGTTTTCATCTCCTCCCTAGATTTCGTGGCAGCTTTAGCCTTCCATTTTCTATTAAGGCAGTTCTAGAGGCTTCCAGCTCATTTCTCAAAAGTGTCGATGATTCTTTTGTCTTGGGCCTCTTGGTAGGGGGGCGGATAAATAGAATAAGTAATATTGTACTGGTGGAGTAGACGGTTTTGAATGGAGAATGCAGAATAGAATCATCATCAAGACAGATGCCAAATGTTTTAGCTTTTCGATCTTTGTTGCACGCTCAAAGGAAACTCTTGACATTTTCTTCGTTGCTTTCATCCACTCCCTATATTGCATATGTTATCTGTAAAATATTATCATAAATAAAAGTATGAAAGAAGGAACACGAGAGCATTGATAAAGATCAGAAAGCACCAAGATGGTCTGGTTAAAATTAGCTTTCAACAAGGAGATGAAAGCGCTAGCAGTATCTTCAAGAAGATAAAAATGACGTCTCGACAGTGTCAACAGAGAGCTTTCGACAAGGTCGAAGCCTACCTTTCGAAGGAAATAGAAAACATATTAACAGCTCCCAAAGTACTTGAAAGACACCTCTCGAAGGCAGTGGATAGTAGACTCTCTACATTTTGCACCAAACCATTTGAAATGTCTTGGTTTCACCTTCATTCACCTCCGCCAGAGATGTATTCAACCAATTTAGCCCTTTCGAAAGCGTATATAGCCTTTCGAAACGGTTGGAACCACTCTCACCTACGAAAGAAGAACCATGCATCTATCACCGTAAAAGCACAAGTTCCAAGTAAGTCAAGGCAAAAGCTTTTGAAGAAGACCACTTACAACAAAGCCTTTTAGGTGTTTCGACTCATTCGAAGCCATAAGAAGGCATGTTTCAACAGCATCGAAGGCCAGCGCGCAGGTCGACTCATTCAGCACATCAATATTCAAGTCAAAAGTGCATTGATAGACCTTTCAGCTAGGTCGAAAGGCTATCAATCAATCCTTTTGACAAAATTGAAAAGAAACAAAGCAAGAGAAAGAAGCCCGGCCTCCAGTGGCAATAGAAGGATGACTAAAACCCTTTTGACCAGGTTGAAAGCTATGCTCAATGGACATTCATGAAAGAAGAGAGGTTGACCTTCTGACCGCGTTGAAAGCTTGGGTCAAAAAGTCCCAACCCGCACTTATAAATACAACCCCAAGGGTTGGTTGTAGGGATCCGATTTTTCTTTCAATTCTCACTTGTTCTTCTAAAGCTTGTAAATCCTAGTTCCCAAATCAAATTGGGGGATTTGGTCAATTTGTATAGTTTAGTTCAACAAAAAGAAAGATTGTGATATTCTTGATTATATAGCGGCTAGAGACCTTTATCTCGGACAATTCATCCTATCAGCTATCGATTTTTCGAAAGGGATCCTTTCGATTGAGTCCAAACACCCAGCTAACACATATTTTAAGAATTTAGCCTAAATCTATAACACAGAAGAAGTCTACCCTTTCGACCACGTCGAAACCCTTCCAGTTCTACTTTTTCCAGAATCCATGAAGTCTCCAACCTAGGCCACCTTAACTACATCGAAAGGTGGTTTTGTCAAGATCGTCTATCGACCAATGCGAAAGGTTTCCCCAAGGAGGAGTTAGCCTTTCGACTGCGTCAAAAGGTCAAAGGAAGCGTCCTGAACCATCTTTTTCAGCCTGAAAAGTGCTAGTGACCTTTACTTTTTTGAATGGAGATTTCAAAAGTATCACCCATACTCCAATTTGAAATTTGAGGCATTGACAAGTTTTCTTGTCAGCGCTAGAAGGAGGGCTCGAACCTCTGTTCACTAATCACTTTCATCACAGATTAATTGCATAGAGTACTTCGTTCAAAAGAAGAAGACGGAGGAAGCAGCGAATAATATCGATATCTCAGATGAAGAAGCAATTCCATAATCAACTTTGAAAAAAAATATAATCTTGAATTTCAACTTAGAGAAGGTGGAAATTGGACAGACAACAACTTTAATATGAATGAAAAACAACGAAGTTACAGTCCAGATTCAACCACAAAAAATGATGGCTATGCACGGACTTCTTGAAATGGCTCTATATATCTCAAGCATTATTAAAGACTATGGAAGGAGAAAATTTGGTACAATCTTCGAAGGGGGCAAAAGATGAAAAGCTAAGCCAAGATAATAAAGTGGAAATAGTCTAGCCTTAGAAGACAATAAAAGTCACTGCAACAACATTCTCAACCAAATCACAAAGGATACAGTAAGAGATGTACTCCTTGAATTGGAGAAATATGTTATCCTGCAAACGACTCCCTTTTCTGAAGAAATAATGGTAGCTAGTCTCCCTCCTCGCATCCAAATTCCTTCATTAAAGTATGATGGGACTACTGATCCAAATGATCATCTTTTAGTTTTTGAAAACTGGATGAACTTATATAACACCCCAAAGGCAGTTCGCTGCAAACTCTTTCCAATTACTTTTCAAGGAACGGCTGTCAAATGGTTTAGATGTTACAAAAAAGGAATTATCCATTCCTAAGAACAATTCTTCAATGAATTTATAACCCAATTTCATGCATTCAAAGATTCAACTATAGATTTTAGCTTGATGGCTGCTATCAAACAAGGGCCAGAAGAGCCACTTGACAAATACATAAAAAGGTTTAATTCAGAGGCATTAAGAATAGAAGAGGTGCAAGCAATAGAGAAAAGCTTATCGCAATTCGGTCGGGATTGATTGAGCAAACTCCTTTCTAGAAGGACTTTTGCATTAATGGATGTAAGGATCTGTAACATTTCAATTTCCAAGCAGAAAAGTTTATTCGAATGGTAAAATTGCATCATGTCATAAAGAAATATGAACAAGAACAAAAGGAAGAAAAGTCTAATTTCAAGCATTCTAGCAAAAAGCCTAGGTGGAAGGAAAAAAAGAGACAGTGAGACAGTAACACATAAGTACAAACCAGTGGAATTGAGCAAACCTCTTTCCTATATCTTTGAAATGATAAAACATGATGAGAAATTTTCCATTTCGTATAAGACATGGACTCCAGCAGAGCCTTGAAAGGGAAGGGATTATTGTGCTTATCATGAAGTGAATGGATATGGAACTGACAATTGCAATGTTTTGGAAAAAATAGTTCAAAACCTGATCAAGTCTGAATACTTAAAAGAATTTGCCAAAGAGGATTAGGAGATCCTCCACCTTGAAGGGAGCAATTCAATCATTTAAAGCCCTGATAAGGAATCTCTCTCGCATCTTCATCTTCAAACTTTGATCAAGCTATGAAATTTGACAGCCCCTGTCTACTATAAATTTCCCTTGCTTATATTTTTCTAAATTCTATTGTACTTTGAATTAGTCATATATTAATACAAAATTCGAGTGTCTTTATAGGTATAAACAAAATCAATCCATGGCACGCAACATGCTTCGAAGGAACAACAAAACTCTGCCTTCTTAAGGCGGACTACTTAAATTCTGTGAGCGAGACGATTCATCCCCTTCTCAAAGTTTGAATCAATGTTGTGTAAAGAACTACTTCCACGAAACCCAAGATAATAGTCAAATTTCAACTGCAAGACTATGAGGGGTAAATATCTAAAACTCTCCCAAAAGAAGGGATTCGTAGAAAAAGGCATGTCCTTACTCGTGGATATCTATTAGACCATGAATTATGGCTTTTTGGACTCACGAGCAAATCATTTCTTTTGCTAAGCAAGACCTGAAGAAGCGCTATCATATATATGGTACATATTGACTCTGTTACTTTACCATTTGTAAATAATTTTCTCATATAAGTTTTAAGAAAGTTAATTTTAAAAGGGTCGAGAAATATTTTCTCATATTACCTTATAACTAAGGGGGATTAAATATTTTTTTACTTCAAAAGACAAACTTACACAATCTTTAAAAGAATACTATTTAGTATTAAATGCATGTCAAAGACTTCCAACTAAACAATTTTAATGTTTCAAAGTTTTCTAAAAAACTATTGGAAAGGAGAAAGCCTATTCTTTCTTTTTCAGAGAAAGTTTTTGGGTTATCAAAAGGTCATCAACAAAACTCAGATTGGAGAATCCTATTCTCAACTAAAAGACATTGGTTCATGAATCATGACCTCTCAGTCTCCTATTTGAGATCTGCGTCTCTACAGTGAGAATGATTTAAAAACCTTTACTAAAGGCAACAATGCAA
This sequence comes from Allium cepa, assembly GCA_030765085.1. NCBI lineage: Eukaryota > Viridiplantae > Streptophyta > Magnoliopsida > Asparagales > Amaryllidaceae > Allium > Allium cepa. Next base: position 876,822,475 of record CM060932.1, on the reverse strand, counting down.
AAAGATGCTTTTGTGATCAAAACTCTCTTTTCGGAAAAATAACCTTCCGATATATTAGAGGGGCTCATCTATAAGAATCATTTGGTATTTAGAAGGCTGTTTATAAATATTTTAATTGATCAAAAATGATTTCTACGCAAAAGTTTTAGCTTACGGCCAATCCATAGCACCTCCAAAAAGGAGGGGGTCTTGTACCCACCAAAAGCCTACTGCCAATCCGTAGCATCTCCTAAGATGGATGGACAAAAGCCTATGGCCAAAATTCATAGCACCTCCTAAGATGGCGGGACAAACTCCTATGTCTAATCTGTAGCATCTCCTGGAAGGAGGGTAATATCCTCTAACTTCCATATCACCCCTTAGGAAAGGGTCAGGATAAGCACCCATCAAACAACCTTCTAGAGGAAGGTCAAATCAGCAAATACAACATCCCTTAGAACCAAGGAAAGCCCAGAAGGGCCACCAAATAAAAGAAGAAAGACAAAGATGTCTACTACTTAAAACAAAAGTCAGAATCCAAGAGAATAAAGGGTTAAAGAAAGAAATCTATCCATCATCTAAAACAGAGATGAAACCCAAGAGGAGGTACAAACAAAGGCAAATGGACTAAGATGTCCAAAGCTATAATTGAAAACAGACAAAGAGTCTAAAATCATATCCAAAAGAGACAAAATATGGGCTAACGAATCTTAGAACATCCAATGTTTGGAAAATGATTTCCCTATAAAAGGATCACAAATCTTGCATTCAGAAAATAGACACAAGACAAGGAAAGGGATAAAGAAATCTTTAACATAAGATGGAAAGCAAAAATCTACACAAGAATTAAGAGAGCATAATAAATAGCAAATTGTGGCTATAAAGATAAAAGTCACTTTACTCATGGATTAAATGGAGTAAACCACATCTGAATTCCCAGAAATAGGGTGACCCCTTAGGATAGAGGAGTCTAGATACTAAATGTGGAACCACTATTCCGAATGATTGCAGGACATTACAAAACTACGCACTTCTAACTTATAAGTCCAGGAATCGTTTGCTTGAACTTATTAAGTTTACCTTTACTGGACATATTTCTGATTTTGTGTTTATACTAGATGAATTTCTAAAAATTTATTGCCAAATGAGATCCTAGCAAAAATTTTAGTTAAATTTCCGATTTGTCTTCATAAAGACTTCACTCTGGGTTTTATCAATCCTAAACCCTTATATTGACTTTATGATAATTTATAGGTTTCACATTCTTAGTTTCATTAATGAATTTACGTAAGTGGTTTCTTACTGAATTCCTGGTTTCGTGAATTCTCAATTCCCTCGTTGGCTTTTTACAATGATTTATGGACTTTATATATTTGGATTTTCATGACGATTTCCTATTGATTGTTTTTTATGAGTTCTTGACTTCTAAACTCCTTTATTGGGTTTCCATGATGGGTTATGAACCACCCACTGAATTTTTGACTTTGAACTAGAATAAATTTAGGGTATATTGTTTGGCGGATGCGATTCCAAAGGTTCCTGATTACATTTTTAAACTTTTAAAATTTCTAGTTTCTTATTATAATGATCATCCGTTTCAATAGAATCTAAGCTTCCCTGGTGATTTTTGTGAAGATTTGTGAATTTCACATTCTTGATTTTCTTACTTGGGTTTTTGATGATCTTTTATCAGATTTTTGTCTTGATGATTGCAAACATTCCCTGTTGATTTTCATAATGATTTGTGAATTTCTGATTTCCTTATTGGATGTGATGTATGATAATCCCTTAATGAGATTTTTGATTTAGTGAATTCCAAATTTCCTAGTGGATTTTTATGGTGATTGATGATTTTTGTATTCTTAATTTCCTCAATGAATCTTTGATGATCTCTTATTGATCTCTTATTGTATTTCAAATACAATGGATTTTGAGTTTTCTCGCTAGATTTATAATTATTCATGAATTTCACTGATTAGAATTTTGAGGATCTCTTGTCTTCTTTCTACGCTTCCTTGAGGATTTTGATGATGATTTATGAATATAATATTCTGATTTTCTTGGATTCATGACGATCACATATCGAATATTTGGTCTTATGAATTCTAAAGGTTTTAATTGGTTTTCATGGTGATTTGTGGATTTTACATTCTTGGTTTCATATATAGATATTTGTGACGAATTCTTGTTGGACATCTGGTTTCTAAATCTTTTATTCTCCTTGTTGAATCTTCATGATGTTTTATGGGTTTCATATTTCTGATTTCCTTATTGGATTTTTGATCATCTCTTATCGCATTTTTGATTTTATAAATATCGTTATGGAATTCCCATAATAATTTACGAACTTTTTATTGGATTTTCGAATTTGAATTCTATGCATGACTTTCCCAATACCAGTTGGACTTTCATCAAAGTGCAGGAATGAATTAAGTCATAGCAAAGAAACTAGATAAGGCCAACGAAAGTATGAAATTAATAACTATAGGATGAAAGAAACCTAACTCAAGAAAAGGAGATCTAGGGTATATGATAACTTTCTTCAAGGGTTCATTTATTTGAGCCAATGTCTGCTAATCAGGTGATATTGTTTTATATTCTTAATAAGAGAAGTTTAATCACATATTACTCAGAATAATTTATTCAAAGATGCTACTAAATAACATTTGGAACATTGACTTCACAAGTTTAGGATTATCCATTAAGGTCTCATAGTTAGGTGCGATTCTTATAATAATTTTTAATTGCTTTGTAGGAAGTAAAGAGAAAGAATAATTAGAGTTTTTGTCCTAAAGAACAAAAACTTCTTTCATACAAAGGGGGAGCTAAATGTTACTCCATAAAATATTCTTAGAAATAAAAGTATAAAAGAAGGAACACGAGAGCATTGATAAAGATTAGAAAGCACAAAGATGGTCTGGTTAAACATAGCTTTCAATAAGGATATGAAAGTGCCAATAGTACCTTTCGAGAAGATCAGAAGGACATCTCGATAGTGTTAACGGAGAGATTTCGACAAGGTGGAAAGGCTACCTTTCGAAGGCAATAGCAAAAAATTAACAGCTCCCAAAGTACTTTAAAGACACCTCTCGAAGCCAGTGGATAGCAGATTCTCTACTTTTTGCGCCAAACCATTCGAAACGTCTTGGTTTCACCTTCATTCACCTCTGCTAGAGATGTATTCAACCAAATTAGTCCTTTTGAAAGTGTATATAGCCTTTCGAAATGGTTGGAGCCACTCTCACCTATGAGGAATGAGCCACACATCTAACACCATAAAAGCATAAGGTTCCAAGTTAGTCAAGGTAGAAGATTTTGATGAAGACCACTTACAACAAAGCCTTTTAGGTGTTTCGACTCATTCAAAGTCAAAAGAAGGTATATTTCAAGAACATCAAAGGCCAGCGCCCAAGTCGACTCGTTCGGCACATCAATATTCAAGTCAAATGCTTATCGATAGACATTTCGACAAGGTCGAAAGGCGATCAAGTAACTCTTTTTGATGAATTCAAAAAGAAACAAAGCTGAAGAAAGAAGACCAACCTTAAAAAGTAATAGAAGGATTACTAAAAACCTTTCGCCAGGTCGAACGGTATGGCTCAACGAACATTCATGAAAGCAGAGAGGTTGACCTTTCGACCGCGTTGAAAGCTTGGGGTCGAAAGGTCCCAACCAACACTTATAAATATGACTCCAGGGGTCAGTTGTAGGGATTTAATTTTTCTTTCATTCTCACTTGTTCTTTCTAAAGCTTGTAAACCCTATTTCCCAAATTAAATTAGGGTATTTGGTCAATTTTACAATTGAGTTCAATAAAAGAAAGATTGTGATATTCTTATTTATATAATAGCTCAAAAACCTTTATCTCGGATAATTCATCCTATCAGCTATCAATTTTTTTGAAAGGGATCCTTTTGATTGAGTCGAAACCCCTAATTAACACATATCTTAAGAATTTATCCTAAATCTTAACATAGAAGAAGTCTACCCTTTCGACCATGTCGAAACCCTTCCAGATCTACTTTTTCTAGAATCCATAAAGTCTCCAACCTAGGTCACCTTAACTACATTGAAAGGTTGTTCCATCAAGGTCATTTATCAACCAAAATGCGAAAGGTTTCCCCAAGGAGGAGTTAGCCTTTCGACGCACCTCAACCATATTTTCAGCCTGAAAAGTGATAGTGACCTTTACTCCTTCGAAAGGAGATTTCAAAAGCATAGTCAATGCTCCAATTTGAAATTTGAGGTGTTGACAAGTTTACTTGTCAACAACATATGAATGTCAGTGATGCAATTGATGGTTATCTTCTGAACATTATCTGAAACCCTCTTTAAGTTAGGAGAAAAATAGAATCCTTCAAAGTATAAGTTCCAAAATTCTTCATAAAGCTGTGCCATACGAGCAGTTGGATTGATTGTAAGACCTTCGGGAGTAGCTTCGAATTCAGAACTTTCTTTGCCAGGCTTGTGGGCAGTAGTGTATTCACTATGGCAGCGGCGCTCGCTCGACTGCTGAGAACGAGATGGAACCAAGGGTTTTGGAGTCATTGGAACGGTGGAAGGACCACGAGGAGGATCGATGGACAGGTCGTACGGTCAGCTAGTCTTTTAGGACCTTTCGGAGGAGGAGATCTCGATCTATGTTTATCTTGAGCTGGCATATCCCCATCATCTATTTCTTGATAACCCCAATCGTGCCTGGAATGATAACTAGGATCATAATAATCGCGACTGCCGCGATAGGAGTCGGAACGCAAACCCGAGGACTGATGATGTATGTCCCGAAGCGAATCAACCATGTTCCTCTTCCTCACTATCATTCCTGCAAATAAAAAGGATATCAATCAATTTTGAGTATTAGAAAGAAAGTACAAGTCAAGTACAATGCAGTATTGAATAGTGCAAGTGTGTGTAAGTGTCCTAGTGTAACTCACCCCAATAGACCAGGTGCAGGAGCTTTGTTCATTGGTGTAACCTCCCCTTTGGAAGTAGGGATCTATGAGCCAATTCTGATGGGAGACTCTGAACCTCCAATGCTCACGTCAGTAAAATGTTAGGCATCAAGATCAGGTGGAATTGGTAAATCAGACAAAGGGTGTAATGGTGGATCCATCAATGATTTAGATTGCTCAAAGATGCGAATTCTTGGAAGCCTGTGTACGAATGTTTTGTTTTTTCTCTTGACCGTGACCTGGGGTTGTGAGACTTGCGAGGATCATACACCGACCCCATGATCAGATTTATCATCATCATGACCAGGTGCATCTTCACCATGCCCTACAGCATTAATATCAGCGGACTCTTGAGTACTCGTGACTGGGGGCACCACGGGACCAGATTGACTATCTCTTTGAGTGACTATGGCCCATGATCTTATCCCCACCTTTTGGGTAGTTTTAGTTAGTCCCATACTGAGGCCCTCTTCTATCAAACCAGAAGTAATGAGACGTTAAACCCTAAGCAAATATTTTATATTTCTATCCTCAAGTGGAGCATTCCTAAAAATCGAGACCGCCCCTTCATAAATATCGCCGCTAAGCCGGGTAACGACACTTGTAAATGAGTAACATCGTCAGAAAGGCAACCTGGATATTATTTTCCTACGTTATTATGAAACTGGTGGGTAATGTTTACGCCTTTCTGGCCATTGTCAAGCGAAGCCAAGCGAGCAGCGAACAAAGAACCGTTCCCTCTTGAAGGCACTTAATTTGTTCCACGTACTAGTCAAAATTTGGCATTCCTTTATCGACTCAAGAAATGCGAATAGAGACTCCCAGCTCGCCGTTCAAAAGTAAAAATAAATCGAATATCTTCAATAGTGGGTGGATGGTGCAGAAACTTCATAAAAATCATATAAGTACAATTAAGGGGCATGTATCCATTCTGATGGAGTTGTGCTGGAGCTATCCTTAAGAATATAAGACCTCCCGGATATATGAGTTAAAAGGCGGGATGCATCCCGCCTAGCATATGAACTTGTTGTTGAATATGCGCTTATATGATTTTTGTTTGATGATAATAAACATATATACATTCATTTAAATGTATTTGTTAATGTACTATTTTATTTTTCATAGGTTAAATAAATATTTGCTGGATAAAATTAAATAACACAGAATTTGAATTCAAACAGAAATTTTATTCAAACAAATATTTATTACAATTTTGAATAGTACAAATTCAAGATTTCACTATTCCCTATACAACTTTGATACAAATTCAATTACATCACAATTTTACATTTACAGTTGACCTCACTACATATCACTCACACTCGTATTTATCTTCAACTTCATTCCAGTTAGAATCCAACATCTGAGCAATCTGCAAAAATATTCACTAACGCAGTAAAATTGAAAAAGAAATACTTTTGAAATACAAAATAAAATGTGAATTTTGTAAATAATATTTTCCTCAGTTATATGGGTTGTTCGTCATGATTTATATTTGAATTCATCACACACGAATAATGTGACATGCACAGTGTATCACTGTACATGCCACAAGGTCGTGCACACCGAAATACACTTGATAATGTTACAGGGACAGGTAAGCACGGGTCAAACCCAAATTATCGGATTCAACTCAGGTGAAATATAGATAAAATCACAACACACGCACAAGGTCAAACCCGAACTATTAGCTGGATTCAACACAGGGCAGGTGTACAGGCTACGACTACAAGCATGAAACAGTTCCATATCCAAGCAACATTGAAAAGTAAGGAACCGACTACAAAAACTAATGTCAAAGTCGAACCCAGATAAAAATGAAGCCACAGCAATCAGATGCCAACAAGCCAACATAGCTGCAGTATGCATCAGTGCATATATGAAGTGACTCAAAACAGATAACCAGTGATACAAGTAACATGAGTAGACCCAAACAATACATACACCAGCCTCAATAATGAAGATACCAAAACCAGAATGCAAGTGGATGAACAGAGAGATATACACAATGAAGGCAAGAACAGTAGCCTCGACACAAGTACACATAGGTGGTGAAATTACAAAGACCACAACAAACTTTAAATGACACAGTGAAAATTCGACAAGCACATGAGCAACTATTTTTCACAAGCAAGAAGCTGACAGCAAGGATTAGAATGCATCAGTGTGCAAAGAGCTCGAACAAAAGATATGGCAACTCAACAATACAAAAACTACAATAATCAAATGAAGACAGCATCTTCTACAACTGAAATGCAAGTAGATCAAATGATGTGTTAAAAGCAACAGTCAGCAGTGCAAACAAATGTATAGAGTACCAACAGACTCGAGAGCTATCAGAATAGCATAAAGCATGTACACAGTTCAACATGACTAAAAGCACAGTGGAATGAAGTACATGAAAATAGCAGAGGGATGCACACAGATATGGCCAGAGACGAAGATGACCAAAAATTCATGTAATTCATGAAATCAGAAATGGCCGAAGTCAAAAGCAAAACAACATCATGGTGACCACGAAATTGAATCAACACCGTGTCAACCAAGTAACATGAGTATATACGAATTGAAGAAGTAAGTGACATCATAAACATCTATACGAAAGTCAACGATCAAGCAATATCAGTTGACAAAGTCAAATAGAGAATATACGACGCAAATCTAGGGTTACAAACCCTATATAAACAATCATCATCGGCAATCTCAAATTGATCGAATTCAAGCATACAAACAGAAAAGCAAAAAGAGTACATACCGAAGCTTTTCAAATTCGATCAATTCGAAGCAGTCATAGTGCACAAAGGAAACCAGCGATTGACAAAAGAACGCTGAGTCAATAATTCAATCACAGTCGCAAGCTTCGAATTTCAAAAACCCTAGTTTGGATCGAAGAGAACGAAGTCCTAAATTTGCAAGAGGAACGACCGCCATTATTCACGAAAAGGAACAGATCAACTAAATGTCGAACGGGCCAGAATAGAATAAGGAGAACGGGCCGGTTTTGTTTTTAAAAAGGGTTTTTCATTTTTAATTAGTGTTTTTGTGTATTTGTTTTTTAATTTGCTTTTTAAATTTACTTTTAAATTTTAAACCGTTATATTTACTAGTCGTGTGACTAGGGGACAAGCTACGTGGCGTAGCTTGAGAATTCGCAACTCAGTGGCTGAGTTGTGGCAGGGTTTTGAGCGTAGAGTTAGGATTAGTCGATAGCGGGTGTCGCGAGTTTACGTGTGTAAGCGTCTTACTATCTAATTCTAGTAGAAACCTTGGGGGCAGCACGTAGGCAGGGTTTTGCCGAAGCTGGGTAAATTCTGTGTCGTTCTATTTCTGCTTATTATTCTGCTATTATTGTGTGCTGCTATTGTTCTGTGATCTGTGTTGAAATTATTTTATAAGCTTCCGCAATTAATTTTATAATTTATACTATCACCCTATTCACCCCCCTCTAGGGTGAAATCGATCCTACAAGTGGTATCGGAGCTAGGAACAAAAGCCGTTTTTTGTTTGATTTTACAAAAAACCAATTTTTTATTTTAAAAAATTTGAATTTTTAAAATGGCTTCTTTTAATACTGCTTTTGCTGAGGGTCAATCCATAATTAGACCACCAATGTTCAATGGTGAATATGCTTATTGGAAAAATAGGATGGAAATATTTCTGAAAACCATTGACGCTTGGAATATTGTTGAGACAGGTTATAGAACACCGACTATAACTGTAGATAATCAGGAAGTAGATAAACCAAAGGAACAATGGACAGAACTAGAGAATAAATTACAAAATACTAATGCTAAAGCTATGAATTCTATTATCTGTTCATTGGATCAATTTGAATTTAATCGTGTCTCACATTGTCTAACTGCGCAGGAAATATGGCACACACTAGAAGTGACTCACGAAGGAACATCTCAAGTCAAAGAATCTCGCCTTGCCATGCTAAGCAGCGAATACGAGAATTTCACAATGGCGAAGGAAGAAAATGTCAAAGAGATGCATGGACGACTTTCCAATATCGTTTACAAATCAAAAGCTCTTGGAAAATCATACACAGAGTTGGAGATAGTCCGAAAAATCCTTAGAGTCCTTCCACGAAAATTTGAAGTAAAAGTGACTGCCATTCAAGAATCAAAAGATTTGAAACAAATGAAAGTCGAAGAACTCATCGGAAATCTCACAACTTATGAGCTAGAAATGAAATTCAAGGAAGAGCGTGAAGGAGGAGATACTCGAAAGAAATCAATAGCTTTCAAAGGAACAACTGAAAGTGATGACGATGACGATGACAATGCAGCAGCAGAATTGGAGCTATTAATAAAGAAATTCAAAAAGTGGAATTACAAATATGGAAATTCAGCTCGAATTCAAAAGGCGAAAAGCAGAATAGCCAAAGCACTAGACTACTCTGAAGAACAGGAGATTATCTGTCATAAGTGCAACCAACCCGGACACATCAAGCCCAATTGTCCTCGAAATCGACGCAGCTTTGGAAAGAAACAGAAAAAGAAAAGTTTTGCAGCCACTTGGGATGAAATGGATGAGAATGATAAAAATACTAGCAGTGAGAGTGAGAAAGCAGATACGTGCCTTCAAGGAAATATAACTGATAGCGACGATGACGAGCCAAGCGAGGTATCAAAACTTACTCACTCTGAATTACTTATTTATTTCCATGAAGTAAATGGCTGTTTTGAACGACTTAGGGAGAAATATGCTAAACTTGAATCACAAAAAGTTATTTTGATAGAATTAAATGAACAGCTTGACCAATTAGTTAAAACCTATCAAAGTAGGATCCCTAAGTGTGATAAGTGTCCAACATTCGAAGAGGAAATAAAAAAAATCAGAAATCAATATAAAATCACTTGAAAATGAAATTCTGATTTTAAAAGAGAATGAAAATACTAGGAGAGAGAATTCTATTAAAAAGTGCACATAATTGTTAAACGAAAATGAATCTCTCAAAACACAAGTCCAACAATTGTCAACGACTTCAGATAAATTTTCAAAAAGTGAAAAATCGTTGAATATGCTATTAGGAAAGCAAGCTGTTAATACGGTTAGACAAGGACTTGGATATAGTAAATCGAAAATTGTTGAAAGCAATATTAATCAAGTCAACTCTATGTGCACAATTTGTAGAAAATATGGACACGATCACAATAATTGTTGGTATAGACCCAAACATGTGAAAACCATACCAATTTGGGTTCCAAAAGGCACAAATATAAAATCTCTCAAAGTTAAAAAAATTTGGGTGCCAAAAGGAACATATATAAACAGTTTTGAGTCTCCACAAAATTATTTTTCTAAATATTCTGCCACTAACAACCATGGACCTATAAAAACAAATAGGTCACATAAATCTTTTCCCGTGTAGGTGTGGTGGCAGGCTAAGGAACAACAACAGTGTTTTCTGGATTTTTGGCTGTTCCAGAAAAACAACGGATGATAAAGCAAAGTTCCTTAGCCTATTATAAAGGTGATAGAATCACAATGGATAAACAACAAAAATATCGTAAAGGTAAAACAGGTAATGGTATATTTATTTGAACGATATATTAAATGTGATGATCCGCACCATAGTCTGAATTAAAATCAGCCAACATTGAGATGGTGAAGAGATGATGATTTTGACTCTGACTTATTCAACATAGTTGGCCAATTATATTCTTATGCCAAAAACACTATAATAATCTCTAGATTCTTTGAATTACTTCATATATATCATTTTGGATTAAAAATAGTGTTTTGTTGGATAATAATACATTTGGTTATAACTCGGCTAACTCTATATTCACGGTTTTTGATTATTTACACGTCTTCATTTCAAATTCAAGAGAATGTCATTTAAATTACTGTTAAAATTGAGTTTGAAATTTTTGATGCACACTTCATGATTTGGTCGATCAAATTCAATTAATGATAACTTTTGAGTGAAAAAGAAATTCAGATGCAGATTACACTGGTAATCTAGTTGATAGAAAAATTACTAGTTGAACGTGATTTTTGAGACATTTAGTAACTGCATCGTTTTTCAAAGAAAATATCTGCAGATTTTTCATTTCAAATAATTTTCAAATAGCAGAAATTTTCTTATAAAACCCCTCGATAAAATCATTTTTGACCATATTTTCAAATTAGTCATCTTGAAAAATTGGTTTCATAATTATGTTTGAATTTGATTTTAAATGACTATTTTGACTAATCTGACTCCCTAAAGATTATCGGAAAGAAAAATAGTGATTGAAAAAGTGATGAGTATTGATATTGATCATATATTATGACTTGAGACAGTATAATTAGTAAATTTCTTTAGAAATTTAAACAAGAGTTATAAAAAAATTTGTTGGTAAAAATTCCATGACCATCTCTATCTCTATCATATTTCTAACGACCACCACTCATCAAAATTCTATATAGTTTGTCGATATGTGGTATTCGTTTTTCATTTTTCATTTTTTTTCTTAAAAAAAAAGAAAAAGAGGTTATAATAATAAATAAATAAATAAATACCAAAGTATTCACTCTCGTTTAAAAGTCCTCACGGTTATGCATGGGTGAATTACTTGGAATTTGTTATGTGCTTCCATGCTCATTTAAAAGTCCTCGCGTTATGCATGTATGGAACGCATATCAAAAGTTGATTTTTAAAATAAATAAGTTGATTCTAATCCCATTTAAAAGTCCTCACGGTTATGCATGGTTAGAAGATACTTGAATTCATTTTTTTAAAACAAAATTGGAATACTACTAATCTCATTTAAAAGTCCTGACGGTTATGCATGGTTAGTAGATATTCAAATTCTTGATGTAAATATACCACAAATAGACACAACCGTATGGTTTTATATGATGACATCATTCCCATCATTCTAAAAGTGGAATATGCGCCTAACAAAATATTTATGATTTTTGTTTGATTTTTTATTGAAATTTAATATTTATATTCAATTGAGTTTTAACGTTGAATTAATATCGATCACTTTATCTCTATTTTCTCTAACACTATTACTCTTTTGCTGATAACAAAAGGGGGAGAGAAAAGTTAAGATTTTGTCAAATGAAAAATAAAATCAAGCAAAGGTCAAATAATTTTCCATTTGCATCTAGGCTCATTTGCATATTTATATTTGTATGCATATATGTAGGGGAGCTTTGTGTAGAGAGGAAGCATTTAATAGAGGGATCAATTAGAGCATATCAATGATCAAATACATTTAATATATTCAAAATCTTAAATATATGTTTGTTATCACCAAAAGGGGGAGATTGTTGAATATGCGCTTATATGATTTTTGTTTGATGATAATAAACATATATACATTCATTTAAATGTATTTGTTAATGTACTATTTTATTTTTCATAGGTTAAATAAATATTTGCTGGATAAAATTAAATAACACAGAATTTGAATTCAAACAGAAATTTTATTCAAACAAATATTTATTACAATTTTGAATAGTACAAATTCAAGCTTCCACTATTCACTATACAACTTTGATACAAATTCAATTACATCACAATTTTACATTTACAGTTGACTCACTACATATCACTCACACTCGTATTTATCTTCAACTTCATTCCAGTTAGAATTCAGCATCTCAGCAATCTGCAAAAATATTCACTAACGCAGTAAAATTAAAAAAGAAATTTTGAAATATAAATAAAATGTGAATTTTTGTAAATAATATTTGCCTCAGTTATTTGGGTTGTTCATCGTGATTTATATTTAAATTCATCACACACGAACAATGTGACATGCACAACGTATCACTGTACATGCCACAAGGCCGTGCACACCGAAATACACTTGATAATGTTACAGGGACAGGTAAGCACAGGTCAAACCCAAATTATCGGATTCAACTCAGGTGAAATATAGATAAAATCACAACACACGCACAAGGTCAAACCCGAACTATTAGCTGGATTCAACACAGGGCAGGTGTACAGGCTACGACTACAAGCATGAAACAGTTCCATATCCAAGCAACATTGAAAAGTAAGGAACCGACTACAAAAACTAATGTCAAAGTCGAACCCAGATAAAAATGAAGCCACAACAATCAGATGCCAACAAGCCAACATAGCTGCAGTATGCATCAGTGCATATATGAAGTGACTCAAAACAGATAACCAGTGATACAAGTAACATGAGTAGACCCAAACAATACATACACCAGCCTCAATAATGAAGATACCAAAACCAGAATGCAAGTGGATGAACAGAGAGATATACACAATGAAGGCAAGAATAGTAGCCTCGACACAAGTACACATAGGTGGTGAAATTACAAAGACCACAACAAACTTTAAATGACACAGTGTACATGAAAATTCGACAAGCACATGAGCAACTATTTTTCACAAGCATGCATCAGTGTGCAAAGAGCTCGAGCAAAAGATATGGCAACTCAACAATACAAAAACTACAACAATCAAATAAAGACAGCATCTAGTACAACTGAAATGCAAGTAGATCAAATGATGTGTTAAAAGCAACAGTCAGCAGTGCAAACAAATGTATAGGGTACCAACAGACTCGAGAGCTACCAGAATATCATAAAGCATGTACACAGTTCAACATGACTAAAAGCACAGTGGAATGAAGTAAATGCAAATAGCAGAGGGATGAACACAGATATGGCCAGAGACGAAGATAACCAAAAATTCACGTAATTCATGAAATCAGAAATGGCCGAAGTCAAAAGAAAAACAACATCGTGGTGACCACGAAATTGAATCAACACCGTGTCAACCAAGTAACACGAGTATATATGAATTGAAGAAGTCAGTGACATCATAAACATCCATAAGAAAATCAACGATCAAGCAATATCAGTTGACAAAGTCAAATAGAGAATATACGACGCAAATCTAGGGTTACAAACCCTATATAAACAATCATCATCGGCAATCTCAAATTGATCAAATTCAAGCATACAAACAGAAAAGCAAAAAGAGTACATACCGAAGCTTTTCAAATTCGATCAATTCGAAGCAGTCGTAGTGCATAAAGGAAACCAGCGATTGAAAAAAGAACGCCGAGTCAATAATTCAATCACAGTCGCAAGCTTCGAATTTCAAAAACCCTAGTTTGGATCGAAGAGAACGAAGCCCTAAATTTGCAAGAGGAACGGCCGCCATTATTCACGAAAAGGAACAGATCAACTAAATGTCGAACGGGCCAGAATAGAATAAGGAGAACGGGCCGATTTTATTTTTAAAAAGGGTTTTTTATTTTTAATTAGGGTTTTTGTGTATTTGTTTTTTAATTTGCTTTTTAAATTTACTTTTAAATTTTAAACCGTTATATTTACTAGTCGTGTGACTAGGGGACAAGCTACGTGGCGTAGCTTGAGAATTCGCAACTCAGTGGCTGAGTTGTGGCTGGGTTTTGAGCATAGAGTTAGGATTAGTCGATAGTGGGTGTCGCGAGTTTATGTGTGTAAGCGTCTGACTATCTAATTTCTAGTAGAAACCTTGGGGGCAGCACGTAGGCAGGGTTTTGCCGAAGCTGGGTAAATTCTGTGTCGTTCTATTTCTGCTTATTATTCTGCTATTATTCTGTGCTGCTATTGTTCTGTGATCTGTGTTGAAATTATTTTATAAGCTTCCGCAATTAATTTTATAATTTATACTATCACCCTATTCACCCCCCTCTAGGGTGAAATCGGTCCTACACTTGTTACATGTTGTATACCCTTTAGGAGGTCTGTGAGCTCTATTATTTCATGACGGAACCAACATGTCGCCATAAGGAATTCCATGCTTTACGTAAATCCTCCGGAGAGCGTCTTTCTTAATGTTTGAAGCTACCGAATCAGGAGGATTTTCGAGGATGATTGCGTCTTCTAAAGTTTCGGTGCAGGATCGATAACTTCTGGCAGAAGTATAGGGATGATTTCAAAAAGATCAAGCTGTGGACCTAAGCCTTTTGGCTGTTTTGAAACATGATTGAGCGGTAGACTATCAGACTCGATTGACGAACTAGACTCTACGTCAGAATTGTTCCTCTGTGAAGATGATCCAACTGGCATGGTCGTAGAGCGCCCGAAGCATCTAGATTCCAGTGTTATTAAACTCGGTAAAAATCGTAATTAGAAGAAGTAACTTGTACCCCCCAGCGCATAGCGAGTGCAAGTAATGTGCGATGCTATTCAACATAATAATAACAAGTTGTGCAAAACTAAAGACAGAAAAAGACAACAAGACTTAGAAATTTGTCCAGAGAGACTGTCATTCTTGACCATCTCAACTGTCTTTACGTGTTGTTGGGAAATGATACAGCTTGAGTTTCACGGATGATCGTTAGCTAGCAGAAATCTGATCATTGTCTAAGTTACAAATGATTTTTCACATGATAGTTAAAGGCTTTATTTTGTGTCATTTGTTCTAAGGCAATTTGCTACCAGTCATGAAGTTCATACCATATGCAAGTCATACACTTGTCAAAATGTTTGTTCAAATATGAAAGGCCAAAGCTCATCGTTTAAGTTCAAAATTTCTCATCAAAGTTCCATTTTATAAAAGAAAAGTCCATTTTTAAACTAGGCTGATCAATCGTCCATGTGATTTTATGCCAATCGTTTCCCTGAGACGATATTAGCCGACCGTTCCCCGTGAGCCTTCACCCACCGATCGTTTTTATGTCCAAGGTATAACCGACCATTCGTAGATAATTTTCAAACTCCAATGACCCAAAACTTCACCGACCATCTGCGAACGATCATGTATGGTCGATCATGCAACTTCTTCATACTCGCCACTTCATCTCCCTCAGTAAACAATCGACTATGATAACAGTTCAATCATCTCTCATCAAGGCATGACTAACTAGTCCCTAACCACTCAATCTCTACTACACGCGATCGTAAGGAGATAGAGAGGAAGAAAATGATCCTTCAAATAGATTGAGTGGCCATGGTCCCAAGGTTTTGATCATGAAATTATGAAGTGAATGTGAAATTCATATTACCTAGATTTAAACCTAAGAAAGGAGATTGTCAAATCGATTAAAAGAATGGCAAATTTGCTATGTATGATGGAGGATCGCCAAGAAGTAGCGGAAGAGCTTTTTTTGTTTTTCTCTCAGAAAGGAGGAATGGAGCAAAATGAAGGAGAACGACTAAGTAAAGGAGCTTATATAGCAGAGAGGTTTAATCGATCGTTTTTCGGTCCAAAGAACTTAGCCGATCGTCCCATGCCCAAAGTTTGTGCCGATCTATTCCAACCTTTAGACCGATCAACCCTTATTCCAACTCCATGCCGATCATCCCTTATTCCAACTCCATGCCGATCATACCTTATCCATGCCTTAGGACGATCAGCTCGCAACCTAACATATGACGATCGATTGATCACAAGTGGTTTGAATTTGTTTTTTTAAGGAAAGTTATTAAAAAATGAATGAAAAGAGGAACGATGAATGATCATGGGAATTTGATTGCGAACACGAACATACAGAATATCATAAAAATTGGCGATGACCTGTGGACGTTCGAACACGTCCGAGAGCCAACAACATAAATGTGTATATGAGTATGCAAGAGAATAGTTTAAAAGTTCTGTCTTTTTAAATCAACAGAAATTGCAATCAAACCTGGGACTTTCGAGTTCGAGATTGGATCAGATAATAGAAGGCTTGTAAGTCCTGCATGACCAAATTTGTATATGAAAACAGAATACGACATCGGGTTTATACTATTGAAATTGATAAAGGAATAGTAATCAATCAGGAAGCTAAATGGACTTATTTATAGCAATTTAGACTTTTTACGATTTAAAGCATGCCATATTACTCACAAGACATACTTTGGGCGGCAAATGTTATCCCACCTTTTGGCAAAGCCGTGATATCATCAATTACACCGGGAACGGATGGTCAATAGCCTTAAGAGCCATTTACGTACAGTACTATAGACAATAGTCGGGAAGATTTGAACCAGGACCCAATCGAGGTGTAGTCAGCAGGAAACCAACATGGCCCTATGAAGTCATATCTCAAGTTTGGAGTTGATTGAAGTTTATATGATCAAGCTATGGATGAAGCAAGGATTTATTTGGATCGATCCGAGAACGATCCAGGAAACAGTTCAAGTCATCGGAGAACGTTCAACATCTCGAAATACATGAAGCCAAATCATGTGAAACTTTTAGGGCATCAATGGAATGAGGAGGAGGCCCTACAAAAACAATCACGCATCAAAATGAAAAAGATAGAGTATAACCGATTGTTCTTGCTTATCCATCCGATCGATCGGCATAGTTCAGTGTACCATTCAACTTCAACCAATATCGACCCACATATCCCAATGTACAACTAAGAATGAACCAATATTCTAGGACCAATGTCAAGAGATAAGTGGGACCCTCCATGAACGATCGCACCATGATTGGAGCCAATAAAAACAATCAGCTAACATTAGGCTGATTGTTCCTAATCATCAAGTTATCATAACCGGTCGATATGATGGGCCTTCTGGACGTAGAGAGCCTTCTTGAAAAGTTTTAGTCTGATCCATGCACGTCTTCTCCTATAAATACAGCAGGTGTAGCTTCAGAAAAGGGATCCAACTTTCTCTATCGATGTTCTGCCATTTTTATTCTTCATTTTTGTAATAGTGGATCCTATCTGATCCAAATATTCTTGTAATCATAATCAAGTGGAAGATCAATAAAAATATGAAGTGGATGTAGGCCAAGATTTCCGAATCACTATAAAAATCTATGTGCTTATTTACTTTTTCTACTATGTTTTTCAATTCCATTCATTGTTGAATCTCTACGAGATTTTATCGGGTGTTGATGCCTATTTTTGGTGTCAACATAAACCGAATCATATAATTTGTCAAGTATTTGTTTTGACATCTTCATATGTCAAGCATGATGTTATTTTCTATGTTTTTATGATATTTCCCTGCTTAGAAATGATTTAGAAAGTAAAAAATGTAAAGATAATTTTTGTAATGGAAAATTATTTAGCTGATTTTTTTACTTAGCATTATTGAAAAATAATCGATCTTATTTTATCATTTGAAAACAATTCAGGTGATGATTATATCATCATCGACGTTCATTTTCAAGTCAACCACATAGATAACAATAGACTTTTCCTTATTTCCTAGCTGATTCTTTGGCCATTAAAGGCGTTTTTGCACATCCTTACTTTGCAAATCAAAGGATGGAAAGATTATCAATGGAGATGAGGTAGGCACTAGACTACCAATAATAACTTTCCTTCCAAGATCTATTTTCTGGAGGAGGTCTACTTAACCGATCCAAACCAGTAGCTTGAGAAGGGAAACCATGAAGATTATCTTTGTCGTTGGGAGATCGGGCTACATGAGGTAGGTTGGAATCTAGTGTTGTTTGTTTCCCTATCTATGAATATTTGTTCATTTTTTGTGACTTGTATCTTTGTCTCAACTCAAAAAATTAAAGTGTATGGTTTTATTTTGTGTTTTGCGTTTTCAACATTCATAACAAAGTACAGGAATAAAGAACGAAAAGCTAAAAAAATTCAGGCAATTACGACGATGGTAGAGGACGGCGGAAGTGATGGAGCGACGATGGATTGGATGGTTGTTTTTCATTCTTTTGTTATTTCTCAAAACATGAAAAACAAAATAATTTTGTTTTCTATTTTATATGTCAGCGTCATTTTCCAAATTTGTTGTTTTTCAAAAATACATACGTCATGTATATGATATTTGGACGAAAACTTAAAACTAAAAATGATGAACCAAACAGGAACTTGAATTTTAACATTTAAAATTTCAAGGAATTTGATAAATTTTTCTGCAAAAATCCACCATTCGATTTAGTCGAAACCATTCTAAGCAAAGAGCAAAGCAGAACAAGAGAGAAGAGCTCCAGCTAAACCTTTTAAAGGAGTCAAAGGGATGCTACCGTCTAAGTCTCAAAGCTTAAGAACCTTTCGAAGGTGTCGAATGGTTTCTACAATCAAGATCCAGAAGGTTCTTACCTTTCAAAGGAGTCGAAAGCCCCCTTCCGCCTTTAGTGACCACCTTTCGACTAAATGATTCCCTATGAACGAGTCAAAGCCACAATTTTCAAAGATAATGAAGAATAGCTTTTGTATATGCGCCAAACCATTCGAAATCAATGGTTTTGCCTTTATTCAAACTGCTCAAAAGCAAGTGTTGTCCTGAACAACCCCTTTAAAAGCTACAATAAGCCTTTCCAACTGGTTGAAGCCATTGTAACCCAGGAGGGTTCCACATTAAGTCACAAATAATAGTTCAGAAGCAACCATCAGTGCGAAACCTACGACACCTCAACATCATCGAAACCATTGAACAAGGCCTATCGATGGAGTCGGAAGCACTTGTAAGGCAATACAAAGAAGATAGGTGCAATCATTCCTTTTGACTAAGGCGGAAGCATACTTGAGTTATTCAGCAATCAACTTTTGACCAAGTCAAAAGCGTTAGGGTCGAAAGGTGCTGACTTGCATCTATAAATAAGACCCAAGGGGGTCAGATTTTGGGAATTCGATTCTTTCCATTCAAAACTTGTATCTCTTAATCAAAAGTGTTGTAAACCCTAATTACCAAATTGATTTGGGGATTTCAAGTAATAAAATCATCTTTTTCTTACAAAAGGGAAGTCTCAAATGTTTCAGATTACTTTACTATTTTTAAAGCTTTTGTTAGGTTTAGTCTTGTATTTCAGGTGTCTCCAACATCGAAAGGTCTCCACCGACATAATCGATACTTCCTATATTCAAATAACTACAGTTTATATGCTTGATCTTCCCTTTTGCCTTTCCTTTTGACAAGGTCGAAACCTACTCATAAATCATTTCAACCTTGGATTGAGATAAGAAACCTAAGGATCTTGTTTTCGACGAGGTCGAAACTAATCTTAAGACTGTTTTAACAAAAAATTCTAATTCAAGTCCAAAACATCCATGCTCACCACTTTCGACAAGGCCAAAACCACCACTTCAGATATTTGACCAAAGCCCCAGCCCAAATCACTTCATAACTTAAGCTTCCGACAGAGTCGAAACCCTCTAAATCAACCTTCATCCAGTGATCCTAAAGAACGTCTACATGGATTCTACTTCCACTTCGAAAGGAGAGCCTTTAAAGGAAAAACATGTTTATCTCAACGAAGTTAAAGGGTTATAAGGGAAGGAAATAACCGTTTCGATTGAGTCAAAAAGTTGGCTTAAGCAAGTTTTCCTATAACAACCTATTTCAAAAGGATACTAAAGTAAATACACACATACCATTCCTCTCAACTCTTCTAAAAGAAACCACAAGAAATTGACCTTGTCCTAAAAACTTTACTTTGGGGTGTTAACAAGATTTCTTGTACATTTGGCCATAGAGGAAGGGATCGAACCTCCGACTTAGTTGAGCACCCCACACTACTTGTCTCTAACCCTACTTAACCCAATCTCAAGTTTATCTACTTTGGTCAAGTCATGCTAGAAGAATCATAAGACCTGAACAAGGATCCTTTGAGCCACATAAGATAAAGTTCCCCTTGAAATTCATCAAATATTCCAATCAAAATGAAGAACAAAGGTTAAGGCTAGAAGCTTTGAGAATTATAAATAAGAAAAAAGCAGAACCATACGATCCCGGAAAATGGAGCTTAAACTCCTTTTATGTTGGGCCCACTCATATATTTGCATTAAGAAAAAGAATAAATGGAAGTGATAATGTATTCAATCAAATGAGAAGAACCATCCAACACCATTCCAAAGGCACAATCTTCAAAAAAGAGATAATGGCTGATTATAATGCCTTTGCAAATAAGTGATAACAACAAATTACGACAAGAACACTTCCTACGTAAGAACTACCAAGGGTGGCAAAAAGAAATGCAATCGAAGAGTATGGAACTATAAGGCCAAGAAACAAAAAAATGAAAGAGTCATCCTCAAGAATCAAGCTTCAAGTCCAGACTTCTAAAAGAATGCAACCTAACAACATCTATGAAGAATGTCTACTTGCTTACTAAGGATGAGCTAAACTATTGACTATCACAGAAAAAGAATTCAAAACATGAAAGAAATCTAGGAGGATCCTACTGTTACTACCACATAATGAATGACCATGAAACCAACCATTGTAGAGCCTTGTAGGGGATGATCATAAATTTCTTCCAACAAGGAAAGGTTCATGAATTTGTAAAGAGAATTTGAGAGAAAATCAATAAAGAGTTCCTTTTCAAAGAAAGATCTACATGGTTGGGAGTGAAATACTCCTTATATTTGAAAACTACCTAAGATGGTAGTTTACCTAAGATGGTAGAAAAGCCTCAGTCCGCATCGAGTTGGCCAGGGCAGAGTACCTCCTAAAGGGAGGGCTAGTAAGACTTTAGTCATGTTATAAGATGGCCTAGTTAAAGCACTAGACAAGCCCTTGGCCGTGCCTTTGGTCAGGTCAAGGCACCTCTTGGAGGGAGTACGGAGTAAGCCTTTATCCGTGCCATAAGATGTTTAGGCTAAAGTACCAAACAAGCCCTTATCCGTGCTATGCTATGGCAAGGGTAAGACACCTCCTGGAGGGAGGACGGAGTAAGCCTTTATCCATGCCATAAGATGACCAGAGTAAAGCACCGAACAGGTTTCTGTCTGTGCCACACTATGGCCGGGGCAGGGCGTCTCCTGGAGGGAGGTCGAGTAAGTCCTTGGTTCCAGCATCTAAGATAAGCTAACCAAGATCACCGGACAACAATGGACTAAGATGTCCAGGCCTAAGAAGAGGCCTATCAGATAATGGACTAAGACATCCAAGCCCAAGAGGAGGCTCATTCAGCAAAGGACTAAGATGTCCAAGCCCGAGAAGAGGCTCATTAAATCATGAACTGAGATGTTCAAGCCCGAGAAATGGCATATCCAATTATGGACTAAGACGTCCGAGCTCAAGAGGCAACTAATCATATTACTTCTATACAAGACCTGAAGGGTTCACACATCAAAAGAGTAGAACATAGCTCCACTTATTAATACCTGAATCTGGGTTTTGAGACTTTCATTTCTAAACATCATCTATCAATACCTGAATTTGGGTTTCGGGTCTCTCATATCTAAATTTCATCTATTAATACTCGAATTTGGGTTTTGGGTCCTCATATCTGAATTTCGTCAATTACTACCCGAATATGGGTTTCGGGACATTCATTTCAGAACTTTGTTTATTATTACCCGAATTTGGGTTTTGGGTCTTTATCAATCACTAAATATCTTTATTATACCTGAATCTGGGTATCGAGACTATTACTTATTTAAGCCCTAACCTGGGTGTAAAATTTTAATAACGGATTTCTATTTATCCATCACAAATGCTCGAATCTGGCTCAAAGAATACTCTCATGAAGATCATTATTATAAGTTTCCAAATCTGAGTCTCGGATTTCTAATTTTTCAAATTTCATTAATACCCAAGAATGGGTCAATGGGTTTCTATTACGAATATTTAGATAATGATTTCTAGATTTAGCTCTTTATTAAATATCTCTTGAAGATTACTTTCCAACATTTATATCACTGTTTAAGGATGGGATTTCCAATCAACATGACTTGGACATTCCGACCAAATGGTTGAAGTTGAATTCTTAATTATTTCTCATCATGGTTAAAATGGGATTTAGACATTTGATGTGAATTACTTTTCATACAATTAACAGAATCATGAGACGCTACATAAAATTATAAATTGTTTAAGAGATTTTGATATGCTAGTCTTTTATACAATCTTTACAGGATGATTTGTTAATCTAAGAAATTATATACATAGACTGGTATGCCAATTTCAAGCTAACAATTAGAAATATTGTTTGCTTCATACTTTTCACGGTAATCAACACAACAAAGAGAAATGAAAAATTCAGCAAGTGCAGAAGTCAACATATGAGCTATCAAAAAGTATTTCGGAAGTGATATTACAGAAAGGAATTACAAATCAAGTGATATTTACAAAGTTTATATGATTCACATAAGACATGAAATTAT
This sequence comes from Allium cepa, assembly GCA_030765085.1. Lineage (NCBI taxonomy): Eukaryota > Viridiplantae > Streptophyta > Magnoliopsida > Asparagales > Amaryllidaceae > Allium > Allium cepa. The sequence goes on along the minus strand of CM060932.1, from coordinate 876,799,545 downwards.
TTACAAAACTTTGAAGTTATTCACATATATGCAAGACAAATCTATATATTTCAAAGAAACAAATATATCATAAGCCTTGAGCGGCCTTGTTAAGATTCTTAGTGATGAAGGATCAACTATGTAATGAATTGCAGCACAGAGAACTTCTTAAAGTATCTTTTCCTTCCTCCTTACCCTCTCTACATCATTGATCGCATCAATGTTTGTCTTCAGAGCATGGTTGAAAGCTTTGTTTGCACCCCTAAGGGTCTTATTTTCCCTTTCCGATTCTGCAACATGCTTCAGAAGGAAGTAATTATCACGTTTGAGTTTCTGAATCTTGGTGGCATACTCATTGATACTTTGCAAATATTTTGCTTTTTGTTGCTCGTCAAAATACCTAGCTATTTCGAACTTAACTTTCCTGTACCAATTCCCCATAACATTCTCATCTAAGCCTGAGGGAGCATTGGTCATAGTAGGGAATTTCTGAGCAATGAGGTGAGTTGACTTTGTGGGTTTGGTAACTGAGGGAGTAGCACGAGGAACCGACAAATCAATACTCAAAATCTTGTCTCCCATAATGTATTCTAATGATTCGCACTGCTCTTGACTATCTTTCAATTTCAATTCCAAGTCATTGATTTGTTGAATGAGCTCTTATATTTTATGATCGAAATTGATTGAAGGGTTTGACTTTACCCATCGCTTCACTGATGAAATCGTTTCATCTTTTCTTTTAATATCCGCCCCGAGATAGGCAATTTGATCTTTCAAGTTACTAACAATGGTTTTCTAAACAAAATATCTTTTATACCATTTTAAGGAATCGGCATTGCCATGGAAGCGTTACAGTAAGATATCATCACTAAGTTCACTCCTTCCACTTGATTTTAATAGTTTATCTCTAAGATTGGTGATGCATGATGTTAAAACAAAGGGGAAAGAAACTATAGATAACTGTAGCTCCTATTTAAGCAAAAAGAAACAAAATAAAGTCAAAATTAAGATGAAAAATCTCTTTATTATTATAATAACATATTACAACTCAAACAACAACGAAGTTGAAAGACAAAATAAACAATTGATTTACATCTAAAGTTGAGAAACTACTTTTCTAACTTTATCTAATGAGTTAGCAAAAAGGGTAACAGTTGAATCAAAAGGGATATTGACTCCTTTTGGAGTAATGACTGGTGGGCATTTACTATAGTCCCACTTCGCAGCCCGAGGACTATCGCGACCACAAATCAATTTCGTATGAAATTTTCTGATCTCTTTAAGAAGTTTTTCTTTCTCATCACCAAGGAACTCAAAGTAAAGACGAGGATATTCCAAGTAGAGTTTTTGTAGTCTCTAAGAAAACAATATCTTGCTAATTTAGAAGACTTTAAAATTGATGTCTTTTTAAGATAAAATCTTCTCAGTTTAACATATTGGCTTAAATGGTCTTTAGAAACAAGTTGACCTAATGAACAGTCACTCTGTGATGATATAATAAAACGAAGTTAAGCATAAAGAACAAAGCTAAGAAAATATTTACAGAGTCAATACTTTCAAATGTTTACAATTACTCATGTGGTTCATACAAAACAAACTTAGAAAATAACTCAGAAACAAATTTGTTCTTACAATACTTAAGCTTTTTAGGTGGAATATCTTGGGGAATCGATCTGACCCGTGGTGAGTCCCAACCAGCTCTAGGGTACGGGTCAGATCCAAGTTCGTTTAAGTATCTCTTATGGAAACGCCTAAGTAGACCCCTTCTAAATTTGCCTAAGTATGAAAAATCAATAATAGAATGTCTACAGTAAGCCTTCTTAAAAGTTGATTAAAATGTCTCTTTCTTCGATCTGCATCTAAAATAGGGTGGTCAACTCCCGGTTCTCTTTTAAGAGAGCGCCGTAGAGAAGGCGCGCTCTCTTTAGTAATGGGGCATCCTTTTGATGCTTAAAAGACATCGACACACTTCTATCAAGTCTATCATATTTATTTGAAAGTACATTATGCTCTTTTGTTTGCTTGTGTACTTGTTTTCTCTCAAGTTTGGTTTTATAGGGGAGGACAGATTTCTTCCTTATCTAGATAAATGATTTGCACTATTATTATCTTCGAAGTGAAAGATATTTAAATAGAGAATCTCATACCTGTGATATCGGGGCAGAAGTCTGGGAAGCCTTCTCTTTTCCTTTTAGCTCTTCAACATCAATGGGAGCAGGCACTTCCTCTTAAGGAGTAGAAGGCCATCACCACCTAAGCACTTCTTTTTGCATTGTCATCTCCATCTTTATCAGCAGTCAGTTTGGTCTCCTTCATCGTCACTTAAGCCTGGGCCACCATCAACATCATCATCATCATCACTATCGTCGCCATGGCCATCACCACCATCATCATCGCCTTCTTCCTTGGTAGCATCATTCTTGTCGCCCTCATCCTCATCCTCAGATTCGATTTCGAAAGAGGGGACGTCCAAAGAAAGAGTTTGGGAGGCGTCAATTTCCTCCTCTACTATAGCTTCAACCCCCTGCTTCATTTGATTAGTCTTGCCCATTACTCTATCAACAAGGCATGTTTGAGCAAGGGGAAGCTTAGGTCAGGGCACTTCTCAATATTATCGACATATGCGAGCATTAGGGCTTCTTCATAAGAATTCAACATGATTTTCCCAAGGGCAGTATTAAGAAACTAAGGTACTCGATGTTTAGCAATTGAGATGGTATCAACAGCGAGTTACAGTGAGGCCCTATTTTTCTTGAACTTCTCTTTCAAATAAATGTTCTTTGCTGATGTGGGCCTTCTCCTCCTCGGAATCTTTTAAAGTTAACTATACAGCGAAGTTCTCGTCGGTGTGGAGTTGGCAAACCTTTCTTTCCTTTCGAATAGCAGATTCTGACTGGGCAAGAGAAGCCCTCAAATGCTCAAGTTTAGAGGTCACTTCATCTTTCGCCGTAGAAAGAAAAGGCACCCGATCCTTCAGTGCAGAGATTTCCTCTTGGAACATGGAGGATTCAATGGAAGATTTGGATGCTTATTCTTGTAGAATTAACCAACTCTTAGAAATCTAGAAGAACGAAATGCAATACAAGTTAGAGATTTGGAGAAAATCAGTAACGATAAAATCAACTAAAGTAAAACTGACCAAGATTGTTTCTCTATCAGTGAGCGGTAATGCCCTACCAAATTAAAAACAGTGGAAGATGGGTGGATGGAGGTGTCAGGTGAAGAACTTCGAGTTTAAGATAGACTAGGCCATCTCTTCAAAATTGACAGTAGAAGAAGATGTTGGCTTGGAAGGAATGCGCTTTAGAGTGGGTGTCGTATCCAAAGCCAGTTGCATTTAAGCAAGTGCAGCCGGAGAGTCAGAATTGAAAATGCGAGTGAGGGGATCAATGGAAGAAGGAGTCTGCTCTAGTTTTTCTTGAGGAGCTTCAATGATCAGGCTCTCCAAGGCTTTATCAAGAGATGAGTGATCCTCCTCCTTTATATCAATAATTTAGCAACCTTCTGAGGAGGTTTCTCTTAGGCCAGTGGCATTAACTTCCTTTTAATGGCCTTTTTAGTTTTGGCGAAAGATTGGATAATAGATAGCGCACCAGAAGTTATAGGAAGAGGAGCGGCGCCACTAGTAGACACTGTAACTTAAGAAGTAACTGTAAAGGACCTAAACAGATTAAAAGTCAGCAAAATAATTTAGAAAGCAACATGGATAGAAAATAAATGTTGTGCCTATAATTTACCGGAGTGGTCTTAGCAGATAGGTGACATAGGAGAAAAATGTTTAGAATCTCCCAAGGCGACGAAGCATTTTCCCTTTGATGTATGCTGAATCAAAGAGGGTAGCCCTAAAACCCTTTGGCCTGGGAAAAGAAGAGAATGCTTCCTCAGGTTAGAGGGAATCAGCAACCTTAGCTGGTTTCCAATCTTATTAGATGCTGCAATAAGAGACTCACCGTTCTTCTGTCAGCCTCGTTGAGTTCTTTGGTAGGAGAACCTGACGTAAGACAAAGATTAGACAAGAGAAGTAACAAGATATAAAGAAGACAATGAAAATATGAACTTATGAGGAGTATAAAAGACCCCATGAATATTAGAGAAATATCTAACAAAGAAAAACTGGTTTTCCCAGTTTTTGAACTTGTTAACCCCATCCAATATCAACTTCTTTGAGGGGTTGGCTCTGAATATCTAATGATTGAGAGTGCTGAGTTGACTAGTCGGGTCAAGTGGTTCAGAACTTCGGCTTTTAAGGAGGGGAGTCCACACTCTAGTGCCATTAGCTCCAGTGATAAAAGATAGTGTAAACATTTGGAGACAGTTGGATTGGAGCAATCCCGAGGTAAGAAAGAAATCTAGACAGGAATTCAGGAAAAGGCAGAAATCCTTCATGCCATATGTGGATGGAAGTGTAAGCGAAGAACCCTTTGAGAGGGTTGTTGATAGTATGTGTTTCCCTAGGTGGAATAGCTTCCACACCAGTGATTTCGAAGTCTTTGAGGATGGCATCAACCTCATCCTGTGAAGACATCAAGGATTGCTTTGAAATGACATCGAGTTTCTTCGGGGTGCTCATGATTCTGCCGGTGAAAACGTTTCAGTTAAAATTTTCAAGTTTATTATGAACGTAGCATTCGTTGTCCCAGTGGTTAAGTGATTTGGCTTTGGTGCGAGAGGTTACAAGTTCGGAACTTGCCTAGCGTGATTCGAACGTTTATTGACATGTTGTCACAATGATTTATTGTATATAAAGTACCATTTTCAAAAAAAAGGCATTCATTCAAGAATTAGTAAAAAACCTACTTAAATAACTTAAACAAAAAACCAAACATAAACTTCAAATTTTAGAAAAATGTTAAAGATATTGAGCTTTCGACAGAGTCGAAAGAAAATGGACATCAACACATAGCAAATACCTCTCGACGGTGTCAAAAGTCTAAATAAGAGTATTCATTGAGCTCTCGATAAGGTCGAAAGGAAAAGTCGAAATGTTTGTTTGATTGGAACTTTTCAACAATGTCGAAAGCTTCACAGGAACCAAGTTGTTAAAAGAGAAGTAGTTAAAGTTAATTAAAAACTTGAACAAAAATATACACCACAAACATTTCATAGGCAGGATAACAAAACCCTTCGATGCAGTCGAAACCTATGACTTAAATTTTCTATAATGTTGTCGAAACTTTATATACTCATTGAGTCGAAAGGACCTAAGTTAAAATCATGTGCACTTAGAATGTTTCAACAATGTTGGAGAAAGGCAAATCTAGAGGATTTCGACTCATTAGACGTTAAAGGTGTCAAAAGGGTCGAAGGGGTATTATAGTTTCGAAAGCATACTAAAGAGAAAGGATTTTGATAAACACAAAAGGTTTAGACTCAATCGAAACATTTTGCTTTTGAGAGGGATGACTACATTCTGTTTCACAACCTTTCAAATTCACGCTACAGTACCTTTTGATCGCATCGAAAGGGGCTAAGAAATCAAAACCAATGTTGCTGCCTTAATCCCTATCAAAGGCGGTAGAAAGGTCAATTTGTGGCGCTAATTTTTCATCAGTACAACTCAAAACTTCCGGACGAAGAAAACTAAGCTATGTCTCCCCTAAACCCGATTGCAAATCCAGGATTTCAAAAAAAAATTCTTAAAAAAAACCAAACCAAACCAGTTAAGAAATTGGATTACAACATGAATCAAACATTTTTAATTTCAAAATTTATAAAATGAGAATTCAAGTTCTTTCAAAATAGCAAAAACCATAAGTGCTGGGATTAAATTCAAAATGAGAAACAAATTCCATCGATTCATGGAATTCAATCAGGGAAAAAGTCTCTCAAATAAATTGGATTTTAAAACTCATGCAATCTCAGAAAAATCAAATCAAACATGCTTGTTCATAAAATCAAAATTCAAATAGTTTTCAAATTGAAAACCGATTATGAAACCTGAAGGATTAATATTCACCCTAAGATGAAAAAAGTAAAACAAAGAAAAAGGAGATAAAGGTTTATAAGCAGAAATAATCTCAACTTACGATTAGATCTCATTAATCTTTGATTTAGGAAAAAGAAGGTTTAATAATTTTGGAGTTCTTTTATTTGTACTCGGAAATTCGGTTGCAGGTAAATGAGGAAGAAGAGAGAAAGAGCATACTTTAAGTCTTCAATGAGCTACAAACCTTTGGATTAGATTTAAATCGACGGTCCAGATTTATGCGGGAAGACCAAGAAGTGGGAAGTTTCTAAAGTTTCGACAAAGTTGAATTGGAAAGTCAAGTGCATCCCTTTGCAAGGGAGGACAAATGTTACCACAAAAATCCACCTTTTGATATAGTCGAAACCATTCTAAGCAAAGAGCAAAGGAGAACAAGAGAGAAGAGCTCCAGTTAAATCTTTCGAAGGAGTCAAATGGATGCTACCATCTAGGTTCTCAAAGCCTCAGAACCTTTTGAAGGTGTTGAAAGGTTTCTACAATCAAGATCTAGAAGGTTCTTACCTTTCGAAGGAGCCGAAGGTGTCGAAAGCCCCCTCCCGCATTCAATGACCACCTTTCAACTAAGTGATTCCCTATGAATGAGTCAAAGCCACACCTTCCGAAGACAATGAAGAATAGCTCTTTATATATGCATCAAACCATTCGAAACCAATGGTTTCGCCTTCATTCAAACTACTCGAAAACAAGTATTGTTCTGAACAACCTCTTCGAAATCTACAATAAGCCTTTTGAACCGGTTGAAGCAATTGTAACCCAAGAGGGTTCCGCATTAAGTCACAGACAAGAGTTCAGAAGCAACCATCAATGTCGAAACCAGCAGTACCTCACATCATTGAAACCATTGAACAAGGCCTATCGACAGAGCCGGAAGCACTTATGAGGCAACACAAAGAAGAGAGGCGCAGTCGTTCCTTTCGACAAAAGCGGAAGCACACTTGAGTTATTCAGCAGCCACCTTTCGACCAAGTCAAAAGCATTAGGGTCCAAATGTTCTGATCCGCATCTATAAATAAGATCCAAGGGGTCAAGTTTTGGGGATCTGATTCTTTCCATTCAAAACTTGTGTCTTCTTAATCAAAAGTGTTGTAAACCCTAATTACCAAATTGATTTGGGGATTTCAAGTAATAAAATCATCTTTTGCTTACAAAAGGGAAGTCTCAAATATTTCGGATTACTTTACTTTTTAAGGCTTTTGTCAGGTTTACTCTTATATTTCAGGTGTCGCCAACATCGAAAGGTCTCCGCCGACATAGTCGAAACCTCCTATATTCAAATAACTATAGTTTATATGATTCAAGCTATCTTCCTTTTGGCCACTGCTTTCGAAACCAAATCATAAATCATTTCAACCTTGGATTGAGATAAGAAACCTAAGGATCTTGCTTTCGCCGAGGTCGAAACCAATCTTAAGACTGCTTTAACCAGAAACTTCTAATTCAAATCCAAAACATCCATGCTCGCCGCTTTCGACAAGGTTGAAACCTCCACTTTAGATATTTGACCAAAGCCCAAGCCCAAGTCACTTCACAACTTAAGCTTCCGATAGGGTCGAAACCTGCTAAATCAACCTTCATCCAGTGATCCCAAAGACCGTCTACTTGGACTCTACTTCCACTTCGAAAGGAGATCCTTCGAAGTAAAAATACATTTATCTCAACAAAGTCGAAAGGTTAATAACGGAAGGAAATAACCGTTTCGACCGAGTCGAAAGGTTGGCTTAAGCAAGTTTTCACTATAACAACCTGTTTCAAAAGGATACTAAAGTAAATATACACATACCATTCCTCTCAACTCTTCCAAGAGAAACCACAAGAAATTGACCTTATCCTAAAACTTTACTTCGGGTTGTTAACAAGATTTCTTGTTAACAATAAGTTGTTATGCTATTTAAATCACAATATATAACGACATGTGCTCTGCTTACGAATGGAGGTAAAAGACACTTCAAGGTTTTCTATTAGATTGTGAATCTCTAAAATTGTATTTTGGACAAATTACATATCCATTTAAAATAATCAAACTTCACACGATGTACTGGTTATTCTGTTTTGATAAAAATAAAATCGATAAAATTATATAGTAGTAAAGGTTTCAAAATATTTTGAAAAAAAGTACGTAAAACAACAAATACGTACATACATACATAATTACATACATACATACATACACACAAATATGTATATATATATATATAAACTTGATTTTCATTGTAATATTCTTTAGGATAACTTTTAAGTACAAGAAAAAAGTTGGTTTTCCAATAAAATGTTTAAAATAAAATTATTTCATTTATGGCAAGATGTACATTTTATTTCGGCATATTAAATATTTTTAATCCGTATAGTAAGCTAAACCGATAAAATAAAATGGAGATAAAATGCAACCTTTACTTTAAGTATGAAGTAAACGAAGAATGATAATGATTTATTGATGCTAAAAATAAAAAGTCTTTAGAAAATGAAAAACAAAAAGGAAATAAAATATGAAGCATCATCATCATGGGGATTCAAGCACGTGATCTTAGTAGTATTACAATTCTTCAAAATGAAAAGAAAGATTAATTTTATCTTGAAAAGAAAGATTAATTTTATCGTCGTTGAAATCGAACTTGAGTCTGATTTATACATATAAGAGTTTGTTAGAAAGTTTGGATCAGACAAAAAAATGGTGTTTTATGTTTCTATTCGACTGGCCAACCCCCTACAAGCCTACAAAATGAATATAGTAACTACGCCCATATCGCAATAGACTCCGTCTATTAACACCTCGGTATTTTCTCTTCACCCCTCCTAAAATTTTAAAATTTTAATTCCAATTATATCCTAACATGATATAAGAATGATAGCAACAAAACATGATAAATGATGATAGACCGATGATAAACGAGAAAAAATGATGCAAACAATATGAAATACAAGAGAATTTTAGAAAAAAATTGATGCAAGCATAAGAAAAAATCAATCACTGATATGTCAATGCAGCTGTACATCGACCATATTTGCCACAAACGAGGTTGTGGCACCAACCTCGTCTGTCACGAACGTGGTTGTGACTTGAATGTGGTTGTAGTCACAACCACGTTCGTGGCAGACGAGGTTGGTGCCACAACCTCGTTTGTGGCAAATGTGGGTCTCACCTAGAGTTTCATCAACCTGCGCGTACTTCGAGCAATCTTTGAAAGTTCTATATAACATCAAATTACATAGCAAAATCACCTACCATGACGATGTTTGCTTCTCCTTTCCTTCTCTGTGACAGCAGCGGCTGAAATATACGGTGTATGTGAGTGACGGCTGAAATAAACGTGGCGAAGGCGAAAGTTTTGAGAAATAGGTTTTTTTTATGAGACAAGAAGTTGTTTTGAAAGTGGATGGATTGGGAAAATCAAAATGTAGGATGGATATTAAATAAAAAAAAAAAAGGCGGGGTGGCAAAGGAAATAAGTGGGGGTGGGAGTAGACGGAGCCATCGCAAAATCTCGGCTGAAGTAACTGTAGCTCTAATCTAAAAAGCGAAAACAAAGGAAACTTTATTCTGAAACAATACAGATATATTACAGGATGCAAGGAGAGAACGAAGAATTGAGCATAGAAGAGCTGACTTCGAATCTCTCTACGTATAGAGAGAATCTGCAACAGGTAAAATTGTTATCTGTCCATCTAGGGTTTCGCTTTGTAGGAGTTTCAATGTCTCTTACTGATTTTATTATTTTTTGCTTGCGTTCATGTCTTGAATTTAGCTTGATCAAAGATAAAACCTACTGTAACAAATATGCTAATCCGAGGGTTTGGCGCTAAATTACAATGTTTTAAAGCTGGATGGAGACTAGCAAATATTACCTCACTTTTTTTCCTTTTGCCCCTGATTTATTAGGGTAATGCCTCACTTTTCTTAAACCACGTTATATATTTATATATCGTTGATTGTTCACGAATATGCCCGACCCAAATGAGGGCATTATACAAACCTCCCTCGGTCTGAGGACGTTACATTCAGGCCGAGCCATTTTTCTACGTAATCCTAGCTCGGTTGAAGCTTATTTTTGTAATTGTTTCTCTTGAAAGTTATCTTTTATGGGATGGAAATAGAGACAATTTTGGAACATTTGAAATTTGAAAACATATAAAGTAGCGAGATGAGAATTGAACCAGCCAATTTTTTTTTCATCTTATACGTTTTATTAGTTTTGTTGAGAATTTTAAAATTTATTTAATACATAACATGTTTTCTAATTGAATTCTTATGTAATATTATTGTAAAAGGAATTTCAATGTTTTCATAATTCTGGAAACCTTTTTCTACGGTATGTCAAGTCATGTTTCTCATATTTTATTCAATAAAGTGTTCACGGATTAAAATTAATTCACTTAACCTTAAAGTGATAAGTCCAACAGCACATTTGATCTAAAAGGTGATAGTCCAATAACACCACAACTTGTCCTCCAACTGATAATTGTTCCCATGCATGCACTTGCATTGGCTTATTTTGTGGATATATGGCATGATCAATGGTGGATTTAAGCTTTCAGATAGTTTTCATATATACCTAGTATAACAATATTATCCTAATTCAGGTTAAAGAACTTTTGGACGATGAGCCTGGAAACTCGGAATATGTTGACCTAGAAAAGGAGCTTGAAGAGGTGATAGTTTTTCCTATTTTTATTTAATTGGATTATTCATATTTTTTTCCCAAATTTTATTCATTTCTTTGAAAATTTGTATTACTGGGTCAGTGAGTATAGGATTACGGGATTAAGTTAAGTACAAACTGTGATCGTGCCTATAGAACTATCTGACTGTCTAATTCTCCCCATTTTGTACTTGCTTTGTTTTTAAGTTCATTTTATTAAGTGTTGAAGTCTGTCTTGCGACTTCATGTTGCTTTTAACAGTGATCATATCTCTACGTAGCCGTTGAGATGTGAGGAATGTACATTACATGTCAGGTAAGGTGAAAAGAAAAAACATTGGAGATGTCTGATACAAACAATAATGAAGTATGTGCTCCTTGGCTTTATAGAGATTCCCATCACCCTTTATCTTTGATTCTTTTGCAGGTCTAATATGTATCCTTACCTGCTTGGAAATTCATGATGTGTTGTGTCCGTGCTGAATCTCTAAGTTTGAAACTCATATTTCGACGCAATGAACTAATGATAAGAAGATGTAATTATATATGTAACTGATTAGGCGATTTATACAAAATGCAGGCCATTGCACTTACTGAAGAGCTGTTAGCTGCTGCAAAACACAATGATCAAGTTGGCATGGTGGCGCAGTCACATACAAAACACAATAAAATGGAGCAGCCTGACATTGTAAGCTTTTCTTATTGAAATATGGCTTGTGGTGTCTTTTGTATGTTAACCTGTTAATTGGTAATTTAGCAAAACCGTGTACAGGATTGGATTGAAATATTAAAGGAAGCTGTACTATAGGAGACCATGCGGCAAATTACTGTTAATAAACGTGCTATTTTTGTGTTGGGCTTAAACAGATATGGTAGTCTCTATGTTGAATTAAAATATGAAAAAGTGTATCATCTTTGGCAGTTCCTTTTGTACCCGTATAATGGCCTAAATCTAAATTCACTTGCAGCGTGTTACTTTTGTGGAAGATTTTATACTGAATATATGTTTTTGTGGAATTTCATGCTACCCCCATATAAGAATGTATTATTGCAAACTAGGTTTGTCCATACATGCCCAACTTGATTTTGACCATCTTGCATGATAAAATATCGAACAATTTGGAAATTTTGATTCAAGATTTAACAATATCAGTTTCCCAGGGTACAAGCAGGCATGGTGCGCTTCCTGTTGGCACAAAAGTTCAAGCTGTTTATAGCGATGATGGGGAATGGTATGTGCAAATATTTGATTATTTATGGTAGAAATAGCATCTTTCAAATATTTTATGTCTTTTTGTGTTCTCTGTGCTTGACTAGCTGAATGCTTAGGTATGATGCAACTATTGAGGCAATCACTTCAAATGGATACCACGTCAGCTACAGTGGTTGGGGAAACAAGGAAGAGGTAAATTTGTGTAGGCCATCTACATTTTATTCTGTTTCATTTTTAGTATTTGGCACTACATGTAGGTTACATTCTTATTATGATCATGAATTGTTTTATCCGAAAGGTAAATGTAACTGAATTTTGAACTAGCATTATATGTATGGTAAGTTTACTTTTGAAAGAGTTCAAGATGTAACTGAATTTTGAACTAGCATTATATGTATGGTATGTTTGCTTTTGAAAGAGTTCAAGATGTAACTGAATTTTGAACTAGCATTATATCGTGTAGTAAGTAAAGAGTTCAAGATGTAACTGATTGGTCACACAAATTCAATTCAGTTTACAAGTTTGAATAATCTCTACCTAGGCACATCAAGATGGTAAATGCAAAACACTAAAATCCCATAAAATTGTAGTTCAGATAAGTTTTGACCGACCACGGTGTTGAATTGTTAGATTTGTTAAATTTGTCCTAATCTGAGTCATACTATTTTCGCCCAGCTGCTGCATAGATCAGAATAAATAGAATGATTTTGATTGTTAAATCGATGTATTGGATGATGTTTAGGAGCTATTTTGTTACAACTTAGAAAACCGCATTTTCCTCCATTTTGCTTTGCCATCATATTGAATGCATGCTTTTCAGGTGGATCCTGCAAATGTCAGGTCACTTCAAGATGAAGCGAATCCATTGCTAGAAGCCGAAAGAGAAGCAGAAGCAACTAAACAAGCAATCAAAAGAAAGATTGCACAAGCAGCAGCTGTTTCTGAATTCCAACCACGGGCCTTACCTGCAAAACTTCGTATTGAACCTAATGACCCCGAAGATGTGGTCAGTGTTTTCTTTTTCCCTTTAATCGTAGATAATCTTAGGCTCCGCTTGGAAGTTTATTTTCTACCGGTTTTGAACGGCTTTGTATTTCAGGTGTTATCAGAACCCTTTTTGTAATTTTTTTTGCACACCAGTTGATGTTGGTTATAAAACTAGTGAAAACCGGTGCAATGTAATTTTCATAGCAGTTTTCAACCCATCAAATTGGGGCGTTTTGAGGGGTTATGTTTTTTTTTTCGTTTATGCCCTCACTACTTATATTGTAGAATCAATCTTCACAAAATATAAAGATATATATGTAATGTTACTTTAGCGGAAAACTCTCAAAATCAGTGTATGTTAAACTCTCAAGCATGCATTGATCGGTTACAACAACATTTTATGTAAACCAAACATTTTATGTAAACCAATCAAAACCGCTATGATCAAAATCGGTACTTTCAAAATCTCTTATAATCGGTACCACAAAACTCCCAAGCGGAAGCCTTAATGGTCTTTTTTTGTCGACACCATTCCTTTGCATTTAATTTTCATGTAGCATGAAATGGACTGATGTATTTTCTTTTTATGGCAGAAAGCTGCTAAGCGCAAAAAGATACACGCTTTCAAATCAAAATCTCGTTTTGAGAAACTTGAAGTTGTGCAAAATAAGCGGCAAAATGCTTGGCAACAGTTTCAAACAACCAAAGGCAAAACCAAAAAGGTGAAGTTCGACATTTTTAATTTTTATTCTGTATCCTTCACAATGGCCTCTTCCATTCATGAATGATTTTGCACTTGCTATACCTGTTGCATGGATTTAAATGTAACATCATTCGTTCAACTAAAAGTTGACATTTTGATTCCATCATTACAGGGATGATAACAGCATATGGCTTTTATAGACTTCTTACAGTATTATCCTTTATATCAAGCATCTTTACTCCACTTGATTATTATACTTGCTTTGTCTGTCTTTTGAGATTTATCATGCTCCTTAAATTTTTTGTTTGTTCAATATTATTGATTTCATTGCTTGTGCTTTGTAGATTGGTTTCTTTTCAGGACGGAAGAAGGAAAGTATATTCAAATCTCCTGACGATCCAACTGGTAAAGTTGGGGTTACAAACAGTGGAAAGGGATTAACTGATTTCCAGAAGAGGGAGAAATATTTGCAACTCAAGGGTGCAAACATGGATTACAGTGATTACACCTGAGAAGATGTCATGAATGCTGAGAAATTGTAGTTTGGTTTTTGTTTGTTCAGGTACTTTGATTGCAACAATCGTGGTTTGAATTTTGATTTTAAAATTATAAAATTTTGTTTACGTTTCAAACAAGGCTTGAGGTTTCGGATGAGATCTCGAAATTTCGATCAATCTGTTTTGGTTTTAGCAAGAATCAAAACAAAAACAAATTGAAACTTTGATTCAATAATAAAATCACCAAACTTCAAATTTTATAGAAAAACCAAAAAAAAAGAAGAATAATTTGAGTTTTAAATATATGAATATTTAAGTTATGGAATTTTACTTAGGTAACATGCAAAATTAAAAAATTTACAAATGGTAAATATGTAATTAAAAAAAGTTGAAAACGAATTAATGAACAAGCATTTTTGTTAGCGTCATATATATTTATAGTTGAACATTATTGTTTATTTATATCTTATTTTTCAATAAGATAAATTATACATTTTGTATAAATAGATTGAATTACTTAGGTAACATGCAAAATTATAAAATTTACAAATGGTAAATATGTAATTAAAAAAAGTTGAAAACGAACTAATGAACAAGCATTTTTTTTAGCGTCATATATATATTTATAGTTGAACATTATTGTTTATTTATATCTTATTTTTCAATAAGATAAATTATACATTTTGTATAAATAGATTGAACAAATATGTCTAATCATATTAAAAAATAAATAATGAAATCTGAAGCTGAAATTTTTAAAATTTACCAACTAAATTGAAATTCATAAAAATGACAAAAGATTGAAACAAGATGTCGAATCTTGGTTTCAAGTTTCAACAAGCAGAAGAATATAACTTTTACCCTTGTTCTCTCTACAAGGAATTAAGCAAATTATTTTGTTCTCACCAAATCATTTCTTACCATGAGCGTTACGGCAATGCCGTGATGAAGATACTTAAATTGTTTTTCTACAAATCGTATTTGTTTAATACGTTCAAAAAAATATTTTCCACAAATATTTAGCCATATTTCTGTGTTTAATCATACGTAGTTAATTCTTTTTCTTCCAAGTTTCAACATATAATTTTTGTTAGTTTAAATTTTTATTTATGTTATTAATTAATGAAAAAATGAATTTGTAAAGTAGTTTATTTATTAGATTCTATTTTTAAGCGATATTAAGATTTCATAAACATTTGTAAAGGAAATTTTGAATTTATAAAGGAAATATTTGTAAAAGATTGTAACACTAAGTGTATTACAACTATTAATAAAAAAAAAAGATGAGGGCATTTTTGAAACTCCGCGACCGGGTCAAAAATTGTGCTTTCAAAGCAACAATGAAGATTTCAAATACGCTACTATTACAATGTTTTTATAGCATTGCATATGTTGGAATATCCTTCAAATTTATAGCCTTATGTAGCAACCCGCATATTTTACGATTATATATTTAAACGATTTATATAAATATAGCATCGTTAGTCGGATTAAAGTCCGAAATTCTACTTTTTTGTAAACAGTTGAATTAGGACTCGAGACCACTTCCATTGAGTTCAAAACGACGTTTGCGACCTTTTAGAGTATAAACATCGCTATGTTTGGAGTTGACTTGAATTTTGGTATTTTTATTTGGGGCTTTGGGTTTGGGTTTCAGCCCACTGACCCAACAAGAGAACCCAACTCCTCTACCTAATAATTTCCACTCCACTCCTCTTCATTCATTCATAACATTTTCTAACGCTCAAGCAAAAAGAAAAATGGGGAAAACGAGAGGAGATTAGAAATTCTTAAGCCCTAGTTCTCTTAGGAAATTCAAGTTCTTGTTCTAAAATTAAAGAGAAGCTTAGGTAAGCATCCTCTTTATCTTCTCCATTTCAATCTCTTTTCAATTTTCAGAAATTCCTAATCCTAACTTAGGAAAAACTTCACATTTGATAATAGATTGAAGATTCTAGAGGTGTGTTGAAGAGGAATTGGTCTTGCTTTGTTTTAAAGCTTCTCATTCTTTGTCTTTGAGTTTTAAATGTGAATTTTTGAATTCACATCTACGTCTATAGCTTACATTGTTGTTAGATATGAATTCCTAACATCCATTCATGTTCATTTGCTTTTGATTCGAATTGATTTGGTGAATTTTTCAACCTTGATGTTTTGAAGTCAAAATCATTAAAAATACCATCTTGGATGTTTGGACGTGTTATTTGGGGTGTATCGAAGAGCCTATAAGGCTGGGTTGTCGCTTGGCATTAATCTCTAGCCTCCGTCGCTCGTCCAATCGCTTCCGAATTTATTTGGCCGTCATTGGCTTGGGCAAAATGTTGCCTAGAACCGGCGGCCAAACGTCTGGTTGGAAGGTCTAGACTTCTGGTTTGGGCAGCAGATGAAAAAAATGTACGGCAGAAAAATATAAAAATGCAGAGGCTTGGACCAAACGTCTGGTCCAAACCTACCAGACGTCTGGGAGGTTTTTGGAATATTTCAAGAACCCAAATCCAGACGTCTGGATGAACCCCAGACGTCTGGTACTGCCTATTTTTGGTCGTTTTTGATTGGATTTTCAATTTTCACCAATTTTTGTTGATTCGGTTGTTGTCATTTATGATGTAGTGGATCTTGCATGACCACTACTTTGATGTACGCTTCTATGTGTTTTATTCATATCTGTTTCCGCCTTTGTGATATGAATATCTATGACTGATTTTTTATTATGCTTATTTTATATTTGTTTCCGAAGACCACATAGCCACTGTGTAGCAGCTTTGAGTTTGTATCGGTATGTCAGATTTCCTCTTGAAATGAAATGCATGCCAAACTATCTGACATTTCGGTATCCGCATAAAGCAATTACATAGATGGTTGCTCTTCAACAGCCTTATTCTTTGCGCTAGTTAACGGCATTACTCCGTAGTGTCCTTGGTTAGTATGAGCAGAGAGGTGGAGCATCACAGCTTGGTATCAAAGCCAAACTTCGAAACAATGTAGAATTTATAGCAAGGATCATCGTCCTAAGTCTTTCTTAGGAATTGTGCCTTAGGATTTAATTCGAGTCATTGGACCCGTTTTATCCTAATTTCTTTTATGATGCATTGCTTTATCAATCAAGTTTGTTTGATATTCATTCTAAGAATAACATTTTTCCTCTTCTTTCTTAAAGAAGGGAAATAGTTAGACCAGACCGTCTCAGCGCCGTCAATCCAGTACTAATCCTCAGGATGGAGTATTTATGTCTGCACAATAGCTCTTAAATCTCGTAAAGAATACTCAAGCTATCGGACCTATTCCAGAGCCTACTCACCATAAACCTGGGTTTACACGCTTGTGCAGTGATTATGCCAATTTGGGTGAAAAGCCTTTCAAGGGTTCCGAAAGCATTATAGAAGTCAAAGCTTGGTTTAGAACATACGATCGCATCTTTTCTCGCATGAATCTTGTAGATTTACATCGAGTCCAAGTGGCTTCTAGTATGCTCCAAGAGAGAGCATTAGATTGGTATGAGCTTTTGATTTCTGAGATTATCGAAGTGGATCTTACTTGGGAGCAATTCCGAAAAAGATTCAAGTTGAAATTTATGCCGGAAGCTGAAAAAGTAACTTTAGTCCGACGCTTTATTGACCTTCTAGGTGAATTTTTTGTGACAGATTATGTCGCATCTTTTGAATCCCTCTCTAAATATGGGGTCGAGTATATTAGTACCCCATTGAAGAAAAAGCAAAGGTTTGTCTATGGGTTGAATAAGAACCTCAAAAAGCCATTACTTTTGAAATCAGAAATATCTTTCGATCAGCTTGTTGATATCGTGCTTCGACTTGAAGAGGCCGATAAAGAAAGTGATGTTGAAGTTATGGGTGCCAAACAGAACTTCGACATCAACAAAAAGAGGCCTATTAAGTTCAAAGGCCCTAATCCCAACAAGAAAGCGAAGCAAGCAACTTCGGTAGCAAAGACTCCTACCTCTAGTCGTGGGCAATGCTACAATTGTGGTTCTAAGGACCATTATGCAAATAAGTGTCCGAAGCCCCTTACTTGTCGCTATTGCAAAGTTCGGGTCATTATATATCTTCATGTCCCAAACTTCAAAGCAAGAACGAGGGAAAACTAAATGTTGTGCAAGCTCCTAGTAACACTTCTCTTGGTCTAGGTATTTCTCATCCTATCCTTGATGGCATTATTATGTTTCCTGATCATACTATTTGAGTTCTTTTTGACACGGGTGCATCTTACTCTTTTATATCAAAAAACTTGTTGATGCTTTGTCTCTAAATGTTATGTGCTTGATGACTTCACTAAAAATTGCGAACCGGTTAGTGGATCCGCAACACTCAGTTTATTTTGTAAGGATGTCGAGATTATTTTATGTGATTATGCTTTCCGAGCCGATTTGCACGTTTTGCGTTACTTAGGCTTCAGAATGATTTCGGAAATTGATTGGCTTAATCGTTATGAAGCCCATATCCTATGTCCTAAGAGGACTATTCATTTTCGACATCCTCAATCTGTTAAGCAGATTTCTATTGTTCTTAAAGATTCAGATTCCAATTCGGTGGCATCCTTATATTCTCTAAATCCACATGACGACGGTAATGATGATGAGGAATATGTCATTTTCCTCATTCACGTTGTTCGTGAATTTTTCGATATATTTGAGCCCTTTTAAGAATTACCACCTAAGCAAGCAGTTGAGTTCAGAATTAATCTAATCCCCGGAGCTCTACCTATCACTTGTCCTCCTTATCGTATGTCCAATAAGAAAAATGAGGAGATGCATAAACAATTATCAAATTGGAAGTGAAGCAATTTATTTGTTCTAGTTCCTCTCATTGGGGAGCTTCAACTATTTTTGTGAAGAAATCTGATGGCACACTTAGCTTTGCGTTGACTACCGCAAGCTTAATGATCTTACCATCAAGAATAAATATTCCTTGCCTCGGATTGATATTCGATCAACTTTGCGGTGCTACATTTTTTTCACAGTTAGACTTAGCAACCGGTTTTCATCAGCTTCGTATTGCAGAGGATAGCATTCCTTTGACATCGTTCCGTACTCGTTATGGATCTTATGAATGGCTTGTTATGCCATTCGGTTTAATGAATGCTCCAGCTTATTTCGTTGACCTTATGAATCGAGTTTTCAAAGACTTCCTTGATCGATTCATTCTCATCTTTATAGATGATATTCTCATTTATTCTAAAACCGAGGAACACTACAAAAAACAACACATTTTGTAACACTTTTCCGCTTTCAATTTGCAACGTTAATAACCGTTACAAATTTCTAACGGTTATCCGTTACAACAATTTACAATGGTTATTACTGTTAGTAAATATGGTAATTTCGTAAATAACGAAAAGCAGCAAGGATAAGATTGTAAATTTATCTTTCAACAACAATTATCTCATTTCTCATGGCAATTTCATTTCTCCCTCTCATGGTTTATTTCTCTTTCATTCCTAGGCGGTTTCATCTGCCACCGACTCTACTGTCTGTCACTGCCTCGGTTGTTTGCCATAGCCTTCGTCTTCTGCCATCGCCTCCTCCCTTTTTCCTATCAAATCGACGAAGATGAAGGAAGATCTCGATTGCGAACTACAAATCTATGGTTTCGCTTTTCCACCTCCATCTACTCAGGTATGAACACTTTTATATCAGGTAATAATTTTGTTGTACATACTTTTTAATTTGTTGTTTGTTTATATCACCTTTTTTTCATTTGAGAAATTTCAGTATTAGAGAACATAATAATTTGTTTTAGGTCGATTACTAAATAGTAAGCGACTGGATATATTTGGTCAGAAAGAACTAGGAATTCTTAATAATTTGAAAGGTGGGCAGCGAATTCATTCGCTTGGAATAGAGAGAGATAACTTATGTGAACATCGATGTCCGTTTATTTTATTTTTCAAATCACTGTAACGGTAATTTTCGCTATAAAACCATGTCTACGATTCCTTTTTAAACAGCTATTATCTTCAGATTGTTTAATATAGCATGTGTCATAGTGTCCGTAAATATGAGTTTGATAATTTCAATTCTGAAAAAAAATAACTGTACATATATTATTCCTCTTTATCATAATAAAAGAATATGGGGTCTTCTTGGATTGGAGGTCTAGCATGGTCTTTCTGCTAAGGCACGCCCTTGTATTCAAATTGGGCCATTCAAACAAAAAGGAAGGTGAAAGCAAAAAACTAAAAGGACTTATGACACAAATAAAAATGTCTAATGCAAGAACTTATTGTGCAACTCAAGCAGTTTGGCTATGCCAGATTCTTGGCATTTCACATAATAAACAAAAGGAGTTCTGTACTAATCTTTTGAGATTATAAACCAGTAATAAAGAATAATACATGGTCTGATTTCTAACAAAATGCATACAACCAATTGATGTTCTGTACCTACCTTAAATTATCACAACCAAGGAAAAAGGTTTTGTTCTCTCTAGATAGGGATAAACCAATATGTAACCATAATATCAAGCTATCATGAGATAAACTACTGCTCCATTAGCAAATTATACTAAAAAGTGGATAGTATTTAAATGGTCATGAGAATAGCTATATGCATTACACTAATGATATGATTTCTACTAATAATCTTGACATGGAAATTTTCTTACCATATGATTCAATTCATTCTTATCTGTTATCCAAACAGTCTGCACGCGATGAAATTGGCGTTGTAGACTCTCAATGGATTGTGCATCAAGTAATCCCATCTCTTGGAAACCAAGTAAGTTTTCATGTGATCTGTGAATATCATTATTGCTTCCTTTCTCTTGGTTATCCAGTACATTATGTAAGCCAACTGTCAACTGTTGATTGCATCTCCTTTGGTATTTTATGTATTACCTTAATAATGAGTAATATCGAACTACGTTGCATTAGACTTAGTACGACCTCCACTTTACATCCAAATAACCTATATGTAAAGGCATATTATGTCCTAGTTCTCCATTGTAAGCTGAGTTGTATGTGGAATCGGTAATTCTGATGGTAAATTCTTCAACTTAAATAGTAGAAAGTTCTTTTTTCTCTTCTCCTGAATTTGGCTACAATTTATGTCTAGGGGGACATAGTAAAAAAAATTGAAATCTAGGGTTTCCTCTCAGCCATGTGGGAAAATCAATTCTCTCACCAAATTTCTTCAAATTTCTCTTATTCTTCTTCTCAAATCAGACCACCTGAGGCTTCTCACATTACTAAGCCATCAGGGGTTATTAACATAAATGATGATGGTTTTAAATTGGTCTAATCCAAACAGCAAAGGAAGAGAGAGGCTAAGAAATAACAGGAGTTGCCATCGGCTCTCAACAGAGACAACAAAAAAGGCAAAGGTGGTCAAAATATAACCACCCATACTGCAAAGAAAGATCAAATGTTGCCGATACAAAGAAAACCGATAGCCATCTCACTGAATAGAGAACAAGGTCGAAAATCTTGGGTTGATATTGTTGCTGATCAGCCTCAAGAACCCAATGATGAAGATTGCAATCTAGAGCATATTGCACCAATCAAGATTAACAACAAGAAGTATGTTCTGGTAAAGGAAGAGGTATGTAAAAGGGCAACTCAATTATGGAATAATTCCGTTCTTGTGTATATAGTGGGTACAAAACCATACTACATGTTTTTAAATCATATATTCAAAGAGTTTGGAATCCGATTGGTGAATTTGAAATTTTACTAGAGAGTACGGGTTCTTTCTAGTAAAATTCAAAGAATCCTAAGATTGCTCTTTAGTTTTAAAAAATGGACCTTATTTTTACAATGGCAAACTCATCATAGTGAGAAAGTGGTCTGATTGTCTAAAAATGGACAGATACTTGTTAACATCTATGCCGATTTGGATAAGATTACCCTGTGTTAATCTAAAGTTATGGAACAGAGAAGTCTTCAGTGTCATGGAAAGTATTATAGAAAAACCCATCAAAATGGGCGCCGCTGCTAACTTAAAGACGAGATTGAATTACGCTCGCCTTCTTGTGGAAGTAACTATGACTGATGAACTTCTAGTGGAGATCAATATCACTCTCTATAATGGTGAAAACATTATACAAAAAGTGGAATATGAATGGGTTCCACTGAAATGTAATATATGTAAATGTTTAGGTCATATTAGAGAGCAGTGCAACCCAAACAAATGTGGATACCCAAAACTAGTAATCAAAATAGAGACAATTTTCAAGAAATAGTTCAGTTGAAACTCAAGAACCAAATCTCAATAAAGAAATAACAAACCAGTCAAGAAGGTGAAAATACAATGATTGAATCAACCAAGATTGTATCATTTGCGATCAAGAAAATAATCCTGAGGCGCTCACTGATCAAGATGATCAGATCACGGCTATGAAAGTTCATCAGTTTAAAGACTTTGAGAAAAGTTCAACAGTTTCGAATCAGCACAGTACAAAGGAGGGTAGTATTATTAAAAAGGTCTTTAGCTCTGAAACCCCTCCTATCTCAGATCCATGTTTAGTTATAGAGAATGTTGGTACAAAAATTTACAATATCTTGCGTCAAGATAATAGCCAAATTGGGAACAGTCGAATGCAGGAGGAGTCTCCTTCGGATTTTTCTGCCAAAGCTGAGGACATGGTAGGCATCAACTCAACATTGCCTCGCAAGAAGGTCTCTCCCCCTAAGCAGGCTACAATAACAGAGCTTAGTGACTCCGCCATGCCTCACACAGCTAATTTTTATATTTCTCTGATTAAGGTTCCTGAATCAGAAAAAGAAGAAGAAAATAAATCAGAAATGGTTGAGGCTGCTGGCCAGTTTGATATATCTAATCTACATATTCCAAAACCAAAAGCTACTGGCAAGTTAATGGGAAGTAAAGAGAAGAAAGCTTTCAAACAAAAATATATTTCAATCAATCCAAAATGGGATGAGATGTCTACAAGACTAAAAGCTAAGAGTGTAGATAATAAGAGGAGAGATAAGGGCATTACAGTGTCGGGTACTATTTAAATTTCCTTTTATTATATATATGTGTCTATATTTGCTTGGAATGTCAGGCATATGAATTCCCCTGCTAAACAGTCTGATATTGTCTATATGATAAACACTTATAAACCTACTATAATTGCTCTCTTAGAAAATAAAGTGAATGATGAAAATTATGAAAATTTTCGTCTTAAGCTGTCTAACAACTGGAAATCTGTAAATAATAACGAGTGTAACTGTAAAGGTAGAATCATACTTATATGGGATTCTAATATTTGAACAAACTTAAAAATTAATAAAGATAAGCAGTTTATATATTGTCAATTTGAAAATACAGGTGGCTTTCTTATTCAAATTACTAGTATTTATGGTAGTAACTTGGAAAGTGAAAGAAATGATTTGTGGTGTACATTAAAAAATTTAAATTTAAAATATAAATTCCCTCGGATTATTTTGGGTGATTTTAATACTGTTTTTCATGTATCAGAAAAATTGGAGGTAATAAAATTCCTCAAAGTAAGATTGAAAGGTTAAATAATTTTCTTATGGACACCGGTCTTATAGAACCAGTTATTAGTGGGAATAAGTATACATGGAAATATGGATTAGCTAAGAACATCCATTGTAAGCTGGATAGAATTTTAATCAATAAAGAATTTTCTAACATTTTCCCAAATTTTGTTTGCTCCACATTGGAACAAAATTCTAGTAATCTACACCTTTAATTGTTAAACTTTTTTCCAATGGAATCTCAAATAATAAAGTTTCTCCTTTCAGATTTAAAAACATTTTGGTGTTAGAAGAGAATTATAAAACTTTGATGGATAATAGCCTAAAATTTTCTTGTAATGGTACTAAACAATTTCAATCTAGTATGCTTCTGAAAAATATAAAACATAATATTAAAAATTGGGATAAAAATAATTATTTGAATAATAATAATCTAACTAATTTAAGAAAGGAAGGAAAATGTTTACAAAATCTTGCAGATGATAATCCAGAAGATATTGGTTTAGCCAGTAATTTTTTCAAGAATCGGGAAAGGTTGTCTACTGAATTATATAAAAATAAAGTTAATGCTAGACACAAGGCAAAGGTAGACTAGCTAACTTTAGTTGATGACTGTACAATTTTTTTTAATGCTGAAATGAATCGTAGAAAGCATATAAATAATACTGAGAACATTATTGATAATAGTGGTAATCTTTCCAATGATTATGGAAAAGTTGCTAAAGAAGCCATTAAGTACTACGAGAATTTATACTTTTCTGAGAACATTGAAAAATAATTTCCTCATATTATATGCAAGAATATCTTGAAAGATAAAGCTGATGATATTTTACTTGCTCCTATGTCATTAGAGGAAATAAAATATATTATTTTTAATGCTGGTGATAATAAAAGTCCTGGCCCTGATGGGTTTAATGCTAAGTTTTACAAAAATCAGTGGGATAATTTAAAAAATCAAATTTATGAACTCGCAAGTGAATTAAAGGTAAAATTTTGAGAAGTATCAATCATACTTTTATAACTCTAATACCTAAGAAGAAAAACCCCACTAATATTAGTGACTGTAGACCAATATCTTGTTGTAATTTCATTTATAAAATTATATCCACCGTGCTAAGTAATAGAATAAAAATATTTCTACCTTTTCTAATTTCTGAAAACCAGAGTGCTTTTGTACCTGGCAAATTATTATATGAAAATTCTATGCTAGCACATGAGATGGTGAGAAAATTTAATACTAAGAATGGTGATAATGTGTGTCTCAAAATAGATTTACAGAAAGCTTATGATAAAGTAAATAAACATTTTATTTGTCATATAATGAGATGCATGGGGATTCATATTAAATTTTGTGACCTGATTATGGAATGTATTAACACATCTACCTTTTCCATTCTTATTCAAGGTAAACCAGAAGGTTTCATAAATAGCAATAGAGGTATTAGACAAGGTGACCCACTATCACCCTATCTTTTTACAATACTTATGGAATACTTTTCTATATTAATGGAAATAGAAACTATTAAGGGGAATATTAACCCTATTAATAGAGTTCAACCTTATATAAGTCATCTCATTTATGCTGATGATCTAATGGTGTTTGTAAAGGCTAATAAAGTAAATGCAGTATCTATTAAAAATGTTTTTGACAGGATGAACAGTAATACAGAGTTACAACTTAACATAGATAAAAGTAAAGCTTATTTAAGCAAGTATAGAAGATACAAAAATGACTTTTTAAATGTGTTAAAAATTACCGAGGGCGATCTTTCTGTAAAATATTTTGGTCTACCTTGTCAGTAATCAACTCAAAGACTCAGATTGTTCCATTTTATTGGATAAAATACAAGAAAGAATGGAAACTTGGTCTTGTAATCTTCTTTCCATTGCAGGAAGATTAGACTTAATCAAAATGGTGATTTATGCTATTATTCTTTACTGGTTACAAACTTTTCACATTCCTGCAGCTTCTATTAAAAAAATTGAAATGTGCCGAATTTTTATGGAAGGGTAGATATCATAAACTTAGTTGGGATAAAGTTTGCAAATCAAAAAGTGAAGGAGGGATTGGTATAAGAAATATGAATGACCTTAGTCTTACATATCGTTTAAAATTATTTTAGAGATTTTTGAGTGCAGACTCTTTATGGGCTAGATGGATGAAAGCTAAGTATCTGAAAAAGGGTAATTTTTGGAATATAATTCCAAACAATAAATAGTCTAACACTTGGAAACAAATTTTAAATTGTAGAGAAATTGTTAAGTCTCTTTTAGAAATAAATTTTAAGCTAGGTGAAGAAACTAGCCTATGGTTTGACCCTTGGTACAAAAATGACTCTTTTGTTAATAAAGTGGGTTGTAGCAACTTAGTTATTTTTGGTGACCCTAATGTAACAGTGTCCTCTATTATTAAAAATAATCAATGTCAACCTCATCTTCATCCAATTACTAACCCTCATAAAGATGACATATGTGAAATCCATATTGATTTAAGTGCATATAGTGATTACTGGACTTGGAAAGCAAGCAATAAAGGGAACTTTTCTTTTAAAAATACTTGTAACACTAATATAAATAAAGTAAATAAGGTTGATTGGTATGATTGCATATGGAACAAGGTGAACAGTCCTAAGATGGCATTCTGCACTTTTTTTGCATTAAATAACAGATTGCCAACTTGGGACAAAATTAACAAATGGTTCAATAACTCTTGGTCACTATGTTCCCTATGCAATCTAGAAAATGGGACTTCTCATCATCTGTTTTTTGATTGCAGTTATTCATATTTCATTTGGAAGCATGTCTAAGCCAAACTGGGTATTCAAAATAATTGACAAATGGATCTCAAGCAAGCCATCCATTTTATAAATTTCAAATTTAAAGCAAAATCTATGGAAAGGTATTTAGCTCATTAATTACTACGGCTGTCTACCATATATGGAGGGAAAGAAATGCACGTTCCCATAATAAAACAAGCAGCAGTAAAGAAAAGAAATGGCTGATAATAGAAACAGACAGTAATATTCTGCTACATAAATCGAAGAAAAAAGTGAAAGATCAAACCAAATTTGCAAATTTAGCTGAAGACTGGAATACCGAAGCAGGGAGTAAGCATCTGGAGCTATTTTTAGCCTATCCGAATAACTTACAAATGGGCAATCACTTATTTGAAGAATATACTTCTAATAGTGTTTCTAAAAGAGCTCATATGGGCCTCCAGAATGGCGACATAACAGATCAGAGAAGTTCTGACCACAAATCAGTATATTTTTCCAATAAAATTATCTCTGGAGATTACACTTCTGAAAAGACCTCAAATCGAGATTGCATTACCTTTCAAAGGGAGGAATCAATAGATTTGAGTCGTATTGACTACAGATCTGCTGATTTTCCAAGATTTAACCCTACCCAGAGGAATATCTTCACTGATGAAGAGCTGGATGGTATGAGGGAAAAGTTTAATGAGGGGCTATTGTATTGGGAAAGAGGAGAGGCTAGCGGATGAAGAAGGGAGGAAGAGAAGAATGAATTTTAGCGTACCGCCATTATTTTTCTCTGAAATGGAAGCGGCGGTGGAATGAGAGTTGAAGTGTAGATTGTTTCTTTTCTAGGGTTTTAAGATTTGTTGGTTTCGGGTGTTTACCCATTTCATTACTGTCTATTATGGGCCAGGCCCTATTTACCTTGTATTCAAAAAAATGTCTAGGGAATCAGACCCAAGATCTTTGGCAACATAGCCATTGTATTTACCAGTGTTACCCTTGCTCATTGGCAATTAAAGTTTGTTTTAACATGAAATATTTTAGTGTTGTAAGGAGCAATAGCAAATGAAATCGTTTCTATATTTTATTGATGCTGACATTACAATATTTTTTATACTACCACAACACATTCGGTAAGACAGAAACTCCCGTATTAAACTACCAATAACCTCCTAATTAGCTGAATCCCAATACCTCCCTTGTTACCATTGGATTAAAGGTTGATTGCATTATTACAGTCTCCACCCATTCTATGATCCCTTAAAACTCTAATGAGGAATCCAAATGTTATCTAGATTTTTTGGCATCAATTAGACTGCTACCTACTTGAGAATTTTTTGTTAATGTAAATTTGATTAATTGAGCATGGAATTACCTGACCTTTATTCATTTGAAAAGGTGAAAGCATCTGCGGTAGGTATTGTATGCGTTTGTGTATATGTAATTTCGGTTCTTAATGTGTATGCTTAAGGATCGAACCCTATATTTCTAACAAGAAATCAAACCATATCTTTAGATAGTTGAAAGAAACAACAGATAGATGTGAATAGTAAATGAAAATTTAATAATTTATAGACACAAAGCATAGACCTACATCTATGATAGATGCATTATGATATGTGCACATTTACTAAACATTTGATGGTCCTCATAATGATTTGCAGGGAGAGTCGGTGAACGGGAAAGAACCATGGCAAGGGGTGATCGTCTATTTTTATATTTCAGTTTTATGCTATTTTAATAACACAGCACCGTGGAGTAATGTTTTTTACTTGTTAAAAATTATACAAATAATCCTTCAGGTAAGTGAACGGTGTAAATTTGAGTGAACATGATCTATAGCTCGCCTTACAAATGCTAAAAAAGAATATTTTATTGAAAAAGCAAAAGGGTGATGATACTGGAAGCACTGACATATGAGTTCTTGGGCAACTGTTTCTATCCTACTTGTGCATTCCACCTCTCTTTTACTCCTTTGTTTAAGTGGTATTTAATTCTTTTAGTAGTTCGGGTAGTAATTTGCTGTTTCAGTGTATGTTATAGGTTTTTTATATGCCGTATACACATGAATCACATCAATATTATGATTTATTCATAAGAAATTGTCTTTTCTAACGCTTCTTATAGTTGATTTTTATAGTTTAGTCTGTCTTTTTTTATATGTTTTGTTATTATGCATATTAGTAATTTTTTATTAGATTCAGCGGTTTGGAAACGGTTAAAATTATTGTACAACGTCATTGTACAAAATCGATGTCTTGTTTTCCATACCGTTATTTTTTCTGCATCCATATAAAATTTTCTTGTTATCTCTTCTTTTTGGTTTCATATAATAAATAATCAAAAATTATATACATCTGATAAAAAAAAGAATGCATATTTATTAGAACGCTTAAGAAAAAAGAAAAGGGTACCCCTTTCTTTTTTCGTTTGGAAATAATGTTTAAAAATTCAAAATTTCCTTATATTGGATTTTGCTAATCTAAGTTTTATTTGGATTTTGCTACTATGATAAAAAGAATTGTTGTCCCTCCTTAAATCTTACTTTTGAGTAGAATTTTGAAGGGTGAAATTTGATAATTTGTTTTGCTATCGTTTCTTAAAATTTATTTTTGCCTAGAATTTGACAAAATTATTTTTTGTCATATTAGCGTTTTGGTTTTTTTTAAAACTCGGTTCAACTTCAACAGGAATTTTCAATCAATATGGATTTATTCATGGATGAATGCCGCATGTTCTAACCAACCGTATTATCATGTTCTAACTAGCCTTATTATCTAGTGCCTAACTGCTAAACTTTTTTGCTTTGGTTCTTTTGGCTATAGTCGTCATCAACCCTTTTAGTGAACTTTCATCTCATTATTGTGCACAATCCAATTACAAATTTGATATTACAACCTATGATCAGCACCCTTTCCTAACGGAAAAATGAATCCGAACTGAGTGTAGAGGGTGTAAATTTATGTGCATGTAGGTAAGTTCATGCGCATATGTTTCAAGTCAGGGAAGTTCATACGCATATACATGAATATATATTAATGTGTTAGTGTGTGAATGTGGGTAAGTTTCTAGGCATATGTTTCATACATAGTTCCTTTCATTCTTTAATTTTGTACCTTAAACAAATATAGATCTCTAAAGTTTCACACAACGACATATGCCAAAACTGAAAATAACAGGCCTTACAGCAACAAACTTCTATTACAGGAACGAGCCAGATAGCGACAGAGCGAAAGCTGTGGAGAAATGGGCTGCAAAGTATGCAAAACTTGGTAAGTTTTTCGAGCAAATGAATGGGAACCAATGGTAGGTTATGGACGTGAATGAGTGCCTTGTGTTTTGTAATAATTGTGTTGGTTGTACTTGGAACTGTGCATGTTTTAGTTTCATGTTTTGTATAATTTATGCCATTATTTTCATTTTCTATTGTGTTATATTTGAAATTATACCGTGTCAAGTGAATGTGATTATCATATATGAATCTATTATAAAATATTAAGTTTTATTAATGTTCAGTTTACAATTTCTGATGGACAATATTGGTGAAAAGGGATTATCAAGTTTATAATTTTTTAGAGTGTTTACTAATTTTAGTTTCCTGCATCATACATGAATGTTACATGGAATATCAAGTATTATATTTTGCAATTCTATTGGGAAATACTGAAATTCCCAATGGTTATAACCATTGGGAATTTCCTAAATTACCAACGGTTATGACCGTTGGAAATAAGGAATTTCCTAACAGTTATAACCATTAGGAATAAGGAATTTCCTAATGGTTATAACCGTTGGTAAATTCAGTATTTCCTAACGGCTATAGCCGTTGGGAAATATATTACAGATTTTGTCACGTACATATTACTAACAGTTATAACCGTTACAAATTCGATTTGTAACAGTTATAACTATAGAGAAATTGCAGTTCTAGTGTAGTGGTAGAGCATGAAAAACATCTTTGGATTGTGTTGGAAACTCTTAGAAGCAATCAATTGAAGGCAAAATTTTCTAAGTGCCACGTTTGGCAATCTCGTGTGAAATTTTTAGGACATATTATTTCTGAATCTGGAATTTCCATGGATCCTTAAAAGATTGAAGCGGTTCAAAGTTGGAAGAAACCGGAGAGTGTGATGGAAATTCATAGCTTTCTTGGATTGGAGGGCTATTACCGTCGGTTGGTAAAAGATTTTTTTAAAAGTTCCGGGCCTCTTACTAGTTTGACAAAGAAGGGAGTTAAGTAAATTTGATCGGACAAATGTGAAGCTTCTTTTCAGAAATTAAAAGAACTTCTTTCTGATGCTCCTATTCTTGTGATTCCTGAAGAAAACCAAGACTTCACTGTTTATACCGATGCTAGTCATTTTGGTTTAGGAGCCGTTCTCATGCAAAGGGAACGTATTATAGCTTATGCTTCTAGGCAATAAAAGCCCGCCGATACTAGATATGTCACTCATGATTTAGAGCTCGCAGCCATTGTTTCGCCCTTAGAATTTGACGTCATTATATTTTGGAAGAGAAATTTATTCTCTATACCGATCATAAATCTTTGAAATATTTATTTCCATAAAAGGAACTTAATTGCATCAACAATGTTAGCTCGAATTCCTTGCATCTTATGATCTTGATATTCTTTATACTGCCGGAAAGGGAAATCGTGTTGCCGATGCCCTTGGTCGTAAGCAACAAGCGGTTGTTTGTATGATGATATCCGAATGGAATGATCTCGAGACTTTGTCTACTTGTGAAATTCGAGATCGTGAATCTGATTCATGTTCATCTCTTGTTGTATATAACCTTGAGGCTCATCCTTCTCTATTAGACCGCATCCTTGAAGCTCAAAAGCATGATCCTGAATTGGCTCACCTTTGCCAAAGTTGTAGGGATGGACATATTGTTGGTTTGAAAGACTTTGAAATAGATGCTCGTGGCGGCATCGAAAATTTGGTAGACTTATCGTTCCATATATTAGTAATCTTCGTAAAGACATTTTAGAAGATTCTCATCATTCTAAATTTACCATTCATCCCGGTAGTAGTAAAATTTACGTGGATATGAAGCGACTTTATTATTGGGATGGAATGAAATATGATATTGTTAACTTTATTAAGCGTTGCATGACTTGCCAACTCGTAAAGGCCGAGCATCAAAGGTCCGGTGGGTTATCGCAACCTTTAGACATTCCCGTTTGGAAGTGGGATCAAGTCTCCATGGACTTTATTGACGGTCTTCCTTGATCTCGTTCGGGTCATGACAGTTTATGGGTGATTGTAGATAGATCAACAAAATCTGCCCATTTTATTCCCGTTCGGTCCAATCGGACCGTACCTCTTTTGGCCAAACTTTATGTTGAAGGGATTGTTAAATTGCATGGAGTTCCTACTTCTATTGTTAGCGATCGTGATCCATTATTTACTAGTGGTTTTAGGAAGAGTCTTCAAAAAGCTTTGGGAACGAAGCTTAACTTTAGCACCGCTTATCATCCTCAGTCCGATGGACAAACCGAGCGTGTGAATCAAACTCTTGAGGATCTTCTTCGTGCATGTGTTCTTTATTTTGGAGGAAGTTAGAAGATCATATTTCTCTTGTTGAGTTTTTCTATAATAATAGCTTCCAATCTAGTGTTGATATGACATCTTTCGAGGCACTTTATGGAAGGAAATGTCGTTCTCCTTCGTGTTGGCTTGAAGCCTGTGAGAAGCTGGTTTTAGGTCCAGATTTTAT
The DNA here is from genome assembly GCA_030765085.1 of Allium cepa. Lineage (NCBI taxonomy): Eukaryota > Viridiplantae > Streptophyta > Magnoliopsida > Asparagales > Amaryllidaceae > Allium > Allium cepa. The sequence continues at coordinate 876,767,608 of CM060932.1, read as the reverse complement.
TTGTGATTCCACAGAAAAGATTGACCTTATTCGTCATAGGATGAAAGAAGCTCAAAGTAGACAAACATCCTATGCCGATAACCGAATAAGGAATTTGGAATTTTCTGTGGGAGATTTGGTGTTTATTCGTATTTCACCTATGAAAGATGTTGTGCATTTCAGTCGATCTGGAAAATTTGCACCTCGATATATTGGCCATTTCCCATCACCGAACGTATTGGTTCCGTGGCTTATCGCCTTTTATTACTGGCTCAATTTTCTGCTATTCACGACGTTTTCCACATCTCTCAACTACGGAAAAGCCTTCGGGATTCCGATTCTATTCTTGAGCCTGGTGTTATTAAAGAAATTGAAGTTTCACCTAATTTTATTTATGGGCAACATCCTATTCGTATCTTTGCTACGGAGGTTAAATGCCTTCGAAATAAAGTTGTTCCGCTTGTGAAAGTTCAATGGTCCGCAAATCCTAAGGATTTCTGTTGGGAATCCAGAGAATTCATTGAGCGAACACATCCAGACTTACTCTCTCATGCTATTTAAGGTAAACTTCTTACTTCAAATTTCCTTTTGTGTTGATATGCATTTATGGTTGTTACTCTTTATTTTCTTCTAAAGTATTACGAGGACACAATTTCTTTAAGGAAGGGAGTTTGTAACAACCCGCATGTTTTACGATTATATATTTAAATGATTTATTTAAATATAGCATCGTTAGTCGGATTAAAATCCAAAATGCTACTTTTTGTAAACAGTCAAATTAGGACTCAAGACCACTTCCACCGAGTTCAAAATGACGTTTGCAACCTTTTTGAGTATAAACATCGATATGTTTGGAGTTGACTAGAATTTTGGTATTTTTATTTAGGGCTTTGAGTTTGGGTTTCAGCCCACTACCCAACAAGAGAACCCAACTCCTCTACCTAATGACTCCCACTACACTCCTCTTCATTCATTCATAACACTTCCTAACACTCAAGCAAAAGGAAAAATGGGGGAAAAGAGAGGAGATTATAAATTTCTAAGCCGTAGTTCTCTTAGGAAATTCAAGTTCTTGCTCTAAAATCAAAGAGAAACTTAAGTGAGCATCCTCTTCATCTTCTCCATCTCAATCTCTCTTCAATTTTCAGAAATTCCTAAACCCTAAGTTAGGAAAAACTCCACATTTGATAATAGATTGAAGATTTTAGAGGTGTATAAAAGAGGAATTGGTCTTGCTTTGTTTTAAAGCTTCTCATTTGTTTTCTTTGAGTTTTAAATGTGAGTTTTTGAACTCACATCTATGTCTATAGCTTTCGTTGTTGTTAGGTATGAATTCCTTACATCTATTCATGTTCATTTTGCTTTTGATTTGAATTGATTTGGAAAATTTATCAATTTTGATGTTTTGAAGTCAGAATCATTAAAAATCCTATCTTGGATGTTTGAACATGTTACCTGGGGTGTATTAAAGAGCCTATAAGGCTGGTTTAACGACCTACCCTTTGGATTGTTCAAATCGACAATAAACCATACATGTCAGAATCAAACCATTTAAAAGGAAGGATTGCTAATATGGTAAATAAGAAAAAAAAAAGAAAAAGGAAAGAAAATACAAAATACAGAATCTCGCAGCGGAACGGAAAAATATAATAATCAAATAAATAGTTCATGAAGCTATTTTACAAATAACATTTGATTACACTTTTACAAATTCAAATTAGAGCTATACATATATCATAAATAACCAAATAATGCAACGGAATACAGAATGCAGTGGAATAATAAATAGCAATAATATACTAAATCTTCGTCTTCGTCCACTAGAAAATAGTCTTCAATGATGAAGAACTCAGGATGACTAGAGCGTAAAGGAAAATAATACACTCGAGTCAGAACTAAAATTCTTATGCAACTTAAATCAAAAGTAGATGTAATAAGGAATGTAGTTAACTACATTTTTGAAGGTTAAATTTTTTGAAAATGTTATTGTTTCCATATTCAAAATAAAAGGGATTTTATAATAGATCCATTCTAGTGAATTATAATTTTACAGAACAATTCCCAGTTAAATTTCATAGTTCAAGAGATTTGATTTATAAAAATGTTCCAAAGTTTCAATATTCAATTTTATGGAAACTTCCCAATGTTTATAAATTTAATTTTGAAAACTGCCAAATAAGGTAACGACGGTTTACTTCTCAAAATCATTTTTATGGTTCAAATAGTAAATCTAAACATACTATTGTTCTTTTGATGTAAACACTTGAAATTCATGGGTTTTACATTTTTATTCAGTGTGCAAAATAATCAATATGAAAATTTATATAATTACAATAAACTATAGGGTGATAACAAGGATATATCAAATAAATGAACAAATACACATTCATTCACAATAGCATCCATCACAACATACAATCAACATTCAAATCAATCAATTCAATAACATGTCACAATAATTAATAGTCATCACATATTGGAATTTAGCAATTCAAATTAAATATCAATAAAAATTCCGAACCAACAATCGAAAATTTATCACTATATGACCTGGTTCAACTTGCAATAAAATTTTTGTATCTCGTGAGTGAGTTTAAACCCTCACCTTCTGGATTTTCCTTTTTTATTCAGATTTGGCTTCGCTACTACTTCCTCATTTTTATTTGTTTCCTTTTATCTTAGTCTTTTTCTAGGATGTTTTGGAAGAGACAGAGAAGTTGTTATAGATCAGGATTTGACGAAAAAGATTTGGAAAAAAGAAGAATGTTTGGAAAAGAAGAAGAAAATTTAAAGAAGATGAAGAATTGAAAAAGAAAAGGAAACTTTCAAAAAGAAGAAGATTTGAAGAAGAAGAAACAAAAAGATTAAAAATGAAGCAAAAAAAGAGAAGAAGGAGATTTAAAGAAGAAAAAAATGAAAAAGGAAGGAGGAAGGTGAAGAGAGTAAAAAATGAGATGGAAGTTTTATTTGGAAATGAAGCCACAGAAGATGAGATTAGAAAATGAATATGACTAAAGGAACGAAGATGGAAACAAATGAAAAGCTAATAAGGTATATATAAACAAATTAGGAATTGAAATAAAGTAAAATATGAACAGCCCTAAAACGTAGTATTGAAAGATGTGAACTAAATGAATATGAGGTGTTAGGAGAATTAAAATGCAGATGAAGAAATAAGATTATAGATTTTTTAATAATAAGGAAATAATGGCAGAGGGACAAGATGCACGTTTAGTTTTAAATGCTTTAGGCATTGATATTGCATAAGGAAATGTATGTAGGAATGAGAAAATTTGCATACGAAAGGAAAATAAAAATTTTATAACCAAAAATGAGATGGAAAAATTAAATATAGCCTAAAAGCTTAGGCTTAGGTATTAAACCGAAGAAGAACTGAATGGACCAAGTTTTAATAATGAGATAACTATTTTAAAATGTACATGCAAAAAATAAATAAAAAAGAAATGAAGGGACCGCATAAACATTTTGAAATTCAATTTTTTTTGAAACGTGGCCAAATTAATTTCATTCCTCAAATAATACTCAATTTGTACACATATAAATTTTTTTCTACGCACAATTAATAAAATTATACTTACATTACAAATGAAAACGTTCAATTCTTTTATTTCCATTAAAGCACCATTTCTGTTTAACACAATACGTGCGTTTCTTTTATTAAATCTATTAGTTGCAATCAACGTTTTCTTTCCTTTTAATCGAAATATTTCCATTACATTAATTGCAATTAACAACAAAGTTAAATTTCAAAATAGATAAACCAAAGTGGATGAGAAATAGGACAATTGTTTCCTTAAGTCATTTAAACATGTTTATAAATTTGTTGTTTTACACCACAGTAATAAATAACTTACTTAAATTGTATTCCTATTCTTATAATCAATCTGTAAGCTAAAACAACATTCAAATAAATAGATATTTCTCTTTTTTTAACAAATCATTCTATTCTTTGCTCTAATGAAATTAAATCTACATTCACAAATGAAATATTCATTTTATTTTATATAAACGTTCTTCTTTTCATTAAATCAACTTTTCTTATATTTTCACAAAACATACGTTTAGTTACACTTATAAACTTATAATTTAATGTTCTCTCTCTTATTAATTGAAATTATTCAATTACATTAATTTCAATTGATTACAAAGGTGAATATCAAAATGGACTAAATAAATGTAATGAAAAATAGAAAAATTATTTCCTATCAAACAGTGATTTAAACATATTTATGCACTATTGGATATAAACAGGTATTATACATTTCTTATCAGATAATAGTTTATCATCTCTGAAATTAATCTTTTAGCTACCAAACATTTTCAATAAATAAACATATGATTCTTTTTTAATAAAGAAACATTTATTATTCCTTATTAACATTTATTATTCCAATCAATTGGAATTTTACATTCAGACAATTGTTAATATCATTCAAACCAATATTATTAATGTAACGACCGGTTATTTTGGACTATTCGCATGCGCACATGTCAGACTTGAATAATTCAAAATACCAAATTGTTAATTTAAATTTGGCAAAACTCAGATATACAGTAAATAAATAATCATAGAAGCACAGACACGGAGTAATAATATGCAGCAGAAGTAAAAGAGATAGTAGTTCATGAAGCTACTATATATATATCAGAGTTAAATAAATTACAACAGAAGTCTCGAATACAATAATCGAATACAAGAATCAAAATACATCGCTGGAATCAACTGAATCTCTGAAAGCTGGATAGATAGCTGGATCTCCAAACGAAGCTCCAACTCCAAAGGTGAGTCTCAAAAGATGAACCACTCAGTCTGACCCGAGCGTAAAGAAAAACACAAAACGCTCGAGTCAGGATTAATATTCTCATATCAATAAATCCAACTCAAGTGAAAAAGCAATCGAAATACAAGTAACTCAAAGGATGTTGAAATCACCATCCTCTAAGGATCCGTTAAACTATCTACTATGTAGTAGTGTACGCTAAATAGATAATGTCTATCAGTAATATAAAGTATCAAAATAGTGTTAAGGCATTACCATTATCCCCCTTAACACATTTATATAGATGTCATAGTCTATACAGCACTGTAAACTCCACCGTAAACTAGTGGGCTATCAGGGAGTACTCCATAGGTATAACACAAAACAAATTCGTAGTGGTCGCGTATATAGGGATACAAGTATGACAAGGCACATGAGGCAATACCCAAGATAGTGAAACTACCGTTCGCCTGATCCGGACTGATGAGAACGCATCGCCACAGCGATCACAACACCGCGAAACAACACTCCTGAAATTCCGAGGGTGCACCAATCAATCACAAGTAATGAGTAGTAGTTACGAAGAAGTGTGTTCGCTCAAGGTGGCTAACCCCATTTGGCCCGACACGGCTCCTAATTTTAGTCATTTCCAATTTGACACAAGTGTCAAGGCTATCCATTATCGTTCTCTTTCTTCAGTCATCACGTACATCATTCCAACCACTTCATTCTGGATCATCACTCCGCGTATAGTTATTAAAGTGGTTTTCGGTTTAGATAGAGAGTATATCCATAACCGATTCCGGTCTCTTTAATAACTTTCGTAATTATCACACCGATTGGTCGTTTTGTAAATTTCAAATCAAATCAAATTCAATTTCAATTTCAATTTCAATTTGTAAATCAATGTTTCGTTTTTCTTTCTAAATCAATTTCCAAAGTTTACGTTTCAAAACTTCCAAATTACCATTTCAAAGTCTTATAATTCGATTTCAACTTTTATTTAAACGATTCAAATATTGATTCAAGTTCGTATATAAGTTTCATTCTGAAATCATTTAAATTAATTTAATTTAACATTCGAAATCAATTTCAATTCATTAATCGAGTTCATTCAATATTCGTTAAGTTTAGTTATCATTCAAACAGTTTCCATTTAATTTCCAATTCATTAAATCAATTACTTAAGTTCAACTTCATTATATCAACTTACAAATTTAATTAAATTAGATTCATCAAATCAAATTCTTAAATTCCAAGTCTTACATTAATTTCAATAAATTGCAATTTATCTCTTGTTAAAGAAATTCAACTTCAATTATTTATTTACTTAGTTTCAAATTTCAAAACTCAATTAATAAAGGACTAAATTTCACATATTCAAGAAGTTCAATTCCACTTATTAACTTACTTAAATAATTTCAAAAACTTAATTGATAAAGAAACCAATTTCATTTATTAACGAAGTTCAAATTCACTAAATCAAAAAGTTCAATTTCTCTTATCAAGGAATTCAATTTTTATTCAATTATCAAATAATTCATTCTTATTCAATTATTAATTAATTTCAACTTAATTCAAACTAATTTCAAAACTTAATAATTTCAACCTAATTATAAATTCAAACTCTATTATTAAATCATTTCAAACTTAATTCAATGAATAATTCCAAATTTAATTGTTAAATAATTCATTTCAAAACAACGTTCTTTCATCAGCTATTACATTAATATTTCGTTTCAGATTTCAATATTAACATTTTCCTTTTATCAAAATTTACATTCCAATTTTATTTCAAAACCTTATTATTCAAATAAAATCTTTATTTTATTTCAAATCAAATTACTGACCAATCGGGTTATTAAATTCTCTATCCTAAGTCAAGTTCATTTGGGCATTTATCATTTCAACCCGATTCCAATTCAATTCAAAATCAAAACATAGCAAAGTGAACTTGCAGTGTGATAATAGGAATGGTGTCAAAGTAAATGAACAAACAATAACAACAATCAAACACAATCCAATAATCAATTCAAATAATCCCGAAACAATCGTATTAATTTACATTGTTGTTTGTGCGAATTAATATAATTATTTCTAGAATCAACACTATCATTTCACGTAGATTTTAAGATTATTACATTACGGTTTTCACTTGTCATTCAATTCAAATTTCAAATTTAATACTACAACAGTTTATCCAATATAAGTTCAAAGGTTCAAAGTGTAATTTATTAAATTCTACGTGTCAATTAACTCAAAAATTAAAAAGGGGTCATATTATTCAAATTAACTAATCAAATTCAACACATATGTCGATTCAAAATTTTAAACTATCCTACGTCAATTTCAATTTCAATTTATTTATTACTACAATATTAACAATTCAACATCCAATGTCAACATCACACAATCAATCAATTATCAACCAAACTGGATTATTATTGCATACATAACAGATAACGGTGTCAGATGTCGCAGGTGAACTGATACAGGTAAATAGCATATATAACAATATAAACAGCTAACAGTAGTATATTTCAAATATCGTTTCAATTGAAATCAGATTTAATAAATAAAAGAACATTAATCGTGAGTGATTGCTCACCTTTCGAGGCTGGAGAAGATAGACAACGGAATTGAGCTACGAATTCCAAAGAAACGCTAGGTGAACACAATTCGATGAAGAAAACAGGCACGACGGACAAAGCTGATAAATGCGGAAACAAATAAAAAAAATGAATCAGAATCATCCAGCTATATACAGAATATTTATATTTATTATTATTTTTATTAAACATCAATATCAAATTTAAACACATATTAGAATAAAATATTATATATACATATAAAATTAGGAATTTATTATCCTTAAACACACAAAATTTAAAGTCAAAATATTTTATAGTTTCAAAACGATACTTAAACCATACGCGTAAAGCAATATTTAAATAAGGTTGAATACATACATCTACCGCTCCTATATAGCATGTACACTATATACGCATACATATATACACAACGCACACACTTCACACGCACATACACGACACACACACTACACACGCAAGCTACAAACATGCAATTATTTACATTTTATATTAAATATAAAGTACGCGCCTAACATAACATATTGTAAGCTTCGTACATACAAACTTACACAGCCAAGAAACAAAATACAACAATCATATATTAACTAATACATATAACTTTCAAAATCTTCACTTTAGACAAAACCAAAATTATAACAGGACGTACTGTACTTACAACCAGTATGATTTATACAATATACCCATATATAAACAAAACAGGTTTCTTCAGTTAAACCAATGCTGGCTAAATATAGGTATATAAGTTGAAAACTGCAATATAAACTTTATATATTAGTTGTTACATAATCCAACTAGATATAAATATAAATTGGCAAATATTTAAAACGTACCATAGTACATAAAGTAGCAAAACAAGCTTCAGACAAACCACTGTATGCAAACTTATATACAACTAAGATGAAGTGGACTCTATATTTATTATATCTTGAACGCAGCATACTTTGAAATCTAAATATACTTTGAATGCCAGCACCTACACTATAAATTTATGTACCAACTTCATAAAGTAACATACATTTTATATAAATTAAAGTGTCAATCTACCCTTGTACACAGCACATAACCACGCATATATACTGTAATGGTGAACTTAATTTATAAATAAGTAAACATAAGTATATAACAACTTGCTCAAAAGACCACACACCAGCAAATAAGAACAAACGTATATATTCAAATCTATACACTTACGCCCCATGAGATCTTGGCAACAAAGCTCGACGGAGGAGGACGAGGCTTGGATCGGCTGCTAAGCGAGGGTGGCAGTGGCCAAGGTCGGTGGGAGGCGCGGGAAAAGAGGCTGACCCATGCACGGATGGGGTTTGCACGGTGCTAAGGCGAAGGGAATGGAGTGAGGAAAGAAAGGCGTGGTGGCGACAAGGTTGCTTGGTTGTCGGCCTGGATGGAGGTCAGTGCTAATGGCGGGGCTACGGGATGAAGGGGAGGAGACGCGAGCTTCAAGGCGGTGTTCGGTGAGTGCGGCTTGACTTGGGTTCGTGGACGGGAGGGAATAGCCGGAGGTTCAGGTGAAGTATGGGCCAGTGAAGAGAGAGGTGGAGGTCGGTGGTGTAAGGATCTGGGCAGATCACTGAGGAGCGGGTTTTAGCTCGCGAATTCGGCTCTTATGATAAAGTTTTTTTTCTTTCTGAAAGGAAGATGCGTGAAAAGAAAATGGCTCGGCTGAATTTTGAGGAAAGAAAGAATGCAGAGAGGAGGCAGAGGAGTTGTTGTAGGCAAGAGAGTACACACTACTTTGAAAATATAATATTTCTCACCAACCAAAAGAAAATTTAATGAATTGACATGGGAATGGCAAAAGTCTATGACTGAATTCAAGAAATAATAAAAGCAACAGTCCATTTGTGTAAGCGTTGGATAACGAATGGTCACTGAGAAATAAAACGGGCCGATACTGTTAACATTTATACGTATTTCGCAACGTACCGAATTTCAAAACACAGAATTGAATATACCGTATAAATCAGCATGAGGATACGGTTAAAACGGTATACAAATATCAGTGGTACGAATTAATTCGAATTTTATAATAGCAGAAAATGCATGAAAAACGTAGAAAAATAAGATCGACGGAGCCGAAGATGTCCGAATTTGGAAAAACAACAAACTGACATCTTGCTCAGAAGATGGTTTAGAATTTTTCCATGTAAAAAATTTTGGTTTCGAAAACTATTTATTTTCATCGCTTTTTAACTGATCAAATTGAAGTTAATTTACGCACGAAATAAACTTTCATATTTTCGGACGAAAATTTACCAGTTGCTATTTTTAACTAGACGCATTCCAAATATCAAATTTATATTTCAAAATTTGATCGTTTAAATTCCCATGAAATTTCAATTAATTTGTAATTAAAACCAATTAAATTTACGGGTCGTTACATTCTCCCCCACTCAAAACTTTTCGTCCCCGAAAAGGAAGGAGGTAGGAGAATAGAAACAATCAAAAGAAAATAGACTTGAATTCCAAAATAAAACAATTAATTTTAACCATATAAATTTTAATTTAAATAAATTTATATTCAATAATTTGTTTTTAAATTCAATATTTTCATTAAATTGATTTGATTTTAATTTTATTAACTTTCAAAACAAAATTTTATTTTATTAATCACATCTATTGTCCAATTAACTTATTATTCTATTTATCTCCATAAATATTATATAATTCAAAATTTAAGTGTATAACCTTTATTATACGCACTCACATTTTATTTATAAAGACAATTCATATTGTATATTATCCAATTTTCTTAAATTAACAATCTCAAAGATCATAAATTTGAATAGTCATTTATTATAATCATACTTTATTCGACAAATTTTAATTCTTCTTTATTCCAAATTATTATTAAATTTATTCCACTTACTATATCTTATGACATATATTATGTATATTTACATTTATTATAACTGCTCAAATTTATTTAAAAATTTCTTAACATTATTTTACACTGTATAATATTCAATAACACAGTTAACTTTTGAAAATTTAGGTAAGTTATATATAATGAAATCGAGTATTATACAAGTAAAATTTCTAATTAAATTCTCACAAGTTTAAATATTAGTTAAAATTTTTGGTTTCATTCATAATTGAAATCATCTTTTACCCAAATTTTAAGGATTAAATTTCCGATTAACTTCAAACAACTTAGAGATAATTATATACATACAATATATCCAAGTCAAATCAAATACTAATATATATATATTTTAAATCGAGTCATATTTTAGAACTTCAAATCAAATTCATTTCAAAACAAAAGTGTAGCAAGCTACTGATGGTCTCTCCACTTCGAAACTCGAAAATGAATATCGATGATGCGACCGTCATCACCGAAATTATTTTCCAGCGACAAAAAGAAGAGCACTGATTTAAACATTTTAAATTCCTAGAAACGGTTTCTATTTGAAAATATTTTAAATACTATACGCTTTAAAACTTGTAAAATCAAAGTTTGAAATCACCGGAAATCAAATTCTCAAATTCTAATTTAAATACATTTCAAATTCCAAATCAAATTATAACCAAATTTTTATAAATTCATTTATTTATTTTATGAAATAGTCAATGATTTATAAAATAATAATTGAAAATTAAATATTATCATTTAGGACAACAGCTCATTAACAATTTAATTCCATAAAACCTAAATTCATATATAAAATAATCATACAAAAATTTTCATTTACCAATTTTTAAAACAATATAGTGTCAGCTTGCTCCGTTAAAGTGTTTTGGAAATTCCATCGATAGCGGTGATCAAACGAATCGATCGAAAATCCAAATCAACATCAACAACTCAAACAACACAATATATGTAAAACATTTTTAATATTAATTTACAAATACACTTCCTCGCTTGACGATACAAGGACGGATTTCAAAATAAGTATAGAGATTTAAATTTGATGGAAATCAAATCAAGTAGAATTTTGATTCGATAATAAGTTCGAAACAGAAGATAAGATAATTCAATTACAGAATCGGGAGATGAATAAGCTTATTTAATTCACGGGCAACCTTAATCGGATCGACCGTAACTTCAAAAATAAGATCGTTGCTGAATTCCGAGGTAAATCAACATTCAATCTCAAGAAATAGAATTCAGACATAGCAGCGAATAGATAGCATCGAAAACCGAGGATATAGAAATCTCCGGTAAATCGATGTCTATTATAAAGGAGTTTTCACCCCTTTACAAATCATTCGAAGATTGGCGAGACCGCCGATCTATTATAGGTATTTTTCGAAGTGGAGTTATAGGATGCTCCAGAATTGAAAAAAAACGAATAGTGAGGGACAAGAATGAATTTCAAAACCGTGTGAACGTTCCAAAATTCAAAGGAATTGAGTCAAAAAGAAGAGATTGAAACTCGAGTGGGAGTGTGACGACCGCCCATGACTCCCGCACCAAAACAAGGGAATAATGCGCTGAAAGGCGTGCCAGGTAGCCATGGACGATAGTCAGGGTAAATAAAACAACAAACTCTATCGTACTACTCACAGCGCATAGATAAAATACAATAGAGAAATATATATATAGTGAAGCTTCATAACAGAAAATCATCATATAAGCTCCACAGTAGTTTTATACAAACATGAATCATCCATACATCAAGGCCTCACTACATAACACTCAATCAAATACAGCAGCGGATACCCAGTACATATAATAAGAAATAATATGCATAGCCTCCTACTCGTCTTCGTCATCATCAGCGAAGAACTCCAAGAACAGCACCTGTCACCTGCTACCTAGTCTGCCCATCCTAACATGGATGAACAGCCCAAGGTAATAAGAGGAGACATAAAACCTTGAGTCAGACGAAGTCTTAGTGAGCAGTAAATTAACAATCAAGCATACCAAAAGAGCATAAGGGATAAAAGGAATAGGAACCAAACCATCCCACTCCACCTCTTTCTACAGTGATAGCCCCAGACACACACTAAGGAGAAGCAATCATAGCATAACCGGTAACTAAAGTAAAACAATAATCACTCGAGTCAAGGACGATGTTTTCCAAATACAAACCCCCAAGGCCTAAACCAAGATCAGATAAGTACCCAGAAAACACCGCTCTTGAGTCCGTATGATGATACAACCAAACATCCATGACTCTGGCTATCACTGTTAACTTTGTCTTGATTTCACCGTTAGTTGAATGACCACCTGTCAAGAGCTAATGGTAACCCCGGTCTAGACATAACTCCGCACGTCATCGTGACCCGTGCCTAAGCCGAACGCATCAGCCCAGAGTACTAGCACGTCATCGTGACCCATGCTTGGAACGTCATCGTGACCCGTTCCAACGTACCCTTGCTTTGAGTATGCTAGAACCTTCAACAACGATGAGATCTTAGCCTCCTAGTCATCCTCCTTGACGACTATTTCCATACTAGGTCAAGCGCCTCTCAAGCTAACCATTATCCACCCCAACCCGGACCGCATCACCGAGTTACAGCTTTGCACGTCATCATGACCCGTGCTTGGAACGTCATCGTGACCCGCCCCATCACAACATATGTCTTGCCTCATCACATCATAGCAAAGTCTCTTATCTTGGAACGTCATCATGACCCGTCCCATCCCAACATAAGCCTTGCCTCATCACATCATAGCAAAGTCCCATCTCAATCATGCTTTGCCTTCTCGTATCATGGCAAGATCCCACATCCTCGAATCCATCCATATGAGCTTCCATACCCGCTTCATATGCTACAGGCAGCTTTCACTATTCAAGAGCCTTTCCGCTTAGCTTTTGAATCATCTCCAACCATCTTGTTCCAAATCAACTACAAGATAATTTGAAACAATCAAATCTATCATACATTCAATCAATCAATCATTAATACAACCAATCAAACATTCAAGCAAGATTTAACAAGCAATATCAACTATAATGGCAATTTCGTAAATAATGAGCAAAAGTCCAACATGCATGATTCATAGGTTTTTAACATAGATCTATCAAATATAAAACATGGGTTTTGTCTCTAATACTTGTTAGATGAACTTGCATAAGTAAACATATTCAAAAACCATGGATCTACACTTGGATCTAAGAAAAATGCATGAAATCTCTAACTACAACACTCCAACAAGTCACCAATCCAATATACTCCTTTGGATACGCGTGAGAGATAACTACCACTCACCAAATCACCCAAACACTATGAAAACTAAACACTTCAGATCTGGACAGCGGAGATCAAAGCTTGATCCGGCAATATCTCGCCTCAATCGATGAAATCTAGCTCAAACGGATGAAGATCTTCAACTTTGGCACTTGAATCTTCAATCTAAATCTTTGATCTTGGATGGATGTTAGAATTAGATTGGAATAGAGAAAAGAAGATGAAGAAATGTTGTAGTCGAGTCTTCAAAATGGCAGCACTTCGTTGCTTCAAAAACCGGTGCCAAAAAGTGAGCCAAACCCCTCTATTTATAGGCTGGAACTACCATGAGTCGTCGCCCTAAGTCGTCGCCGACCCAACTCCTGAGTCGTCCCCGACTCATACTATGCCGACCTAACACAAGCCACTCACACGACTCAACAACCCAGGCCAACTCAACACCTACCGACACACGACTCAAGACTCCACGACCTAACTCACTGCCTGCACAAAACACCTAGCCGACTTACTACTCAATACAAGTGCCGACTTAACTCCTAGCCGACTCACGACTTAAGCTATAACCCGGTAACTCCTATGAGTCGTTAACCCGGTAACGACTCATCCTCCTCACGAGACAACACCCTGCCGACTTAACTACCCACGACCTAAACCTTAACCCCTTGAGTCGTTCTCCCTATAAGTCGGCAACACCACTGACTCGCCTATCTTAAGTCGTCCCTTATGAGTCGGCCTTCTATGAGTCGCAACCCACACACGACCTATCCTATGAGTCGGTTACGACTCAAGCCTTAACTCGGCTAACACTTTAAACCGCTACCCCTCCTTGAGTCGGTCCCCTATGAGTCGGTCACGACTCATTACTAGCACTCGGGTCAACTCCTAAACGACTCAAGCTAAAGGCAACACAAACAACACTAACGACCTGCAAATCCTACGATTTATCGACACGTGAAATACGGGTCGTTACATTCTCTCCCCCTTAGGAATTTCGCCCCCGAAATTCCAAGCAAACAACAGCAATCACAACTATTCCGCATGCCTACCATCCATAGCAATCAACAAAACATGCATCCAATTCTATCCTAGCATGCAGAATTCTAAGACTTAGAACAAGCTACAAATTCATGAGATGTCACGACACTTTAGGGCCATACCTCGAAGAGTCCGGGATGAGCTGCCTTCATCCTTTCTTCCTCCTCCCATGTACAGTCGTTAACATCATCACTCCATTGTACCTTGAGCAACGTAATCGTCTTCCTCCTAAGCTGTTTCGTATCGGTTTCAACAATACGAAGCGGCTCACGAGGTCTCGTACCCACGGGATCAACCTCTAAGTCTTCACAGCTATCAGCAGAAATCACCGTACTCGGGTCATGCACATACTTCCGTAGATAAGATACATGAAAAACATTGTGCACACCCGCCATCTCTTCCGGTAACTCCAATCTATAAGCGAGCTTTCCAATTCGCTCGATAATCGGAAATGGTCCAACAAATCTAGGAGTCAATTTCCCTTTCTTCCCGAATCTAATAACATTCTTCAATGGAGAAATCTTCACAAAAACCATATCACCTACGTCGAATTCCAAATCCTTTCGACGGTTATCGGCATAACTTTTCTGACGATCCTGGGCTGCCTTCATTCTTTGCCGAATGATCTCTATATCATCCGAAGTCTGTCGAATCATCTCTGGCCCAAGTATCAGCTTTTCTCCAGTTTCCAACCAACATGTCGGAGAGTTACACGGTCTTCCATATAATGCCTCATATGGTGCCATACCAATACTCGACTGATAACTGTTATTATAAGCAAATTCCACCAAATGAAGATGATCTTCCCATGATCCTCCGAAGTCCAAAACACATGCTCTAAGAAGATCTTCCAAAACTCGGTTGACTCTCTCAGTTTGACCATCTGTTTGAGGGTGATAAGCTGTACTCAAACACAACTCAGTTCCCAAAACTTCCTGGAAGCTCTTCCAAAATCTACTAGTGAACAATGGGTCTCGATCGCTCACTATACTCTTCGGAACACCATGGAAACGAACTATCCACTTCACATACAGTTCAGCCAACTTCGATGCAGTCCTAGTTGATCGAACAGGAATGAATCTTGCACTTTTAGTCAAACGATCTACAATGACCGAAATCCCTTCATTTCCCGCTCTTGTCCTAGGTAGACCATCGATAAAATCCATCGACACTTGCTCCCACTTCCATGTAGGAACCTCTAATGGCTGAAGCAATCCACTGGGCTTCTTCTGCTCAGCTTTTACCAACTGGCAGTTCATACACTTGGAAATAAAATTTCCAACATCCTTCTTCATACCTTCCCAGTAGTAAACTCGCTTCATATCCCGATACATCTTATTCCCACCTGGATGAATCGTCAACTTCGAGTGATGACTTTCCCTCAGAACTTCATCTCTCAATCCATCTTCATCAGGAACAACCAATCGTCCTTGCTTTCGAAGCCAACCCTCTCGATCGACCTCGAATCCTTTATCCTTCTCTGGGTCCAATCTGGATTCCAAATCACGGATAATCTTGACAAGCTTATCATCTCTCCTTTGGCTCTCGCCAATTCTTTCCACAAGAGTAGGCCTTATCGATAAGTTTGCCAACATCTCAGGTTCCAATTCACATCTAGGCCTGAAATCAAACTCAGCCAAATACTCGAGACTCTTCCATTCTGAAAACATGGCTCCCAATCCTGCATGTCTTCGACTTAACGCATCAGCCACTGCGTTACCTTTCCCCGGAGTATAGGCTATACCAAAATCATACGATGCTAAGAACTCTAGCCACCTTTGCTGTCGAAGATTCAAATCCTTTTGGGAGAACAGATACTTCAACGACTTATGATCTGTAAACAACTCGAATCTAACTCCCAATAAGTAATGTCTCCACATCTTCAAAGCAAACACAATCGCCGCTAACTCCAAATCATGAGTCGGATAATTCCTTTCATGCGGCTTCAGTTGTCGACTAGCATACGCAACAACTTTATCCTTCTGCATTAGCACCGCTCCTAGTCCAGTGCCACATGCATCGGTGTAAACCACCATCTCATCATTCCCACTTGGAATAGTCAAAACAGGAGCACTCGTCAGTCGCTCTTTCAGGATTACAAAAGCTTGCTCACACTTATCATCCCATCTGAACACCTGGTTCTTCTTTGTCAATCCTGTCAACGGTGCAGCTATCTTGGAAAAGTCTTTGATAAACCGACGATAATATCCTGCTAATCCAAGAAAACTTCTCACATCAGATGCATTCTTAGGTCTAACCCAATCCTGGATTGCTGCCACCTTAGCGGGGTCAACCGCTATTCCATTCCCAGAAATAACATGGCCTAAGAACCTCACTTCACTCTTCCAGAAGTGACACTTCGAAAACTTAGCCTTCAGCTGATGTTTCCGCAAAATTTCCAAAACAATCCCCAAGTGCGTCTTGTGCTCTTCCTCAGTTCTGGAATAAACCAAAATATCATCCACGAACACAAGCACGAACTTGTTCAACTGATCTCTGAATACTCTATTCATAAGATCCACAAAATATGCTGGCGCGTTAGTCAACCCAAACGGCATTACCAGCCACTCATAAAACCCGGATGGTGTCCTGAAAGCAGTCTTCGGCACACTATCCTTTGCCACTCTCAACTGGTGGAATCCCGTTGCCAAATCCATCTGAGAAAACACCTTAGCCTCGTGAAGCTGATCAAACAAGTCATCTATTCTCGGCAATGGATACTTGTTCTTCTTAGTCACCTTATTCAGCTCACGATAATCAACACACAACCTCAACGATCCATCCGCTTTGGTTGCGAACACAACTGGTGCACCCCATTCGGACACACTACGCCGAATGAATCCTTTCCGCAAAAGGTCATCAACCTGCACCCTCAACTCTAGCTGCTCCCTAGGCGCCATCCGCCTAAGAGGCATCACAATAGGTCTGGCTCCCTCAACTAGATCGATACGAAACTCGATCTCCCTATGCGGCGGTAACCCTTTGACTTCGTCAAAGACATCATCAAATCCATTCACAATAGGCACCGATGACAGTCCATTCCGTGGAATAACCAGCGAATACATGAAGCTCATGAAGACGCCTTCCTCATGCTTACATCGTATCACAACCTTTCGCCCTTCCACATTCCCGAATGTCACCTCAAGCCTCTCACAATCAATCCTTACCGCATACTTCCTAAGCCAGTCCATACCCAAAATAATTCCGAACCCCGCAAAGTTCAGAACAAAACAATCACAAACAAACGAGCAATCATGACTCGACACAACTAGACCATGGCATATCATACACAAACATGACGAACCCCCCACTGGATTAGTCACAACCAATGGCCTATCAACAACATCCGGTTTCATACCTAACCGGCCTACCAGATCATCACAAACAAAAGAATGCGACGCTCCAGTATCAAACAACACTCTAACTGGAACACCACAAATGGAAAGAGTACCTTGAACCACCACACTCTTCCCCTTTTCTTCAGCAGTAGGAGCTTTTGAAGATGATGGAACAGCCCCCAAAGCATAGGCTTGCACAACCTGCCTATCTTTCCTTGGTTCTGGACAGTCCTTCTTGATATGTCCCAGCTTATCACAGTTGTGGCACTTCAACTGCACCTTTGGGTTCTTGCAATCCCGGGAGAGATGACCCTTCTGACGGCAGTTGTAGCAGGTCACTTCACCTCTCGGCTTCTTCTGGCCATCCTTACCTTTCTGTTGCTGCTGCTTCCTCTTCCTATTTCCACCCTGCTGTGGTTTAGATCCTTCCCTGGTTACAGCAACAACAGAACTTTCCTTAGGGAATAAACTCTCATGCCTAAGAGCTTTCTCCACAAGCTTTTCAAATGGATCGTCCAGATGATCCACCAACTGCCTCCCAAGATAAGCATCCAGACCAGTCACAAACTTTTCATTCTTCTGGTAGGGAGAATCAATATACGATCTAGCATACTTGGACAAAGCTTCGAACTCAGAAATATACTCAAGGACTGGTCTCCCACCTTGCTTGAGCTCTACAAACCTCTTGAACAAAACAGACTTCTGAGCCGTAGAGATGAACTTGGCTTCAAATCTAACTTGGAATTGCTCCCAAGTGATCTCTTCCTCTGGAGTATCGATGGTGATAGAATTCCACCAATCCGCAGCTCTCCCTTGAAGCTGTCTCGATGCAAGCTTCCTCTTAGTTGCATCCTCAATCCCTAAATCACCAAAGATTCTTCGACATGCATCAATCCATCTCTGCACCTCAATGGTCGACTCCGTCCCCAAGAAAGCTTTTCCTCTAAGGGCAGTATAATCCTTACAAAGCTTAGCAAAATCCACCGGCCTTGGAGCTTGGACTTGAACTCCCACATCCATTGATGATCCCGAGGCTGGTATCCTTCTCATGATCGAAGTCATCATCGCTTCGAACATAGTTCCATAATCAACAGCCCCTTCATCAGCACGGCCTTCCCTTGCAGCTGGTCTCCCTCTTCGACTCATCCTTAATATCTGCAATAAGAATGATTAGAACACCTTAAGAAACAACTGCATAAGGAGTTCAAATCCTTCTAGGCTACTCTATTATATATAGTAATCATCCATCAAAATACAATTACGTCTCTCATACGTAGTTACGTCAGCGAGCGTTGGCTAAAATCGATTAACCTCGCTCTGATACCAAATGTGACGACCGCCCATGACTCCCGCACCAAAACAAGGGAATAATGCGCTGAAAGGCGTGCCAGGTAGCCATGGACGATAGTCAGGGTAAATAAAACAACAAACTCTATCGTACTACTCACAGCGCATGGATAAAATACAATAGAGAAATATATATATAGTGAAGCTTCATAACAGAAAATCATCATATAAGCTCCACAGTAGTTTTATACAAACATGAATCATCCATACATCAAAACCTCACTACATAACACTCAATCAAATACAGCAGCGGATACCCAGTACATATAATAAGAAATAATATGCATAGCCTCCTACTCGTCTTCGTCATCATCAGCGAAGAACTCCAAGAACAGCACCTGTCACCTGCTACCTAGTCTGCCCATCCCAACATGGATGAACAGCCCAAGGTAATAAGAGGAGACATAAAACCTTGAGTCAGACGAAGTCTTAGTGAGCAGTAAATTAACAATCAAGCATACCAAAAGAGCATAAGGGATAAAAGGAATAGGAACCAAACCATCCCACTCCACCTCTTTCTACAGTGATAGCCCCAGACACACACTAAGGAGAAGCAATCATAGCATAACCGGTAACTAAAGTAAAACAATAATCACTCGAGTCAAGGACGATGTTTTCCAAATACAAACCCCCAAGGCCTAAACCAAGATCAGATAAGTACCCAGAAAACACCGCTCTTGAGTCCGTATGATGATACAACCAAACATCCATGACTCTGGCTATCACTGTTAACTTTGCCTTGATTTCACCGTTAGTTGAATGACCACCTGTCAAGAGCTAATGGTAACCCCGGTCTAGACATAACTCCGCACGTCATCGTGACCCGTGCCTAAGCCGAACGCATCAGCCCAGAGTACTAGCACGTCATCGTGACCCATGCTTGGAACGTCATCGTGACCCGTTCCAACGTACCCTTGCTTTGAGTATGCTAGAACCTTCAACAACGATGAGATCTTAGCCTCCTAGTCATCCTCCTTGACGACTATTTCCATACTAGGTCAAGCGCCTCTCAAGCTAACCATTATCCACCCCAACCCGGACCGCATCACCGAGTTACAGCTTTGCACGTCATCATGACCCGTGCTTGGAACGTCATCGTGACCCGCCCCATCACAACATATGTCTTGCCTCATCACATCATAGCAAAGTCTCTTATCTTGGAACGTCATCATGACCCGTCCCATCCCAACATAAGCCTTGCCTCATCACATCATAGCAAAGTCCCATCTCAATCATGCTTTGCCTTCTCGTATCATGGCAAGATCCCACATCCTCGAATCCATCCATATGAGCTTCCATACCCGCTTCATATGCTACAGGCAGCTTTCACTATTCAAGAGCCTTTCCGCTTAGCTTTTGAATCATCTCCAACCATCTTGTTCCAAATCAACTACAAGCTAATTTGAAACAATCAAATCTATCATACATTCAATCAATCAATCATTAATACAACCAATCAAACATTCAAGCAAGATTTAACAAGCAATATCAACTATAATGGCAATTTCGTAAATAATGAGCAAAAGTCCAACATGCATGATTCATAGGTTTTTAACATAGATCTATCAAATATAAAACATGGGTTTTGTCTCTAATACTTGTTAGATGAACTTGCATAAGTAAACATATTCAAAAACCATGGATCTACACTTGGATCTAAGAAAAATGCATGAAATCTCTAACTACAACACTCCAACAAGTCACCAATCCAATATACTCCTTTGGATACGCGTGAGAGATAACTACCACTCACCAAATCACCCAAACACTATGAAAACTAAACACTTCAGATCTGGACAGCGGAGATCAAAGCTTGATCCGGCAATATCTCGCCTCAATCGATGAAATCTAGCTCAAACGGATGAAGATCTTCAACTTTGGCACTTGAATCTTCAATCTAAATCTTTGATCTTGGATGGATGTTAGAATTAGATTGGAATAGAGAAAAGAAGATGAAGAAATGTTGTAGTCGAGTCTTCAAAATGGCAGCACTTCGTTGCTTCAAAAACCGGTGCCAAAAAGTGAGCCAAACCCCTCTATTTATAGGCTGGAACTACCATGAGTCGTCGCCCTAAGTCGTCGCCGACCCAACTCCTGAGTCGTCCCCGACTCATACTATGCCGACCTAACACAAGCCACTCACACGACTCAACAACCCAGGCCAACTCAACACCTACCGACACACGACTCAAGACTCCACGACCTAACTCACTGCCTGCACAAAACACCTAGCCGACTTACTACTCAATACAAGTGCCGACTTAACTCCTAGCCGACTCACGACTTAAGCTATAACCCGGTAACTCCTATGAGTCGTTAACCCGGTAACGACTCATCCTCCTCATGAGACAACACCCTGCCGACTTAACTACCCACGACCTAAACCTTAACCCCTTGAGTCGTTCTCCCTATAAGTCGGCAACACCACTGACTCGCCTATCTTAAGTCGTCCCTTATGAGTCGGCCTTCTATGAGTCGCAACCCACACACGACCTATCCTATGAGTCGGTTACGACTCAAGCCTTAACTCGGCTAACACTTTAAACCGCTACCCCTCCTTGAGTCGGTCCCCTATGAGTCGGTCACGACTCATTACTAGCACTCGGGTCAACTCCTAAACGACTCAAGCTAAAGGCAACACAAACAACACTAACGACCTGCAAATCCTACGATTTATCGACACGTGAAATACGGGTCGTTACAGGGAGTGATTCTGTAAATACATTTACCATATATGCTAAGTTCTGCCTAGAGCTACCAAAGCTCTGATACCAACAGTAACGACCTGCTATTTTGGACTATTCGCATCCTCACATGTCGGACTTGAATAATTCAAAATACTGAATTGTTAATTTAAATTTGGCAAAACTCAGATATACAGTAAATAAATAATCACAGAAGCACAGACACAGAGTAATAATATGCAGCGGAAGTAAAAGAGATAGTAGTTCATGAAGCTACTATGTATATATATCAGAGTTAAATAAATTACAACAGAAGTCTCGAATACAATAATCGAATACAAGAATCAAAATACATCACTGGAAATAACTGAATCTCTGAAAGCTGGATAGATAGCTGGATCTCCAGGCGAAGCTCCAACTCCAAAGGTGAGTCTCAAAAGCTGAACCACTCAGTCTGACCCGAGCGTAAAGCAAAACACAAAACACTCGATTCAGGATTAATATTCTCATATCAATAAATCCAACTCAAGTGAAAAAGCAATCGAAATACAAGTAACTCAAAGGATGTTGGAATCACCATCCTCTAAGGATCCGTTAAACTATCGACTATGTAGTAGTGTACGCTAAATAGATAATCAGTAATATAAAGTATCAAAATAGTGTTAAGGCGTTACCATTATCCCCCTTAACACATTTATATAGATGTCATAGTCTATACAGCACTGTAAAATCCACCGTAAACTAGTGGGCTATCAGGGAGTACTCCATAGGTATAACACAAAACAAATTCGTAATAGTCGCGTATATAGGGATACAAGTATGACAAGGCACATGAGGCAATACCCAAGATAGTGAAACTACCGTTTGCCTGATCCGGACTGGTGAGAACGCATCGCTGCAGCGATCGCAACACCGAGAAACAACACTCCTGAAATTCCGTGGGTGCACCAATCAATCACAAGTGAGTAGTAGTTACGAAGAAGTGTGTTCGCTCGAGATGGCTAACCCCATTTAGCCCGGCACGGCTCCTGATTTTAGTCATTTCCAATTTGACACAAGTGTCAAGGCTATCCATTATCGTTCTCTTTCTTCAGTCATCACGTACATCATTCCAACCACTTCATTCTGGATCATCACTCGCGTATAGTTATTAAAGTGGTTTTCGGTTTAGATAGAGAGTATATCCATAACCGATTCCGATCTCTTTAATAACTTTCGTAATTGTCACGCCGATTGGTCGTTTAGTAAATTTCAAATCAAATCAATTTCAATTTCAATTTCAATTTGTAAATCAACATTTCGTTTTTCTTTCAAAATCAATTTCCAAAGTTTACGTTTCAAAACTTTCAAATTACCATTTCAAAATCTTATAATTCGATTTCATCTTTTATTTAAACCATTCAAATATTGATTCAAGTTCGTATATAAGTTTCATTCTGAAATAATTTAAATTAATTTAATTTAACATTCAAAATCAATTTCAATTCATTAATCGAGTTCATTCAATATTCGTTAAGTTTAGTTATCATTCAAACTGTTTCCATTTAATTTCCAATTCATTAAATCAATTACTTAAGTTCAACTTCATTATGTCAACTTACAAATTTAATTAAATTAGATTCGTCAAATCAAATTCTTAAATTCCAAGTCTTACATTAATTTCAATAAATCGCAATTTATCTCTTGTTAAAGAAATTCAACTTCAATTATTTATTTACTTAGTTTCAAGTTTCAAAACTCAATTAATAAAGGACTAAATTTCACATATTCAAGAAGTACAATTCCACTTATTAACTTACTTAAATAATTTCCAAAACTTAATTGATAAAGAAACCAATTTCATTTATTAACGAAGTTCAAATTCACTAAATCAAAAAGTTCAATTTCTCTTATCAAGGAATTCAATTTTTATTCAATTATCAAATAATTCAATCTTATTCAATTATTAATTAATTTCAACTTAATTCATACTAATTTCAAAACTTAATAATTTCAACTTAATTATAAATTCAAACTCCATTATTAAATCATTTCAAACTTAATTCAATGAATAATTCCAAATTTAATTGTTAAATAATTCATTTCAAAACAACGTTCTTTCATCAGTTATTACATTAATATTTCGTTTCAGATTTCAATATTAACATTTTCATTTTATCAAAATTTACATTCCAATTTTATATCAAAACCTTATTATTCAAATAAAATCTTTATTTTATTTCAAATCAAATTACTGACCAATCGGGTTATTAAATTCTCTATCCTAACTCAAGTTCATTTGGGTATTTATCATTTCAACCCGATTCCAATTCAATTCAAAGTCAAAACATAGCACAGGGAACTTGCAGTGTGATAACAGGGATGGTGTCAAAGTAAATAAACAAACAATAACAACAATCAAACACAATCCAATAATCAATTCAAATAATCCTGAAACAATCGTATTAATTCACATTGTTGTTTGTGCGAATTAATATAATTATTTCTAGAATCTACACTATCATTTCACGTAGATTAAAGGTTATTACATTTCGGTTTTCACTTGTCATTCAATTCAAATTTCAAATTTAATACTACAACAGTTTATCCAATATACGTTCAAAGGTTCAAAGTGTAATTTATTAAATTCTACATGTCAATTAACTCAAAAATTAAAAAGGGGTCATGTTATTCAAATTAACTAATCAAATTCAACACATATGTCGACTCAAAATTTTAAACTATCCTACGTCAATTTCAGTTTCAATTTATTTATTACTACAATATTAACAATTCAACATCCAATGTCAACATCACACAATCAATCAATTATCAACCAAACTGGATTATTATTGCATACATAACAGATAACGGTGTCAGATGTCGCAGGTGAACTGATACAGGTAAATAGCGTATATAACAATGTAAACAGCTAACAGTAGCATATTTCAAAGGTCGTTTCAATTGAAATTAGATTTAATAAATAAAAGAACATTAATCGTGAGTGATTGCTCACCTTTCGAGGCTAAAGAAGATAGACAACGGAATTGAGCTACGAATTCCAATGAAACGCTAGGTGGACACAATTCGATGAAGAAAACAGGCACGACGGACAAAGCTGATAAATGCGGAAACGAATAAAAAAATGAATCAGAATCATCCAGCTATATACAGAATATTTATATTTATTATTATTTTTATTAAACATCAATATCAAATTTAAACACATATTAGAATAATATATTATATATACATATAAAATTAGAAATTTATTATCCTTAAACACACAAAATTTAAAGTCAAAATATTTTATAGTTTCAAAACAATACTTAAACCATATGCATAAAGCAATATTTAAATAAGGTTGAATACATACATCTACCGCTCCTATATAGCATATACACTATATACGCATACATATATACACAGCGCACACACTTCACACGCACATACACGGAAAACACACTACACACGCAAGCTACAAACATGCCATCATTTACATTTTATATTAAATATAAAGTACACGCCTAACATAACATATTGTAAGCTTCGTACATACAAACTTACACAGCCAAGAAACAAAATACAACAATCATATATTAACTAATACATATAACTTTCAAAATCTTCACTTTAGACAAAACCAAAATTATAACAGGACGTACTGTACTTACAACCAGTATGATTTATACAATATACCCATGTATAAAGAAAACAGGTTTCTTCAGTTAAACCAACGCTGGCTAAATATAGGTATATAAGTTGAAGTCAAATTATAATTTAGAAACTGTAATATAAACTTTATATATTAGTTATTACATAATCCAACTAGATATAAATATAAATTGTCAGATATTTAAAACGTACCATAGTACATAAAGTAGCAAAACAAGCTCCAAACAAACCACTGTATGCAAACTTATATACATCTAAGATGAAGTGGACTCTATATTTATTATATCTTGAACGCAGCATACTTTGAAATCTAAATATACTTTGAATGCCAGCACCTACACTATAAATTTATGTACCAACTTCATAAAGTAACATACATTTTATATAAATTAAAGTGTCAATCTACCCTTGTACACGGCACATAACCACGCATATATACTGTAATGGTGAACTTAATTTATAAATAAGTAAACATAAGTATATAACAACTTGGTCAAAAGACCACACCAGCAAATAAGAACAAACGTATATATTCAAATCTATACACTTACGCCCCATGAGATCTTGGCAACAAAGCTCGACGGAGGAGGACGAGGCTTGGATCGGCTGCTAAGCGAGGGTAGCAGTGGCCAAGGTCGGTGGGAGGCGCGGGAAAAGAGGCTGACCCATGCACGGGTGGGGTTTGCACAGTGCTAAGTCGAAGGGAATGGAGTGCGGAAAGAAAGACGTGGGGGCGATAAGGTTGCTTGGTTGTCGGCATGGATGGAGGTCAGTGCTAACGGCGAGGCTACGGGATGAAGGGGAGGAGACGCGAGCTTCAAGGCAGTGTTCGGTGAGTGCGGCTTGACTTGGGTTCGTGGACGGGAGGGAATAGCCGGAGGTTCAGGTGAAGTATGGGCCAGTGAAGAGAGAGGTGGAGGTCGACGGCGTAGGGATCTGGGCAGATCACTGAGGAGCAGGTTTTAGCTTGCGAATTCGGCTCTTATGATAAAGTTTTTTTTCCTTTTTGAAAGGAAGATGTGTGAAAAGAAAATGGCCCGACTGAATTTTAAGGAAAGAAAGAATGCAGAGAGGAGGCAGAGGAGTTGTTGTAGGCAAGAGAGTACACATTACTTTGAAAATATAATATTTCTCACGAACCAATTTTTTTTTAATGAATTAACATGGGAATGGAAAAAGTCTATGACTGAATTCTAGAAATAATAAAAGCAACAGTCCATTTGTGTGAGCGTTGGATAACGTATGGTCACTGAGAAATAAAACAGACCGATACAGTTAACATTTATACGGATTTCGCAACCTACCGAATTTCAAAATACAGAATTGAATATACCGTAGAAATCAGCATGATGATACGGTCAAAACGGTATACAGATATCAGTGGTACGATTTAATTGTAAAATTTCGAATTTTATAATAGCGGAAAATGCATGAAAAACGTAGAAAAATAAGATCGATGGAGCCAAAAATGTCCGAATTTGAAAAAACGACAAACTGACATCTCGCTCAGAAGATGGTTTAGAATTTTTCTATATAAAAATATTTTGGTTTCGAAAACGTTTTATTTTCATCGCTTTTTAACTGATTAAATTGAAGTAAATTTACGCACGAAATAAACTTTCATATTTTCGGACGAAAATTTACCAGTTGCTATTTTTAACTAGACGCATTCCAAATATCAAATTTATATTTCAAAATTTTATCTTTTAAATTCCCACGAAATTTCAATTAATTAGTAATTAAAACCAGTTAAATTTACGGGTCGTTACAATTAAAATACACACTAACATTTGTTATCATCCTTATATTATTGCAAACATATGTCATTAATAGAAATTTTAATTAAGCTCATAATTTGTAATATAATCTAATTTGTATCAATAAAATCTTAATTTTTTTTATTCCTAACAATTTTATTTAAAAATATTATTTAATTTAATACTTTAAATTTTTTAAAATGCTGGTCGTTACAATCTCCCCCACTCAAAGCTATTCGTCACCGAAAAGAAACAAGATGGAAACCAAAAATATGTTATATTTTACTTAAATAGTCAATTTATAAACAATTAAACCTACATATTTAAGTTTAATAAAAATAAAAAAAGAACTCAAATTCTATAAAAAAATTCGAAGTCTTAAATTTTAGAAAAATTTGGGCAGTCTCCTTTGTACAGAGAGGTCCGAAAAACAATAATATTAATAATTACAATATATGTATCATATTTCAATAATAAATACCCCAAACCATGGGATAATAATAAAATATCGCTATAAAACCGTAATCCAAAAACGTACCTATTTGTTGGGAAAACAACTTTATTTATGAAACCAAAGCAGTAACTATTGCTTCCATAAACCTGTATTTCACTTATATTATCCAAAATAGTGAGAACTATGTAGTAGAGAGATATTAAGTTGTTTCAATTTGCAACAAAAGAAAATCAATATAAAACATATTCAAACAGACAATACAACTATTTATGCAACTAAAGAATCCATCATACATCCATAGCAACCAAAACTAATGGTTTGTTTAGCCTTAAATAATGCAAGGTGATAAATAAACTGTCAAGTGCACACTATGCTCAACAGCCTTAGATAATTATTTAATATATTAGTCAAACAACCTCAACAACTAAAACTATTTTTCCGAAACTTACGTCAGCCAAACAACAAGAATTTTAAATTTATTTAAGTTTATTCGGTTTGTTTTTTTCATCATTTACCTTTCATTCATTTATTTATATAAAGATCAATCACTTACATAATTTGGTTTCCGTTAAATATTTAAGTCATTAATGAGTCATTTCAAAAAAATATATTACTTAAGCTTCTATTGTCCTACTTATTTTTATAACTCCGTTCAGTTATTGAATAAAAATTTAAGCTTTTGGTATTCGCCCTTGAAGAGAAAAATATATTTCAACATATCTAAAATTTCAGTTAAAACATTTAACCTCATTCACTTAGTAAAAATATAAGATATATTTAAAACATCCTCATAATATTATGCAAAGATTTTTCAAAAGTCTAAAACAATGTTAGAAATTTATATCAAAACATTATAATAAACTTTAAAATAAAGTTCCTTAAATCCGATAATTTATTGGACTCGTTATTTTTAAAATAAGTATAAACTCAGGATTATTAAACTGAAACTAATAGAATACTCAAATCTTACAATTTCTAAATCAAAGTTTAAAATTTCATATCTTCATAATTTATTTTACATACTTGTTTTAAAACGAATATTCAAATCATAGAAAAACATTTATTATGGTTTAATACAAAAATTCAAATAGTAAACGAACCAATAAATTTACTATTAGTAATTCGAAATCAATTAAATATTCCAAACTATACTTGCAAAATAGAGATTTAAATTTATTTTCCAAGTATATTACTATAAATAAACTTCGCAAATCAATTTTTTTTCCATTTATATAATATCTTTAAATTCTACATTCAAAGAAACTTATATAAATTTTACTTGCAATGTTCATTTGAAAGCTTCATTAGCAAATAAACCATCTTTAATACTTTAATACTTTTCAAAAATTCATTTGTAGAATTTCTTGCTTAATTTTTAAATACCATTTAAATATTTTAAATAACATCTTTACAAATATATGTAAACTATCTGAAAATAATTATTTACATCATTACTTATATTTATAAAGATGCTATTGAAACCCTTAAATCCATTATTTATAAATTTATTATTTTTATCTCAAGATAGTTTTCAAACATTATTAATAAATCAATAATCATTTACTTTAAATATGTTTTATTGAATTAATAATTTCTCACGATATTTACAACACTAATAAACCGTGCTGTACATAAATAGGTAATATTTAAACATTTTAAAGTATTTAGAAAAGAGAAAAAAATGACCAAAATATCTTTTATATAATACTTTATCAAAATACTTTTATAACTCGATGTCTAAACAATTTTATCCTCGTTCTTGCAGACTCTGGCCATGCGTTGATCAGGCGCAAGGCTAGAATTCTCCAAGTACTTAGTAGACCTGTTTCAACACCCAGTGAAAATACTTGTAAAACTTTCAAAACCGATATGGAAAGTACAATCCAAACAAATCACCTGGACCGCAGATACACAATGGTTACGCCTGGATCCCCTAGGAAACATCCGCACCTTTAAGCAATCACTGCCTTGCGAATTACGCCATGATAACCAAAACTGTGGACCGTAGGATACATAACAATGGTTACATCTAGATCCCCCAGGAAACATCCAGACCCTCTAAGCAATATCTGCCTTGCGGATTATGCCACGACAATAAAACCGGTAGACCGCAGGATACGTAACAATGGTTACGCCTGGATCCCCCAAAAAATATCCATACTCTTTAAGAAATCTCTGCCTTGCGGATTACGCTACCCAAAAAAAGACCATGGGTTACGCCATTGTAGGACACTCGAGTATCACACCTGGAAAACCATAATTAGAGAGAATAATATCGATAGTATGAATCCACAATGTGGCCACAAAGCGGATATCAAACAGAAGGCACTTTCCATATCTTTACTTCGAAAATATGTATCATATAGTACCTTTTCAAATCAATTTCAAATATCATACTTATATAGAGTCCATTATATATAAGCTTCCATTTTCAAATCGAATACTTTCCAAAATCAATAGTACCAAATCACACTTATGTAGACTTCGTTTATATGAGATTTCGCTTTCAAATTGAGTAGCTTTCCAAATCATTAGTTTTCAAATCAACTTCATACTTAATATTTGTTTCATAGAATTTCTCCTTTTGATATAAACATTAATATATCCATTCTCATAATATTCTTATATTTCTCTTTAATTCAAATTACATTCATTTCACATGTAATATTTCTCATTTAATACTACATTTACTTGCAAATCATTTCATAAGGAATTTTCTTACGTTTATAACCTATTTATTAAACTTAATTCCTTTTTATAAGACATTGTTCGAGTTTAAAGTTATCACAACTTTATTTATAACCATTTATTGCAACATCCATTTATTTCATAACAATTTACAAGTCATGGCTTTATTTGAAATCATTTCACTTTTAATTCATAGTTGCTTATTCCATTTAGTTTCACCTTTACTTTCAATTTATTTATGACACGTTTCATAAATGTTAATTAAGTTTATAAACATATTTTTTCTGATTTAATCTCATTTACAACATTTCCTTAATCACAATTTCAATTTAAAGATCCCAAGGCTTAAAGTTCACACTTGTATATTACTACATTACATTCTAAGAATGTATACCCTCACTCTATTCATTCACTAAACATAGATATAACAAATTAAACCTTGTTTTACTTGCTTTAAGTTTAAGGTTATCAATTCAACTATATAACTCAACCCAATTATCAAGTTTCACTCATGTATTAATTCAACATAAACCACACATGTCAGAACCAAACCATTAAAATGGAAGGATTGTTAATGGGGTAAATAAGAAAAAAAAGAAAAAGGAAAGAAAAAAATAAAATACACAATCACGTAGTGGAACGACAAAATATAATAATCAAATAAACAGTTCATGAAGCTGTTTTACAAATAACATTTGATTACATTTTTACAAATTCAAATCAGAGTTATACATATATCATAAATAACCAAATAATACAGCAGAACACATAATGTAGTGGAATAATAAATAGCAATAATATACTGAATCTTCGTCTTCGTCCACCAGAAAATAGTCTTCAATGCAGAAAAACTCAGGCTGACCCGAGCATAAAGGAAAATAATACACTCGAGTCAGAACTAAAATTCTTATGTAAATTAAATCAAAAGTAGATGAAATAAGGAATGCATACAACTATATTTTTGAAGGTTCAAATTTCTGGGAATGTTATTGTTCCATATTCAAAATAAAATGGATTTCACAATGGATCCATTCTAGTAAATTTCAAATTTACAGAACAATTCCCAGTTAAATTTCATAGTTCAAGAGAATTGATTTGTAAAAATGTTCCAAAGTTTCAATATTCAATTTATGGAAACCTCCCAATGTTTCAAAATTTAATTTTGAAAACTTTCAAATAAGGCAACGAGGTTTACTTCTCAAAATCATTTTTATGGTTCAAATAGTAAATCTAAACATATTATTTTTCTTCTGATGTAAATACTTGAAATTCATGGGTTTTACATCTTTATTCAGTGTGCAAATAATCAATATGAAAATTTATATAATTACAATAAACTATAGGATGATAACAAGGATATATCAAATAAATGAACAAATACACATTCAATCACAATAGCATCCATCACAACATACAATCAACATTCAAATCAATCAATTCAACAAATCAACCAATTCAATAACATGCCACAATAATTATTAGCCATCATCACATATTGGAATTTAGTTATTCAAATTAAATATCTATAAAAATTCCAAACCAACAATCAAAAATTTATCACTATATAACCTGGTTTAACTTGCAATAAAATTTTAGTATCTTGTGAGTGAGTTTAAACACTCACCTTATAGATTTCCCATTTCTAGTCGGATTTGGATCCGCTACTACTTCCTCCTTTTGATTTGTTTCCTTCTATCTTAATCCATTTTTTAGAATGTTTTGGAAGAGATAAAGAAGTTGTTATAGATCTGGATTTGAAGAAAAAGATTCGGAAAAAAGAAGAATGTTTGGAAAAGAAGAAGAAAATTTAAAGAAGATGAAGAATTGAAAAAGAAAAGGAAGCTTTCAAAAAGAAGAAGAAGATTTGAAGAAGAAGAAACAAAAAAGACTAAAAATGAAGCAAAACAAAGAGAAGAAGGAGATTTAAAGAAGAAGAAAATGAAAAAGGAAGGAGGAAGGTGAAGAGAGAAAAAAATGAGATGGAAGTTTTATTTGGAAAATGAAGCAACAGAAGATGAGATTAGAAAATGAAATACGACTAAAGGAATGAAGATGGAAAGAAATGAAAAGCTAATAAGGTATATATAAACAAACTAGGAATTGAAATAAAGTAAAATATGAACAGCCCTAAAACGTAGTGTTGAAAGATGTGAACTAAATGAATATGAGGTGTTAGGAGAATTAAAATGCAGATGAAGAAATAAAATTATAGATTATATAATAATAAGGAAATAAAGGTGGAGGGACAAAATGCATGTTTAGTTTTAAATGCTTTAGGCATTGATAATGCATAAGAAAATGTATGTAGGAATGAGAAAATTTGAATTTACAACCAAAAATGAGATGGAAAGAATTAAATATAGCCTAAAAGCTTAGGCTTAGGTATTAAACCGAAGGAAAAATGAACGGACCAAGTTTTAATAATGAGGTAACTATTTTAAAACGTACATGCAACCAATAAATAATAAAAGAAATGAAGGGACCACATACACATTTTGAAATTCAATTTTTTGAAACGTAGCCAAATTAATTTCATTCACTCAAATAATACTCAGTTTGTACACATATAAATTTTTATCTATGCACAATTAATAATATTATACTCACCTTAAAAATGAAAACATTCAATTCTTTTATTTCCATTAAAGTAGCATTTCTGTTTGACACAAAATGTGTGTTTCTTTTATTAAATCTATTAATTGCAATCAACGTTTTCTTTCCTTTTAATCGAAATATTTCCATTACATTAATTGCAATTAATAACAAAGTTAAATTTCAAAGTAGATAAACCAAAATGGATGAGAAATAGGAAAATTGTTTCTTTATGTCATTTAAACATGTTTATAAATTTGTTGTTTTACACCACAGTAATTAATAACTTACTTAAATTATATTCATATTCTTGTAATCAATCTGTATGCTAAAACAGTGTTCAAATAAATATATATTTCTCTTTTTTTAACAAATCATTCTATTCTTTACTCTAATGAAATTAAATCTACATTCACAAATGAAACAATCATTTTATTTGATATAAATGTTCTTCTTTTCATTAAATCAAACTTTTCTTATATTTTCACGAAAATACGCTACGTTTTATTACCCTTATAAACTTACAATTTAATGTTCTCTCTCTTATTAATTGAAATTATTCAATTACATTAATTTCAATTGATTACAAAGGTGAATATCAAAATGGACTAAATAAATGTAATGAAAAATAGAAAAATTATTTCCTTTCAAACAGTGATTTAAACATATTTATGCACTATTGGATACAAACAGGTATTATATATTTCTTACCAAATAATAGTTTATCATCTCTGAAATCAATTTTTAGCTACCAAAAATTTTAAATAAATAAACATATGATTCCTTTTTAATAAAGAAACGTTTATTGTTCCTTATTAACATTTATTATTCCAATCAATTGTAATTTTACATTCAGACAATTATTAATATCATTCAAACAAATATTAATAACACACTAACATTTATTATCATTCTTATATTATTGCAAACATACGTCATTAATAGAAATTTTAATTAAGCTCATAATTTGTAATATAATCTAATTTGTGTCAACAAAATCTTAATTTTTTATTCCTAACAATTTTATTCTAAAATCTTATTTAATTTAATACTTTAAAATGTTTAAAAATGCTGATCGTTGCAGCTGGGTTGTCGTTTGGCATAAATCCCTAGCCTCCGTCTCTCGTCCGATAACTTCCGAATTTATTTGGCCATCATTGTCCTAGGCAAAATGTTGCCCAGAATCGACAACCAGACGTCTGGTTGGAAGGTCCGGATTTCTGGTTTGGGTAGCAGATGGAAGAAAAATATACAGCAGAAAAAAAATAGAAACGCAGAGACTTGGACCAAACGTCTGGTCCAAACCTACCAGACGTCTGGTTAGTTTTCAGATGTCTGGTTAGAGTTCAAACGTCTGGGAGGTTTTTGGAATACTTCCCGAACCCACCCAAATCCAGGCGTCCGGATGAACCCCAGACGTTTGGAACTGCCTATTTTTGGCTGTTTTGATTGGATTTTCAATTTTCATCGATTTTTTTGATCTGATTGACTTTTGTCATTTATTATCGACTTCGATGACTTCTTTTCTGGACTTTTGGGAATATCCATTTTGATGGATTTGGTATCGATTTCTATGGCTTTGATTCACGTTATCATATGTGAATTTTTGGCGATTGATTGTTTTTACAATCATTTCTGTGATTTGTCACTTTTAAATATAAAGGTTTGTATACTGGTGGTAAATATTCAAACTCTTTCACAAAAATGATTTCATCGTTACTTTTAATACAAAGCTCGTTTTTAAAACCGTTTTCCAATCTATTAGTATATACAAACCTTTACCTCATTCGTATGAGAATCTAATTAAACGACTTAGCAAAATAAGTCGTATGAAACACTTACATTTTCTTTGTCAGTTAATTCTTGGACTTGTACGATTGAAATCTTGTGACAATTTTCGAGTGGAAATCTACAATTTGTTCGTAAATATTTAAGTTAAGCTAGTGGTTATGGGACACGAAGCTACACTCATTTATTTACTAGCTTAGTGTAATTCACACTTTTTATTGATCTATGATGATCATTTTGTGGTTTAGACTAGCGATGTGCGATGTCTCTTTGTTTATGTGGGAGACTAAACCCCGTTTCTATGGAGCTTCGGTTCAAATTAGCGGGGTAGCGACCCATGGTCTTCGGGGCGTTTGTGGAGCCTCGGCTCAAAATTGATGGTTAGCAACCATGGAATATCGTTCCGTTTGTGATGCACGTGTAGGTGAGTTTTCATGCTTCCGTTTGTGATAGGTCTCCTATTTTTGATTTCTGGATTTCTAATTGACGATTTTTAGAATTTGCGATTCACCAATTTTTTTGTGATTTATATTGATAAGTTGTATCAATATTTGTGGCTTAGTGATTAAAATAAAGAATATGACATTCTTTTTGGTGTTTGAGAAAATGTGAGATATTGTATGATTTTGTTGTTATCTAATGTATACTTGTCACAGTATGGCATTATTTTAGTCATATCTCTTATCCCATCTCATTTTATATGATATTTATAGCTAGATTGATCCGTTTATTATTTTCTTTTTAAATAATACTTGGGTCAGACCGATGTATTTTAGGTGATTCTACTTGGCTTCTTATCAGGGTCCGTCATCTGACTTTTAGCTAACTACTTAGCTTATTATTTTTCACGCTAGTTAACGGCATTACTCCGTAGTGTCCTTGGCTAGTGTCGATTTTTGTGTTTACATGCCTTTGAGAAATATTATTTGCGATGTGTTTACATGCTTTTGAGAAATATCCTTTGTTGTTACATGCTACCAATCTTATATATATATATATATATATATATATGCTCATCTTTTTTAGAATATCCTACGATGTGGGACTAATCATTATTCAACCTACACACCCACTTTAATACAGTATGAGCCACACCTAACAAAAATAGCCTTTTTGCTTTAACCCCGCTATTTCCGCTATATCCCGTTATTCCCTTTATATCCCGTTATTCTTGCTATATCCGCTTTAAACAAAATGAATTGAAAAATGACATTTATACTTTATACAAATTATGAAATTATTTTTTTAATTTAATTTTTTAACATATTTTCATTAACAAAATTACTCTAATATTCTATTAAATTTAATTATGTTAAATATCAGTTTATGTTTATTTGCAATATATTTACACGTGCTTTTATTTAAAATTAAATTACATCAATTATAATTAAATTGATGTTAATTATACATTTAATTACCATTTATATATTTGTAAAAACGTCAAGTACAAGTTTTATATGCTATTTTAGAGCCATCCACTGTATTCTTGTTATATCCTTGCTGTATCGTCACTATGACTTTTCGCACCTTTGTCGTATTGAATCCGCTAAGCGCTTTAACTGCATAGTACCCACACATGTCTTAGGTTTATTTCATTTGTATTTTTCACCATTCCTATCCTATTATGAATTGGTTTGTATTCTTAATACAAAGAGCAAAATTGATCGCATGAATAAATGTAATTGTGTTTATGACATGTTAAATAATTTTGTTTGTAGTAGATTGAAGTGCACTGTTCTATACCATAGTCATTTTGACCTTTGGGTGTCTGAATTTTAGTTTGAAATCACTGGAAAAAATAATAATCATACTTGTAAGTTGTGCAGCTGATAATAATTGTTGTCCCTTTTTTTTTATTCATCTAATAGGCAGATCTTCATATCCTATGTATAAATAAATCATGGAAAGCTTGTGCAGGACCTCTTATGATTGCTCGGGAAGGGGAGCATGTTTTTTACTTTCCTCGAGGTCATCTGGAACAGGCATTTTTTCAACTTATACATGTTTTAGTTTATAAATCTATCTATAACAACACAATTTCTTATCCAAAATTGTTGTCTCATCCGTAAATTTTGTAGATCAAAGTAAATACAAATCAAATGCATGATCAGAAAATGCCCTTCTTTAATTCATCAGCTAAGATCTTATGCAAAGTAGGGAAATTACAACTTAGACTTTGAGTAACCTCTAATATCTTGTTCCTAGTTTTCTAGTCAGTATGTTTTAGTTTCATCCTTTCTTGTCTTTGTCTGATATTATAGGCTAAATCAGACATAGATGATGTTTATGCACAAATTACATTGCTACTAGATCCATAGTAAGTTCTTTTAATTTTTAACTAAATGCTTCTGTTATATTTTCATTCATCAAGGAGAGGTTACTAGCCCAAATGCATGACTTCCACAACCTGAAAACTGCACAGTTTATTCATTATGTAAAACGCTTAATTCAGTCGTCATGGGCTTGCAATTCTGATTTTGTAAAATATTCAAACTTCCTTCCAGGATATGTCATAAAATCCTCCATAGCAAGAGTTGGTTGCCACTGATATTCATGGGAATGAGTGGAGTTTTAGCCATATATTTGTAGGTCGATCAAGGTAGCATTTGTTCATTACTGGATGGAGCCACTTTGTTGCCTCTAAGAGATTAGTAGAGGGCGATGAACTTGTATTCTTGAGGATGTATGTATATATGCATGCTTCACTGCTTGTTAAGGAACAACCACATAAAATAAACATTTCTGCATGTTGCTAAATTTTCAAGGGAGAAAATGGAGAATTAAGGGGGAGTACAAGTAGATGTATGAGTATTGGATCAAAAAGTGACACAACACCTCGATCGATCAAAAATCGAGAACAAATTTAATGCAAACAAGCAATAATAGTGAGAACACACCAAATTTTACAGTGGTTCGACCGAATCAAGTGTCTACATCTACTAAGTATTATTGATTTTGGATTTGTCACAAGTACAAGCACTTTTAGAAGGTTTTTAGATGTAGAAAACAAAGTTTGCTCGAAATTGAGAGCACTCCGTGAAAATACGGTTTAGGTAGAGACAAAAAGATGAAGAACATGAGCTTCAAAAATCGAAAGTCTCCTCCACCTTGCTCTAGTCTTTCTATTTATAACTGAAATCATCCAATATAATTGCTAGATCATGGAAGAACAATTTTAGATCCGAGAATATAGTGAGGAAGATCAATTCATCCTGATAGCATGTGTTGAAGATGACGACGAATATGCTCGGTAACGACCACAATTGTAGTCGGTACCAACTATATCTCCTGCACCATTTTGACTTAAACTTCCAGCGTTGCCTGATTAGCTATTCCAAGCGTGCTCCTAAGTTCCCGATCCATTCCATCTTTGTCTCGATGTCCAGATTTACGTAGATGCTTATTCAATCGAAACTATTATGCAATCGATGACAAGTGATATAATCTGGATCACTATAACAAAAAGTGTCTTTTAAGCGGCATATAGCCGCTATTAATCACAACCATAGCGGTTTGATAAGCGCTGTATATCGACATGTTATAAAAAACTGTTGAATATTTATAACACAAAATATGCCGCTATGGTTGAGCTTAGTTTTATAACGCAAATTCGCCGCTATGGTACGTTAATTCAATAGCTCATTATTGCCGCTATAATATAGCTAAATCTCAACGGAACTGAAAATCTTTATAACACCATTTTGCCGCTATAAAATATTTATTCAATAGCTATAATACAGATAAATCTCAATGGAATTGGAAATCTTTATAGCACCATTTTGCCGCAATCAAGCTAAATCTTCATAAACGAATAAAGATTATAATCAACAAATATAACACAAGAGCATGCTCAGAAAGAAATGTGATATATTTTTCATTACAGTGTACAAACATTAAAGCAAGGTACATTTTACAAACTGTTACATTTTACAAGATCAAAATCGTGCATTTTCAAGTTCATCTTCCCTGTGCAACAGTTTTTGCGCACACTACAACCACCTTCAACTGCCACTTTCAAACCACGGCCTTGCTTCGACAACAACCCAACCAATACTTCATCCACTGTCTCATACCACATCCATTGCTGCATCACCCTACCATAAACCAACCCCTACCTTAAACACATACCGTACCAGCATCTTCACCACACTACCTCCATCACTCACTCCCCACCATTCTATCTTTCAACACCAACTCAGTCACAAATTACCCTACACATACCCCCCCAATCAAAACTACAGTCACATGTCCATAGTTCAACTGCTTCTTGACTTCACTCCCCACCATCTACCAGTGCATACATCATCAACCATTGCTCCTTCCTTCATACAACACAGCTGTGCACCTAACATCACACTATCACCAAACCAACTCACATCAACCCTACATACAACTGCTCTAGAATATATATCCTCAACAACATTCTCCATCAGCTATCATATCACAACCATCCACATACAAAATTGCCTTCCAACATACAAAACTTCCTTACCTGCCTACATACTCCTTCCAACATACAAAACTGTTCCACATCACTTGCAACATACTTCATTATCTGCCTGAACCACTTACATATCTTCAAATTACACATATCTCCTCTGCCACCACCATTGTTTCACTGTTTCTCTGCCATAATACAACATACCACTGTACCAACTATCTCTTCCACCACTCCATTATTCTACAACCTTGTGCATTTGCTTCCATCAACCCAGTGCCATCACACAACTGCCTTTGCTACCACTGCAGTTCATTATCACTGCACCACAACATACAAACAATTCCATATCAACTTGCCTACTCCCACCAGACTACCACCTACTTCACTTCACATCAACAACCCTCCTTCACCAAACCACAAACCGCAGCCAACATAACAAACCATATCAGAACTAAAACTGTGCCTGCACATCCCTTCACAACCACATCAACATCATCATTGTCTCCTACATAACCACCCTACTTCCAGCCTGAAGCTTCATTCATCTCACTTCTTCTGGCCAGTCAAACACTGCAAATTCACTGTCACAATTGCTACAATATCAACAACTTGCTACTTCATCTACCATCTGAGAACATCCTCCCCTTAACATTCACATACCAAAAAACTTCAACACTTCAAACCTGCCACAACATCCCCACAACCCACCTCCTCAACAGTGCACAAACCTCTCTAACATTCACCCGCATCCCCTATTTCCTCCCCATTGCCACAAATAAATCACTCACATCCCTCACTGCCATGCCTAAACAACACCACAACACCACTGTGTAGTTCTACAAACATACCACCACCTTAACACATTTCAGAATCACATCACTGCATATTTCCCCTTCCCTCTGACCATTTTCCACTATCACATATACCAGTGCATCAAATACATACACAACTACATCATACCTGACCATCCCATTGCCTTGCTTTGGCCATCAACAATCAACATGCTCCTCATTCCACAACAGCACTCATCACTATCAACCCATAAAGTCCTTTGCACTGATTTAGTTGCATTAGTTCATTCATATTTAAAAAAAAAATTCAAAATCCAAAAATTGTAAATTTAACTTAATTTTTTTAAATCCAAAACAAAAAATCCTTTCAAATCTTCTCCATTGAAAATTTTCAAACAAAAACAAAAACACATAAAAAACATATATAATCTTTTCAAAAACATATTAAAAAGAAAAAAAAATCAAAAATTAACTACAAGAAACCTGAAGTTGCAAGCTTGCTTGTTGCATGAAACTTGCAACTTGCAACTTGCAAGCAATTTGTAGTTACAAGCTTGCTTGCAACCGCAAGCTTATAACTACATTACTCT
Source organism: Allium cepa (assembly GCA_030765085.1). NCBI lineage: Eukaryota > Viridiplantae > Streptophyta > Magnoliopsida > Asparagales > Amaryllidaceae > Allium > Allium cepa. The sequence goes on along the minus strand of CM060932.1, from coordinate 876,726,918 downwards.
TGTAGAAACTATGTTAGTCTCTTACTCAAGATGTACTACTTCACAGTAGTAAAGTAGAATCATAAATTAATTTTTTAGCTCAACGATATCATCTCACATTCTTATTACATTGAAAAATCCAACATTAATTGCAAAATATTTTAAGCATCATTATATGATAATAAAAACAATAAAAAAAGCAAAAAAGGAAAATTATAAGGTAGCATCTAGTTTGCTTTTTTAGTTTTCATGTTCGCTTTCAATTTTCCATTTTGAGTCTTTTTGGAATTTTCAGATTACCTAACCATTATTAATTTCTTTAGGATGCCTCCATCACTTTCAACATGGTTTTTATAACTTTCCCAATGACATTACTTGTTGAAAATCAATTTGAAATAATGTTATACTGCTTACCTTGAGTTATTGTTTCTCACGGTCTTTGCATTTCCAAATACTTCAGGAATAGGGTTGGACTGGAAAAGACTTTAGTAAAAAAATTATGATATGCTTATTGATCAATACAGTAAGGTTATTAGTAAACTAGTTTACCTCTAGAACTTTTTTCTCAAAAGTGTGACCTTCATCAACTACTGTTCCTCAAATATAGGCAAGATAACGCATAAGCATCTTAGTGCATTCTGTTCTACCTGCACCACTTTCTCCACTTACTAGAATAGACTGGCTTACACCCTCATTTCTCATTATTTTGTAATAATAAAAGGAATTTTTACCAATACATATTTCTACACTTTGGAATTGCAATTTACGGAATCAAATTAAAGAGTACCTATAGGCCACATCAGCAGTCGCAAAAGGATGTGGATTACATTCACCAAATGAAGCCCCATTGTATTTTTCCATCAAATGAGGATCATCGAGATGAGGTAATCTTTGAAATGGATTTACGGCAATCATTATAACTCACAAAAATTAATCGGTAATAAGTAGTATATGCACTTCAATTGCAAAAATGTGCACAACTAGAATATAACACGATGAAGAAAATACCTTACTTTCAGGCTCAACAACAACATTTTGCTTCTAGAATTTATCACAAAATACGCGAGAAATAGCAAGCACATCTACCACCTTCCATATGCTGATTTGGGTTTGATCTTGCATGCACCGATGATCTAATTTCAATTTAGCGAACTAGTTTTGATGCCTTAAATTATTTCATCCTGCTTGCACCGATTCCATTGTAACTGAAAAGATAAATACCTTTCATAGAAGCTCAACTCTAGCTCTCAACAAATTTTAGAACTATCATAAATTTCGTAAATTCTAAAATAAATTTCATAATAACATTTTGATTGAACATTAGTCGACAATGGAAGTTGGCTACGTAAAAATTTACAGGAAGTAAATATGATAGTTCGAGCAATTAAGGTAGTTTGTAAATGGTTTTGAACAGGATAAGACGGGCTAAGGTTCTGGTTAGAACATGGTATATGCATGATACTCACAGTTTATGATTAACATAAATTGTAAAAAGAGAGCAGTAAGTTTTATTGCCCATATAAAATAATTGTTATGAATTTATAGAAACGCTTATATTAGGAAAAATTAAGAATAACATAGTGATTCCATACAAATGTTAATCTTACCATATAAGTACGAATGATGTACTGGAAGAGTGGAAGAGCATGATTAATACTTTAAAGTTTTTACCTTATTATTTAAAGATGCAACCATTTACTAATCAATAGACGTAAATACAAATTGAAATAAATCTAGAAGGATAAAGTCGGATTGAACCGGTCTTAAGTCTGTTTGCAGTCTTGAATTCAATTCCATTCAAACTATGACTGCAATATAGAGTTCAATCGCAAATCCTAGTAGTGAAATAGAAAATAAAGCTTTCATCAAAAAAACAGTAAATGACAAATTATCATATACACGTGTATGTTTGTAACACCACAGTAAACATAACTGCAAAACCTGATCCACGTTTTGCTCAGGTTTGTTTGTCAACAAATCCAGCTAAACTTGAAACTGAAATTTGTTACATCAATAAAAAGGTTATCTGTGCAACCTAGAAATGAAATAAATAAGCAAACATAGTGGCTAACAAACCCAAGTATACATTTAGGGATTTCGATTCATTTTTGAGGACCTTCATTGTCAAATAAATATAAGGCAATACATTGCGCATAATTATTCACCGTGCAGCCTGAACCGATGAAATTAGTAGATTATTTGCCAATAATTTGAGAAACCAAAGAAAATGTTATACTTTTAGCATGTACAGTAATCAAATGATTTTAAAGAAAAATTATAAAAAATAAAAAGTGCAGTTCCACTGACTTTAGAATGCTTAAACAATAAATAGGGAGTAGAAAAGCATTTCACAGCATCCTATAGGCTATAGCCAACATAATGTGATAAGAAAAGCATTTTATTGCATACTAGAGCTAATAAAATGTGTAAACTAAAAAAAAAGAACGAACCATGGGCAATTACTTACTAGGTCTACTACTTGAGTTACTATTCGGTAAGGATTTGCTAAGGCAAATCAATTTTCACAAAGATAATCTAATTTCAGTGGGAAGAATTGAAAACAAGGTAAATTCATGAAATATATCAGAAATTTGGATTTGTTTGTACTCATAACTGCATCCTCTCAATATAAAGTTAAAGAATAAAAGCAATCCAAGCACGTTGTTGAAATAGAAAGAAAATGCATGCCTCGTATAGAAGAGAGAACAACTCACATGGTCACATACACAAAATAAACCTTAAAATGTATAGAAATAACTCCAAACTGATGCAAATTACAAGCCAAAACTTTTCTTTCACAAAAGTAATTGGAAAAAGAAAAAGTAATTGAAGAAAAAGAGCCTTCATAGCGATACCCCTTCTAAACAATATTGCAAATCATCATAAGGCTTGCTAGGATCGAAACAACAGGGAGAGCTCGAGCAAAAAATTAAATGGATTCATCTATCATTTTTGATTCAGATTGAAAACTATGTTTATGATACTTACTTTGTCCCTTTGTTAGAAGAAAATCCTCCATACTTCGCTCCTATACGCTCATCGATGTCCTTGCCTTATGAATTTTGTATGTACATCTCTCGCATGCCCATAGCTTTACAATTTGTTTAATCGATCAATCTAGGTGCTCCACGCTCCTTTTTGAACTAGATCTGATAATAAGGGTTTACGAATGAGTGATTTAGGGATTGTAAGGTAGAGAGAACAGTTTCTTCTGGTTTGAGAGAGAGGGGGAACAAAGGGAACGAAAAAAAGAGGGAAATAATTGAAAGAATTGGCGGCGATCAAAATAATTGAAGGGTTTGGTTTTCTGAAAGCGTTACATGTTAACTCCCTGCTTTGAATAAAACAAATCAACATAAATGATAACACTATAGAATAAAGCGTTATCAATTGGCGTTATCAAAAATGACTTTTCTTGTAGTGGATGTCCGAACAAGTGATATAGTCTCGCTTATCCGAACATTCGATCCCGGAGACTCTTATGCAATCGAAACTATATCACTTGTCTTGATCCAAGTAAAACATATTTGATAGCCATTGCTATCAAGTTTTTCAGTTTAGAATGACACGAGGATCACTTCGCCTTAAAGTCAGTAATGATCCTTCTACTCCTCCCAAGGCAGGTTCTTCTACCGTTCAAGCCTCCATATCTACTCCTTCTGAGGAAAGACATTCGGTAACAGACGAACTACAAATGCAAGTCGTTCCAATGGCATGACCTCATGAACAACTTCCCCTACTAGTGAGCGCCGTACCACAAGAGTCTTAAATAATCATCCAGACCAAACCACCATCCCTACTAATGTAGAGTTGTAATAACCCATACCTTAATGGGCCGAAGTTCGACTAAATCGAAACCCAAGTCCATTAGGATACAGACCATTGGTTTTGGTAACCTATAATAAATATACATAACCAGGGAGCGATCAATACAAACTTACAACGAAATAGAATAATATAATAGAACATACATATTGACTATGGCTACTACTTTGAAATCGATATTATCCTTTGAGTGTCTATTTTCCTTGCCAACGTTGAGTATAAATAAGAAGATTTCACCATCTACCATTCCCACCTTGCACCAGTAGCCCGTCCCTCTAAACGTATCTTGTGGGTTGTAATGAGGAGAATGGTCAAAACATCATTCCGGTGACTAGAAAATTGCATACTTTACCCATAACGCTAATCCGTTTAATCCTATATGCGCGTAGGAAATGCCTAATCTCTTTTAAAGTATAACTATATATATATATATATATGTATATATGCATATGTATCTGAATGTACTATCCAAAAACCCCAGCCACTTAATACTTCATAAATAGGGAGGAGGCAAACCAAACGAACACTTAATACCTCAACCCCAAAGTGGTCTCTTCGCAACATAAATACTAGTCCATCGATCCTAGCTACAGAGATCAATGACCCTAGATACAGCTTTATAATTTAATTATCGTATTGCTAACACATCTTCAGGACTCATCTAATGGTTAATTAGCCCACCATCGCCAAACACACAACAAATAATTAAATAGAATTTCAATGTCTTTTCATATCCATATGGATTCTATACTAGTAGGAAGCAAAATCTGTTAGGGAATAACCTGAGTCTTTGCTAACGACGACGCATAACCGCTAGTGGTCAAAGCGTATATACCAGTCCTACTACTAAATATCAGTCCAATAACAACACCGACATAACCTGTATGACCTCCCACGACCGAAATCCCTTTTAGACTAACCAAATGTAAGTCAAGGAAAAATACTCATCCTAGTTGCTTAATACCTCTTGTTAGAAATAAAACAGACCTCGTATCCCTATTAGGCACTATCGTAGGTTATTCAAGACTGCTATGTAGTAAGGAGATAGATCCAATGACCATTTAATACATCAACCCAAAAGTAAATCCCTTAACTCCCTAAAGATACTAAGCCATTTAGTACTTCAAATCTGAAGCGAACCTTTAATATATTTTCCTTTACCTACACCCAAACCTATTACCCTTTCCCGTGGGTCCTATGGTTAGAGATGTATCATATTAATAATAAGTATACACAATAGCTGGTAGCCTCTAGGTGAAGGGCAGACTTCTGTTGTGCAACTTACTGATCTCACATTCTAGCCCATTAAACCGATTCATTTATCATAGGCTAAATCTTGGGCTAGGTCCACTAATTCACATTCGTTCTAAACATATAATTAAGGCTATATAATTTCCTCCTATGAAAATTATATTGCCTTTTACGTGTATTCATTAGTGTTAACACTCACTTATTCGCTGTGTAGTTATTCCTAATTTATACGCTTATTCCCTATATTCCTCATTTCCATCTTATATCTAATAAACGGTGATCAATATCAAAATTGGACAATCTAAGATGACATTTATTTACTTATTCTGATTCAATCCTGCCATATCTAGTTTGTTTTCCCATAAATGCTACATTAAATCCCTTAACTAGTCCCATTAAACATATCTTCATTTAATTCCTGTAAATCCCTGTTAATTACAAATTTATTGCCCATTAAATTTTTAGTTGTAGAATATAACGTTTATGATTTTTTTTGATGATACTACACACACAAATATATATATATATATATATATATATATTAATGTGTTTGTTATAGTACTATTGCAATATCACATAATAAAATAAATAAATCAAAATTTCATTTAAACAAATATTTTATTCAGAATTTCATTTGAAAAAATATTTTATTTCAACAGACATTTTATTACAATCTCAATAATAAACATTTACAACACAGTTTCCACTATATTTCACATTTTCAAATACAATACTATTTCTCACTCTCCAATACAATCACTCAATTCACTCACTGACTCGTATTTGATTTGCTATCTTCTAGCTCCAACTTGTGTCTACTCATCTACTTTTCCCGTTAAAGAAATAACATGGTAAAAAGCCAAAAAAGGAACAAACTAAAACTGCAAAAATAAGAATATAATTAAATATGATATTGCCTCGGTTAATTGGGTTGTTGGTTTTCATATTTTAAACTGGGACTAAAAATATATACGCACGAGCAACATATGACATGCACAGTGTATCACTGTACATGCCATAAGGTCGTGCATATACACAAAATCCATTTGCACAAATTCAATTTCAAGGACAAATGCAAAGCTTAAGTCCAAAGGCTCAATACAGTGCAAATAAAAGTGTACACAAGGTCATGCCCAAGCAAGCTCAGACTCAACTTAAGTGCATTAAGCAATGTACATAGGTACAACTGTAGTTCAAATCAACATAAGTACACACTCACTCAAGCAACCAAACCATGTTCAGGCCAGTCTGGTTCAGGCGTACATACAAATAGGCACCAAACAGACTCACATCAGCTCAAAGAAGTAAAAAAACAAGTACAAGCTCTCAGGCAACACTCACACACACATAGAAGAGTATCAGGTAAGCATACTGTAACGATCCACTTTTCTGTACAGTTTAAGCTGACAATAAACCACACACGTCCAACCCAAATTGAACGGGAAAGTAGATAGATAAGGAAAAGAAAGAAAACAAAATGAAACTAAATAACACAGAATCTCAGAGCGGAACGAATAATTTATAATAGATAACAAATCTTTACACAAAAACGAAACTGTAATATATGTATATACAAACATCAACCAAAGTACACCAACCTATTTCAGCCCAGACTGTTATAATATCTCATCCTCACAATTGCAGATAAATACAACAATGAACGCAAAGGAAAAATAACCATGTACGCGAATACGTCTCTAGGCCTCCAGCTCGTCTCCTGAAGCTCCAAATATCCAAGTAAACCTGAAAATATGTTTGGTCTAACCCGAGCATTATAGGAAAACAACTCCCGGGTTAGTCTGGTAAAACCAGCATGAGAACTCAAATCACAAGGAATTTTATTTATTTTAACTTGCAAAATCCTTTAAAATCAATGGCATCTCGTTAGACCGCGCTGCACATAAAAACGGACGAGTTTTTACGTAACGATAACCAAAACCTTTATATTATAAATCCAGTGATATTATAATATCTAAGGGCGATAATAGTAATAATCAAGTAGCTGCGATGCTCGTGAGTGTACATCACAACAATACTAGATACATAATCAAAAATCGATGAGGCATGTTTGCTAATTGTGTAGGATTTCAATGGAGGTGCCCTCAATACTTCATGGCATGATCCTCCTGCACAAGGATAATAGATATCTTTCCGAAGCAACATACATCGCTAGTAACGTACCAAAGGAAAAACATAGCTAGTCTCTCTAATTCCGAGTGCATCGCCCATGCATGCATGATAACTATAGGTAACATTTAGGTAGAGCTGACTACACCCTATGGGCTTGCCAACCCTATTGTCCATGCCTTCTATCTCTGGTTTTAGTCATTTCCGCTAATGAGGCTACGTCCAGCATTCCAGCTTATGCACCGCCACCAAATAGATCATGGCATCTCACATGGATTCCAATACCCCAATGGGTCTCGGAATCACACATGGATTCCCTCATCTCAAATAAATTTTGGAATCACACATGGATTCCCATACCCAATAGGTCTTGGAATCACACATTAATTCCAACATCTTAATATATCATGAATCTCCTCCATAGAACTGTATATGGTTTTCGAAGTGATCACAGGTTTTGTAACGAACCGCCTTTCTTACTTCGAAAGACGAGTCGTTATGGGTAAAATAAAGAGAAAGATAAGAAGAAAATTTAACAATCGTAGAATCTCACATCAGAAAGGAACAACATATAATATATAACATAGGATTATACATAGTCACTACTATCACAACACATCAAAGTCATAATAGTACAAGCTCCACAATAGGACAATTATAACTACTTGTCCTTACATCACAAGTCCAAAATACATATATACACACACAGCGGAAATAGATACTAACTAGCTATCGGTGAAGCCATCTGCTCAAGCTCCACCAAAATGCAATCAGGAGAACCTGGATCAGACATGGGTTTTGGTGTGAGTAAACTCAACAACTTAATTCTTACTTCATAAAATAATTTCGAAAATCAAAGGTATCTCGTAAGGCCATGTTGCACATAAACAAGGACGGGTCATTACCTTACATAACCAAAACACTTTGTATTGAAATTCAATGATATTATAACAATGTCTAGGATTTTCAAGTAAGATAGAACATAGCTAAAGTGCTTGCATCTCACATTTCAATATATTTGGGGACCACTAATTCCGTACGGCACTCATTGGACAATAGATTTCATACATGACAAGGTAAAGAACTATCTTCCGAAGATGCACCTCTAGATAAATACACCTAGGGTCCGACAAGAACATTTTGTACCTTGCACATAGAACTGGCCTACCACTTGACTAGTAGTACCGAGTACATCACCACCACAGTTGGGATCAACAACTGTACTAGAGCATACCAAAAATGGGTTAAAGATCGATTCTAGATACGGTGGTGACATACCCTTACGGAAGCTACCCACATAGCCCTGCTGCATACCCAATTTTGTTCATTTTCGGTTGACGAGGCCTGAGGCTACGTTAATCTTTTCTAGAGCACTGCCACTTAAAATGTTACATCACTTTCCAGATTTGACAAATGTCTGCATTCATCCATACAAGTCGTTTAGGAGATGAACGAACCGAAGGTATTATTTCCACTACACCCATATTGGAATCACCCTCAGGGTTAGTAGCAAATAGCCCTTTCACTTCAAAGTCTTCATCTTGGTCCTTGCCTTTACTATTTCCAATTCAGACATTTGCGTTGTTTCGAAGTGGTTTTCGAATAACAACTAATATCCGATCCCGGCCTCTTCCAAACCAACCTTCGATAATTTTAAAGTGTCAAGTTATTTATAGTGGACTATCCCACTATTAGGGTGTGAAGATTTACATATGAACATATGTTCCATATGCTTAGATTAGCATGACCTGCTTATCAAAGTTAAAACCCATGTATTTATCAAGTTCCCGTAGTGCGGTATTTATGATGAGTACAAGTCGATTTACTTTCAATAAAATGCATCATAGTTTTATTACAACCACTTTAATTTATTTAGCTACTTGATAGCATAGATAAGAGATCCTTGGTTTTAAAACAATTCACTTAAAGAAGAAAAACTGTTAAAGATAAATAACTGATAGAGTTTTAAAGAAACCTTAAAAATAAATAAACTTTAACTAAATCATAAGTTTAAACTCAGTTAAACCTTAATTAAATCATTAATAATACAAAATTTATTTATAATTAAACCCTAATTATACTATATTTAATTAACATTTATTTAAGAAATTAAACCCTAATTAAGTGGATAATTAACCTTTAATTAAATAACAATTAATTAAATAATTAATTCTAATTTAAAATTAATTAAAATAAATAACTTGATTAAATAAAAAAGTTTTCTTTTTATCTTAATCAATCATTATTTAAAACTTACTTAATTAAAAATAATTTACTTAGTTAATAATTTCTTAAACTCTAATTATTTAACCTAATTACTTAATTGATTGATTAATAATAATTACCCAAATTAATTTAAATTAATTAAATAAATTATTAATAATTAAAACTAAACTTTTGACTTACTAAATTAATTCAAAATGAGTTTTCAAAAACAATTCAAAAGAAAACACTTAAAACTTGAAATCGTGAAATTTTTCGAACTACATCCATAGCGACTATCTCTATAAGAACAGTTTGCTTGAATTGATTTCTAGACGAAACTTAAACTTGACTCAAGCAACGCCATACTTTGTTTTTTAAAAAACTTACGTGAAAGGTTTTGAAACTTTCATCAAATTGTAACTTTGAAAACATTTCCAAAATAAAAAAAACATATTGCTTTCCATCGAATCTCAAATCGCTTTGCGACCATTTCAACACTAGTTCACAACCATCTCATTATTAACTTGGGTTCCATTTTACAACCAATAATACCACATATTATAACCAATATAACATGTCTACAACCATATCCGTATAAAACATATACATATCCAAATATATCACATATTTAACCAAATCACTTATTCAATTCAAACAACCAACTTGCAACCACATATTATCCAATTCACATGGTAATTCAACATATCAACCTAGCATATTTAACAACATATATAGCATCAAAACAAGTTTAATTTTCTTTTCCAAAAATTAGAAGTTTACTCATCGAAAGCTTTACAAATCTCAAAGCAACTTCCACTAGAACTTTGTATATTCCAGCACTTGGTCCTAACATGCAAACATGAAGCTTTTGGATGCCTAAACACCTAGATTAGGCTCAGCCATGGTCATATTTTGGCTCGGCCTAATGTGTTTTTGGTGGAAGGGGACTTGATTTTGGAAGAGGAAGTGTAGAGATGGATGTAGAATAGTTTTAGTGAGCTAAAGATAAGAGTTTGAGTGGAAAGAGTTATTTTTTTATAAATTTTACAAACTATGGAAGCTATGTATATTTTGGAGAGGAAGTTTTAGAAAGTGAAGAAGAGAAGGCAAATGAGAATGTGTGTGTGTGGATGTATATTTATAGGCAAAAAGAATTGGAGAAAATGACTAATTTACCCTTTAATGATTTAGTATAATATGTCATGATATTGAAAAATCACATCATCTTCCTACTCCTCTCTCTTGTCACATCCCCCTCCTTCTCTAGTCAAATCCTTAAGCTCATGATGAGTAATGATGTTTAATTATGAAAAATATTAAGATATGACAACACTTAATAATATAAATATATATATAATGTTTATTATTTTTAAAGTTATGAATTGTCACATCATATGTTAATTATAATTAACATAAGATAATATATTCCTAAGTTTATTATTATTTAGTTAATTAACTACTAGATATGTGTACATATGGTGCACAAAGACGAACAACATTCCCGACAACTTTCTGTGTCGAAAGGTCGAAATTTCAGAAAACGTTCTTCGATCGCATTTTCTATTTTTCTACCGACTATTTAATATGGTCTCGTTAACAATTAATTACATGAGTTTATTTATTAATAAAAAACTATTTATTGGTTATAATATATATATATATATATAATTTCCTAGTTAATACAACCTAATTCAAGGTTATTACATTCCACCCCCTTAAAAGAATTTCGTTCTCGAAATTACTAACAAGGGTTAAACCAAAGGAATCATGTGTTCATTCCATAAATTTCGTACAAAAGGTATACAAGCACCCACGAAAACAATACATACATGACATAACAACACAACAACTATTCTAGCATCCATCTAGGATAAGCTTCCTTTACATTATCCATAGTTTCCCAAGTACAGTCTCAAGAATCCTCGATCTACTGAATCTTAACCAGTCGCACCACCTTGTTGCGCAATTTCTTCTCATCTTGATCAACAATACTAACTGAATGTCTAACTACCGTCAGGTTCGGTTCTATTTTCTAGTCATCCTGAACTGACGTTTCTACCACTGAAGATGGATCATGCACACTCTTCCTCAAATGGGAGACATGGAACATATTGTGCACTCCTGACAACCTTTCGGGTAACTCAACTCTTTAAACAAGTGATCCGATCCTTTCTATAATCCTGAATGGTCTAATGTATCTAGGAGCCAATTTCTCAGCTTTTCCAAATCGAATGGCTCCTTTGATGGGAGTTATTTTCACATACACAATATCGTGGGCTTCAAACTCCAAATCCTTCCTTCTCTCAACATAACTCTTTTAGCAATTCTGAGCTTCCTTCATCCTTCTTCTAACCATTTCAACTTTCTTTATAGCCCCTCGAATCATATCTGGGCCAAGCGCTAAACAATCTTTAGGTTATACCCAACACACAGGCGATTTGCACGGTCACTCGTATAGAGCTTCATAAGGTGACATTCCAATGCTAGCTTGATAGCTATTATTATAGGAGAATTCAACCAAGTGAATATGATCCTCCTATGATCCTCCGAAATCAAGAATACAGCTCTCAACATATCTTTCAAAATGCGATTACCTCTTTTAGTCTGGCCATCGGTTTGAGAATGATAGGCAGTACTTAAACTTAAATTCGTTCCCAAAGCTGTTTGTAGAGCTTCCTAAAATTGGATTGTGAGGATAGAATCTCGGTCACTTACTATGCTTATTAGAACTCTATATAGACGAACTATTTCCCGCATATAAATTTCTGCCATGAAGCTTCTGTTCTAGTTGGCTTGATCGGGATAAAATGTGCACTCTTCGTTAGCCGATCCAAGATAACCCACACTCCTTCATTTCCTTTTCTTATTCTGGGAAAACCATCGATAGAATCTATTGATATCATTTCCCATTTCCAATTGGGTATTTCCAAAGGTTGTAATAATCGGGTTGTCTCCTGATGATCACATTTGATTTATTAACAGTACGAACACCTACTAACAAAGACTGAAATGTCCTTCTTCATCCCCAACCACCAAAAAACTCTTTTCATATCCTTGTACATCTTGTGAACTCCTGGATGAACACTTAACTTAGACTTGTGATATTCTAACAAAACGTTCTGTCTAAGCCCACCCACATCTGGGACACACAATCTTCCGTTCATCCTCAAAGCATCTCGGCTATCCATCTTGAAATCCGAACATCTTAACACCTTGTATTAAACCTTCAAGTATCTCATCCTCCCTTTGATTCCCCATAATACTTTCCTGAAATGTCGAGGTAACCTACAAGAGAGTCAAAACAACATTCATGCTCAAAGCATCAACCACCATATTAGCCTTTCCTGGCGTATACGTAATATCCAAATCATAAGCCACCAAGAATTCCAACCACCTTTGTTGCCTCAGGTTCAGATCCTTCAAGGTGAATAGATACTTCAGGAATTTATGATCCGTGAAGAGCTCAAATTTTTCACCTAATTTATAGAGAGAAATCTTACTTCTAGAATCCTAAAGATTTGAAAGAAACTAAAGAAGAAAAGAGATCCTTACCCAAAAAGTAGTGCCTCCACATTTTCAATGCAAAGACAATAGCCAACAACTCTAAATCATGCGTAGCATAGTTCTTCTCATGAGGCTTCAATTGCCTGCTTGCATATGCAATCATTCTACCATGCTGCATCAACACAACACTTAGTCCCACTCTACAAGCATCTATGTAAATTGTGAACCCAGTATTACCATCTGGAACAGCCAAAACCGATGCACTGGTAAGTCTCTTCTTCAACTTTAGAAATGCTTCTTCACACTTCGGAGTCCATACAAACTTCTCCTCCTTCTTAGTCAGCTTAGTCAAATGGGATGAAATATTGGAATAATCATGAATAAACCTCCTATAATATCCATCCAATCCTAAGAAACTGCGAACCTCGGTAGAAGTTCGTGGCTGCTTTCATTCTTTACCAGCCTCCGCCTTCACTGGATCCACTAAAATAGCTTCTCCCGTTACAATATGTCCTAAGAATCTTACTTTTGATTTTCAAGAATGACACTTAGAAAATTTCGCCTTCAGGACATGTCTCCTCAATGTTTCCAACACCATTTCCAAATGATATTTATGCTTCTCCTTAGATTTGAAGTAGATAAGGATGTCCTCGATGAAAACTAACACAAACTTATTAAGAACATCTTAGAAAAAATAGTTCATGAGATCTAAAAATTATGCAAGTGCATTAGTTAGCCCGAACGACATACCCAACCAACCAAAAGAATAATCAGGGCCTCTAAAAGAAGTTAAGGGTATACTATATTCAGCAGCCCTTAATTGATGATATCCGATAGCTAGATCCATTTGGGAAAATACTGTAGCTCCATGAAGTTGATCGAAAAGATCATCGAAACGGGGTAAGGGATACTTATTCCTAACTGTCAACTTATCCAACTCCTTCTAGTCCATGCACAATCTTAATGATCCATCAGACTTAGCTACAAAAATAACAGCCGATCCCCAACTTGAATGACTGGGTCTAATCAATCCTCTTCTCAACAAATCCTGGGTTTGATCTACCAACTCCTCTCTCTCCCTTAGGGCCATCCTCCGCTTAGGTTGAACTACAGGCCTTGCACAAGGGACCAAATCAATATGGAACTCAATCTCACGATGCGAGGGTAAACTTTTAACTTCTTCAAATACATCAAGAAATTTCTTAACAACTTCAATAGACCCTAAACTCTCCTGGGCTGCTTCAAGGGCATAAAAGAAACTACACATATGAATACTGGATTCCTTACATGATACCTTAGCTTTCCTTCCTATATCAGTCACTAAGGATATAGTTCTCTTATTACATTTTAAGACAACCTTATATTTTGATAACCAATCCATATCAAGAATAACGTCAAATCCTTTAAAGTCCAAGACATATGGGTTGCAAGAAAAGTGATAAGAAATGTAGGAAATTGGCATATTCTTACAAATCATATTCAAATGTGTCACACCATCTATGGGGTTAGACAGATACATAGGGTTTTCCACAATACTAGGAATAAGATGAAAGTTCCCTATTGATTCTAGGGAAATAAAGCTATGAGAGGCACTAGTATCAAACAATGCTCGAACATAAATTCCATTAATAAGGTACCTTCAAGGATGCCTTTCCCTTTCACGTCTGCTGAAGTCGATGGCTCATCCTTTATAGCATACACCTTGGGCTGTTGCACTTTCTTCATGAGTGGATAGTCTTTTACCATATGTCCGGGCTGATGGCAATTAAAACAAAGAGTCTTCTGGAGCATCGGGGAGATAGGTCCACTTTGTTGTTGCTGATGCATTCCAAAATTCTTGTAAAATTTTACAACGTGGCCCTTCTGCTAACATTTGTGGCAAACAAAATCCTTAAAACGACTTCCTTGGGCTCCACCTCCAGCTTTCCCTTTCCTTGATTCTTCCAATTCAGATTGAACTTCCTCGTGTTAGAACTATTTCCACTATGTGCTACTGGAGTAGGCTTCTTCTTTTCCAAGGTCTCGTACCTCAGAGCTATGTCAACTAAATCCCTCTAAAGTACCTTTGACATGAGATGTCATTTTCTCATGGTATTCTTCTCTCATACCTAGAACAAACATCTCATTCTTTTTTAATGGAGTGTTAGTCAATTCTGGTCCAAAACAAAACAATTCGTTAAACTTCGTCGCATACCCTGCTATAGATAGATCCCCTTGCTTCAAATACATGAAGTTGCGTTACATCCTTGTCCTTCCTACTGCTAGCAATAATTGGTCCTAAAAAACTTCTTTAAATCGAGGCTAGGAAAACTAGTCTTTTTGAAATATTTGCAGTAAGGGAGTCCCAATGCTGCTGCTCCCTCTTGCAGTTGCCATGTTGCTAAAAATCTCTTCTGTTCATCGAAAAAACTAAGGCCTTTAAAAATCTTCTCGCAAGATTGCAACCAAGCTTGCACTTCCATTATAGACCCAGTCCCCTTAAATGGTTTCCCTTCTAGATTAGTGCAATCCTTGCATAAGGTTTCTATAACATCTCTAATTTTTGATAACGTTATTCAGTAGTTAGATAAATTAAATAGAATAATGATGATAATGGGATTGAGATTTGAATAAATCATATATATAGGGCCTTGTTTATTATCAAAGTAAATGGGCTTTAATTGGATTATTAGCTAATTAAAGTACACATGGGTACATAAGTAAAATCGCCATTTCATTATACACGGCTATACACTTCTCATTCTTGCCGATTCACGTTCATTTTCTCAAAATAAAAATAAACGCAACAATCTTAAGGAGCCAGCCATTATCAAAGAGGAAGATTACAATCTAAAGATAAGGATCAAAGCTAGGAAGGATTAATCAACAGCAAATCTCAAATTTCTTATCATACCTAAGGTGAATAATAATTTTATACCATCTATATTTTATTTTATGATATTATGTTTCAGATTTATGATTAAATTCGTATTTATGTTGATATGGATGATGATATGCTAGAATTATATTATGTTTGATTTATTTCAATTCAATCACATATGGATTATCACATTTTTAGGGTAAAACCGAGAGTTTATGGTTTAGAATGCCATGGAAAATTTTTATGTTAAGTAAAACATAATTTTGGAGACGAGTTTTGATTTTTAGAATTTTCCAAGCTTTAGAAAATTTGTTATGAATTTCTAAAGGAAAATATGATATAATTGGGTTTAGAAATTTAATTTGAGTATTTCAGGAAGAAATCGGGTTTGAAATTTTAATATGTTTGATTATATGATAAAAATGATTTTCTTTGATTTTTGGGGATTTTTCCCTAATGATTTATTGGGGAAAATAAATTATTTTAAAAGAGGGACTTTGCTGCAAATGTTGGTTTTGGTAAATGGAAGGGCTTGAACGTTATATTTCTTTGATTTAGATCTAATTAAACATGGCAGTTTTTAATTGCAAAGTATATGAAAAGTTTTAAAGTAAACAATTAAGGAATTACAACGGGGCAGATTAGTTATAAAGTGATTGCCATATTTAGCTATAATTCAGCGTTTTTTAAAAAAAAAAGTGGTTCCGCCTACTTCGGATGCAACTTTCGACTACTTTACCTCTACTTCAATCCAGTTGAAACCATTAGAGTCGAAACCAATGCACATGGTATTAATGGAATTGGTAAGTAGCAGAAGATAGGGTGTCAAAGGCAATGCTTTCGTCACGGTCGATACCAAGGTTTACTTTTAAAAGATAAGCGCCTGCCTAGCTCGTTAAGGGCTATCGACTGAGTGGATGCCCTGTAGTGTCGGAACATTAATTTTTTTCTAAAGTCAAATTCCTGCCTTGCTTGACTTGAAGTTTTCGACATAGTCTTTGGAAAAGGGGTTTTTATAAGTAGTTTTTGAAGAAGGTTTCCATACTATGAAAAGGTGTTAGCTTTCGAAGGGGAACCTTTTCTTTAAATAAGAGCTTTTGAAAGGATTGGTTTCGACCAAGTCAGAACTCGGCAGCTAATCCCTCCTTTCGACCGTATTGAAGCTATCTATGCTATTGAAGGGTTGCCTCTATTTTAACTTAAACTAAGCCTTTCCTTAAATTCTTTCGAAAGGGGTTGAGGTTTCGAAGGCAATGTAGTCAAAAGGGGGTTTCGACTCTATCCTTTGAAGTTTTAAATTTAAAAGGTTGTTCTTTTGACTAGATGGTTTCGACATCATCAACTTTTTCTCCAAATAATTTTATAATTGGTTTCAAAAGAATTACTTTCGTATATAACCATTTTGACCCAAATGATGTTTTTAAAAAGAACAAACCCAATACTTTTGAAAGGGATATTTTTATTTATTTCGAAGCTATGTTTCGAAGGATGTTTTGATACCATCGAAAGGTATATTTATTATATTTTGAAAAGAGGTTTCTGCTTTCGACGGAAGTCATCTAGAGGTTTTGAAAGAGATGTTTTAAGATTTCAAAACATAAACCCAATCTCAATTTAAAGGAATAACCATGGCATAAACAAATAAAGGGTTTCAAAATGAAGAAGTTTACATTATTTATAAAGGTTAAAGGGTTTAACCAAGACATATATATATAGAAGATAATCAATCACATATGTTGGTATTATATGTTGTGTACTTCTTCATATACTTATTCACATTGTTATTATCCAATAAAGTATTCTGGAAAAGGGTAAAATAACCAGCAAAGTTGACCGAATAGTGAATATAGTTTAAGAGATGTTAAAATCTAAATAAAAGATATTGGCAGGGGCCAATATGTTCATAGTCATCCCATGAAAACTATGATTTGATATTAGAAGAGGCTAATAGGTTTATAGTTAGCCCGTGAATACTATATCCAGATTAAGATATTGATGGATATTCAATAGGTTCCTAGTCAGCCCATGAAAACTAGGATAAGAGAAAAGATATTGGAATTACCAATAGGTTCTTAGTAATCCCCTGAAAACTATAAAATCGGACAGATATTCCATTAACATTTAACAGATTAATAGTGACACATAAAACTATAATTGAGACAGATAGTCAGAATGTAAGGGGGTGGGTAATCCGGATTTTATTTATTTGTTTTGCATATCAACTTTGAAATACTACGTTTTAACCATTGTGGATGCAGGAGCACAATATATGGTTTTATAAATGTTTTTGGTAACTAGTGAAGGGAAAATCCATTCCGATAAGCGGCGTGGTTTCACTAGATATCTAAATGGCTTGAGATGGTAGATTATTATTCATACCAGGCTTTATATCCGACTTGAGGTTTTTGTTTTCCCCTTAAACTCTCGAGTACTCAATTGACTTTGAGTAGGTTAAGAGTTAAGGTTTCCAAGTGTTCTTTTAGACGAATAGAGCTTCTAAAGATGTGCAGGAGGCAAGTTTGTTATTAGAGTTCTTTTATTTCCGCTGTGTATTTTGATTGTAAAGGAAAATTTGTTTATTGCCTATTATATACTCTAATCATCTAAGGAGGCATCTTCATATGTCGCTCTTGGCGTATTTTGTATTAATAATATGTTATCCAAACGTGGTCTGCTATTGGGATTATGTAATAAATTTGGAATATTTTGAAATAGAATGTGGATCTTTTTATTGTTTAATTTTTTTCATATTCTTGTATTTCTGTGTATCAATATATCTAATATCGCCATATTTGGTTGCCGAGGATTAATTACTATGGATGATTACAACATTCGTAGCCGTTTGTTTTAGGCCTCCAAATACGGGGATGTTACAGTTGCGAAATTCACTCTCGGCTGCTTTGGTGCGGCTTCTTCAATAATTCAAACTCCTCCAAGATTTGTGGTTTGACCATTTGTAGTTGTAGTGCTATCTGCTCCCCTACCTTGTCCTCCTCTATTACTCATTTCTTACTACTAGGATATAATAAGAAAATTCTTAGAATTTGAACGAGAGAAGACTTAAAACAAGTTACTAATCAAGCCTACCAAGCTGACCTACCTATAAGGGTACATAAATAAATACTTACAAATACGCTCCCTCAAGATTGACTCAACCCAAAAGCCTAGGTGTTTCTCTTAACCCAAGCTCTGATACCAACTATAACGAATCAAATTTCTTACTTTGAAAGATGAGTCATCGTGGGTAAAAGAAAAAGAAAGATAAGAAGAAAATTTAACAATCACATAATCTCACATCGGAAAGGAACAACATATACTATATAATACAGGATTATACATAGTCACTGCCATCATAATACATCAGAGTCATAATACTACATGCTCCACACTAGGACAATTATAACTACTTGTCCTTACATCACAAGTCCTATATATATATATATATATACATACACAACGGAAATAGTTACTACCTACCTATCGGTGAAGCCACCTGCTTCAGCTCCTCCAAAATGCTATCGTGACAACCTGGATCACTTGGCTACCAGTAAAAATTTGAGTACCTAAGAGTTTTAGGAAAAGAAAATAAATCTCTGGATCAGACATGGGTCTAGTTTGAGTAACCTCAACAACTTAATTCTTACTTTTATAAAACAAATTGAAAATCAAAGGTATCTTGTAAGACCATGCCGCACATAAACACGGACGGGTTTTTTTCCTTACGATAACCAAAACACTTTGTATTAAAATTCAATGATATTATAATAATGTCTAGGGTTTTCAAGTAAGATAGAACATAGCTAAAATTCTTGCATGTCACATTTCAACATATTTGGGCACAACCAGTTCGTACGACACTTATTGGACAATGGATTCCATATATAACCAAGTAAGGAACTACCTTCCGAAGATGCATCTCTAGATAAAGAACATCTTGTACCCCTGCTTCATAAAACAGGCCTACCACTTGATTAGTAGTACCGAATACATCACCAACTTGGTTGGGTTCATATCGGAGCATACAAAAAAGGGTCAAATATCGATTCTAGATACAGTGGTGACATACCCTTATGGAAATAACCCACATAGCACTACTGCATACCCTGTTTTGGTCATTTCCAGTTGATGAGGCCTAAGGCTACGTTTACCTTTTCTAGAGCACTACCACTTAGAATGCTACATTGCCTTCCAGATGTTGACATACTGTCAATATTCATCCATACAAGTCGTTCAAGAGATGAACAAACCGAAGGTACTATTTCCACTGCACCTGTTTTGGAATAACCTTCAGGGTTGGTAGCAAATAGCCCTTGCACTTCAAAGTCTTTATCTTGGACTATGCCTTTACTATTTCAAATTTGAACGTTTACATTGGTTGAAGTGGTTTTTGGATAACAACTGATATTCGATCCTGGTTTCTCCCAAACCAACCTTTGATAATTTTAAAGGATCAAGTTATTTATAGTGGACCATCACACTATCAGGGTGTGAAGATTTACATATGAACATATGTTCCATATGCTTAGATTATCATGTCCCGTTTATCAAAATTAACCCCTTGTATTTATCGCGTTCCCGAAGTGCGGTATTTGTGATGAGTACAGGTCGACTTACTTTCAATAAAACACATCATCATTTTATTACAACTACTTTAATTCATTTAGCAACTTAATATCATGGATAAGAGATCCATAGTTTTAAAACAATTCATGTAAACATGAAAATGGGTTAAAGATAAATAACCGATAGGGTTTTTAAAGAAATCTTAAAAACAAATAAACTTTAACTAAATCATAAGTTTAAACTCAATCAAACCTTAATTAATCTTAAGTAAATCAAAGTTAAATTATTAATAATCCAAATTTTATTTATAATTAAACCCTAATTATACTATATTTAATTAACATTTATTTAAGAAATTAAACTCTCATTAAATGGATAGTTAACCTTTAATTAAATAATAATCAATTAAATAATAATTAATTAAATAACTAATTCTAATTAAAAATTAATTAAAATAAATAACTTGATTAAATAAAAATTAGTTTTCTTCTTATCTTAATTAATCATTATTTAAAACTTACTTAGTCAAAAATAACTTTGTTAATAATTTCTTAAACTCTGATTATTTAACCTAATTAATTAATTAATTAATTAATAATTACCCAAATTAATTTAAATTAAATAAATAAATTATTAAATAATTAAAACTAAACTTTTGACTTACTAAATTAATTTAAAATGAGTTTTCAAAGACAATCCAAAAGATAACACTTAAAACTTGAAATCGTGAAATTTTCCAAACTACAACCATTTCGATTATCGCTATAAGCGCAGTTCACTAGAACTGATTTCTAGGTGAAACTTACACTTAGACTCAAGCAACGCCATACTTTTTTTAGAAAAAACTTACATGAAAGGTTTTGAAACTTTCAACAAGTTGTAACTTGGAAAACATTTCCAAAATCAAACCAAAGAAAACCTATATCTTTCCATCGGATCTCAAATCGCTTTGCGACCATTTCAACACTAGTTCACAACCAACTTATTACTAACTTAGGTTCCGTTTTACAACCAATACTACCAACATATCATAATCAATATAACATGTCTACAACAATATCCATATAAAACATATACATATCCAAATATATCACAAATTTAACCAAATCACTTATCCAATTCAAACAACCAACTTGCAACCACATATTATCCAATTCAGATGGTAATTCAACATATCAACCTAGCATATTTAACAACATATGTAGCATCAAAACAAGTTTAATTTTCTTTTCTAAAAATTAGAAGTTTACTCACCGAAAGCTTTACAAATCTCAAAGCAACTTACACTAGAACTTTGATATATGCTAGCACTTGGTCCTAACTTGCAAATGTGAAACTTTTGGATGCCTAAGCACCTAGAATAGGCTCAGCCATGGTCATATTTGGGCTCAGCTTGATGTGTTTTTGGGGAAGGGAACTTGATTTTGGAAGAGGAAGTGTAGAGATGGATGTAGAATGGTTTTAGTGCTTAAGAGAAGAGTTTGAGTGGAAAAGATTGATCTTTTATAATTTTTAAAAACTATGGAAGCCATGGATATTTTGGAGTAGATGTTTTAGAAAGTGAAGAGGAGAAAGAAAATGAGAATGTGTGGTGTAGATGTATATTTATAGGCAAAAAGATTTGGAGAAAATTGCTAATTTACCCTT
This sequence comes from Allium cepa, assembly GCA_030765085.1. NCBI lineage: Eukaryota > Viridiplantae > Streptophyta > Magnoliopsida > Asparagales > Amaryllidaceae > Allium > Allium cepa. The sequence continues at coordinate 876,704,957 of CM060932.1, read as the reverse complement.
TAATGATTAAACATAATATGTCATGATATTGAAAAATCACATCACCTTCCTACTTCTCTCTTTTCTGACACCCCCTTTTTCTCTAGTCAAATCCTTAAGCTCATGATGAGTAATGATGTCTAATTATGAAAATATTAAGATATGACAACACTTTATAATATATATTTACATATAATGTTTATTATTTTTAAAGTTATGAATCGTCACATCACCTGTAACATCCCTATTTTTGATAACATTATTCAAGAAATTTAATTAGATAAATTAAATAGAATAATGGTGGTAAGGGGATTGAGATTTGAATAAATTATATAAAGGGCCGTGCTTAATAATTAAATAAATGGGCTTAATTGGGTTAGTAAACTAATTAAATTACACATGGGCATATTAGTAAAATAACCTCTTCATTTTACATGGCTATGACCTTTTGTAATTGTCCTTTCATGTTAATTTTTTTCAACACAAAATCCCTAAGAGCCGGCCATTAACAAGGAGAAAATGAGCAAGATTATAATCTAAAGCTATGGATCAAAGCTAGGAAGGAATAATCAACAACAAATCTCAAGTTTCTTATCATATCTAAGGTGAAAAATAATTTCTTACCATCTTTATTTTATTTAATAATTATAGGTTTTCGAATTTATGATTAAATTCGTTTTTTATGCTGCAGTTGATGATATGCTTGAACTATATTATGTTTGATTTAATTTAATTTAATTGCATATGAATTAACAAGGTTTTAGGGTAATACCGAGAGGTTATGATTTTATAATGCCATGGAAAAATTTTATGTTGAGTAAAACATGATTTTAGAGATGAGTTTTTATTTTCAGAATTTTCCAAGCTATAAAAAAATTATTATGAATTTGTAAAGGAAAATATAATATGATTTGGTTTAAATTTTATTTCCATTATTTCAAAATGAAATTGGATTTGGAATTTTAATATGTTTGATTACATGATAAAATTGAATTTCTGTAGTTTTTGCGGATTTTTCCCAATTGATTTACGAGGAAAAATAAATTATTTCAAGAAAGGGACTTATTTGTAAATACTGGTTTTGTTAATGGAAGTTCTTAAACGTTAAAATTTATATGATTTTGATCTAGTTATATTCGATGGTTATAATTGTGAAGTATTTGAAAAGTTTTAAAGTAACCAATCAAAGAATTACAACAGGCAGGAAAGTTATAAAGTAATTGCCATACATAGCTACAAATCAGTGTTTTAGGAAAAGGTTGTTCTGCCTGATTCGGAGGCACCTTTCGACTCCTTTACCTCTCCATCAACCCAGTCGAAACCATTAAAGTCAAAACCAATGTACATGGTATCAATGAAATTGGTACGTAGTGAATTGGTAAGTAGTGGAAGGTACGGTGTCGAATGCAATGCTTTCGTCAGGGTCGAAACCAAGGTTCACTTTTATAAGATAAGCACCTGCCTAGTTTTTGAAGGGCTTTCGACTGAGTCAATACCCTATAAGGTCGAAATCTTAGTTTGTTTTTTAAAGTTAAATCCCTGCCATGTTTTACTCAAAGCTTTCAACATAGTCGAAAGCCATGCTTTCGAAAGGGACTTTATAAAATAAGCTTAGGAAATGATACTTTTTCCTTAAATAAGAACTACCGAAAGGATTGGTCTCGACCAAGTCGAGGCCAAGCCGCTAATTTACCTTTTGACTGTATTGAAGTCATCTATGCCGTCAAAGGGTTGCCTTTATTTTAATGTAAACTAAGCCTTTTTCCTCAATGCTTCCCGAAAGGGGTTGAGGTTTTCGAAGGGAATAGAGTCGAAAGGGGATTTCGACTTTGTCCTTCCAAGTTTTAATTTAATGGATTATGCTTTCGACTAGATGGTTTCGACACCATCAACTTTTCCCTTAAAACTAATCTATAAGTGGTTACGAAAGAGATACTTTCATATATAATCATTTTGACCCAAAGGATGTTTTTAAAGAGTAAACCCAATACTTTCGACAGAGTACTTTTATTTATTTTGAAGCTATGGTTTGAAGAGTATTTTGATACCGTCGAACGGTACCACTGGTTTCGAAAGCGAACATTTAACAATGGCTTCAAAAGGTATGTTTATTATGTTTTGAAAAGAAGTTTATGCTTTTGAAGAAGGTTATCCAGGGTTTTCGAAGGTGATGTTTTAAAGTTTCAGAACAAATAACCCACTCTCACTTTTAAATAGGGAATACCATGGCATAACTAATGATTTTAGAAGCATTACTTCTTCATATACTTATTCACATTGTAATTAACCCATAACATTACTGTGGAGAAGGGCAGAATAACCAGTTAGGTTGACCTAGTAGTGAATATAACTTAAGAAATGTAAAATATTAATTAAGATACTGGTAGGGGCCGATAGATTTGTAGCAAGCCCATGAAAACTGTATATAACTAATGATATTGGCAAGGGACAATAGGTTCAGTTAATGCGCTCGGCAGATTCGAAGCGGTGGAGGTGCAAAAAGTCATAGTGGGGATACAGCATAGATATTGCGGGATATAGCAGATGGCTCTAAAATAGCATATAAAACTCGTACTTAATGTTTTTACAAATATATAATTGGTAATTAAATAAAAAATTATAATTCAATTGAATTATAATTAATAGATAAATAATTTTAAACAAAAAACATGTGCGAATATACTTTAAATAAACGTAAAACTATTATATAACTTAATTGAATTCAGTAGAATATTAGAGTATTTTCATTTCTGAAAATATATTAAAAATTAAATCAAATAAATTAGTTTCATAATTTTTATAATGTATAAATGCAATTTTTTAATTCATTTTATTAAAGAAGACATAGAGGAAATAGCAAAATATAGCGGGAATAACGGGATATAGCGGAAATAGCGGGGATTAAAGCGGAGAGGCTATATTTTGGGGCTATATGGAAAAATCGTGACGGTAGAAATCCGCTATGGGATAGAGCAGGGTTATAGCGGGGTAATAGTGGGGCATTAACTATACAGGTTCATAATCAACCCATGAAAACTATGATTTGATACTGATAGGGGCCAGTAGGTTTGTAGTTGGTCCATGAAAACTATATCCGGATTAAGATATTGACGATCAGTCAATAGGTTCCTAGTTAGCCCATGAAAACTAGGATAAGGGATAATGTATTTGAGTTACCAATAGATTCTTAGTGACCCTATGAAAACTATGATATTGGACAGATAGTCCATAAACACTTAATATGTGACGCCCCACGTCTATACCCACGCTAGCCAAGAACACTACGGAGCAATGCTGTCAACTAGCATGGAGAATAAGGCTGTTGAGGAGCGACCATCCGTGCAATTGCTTTGAGCGAGCACCGCTATGTTGGATAGTATAACATGCATTTGATTTCGAGAGGAAATCCGACACACCGATACAAACTCAAAGCTACTACACAGTGGCTATAATAATCTTCGGAAACAAATATAGAAATAAACATAACACAAATCGGTCACAGATAATTCATATCACAAAGGCGGAAGAAGATATGAATGTATAACTAACACATGAAAGGGTACATCAGAGTAGTGGTCAAAAAGATCCACAATAATACAGAAGAATAGCAACACGTGCTATACAAAAGAATACAACTATGAGTCTATATCTCAAGTGTATACAACAAAAACTGCTAATCTATATGGTTAGCCAAAAGTCAGAGTAATGAATCCCTGGGGAGAAGTCAAGCAGAAGCACCTGTAACATCTCGGTCTGACCCGAGTATTATTTATAAGAAAATAATAAACGGATCGGTCTAGCTATAAATATCAGATGACATGATATAGAATAAGAGATATGGCATAAACATATGATAACCATACGGGCATACTACAATAAGTATGTAATTGAAACTCAACATGAGATTAATCAATATCACAAAAATCTTCACAAAGATCCAAAAAGGGTTTCATACCCAAAACTTGTATTCACAACAAGTCAGTGACACACGAATTCACCAATACACAAAAATTGATAAATCATATAAATTCCTGAATTCAACACACGAAATCCAGAAATCATAAAAAAGGGGGGAAGGCCTATCACACGAACGGGAGCATGAAAACTCACCAACATATGTATCACACAAACGAGACGCTATCTCATGGTAGCTAGCCATTAATTTTTGACACACGAACATGGGGCGCTACCCTACATGTGTGAGTCGAAATCACACAGAAACGGGGTCTAGTCTAAATCGCAGACAAAGAGACATCGCACAATTGCTAGTCTAAATCACAAAAATGATCCTCATGATCATCAAGAAGTGTCAATTACAGTAAGCTAGTAAATATATGAGCTTAGATTCATGTCCCATAACCACTAGCTTAACTTAAATATTTGCGAACAAATTGTAGATTTCCACTAGAAAATTGTCACAAGAGATTCAATCGAACAAGTCCAAGAATTAACCGACGAAGTAAACGCAAGCGTTTCATACCACTTGTTTTACTAAGTCGTTTAATTAGATTTCTCATACGAGTGAGGAAAAGGTTTGTATATACTAATAGATTGGAAAACGGTTTAAGAGAACGAGCTTTGAAATAAAATAGTGTTGAAATCATTTTGATGAAAGAGTTTTGATATTTACTACCAGTATTGAAACCTTTATATTTTTAAAGTGACAAATCACAAAGAAGATTGTAGGAACAATCAATCACTAAAATTCACATACAAAGACGTGAATAAAATCCAAAGAAATCGATACCGAATCCATTAAAGTGGATATTCCCAAAATCACGAAGAGAATGTCATCAAAGTCGATAATAAGTGATAATAACAAAAGGGAATCAACACGAATCGATTAAAGTTGGAATTCTCAAGCAAATAGGCAAACAGGCAAAAAGAGTGCAGATTCAGACATCTGAAATCAAGGATTCAGACGTCTGAATTTGGAAAATAAAATGTTTTCCAAAACAGAATTCAGACGTCTGAATCTTTGGTTTCAAACGTCTGAAATAGGCACTTTTTAGCCTATTTCCTTTCTGGTTCCAAATGAACCAATTCAGATGTTTGAAATATAAATTCAGACGTCTGAATACCGGGGAATAAAAATTCCCAGTATAATATTCAGACGTCTGAATCTAATGTTTCAGACGTCTGAAACTGGGGTTCAGGGCATTCCCTGAACCTAGGCCAAAAATGGCCAAACGAATACGGGAAGCGATCGATCGAGCGACAACGACTAAGGATTTACGCCAAGCGACAACCCAGCCTTAATGGCTCTTCGATACGCCTCAAATATCAATGTCCAAATATCCATAAAAGGATTTTCATAGATTTTGATTTCAAAACACCAAAACTTGGAATATACACCAAATCAATCCAAACCAAAATCAATTGCACAAGAATAAGTGTTAGGAATTCATACCTAACAATCGAAGATAATTATAGACAAAGATGTGAGATAAAAATCTCACCTTTGAACCCAAACGATTGAAGAAGAAGATTGAAAGCAAAGGAGAATCAACCACTCTTCAAATCCAATTCAAGAAGCTTGATTCTAAGCTTTAAAAGAAGAACATTCCCAAAGTTAGGTTCAGGAATTTATAAAATTGATAAGAGAATGAGTTGGAGAAGAAAAAGAGAAGGCTTACCAATGGGTTCTTCTATTAGTTTGGAGCTAGAGTTTGATTTGCAAAAGAAAACTAGGGCTTGGAGTTTTAATTTCCTCTTCCACTCTCCATTGTTATAAAAGCTTGAGTATTAGGAAATGAGGAATGAAGTAGTGAAGAGGAGAAGGGGTTGGGACTGAATACATAAGTGGGGTTATTGGGCTCAGCCCAAACCAAAGCCCTAAGTAAAAAGTGGCTAAATTCCTCTAACTCCAAACATATCAAAGCTTATACTCAAAAAGATCGCAAATGACGTTTTGAACTCAATGGAAGTGGTCCCGAGTCCTATTTCGACCGTATGCAAAAAGTAGCTTTTCGGACTAAATTCCGAGTATCGATAAAATATTTAAATATAGAATCGATGAATATGCGGGTTGTTACATAATATGTTAATAGTAAACCTAGAAACTATAATTGAGATGGATAGTCGGTGTAATCCAGATTTGTTTTACTTGTTTTGCATATTATCATAATGTTTTCAATATGCTATGTTTTAACCATTTTGGATGCAGGAGCACAGTATATGGTCTTATAAATGTTTTTGGACACTAGTGAGGGGAAAACCTGTTCCGCTTAGCTGTGTGGTCTCACTAGATATCTAAATGGTTTGAGATGGTAAATTATTGTTCATATCAGGCTTTATGTCTGACTCCAAGTTTTTTTCCCTTTAAACTCTTGGGTACTCAATTGATTTTGAGTAGGTTGAGAGTTAAGGTTTCCAAGTGTTCTTTTAAATGAATAAATCTTCCGAGGACGTGCAGGAGGCAAGCTTGTTAGAGTTCTTTTATTTCCGCTGTGTGTTTCGTTTGTAAAGGTAAATTTTTTTTCTTGCCTATTTATATACTCTAATCAACTAAGGTGGCATCTTCTATGTCACTCTTGGCAAGTTTTGTAATAATCAAATGTTTTATGAACATGATCTACGAACTGGGATTATGTAATCAATTTGGAATATTTTTTAAATGGAATGTGGAATTTGTTTGATGTTTAGATTTTTTCCATATTCTTTTGTTTTTTTGTATCAATGGATCTAATATCGCCATATTGGGTCGCCGAGCATTAATAACTATGGATGACTACATCACCAGTAGCCGTTAGTTTTGGGCTTCAAAGTAAGGGGATGATACAAGTTCGTATCAGAGTATAGGTTTATGAAACTTTATAAGAAACTTAAATCTAAAATATTTTCCAAACATAGTCCAATGAATCAGATAATAAGATTGGGGTTTAGATTAGCACTATAGTAACTTACTAGTATTTGATATATATATATATATATATATATATATATAGTTATATATATAAAAGTACATATTCCCCGCTCTCTTAGATCGTTCTTTTGTATCTTACTAAGGCACGTATATAGATTTACGAAAAAGGAGATATGGAAGCAAGAAAAAGAAGAGGAAATCTCGGTGGAGGAAGCACCACAACTAATGGAAATGCTCCACCCACCACAAGGAGGAACCCCAGTCGATAGGCTGATGTTAGTAATCAAAATGTTGATGCCAATGTGGGTGCTGGAAATCCACCAATAGATATGGGGGCGATGTACCCATTCTTTGTTGGTTTGACGCAAGCAGAAGGCGCTGCTCATATTGCTGGAAATACATGAGGAACTAATCCGGTGGCTCCAGTTGGGAATAATTATGCTTTGCTGAGTAGAAATTACACCAATTTGGGTGGGAAGCCATTCTTGGGAACAGAAAGTGCCATAGAGGTTCAGAATTGGCTGTTTCATTGCGAGTGTATATTTACCGACTTGGGTCTGAATGATGGGCAAAAGAGAAGGTTGGCCTCTTGTAACATCCCGCATTTTTGTACATTTTAAATTGACGATAAACCACACACGTTAGACTCAAACCACATAAAAGGGCGGATTGTTATGGGGTAAATAAGAAAATCAAAGAAAGAAATAAAACAAAACAGAATATCACAGCGGAATGATAAAATATAATAATCAAATAAAAAGTTCATGAAGCCGTTTACAAGATATTCGATTATACTTATACAGTACATATCAGAGTTACACATATTAGAGAATAATAATTAATGCAGCAAAATACGATGGTGTAGTGGAATATAATAAATAGCAATAATGATTCTTCATCTTCGTCCTCCAGAAATAAGGTCTTCAAATCCTTAAATGCTCAGACTGACCCGAGCAAATTGAAAAAAAAAACACTTGAGTCGGAACTAAAAGATCTTATGTAAGTTAAATCAACAGTAAATAATATGAGTGGAACAGCGCCAGAGATGTTTACGGGATTTGACATCTCCTATCCAGTGTCAAGCTTGAGTGTAGTAACTTAAGAGATGTTCGGGATTCACATCTCCTAAGGATCCGTTAAACTATTTACTATGTAGTAATATTTCGCTATTATAATAATGTCTGTAGTAAAATAAACTTACTTTTAAATAGCATAAAGGCTTTACATTTTCCACCTTAACACGTAATAGTCCTAGTAGTCCATCCAGTATCAGCGTATCTCCAGATCGGAAGACTACCCTAAATACTCCATGGGCTACGGGAGAAATCCAAGCTCGTACAAGGCACGCTAGGGTAAGTGACACGGCACATAAGGCAATGCCAGGGTAGATATACCAATTACTATCCGGACTAGTGGTGGCGCATAGCGCGTAGCTACCGCCCACCTTAAGCCACACCCCCAAAGTCAAAAATCAAAAGTGGCCGCCAAATGAATCTCCAAGTCAAAATGTAATGTCAAAGGATTGTGTCCGATAAGAGTAGTTACCTCACTGACTCAGAATCGCTCATGTTTTAGCCACCTTATGCCAACACACGGGAGTCGGGTCCACGTATATACCTTAATAGAACGTCGCCACCATCCTACTTTATTCTGGAATCTCCACCGCGTACACGGTTGTTAAAGTGGTTTTCGGAGTTGGCAGAGAGTATGACAACTTCCGATCCCTGTCTCTTTAACAACCAAACATTATTATAACACCGCGGTCATTTCAAAATAATTATACTTCAAAACCAGAATATAATATCCATTCAAAATCATATAAATACGATATAATTTCCACTTCAAAAACCAAATCAATATGATATCATTTTTATTAAAACCCAAATCAATATAATATCATTTTTATTTCAAATATATCCCTTTTCTAAGATCATAACACTCTCGAATTTATACACTTCAAAACCAAACAATCGAAATTATAACACTTCTAAAAAAATATTTTGGAATCCATAACTTCAAAATATTTCAATTTTTATAAAACATTTCAATTTCGATATATTTCAAGGCTTTAAATATTCCAAAATTTCAAAGCTAAATTTGATAATTTTGATTCAACAATTAAATTTTCTATTATTTAGTTTTGAAATATTTTACATAATAAATCCCTTATCATTTAAATAAAACTCAAATTACAAATAACTACATATTTCCTTCAATTCATTTATACTTGAAATAATCATTTAATTCACCTTGACCCCAAAATCAAGCTATAACAATTATACCTTTTAAAATCTCCAATTTAATAAATTTCACATCACCTTTTTTGAGTTTAATTCTTAAATAAGTTTAGTTTCAAATAAATCTCCAATTTATCTCCTAACCTTAATTTATCTAAATCATTATACACTCTATATTAAAATAAAATTTAAATAATTACTCACCTTTATTTTAATAAGATCAAACTCTATTATTAAGCTTAATTTTTATTTAACAAACTTATACATAGCTTAAATTCAAGCATTTAACTATATATAAAAATAATATTTATATAATATCAAAAACCAATATTCATTAAACCATATATTTCTTTCCAAAACTATAGAAACCATTTTCAAAATATGTTAGATATAGACCACGGTGTCTGTATAAATTTTCTACCCTATGGTTATGTGATACGGATTATCATTTCAATCCGTAATTTAAAATAAAAATGCGGTTATATATCATTTCAAACCGTAATCCCGAATGAAATAAAAATGCAGAACAACTTACAGTTTATAACAATATAAAATACAACATCCATTCATCCAATATCAATCATCAACCATTTATCACAATCATCATCCAATTCAAACAATAACATCAATATAGATTAGATAATAAATGACAGGTATTTACTGGCAGTTTATATTTAATAACAAATTAAATAACAATTTAACTGGAAGTTTATATACAATAATAAATTAAATAACAATTTAATTCAGTAAATTCAATTTTACTGGAATGATGATAAAAATATACCAAACAGCCATAAATAAATTTCTAATCACCTCGAAAATTAATTTAGCACACATAAGAAATTTTAGAAGTTGTGAGTGGGTTAAAACACTCACCTTTTGAATTTAAATTGAATCTAAATCCAATTTAAACCCAAAAATTGAACGGTCTTAGAAGTCGTCCAAACTATCATCAAAATGTCCGGAATTCCAATACGAACCTAGCGTAGAAAACCGCATGTAATTTCGACTTCGTATGAAAAAGTTATACACGTTAGATCATTGGAAAACAAAATTTAAATTAAAACAAAATAAACAACTAACCCCTCACTATGCCACGTCATCATCACCTTCTTCCTACAGACGTACGCACACAGAACAACGTTCGAACCCGAGAAAACAAAGCCGCTCTCCCCCTTTGATAGGCCGTTGACCACCCTAAATAGATACCACCGGTCGTCGTAGGCTACGCCGACTACCGCCTTTCTCTTCATCTTGCCAAGCCGCACGCGATGAACCCGGTCCGATCGCCCAAATCCATCTCCGACTGCCACCCTATTCGAGCCCTAATTGAATTTATTCACCAAATCTAACCGTCAAAAACCCGAACAAATGCCATAGATGAACTACGCGATAGGCTCTCTAAAAAACCCATATCTCGATTTGTCGATTAGACGACGATCGTCGAACGCCAACGAACGGCCGAAAATAAGTTTCAGTTTTCTGCCAAATGATGAATCTTACTGAAAAACGAATTACATATCTGAGATGCGCTCGACGAGAGCTTCAATTCGATATGTAATTCGATAGGATTTGTGGAGTTTAATTTTTGAAGTTGGATTTTGAATTGAAATTGGATTGAGTAGTTTTAGGTTTTCAGCCATTGAGGAAGAGGTGCTGCAGAAGTTTCTGTACGTACAGAGATGAGAAATAGAAAGGCTGCTAGGGTTTATAACGAGGTATATATAGGTAGGTCAGAAATAGAGATGAGTGGACACGACTGGTTTGGACCGTTGAACGATAAATGGCCCGGAAGGCTTGTTCTGACTCCGGAATGAAATTGGGTCAATCCATATATCAAAATAGATGTTTTAAAATTTTTAAAATCAATGGAATAGGTTTCAGGTCCAAATTCCATCGTATGAAAAAGTTATGCTAAAATCAAGTTATTTCAAATTGATTTCAATTGATTTCAATGATTTCTAGGCATTTCGAGCCCGTACGATTAAACGACAAGTCCGATCGCTACGAAACTTGAAATCCTACAATAATTCACCGTTACGGATCCAATGAAACTAGTTTCGTTGAAATCCGAGTCAGTGGCCAAAATAGCTATTTCAGTTAATTAAATAAATTAATATTAAATAAACTAAATCAAATTTCAATTCAAATTTAATAAATCACAATTTTTATCATTTTAAATTACTTGGACATTCACCATAAATTAAAACAAATTTAGACCTTAGTTCAAAGTTAATTTATTTGCCCATTACCGTAATTAAATTTCAAATTTTATAGATTCATTAATTATCAATTGAAATTCCAATTAATCATTTATTTGATTTTGAATTCTGTATTCAATAAATTATTATCAAATGGATGAAATTTACAATTGGTTCATGATCCATTACATTAATATTCTCAGATTTCATCTAAATTCCTATTAACGTAATAATTAAATATTAAATTTCATTAATTACAATTTATCAATTTATTAAGTTTTAAATTAACAAATCTTTATTTCCATTCCTATAACTCAACAAATTGTCCTATTATGAGTAACATTAACATCATTTTCAAATATTACCTTAATTAACATTAACGTAATATTTTATTTAGATTTATTGCAATAAATTCCAATTCAATTCCTATTTCTTTCAATATTTAATTACTAAAACCCTAATAAGCTAACCAATTTAATTATCAAAATTTACGGGTAGTTACACCTCTAGACAGTTGCAGTGTTCAACACTACATTGGTGGAATAGTGTCACTGCCGAAGTTCCGAAAGAGCATTTAACTTGGGCTGATTTTAAATGAGATTTGGGAAAAAGTTTGTATCTGAGTTTGCTAAGTCCAAGCTGATGAGAAAGTTTAAGGATTTAGAGCAAGGGGAGATGTTATTAGTCGAGTATGCTACTAAGTTTGAAGAGCTGTCTCGATATGGATGTGCTATTATAGAAATTGATATCAAAAGGAATGAGAGGTTCATTTAGGGATTGAGGCTCGAGCTTGCTAGAATGACCATGACATATGTCTATGATCCTTGTAATATAGTGGTGGAGATGGCCATTCGCCATGAGTAGTTACTTGCTGATATAGCAAAAGAGAAGTTAGTGAAAACTCAGGGTTCTCAGGGAAAGAAGATGAAGTTCTTTAAAAAGAAGGGATGCTAGAAGGGAGATATTGCTAAGAAGTCAAAGGCTGAGGTAGTTTGCTATAGGTTCACTTTGCTATTGAATACCGGTCAAGAAATGGGAAGAAAAATGCAAGAAAGAAGAATGTGAAGTGCTTCAACTGTGATCAATTTGGGCATTACAAGAATCAGTGTCCAGAGCCAGATAGGGAGGACAAAGGAAAAGTTTTTACTATAGGACCAGCTAGGCCTACCACAGCTGGTAAAGGAAAGACTGGGATGGAAGGTACACTTTTGATTCAGAGTATTCCAGTTAGAGTACTTTTTGATACCGGTGCATCATATTCATTTATATCCCAGTGTTTGGTTGATAGATTATGTTTAGAACCCACCTACCTTGTTACTTCCTTAAGGGCTGCAAATCCAATAAGAGGGTATGCAACTCTAGGGTTAAGATGTGACCAGTTAGAACTTGACCTGTTAGGTCATAAGTTTATCAGCAATCTATATGTTATTGAATTCGTAGATATTGGAATCATTTTGGGTATGGATTGGTTGGGTAGGTATGAGTCTAGAATATTTTGCCAGGAGATGGAAATATCACCGAGACACACTGATAGTAATAACCGAGTGATATTCTCAGTAGAGAATACTAATCGGAGTGCTAGTGCTTTACTTAATGCTATGGAGTTAGGAAATGAGGTAACTCAGGTTCGGGTGGCAAAAGAGATCGCAGATGTCTTTGAGCCAGTCACTGGACTACCCCCGAGAAGAGCTGTTGAATTTATAATAGATCTTGTGCCAGAAGCTGAACTAGAAAATAGACCACCTAGTAGGATGACACTGACCGAGATGAAAGAATTGAAGATGCAGCTAGTGGATCTAGAAGGAAGGAGTTTTATTTGACCAAGCAGTTCGCCTTAGGGAGCGGTCGTGGTGTTCGTAAAGAAACCGAATGAGTCGTTAAGGATGTGCATTGACTATCGTAAATTAAATGAAAGGACAATTAAGAATAAGTATCATTTTCCAAGAATAGATGGTCTGTTTGATCAGTTGAGTGGAGCCAGAGTGTTTTCTCAGTTGGACTTGGCGACATATTTCTATCAATTAAGAGTGGCGGAGGACAATATTCCTTTGACAACATTTCGAACTAGGTATGGTTCATATGAGTGGTTTGTGATGCTATTTGAATTAACGAATGCATCTGCTTTCTTTGTGATTTAATGAACCGAGTTTTCCGAGAGTATTTGGATAGGTTTTTGTTGGTGTTTATTGATGACATTCTAGTCTACTCTTGATAGAGAGCATGAAATTCATCTTAAAGTGGTACTTGAGACGCTGAGGCCGAATCAGCCATAGGCGAATTTACCACGTGTCATTTCTGAAAGAAAGAGGAAACATTTCTTGGTCACATGGTTTTAAAGAAAGGATTTTCAGTCGATCCAGATAAGATCAAAGCCATGAAAAATTGTAAGAGACCAAAGACAGTGACCGAGATTTGGAGTTTTCTTGGACTTGCTGTCTACTACCGGAGAATCATTAAGGATTTCTTGCAGATAGCAGCACCCTTAACTAAGCTAACCGAGAAGGAAGTGAGATTTGTTTGGTCTGACAAATGCAAGGAATCATTTCTTAAGTTAAAGCATTTGTTAACCATTACGTCCATGGTAGTAATTCCAGACGAAAACCAAGGATTGATGGTGTATACCGATGCATGTGGAACTGGATTAGGAGCAGTGTTGATGTAGAATGGTAAAGTCATCGTTTACGCATCTAGCAGCTTAGACTGCATGAAGGTAGATATCCTACTCATGATTTGGAGTTGGCAGATGTAACGACCCGTCTTTCATTCCATAGAAAGACGCATCATTAAGAAGAAAGAAAGGGATAGAAAAGAGAAAAGAAAGGAAAGAAAGAAACTGACAACATCAGAATCTCACAGCGGAATGAATAAATTATATTATATCACATAAAACTTTACATAGTAACATATACATCAGAGTTAAACAGCTAATACAACACAAACTAGACAGTTATAAACATCTGTCTAGCAATTACAATTCAAGTACATCAGAGAAACAGGTACAACTCAAAACACAGCGGAACCACTAAATATATCTACACGCTGAAGCCTCCTGCTCCATTTCTCCTCCAGAACTCGTCAAAGCAATCCTAAATCACTTGACTACTCATACGTAATATGAATATCCAAGAGTTTAATAAAACAGAAAATAAACACTCGGGTCAGACAGGGTCTGGTGTGAGTAAACGGGGATAAAAGTTGCTTAACTTTAGAAAATCCTTTGAAAACAAAGGGTATCACGTAAGACTTCCCACACATAAACATGGAAAAGTTTTTACCTTACGTTAACCAAAACATTTGATAGGAAATCCAGTGATATTATAATAGTGTCTAGGGTTTTCAAATTAAAATACAGAAATATATGGAATGCTTACATCTCACGTTCCAACATAGTTGGGCACAATCAAAACCGTACAGGCACTTATTGGATTATGGATTCCATCAATGGCAGGGCTACTGGGGTACCGCCCGTCACAATACGTGGCCTAGATCACCGTACCGAGGAGTACGCCCACTCCCCTGCAATACAAAGTCGGAACCAATCCTTACTGAACTGTTCCGAACAAGACCACCCCGCAGATTGGCCGTCGCCAACTGCCACACAGCCGAATATAAAGGGACCTCTAGACAGGGGTAAATCTTGCTCTCCAGTGGGGGCTACCCACAAAGCCTTGCTGCACCTCCCCTGTTTTAGCCATTCCCGGTTAATGAGGTTTGAGGCTACGATTACCTTTGTAGGACACATCAAACTTAGAATGCTCATCGTCCACCTGACGATGTTCTGAAAGCATTCAATCCATACAAGTTCGTTCCGGGTTCGAACGAAACCGAAGGCATTATCTCGTTACACTCGTATTGGAATCACCCTCAGAGTTAACAACGATAACCCTTGCACTCTAAATCACCATCTCGAACCTATAAGTACTATTCCGCCCAACTCATTACGGAATCACCCATAGAGTTATACTGACGTATAGTTCTTATACCTCGAGTCTTCACTTGCTCCACTTGGATTAACGACCTAACGTTTAATTTGGAATCGATGTGGTTATCGGATATCCAAATATGGAAACCCGATCCCGGTCTCACCGAAACCAAACGCCATCTTAATGTCCAAGTTGTACTTAAGGGTTTTAAACAAATAACTCATTTCATTATTATCTAATTCACATAGAAAGATAAACTACATCTCACAATAGATAATCACATTCTCATCATAAATAGATAATCTGTATTATCATCACAAACATATAATCATCACAACCAGATAATCCATCACAAACCATCATTCTTTAACCAAGCATCCCTATCATACAGATACAGCTCATCTCATTACTGAGATCACAACCATACAATCAATAACATCCATAAGCCATGATTTATTAACCATCAATTATAATTAATTTAAAATAAATTAAATTAATTACTTCTATCTTTAATTAATTTAAAATAAATTAATTACCACATTTAAATCCTGCTTAATATCCATAATTTATTTAACCCAGTTAATTAATCATTCACTAAGTATTTAGCTTGACTAAACACCTTGATTAATCATTTACTAATTACAATAAATAATTAGTCTTTAAATAAATTTTACAAAATTAATTAACCTTATTTATAAGTAATAAACATTTAATTACTTCATTAATTAACTATAATTAATTGCATTTATCCTTAATTAATTATAATTAATAAATCCCTTAATTAATTAATTATTTCTTAATTAAACAATCATTAATTACATCATTAATTATTATAATTAATGATCTCTAATATTTAAGTAAATTACTTAATTAAAATTAATTACATTTAGTAATTAATCTAATTATTAATCACCTTGATTAATATTCAATTAAGTAATTAACTATCTTTAATTACTCATTAACAAATTAATTATCCAATAATTAATTATCTTTATTAATTAATTCCTTGATCAATTACAAAAGTAATTATCCAAATTACTTTATTAAAATAAATCACCTTTCACTAATTACATTCCAGTAATTATCATTATTAATTTTCTAAGTAATCCTACTTCATTAATTACATGTAGTATTTACTCTCATAAAATCATCAAATGATTTATTTAAATTAATTTAACTAAATTAATTAACTTAAACAAATCAAAATATCAAAATTAATTACAATAAGTAATTGATTCCTTAATTACCTTTATCAAGTAATTATACTCAACAAATTAAAATTGATTATATTCAATTAATAAATTTAGTTAATTATCAAAATTAATTATATTAATTAATTACTTGATTATCCTTAGATAATTATCATTATTAATTAACAACATCTTCATTAATTACTTACTTAAAGAAATTTATTTTAGATTAATTGTCAATAGTCATTTCTAATTATAAATTAATCCAAATCATTATTTAAATAAATAAATAAATAAATTCTAAATTATTTCCAAATAATTCAT
This sequence comes from Allium cepa, assembly GCA_030765085.1. Lineage (NCBI taxonomy): Eukaryota > Viridiplantae > Streptophyta > Magnoliopsida > Asparagales > Amaryllidaceae > Allium > Allium cepa. The sequence continues at coordinate 876,688,238 of CM060932.1, read as the reverse complement.
TTACTTATTAATGACTTTATTTACATTCAAAATGTATTTAAATAATACATTTCTAAAATTAAATTCAAATTCCATTTAAAAAAATAATATTAAAAATGTTTAACTATTTAAACATTAATACAAATCAAAATAATTACAAACCTTAAAATAAAATAAATGTTAAAGAACATTCATTACCTAAATATAAAAGAAAGATTTAAAACAAAATTTAATAAATCAAGCTTTGAAAATAAATTGATTATTTTAACTTTCAAATTTAAATTAACATTTCATATCTTTGATTCAAATATTAAAGGAAATAAATTCTTTCAAGTTAAAAACTTGTTTGAAATCAAATTTCATTTTCAAATCTACTTTTAAAACATTTGAATCTGTTCATTATTATTTTTTAAATTTACAAACTGTTTTGAATTCAAAACTGGTTTCCAAAGTAAACCTGAAAACTGTTTTTAACTTGATTTCAAAAAAAAAATTTAAATCTTGCTTAAAATTTAAAATTATTATTTTTAAAAACTTTGAATTCAAAATTTCATTTGAATTCAAATTCAACTTACACTTGAATCAAGTTTCAGCTTTATAATATGAATTCCATTCAAATTTCAAAAAAAAAACTGCAAAATGACAGGTTTTAAACCAGCAACACATTAACCCGAGAAACCCCTATATTTACTTCGAGTCTCAAACCACCTACTCCGAGTCACTGCAAGTTTTACCCGAGAATTACACGAGACAAAAACACAGAACAACCCAACAGTGTTCACCAGAATTCACATATGCACGGTGCATATGCACCAGTGCCCTGATCAACTCCAGCCTCCCTAAGCTACTTCTCCTAGTCGTCGACCATCTCCTAACATGGTTACGACCACCTAATTCCCACTGCAGCTCAAAACTTGAAATCAAAGATTCTAACAAACTTGGAAAAACTTCACAGCACCATAAACCCCAACCTGTCAACGCCGAGGAATTCCACCTCCGACCACCATCGTTGTCGCGATCTTGACCATAGATCCATCCACACTCCCTCTACAACCTCTCAAAACCCTACCCCACTCGATGCATCACAGAGAGATCAAGAAGCTGCTAAAACCCAACCACTTCAAAATTAGGGTTAGAACCTGGAAATCCCAATTTCCATCTCCTTCTCTCTCTGATCACCAGTTGCTTAATTTTCCCCCATTCTCACATCCATCCTCCACCTCCAGACAAAACCACATCACCCCAAAATCCCTAGGAAATTAGATGATCCCAGATTTCCCAATTTTGTTCAATTCAAAAATACTAACCTATCAGTAAATTATAAAATGTAAATATTGTTTTAAAATTCATGATTTCTATCATACATCCCTGTTATAAGCTTGTTTAAATAATTAATGATGTTTGATATCCTGATTTTATTGAAAATACTTACTGTTATAATTATTTCAGAGGTAACAGATTTAAAATTTAACTTATATTAACTAAATCATGATTTTACAGAACCTAAATTTATACTAAACAAACATATTTTGTTTACACATAAAATTACTAACTGAAACAATTCAAATGATAAAGATTTTCTATTAAGAATATCCTAATTTGCAACTAATTAGATATGCAGATTCAGGAAATCAATAACATATAAACATATTCATTTCTATATACACAGAACATTCATTAATCTGTAATCATCACAACATTTTTATTTCTTTCAATTCATATGCACAGATGTTTTAAGTTTTTTACATGTGAGGTTACTTATTTCATTTCATCATTTTTTTATTAAACAGAAAACAGAACAACAATTTTTTTTCTAAACAGGTTTTGATTTTTGTAATTTAAAAACCTCGGTTCTGTAAATTATGTTTGACGTTGATTTTTAAGAAGGAAAATCTGTTTTTAAAATAAATAAGTTTACTCACCTATCAGTTTGAAGATGCAGAGAACAAATTAGATGCAGATTTCATTTTTCCAAGACCCTGTTTTGAAATGCATGCAGACATTCCTCAGATTTGAATTGAAGTTGAACTTCCAGTTTGATGATGTAAATTGTTAAAAACTGCATGTTGTTGATGCTTGAGTTCGGTAAACTTGATTGCAGAATTCCAACTTGTTTTGCTTAGAGTTGAAGTTGAAAATTGCTTCCAGATTGCAGTTGGTTTGATTTTGCAGATTTTAGATTTGAAGTTGAACTTGAAATTTGATGTGGAAGTTGCAGATTGAATTTTTGCAGACATGAAGTTTGTTTGCAGAAATTTTAAAACATGCATTGTTTTGGGTTTTGATTTTACTTAAATCTGATTTCTTTTGAAGATAATGTTTTTAACAAAATACATTGTTACATTTTCTTATTTTAAAGAATAAATTTCAAAAATAAACAACATGCCACTTGTTAACTTATTATGTCAAATGTTTTACAAGTGTCTTTCTATTAGTTTAAAAGCTAAACACATGTGCATTTTAATATGAAAGAAAATTCTTAATTTATAATTGTATTTAAATTTATCCTAAAACCATTTCTAATTTATTTTAGCATGTTTTAAATGTTTATTAACATTTAGTCTTTAAATAAATACATATAAACTTCCTTATAACATTATACATTTTAATGTTTGCTTGAATATTTTTAAAATAATATTTTAAAACTAATTTTCGAAAGAGAAAATTTTAAAAAGAAAAATAATGTTGAATTCATTTTATTCAAGAGTTTTCAAACCAAATGTTATAATTTAACATGAATGAATTAAATCTTATTTCAAAGAAAAACTATTTTCTTTAAAATAAACAAAATAAACTTTTATTATAAAACAAAATTTAAACTATATTTATTTTTATAAACAAAATAAATACTTACTTACATTTCTATGAAAATATAAGATGGATCTTTTTTAAAACAAACTTTTGAAAAGTTTTCAATACTAATTTTAATCAATTTAATCAATTTTACAATTTATACATTTATATATATAATAGATTTGATAATATTCTTTATTAAATTTAAATTTTGAATTAAAATCAAATCTTCTATTTACAATGTATAAACATTTATACATTATAAATAAAATATTTTTAAATCAGCTTAGAAAGATAAATTTAAATATTTTTAACATTTGAAAACAATAAGATTTTTAAATTAAACTATCATTATTAAAATTTTTGAAAAGAATATCATTTGACAAATTAAATGATTATTAATCTTCAAAAGAAAATTCCTGTTTGAATTAAATTATTAAATCAATATTTCATTATTTTAAAACAATTATAAATGAAATTATTAAATAAATATTGCTTAAATTTCCGGGACATCACAGAAGATGTGATCTTCGCATTGAAGATTTGAAGACAGTATCTCCTAGGAGAGAGGTTTGAGCTTTATACCAATCATAAGTCTTTACAGTATTTATTCTTTCAAAAGATGTTGAATATGAGGCAATAGTGGTGGCTGGTGTTTTTGGCTGCATATGGTTTTGATATTGAGTATACACCATGAAAAGGTAATAAGGTGCCAAATGCTCTTAGCAGAAAATATTGTGGTGTTAGCTATGTTGGCAGAGTGGAAAGATTTAGAAGCTTTAGTCAGTTGTGATGTGTAGTTAAGAGCGACTATTGGTTCTAGTATGAGTTCCGCCCGGTTGTCTTGTTTAGAAGTTCGATCAGTATTGATCGAGAAAATTACTTCTAAGAAGAAGGAGTATATAGTGTTAGCTAAGAAAATCAGAAAGCTTGAGGTTCGAATTGAGATCGACGATCTAAAGAATTTTAGCATTGACCAGAGAGGATGGTTGAGAAAGAAGGGATGGTTGTGGGTTCCGAATATGGAGGACTTGAGGAAAGAAGTTCTTGAGGAATGTCATCGTTCCAAGTTTACGATTCATCCTGGAGGGATCAAGATGTATCAGGATATGAAGAGGAATTTCTATTGGGAAGGCATGAAAACGGATGTTTGCTTGTGGGTTAAGCAGTGCGGAAACTGTCAACAAGTGATAGCTAAACACCAGAAATCGAGTTGGTTGCTTCAACCTTTACAGATTCCAATTTGGAAATGTGATTTTAATATCTATGGATTTTATAGATGGGTTGCCAAGGTCCAATAGAGGTAATGAAAGTATATGGTTATAGTGGACAGATTGACCAAGAGTTTCCATTTCATTCTAGTTAAGTCAATCAGAACGACACCTGTCTTATCTAAGTTGCTCCTAAAGAACATGGTTAGACTTCATGGAGTTCCTAGTATATAGTAGTGAAAAAGATGCTTTGTTCACTAGTGAATTCTGGAAGAGTCTATAGGAAGTGATGGGTATCAAGCTTAATATGAGTACTGCATATTACCCTCAAACAGATGTTCGGATAGAGAGAGTCAACAAAGTACTCGAGGATCTACTGAGAGCTTGTGTATCTGACTTTGGTGGATCTTGGGAGGATCACCTACATTTGGTTGAGTTTTCCTGTAATAAAAGTTATCAGACTAGTATAGGAACGACTTCTTAAGTATTTGTATGGAAGACCATGCAAATCACCAGCATGTTGGTTGGAGACAGGAGACAGACTAGTCTTAGGTGCAGATTTGGTTAGAGAGGTGTTAGAAAAGATTGAGCTAATTCGAGGAAGGATGAAGGAAGCTTAGTCATGATAGAAGAGTTATGCAGATAAGAGGCGTAAGAGCTTAGTATTCTCAGTTGGAGATAAGGCTTTCATTAAGGTATCACCAATGAAGGGTATAATATGATTTGGAAAGTCAAAGAAGTTAGCCCCAAGATATGTAGGTCCATTTCAGATTATAGAGAGGATTGGAAAGCTCGCATACAGAATACAGTTGTCGAGCAGTTTGGCAGGTGTCGATAATGTATTTCATGTGTCTCATCTTCGTAAGTATGTGCATGATCTAGAGACTACTATTCCTCCAACAGGGTTGGAAGACTTAGTAGTAGAGCCTAATTTGACTTATATTAGACAACCAGTTCGGGTTGTAGCTAGAGATGAGAAAATATTAAGGAATAAGAAGTCAGGCCGGTGAAAGTTCAGTGGAGCGACAACGAAAAGGACTGTATTTGGGAGACAAATGACAGGATTAGAGATACTTATCCTGATCTGCTTTGTGGGTATGTCTATATTAGAATTATATAGATAGTTGCTAGTCAGTTAGACTAGTATGATTGTTAGGAGTTGTTACAGATGATTGCTATGTCTAGTATTTAGTTCTTACTGAATTTCGAGGATGAATTTTTTTTAAAGGGAGGAGCCTGTAACATCCCTATTTTTGATAAAATTATTCAAGAAATTTAATTAGATAAATTAAATTGAATATGATGATAAGTGAATTGAGATATAAATAAATTATATAAAGGGCCATGCTTAACTATTAAATAAATGGGCTTAATTGGTTTAGTAAACTAATTAAATTACACATGGACATATTAGTAAAATAACCTCTTCATTTTACACGGCTATGACCGTTTGTAATCTTCCATTCAGTTCATTTTTTTTCAACTCAAAATTAAACGCAAATACGAGCTGGCCATTAACAAGGAAGATTATAATCTAAAGCTAAGGATCAAAGCTAGGAAGGATTAATCAACAACAAATCTCAAATTCCTTATCACATCTAAGGTGAATAATAATTTCATATCATCTCTATTTTACTCTATGATTATATATTTTCGGATATACTATTAAATTCATTTTTATGGCGCTATGGATGATGATATGCTTGAACTATATTATGTTTGATTTAATTTAATTCAATTGCATACAAATTAGCACGGGTTAAGGGTAAAATCGAGAGTTTATGATTTTATAATGTCATGGAAAACTTTTATATTGAAAAAAACATGATTTTACAGATGGGTATTGAATTTTAGATTTGGCCAGTAGGTTTGTAGTTAGCCCACGAAAACTATATCCGGATTAACCTATTGACAGTCAGTCAATAGGTTCTTAGTTAGCCCATGAAAAATAGGATAAGAGATGAGGTATTGGATTTACCAATAGGTTCTTAGTGATCCCATGGAAACTACGATATTGGACAGATAGTCCATAAACACTTAACGAGTGAATAGTAAACCTAGAAAGTATAATTGAGACAGATAGTCAAAATGAATGGAGATGGCTAATCCAGATTTGTTTTACTTATTTTGCATATCATCATAATATTTTTAAAATGCTATGTTTTAACCATTGTGGATGCAGAAGCACAGTATATGGTCTTACAAATATTTTAGGACACTAGTGAGGGGGAAACCCGTTCCGCCTAGCGGTATTGTCACACTAGATATCTAAATTGTTTAAGATGGCAAATTATTATTCATACCAGGCTTTATGTCCGACTCAAAGTTTTTGGTTTCCCCTTAAACTCTTAGGCACTCAGTGGATTTTGAGTTGGTTGAGAGTTAAGATTTCCAGGTGTTCTTTTAGACGAATAAAGCATCCGAGGATGTGAAGGAGGCAAGCTTGTTATTAGAGTTCTTTTATTTTCAATGTGTTTTGTTTGTAAAAGCAAATTTGTTTTCTTGCCTATTTATATACTCTAATCAACCAATGAGCATCTTCAAATGTCGCTCTTGGCGTATTTTGTAATAATTACGTGTTATCTGAATGTGGTTTGTGAACTGGAATTGTGTAATCAATTTGGAATATTTTTGAAATGGAATGTGGAATTTGTTTGCTGTTTAGAATTTTTCCATATTCTTGTGTTTCTATGTATCAATGGATCTAATATCGCCTTATTTGGTCGCCGATGATTAATAACTATGGATACCTATAGCAACCGTAGCTGTTAGTTTTGGGCCTCCTAGTAGGGGGATCTTACATCACCCGTTAATTATAATTAACATAAAATAATTTATTCCTAAGTGTATTATTTTTTAGCTAATTATCTACTATATATTTGTACATACGGTGCACAAAGGCGAACAATATTCTCGACAACATTCTATCGTCAAAAGGTAGAAATTTTGGAAAATGTTTTTCGGTCATATTTTCTATTTTTCTACCGATAATTTAATTATGTAAAAAAAATTTGAAAATGATTTTTCCCTCATTAACAATTAATTAACATGAGTTTATTTATTAATAAAAATCTATTTTTGGATTATATATATATAATTGCCTAGTTAAAACGACCAAATTCAAGGTCTGTCTAGGTTTCGAGTCAACTCTTATGAGTACACTCTTCCGCTTCCCAGGTGCTCCACAAAACCAAACGTCGATTTTCGGAATGCTTAATACCGATTCTTTAGGAAATAATCGGACAATACATAAGAGCGAGGTTCACCCCCTAACCGTTTAAGTGGATGGATCTCCTTATCATTTGTCATAGAAGAACCAAACTAGTTTATATGTACAATATTGCATCACGGTGTTAAGTAGAGAATACTTCTTTGCCACCAAAATTAAAAAGGATTACATATTTAGGCCAAGATTTAATAATCGATTATTTAACTATCAAATAAACAAACATTACAAACAAAGATTATATTTTCCATGGAAATCACTAAGCCTCTTAAATTAATCTTCGATTAATTTGAATTCATATTCCAATACTTGGAAATCACTTCCATATACTTATCTCAACATGATAAGTATATTCACAAACCATTATATTTTCGATACTTAGAATATATAACTATATACTTATCTCAATGGTATAAGTATATTCACAAACCATTTCACTTTTCAATACTTGGAAACTTTTCCATATACTTATACTATGATATAAGTATATTCACCAAAAACTTAGAAGGATTTTCTATTCTGAAATCATATTTAAATGCTCAAACCCAAATTTCATCTAAACGGAGAAACCCAAAACACCAATCCCTTTATAAAACATTCTTAATAAACCCTAAATCCCGATTATAAAACCTCTCCTTCTCAGATTCTTTAAAACTCATTTATAAATTCTTTTATAATTATCCAAAGCCATTTATAAAACTCTTTCCATAATTAATCCAACGCATTAATTGACTCTTTAAGTTAAGAAGGTCCTCTTGATAAGCAATAAATTATTTAAAATAGCTTTGAATAACAAATTACTATTCAAACATCCTTCTATTTCATTTTAATCAAATCTTATTTGAAATAATACTTTAGAATCTATTTAATAATATATTAAATTAATTTCAAACACTATTATTGTATTAATAAGTTAACTTCAAAATAATATTAATATAATGATTAATTAATCTAAAACGTTATTAATACAATAATTAATTAACCTTAAACTAATATTAATATAAAAAATTAATTACCTTTTAAATATAATTATATATATATATATATCAAATCAATATAATTAATTAACTTTAGTTAGAATTTAAACTATTGTTCAACCATTTTAAATAAGTAATTAAATTAAAATTAAAAGCATTTTTAAAGCAATAACTAAATAGCTTTAAAATAATAATTAAACATTCACTAAGGAATAACCTTTAAGAATCATATTAATAAAACAATTAACTTAAACATTATTAAACAATTATAAATTATTTTTAAAATATTATTATTTTTAATTAGTTATAATTGTTTGATAAAGTTTAAGTTAATTATTTTATTAATATGATTCTTAAAGGTTATTTCTTAATGAATGTTTAATTATTATTTTAAAGTTATTGTTTTAAAAATGTTTTTAATTTTAATTTAATTACTTATTTAAAATGATTTAACCGAGGCAATGAGATTGACCAAGTAACCCAAAATCAGTAATAATACCAAGTCAAAATATATTTGAACATATATATTAAAAAATTCAAATATATATATTATAATAGAACAAATAACAAAATAAATTGATGTCCATCAGAAAATCGAACGACCACGGAAAGAAATTGAAAAATTCAAGCAAAAATACTCAAATGGAAATATAGGGATTTAATACCTATATAAACCCAATATCATCGCTGGTAATTGTGTCGAGTTTGAACACATAAATCAAAAAGGGGAATAAAATTCGTACCATATCGACAGCAATCAACTCGACGTCAAAGCAACCTAGAGAAAATCAAAGCAACAAGATTTATCAGTAAGGCAACCAAGGAGAATAAATTAGTTCGATCAATTGACTATTGGGATTGGCGGCTTTGAAATAAAAACCCTAAATCATTTTGAAGATGAAGAAGAAAAGATCGGTCTGGAAAAGAAAATAAGAGAGAAATGGGCTAAGCAATTTCCTTTCACTTATTTCATTCTATGTTTGAGCTACATCTTTATAGTTAAAATTAGCTTAAGGATTTGATAACTAGAGTTTTGTTTTTTGTTTGAATTGTATTTTATTTAAAATTTTAAAAACTCTAGTTTTTAGCTAGGTATGAACTACAGGGCGTAGTTCAAGAATTTGCAACTTTAGGTTTCAATTGTGGCTAGATTTTGAGCCTAGGGTTAGAACAATCAGGTGAGTGAAAATCGTAAGTTTACAGCATCGGTAAGCATCGATTGTTTAATTTTTATTAGAAAGCTTGGAGACAACAGTATGCCGGTTTTACCAAAGCTAGGTAAACTTGTGGATCTCTTTTATTTTCGCATTTATTCTATTATTATTTGTGCTGCAGTTTTTATTTATTTGTAAATTTATTATAAACCCTATGCACCCCCTTCTGGGGTCAATTCGATCCAACAAGTGGTATCAGAGCATGTTGCTAGCATAAATATCTAACCCTAGTTACTGATCTAGTGAGGGTCGGTCCAGTTTTAATCACCTTATTTTTGATGGAATAGATTTTTTAAATTGAAAATCAAAAATGGAATTTTATTTAAAATGTATTAATTTAAAATGTTATTATTGATAATGGGTGTGATATGGTAGGTAAGAAAAATATTTTGATTAACGGTCTTACTATACGTATACCTATTATCTAATTAATCGAGATAAATTTAACCACATCTCACATATTTTAACCGTATAGGAAATCTGGAATACACTCGATGCAATGCAGGTTAGAAAAGACAGAAACAACAAGAAACTCCCCAAAATCGACTCGATTTAAGAGTTATGCTTGACAGGAGTTGCAAAGATAGTTTGGACGATTGTAGTAAAGAAGGCAGTGACAAAGACGCAACAGCTGACGAGATAAGTGATTTTTCATTCACAGATACAGTTCTCTTGTGTCAAAAAATACTAAAAATATTGATGATCATAAGATAAAAATAATAAATTGAAAATTTTAAATTACTTTAGAAAAAGGATGATATGGAAAATGAGCTTAAAAATATTTAGAAAATTAAAAATTCTAATTGCAAAAATTGTTAGAATTACGAAAAGAGTTTGCTCGTTTTCATGAAAATTTTCAAAAGTTAGAAAATGAAAATTTGGTTTTAGTGAAAAATGAAACTGAGTTGATTTGCAAAAATGATATTTTACAGAAGGAGCGATAAGTTTTAAGATGTCTAAAAATTCCAAATGTGCAAATTTTGAAAGAGAATTAAACGAGGACAAAGAAAATTTCAAAACCATTGAAATGAAAATGTGGTTTTGAAAAATAAAAAAACTAAAATTCTTCAAACAAATCATGAATTATAAAAGGAGATCGAAAAAAATCAAGGATTTTGAAAAACTTGAATTCGTTAAATGCTAACCCTTTGAAATTGAAATGCTTGATTTTGAGACCAAAATAAAAGAGCTCGAAAATGAAAATTAGGTTTTAAAAAGAAATGATTCTAAAAAGGGAGAAAATGCTATTAGTTGTTGTTCTATGCTACTAAATGAGAATAATCTTTTAAAATCCAAAGTTAATGAACTCGAAAATTATTCGAAAATTTTCACTGGAGAAAAATCATTCAATATGCTAACAGAAAATGACTTGGATTTAAAAAGTTTCAATATATAAACAAATGAATAATAATGCTATTTTGGGAGAAGTGTGATACCCAAATGCATAAAGTGTGGAAATGTGGGACATAACGCCAGTAATTGTCAAAACAAAAAAAACACAAAACCGTTAAACAAATATAGATTCCAAAAGGTACAAATATAAAATTTTCTAAACTTAAAAAAGTTTGGGCTCCTAAGTGTACGTTCATTTAAAATTAATGGTTTTCCATATAAACAAATTTGGGTACCAAAGATTTCGATCGAAAATAAAAGTGGTCTTACATTGTCCGTTAGGTCACACGCCTCCTCCAAAATTTAGATACAAAAGCAAGCTAGGAAACAACTACGATAGACATAGATTTCAAGTTGTTCTTTATTATTGATTGGAAACGAAATTCTAATATTCCTCAGCCTAGAAAGATAAGATGGAGATCTACAAGAAGAATACATCGAAAGTAAGTGAAGGTATGATTTCTAAACTAATTTTTCTTTTGTTAATTCTGTTGACACTGCTGTAGTATAATTGTCATATCTTGAGCTCCTTAACGCTGATTTGAAATATTTAAGATGTTCTGGAAAATAGAAAGAAAATTTTACAAAATTTTATCTTATGTAACTTTCCAGAATTTCAACTTAAACTAGTGAAAAACTATAAATCATTCAGTATATTGTTTGAAAAATGTTTTAGAATTTCTTAACACAGCTGTAGTAATTCGATCATAACTTGAATATTTTGAATCTGATTTTTAAAAATTTTAATATTCTGGAAAGTTAACCGATAACAATAAAATCTACTATTTTTTGCGGATTCTTTTTGTAAAATATTGAAAACAACAATCATTTAAGCACATTACTTGAAAAGTATCACTGATTTACGCAAATAGGTCGTAGTAATTTAGTTATAACTTTTGATCGATTTATCTTTTTAATTTGGAGTTAATTTTGATGGGTGGAATTTTTGAGTATCTAAAACTTTTATGTTTTGTGGTAAATCAAATTACAGACTTAAAGCTTTCAAATAGTGGTTTCAAATGGACCGATTTTATAAAATATTTGTTTTTCAATTACTTTGGTAGAATGATTAACTTTTAGTGTCTTTTTTAGAACCAACAAATGAATGGTTGGAGAAATATATGTGTCTTTTATTTGATTTAAATGTTTTGCTTCTGCCTAAGATATTTAATTATCTTGCTGAAAATTTTAAAACCAATTCAAGTGACGTTGAGGAGTACGCGGGCTGCTTGATTGATAATATCATGTTTGGGCAACTAGAGTACAAGTGGTTTTAGGCATCATTTCAGTTGAAATATTATTTACATTTTTTATATGATTTTGGAATTAGCAGACATCATTTTCATAAAGCCCCTTATAGAAAGTAGATTTTAATTTTTGAATTTATAATTTTTTTTGAAATAATTTAGAATTTTACTTTGGTGAAAACAATCTTGTTTATTTTGATAAGGGGTTTACTCTGGAAAAGATGGTTGTTAACTGCTTGAAACTTTTGAAACTTATCTAAATATTAGTAGTGTTTGAGAAAGTGATAAGTAGTGATTAAATTATACTTCGTAGCTAGAGGAAGTATATGTTAAAAATTTTATAAAAATAACAAATTTTTTAATATTTTTTAGTTAGTACATATTCCATGATCATCTCTATCACTATCATTTTTCTACCAATTAATACAACAAAAGTTAATATAGTATGCAGAAGTTGGTATTTCGAAATAAGGAAATATATTCTTTTTTTTTAATATATAATCATATCCCAAGGTATTTACTCTTATTTAAAGTCATCGCTGTTATGCACGAGTGAATTAATTTAATCTCTATACAAGCGCGAACCCGTGCTTTGCACACGCATTGCAATTATATTTCTTTGTAATTAGGAATAAACTCTATTAAAATGGTTTTATCACTTTCTCCATACATTTATTGAAAGTAAAATAGTTATCGCTATTTTAAGATACAATTAGGTTAATATCATGAAATGTCCACCATATTAAAGATCAGAACATTAGAATATTAGCAAACATTCTGCAATCATAAATTATTTATAAACAGTTAATATTTTACTAATTATAAATCACTTGTGTTAAAGACTAAAATATACGCAATCTTAAATACTCTCGGTAAAATTATTTATACTTTTTAGTATTATAAAGTTAAATATAGAATCATAGACATTAAAATGTATATAATTATTATGTATACAATCTCTTTTCCGTGTCGTTGCATGGTTTTAATTGTTAACATGAAGGTATGCATTATCATCCACTTTGAGTGATGGATGATTCTACACAATATCATCCTGATACACGGTCTAAGCTATTGATAAAAAACATTGTCTAAAACAGTCTAATTGACCAAACATATTAAATCCTCTGAGTATCTGTAATTCAGTTTAATTACGTTTTGCTATTATTACATTTGCTAAATAAAATAACTACAAGTTATGCAAATAAATTTGTATCTCATTCTAAAACCATAGCTTCAAATTTAGCTCTTTAGAAAAATAATGCTTCACACCAAAAAAGTAAGCTTTCGGTCCAATCTAAAAAACTGCTCATATGAATGTCATTTCAACCAAAAATGTTTACGCTCAAGCTTATAGCAATTCACCAACCTCTGATGTCAAATATGCATCTGGTTACATAAAATATATTTATTTTCAATGACCATAATATACTTTTTTCTAATCAAATTATATTGTTTATCACATCGTGGCCTACCCATACTTGATCTACTCCTGCTAGCTCAGTTCAGACCTATCCCCATCCCCTATGTCAGAATATCCTACATATCAAATGATATGATTTTGGAATGGAGCAAACATATCCTTAACAATATCTACTAACACACACACATATATAGTGTCACTGGCCATTTATTGATCGGTTGAACTACATTATCTCATTTTTCATACTTTGAAGTTTGATAAAAAAACATTAAAAAAAATTCTCGATGGATAATATTGATACGTCGGATAATAAAACACAATATAGATATTAAGCATCAATTGAAACATATATTTCAGAGGGTAAATAACTTAGATGTAAAAAAAGAGCACGGTATGGAAATTTGCATCTAAAATAGTCATTATAATTCAAGAAATAATTGATTATTTTTTGATAAAACACACACACAGGCCCGTCAAAAGTCGAGGTATTTTAAAACCCATACTTGATCGTAGGAACAAAAGTAAAAATGTAAGTCCAACCCGAACTCGCGCGATAATCCAAACCGAATGCTCGAGCATGATCTATTGAGCTTTTCAAGCCGTTGGGTAATACTTATATACCCAACTCATACTGTTTATTCAAACGTTGGTAACATACAAATTGATTTAAATGTGTTTGTCATAGTACTATTGCAATATCACACAATGAAATAAACAAATCCAAATTTCATTTAAATAAATATTTCATTCAGAATTTCATTGAAACAAATATTTTACTCCAATAAATATTTTATTATAATTTCAATAGTACACATTTACAACACAGCTTCCTCTATATTTTACATTTTAAAATACAACACTATTTCTCACTCTCCACTTCACTCACTCACTCATATTTGATTTGCTATCTTCTAGCTCCAACTTGTGTCCAGTCATTTGCTTTGCCAGTCAAAGAAATTGCGTGGTAAAAAAAAAGTAACAAACTGAAATTACAAAAATAAGAATAAAACTAAATATGATATTGTCTTAGTTAATTGGGTTGTTGGTTTTCATATTTTAAACTGGAAATAAAAATATGTGTGCACGAGCAATATATGACATGCACAGTATGTCACTGTACATGCCATAAGGCTGTGCACATACACAAAATCCATTTGCACAAATTCAATTTCAAGGACAAATGCAAAGGTTAAGTTCGAAGGCTCAACACAGTGCAAATAGAAGTGTACACAAGGTCATGCCCAAGCAAGATCGGGCTCAACTCAAGTGCATTAAGTAATGTGCATAGGTGCAACCATTGTTCGGATTAACACAAGTACACACTCACTCAAGCAACCAAGCCATGATCAGGCCAGTTTGGTTCAGGCGCACATAAAAACAGGCACCAAATAGACTCACAGTAGCTCAAAGAAGTATAACACAAGTACAAGCTCTCAGGCAATACTCACACACACATAGAAGAGTATTAGGTCAGCATACACATAGAGGCAGGCATAAGGGTTCATCCAAGTCAATGCAGGATGGAAACAATTCAGAGACGAACAACATAGCTCAAAGAATACAACAAGGCATTCTGCATCACAAATAACAATGTAATCACGAAAAACAAGCATCAACATCGAGTTATTTCTGGAAAGTCAATCTCTAGATCAACAAAGCAAGGGCTTTCATATATATACAACCAACAAGCCATCACCAACGACCATAAACTCAACAACCAACTTCCAATATCAAACAAGAAATCAGACAAGTATGATGCAAACAAAAAATAGACAACAAGCTCAATGCAGAGATAGCAAATAACATAAATTCAGCCGGAGCAGCGAGATTGATCAAGTAAGCCAAATCAGTAAACCAATACCAAATTAAAATATATTCGAACATTTACATCAGAGAATTCAAATATACATATATATGTATGTGTATGTATGTATTTATGTACGTGTATGTACATACATCAGAATAGAACAAGTCATAAATCAAACCATCATCTATCATAAAATCGAACGAATAAGGAAAGAAATTGAAAAATTCAAACTGAAATACTCAAACATACATATAGGGGTTTGATCCGTATATAAACCCAATATCATCATTGGAAATGGTGTCGAATTTGAATACATAAATCAAAAGGGGGAACAAAGTTTGTATCAAATCGACAGCGATCAACTCAACGTCGAAGCAATCGAGAGGAAATCAAAGCAACAAGATTGATCGGCAAGGCAACCAAGGTGAACAAATTACTTCAATCAATTGACTATTGGAATCACAGGCTTTGAAACGAATTGAAACCTTAAATCATTTTGAAGAAGAAGCGGAAAAGGATCGGTCTGGAAAAGAAAATAAGAGCGATTCGAGGTAAGCAGTAGGCAGGTTTTGCTAAAATTGGGTTAACCTGTGGATCTCTTTTATTTTCACATTTACTTTACTATTATCTGTGCCGCGATTTTATTTATCGGTGAATTTATTATATTTCCAATTCCCCCATCAAGGTTAATTCAATCATATAGTAGTTATTGTTCATAAATTTTGGAATTACCGTTCGTTCTTTTTTCAACCTCCTAGTCACATAATTATGTTATTAGTAACTAGACATCCTAACTGTAACTAAGATGAATACCTATGCATATGATTAATTACACTATAAATATTTATGTACTAATTGAAAAATACAGTGATAGGTGTATAAATAAATAAATAAATAAATTCCTATTCCAAAAACAATAAATTTCATACTTAGCAATTCAAGAACATACACTTGCATGTGTACATTCGATAAAGAACATAAATTTCTACGTTCTAATTTATCAGAGCTATCCTTCTAGAAGGGACCATAATTATAACATTTCATAAATTACTCAAAAATAAGATCGAATCTGTTTGAAATTACAAGGAATTGTCATTTTTTCTTGTATTGAAATAACAGTGTAAGCCGCGAAGAAGAACCTCTTTACTTTACGCACTGTTTTTCCATTTTTAGTATATTACTTATTATTTCAAACGTATAAGTTTCACAAATTTTAAGAGTTGAATAATGTATAGTGGTTACATGAAAATAGATACAACTGAATTGTACTCTGTTCTGAATACATTAAAACGTAAAGATTCACATTCCAAGTCAACTAGGGCAGTCTAATTTAAAACCTAATTACAAATCTGGAAAGAACTTTACAAACATTTTACAATGATAAATATTTCGGACCAATTTTAAATTTTCAGATTAGATTGTACATACTATTCCAATTTTCTAACTTACGAAGTATATAGGTCGGTTTCAACTAAATACATACAAGCCTACAACATAATGAATCTAACATGGGCATAATAATTTAATAAAACTCAACGATATAAATTTCAATATTATAAATAAATTATACAATTTTCCACTCACCTTTCAGGCTTTTCAAATCTTCCAAATTTGAATCCATTCCTTTGATTTGACTCCTCCTTTCCAATCTAAAAGAAGATGCACAACAAAGTATACACATACTATTAGAATTACAAATCTAAGAAGACATTGGGATTATGGGGAATGTAGATTTATAACTAAAAATTAACCTTTTTATTTCGCAACGTTGATTCGCTTCTTCTTTTCTTCTCTTTTATTTTCTGCCCTTCTCCGGTATGAATAAATATAAAATATTTTATAATTTCTAGAAATAGCGAATAAGGTAAAATGGCAAAGCTTGGCTGCTTTGATTAGAATATATGAGAAGAGAAGTGAGGGGTTGAACCTGTATTTATAGACGCTCGAATCAACTGTATTTGTCAAATTAAAATGACTAAATCTGGACCGTTTGGCCAGGTTTCAACCCTAGCCGCCATTGTATAATCGAACGACCGATCCCCTATAGGCAGTCGACCATTAGATGTCGAACTGCTCAAGGAGATGGGTCGACCGGTAGGGTCCTCATTTAATATAATTTATGTTATATTTTCGTTTTTAATTATTTTCACTCTAAAAACTTCGAATGTGACGACCTAGATTTTCGAACTAGTCAAAATCTCTAAAAAAATCCGTTCTTTCTAAAACTACTAATGAAAACTACCAATTTAGTACATATATTTGGTAAATATTCAACATTACTAAATGTATAGGATACAATTTCAATTATACAACTTATCAGAGTAGTTAATTTATTTATTTTGCAAGGTGTGCATACCAATCTCATACGCAATAAATCTACCATTGCACACTTTGATGAGAGAGACAACAATACACTTACCTACGAACTCTATAAACAATGTAAATGCGGAATAAAATAGTAAGGGGAAAGATACAACAACACAAGATTAACAGCAACCAATAATAGATAAACAGAAAAATGGTTATATTATTTAAGGGGCAGCATCACTACCACTTGTGACAGCCTACGTATCCCTATCTAATTGGGTATCCAATTGGATATAGGATTAAGCCAACGTAATTCTCCTACCACAAATAGGACTCGTGGAGCCTACGATGCAACTACGAATATGTTATTCCCAATCTACATAGTATATATCATGCAAATGTATGTTCCAAATCTACCCACTCAGCTTAATCTTCACATTTAGATTTCCAAATCTAATTATCTTTATGAAAATTATCTCATTGGACTTTATTCCCAAATTCTTATTTCAAATTTTTTGAAATATGTATATGTATACCTTTTATATTCAAACTAGTCTTTTACTTTGGAATCTGAAAACAAGTCACATTCCTGAAAAGATATCAATATACAAACAAACAAAACTATATGCTACTTGATCGGGAGGTTTCTAGTCATAACAAGGCAACTGGGTCCTAGCCTTCCGAAATAAATATAGATATGTATATTCTTCTACAACGAGAGCAGACTATACCGAGACTACAGAACATCTGCACCTCCCTTGCCTACTTTTTAGTTAGGGGTTACCCGAATCATCGGTAACATAACAAATCACTTTATATCCCGAAGTGGAAAAATTATTTACAGTCATAATTACAAATACTTCAAATCTTTAACAATTTCTACTTCCAAATCCTTTCAAAATCATTTTAAAACCATCGAGTTTAGTCCTCGAAAATCTTTCTGTTTTATAAGACATTGTTATAAAACCATTCTTTATATAATCACTTCAAAATATTCATTTCCAATATTTATATTTTCTTTCAAAAGAAACCATTTCATTTAAAAGATGAAATATCTTTTATTTCCAAAATTTTAATAAACATCTTTTATTATAGTTCCTACCGAACCAATATTTTTATCGAAAACCTTATAGTCAAACTGCGAAATTCTAATCACAAGGTGTTCGTATTTAATCATTGTCAATTTATTATCTACCCATCTCATGCATATAAAAAAGGTAAACTGTTCATAAACTAGTCAAACCTAATTCAAAAAATCAATCAATGAAATAAACACAACAATAAATGATAATCGATGCTTCATTCTATCAAATATGTATAACGCTTTTTATTTTATCTTAGGTTAAAATGTTTTGATATTTATTTTGGAGCATCTGGGCAATTCCTTCGACGTGCTCCATCCCTCGCCCAAGTCTTCTTGGATCTTGCAAACAAAACATGTGTACGAGTCGTCTGCATACCCCATTAAGTATTTAACTTCTAAAATTTTAAAATACTTAACTAACCATCCAAATAATCAAACAAGGAAGTAAAACCATTGTTTTAGCAAACAAGTAAACAAGCAATCAACAAGGATTTTCAAAAAACACTTAACAATTAAAGTTCCTTCAACTTAGTAATGATTTTAATGAACTTAAAGAAAGAAATAACTCACTTTAGATTCCAGTCCATCAAAATTTAAGGCAAGGAACTCTAGATCTAAACCATACTTCCTACCAATTTTGCTAACTTTGTCACTACAGATTTAACTATTGCTTTGCTACTATTTCCTAAAATTTCTTGAAATCTGGCTATAGCTCTCTATCCTAGAAGTTAAGATGAAAAGAGGTGGAGATGGCTTCTAGGTGGGCATGCCCTTGGGTGGATGGATGGAACTTACTAGTTTGAACTTGACTTAAGCGGTATACCTTTTTTCGATTATTTTTGTCATAACTTTGTTACGCTTTGAGAATTTTTCAAAGAGGCATGGAAGCCACTAAAGCTCTAAGGAAGAAGAAGGAGAAACTTAGATTTGTTGGGAACTAATAATATTGTTTTGTAAAAAGACCAAAATAACCTTTGCTTATACTTTAATTTCTAGTTAAAATTGTTAATAATATTATTTTGTAATTACTAAGTATGAGAATGGCTCTAATAACTACCCTCCACTTAGATTTGTTGGGAACTAATAATATTATTTTGTAGAAAGCCATAACTTTCCTCCGCTTGATAAAATTTATTTTCTCTCAAAATTTTAAATTTATTGGGAACTAATAATTTCTAGTTGCTAACCTAATTTTCTAATTAAATTCCAACTTTAATAAAATTTATCACTAGTTAAGTGTTCTTATGGGATTTTCTTATTTACATTATTTCCCAATATAAATGTAAATGTCAAAGTTTATCCAGAAAATCATTACAGTAATATTATATCTTATGCTTTTCAATATCTGAAGGGAGACAACCAGCGATTATAAACCAAAACCTAAAGAAATAATTGCTGGACCCTTCATCATCAACCAGCAGTAGTGATGTTATGGCTATCACTCCTTACTTAATTAAGATGGTCGCTTCTAGTATGCCATTCGACTATAATCCACATGTCTTAACTTACCTCCCTGGCTCCCTATAGATAAGGTCCATCCATTACTTCAATCATTACACCCGATTATGTGAAAAATTGTGCATTTTCACATTGTAGTTGGTTAAGAAATATAAACTATGTACGTTTAGAATAACTCATTGGAAAACTGGTTCAGTGGAATAACTTTCCTACCACCTGTCTTACCTTCTATAACCTTGAGTCAATCAACATCCTTTTGTGTGTCTGACCTCTTATTACTCTCTTCTCCAACCATACTACTATCTTCTCTCAATCAAAATCTCTTTATCGTATCCTCTGACTTTGGTATTTACTTCTTCCATCCTTAATCTTTCATGTGAGTATACCCTAGGACTCGCAAAATTGTACTTAATACGATTTCCCATTCTTTTAAGGGTTCCTATTATGGCTTCCACACATCTCTTTAGACTTCATAGACCTTATAGATTCAAAGAGAAATTATTTTGAAATTTACATGGTAATAGATCCTAACAGACTTCATAAGCATAAATTGGAGTATATTTTTGAATTTTTTTGAAATTGTAAATATTAACTAATTAAAAAGTTCTGAGGACTGGAAAATTACATACTTTACTAATAACAAATATTTATGCCGATCGATTTCTATTTAAGTATTATATCTATTATTTATGGATAATCCATTCAATCCTATATACACGTAGGATATGCCTATCCTTCTCCAAGGTATAACTATATATATATGCCTATATACATAGATATTTGAACGTTGTACGATCCACAAACCCCAGTCACTTAATACTTCTTAAATAGGAAGGAGGCAAACCCAACGACTATTCAATACATCAAACCTGAAGTGAGCCCTATGCAATTTAAATGATAGTCAATCATCATAGCTACAGAGACCGATGACCCTTAGATATGGCTTTATAATTTAACTACTATATTACTAACGCAACTCAAAGATTATTTAAGAGTTAACTAGCCTACCTCCACCAAACAAACAACAAAAATAATTAAATAAAACCTTGAGATCTTTGCATATCCCATACAGGTTCTATACTAATAGGAAATGAAATCCTTCAGCGTATAAAGTGGGTCTTTGCTAACGACCCCACAGGACCGTTGGTGGTCAAAGCCTATATGTCAGCCCTACTACTAAATAACGGTCTAACAACAAGACTGACATAGCCCGCCAACCTCCCACAGCTGAAATCTCACTTAGATTAACCTAATGTGAGTTAAGAAACCCATCCTAATTTCTTAATACATCTTGTTAGAAATGAAGCAGCCCTCTTTTCCATATTAGGTATCATCGTAGGTTATTTAAGACTTCTATATAGGGAGAAACAGACCCAATAACCATTTAATACCTCAACCTAGAAGTAAATCTCTTAACATCCCTAAAAGTACCGAGTCATTTAATACTTCAAATCGGAGATGAACCCTCGGTATAGTTTCCCCTACCTATACGCAAACGTACATCTCTTAACCACGGATCCTATGGTTGGAGATGTTCTACATCATTAGTAAGTATACATAAAGGATGGTATCCTCTAGGTGAAGGACATACTTCAGTTGTGTAATTCTATTGACCTCGCATCCTAATCCATTAAGCCAAACCATTCATCATAAGCATAAATGTCTAGCTAGACCACTAACTCACATTCGTTCTAAATGTATAATTAAGGCTGTATAATTTTCTACTATGAAAAGTATATATTTTTTCTATGTGTATTCACTAATATTAACACTTGCTTGTTCACTACGTAATTATTCATAATTTATACGCCAATTCTCTATATTCCTCGTTGCGATCTTATACCTAATAAATGTCAATATTTATAATAAATGGTCATTAATATCAAAATTGGACAATCTCTAATATATTTATTTACTTGTTCTAATTCAATCATATTATGCCTATTGCATTTCCTCATAAATGCTTCATTAAATTCTTTAACCAACCCATTAAACATATTTATGTCTCCATTTAATTTATTTAACTCTCTATTAACTACAAATTTATTGCCCATTAAATTTGTAGTTATTGTCCACAAATTTTGGAATTACTATTCCTTCCTTTTTCAACCTCTTAGTCCTATAATTACTACAATATTAATAATTAGTCATCTTAATTGTAATTAATATGAATACCTATGCATATTATTAATTATAGTATAAATATTTACGTACTAATCGAAAGATGCGATCGTACGTGTGTGTGTGTATTTATATTCCTATCGTGATAATTCTCATATTTAGTAATTTCAGAACATACACTTGCATATACATTCTGTGAAGAATATAAGTTCTCATATTTTAATTTATTAGAGCTATCCTCCCAAAAAGGATTATGGTTATAACCTTTCATAGGTTACCTAAAAATGAGACTAACTCCGTTTGAAATTATAAGGAATTCTCCCTTTTTTCCTTTTATTGAAATAAACAGCATAAACTACGAAGAAGAACCTTTGTACTTTACACATCTCTTTCATTTATAGTATGTTCCATATTATTTCAAACGTGTAGTTTTCAAAAAATTTATGGAATTGGATAATTCATGGAGAGTAGATGGAAATAGATACAATGGAATCGTACATTGCTTCAAATGAACTAAAAGGTAAAAATTCACATTCCAAGTTAAATAGGGCAAACTAATTTACAACCCAATTACAAATTTGGAATGAACTTTATAACTTTACAAACATTCTGCAACAATAAATATTTGGGGTTGATTTCAAATGTACTAATTAGGTTGTATATACTATTCCAATTTCCTAACTTACGGAGTATGTGGAAAGGGTTTAAACTAAATACGTTCGTTTAAGCCCACAACTCAATAAATATAACATAGGCATAATAATTAAACAAAACTCAAAGATATAAATTTCAATGTTATAAATAATTTGTATAATTTCACACTCACCTTTCAAGCTTTTCAAATCTTTCAAATATGAATCATTCCTTTCATTTGACTCGTTCTTTCCAATCCAAAAGAACTAACAAGATATATACATGATATTAAAATTATAGATCTGAGAAGAGATTTGGGATTGAGGGTAATATAGATTTATAACTATAGAAAGTTACATTTTCTTTTCGCAATGTTGATTCGCATCTTCTCTTTTATTTTCCATCCTTCTCTGATTTGTATTTGTAATTTTTAGAAATAATGAAGAAGGAAAAAATGGCAGAGCTTCGCTGCTTTGATTAGAAAAAAATGAGAAAAGAAATGATGGGTTATGCCTTTATTTATAGACGCTCGAATCAAACGTATCCGTCAGATTAAATTAATTAAATCCAAGCCGTTCGACCAAGGTTCAAATCCCAACCGCCACTATATGACCGGTCGACCGCTCTCCTATAGGCGATTGACCGCTAGAAGTTGACCAGCCGAAAGAGAGGGGACGACTGATGGGGTCCACATTTAACATAATTTATTTTCTATTTTTGTTTTTAATTATTTTCGCTCCGAAAACGTCAAAAGCTAATAAATTATTTGTTTGAACTCCGATAGCAAACTCCAATTATAAAATTTGCTTAGAAAATCGCTACGAACACAATGGTGCAAGTTTTATGGCCAAATTTCGACATTTGCTCAAATACCATTTTTGAGTTTTATTAATTTTTTATTAAGTACAGTTAACTTATACTAGTGTTACATGAGTCACTTCATTCCATTTTCCTCTGACATGGGATTCCAGATAGCGATGTTTCAATCAACCAAAAGGCCCATAACCTACCTTAGTGCTACATCTTGCAACAATATACATGCTTAAGCGAAGCTGTTCCTCTCTTCAACGAATTCCTCAAGTTTTTATGCAAGAAATTTGGTTAGCTCTGACATAAGTGCACCCTAGTGAATATGTGTTACTTAATTATTTGTATGTCCTTTGCATGAAGCGACCGAATGTCCTTCAAGATTCGGGGAGCTGGATTATCTCTTGAGCTTCAAACAGGGAGCATAATCGCTTTCCTTGCTGATAGTCGAAGCTTATAACCACTATAAGGTCATTGAAGCACTTTGCTATAAGCGCGGTTACTTCAAAAGCGAATACTTCTTCATTCGTTGCCTTTATGGCTTTAACCGCCTCTTGGTTGAGTGGACGTGAGTTTCTTTCTCTAATATTCTATCCACATTCGTATTTTCTTTACCTAAATGTCTAACATCTTTTTGGTGTCCTTCATGGATCTTCTCGCCTAAGAAACTAATGTAGAATATGCCAACACTCTTGAGTTTCTGAAGGGTATTGACTATGGATTCGGCAATACTTCTTACCTCCTCACTGATGAGAGGCTTCGTCAATACAGCATTTTACATCCTGATAAAAGTACAACTCCCATCATGCTTCTACCAAGAAGTATCAAACTGTCGCCAGTCCCTCTACCCCTGTTTGTGAACATGAAGATGATAATTAAGAGGCCAACGAGGCCATGGAGTTGAGGCAAACATAGGCAAGGAATATATGAGGGTAAAAGAGAACATGGTAGGGCAAGGAGACAAAGGAAGAGGAGGCGACAGAGAAGGAGAAGAAGAAATAGAGGGAAGAGGGAAGAAGAAGAAGAATAAAATGATGACGATGACGAAGGCTATGGTCTGGGCGATAACAAATCATACATGGAGACATCCCTTGAAGGAGATATAGTTTCTATCCCATCTCGTCCAAAGTGTTTGGTGATTAAGTCTTCCTAATATGCCCTTAGCCTAAGTCTAGCACCGACCAGTGAGGTAATACCTCATGCGGTTTCCTCCGAGAACATCTTTGGCTCTTTGGTTGAATTTGGCAATCTTTCGGCCTTTAGTACTTGGGGAATCGCTTACAAAGATGTTTTGAATGCAAATTTTGGTGAATTTAGCTTCCCGTTCGGGGATATCCTTCCTGATGGTGATCCCCATCCTTGCAACTCCCTAAACATGGTATGTAGTTTACTTAGGGAAATACCAGCACTTCACACACTTCTAAGATCACGAACACCAACACTCTACACTCGTTTGTAATCCAGTTCTTTAGTTATGATATATCCCTTCTTCTTTTCAGGTACTATGGGTAGAGATTGCATGGGCTATCTCTACTTGGGTGTAAGCCAATATCGCTCATTGACTCCGAATGTGTATACACTGATAAAGTTAGAGGTATGCCCTAAGGACAATTATATAATTTGTTATATAAATCTAACTCCATAACCAATCTTGTTCAAAATTAAAAGGCGTTTTCTTTTTGTATATACTTGTTATAAAATGTTATAAACAATTAATTAGTTAATTAAGTATATATGTTAGAAAGTCCATAATACTGTGTTTTTGACAGTAACTTACAAATAGTTGTAACCATGTGTATCATATCAAGATAAGCACATCATTTTAAATATTCCTAGTCAAGATGTATCGAGACTGGACATCGATGTATCCGTTGAGACTAGAGTAAGTAATATTCTTCAAATGTTAAGTAGTGTATTGGCTATTGGGGGAACCAAGAGTTACGTGCTGATAGTTATTGGATAACCATGGAATGACTCACTCGATAGTTTTCTACCGATTAATATAACTAAGGTCAAACAGAAAATACACTACAAGGAAACTGCGGTTTACCTACGCCAAAATGGCGTAGGCGGGGCGTAGATAAATACATTAACTACGTAACCCTTACGCCAATTTTGGCGTAGATAAAACTTGCGTAGCTAATAAAATACCTACGCTTTACCTACGTCATCCGTTGGGTTATTCCTTACGTCTTTCCTACGCTATGATTTTTCTACGTCTTTCCTACGCCTCGTTATTCCTATGATTTTGCTACGACATTTTTACTTCTTTCGTTACCCACGTCTTTCCTACGTCATCCGTTTACCTACGTCTTCCCTACGCCTTGTTTTCTTACGCTTTCCCTACGCCATTCTTACATATTACATTTCCTACATTTTATCTACGCCATTCATTCATCTATGGATGCATCAATATTCACTTTACCTATGTCTTTTCTAAAACAATTTTGATATATTACTATTGTGTTTCATTTCACCATATTAAATAGAAACTAAAACCAACTTGTTACACATATATACACATTCCAACAAAAAGATTAACATCTAACCATTCATCTTTAATTCAAAAAAAAAATATCTCATTCATATTACAAAGTCAAACAATATTAATCAAGTTTTTATATGTCAAAATAATACGATAATATGTTCATAATACATGACATCATACAGTTACAATTAAAAATAAAAAATACCCTCATCCCTCACGAGATCATTCAAATTTCCATCGAAGAACCTCAATGGGTTGTTCATACTGCATTTTTAGCATTTGAATCTTCCCTTCTTGACGCTCCACTTTTTCCTCTAGTTTGACTCTAGTCTGTACTTCTCCCTTATTCATGACTGCCACAGTAAGTAAGAATGAAAAAAGAAGAAGAAAAATCAATTAAGAATGGTACAAAAATCCAAAGAAGCCATTATTTTATCCATTTATGGTTTTCTTAATTGTAAAATAAGTTGTATAATTTTTTTGGTTTCCTAAGGCGTAGACATGTGTTAACACAATGCAAGCACCTGAAATAGTTTCAAACGTTGAATGACATCAAGAAACAAGGTCATGACCATATTATTGTAGTGAAACAATACTTTTTCAAATGTCTGTTTCTTTTCATGTGAAGGCAAGATAGCCAACTAATATCTATAAACTTGCAAACACTCCTTAAACTTGTAGAAAATGCTTGCTTTGTAAATTTGTAATTAGACAGTTCGAATCTTGGATAGGCAGTAAGGATCACCTCAGTAAGAGCCCAACCCAATTTTGAAGAGCATTTGCATATCGGTAAAAATGGAAAACATTTTCATATCAGTCAAAATGCTGTCGATAAATTGCAGTAAACTCAAATTTGAAGTGCCCAAGCTGTGGTGAATGTACACATTTCAATTGAATGCTTATGTTAAAGTGTACACAGGAACTAAAGAAATTCAGAATAACTATATACCTAAAATCTGAAATGAAAATAAAAACACTATTAGTACTAAGTTTTATAAGTTTTTGTGTAAGCTGATTATATCTAGTAAGTGCATGCATGTAGAATAGGAACTAAAAAAGAATCGATAACTCGGTTAAAGAAAAAACAGAAAGAAAAGAACAGAAAATAAGAGAAGAAAAACATATGCAATAAGTTACCACAAATTTCAATTGCAACAACCAGCTATATCTAACATTTAAACAAACAAAAGTTGGGCATGTTATGGATCCAACCTTAATGGACACTATGAGTTTTATGAAGTGAAAATTTAAAATGATAAAATGAAGATAAGTAATGATTTAAGAATGAAAAGACTAAAGAGTTATCAAGCAATGCTCGAGAATTAAAAGAAATAAAATGTGCAATTGTGCACAGCAGAGTTGATCCATGGCCATTTTGAACTAGTTTTGTCATTTTAAATTTAGTTTATCTTTATTATCATATTTATTAAGAATAAGAACCGACGACCATTGCAAAATATCATTAGCAATTCATGCCTAGACTAACGACTAATTTTGTTGCAACTGCTATTGAAAGCTTTGCTATAGAATGATCTTCCCGACTATTACTTAACAACGTGACACCTAAAATAACATCCTCAATGCCCACATTAGTATTGCTAGAGGTATATCGTTAGCAGTTTCATTCATCTATTCCCAATATATATTTATATGTCAGTTTGCAAAGCTTCTTTTCTTCCAATACATCTTCGACTTTTGAACACTTTATGCAATTTTCTGCAAACATTATCACCAAAATAATTTGTCGAACAAGCACCACTATTATGTAAGTACATGGATACGAACACGTTACAAAATGGCATGATATTCCTAATTTAAATTACTGTTCAAAATTAAAGAAGAAAAGGATCACCTTGCTAGCTCCGCGTTAATTCTCTCGTTCGAAACAATCATTGTTCAGTGCTTTTACATGAGGCAGTGGCGTCCATTGACCGATGCTTGGACTTCAAATATTATCTCGAAGGACGAAGGCACCAAAGATATTTTTTGGAACCTAAAATAACATCTGCATCGTGTACTTTGGTAGAGCTAGAATCGAGTGGTCGTCACCTACCAGATCCCGATCAACCAACAGAATAAGTGATTTATTTCAGTTTAGGGATTATTACAGAGTGGAGAAGAAAAGTGGAAAAGGGAATTCATTTCAATTGGGAATCATAGCTGAGTGGAGAAGAAAAGGGTATATTCATTTTGGCGGGCTTTAAAATGTTTGGCGGTGAATGAATATTAGGGAGAAAAAATTAAGGCGGTTGAATGAAAATTTTGGCATACTTTTGGCATAAGGAATTTTCTACGCCTTTCATACGTCGATCTGAAAATGTAGAAATTTAATAGCGATGTGAAAATGGCGTAGGAGATTATCTATGTCTTTTGTACGGTATAATTTTGGTGTAAGCGATTTTCTACACCTTACCTACGCCTCGATTTTTTTTCTACGTATTGAAGTTGACGTAGGAAAGACGTAGAAAATTTCCTTACGTCTTTCCTACGCCTTTACCTCTTTCTACCTTTTCTACGTCTTCCCTACGCCCCGCCTTCTAGCATACGAAAGACGTGGGAAACTTTGCGTAGAAAATTGAAGTATTTTCTAGTAGTGATACCGAAGTAACCAACTTACACAGTTCTCTTAACTTGAGAATACCGTTGACCTTCAATATGAAAGCTTCACTTTGATTATAGTTAAATCATGTCACATAGTCACTATAGCTAGGTAGAGTGGAAGTATTGAAAGTGAAACACAATTCAAGATGAGAATCGTCTCCTCAGTTAAATAGGACTAGAATCATGGTCAACTGAAGTCAACTCAAAATCAAAATCTACAAAGTAGTTCGATTAACAATAACTATTATTATTGAACCAAAGTCTTTGTATTTGGATCATAATGTTGAATATGGACGATATTGGAATTTTGACCATTACTAAATTCCATAAGTTTGAAGTGGTGCAGTTTTGACGAAGATAATTGGTGTAAATAATCGTCACTATCAGGTACCGCTTTTAATAAGTAGAACTGGATTTTACCCCAGGATGTGTCAGCTATAAATTCAGCCAAACATCACATCACTAGCTATGGTGACATGTGAACCTTAATAATCGAATTGTTTGATAATAATCGCTGACTGAATTTGCACATTTGAGTCTCACAACCATAGCGGTGAATTCTCTGAAAAACCACATGATTTAATTAATTTATAAAATATTATCAATTAATAAATAAATTAATATTTGCGAAATATTAATCGTTATTTAATTTATTTGATGTTTGGGATTTTATAAAAAGTTAAATTTGCATGCATCGATATGATATCGCTGTAACTTTAAAAAGTTCTAAATAAAAGATAATTACTTAACGGGTTTTGGAAATATTTTTCCATAAGATGGTAAAAACAGTGACCGGCCCATACATGGAGAGTGAGTTTAGATTTGGTTGAGAATTGATGAGAAATAAATAGGTAAATTTTTTAGGAAGAAATTAAAAAGGTTTTAGTGATTCCATAGAGAACAAAATTCTTTTCCTTCTTACATTAATTTGTTCTCTTTAAAGATCAATTTTTCTTCTCTCCTCCTTCATGTCATGGTCGAAAATTGAGGACACATCCAAACCAAAAACAAACCCAAATCAATGAAAATAACATCAAATAAATTAAAACGCAAGTGGTTTATCCATCTCTTGCAAGGATTGAGTGTGGACATCGGAATTCTAAGGTGATTTCTCATTCAATGTGCATTCTCTGGACAGCATCTCAATGTAATAATTATAATTCATTTCCTCATCATTCATCTTGTTTATATGATTTGGATCCATCACATGTTGCATCTCATCTAAATATTTGTTTACGTTACATAGATTAGATTCTCTTTTGCCACATATTAATTATATATTTTCACCGTATTATTTTGATTTGGTTTTTAAGACATACTTTGACTGCTTATCTATTCATATTGTCATCATTAAATCTATATCATATGATTTCACATTTAATTAATTGTTCATATTGTCTGTACAATTTAATTTGAAACCTTTGCGAAATATGTGTGTATGTGTGTATCTGATTTGTCTTTTATTTTTTTATTGTTCTAAATTTGCTTTTTGGAAAATCTTTTGATTGAAATCTAAGTTTTAATTAATAGTGTAATTTTATTAATGGTTTAAATAGAAAATATACGTAGTTTATTAATGATTGTGTGTTCGTATGTTTTGTGCTTGTTATTTTGAATATAATCTTTTGGTTATTGCATATTTTTGTTTGGAAATTCAAAAAAAGCTTTATAAACTTTACTGGACTTTTTTTGCCAAATATCACCAACCTTTGGATTTCCTTTTAAATTAAAAAAAGACTTCAATTTGTTATTTTAAATTTTATACTAAACTAGTGTGAATCAAATACATTTACTTGCATGCACCTATAAGCAGTATGCATGTTAATCGTAAATATGAACCCATGTTACACGCAAGTTCTCTTTACGCATGTATGTTAAAAATACATTGAACGTGACGGAAAAAACTACACAAACTTTTATTTGACATAAGAAAAAAAATATCAAGTATGCACTTGATGTTCTGTATCAGCAAAGCATACCCTTGGTGTTCTGTATCAGCAAAAAGTAGCAATATAAAAACTATTAGTGTGAGGAAACAACTTGTAAGTTTAACGTGGGGCACCAAAAGTGAAGACATGCAAAATTGCTTAAAAATATATTAAACGTTGCTTTTTTCTAATTGTGTACATTTAAATCCAGAGTAAAATGTGGTAGAACAGGAGGCATGAGGTTCAAAATCAATGGACGAAATTACTTCGATCTAGTTTTAGTTTATAATGTAGAAGGTACTGCGAAAATCACAAACATGCAGATCAAAAGATAAAAAAAAAAGGGAAATAATGAGTAGAAATTGGGAGATGAATTGGCAGAGAAATTCTTACCTAAATGGTCAGGGCTTGCCTTTTAGGGTTCAGACTGATGATGGAAGAATCAAGACTGCTTGTAATGTCGCACCTGCTAGTTGGAAGTTTGAATAAACAATTTGCACCCGTGCTTCTCAGATGGACTGTTTGTATTATTGTGTACGTTGATATTCTGTTTTTGAGTGCAAACATTTTTTTTTTGAATACAAGGTAAGCGGGCCCGGCCCAAACAAAAATAAAAGGAAAAAAACCCGATATCCACCTTAAAACACATAACAAACCCTAACCCTCCTCACCCTTTCAATCCACCGCCGCTCCTTCAACAACACAAAAAGAAAAAGAAATGGCGGAAAGAAGACAATGCGAAACTTAAGCTTTATCTCCTCCTTTCTTCACTCCACTAGACTCTCCCCTTTCCCAGTACGACAACCCCTCATTAAACTTACCCCTCATACCTTCCATCTCTTCTTCAGTGAAAATGTGCTTTAACCCAAAGTTAAAGTCAGGTCGATCTTCAGATCTGTGGTCAACGATACTTAGATCTGTAGATCTATTACTATGAGAAGTAGTACGAGCCCAAATTGAGGTCTTATCTCTGGTATCCTTGTCAGAGTTGATGCAATCAGCTGATTTGTGACAAGAGCTTTTATGATTACTACTATCACTATGCTGGAATTTCGGGTAGGCAAGAAAAAGCTCCAGATGCTTGCTCCCTGCTTCATAATCCCAGTTTTCCGCTAAACTGGCAAAATTGGTTTGATCTTTCACTTTATACTTCGATTTATGCATCAAAATAGTACTATCAGTTTCAATTAAACGCCAAATCTGTTCTTTACTGCTGGTTGTTTTATTATGAGAGCGAGCATTCCTTTCTTTCCAAATATGGTAGACAGCCGTAGTAATAAGAATGTGAGCTAAATCCCTTTTCATCGACTTTACTTTAAATTTGATATTAATATAGTTGATAGCTTGCTTGAGATCCATTTGCCCGTTGATTTGAATACCCAGCTTAATTTGAATATGCTTCCATAAGAAAAATGAATAGCTGCATTCAAAAAACAGATGATGAGAAAACTCTTTCTCTATTTTTCATAAGGAACATAGTGAACTTTTGTTACTGAACCATTTATTGATTCTGTCCCTGGTTGGCAGTCTATTATGTAATGCAAAAAAGGTACAAAATGCCATCTTGGGACTGTTCACCTTGTTCCAAATGCAATCATACCAGTCAACTTTATTTTCTTTCTTCCTGATAAAATTCCAAGTATGTTTAAAAGAAAACTTCCCTTTATTGCTAGCTTTCCAAGTCCAGTAATCACTCTCTGCACTTAAATCAATATGAAGTTTACAAATATCCTCTTTATGAGGGGTAGTAATGGGATGAAGATGAGGTTGCCAATGATTATTGTTAATAATAGAGGATACTGTTAAATTGGGATTACCAAAGATAACTAAATTATTCCATCCAATTTTGTTAATAAAAGAATTTTTTTGTACCAAGGGTCAAACCACAAGCTTGTTTCTTCACCAAGCTTAAAATTTCTTTCCAACAGAGACTTACCAATTTCTCTACAATTTAAGACTTGCTTCCAAGTGTTAGACTGATTATTTTTTGGAATTAAGTTCCAAAAATTACCCTTGTTAATATATTTATTTTTCATCCATCTAGCCCAAAGGGAATCAGCACTTAAGAATCTCCAGAGTAATTTTAAATGACAAGTAGAGCTAAGATCGTTCAGGTTTCTAATACCAAACCCTCCTTCATCTTTTGGTTTGCACACTTTTTCCCAACTAATTTTATGATGCTTACCCCTCCATAAGAAATCAGCACATTTTTTCTCTATTTTTTTTAATAGAGGCTGCAGGAATATGAAATGTTTGTAACAAGTAGAGCACAATAGCATAAATTACAGTTTTGATTAACTCTAATCTACCAGCAATGGAGAGAAGTTTACAAGACCAGACCTCCATTCTTTCTTGTATTTTATCTAGTAAAATAGAACAGTCAGAGTCTTTAAGTTGGTTAACCGATAGAGGAAGCCCTAAATATTTTACAGGGAGATTGCCCTCAGTAATATTTAACACATCGAGAAATTCAATTTTGTATCTGCTGTGCTTACTAAAATAGGCTTTACTTTTATTAATATTAAGTTGTAAGCCAGCATTTTTGTTCAGCCTGGCAAAAATTTTCTTTACAGATTCAGCATTTTCTTTATTAGCTTTAACAAAAATCATTAAGTCATCAGCATATATGAGATGGCTTATGTAAGGTTGAATTCTATTAATATGGTTAATATTCCCTTTAATAGTTTCTATATCCAATAAAATCGAAAAATATTCCATAACAAAGGTGAAGAGGTAGGGCGACAATGGGTCACCTTGTCTAATGTCTCTATTACTGCTAATAAAACCTTCAGGTTTACCATGAATAAGAATGGAAAAGGTAGGAGTATTAATACACTCTAAAATTAAATCACAAAATTTAGTAGGAAACCCCATACATCTCATTATATGGCAAATGAAGTGTGTGTTAACTTTATCATATGCTTTCTGCAAATCAATTTTAAGATACGCATTATCACCATTTTTGGTATTGAAATTTCTAACCATCTCATGAGCTAGCATAGAATTTTCAGATATTAATCTACCAGGTACAAAAGCACTCTGGTTTTCAGATATTAGGAAAGGCAGAAATTTTTTTATTCCATTACTAAGCACCGTAGATATGATTTTATATATGAAATTACAGCAGGATATGGGTCTAAAATCACTGATGTTAGTTGGATTTTTCTTCTTAGGAATTAGAGTTATAAAAGTATGATTGGAACTTTTCAAAATTTTACCTTTACTCATAAAATCTTTAACAGTTTCATGAATTTGATTTTTTAAACTGTCCCATTGATTCTTGTAAAACTTAGCATTAAACCCATCGGGACCAGGACTTTTATTATCACTTGCATTAAAGATAATATTTTTTATTTCCTCAAGAGAAACAGGAGCAAGTAAAATATCAGCAGCTTCATCATCAAGAATATTCTTACAAATAATATGAGGAAAGTCTTTTTCCAAATTCTCAGAAAAGTATAAATCCTTGTAGTACTCAATAGCTTCTTTGGATATTTTCCCATGTTCATTAGAAATATTGCCACTGTTATCAATTATGTTTCCTATATTATTTATATGTTTTCTACTATTCATTTTAGCATAAAATTTTTTTGTACAATCATCACCTAAAGTTAACCAATCTACCCTGGCCTTCTGTCTAGCATTAATAGCATTCTTATGTAATTCAATAGATAATCTTTCCTGATTTTGAAAGAAATTTCTAGCAATTTCCTTATCTTCTGGGTTATTATCAGCTAGATTTTGAAGATAATTACCATCTTTTCTTAATTTGGTTAAATTATTTGCATTCAAATGATTGTTCTTATCCCATTTCTTAATATTATGCTTAATATTTTTTAACAGCATACTAAATTGGAATTGCTTAGTACCATTACTAGAGAAATTAAGACTATTATCCATCAAGGAATTAAAATTTTCTTCTAGAATCCAACTATTCTTAAATCTAAAAGGGGGAACTTTAAAATTTAAACTCCCACTGGGAGACAAATTAACTAATAGAGGAGTATGATCACTGGAATTCTTATCTAAAGTGGAACAGATAAAATTTGGGAAAATGTTAGCCAATTCTATATTAACCAAAATTCTATCCAATTTACAGTGAATGTTCTTGGCTATCCCAGATTTCCAAGTATATTTATTACCACTTATAATAGGTTCAATAAGACCAGTGTCCATAAGGAAATTACTTAACCTTTCGATTTTGGACCGAGGAATTTTAATACCTCCACTTTTTTCAGAGACACGAAAAACAGTGTTAAAATCACCCAGAATAATCCAAGGGAATTTATATTTTTGATTTAGCTTTTTTAAATTACACCACAAATCATTTCTTTCAGATTCCAAATTGTTACCATACACACTTGTTATTTGAATATGAAATCCTCCCACATTTTTAAACTGACCATCAATAAATTGCTTATCTGTATTTATATTTATATTAGACCAAATATTAGTATCCCACATAAGAATAATTCTACTCTTACAGTTACAATCATTATTGTTAACAAACTTCCAGTTGCTAGACATTTTAAGACAAAAATTCTCATAATTTTCATTATTTAATTTATTTTCTAATAAAGCAATAATAGTAGGTTTATGAAAGTTAATCATATATAAGACATCAGATTGTTTAGCAGGGGAATTCATACCCCTAACATTCCAAGCAAATATAGACATATATATATATATATATATATATATATATATATATATATAATAAAAGAAAATTTTAAATTGTACCTGACACTGTAGTACTCCTACCTTTTCTCTTGTTATCTGCTTTCTTAGCTTTTAACCTTGTAGACATCTCATCCCATTCTGGATTGATTGAAATGTATTTTTGTTTAAAAGCTTTCTTCTCTTTATTTCCCTGTAACTTGCCTGCAGCCTTTGTCTTTGGAATGTGTAGATTAGATATTTCAAATTGATCACCAGCTTCATCCATATCTAACTCATTTTCTTCCTTTTGCTCTTGCTCAGGGACCTTAATCAGAGAAATATCAAATACATCTGTGCGAGGCAATGCTGAGACATTAGACTCTGCTATTGCAGCCTGCTTAGAAGGAGAGACCTTCTTGCGAGGCAATGTTGAGTCGATGCCTTCCCTGTCCTCAACTATTGTAGCAACCCCCGAAGGAGACTCTTCTTGCAATCGAATATACTCTTTTTTTTTGTTATTTAGATGCAATATTTCATTTGCAACAGTATCGCTCTCTGTAATTAAACATGGCTCTGAAATATGAGGGGTTTCAGAGCTAAAGACCTCTTTATTGGTATTGCCCTCTATTGTACTATGCTGATTCATTTTGTCAGATTTTTTAAACTAATGAGCTACCATAGCTGTGATCTGATCTTCTTGATCGGTGAGCATCACGATGTTATTTTCTTGATCGAAAATGATACTTTCTTGGTTGATTCGATCATTTTTTTTCTGATTTCTTGCCTGAGTTTCTTCTTTATAGAGATTCGGCTCTTGATTTTCACCTGTGTTTTCTTCTTGGATAATATCTCTTTTTTGATTATTTGGTTTGGGTATCCACATCTGTTTCGGGTTACACTGCTCTCTAGTATGACTGAAACATTTACAAAGATTGCATTTTGGTGGAACCCATTCATATTCCACTTTTTGTATGACGTTTTCTCCATTATAAAGAGTTAGATTGATCTCATCTGGTAGTTCATCATTCGCAGAAACTTCCACCAGAAGGCGAGCATAATTTAATCTCGTCTTCAAGGTAGTTGTTGCATCCATTTTGATGGGTTTCCCTATAATACTTGCCATGACACTGAAAGCTTCTTTGTCCCACAATTTTAGATTAACACAGGGTAATCTTACCCATATGGGCATAGTTGTTAACAGATCTCTGTCCATTTTCAAAGAATCAGACCACTTTCTCACTATGATGAGTTTGTCATTATAGAAATATGGTTCATTCTTCAGTACTGAAGAGCAGTCTTGAGTATCTTTGAATTTTACTAGAAAAAATCCGTTCTCTCTGGTAAATATTTCAAAGTCACCAATCAGATTCCATACTCTTGAATATAGGATTTAAAAAACATATAGTATGGTTTGGTACCTACTACATACACAAGAACAAAATTGTTTCAGGTTTCGGTTGCTCTTTTACATATCTCCTCTTTAACCAGGCCATACTTCTTGTTGTTGATCTTGATTTGTGCAATATGCTCAAGATTGCTATCTTCATCATCAGGTTCTTGAGGCTGATCGGCAACAATATCAGACCAGGATTTACGGCCTTATTCTTTATTCGGTGAGATGGCTATCGGTTTTTTCTGTATTGGCAACGTTTGGACTCTCTTTCCATTACTGTTGGTCGTATACTGATCATCACGGCCTCTTCTATTATCTCTATAAAAAGCCGATAGCAACTCCTGCGATTTCTTGGCCTCTTTCCTCTTTTGCTGTTTGGATTGGATCAATTTGAATCCATCTTCATCAATGATGTTAATCCCTGATGGCTCTCTGATGTGAGAAGCCTCAGGTGGTCTGATTTGATAGGAGGAGTGAGAAATTTTTTGGGAGGATTGGTGAGGGAATTGTTTTTCCCCATGGCTTTAGAGGAAACCCTAGATTTTATTTTAATATGTTCTTG
The DNA here is from genome assembly GCA_030765085.1 of Allium cepa. Taxonomy (NCBI): domain Eukaryota; kingdom Viridiplantae; phylum Streptophyta; class Magnoliopsida; order Asparagales; family Amaryllidaceae; genus Allium; species Allium cepa. Next base: position 876,650,931 of record CM060932.1, on the reverse strand, counting down.
GATATTTCAACTTTGAATTTTTTAAGAGCAAACATGTAAATGAAAAGTTACGACATTTTTGAAATTTCAAAAAAATACCGAGTAAATTAGTTCAACCAATTTTTTTTATTAGTAGGAGAGATAGAGACTTACGATTTGTTAGTATACTTGTTTGATTGACCTGTACGCCCAACATATTCACAACATATTAAGCACGCACGTGAGCATGTAAAATGAGTAATTTTACACCTGACCCACACAAATTATGTAAGCACGTCTCATGTCATTAAATTCAAAGTGCTGAAAATAAATTAGTCAAATACAATTTCAAAAATTCATGTCACATGGTAGCATAAACATAAAATGTCACTGCTATTTTCAAAACATTACCCTTTTCTTACGATTACAATAATTTGAGCCTCGTTCAAAATTTGCCAATTAACTTAGATTCATCTGTCTTTTGTTTGCATGTTTAGTGAGTAGCTTCTTTTCCACTGGTTTACATTATCCCAATCAATCTTTGCACCTTCAACCAACTTTGCTGCACACAATAAATACATAATTGAAGAAATTAGTGATTCTATTTAAAGTTGAACTTTTGAAGTAAAACCATATATAAATATTGGTAGAAAAGTCAATCAAAGATGGTTTCCTATCTACAAAAGCCCACTAACAACATTACTTTTTTTTTTTACTTTTGTTAGGGTAAAACAAAGTGTAAACTGAAAGTTGCATTAATAAGAAAGGATAAAAATTCAGAAGAAAAATATGTACTGGTAATAATAACTAAAAACAATAAAATATCAGTCTGAATCTGTTGCACTTAAAAGGTATGCGCCTTTCATTTTTTCGGCAGATCTATGCCTAGCTAAAGTTTCATGAATACAATACAATCTCTTTCAATATAATGAACATGCACGTAATGCCATGATGGAAGACAAACTAAACAACTTCTTTCCATGATGTTCGGTTTTCTAGTATGTTATGTATAATACATAGTATTTTACGAAAACTTTCAGTTTTGGTAGTTATAATGTCATTATTATATCACATACTGAAAAACTGCCTTCGCCTATGAGGTTTATATGCATCCATAATCAAGATAAAAAGTTAGTTTCTACTGTGTTAAATTTCTCAATCTTATACCACATCTTAATTTACCTCGCTTCTTCTTTATTCATTGATTTGTCAACAGTAAACAATCGATGTTTTAACCATCACAGTTTGGACATTTCTTCCAGAAAGAAAGGAAAATAAAATCTCTCAGTTTAAACCTAGTAATCAGAATTTAGCGCATATGTTTCAAACTTGAATGCTAGCGTTTCAATATAGCAACTTGATATTTATACAACATGAATGAACCTGATGTAAGTAGCTACATATTTGAAGCTACATGCATACAGGTAACCGGAATACCAAAATAGAGATATGAGATAGACAATGGCACATAAAAACAAAAATACAGGAAAATAATAGAGAACAGCGAGCCGTAGGGGCAAAGAAACTCTGCGATCAAGCACAGAACAGTCAGCATCAGCTACTGAAAATCCACCGCCCATCAAAATAAAAAACACATTGTCATCGAGTTCCGGCAAGGCCACCACCCAATGACGATGTCTAGAGACGACCGAGCAATAGACGAGCAGCCCAACAGACGAAACACCATAATAGAAGCACAAAAACGAAAGGTATCCCCAGAAGAAAAGGCCGAAAGCCGAAAAATAGAACCGACAATCCTCAAGCCAAACTCCAGACGGAAGGAGAGATGAAAATCTCAACCAAAACAGATAAGCCAGATCCCTAGGAACGACAAGGAAAGGATATCTGACGTGAAGAAATCCGAACAACCAACGCTCAAAACAAGAAAAAGAGGAGATCCTGCTCCGGCCAAACATGAACAACCTGGACCTGAAAGCAATAGCAGCGAAATGAGAGGAAAAAAGGGGGGCGGGTGAGGGAAAGCCAGAACCGTCTGACTCGCAACCGGGACTCATCCAATTCCCGCTCTCGCGGAAGATCGAGAACAGGAGATAGAAAGCAAGGACACAAGGGGGCCAGATCTGGAACTAACCGCCCCCTTGAAAGGACGACCATGAAAAGTCAAATAAACATCATTCCTAACCCGACGAATAATGGATCTGGAACTAACCGCCCCCTTGAAAGGACGACCATGAAAAGCCAAATAAACATCATTCCTAACCCGACGAATAATGGATGTGGGATCCATGGGAGAATCGTCATGAATAGCCTTGTTACGAGCACATCAAAGGTGCCAACAGAGCAGACAAGGAATCAAGCGAAAAATAATAGAGCGCAAGGATTTATCCGATATACCGTTCCACCAGGTTCTCAGTAAGTCACTCGGCGATCCGTAGCTCCCACGGATGCCAATCAGATTCCCAAAATAATTCCAACAAGCATTCGCTGAATTACCCGAGAAGAGTAAATGATCGGAGGATTCTGATGCCCCGTTACTACAGCACCTGCAACGGGATGCAAAAGGGATCCTAATACGCTGAACGTTCTCATCAACTGGCAACCCCTTGTGAAGGGTTCGCCACATGAATAAAGAAACTTTGGGAGGGATTCTGGAGTCCCAGATGAAAGAAAAAATAGGGATAATCGGAGCCGGAGTACGAGTTGAGTTCCATGCTTCGGAAATGGAAAACGACCCACCATCCCAACCGGAAAGGCCTCCGTGAGAGTCAGAGAAGGGTTTGATCGATTGCATATGCTTCCAAGTCTCACTAGCGTAGCTTGGCGACCCAGAAAAGCTTGCGGATGCAAGCCGTTGGTACTTGGCATGCAGGAACTTAGCCCATAAGGAATCGTTTGCCCCAAATCTGTACCACAACTTGCAGGCAAAAGCCGAACAAAAGTGCTTGAGGTTGCGCACATTAAGTCCGCCCTCGTTCTTGGGACGACACACCACATCCCAAGAAACCCAGTGATGACGATGGTTGTCGATCTTCGACCCCCAGAAGAAGGATGAGGCCAAAGATCGGAAAGAACGGAAGAAAGACTCGGTTGGGGTCATCGCAGCGAAGACATGGGAACCCAAGGAGGCTAAAATCGACTTGATAAGCACTAGTTTACCAGCCTGAGAGAGAAGCGACGCATTCCAGCGAATAATCCTTCCCCTGACCTTATCCGTCAAGGGGTTGAAAATGGCGTTGAGTTTCCTACCCCTGTAGAGAACAACACCCAAGTACGGAGTGGAAGGGAGGCCGCGCTGAAGCCGGTGAATGAATGGACCCACGAAACCCGGGCAGGATCCATGTCTTTCGCATGAACGAAGCAGCTCTTAGAAGAGTTAACGAGCTGACCCGAGCAACGCTCATACTGATGGATGAAACAAATCAGCCGACGAACAGACGAACGATTGCCGTTCGAGAAAATGACAATGTCATCCGCAAAGGATAAGGAAGAAACAAGGGGACACCCTCTTGGAAGACCAAAACGGTGAATCTGACCGAAAATCGTTAAGGTGTGGATCCCACGAATGAAGGCTTCCGCCGCAATAACGAAAAGAGATGGAGAAAGAGGATTCCCTTGACGTAGGCCTCTTCCCGACCGAAAGAAACCATAGGCCGATCCGTTAATCAGAACAGAGAACCAACAGTTGGAGATAAGCCTCCAAACCAGATCGATAAGGGTTTCAGGAAGCCCGAAGGCCCGAAGAACTCTAATGACAAAAAACCAAGACATACGATCATAGGCCTTAGCCATGTCAAGCTTGAAAACAACATTAGAGCCTCTTACCTTCCGGTCAATCTGGGACATCAGTTCTTGAGCTAACAGGACGTTATCAGTGATTAAACGGCCCTTAACAAAACCATCCTGGGAAGATGAAATGATGCGATCAAGGAACGGAGCTAAACGAGTGGCAAAAACCTTAGAAATCACCTTGTTGGAGAAATTACACAGACTGATTGGCCGAAATTCCACGCATGAACGAGGGCTGTCACACTTTGGAATCAGGACCAAGTTGGTGGAAGACCAGCTAATGGGAAGAATGCAATCGGAAAAGAATTGCTGGATAGCCAAGCAGAAGTCTGGTTGAATAATAGGCCAAACACTCCGATAGAAGGAGCCATTGAAGCCATCTGGACCGCAGGCACTGTCCTTACTTAGAGCAAAGACGCAGGCTCGAATTTCTTCCAGAGATGGCGGAGCAGCCAAATCGTCAATCCCCTCAGAAGGAGACAAACTGGGAATGAAGGAGAGGATAGCCTGGTCCGGCTCGGACACAGACGGAGAACCCAAAAAAGATTGAAAATGAGACAAAATGATCTCCTTGACTTCGGACGGCGACGAAGCCACAGAGAGATCCGACCTCAAAATTTCACGAATAGAAAGAAGGTTGACTTTCTTGCGGATAGTCGAGTGGAAAAATTTAGAGTTCGAGTCGCCCTGAATCACCCATTTGATCCTTGCCTTCTGGCGAAGATAGGCGTTTTCAATACGGAGTTCCGAAGAAAACACCAGCTGGGCAGAGGTCCAAATCTCCTTGTTAACGGTCGAAGGGTCGTCGTCGAACAAGGATTCGGCGATGATGAGGGACTCCTCAGCTGCTCGGACACGATCGAAAATGTTTTTGAAAACATTGGTATTCCAATGTTTTAGACGAGTCTTAAGACGTTTCAACTTTTGGGAGAAAGACCCCATAGGAGAGGCCGAAATCGGAGCGGACCACGAGTCCTCCATTACCTGTAGAAACGAGTGGTGAGACTTCCACATACTAAGGAAGCGAAAAGAAGAAGGACCCGTTAGAGAATGCGGCGAGCAGCATAACACCATCGGGGCATGGTCAGAACAGGAACGATGAAGATGAGAGGAAGAGAAGGAGAAAGGGAGATTCAGCCAATCAGAAGATGCAAAAATTCTGTCCAACCGGGATAAAATCCGGTTCAGACCCTCCCGGTTGTTAGACCAAGTATAAGCAGAACCCACGAATGGGATTTCAGATAATCCAGAGCTGACAATGAAAGAGTTGAAATCAGAAACGGAGGAACGGTTGATGGCGTTACCTCCTAATTTTTTAGCCTGACTGGCGACAACATTGAAATCGCCACCGACAACAGAGCAAGAAAACCCATCTCAGCCAGATAGAGAATATCATCCCACAGGGCTAATCTCTCCCTCCTATCGCACTTGGCGTAAACCGCGGAGAAGAGAAACGGTTGAGGGAAAAAGGAGGATGAGCAAACCGAAGAAATAAGCTGGTCGGAGTCAAAAACCGGGCGAACCACACAATTTTTGGACCAGAGAATCCAAATCTTACCCGAAACATTGGACATGGCATCGCCAAACCCAAGTGACAGGACAATCTTGGTTATCTCTCCAGAACCCACAAGAGGTTCTAAAAGAGCTACTAAGCAAACAGAGTGCTTCCGGACAATACGCTTCAAGCGTGCGCAAGAAGCCTCCTTGCCAATACCACGAATATTCCAGAAAAGGAAGTTCGACATAGAAGCGAATAAAAAGAGACACAGAAAAAGCAGAAAGAGCAGCGAAGGCAAAACTCAGATAAGATACAAAGAGTGAAAAGCAGACCGATCAGTCTGCTCTGTCGCCGCTATAGAGCGAGTACGGATGGTACGCGGAATAATGTGCTGACCTCTCGATCTGCGACGGGAGCGACTAGTAGGAAGGGGGTTCGAAACCCGAGGGATCGGCTCGACTGAAGACCCAGACGAATCGATCGAACCCGACAACCTAAAGGAAGAAGCGCTGAAAGGAGCCGAGTTCTCGACCAGGCGATCTAAGCGATCAGTAATGATCGCAATCTCCTCCTTGCTTAGCAGCGGAATGGAAATCGAAAAGGAGCAGGGAGAAGAAGGAAGGGAACAAAGAGAAGAGCAGCACTCAGGTGAAGGAGCTGCAGAGGCAAAGGCATACAGATAGAAGCGGAAAAATGTAGGGGAGCTGATAATGCGCAACCCACGATGCTGTAGGAACCTAACCCATGCCGGACTGTCACTAATCAAACAGTCCCGCTCTGCGATCAGACCAAGAATGTCGCCCGAGCCAATCAATCCAGGCTAGATGAAATGTCCGTAAGGATCCAGGGAGATCAGCCAAATAGTGTAGACACAAAGCAGCCATATGCGACACGGGTAAGGCCTCGCCACGGCTCAAAAACAAAAGCCAAGAGAGGCTCCCGCCCTGCCAGCTCCAAATGGAGCGCTCAGTATCGAAGGGACCTGACACGTCACCGGCCAAAGGCTGGGCAATAGTGTCAGGGAGCACACACGAAGATGTGTCATGGCTCATAAACAAACAAGATGCACCATCAACAATTAAACCAACAGTCACTGCTAAACCATCAACTAGAAGCATATAGTAAAAAGAAGGCGAGGATCTCACCTGCCTGCTCCAAACAAAACTCACCTGTCGTGCCCGAGACTGACAAAAAGCAGCCAAGGCAACCACAATCTGATCATCAAGCGAGGCAGCCAACTCACACTGGACAGTGGCTTTCCCAGCATTGGGAACACCATAACAATCACCAAGAGACTGATCCAAAGAACCATCACAAGAGTAACACCGAGGAGACAGAGGGCAATCCCCCCAACTGGAATCACCAGCATCAGGTAACACCGGCGGGAAAGCCTCCCCAAAACAATCAAGAAGCTGAGGATACGATGGTTCTAAGCAATCGAACACAGGAACAAAAGGGGCGATAAAATCCCCATCTGCCGCATCATGCTCAAAGGACCCAAAAGAACAATCCACCGTGCCCACTAAGACAGAATCCACCCCACAAGGTTTCAATTCACACGACGCCAAAAAGTATAAAGACGGTTCAAATTGGGCGATGAAACCCCTCCTTGAAACCATCTCGTTTGAGCTCAGATTAGCCGGCGCCGACAAAAGAGGGGAGCAACACCTCGGGGGGGGGGGGGGGGGAGGCCGAGTCTTCAATGCACCATCGAAGACAGGCACAATCTCCATAAAACAATCCAATACCCACAAGAATCGCGCACGGCATAAATCCCCAAATCGAGAAATAGAAAAAACCCTAATATCCACAGTGCACTCACCAGAGTAGGTCACCGAGATGGGGCCATCCACAACCGCCAAGAGGGCAGCCGCAATGTCTGGGAACGGAGGGCAGGCACGCAAAAACGAGCCCGAAAGCACGAATTCGCTTTCAATCGAGAGCGGCATCAAAATCAATACAACAATTCACTGACTAAACGGAGCTAAGCAGTCGATTGAGACGGCAGAGAGCACAGAGCAACAGAGAAAGCCGATAAAATCTAGAAGAATTGGACGAAAGGAAGCGGGGATCAGAGATGAGAGGCCATTAAAATGACTGTTGCGTTTTTTTGTTGAAAATTCTCAATGATCCAACTGTCTATTTTGCTTTCAAAAAGAGCTAACACAAACTTTTTTCTTATTATTCTATGAATATATTAACGAAATCCCTAATTCTAATCGGAGAATATCATGGAGATCCAACATACACGCTAGTGTATTGCTTAGTGGCATAGTATAATAAACCACCAACAGGAGGCCACAACGGAGGGCGAGCCCTCTAACTTTCAGCTATAATAAAGATTCCTAACTACTTATCTATAATTCATGTTTTATGTTCATGTTGAGATATCTATACCAACTTTTTACATGTTAATGTAAATGCTAATTCTTATTCATACTCAATTTATTTTACCAAAATTTAAGCATATCTGAATTTCAATGCAGAACTTCGCAGGCATTCTTTTCTTTATGAATTTAGATGATATATATGGATAGCAATAGTTATCCGTATATATATTTTCATATATCATTTCTGTAACGACTCAGGAATTTTAACGATTTTTATAACGTAATTATTTAAAAAAAAAATTCTTGAAAATAAACAACTAAATTTTTGCAATGAAAATTTAACATTTAGCATGCGTCTATTCAAGCATAGCAAGTTACAGATTTTCATTGGAAAATATGTAAGTTGGTTCTATTGTGTAATTTTCAATTTAAAATTTAAAATCAGTTAAAATAGATGAAAGTAAAATATCTTTGATATCTGAATATTTTTATATAATAGAAATGTAAATCATTTTCTGAGAGAGACCTTATATTTCGTTCCGTCAAATTTGGTTTTCGCTAGCCCCGTTTACATTATTTTTGAGGGATTAACAATAGTTTGACTGTGAATATCGACTTTTAATAGAATGAACGTATCATTGATATCTGCGTGCCATTCTATTCGCCTCGTCGTGCTGATCTCTGCGGTATATCCATTCGTGCATTTCAGCGTCCGGTACACAGCGAAATCCAAAAAACGATTAACCGTATCAGTGTCCGTATTGGTTTCAATATGTCCATTCTTTTGTAGATAGGCTGAAACAAACAGCCATCTGCTTTTAATATTTACTGAATACAGCGTATTGACCTTTTCTATTCCACCTTTCTCAATTTCATTTTTCACCGGTACGTTCATTTTTTTCGTTCTAACTGCTCACATTCTCTTCCGTTTGAAAGAAAATAAAATATATAAAAGGGTTACATCTTAAATTTTCATAGCCTGCTCATCACCTTTCTTCAGTCTATAGCTCCAAGAACCCACTGCCTCAGATCCTCTGCCCATTACTCCGAGACGTCCACCACCACAAACGCTCCTTCTCCCCTGGATCCGCCCCGAGCACGCTAGCCACCCCTTCCCTTCACCATGAATAGCCCGCTCGTCCTTCCCTGCCACCCCTACCTGCTCGTGCCTGCTCCGAGCTCTGCCCCTCCTCCTCCCCTCTCCGACAAACCCACCATCTCCTTTGCCCGGTCAGCCCTCCACAACACCCAGATCCACCCATCACCAGATACTTCGCCGATCACCAGATCCTCCCTTACCAAACAACCAACCATGCTCGGCCTTCAACCTCTCCCTTTACCACACGTCCCCCACTACCCTCCGGTTCGCCACTTCCCGACCTCGCCATCATTCCCTTATCACAGCCGTGATCCGCCCTCTGCCCTTGCATCTCCATTAACCCTTCGGCCTACAATACATAACCAGTAACTCGACTACACCCAAGCCTCTCCGATAGCCAGCGAACACAGACCAAACTCCATAGCCCTGTAGCACCTTCGGCCTTCAACCCTCCGACCTTCCCTCTCCTTCATCCGCCGCTTCAGATCACCTCCTAACTCACTGCATAGCCGAGCCCAGTTTTCCCCATCACAGCCAACTTGAACCGCCCCTCTCCACAGCCAAACACACACCCCATATCACCACCTTGTTTCTATTCCATGCCGTGAGTAGACCCAGGTATCCAGTCAGCAACAGCGTGCCTTTCCTCCAATTTTTCGGATGGCTGAACTCAAAGTCATGCAATATTATTTTCACTTGCATATTTACTCTTGTATAACCCATACTACAATACTGAAACAATATTCTTCCTTCTGTTTGGGTTCAATGTGTTTTAATATATACTATATATATTGATATTTTGATTTTTGAATATATATAGATTTAACATATTATATATATATATATATATATATATATATATATTTGATTTTAAGATATATATAGATTTTATATTATATATAATATATATAGATTTTATGTTATATATAATATATATAGATATTTGATTTTTAAAATATATATAGATTTTTACAATATTATATATATTATGATTTAAATATGTGTTTTAAGAAATTATGATTTGAAATATAATATGTAATGATTATAAAGGTTTTATTTTATCTATTTTGATTTTTCAAGATAATATAAAGGTTTATATCAATATGGGTTTAAATTTAATATTGATTTAATATATATATATATATATATATATATATATATATTGATTTTAATATGTGTTTAAATTAAATATTGATTTTAAAAGAAAATATACAATATAAAGATTTTATATTAGTAAATTTTAGATTTTTAAAATTTATATATATTGTTTTCATCAATTATCGAATTCCAGCCTAGCTTTGCTTTGTTCGTAGACTTTGTGTTCGTCATGTTGTGCTTTGGAATATGTTTAGATTCGTAGCTTGTCGTGTAGTCTAATCTCTCTAGCCTCGAAAGGTGAGTGATCACTGACGATTAACATTCTTATATTTAGTAAATTTAATTCACATGAAATTATGATTGAAATGTGTTGTTAAATTTAATTTGTTACTAACTAAATTGTTGAAATGATATGTTACTATTTAAATTGTTCACCTATGATTGATATATGACACCATAACAATGTTGTATATATATGATATTTAAATTTGTTAATCATGATATATTCTCATTATCGATATGCTATGTTATTTTATTTTTATTCTATTATTCTCACTCTGCAAGTTCTCTACTAGTTAGGAATTCCCTATGGGTTGAAATGATATACACCCGAACGATATTATGGACTAGGGAAAATCATTATGGGTTGAAATGATAAACTCAAGCGATTTTATTGATTTGTATTTGGGATTGTGGGTTGACATGATATATACCCGTAGATATTAAATTTTTATTTTTGCGGATTGAAATGATAAATATCCGTATCACTTGACCATAGAATAGAAAATTATATACGGACACCGTTGGTCCATTTTTGAAAATGATTTCCAAGTTTGAAAAGGAAATATACGAGTTTTATTAAATATTGATTTTTAAATATAATATAGAGATTTTATTTTAATATGTGTAAAATTTAGATTTTAAATTTTATGTCCTAGAAATTTTAAAATTATAAGTTAAGTTGTGAAATGTAAATTTTAAGATTTTACTTATATTTTTATTATTTTAAAATATATAAAATAAGATTTAAATAAATTTAATAATAAAATTTAATTTAATAAAGTATAATTCAATTAGTATATAATATGTTTAAGTATTTATATTTTTTTTAAAATAGATTTTTTAATAACTTTAGTAACAGAGGTTGAAAAGATAAATTAAAATTGACTTGAAATTTTAAGTTGGTTAATAATTGAATTTAAATAGGATTGATTTGCAACTTATTGTTTATGTGATTTTAAAGGTATGTCTTATAACTTGATAACTTGATTTTGATTTAAGGTGATTTGATGAATATTTTTAAATTTCAATAAAATTGAAATTTAATATTTAATATTGATTTAAATTTGTAGTTTGAGATTTTATTTAAATGTTATTATAAATGATAAAGTGAATATTTAAAAATTTAAATAAGATTATAGTTGAATATTGAAATATAAATGAAATTTATCAAATAATTATTGTAAATATTTGAATTTTTAAACTTTGAAACCTATTGAAGTGGAAGTGGTTTAAATTTTTAGTTCAAACCTTAATTTGAAATCAATATAAATTAAAAACGATTTTAAATGAGAAATTGGATTGAACCTCTAACCTTTTAATTGAAATTGTTGAACTGAAATTGATTTAAATTGAGCTGTGGAAATAAAGTTGATTTGAATTGATTTGTGGAATTAGAAGAAACAATTGTAATTTGAAACTATTTTTGATATAAACTCTTTTAAATCTATAAACTATTTTAATACATTATTTTAAATTTATAAAAAAAATTAAATATATATATTAATATACATACTATTTTTAATATATAAACTATTTTAACTTATAACCTATTTTTAAATATAAACTATTTTTAATATATAAACTATTTTAATCTATAACTTATTTTAAATACAAACTATTTTAATAACTATTCTAATACACACACACATATATAAACGCGTGCTTGTATAACCACAATATATCTTTATAAAAGTTGCTACAAATTTAAAAGAATGTTCTCAACTCTTATTCGAAAATATTCTTTGAAAAAGAGTTCTCAAGAGTTGGTTACTACCATGAAAAACTTACACCATTATATGTCCACAGAACTCCATTGGATCCAATTATACATGCATCTTACTATGTTATAAACATTAATAAGATCTGTGAGCTTCTTGGACGGATTGTTGGCTTTTTTACATGATCTTTTTGTATTTTACTATAAAAAATACATGAGCAATGGAAAAAAAGAAGCATAAGTTTAAATATTCGAAATTGGTGTTGAACCAGCTAACTGTGTGGACAGATTGTTGGGTGTTTCAGGTAATTATATTGCAATGTTTTCGAACTTCAAATAATATTAACGGACAGATTGTTGGGTGTTTTAGGTAATTGTACTACAATGTTTCCGAACTTCAAATAATATTAACGGTCGAAAAATGGTAACATGATGTCCTATTTTTCTCCATCTATCGATGAGTAGTCGAAGAATACTTGTTAAAGCTACAAACAATTGTGAAAAAAGTAAGGTGGTGTAGTATTATTAGTTTTCTTTTCTAGTAAAGCAATGGAAGCAGAAAGTAAACAACATTTTTTGTCTATCTAAAAACATGCATGTCCAATCGCATCAATCTATTTAACTTGTACAATATCATTTTCATACATCATTATCTTAATGGACTTCATCTCAACTTATCTAGTTCCATAGTGGCGACAATAATAAATTTTTTATTTGATGAATATTATAATTTTAATCATAGTTAAAAGGCAAAATTCCCATAAAACAAAGCATACCCACAAAACAATCGTATATAAGTGCAAACAATAAATTAACATTTGGTAACATGTAATTAATAATAGTGAAATGGACAAAGGCGCGCATGATTCACGGCTTTTGATCGTGTAACTTTCTTCTTTACATACCCTGATATTAGCAATATGTGTGCGAAGAAATTCCTAGCTAAGCAATATTTCACTTAGTAAGTAAACAAAAAGTAAACTGTTTTAATGAAGAATGATGCGTTTTCTACATTGAACAGGCATGTACTTATGGTCCTCCACTACCTGTTGGCCCTATTTTACTTGCAAGAACCAAGTAAAACAGTACACTAATTCTAAATCATATACATACACTCTAGATAAGATATATAATTTAACCTACAAAGAACTAAGAATGTTGCGTTTTATAACTTCACCACTTCTGCTTATCAATTACCATCTCCCTACATAAGATATAAATACTCTAAATACAACTACTGTAACCAATCTTTCTTCAAACCACCACCGGACCTCTTTGCAACCTGCTCGCATCATTCTGCATCTTTCTGTTCCTCCTTCACGCTTCAGATTTTCATACCTCTTGCGTGCATCAGACATGCTGTAACAACCCGCATATTTAACGATTTTATATTTAAATGTTTTATTTAAATATAGAATCGTTAGTCGGATTTTAGGTCCAAAATGTTACTTTTTGCAAACGGCCGATTTAGGGCTCGAAACCACTTCCATTGAGTCCAAAATGGCGTTTTCGATCTTTTTAAGTATAAGCTTTGATATGTTTGGAGTAAGTCGAGTTTTGCTACTTTTTCTAGTTAGGTTTTGTGTTTGGGTTCAGCCCACTAGCTAACTAAATACCCTAACTCAGTCCCTCTCCTTCCATTCACTCATTTTCACTCCTCAAACTCAAGTAAAAACTGAAAATGGAGGAAAGGAAGAAGAATTAGAAATTCCAAGCCCTAGTTCTTCGTGCAAACTTGAATTGTTGCTCCAAAATCAAAGTGAAACTATTGGTAAGCCTTCTCTTCATCTTCTCCAACTCTTTCTCCTTAAAATTTCAGAAAGTTTCCTAAACCTAACTTAGGAAATACTTGTTTTGATCTTAGATTGAAGCTTGTTGAGATGAAGTAAAGATTGGTTGGTCTTCTCCTTGCAATTGAGCTTCTTCTTCTTTGTTTTTGAGATAAAAGGTGAGATTTTTATCTCACATCTATGCTTATATCTATCTTTGAATGTTGGGTATGAATTCCTAACACCTATTCATGCACATTGGCTTTTGGTTTGGATTGAATTGGTGAATATCCAAATTTTTAGTGTTTTGGGTTCAAATCTTTAAAAATCCCAACTTTGATGTTTGAACATGTTTTTGGGTGATGCGTCGAGGAGCCAATAGGACCGGGTAGCCGATGGGCGCAATCCCCTAGCGTCCGTGCTCGCCCGGTTGCGAATTGAGTGTGTTTGCACTTCAATTAGTAGGGTAGGAATGCAGGGAATCAGGTTCGGCTGACCGACCTCTCTGAGCCGGTCGACCGAAGTTGTAGCCGAAACATTTCTGGGCTATTTTGGTCGACCGAACTTAGAGTCCGGTCAACCGACCTGCTCCTGTTTCCCTGTTTTGCCTAGTTTGCTTATTTGTTTGTGATTCCAACTTTTATCGATCTAAGTTAATTCCAATTAGTTGTTTATGCATATTTGACCTTGATGATTCCTTTCTTTGACTTCATCCATGGGTTTTTATAAATTAATCTTCTAAATTGCATTAAAAGCTCGTTTCTCCAATTTATAAATTCTATTTAAAACATACACGTTTTGCACTCCAAGCGAAGTGGGCGGAGAATTAAATGATTAGATAAAACGCGTGCTATGAATACGTGCGTTCATCTTATCAGTTAATTCCCAATCTATTCGTTTGAACGTTTTGACCTTGGTGTCTGGTTTACCGATGAGATGAGGTAAACTTTGTACTGCTTTGAGTGTGAAATTAACTAACGGATAGTAAACCGTTTAGTGCGAACGAGTGGTTGTGGGACTCACGTTACCACTTTTCGGATTCCTTTTTGAGAGTTATGACACATTCTGCCAATTAGTGGTGTCCAGTACTGGACCTCCGGACCTTCACCACTACGGTTTGTTGCCTTTGGGATAGTGTCTTCGGACTGTCTCCTTCAGGTTTGTTGCCTTCGGGTATGTTGCCTTCGGGTTTGTTGCCCTATTGTATCGCTTTCGGAGTTGGTCATTCGACACCGCTCGAGTGATATTGGGTTTGGTGTCTTCGGGCTCATGGATCCTTGTTTATACAGTACTGAGCACGTGCAAATTTTCTGATGTTTCATTGATATGTATATTCCCTAGGTATCGCCCTTCGGTGTTGATCTTTTTGAGCTGCACGATATGTAGCCGTTACCTTGTGGAACTTGTATACCTTCATCGGTATTTTTTATTGTCTTTTTGGCTTGTTTTGGGATATCTATATCCTTTGTTTATTTGTGTTGCCGATGATATGAGGCTTGTTTTGTTATGATTCATCTTTTGTTAGATGATTGTGTTAGCTCTTTGTTAACGCTTGAATTTGAACGCTAACACCCCGATGTATGAGTTGTAATTGTGAAAGCACCACCCGACGACTCGGGAACAGATTGCAAGCAGATAATAGTAGAAAAGCGGTAAACAACAACAATTTTATAGTGGTTCGGCTTTAGGGTATAGCCTACGTCCACTTTAAGTACTTTTATTAATAATCTCGTTACAAGCTGATACAATTCTTCCCAAATACAATACACTTTGAATTACAAGATACTTAGAACAAGTAGCTTAAACTTCGATGGAGATGAGAGTTTTCGAATCCATGTTGGATGTATATGATCTCTTCTTGAAGTTGTTTGTAGCGTTCTTAATATCTTGAGAGCTTCAAGTGTTGGATTGGATTAGTTTGGAATGCAGCAGAGTAACGGTGTTTGAAGGAAATCAGTCCAAAAAGTCCTTTACTAGTTGGAGTTAGGGTCATATTTATAGGCATTTTTCGGGGTAAGGTTGTAGGTCGTGACCGACCTAAGTAAGGTCGTAGGTCGTGACCGACCTAAGTAAGGTCGTAGGTTGTAGTCGACCTGAAGAGCATTGGCCCCTCCTTCCACAAGAACACGCATGCTGATTTGCACAAGTCCTAGGTCGTGAGCGACCTATCCCCCTGTGGCACAGCATAGTCAACTTTTTTACTCTGGCATTTAGGTCGTTAGCGACCTACCCTAGGTCGCGAGTACTTTCCTGTAGCCATAGCTGATCTTAGGTCGCTGAATCCCTTAGGTCGCGACCTTCCTTAGGTCGAAGCACTCCTTTAGGTCGTGAAAGCTTTAGGTCGCTAAGCCAATCATGCCGTTAGGTCGCAGAGTTCCATAAGTCGAGACCGTCTTTAGGTCTCATTCACTCTTAGGTCGCGAAGCTTGATAGGTCGAAACATCTTCTGAGTCGCAGCCTTCCTGTTAGGTCGCGAGGCTTCATAGGTCGCGGCCTCCTTTAGGTCGCGAAGCATTTTTAGGTCGTTCTCCTTTTTAGGTCGCTGCTGCCTTTAGGTCGAGACAGTCTTAGGTCGCAACACTTTAGATCGCAGATACTCTTAGGTCGCGGCCTCCTTTAGGTTACAGCTCTCTGTTAGGTCGCGAAGCTTGATAGGTCGCTCTCCTCTTTAGGTCGAGCCATCTTTAAGTCGCTAGACCATTCCTATAGTTAGGTCGTTCCATGTCTTTAGGTCTTAGGTCGCTAATGAAGGGGAGTTAACACTCTTTTAGAGATATTTTTTATAATTTATGACCTTGCAGGTTATTGTTGTTCAGTTTATCTAACTGATTTGTTTAGCTCGACTGACCCGTGTATTTTATGCTCGGGTCAGGCGGAGATGTTTCAGGTTAGGTACTTTCGGACTTAGCCTATTTTGCTTCCGCATGGACTATTCAGCTTGCTCCTTTTTGTTATAGATTTTGTGTAGTCTCTTTTTGTTGTAACTCTGATATATGTATTCTTTTGGATTCGTCTGTATATTGTGATTTGCTATACCACTTGACGTGTATCAGTTTGTATACTCTGTTATGTATCAATATATGTGTATATGATGATCTACTGTTCTGTGATGTATATGACATTTGAGTTGTTATATTCTGTTCTGATAGATCCTCCAATCACCTATGGTTTTGTTTTAAGTATTCATTGGATATGTCGACCTGCTTGGTATGTCTATTGTCGATGTATTCAATAGATAGTTAGAGAAAGGCTATAGATGGTCGCTCCTAACCGGCCTTATTCTCCGTGTTAGTTGACGGCATTACCCTGTAGTGTCCTTGGCTAGCGTGGGTATAGAGGTGGGGAGTCACACATTCACACCAAGACTTGCATAGTTGCAGTAGCTATCCAACATAGTTTTGTGTTTCACCTCTCTGTGTTCAGCTCTCCCTTGATATCTTAATATGCGAGTTTCAAACATGGACACCTCAATATCTCAATCGCCTTTACCATTTTTCATATCCTGCTTGCACATCATTTGGCTTTTCCAACATGTGAGTCATAATTGTCACTTTTCTCCAAATATGTAATTGCAATATATCAGGATTGATATAAAAATGTAAAATGTACAGTAAAGTAAAACATCAATTTTATATAGGAATTATGATGCACTGACAAACTTTCAGGTTAAATGATAATTAATCCCGAATTCCGAAAAAATCAGACTAATTGTTATTAATAGTTGAATACTTTGTTGTCCATGTTTTTCATGTGCTTTGTGAGCCAAACTTGTTGTTGAGACTTGGGAGATTTTCTATTCCTCCCAAAAAGAATGATTTTTGTTCAATGGCTCTGCTGTCAGAGGGTACCACTGACTATATCATGTCTATATCAATATTTGAACGATCAATTGTTTACACATATAAAATATAAGTCACTAAAAAAATAATCACTTGCTTAGTATATCATTAAAAACAATGAAAACAGCCAACAAAATATTGAATTTAAGATATTCTGAAAAATGAATTGTACCTTGAAATAAGAGGACTGCAAAATCACCAATATTTAAAGTTGTATGCCAAAATAATTCGAAACAATTTGATTGTAGCCATAGATATAGTGATGTAGGAATGAGGTTATTCGCGATGCAAGCAATGGTTGTGTCGTCGTAATAAAAGGTGTTGTGAAAGAAAAAGCAGTTTGTAAAGATAAATGAAAATATTGCCCAAAGCTATTAATACTACAATAGACTTCTTCAGTCGGCATACACTAAATTTGAATATTTTTTGATACTGCAATAAATTGACCAACATTTAAAAATACATAGAACTCTTATACATAATAGTCATTAAAAATAAAAAATCAACCAACGTGTATAAATGGTATTAAGCACATGGCAATGTGGGTTGAAAAGCTTAAGGAAAAAACTCACTATTGTCATGCTTAACTAAAAATAAAATCGATAGCAAACAATGAACATATTTATATTTTGTGGTTTACCATATGCATGCCAAGTAACTCAAAAAGTCAACTATGAATACCAGGGAATCAATTCACGTCCCAAATAGAAAGTGAGTACAACATGTAAAAAAATGTTAAATACATAATGCTTCTAAAATGAAGAAATCAAATTAAAAAAATAACATAAACCTATGTCAACGATTCACATCTTAAATAGACATGTATTAGTATATAAATGATGAATATGACATGATAGGAAAAAAAGCTAATACTATATTTTTTACTGTGAAAAAAATACCTATGCAGTACATGGTAATAAAGTAGTGCAATGAAATATGATTTGTAGAAATCAATAGTATACGTAGTCTTAAAGAACTCTAAAACCATTTTAGATCATATAGAGGATTGGACTTGACTTTAATAATCATTTAAAAGTAGTCCAGTTCATATTTCAGTATCCCAATCAAAATAAAATTGAGTACTAAAATTGCTATCGATACAGTGAACAACCTATGTACGTGCACATGTAACCTAAGATACAAATCAGACTTCAATACTCAAACAACCTATATACATGCTCATGTAAGTCAGAAGGATGAAATATTTCAAAACAGGCAATTGTTTGGTCCATTGAATGAAACAATTCTCAACTAAAAAATGTAACAGCACTTAAAGAAATAGAAACAACAGAAGTTATCCATCCAAATAGATCTAAACAAAACTAAAAAGAAAATCCTAAAGTTATCAATCAACATTAACCGAGATTGATATTAATGGGATAGAAAATAAAAATAACCTTAAACTGAATTATAACAAATAAATCATTAAGGAACCCAATACTAATCAAAATTCGAAGGAGCTAATGAAAATCAACGAATATTTACCTCGTATTGGAGGTTAATGGATGTCGTATAAAGGATGAGTTAGAATAATTCTTTATCGACATTGAATCACCCAATCGAAGCTAATTCTATGCTTAATCGACACTTGAAGTTTGAGAAGACGATAGCTCACTAACAACAGTTTAACAGGAAATCCGTAGGCGCTAATCGGTCGATCCATGATCGATAATGCACGTAAAGGTGAAGAAGACGCTAAATCTGGAATTGCAGTGAACTAACCCTAGTTTGCGATTGCGAACCTGCAGTGGTGACAAAATCGACTTATTTCTTTGAGTGACGAAGGAGAGTTAGATTTTTTTTTAGTTTTGGGAATGTAGATAGAAGAAAAAACATAGAAGGTGTAGTATGGGTATTTCAAAAAGACGCGATTGGTTGCCTATTCATTGAATTCTTATTATTAGTAGTAAAGATACACACACACTACTTTCAATATTAAAACTACTTAAGTTGGAAATGTTATGATTTAGATTTAATGAATTTAAATGCAAATATTTTGATATGATGGTTTAATATATTTTGTGGTTATGATTTCGAAAGCAAGTATGATTTCGAAAGTGATATGATTTTGAAATCGAATATGATTTTGAAAACGATATGATTTTGAAATAAATATGATAATTTGATATGAAGTATGAACTATTTGAAATGATTATAAAAGTGATTTTATAAAATGACCACGTGGTGAAGTAAGCGTTTGGTTGTTAAGGAGACCAGGATCAGATACTGTCAAACTCTCTGCCAATCTCGAAAACCAGTTTAACAACTTTGTACATGGTGGAGATTTCAGAACGAAGTAGGATGGTTTGACGAACGATTCTATACGAGGTATTAACGCAGTCCTGACTTCCACGAGTTAGCTTGATGTGGCTAAAACATGAGCTATACCGGGCCAAGTGAGATCGCATCTCCGATGAAGCATGCTTCTTCGATACCATTCTATTACTTTGTGATTTGATTGGGTCCACCTTCGATTTGGGAGCGTGTCTCGAGGTGAGCGGTAGTACCTGTTATACATTACCACCAGTCCAGGTGTGCAAAACGGTAGAATCCTACCCTAGGCATTGCCTCGCATGCCTTGTCACATGACTTATCGCGCCTTCTACTAGTTTGGTTTGTACCGTACCTATAGAGTGCCCTCTGATAGCCCTCTAGTTTAGGGAGGAATTACGGCACTCTATTGACTATGAGAATATATAAAAATATGTTAAAAGGGATAGGGTAACGCCTTAACGCTATTTTAATAGTTTACTTTACTATAGACATTATATATGTAACGTATTGTACTATGTTTGTAGATAGTTTAACGGATCCTTAAAGGATGGAATCCCAAACATCCTTTAAGTTATTTGCATTTCATTTGACATTTCACTTGAGTTGATTTATTGGTATAAGAATATTAATCTTGACTCAAGTGTTTTGTGTTTTGCTTTATGCTCGGGTCAGACTGAGTGTTACAACATTTAAGACTAACCTATGGAGCTTGGAGCTTTGCTTGAAGATCCATCTCTTTCTATTCAGCTTCAGTTATTCTAGTTGTTCCCGTTGTTTTGTGCAAACTTGTCATTTTATTTTGTATTAACACTTGTATGTATTGGATATCTGTTGTATTTTGTTTTATACTCTGATGTTTCTATAGTAGCTTCAGAACAACTATTTATATATTCCGCTGCTTATTATTGTATTACTCTATATCTGTGATTCTGTGATTGATTTTGTTTACTACATATGCTAAGTTTTTTCAATTATAAATTAACAATCTATTGTTTTGAGAAATTCAAGTCTAACATGAGTGGATGATTGGTGATTTGTATGGTTCGAAATGCCAGGTCGTTACAATTTCATCAACCAACGTCACCGCAATATTCTTGTTTGATACTATTTTTCTTGCCTTGCCTTCTTTAGTACTAATATTGCAGTGACATGGCTTCCTATAGTATTTATTAATAGGTTGGACAAACTTTTAATAGATTACATTGATTTATTTTAACATATACACTGTTAATAATAAAATTTTGGTGGGTTTGATTAAAACGATAGCAAAATAAAATCACTTTACTAACCAAGTATAGTCATCCAATAGATAATTTTAAATTTATCAATCAATCAAGCACCCAATAATTTAAATTTAAACATTTAATTTAAATATGGCAATCCAAATGAGTGAGAAATTGTCATCTTGATTTTTTTTTAAATGGCCAATCATTCCAAATAAATCCTAGGTCATAGCCTATGTCCTTATGAATCCAACACTTCTGGCATCATGCAAATTTTGACCTCGGATACAAAGTTATTAAATTTTCAATTATCGATTTCAAACTGAAATTTATTTAAATTGATTACTTAATTAACAAATTACCATATTAATCATAAATGGTAAAAAGAACTCAATTACCTTATCCTTCCCCTCTACGCACTGCCGGAAATACGTGACTGCCCCCCATCATCGTCTGCCTCGAACCAACCTCTCGCTGTCCCAAAATTTGCTACGCCAATACTTCCCCCATGCTGCCGACACTCGACATTAGCCTCCACTTCGCTTTCCCTCAATCCCCTAGGCTTCTAACTCAAAGTCGAGTTCGTTGAACACGAGCAGTGCCTCGCTCGACATTACGCCCTCCTCCTATCTCCTCAGGTCGCGCACCCTGGCCTGCCTTCTCCATTGCCACCACGCCTGCAACCGAGGTCGACACTACCATCGCCGCACGCGAGCGCGAGTGCGTCCAACCCTAGACACGCTCGCAGTGGATGCAAACCACCTTCCCAACCTTAACCGCGCCTCTTCTCCTCCCTTGCACCATCGGCTACGAGCGCGACGCGCTCGATTACCCTATCGCCTTCAATCGATTACACTTTTTTTATTTTGAGAACGCGATTTTGTTTGAACTGAACATAAGAGAGATCGTGATTTTGACGGATACTATTTTTTTCTTTAGTTTTCATTCGATTTTTGATTTCATTGAAGAGAAAAGGAGATTCGATTTTAAACGTGAAAGGCCTATACATAAAGGTGGCGTGTTGCGAAGGTATATTCACCGAGTGTGAAGTGGACAGCCCAGTCCAATCAAGAGAAATAATTTATTTAAATTTTCAAAATATCTCAATTCATCCCGATTACATAACTAAAAATCACGAACCCTTATCGAGACATGCCGTTAGATGTTTATAATGTTATACCCCTATTCCAAACGCAATGGAAAAAGTTTCGAGTCTAAATTCGATCGTATGGAGATGATAGCCTTTTGGAACCAATTATTATATTGAATTCGATATTAATTTCAACACGTTTCTATACCGTACGGCCAAACGATTACTCCAAACGCTACGAAATTTGAAATCCGATAATAATACATTATTACGGATCCAATGGAACTAGTTTCGTTGAATTCCGAGACTGTGCCTCTGATCACTATTTTAAATGTCAATTTGAATAAACTATTTTTAAAATTGAACAGATCACTTTTAAATTCAATTTTAAAACTTTTATTATTTTCATTATTATTAATATAAAGTTTACAAGCCTTTAAATAATTTTTTTTATCGGACTCAAAACTCAAGATACAATAATTTAACTAATTAATTATAATTTCAATAATTAAATTATCCAACAAATTGCTATATTTAAATTCTGAATTTATTTTATAAATAAACCCAATTTTTTATATTCAAAATTAATTTATAATTTAAATTCAGCATTTAAAACCATTTAAATATTCAAAATCGAACAATGAAAAAAATCTAGGCTGTTACATTGGCTACGAAGGTGAAGATAAAAATGGAGCAATATGGAGATTCCTAGCAAAGATCCAAATGTAAAGCAAATCCAACAAAGCTTAGATACGAACACGAATCAATAAATTGTTTCAACTACTTCCAAACAACACAAGATCTAAACTATGGACAAACCTGAAACTATGTCATCTTTAAAACAATATACAGACCAGAATATTACTAAATATGTAAAAGTGACAAACTAGGAAGTTGTTAAAAATTCTTTTCTCCCCACTTTCAATAAAATAATCGCTCAAATAGCTTCGTCCTTGAGGAAGTTATGGTCAAAACAAACAGAGGTGTTTTCTAAGTAGAAAATCTGTGTTCAAAAATAGTTCGAAAAGATTGAGATTTTGGCAAAGAAAATTAAGGAATTTGAAGAACTGATATAAAAGAAAGTTGAAGGCACTGGAAAAATAAATGGTTTGAAAAAAGTATCACATAATTTGACTTATTCCCGAAGGAGATATGATTGATACAATATGGGGTATTTACGGCCAAAACTAGACCCGAGAAAGGACTTGAAAAATGGAGTTTTTGATATAGAAATATTCGAAATAGGAAGAAGGGTTCAACAACAAAGTTGTTGCCATTGAAATTATACACGGTTTCAGAAAATAATTATTTGATTTGGAGACGTTAATGGAATGTAGAAGCCATGGAAATAATGGGAAGAAAGAGGGAAAATAGGGAAAGGGAAAAGAAAGGAAAAGGGAGAAAGAAGAGGAGAGGGAAGGTGGAAGGAGATGGCCTTGAAGATGGTGTGAAGGGCGGTGGCTATAAGGGAGGAGGAAGGGTTGAAGGAGAGGAGGATATGAGTTTTGATTTGTGAGGTTTTCGGAGTTTTAGATCTTGAGTTCTCTGTAGATATTGAGGAGAAAGAAGAAGTGTGCAGAGAAAGTTTCTCAGAAGAAAAATGATGTACGTATATGTTACCAGATATGAAACATAAAGTCGTAGGAAAAGTGATGCTTGCATTACAGACTAGAGTCTTCTTGTTAATCACGGCTTATTAGACCAAACAAACCCAATATGCCTTAGCCAAATAAAACACAACTAAACAATATCAATTCATGTTAATTTTTCACAGTAATTCAAATTTTTAGAGCAATAGGAATTTGATTTTGATGAAATGAAAAGTGCATGGAATATCAGAATTCAATCTAGTATCATATAAAAGAGTAAAATTTTAAAATTCAAATTTAAAATTTTCAACAAAAAGTCGATCTTTGACTAAGTTTGACCAAAATTTGAAATTTCACAAAATTTTAATTCTATTAAATTTGGTGAAATAAAACACTCAACATCACAAATTCATTTTTTTTATATTTAATTTTTATTTAAATTCAAAATACTGCCATTTTAAAGTTGTTAAACGTTACGGATCGTTACACTTTATCTTTATTAAAAGATGTAACATCAATTAATCAATATTAATTTGTTTCCCCTTATCATATTTAAAAGGTTAAATGCCATTAACTAAGCATCCAATTCTCATCCAATTACATACAAACATACATCCTTATTATTCAATCAACAATACCCTATGAATTATATTAACATAAGTTTACATTTTATTACATTCATCATTTTACCGTTAACATCTTTTACCATATTAACTGCAATAATTAATTATATAAATTTTCATTGATTTCCAAATTAATTCCTAACATATTACATAATGAGATGATAAATGAACAATTGTTACCTCTAAGTAATTTAATCATATTTGTAAGTTTATTATCTACAACAAATGTTATGACTACTTACACATCGCTGATTATATTCAATTTCAATTAACAACATATAATTCCAATATTCAATTTCCTTAATTCCATTAATTACCCATTTAATATTCAAACGGACAAATTAATGAGAAGATAATTACAACCATTGTTTATAATAATAGTTCATTTCCATTATCTTACCAAGGGTTATAATAAAATGATTTTATGTTCTATATTAACCTATTCCAATCAATTACATATAATCTCATCATTAAATGCATCATTTAATTTATTTCATTATTTACAATTATAACCAAATAACCTTACAATTATATCCATTTATTGAAATTGGATTAAACTGGTTATCAATTACATTAAATCAACATTATTATATTACATTCTAATTGTTTTACCATTACAAATCATGCATTTTAATTTCTTACAATATTAATATTTCAAAATCTTATTAAACTTAATATTTTAATTACCGAAAAATACGGGTCGTTACACTCTTCTCCACTCAAAACTTTTCGTCCTTGAAAAGGGAAAAGGAGGAATTAAGGGATTAATATATTTTATTCGAAGTATTCAATTTATATACAATTAACATAATTAAGTATTTTAAATAAAATATACTAATTAATAAACGATCAAATCTTCATATTCAAGTTTACTAAAGTTTGAAAAAATGTTTTCACTTCCTCAAAAAGTTTCTAAGTCTAAAATTCATGGAAAATTTCGGTAGAGTCTCCTTTGTACGGAGAGGTCCGAATAATAATAATAACATCAATAGTAATCGTGTGTGTGTGTATCGTATTTGAAAATAAAATATCCCAATCATGGGAAAACAATATAATATCGCTAGAAAACTTTAATCCGAAAACGTACGTATTTGTCGAGCAAACAACGCTTATTTATGAAACAAAAGCAATAGCTATTGCTTCCATAAACCTGCATTTCATTTATATAATCCAAAATAGGTTAATAATTATGCGAAAAGAGACATATTTAAGTTGTTTAATGTGCAACAAAAGAAAATCACTATAAAACACATACAATCAAACAATACAACCATTATATGCAACCACGGAACTCATCATACATTCATAGCAACCAAAATCAATGGTTTGTTTAGTTCATAAACTTTTAATTATACAAAGGGTGATAAATAAACTATCAAGTGTATCCTACGCTCAACAGCCTTCGGTACTCAGTCTGACCCGAGCGTGAAGCAAAACACAAAACACTTAAGTCAGGATTAACACTCTTATATTAATAAATTCAACTCAAGTGAAATGTCAACTGAAATACAAGTAATTTAAAGGATGTTTGGGATTTCCATCCTCTAAGAATCTGTGGAACTATCTACTACGTAGTAATATACGCTATTATAATATGTCTAAAGTAAAGTAAACTACGAAAATAGTGTTAAAGTGTTATCTATATCCCCCTTAACACATTTTATATATTCTCGTAGTCTATACAATGTTGTATGCTCCTCCATAAACTAGAGGTTTACCCAGAGGACACCACATAGATAAGGTACAAAATAAACTCGTAGAAGACGCGATAAGGCATGTGTCAAGGCATTCGAGGCAATGCCAGTGTAGATATACCATTTGCGTATTCGAACTGGTGGTAATAGCAGCTACTACCGCCCACCTCATGACACACTCCCAAATCAAAGGTGCACCCAATCAAATCACAAAAGCAATAAAAAGGCATCGAAGAAATGTGACCGGTAGGAGGAATGACCTCACTTGGCTCGGCGTGGCTCCTGTTTTAGCCACATCAAGCTAACTCACGGGAGTCGGGACTACGTAAATACCATATAGAATCGTCACCAAACCATCCTACTTCATTCTCGAATCTCCACCTCGTACACAGTTGTTAAAGTGATTTTCGATATTGGCAGAGAGTATGACAATATCCGATCCCGGTCTCTTTAACAACCAAACGCTTGTTTCACACTGTGGCCATTTCATTTAAAATAGTTCATACTTCATACCAAAATATCATATTCATTTCAAAATCGTATCAATTCAATATCATTATTCACTTTAAAACAATATTCATTTCTAGAATCGTAACACTTAAAATTTTTATAGCACTTTCGAAATCATAACACTTTTGAAATTATAATACTTTTGAAATCATAACACTTTGGAAATTCATAACACTTTCGACTGAAATAGTTTAGATATTGAAAATAGTATATATATTAAAATAGTTATAAATTAAAATAATTTATATATTAAAATAGTTTATATATTAAAAATAGTTTATATATATTAAAATATTTTGTATAATAAAAATAGTTTCTTCCAATTTCATAAATCGATTCAAATCACCTCAAATTCCAAAAATTTAATTTAATTCAATCCCAGTTCAGCAATTTCAATTCAATTCAACTTCTCACTGAACCATTTTAATTTATGTCAATTTCAAATATAGATTTCAAAGTTTAAATATTCAAACATTTGCAATATAGGTTTCATTTATATTTCAACATTCGATTTTAGTTTTATTCAAATTGGAAAATAATTACTTAATAAGAATTAAATAAAATCTCAATTTATAAATTTAAGTTAACATTAAATATTCAGTCTCAATTTTACTTAAAGTTGAGAATATTCATTTAATCGCTTTTTATCAAATCAAGTTATAAATCATATCTTTCAAATATCTCAAACTAATAAGTTCAATTCAATTCTTATTTAAATTCAATTACTAACCAATTTAAATTTCAAGCCAGCACTAATTATCTTCCAGCCTTTATTATTAAAGTTATAAAAAATCTAATCAATCAAGTTAAATTTTCATTAAGTTAAATCTTATTATTAAATGTATTTTGTATTAAATCTTATTTCATATATATATATATATGTGTGTGTGTGTGTGTGTGTGTGTGTGTGTGTGTATGTATATATGCAACATCCCAATTTTTATCAAATTTAAAATTAGTAATTAATATAAATTTTAGGATTAAATTTTGGAATTAATTTGAATTTTTCAAAAACAAATGAGATAAGTATTGATATATATATATATATGTGTATATATATGAATAGATTTGAATTTGAATTGAAATTCAAAAATAAAATTCTTAAAAATATTTGGATTTAAAAATAGTATGAATGTGATTATTTATTAATGAATAATTTAGTTTCAAATTATTTTCTTTATAGGTCATATATACATATAAATAAGGAAATGTACTTATGAAATAAGAAAATGTAGTATAAAGTTTATTTTGAAAACATTACTAACATAAAAATACAAGTGTTAGGATTTGAGCATATAAAATTACAAGTGTGAACATATTAACATATAACTAGACAAGTGTTAAATTTTTAACACAGAAAATTAACAAGTGCCATTCTATTTTTATTTTTGAAATAATTAATAAAAATAAATTCAAGTATATATACCTCTCCTACCTTTCTCATTTTCTTTAGTAACTTTCAAAACAAAAACACAAGAAACAAATCTGAGAAAAGTAAAAACCAGAAAACAAAATTCAAAACAACCTTTGTCAATTTTAAAACCTGAAGCCTGAATTCATTTCAAACCCGGGACTCAACAAATCAGTAAAACAAATTCAAGAAAAAAAATCATATCAAGCCAAGATTCAACTCATTCAATCTGATTTAAGAACAAGTTAATTCAACATCAAATAGAGATTCAACTCAATAAAGATCAAGCGAGCTCTAGTTTTCAAATAACAGATCATAACCAAAACAAGTTTTCAGATTTTCAAAAGCAAGAACATTTCCCAGGCTCTCTATTCTTCCTTAAAAAGGTGAGTAAACCTTTTCAAAATATGGATTTCAATCTATTGTTTGCAAACATGCTTGAAGTAATATTGTAATTTTTTTGCATGTATCCCAATATGTGTGTGTGTGTGTGTGTATAAGTGGATATGGCTGTGCATGTCTGTACACATGAAAATGCACTCTGTTCTAGGTTCCCAGTTTTCAAAACCTGTTTGAAAATCCAAATCTCATTCTCTAATCCTCTATAGATCTTGATGTTTAAATAAAACATGTTATAATTGGCAAGATTTATTTCTAAAAATATTTTAAAATATTAAAAATAAATAGGTTTACAGGGAAATATAAAAACATAGTAGAATCTAAATTTGTTTAAAACTTAGTTGATTAAAATTTGGGTTTTGATTGCATGATCCTGTTCGTCTTCATAAACTATGATTTTTACTGATAAATTCATGAATTTTAAGTTGGAAAATTACAGGCATTCATGAGTTGAACGGAAAGTCTATTTTGGGGAAATTCTGGTGAACGGAGGATGTTTGGACCTCGAGATTGTGGGTGGAGTTTGCGAGGAGGTCTGTGATGTCGGTAAAAATGGTTGGGTAGATTTATCAACCACTGTGGTGGTCGGACGACAAAATTTTAGGGTTTTAACCCAGTTTTTAGTCGATCATGTTCTTGAGGCAATGGCGTCGTCAACGTCGAATCGGACTACACGGTGCGAGGGGAACCGAGGCATTAGTCGTTGACGAAGATTTGGACACGGTTGCATGGCCTCTGGTGGCCTAAGGCGGCGGGGCGAATCAATTTACTTGATCGAAGTTTTGTTCCAGTTTGGGTTAGATGGCCAATCTCGAGTTTGTCAATGTTTTGGGTTTTTGGTAGTCGTGAGGCTCGGGGAGGTTGTCGCTGACTATTGAGTGTCGCGACATCGATCGGAGGTGGTCAGAGTGGTGTGCAACGTGCACATGACCCAGATTTGTGTTAGTAGCCTGGATGAGGAAAAAAGGTGGATGTCTTGAGGTTGACTTCGGGAAATCTTGCTGCTGGCTTGAGTTTTGATCCGGGTTTTCGTGTGAGTTAGCACGAGCTAAAGAGGTTTAAAGTTTTAAAATAAAAACAAAGTAAAAAAAGGGAGGGGTTTACTCGGGCATGACTTGGGGAATATTGGTTTTAGCTCGGGGGTGGACTCGAGTCGGTCTCGGATCAGTATAAAACAGTTTCAAAATTTAAAAACAAAATTCGAATTTTAAACATGTTTAACTTGTACTCTTAAATAATGATTTTGTTTAAGATTATAAAAGTAAATTATTTCAAAAGTAATTAAGTTTAATTCATTTAAATTTATGACATTATTTATTAATTCTTTATTTATTTTAAATAAATAATGTAATTAAAAAATTTAATTAAGATGAAATGTTGTTTTAATTTTTAATTAACCTTAATCCTTTGAATTAATTTATGTGTTAATAATGATAGATTATGAGGTTTATTAATTAAAGATTTAATAATAATTAAATGATTAATTAAGATAAATGATTTATAATTACTTAATAATTAAAAAATAAGTAATTAAAGGTTAATTAATTATTAATTTAAGGTTAATTAATTTGTAATTAAAGATTAATTAATTAATGTAATTAATTAAGAAATATTTAATTAATGAAAGTGATTAACATTAATTAACTAATAATTAAGGACTAATTAATTTATAATAAGAATAATTAATCATTAATTAAGGATAATTAATGAAATAATTAAGCAATTAATTAATTATAATCACACTATTAATTCATCTTACTTGTAGATGATTGATTATTATTGAATGCCTTAAATTGGTTGATACCTCTGATATGTGATTGTGATACTTTATGATGTGAATTGCTGTGAATTGAACTGTGATATCTGTGATATATTTCTGTATGAATGCGAAAACTGTTGGCCTTTAAACGACATTTGAATTTTGATGCGATAAGGAGTCGGATTCCAGATGGTTATGCGAAACCCATATCGAATCTTAAATGGTGAATCTTTATGATTTGTGTATCCACGTGTTTTTAAAATAAACGCTCATTATTCGGATTAGCCGAAAGAGGACTTTGTGTCATAAAACTCATTCCGAATAATGATACGACGAATTAGAGTGCATTTGAAGATGGTGGTGAATACCGGGTATTTTCGAGAATGAAAGGATTACCTGTCGATTATCTCTGCAATGAGTTGCTCTGATATAGAGATCTCCATATGTGATGGGGAGTCCGGTCGGGATTGTGCATACCCGGATTGCAAGGGCTTCTTCGTTTATTGGACGAAGTGCCTTCGGTTCCCTTCAGACCCAGGATGGACTTGTATCGTTGTATGTCTAACATTACACTTTGAGATATAAAGCTGATTTCTATCAAATACATTTTTGTTTGGTAGCGGAGAATTTATTCTCTTAGCTTAACACCGTTCTCCGAGATGTACGAGCTCAGAGGTTATGTAGTTGATGGTTATTAGTGATATGCTCCCAATTTAGTAGTGTGGCATGCTGAGTGCTGATCGTTTATTGATCAAAGCATGGCTTTTGTGAAAAGCGTAGCTTTGTGGACGAGACTTCGTCGAACCTCACAACCCGGAAATGGTCAAAACAGGAAGGATGCGACAAGATTACGGGGGTAGTGCCCATTAGGGTATGTGCATTTCCTTCTGGATAAAAAGTGGTATCATGGTATGGAGCCCAGATACTTAACATATGTGGTTGTTGGAATTTGTTGGTGTTGGGATCCTCGGATAAAGGTCAGTTACGACTGGGTGATGGCGTACTCATGACAGTTAGTTACCTAATTACAAAGGTAACCTAGCCTTATGTTGGTAGAGAGTTGGTTAAGTTCTCAGGGCGTCCGTCCAGAGGATTACCCATTCGGTGAGGAAGTTTCTTAACCTGATCATTGTTGGAAATCCAATCATTCAATATGAGCCCTGTATGGTTTTAGTTGTAGAACCTGCCATTTAACATGGTAGCTATAGTAGGTATACTATAATGGTACGTATGCTGGCTAAGATTAATATTATACTTTCGAAATATTTTCTACACTATGCACTAATAATAATATCAAAGAGTTTTAACATATTAAGCCTGTTTGACTTATATAAGGAGAAATCTCCCCCAAGTATGTGATTGCATTGTGTGTGTGCCAGGAGGCCTTATGGTAGTTTCTTCTTCCAAAAGCATGAATGGATTTTTTTTAAATTGTTTTTGTACAACAACTATTTTTGTTTACTCATACCAGTCCCATGACTGACCTGGAGTTTATTATTCCCTTCCTAAACTCTGGGTGCCTATAATATTCCATACAAGCAGCCTAGAAGCAGGATATCCGTGTTTTGGAGCTAGCTTGGATAGTAGAAGTAGATTCTAGAAGTCTTTTGGAGTTTTTAGTTTGGAAGCTATCGGATTTTGGAAGCTTTTGGTTTGAAGTCTTTGGAGTTTGATTTGAAGGTGCTTATACTGGATTTTCGCTCTTGATCTCTTTCTTTTGAAGACTCTATTGGAGTTATTATAGCTTTGTTGTCATTTCTGTTGTGGTGTTATCCTTTTGTTGTTGTATAATGTATAGCACTTTGATGATAGTGTTAAATTGTTGTAATCAAATATTGTATCAATGTTGTATCCGTGTGTTGTTTATCAATGAATTTCATTTTGTCTCCACTGTTTTGTATTCATCTAATGTTGTTATAAGCTCCACCAAACTGTAATTTGACGTTTGAATCTTC
Organism: Allium cepa; assembly: GCA_030765085.1. Taxonomy (NCBI): domain Eukaryota; kingdom Viridiplantae; phylum Streptophyta; class Magnoliopsida; order Asparagales; family Amaryllidaceae; genus Allium; species Allium cepa. The sequence goes on along the minus strand of CM060932.1, from coordinate 876,619,067 downwards.
GGCATTCGAATACAAGTGAAGTATTTTATGTCGATTTTTTGAACGTTGGATTTTGGGCCGTGACAAGTGGTATCAGAGCTAAAGGTTGAGTAAGAACTTTAGCTTTGGATTATAACACATTAGGTGACTCATTAGAGATAGGGTTAGAAATACCCTAGAATGAGTATATCCCTAAGATATCTCATCCGTATGGCGTAAATCAAGTTTTCTTACTATTTACAGATAGTGAGAATGAACACTAGAAGAGGACGAAGTAGGGGACGGGGAAGTACCACTTCAACTGGTCAAAGTCCTGTAACAATGGAAGTAGCTATTCCCACTCAACCTCAGCCGAATCTAGCTGATTTATATCAAAGTTTTTACAGACTGGTGGAAAGCCATCCACAGGTAAGGAGTCTATTATCGAGGCACATGCCTAGATTCGATCGTGCGAAAGGATTTTTAGAGGATTGAAGTTGGAAGATGACCAGATGAGATTAAAGCTTCTTGGCAACTCCAAGAGGAAGCTCTAGCCTGGTGGGAGACTATTACAGTGGATGAGCCAGAGGATGAGTTCACTTGGGATTGATTCAAAGAGGTGTTGGAGAAATGTTATATGCCTTCTACTGGTATCTTTAGAATGTACTAGGAGTTCACAGACTTGAAGCAAGGGAGCTTATCGTTTGAAGAGTACTTGAATAAGTTCAACGAGTTATCTCGATTTGGTTCGGAATTGGTGAATACACCTTTGAAGAAGAATGAAAGATTTATTCGGGGAACGAATAAGAAATTCCATGAGAGGGTGACTGCCCACGTGAAGGAATCTTTTTCTGACTTGATAGACATGGGTTATAGATATGCTACCCTGGACAAGCAGGAAGTTTCGGAGGAGAAAGGAAGTGCAAGCAATCCGAATTGGAAGAAAAGGAAGTTCGGCGGGAAGAAACCATGGCAAGGCAAGGACAAGAAGAATAATCAGGAGAATTAAACGAAGGACGTTACTTGTTTTAATTGTTTAGAGAAGGGCCATTACTCAAGTAGATGTATGAAGCCTAAGAAACAAGGAAAGAAGGATCAACCCATAAAGACAAATCAGGGAGCAAGGGAATGCTATTACTGTCACAAGCCAGGTCACATAGTTAAAGATTGTTCGAAAATGAAGCAAGATCAAGTAGCAAAGGTTTATGCGATCAAAGATAAACCTTCAACCTCTGGAGCAGACAAAGGAAAAGAAGTTTAAGAAAGTAACCTTCTTATTTATGATAGAGTTGTTAGGGTTTTGTTCGATACTGGAGCCAGACATAGCTTTATCTCCCAACATACCGTAAATGAATTAAAACTTGAACTCGAATTTGTCGATGAGCCCATTTGTGTGAAAATTTTGGTTCGTGGCCTTATGAACCTTTGTCTACGATGTAGAAAGGTTCCTATCTCGTATTCTCATCATCGATTTCCTATCAGTCTCTTTGTCCTCGACTTTATTGAATTTAAAATCTTACTTGGAATGAATTGGTTAACCAAGTACGAAGCTAAATTAGATTGTAACAATTGAACGATTTCGGTCAGTACTAATTTTGGGAATTTTATTGAAATTTCTTGTGAGGATCCGAGCCCTTAAAGGGGTAAGTTGATGTATACTTTGGGATATGCCCTAGTTTGGAATCTATACCTATTGTCTGGGAATTTTCAGACGTATATGAAGAGGTTAAATCTTTGCCTCTGTAGAGGGAAATTGAATTCAGAATCGACTTGGTTTCCAATGCTCGTCCTGTTGTTCATGCAAGTCGTAGGATGGCACCAAGGGAAAGAATAGAGCTAGTCAAGCAAACACTAGATTTGCAAGAGAAAGGATTAATATGTCCCAGTGTTTCAAGTTGGGGTTCAACCGTGGTGTTTGTAGCCAAGTCTGACGGATCCTTGAGATTGTGTGTGGACTACCGCGATCTCAATAAATTAACTCTTAAAAACAATTTTCCTTTGCCCGGAATCAACAATCTGTTCAATCAGTTGCATGACGCTCGATTCTTTTCAAAGATGGATCTAGCTCAAGGATTCCATCAATTGCGAATTGCTGAAGACTGTATTTACTTAACTACTTTCAGGGGTCCTAACACATTCTATGAATGGTTAATCATGCCTTTCAGACTAACCAATGCTCCCGCATATTTCATAGACTTGATGACCTGTGTATTCCAAGAGGTATTGAATAAATTCGTTCTTATGTTTATTGACGATATTTTTGGTCTATTCTAAAACTGAAGAGGAGCATGTTGAACATTTGAGAATTGTTTTGGAAATATTGAGGAAGAACATTCTATTCGCCAAATTTTCTAAGTGTCATTTTTGGGTCAAGGAAGTTAGATTTCTATATCATATTATCACTGAAGAGGGAATTTCTATAGACCCGGGCAAGGTTTCCGCTATTCTAGACTTGAACCAACCCACAACTCCGAAGGAAGTTAGAAGTTTTCTGGGGTTAGCTGGGTACTACAGAAATTTTTTCTAGGATTTCTCCAAGATAGCCAGTCCGTTATCTAAGATGACAATGAAAAATGCTAAGTTTGGTTGGACTCCAAAGTGCGAAGAAGCGTTCCAGGAGTTGAAGAAAAGATTGACTACCGATCCTGTTCTTGCTATTATTAATGGGAATCAAGGTCTATCTATTTATACAGACGCTTGTGGTGAAGGTGTGGGTGCTATTCTAATGAAGGAGGGTAGAGTAATTGCCTACGCGAGTAGACAATTGCGACCTCATGAGAAAAACTACCTGACCCACGATCTCGAACTTTTGGCAGTTATTTTCTCTTTAAAAATCTGGCGTCATTATCTTCTGGGTAAAAATCTCTTTCAGCTTTCCTAAAAATTTAGAAGTTTAACTTAACTTAATGTATATACTTAATAAACCCTCTTTCTTCTAGGTGAAAAATTCGAATTGTTCACCGACCATAAATCTCTGAAATATCTCTTTACCCAGAAGGATTTGAATTTGAGGCAACAATGTTGGTTGGAATTTCTAGCATCATACGACCTAGATATTCAGTACACATCCGGAAAAGCCAATGTAGTTGCCGATGCTTTGAGTGGAAGACATGCTACTCTTGCTTATCTTGTTGTCACTCCTACTCTTCTTGAGAAAGTTGCTAATAAGCAAAAAGAAGACAAGTTTCTTTAGGAAATTTATGGGAGGATTCGTCGAGATGAAGATTTTAGTTTTGGAATCGATAGTTGTGGAATTATTAGATTGAAAGGCAGAATGTGTGTTCCGGATATCCCAGATCTAAAACGGGAAGTGTTGGACGAGTGTCACAAGTCCAAACTTAGTATCCATCTAGGGATTAATAAGATGTATCAAGGTATCAAAAGGACTTTCTGGTGGAAAAAAATGAAAATGGACATATCTATTTATGTCAGTCGTTGTGCAACTTGTCAGCAAATCAAAAGTGATCAAAAGAAGATGGCGGGTTTACTCCAACTATTGGAGGTGCCTAAGTGGAAATGGGATCAAGTGTCAAATGTGATTAAAAGATGATGTCGGGTTTACTCCAACCATTGGAGGTGCCTAAGTGGAAATGGGATCAAGTGTCTATGGATTTCATAAACGGATTGCCACAAACTCGAAAAGGTAATGACGCAATTTGGGTTATCGTGGATCGTCTGACCAAGACTGCCCATTTTATCCCAATAAAATCTACCCAGACGGCAGCAAATTTGGCAGAATTGTATGTGAAAGAAATTGTTCGTCTCCATGGAATATCGAGCAGTATAGTGAGTGATCGTGACCCGATCTTCACTAGAAAATTTTGGGAGGCACTACAAGCTGCACTAGGAACCAAGATGAACTTCAGTACAACTTACCATCCACAGTCTGAAGGGCAAACAGAAAGGATAAATTGAATCTTGGAAGACCTTTTGCGTGCTTGTATTCTTGACTTTGGCGGTTCATGGGAGGACCATTTGCATATGGTTGAATTCTCATATAATAATAACTATCAGGCCAGTATTAAAATGGCTCCTTTCGAAGCATTATATGGTCGTCCGTGTCGATCACCTGCATGTTGGATTGAGTTAGGTGATAGGCTCGTTCTTGGACTAGATATGATTAAGGAAGCTATTGAAAAGGTTGATTTTATTCGAAAGAAATTGAAAACTGCTCAAAGTCGTCAGAAAAGTTATGCTGACCGCAGGAGAAGATCTTTAGAATTCCAGGTTGGAGATTCAATTTTCCTAAAAGTGTCTCCAAAGCGTGGAATGTTGAGGTTTGGAAAGAATGTAAGCTGGCACCGTGATATATAGGTCCTTTTCCTATACTGGAGAGGATCGGTCCTTCGGCATATCGAGTATAGTTACCCAATTGGTTATCGAGTCTACACAATGTGTTTCATGTTTTTCACCTTCGGAAATATGTGCACGATCTAGACTGTATCATTGAAGATTTAAAGATCACACTAAATCTAGCATTTAAAGAGAACCGTTAAAGATCAATGATCGAGATGAAAAGCAGTTGAGAAATAAAGTGGTGAAACTGGTAAAAGTGCAATGGAGTGGTGATCCAAATGAATCTACATGGGAAACAGAGGATAACATGCAGAAGTCCTATCCCAAGTGTAGAGTGGATATTCAGGCTTAATCTGGTAAGCCATTTCTCTATCTTTTTATATGTATTCTTATATTCTTTGTTTGTCTCTCTCTCTTTCAAATTTCGAGGATGAAATTTTCTTAGGGGGGGAATATGTAACATCCCAATTTTTATCAAATTTAAAATTAGTAATTATTATAAATTTTGGGATTAAATTTTGGAATTAATTTGAATTTTTCAAAAACAAATGAGATAAGTATTGATATATATATATATATATATATAGATTTGAATTTGAATATAAATTCAAAAATAAAATTCTTAAAAATATTTGGATTTAAAAATAGTATGAATGTGATTATTTATTAATGAATAATTTAGTTTCAAATTATTTTCTTTAAAGGTCATATATACATATAAATAAGGAAATGTATTTATAAAATAAGAAAATGTAATATAAAATTTATTTTGAAAACATTACTAACATGAAAATACAAGTGTTAGGATTTGAGCATATAAAATTACAAGTGTAAACATATTAACATATAATTAGACAAGTGTTAAATTTTTAAACATAAAATTAACAAGTGTCATTCTATTTTTATTTTTGAAACAATTAATAAAAAGAAATTCAAGTCTATATAAACACTATCTCTCCTACCTTTCTCATTTTCTTTAGTAATTTTCAAAACAAAAAAAAAAGAAACAAATCTGAGAAAAGTAAAAACCAGAAAACAAAATTCAGAACAACCTTTATCAATTTTAAAACGTGAAGCCTGAATTTATTTCAAACCTGGGACTTAACAAATCAGCAAAACAAATTCAAGAAAAAAATCATCTCAAGCCAAGATTCAACTCATTCAATCTGATTTAAAAGCAAGTTAATTCAACATCAAATAGAGATTTAACTCAACGAAGATCATGCAAGCTCCAGTTTTCAAATAACATATCATAATCAAAACAAGTTTTCAGATTTTCAAAAGCAAGAACATTTCCTATGCCCTCTATTCTTCCTTAAAAAGGTGAGTAAACCTTTTCAAAATTTGGATTTCAATTTATTGTTTGAAAACATGCTTGAAGTAATATGGTAAATTATTTGCATGTATCCCAATATATATATATATATATATATATATATATATATATATATATATATATATATATATATATATATAAGCGGATATGGCTGTGCATGTCTATACACGTGAAAATGCCCTCTTTTCTAGGTTCCTAGTTTTCAAAACCTGCTTGAAAAATCCAAATCTCATTCTCTAATCCTCTATAGATCTTGATGTTTAAATAAAACATGTTAGAATTGGCATGATCTTACTTCTAAAAATATTTTAAAGTATTAAAAATAAATAGGTTTACTGGGAAATATAAAAACACAGTAGAATCTAAATTTGTTCAAAATTTAGTTGATTAAAATTTGGGTTTTTATTGCATGATCATGTTCGTCTTCATAAACTATGATTTTTAATGATAAATTCATGAATTTTAAGTTGGAAAATTATGAGCATTCGTGAGTTGAACGAAAGTCTATTTTGGGCAAATTCTGGTGACCGGACGATGTTTGTACCTCGTGATCGTGGGTAGAGTTTGCGAGGAGGTCTGTGATGTCGGTAAAAAATGGTGGGTGGATTTATCCACCACCGTGGTGGTTGGACGACAACATTTTAGGGTTTTAACCCATTTTTTAGTCAATCATGTTCTCGAGGCAATGGCATCGTCAACATCGAATTGGACTACACCGGCACGAGGGGAATCGAGGCACTAGTCGTCGACGAAGCCTTGGACACGGTTGTGTCACCTCTGGTGGCCTGAGGCGGTGGGGCGAATCAATTTAGTTGATCGAAGTTTTGTTCCAATTTGGGTTGGATGGCCAAATCTCGAGTTCGTCAAAGTTTTGGGTTTCTGGGTGGTCGTGAGGCTCGGGGCGGTTGTCGCCGACGTGTTGAGTGTCGCGGCATCGACCGGAGGTGGTCGGAATGGTGTGCAACATGCACATGACCCGGGTTTGTGTCAGTAGCCTGGTTGAGGAAAAAAGGTGGATGTCTCGATGTTGTCTTCGGGAAATCTTGCTGCTGGCTCTAGTTTTGATCCGGGTTTTCGTGTGAGTTAGCATGAGCTAAAGAGGTTTAAAGTTTTAAAATAAAAACAAAGTAAAAAAAGGAAAGGGAGGGGTTTACTCGGGGAATATTGGTTTTGGCTCGGGGTTGGACTCGAGTCGATCTCGGATCAGTATAAAACAGTTTCAAAATTTAAAACCAAAATTCAAATTTTAAACATGTTTAACTTGTACTCTTAAATAATGATTTTGTTTAAGATTTTAGAAGTAAATTATTTCAAAAGTAATTAAGTATAATTTATTTAAATTTAAGACATTATTTATTAATTCTTAATTTGTTTTAAATAAATAATGTAATTAAATATTTTTAATTAAGATGAAATATTGTTTTAATTTTTAATTAACCTTAATCCCTTGAATTAATTTATGTTTTAATAATGATAAATTATGAGGTTTATTAGTTAAAGATTTAATAATAATTAAATGATTAATTAAGATAAATGATTTATAATTACTTAATAATTAAAGAATAATTAGTTAATGGTTAATTATTTATTAATTTAAGATTAATTAATTATTAATTTAAGGTTAATTAATTTATAATTAAGAATTAATTAATTAATGTAATTAATTAAGAAATATTAAATTAATGAAAGTGATTAAGACTAATTAATTAATGATTAAGGACTAATTAATTTATAATTATGAATAATTAATCATTAATTAAGGATAATTAATGAAAATAATTAAGTGATTAATTAATTATAATCACACGATTAATTCATCTTACTTGTAGATGATTGATTGAATGCCTTGAATTGGTTAATACCTCTGATATGTGATTGTGGTACTTTGTGATGTGAATTGCTGTGAAGTGAACTATGATAACTGTGATATATTTCTGTATGAATGCGAAAACTATTGGCATTTAAACGGCATTAAAATTTCGACGCGAAGGGAGTCAGATTCCAAATGGTTATCCGAAACCCACATCGAATCTTAAATGGTGAATCTTTGTGACTTGTGTATCCATATGTTTTTAAAATAAATACTCATTATTCGGATTAGCCGGGAGAGGACTTTGTGTCATAAAACCCATTCCGAATAATGATATGACGAATTGGAGTGCATTTGAAGACGGTGGTGAAGATCAGGTATTTTCGAGAACGAAAGGATTACCTGTCAATTGTCTCTGCACTGAGTTTCTCCGGTATAGAGATCTCCATATGTGATGGGGAGTCCGGTCGGGATTGTGGATACCCTGATTGCAAGGGCTTCTTCCTTTATTGGACGAAGTGTCTTCGGTTCCATTCATACCTAGGATGGACTTGTATGGTTGTATGTCTGACATTACACTTTGAGATATAAAGCTGATTTCTATCAAATACATTTCTATTTGGTGGCGGAGAACTTATTCTCTTAGCTTAACACCCTTCTCCGAGAAGTACGAGCTCAGAGGTTATGTAGTTGATGGTTGTTAGTAATATACTCCCAATTTGGTTGCGTGGCATGCTGGGTACTGATCATTTGTTGATCAAAGCATGGCTTTTGTGAAAAGCATAGCTTTATGGATGAGACTTCGTCGAACCTCACAACCCGAAAATGGTCGAAACAGTAAGGATGCGGCAAGGTTACGGGGGTAGAGCCCCTTAGAGTATGTGCATTTCCTTCTGGATAAAAAGTGGTATCATGGTATGGAGTCCGGATACTTAACTTATGTGGTTGTCGGAATTTGTTGGTGTTGAGGATCCTCGTATAAAGGTTGGTTACAACCGGGGGATGGCATACTCATGACAGTTAGTTACCTAGTTACAGAGGTAACCGGACCTTGTGTTGGTAGAGAGCTGGTTAAGTTCTCGGGGCGTTCCTCTAGAGGTGTACCCATTCGGTGAGGAAGTTCCTTAGCCTGACTATTGTTGGAAATCCAATCATTCAATATTTGTCCCGTACGGTTTTAGTTGTAGAACCTGCCATTTAACGTGGTAGCTATAGTTGGCATACTATAATGGTATGTATGCTAGCTAAGATTAATATTATACTTTCAAAATGTTTTCTACACTATGCACTAATAGTAATATCAAAGAGTTTTTACGTATCAAGCATGTTTGACTATCATAAGGAGAAATCTCCTCCAAGTGTGCGATTGCATTGTGTATGTGCCAGGAGGCCTTACGGTAATTTCATCTTCCAAAAGCATGAATGGATTTCTTTTTAAATTATTTTTGTACAACAACTGTTTTTGTTTACTCATACCAGTCCAATGACTGATCCGGAGTTTATTATTCCCTTCCTAAACTCTACGTGCCCATAATTTTCCACACGGGCAGCCTAGAAGTATGTTATCCGTGTTCTAGAGCTAGCTTGGATAGTAGAAGTAGATTCTGAAAGTCTTTTGGAGTTTTTAGTTTGGAAGCTATCGGATTTTGGAAGCTTTTGGTTTGAAGTCTTTGGAGTTTGATTTGAAGGTGCTTATGCTTGATTCTCGCTCTCGATCTCTTTCTATTGAAGACTCCATTGGAGTTACTATAGATCTGTTGTGTTTTCCACTGTGGTGTTATCGTTTTGTTTTTGTATCATGTATAACACTCTGATGATAGTGTTAAATTGTTGTAATCAAATATTGTATCAATGTTGTATCCGTGTGTTGTTTATCAATGAAATTCATTTTGTTTCCACTGTTTTGTATTCATCTAATGTTATTATAAGCTCTACCGAACTGGAACCGACGTTTGAATCTCCGTCATTCGAATACAAGTGAGGTATTTGATGTCGATTTTTTAAATGCTGGATTTTGGACCGTGATAATATATGTATACATATTATATTAAATTATAAGAAAATCTTAAAAATTTATATTTTCAAAACTAACTTATAAGTTTAAAATTTCCCCAACACATAATTTTAAAAATCTAAAATTTAGACATATTTAAAAATACATTTGTACGTTTTATCTTTTTGAAAATCAATATTTATTGAAAACCATGCATTTCCTTTCAAAACTTTGGAAATTATTTTCAAAACATAGACCAACGGTGTCCGTATATAATTTTCTATCCCATGGTCAAGTGATACAGATATTTATCATTTCAATCCGCAAATTAAATATTTACGGGTATATATCATTTCATTCCACAATCCCAAAATTCAAAATCGATGAAAACCACTTGGGTTTATTATTTCAACCCATAACAATTTTCCCTTAATCTATAATATCGTTTGGTTACGTATCATTTCAAACCATAGGGAATTCTAAACTAACAGGGAACTTGCAGAGTGAGAACAAATATGATAATAATATAACACATCAACAACATGCATATATCATCGGTGATAAATTAAATAAAATATATACCACATGATATTGTGTCATATATCACAGATGAACAATTGCAGATATGGCATATCGTATTTAAAAATTAAATAACTAGCAATTCAAATTTAATAGCATATTTCAATTGTTGTTTCAAGTGACATCAAATTTACTAACTATAAGAATGTTAATCATGAGTGATTGCTAACCTGTCGAGGTTACAGAACAAGAAGATGACACAGACATCACCCAAACGAATACACAAAGGAGATCATCATTACGAGATGATCAGAATGGTACACAAATATCAGCGATACGATCATCCTATCAAAAGTCGATATTTTCCGCTAAAAATGCTGTAAAAACACCAAAAATAATATCAACGAAGCTATATCAGTCCAAATTTGGCGAAACAATATACGACGTCTCACTCAAAAGATGATAAACATTTTTATTTTATAAAAATATTTAGGTTTTGAACACATTTTTTTCATCTAATTAACTAATTTTAAATTGAAATTGAAAACTACACAATAGAATTAACTTACATATTTTCCAGTGAAACTTTTCCATTTGCTATGTCTAAATGGACGTATTCCAAATATCGAATTTTCATTGCTAAATTTTATAATTAATTTCAAGCAAAATTTCAGTTAATTACGTTATTTAAACCATTAAAATTTACGGGTCATTACACTCTCCTCTACTCAAAACTTTTCTTCCTCGAAAAGAATCGAGATAGGAGAATAGGAACAACCAGAAAGAAAAATAGATTCTAAAATTCATAATACCAGATTCAACAACTAATTTTAAAACTATATAAATTTCATTTATTTTTAAATTGGTTTATAATCAACTAATTGGTTTAAATTCATTTTAGTGGAAATTAGCCACAATGGCCTCTTTAGCAAGTGCAATTTGTTTCTACAACACACAACTGAAATAATTACTTTTAAGGACAAAATGCAAAATAATTAGTTTTTAAGGCCTAAAAACCTACGAAATTATGTCCTTGAAAGTAATAACACTGCCGAGTTTGTCCTTAAAAGTAATTATTCTGCTGACTTTGGCCTTGAAATTAATTTCTATAGATGTGTGTCCTAGAAACTAATTGGGTCGCAAAGTTTGTCCTTCTAGTGAAATACCCCTTCATTTTATTTAATCAATCAAATTTATTATGTTTACATTTGATTGATTTCAATTCCATATATTTTCATTCGGTTGATTTGTTTTCAATTTTTAACATTTATTATAAGATTTCTTTCAAAACAACATTTATTTTATTTAACTTATTTATTACATCCATTTGACCCTAGCTAGGTTGATTTCACTTAAAATTTCAATTTCACTATTCTTAAGTTCATATTTATTTACTTAAATAGTATTTTCCTTTTATTATTCAATTTATTTCACCGACCTATCCTAAAAGATTGGTTAAGTGTATAACATTTATTATAATTACCTAAATTTTTATTTATAAATTCCCTAACGATATTCATTTTAGAAATCTTATTTATTAGTGTATATTATTCGATTACATTCAAACCCTTCCAGGTAAGTTTTATTAATGTCTTTGAATATAATTGAACATTATACAAATTCTCCTTTTATTTACAACATTTTCTATTAAGAAAATTTCGAAAATTTAATTTGAACAATTTATTACTTAAGTTTTCTCTTGTGTAACCTTTGATTATATATTCACCCTAACATTTCAACCTTTTGAATATTTAAGGTAAGTTATATATATATTAGAATGCAATTGATTATAATAAAAACAAATTTTTATTCCAATTCAACTGTTTCTAGTTATTTAAATTCCATTTTAAAATTTAAACGCTTCAAATATTTCAAAATTTTGATTTATTTCAATAATTGAAAACTCGAACTTAACATAGAATTTAAGAACTATATTTAGAATTTAATAACTATATTTAGATCAAATCCATCTTCAAAACAAAAGTGTAGTGAAGCTACGAAGGGCCTTTCCACTTTGAGACTCGAATATGAATATCGATGACGCTGCATTCATTACCGCAATTATTTTCCAACGACAGATGGGAAAGTATAGACTTAATTCTTTTAAATTTATTCTTTTGAAACAATTTCCATTCCAATATATGTTCAAATAATATATTTGGAAACTTTAAAAACCAATTTTTTTTGAAAATACCAGAGATTGAATTCTCAAATTCTTAATTTAAATTCTTTTCAATTCCAAATCACTTTATAAACCATGTTTTTATTTCATTTATTTATATCAGGTCGCAATAGTCAATGGTTTACAAAACAATAAATGAAAATCAAATATTATCATTTCTAACAACCAATCCATTTACCTATTTAATTTTATAAAATTATACCTTTATATATATAATAAAATCATACACAAAATCATTTCATTTACAAATTTGGAAACAATATTGTGTCAGTTTTCTCTGTTCAAGTGTTTTTGAATTCCTATCGATAGCGTTGGCCAGACAAATCGATTGAAACTCCAAATCAAACTTAATAATTCAAACAACGCAAAATAAAATACTTTATATTAATTACAAATATACTCTCTCACGCGATGATTCAAGAATGGATCATAGAACAAGAATAGAGATTCAATTTAGAGGGACCCTAGTCAAAGAATTTATTTTCTTGCAATAAAGATTGCTTAAAAGGATAAAAAATAATTAAGTCACAGAAAAGAAAAGACTGATAGACTTATACTAATCGTGGACGACCTTTACCTGGTCAACCGGGATTACAGTGATAAGATCGATGTGGAAATTCAATTTCCCACTTGAGAGGGAGGGAAGTGACTTTACCAAACATCAGGATAATCCCTGACTATCGGGGTGGAGTCAAGATTATTAGGCAGAGAATCAAACGAATAGATAGAACCACCTGCATAACCAAAGGTATTCGACATTCGATTATATAAGATTATTCCCAGGTCGTCTACTAGAGAATTGGTTTGGGTTTGAAAGGAATAACAGTATTTTAAACCGAGGACATAGAAATTTCCAGTGAATCGATGCCGGTTGTAAATGAATTTCGCCCCTTTACAAATCATGCAAAGGTTGGCGAGACCACCGATGAGATTAGTTACGAATACGGATGAAAATGCAATAGAAGTGGCGAGATGAGCTCAAATTAATTATAAGATCAACAGAAATAGAGCTATGGGATGCTCCAATATTAAGAGAACACGAATAGAAGAAGGAAGAATGGATTTCAAAACAAAAGGGAATGTTTTGAAATTCAAAACTAATCCTAATCAAAGAGGAGAAATTCAAGCTCGAACGAAGGTGATTGTATAAATTCAAATTTACTCCATATGCTAAGTTTCGCCTAAACTAGAGCTCTGATACGAACTATAACGACTTGATATTTCGAACCATTCACATCCGCACATGTTGGACTTCAAAATGTAAGATTGTTAATTTATATTTGGAAAAACTCAGCATATATAGTAAATAAATCAATCGCAGAATCACACGCACAAAGTATTACAACAATAAGCAGCGGAAAAGGTAAATAGTAGTTCATGAAGCTACTATATATATAAACAACAGAGTTTGAAATAAAATATAATAGATTATCTCAAATACAGAGTGGTCTCAAATACAAAAGTAATTACGAGACTGAATAAAAATAACTGGAAACAAATAGTTCATTCTACTGGAGGTTTACCTAGAGATTACGAGTCAGGATTAACATTCTTATATTAATAAATTCAAATCAAGCGAAATGTCAACTGAAATACAAGTAACTTAAAGGATGTTTGGGATTTCCATCCTCTAAGGATCCATGGAACTATCTATTATATAGTAATATACGCTATTATAATATGTCTAAAGTAAAGTAAACTATTAAAATTGCATTAAAGCGTTACCCATATCCCCCTTAACACATTTTATATATTCTCATAGTCTATACAATGTCGTACGCTCCTCTGTAAACTGGAGGTTTACCTAAAGGACACTACATAGGTACGGTACGAAACAAACTCGTAGAAGGCGCAATAAGGCATGCGACAAGGCACTCGAGGCAATGCCAGGGTAGACATACTGTTTGCGTATCTGCATTGGTGGTAACGCATAGCAGCTACTACCGCCCATCTCGTGACATACTCCAAAATCAAAGGTGCACCCAATCAAATCGCAAAAGTAATAGAATGGTATCGAAGAAATGTGTCTAATAGAAGGAATGACCTCATTTGGCCCGGTGTGGCTCCTGTTTTAGCCACATCAAGCTGACTCACGGGAGTCTGGGATACGTAAATACCATATAGAATCGTCACCAAACCATCCTACTTCATTCTGAAATCTCCACCTCATAAACAGTTGTTAAAGCAGCTTTCGGTATCGGTAGAGAGTATGACAATATCCGATCTCGGTCTCTTTAACAACCAAACGCTTATTTCACACCATGACCATTTCATTTCAAATAGTTTATACTTCATATCAAAATATCATATTCATTTCAAAACCATATCAATTCAATATCATTATTCACTTTAAAATAATATTCATTTCTAGAATCATAACACTTTAAAAATTTATAGCACTTTCGAAATCATAACACTTTTGGAATCATAACACTTTTGAAATCATAATACTTTTGAAATCATAACACTTTGGAAATTCATATCACTTTTGACTGAAACAGTTGAGATATTGAAAGTAGTATATATATATATATTAAAATAGTTATAAATTAAAATAGTTTATATATTAAATAATTTATATATTAAAATTGTTTTTATATTAAAAATAGTTTATATATTTTAAAATACTTTGTATAATAAAAATAGTTTCTTCCAATTTCACAAATAGATTCAAATCACCTCAAATTCCAAAAATTCAATTTAATTCAATCCCAGTTCATCAATTTCAATTCAATTCAACTTCTCACTAAACCATTTTAATTTATATCGATTTCAAATATATATTTCAAAGTTTAAATATTCAAACATTTGCAATATAGGTTTCATTTATATTTCAACATTCGTTTTTAATTATATCCAGATTGGAAAATAGTTACTTAATTTTTTTAATAACAATTAATAAAATCTAAATTTATAAATTTAAATTAATATTAAATATTCAGTCTCAATTTTACTTAAAGTTGAGAATATTCATTTAATCACTTTTATCAAATCAATTTATAAATCATACCTTTTAAAAATCTCAAACCAATAAGTTCAATTCAATTATTAACCAATTTAAATTTCAAACCAGCATTAATTTATCTTCCAGCCTTTATTATTAAAGTTATAAAAATCTATTTTAAAATATTACAATCAAGTTAAATTTTTATTAAGTTAAATCTTATTATTAAGTGTATTTTGTATTAAATCTTATTTCATATATATATATATATATATATTATAATATTATAAGAAAATCTTAAAACTTTATATTTTCAAAACTAACTTATAAGTTTAAAATTTCCAAAACATATAATTTTAAAAATATAAAATATAAAATATAAATAAATATATATATATATATATAAATACATTTTTGTATATTATCTTTTTGAAAATCTTTATTTATTAAAAACCATATATTTCCCCTCAAACTATGGAAATTATTTTCAAAATATAGACCAACAGTGATCGTATATAATTTTCTATCTCATGGTCAAGTGATACGGATATTTGTCATTTCAATCCGCAAATTACGTATTTACGGGTATATATAATTTTAACCCGCAATCCCAAAAATTAAAATCAATGAAAATTGCTTGGGTTTGTCATTTCAACCCATAACGATTTTCCCTTAATCTATAATATCGTTCGGTATGTATCATTTCAAACCATAGGGAATTTTATACTAACAGAGAACTTGCAGAGTGAGAACAAATATGATAATAATATAACGTATCAACAACAGGCATATATCATCAGTGATAAATTAAATAAAATTTATACAACATGACATGGTGTCATATATCACAAGTGAACAATTGCTGATAATGGCATATCATATTTAAAAATTAAATTACTAGCAATTCAAATTTAATAGCATATTTCAATTGTCGTTTCAAGTGACATCAAATTTACTAACTATAAGAATGTTAATCGTGAGTGATTGCTCACCTTTCGAGCTTAGAGAACAAGAAGATGACACGGATACAGACATTGATATAGACACGAACTAGCGGGATGGCATCAAGCTTGGCAAATTCGATATTGAGAAGGTTAGTCAAGATGAGCTAAAGATTGATTGAAATGAAGTATATGTTATATATATATATTCTAAAAATCAATTTAAAACATATATTAAAAATAAAATCTATATATTTATTTTAAAATCAATATTTAATCATAAACAACAAAAAATAAAATAAATAAATAAATAAAATACACACACACACGGATCTATATATATTTCAAAACCAATTCACGTATACTTATATATAAACTAATATATAAACAAATATACAACCTACATACGTATTACAATTTAAAATCAATATTGTTAAACATACTTTAAAAAATAAGTATATTATTATAAATAAATAAATATATATATATATATATATATATATACATATATATTATTTCATAAAACAAAAGAAGCTACACCCTATGTATATACAAGCAGACTAAAATAACACTAGAGGATTTGGCACAACAATATATATAACATACAGACCTATTTATGACTTAAATACATATATTCTTCAAATTTAAAACATATATATGTACTAACAGTGGATGGTTCAATGGAGTGCAAATTACCCTTAAATTAAATTTGAAAAACAACTTGTATATACTAATATAAAATCAACATACATATAAATATATAATATCAAATAAAACCCTTTCTTTATCTTTTAAAATCAAACTTATATGTATATACATTTACAGATACTAAGATATTACTTTAAAAATTTCATAGAACATGATATAAAACTGAATAATATACAATACCCCTTTATATAAACGCACTTTATAATCTAATATATAGGAAAAGAGGCTACAAGCTAGCTCAGGGAAGAGAGGAAGAACTGTGAGGCAGTGGAGGGATTGATGGGGTCCGAGATATGGAAGTAAGGCAGAGGACGCGGTTTAGGTGCACCTATCGTCGGCGGCCATGTGTGGAAGAAGGCTGACGCGTTGCCATCACGCGCATGGAGAGAAGAGGGTGTGTAGGTTTCATTGAAGGGTGCTGTGTAGTCGGAGGCTAGATGGTGGAGTGAGTGTTTGGTAGAGGGCGGAGCACCACAGACGCGGGTAGAGGGAGAGAAGGGCGGAGTGTAGTCGGAGCTAGGTGATGCTCGACCTGTGTTTGCAGAGGAGTGACGAGTAGTGGTTGGCTGTCTTGTGTGGTTGTGTGCTGTTGATCGCTTCAAGGTGGGCTAGTCGTTAAGGGAGGCAGCGGGCGGACTGTTGTCAGTTGAAGCGGATTGGAGGTGAAAGGCTACGTGTATTGGTGATGGGAGGAAGGAGATGGTGGTACAAGTCTGGTAGGGGGAAGCTCGGTGTTGTTCGGCATGGCAATGACCTTCTCTCTCAAAACAAAAAGTAGGAACTGAAGTAAACAGCAAGCTCGGATCCACGAATGCAAAAACAACATATATATTAAAAAAATTCAAATCAAGAGGTGGAACGACAAAATTTGAACCTGTTGATAAAGAGTGTGTGCAAGCGGGTCTCGACCAGAACCATATGAAGAAGAATGAGACAAGGCAATTATATATAGCTTTACATATTATAATACTTAAATTTTCTCATAGAAGATTGGCACAGAACAAAATGAACTGAAGGGAGAGGAATCGAATTAACAAACTAGAATAATATATTGGAACTGGTGGAATAACAATAGTCAAAAGTTGAATAGCTGGCATATTAATAATAAGTGGCCACTTATTCTCAGCCGTTTGACAAACAAATGGACGCAATATCTTAGAGACTCAAAAAGAGTACCGATACCATTAATTGTTACGCCGATTTTGTCGCATAACGGACACCGAATCACCCAAATGAATACACTACGGAGATCAGCACGACGAAACGATCAGAACGGTACACATATATCAGCGATAATTATCCTATCAAAAGTCGATATTTGCTGCCAAAAATGCTGCAAAAACACCGTAAATAAGATAAACAGAGCTATAACATTTCAAATATGGCAAAACAAAATATGACGTCTCATTCAGAAGATGATAAACATTTTTATTTTATAAAAATATTCAGGTTTCAAAAACATTTTTTTCATCTAATTAACCGGTTTTAAATTGAAATTGAAAACTACACAATAGAATTAACTTTCATATTTTTCAATGAAACTTTTCCATTTGTTATGTCTAAATGGACGTATTCCAAATATCATACTTTCATTGCTAAATTTTGTAATTAAATTTCAAGCAAAATTTCAGTTAATTACATTATTTAAACCATTAAAATTTACGAGTCTACATGTTTAGTCCATAAATTAAATCAACAATAATTAGCCAATGATTATAAACTGACTAAATACAACAAATCAACAATAAATGATAATAATTGAATATTTCCATTTCAGAAATCAAACACATTACAAATAACTGCAATAGTTATAAAATTTTTATTCCTTTATATATAACATATAATATTAGGAAAAATTATTTCATTTCAAAACTTATATACGCATTTTATAACACTAACAAATACATGCTCTCGTATACACACTCAGACAACTCATTCTAGGATATTACTACTCTATCTCTAATGAGTTAATTCTAACAGGCTAAGGTATGTCTAAACCTTGCTTTGATACCAACTGTAACGAGCCACCTTTTCGGATGGTTCAAATCGACAATAAACCACATATGTCAGACTCAAACAATTTAAAAGGGAGGGTTATTAATTGGGGTAAACAAGAAAAAAAAACATAGAATCTTGCAGCGAAAGGACACAATACAATAATCAAATAAATTGTTCATGAATCTGTTTACAAATAACATTTCATTACACTTTGACAATTCAAATCAGAGTTATACATACATCAGAAATAAACAAATAATGCAGCGGAACATAGAATGCAATGGAATAATAAATAGTAATAATATACTGAATCTTCGTCTTCGTCCTTTAGAAAATAGTTTTCAATACACTAAAAAGCTCAGGCTGACCCCAATGTGATGAAAAGACAAAACACTCGATTCAGAACTAAAAGATCTTGTGTAAGTCAGGTCAAAATAAGTAAAATAGAAATATTTGCGCAATGGTTTCATCGATGTTACGGGATTTACATCTCCTATCTAGTGTACAACGTGAATATAATTATTTAAAGGGTTTCAAATAATTCAAAATATCAATCTTAATAATCTAATTAAAACAAATCCATAGTTTGAATTAACTTAAACCCTTCAAATAACTCAATCCCAAATAAAATCCAAATTCAAGAAATTATGTGGGTATATGTCATCTCAACTAGTATCAAAAATCAACATTTCCAAATCAATTAAAACCGGTTGGGCTTATCATTTCAACCCATAACAATTTTCCCCTAATTTATAAGATCATTCAGGTGTGTACCATTTCCACTCATAGGAATAATAGAGATATAGACATAAATAGCATCCAATCATCCAAAATGTCAACCAACAACATCCATCCAATCACCCAAATATCAACAATTGAACATACAACATAATCATCATTGAAATCAACCAATAACTACCGATAATTTATTGGTTATCATTAACATGTATTTAACTGCCAATTTAAATTTCAGTATTAAATTAAATGGAAATTAAATTCAATAAAAGCCAGATTTAACTGGGATGGCGATTTGAAATATATTAAACAACAACCAATTAATTTTTAATTACATCATAAATTCAATTTAACTAACATAAGTAAATGTAGAAGTTGTTAGTGTTTGCTAACCTTTCATGGCTACGAAGGTGATGATAAAAATGAAGCAATATGGAGATTCCTAGCAAAGATCCAAATGCAAACCAAATCCAACAAAGCTTAGACACGAACACGAATTAATAAACAAGTTTCAACTACTTCCAACTTCCAAACGACCCAAATCCAAACTACGGACAAACTTGAAACTAGGTCATCTTTAAGAAAATATTCGGACCAGAATGTTACTGGATCTATAAAAGTGACCAACTATAAAGTTGTTAAAAATTCTTTTCACTCTACTTTTGAAAAAGAATCACTCAAAAAGCTTCTATGTTGAGGAAGTTATGGTTAAAACAAACAGAGGTTTTTTCTAGGTGAAAAATTTAAGTTCAAAAGTACTTCAAAAAGATTTGAGTTTTTGCCATAGAAAATTATGGAATTTGAAGAACTGATCTAAAAGAAAGTTGAATCCACTAGAAAAATAAATGGTTTGCAAAAAACATCATATAATTTGGTTCATTCCTAATGGAGATATGATAGATACGATACGGGGTTTTTTCGGCCAAATCTGGACCCGAGAAAGGAATTGAAAATTAGTCTTTGATATAGAAATATTCGGAATGGGAAGAAGGGTTCAACAACAAAGTTGTTGCCATTGAAATTTACACAGTTTTAGAAAAAATTATTTGATTTGGAGTAGTTAATGGAATATAGAAGCCATGGAAATAAGGGGAAGAAAGAGGGAAAATAGGGAAGGGGAAAAAAGTAAAAAAGGAGAAAGAAGAGGAGAGGGAAGGTAGAAGGAGATGGTCTGGGAAATGGTGGAGAGGGTGGCGGCTATAGGGGAGGAGGAAGGGTTGATGGAGAGGAGGAAAGGAGTTTTGATTTGTGAGGTTTTTGGAGTTTTAGATGTAGAGTTCTCTGTAGGTTTTGAGGAGAAAGAAGAAGTGTGTAGAGAAAGTTTTTCAAGAGAAAAATTATGTACGTAGATATTATAAGAAAAAAGACATATGGTCATAGGCAAAGGAATGTCACATGACTGACTAGAGTCTCTTGGTTAATAAATGCCTATTAGACCAAACAGACCCAATATGCCTTAGCCAAATAAAACACAACTAAACACTATCAATTCATGTTAATTTTTCACAGTAATTCAAAATTTTAAAGCAGTAGGAATTTGATTTTGACGAAATAAAAAGTGGAGGGAAGATTAGAATTCAGCCAAGCATCATATAAAAAGAGTAAAATTTTAAAATTCAAATTTAAATTTTCAACCAAAAGTCAATCTTTGACTAAGTTTGACCGAAATTTAAAATTTTACAAAATTTTTATTCTATTCAATTTGGTCAAATAAAAATTCAACATCAGAGATTCAAATTTTTTTATTTAATTTTTACTTAAATTCAAAATACTGCCATTTTAAAGTAGTTTTCGTTACACTTTATCTTAATTAAAAGATGTAACATCAATTAATGCAATATTAATTTGTTTTCCTTTATCATATTTATAACTTAAATGTCATTAACTATACATCCAATTCTCATGCAATAACATTTAAACCTATGTTTTCATCCTTATTATTCAATCAACAATACCCTATGAATTATATTAACAAAAGTTTACATTTTATTACATTCATTATTTTACAGTTAACACTTTTACCATATTAACTGCAATAATTAATTACATAAATTTTCATTGATTTTCAAATTAATTCGAAACATATTAAACAACGAGATGATAAATGAACAATTGTTACCTTTAAGTAATTTAATCATATTTATAAATTTATTATCTACAACAAATGCTATGATTACTTACACATCACTGATTATATTCAATTTCAATTAACAACATATAATTCCAACATTTAATTGCCTTAATTCCATTAATTATCCATTTAATATTCAAATGGACAAATTAATGAGAAGATAATTACAACCATTGTTTATAATGATAGTTCATATTCATTATCTTATCATTTACAACCAAGAGTTGTAATAAAATATATTAACCTATTCCAATCAATTACATATAATCTCATCATTAAATGCATCATTTAATTTATTTCATTATTTACAGTTATACCAAATAACCTTACAATTATATCCATTGATTGAAATTGGATTAAAATGGTTATTAGTTACATTAAATCAATATTATTGTACTACATTCTAATTGTTTTATCATTACAAATAAGAAATTTTAATTTCTTACTGTATTAATATTTCAAACTATTATTAAATTTAATATTTTAATTACTGAAAAATATGGGTCGTTACATGGCTGCTATAATGACCTAAAGTAAAGTTATACGCTTGCATGATATTTTGCAAAATCATAGCACTTTGTATTCAAACACATTAACTGTAAAAGTTAAGGAAAAGTAGGAGAAGCACTTAAACTACAAATCACGGTTATGAAAATTTAAAAATATATAAGTTGTTTACCAATAATGATTTATATATAAAAACCATACTAAATGTTGAAAGTAAACATAGAGAGAGACTATAAAGTATGTTTTACAACTGTGTAGTATAACCATCAAGAAAACGAATAGAATGGTATAGAAATAATTTTATTATATCTTTTTTATGTTTTATGTATGTGAACAAGAATTGGTTAGATTCATAAAATCTTAGCATTAGAAACAATTTACAATGACCATTTTCATTCTAACAGCTTGCATGCAGAGCTATTTTTTTTTGCACCGAAACCGAAAGGTTTAAATTGTTATAAGGTCAAAAATTCATATATTACCTATGATGTATGTTGTAGCTTGTATATGAGTACTTGTAAGTGCTTTAGTTCATTTATGTTATTATAAGACTTACATGTAAGAAAACCTCACTCTTTTTACATTGCATAGTTCGATAACATGTATGAGTATATCCTCATGAAAAAGAGGGTTAGAATAGATGAAACCAAACTGTAGATGCCTTCTAACAATTTGATGCACAACGCCACATATAAAGCTGCGCATAAATTATATTGCACCAATTATTTGTAGCAGATATGTATTTTATAACTAAAAGTGATGCATATGATTAATTAATATGCTATTGCTATTTGTTTTACGTTTGCCATTGGGCAGATAAGAAAATTAAGTGGAAAGTCGTTTGGGCACTATATGCTTTTCACAATTGAAAAGAGAACACAAAGTGCATGTCATCCATTAACCTATGATCGTAATTTTTATGTGATATTAACTATGAATTGCACTGTTACTATGACTCATTATACATTGTCAAGAATCACACAGTGACTCCAATTGGGTTTTGTAACCACTGCTTAATCTGAGAAAACATTCATTTTCATGATAATGATTTATACAGATCAATTTTTTTTACCGCTGCGATCAAGTAAGGAATGAGAGCATCTAATCATATTAAAACATTTTTTTCATAATTTAGATCATCATTGTCCATTTGGAAAACGATATATGGAAGCATTGCATAATTTTATAAAATTTACAATGGAAGATGGCTTTTATTTTCACAATATTTTTACCATATTGCCCACTAAATCATGTTATTTCACATGTAAAAAAACATAAGCTCAAACGGTTATGAAACTCTCGTTAATAAAATAGTATCATTCGGTCTTTAAATTGTTGAATAACGCGATGTTATAGAAGAAGGAAATACCAATGGATTAGCACTAAGCCTTTCTACCGGTTTAATTGAGCATACACATTTAGTTAGATCCTATGATAGACGTATTGGCATCTATGACAGTTAGGGCCCTAAATAGAAAATGTGCTCAATGTAGGACAATTTTTAGAGCTCAATTTGAGATACACAAAATTAAAACAGAACGTAAAGAAATTTACCTTCCCACTTACATATAAAGACCTCCTTTTTTACTTCAATTGTGGACTGATGGTAAAAGGTTGATAAGTAATTCAATTGCTCTAGAATTTATAAAGTCTTGGCAAATGATTCCCCTCTTATATAAGGAAAAGGAAAATTCATCTGCATACTTAGAAGTTGGCGCCATGCTTGAAAAACCCTATAAAACACAAATTCAGCAATGAAAATAAATATGCCTATAATCCTCAAAAACCAAACCATTGCAATAAGGGAATTAATTATGATCAAACAGTTTCTGAAATTTAAGGTTTCAGTTTAATAGTCTCAGATATAAATTTGAACTGATTGAAAATGAAATCAATTTTAGGAGTAAAATATAATAGATACAAAAATTAATTGAACATAAATTTTGAGAAAGATGGATTTCATCTTTAAAGGAGTGAGAGACTGATTTGTCATGCTTAAATATACTAAAACCCATAGAAAATGAATCATATACTTCCCCCGAATGAAGGCAGATCGTATATGACTTTTAGTAGAATGAATAAGCTTGATTTTTAATTGAAATGGAATCAAAATTGCATCCAATGGAGGTGCGATCGACCTTCAACATTTTAGTGTGAAAACAATTTTTATATATATAGAAAAAGAGAAATTTCACATATGAAAAGCTAAAGGTGAAAGATGGACTCTCCAAATCCACTTTTAAAAACATAAAGTTAGCACAATAAGTCTATTGTGACGACCCGCAAATCCATACCCTTTAAATCGACAATAAACCACACATGTCTGACTCAAAAGGCACAGACTGATGGAAAGTCATGAGAAAGAAAAGAAGAGAGAGAAAGAGAAGGGAATAAAGAGAGAAGAGAAAACAAAACAGAACAATACAGAATCTCACATTGTAGCGGAATAACATATAATATCATATCAATGGTCTTTGCAAAACAGAAACTATATATACATACATCGATCAGAGTTCAACTTGCTATCCTTCGGCTAAGAAGAAAGCTTGATAGATTGGAGTAATGCTCTTCACTGCACGAATCGACATTCTCAACGCAAATTATAATCAAGCCTACACAGATGGCTATGTACTAAGCCTAAAACTAAATTATTCCCACAAAAAGTCGAGGAACCAAAATGGCCAAATTTGATAGTCGATTGTTTACTATCGAAGCAAACAAATAAATATTTAGCACCATAAGAAATCACTAGGCCCTTTTAATTAATCTTTTATTAATTAATTCACTTTCCAAATATTCTCTTTAAATTATCTTTAAAAATATATAATTCCAAAACCATTTCAACATTTCAATATTTGAAAAACATTCCCATATACTTATTTAATAATAAGTAATTCACAAATCAATTTATTTTCAACACTTAGAAAATATTACATATACTTAAATCATGATTAAGTATATATTTTATTCTTTAAGGAAAACATTCTCTTAAATATATTTATTTCGGTCAAAACGAATATTGCGTAAAACATTGTTACGATAACCCAAAATTATTTACATAGGGATTCGATAATTAGATATATAAATCCCATATGCTATACAAAACATCTCTTTTCGAAAATCATTTACTATAACAAAAGTGTTATAGTCCATACTTTCCTTACTTATCGAAAACGTCTATTTCAATAATGAATATTGAAATCTATGTATTCGATGCTCATACATTTCTAAAACATCTTCCAACCTTTTTACTTCATTTAAAAGATCACTTTTCAAAACATTTATTTAATTTAAAGGATTATTCACTGTCCAAAATCGTGAATATAATTCTCTAACCAAATTCATTATTTCTACATACTTATTAAAGGATTATCCACTGTCCAAAATCGTGAATATAATTCCTTTAATAAACTTTTATAATTAACTTATCAAAATAAGTTGATTTCGGATTTATAAAACAATGTTTATAAATTTCATTAATATTTTATAAAAACTTCAATTTATAAAATTCCTTTATTAACCAATCTCATTTATATGCCAAAATCCAATTACAAGTTAATTCACTTATAAATCTCTTATTTAAAAATTCATTCCTTCTATAACTTCATATATTTATAATCTTATTCACTTATAAGATTCCATTATAACTCATTTTAACACTTATAAAATCCATTTATAATCCCATTATTTTGATTTATAAAAATTCAATTTTATAAATCTTATATATATATAATCCATTTATAATAAGTTCAAAATCTTAATTTTAAACTATTTACAAAATAGTTATCTCCATATTCCAAAAATGGTCATTTTGATATGTTTCACAAAAATCATATTTTTTATAACATAAAAATTATAACTTTTTATCTATTTAAATAAATCCATTCCTTAATGATTTAAAAATATATATATTCAAAATCACTTTGAATTCCTTTTTTAATATTTTAAAATTACCAAAAATAGGCCCAATTGCTGCAAAAATGCTAACAAGATGATTCACATCAATCATACCAATCCCGGCATCCAAAACATTATATCATATGATAACAACATATATCACAATATTTGTAAATAAAATCAACACTGGTGAGGAATCTAGTTAGATCCCTCTAACCAGTCACCTACAACAAATATACATATGAGAAAATATGTGCAATGTGTGCTTCGAGGCAGACGCGCATACAAAAGGTCATCCGCTCATACATAGGAACGTATAGGGTCTCATCTACTCCAATAGGCAGGAATATATCCAAATCAATCAATATATAGATAATATATCATATATCACCAAACAATCATCAATCAACACAAAATAAATTTATTCTTACTTATACAAAAATGTAAGCAAATTAGAAAGAGTGAGTTGTACTCACTTTGATTGCAGTGGTCATTGCAACGTTTTGTTTCGAATAAAATTAAACAGGCGTTTAATTTTACCCAAAATTTTCACTAGCTCAAATCAACTCAATCCTACTCCAAAATGCAATGCTCGTTAATACGATCCCAACTCAATTTGTTTCATCATTTTTCGACCTCGTATGAAGAAGTTTTCCTATTTTAAACATTACACGATTTAAATATAAATTAATTTGCACATTTCTCCTTTTATTTTAAATCTTAATTATTCCTGGCTGTTAGATTTCACTTCATCAGATCTGAACTGCTGCTTTTCTTTCTTCCAAGCGAAAACTTCCAAGTCGAACAAAACCCATTATCGTCGAACTTCCACCAATTATCGCGACCCCTGCGTGAACCTAGAGAACGATCGAAGACCACCACTCCAACGCCCACACCCACGTGCACCATCGCCCAGAGGCACGGCGAGCTCGGCCGCCCCCTGGCCTCGAGATTCGTGCTCGAACGCATGACCTATGCCCTTGAATTGCCACCGATCTAATCCACTAAACTCGATCGTAATGAATTTTTAACTATATATAGCTCTGACTAGCATCTGAAATATATTTTTCTTCACATGATGTTTGAGAAGTTGAAAACATCCATAGCTATACCAATCCCCTGATCAGGAGGAATGGTGCAAGGAGCAACTTGAAATTTCCATAGTTTATATTGAAAATTTACCACACCTGTATGACTTAGATTATACTACACATTTTTATGGACTTCTTAGAGTTCGAACTTTATAGTAAAACTGTATAATTTCTGTAGTCTATCATATTTTGGTAGTTTGAACTTGAACCGTGTATGTGTTTTTTATGTTCGTACCTAAGCTTTACTTAAATTTGTGTATGAAAATACATCATTCTATTATTATTTTCAACAATTTGTCTCCACAACAGAGTAACTACTTCTGGCTTGCGTATGCAAATGTTCATAAAAAATCTATGAAAACCATGCCTAACGTCTATTTTACAACTATATACGTAAAAATAATCTATTCTAAATGCAGTACCAGTATCATACAACCATCAAAACTATAAACCCATCATTAGCCCATGCTCGCGCATGGATTCTGGCCTAGTTATTACTTAAACTTGGCAGGTTGAAGAAATATCCAAAGGGTTTCCATTTGAAATCCAGGAGAAGGTAGGCAAGAACATAATACTATTGGAAAGAAATTACCAAGGTGAACAAATCGAAGTTAGGGTTTTAAAGCCTAGTTTGATTACAATAGATGAGCCTGAAGAGGATAGAGGCACCAATGGTTGTTATAATAGCGTTATAGGAAATCAATCGGAAATTCCCTTGACCATTATCATTTACAAAAGGTAATTAGGAAAAAAAATCACCTCTTAGAGCTATGCATCCGGAAGTAGGGCTAACCGTCGCTGATGAGCTTGTAATAGAGATCGAGATGAGGACAAATGGAGATGAGCCTACAATGAGGATGACTACAACGAAGATGGGAACGACTATAAACGAGAAAGAGCCTGCAACAGGACAATTGCAGCAATGCCAATCGACTGATGAAATTTTCCCTTGGAAGAGGAATATTTGGTATTAAATTTGGATAGGGGAATTGAAATTTGGGGAAAGTTTTAGCTACCATTCGTTGAAATGGAGGAAAAGGAAATAATTTTAGCGCCTTTGATTTCTGGTAGTGTGCACAACCTCAGTGTTAAAGTAATATACATACAAATTATCGTATCTTACGGCACGCTGTACTATAAAGCTAAGAAAATAAACTTTTCTTGTAGTGAATGGCATCTTCATGGAGACAAGAATTCTGCTTTCGTTCATGATTCCCATAGAATTAAACATGCAAATGCTAATATTTCAATATTCTAGATAAAAATGGCATTCCCCGCTCTACTTATGATACCATTCAAATTGCCTTTTTCGACCACTTTCAGGATCTACTTGCTAATCCTGATGTCCCTGGTATCCACATGCAGCCCTTTGATCATAATTATCTCCCTTCCATATCTAATTAGTACAAATACTATTTAATTAAGGAGATCACTGATGATGAGATCAAAAGCACCATCTTCGCAATGAATTCATCAAGTTCTCCTTGACCTGATGGGTTTAATGCCCACTTCTTTAAGATTACTTGGTCTGTCGATGGTGATGATGTGATCAAAGCTATTAAAAATTTCTTCAAACACAATAGATTGGTATCTGGTATCAATGCCACCAAAATTGCACTAATTCCCAAGATACAATAGCCTTCTTCTGTTAATCATTACAGACCCATTGCTTGCTGCAATGCTATATACAAGTGTATTTCTAAGATCATAGCAGCTAGAATGAAGACAATGCTTGCAGATGTGACTTCTCCTAATCAGAGTGCCTTCCTTCATTCGAGAGACATCACCGATAATATTCTTCTATCTATTGAACTAGTGAAAGGTTATACAGGAAAAATGTTTCTCAAAGATGTGCTTGAAATTAGACATTCAAAAATCTTATGACACCATTCAATGGAGATCAATTATATACATTCTTCATAAAATGAATTTTCCCATCCCTTTTTTGGCCTGGATATTCACTAATATATCAACTGTCAAATATCCTCTTACCTACAATGGTAATTCTTTTGGTTATTTTAAAGCAACATGGGTATAAGACAAGGTGATCCCATGTCACCCTATCTTTTTGTCTGTGTAATGAGCTTTTCACTACCCTCACTAATAAATATATGTCCCTAAATCTCCTGGATTACCATCCTTTATGCAAGAACACCGGTATATCTGCCTTATTATTTGCTGATGGCTTATTGTTATAAACTAAGCCTAATGTGAAATCAATAAATGGTGCATTGGATATCTTGAATGATTTTAAACTGAAGACTGGATTAACTATTAAAAGAAATAAATCAAAAATAGGATTGCTGGTATGTACGAGCTTGATAAGACTGCTATATACTCATTGTTTGGCTTACCTCCATTTGATGATAATGAAGATTATCTTAGTATTCCTATATGTTCCTCCAAAGTCAGGATTAGTCAATGCCTTAAGCTTTATGAAAAAATTACCACTAAAATCTCATTTTGGCCAGTTAAATGTACTATGGCCGGTAGGCTTGTCATTGTCAACTCCATTGCTACTTCCATGTGCCTTTATTATGATAGAATTTTGATATTTCCTAGTAAGCTTATTGCCATGATTAAGTTGGCTTTGAATCACTTCCTTTTTCATGGAAAACCATATTCCAGAAAGTTAATCCCCATTGCCTTTAAGATAATTTGCTGCCCTTATCAGCATGGTGGGCTTGGAGTTATAAACACCAAGAATTGGAACCAAGTTGCACTTTCTTATCGTATAAACATGCTTCTTAAATATGACGGTATTATATGGGCTACATGGGTTAGGAAAAATCTGATCAAGAAAAATTATTTATGGACTATGGCTCCTCCTACTGACTACAACTGATCTTGAAAGAATATTCTTCATTGCAGGAATGATTTTATCCCTATTTTTCAAAGTGGTATGGAATATATGGACCACCTTTCTTTTTTGGTTTGATCCTTGGTCGGCACAGCGGATTATTTTAGTTGATGTTATTAATTATAATTTGAGATTGTTGACAGGTATCAATGAAAAGGCAAATGTTACTACTTATTGGTCTGATGGTTTAATGAACCTCACATACTCTAGTTCCTCCACTGTTCGGGCATATTGGAGTATCATTCTTGGCAAGTCTAATAACAATGTTAATATTCATGCTCTCTGGAATAACAAGCCTCAAGAGATAAGATATATTTACAAATTCCTCATTAATTCCCTTCCTCATATCACCTTTCCATGGCATTACATGATTTGGAACTCGGCTACATTTCCTAAAGAAAATATGTCTATGGAAGGTTTTAAGAAATGGACTTCATTCGCTTGATAAGCTTAAGGACAAAGGCATTGTTCTGAGTTCTATGTGTATGCCATGTAATAAAGATGTGGGGACAGTTGCTCACTTTTTTTTTGAGTGTGAGTTCTCTGTTTTCATTTGGGATAGCACTTCGAACTTATTGAACTTGCATAATCCTAATAGAATTGCTTCCTTGGAATTGTGCACTATTTTTAAAGTGACGAGATGGAAGACTTCTAAGGGTTCTCTTTTGTTAAGACTGCTTAAAAAGACAATTTACCTTATATGGATGGAAAGGAATATTAAAGTGTTTAGTGGTAGTTCTACTACTAAACATGTATTGGTCCTTTCTATTTGCAAACTTTTTAGACCATGATATTTTTCCTATGGTTTTAGGCTTTTCGCTATATTACTGTATATCCAGATGATATGCCATATTTTCTTGTATTATTAAATATATGGTAGGGGACCATTCAACCTCGCTGGCTTTTCCAAAAAAAGAAATATAATTTCTATTCCAAAACATATTTTCACATAGAAAATTATTTTCTATGAGATTTATTTCTTTGAGTTCAAGATAATTGATCATAGAACTCCCCACCTATAAACTAGTTATGGTATATGAAATAAATAATCTATATTAAGTAGATGACGGACCTCCGTATTCAGTATCTATTATAGTAATGGTAGAAATAGTGGTAGCATGCCACACAGTACTTATTAACCGCATCAAGTTATGAAAATTTATTTTCGTAAAATATACCATACAATATTTATTAAATAATATCTGTTTTTTCGAAATTGGTTTAAGATTAGACGTAGTTTTAATTCAATGATAATATTAGTTTTATTTCAATGAGAATATTATGAATATTTGCTATGAAAAAAACTATAATGTGGTAATTTTTTATTGCAAAAGTGATGCATTGGGAAATACCAAAGTATTTGAAATTATTTACAATTATTTTGGAATTACGAACTATGCTATGGTTCTGAGAAGTAATTCTTCGATCATATGATTATGAATCATACAACTCTAGTGAATAATTCAGATAATTAAAGGCAAAGCATCCATTCAATGGGAGCGTCATATGAGCCGATGAATTCTTCTGGTTGATACATATAGATATAGCAATCACAAGTCTGATAATACTAAAATGGTTCCACAAACTTTACTATATTCATAGATGAATTATAGCAACCATGAATATACATATTTGATACATGGGGCATGTCTATGATAAGTTCATAAAATATAAAATAGAAGTAGAAAAATGATATGCAAAAGGAATGATTCGATTTGATCAAATAGGTGATTATATTGGAAAGAGTTCCAAACATACCTAAAATGAATTAAGATTCAGTCTTAAGATTCACTCCTCGTTATAATACATAATGATGTGTTGATAAGGAGTAATGGAACTTTGTTAGACAAATGACGATTAATTGATGAGTGAAGTTGAGTCTAATTCTTTCTATAAGCCGTGTACTCAAGAGTATACACAAGGCTGGTATTAATATCATTCGAAGAATAGTTTACAAATTCATATAACATATGAGTTTATGAGAAACCCATCATGTTCTATGTCAAGTAAGTGGCGAGTTGTGTGAGAGAATGACTGTACGTAGTATTTACACATAAAAAATCTTATATGAATCGCCTTAAAGGAGCTTGGGAATGATAGTTACTGGATGACTAATTTATGTTATGAACATAAATATTGTGAACTAATACCAAATTAGTTTTATGTATGGAAATTCATAAAATATTTATGAATACCCATTCCGTTGCAATAAGAAACAATTGTTATTTCAAGAAATACCAACTTCATAGCAAAGGAATTCATTTAAGAAATTATTCATAGTAAAATGGATTTGGATACGATCCTAGGATAAAACTAATTACAAGAGGTGAAATGAAATGAACGAAACATAAATGAACACATTGCACTAGAACGTCAAATGATTATTCTTGCATATTGAAGAAGGAACTATGAGTTTCTTATCAATGTCAAGAATAAATAATCCTCCATTGTTTAGTTAAACAATTAAGAGTATTGATTCTATGATATGATATGATGCATAGATCCAAAATAAATTCTAAGTACTTATCAAATATGATTTTGATAGTTAGACTCAAAGGGATATGATTCATTGGTCACAAATCTATCTTCACGAGAAAGGAAAATGCAATTGGAATATGGTGAGCCACATTAATAAAAATAAAATCGTGAATTTCAATTGTTAAAATTAGCATAACAGATTCTACATTCAACGTGCTCTAGTGGATTTGGATTCTACCTATAAAATGACTGCCTTGTATGATTTTGTGTTTTGGTGCATATGCATTAGAGCAGAAAAATATGAATAAAGATTTATACGAGACTGTTTGCACATAATAACCAAAGTGTCTCGAAGTCAGTGGGAGTGATATTGAGTGTGTGGGTTCTAGATACGATCCAAGAATCGATGCGAAAGTATCATTTGACAGTTATCAAAATTGTACATGTATTTTGAAAGAAATATCAAATAGTTTGATTTTAGTCAAAATGCAGAGGAATCGTATGTCCATAAGAAAGAAAGTTGAAGGTACATTAATATTTCTAAACATAAAAATAACGTGCTGCTGATTGTTTACGATGTATTTGCAAATCATCTCTTAGTTGTTTAAATACTCAATACTGGATTTGCAAATGATATCTTTTATAGTGAGTATAAAGACATTTGGAATATGCCAGACAATATGCAGAAACACCTTATTAAATATGTTTAATAAAAAACATGTAAGATGGATTCCTTGCGCATTGGAAATAGGAATTATCATACATGTTAAATTGTCTACAATATAGCGATTTGTTTATTTATTTGATACATGAAGCAAATATCAAATCCAAATTAAGGTCACTATATGGTAGTTTAGAGCGTTCTTATGCATTTACGAAATATAGGAGAATTGTTTATAGAAACAACTAACTCCTTATGAAGGAGTATTTGGCCTTAAACTTCATATGTAATATTGAGTATGGGATGGTAATATGAAGTTCATGTTTAAAGCTTGGTTAAGAAGCTTTAAGTTAGAAATGTTCTAGCGAGAGACTATGGCTGATTCAATAAAATGCCAAGTATATCGTCTTGAATAACATCACGATATAAGCAATGTATATATATAATAACTGCACAAATTTATAATTGAACTAAAGGGTGATTCCAAATGTTGAAAATCCCATAATATTGTTATACGATAACAATGTTGTGATATAGTCTGTAACAAAGCTTAGAGCACATCGGAGGTTGAGAGGCATACTTTGAATTGTTCCATATGATAAAGGCAGTTTATCGACGTCGGAGAGAGTTGATTGACATAATAAATAATTGAAGCATAATAGCATATCCATTCACAAGTGGACACACCTGGTTGATTTTTAAGAAATCGATTGGAGAAGTTAGAATAAGATTTCATAATTGACTCCAAGTGTAAATGGAAGATTGATAGAATTAGAAGTATGCCCTAAGTGAAATTATGTAATTTTTTATATAAATTTAATTTGATAACCAATCTTATTCAAAATAAAAAGGTATTGCCTTTCTATTATATACTTATTATAAAATGATATAAATAATTGATTAGTTAATTGAAGTATATATGTCAGAAAGGCCATAAATCGTGTGTTTAAGATAGTAACTTACAAATAGTTGCAACCATGAGTATTATATCATAATATGGTAAGCATATTATTCTAAATATTTCTAGTCAACTTATCAAGATTGGACATCTATGTATCCCTTGATACTATAGTACATAATGCTCTCCAAATGCTGGATGGTATGTTATTCATGGCCGTTGGGGGAACCAAAGGGTTACATGCTGATAGTTATTGGATAACTATGGAATGACTCATTTCCTTTGGTTAATATAACTAAGATCAAACAGAAAATATTAAAGTGACTAATTTACACAGTTCTGTTAACTTGAGAATACTGTTGATCTTCAATATGAAAGCTCTGTTTTAATTATACTTAAATCATGGCACGACATCCATCGAATGACTATAGTTGGGTCGAGTGGAAGTATAGGGAGTGAAATACTATTTAAGAGAGGATTCGTCTTCTCGGTTATATGGGGTTAGTATTACGGTTAATTGAAGTCAACTCGAAGTCAAAATCTCTGACCAGAGTAGTCTGATTAATAATAATTATTATTATTGAGCCAATGACCTTATATTTATGAGTATTACAACTCATCTCGCTGTTTAGATGCAAAAGCTCGGATTTTTGCAGCAAGGAGGAAGCTTTGGCTTTGGAATGGCTTCAACAACCTAAGATTGAAATGTACATTGACATGCAATGCCAAAACAAAGTTACAAACAATCAAATAATCTTCAAAACTAAAAATTGATGAAGGAATTAGGTTTAGAGGTTGATTACCTATCTAAATTGACTTAATTTGATAATGAACATAACTTTAGATTCCGGCAACGAAATGTTGCCTGATTTCTTGCATTTGGTAGCTTGCATGTTGAACTTCATTTCTGCAAATTTTGGTTGAAATATATTGTCGTTTGAATATTCAAAACGTTGCTGCAAAATCGACTCAGGCACAGATTTTTGCCTGTAGTTGTTTTGAGTTGCTGCAAACATGGCCTGAGTCCATGTTTGAGACCGCATAACTCATTAATTTCTTACTGAAATTCAATGATTCTTTTTTTGTGAATGTTACAGTTTTGTATTATATGCGTACCCTTATTGAGCTCAATCCGATATCATTTGTTCCTCTGTTTTATGCCTGAAAGTTGAACCCAGGATGGTCTCAGGCCTGTACATTCTTTTGACTCGCCTGTATATTGTGGTTGCTATACACGTGACATGTATCATTTTGTATATTCTGTGATGTATCTGTATATGTGTATATGTATGTGATGATCTACTGTTCTGTGATGTGGTTTACATCAGAGTTGTTATATTTTGTTCTGTTAGATCTTATAGCCATTATAGTTTTGTATTAAGTATCTATTGGATATGTTGATCCACAAAAAAAATGCTACATTTATCGACGTATTCAGTAGATAATTAAGACAAGGTTATAGATGGTCACTCCTATCCAGCTCTATTCTCCGTATTAGCAGACGGTATTACCTTGTAATACTCTTTGCTAATGTGGGTCTCAGAGTGGGGCATTACAGCTTGGTATCAGAGCTGAGTTCGGAACAAAATATGAATTGCTAAGTGTTTAAGTGTTAAGAATTCTATATATAAATAATTTGAAAAGTATTAATTATTATTTAATTTATTTGATGTTTGGGAGTTGTTTTTGTTTATTTAAATGTATTTATAAAAGTTATATTTGCATGCATTGATATGCAATATCGATGTAACTTAAAAAGATTTTAAATAAAAGATAATTACTTAATGGGTTTTGAAAATATTTTGCCATAAGATGGCAAAAACAACGTCCGACCATACATGGAAGATGGGTTTATATTTGATCAAGAATTGATGAGAAATAAATAGGGAAATTTTTAAGGAAGAAATTAGAAAGGTTTCAATAATTCCATTAAAAACAAAATTCTTTTCCATCTTTCATTAATTCATTCTCTTTACAGATGATTTTTTTTTCTTTTTTCACTTCGTCAATGCCATGGCTAAAAATTAGGTCATATACAATGTAACTGCCCGAAGTTTTGGTTATTTGATTTAGAATATTCAATTAATTTTAAGTATTGAATAATTGGTTTTTAAAAGATCTTTAAACTTGAATTCAAATAGGGATTGTTTAAAATATTTAAATTATGAATCAATAGTTGGATGGTGATTTAAATATCTGGAATTAAAATTGAATATTTATTAAATGGTCCTATTTAACTAATTTTAACTAATAAATAATAATAATGAATTCATTTTGTAAATTTATTTACAGTAATAAAGGGTTCGAATAAATAATAATAAAATTTATCTTTACTTACAACGACTCGATTTTTATTGGCGCATTTGTAATTTAATTTATTTGATTTTTTCCCCATAAATTTTAATTTGGAAATTATTTAAATAAATAGTTTGACAATTAATCGGCAAACAATAATGTTCTTATGATTTTACAGAATCTGCAAACTAGTATATATTATTATTATTTTGAGGTAGCGTCGCTGGTTGGAACACAATCATATTTTTGCTCTCTCATTTGTGGCCGATACGTGAACGAAAATCTGTGCGGCGAGATGCCAGAATTTGCAAATTTAATTCATCTCAATACTTAGCCAAACCAAATACCACTCATTTCCTCTTCCCTTTGTACCATTTCATTGCGTTTCCAAATCAAAGAAAAAAAGAAATTCTCTGATAAAAAATTCAAAAAAAATTCAAAATAAAAATAAAACAAAACATAAAGTTTAAATCTTTGAGTGTTAGGCATGTAGATCTATAAGCCTATGGAGTATTAGGCGGTGCGGTGGTTGTTGTGATGAGATCGTGGAAGGTACGGTGTCTTAGGGTTTTGATTTTAGGGTGGTATAGTCATTAATAGGTGATATATAGGCTAAACTTAAGATGCCCATATAGAGGAGCATCTCCGAGCAAGTATTAGTGGATCTTGGCCTTATATAGTTGATCGAGATATTTAGGGTGTCGCACTAAGGTAGCCTGGTCATGTTTTGTTAAACGAGGGCAGACGTTGATTGAGGGGATGCGTCGGGAGGGGGGCACATTGAGGAGTTCGTGGAATTTGTCGGCAGTCGATTTCGGGAACTATGGAGCGAGCAAAGATGGAGAGAAGGTGGCGATGTGGTGTGCTGTTTCAAAGTTTCAAGCGGGAGAGTATTCTTTTAAGGAAGATGGATTAACTAGGGTGATTAGCTAAATTAGTATAATTAGGAAGATTAATTTGTTTTAATTTATTCGATAACTTATAAAAGTCATAACTTTCTCATACAAGGTTCAAATCGAATATGGTCAGTCGTGTTGGATTCGTAATGACATTAACTACATCTTGGAATTAGACCGGTTGAGATTGAAGCTATTGGAACGTAGCACTAAAATCGAACATTTTTCAATTTTAGATAGAACCGGAACGCTTTGGAGATAACTGAAATTTTGGTCAGTTAAACTCACCTTTTTGGTTAATTAGTTTGTTATACAGTAGATAAAAATTATTTATTGCCTGCTTGGGTGTTGTATTGACTGGTTATTTGGTTTGGATAAATTATCATTTTTGAAAATAGAAAATATATAAAGTGATAATACAGATTTAATATAATTACGCGGTTAATTTAAGCCTAATAATAAGCGGAAGTGTTTATTTTGAATGACATTTTTTAGCAAAATAAATCCCATTCTGCTACTATAACATTTAGTTAAGTGTAGTTGGTAAATACTAGATAAGTGATGTGTCAAATTACCTGTTAATTATGGATATGGTTTAAATATATGCATGTTTATGAAAATACTAGGAATTTAGCTTGAGAAGTTAAATTTGAATAAAACGGTAGTTTGTTTAAGTACCATTGTGGTCGCTAAGTCACTTTCTGAGTTTGGAAAGTTATGGAGTTAAGTTACCTTTAAATTTTATAATTTGAAGTAAAATGTTTTATTTAATTATTATTTTAACAAAGTATCTTGTTTAATTTCTATCTTATAAAGTGTTTTGTAAAATTATTTCTTTAGTAAAGTTAATTATTATATTCATAATATCTTAAAATTTATTATTTTATCAATGTTATTTAAAGATAATTAATTACTTATCAAGGTTGGCTAAAGATAATACATTATTTTATTATTGATTGTTTAAAGCTAGTTAATTAATATATCTGTAATGTTGCTTGAAAGTTAATTAATTATAATTTGAAAGATGTTTAAAGTTATTTTATTATATTTATTTAAAATGTTTAACAATTAATTAATGTATTATTTATTTGGTTTTTAAGTTTATTATTATATTATTTAAAATGTTTAAAATTTATCTTTATGAGTTGAAGATTTTTTTTTATTATAATAAATAATAAATTGTTTATAAAAGGATTTCTTTTGTAAAAATGATTTATTTAAAGGAGTTTATAAATTTGAAAGAGGTTTGGAATTTGAAAAGAAGTTGGGCTTTGAATGATTTAAAAAAAAGGTTTATAAATGGTTACTAATTTGAAAGGAAAGTTTTATAAATGGGACTTTGAGATTTATAAAATAGTATTTCCATAACTGAAAGTTGGAGATTCATAAAGAACTTTTACAAATAGATTTTGGTAATTTATAAAGGAGGAATTTATAAAATAAAAGGGATTTATGAAATGGATTAGTGTTTTGGGTTATTAATATCTCCGTTTTAATATATTTGGGTTTAATCATTTTAATATGATTTTGAAATTGAAAATATTTCTAATTGTTTGGTGAATATACTTATACCATTTTATAAGTATGTGAAAACGATTTCCAAATTTTGGAAGGAATGGTTTGTGAATATACTTATCCCGGTGAGATAAGTATACGAATATTTTGATGAATATTTTGGAAAGATATTTAATTGATGGAGGATTAATCTAAGCAGCTTAGTGATTTCCATGAAAAATGTAATCTCTATTCTAAATGTTTATTTATTTGATAGTTAAATATCCGACTATAAAATCTTGGCCTAAATATATAATCCTTCTTAATTTTTGGTGGTATAGAAATATTCCTACTTAACACTAAAGAGTTTAACTTTGGAAATATCTAGGAGAAACACAAGGATTATATGGTACAGTTATCGTCGATGGTGCCCTATTAGACGTATAAACTCATTTTTTTTCTTCTAGGATAAATGGTGAGGAAATCTGTCCGCTTAAATAGTTAGGAGGTGATCTCCACTCTTATGTATTGTTTGATTATTTCCAAAAGAACCGGTTTGAGTATTTTGGAAATTGATTGATTGGTTTTGGAATACCCGATAAGCGAGTAAGTGTACTTATAAGAGATGACTCGAAACCGTTACCACTCCAGAACCATACAAGGATTTTTTGCTTAAAGGAGATTCGAGTTTATGTTCGAGATGTAGGAATCCATGTGTGATTCCAAGACACATTGGGGTATGAGAATCCATGTGTGATTCCAAAATCTATTTTGGGATGTAGGAATCCATGTGTGATTCCGAGACCCGTTTGGGTATGGAAATCCATATGGGATTCCACGGTCTATTCGAGTAGTGACTCATGTGCTAAAATGCCAGATGTAGCCTCACCGACAATAATGACTAAAACCTAAGATAAGGTTCATAACCAAGGATTTAGATAATCCTTAAGGGTGTAGTCGTTTCCTTCCGAGAGTTACCTACAGTTGTTATGCATGCATGGAGTGATGCATTCGGCCTGCATGGCCAGTTATGAATTTACTATTATACATCACTAGGGATGTGTTGTTGCTTCGGAAGGATAACTCTAATCCTTGTGCATGAGGACCATTCTCGAAGTACTAAGAGTACCTCAGTGGAATCCTACACAATTAACGAACACGCCTCGGCATTTTTTTGATTATATATCTATTATTATTATGATATACACTCGTGAGCATCACAACTACTTATTTATTGATATTTTCGTCCTTAGACATTATTATAATATTACTGGATTTTCTAATATAACTAATTTAGTTATCATATGGTAAAAATCCCGTGTGTACGTGTGGCGTTGTCTTACGAGATACAATTTGTTATGAGAGGGTTTTATAAAAATAGAAATGAATATGCTTTGATTGAGTTTTCTCATGCTGGTATACTAGTCTGATCCGGATTTTTTTTCTCATAGTGCTCGGGTCAGACCGAGCATATTTACATATTTGGTTTGGAGGTTTTGGAGCTTCAGGAGATGAGCTGGATGCCTTCAAGTAGTATTCACATGTATTTTATTTCCATTGCATTAGTAGTTTTATTTAACAGCATTTGTGAGGCCTAGTTGTTATTACTGTCTAGGCCGACGATTTGTTTAGTATACTCCGATTGATGTATGTATTACATTTTTTCTTTGTATTAAAGATCAAATGTATATTATATATTAATCATCTTGATGTGAGACTCTGTTCTATATTTTGTTTGCCCAACAATCTGTCATTCCAGCACATGGATGCTTCGTAAGTGAATACCGTGGTTTAATTAGTGGCGACTTTTAAAGGCCAGAAAGGTGGATTGTTACACAGTGTAACGACCCGTAAATTTTAATGGTTTTTATAAGGTAATTAACTGAAATTTTTCTTGAAATTAAATAATTAAATTTGGCAATGAAAATTTGATATTTAGTATGCGTCTATTCAAACATAGCAAATGACAGATTTTCATTGATAAATATGAAAGTCACTTCTATTGTGTAATTTTCAATTTCAATTTAAATCAGTAAATTTGATGAAAATAAAATATTTTTGAAATCTGAATATTTTTATATAGTAAAAATGTTTATCATTTTCTAAGTGATACGTCATAGTTCATTTTGCCGAATTTGGACTGCTCTAGCTCCGTTTATCTTATTTTTGGTGTTTTAGCAGCATTTTCGATAGCGAAAAATCGAGTTTTGATAGGTTGGTCGTATCGCCGATATCTGTATACCATTCTGTTCATCTCATCGTGCTGATCTCCACACTATATTCATTTGTTCATTTCAGTATTCGGTACATGGTGGAATCTGCGAAACAATTGGCTGTATCAGTAACCGCTTTTAACCTTTTTAGTTTCCCTGTCCATTCATTTTCCCTCGGCTGAATAGCCATAAGCTTTTATAATTCCCCAGACATCAATATTTGACCTTCTCCATTCCCAACATTAAAATTTATTTACCGATTCATTTTATTTATCTAGTAATTCTTGATCTTTCCTCTCTCTGCCATTAGTCTGTTCATTCAATTGAAAAGAAATTTATATAATATAAGCTGCTTATATCTCGAATTCATGTTAATGCTTCTTCCTCATTTAATTTGTTCATCACCGCTGAAACTAAGATCCACTCCTTCTATAATATATATATATATATATATATATATAATAATATATAAAGCAAGCATATATGTCGTTTCTTCCCTGAGGCTTGTTTATATGTATTACCTAAACAACTGCTATCTTCTTTTCCTTAAAATCATGCTTCATTTCTATGCTCCACCTCAACCACTTCCACCCTCACCTGTCCCATCACCGACCGCAGTCTCCTCCGCCTTGAAACCCCAGCCGAAGCGTTGCATTGATCCACTTTCCCTCCTCCTTATCGCTACCTCTGACCGAATATCTACCTTTTCCATCGCATCCACCATCCTTCGCCTACCCATCATCTCACAACATCCAACGCCGCTACCTTTTCCATCGCATCCACCATCCTCTGCCTACCCATCATCTCACAACATCCAATGACGCTGTCCCCACATCTTTCTCTCTCCGCCTCATCTGACCTACCAACCTTTAGCCCTATCTCCATCACCAAACACCAGACCCGCCTCTACCAGTTCAGCTGCCACTTCGCCCTACCCCACATCGAAACTCAACCCACCAAATCGGCCACCGAAACTTCCTTAGCCACGTCATTCCATGGCCTAACTCGTCCAAGTCTCATCTTCCCCTTCTCAACCAAATCCATCGACCACCTCCCCCTTATTCCCGCACAGACCACCGCCCACTGACCCCACGTTGCAACAGCGTACACTGCCTCCATGACCCTACTCAAGCTTCGACCCACCACCCAAAACAGCCTACCTTAGCAGCCCAAACCCCACTCGACAGCTTGCATTTCCTTTTTTTCGAGCGCCAAACCCATCGCCTACAAACCCCACCACACAGCGGACATCAACGCCGGCCGCAATCCTTGCCGAACACAGCCTTTTGCCACCTCCTCCTTTAAAGAAATATACGGATGTATATGTTTGCATTCAATTTTTCCTACGACATGTTCAAACTTCTTCTCGTTTACATGCCTGCATATTTAAACTCTTTTGATTGCATTACCTTCTTGTTGCAAGTTATGATTTCCTTGTTTATATTCTTATATTTTAAGAGATATATATCACACACACACACACACACACACACACACACACACACACATATATATATATATGCATGTACGTATATCTATAAATTTATATTTAATTTCACCTATAATTACATATGTACAATGTAATAGATATTTGATATTTGTTAAGCTTACAGCCTCTTTTTTTTCATAAAAGTAAGTTATATACATAGTGAATTAACATAGCGGTATTTGCTGTTATGTAGTATAGTAAAGTAAGATTTTATATATGTATGAAGGTGTTCATTTAGATTTATGTTAATATCTTAAAATAGATATTTGAATATAACATTAATAAATAGTATTTAAATAGATATGTTGTTGAGTTTTGAAAAATAAGGGTTTAATAAATATTTATTTTTAAATAATATGGCGATTTTATCTTAAACATGTGTTTTAATTTGATATTGGTTTTAAGTAGAAAAATATAATATATGTATATATATTGTTTCCATTTATATATATCTAGCTATTTTGATTTGTTTCCACCAGTTTCTAGCTATCAGCCTTGGTCGTCTAATCCGTGTTCACCTTGTTTTGCATTGAGATTTGTCGTTTGGATTGGTCAATTGTCGAGTTCATGATTCATAATCGTAGCTTATTGTGTATCTATCTTCTTAGCCTCGAAATGTGAGAAATCACTCACGATTAATATTCTTAAATTTAGTAAATTTGATTCACGTGAAATGAATATTGAAATATGCTAATAAATTTGAATTGTTAAGTTATTTAATTGTTAAATATGATATGCTATTATCTGCAGTTGTTTACCTATGACATATGACACCATAACCTATTGTATATATTATTTTAATTCGTTACTAATTATATATGCATGTTGTTGATATGTAATATTATTATCATATTTGTTCCTACTCTACAAGTTCCTTGTTAGTTTAGAATACCCTATGGTTTGAAATGATACATACCCGAACGGATTTATAGATTAAGGAAAAATCGTTATGGGTTGAAATGATGAACCCAAGCGATTTTCATTGAATTTAAATTTTGGGATTGTGGGTTGAAATAATATATACACGTAAATATTAAATTTAAATTGCGGATTGAAATGATAAATATCCGTATCACTTGACCATAGGATAGAAAATTATATACGGACACCGTTGGTCAATATTTTGAAAATGATTTCCAAAGTTTGAAAGGAAATATATGGGTTTTAATAAATATTGATTTTTTAATATATAAGTATAAATGCTATTTTTATATGTGTATAAATTTAGATTTTAAAATAATATGTTTTAGAAATACTAATTTATAAGTTAGTTTTGAAAAATATAAATTTCAAGATTTTTCTTATAATTTTTTTATTTTTTTAAATATACAAAATAAGACTCAATATAAAACAAATTTAATAATAAGATTTAATTTAATAAAATTTAATTTAATTGGTTTATAATATGTTTAAGTATTTATTTAAATTTATATAAACATTTTAAAAATAGGTTTTTATAACTTTAATAATAGAGGTTTGGAAGATAAATTAATGTTGGCTTGGAATTTAAATTGGTTAATAATTGAATTTAAATAAGAATTGATTTGAACTTATTGATTTTTTAGATTTTGAAAGATATGCTTTATAACTCGATTTGATAAAAAGTGATTAAATGAATATTCTCAATTTTAAATACAATTGAGACTAAACATTTAATATTGATTTAATTTATAAATTGATATTTTTATTTCATTGTTATTAAATGATTAAGTGAATATTTTCCAATTTGAATAAAATTAGAGTTAAATGTTGAAATCTGAATGTAACTTATATTGAAATGTTTGAATATTTAAAATATGAATCTTATTGGAATTGAAGAGATAATTCAAACGTGGATTTGAAATCGATTAAAATTAAAATGGTTTATTAAGAATTTGAATTGAATCTTTAACCTTTTAAATTAAAAGTGTTGGAAAAGGATTGATTTAAATTGAA
Organism: Allium cepa; assembly: GCA_030765085.1. Classification (NCBI taxonomy): domain Eukaryota; kingdom Viridiplantae; phylum Streptophyta; class Magnoliopsida; order Asparagales; family Amaryllidaceae; genus Allium; species Allium cepa. Next base: position 876,574,802 of record CM060932.1, on the reverse strand, counting down.
TTTTGGAATTTAAGTTGATTTTAATCGATTTGTGAAACTGAATGAAACAATTCAAATTGGGAAACTATTTCAGTACATTCTCTTTAAATAAATATAAAATATTTTTAATTTATAACTATTTAATATATATATACTAATTTCAATATCTAAACTGTTATGATTACGAAACTGTTATGATTACGAAAGTGTTATGATTTCGAAAGTGCCATGAATTTTAAAGTGTTATGATTTCGAAAGTGCTATGATTTTGAAAGTGTTATGATTTCTGGAAATGAATAGGATTTAAAGTGAATAATGATATTGAATTGATATGATTTTGAAATGAATATGATATTTTGATATGAAGCATAAACTGTTTGAAATATGAAATGACTACGGTGTGAAATAAATGTTTGGTTGTTAAAGAGATTGGGATCAGATATTTTCATACTCTCCGCCAATACCGAAAACCACTTTAACAACTGTGTACGTGGTGGAGATTCCAGAACAAAATAGGATGTTTTGGCGACGATTCTGTATGAGGTTTTAGCGCAGCCTTGACTCCCGTGAGTCAGCTTGATGTGGCTAAAACAAGAGCCATGCCGGTCCAAGTGTGGTCATTCCTCTGATCGGGCATATTTCTTCGATACCATTCTATTGCTGTTTTGATTTGATTGGGTGCACCTTTGTTTTGGGAGTGTGTCAAGAGGTGGATGATAGTAGCTGCCATGCGTTATCACCAGTACAGATCCTCAAACGGTATATCTACCCTGGTATTGCCTCGCGTCCCTTGTCACATGCCCTATCGCGCCTTCTATGAGTTTGGTTTATGTCGTACCTATAGACTTGCAAGTGGAGTTTACAGTATCTGTATAGACTACGACATTATAGAAAATGTGTGAAGGTTGATATAGGTAACGCTTTAACGCTATTTTAATAGTTTACTTTACTATAGGCATTATTATAATAGCGTATATTACTACATAGTAGATAGTTCCACAGATCCTTGGAAGATGGAAATCCCAAACATCCTTTAAGTTACTTGTATTTCAGTTGACATTTCACTTGAGTTGAATTTACTGGTATAAGAATGTTAGTCCTGACTCAAGTGTTTTGTGTTTTGCTTATGCTCGGGTCAGACTGAGTGCCACAGCATTTGAGACTCACCTTTGGAGATTTGAGCTTTGTTTGAAGATCTATCTATCTAGCTTTCAGTTATTTCAGTTTATTCCAGTCATTTATGTTCAGACTCATCAGTTGCTAATGTATTAGAGATTCATTTGTATTTGAGATTTTGTTGTATTTTGTTTCAGACTTTGATATTTATAGTAGCTTCATGAACTACTATTTCTCTACTCTGCTGCTTATTGTTGTAATACTTTGTGTCTGTGATTCTGTAATTGATTTATTTACTGTATATGCTGAGTTTTGCCAAATATAAATTAACAATTTGATGTTTTGCACAATTCAAGTCTGACATGCGCAGATGCGAATGGTTCGAAATACCAAGTCGTTACACACATGGTATCAGAGCTTAGGTTGAGCAAACACCTAGGCTTTGGTAGGGTTAACTCATTTTAGATAGGGTAAGTGAGACCCTAGGATGAGTTTGAGTGTGTGTGTGTGTGTGTATGTATGTGTCTGAGCATGTATTTGTTAGTGATATAGAAAATGTTTTATATTGTGTTGACTTGTCGATTGAGTGGTTATGAATTCTGCTCGATACAAAAGGAATGACGATATCGATACAAGTTTCTAAACTCTTGAACAAGGTAAACCAAGAAAGTATTGTTTTGAAAAATTGAGCAAATGAAATAATTTTACCTAGACTACATTTTATATATATAAGAATAAAAAAAAATCAATATTGATATATATGGTGTGTTTGATTGTTAGAAAATAATAACATTTGGTTATAATCATTCGTTATTTAATTTTTCATGCTCGTCTAGTTAGGACCATTAGCTACCGGGTATTAATTGATTGTTTGAGCTTAGATAGTTTATAAGCATTTATTTATTTGGGTGAATTAAATGCGAATACTTTGTGAATTCGGTTTCATAGTTTGACTATAAGGTGTTAGGTGATACTGTTAAGTTACAAATTTAGAATTTAACATTAATAAAAGTTTTTATTATAAGATAAGCAAGGATAAACATTTCTTAAATGAATTTATATAAGAAAATGAATTTATAAAATGTGAATCATAAAGTATGGTTTATAATTAAATGGATTTAAACTGAAATTTTGAAAATTTAAATCCCGGTGTCTTGGAAATTGTTTTTCTATAGTTTTGGAAGAAATAAAAGTAGTATTATTTTGGAAGTATTTTGAATAGGATATTTAAAATGGGTTTCAAAAGAGGTAAAAAGTACTGAACTCACTTCTGTCATTGGAAAATAATTCGTATGATGATTGCAGCATCATCGATATTCTTTTATTGATTTCTAAAGTGAGGAATTGCTACCATAATAATAAACTGACTGCAGTTGTTTGATAAAATGAATTTTGTTTGAAATTTCAAAAGTATGATTTGATACTCAAAAGGAGCTACATATATTATTATATTTCAAAATGATTTAAAATAAAAACCGCTGTTTAATTCTAAAATTTTCAATTAAGAGATATATTAGACTCTTGTATACGATCCATTAGTATAGTTTGGTTTATGCATTTTGAGTTGTGGTTTGGTAATTTTCATTTATGCAAATAAAATGGATTTTTTGAAGATTTGGGATAGTCGGAACTTCCGAGTCAAATTGAAAATTTAAGCTAAGTGTATTGTGAAAATGTAAGAGAATAAGTTTTTATAACTTATAAATTTGAGAAATTTGTAAATTAAAACAAATTTTAGTCCGTTGGACATTTGGGTTAAGTAAAAATAAATATGAAATATGTAAATATACTCTTAGATTATAGCAGAGTGTTATACAAACATGGACTTAAGTTTAAAGAAGATAATGAACATAACTATGCTTTATAAAATGTTTATAATAAACTTGATTATGGAAGGGCTTTAAAGATGAAGTTGTGGCCTTGGAAATGTGTACAACTGAAGTTTTAAAGTGAGTGATTTACAAAAATTATGTTATAAGATGGTCATGAACATAAGTAATGGTTTTATGAAATAGTTCATAAATAAATATTATAGTACTAAAGGAAATATACTAAAAGTGAGAATGGATGTGAATAAAAAGAAATTGGTATAGTTAAGAGAAACAATTGGTATAAATAAGTAAGTTGTGCATAGATCATTTTATTCGCATAACCGATTTTGATCCAGTTTCCAGTTTACGATTTCAAGGTGATTTATACTAGTTCGAATTAGGATTTTTCACTCGATTCTTAACGATGAACACCTAATATGGATTTTTGATTTGATTCCAAAATTTTCTATCATAGTATATGGCTAGATAAGAAGAATAGAGATTTCTGATCATGGAATCGGATCAGAGTCCGTACTTGTAACAACCCATAATTTTGTAAGTATTTTTAATTAAATTTTTATTTGAAAACTTTGATTTTTAAATCATTTAAAATTGAATTTTTAGAATTTCCAATGTAAGTTTAGAATTTGTTTGTAATTTATTTTCCAAATACAATAAAATAAACATTTTCTGAAAATTTATATTTTGGTCAACTGAAAGTCAAAATTTGACCACAGTTGAAAATTTTAAATTTGAATTTTTAAATTTTAATCTTTTTCTTTGAAGCAAAATATAATTTTAATATCCATTCTACTTTTCGTTTCGTAAAATTCTGATTTATACTTTTAAAATTGGATAAATACAGCGTTTTACATGCAATGATTTTCTATATTTATTTTTTATTTTTCTATGTTTATTTCTCTAATTTTATTTTCTATTTTTAGTTGTATAAACTTTGATTATATTTATTTGATTTTGATTGGTTTTATTTTTAATAACAGCTTAGAAATTTGAAGAGACATAGGTTACTTGTTTTTATTCCTTGCCTTTTCCTTTTCCCTTGCCTTTTCATTTTCTCTTTTGTTCTAGCCGTCCACTTTATTGCCTTTAGCCGTGCAAATCATTCCACAGATCATGTACAAGATTTATTTCTCATCTTGAACTCCATTTCATTTCTAGGAAAAAAATCTATTCAAGATCTCATGGCTCCTTTTTCTTTGATAAGAAGTTAGGCCTCTTTGATTTCCTAGCCGTTCATTCCTCATCTCATAGTCATTCAAGGCTTTTGGAAACCCTAGCCGCCACTTTTTTTTTCTTATTCACGTAAAAGCTTCTCATCTCAAAGTCATTTGCGTCCGTAGCAAAAAATATATATCACAAGATCCATGGCTTCTCTTTCCTCTTCTTCTTTTTCTATTTTTTTTTCTGTTTTGTCTTCATGTTAGCTCGTCCTCCACCTCCTAGCCGACCTCACCATCTCCACCACACCACCATGCCAACCATCATCACCTCCTCCACCCATAGGCCGTGACCACCATGAAGACTCCATCACCAAACAATGGAAAACATAGCCTAGGTCACCACATACATCCACTTCCTCCTATATTAGCCTCGGCCACTCCTCACAAACACCACCTACTTCCTTTGCCTTGACCACAACCCTGCCTTGCCGTGCCACTTGACCAAGATCCAACATAGGGCCGACCCCATATGACTATGGCCGAACCACAGAACCCAAGACCATTCACATACCTTGCCTCATTGCAGTCCTATTGACTTTGCCTTACCACCACTTCAATTCCTACCCATAGCCGTGCATTCTTTCTCCTTTAGCTGAGCTACATATTATAGAAACCATCTTGGCCGAGCATGCTTTGAAGTGATCTAGCCTATTTGTGAAGTGGCCGAGTCAATAGCCTTGGTCAAGCAATTCTAGGTCATGTTTGAATCATATTTTTTCATTGTTTGATTTATATTCTTTGTATTGAATCATATTCTTATGTTTGTGTATTGGTGTTGATCCAACTCTTCATTCACTCAAAAAATATAATTGTGCCTTGTCGTGCTTTCCGGAGTTTGAGTTGTGTGTTTTGAATTTGATTCTAGCTTTCAAAAAGGTGAGTTATTCACTCTTGACATTACGTACTTATATAATTGTGAAATGATGACAAGTGAATGTGTAAAATTGATATGCTATGTTAATTAGTCCATATATGCCTGTGATATGATTATATGATGTTAAATGCTGTTTATATACCTGTTACATCATCTGATATGATATTATATACTATACTGCTATTTTATTTCCTGTTTATCACACTGCAAGTTCCCTATCACTATGGGTTGAAATGATATATACCGAACGAACTTTAGAATAAGGAAAATCATTGTGGGTTGAAATGACAGGCTCAGGTGATTTTTACTTTATTTTTTTTGACTTGGGATTGCGGGTTTGAGATGATAGAACCCGTATTTTTCTTTTTAAATTATGGATTGAAATGATACATATCCGTATCACTTGACCTACGTTAGAAAATAGTGTACATGCCCATGGTTAATATTTTTAAAGTAATATTTTTCTAAAAATTTATTAAGTATTTTGAATTTTTAGAATATGTGAAATTTTAACTTAAAATTTATTTAAAGATTTGAAATATAAAGAGATATTGGTTTTCTATAAGTTAAAATTTTATAAGTTGATTTTAGTACCAATTGTAATTTAAAAATCTTTATTTGGTTTTAAAATTGTAATTTAAAGATTTTATGTATGATAAACAACTTAATAATGAAATTTGATTTTATGTGGAATTCTAAATCTAGCCTAGTGGTTGTAATGAATTTTATTTCATGAAATGGATATGTTTTATATAAATAAGTTTACAGTGATTTTCTATAAGTTAAATTGTATAAGCAAAATGTAAAAATGTAGTTTAAATATGACCTAACTTGATAATTGGAAATTGGTTTTCAAATGGAGATTTTAAGTTAAGTGAATAATGTATTTTGAATTGATAAAAATGAAATACAGTTTTAATTGGACATTTTGTAATAAATTTATTTAACTTGAAATCATAGTTAATTGATGTCAAAATGAATAGATTTATAAAGAAGTTGATTTTTGTATTAACTATGACAACTTATTTTATTTCTGAAACGGGTATTTTAAAATAAAGTATTAAGTCATAGGTTAAAAATAAAAGTTAAGAAATAATGTTCTTTTGACTTAATAAATGAATTATAGTTTAATCTGGATATTTATTGATAAATTTCCAAATAATTATAAGTTAAATGATATCCAAATGAATATTTTCTGAAGCGTGAAATATGATTTTTATAAGTTAAAATGGCTGAAAATTGAGATTTTAATGTGGCTGAAATGTTATTATAAATCTGGAATTAGTACTGGTAGCACTTCATAAATGCTGTGGTTTAAGATAGCATTTGCTAAGTGCTATCAATTCTGAGACTTAACTATATTCTGAAATAATATAGCTACTGCAGCACTTTGTAAGTACTGTTGTTGCTAAATGTAAACTGTTTTGCAATACTAATAAGCTACTGTAGCACTTTGTAAGTGCTATTGTTGCTGAAAGTAAACTGTTTTGAAATAATAACTAAATACCTACTGTAGTACTTTGTAAGTGCTGTTGTTTCTGAATTTGACGATGTTTTGAAGTACTAATATATCTACTGTAACACCTTATAAATGATGTTGTAGCTGAAATTTACAATGTTTTGGGAAATTTTATAATTGAATGAATGAATTTAGAAATGTCATAACTTTGAAATGAATATTATTTGACATTGAATTTAAATGGTTTAAACGAAGATTTTTTCTAAAGGTGTTATGATTTTCAAATGAATAACATTTCCAAAGTGTATGATGTTAAGTAGTATGATTTCCAAATGATAACATTTCTATTATGTTATGATTTCAAAGTATTATGGTTTCAAGGTGTTTGGTTTCATAGTGTTATAACGTTGAAAGTATTATGGTTTTGGAAATGAAATTGTATTTAGTTAAGAATTGGCTTTAAATATATTAATTTAAACTTATGGAAATGGAAGATTTAAGAATATGACTTTATAAAGTGGTTTGGTTTAAGATCCAATGATTTGGAAATTTGGGATTGATTTGGTTTGGAATTTAAATGATATATTATTACTGTGGTTTTGAAATGGAAATGATATATTGCTTTGGTTTTGAAATGAAATAATACAGTATTTAAATGGATATGATATTTTGGTTTTGAAATATAAATTATTTTGAAATAAATATCCATGGGGTTATAATAACAGTTGGTTGTTAAAGAGACCGGGATTAGATATAGGCATACTCTCTCTCGATACCGAAATCCACTATAACAACCGTGTATGCAGTGGAGATTCCAGAATGAAATAGGATGGTGGCGACGTTCTATTGAGGTATGTACGTGGACTCGACTCCCGTGAGTTGGCATAAGATGGCTAAAACAGGAGCGATTTCAAGCCAGTGAGGTAGCTCCTCTTATTGGACACACTCCTTTGATACCATTCTATTACTTTGTGATTGATTGTGGCCCTTTGATTTGGGGGTGTGGCTCGAGGTGGGCGGTAGCTGTGCGCTACGCGTCACCACCAATCCGGATGCGTAATTGGTATATCACCCTGGCATTGCCTCGTTGTGCCGTGTCACCTACCTTAGTACGCGCCTTGTACGAGTTTGATTTGTGTTGTACCTATCGATTATCCTACGGTAGCCTCCCGATCAGGAGATATTACGGTACTGTATAGACTATTGACACTATTATGTGTTCAGGGGGATATTGGGTAACTCCTTAACGCTATTTTCAAGTAAGTTTACTTTTCTATTAGGCATTATTATAGTAGCGTATATTACTACATAGTAAATAGTTTAACAGATCCTTAGAGGATGGGCGGTTCCAAACATCCTTTAAGTTACTTGTACCTTTCTATTACAGTTCACTTGAGTTGGTTTACATTGTATAAGTATGTATGTCCTGACTCGAGTGTTTGTGTTTTGCTTTACGCTCGGGTCAGGCTGAGTGATACAACATTCTAGACTCACCTTCAGAGTTGGAGATTTACTTGCAGATCCAGCTATCTATTTCACTTCAGATACTCAGTTGATTCCAGTGATGTATTCTGACTTGTACTTGATTATCATATTGAGACTTCTGTTGTATCTTGTTTAACTCTGATTATATTTATATAGTAGCTTCACGAAATACTATCTCTTTACTTCCGCTGCATTATTATATTACTTTGTGTCTGTGATCTATGATTTATTTATTTACTGTATATTCTGAGTTTTGCCAAATTTTAAATTAACAATTCGGTATTTTGAGCTATTCAAGTTAGACATGTGTATATTTATTGTCGATTTGAATGATCCAAAATAGTGGGTCGTTACAGTACTAGAGAAGTCGAGTAAGCGATACTAATTCGAAAGTGAAATTTGTGTCATCGAGCGAGCGATCGGATTGCATATTTCATACAGAATGCATATGTACATTGTACGGGCTTTAAATAAGTTATATGATGTTCAACATTGGAAAATGCCAATTTATATGGCTATGAATTATATGTTTTAACATCATATGTAAGTGAGATGTAGGTTTATGAAAGTAAAGCTAGTTTGATGCTTTTGGTTTCATGAGTCGAGTTTGGTTGGCTGACTAATAGGTACATGTTTATATATTTTTTTGGTTTAATAATTTTATGGCTTACATATCGGAGGTCACTTGGCTTTTGTTTTCTTTTGTCGGTTTGGGGCTGTAGTAGCGATTTGTAATTTTTTTGATTGAGCCACGCAAAGGAGATGATGTAGAAGTATTTCATAACTTTATAGACTTAGAGAATCTAAAAATCCTTTCCAACTAATTGATTTTGAAATGTTAATGGGTTGTAAGGCATTTTTCATACTTTGGGGATTTCGGGGTGTAACGACCCAGAATTTTGGTCATTTGATTTGGAATATTTAATTAATTTTAAATATTGAATAACTAGTTTTTAAAAGATTGTTAAATTTGAACAAATACAGAATTGTTTAAAATATTCGAATTGTGAATTAGCAGTCGGATAGTGATTTAAATATTTGGATTTTAAATTGATATTTATTAAATGGGTTTAATGGACTTGTTTAACTCATTTAATTAATAAGTAATAACAGTGGATTCATTTTGTAAATTTTTTACGGTAATAAATGATTTGAATATATAATGAGAAAATTTATTTTTGTTTATAACGACTCGATTTTTATTGATGTATTTTCAATTTAATTTATTTGTTTTTTTCCATAATTTTTAATTTCAAAATTATTTAAATAATTCATTTGATGATTTTTGGCAAACGATAATGTTTTTGTGATCTTATAGAACCAGTAAACTAGTATATATTAATATTTTCTTAAGGTCATGGCGTTGGTTGGAGCGTGACCGTATTTTTGTTTTGTCATTCGCGGCCCATACGCGAACGAAAATCTGTACGGCGAGATGCCGAAACTTGCAAATTTAATTTATCTCAATACTTAGCCAAACCAAATACCACTATTTTCCCCTTCCCTTTATACCATTTCATGGGTTTTCTAGGTCAAAGAAAAACAAGCAATCCTCTTACAAAAATTCCAAAATAAAATGAAATAAAATATAAAACTTAAATCATTGAGTGTTAGAGGTGTAGATTTACAAGCCTAGGGAGTATTAGGCAGTGTGGCAGCAGTTATGGTGAGGTCGAGGTGGGTATGGTGACGTGAGGTTTTTATTTTAGGGTTATGGTCATCAATTGGTGATATGGAGGCTAGATTTAAGATGCACGTGTGGAAGAGCATCTTCGGGTAAATTTTCGTAGAGTTCGGCCTCATATAGTTGATCGCGACATTTACGGTGTCACACTGGGGTAGGCTGGTCTTGTTTTGTTGAAGGAGGGCAGACATTGATTAAGGGGATGCATCGAGAAGGGGGCGCATAGAGGAGTTCATGGGATTCGTCGGTGATCGATTTAATGAACCATGGAGCGAGCAAAGGTGGAGAGAAGGTGGCAATGTAATGTGCGGTTTCAAAGTTTCAGGCAAGAAAGATTTATTTTGAGGAAGATGGATTAACTAGGGTGACTAGCTAAATTAATGTAATTAAGAAGGTTAATTTTTTTTAATTTTTTAGATAACTTATAAAAGTCGTAACTTGCTCATACAAGGTCCAAATCGGACGTGGTCAGTCGCACTGGATTCATAATGACGTTAACTACATCTTTGAAATAGATTGGTTAAGATTGGAGCTATTGCAATGTTGCATTAAAGATGAAACCAAAATGCTTCGGCAATAACTTGAATTTCGGTGAGTTAAACTCACCTTTTTGGTTAATCAAAATGCTATATAGTAGATAAAAATTATTTATTGGTTGCTTGGATGTTGTATTTGCTGGTTGTTTGGTTTGGATAAATTATTATTTTTGAAAATGGATAATGTATATAGTGATAAAATAATACTGATTTAATATAATTATGTTGTTTAAATAATAATATAGTTAATTTAAACCTACTTCTTTGGTGTTATCTACATTATCAAATAAACCGCCTAATAATAAACGAAAGATTTTATTTTGGACGACATTTGTTAGCAAAATAAATCCAGTTCTGCTATTATACTAATTTGGTCATTTATTTAAGTGTCGGTTGATAAATACCGGATAAGTGATATGTTAACAATTAATTGCTAATTATGGATTTCTTTTACATATATGCATGTTTGTGTAAATACCAGTAATTTAAATTGGAAAGTTAAATTTGAATAAAATTGTAGCTTTTTAAGTACCATTATGGTCATTAAGCCTCTTTTTGAGTTTAGATAGTTATGGAGTTAAATTAACTTCAAATTTTATAATTTAAAGTAAAATGTTTTATCTAATTATTATTTTTACAAAGTGTTTTGTTTAATTTCAATTTTACAAAGTGTTTTATAAAATTAGTAAAGCTAATTATTATATTATAATGTTTTGAAAAAATTATTTTATTTATGTTGTTTAGAGATAATTAATTACTTATCAAGATTGTTTAAAGGCAATAAATTGTTTTGTTATTGATTATTTAAAGCTAGTTAATTATTTTATTAGTAATTTTCCTTGAAAGTTAATTAATTATATTTTGAAAGTTGTTTAAATTTAGTTTGTTATATTTAATTTAAATGTTTTAAAAATCAATTAGTATATTATTGAAATGTTTTTTGAAGTTTATTATTACATTATGTAAAAATGTTTACAATTTATCTTTATAATGTTAAAGATTTTATTTATTATAATTAAATAATAAATTGTTTATAAAAGGAATTCTTTTATAAATAGGATTTATTTAAAGAATTTTATAATTTTGAAAGAGGTTTGAGTTTGAAAAGAAGTTGGGTTTTGATTAATTTTAGAAAAGAGGATTATAAATGGTTTAGTGATTTGAAAAGGAAGTTATATAAATGAGATTTAGAGATTTATAAAAGAGTGTTTCTACAAATGAAACATGAAGATTTATAAAGAATTTTTATAAATAGATTTTGGAAATTTATAAAGGAGACATCTATAAAATAAAAGAGATTTATGAAAAGGATTAGTATTTTTGGGTTATTAATATCTCTATTTCAATGACATTTGGGTTTGATCATTTTAATATGATTTTGAAATAGAAAATCTTTCTAAATGTTTGGGGAATATACTTATACCAGTTTATAAGTATGTGAAAAGGCTATCCAAGTTTTGGAAGAAATAGTTTGTGAATATACTTATCTCGGTGAGATAAGTATATGAATATATTTTGATAAATATTTTGGAAAGTGATTTAATCAATAAAAGATTATTCTTATAGGCTTATTAATTTCTATGGGAAATGTAATCTCTATTTTGAATGTTTGTTTATTTGATAGTTGAATAACCAACTATAAAATCTTAGCCTAGATATAAAATCCTTCTTAATTTTTGGTGGTATGAAAATATTATTACTTAACACCGAATGGTTTAACTTTGGAAATATCTAGAAGAAAAATGGACATTATATGCTACAATTATCGTCGATGGTGCTACACTATACATATAAACTCATTTTGTTCTTTTAGGAAAATAATGAGGAAATCCGTTCCCTTAAACGGTTAGGAGGTGAGCTCCGCTCTTATGTATTGTTTGATTATTTCCAAAAGAACTAGTATTGAGTATTCTGAAAATCGATCAATTGGTTTTGGAACACTCGATAGTGGGGGAGTGTGCTTATAAGAGAATGCTCGAAACTATAACCACTCCATAACCTATATGGGTTCTATGCTTGGAGGAGAATCGAGTCTATATTCAAGATGTGGGAATCCATGTGTGGTTCCGAGGCCCGTTGGAGTATGGAAATCCATGTGTGATTTCAAGATCTATTTTGAGATGTGGGAATCAATGTGTGATTCTAAGACCCGTTGGGGTATGGGAATCCTTATTGGATTCCGTGACCTGTTCGAGTAGTAACTCATGTACTGGAATGCTAGACGTACCAGTAGTAATGACTAAAACCAGAGATAGGATGCATACCTAGGAGTTTAGCTAACATATAAGGATGCAGTCATCTCCTTCTAGAATTACCTCCATTTATGCACGCATGGTGCGATGCATTCAGTCTATGTGGCAAGCTATGTATTTCCTATTATGAGTCACCAGGGATGTATTGTTGGTTCAGAAGGATAACTCTAATCCTTGTGCAGGAGGACCATTCTTGAAGTACCGAGGGCACCTCCATGGAATCCTACACAATTAGCGAACGTGCCTTAGTGGTTTTTGATTATATATGTGACGCCCCACCCTGAGACCCACATTAACAAAGAGAATTACTTAGTAATTCTGTCTGCTAATGCAGAGAATAGGGCTGGTTAAGGGCGATCATTATAGTCTTGCATTAGATAAGAGCTAAGTATGTCCATATTTATACTACATTTTTTCATTTCATCTCACCTGTTCGACATACTTAATTCCTATCAACACACTACTATGGTGGCCACAGGATCGATTCAGAAACAAAACATAATAACTATATCAATTACAGGTCATAGAACAGCAACACAGAAACGATACATATGGATACATACATCAAATGCAATACAACATGCCACTTGTGGTATAAAACCACGATATATACATACATTCCCCACAAAAGAATATATACATCACAAGTTCCCAACAGAAAGACTACTACACAAATATTATGCCATATCCCAAGTCGATGGTGAAGTCCAAAAGGTAAAGCAAGCTAAGAGTCCAACTACCTAACCTGCAACTTGGTCTGACCCGAGTAATAAATACACGGGTCAGGTTAGCTAGAACATGATATTAGTATAAGATAAAGGGAATATAAGTGCATAAGGGAATTCTTCCTCTAACTATAAAGGAAGGGTACAAGAATAGTATAATCTCAATGCATGGTATATGTTCACCAAGGGTTGTCGCATGAATAGTAATTCAACATAAGAAATCCATACTTAATGACATTCAACTCAAATGCAAGGAATCATACAAAAGTCATAAGAGAAACTCATTTAAATTACAATATGAATCTCATGGAACTCAAGAAAGAGTTCAAATCTCATAAAAATGAAATCACCCTATGTAACGTCTCATATAGCACTAGCTATCGATGTAATAAAAATATCTCAAAATGGTGAAATCGTATAAAACTCAAAAAATCCCAGATTGGCCAGATCCTCGATTGCAAAGCTGAAGCAATGTTGCACGTGCTAAACTCTTGTTTAGTGCTATTTATAATTTTGGTACCTAACTCATGGACTCGAAGGTCATACTCGTGTTGACCGATGTCACATAACTCATGGTGACCGAAGTCCCATAACTCGTGATGTCCGAAGTCATATAACTCGTGGTGACCGAAGTCACTTAACTCAGATGACCCAAAGGTCTATAGCACTTTCATACTCGTGAATGTGTCACAAACTCTCGAAAAGGAAGCCGAAAAGTGTTAACGCGTGTCCCATACCATACGTTCACAGTAAACGGTTTACTAATCGTTAGTTAACTCCACATCATAAAAATTAAATCACAAACCTCAAAAATCTCAAAATACTCATATATCTTGCCTCGTATCATCGACAAGTGCAAATAAATCTCATAGTGATTTCTCATAACCCATAATTCCTAAAAAGGGAAATCTCATCTCAAGACTCGCCTCGTCTCATCGGCGAGTAAAGCAATATATATAAGTGGTTCTCATTGATTATTACTCCTATAATAGGAGATCTCGAACCTCTCAATTCGCCAAATATCGGCTAACTTGGATAATTACTATAATAGGAATTATAAATCTCAATTATCAACTCAAAATAATATACTCAAGAGGTTTCGATCGTACAAGTCCGAAATTAACCGAAAAAGTAAACCTACGTGTCCTATACCACGTGTTTTGCTAAATCTTTTAATTCTCTTTCTCATATGTTCGAAAAGTGCAAAAATCTGTATTATTATGTAGAAAATAATTATTATAGTAAATAAGCTTTTAAAACTATTTTCACAATCGTTTGGAAAATAACTTTTGAAAATTTTCTTATTATAGATAATGTATAATTTTAATAGCTTTAAATTAATTATGAATATTATAACATATTTATTTCAAAAGCTAAAAGAAATCTTCCGAAAACAGTTTAGAAAGTACGTGCAAAGAAACAACAAAAAAACCAACAAAAATTCAATGAAATTATTCATAAATCGTCATACAAAAATCTCTTAGAAACTCACCAATCCAAAATACGGATAAATGGAAATATTGGCTCTTTCATCTTAGGATCAAATTGATCAAAAACATCATTGAAAAAAAATCCATATAAAACAATTCAAATGTTCAGCTGGAGCAAAACAAGCTCTGATTCAAAGTTCCAAGATAATTTTCAACTAGTTACAAAAGTTTAAAAGCCGTAAAATTTTGCAGGAATAGATTTCAACAACTCACTTGAAATAAAAAAGAATGGATAAAAATCGATCAAGAAACGAGAGAGACATGATCTCTCAAACTTGGACTTGCAGCTGTCAACAACTGGAGCAAATTGTGCTCCAATTCGAAGTTTGACAGCACGTTTCTGTAGGCTAAAGAGGTCAATGACCTGAATTTTAACGATCACAAAGTTCAACAACTATAATTTAAACTGCAAAAAGAATTTCACTATTTAGATAATATATGAGAAAGTTAAATGTTTCAAATTTGAACTCAGGCAATGTTTTAACCGTAAAATTCTGGGCAAAAACATGCTTCGAGTCAAAGTTCGACGGCATATTCCTATATGCTATATAGGTCGAAATGACTGAAGTTTAACATTCATAAAGATTAATAACAATAATTTAAACTGAACTAAGAATTATGTAATTTAGAAAGTATGAAAAAGATATGATGTCTCAAAGTTGAACCAGGCAGTGTTTTCACAGTAAAAATCTAGGCAAAAACATGCTTCGAGTCAAAGTTCGGTAGCATATTTCTATATGCTATATAGGTCGAAATGATTTGAAATTTAACATGCATAAAGATCAACAACAATAATTTAAATTACACCAACAAATATGTAATTTAGACAAAGTATGAAAAATGTATGATGTCTCAAAGTTGAACCCAGGTAGTGTTTTCACTGTAAAAATCTGGGCAAAAACATGTTTCGAGTCAAAGTTCGGCAGCATATTTCTATATGCTATATAGGTCGAAATCACCTAAAATTTAACATGTATAAAGATCAAAAACAATAATTTAAACTGCACCAAGAATTATGCAATTTAGACAAAGTATGAAAAAGATATGATGTCTCAAAGTTAAACCCAGGCAGTGTTTTCACTGTTAAAATCTGGGCAAAAACATGCTCCGAATCAAAGTTCGGCAGCATATTCTATATGCTATATAGGTCGAAATGACCTGAAATTTGGTATGAATAATCTACAAAACATGGTCTACAAAACACAAAATCCAACAGCATTTCATTGCTGGAACAGAGAGATACGACCGCACAAAGTTGCAACTCAAGACAGTTTACACAAGAATTTAAAATAGTTCAAAAACGAATTTCTGGGCAAGTTTTTGATTCAGTTTGCGATTTTTGGCATTTCGTGGACTAGCTATTATGAGATTAAAACTCACCTTTTAAAATACCTGAGCTTCAAGATCAAATTGGTGAAAAGAGGCGAGCTTTTGCTTGAAAGATGCTTCAATAACCGAGAAATTGAGTTTTCAAAGACATGCAAGAACAAAATAGAAGAGTTACACACAATTTCATATCTAGTTCATAGATTTTGATGAAATTTTATAGTATTGTTTTGGATTACCTTTTCTAATCTTTTTTTGATTGATTAACACATGAATTTTGAAAAAAAATTTGGAGAAAGTTGAATTTAACAAGAAGTAGCCATGGATTTTCTTTTTGCTGTCTTTGTTTTGTAGAAGAAGAAAGGAATGAGTAAAGGGGACAAACAATGTACAGGTTATTTTTCTTTTTTCATGAGGCTTCTAGAATGGATTTAGGATCTAAACCATATACCATTAAGCCCAACAAAAATACTTAGTGAAATTTACTAAGTAAATGCACACATTTCACCTATTTAACAATATAACTCGTATTTTCTTATTTTGATACCAAGTTAAATTTATACATAAAAGTGTATGTAAAAAAATTGTTTTCACAACAAATAAAATTTTATTTTAACAATAAAAAGTTAATTTTAAACAATAAAACCCCATATTTAACAATATTTTACAAGTTACTCAATTTTAGTGTAAAACACCATTTTTAACATAACAAACTGAATAAAAATTTCTTTCTTGCCAAATAAATTTGCAATAAATCATTCTAACACTTTTTAATCATAAAATATTATTTTTAAACCATATTTCATCTTTTATTTTAATAAAATACTTATTTTCTTCATATTTCTTCTTTTAAATTCAATGAAAGCTTTAATATTAAGCAATAACTTACAACACTATTGCATAACTCAAATAAAAATTAACAGTTGATCATTTTCTTCTCAAACTTAACAAAGTAAAGCTTTAAAACTTTATTTTTAACTATAAATATTTATTCCAACCAATAAATGTTGAAATAAACCACTCAATTGGTTTATTAACTTAAAGTTAAAAAAAAACCAATATTTATTCTCAAGTCACATTGTTTATTCCAAATAAACAACTTTAATAAAAATTATTTTTCTCAAATTTATTTGATTCTCAATATTAAATTATAACTATCGTTATAATTCAATATTATAGGTAATTATCAATACCAGGGTTGTTACAGACTCCTCCCCTTATAAAAATTGCCTCCTCGCAATTTCTAGAGGAAACCTTTATTCAACACGTTATTTCATCAAACAAAGGAAATCAGATAACTTGAAGTGGAAAATTCTTACCTTCGGAGTGAGAAGATAAGAAATCAGGATACGATTTCTCGATGAATTCCCTGGTTCCCCAAGTGTAGTCATTGGGATTATCGGACCGTTGAATCTTCACGAGCAGAACACTCTTGTTTCAAAGACATCTAGTCTCCAAATAAAGAACTCTCACAGGATGCTGCACATAAGATAGATCTGGAGCAACCTCTAACTTCTCTAAAGCACGAGAATCAATCATCGAATCTAGATCTCATAGACACTTCCTCAACCGTGAGACGTGGAATACGTCATGAACTCTTGAAAACTGATCGGGAAGTGATACACGATAAGTAACATGACCGATACGCTATGAAAATGGAAATGGCACAATATAGCGTGGTGCCAATTTCTCGGTCCGGCTAAAACATACCACTACTTTCAGAGGAGAAGCTCGAACGTAAAAAAGATCACCCAATAAGAATTCAAGAGGCCTTCTATGGTTGTCCGCATAGGATTTCTAGCAACTCTATGCCTCTTTCATTCTCTCACGAATAAGATGGATCTTCTTAGATGATTTTTGAATAGACTCGGGGCCTAGAATAAGCTTTTCCCCAGACTCAAGCCAACAAGATAGAGAACGACACGACCTTCCATATAAGGCTTCGAAAGGAGCCATGTCGATAGAATATTGGTAGCTATCATTATAAGCAAACTCAACTAGCGGAAGATGATCCTCCCAGCTACCACTAAAATCCAAGATACAAGCACGAAGAAAGTCTTTCAAAATTCGGTTCACCCCTTCAGTCTTTCCATCAGACTGTGGGTGATAAGCTACGCTAAGATTAAGCTTTGTGCATAAAGTTTGCTGGAGACTCTGCCAAAAGTGACTCGTGAAAAGAGGATGACGATCATATACAATAGATGAAGGAACACTATGCAATCGCACGATCTCCTTAATATATAGCTTCGATAAGAGAGATGTTGTCCTATTAGACTTAATAGGAATAAAATGTGTGGACTTGGTGAGACGGTCCACAACAAACCAAATACTGCTATGGCCTGACCTCGAACGAGGTAAGCCATCGCTGAAATCCATAGAAATTTGGTCTCACTTCCACAATGGAACCTCTAAAAGCTGAAGAAGACCATTGGGTCGCTGATGCTCGACCTTAATAAGCTGACAAGTCATGCAATTACTCACATAACTTGCCACATCTCGCTTCATGCCTTTCTAGTAATACAAGCAGCGCATATCAGCATACATCTTGTTGCTGCCTGGATGGATAGTATACTCAGAACGGTGACATTCACTAGAATGTCCTGCCTAAGTTCTGGAATAGGTGGCACGACTAGACGGTTCTTCTTTCGAACACACCAATGAATATCAATGCCGAAATCCCTCATCTCAATATCATCGTGGGATTCAAACTTACACTTCTGAATAAGAGTAGATATATTGGAGTTTTGCTGCTGAGCCTCGGCAATTCGATCCAAATGAGTAGGATAAGCTTCCATGCTATATAATAGAATAGGAGAGTTGGATGTTGAAGCACGATCACGAATATCACACATGGAAAGAGTCTCTAGAACTTTCCATTCTGTAATCATCATGGAAATAATAGCTGAATGCTTGCGACTCAAAGCATCAGCCACTCGATGCCCCTTGCCAGGGGTATACCGAATATCGAAATCATATGAAGCTAGAAACTCGAGCCAACGCTGCTGTCGCACGTTGAGCTCCTTTTGGGTGAACAAGTATTTGGGAGACTTGTGATCGGTGAAAAGAGTGAAGTGCTCTCCCAACAAATAATGGCGCCACGTCTTTAAAGCAAAGACAATGTCGGCAAGATCTAAATCATGGGTAGCGTACCGAACCTCGTTCGGGTGTAATTTCCTTGAAGCGTAGGCAACTCCATATCCCTCTACATAAGAACAGCACCAAATCCACTATGATTGGCATCGATATAGACAATAAGATCTTGATTCCCTTCGGGAACCACAAGAACATGAGCATTAGTGAGAAGCTCCTTCAATCTCTGAAACGAAGCCTCACACTTATCTGACCATATATACCGAACGCCTTTCTTCGTAAGGCTAGTCAATGGAAGCACAATACGGGAAAAGTCTTTGATGAAGCGGCGGTAATAACCCGCCAAGCCCAAAAAGCTACGAATCTCATGAACATTCTCAGGCCTCTTTTGTAGGATCGATTTTACTCTAGAGAGGGGGTGACTAGGGTGATACTAATAATTAGAAAAATTATTGTGGAAATTTATATGGAATAATCACAACACAGATATAGCAGAGTAATAACAGCATAGATGATAGCAGAATAATAAAAGCAGAAAATAGTACACACAGATTTACCCAGCTTCGGCAAAATCCTGCCTACGTGCTTCCCCCAAGATTTCTACTAGAAATTAAGTAGTCAAATGCTTATGCACCTAAACTCGTGACTACCTAACTCTACGCTCAAAACCCTACCAGAACACAGCCATAGAAGAATTCTCGAACTACACCACCGTAGTTCGTCCCTAGTCATGTGACTAGACAATCACACAAGTTAAAAAGTAATTACAAAATAAATACAATTAAAAACAAATGAAAACCAAATTTTAAAATTTAAAGCATAAAAAATAGTTAGGACAGCCCAAAATAAAATCCCTTTTTCTTTTCCTTTATTCGGCCAGTTCCTTTTCTCGTATGTGATAATGGTTGCTTCGTTTTTGTTCATTCCTCTTCAACTAAGTTAGGGCTTCTGATAAAATTGAATCGCCGCTGGTATATGATTAATCGCAGTGATTATCTCCTCTGTTTATCTTGCGCAATTGATCCTCTAACTGTTATGATTTCGGTCGATTCAACTTGATTGAGTTCGAAATGAACAATCCTGGTATGTAATCCCTTTGTTCCTCACGTTGATATGCTTTGAACTCAATTTGATTCGAGTTATTGATTTTATCTTCTGTGTTGTTGCTTGAACTCGAATGCCCTTAAGCCGATGATGATTATGGGTTTAAATAGGGTTTATTTCCCTAAATTTCGTTCGTATACTTTATACAAATTTGTCTGATAATTTTTAGCTCTGCCATTCGATTTAACTTGAATGTTGGTAATTTCTTTGGACTTGTTCAAAATCATATATTTTGTGTTACTTGATCCCCACGGCTTTGATTGATTTCTTGGCCAACTTGGCTTGTTTGATTTGGTTCCTTTTTTACTTTGGCCTTGACTTTGTTTATGTGAAGATTTCTGACTTCGATGATTTGTTGTCCTTTGACTTCGGCCACTTTGAATTGAATTGTAAGACCTGCTGCTGACCTTCCTGAGTTTACTCTGTTGACATCGGCCACTTGATACTGCTATGTGAATTTCTTGCTTGACTCCGACTTGTTCATTGTCACTTGCTTATGAATGTTCACTTGTTCGAATTTGCTGCTGTCCATATCGTGTACTTCAATATACATATTCAACTAAACTCTGTATTGCTCTGATGCCTCTGAGCCTGTTTGCACTGCCTATATATATGTATGTATATGTATGTGTGTATACATATGTATATTTATATATATATATATATGGTAGTTACATTGTTGTTTCACTTGTTTTATAATGGTGCACGTAATAACCTCAAGCCTGTTGATAATCTGTAGTGTTGTATCATGAGATTGATCTGGGTTGCATTGTCTACTGTTCTATATGTGTACATCAATGTCATCTCCATGGTCTTACATATGGTCATGTTCATATGATGGCATTTTGTCCAGACATTGTTCATTTCCTTTTTTTAGCATGTTTTTATGTGTTGTATTGGTCTAGTTCACCTTGAACGTCATGTGTGCTCGAGTCTGGTTCATGAAGTCTTGCTTCCATACTGCTATGTTATGTCTAGACAGGTGCTTTGCACTTGTAGTCCTCACTGGTACATTCTTGAACTATTGTTGATGCACTTGATATTTCACTTGATTGATTTTCATATATTTGTATTTTTCATGTTGCATTTGTATCAGTACTCATGTCTTAGTTGTGCATTGTGGTGAGTTGCTCTGATATGCTTTTGAAGCTTGCATATGTAGCATTGTTGTCCTTTGTATATGTGTTGTTCTAATTCAATTTTTCCATTTTTAATTCGTTTTCCGAGAAAATCTATTTCTTTTTTAAATAATTCAATTTTATTAGGACTTAATATAACACCGTTTTGAAGTAATATTTGAACAACTGCCAGAAGATGTTGTTTATGTTCTTCTGCAGAATTAGAGAAAACAAGAATGTCGTCTATATAGACAGATACAAAAGGTAAATGTCCGAACATAGAATTCATCCATTTTTGAAATATTTGTGGTGCGTTTTTTAATCCAAAAGGCATAACTAACCATTCAAAATGTCCTTGTGGGCAACTAAAGGCGGTTAGCTCTATGGACTGTTTATCAGCAAGTTTTAATTGCCAAAAACCCAATTTTGCATCAAATTTACTATAATATTTTGCTCCTTGGATTTGTTTTGTTAGATGTTCAGCAGAAGGAATAAAATATCCATCAAACTTTGTATAGCTGTTAAGTTTTCTATAGTTTATTACCATTCGAGCTTTTCCTCTTTTAATTTCAGCATGATTTCGTACTAAGAAAGCTGGAGAGGAGTGGGTACTAAAACTTTTCTGTATTAATTTCAAATTTAGGAGGTCTTTTATTTGTTTTGCAAATTCTTCTTTATCAGTTGGTGATACCATGATACTGTTAACTCTGACTTTAGCGTCTTTGTATTGTTCCATTAATTCAATTTTACAATACCGTGGCGCTTTGTCAAACTATTTTAATGGATTGTCTGAATAAAGAGGTTCTAACATATTGTGTATTAATATTTCAAATTCGTTGGTGGTTGGTATATTGTATGTACAGATCTTTGGTTGTATGATGTTCGGTGTTTTTACATGTTCAAGTGTTTTTACATGTTCAATTAATGTAACTGGTTTTTCACCACGCTGTGCTGCTGGAGTATAATGTGGTGCAATTGTAGCGGGTAGCGTTACTCGAGGCACAAGAACGCCATCCAGTTCAAAATAATATTTGTTGAAGGGAGGGAGATGTCGTAAATTGTCCATTCCCAGGATGCAATCACTATCAAATTCCTTTGGTAGTAATGCAAAGTCAAAGTTGTATAGTTTAGTATTTCCATGTATATCAGGTATTTGTACCTGTAAGTGTTTTGCTTTGTGAGTAACAGGGACTTGTCTTCCCATAAAATCATTTAGCATTCCTTTTTTGTCTAATGGTACCCAGAATTGCTGGGGAATAAATATTTCTTGTAATAAACTGGCTTCTGCACCAGAATCCAGTAACGCATGTACCGTGAATTCTTGATATTCAGGGATACATATCGTTATTGGAAGATATATATGTAATTGTGCCTTTCTTTTAAGATCTATGGATCTAATCATGATGTTTTATATTTTCTGTAGGAACCTTGATAACCATTCGGTTTGATTCTTGTTCTTTTTGTTTTTCAAGTATTCTCATTGTTCTTCCTTCTATTGGATTTTCTTGTTTAAAGCTCATACGATGACTGATAGTTTTTAATATATCAGGAGTTAATTCTACATCAGACATTTTATTGTATGATTGAGTTCTTTTTAATGTGTTGGATGAATTTGCATTGTTCTCATTATTCTTGGTTATGGTGGAAATAGTATTTCCTGATGCTATAAAATATTCTGTAGGTAATTGAATTCGTGGTTTAAGTGATTTCACAAAAACTTGAATTTCGTTATCGAATTTTAAATGTCTTATGTCAATCAATCTGGGTTGAATTGTTTTTCCTAACCTGACTTCGAACAGTTTAACAAATTGTTTGGGCGTATTGATTTGAACGTAGCAGTATCATTCAAGGCCATACAATGTTCCCATTGTATGCCAAGAAATTTGGATCCTGAAAGAAGTTCTATATTTTGTAAATTTACTGATAATGTACAAACTTTTTCTATATTTTAATCATCAAGACTTATACAAAAATCGGGATGTATATTTACTCCAAATAATCTGTTTGCTAAATTTGACTTAGCTCCGCCAATAATACTATTTAAAGGATTATTGATAATTCTTTCATCCATACAAACTATCATTATTGGAGTATCAATTCCGGATCTAAACAATCCTGTTATTTTTAGTTGTATTAGACCTATATGAAGGTATTTCATTTTTGGATATTTGGCTTTTAGTTTTTCTATTTTATTTTTATTTAAAAGGTTTATGGAAGTAAAATCTTCCTCTCCCTTTAACTCTACATTTCCTTGCATACGTTCAAATATATATGTATGTTTATTCAAAAATCTAGATTTAAAAGTTAGAGGTTTATAAATATCCTTTTTGTCTGAATGAGGGATTGCTTCTTTTAATTTTTCTAAATCTTCGTCCGTGACCTCAAATTGTTCTCCTGTGCTATCTTGCATTTGAGGGTTAGATGTTTCTTCTGAAGTAAAAGTGTTCATGTATATCCTATACTCGTGATATGATTCTGCCTCTTTATTCCTTGATGATCGGGATGTAGAACCACTTAATGGGGTAGATAGATCATGATCGTATATTTCTTCTTTTATAATTGGAAGGTCTTCATATTTATGTATAACAAGTAGTCCTAATGGGTCTCCTTGCTCTATAATATAGTCTTTATCTTCCATACTAGTACTTTTAAATAGTATAGAAGTGTTAGTTTTAGAAAGAGGTTTTATTAATCCATAAGTTATAAAAATATTTTCTTTAGTATGTTTAGGTATATTATAAATTTGTCCATAATATCCGAGTGGGATTTTTATTAGTAGATCTAAGAATACTTCGGTTGTGAAGTACCTTCTTAATCTGGAGCATTTTGCTGCATATAATGTATAACCTGGAGAATTTACTTTTTCCTTTTTGGGAAGTATAGCATATATGGTTAACGAAATAATTTTTATTTGGTTATGTGTCTGATTGATTGTGATCATGTTTATTTTAAAATTATCAAAGGAATCATTTATTTCATCTTCATTTTCAGTAGTGTCAGAATAAACTGATTCAATTTCATATACAGATGAATTAGCATCACTCGAAATATCCTCGATAGTGCCAACATTAATACTGTATTCTTCGATATTTGATATTACGATATTTTGTATATTCGTAGGACATTCATTTGCATAATGTCCTTCTTTATTACATTTGAAACATTTGCAGCCTTTACGGAAATTTTTCTTTTTAATAAACTTTTTCTTAGAAAACTTGTTTTCTTTTCTAAATTTTTTCTTATATTCTGGTTTCCATTTTTTCCTAGTGATACGATATTTTGGTTTTATTCTTCTTTTGAAATTTCTTGTTCTCTTTCGTTCGAATTCAGGAGAACATCCAAACTGTGTGTTAATATCTTCAGTGTATTTGGTACAACAAGAAAATCCCAGTTTTGAGTTTCTAATTTTATTTTTCATTTGTTTGTGTGCACTAGCTTGTTCACAAACTCTTTCCATAGTATCCATACATGCCTTTTTTAATAAGCCTGTGTTATGATTTTCATCCGTATTACTTTGTCTTAAAATGTCGTATCTTTCTTGAATAATATTATTCCATGGATAAGGTATTTTTGTAAAAAAGCCTTTTACCCAGAAAACTTTCTGGTCATTGTTTTTTAAATGGAAAAGTAGGCCTATGTATTTTGCAGTGAATTCTTCTAACATACATATGTCGCATAATTGTATTTTTAATAATTGTTTTTCATAATCAGTATCTTCTAGGAAAGTTTCTCCTGTAAAGTCTGCTAATAATAATTTTAATAATTCCCCAAGAGCTTCTTGTTTAGATTGAATATTTCTAATTCTTTGTAATTCATTTGGATTTATTCGTTCAAGGTTTAGTAACCAAGCTAAAGCGTCTCCTGTCCAATAGCTGGTAGCGTAATGGATGTATTCCATCACATTCATATTTGGAGGTAATAAATAGATTGTTCCACCTATATGTTGAAGCCATGTTATAATATATTTTCTTATTTTTCTATGTGGAAGTTTATCTATATTAAATGTTAAGGTATATGTAGAAGAGGGTTGTTCATTATAAAAATCTTTAAGTTGCTTTCTAGAGGAGTGAAATTTAATCCAATCTGATCTAGTACCATGTCTAAGCATTTCAGGGTAAGGATCAGTATGAGGCCTATTATATGTGTTTTCTTCCTGTTCTTGATCATCCATAATTATGTCAGAGTTAAGATCGTCTGCAGCTTCTGTTGTAAACGATCTTAACTCTGACATAATTATGGATGATCAAGAACAGGAAGAAAACACATATAATAGGCCTCATACTGATCCTTACCCTGAAATGCTTAGACATGGTACTAGATCAGATTGGATTAAATTTCACTCCTCTAGAAAGCAACTTAAAGATTTTTATAATGAACAACCCTCTTCTACATATACCTTAACATTTAATATAGATAAACTTCCACATAGAAAAATAAGAAAATATATTATAACATGGCTTCAACATATAAGTGGAACAATCTATTTATTACCTCCAAATATGAATGTGATGGAATACATCCATTACGCTACCAGCTATTGGACAGGAGACGCTTTAGCTTGGTTACTAAACCTTGAACGAATAAATCCAAATGAATTACAAAGAATTAGAAATATTCAATCTAAACAAGAAGCTCTTGGGGAATTATTAAAATTATTATTAGCAGACTTTACAGGAGAAACTTTCCTAGAAGATACTGATTATGAAAAACAATTATTAAAAATACAATTATGCGACATATGTATGTTAGAAGAATTCACTGCAAAATACATAGGCCTACTTTTCCATTTAAAAAACAATGACCAGAAAGTTTTCTGGGTAAAAGGCTTTTTTACAAAAATACCTTATCCATGGAATAATATTATTCAAGAAAGATACGACATTTTAAGACAAAGTAATACGGATGAAAATCATAACACAGGCTTATTAAAAAAGGCATGTATGGATACTATGGAAAGAGTTTGTGAACAAGCTAGTGCACACAAACAAATGAAAAATAAAATTAGAAACTCAAAACTGGGATTTTCTTGTTGTACCAAATACACTGAAGATATTAACACACAGTTTGGATGTTCTCCTGAATTCGAACGAAAGAGAACAAGAAATTTCAAAAGAAGAATAAAACCAAAATATCGTATCACTAGGAAAAAATGGAAACCAGAATATAAGAAAAAATTTAGAAAAGAAAACAAGTTTTCTAAGAAAAAGTTTATTAAAAAGAAAAATTTCCGTAAAGGCTGCAAATGTTTCAAATGTAATAAAGAAGGACATTATGCAAATGAATGTCCTACGAATATACAAAATATCGTAATATCAAATATCGAAGAATACGGTAATATACAAGATAATCGTAGTGATTATCTCCTCTGTTTAGCTTGCGCAATTGATCCTCTAACTGTGATGATTTCGGTCGATTCAACTTGATTGAGTTCGAAATGAACAATCCTGGTATGTAATCCCTTTGTTCCTCACGTTGATATGCTTTGAACTCAATTTGATTCGAGTTATTGATTTTATCTTCTGTGTTGTTGCTTGAACTCGAATGCCCTTAAGCCGATGATGATTATGGGTTTAAATAGGGTTTATTTCCCTAAATTTCATTCGTATACTTTATACAAATTTGTCTGATAATTTTTAGCTCTGCCATTCGATTTAACTTGAATGTTGGTAATTTCTTTGGACTTGTTCAAAATCATATATTTTGTGTTACTTGATCCCCACGGCTTTGATTGATTTCTTGGCCGACTTGGCTTGTTTGATTTGGTTCCTTTTTGACTTTGGCCTTGACTTTGTTTATGTGAAGATTTCTGACTTCCATGATTTGTTGTCCTTTGACTTCGGCCACTTTGAATTGAATTGTAAGACCTGCTGCTGACCTTCCTGAGTTTACTCTGTTGACATCAGCCACTTGATACTGCTATGTGAATTTCTTGCTTGACTCCGACTTGTTCATTGTCACTTGCTTATGAATGTTCACTTGTTCGAATTTGCTGCTGTCCATATCGTGTACTTCAATATACATATTCAACTAAACTCTGTATTGCTCTGATGCCTCTGAGCCTGTTTGCACTGCCTATATATATGTATGTATATGTATGTGTGTATACATATGTATATTTATATATATATGGTAGTTACATTGTTGTTTCACTTGTTTTATAATGGTTAACATAATAGCCTCAAGCCTGTTGATAATCTGTAGTGTTGTATCATGAGATTGATCTGGGTTGCATTGTCTACTGTTCTATATGTGTACATCAATGTCATCTCCATGGTCTTACATATGGTCATGTTCATATGATGGCATTTTGTCCAGACATTGTTCATTTCCTTTTTTTAGCATGTTTTTATGTGTTGTATTGGTCTAGTTCACCTTGAACGTCATGTGTGCTCGAGTCTGGTTCATGAAGTCTTGCTTCCATACTGCTATGTTATGTCTAGACAGGTGCTTTGCACTTGTAGTCTTCACTGGTACATTCTTGAACTATTGTTGATGCACTTGATATTTCACTTGATTGATTTTCATATATTTGTATTTTTCATGTTGCATTTGTATCAGTACTCATGTCTTAGTTGTGCATTGTGGTGAGTTGCTCTGATATGCTTTTGAAGCTTGCATATGTAGCATTGTTGTCCTTTGTATATGTGTGTTCTTCACATATTGATTCAGTTGAGTTTGAACAGCATTCTTGAATCTGGTCTTGGCCATTTGATTCACGTGTACATATAAACGCATATGCATTGTTGTGGTATTTATGTTCTTGAGTCTTGTCATTCATGTGTACATTAGTTTGATTGGACTGTATAGCCTATGTTGTTGCTGGCTTCATACGTACACTTTCATCGGGATTTGTTTTTCGTATTGCGCTTGAGTTAAATCCAACTTATAGCTCGGGTTTGACATTGTGCTCGTTTGTCGTGACTTTATTTGTATTTCACTTGAGTTGAACCCAGCTTTTAATTGGGTTTGACATTGTGCTTACCTGTCACTGTAATTTTATCAAGTATATATCGATGTGCATGGCTTTGTGGCATGTATAGTGATACACTATGCATGTCACAAGCTGTTCGTGTATGATGAATTCAAATTAAATGATGACAAACAACCCAAATAACTGAGGCACATAATATTTTCAAAATACACATTTTATTTTACACTACAAAAATATTTCTTTTTCAATTTTACTGCTTCAATGTTTATTTCATAGATCCCTCAGATGCTGGATTCAATCTGGAATGGAGTTGAAGATAAATACGAGTGTATGAGTGATATGTAGTGAGTGAGGTGTGCAAATGTAAAAGGAAAAATTGTGATGAAATCAAAATTGTATTGTAATTGAATTTGTATATATATAGTGAAAGCTCAAATTTGTACTATTCAAAATTGTAATAAATATTTGTTTGAATAAAATATCCATTTGAATTTAAATTATGTGTTATTCATTTTATTCAGCAAATATTTATTAATTACGTGAAAAGTAAAATAGTACATTAACAAATACATTTAAATGAATATATATATATATATGTTTATTATCATCAGAAAAGATCATATACTCGCATATTCAACATCTTCCAATTCTGGATGGCTTCGATCTTGGAAAGATCAACCGAAATGCCTTCGGAAGAAATAACAAGGCCTGAAAACTTAACCTGTTTTTCCCAGAAATGACACTCGAAAAGTTTTGCTTTGATTTGATGTTGCCGAAAAGCGCTCAAAACAATTCTAAGATGTCAAGCATGGTTCGCTTTGGACTTAGAATATACAAGAATGTCGTCGATGAATACAAGAACGAACTTATCGAGGTATTCCCAAAATACTCGATCCATAAGGTCGACGAAATAAGCAGGGGCGTTCGTTAAACCGAACGGCATGACGAGCCACTCATATGAACCATAACGAGTGCGAAAAGCTGTAAGTGGAATGCTATCTTCCGTAACTCGGAGCTGATGAAATCCCATGGCAAGGTCAAGCTATGAGAAGACCTTAGTGCCACTTAATTGATCGAACATAACGTCGATCCCATGTAATGGATAGCAGTTCTTGATGGTTAACTCATTAAGCTTGCAATAATCAACGCATAACCTAAGAGTCCCATCAGACTTCCTCACAAATACCACCACGCCTCCCCACGGTGAAGAACTAGATTGAATGAAATGCTTAGCTTCAAGCTCTCGGAGTTGCTTCTTGAGTTCCTCATTCTCTTTAGTAGACATCCTCGTGGGAGGACGACTAACAAGCTGTCGCTTGGAATAAGGTCGATGTGGAACTCGATAGCCTGCTTGAGTGGTAATACCAAAACAGGCTCAAATAAGTCTGGAAAGTCACGAACAATAGGAATCCGAGACATATTATCATCATCGTCTCGAGATTCAATGGAGAATAGAGAAGCGATGGAATCGCCATCGACGTCTCAAAGTACAAGGGACAACCGAGCGCGAGATTCAGGACGTTGAAGATATAAGACTCTCTCATAACATAGAATCCTGGCATCATATTGAACTAGCTAGTCCATACGCAATATCATATCAAAACCAAGACAAGAAACCACGTGCAGATGCGCACAGAAAGGAAAGCCACAAATAAGAATCTCAACATCATCACAACACATACTAAGGGTTGCAGATCCCCCGATAGGATTCGCAATCCTTTAAGAAGTAATAAAGCTAGAAACATCCAATTGTAAAGCATCAACGAGTTCCTTCGATACAAATGAATGCGACGCACCTGTATTGAAGAGCACTCTAATAGAACGACCATGAAACAATATAGAACCCTCCAAAATAGTGGGAGATATACCTCAAGACCGAGGAGCACTACCGGAAGATTTTGCCACATTCAGATTACCAGAACGAGCATCCTTCTTCTTCTTAAGGCAAGTAGAAATCATGTGCCCTTCTTGCTTGCAATAAAGACACTTGCGAGGATGAGGAAACTCGCGAGCTAGATGGTTTCGAGAATCACAGTTGAAGGAGGCTAAGACCTTTGCTGAATGAGGTGTGCCATGAGGATGAGAACTAGAATTACCTTTCTTCTTCTTCAGAAGGAAAGGACTTGGATCTATGGAAAGGGAATTTCTTCTTGTGTGGGTTCTTTCGAACCTTGGCCTCATCGCTACTATCCTTTTCCTTTTCGATGGCTTCGAGGTGAAGCGCCGATCCACAAGCTCCTCGAATGAGAGCTTAAGCTGAAGCATGAGAGATTTCTTCAAATACTCTTTAAGTCCTTATACGAACTTAAGATTCTTCTTATATGGGGTGTTGATGAACTCAAGCCCATAATTAGATAGAGACTCGAAGGATGAAACATAATCAGATACAGAGGATTTTCCATGCTTCAAATTGAGGAAGCGACGGGGAATAAAATCCTTTACGGATTCTGGCATGAACTTGAGCTCAAAACAGTCTCTAAAATGTTTCCAAGTGAGGGTGGACTCATCCATCTCTGCAATAAGGAGCCCACACTAGTCTAAAGCCCGTTCTTGTGGCATACTTGATGAAACAAGAACTCGATGATGATCGGATATCTCCACGCAAGTGAAGATGCGCTTGCAAGTACGGAGCCAAGCCTGAACCTCAAGAACTGTCTTGGAGCCTTTGAACGGCTTGCCTCCAAGGTGGGTGAAGTCGCCGCACATGCGTGCAGATTTGAATTTGTGCGGAGGAGAGGACTGAGATGCGCTAGGAGGCTGAGTGCTTCTAATAAGCTCGAGAATCTGGTCACATATAAACTCCTTCGGGACGAGAACCACTGGACGGTCCCACATTCGAAGTGCGACCTCTTCCTTATCCAGACATAGTTGAAAGTTAAGATAATATAGGATTATTCATAGGGGTAGGTTTTAGCAATTCAAATGCATTAAATAAGGAATACTACGAAATTTAAAATTAAAATTACAAGACATATTCCTTTCTATCTACCCCCAAAGGAATAAAAGGTAAGGACAAAATCAAGTTTGTTTCCGATTGGGGATGATATTTACACTTGTATTATACTCGACGTATGGCAATCGTGTATACTGTTTTGTGTTTACTACATTTTTTATCTGAATCTAGCGCTGATACCAAGCTGTGATGCCCCACCCCAAGACCACATTAACAAAGAGAATTACTTAGTAATTCTGTCTGCTAATGCGGAGAATAGGCCTGGTTAAGGGCGACCATCATAGTCTTGCATTAGAAAAAAGCTAAGTATGTCGATATTTATATTCCTTTTTTTTCATTTCATATCGATTATTCGACATACTTAATTCCTATCTAATACACTAATATGGTGGCAATAGGATCGATTCAGAAAAAAAACATAATAACTATATCAATTACAAGTCACAGAACAGCAACACAGAAACGATACGTATGGATACATACATCAAATGCAATACGACATTCCACTTGTGGTATACAACCACAATATATACATACATTCCCCACGAAAGAATATATACATCACAAGTTCCCAACAGAAAGAGTACTACACAAAAACTATGCCATATCCCAAGCCGATGGTGGAGTCCAAAAGGTAAAGCAAGCTAAGAGTCCAACTACCTTACCTGCAACTTGGTGTGACCCGAGTAATAAATACACGGGTCAGGCTAGCTAGAACTTAATATTAGTATAAGATAAGAGGAATATAAGTGCACAAGGGAAGTCTTCCTTTAACTATAAAGGAAGGGTACAAGTATAATATAATCTCAATGCATGGTACATGTTCACCAAGGGTTGTCGCATGGATAGGTTTAATTCAACACAAGAAATCCATACTTAATGACATTCAACTCAAATGCAAGGAATCATACAAAAGTCATAAGAGAAACTTATCAAAATTCCAATATGAATCTCACGGAACTCAAGAAAGAGTTCAAATTTCATAAAAACGAAATCACTCTATATAACATCTCATGTAGCACTAGGCTATCGATGTAACAAAAATATCTCAAAATGGTGAAATCGTATAAAACTCAGAAAACTCAAGAAATCCCAGATTGGCTAGATCCCCAATTGCAAAGCTGAAGAAATACTACACGTGCTAAACTCTTATCCAGTGCTATTTATAATTTAGGTACCTAACATGTGGACCCAAAGGTCATACTTATGGTGACCGATGTCACATAACTCATGGTGACCGAAGTCCCATAACTCGTGGTGACCGAAGTCACATAACTCGTGGTGATCGAAGTCATATAACTCAGATGACCCGAAGGTCTATAGCACCGACATACTCGTGGATGTGTCACAAACTCTCGGAAAGGAAGCCGAAAAGTGTTAACGTACGTCATGACTTCGCACTAAACGGTTTAGAATGTACGTTCGCACTAAACGGTTTACTAACCGCTAGTTAACTCCATATCATAAAAATAAAATAAAAAACCTCAAAAATCTCAGAATACTCATATATCTTGCCTTATATCATCGGCAAGTGCAAATAAATCTCATAGTGGTTTCTCATAACCCATAATTCCTAAAAAGGGAAATCTCATCTCAAAGCTCGCATCGTCTCATCGGCGAATAAAGCAACATATATAGAAGTGGTTCTCAATGCTTATTACCTCTATAATAGGAGATCTCGAACCTCTCAATTCAGCAAATATTGGCTAACTCAGATAATTCCTACAGTAGGAATTATAAATCTCAATTATCAACACAAAACAACATACTCAAGAGGTTTCGATCATACAAGTTTGGAATTAACTGAAAAAGTAAACCCACATGTCCCATACCACGTGTTTTACTAAATCTTTTAATTCTCTTTCTCATACGTCCGAAAACTGCAAAAAAATATATTATTATGTAGAAAATAATTATTATAGTAAATAAGCTTTTAAAACTATTTTCAAAATCGTTTGGAAAATAACTTTTGAAAATTTTCTTATTATGGATAATCTATAATTTTAACAACTTTAAATTAATTATAAATATAGTAAAAAAATTATTACGAAAGCTGAAAAAATCTTTCGAAAACGGTTTAGAAAGTATGTGCAAAGAAACAACAAAATGATCAACAAAAATTCAATGAAATTATTCATAAAATCGTTATTCAAAAATCTCTTAAAAACTCACCAATCCAAAATAAAGATAATTGGTAATATTGGTTCTTTCATCTTAGGATCAAGCTGATCAGAAACATCATTGGAAAAAAATCCATATAAAATAATTCAAATGTTCAATTGGAGCGAAACAAGCTATGATTCAAAGTTCCAAAATAATTTTCAACTAGTTACAAAGGTTTAAAAGCCGTAAAATTTTGCAAGCATAGATTTTAGCAACTCCACTTTAAATAAAAAAGAATGTATACAATCAGACAAGAAACGAGAGACATATGATCTCTCAAAGTTGGAGTTGCAGCCAGATTTCACTGTCAACGGCTGGAGAAAATCGTGTTCCAATTCAAAGTTTGATGGCACGTTTCTATAGGCTATAAAGGTCGAAATGACCTGAAATTTAACATTTGTAATGTTCAACAACTATAATTTAAACCACAAAAATAATTACACTATTTATACAAGGCATGAGAAAGTTATGATGTTTCAAAGTTGAACCTAGGCAGTGTTTTCACTGTAAAAATCTAGGCAAAAACATCCTTCGAGTCAAAGTTCGGCAGCATATTTCTATATGCTATATAGGTCAAAATGACTTGAAATTTAACAAGCAAAATATCAACAACAATACTTTAAACTTCACCAAAAAGTATGTAATTTAGGAAAATTATAAAAAAGATATGATGCCTCAGATTTGAACACAGGAAGTGTTTTCACTATAAAAATCTGGGCAAAAACATGCTACGAGTCAAAGCTTGGCAGCATATTTCTATATGCTATATAGGTCGAAATGACCTAAAATTTAACATGCACAAATATCAACAAAAAGACTTTAAACTGCACGAAGAAATATGTAATTTAGACAAAGTATGAAAAAGATATGATGTCTCAAAGTTGAACCCAGGCAGTGTTTTCACTGTAAAAATCTGGGCAAATACATGCTTCGAGTCAAAGTTCGGCAGCATATTTCTATATGCTATATAGGTCGAAATGACCTGAAATTTAACCTGCATAAATATCAACAAAAAGACTTTAAAGTGCACCAAGAAATATGTAATTTAGACAAAGTATGAAAAAGATATGATATGTCAAAGTTGAACCCAGGCAGTGTTTTCACTGTAAAAATATGGGCAAAAACATGCTTCGAGTCAATATTCGGCAGCATATTTATATATGCTATATAGGCCGAAATGACCTGAAATTTAACATGCATAAAGATCAATAACAAGAATTTAAATTGCACCAAGAAATATGCAATTTATACAAAGAATGAAAAATATATGATGTCTCAAAGTTAAACACAGGCAATGTTTTCACTGTAAAAATCTGGAAAAAAACATGCTTCGAATCAAAGTTCGGCAGCATATCTATTATTTTGATTTGGATTCATTTTTAGATATATATCTATTCATCTTGTCATCATTAGATCTACATCATACAATTACACATATAATTAATTGTCCATATTGCCTATACTGTTTAGATCTGAAACATTTCCAACACGCACACACATATATATATGTATGAGTGTATATGTGTATGTGTGTGTGTGTGTTTGATTTGTCCTATTTATTGTGTTATTTTTTAAATTTGCTGTTTTAAAAAAATGTGATTGAAATCTAAGTTTTAATCAGTAATATAATTTTATTACTGATTCAAATAGAAAACACATAGTTTATTAATATCTGTATACATATGTTTTGTATTTGTTATTTTGAATACAATATTTTGGTTATTACATACTTTTGTTTGAAAGTTCAAAAAATAGGCTTTATAAACATAACTAGACTTTATGCAAAATATTACAAACCCAACAATTTCCTTTTAGTTTGAATATAGGCATCAGGTTGTAACTTTATTGTAAAGTATATACCAAGTTATAAATTTTATCATACAGATGTTGTTTTAAGTTTCAAATATTTATAATAATTTTTGTGTGTATATATATGTGTATGTAATAATTTAACCTAAGATTTATAAAATTCACTTATGTAAAATTATAATTTTAATCCTAAACCCATCCTAACCTTGAAACTAGATCTAAAGTTGTTGTTCCTCATTTCAAATTCATAAAATAGTGAAACTTAATTTTAATAATTTATATGTATGTATGTATGTATGTATGTAAGCTCCATATATATGTATGTATGTATTTTAAATAATACTATGGACAACAAAGGCATATGTAAAGGAAACATCATCTATGCACATTTCTCATATATTGCACTTATATATATATATTATACATTGGAGTATATTTGGATTTACTCACATTTCATGCCATGTTTGAATTGATCGTTAATTATATATAACAAATCATCAATCTAATCAGAGAGAGAGAAATGAAAGGTTTCTCTCTCTAGTTAATGATATATGTTCCCTTAAATTGATTACACAAATATTAGAGAAGGAAACAAAATGATTCCCTCTCTAATTAATTTTAATAAGTAACTACTACAAACATGGCTGTTTTGACACTCATTCATTTAAATTTATAACAAATTTGAACTCTTTCAAACTAATCAAATAAGTAACTACAAGTTAGCCTAGTTCCAACACACACAGCATCCTGGCTCTAACCGAGAATCTGAAGGCGAAAGAAAAAGGAGAAAAGAGAAAGAACGCTAAGACGATGAAAAGAGACTAAGGCACCAAAAAGAAGGAAAAGAGCACCGTGGCGCGAAAAAGAAGCATAGTCGACATAAGGAATCGTGAGGCCCTTATGACAGCTCTAGGCATGACTTAAGTGCCTCATAGTCGCATAACCATTCTCCGACTCCTTAACAACAACCTACATCGAATCAATCTCCTATCACTACCATTTCTACCACACATAAATCTAAAGAAACTTCAGTTCGCACCGTTCCACTTCTAGCCCCTAATAGGCACATCTATAATTATCCGTACCAATATGCAAGTGGTCTTGTCTAGCTAGTGCCAAATGGGGTCATTTTTGACTGCATTGCTAGAGATATCGCTCGCCAGAAGGTAAACTAAAAGATAGACAGATTCAAGGAGATTTCAAACTGGCTATTTGAGTGGAAGAAGCTAGCCAATGGCCTCTCTAAAGTTAGAATCAATCAGGCGTTAATTAGCTCGTTTGACTCAAAGGGAGCCAATCATGACAAGATTATGGTGGGCAATAACACAAAATTAGCTGTAATACCAAAGAGAGAGATGAAACATTGAAATCGGCCAAACATTTGAAGGAGCTAATAGAAGAAATGTCAAGAGCCCACACTTATGTCACCACAGTAATGAAAGATCAGACCAAAACTGCTCGTCAAAAAAACATCAAGCTTGATAAAAAGGTTAACACAAAAGATATACACCTAAAAACCCGTTAGGTTGAGCTAGACAGTTTTGAGGCCAATCCAAAGGATGAAATGGATTTTAAAGCACAAGCTCTAATTGAATTCACTTATACCAAAGAGAAAATTTTAGAACTTAAGATGAAGGCTACATAGTTAATGAGGAAATAATTGCCACTCCCTAGTAGTTCATTGCCAACTTCATTGAGAATAAGAATCTAAAGTGGCTAGGGGAGAATTGTGCTATCACGTTAGGTGATACCTAGGAAAAAATACTCCGTAGAGCTACTGCAGCCAGCGAAGGCATAACTAAAGAGACACCGAGCCTTGTTTCCTAGACGAAATGTATATTATGGGCTTAGAAAATGGAAAAGTTATTCTGGCCGCATAGGACGCAGCAATAGGGAAGGTAGTTGCTCCCGCTAGCCCCAACGCATTGGATCAAGCGAAATCATCCACTCCTGTATTGAAAGAGCTTGCTATTGAGGTTGCAACTTATGTAGTGGCTACTCTGGTGCTGCCATTACAGAGACTCATATCCCGGCCGTGTCAAGTGTCGATGCTCCTCATTCCCCTCCTCCGTCTATCTAACCGGCTAAATCTTCTGCCAAGGAAGGTAAAATCATCAAATCCCCTTACAAGGAAACTCCGTGTAACTAAGGTATTTCTCTCATCTATCAGGTCTTCCAGAAATTTCAACTTCGCTAGAAGATGTCGCTGACTTATATTGTTTCATCCGTCAAGTTATAGGTCATCCATTGCTACCTCCTTCGCCACCAACTACTAAGGGGCTGGGTCCAAGCGCTATCTCTTCCACCTCAACTTCTACCATCATAAATCCTAATATCCAAGCTCCCCTTTCCAGCTCTGGTTTCGGTCCAGACTCATAGAAATTAGGGGCCTTGGAAGGATTATAGGATGTGAATCAATCCTAGTAGGAAGCGGTCACCATCATGAGAATAAAGGACCCATATGATCACATCACAATGGTAGAGATGTTGAAACACGATTTTGATAAAATTAGGATCAACCTCGAGCCAGGAACTAAAAAGCCTGTCTGTTCGAACAACACAGCCCTATTCTTAAGCTTCTCACTTTGAAAATCAAGCCTCCTAAAGGAAGATGTTCTAATGATGTTTCAAAATCCTCTGATTCCGCCTTCAATAAGCCTGAAAATTCAACAAAGTTAACCACTAAATAAGAGTAACACCTTCTGAGGGAAGCATTCCAGTGAAGGAGAAGGTCCAAGATGGGAAGGGTTCAAAGAAGTATCTCGCGAAGCTCAAGATCAGGAGTTGTAAGCAAGGGAGAAAGAAGTAGGTGATTGACTCAGCTCTTCGAAATACGGTTTTCTTTTTCCATTTCTCATGTACTTTGTTTTGTTTTGCTTCAATATAAGCTGATGTTGTGCGGGGGTGGCCTCCGCATTAATTGTCTAAAAAGTCGATGTACATAAAAGACCGTTTTTTCCGTATAATCTTTGTCGTATTTAAATTTCCATACCTTTTGTTTTACTTGCCTATATGTCTGTCTACATATATAATATATTAACTTATGATTCAATTACATTTATATTATGCATGCTTTTGTCTATGCAATGCCATTATTTACTATAACCCTATACATATAAAAAAATC
The DNA here is from genome assembly GCA_030765085.1 of Allium cepa. Lineage (NCBI taxonomy): Eukaryota > Viridiplantae > Streptophyta > Magnoliopsida > Asparagales > Amaryllidaceae > Allium > Allium cepa. The sequence continues at coordinate 876,536,530 of CM060932.1, read as the reverse complement.
ACAACAATTACTTAGTAATATTTCGTAATTTAGATTTGTTTGTCATCACCAAAGTATTCCTTTCTTGGTTAAACAAAATTATTTTCATTTGGTAAACTTCTGGCTAACTTTGTTTACCTTTGACTGTGTTCCTTCTGACCATAAACAAAGTTGTAGTCATTGAAGCATTCGGCTTCATACTGTTTCCTATCTTTATGAAACGAAATTTTGGCATCTTTCTATAGGCATTGCTTCGATCTCACCTATCTCTGGGTGTTGATCGAGTAAGTTCTTTGACCTTCTTCGCTTATTATCGGCTAGGATGTCTCGCTATGCTCTAAGTGTGGTCATACTTGTAAAAGGTTCAATTATATGCCGACCCCTATCTCCAGGGATTTGTCTTTCAAGTGCTTATCTCTGAACATCCATTTTTGATCTCGCCTATCTATGGATATTGATGGAAATCGCTCACTGATCATCAACAGTCATCTTTGATCAAACGTGACTCACCAGGCCATAAATGGAGTTGTGTGTGCTTCAATTGTATACTAGTTCCTATCATTGTGAAGCAATGTTTCAGCTGCCTAAAGTAGGGTATCCCCTATTGACTTTGCATATCTCCGAGCATTAGTCAAAAATCAAAGGGATAAGGACAAATCATTTGATCGATCCCAATGGGATTATACTCCCTTATCATGGATCAAAGGTGTGACGATCCCTGACTCGACCTTTGAAAATCGACACCGAATACATCACCCGTATTCGATTGCCGTAGATCCAAACGTCAAATCTGGCTCGCCGGAGCTTATAATACATTGAGTACAACACAGCGGAAGAAATGAATAGTATATATCATATACGATTCCAATGATACAATATCCAAATATACAATAATGATGAAAATCAGAGATACAATAAAATGCTACAGCGGAAACACCAATCAACCAGCAGCGGAAACAACTAGAACTTGAAACTCCAGAAGAAACACCAATACCAGCAATCTCCAAAGATAGCTCGAACCACCATCAAGTTGTACCAAGCTTAGCAAGGTCAGTCGTCCTAACCCAAAACTTCAATATCCAAAGTCTCCAAAGAATTCCAAAGAGAAAGCTGAAAGCTACTGAATCGACATCTACTCTCTGAAAAACCCAACTCTAGACTGGCCGTGTGCAAAATTGTGGGCACCCAGAGTTTAGGAAGGAAACAATAAACTCCGGGTCAGTCATGGGACTGGTATGAGCAAACAAAAACAGTTTATCTTTAAAACAACAACAAAAGATTTTAAAACATTGAAAACCGCAATGCTTTTTGGAAAATGAAACTGCCATAAAGCCTCCCGCCACACACACAATGCAAGCGCACACTTGGAGGAGATTTCTCCTTATGACAGTCAAAAATTCTTGATACGCGAAAACCATTTGATAATATTATTATTAGTGCATAGTCCAGGAAACCTTTCGAAAGTATAATATTAATCTTAGCCAGCATATACATTTCGTACTATGCCTACTATAGCTATCATGTTAAATGGAAGGTTAGACAACTAAAACCATACAAGGCGCGTATTGTTTCCTTGGATTTCCAACAAATGATCAGGCTAAAGAACTTCCTTGCCAAAATGGATACGCCTCTAGAAGGACGCCATGAGAACCTAACCGGATTCTGCTAACACAAGGCCGACGCTACCTCACGCTTTAACCAAGCTATAACATAGATAACTAACACACAAGTATGCCATCCTCGATCATTACCGACCTTTATCCGAGGTACCTCTCAACCAACAACCACAAAGCAATAAGTTTGCAGCAGCCACATAGGTTAAATATCTGGGCTCCATACCGTGATATCACCTTTTGTCTAGAAGGAAATGGACATACCCTAGGGGCGCGACCCCTAAAAACCTTGCCGCATCTTTCCTGTTTCGACCATTTTCAGGGTGTGAGGTCTTGATGCAGTCTCGTCCACAAAGCCATGCTTCGATCAACAAATGATCAGCGGCACTTCATATGCCACATTACCAAATTGGGAATGTATCACTAGTAACCATCAACTACATAACCTCTGAGCTCGTACGTCTCAGAGAAGGGTGTTAAGCTAAGGGAATAAATCTCCGCCACCAAACAGAAATGTATTTGATAGAAACCAGCTTTACATCTCAAAGTGTAATGTCAGACATACATCCATACAAGTTTGTTCCGGGTTCGAACAAAACCGAAGGCACTTCACAAAGAAGCCCTTGCAAATCCGGATAATCCCTAATCACGTTCGGACTCCCCATCACAAAGGGTGATCAAATCTCTATGCCGGGGATTAACCGGTGCAGAGACATTCGACGAGTTATCCTTTCGATTTCGAAAATATCCGGTCTTCAAATTCTATCCATAATGTCGTATCACTATTCAGAATGGGTTATATGACACAAGGCCCTCTCCAAGCTAAATCGAATAACGAGCATAATGTTTAAAAGCATATGGATATTGGGATCTCAATTAAGTCACAACTTATTACCTAAAACTTTACGTTCATATGGTTTAAACAAATTACCATTTTCAAATCTTTTTAAAACAAAAGGATTCACTTCCCAAAGTTCATCCAGATTTCACCAAGATTCATTCACAGCTTTTCAAAACAATTTCCTTTCCAAATTGGATTATCACATCCAATTATTAAACCAAAGACTCAATTTATAGTTTTCAAAACTATTTCCAAAGATCCATTCATAACTCTCAAAACAATTACCATTTCAAATATTTTATATATAAAAGATACACCATTTGAAATCCTCTTCGATTCCAAAACAATGCTTAACAATCTTTCACAAAGGTTTATTCATAGCTTTCAAAAACATTCACAATTTCATCTCAAACTTGAATTTTCAACAAAAATTGGAAATCCTTTCATCATATGAAAGCTATTCTTATTTGGAAACAATTAGTTTTTGTTTCGAAAAAATCCGATTTCATTTATACAAGTTAAAGTCCTTGGGTTAAATTCAAATTCCAAAACAATACTTTTAAAATGGTTTAAAACATATTTAAACACATTTATAACTCGTATAATCTTTTAAACCATAATCTCCAAATATAGAATTCAATTTCAAATTTTGAATTCAAATTCAAACCAAATTATTTAAATTTCAAAACTTTATCAAGTTATTCAAAATAACTTTAATCTTTGAACTCTTTTTCAAAAGCTTTTTACATTTAAGCCAAATCCATTTCTCAAAAACATTTGGATTCAAAATTCAATTTTTAAAAACTATTTCAAAAATCTGTGACTTAACCAATTTCCTCTTGCAATCTATACTTGTGTGTGTATAGTGTAGTCCAGGGGTTTTACACAATAGTGCAACATCATCAATCATCACAGATTCAAGCATATCAATATCGATAAGCGGTATATTCTATAACGCTTATCTATATACACAGATTCACAGATAAATAGGTTACATCACGAATGAATAAATTACATCACAGGTGAATAAATTACATCACAGTTTACAGCACAAATTAGAATAATTCGTATCACAAAGCATCACATATGAGGAATATCAAGCCATTCAAACATTCAAAAGAATCAAAACATTCTTAAGTAAGATTTATTAGTCATATGATTAAATCGGATTAATTACTTATGAATAATTTACTAATCCTGGTGAATTAATATTAATTAATTACTAATTATTTTAATTAATTAACCTTTAACCATTTATTATAAATTAATCATCCTTAATTAATCAATAAATCAACGTTTAATCATTAATAATTCACTACTAATTATTTAATTATCCTTTAATTAATTATCCTTAATTAATTACATTAATTAATTAACCTTTAATTAATTATCCTTTAATTAATTATTCTTAAATTAATTATCTTAATTAATTAACCACATTAATTAATTTTTCTTTAAATTAATTAACCTTTAACATTTGATTAATCAATCTTTAATCATTAGTTATCCAATCTTAATTGCTCTCATTAAGTAATTATTTTTATTTAATCATTCATTAATTACTTGATTAATTAAACTTGAATTATTAATAAATTTTACATTAATTACTATTAAGTAATTAACTTCAAGTAACTAATTTCCTTTAATAAATAATTTTAACTTCACCTTTAAAATTTAATCAACAATTTTAAAACATCCTTTATATTAATTAACTAACCTTTAATTATTATTAAGTTAAAATAAACTTTTCAAAATAAAGGTTATATTTTTTTAAACCATTTTAAAACTTGGTAAATTTAAAACAATTTATTTAAAAACCTTCTTAACCTATTTTAAAAACTTAGATAACATCTAATATTAATGAAAATTTGTTTTAACCAGATTTTTAAAAAAAATCTTGATTTCCCATAAATTTTCAAAACTGTTTACATCACATCAGATAACCCGAGCAAAAACTCATCTTCTTCGAGGTTGACTTCGAGTCACCCATATTTTTTTTGCTTCGAGTTTGACCCTGGCTCCTTCGAGTTTGACCCTGGCTCCTTCGACATAAACCATGCTTAGACATATACACAATCGTCCATGTGCATTGAAGATCGACGGCGTTCTGGCCAACACCACTCCCTTCCACAAATCCCATATCAGCTACCAATCGTTTGGAACCCACAAATCGACAAGTTCGTGAGCCAATCAACATCGAACATCCTTACCCAAATTGGAACAACATACAATCATCAGAAAAACTACCCCATCCGATCGCCTCACGCCATCAACAACGTCATAATTTTGGTCAAAGCTCCCCCTTCCTCCCATGGTCCGATGGCCACTGGTGCGATCACCTCAAATGCGATGACGAGACAACAGTAATTCGAAATTCGATCCTAACTAAACATAAGCTAGAACCCTAAATTAATCTCGTTCATCCTCCACAATGATTTATAAAATCACCGATCATTTTTGTGATGATCCCCAACCCCTTAGCAAGCTACGACTTCAATCACGAAACCTAAAAACCCACCAATCACCAAAATTTCGACCAAACCTATTTCACGTTCATCTTACTAATTCTCGAGATTTACCAAATTAAAAATCATGATTTTTCTTTTAAAAATCATTATTTCCAAGAACAAATCATATAATATAATCGATTCAAGAATTTAAGATACTTGAATTTTTATATTTATTTGAGTTTCACTGTAAATTCTTGTTCCAGATCAAAATTTACTTTCTGATTTTCTTAAAAATATTATTAAGAACTAGATTATGATTTAAAAAACACATTTTTTTTGAATCCTAAGGTCTAAAGAGGATTAGAAGTGCAGATTTAAATTTTTGAAAACAGGTTTGGAACCCTGTTAACCTGGAACAGAGACAGTTGCTTTGTGTACAGACATGCACTAGTATATCCATCTATACAAAAGTTCATATTCATACAAGCATACACAACCACAGATCATCATATGCAAACCAGAAGATATACATATAGATTCAAGTGTTTGCTCACCTGGAATGGTTATACAGAGGGCAAGCTTTGAGTTTGAAATCTGGAACCAGATGGTTATTTGATCTAGCCTGCATTTGGGTTTGATTATTAACTTGCTACTTTGATTTTGATTTTGAGGTAATCCACAGGCTTCAGGTTGAAGCTTTAAACTTTCAATTTTGATTTACTTTTCCAGGTTGAAATTGCTTTACTTGATCATGTTGAACTTGAATATTTTGTTTCAGGTTTCTAGGCTGAAATGTCTTTTGTGTTTACAGGTTTTCATTTCTTTCTTTGATCTGTATATCTTTCTTCTTCTTCAGATTTGAAAATGTATGGAAGAAGAAAATGTGGCCTATTTTTCTTTTCTATACATATATCTATTCCTTTTGAATTATATGATATGCCACTTGTACAATTAAGTTGCATTTGTAAATTCATATTCTCTTAATTTTACAAATGTCATTATATGATAAAATTGTGTCTAAATCCTTTTGTTAAATTTTATTTTAAAATTTATGTTAAACCCTTATCATTCTATAATTTGTAAATTACATTTTACACATTTCCTATTATATAAATATTATTAAGTTTCCAAAAGACATATGTATATTCATATTCTTATATATATATATATATATATATATATATACACACACATACAAACACACAAATCTTAGTTCATGTATATTTTAAATTTTTTATTAATTCCTGTTTTGATATCATATATACATGTCAATTACTTGTACTTATATAACTTTCAAATCAAAATGCATATTTGCTAAGATTAGAAAATAAGATTTTTATTAATTTCAAATACATAAAGATTTTTAAATCCAATTTATTTATAAAATATTTATTATTGAATTTCATTTAAAAAAACGAATTTACAATCAATTTATAAACATATATATGAAGTTTTATTCAATCTTACAAATGTTCAGGACATTCATTTTTGAATTCCAAATCAAAAATATTCATTGTCAATATATTTATTTAATTCCAAAGTCAAATTACAAATTATAATCCATTTATATAAATAAATAAACATACATCTTATTTAATTTAGAAAATACAAATACAATTTTATTTTCTAAGATGTTTAAATTTGAATCTTAATTTCAAATTCTATTTCAATCTATTTTGTATTAATTACCAAATATTTCAAAATTTAATCCTAAAGACTAAATTAATTATCAAATTATTCTTAGCTAAAATCCAGGAATGTTACAGATTTCCCTACCTTATAAAATTTCGTCCTCGAAATTTGAAAGTAGGGAGACAACAAAGAATAGATGAACACACAAAGATAGAGAAACAGTTTTCTAGATCAAACTGAATATCTATTCTGCAATTGGCTTGCCAAATCATAATATCAATAATAAATACAAGAACGAATCTATATAACACTTTACAAGATACTCGGATCATCCAGATCTACGAAGTATGCAATGGCATTAGTTAGTTTGAAGGATTAACTAACCACTCATAGAATATATCTGGATCTAAAAGAACAGACAGATATGTGGATATAAATCCAAAACTTTTAGTTTAAACAAAGTATACCTATCAACCATAGCAACCAAAGAAAACAATTCCAAATAAACAATTCTGACCCATTGGAGTTTATGTCCCATGCAAATATATCAAAGCTTCTTCCTGGAGCTGCCAGGAACCATCGAAGAATTGAAAATCGAATGATGATCAATGAAGATTGAGAAGAGAAAGTTGTTTCCATTGTTTTTACAGGGTACTGACCATTTGTAGTATTTCCCCTGTCCCCTATCTCGTCCTCTTCTTTCACTCATACTCACTATGAGTGGATAGCAAAAGAATTTACTGAGGTGTGCAGACGGATATCTTAGGGATATACTCATTATAGAGTATACTTCACCCTATCTCTAACGAGTTACCTAATGTGTTATACTCCTGAGCTAAAATTTCAACCTTCAGCTCTGATACCAAATGTGACGATCTTGACTCGACCTTCGAAAATCGACACTGAATACATCACCCGTATTCGAATGCCCAGATCCAAACGTCGAATCCGGCTCGCCGGAGCTTATAACACATTAAGTACAACACAGCGGAAGAAATGAATAGTATATATCATATACAACTCCAATGATACAATATCCAAATATACAACAATGATCAAAATCAGAGATACAATGAAATGCTACAGCGGAAACAACTAGAACTTGAAACTCCAGAAGAAACACCAATATCAGCAATCTCTAAAGATAGCTCGAACCACCATCAAGTTGTACCAAGCTAAGCAAGGTCAGTCGTCCTAACCAAAAACATCAGTATCCAAAGTCTCCAAAGAATTCCAATGAGAAAGATGAAAGCTACTGAATCGATATCTACTCTCAGAAAAACCCAACTCTAGACTGCCCGTGTGGAAAATTGTGGACACCCAAAGTTTAGAAAGGGAACAATAAACTCCGGGTAGTCATGGGACTGTATGAGCAAACAAAAACAGTTTATCTTTAAAAAAACAACAAGAGACTTTAAAACATTGAAAACCGCAATGCTTTTTGGAAAATGAAAGTGCCATAAGGCCTCCCGCCACACACACAATGCAAGCGCACACTTTGAGGAGATTTCTCCTTATGACAGTCAAAAATGCTTGATACGCAAAAACAATTTGATAATATTATTATTAGTGCATAGTGCAGGAAATCTTTCGAAAGTATAATATTAATCTTAGCCAGCATAGACATTTTGTACTATGCCTACTATAGCTACCACGTTAAATGGCAGGTTATACAACTAAAACCGTACAAGGCGCGTATTGTTTCTTTGGGTTTCCAACAAATGGTCAGGCTAAGGAACTACCTTGTCGAAATTGGTACGCCTCTGGAAGGGCTCCCCAAGAACCTAATCGGAACTCTGCTAACACAAGGCCGACGCTACCTCACGCTTTAACCAAGCTATAACATAGGTAACTAACACACAAGTATTCCATCCCCGGTCGTTACCGGCCTTTATCCGAGGTACCTCTCAACCAACAATCACAAAGCAATAAGTTTGTAGCAACCTCATAGGTTAAATATCTGGGCTCCATACCATGATATCAACTTTTATCTACAAGGAAATGGACATACCCTAGGGGCGCGACCCTTAAAAACCTTGCTGCTTCTTTTCTGTTTCAACCATTTCCGGGGTGTGAGGTCCTGATGCAGTCTCATCCACAAAGCTACACTTTTTCACAAAGCCATGCTTCGATCAACAAATGATCAGCAGCACTTCATATGCCACATTATCAAATTGGGAATGTATCACCAGTAACCATCAACTACATAATCTCTGAGCTCGTACGTCTCAAAGAAGGGTGTTAAGCTAAGAGAATAAATCTCCGCCACCAAACAGAAATGTATTTGATAGAAACCAGCTTTACATCTCAAAGTGTAATGCCAGACATACATCCATATAAGTCTGTTCCGGGTTCGAACAGAATCGAAGGCACTTCACAAAGAAGCCCTTGCAAATTCGGATAATCCCTAATCACGTCCGGACTCCCCATCACAAAGGGTGATCAAATCTCTATACCGGGGATCAGCCGGTGCAGAGACATTCGACGAGTTATCCTTTCGCTTTCGAAAATATCCGGTCTTCACCACCGGTCTTCAAATGCTATCCATAACGTCGTATCACTATTCGGAATGGGTTATATGACACAAGGTCCTCTCCCGGCTAAACCGAATAACGAGCGCAATATTTAAAAGCACATGGATATTGGGATCTCAATTAAGTCACAACTTATTACCTAAAACTTTACTTTCAAATGGTTTAAAAAATTACCATTTTCAAATCTTTTTAAAACAAAAAGATTCACTACACAAAGTTCACCCAGATTTCACCAAGATTCATTCACAGCTTTTCAAAACAATTTCCTTTCCAAATTGGATTATCACATCCAATATTAAACCAAAGACTCAATTTATAGTTTTCAAAACTATTTCCAAAGATCCATTCATAACTCTCAAAATAATTCCCATTTGAAATATTTTATATATAAAAGATACACCATTTAAAATCCTCTTCAATTCCAAAACAAAGGTTAACAATCTTTCACAAAGGTTTATTCATAGCTTTCAAAAACATTCACAATTTCATCTCAAACTTGGATTTTTCAACACAAATTGGAAATCCTTCCATTATATGAAAGCTATTCTTATTTGGAAACAATTAGTTTTCGTTTCGGAAAAATCCGATTTCATTTATACAAGTTAAGGTCCTTCGGTTAAATTCAAATTCCAAAACAATACTTTTAAAATGGTTTAAAACGCATTTAAACACATTTATAACTCGTATAATCTTTTAAACCATAATCTCCAAATACAGAATCCAATTTCAAATTTTTAATTCAAATTCAAACCAAATTATTTAAATTTCAAAACTTTATCAAGTTATTCAAAATAACTTTAATCTTTAAAACTCTTTTTCAAAAGCTTTTTACATTTAACCCAAATCCATTTCCCAAAACCATTTGGATTCAAAATTCAATTTTTAAAAACTATTTCAAAAATCTATGACCTAACCAATTTCCTCATGCAATCCATATTTGTGTGTGTATAGTGTAGTGCAGGAGTTTTACACAATAGTGCAACATCATCAATCATCACAGATTCAAGCATATCAATATCGATAAGCGGTATATTCTATAACGCTTATCTATATATACAGATTCACAGATAAATAAGTTACATCACGAATGAATAAATTACATCATAGATGAATAAATTACATCACAGTTTACAGCACAAATCAGAATAATTCGTATCACAAAGCATCACATATAAGGAATATCAAACCATTCAAACATTCAAAAGAATCAAAACATTCATAAGTAAGATTTATTAGTCATCTGATTAAATCAGGTTAATTACTTATGAATAATTTACTAATCCTGGTTAATTAATATTAATTAATTACAAATTCTTTTAATTAATTAACCTTTAACCATTTATTATTAATTAATCATCCTTAGCTAATCAATAAATCAACCTTTAATCATTAATAATTGACTACTAATTATTTAATTATCCTTTAATTAATTTCCTTAATTAATTACATTAATTAATTAACCTTTAATTAATTATCCTTTAATTAATTATTCTTAAATTAATTATCTTAATTAATTAACCACATTAATTAATTTTTCTTTAAATTAATTAACTTTTAACATTTGATTAATCAACCTTTAATCATTAATTATCCATTCTTAATTACTTTCATGAAGTAATTATTTTTAATTAATCATTCATTAATTACTTGATTAATTAAACTTGAATTATTAATAAATTTTATATTAATTACTATTATGTAATTAACTTCAAGTAACTAATTTCCTTTAACAAATAATTTTAACTTAACCTTTAAAAGTTAATCAAAATTTTTAAAACATCCTTTATATTAATTAACTAACCTTTAATTATTATTAAGTTAAAATAAACTTTTCAAAATAAAGGTTATATTTATTTTAAACCATTTTAAAACTCGATAAATTTAAAACAATTTATTTAAAAACCTTCTTAACCCATTTTAAAAACTTAGATAACATCTAATATTAAAGAAAATTTGTTTTAATCAGTTTTTTTTAACTTGATTTCCCATAAATTTTCCAAACTGTTTACATCACATCAGATAACCCGAGCAAAAACTCATCTTCCCTGAGGTTGACTTCGAGTCACCCACATTTCTTTTCGCTTGGAGCATTTCCACGATCCCCTTCGAGTTTGACCTTGGCTTCTTCGACATAAACCATGCTCAGACACATACATAATCGTGCACGTGCACAGAATATTGACGGCGTTCTGGCCAACACCACCCCTTCCACAAATCCCAGATCAGCTACCCAATTGTTCAGAACCCACAAATCGGCAAGTTCGTGAGCCAATCAACATTGAACATCCTGACCCAAAATGGAACAACATACGATCATCAGAAAAACTACCCCGTCTGATCGCCTCACGCCACCAACAACGTCATAGTTTTGGCCAAAGCTTCGCCTTCCTCCTATGGTCCGATGGCCACTGGTGCGATCAACTCAAATGCGATGACGAGACAACAGTAATTCGAAATTCGATCCTAACTAAAACGTAAGCTAGAACCCTGAATTAATCTCCTTCATCCTCCACGATGATTTATAAAATCATCGATCATTTTTGTGATGATCCCCAACCACTTAGCAAGCTATCACTTCAATCACGTAACCTAAAAACCCACAGATCACCAAAATTTCAACCAAACCTATTTCACGTTCATCTTACTAATTCTCGAGATTTACCAAATTAAAAATCATGAATTTTCTTTTAAAAATCATTATTTCCAAGAACGAATAATATAATATAATCGATTCAAGAAATTAAGATACTTGAGTTTTTGTATTTATATGTGTTTCACTGTAAATTCTTGTTCCAGTTCAAAATTTACTTTTTGATTTTCTTAAAAATATTATTAAGAACTAGATTATGATTTAACAAACACATTTTGTTTGAATCCTAAGGTCTAAAGAGGATTAGAAGTGAAGATTTAAATTTTGAAAACAGGTTTGGAACACTGTTAACCTGGAACAGAGACATTTGCTTTGTGTACAGACATGCACTAGTATATCCATCTAAACAAAAGTTCATATTCACACAAGAATACACAATCACAGATCAGCATATGCAAACCAGAAGATATACATATAGATTCAAGTGTTTGCTCACCTGGAATGGTTATACAAAGGGCAAGCTTTGTGTATGAAATCTGGAACCAGATGGTCATTTGATCTAGCCTGCATTTGAGTTTGATTATTAACTTGCTACTTTGATTTTGATTTCGAGGTAATCCACAGGCTTCAGGTTGAAGCTTTAAACTTTCAATTTTGATTTACTTTTCTAGGTTGAAATTGCTTTGCTTGATCATGTTGCACTTGAATATTTTGTTTCAGGTTTCTAGGCTGAAATTTCTTTTGTGTTTACAGGTTTTCATTTCTTTCTTTGATCTGTATATCTTTCTTCTTCTTCTTCAGATTTGAAAATGTATGGAAGAAGAAAATGTGGCCTATTTTTCTTTTTTATACATATATCTATTCCTTTTGAATTATATGATATGCCACTTGTATAATTAAGTTACACTTGTAAATTCATATTCTCTTAATTATACAAATGTCATTATATGATATAATTGTGTCTAAATCCTTTTGTTAAATTTTATTTTAAAATTTATGTTAAGCCCTTATCATTCTGTAATTTGTAAATCACATTTTATACATTTCCTATTTTATAAATATTATTAAGTTTCCAAAAGATATATGTATATTCATATTCTTAGATATTTATATATATACACACAAATCTTAGTTCATGTATATTTTAGAACTTTTATTAATTCCTGTTTTAATATCATATATACATTTGAATTACTTTTACTTATATAACTTTCAAATCAAAATGCATATTTGCTAAGATTAGAAAACAAGATTTTTATTAATTTCAAATATATAGAGATTTTTAAATCCAATTTATTTATAATTTATTTATTATTGAATTTTTGTATCAAAAATCTAATTTACATTTAATTTATAAACATATATATGAAGTTTTAAATTCAATCTTACAAATTTCAGGACATTCATTTTTGAATTCCAAATCAAAAATATTCATTGTTAATATATTTATTTAATTCCAAAATAAAATTCCGAATTATAATCCATTTATATAAATAAATAAACATACATCTTATTTAATTTATAAAATACAAATACAATTTTATTTTCTAAGATGTTTAAATTTGAATCTTAATATCAAATTCTATTTCAATCTATTTTATATTAATTACCAAATGTTTAAAAATTTAATCCCAAAGATTAAATTATCTATCAAATTATTCTTAGCTAAAATCCAGGAATGTTACAAAAGGAGTTTGTTGGTACCTATCTCTGGGTACTCGATCATGTCACTAATCATGCAACACAAAGTTTAACTAACAAGAACACGGTTCCATTGCTTCCTTAAGCCATTTTTATTTAAAACAAAAGAAAATGCAAGTCTTGCCTTAATACATTGCCTCTAGTCAACTAGGGTGGCTTAATGTAGAAATTAAATAAATCTAAGTGAAATTTCTTGGCAGGTTCTCGCTATTCCATGCCTGTAGAATTGGTATCATGTAACGATCCATAAAATATTGTTAATTTTTAATGGTTTTATTTAGCGTATTTAATTTGATTTTTGAGAAATTTTAAATAATAATATTTTGAAATAAAATTTTACATTTGGATTACGTATAGTTAAATGTGGCAAATGATAAATTTTCATCAAAAATTAAGAAAGTATATTTTAGGGTGTGATTCCGTTCAATTTAAAGCTTGCCTTTAATTGTGACCATTTGGTTTCCTTGCTTTCAAAAAAATTTGAACAATGGCCACGGTAATAAATTATTATAAAATTTTCAACTTAATCTAAGATGACTGTTGCTATTAGAATCGTTACTTTTCTAATCTATTCATTCCTACTTTCACTGACCTTTTATTTCTTCATTTTTCCATCGTCTAAATAAATAAATAAATGGTTATTCGTTTTATTTTATTCAGTAATCAGCGTGACTCTTGCCATTTATACCGCACCATATTTGACTGTTGATTTTCGTTCAGGATTCTTATTTTAAAAATATAATGCAGAGTAACGTTGCCTTCACAATTTAAAAATTGCTTTAATAGCTCTTGAATAAATATGTAGCTGTTACTTTGATATTTTTCCAGAATTGTGACTTTTCTCTTTCCTTCCGTTCAAATTTGAAACGTGCTACCATTATTTGCTTTGATTATTTTCCTGAATCACCGTGTAACAACCAGGTATTTTCAACCATTCGCATCAATTATAAGTGTATAGGTAGACGCTCATGCCGGAATTGAATTGCTCAAAATACCGCGTTGTAAATAAAAATTTATCAAATCTCAGAATATACAGTAAATAAAAATCACAGATCACAGACATAGAGTAATAATATTGCAGTGGAAGTAAAAGAGATAGTAGTTCATGAAGCTACTATATAAATATATCAGAGTTACATAAGATACAATAGAAGAAATAAAGTATAACAGAAGTTTAAATATGATAACCAAGTACAAGCTGAATAGAACAACCGAACTGAAAAGACGAATTTGACAAGTAGATAATCTCCAGCGATTCCAATCTCCAGAAAGTGGAAATCCAAATCTGTGAATAACTCAGGCTGACCCGAGCGTAAATAAAAATACAAACGCTCGAGTCAGGACATACATACTTATACAATGTAAACCAACTCAAGTGAACTATAGCAAAGATACAAGTAACTTATAAGATGCTTGGGACCGCCCATCCTCTGAGGATCCGTTAAACTATTTACTATGTAGTAATATACGCTATATACAGTAGTGTCTAATCAGTAAAGTATAATCATATAGAAATAGCGTTAAGGGGATGGTGAACCTTAACGCGGTCGGATCTTTAAAACCAAAATCGTAGTGGGCTCGATATAAGGAGATGACATGGCACACGAGGCAATGCTAGGGTGGATACACCGTTTGCACTCCTGGACCGGTGGTGACGGCAAGCCAACAACTTCCGCCCACCTCGAACAATACCCCCGAATCAAAGTGGCGCCACATATCGAATCGCAAAAGTAATAGAATGGTTTTCGATGGAGCATGCTCGATGAAAGGGTGCGACCCTTTGTGTAGCCCGGTATAGCTCCTGTTTTAGTCATTTATGCCAACTCACGGGAGTTGGGTCCACGTAATATACATCGAGAACGTCGCCACCATCCTACTTCATTCGGGAATCTTCACCGCGTACACAGTTGTTAAAGTGGTTTTCGGTATTGGCCGGCTATAAGACAATATCCGATCCCGGTCTCTTTAACAACCAATCGTTATTATAACCCGTAGTTATAACTTTAAAACAATATATTTTACTTCAAAAATAAAATGTCATTTCAACCCAAATCTTTATCAAAATAAAGATTAAATCATTTCCAAACCATTTCAATATATCATCATACCATATCTTTCAATTCAAATATTTATCAAAATAAATAACAAGTCATTTCTAACCATTCAATATATTAAATTATCATATCCTTTAAAAACTTCCTTTCAAATTATTTTAATATCAAAATGTCATATCTTTCAAAACTCCATTTCCAAAATATCATATCTTTTTGAAACCACATTTCAATCATTTTAATATATCAAAATATCATATCCTTTCGAAACCACATTTCAATCGTTTTAATATATCAAAATATCATATCTTTTCGAAACCACATTTCAATCATTATTCACTTTATTCAATTTAGAATACCATTTCAATTCATATTTCAAAACAGTTTATATTCCAAAAAAAAAAATCATTTTTTTTATCATTAAAATGAAGTTTCTTGTTAATAATTAAATTATTAAATTTTCGAAAATTTTCAACTTCCATAGTTCATTTATGCACTTACGTTTATCAAAACAGTGAAATTTCACTTTACGCAGCATATAGAGAACGTTACGGAAAGTTACATTCAAAACGGTTAAATTTGACAAAAGACAACATTTTAAAATGTTGTAATAGGGTTTACTTAAATTTCAAATAAACTTAGTTGAATTCAAAAATTACAGCACTTACAACACTTGCTATAATAGTTTTTAATTCAATAGCTTTATAATTCATTATCATCAACTACAGCATTTACAAATGCTGTAATATCATTTACATTGTAATTAATATCATTTCGAAAATGCAGTAAATTAGCTTCCAATATTCAATATAATTTATCAACCAATTATATTTTTATTTAAAACATTTTTAACTTATAAAATCATACATTTTCACATTTATAAACATCATTTAATTTTCCTTAAGTTCATGATTTTACAAAGTTAAATTTCCATTCAAACATCAAGATTTAATAATAATTCACTTATTAAAATGTAATGTTCAATTTTAAATTCATTACATTAAATTTCAACTTAACACTTAAGTTCAAATTCTCAAATATAACTTAATTTTATTTTTATTTACTTAATTAAAAGTTCACTTTTAAGTCAATTTCATAAATTTCCAATTTTAGTTATATTCCAAAATTTCAACTTAAAATATCCATTCATTTCACATTTTAACTTTATTCAAATCCTTAATATGTTATAAAATCATTTTAAATTGATTTAGATTCAAAATATCATAATTTTATCATATTTTCAAAGTTATTTAAATTCCATTAAAAATTAAGTCAAAATTTCCAAAATAACTTACATTCATATTTTCTAACTTCTCATTAATTCATTTCACTTGCAATTATTCAGAAAATCAATAATATTTTACAAAAATCCTTTTTAATTAGATTTAAATCAAAATATTTTAATATTTAAATTTCTAAAGTAATTTTAAAATTTTTAGAAAACATATATTAACTACGGGTCTGTATATAATTTTCTACACTAGGAAAAGTGATACGGGTAATATATCATTTCAACCCGTAATTTACAAAGAAAATCCGGATTTTATCATTTCAAACCCGCAATTCCAAGTCAGAATGAATAATTTTAAAACCGTTCAGGCCTATCATTTCAGCCCATAACGATTTTCCCTTATTCTAAAGTCCGTTCGGGTATGTATCATTTCAACCCATAGTGATTTCTAACCTACAGGGAACTTGCAGTGTGATAGACAGATCAAAATTGAATAATTTAACAAGATATAATAGTAACAGGTGATGTGACATGTAACAGGTGATATGACATAAAATTTAACATGTTAACATCATATATTCATAAAATCATATGGCAGTTATAACATCATCAATATTTCTACACATTCAGTTGTTGTTGTTTTACAACTGCATAAGTATAAATGTCGTGTGAGCTTTACTCACCTTTAATCGCTGAAGATGTCAAAACCAAAGGCACAACAGAAAACAAAGCACGATGACACAAATTACGGACTTGAGTGGAGAGCGAATCCAAGCTACAACTCTTTTGTGCAACCCAAATCAAACAACCAAAACAACACAATTCAATACGACTTTAAAATGCAATAACTTTGAAATAAAAGAGAAACGAATTGCCAAACTTTTTGCCTTGCTACCTCAAACCTTTGTCACAGCCTAGGGTATAGTTTGGTTCAGATTTGGCTAAGTTTTGGCTCAGGTCTAGGCTAGCATGGGTCGGCCTACACATGGGTTTGAAGGTGGGTTGTGATCTAGGTGCATAAATCTACCACTACAAAGCAAAGTTCATCATTTTCTAGGCTACAACTAGGTTCGGTCATGAGTTATGTGGGCCCAACCAGAGGTGCAGGTGGTGGTGGGTGATGTGTAAGGGGGTGGAGGTCAGATCTGGGCTGGTGGTGGTGGTGGAAGTGGTGGCAAAAGGAAGGTGGAGGTGTTGGAACAAAACTAGGCTAGATTGAACACAAAGGTGATGGTTGTGATTGTTTTTGGTGGATTTTGTGTAGATCTTGGCCTTGGATTGGTTTGGCCTGGAGGGGAGGGTTACTAGGATGGGTGATGGTCAGAGGAAGGGGGTGGTGGAGATCAGGTCAGATCTGGTTGAGGAGGAGCCAAGCTGTGAAGGTGAGAACAAGTGACAAATTTCAATAGAAAAACTAAGAAAACAAAGAAGAAGAAGACGAAATTTTTACCAAACTCTTGGAGATGATGGAGGCCATGATTTTCAGAGATGAGAAGGAAGGAATATCGTGGAAAATGAAGAAAAAAAAAGATACGGCTGAAGATAGAGTAAGGAGTGGCTAAAATAACTGACGTATTGATGACAAAAGAAACTGTAAAAGAAACGTGAAACGACATTTCGTTTCTTAACCTTTAAACCTTTCAAATTTCATATATATAATTTGTAATTTTATAAATACATATAAAATGAGAAATAAAGAAAAAAAATTTAGAAATAAGAATAAATATCTAAAATAAATAATTAAATTTTAATTAAATAGAATTTAAATTAAGAAAATGGCTTAAAATTGCAAACTAGGCTTTAAAATTGAAAACAAACTCAAATAATCTTTGGAAAAATCTTTTCAAATTTAAATACACAAAAAATGAATATTAATAAAGTAAAACACATCAAATAAAAGTGAATGTATAAAATAAATTACTAAATTTTAATTATATATAATTAAATTAAGGAAATAGCCATTAGCTCCACACTCAATAATTTGATTGCTGATAAAGATTCTTTATGGGTTAAGTGGACTAAAATTCATAATTTGGGGAATAAGCATTTCTGGACCATGTCTGTCCCACCAAACTGCAGTTGGACATGGAAGAACTTACTAAATTTAAGGCCCCATCTTTCCCCGTATATTAGAGTGTTGATCTCTCCTACTAGCACTGCTAACTTCTGGTCAGTTCCTTGGATGGCAAATGGCCTTATACTTGCCAACATGTTTACCCCACAGCAAATAGTTCAATCTGGTATTAGTGCTAATGCTAAAGCCTCTGATTACATTCATGATGGTAAACTTCAGCTGCCCTATACAAGCAATCAGGTAATCAGAGCTGTTTGGAACAGTTTCCAGAATAATTTTTACCAATCAAGTGACTTGGATGAAATTCATTGGAATGGCAAGCAACATTCAATATCTTCTGTTTACAAGATGCTTGATACAGCTCCAGTTGCCTCTACTATTAAATGGCACAAAGTGATTTGGACTGATTTATCAAATGCCAGAGACAACTTAATGTTGTGGAAAGTCATAAACAATGCTCTCCTAACTAAAGATAAGTTAGTCACATATGGGATGGCAGTTGATCACATCTGTGTCATATGCAACATGCATGCTGAAACTGTGGAGCATCTGTTCTTTGATTGCAGTGAATTAAGGGGATTGTGGACTAGGCTTCTCAGTTTTACCAACCAAAACTACAATCAGGGGCCTACTAGTCTTGACTGGGATTTGATTGGTAAAGCAACCAAATGGAGAAAGAAGGATAGATTTGTGCACTTTTTCATGATCAAAAAATACTTGTCTCTAGTATGGGAAGAAAGAAATCAGAGAATATTTGAGAACAAACATAGAAATAGCCACCAGCTATGGAATGCATTGAAGGCCAGCATCATGATTGGTATGCGGGAGAGTAAATTTGATTTCAGTGGTTTCTACCCTTCTGACTGGCTATAGCTCCTTCTTTTTTTTTCTGTTTCATTGTGTTCTTCCTTTTTTTCCTGTGCTGTCTGTTGTATGTTCTTTCTTCTTGTGTTGTTTTACTCTGTGGCTTGTGTGTTTTTTTTTTTGTGACATGAGCTTGTTCATGTCTCCACTTTGTTTGTACCATCTCTCTTTTTTCTATTTATCAATAATCTGGTAGGGGACCAGTTAACCCCGCTTGCCCTGCAAAAAAAAAAAAAAAAAAAAAAAATTAAGGAAATAGCAAAGAAAACAGAAACTAGGTTAGAAAATTTGAAGATAAATGCAATGGACTTTGAAAAAAAATTATATACTTGAAAAATATTTATAAATAAAGATAATAACAAAAAAAATACATTCACAAAATAAAAAAAATTATTTAAATATAGTTTAGATGAAGAAAATAGCAGAAAAATAGAAGTAGCCTTTAAAAGCAGGAAATAAATACAGTAAATTTCGAAAAAATTCTATTATCATTTTAAAAATAATTAAAAGTCAAAATATACATAATATAACATATTATCACATATTAAAATAAAATATAACAAAGAAGAAGTAATTTATACAATTTAAAATAGTCATTGTTAAATAACCCTATATACACACAATATTGTAAAGGGTATAACTTTCACAATTTACATCCAAATTCAACGAAACGAAAAGTGGTGTTCTTAGAATTTTATGTACTTTCATAATAAAAGAAAAAAATTAAAATTTTAAACTTTTAAAATTTTAAGTTAAAAGTCACAGTTTGACTATTTTGACCAAAATCGGCATTTCAGGCAAATATTCAACTTACACAAGTTTGGAATTATAACTCATATAAAAATCAAGATTATATTTAAATAATAAATTTAATCATTTCAAATAAGTAAAATAAGTTTTTAAATCAAAATCTTACATTAAAAATAATTAAAATATACAATAAAATAATTACAAAATACAGGGTTGTTACACTCTCCCCCACTCAAAACTTTTCGTCCCCGAAAAGGAATGAGGTATGGAAGGGCACAGAAAAGATAGAGTGAAATAGGATTAAGATAAGATGACAAGAAGATTGAAGTTATACCTGATAAATGTTGTTATAGGTAAGTTTAACAAGGTGGAGGTGATCTTTCCAAGATCCTCTAGAATCAAGAACACAAGCACGAAAAAGGTGGATTCAAAATGATTACCAAAGGTCTATCAAAGATTATAGAAAGATTTCTAAATAGAAATATTATAGAAAGATGCCTATACCGGTCTATAGCAAGATAAGGATGATAAGGACAACCAAAAGATAGTTTGAAAAACAAAATAAGGAAATGAATTTGAAAGCATGGAGATTTCAACTTAAACAGAGAATAAATCTTTACACAAGTTAAATAAATCTTAACTATCTCAAATTTCATTATCTTATTATCCAATCATCTAAAATTAACCATTTTTTAAAACCATGGGTTTGAAAAATAATCATTTATTACACTCACATTGTACTTAATAATTTAATTCTTCTTTATTCCTAATTAAACTTAAATTTATTCCTCTCAATATATTCATCACTGATGTTAAATATACTTACACTTATTATAACTGCTTTCTTTTATTCTTAGTTCTTTTAACATCATTTTATTGTAAGTTATTCAATTACCCTTTATTATATTTACCTCTGTTAATCATTTTATAATTAAAATTTAAGTGTATAACATTTATTATAACCACTCAAATTTTATAAAAAAAATCTTTTGATATTGTATATTATTCAATTACATTGTTAACTTCTAAAATTTTGGTAAGTTATATTTGAATGCAATTGTAATATACAAATAAAATTTCCAATTCAATCATTTAATGCTTGATATTCATCCAAAGTTTTGATTTTTTTTTTTGAAATTATTCTTTAAAATAAAATTTAAGAATTAAATTTCCGATTTCTTCAAACCATTTAGAGATAAGTAATAATATATATACATATATAATATGTCAAATCAAATTTCAATCATATATATATATATATTATAAATCAAGTCATATTTTAGAAATTCAAATCAATTTAATTTCCCAAAACAAAGCTGTAGTAAGACTACAGAACAGTCTCTTAACTTCGAAACTCGAAAATGAACGTCGATGATGTCGCGATCATCACCGAAGTTATTTTCCAGCGACAAAGAGAAGAGCACTAATTTTAAACCTTTAAAATTCTTTGAAAACAAATTCTATTCAAAATACTTTAAATAATATAACCTTTTAAAACTTTAAACCAAAGTTCGAAATAATCGGAATTTTAAATCCTCAAATTCTTGTTTTAAATTCATTTCAGTTCCCAAATAAATTTATAAACAAATATTTATAGATCTATTTATAGAACAATAAATGATAAATCAAGTATTATCATTTCAAATTATCAATTTAAATCATTTCATTAAGTTCCATAAATTTACTTATATATCAAAATTTATTTCATTAACAAATTTTATTTTATTTTAAAATATATTGTGTCCGTTTGTTCTATCAAAATGTTTTAGAAATCCTATCGATAGCGTTGATCAGACGAATCGATCAGAAACCCAAATCAACATCAACTCAAACAACACAATATATAAAACATTTTAATTTTAAATACTAGTTTACAAATACACTATACATGAATAAATTTTCAAAGAAGGATAGAGATTCAAATTTTTGATTAACACAAATCAAAGGAGATTATGATTTAAAAATAAGTTGGAAACAAGGATGACATGATTAAATAATAGAATAGGAAGATGGATAAGCTTATACAAATCGCGGGCAACCTTAACCGGGTCAACCGTGACTTAAAGAATAAGATCAATGTTGATTTTTCTAGGGTAAATCTACATTCAATCTCAAGAGTTAGAGTTTGAAATAACAAAAGATATTAGCATCTAAACCAAGGATAGATAAGAATCTCTGGTGAATCGATGCTAACTGCAAAGGAGTTTTCCCCCTTTTTCAATTCAATTTGAAATTGGCGTGATCGCCGACTCACTAGAAAGATCATTCGAAGCGGAGTTATGGAATACTCTAGAGTCAAAAGAAGATGAATAGTGAGGGATACGAATGGATTTTGGAACTGTAGGGAACGTTCCAAAATACAAAGGAATCGAGTCAAAAGAGAGAGATTCAAACTCGAATGAAAGTGATTCTGTAAATACATTCACTCCATATGCTGAGTTTTGCCTATAGCTACCAAAGCTCTGATACCAACTGTAACAACCAGGTATTTTCAACCATTCGCATCCATTATAAGTGTATAGGTAGACACTCATGCCGGAATTGAATTGCTCAAAATACCGCGTTGTAAATAAAAATTTGGCAAATCTCAGAATATACGGTAAATAAAAATTACAGATCACAAACACAGAGTAATAATAATGCAGCGGAAGTAAAAGAGATAGTAGTTCATGAAGCTACTATATAAATATATCAGAGTTACATAAGATACAATAGAAGAAATAAAGTATAACAGAAGTTTAAATATGATAACCAAGTACAAGCTGAATAGAACAACCGAACTGAAAAGATGAACTTGACAAGTAGATAATCTCCAGCGATTCCAATCTCCAAAAAGTGGAAATCCAAATCTGTGAATAATTCAGGCTGACCCGAGCGTAAATAAAAATACAAACATTCGAGTCAGGACATACATACTTATACAATGTAAACCAACTCAAGTGAACTGTAGCAAAGAGACAAGTATGCTTGGGACCGCCCATCCTCTAAGGATCCGTTAAACTATTTACTATGTAGTAATATACGCTATATACAGTAGTGTCTAATCAGTAAAGTATAATCATATAGAAATAGCGTTAAGGGGATGGTGAACCTTAACGCGGTCGGATCTTTAAAACCAAAATCGTAGTGGGCTCGATATAAGGAGATGACACGGCACGCGAGGCAATGCCAGGGTGGATACACCGTTTGCACTCCCGGAACGGTGGTGACGGCAAGCCAGCAGCTTCCGCCCACCTCGAACAATACCCCCGAATCAAAGTGGCGCCACATATCGAATCGCAAAAGTAATAGAATGGTTTTCGATGGAGCATGCTCGATGAAAGGGTGCGACCCTTTGTGTAGCCCGGTATAGCTCCTGTTTTAGTCATTTATGCCAACTCACGGGAGTTGGGTCCACGTAATATACCTCGAGAACGTCGCCACCATCCTACTTCATTCTGGAATCTCCACCGCGTACACAGTTGTTAAAGTGGTTTTCGGTATTGGCCGGCTATAAGACAATATCCGATCCCGGTCTCTTTAACAACCAATCGTTATTATAACCCGTAGTTATAACTTTAAAACAATATATTTTACTTCAAAAATAAAATGTCATTTCAACCCAAATCTTTATCAAAATAAAGATTAAATCATTTCCAAACCATTTCAATATATCATCATACCATATCTTTCAATTCAAATATTTATCAAAATAAATAACAAGTCATTTCTAACCATTCAATATATTAAATTATCATATCCTTTAAAAACTTCCTTTCAAATTATTTTAATATCAAAACGTCATATCTTTCAAAACTCCATTTTCAAAATATCATATCTTTTCGAAACCACATTTCAATCATTTTAATATATCAAAATATCATATCCTTTCGAAACCACATTTCAATCGTTTTAATATATCAAAATATCAAATCTTTTTGAAACCACATTTCAATCATTATTCACTTTATTCAATTTAGAATACCATTTCAATTCATATTTCAAAACAGTTTATATTCCAAAAAAAAAATCATTTTTTTAATCATTAAAATGAAGTTATCCTGTTAATAATTAAATTATTAAATTTCCAAAATTTTTCAACTTCCATAGTTCATTTATTCACTTACGTTTATCAAAACAGTGAAATTTCACTTTACGCAGCATTTAGAGAACGTTACGAAAAGTTACATTCAAAACGGTTAAATTTGACAAAAGACAACATTTTAAAATGTTGTAATAGGGTTTACTTAAATTTCAAATAAACTTAGTTGAATTCAAAAATTACAGCACTTACAACACTTGCTATAATAGTTTTTAATTCAATAGCTTTTTAATTCATTATCATCAACTACAACATTTACAAATGCTGTAATATCATTTACATTGTAATTAATATCATTTCGAAAATGCAGTAAATTAACTTTCAATATTCAATATAATTTATCAACCAATTATATTTTTATTTAAAACATTTTTAACTTATAAAATCATACATTTTCACATTTATAAACATCATTTAATTTTCCTTAAGTTCATGATTTTACAAAGTTAAATTTCCATTCAAACATCAAGATTTAATAATAATTCACTTATTAAAATGTAATGTTCAATTTTAAATTCATTACATTAAATTTCAACTTAACACTTAAGTTCAAATTCTCAAATATAACTTAATTTTATTTTTATTTACTTAATTAAAAGTTCACTTTTAAGTCAATTTCATAAATTTCCAATTTTAGTTATATTCCAAAATTTCAACTTAAAATATCCATTCATTTCACATTTTAACTTTATTTAAATCTTAATATGTTATAAAATCATTTTAAATTGATTTGGATTCAAAATATCATAATTTTATCATATTTTCAAAGTTATTTAAATTCCATTAAAAATTAAGTCAAAATTTCCAAAATAACTTACATTCATATTTTCTAACTTCTCATTAATTCATTTCACTTGCAATTATTCAGAAAATCAATAATATTTTACAAAAATCCTTTTTAATTAGATTTAAATCAAAATATTTTAATACTTACATTTCTAAAGTAATTTTAAATTTTTTAGAAAACATATATTAACTACGGGTCTGTATATAATTTTCTACACTAGGAAAAGTGATACGGGTAATATATCATTTCAACCCGTAATTTACAAAGAAAATCCGGGTTTTATCATTTCAAACCCGCAATTCCAAGTCAGAATGAATAATTTTAAAACCGTTCAGGCCTATCATTTCAGCCCATAACGATTTTCCCTTATTCTAAAGTCCGTTCGGGTATGTATCATTTCAACCCATAGTGATTTCTAACCTACAAGGAACTTGCAGTGTGATAGACAGATCAAAATTGAATAGTTTAACAAGATATAATAGTAACAGGTGATGTGACATGTAACAGGTGATATGACATAAAATTTAACATGTTAACATCATATATTCATAAAATCACATGGCAGTTATAACATCATCAATATTTCTACACATTCAGTTGTTGTTGTTTCACAACTGCATAAGTATAAATGTCGTGTGAGCTTTACTCACCTTTAATCGCTGAAGATGTCAAAACCAAAGGCACAACAGAAAACAAAGCACGATGACACATATACGGACTTGAGTGGAGAGCGAATCCAAGCTACAACTCTTTTGTACAACCCAAATCAAACAACCAAAACAACACAATTCAATACGACTTTAAAATGCAATAACTTTGAAATAAAAGAGAAACGAATTGCCAAACTTTTTGCCTTGCTACCTCAAACCTTTGTCACAGCCTAGGGTATAGTTTGGTTCAGATTTGGCTAAGTTTTGGCTCAGGTCTAGGCTAGCATGGGTCGGCCTACACATGGGTTTGAAGGTGGGTTGTGATCTAGGTGCATAAATCTACCACTACAAAGAAAAGTTCATCATTTTCTAGGCTACAACTAGGTTCGGTCATGGGTTATGTGGGCCCAACCAGAGGTGCAGGTGGTGGTGGGTGATGTGGAAGGGGGTGGAGGTCAGATCTGGGCTGGTGGTGGTGGTGGAAGTGGTGGCAAAAGGAAGGTGGAGGTGTTGGAACAAAACTAGGCTAGATTGAGCACAAAGGTGATGGTTGTGATTGTTTTTGGTGGATTTTGTGTAGATCTTGGCCTTGGATTGGTTTGGCCTGGAGGGGAGGGTTACTAGGATGGGTGATGGTTAGAGGAAGGGGGTGGTGGAGATCAGGTCAGATCTGGTTGAGGAGGAGCCAAGCTGTGAAGGTGAGAACAAGTGACAAATTTCAATAGAAAAACTAAGAAAACAAAGAAGAAGAAGACGAAATTTTTACCAAACTCTTGGAGATGATGGAGGCCATGATTTTCAGAGATGAGAAGGAAGGAATTTCGTGGAAAATGAAGAAAAAAAAAGATACGGCTGAAGATAGAGTAAGGAGTGGCTAAAATAACTGACGTATTGATGACAAAAGAAACTGTAAAAGAAACGTGAAACGACATTTCGTTTCTTAGCCTTTAAACCTTTCAAATTTCATATATATAATTTGTAATTTTATAAATACATATAAACTGAGAAATAAAGAAAAAAAATTCAGAAATAAGAATAAATATCTAAAATAAATAATTAAATTTTAATTAAATAGAATTTAAATTAAGAAAATGGCTTAAAATTGCAAACTAGGCTTTAAAATTGAAAACAACTCAAATAATCTTTGAAAAAATCTATTCAAATTTAAATACATGAAAAATGAATATTAATAAAGTAAAACACAACAAATAAAAGTGAATGTATAAAATAAATTACTAAATTTTAATTATATATAATTAAATTAAGGAAATAGCAAAGAAAATAGAAACTAGGTTAGAAAATTTGAAGATAAATGCAATGGACTTTGAAAAAAAATTATATACTTGAAAAATATTTATAAATAAATATAATAACAAAAAAAAATACATTCACAAAATAAAAAAAATTATTTAAATATAGTTTAGATGAAGAAAATAGCAGAAAAATAGAAGCAGCCTTTAAAAACAGGAAATAAATACAGTAAATTTCGAAAAAAATTCTATTATCATTTTAAAAATAATTAAAAGTCAAAATATACATAATATAACATATTATCACATATTAAAATAAAATATAACAAAGAAGAAGTAATTTATACAATTTAAATAGTCATTGTTAAATAACCCTATATACGCACAATATTGTAAAGGGTATAACTTTCACAATTTACATCCAAATTCAACGAAACGAAAAGTGGTGTTCTTAGAATTTTATGTACTTTCATAATAAAAGAAAAAAATTAAAATTTTAAAATTTTAAATTTTAAGTTAAAAGTCACAGTTTGACTATTTTGACCAAAATCGGCATTTCAGGCAAATATTCAACTTACACAAGTTTGGAATTATAACTCATATAAAAATCAAGATTATATTTAAATAATAAATTTAATCATTTCAAATAAGTAAAATAAGTTTTTAAATCAAAATCTTACATTAAAAATAATTAAATTATACAATAAAATAATTACAAAATACAGGGTTGTTACACACCGTGAATATTTTGCCTTAAATCCTCCACTAAATCATAGCACGTGATTGTGCTATTTCTTTGGTTACTTTTATTTAGTCGTTTTCATTTACTTCTGTTCGTATTTTCTTTCCTTTTTGTTTCTTCTTCCCAGATTTCTCTTCTTTCCCTCTCTATTGTTTCTTCTTCTTCTTCTTCTATATAAACTTGCCTGGCACTACAAATTTCGGCCTCTCCTTCACCTTTTCTAAACTCCGCTCCTCCACCGAACCCACTCTTCCCCTTGCGCAATATCCATCGAAGACGCAGCGACCCTCCCCTGTTTCCTCTACTGTTCGCATAACCAGGCATAGGTAAGTTAAGTTTATATTTGCAAGTGTTATATATATATATATATATATTATATATATATAATTTTATATTTAGCTATGATATGGATGATTTTATCAATACATGTCCCATGTACGTGCTGTTGACGCATATTCTAGCATTCAAAGTTGGTACGCATATTTGTTTATATGGAGTATAGTTATGTTATATTGATAGTGGTATAAAAATATAAGATGCATACATGTAGTGGTTTATATAAAGTTGTTGGATTTGAATACATATATATACCAAACGTGGTTTCCATTTTTTTTGAAAAGTTTGTTTTGTTTCTAGAAGTGTATGCATATTTAATATGTATGAGTTGTGTTGGATCTCCAAATGGAGTCTGCATATTTGGCAAGTAGATTTATATTCATTTTTGTTTTAACTTTGAGTCCACATATGTATATTTTACAAACCATATTATATGATTTATTTTATGAGTTTTGTAAATCCGTTATTATATATATATAGTTTTATAATAAACAGGTTTATAACTTTTATTGAAGGTCAATTTACATCTTATTATTATGGAAGTTGTATAGGATTTTTGAAGTTGTTTATTTTCCTAAGTTCGAATATGACATATATTTATATAAAGTTATAATAATTATAGATATATCTTTATGGCCTTATATATATATATATAAACTTTGCATACACTTATGTATGGAGTTAGTTTTCTAATATATAAGTTTTCATTTCAGTTGGCATGCATGTTTGCATAAAAGTTAAGGGTGTATATGTGTTTTAGTGTAGACCAGTTGCTTTCGCAAAAGAAAAGTTATATTTGTTGCTATTTATACATATTGTATAAAGTTTACATTCTAACTTATACTTTCGGTCTGCACAGGTTACAGTATTATATATATTTATAAAATAAGTTATAATATAAGTTATATAAGTAATTCGTACATTCGTTGTCTAAAATTTTATATAAGTCTGTGTATAGGCTTTACTGTTTATGTATGGGTAGTTATATATTAGTTTATATATATAGGCAAACTTTTTAAAATTTATAATTGTATTGTGAAGTGGATTTTGTACCATATGTATATAGTAGTTTATAAATGAGATTTGAACAGTGTAATTTGTTGAAGTTTTATATATTAATCTTATTTTAAAATATAAATCTTAATGATATTATATACATAGGTCGCATGGGGTGGTTTGGGTCTTAGATCTGTAAATAGAAATTTTGATCTACGTGTAAAAATTAAAATGGTTTGGAAAAATTATAAGGATTTTTATTTAACATATATGTTTTATTTCAAATGTTAAAACTATTGGTTTATGTATGAAAAAAAAGGTAAATTATATATATATATATATATATATATATGTGTGTGTGTGTGTGTGTGTGTGTGTGATTCGACTTTAAATTTTTCTTAGGGATGCAATTTTGATTTTTATTAAAATAGCAAAAATTTCTGTATATATCAGATTGATTCTGATTCAATTCATAAATTCTTAATTATCAGCCTCGTTCGTCCAATTCGTGTTAATCCTACTTTGCTTTGAAATTCGTGCTCGGATTTATAATTCAAATTTCAGTGTCCGTATTAGTGTGCGTATCCATGTTATCTTCTGTATTCTCTAGCCTCGAAAGGTGAGCAATCACTCATGGTTAACATTCTTTTATTTGTTAAATTTGAATAGATTGAAACGACGATTGAAATATGATGCTGTAGTTATTTAAATTGTTATATATGCTATTATCTGTAACTGTTCACTTATGGGATATGACACCATATCCTATTGTTTATATTTATTTTTGATGATATATGCCTGTTGTTATTATTATTTTCATATCTGTTATCACTCTGCAAGTTCCCTATTAGTATAGAAATCACTATGGGTTGAATTGATACATACCCGAACAGACTTTAGAATAGGAGAATTTCGTTATGGGTTGAAATGATAAACCCAAGCGATTTTCATTTGAATTGAATTTGGGATTACGGGTTGAAATGATATCCACCCGTATATATTTAACTTACGAATTGAAATGATAAATATCTGTATCCCTTGTACATAGAATATAAATTTTTACATCGACGCCGTGATCCATATGAATGTTTTGAAAATAATTTCTATGGCCTTGAAAAGAAATATATGGTTTTAATGAATATTGATTTAAAGTATTATATATAAAGGTTATTTTATATATAGATTTAATATTAAGATAATTTAATTAAGACTGGTTTTATTAATATGAAATATGTTTAAGGATTTATTAAATTTGTATTTCTGAAATAGATTTGTGGAATAAATTTTATAAGCTAAGGTTTGAAGATATATTTAGGACTTATTTGATTTTGTCATTAATTAAGGATTTTATTTTGTTAAATCAATTTGAAACTATTAAATTCGAAACTTTAACATATGATCCTATAACTTGAAATTTTATTTAAGAAATTTAATGGATGATTCATGTCTAAAGAAATCGAAGGTAATATATAGAAAATGTAAATTTAAGGTCATATAAATAATATTGAATTTATTAAGTGAATATTTCAAAACTAAATAATACTGAAGTCAAGTTGAGAGATAAACACAACTATCAAAGTTTAGTCTTTGAAATGTTGAATATTTAAAGCTCCGAAATATATTAACTTCGAATTATATTGAAATTTAAATGATTTATTTTGTGGTTCAAATCCGTATTACAATAGATAAAATTTGAATTAGTTTGGTCAGAAACTAAATTGAATGGAAATTGATAAATTTTGATTTAATTAAATTTGAACGGGAAGGTCGAGCTGATTTTTGAAGCGATTTGTGAAGTTTGAGGAAATAAAAATACTTTACTTCATAAATTATTGGATATATATATACATATACACTAATTTGAAAAATAGAGATATTTGAAATGAAAATGATATTTTAGTTCTGAAATATAAATAAAATTGAAATGAGCACGGTGTCATAGTGTATATTTCTACCCTGTAGATAATTCCTTGGATCCTTAGAGGATGGTTGTCCCAAACATCCTCTAAGTTAATTATATTTCAGTTGATATTTCACTTGAGTTGGATTTATAGATATAAGAATGTTAATCCTGACTCGAGTGTTTTGTGTTTTGCTTTACGCTCGGTTCAGACTGAGTGATACAACATTTGAGACTCACCTTCGAAGTTGGAGCTTGCTTGAAGATCCAGCTATCTATCCTTTCAGTCATCCAGTTGATTGGATCAGAAAAGTCATCTGCTCGTACTGGAGACTTCACTGCATCTGAGATGTTCTGTTGTACTTTATCTCTAACTCTGATGTTTATATAGTAGCTTCATGAACTACTATTCATTTATTCTGCTGCGTATTATTGTACTACTCTGTATCTGTGATTCTGTGATTGATTTAATTTATTGTAGATGTTAAGTTTTGCCAAATTTCAATTAATAATCTGATATTTTGAGCAATTCAAGTCCGACATGTGCGGATGCGAATGGTTGAAAATATCAAATCGTTACATATCATGTTTAGTAGTTGATAGCTCGAAATTTCTATCTTTAAGCTTCTTTTC
The DNA here is from genome assembly GCA_030765085.1 of Allium cepa. NCBI lineage: Eukaryota > Viridiplantae > Streptophyta > Magnoliopsida > Asparagales > Amaryllidaceae > Allium > Allium cepa. The sequence continues at coordinate 876,504,845 of CM060932.1, read as the reverse complement.
AATTGCATTGGGACATTTTCAATTTGGACCAAGCGCCTCCATTCCAAAGAGGCCCCATTTTACAATGAGGTCACCTAGCCCAATGGCACGGTTCTCGACTTTAACGTTGAAATGCCTTGCTACTCTTTTCTGGTGAGCAGCTACCCTTAGTTCAACCTCTTATTGCTATTTGTCAACCAAGTCGAGGGACTTAAGCAAAAGTTCCTCGTTTATCTTAGGATCATAGGGTTTTTTTGTGAGAAGTGATTTCCAGTTATATCTAAATCATGGCCTGTAATACCAAGAAAATTTTACGAATATTTTAATTAATATTAATAAAATGATAATGCGAAAATATTTTAATTTGACATGCTTATAAAGTAAATATTAAATAAGGAGGACAAAATTGTTATTTTTGGAATTTGACGACAATACTGGCAACATTGCAACCACCACATTTTTCTGATTCATGCAGCATTTTGATTTATCTCTATTAGAGTCCATGAGGAGGAATTATTGTCGAAACAATGTTAAGTCAATTGAGTGCCAAGGTTTGGACTTTACATTTTAAATTTAAGTACCAACGGTTGTTTCTCACATTCATTTAAAAATAAAGTCACGTATATTTTTTGGTTTCAAAATCAGCTATACTTTTTCTTCTTCCTCTCTTTCTACTTAACATACAAAGAAACAAATCACTTTAACTCTCTCAAACTTAACTAAATTGCATGGGACTAGCTGCGTTGCAAAACTATTGGAGGAGGATACGAACCAGTAACGATTTGGAGACAAAATTCTAAAGCAAAGAGGCATATTAGGCCAGACAATGGAGTTTCAAGCGCAAAACGATAGACTAGCGAGTGATTCAGCTTATTCCCTTTGTATAATGCAATCATAATAATATAATTATGATATGTTGGCTATAATAGTGTAGAAAAACACTTATATGATCTTAAAATCCAATTAAATAAGGATTTGGAGGGATTTGGCCATGAATGGTAAATTAGAATTAGGTTTACACTAGTTTATAGAAATTTGGAGAATATTTGCACAAATTGACGTAATAACATGTTAAATCAGATTTAGAAACATAGGACTAGGTACTAAGGACATTCTTGGGCGACAAAAGGTGGAGCAAAAGTGGTTGGAGGCGGAAACCACGAAAAAATTGTCCAAAATCCATAGCCCGGTAACTACTTGAAATCCCACGTACACCGGTCGGATGCGACAAGGGTACCGGTGGCTTAATTTCAGGCCAGAATGAACCTGGATCCGTAAGGCCCTTTATAACATAATAATTATCGATTTGGATTAAGTTCCTATTGATTTCTATAGGTGATTGAAGGCTATTGACTAAACAAACGACAATGTCATGAATTGAGTGAATGTGCATGATGATTAGTTGCTATTTGAAATGGATACATTTGTTGTTATGATATGAAAATATGATATGATGATGGATGTGAACATGAATGAGCCTGTGGCACAAGCAGGTGGCCCGGGATAAGGATACAGAAAAGGATATGGATATATACTTGTGACACAAGTAGGTAATAGGTATTACATTGCTTCCCTACAATGCTTTGGTGGAGCAGTGGGAGGAGTTGGATTTTAAGTGACCCTATAGGGCATGAGCTAGTCTAGGGCATGAATCTAGTTAGTTTGTGTGAGGACAACAAACGACCCTATAGGACATGCAGCTGGTCTAGGGCGTAAGTCCTATATACGACTGACGTAACGAGGGACAACATGCGACTCTATAGTGCACAAGGCAAGTCCAGGGAAGTGATTCCACAAAGATATGATGCAATACTATATATATATATATATATATATATATATATGATATTTAGGTATGATATGATCAACATTACATAAAGTATAGAGTGATAGACTCATATCACATTATAGTATTATTTTTGTAGTATATGTAGAGTAAAGTATGGCGCACTTATCAAACTTACCTCCGATCCACTCCTACTTTTCCCTTTTATTTATGTATATATCAAGGTCGATGGAGTTTGGAGATGAAGTGGTATCGGGTATGCAGACTCACTTGTATATAGGATATATGATATAAATAAGTATTCCGACCTGGATTTGACTGTGTACGGATTGAATTGTATTTGTATTGTTCGGACATATGTATTTGACATTGTAGACATGCTGTCATGATGTGACTATAGTTATTATTTATGTATTATATTTTATTTCCATCCACTGTGAGACTTTGAAAGTCAACATTAACTTTGTCTATACCAGTTACACTTTATCTCACCTAAACGACTCGTTCTTTGGGTTCTTGGGTTGTTGCTTTCGGTTCGGGCATCGAATACGGGATTCAAAAGGGTAGGTTGTTACATTGCCTCGACTTTGTAGGCTAAAGAAAATGGAGTATGCCCAGTCCCGCACTTGTCAACCTAGGCTTTTATCAATCGTTCTTTAGGATGGATTAGATGATTTTATTCACCCCTTGCATCCATCCATTCTCTTGTTGGTATGCTACTACCAAGAAGCTCTTCGTGCTTCAGTATCGGTTATAGAAATCATTGAACTTAGCACTTGCAGATTGAAATCCATCGTCAATAATGATTTTTTGTTAGAATCTAAATTTGCAGATGATGTCCTTCACCATAAAATTAATCACTTTCTTCAAAGTTATTGTGGCTAGTTGTTCTGGTAACGGGCCACAATTTTCAACAATAAAAAATAGTCAATTTAATAATGTTTTGTGATTTAATGCAGGAAGAAATAGAATTAATAATAAAAGTTATGATTTAATTATAATTATAAGAATATAACTGGAATGAAATGTAATAGTATTAATTTAAGGTAATTGATAACTGCTTTAAATGTGATTTCATTTAATTAAATGATTAAAAAGTTATGATTGGTTATAGATTGTAAATTAATTGTAACAATGTGTGTATTAATTGATAATTGGAAAAAAAGAGTAATTGATAATTTAAATGTTGATTAATTTATGGAATAATGGGTAGTAAATTGTAATTGGATAGAATTAGTACATTGTAAGTTGTTATAACATTTGTTGTAAGTAATAAACTTGTAAATGTGATTAAATGTAGAAATGGTGACAATTGTTATTTGTTACCAATTTATTTAATCAATTATAGTTAAATGAAATTAAATGGTACGTTAATATGAGTTAAGACAATAACTGTAAAAGGGTGATTACAATAAAATGTACAACAATGTCAATTATAGTCATAAGGCAATAATTGATTTAATAAAAAGATTGAAAACTAAGATAAGTTGATTTATTGGGATTTAAAATTTTATTTAATGTGAAAATCAACAGAAGTTCGATATTATTGGAATATTGCAATGAATATGGTAAAAGTTGATAATTAGAAAATATTAATGTAATAGGATATAAATCAATGTTAACTAGGCTCATAGAAGAATGATTGATCGAATAAAATTATTAAAATAAAATTAAATCGATTTATTGGAATTAAATTATAATTAATTAGATTTAATTTCAGCTGAAATTGAACATTGTAACTGGTATAATAATTAACACTGAATTGATATGTAAATTTGTTTTAAACTATTATAAATGTCGAAGTAATCAAAAATGATAAAGTTTATTAGTTATTAAAAGTGGAATTAGAAATTGATTTAATAAATTTAATAATAATTCATTAATTTGTGTGTAAATAGCCATTTTGGCCACTTTCTCGGATTTCGACGAAACCAGTTTCATTGGATACGTAATGGTGAATTATTGTAGTATTTCAAGTTTCATAGCGATCGGACGTGTCGTTCGATCATACGTCTCGAAATCAATTCAATTGAAATCAATTCAATTGAAATCAATTCAATTGAATTCAATTTGGAATAAGCTGATTTTAAGGCTATCTTCTTCGTACGATGGAATTAGGAGTTGAAACCTCTTCCATTGAGTTTAAAAACATTGAAAACATCTATTTCGATATATGAGATGTCCCACTTTCATTTCGGAGGCAGAACGGGTTTTTTGGGTCACAATTGTCATTCGTACAAATTCGATTGTGTTCATTTTTTCTTATCGGGACTCGGTTAAATAAATAGTTTTCTCTCAAACCCTAGTAGTCATTTTCCTTATTCAGTACATACAATTTTATTTGCCTACTTCTGCTTCTCAATGGCAGAAACAGATTCCAATTTCAAAACCCTATTCCAATTTCAAATTCAATTTCAAAATCAAGCTCCTCAAAAGCTTATCATATTTTATATCGTTGGAAAACTCTCGATGAGTGTAATTCACTACAGCAATTTGTTTTCCGATTTGACGCACCGCTTGACTAGAATTTGTCAAAGAAGCTCGGCCGCCTGTTGCTAGGGTTTCCAATTGGACGGTGGATCTTCAACTACAGGATGATTGGAATGTACCATGGAGGACAACAATTGGTGATGATCTGCGGTGGTAAACCATCGAAAAGTGGTCGCAATCACCAAAATTTAGCAAGGGAAATGAACGGCGGTGGTGGGCCCTTGTAGCAATTGGAGTGGACGGCGACTTCAAGGAGGAAGTGGCCAGAGGTGTAGGTCGGGGCGCTGCAGTCTGATTAAGGTGGAAGTGGATGAGGTAGGCACGACGTGGATGATGTGGTGGCAGCCGCATGCTTGTGCTGTGTGTTCGAAGGAGAGCATGCTAGGGTTTTGTGTTGTCTGTGTGTACATGGCACCCTTCTATTCTATTTATTTTTATTTTTATTTTAATAATTGAATTCTTATGTTCTAACTATCATAACTTTTGCATATGAGATCGAATTTACATGTGGTTTGTTCCACTAGGATCGTATCAAAATTCCAGACATTTTGAAACTGGTTTGGACGAATTCTAAAACTATTGAATTTTGGGCCTTTAATTGGATTTTAAATCAATTTCAAATCAAAGGTGAGTGTTTTAACCCGCTCACAACTACTAGATTATCTTATGTTAGTTAAATTAAATTTATGATGTGATTAAAATTAATTGATTGATGTTTGGTATGTTTAAATTGTCATTCTAGTTAAAATTGAATTTTATTGCGTTTAATCATCGTTTAATTTAATATTGAATTTAATTGTCTATTTAATACCTATTAATGATAATCAGTTATCTATTGACGTCTATTGGTTGATTTGGATGACGATTGTGATGGATGTTTGATTATTCATATTGGATGACTGGATGTTGTATTTTATATTATTATAACACTGCAAGTTCCCTATGGGTTGAAATGATACATACCCGAACGACCTATGGATTAGGAAAAATCGTTATGGGTTGAAATGGTAGACTCGAGCGATTTTATGGATATTATTTAATTTGGGATTGTGGGTTAAAATGATATATACCCGTAAAAATTTTAAATTGCGGATTGAAATGATAAATATCTGTATCACTTGAGTCATTGAGCATAAGGTAGAAAATTATATACGGACACCAGATTGGTTAAATTAAATGATTTTTTCCTTAAATTTTGAATGCAATTAACTAGCATTTTGAAATAGAAATTGATTTATATAAACTGAATTAGTTTTGATAATCCAAGCGTTAGTGTTGAAATTGGAATTGATTTGATAAAGCGTTCCAAGGATTTAATTCGGTATTTCAAAGTTGAAGTGTCAAATATAAATGAACTTATCGGAATTAAGTTATTGAAAATGTTTGGATATAACTTTGAAATCTATTTTAAACTAATTTAAAATATTTTAATTAATTTAAACTACTTTAATCAATTTAAACTATTTTAATTTATTTTAATCTATTAAAATCTATTTAATCCAATTTAATCTAATTTACCTATTTAATCTATTTTAAATTTATTTTAAATCTATTTAACATTATTTAAATCTATTTAATATATTTTAAAATTTATTTAGTCCATTTTAAATCTATTTAATATAGTTTAAATCTATTTAATCTATTTTAAATTTATTTAATCTATTTAAAATGTACTTAATATAATTTAAATCTATTTAATCTTTTTAAATCATTTTAAATATAATTAAATCAAATTTAAATCTATTTAAACTATTTTTAAACTATTTATGACTATCTGAACTATTTTTTAAAATTTCAGACTGTGTAAAGTTGAAGTATTTATATTTAAATCCTTGAAGATCATACAACCTAAGTTGGAATTAATACCTTTTTGTGAAATGACACATTTGGGTAAATATGATGGTTTTGTAGTGAGGATTTAATGAACCTATCTTATCAATAAATCCAAAGGTGAATATGATTTTGGAAGTGAATGTGATTTTGAAAGTGAATACGATTTCGAAAGTGATATGGTTTTGAGAATATGATATTTTGATATCAAATGTGAATTGACAATGAAATGTAAAAGAACCATCCGGTGTGGAATAAGCATTTGGTTGTTAAAGAGACCGGGATCGGATATTGTCATACTCTCTTCCAATACCGAAAACCACTTTAACAACTGTATATGTGGTGGAGATTCCAGAAATGAGTTGGGATGGTTTGGCGAACGATTCTATATAAGGTATTTATGTAACCCTGACTCCCGTGAGTTAGCTTAGATGTGACTAAAATAAGAGTCACGCCGGGCCAAGTGAGGTCGCACCTCCGATCGAACACATTTCTTCGATACCATATTATGACTTTGTGATTGATTTTGTTGTCACCCCTTGATTTTGATTATGGGGTGTGTTCCGTGGTGGGCGGTAGTAGTTGCTATGCATTACCACCAGTCTGGATCCGCAATTGGTATATCTACCGTGGCATTGCCTCTAATTTTGTGTTCACATGCCCTATCGTGCCTTCTACGAGTTGGTTTTGTACCATACCTATGGAGTGTCCTCTAAGTAACCCTCGCAGAGGAGCGTATGGTACTGTATAGACTATGGAAATATATAAAATGTGTTAAACGGGATATGGGTAACGCCTTAACGCTATTTAAATACTTTACTTTACTATAGACACTATTATAATAACATATTGTACTACATAGCAGACGGTTTAACGGATCCTTAGGAGATGTAAATCTCAAACATCTCTTAAGTTATTGCACTCACATTAGACACTGGATAAGAGATGTCAAACCACATAAACATCTCCAACGTTATTATACTCGCATTTATTTACTGTTTATTTAACTTACATAAGATCTTTTAGTTCTAACTCGAGTGTTTTTTCTTTTCAATTCACTCGGGTCAGCCTGAGCTTTTTAGTTTATCGAAGACTGATTTTTGGAGGACGAAGACGAAGATGAAGATTTGTACTATCATTATTTATTTCATTTATTCCACTGCATCATGTTGTTCCGCTGCATTTATTCATTTATTTCTGTTGTATGTAACTCTGATTCTGTATTATATAAGGATAATCAAATGTTATTTATAAATAGCTTCATGAACTGTTTATTTGATCATTATATTTTTTCATTCTGACGCGAGATTTAGTATTTGTTTTTCTTTCTTTCCCTGCATTTTCTTATTTACCCCATAACAATCCTCCCTTTTGAATATTTGAGTCTGACATGTGTGGTTTATCGTCGATTTAAGCTGTCCAAAAGGCGGGTCGTTACAATTCTGCTTTAGCCCACATTGTGAAGTAGTCCACAGCTAAATAATATACTTCGCTCGACCATTCGACATCGATAGCATATGGATTATGTATTCTTTCTTCTTTTTAGGTATATGGGTAGAGATCACATGGGCTATCTCTGCTTAGTGTGAGCCAATATTGCTAGTCGACTCTGGATATTTACACATGACATCCTGGCTCTCACTAAGAGTCTAAAGGAGAGAGAAGGAGGAGAAAAGAGAAAGAACGTCGAGATGATGAGTAGAGACTAAGACGTCGAGACGATGAAAAGTGCATCGCGACGCTGAAAAGAAGTAATGCCCTTATGAGGAACCATGAGCACTTGTAACTTATTGGAATTTTATTGTTTTGATTTTGAATATTTAATTAATTTTTAATATTGAAATAATTGGTTTTTTAAGTTTAATAACTTGAATTCAAATATAGTGCGTATTTAAATATTTGAATTGTGAATTGAATATTAATTAAATGGATTAAATAACCTTATTTGACTCATTTTAATTAATAAATAATAATGGTGAGTTCATATCATATATTTATTTGCCATAATAAGTGTTAAAATAAATAACAAGGAAAATCAAATTGTTAATAAAACAACTTGATTTTTATTGTAGTATTTTAATTTAATTTAAGTGATTTTTCCATAATTTTTAATTTGGAAAATATTTAGATTATCCTATGAAGATTTTATGGCAAACGATGGTATTTTTGAAATTTCACAGAATAAAAAAAATTTGAATTTGATTGTTGAGTTGGGATCGTGCATATTTTGGTGCATCATCGTATTTTTATTTCTGTGTTTTGTGGCCCATATGAAAACGGAATACCATGTAGCGGAATACCGCAAATCTATCTTTTTAAAACTTTTTCCAAGTCAAATCCAATTCAATTTTTTTAAATATATTTAATATTGGTTTAAGAAATTGCTAAAAATTTCGGATTACTTGGGAATTTGTCTAGAGTGTGTATGAAGTAATAGATTTGTTTATAAATTTTGTAAGGTCAACACTTAGATTTTGTCACTTTCATTTTCATCTAACCTTTTCTTTTCCCCTTTTCTTCCTCTTCCCTTGTTCATTCCCAATAAGTTTGGTTGAGTTTGTTGTGGCAAGATCTACCAATCCATGGGCTTAGAGTTGTGCTCGGTGAGGTATGGGGTAATCGACTATATAGGCTGGAGCTTGGTTGAACTAGGGTTTTTGATATCATAAATTATGGAGGATGATTGTTGAATCGGAGTTTGGAGGCGGGTTGGTCGAGGCTAAGCAAAGCTATAGCTGAAGCAGGGCAGACCTCGATTGCATGTGGAGTGGTCAGACCTGATGTGATTACGATGAATTGGTGGCCAGGTTGCGATTCTATTTAGTGGATCGAGCTTGAGATTGTGGGGTCTGGATGGTGGAGATTTAGATGTGGAGGTTGTCAGTGAAGTCAAATCAAAGTTTAGTGGTGTGTGGGTGGAGGTAGAGCATGCATGTACGGGGGAGGGATTGTGCGCATGTTTGTTTCAGGTGGCAGTTGTTTTTTAAATAGGAGGATATGGTTAAAGTTGTTAATCAATTGATTAATTAACAATTATAACGTGGTAAACTTATAAATTTAAAATCTTGCTCGTACGAGGTTGGATCAGGACATGGTCAGTTGTGTTAGACTCGTAGGAATGCAAAGTATGAGATGTAATTGGTTTGGTTGAGTTTGGGGCAATTGGAATTTTAGGCTAAAATAGTTCAAAATCGAAACGCTTCGGCGTTAGATAGAATTTCAATCAGTTTACTCACCTTTAAATAAACTATTCGATTTTAGTGTTGTTATTGATTATTGTTGAATGCCTAGATGATAGTCAATAAATTTTAATAAAGTATAAATTAGCGATAAATGTATAGTAATTAATTCAATTATGATTAACGTAGTTAAATTAGTTATACTTCGTTTGGGAATGCTATTTAGCGGAATAAAACTCTGTTCTGTTATAATAAAATTGAATAGATTATTTGGACATTTATCGAGCAGAATAAATTACCGTTCTGTGCTTAAAAAATAAAAATATTATTATTATTAAATTGTTTGTTTGGATAATAATTCTTGTTGGGTAGAGGATGGAATAAATGACCATCATGTTGCAAGGGATCAAAAGAAAGAAGTCGAAGTGGTTTCGTAGCGAAAAGGTCGTTATGGGACACTTTGAAGTGCATATATATATATATATATATATATATATATATGAGCTTTATGGAGGACTTTTGTAGGGAGACCCTAAGGGGTTGCTCTACATTGTTTATGTACTGTTATCTACGTCTTGTTTATATTCTTTTACTGCTTATATTGATATTTGGTTGAATATCTGTGACATACTGTTGAATTATGTAAGTGTTGTTATAGCAATTTTTGCTATACCGTCACTTATGAAATATCTTCTTCTTAAACCCTTGTGTGTGTTGAACTTCTGCTTGTATTTTTACTAAATGTTTGGTCACGTTTTTGCACTTTGAAAGTATTAACTATATTTTCAAATATTTCGAGAATTTGGAAAATAAAGGTTAAGTTTGGTTAGAAATTTATAAAAGAAGTTATACATTTGATTATTTATCTCCAGGACAATCAATATCGTTTTAAATTTATAAATTATTATAAACTTGATTTATTCCCTTTTGGGATAATTTACTTTGTTTTAAATTTATAAAAGATTATAAATTTTATTTATTATCCTTAAGGATAATTATTGCTGATTGAAATATATAAAAGATTATAACTTGATTTATGGTCTTTGAAGATAATTAGTGTGAATTTAAAATTTATAAAATAATTATATCAATTATTTTTCTAGACGATTAACATTGTTTAAAATTTATAAAAGTATTTAAATCCATTTATTACTTATTGGAAAAATAAATGTTGTTTCTAAAAGTATAAATGATAGTTTATAGATGAGAATTTTTTTTAAAAAGGAATGTTTAAAAATAATACTAAGTGTAAATTATTTTGTGTTTAGAGTAAATAGTGTTTTGATGATAATTGATATGGACCTTCTTTTTAGTACACATAGAAATATAATTTTCCCCTTTAAAAGAATATTTTTAAAGAGTGTTTTTAAAGTATTTTACAAATATTTGTGATGTGAAAATCACGCATAAGTAAGATCAAATGTTTTAAATCTTGATTTGTTCATTGGTGACGAGTGTATGCGATCTAGTTTCCATATATAATCATTTGTTTAGTTTCGATAGTTGATTTCTTATTTATCGATTTGGATATCATTTTTTGTACTTTATCAATCTAGAACGATTTGTCACTCATTTTGAGCATTGACATCCAACACTGCAGATAACTAAAACCAAAGAGCAAGTGGGAGCCAAGCCATGTAGGTCGCACCCATTAGGATATATTCACGCTTATCTAGAAAGTTGTGGTAGGATGGATGCGTTGATATGAGTATATTTGGATTCCCCCATTAAGTCATATAGGATCCAGCTTGGAAGATCCTGAGAGTGTTGTGTGTTTGGCATGGGCTCTTAAGTGTATTTTATGTAGAGGTATACTTCGATGCAGGAGGACGCACCCTCTTAGTCATGTTGGATAAATTCATTCTCCTTATTTCAACTCGAACCTTGAATTAATCTTTCTTCTTTTGTGTTTTCGTCAATCCAAGATGATTTATTGCTCATATGGGAATTGATATTCTTTATCGAAGATGACTAAAACCAAAGAGCGAGTGGAAACCAAGCTATGTGGGGTTACTCCCACTAGGGTATCTACTCATCTACTCTAAATTAGATTCGGTTGTATGCGCTCGGAAATGTGAAATACTTGGATTCTCAGTAAGGTTGGCAGGTTTGGCTTGGATGTGTTCGAGATCCATCTGAGTTCCCAAGCATATCTCTAGAGGTATACTTTTGGTAAGGGGGCCCATCCCCTAGTCATTGTTGGAAATTTTCCCTTTCCTTATTTGATTCAAACTTTGAATCGTTTTCTGAATTGCATCGAGAAGTGTGTAGAGCTATTCTTGATGTTAATTTATTTGTGTCCATTACTTAGTTTAGATTTTGATCTTGTTTATACCCATTCTTTCAAGTTGGGTTTTGTTCAAATTATTTCCATTTTTCATCTATGGATGTTGATCCTATGAGGTAAAAGCCTTTTTCACGTTTAGTGGCATGGTCTCACAGAATTATTACGCGTTCATCATACTATTTGAGTTTTCTTACTTTGATTTTCTAGACAGATCCGAGTGTTATTTCATTATAATGCTCGGGTCAAACCGAATATTTTTCCATTTGCCGTTGGCGGGATATGGAGCTCATGAAGTAGGGCTGGGTGTTCACCTGCCATAATATTTTTATTTCATAATATACCCATCAGCAATTGTAAGGTCAGAAATTTATAACTGTCCAGTTGATGAGGTTTTTTTAACTCTGATGTACTTTGTATCTTGGAGTGATAGTTTATACTACTTTATTATATTATATGTTGTCGTTTCTATTGTGAGATTCTGTTTCCCTCGTTCTTTTTCTTTTTAACCTAACAATCTTCCTTTCCAGCGATTGGATGTTCGACATTTGAATACCGCGGATGTATTTGGAGCCGACTTTAGATGGTCGAAAAGGTGAGTCGTTACAACACTTGTGACCACTCCACGCATGACTGAAGTGCCTCCCGATCGTATACATATTCTTAGACTCTTCAACAACAACCTCCATCAACTCAACCCATATCACCACCGTTTATACCTCCCGCAAATCCAAAGGAACTTCAATTCATGCTGTTCCACTTCTGACCCCTATATGCACATTTATAGCTATCTATACCAATATGAAGGTGACCTTACCTTACTACTGCCCAATGGCAGTCATTATTGACTACAATGCTAGAGATATCACTCACCAAGAGGTCAACCAAAAGATAGACGAAGTCAAGCAGATTTCAAACCAACTATTTAAGTGGAAGAAGCTGGCTAAGGGCCTCTTTGACATCAATAATATAACAACCTACCCCCAAAACTTGCCTAAATTTCGAGCCAGAAAACGCCCATCAAAACATAGATTCATTCTAATGCAAGCTGTTGGTAGTAAAAAGATATAACATTGCAAAGCCATAACTAAATTTTTAGGTCTCACAGTGGATGGAACAAAATATAATAGTAAAGTGTACCTATTTATTTTAAAACCATAAAAATGTCATAATACTAAATTCCATAAAAACCGTAACATAATATATGTTACATAGGTACACATAAAAGCAAGTAATAATAACAAATGCTACCACAAGCCAAGCTTCTCCATCTCTAAGCATCGTCACCGCCATCACTCCATCCTTAACCTATGTTATAATGTGGAGGGAGTCAGAACAACAAGTGTCAGGTGAATAAAAACCTCGAATCCTACCTTTTCAGTACTCAGGCAGTATATTTCAAAATAAGAATATGTCTAGGAACATAAAACCATTAAAATCATGTAATACTTCTTTACAAGGAAAGAATGCGGGTCCAACCACTTAATACCTTCCATTCTAGAAGTAGATCTCACATCCCAATCATACGTCATAAATAGCTAATAATGTAAAACATGGTACCCAAGCCATTTAATACTTCCTAGCGGAAAATAGGTAAACCCCGTCATTTAAGGCCTAATTCCAGAAGCGTGATCCTCAATGGTTCTATCAAGCTGACAACATATGGAATCTCTTAAGCACTTAATATTTTCAAGTGGAAAATAGGCAGACCCCGTTATTTAAGGCCTATTTCCAAAAGCGGACCCCCTGTAGAGATACCACCTAACGTGACCCCTTGGTCATTTAATACTTCTTCTGGGGGGAAATGTGGGTCCAACCACTTAATACCTCAAAGCAAGCCCTTTGTCTTATGGCCCATACCCATAATGACGTCTCACGTTAGTCCTCTATTCATAGGAATCGGTAGCCAGATTAGCTGGTCTGATTTCCCCTACAAAATTTGAAACTAACCACACATCGTTGAAAATATTATCATGAGGATATCTCATATCTATAAAACTGTACATTGCTCCTGGTAGCCTCAAAGTAAAGGGCAGACTTCTATCATGTAACTCTACTGACCTCGCATCCCATTGATTTTTCCATAAATCAATTACTCTCCAAAGACACACACACACACACACTCATCTTACCGTTTCATAAATAAGGCCTCATAAGGAATCTTCCTCATTATGCCTTAAATTAATAATTAGGCTATATGAGAGTTTCCTTTTATTTTCGCCTCAAAATCTACTACCTTTCTAATAGGGAAAATAAATGTAAATAAATGGCTAATTAAGTACGCCATATACGAAATAGCTATACGTTAATTAGTAAATAGAAATAAATAATATTCACATTTAATAATTTCTAAACGCACAGATTTTATGCCCTAAACTAGCGTTAAATGTCAATTCTTTAACCAATTATATTACAATTCCTTTTTATCCAATTTCCAAAGATTTCATGGAATTCAAATGTCCAAAACAGGGAATAAATATTCATAATCAAAACTGCAATAACAGACTTGTAAATAAAATAGAAACTCAATTTATTACACCAATTCAATAGAATACCTTAAACAATAAGAATTGCAATATAAATATCATATTCTATTCAACTCCTCTTTTTAAGAAATAGATATGAATAAGTGGTGTAAACTACGAATAGAATTCGTAATCTAAACCCCTTTTTTTATTGAAGGATCACAATTTTACCTAAAGAAGAAGGAAAAATGGAATAGACTATGAAATTATCAAAAATTGCATAAACAAAAAAATTCCATCACATTAATGTAAATAATAAGGAATCTCAACATAGAATTAACATATTGAAATACAAAGTAATTTTAGGGGATTTTATCTATCATATTTTCGAATTTCAAAATCCTTAAGGCATATTCAAATCCAAAAGAAATACATTAAACCATTGTTGGAAAGAAATACAAAGTTTTCCACTCAAATATTAGCCTCAGCTTTACTGTAGCCTTTTGATCTCTTTAAAAGTCTCTTTCTTTTGATACACACACACACACACAATAGGGAAGAGGTATTTATATTCATTAGATTCAAAATAATTGGAGAAGAATATGATAAGAATAGACTGGAGGAAGAAATAAGTTGAATCCTTACCTGAATTATGCATGAAGTTTCTAAATCTTATTAGAGAGATAGAAATGGCAAAGTTTTTTCGTATTCCTCAAAATAATATGAATAAAAGTGAAGAGGATAGGGTTCTATTTATTGGAGTTGAAACGCACCAGAACCACATGATGAAAGTAGGTAGAAAATGGATAAATCTGGAGCACATAATCGAATAGAACATAACATAAAACCTTAGCCGCCACTGGCAACTATCGTTGTAGAGCAGTCAACCACCCTTGGGCAACCGGTCGACCGCTCTTTTATTCATGGGCGTTTATTTTTGTTTCCATTGCGGTATTATTTTATTCCCTAATTAACTTTTGATCATTAAGCGTTAATTAAACATTTACCTAGTCGTCAAGCTAATTTTTGAAATTTGAATCATAAATTGGATTGTTCATTTGAATTTGAATTCGAAATTTAAATCTAAGAACTTCAAATGCTCATAACTTCTTTGTCCGAGCTCCGTTTTCAACATTTTATATATGGAAATAGATCATAATTTCGCCATGAACGCAACAGAATAAATTTCGTGGTCAATTTTCAAATTTTATAAAATTCTCATATTCAACCTTATCATATTGAATTCAATTTAATCCATTTAATTATGGTTCAATCTACGACGTGTTACATTCTTCCCTCCTTAAAACGGATTTTTTCCTAAAATCTTCCAAGGGGTGAACAGCGTAACGTGCAAAAACATCCACGTTATACAACCAAGTTAACTACACAACCATCTACTCGACCAATAGTGCAATGTGATTATGTACTGCAGGCATACTAAAATAAGCTCAATCCTAGTCATTCCTAGCTTGAGTGTGTCATCTTGTTATAAAAGTATGTATGCAAATACCCTAAAAAAGCATAAAAGTTTCTACATGAGCGTAGAGTGGTTTTGAAAAAATGTAGCAACCATCTCCTACCATCCAATCTAGCAACCACGAAGCAACTAAAATCCTAATTTTGGAGAGAAAATTTTTCAGAGAAAGGTTTTTGACGAAGAGTCCTCATGCCTCCCATCGGATTTTCTTACCATTGTACTTGAAGCAATCTAATTCTTTATTGTGGAGCTTTTGAGTTCTGTGCTCTACGATGGATATAGTGGCACGGGATGCTATTGGTTCCATCTTAAAATCCCCTAATTGATTAGGTTCTACAGCAATTGTTATGCTACGAAGGTATTTCCAAAAATGCAAAAACATCATGGATTCCAGCCAATATAAAAGTTTTCTTTTTTTTCCCATATCAGGAAAAGGCCCAATAAATCCCGTACCTACTTTTCGACTATCCAAATCGTATGCTGCATAATCAATTCGGACTTTTCAAAGTCTCACAATACAAATATGGTTCGAGTAGAATTTGTCGCAGTTTTCCACTCACAATTTGACGATTTGCATGGCATCCCAAAAAAATTCTTCAGAGGTGCCATATTAATCATCCATTGATGACTAAAATCCTCCTAAATTCTACAAAGGGTAAGCGCTACTCCAAAGATCCTCCAAAGTCCAAGATGCAAGCTCTCAACAAATCCTCCAAGTTCTCATCCATTCTTTCAGTTCGTCAACAGACTTCATCGGTAAGCGATGCTCCGATTCAACAAAGTTCCTTAAGTTAGTTCCTAAAGTTACCTGCAAACCCCTCCAAATTTGCTAGTAAACTAAGGGTACCTATCACTAACGATCCAGAGAGCAACTCCATAAAGCTGCATTGCAGCGATGCGGTTCCACAACTTCTAATAGAAAACCTCTGCCACCTTCCTCTTAATCCTTGATCAATTGGAAATTCCATTCTCATTCCAATACATTTTCTCTTTTGCTTGAATGGTGTCATTTTGTGACCTAAATCCCTTATGTGTTCCAAAATCTAAAGTTTTGAGATTGAAACATTTACTCACTTTTGGCTACTAATCTAATTTACTCATTAACCTCCAGTTTTACCTATGGTCTATTGCTAGTTAAGTGTTCCCATAAAATTTTCTTATTTACTATGCTTCCCAACATATGTCAAGTGGTTTAAATCCCATTTATAAAGGCTAAACATGAATTAAATGGGAATATGTCTTATACCACATCATCCATTTTTCTAATAACTAAGGATGACAACTAACGACAATAATCCATGAACTCTAAAAGAAATTTTTGCTGGAAGTTTTCATTTATTATCAGTTAATATAAACGGTGTTGAGGTCCTAACGCTCCTTTCTAAATTTAGATGGGCTATCTTTAATATTTCATTCCATTGCTACCCATTTCTTAGTTTCCCTTTTTTTCGGTCTTTAATAAATGTGGTCCATTTATTGCTTCAGTTAATATTCATAGCAGTTGATCATTACTGTTAGAACTGTAACATTTCAAATTAATCCTTCTTCAATCTTTTTAATCTTCTTCGGGTTTCCAAAATCCATTCATTACTCAAATTTCTTTCTTCCACAAATGCAATATCAAGTTTCCTTAATCAATCCCCTTTTAGATTACTTTTCCTCTCATTAATTAAAAATCTATTGCCTGTTAAATTTGGAATTAACATCCATAGATCCTAATCCTTCAATTACTAACTAATACGCATATAGTCGTATTATATGCTATCTATATATATTCTTGTTGTTTAGAATAGCTATACGGTATCTATATTTAACTACTAATTTATAATGACCCGTATTTTTAACTATTTTAAATTATTAATTTTTTTTGAATAAAAATTGTTAGAGACAAAATTTAATGATTTATTAGATATGAACTTCGATAAAAATGTTAGATAACAAATTTCAATAAGACAAAAGATGATAACTTATATTAGAAAATAAATTAAATAATATTAAATTGTAATTAATTGATAACAGAAATGGAAATGATCAATGTTAAGTAAATAAAGAGTCGAATGAATTCTCACTTAAAAGTAAAAGCATAAACTTATTTATATGAAATTCAATGTTTTGAATATGTTTATAATTAGTAGCTGGAATTGAATAAAGAATGTTGAATTATTTAGATAAAAATAAATTAATTGTTTGATAACAAAAATTCATTTGAAATTCTAATATTGGAATCCATCATAATTCAATTATCCAAGGGCTTTGATTTATAAAGTGTAATCTTTGTATTTAGTATAAGAACATTTATTGTTCTATGTTTGAGCGAACATTTTATTTTTAAAGTGAGTTTGTTTATGAATTTAAATTTAAGAGCATTGCTGTATAAATTTTGAACAAACATTTTCATTCACAAAATAGTTTAAGATAAAAAATGAATGTAAAATATTTAATTGATTTTAAATATTGAAAGGTTAATTTCATAAGTTAAGTAACTTAATTATATTTCAAATATAGCAATTTATTTGACAATTTAATTGTTAAATTTAATATTTTGAAATTATTTAAATAATTGAATCCTGAATTTAATATGAATGAAAATGATTTCAAAAGTTGATTTAAATTTTATTTAAACAAGAATGAAAACTTTTAACTTTTAAAATTTGATTTAAAGTGAATAAATTTATTTTGGAAAATAGCTTGTTTTAATTATCGGGGAAAAATAGTCTTTTTGGGCACTGCCTTGGATTTCGACGTAACTAATTTCATCGAATTCGTAATAATGAATTATTATAGGATTTCAAGTTTTGTAGCGATCGGATTTATCGTTTGGTCATGCGAGCTTGAAACGCGTAGAATCAATTAAAGAAATTTAATTAAAATAATTTGATTTGAAAAGCTATCTTCTGGATATGATGGAATTGGCTCTCGCTGTATATTCCATTATGTTACGAATAGGGGTATAATATATAGAACGTCAAGCGAACGTGTCATTTGGAGTTCAAAAATTTCAATGATGAATAGTGTTGTGAGATTTTCTATATAAGGCCATCATTTTTATTTTTTTGCAAATCCTATTTCAAGAAACCTTCAACCATTTTTTTTACTTTTAATGGCTGAAAATATTCGATCTTCTCCTCTCATTTTCTTCCAATCTGCTCAATGAATTCGAACTATTCCAAAAGAAAAAATAAAGATCTCTATCTCCTCTACGAGGTGTGTGGTTGGATCGAAATGGTTCGACTTGAAACCGTCAAAATTTAGGTTTGTTGTTCGAGCATTTTTTGTGTTTTGGTGGCCGATGGTGGAAGCGAGGGCAACGCCATTGCTGGTCGTTGGTGGAGCATCGAGAGGCGGTTCTGGTGGGGTGATTGGATCGGGGTCCGACGTCCCTGGGTGGCATGCGCACATGGAGGTTGTGCTGCGTGGATGGGTTTTTCTTGGTGGGTAGCGTGAGCGAGGGAAAGAGGTAGGCTTTTATTTAGGTTTAGTTTTAATTTAAATTTATATAGTTAATTAAAATTTAATTATATTGAATATTTAAAAATCCGTAACTTTTTCATGCAAGGTCTAATTCGAACGAAACAAGTTGGCATTGGGTTCGTATCGAAGAAGGCTATGACATTGGCTGGATTGGAATTTATTTATAGTTGAAAATTTTCGGTTCAAATAAAGGTGAATGTTTAAACCCATTCACGAAGGACTAAATTTCCTATTATTATTATCATTTTATTATTATCACTCTATTATTATCATTATTGACTGTTGTTGTAGAAATGTGATTGTTGTGATCGTATAGACATTTGGCGAAATTTGAAGATTTTTTATAAATTGGAATTCATATCTGAAAACAACTTGAAATTTACTTATAACATTTAAATTCTAATTTTTAATAATAATACAATTTTTTTCTATAACTTTTAAGAATAAAATGAAGTGTTTGTAAGAAGATCGATGTTGGAAATCCAACCTTTAAATGATCTTAATATGTTTGAATGAGCTTATCGAATTTTGAAAATATGTAAAGTGTTGTAAAATCCTCTGAAACTATAATAAATTATTTGAATAATATTTGATGTAGGAAATTTGAATTTATTTCGATGATTTAAAATAATTTAGAATATTTAAACATTGATGTTTTGTTTAAGTTGTAAAATATATTGAACCGTTCTATAGTTGATTAATTTATTGAAAACTATGTAATAAGGAATTAAAATGGTGAAAACTTTATGGAAATTTGAAACAAATGAAGTTATTGAAATATGTTTCACTTGATTTCGATTTGAATTACATAAGGATTTTGAGTCCTAACTCGAGTGTTTTGTCTTTTCATTATGCTCGAGTCAGACCGAGTTTTTCAGTATCGAAGATAGTTTTTCTGGAGGACGAAGACGAAAATTTGTTATATCATATTTACTAATATTGCTTCCGCTGTACTATTTCATTTTGTTTATTAAAATGTATAACTCTATTAGTATTGTATAACTTTGATTTATGTTGCAAATTGAACAGAGTATAAATATTGTTAAACAGCTTCATGAACCATTTATGTGATTATTGCATTTTATCGTTCTACTGCGAGATACTGTTGTTTTTTTCTTTTTTCTTTTTATCTCTTCAAAATAAACCATTGATAATCTATCTTTTAAACGGTTTGAGTTGGACATGTGTGGTTTATTATCGAGTTGAACTGTTCAAAAAGGTGGGTCGTCATATAATTCTACAAATAGAATACTCATTTCCATATTTTATTTCATCGAAGCTATCCTTTCAAAAAGATTACTGTCATAAATTAACCACAATTAAGCTTTTAGCTTTGTTTGAAATTACAATAAATCGTTTCTTATCTTATTATTGAAATAAATAGTGTAAACTATGGAAAGGAATATCCATCCCTTACACATTTCTTTCCTTTTTATTGTATTCCTTATTACTTCAAACAATGTACATTTCCATGTATTTTGGAATTGGATAATTTATGAAAATTATGCAGAAATTGTTCCAAAATTAAAATAAAAAATCCATATTCTACGGCAACCTAATTCACAACCTAATTATAGATCTGGAAAATCTGCCCATTTTACCAACTTTTTCAAATAGGGGTTTGGGGCTGACTTCAACTTTCCAAATCAGGTTGTATATTCTGTTTCTATTTGACTCGTATCCTAAAAACTTTAGTCCATCCCACCTAGGTCATGATCCATATATACGGCATAAAATTTTATAAAATCATAACCTTTGCAAAAAATAAAATATCTTCATACAAATAAATTTATTTAAATATAAACATTTATCACCTCATTTATTGCAATACTTAAAACATGAAGTATCAAATTCAATATCTCCATCTATGAAAATTTAAAATTAAATATAATCCTTTATCAAAGATTCAAAATTCCTTTGTTCCCAAATAGGAATAAAATAATCTCCCTTTTCAAAAGTTCTTTATCAAAACTTTTTCTCAAAAGTTAGACATTCTAATTTATGGCATTCAAAAATTCTCGTGGTTTTTCAAAAAGGAACTTATGGAAAATTTTCCTTTTCAATTGCATACTAAAATAAATATTTACTCCTTTTAGAAAATAGGAATTTTAACACAAAAGATTCAAGGCTTAATTATCTTTTAAAAATAATATGTCAAACCATTTTTATTTCAAAGAATTTTCTAGCTATAAGAATTATCGTTTGCAAAATAGTAAATTTTTCACAATTATCATTTCAAAATAACAATTGTTCCCCTCCAAAGCATACAATAATATTTATTACCTTATTACTCAAAACATACTATTATTTGATGAAATATATCTCGTAACTTTGCTCAAAAACTCTTAAAATATCTTGCAACACTTTCTTTATCAAATCCAATATTATTATAATTCAAATAACTTTTGTGTTCAAATTAGGAAAAATAAATAAAGTTCTCATCTTTACATAAATGCTTCTCCTTATACAAAATATCTAACTTATTTATCAATCATCATTTAAATTCAATTAATGGTCGAAGATACCTTTTATAACTTTATACGATAGAAAAATAGGTGGAGTAGAAAAAGGTAACTTCTATCTTACTCTATTACTTATTTCAATATCTCATCTACCAAAATTCACAATTCTATAGTTACCTAAGTTCCAACCATTATTCTCTTCATCACCTTATAAGGGAATGTTCTCCTTTTGTATACTATCACACATTCCTTTTTTTCAATTTCTCTATCCCAAAATAGGCGTTATTTTTATCTTTAAACCTCTAAAAAGATATCTAAAGAAAGAACTTCTAAGTTTATAAACAAGGAAAAATAGAAGAATCAAAGAACCAAAAATTGAAAACTTTCTAATAAAATTAATAAGGTTAACAGATGAAATTTTTTCAAGGCATTAATATGCAATTAAAACCATCCACCATTTTGTCTTAAAGAAATTCACCTCTTATAAAAATTGCATCACCTTTCCAAACATTTTCAAAACTAATGTTGGTATATTTTCAAAGTTATCTAAAACCATAATTATATTTCTAAAAATTTCTAACTTATATAGCCTTTAAGAAGTTATAGAGGAAAAACTTTCAAATTTATTGCATAGAAAATATAACATAGAAAAATGAAAGAATGCGGAAATAAGGAAATTGAAAGCTTTTCTAATTCAATCAAATTTTAAATTGAGAAGCTAATAAATGGAAACTTTTTTTCTTTAAACTTCTCAAGTCACCAAAAAAATTTAAATTAAAATCATCTGCCAAAACTGTTTCACCACTTTTTTAAATCTACAATCTCTTTTTCAAACTTTCTACAAAATAAATAGTGGCATAATTGAAAAGTCATTTAAAATCACTTTTTGTCACAAATTTCTAAATTATATGATTTCCATTTCAAAATCTTTTGAAAGGCACTTTCAAGATTTTCAAGGGGTTTTCAAAGAAATTTTTTAATCGGATTATATCACAAACAATATCATTAAAATTGTTCTTTATTTTAAACTTTTGTACTCTACCCGTTAAAAATTTAATTTCATCCTTTTGGTGATAAATGTATTCCTTCTTCTTACGGAAGTTTGCTCCTTGCCTTACATCCATATTTTATTAATACATAACTCTTTCATTTGTTACCTCCATAAATGTTAATTTGTCCGTTTTAATTGTCAGCCTAACGGTAGTTTCCTTAAGATCATTTGTATTCGATCAACCTTTCCATCTACGGTAACCCCTATAATTAAACATGACTATAGGGTCCACAATGATAAGGAAGACTAGGCCCTATCAAGGAGTCAATTACTGTAATGACCTAAGAATTTTAATGAATTTTATAAAGCAATTAACTAAATTTTTCTTGAAAATAAACAATTAAAATTTGGAAGTGAAAGTTGGTATTTGGGATATGTCTATTTAAATGTCGCAAGTGTCAAATTTTTATTGGAAAATTTGAAAGTTTATTCAGTTGTGAAATTTTCAAATTTTAATTTAAAATCAGCTAAATAGATGAAAATAAAATATTTTTGGAATTCGAATATTTTTATATAATAAAATTGTAAATATTTTTCTGAGGAGACGTCGTATTTCGTTTCGTCAAATTTGGACTGCTCTAGCTCCGTTTATATTATTTTCGACGGTTTAGCAGCATGTAACGACCTAGCATTTCAAACCATTCGCTTCCGCACGTGTCAGACTTGAATTGCTCAAAATGTCAAATTGTAAATTTTTATTTGGCAAAACTAAGAATATGCAGTAAATAAATCAATCGCAGAATCACAGACACAGAGTATTACAACAATAAGCAGCGGAATAGATTAAATAGTAGTTTATGAAGCTACTATAAAACATCATGAGTCTAAAACAAAGTACAATAGAATCACAAATATGAATGAATTTCTAATATATAGGCAACTGACGAGTCTGAACATAAATGACTGAAATAAACTGAATAACTGAAAGCTGGATAGATAGAACTTCAAACAAAGCTTCAATCTCCAAAGTTGAGTCTCAATGTCGTGACACTCAGTCTGACCCGAGCATAAAGCAAAACACAAAACACAAAACACTCGAGTCAGGATTAACATTCTAATATCAGTAAATTCAACTCAAGTGAAATGTTAACTGAAATACAAGTAACTTAAAGGATGTTGGGGATTTCCATCCTCTAAGGATCCCTGGAACTATTTACTATGTAGTAATATACGCTATTATAATAATGTCTGCAGTAAAGTAAAGTATTAAAATAGCGATAAGGCGTTACCTATATCCCCCTTAACACATTTTATATAATGTCATAGTCTATACAGTACTGTAAGCTCCACCCGCAGGTAGGCTATCAGGCAACACCCCATAGGTATGACAAAAACCAAACCCGTAGAAGGCGCAATAAGGCATGCGACAAGGCACATGAGACAATGTCCAGGGTAGATATACCGTTTGCAGATCCGGACTGGTGGTAACGCATAGCAGCTACTACCGTCCACCTCGAGACACACTCCCAAATCAAAGGTGCAACCAATCAAATCACAAAGTAATAGAATTGTATCGAAGAAATGTGCCTAATCGGAGGAATGACCTCGCTTGGCCCAGCATGGCTCCTGTTTTAGCCACATCAAGCTGACCCACGGGAGTCAGGGCTGCGCTAAAAACTCATATAGAATCGTTGCCAAACCATCTTACTTCATTCTGGAAATTCCACCACGTACACAGTTGTTGAAGTGGTTTTCGGTATCGGCAGAGAGTATGACAATATCTGATTCCGGTCTCTTTAACAACCAAACGCTTATTTCACAACGTGGTCATCTCATTTCAAATAGTTTATACTTCATATCAAAATATCATATTCATCTTAAAATCATATCAATTAGATATCATTATTCACTTTAAAATACTAGTCATTTCGAGAGTAGTAACACTTTTAAAATTATAACACTTTCGAAATCATAACACTTTTGAAATCTTAACACTTTTGAAACCATAACACTTTTGTAATCATAACGGTTCCAACTTAAATAGTTTAGATATAGAAAACAATATATATATATATATATATATATATATATATATATATATATATTAAAATAGTTATAAATTAAAAATAGTTTATATATTAAATAATTTATGTATAAAAATAGTTCTAAAATAGTTTATATTTATTTAAAGAAACTATACTGAAATAGTTTCCCAATTAGAATTGTTTCATCCAATTCTACAAATCAATTCAAATCAACTTAAATTCCAAAAAATCAATTTAAATAAATCACTATTCAACACTTTCAATTTAAAAGGTTAAAGATTCAATTCAAATTCTCAATAAACCATTTCAATTTTTATCGATTTCTAATCCATGTTTGAACTATCATTTCAATTCCAATAAGATTCGAAGTTTAAATATTCAAACATTTTCAATGTAAGTTTCATTTAGATTTCAACATTTAACTTAATTTTATTCAAATTGGAAACTATTCACTTAATCATTTTAATAACAATAAAATCTCAATTTATCAATTTAGATTAATATTAAATATTCAATCTCAGTTTTATTTAAATTATGAAAATATTCATTTAATCACCTTTTTATCAAATCAAGTTATCAATCATACCTTTCAAAATCTAAAAATCAATAAGTTCAAACCAATTTTAGTTTAAGTTCAATTATTAACCAATTTAAATTCCAGGTCAACATTAATTTATCTTCCAACCTTTATTATTAAAGTTATAAAACATATATTATTTTTTAATATTAATTTAAATTTAAATAAATACTTAAACATATTATAAACCAATTAAATTAAATTTTATTAAACTAATTTTTATCAAATGTATTTTTTATTAAATTTTATTTTATATATTTTAAAATAATAAAATTATAAGAAAAATCTTAAAAATTATTTTTCAAAACTAACTTATAAATTTAAAATTTCCACAAAAAAATATAATTTTAAAAATATAAAGTTTGCGCATATATTAAAATAAATTCTTTATATTATAGTTTTTTAATAAATCCATATATTTCCTTCCAAACTTTGGAAATTTCTTTTCAAAATAGACCAACGGTGTCTGTACAAAATTTTCTATCTTATGTTCAAGTGATACTGATATTTATCATTTCAATCTGCACTAATTTAATATTTACGGGTGTATATCATTCCAACCCGCAATCCTAAAATTTGAATTCGATGAAAATCGTTTGGGTTTATCATTTCAACCCATAACGATTTTTCTTTAATCTATAAAATTGTTCGGGTATGTATCATTTCAACCCATAGAGATTTCTAAACTAACAAGGAACTTGCAGAGTGAGAACAAATATGATAATAATATAACGTATCAACAACAGGCATATATCATCAGTGATAAATTTAAATAATACATATACAACAGGTTATGATGTCATATGTCAATTAATATAGGTTAACAATTTTAAATGATAACATATCATATACAACAATTAAATAACTAACAATTCTAATCTAACAAAATATTTCAATCATCATTTCAAGTGAATTAAATTTACTAAATATAAGAATGTTAATCGTGAGTGATTGCTTACCCTTCGAGGCTAGAGAAATTTGATAACGAACTGAGCTACGAATCCGAGCAACGAATTCTAAAGTAAAGCACGATGAATCACAAATTAGACGATCAAAGCAAAGCTGGAAAATTGGAACTGACAGAAAACAAATCAAAATTAGCTTAATATAAACTAAGCAAAATATATGTTATATATATAAATTTTCTCTTAATCAATTTAAAAACATATATTTAAAATAACTTCTCTATATATATTTTCAAATCAAAAATTAAATTTAAACACATAAAACTATCTCTATATATTTTTGAATACCAAACTCATGTATATTGATATAAACTAGTATACAGACTAACATATATTTATTATATTAAAAAACAATATCTATTGAAAAACCAATATAACTTGCTTTATTATTATTATTATTACTATAAACCCATATATGTGTAAACCCAGTACAGTAAAATATATATATTACGGACATAATATACATATATATTCAAAATCCAAATAAAACATATTGCACATACTTGTTATATGAAATCACTTATATAATACATGCTATAAATATGTATATACCTCTGTAACATATATATTGTTGTAAATATATGTATAATACTTCTTTATATAACTTTCTTATATAATATATACTGTAATCATATATATACTATAAACATATATACCCTCTTTTTAAAATATAATAAATACTGTAAACAAAATTTTATAATACACTTATATATAGAGGAAATTATTGTCAAGGACAAAATTTCACAGTTTTTTAGCCTCAAGGACAGACCTTCAATATTTTATCTTGAAGGACAACTTTCTGTAGGTATCATTTTTTAGTTATTGATAGCAGTTTTTAGGTATCGGTTTGTAGTTATCCCTAGCAGTTTTTAGGTATCAGTTTTAGCTCGGTAGCAGTTTTGTTGTCCTTATGAATAATTTTGAAAAATGTTTGTTCTTATGAATAATTTTAAGAAGAATGTTTGTCCTTGTGGTAAAAATATTGAGGTCGTGTTCTTGAGGCAAAAAATATAAAAATCTTTGTCCTTTAAAATAATTCCCCCCTTACACACACACACACACACATATACACACACACACACACACACACACACACACACACACACACACACAAATATATATATATATATATAAAAAGTAACTGTAAACAAAAAATTTATGACTCACATACAGGATAATTTGTAAAAAGTATCTATATATGCGTAACCAATATGAGGATAAAGAGCTGCTCACTCACGGCTGGACAAGGAGAGAGAAGGTGGAACAACGACTCGGGTCTGCTGCGTTTGGTGATGTAGGCTGAGTGTTGTGGTAAGGAACGGTTATGGTGTGGTGGGATCTCGGTTGGAGATTGTCGTGGGTAGGCAGTTGCTTACAGCGAATGAAGGTGGAGATAGAGAGGAGGCCAAAGACATGGTGGAGCAAGCGGCCATGGAGATGGAGGCAGAGAGGGAATTTGTGGGTCACGGTGGCTGCTGTCGAGTGGAAGCGGCGGTAGTATAGTCGGGTGAAGGTCAGAAGTGAGGTCGAGTGCAATAGGATATGTGCTCTGGCATGCATTGTTGGAGGCGGCAGGCAAGGGAGAGGGTGGGAGAAAGGAGGGCGAGCAGGAGAGGCCAATGTGGTGGGGTTGCGTGGTGATGTTGTATATAGGGAGGCCGATGTGGTGGGACTGCAAGGTGATGGGAAGGATACTGTGCTCATAGGGGTGCATGAGTCAGCTGTTGGCTTCGGTGGGGTGGTTACAATCGTACGTTGATTAGGCAGGTTGCGATGTTAGGGTATAGAGGCCGGTTGCAATAAGAAGGTGAATGAGCTTCTCGGTGGTCGGAGAATGAAGACGAATAGGCTTTGTTGGATTGGCAGCCGAGAAGAAGAAAGCAAGGTTCATATTATCAAAATATATATATCCGCATGCTTCAACTTTTCCTTTCTTTTATAATAATTTTTTTTTTGTTTTTTTAGAGAGAGATGGCTAGGGTCGAAATTTTTATTAGAATTTGACGAGGATAAGCTAGCTGCAGGTAATAGGGGACGTGAGCAGCTTTCTAACATCTTATATAAAATATATCATATTATGCTGGCTTTCCCTATTTATAGAACTGATCCAAAGAAAAAAGCAAACGAAAAGAATGAACCGGAGACAAAAGGAAATAGCATATATATTTTTGGACCAGTGAAGGCTAGATTATTGAATTCTAAAAATAATTAAAGCAGATGGCTATTGATTGACACGGTAGATAGATGAAAGAGCATAGGAAAACTAAAAGACCAAATGCGGAATCGATACGGCAAATCATTTTTTCTGATTTCGCTACGTACTAGACTCCATAATGTACAAATGGATATAGCGCAGATATCAGCATGACGAGACAAATAGAATGGTATACAAATATCAACGATATTATCATTCTATAAAAAGTCGATATTCGCTGCTAAATTGCTGCAAAAACACCGTAAATAAGATAAACAGAGCCAGCGCAGTCCTAATTTGGCGAAACGAAAAGACATCTTACTCAGAATATGATTTACATTTTTATTATATAAAAATATTAAGGTTTGAAAAATATTTAGTTTTCATCAAATTAACTAATTTTAAATTGAAATTGAAAATTTCACAATAGAACCAACTTCCATGTTTTCTGATGAAATTCTTACATTTGCTACGTTAAAATAAACGCATCACAAATATCAACTTTTCATTATTTAATTTAATTATTTAATTTTGAGAAAAATTTCAGTTAATTACATTATAAAAATCGTTAAAAATTACGGGTCATTACCCTCTCCCCCACTAAAAACTTTTCGTCCCTTAAAAGGAAAAAGATAGGAGAACAGGAATAACAAAAAAAAAGCAGAAAAAAATAAATTTGAAAATTTAAAATACCAGATACCTAGTTAATTCCAACCATATAAATTTCATTTATTTTTAAATTGGTTTATATTCAACTAACTGATTTAAAATCATTTTACTTAATCAATCAAATTTATTGTGTTCGCATTTAATTCATTTCAATTCCATGTTTTCCATTTAGTTGATTTGATTTCAATTTATTGCCTTTGTTACAAAATTTTCCTTCAAAACAAAATTTATTTTACTCAGCTCACTCATTTATTCCATTTGATTTCACTTAAATTAATTCCTCATATAATTCAATTTCAACTATTCTTTATAATTTACCATTTATTTACAAGGATATAAATTCTTTTATTACCTGCTTAGCTTCTTAAGTTTACATTTATTTACTTATTCTCTATTTATTATTGAATTTGTTTCAATTTACATTTCTTATAATGTAAAGTAAATGTAAAACATTCATTATAACAATACAATTTTTATTTATAAATTCACTTTTCAGAATTTATTTTTTACATTTTATATTGTATAGTGTTCAAAAGTTTATTAATGTTTCATATGTAATTGAGCATTATACCAATTTATTTGTTATTTATAATATTATTATTAAGAAAAATTTAATTCGAACAAATTGTTGCCTAAGTTTTCTCTTATATAACCTCAATTACATATTCACCCTAACATTGAACTTTTTGGATATTTTAAGAAAATTATATTTATTAGAAAGCAAGTATTATATACATAAATTTTACCCTATTTCCTTTGTTTAAGTTGTTAAATTTCCAAAACTTTTGCTTCATTTAAATAATTGAAAATCATTACTTGACAGAAAATTTAATAGTTAAATTTTCGGTTTCACTTCAAACAATTTTGAAATATATATATATATATATATATATATGTATGTATGTATGTATGTATGTATGTATGTATGTATGTATGTATATTATAAATCAACTCATACTCAAGAAATTTCAATCAAATCCATCTTCAAAACAAAAGTGCGGTGAAGCTACTAAGCAGCCTCTCCACTTTGAGACTCGAAAATGAATGTCAATGTTGCTATAGTCATCACCGATGATTATTTTCCAGCGATAAAGAGGAGAGTACCAATTTCCTTCTTTTAAAACTTTTTGAAAACAATTTCCATGTGAAAATACTTTCAAATAATATATTCCAAAACTTCAAAACCAAGTTTATAATTTAAATTCATTTCATTATGCAAGTTAGATTTACAGACCATGTTTATACATTTCCTCTTTTATATACAACAGTAGTCAATGGTTTTAGGAATGTTGACCAAATAATAAATGATAATATAGTATTATCACTTCAAACAACCAATTTATTTGACTATAAAATTTCAGAAAATTATACTTATATATAAAAATTATAATCATGCAAAATTTATTTCATTCCCCAAATTTGAAAACAATATTGTATCAGTTTGCTCTGTTTATGTGTTTTGGATTTCCTATCGATAGCATTGCCCAGATGAATCGAATGAAACTCCTAATCAACCTTAACAACTCAAACAACACAATACAACATTTTATATTAATAACAAATACACTCCCTCATAGGATGATTCAAGAGTGGATTCGAGAACAAGAATAGAGATTCAAATTTAGAGGAACTCTAATCAAAGAGAATTCTAACAAGGAAGATATGCTCAAGACGATGAAAAGATAATTAAATTACAAAGAGGACGATGGATAGATTTGTATTAATCGCGGGGACTTTATCCGATCAACCGAGACTTAAAAAGGACAAGAATATCATCAACGAAAGAAGGGACCACCCTGTTGGGAAACATCGCGGCAAACGCGATTCATGAGATCAACCAGGAAGGTAGGGGCATTGGTTAATCTGAAGGGTATGACTAACCATTCACCAAAACCATTCATCCGAGAGAAAGGACAACATGTCAAGTTTCAGGAATAAAGTCGATGCAAAATTCAAACTTCCCACCTGAAATGGAGAGAAATGATTTCACCAAAGGCATCAAGATAATCCCCGATTATTGGTGCAAAGCCGAGATCATTAGGCTAAGAATCAAGCAAAAGATAAAGCTGTCCGCTTAATTCAGAGGCATACGACATCCGATCACAGGAGAATTACCCTGGTTGTCTATCAGAGAACGGTTAGAGCTTTGGAAGAATGAACAGCATCAAAACCGGGGACATAGAAATCTCCGGTGAATCGACGCCTGTTGTGAAGGAGTTTCACCCATTTACAAATCTTATCAAGGTTGGAGGACCGCCGATGGAATTTGTCACATAAAAGGATGAAGTTGCCAATTGGGATGGCAAGATAAGCTCAAATTATTATAGAGATCAACGGAAATGGAGCTATGGGATGCTCTAGTATCAAGAAGAACACTAAAAGAAGGACAAGAATGGATTTTAGAACAAAGGGGAGAGTTCTAAAAATTCAAAAGAAATTATAATCAAAGAAGATCCTAACAAATAATTTCAAGCTCGAATGATGGTAATTCTGTAATTAAATTTACTTTATATACTAAGTTTGCCTAAACAAGAGCTCTGATACCAACTTGTAACGACCTGGCATTTCGGACCATTCGCATCCGCATATGTCGAACTTGAATTGCCCAAAATGTCAGATTGTAAATTTATATTTGGCAGAACTTAGCATATACAGTAAATAAATCATTCACAGAACCACAGACACAGAGTATTACAACAATAAGCAGCGGAATTGATAAATAGTAGGTTATGAAGCTACTATAAAACAATAGAGTCTAAAAAAATACAACTGAATCATAAATACAAATGAATCTCTAATACCTAAGCAACTGACGAGTCTGAACATAAATGACTGGAATAAACTAGAATACCTGAAAGCTGGATAGATAGTTCTTCAAACAAAGCTCCAATCTCCAAAGGTGAGTCTCAAATGCTGTGACACTCAGTTTGACCCGAGCATAAAGCAAAACACAAAATACTCGAGTCGGGATTAACATTCTAATATTAGTAAATTCAACTCAAGTGAAATGTCAACTAAAACACAAGTAAGTTAAAGGATGTTTGGGATTTCCATCCTCTAAGGATTCGTGGGATTATCTATTATGTAATAGTATACGCTATTATAATAATGTCTACAGTAAAGTAATGTATTAAAATAGCATTAAGGCATTACCTATATTCCCCTTAACACATTTTATATAATGTCGTAGTCTATACAGTACTGTAAACTCCACCCACAGCTAGGCTATCAGGGAGCACTCCATAGGTACAACATAAACCAAACTCGTAGAAGGCGCGACAAGGCACACAACAAGGCACACGAGGCAATGCCTAGGGTAGATATACCATTTGTGGATCCGGATTGGTGGTAACGCATACCAGTTACAACCGCCCACCTCGAGACACACTCCCAAATCTAAGGTGCACCCTGTCAAATCATAAAGTAATAGAATGGTATCGAAGAAATGTGCCCGATCAGAGGAATGACTTCACTTGGCCCGGCATGGCTCCTGCTTTAGCTACATCAAGTTGACTCAGGGAGTCAGGGCTGCGCTAATAACTCATATAGAATCGTCGCCAAACCATCCTACTTCGTTCTGGAACCTCCACCTCCTACACGGTTGTTAAAGTGATTTTCGTTATTGGCATAGATATGACAATATCTGATCCCGGTCTCTTTAATAACCTGACGCTTACTTCACCCCGTTCTCATCTCATTTCAAATAGTTCATACTTCATATCAAAATATCATATTCATTTCAAAATCATATCAATTTGATATCATTACTCACTTTAAAATAATATTCATTTCCAGTGTAGTAACACTTTCAAAATTATAACGCTTTCGAAATCCTAACACTTTTGAAATCTAACACTTTTGAGATCATAACACTTTCGTAATCATAACAGTTTCAACTTAAACAGTTTAGATATTGAAAATAATATATATTAAATAGTTATAAATTAAAAATAGTTTATATATTAAAATAATTTATGTATAAAAATAGTTATAAAATAGTTTATATTTATATAAAGAGATTATACTAAAATAGTTTCCCAATTAGAATTGTTTCATCCAATTCTAAAAATCGATTAAAATCAACTTAAATTCCTAAAATTCAATTTAAATAAATCACTGTTCAACTCTTTTAATTTAAAAGGTTAAAGATTCAATTCAAATTCTCAATAAACCATTTCAGTTTTTATCGATTTCTAATCCAGGATTGAACTATCATTTCAATTCCAATAAGATTCAAAGTTTAAATATTCAAACATTTTCAATATAAGTTTCATTTAGATTTCAACATTTAACTTAATT
The DNA here is from genome assembly GCA_030765085.1 of Allium cepa. NCBI lineage: Eukaryota > Viridiplantae > Streptophyta > Magnoliopsida > Asparagales > Amaryllidaceae > Allium > Allium cepa. Next base: position 876,471,682 of record CM060932.1, on the reverse strand, counting down.
TTATTCAAATTGGAAATTATTCACTTAATCATTTTAATAACAATAAAATCCCAATTTATCAATTTAAATCAATATTAAATATTCAATCTCAGTTTTATTTAAAATTTGAGAATATTCATTTAATCACCTTTTTTCAAATCAAGTTATCAATCATATCTTTCAAAATCTCTTCAAATCAATTCTTATTAAAATACAATTATTAACCAGTTTAAATTCCAAGTCAATATTAATTTATCTTCCCAACCTTTATTATTAAAGTTATAAAACATCTATTATTTTTTTTAAATATTAATATAAATTTAAATAAATACTTAGACATATTATAAACCAATTAAATTAAATTTAACTAAACAAAATCTTATTATTAAATGTATTTTGTGCTAAATCTTATTTTATATATTTTAAAACAATAAAAACTATAAAAAAATCTTAAAAATTATATTTTCAAAAGTAACTTGTAAATTTAAAATTTCCAAAACATGTAATTTTAAAATTCTAAAGTTTACACATATATTAAAATAAATTCTTTATATTTCAATTTGAAAATCAATATTTAATAAGTCCATATATTTCCTTCCAAACTTTGGCAATTTCTTTTTCAAAATAGACCAACGGTGTCCGTATATAATTTTCTATCATATGTCAAGTGATACGGATATTTATCATTTCAATTCGCAATAATTTAATATTTACCCGTGTATATCATTTCAACCCGCAATCTCAAAATTTAAATTCAATGACAATCATTTAGGTTTATCATTTCAACCTTTAACGATTTGCCCTTACTCTATAAAATCATTAGAGTATGTATCATTTCAACCCATATGGATTTCTGAACTAACAAGGAACTTGCAGAGTGAGAATAAATATGATAATAATATAACATATCAACAACATGCATATATCATCAGTAAATTTAATATATATACAACATGTTATGATGTCATATGTCAATTAATATAGGTTAAAAATTTAAATGATAACATATCTTATACAACAATTAAATAACTAACAATTCTAATCTGGCAACATATTTCAATCGTCATTTCAAGTGAATTAAATTTACTAAATATAAGAATGTTAATCATGAGTGATTTCTCACCTGTCAAGGCTAGAGAAATTTGATAACCAACCGGGCTGCGAATCCGAGCAACGAATTCCAAAGTAAAATACGATGAATCACGAATTTGAAGATCAAAGCGAAGCTGGAAGTTTGGAATTGATGGAAAACAAATCAAAATTAACTTAATATAAACTGAGCAAAATATATGTTATATATATAATTTTTCTCTTAATCAATTTAAAAACATATATTTAAATTATATATATATATATATTCGAATCAAAATTAAATTTAAAAACACATAAAAATATCTCTATATACTTTTGAAAACCAAACTCATGTATACTGATATAAACTAATATATAGATTAACACACACACACACACATATATATATATTATATTAAAAAAACAATATCTATTGAAAAATCAATATAACTTACTTTGTAATTATTATTACTATAAACCTATATATGTGGAAACCCAGCATAGTATAATATATATATATATATATATATATATATATATACACACACACTACAAACTTAATATATACATATGTGTGCGTGTGTGTCTATATATATGTGTGTGTGTGTGTGTGTGTGTATTCAAAATCCGAACAAAACATATTGCACATACTTGTTATATGAAATCACTTATACAATACATGTTATAAATATGTATATACCTCTGCACCGTATATACTGTTGTAAATATATATATAATTTTTCTTTATATAACTTTCTTATATAATATATACTGTAATCATATATATACTATAACCATATATGCCCTCCTTTTAAAATATAATAAATACTGTAAACAAAATTTTATAATACACTAAAATATAAAAAGTAACTGTAAACAAAAAAATTATGACTCATATACAGAATAATTTGTAAAACATATCTATATACTAATACGAGGATAAAGAGCTGCTCACTCACGGCTGGACAAGGAGGGACAAGGTGGAACAGCGACTCGGGTTTGCTGCGCTTGGTGGTGTAGGCTGAGCATTGCGGCAAGGAACGGTTATGGTGTGTTGGGATCTCGGCTAGAGATTGTCGTGGGCTGGCAGTTGCTTGCAGTGAATGAAGGTGGAGAGAGAGGGAGGAGGCCGAAGACATGGTTGCTTACAGCGAATGAAGCTTATGTATCATTCCGTTTATTTCGTCGTGCTGATCTCCATAGTATATTTGTTTGTGTGTTTCAGCGTCCGTATCGGTATCCATTTTGATCCTTTTTGTTTTCCATAAGGCTATTCATTATCCACCGTGTAAAACTAAATGGCCACTTGGCTTTATTTATCCTGGAATTCAAAAGGCATGACCTTAACTATTCCCATGTTTTGATATTTATGTTGGTTCCTTGAATTCTCTCTTTCTTTTTCTATTCGTGAACAATATATATATATATATATATATATATATATATATCGTTTTATATGTCTGTTGGCATTATGGCATTGAAACTGTTCGTTCTTCTTCAAAAAAAATTATTTATATCAAAACAAAATATTTTTGTTTAAAGCTACACCTATACCCCTTTTCCTCTTCGGCCGCTCAACCTACCTCCACCATTCCTCGCCTCGTGTTCCACCACCTTCCACTTGCCAAAGTTCCACTTGTTGCACCCACACCATCCACAGCCTGTGACCATTCTCCCTCTCCGACCTCGCATAGCCCACATCCGAGTCACTATATAGCAGCCTCTTGAACCCCTGCCAACGCCTCATATCCGCAGTAATTTCCACCGCTTCCAAGCCCTTGAACCCCGCCTTCCACGAGGAAACCTTCGCCTCACATGACCTATGACACTCCGCCCGTCCGCTTTCCTTCACATGCAGTAGCCCATCCACCATAGCCGCTTCCCCACTCCAACCTTCCTCCTCCGGTCTTGCCCCACGCATCAGCGCCTCAACCCTCTCACCACTCTCCTTGCTCGCCTGCTCTCCTCTCAAGCCACGCAACAACCCTGACTGCCTACATCTGCTGCCATGTCCCCATCACAGCCCAGCCAAATTTCCCACCACCATCTAACATCCTCCACCTGAAAGTGTAACGATCCGTAATTTTTCGATAATTAAATTATTAAATTTAATAAGATTTTGTAATTTAATGTTAGAAGAAAAAAAATTATGATGTAGGAATGAGGAAACTAACTAGAGAAGTTTAATAATGTATATTTAATGTAATAGATGACTAATTGAATGTACTCTCATGTAATTATAATAATTGTAAGTTATAATTGGTTGTAAATATAAAATAAGAAAATAAATTAAATTTTATATTAATTGGTGAAATAATATTAATTAATTGTAATTGGATAAAAATCAGTGTTGTATAAGTAATTATAACATTTGTTTGTAGATAATAAACCCATAAATGTGATTAAATTAAGTAAAAGGCGACAGTTATTATATGTTATCTAATTATTTAACGTGTGTAATTAAATTTGAAATCAATTGCAATTAAATATTACATATGTATGAGTTAAGACGATAACTGTTAAACGTGAATGCAATAAAATGTATAGTAATGTTAATTATATACATAAGGCAATAATTGATTCAATAATAAGAGTGAAATGAAGATAAATGAATTCATTGGGATTTTGAATTTTAATTTATGGGTTTCTTGCAATTGAAATTAAACATTGCAATTAGTGCAATATTTATATTGAATTTGACTTGGTTAAAAGATTATAAATCAATAGGTAACCAAAAATGATAAGAATTTGTTAATTATAAAACTTGAATTGAAAAAGCGATTTAGTCAATTTAATAATAATTTACTTAATTAACGTGAGAATAGCCATTTTGGCCACTGTCTCGAATTTTGACGAAACTAGTTTCATCGGATCCGTAACGGTGAATTATTGTAGGATTTCAAGTTTTATTGCGATCGGACCTGTCATGTGATCGTACGAACTCGAAACGCGTAGAAATCAATTTAATTGAAATCAATTTGAAATAAGCTGATTTTAAAAGCTAACTTCTTCATACAATGGAATTAGAATTTGAAATCTTTTCCATTGAGTTTAAAAATATCAAAAACATCTATTTGGATATATGCGATGACACACTTTCGTTACAAAAGAGAAATGGGCTTTTCGGGTCATTATTGTCGCTCGTACCAATTCGCTACGTGTTTCATTTTCTTATCAGGCTTTGTTCATATGAATAGATCTTTCTAAACCCTAGCGGCCATTTATTTCTTATCTCGGTACATACAATTCCATCTGCTTCTCTCTTCTCAGTGGCAGAAATCAATTCAGACTGAAACCCTAAATCCCAAATCAATTTCAAATCGAAACCAATTTCAAAAATTCAAACTTCTCAAAACCCTATCATATTATATACTGATTCGAATATCTCGACGAGTGCAATCTTCTGCAATGATTTTTTTTTCCGATTTGGATCACTGTTCGACCAAAAATGGGAGATTCATTTTCAGCCGTTCATCAAGGTTTGATCATCATCGATAGATCGTCGAATCAATGGTATAGGAGCGTAGAGATAGTCAAGGGGAGTTCATCGATGATGGTCGTTTGTCAATTCAATGGCCAGATTGTGGCCTAAAATTCGATTAGCGTGTTAATCATTATCGACAACTGTGATTTTTTTGGGTTCGATCAGCTAGCTTATCGAACGTGGATGGTTTAGGGAGGTAGGGGAGGAGGAGGCGACTCGGTCATGTCATCGCGGCTTGGTGCAATCGACTGAAGGCATGGCGAACGTGAACGAAGGTGGTAGCTTTCGTGTTCGAATGAGATGAACAGTGAACAAGATAGGGTTTCGATAGAGAACATATAAGAACTGACGTGACTGTTTTGAGTATGGTAGTTCTTTCTTTTATTTTTATTTTAATTAAATTTCAATTCAATCATTCTAACCTATATAAATTTTTCATATGAGCTCGGATTCATGCGCGGTTTGTTCCGCTGGGATCATATTGAAATTTTAAACATTTTGAAACTGGTATGGAAGAATTCTGAGACTGTTGAATTTTGGATCTTAATTGGATTTCAAATCGATTTGAAATAAAAAGCGAGTCATTTAATCCACTCACGACTACTAAATTACCTTATGTTGGTTAAATTAAATTTATGATATGATTGGAAATTGATTGTTTGATGTTTGGATATTTAAAGTGTCATTCCAGTTAATACCCATTATCGATAATCAGTCGCTTGTTATTATTTATTGATTGGTTTGAATGGGGATTGCGATGGATGTTTAATTATAGATGTTGGATGACTGGATGTTATATTTTTACATTGCTATAACACTACAAGTTCCCTATGGGTTGAAATGATATACACCCAAATGATTTGATAGATTAGGGAGAAATCGTTATGGGTTGAAATGATAGACTCGAGCAATTTCATGGATTTGAAATTAAATTTGGGATTACAGGTTGAAATGATATATACCCATAAATTTTAAATTATTGCGGGTTGAAAAGATATATATCCGTATCACTAGGCCGTAAGGTAGAAAATTATATATGGACACCAAATTAGTTAAATTAAATGATTTTTAAATCATTAAAATTTGAATTATGTTAAATAATATTTTGAAATAGAATTTGATCTATAAAAAATGAATTATTTTCAAAATCCAAGTGTTAAATGTTGAAATTGGAATTGATTTAATGAATTGTTTAAAAAATTAAAATGGAAATTTCAAAGACGAATTTTTAAAGCATAAATGAAATTCATCGAAATTGAGTTATTGAAATGCTTGAATACAACTTTGAAATCTATTTAGTTTGAAGTTGTCTAAATTGATAATTCAAACATGGATTTGTAATCGATATTGATTAAATGGTTTTAATTGAGAATCTGAATTGAAAGATCAATTTTAGTTAGTTGATTTGAAAGCTGGACATGGTCTAGATATGTTGAAATGAAGAAATGGCTTAATTTTGATATTAATTCCAAATTAATTATTTTAATATAAACTATTGAATTATTTTAAACTATCTTAAAGTATTTTAAACTATGTTAAAGTATTTAAACTATTTTAATATATTTTAAACTATTAAAAACCATTTAAAGTATTTTAAACTATTTCAAAGTATTTAAACCAGTTCAAAATATTTTAAACTATTTTAATCTATTTTAAACTATTGAAAAACCATTTAAACTATTTAAATATATTTCAAACTATTAAAAACCATTTATACCATGTTAAATATTTTAACCATTTAAAGGCTATTATAAACTATTTTAACTATTTTAAACTATCCAAACTATTTCTAAGTTCCAGACTATGTAAAATTGAAGTGTTTATATTTAAATTCTTGATTTAAAAGTAGATATGGTAAAATGATGTTATAATCTAAGTTAGGATTTGAAATGATATTTTCTAATGAAATGACATATTTGCAAATATGATGATTGGAAATATGCTTTCAAAAGTGATATGATTTTGAAAGTGCATAAGATTCTGAAAGTAAATACGATTCCAAAAGTAATATGGTTTTGAAAATATGATGTTTTGATATTAATCATAAAATGGTTTTGGAAATTTAAAAGAACCATCCGGTGTGAAATAAGCTTTTTGTTGTTAAAGAGACCGGGATCAGATATTGTCATACCCACTGCCAATACTGAAAACCACTTTAACAACTGTATACGTAGTGGAGATTCCAAAATAAAGTAGAATGGTTTGGCGAACGATTCTGTATGAGGTATTTACATAACCATGACTCCCATGAGTCAGTTTGATGTGGCTAAAACAGGAGCTATACCGGGACAAGTGAGGTCGCACTTCCTATAGGGCACATTTCTTCGATACCATATTTTGACTTTGTGATTGATTTGGTGGCCACCACTCGATTTGATTATAGGAGTGTGTTCTGAGGTAGGGGTAGTAGCTGCTATGCGTTACCACTAGTCCAGGAGTGCAAATGGTAGAATCCTACCCTGGCATTGCCTCGAGTGCCGTGTGACGTGCCTTATCGCGCCTTCTACGAGTTTGGTTTATACCATACCTTTGGATTATCCTCTAATAGCCCTCCAGTTTACGGACGAATTACGGTACTATATAGACTATGGGAATATATAAAATGTGTTATGGGGATATGAGTAACGCATTAACGCTATTTTTATACTTTACTTTATTGTAGATACTATTATAATAGCGTATTGCACTATGTATGTAGATATTTTAACGGATCCTAAGGAGATAGAAATCTTGAACATTCTCTTTAGTTATTGCACTCATGTTAGACACTGGATAGGAGATGTCGAACCCCATAACATCTCTGATGCCATTATACTCATATTTATTTATTGTTAATCTACCTTACATAAGATCTTTTAGTTCTCACTCGAGTGTTTTGACTTTTCAATTCGCTCGGGTCAGTCTTAGCTTTTCAGTATATTGAAGATTGCTTTTCTAGAGGATGAAGATGGAGACTTGTATTCTATTATTATTTATTATATTTATTTCACTGCATCATGTTATTCCGTTGAATTTATTTATTTATTCTTGTTGTATGTAACTCTGATCTAACAAACCGAGAATTTTCGACTCCGAAAATCGACATCAATATGTTCGTTGTATTAAATACCAAGCAATTGAGTGCTGGAAACACCAGTTCATTTGGAGTGAAGAAAGAAAAAGGCAGAAGAAAATTAGAAACAACAACACAGAATCTCACAATCGCAATGGAACAAAATATAATATATAATAACAGATTTTTATACAGAAAATATATAACTGTTTATTATTTACAATCATCAGAATGAAACAATCATTACATTAATCTGGACAGTGATAACAACATGTCCTCATATAGCGAAAATATAAATCGAGTATGGAAATACGTCTCTGTCATCCAGCTCGTCTTTTGAGCTCCACAACATCCAATCCTGGATTTGCAACACTCGGTCTGCCCCGAGCATTATAATAAAATACACCCGAGTTAGTCTGGAAAACCAACGTAAGAAAACACACTCAATTTGAATTATTACTATTATTTTCAAAATCCTTTGAAAAGCCAAGATATCTCGTAAGACCGCATCACACATAAACATGATGGGTTTTTATCTTATGATAACCCAAATATTTTTATCAAAATCGTATAATATTATAATAGTGTCTAAACAAAGTAGATAGAAAATAGCTGAAATGCTTGCATCTCACGTTTCAGCATAGTTGGGTACAATTAAAACCGTACGACGCTTATTGGAGAATGGATTCCATAAAATGACTAGGCACTGGGGTACCACCAATCATAGAACACATCTAGAAACATGTACCGCGGACCTCGCGGGTATCCCCTACAACACAAGACTAGCCATATCCCAAACCTGGATAGAACCGAATATGTTATCACCCTGGGTGTTCCCACCCTTATCAAGATCTCTTTTGCATGCACCATTGTTGTGCACGTAAATGTGCATATTTTTACCACAATATTTAATCTATTTAAATTAAATAAATGATCATATCAGGTATTTTCACATGTTTAAACAAAAATTCAAATTATTTTTAAAACACCACGTATTCATCTTCATATAAAGGCAAAATGGTCATTTTTGTGTGTAACGACCCAATTTTTTTACGCCCGAAAGTCGACATCGATACATCCATTATATCCAATGTCGCACATTCGAATGCCGGAAAAACCAAACCGTTAGGGTTTAAGAAGAAGAAGATAGAACAAGAAACAGAAACAATAACAGAATCTCACATTTTGCTGCGGAACAACATATAATAGATAAATGAATATCTTTAAAACAAAGAACTATATCAGTTTTACATACATCACATCATCAGAGTTTACAACAACACAAAACACAACACTGGCATTCATTAGAACTTGCTTACATGGAAACTTAACTTGCACCAACCAATATGCATCGGACACCATATAGTATAAGTGATGCGTCTTGCCATCCAGCTTGAACTCCAGATCTCCATAGTAACTTCTTGACTTCGCTCCAGAATGATGATAACCTGACTCTAGGCTGCCGGTGTGGAAAATTATGGGCATCTAGAGTTTAGAAACAGTCATAGGACTGGTGCGAGATCTTAAAAACAGTTATTTTCACAAAGAAAGGAAAAGAAATCCGCTATACTTTTGGAAAATGAAACTACCATAAGGCCTCCCGCCACACACAATGCAAACGCAGAATTGGAGGAGATTTCTCCTTACGATAGTCAACATGCTTGATACGCAAAATCTTTTTAATATTATCATTAGTGCATAATGCGGAAAACATTTTGAAAGTATAATGTTAATCTTAGCCAGCATAAAACCATTATTGTATGCCTACTATAGCTACCATGTTCAATAGCAGGTTACCGCCACATTCCGTGGCGGGTTATACAATTAAAACCGTACAGGGTGCGTATTGTTTCTTTGGATTTCCAACAAATAGTCAAGCTAAGGAACTTCCTACTGCCATATGGGTACACCTCTAGAGGGATGCCCCGAGAACCTAACCGGATCTCTTCCAACACAAGGCTGGGGTATCTCTGCAACTAGGTAACTACTACACGAATATGCCATCCCCCGGTCGTTATCGACCTTTATCCGAGGATCCTCAACCACAAAGCAACAACCACAAAGTAATAAATTTGCAGCAACAACATAGATAAAATATCTGGGCTCCATATCATGGTACTACCCTTTTCCAGAAGGAAATGACATACCCTCGAGGGACGCTACCCCCAAATAACCTTGCCGCATCCTTCCTGTTTCGACCATTTCCGGGGTATGAGGTCCGATGAAGTCTCGTCCACAAAGCTACACTTTTCACAAAGCCATGCATCGATCAACAAATGATCAGCAGCACTTCGTATGCCACACTACCAAATTGGAGGTATATCACTAATAACCATCAACTACATAACCTCTGAGCTCGTACGTCTCAGAGAAGGGTGTTAAGCTAAGAGAATAAATTCTCCGCCACTAACAGAAATGTATTTGATAGAAATCAGCTTTATAGCTCAAAGTGCAATGTCAGACGCACATCCATACAAGTCCGTTCCGGAATCGAACGAAACTGAAGGCACTTCAAAGAAGCCCTTGCAAATTCGAATATTCGCTAATCACGTCCAGAATCCCCATCACAAAGGGTGATAAAATCTCTATACCGGAGCAACCCAGTGCAGCGACATTCGACAGGTAATCCTTTTGCTTTCGAAAATACCCGGTCTTCAACACCATCTTCAAATGAAATCCCATTTCGTCGTATCATTATTCGGAATGGGTTTTATGACGCAAAGTCCTCTCCCGGCTAATCTGAACAACGAGCGCTTATTTTAAAAATAAATGTTACATTCAGATTCAAGTAATTCACAACAAATTTCCACTTTGATCTTTTAAATAAAAGATTCAGCACAAAGATTCGATGTGGTTTTCGAATATCCATTTGGAATCCGACTCTCGGTCGCATCGAAAGTCAAACGTCGTTTAAAGGTAAATATTGATAGTCGGTTATTTAACTATCGATCAACATTCACTAGATTTCAAATTATTTACCCCCAATTATTATTTCCAAAATATCTTTGCAAGATATAATTTTAACACTTCAACCATTTGAAAACAAATTTCAAATCACTTTTCACTTTTCAATCTTTAAAAACAAATTTCAAATCACTTTCCTTACATGGAATAAATTTCTAAATATTTATTTAATTCCACTAAAAATTTGTCGAGTTCAAATACTTTAAAAATAATTTAAAATACTTATGCAAAATATACTTTGAAACATTTGAAATAAAATCATTTTAAAACGCTTACTTACATATTAGTTATGAAAATATTATACTAACATCTCATATAAAAATTCAACTCCAAAATAATTTTAAAATAAAATTAGTAGATAGGATATAGCTATTTAAATATCCATTTTCTAAAAAATATATCAAATAAAACTTTAAATAATCACTTCTATAATCAATTAAAATAAATCTTTACTTTAAAGATTTTCAAAATAAACTAAGTAAATAATTTCTTTAAAATATTCTTTCCTTAAAACCATCTTTACAACTTCAATTTATATTTATAAACTATATTGAAAACATACTCGGCTTTCTAGGGAAAGTACACCTTCCATTCTAAAATGGTTCATTCAAATCAATTTATAAATCTTTCTGGATTAATTTTAAATTTATGTTCCGAATCCGTAAATTCCTTTCCATACTTTTAAAAATAAAACAATATTTATTTTTAAAACAAATTTCCCTTATTTTATATAAAATTCCCATTCTAAATTTAAATTTCCCAAATATCTACTGATATACGATTTCCAAATTGATTTCAAAAATCATTTCCAAACACCAAATCAATTTCTAAATTAATTTCAAATTTTATTTTAAACACCAAATCAAATTCCAAATTGATTTCTAAACTTATTTCAACACTAAATCGATTTTCATTCAAAAAACAAATTAATTTTCATATTGATTTCCCAAAGATTTATTCTTTTAACACTAAATCAATTTCCGTATTTATTTTTAAAATAAATTCCTTTATCTCTTCCAAATTATTTAAAATCCGTATTTTAAAATAAATTCTTCAACTTTTGAATAATATTACTTGAAATCTATTTATTAAACTTTTTCCCATATCTTGGAATTTTATTCAATAGGATTTCACTATAGATTTTCTACTTAAATTTAAAAATCCAATTTTATTTATTTATGGTATCCTACGATACCAAAAATATATTTCGACTAAACTATAGCCTTCAACGATTTAAATCACAAATATGATCACACACGGATTATAAATAATCAACATATGATCATTGAAACAAATTCAAATATTTGAGGAATCCAGTTGAAGCCCTCCAACATGTTTCCCTGCATCCAAAGATGTTAGCACAACAATTAAATACCAATTCCACTTCAATGTGGAATATCGCGGTATATGGGATCAAAGTCACGACCCGAAATCCAACGTTCGAAAATCGACATCAAATACCTCACTTGTATTCAACTACGGGAGATTCAAACATTGAACTCCAGTTCAGATGGAGCTTATAACAACACTAGATGAATATAAACAGCGGAAACAAAATGAATTATCATTGATCATCATGCAGATAAAACATCATCACAATATCCATTACAACATTTATCACCATCATCAGAGAATTTGTATATGTATAACACAACTAAAAAATGGAAACATCACAGTAGAACGATAAAGTTATCACACTTCAAGAAAGTCTTCAAAGGAAAGAGAGCGATAGCGAGCTTACAAATCAAGCACCTTTAGATCCAAAAAATTCCAAAAGATCTCCAAGACAAAATCCTCCAAAAATTTGATAGCTTCCAAACGAAAAGACCTCAAAATCCAAGCTAGCCCCAAAACACGGATAACCTGTTTCTAGGATGCCCATGTGGAAATTATGGGCACCCAGAGTTTAGGAAGGGAACAATAAACTCCGGGTCAATCATGCGACTGGTAAAAGTTAACAAAAACGGTTGTTTGAATAAACACAAATTTATAAAAGAAAACCGTTCATGCTTTTGGAAAATGAAACTACCATAAGACCTCCCACCACACACACAATGCAATCATAGAATTGGAGAAGATTTCTTCTTATGATAGTCAAATATGATTGATATGAGAAAATTCTTTGATATTATTACTAGTGCATAGTATAGAAGACATTTCGAAAGTATAATATTAATCTTAGCCAGCATACAACCATTATTGTATGCCTACTACAGCTACCATGTTTTATGGAAGGTTACCGCCATGTTGCATGGCAGGTTATACAACTAAAACCGTAGTGGGCTCGTATTGTTTCTTTGGATTTTTCCAACAATGGTCAGGCTAAGGAACTTCCTAGGCCATATGGGTACGCCTCTACAGGGACGCCCCGAGAACCTAACCGGATCTCCGCCAACACAAGGCCAGGTTACCTCTGTAACTAGGTAACTAACTGTCATGAGTATGCCATCCCCCGATCGTAACCAACCTTTATCCGAGGCCCCAACAACAATAACCACAAAGCAACATAATTGCAATATCAACATAAGTTAAGTATCTGGGCTCCATACCATGATACCACTTCTATCCAGAAGGAAATGTACATACCTTATGGGGCGCTACCCCCAATAACCTTGCTGTATCCTTCCTGTTTCGACCATTTTCCAGTTGTGAGGTTCGACGATGTCTCGTCCACAAAGCTACACTTTTCACAAAAGCCATGCTTCGATCAAAAAATGATCAGCAGTACTCAGCATGCCACACTACCAAGTTGGGAGTATATCACTATTAACCTTCAACTACATAACATCTGAGCTCGTACGTCTCAGTGAAGGGTATTAAGCTAAGAGAATAAATTTTCCGCCACCAACAGAAATGTATTTGAAAGAAGTCTACTTTATATCTCAGAATGTAATGTCAGACATACAACCATACAAGTTTTTTCCGGGTCCGAACGGAACCGAAGGTACGTCCAAAGAAGCCATTGCAATACGAGCATCCACAATCCCGATCGGACTCCCCATTACATAAGGAGATCTCTATACCAAAGCAACTCGGTGTAGAATCATTCGACAAGTTATCCTATCGTTCTTGAAGACACCCTGTCTTCACCGTCGTCTTCAAATGCTATCCATTTCGTCGTATCACATATTCGGAATGGGTTATATGACACAAAGGCCTCTCCCGGCTAAACCGAATAGTGAGCGCTTAATTTTAAAAACACGTGGACATATCATTCACAAAGATTCATAGGTTCGATGTGAGTTTCGGATAACCTACTGGAATCCGACTCTGTGTCGCATCGAAATTCAAATGTCGTTTTACGGGCCAATGGGTTTCCACATTCACACGGAAAAAAAATCACAGATATCACATCTCAGCATAGGGTAAATCGTATTACATAACATCACAATCACATATCAAAGATATCAGTCAGTACACAGCATTCACTAATAATTAATCATCCACAATTTAGGTGAATTAATCGTGTGATTTAAATTAATTAATCACATAATTACTTCATTAATTATCTTTAATCAATGACTAGTTATCCTTAATTACAAATTAATTAAATCTTAATCACCTTCATTAATTAATCATCACTTAATTAATTACCTTAATAAATTAGTCCTTAATGGTTAATTAATTAAACCTTAATTACTTTTATTAATTAATTATCCCTTAATTAATTATTTATTAGTTACAAATTAATTAACCTTAATTATTTATTTTGATTAATCTTTAATATTAAGTAATTAATTAAATAGTTATTCTTTAAGTAACTATATTAACAAATCATAAATTACTTAATAAATTAAAAGATATATCTTTTTACTGTTGTTAATCACTTTAATTATCTTATAAACCTTGTTTAGTAAATCATCCTTATCACATAAATTAACTTAAAAAATTAAGATTAGTTTGAATAACATTTTATCTTAATTGTCCTCCTAAATTACATTATTCAATTAATATAAATAATTTTATAAAATAATGTAACAAAATTAAATAAAATTTAATTACTTTAAAAATATCTTACTTAAAACTTTAATTAGTTCAAACTTAAATCAAAATCATCATTTGAAAAGATGCATTTAAAATTGTTTAAAAGTTTGAATTTTTATTTTAAAGTAAAATTGTTTTGTATATCAACCCTGAGGCCACTTCGAGTCTCCCCTGAACAAAAATATCACTTGCTTCGAGTCATTTACAAAACCCAGCCGTATGCCCTATAATTTTTAAACTAAAATTTTGTTTAAGTACAAACCCATGCAATCCAAAATTTACTTCGAGCCTATACCCGAGCTCGTACTCTTATTTCCCAAAGGCTACTTCGAGTTTCCCCTTTCTTCCCAAACCACTGCTACCTGACACATCCCAAGCTATGTGCACATGCACAATCAATCCGACTGCCTCAGGTTGAATCTCTGGCTATCGACGAGTCCACGATGACGTTTCTGAACCCCACGAACACCCAGTATTCTGAAACGATGGTGATTTTGTAGTCGAGCCATTAGACCCAAATCTATAACAAAACTGAGCCCCAATTAATCGCCTCATTCTCCCACCTCTGATCATCAAATATCGCGAAAATCCATCCTAAGCTCCGTCAGCCTCCCACGCTTCCTGTAGCCTAAGTTCGATGATCTTCGATGGCCTAAAGATGACGTAGTGACCACGTTTCTGACCTCAACCCATTTAAAGTCTTAAACCCTAAATTGATCAAGATCATCATCCACGTTGTTCTAGAATTTAATCAAGCATTTTTCCCTAACTCTACGACCTTCCAGCTATCTATGGTTACGATCACAAAGTCTATCACCTTGTCGATCGCTAGAACTTAGAGAAAATGGCAATTCCATTCATCCCTATTTTTCTCATAGAATAATTGATAAAAAAATTTATTTCACCTTTAAAAATCATCAACTTCGAAGATGTTTCAATTGATATATTCAAAATCTAAAATCAGGATTGATGAAATTTCTATTTACATTGGTTTTGCCTGTATTCTCATATTTCCATAAAAAGCTTTTGTTTAATTTACTTAAATTTATTTTTAAAACTTAGAGCATGATCATACGAACATGTTCTCTTTATATTTCAAAGCCTATAAATAATTTGAGATAGAGCTTCTGAATTTTAGACAGGTTTCGGAACCTGTAGGCCTAGAACAGAGTTCATATTTATGTGTACCGACATGTACCTTCATTTTCATGTATATATATATATATATACATGCAAACACACATTTACCATTCAACTTCAATATTATTCACAACAACAAGTTCTAGTTCAAATCAAAAGGGTTTACTCACAGTAGAAAAGGCAGAGACTTGAAAAGAACAGGGATTTGAAAACTTAAGCCTTTAAAATTGGAACTTTGAATTGCTTTGAAAGCTTGTTTTCTGAAAACCTTGAATTTGCTGAGATGATTCAAAACTGAACGGAAGCCGCTTGATTAACTTGCTTGAACTTTGATTATTAGTTTGTTTTCAGGTTTGCTTGCTTGTTTAAGAAGGTTACATGCTTTGATTTATTTGAATATGTATGCACAGTTTTCTTTTCTGAGTTTGAACTTGAGTTGTTTTGATTTGGTTACTTTGTTGCTGATAATTTGTTGATCGAAGCATGACTTTTTTGAAAAGCATAGCTTTGTGGACGAGGCCTCGTCGAACCTCACAACTTGGAAATGGTCGAAACACGAAGGATGCAGCAAGTTTATTGGGGCTAGCGCCCCGTAGGGTATGTACATTTCCTTCTGGATAGAAGTAGTATCATGGTATGGAGTCCAGATACTTAACTTATGTTGATATTGCAATTATGTTGCTTTGTGGTTATTGTTGTTGGGGCCCTGGATAAAGGTTGGTTACGACCGTGGGATGGCATACTTGTGACAGTTGGTTACCTAGTTACAGAGAAACCCGGCCTTGTGTTGACGGAGATCCGGTTAGGTCCTCGGGATGTCCCTCCAGAGGTTTACCCATGTGGCCCAGGAAGTTCCTTAGTCTGACCATTTTTGGAAAAATCCAAAGAAACTATACGAGCCCTGCACGGTTTTACTTGTATAACTTGCCATGCAGCGTGGCGGTAACCTGCTATACAACATGGTAGCTATAGCAGGCATACAATAATGGTTGTATGTTGGCTAAGATTAATATTATACTTTGAAATGTTTTCTACACTATGCACTAGTAATAATATCAAAGAATTTTCTCGTATCAAGCATATTTGACTATCATAAGAAGAAATCTCCTCCAGTTCTGCGATTGCATTGTGTGTGTGGCGGGAGGTCTTATGGTAGTTTCATTTTCCAAAAGCATGAACGTTTTTCTTTTATAAATTTGTGTTTATTTAAAGTAACTATTTTTGTTTACTCATACCCGTCCCATGAATGAACCAGAGTTTATTATTTCCTTGCTAAACTTTAGGTGCCCATAATTTCCATGCGGGCAGCCTAGGAACAAGTTATCCGTGTTTTGGAGCTAGCTTGGATTTTGAAGTCTTTTGGTTTGGAAGCTATCGGATTTTGGGAAGCTTTTGTCTTGGAGAACTTTTGGAAGTTTTTGAATCTAAAGGTGCTTGGTTTGGAAGCTCGCTATCACTCTCTTTCCTTTGAAGACTTTCTTGAAGTGTGATAACTTTGTCGTTCCGCTGTGATGTTTCCATTTTGTAGTTGCGTTATACATATACATATTCACCGATGATGGTGATAAATGTTGTAATGGATACTGTGATGATGTTGTATCTGCATGATGATAAATGATAATTCATTTTGTTTCCGTTGTTTATATTCATCTAATGTTATAAGCTCCATCCGAACTGGAGTTCGACATTTGAATCTCCGACAGTCGAATACAAGTGAAGTATTTGATGTCGATTTTTGAACGCTGGATTTTAGATCGTGACAAGTGGTCTAAAAAACACGCTGAAATCTAAATCGAAAATTCGACATTTCAACTGGTCCAAAAAGCTATCTTCTTCATACGATCGAATTTGGACCCGGAACCTTTTCCATTACGTTCGGAATAGGGGTTTAACATTATAAACGCCTAGCGACACATCTCTATTGAAGATCAAGATTTTGAGTTGCGTTTATAGAAGCATTTTGAATTTAAATTTCAATTTAAAAATAATAATGTTTCACAAAGATAAATTTTACGCATTCTTTCATCTAACATTTGGCAATCTCTGGTAACACGTGTCTTACCTAATTAACACGCGTTCGTTCTCTTCGTATTCAAAAGAAAAAAAAGAAAAAAAACAAATTCGCAATTTCAAAAGGTAGAGAAATGGCGTTTGCTCGAAAAAATTAAAATCGATCAGAAATCATTTTCATTTCCGGTTCTCAAATATAGTACACTCTCCTTCATCTCCGTTTTCTTCAATTTTCATTTTCCTTATCGTTCCTGTCGAGTTCAAGTGGCCACTAGAGATCGTATCTTCCTTCTTCCTCCGCGTCTAAATTTTATTCAGAAACAATTTAATCGATGCGAGCTTGAGGCCACGGTATGGGGAGTGGCCGAAAATCGAAGCGTACGTCGCGATCGTGTTCGTGGTCATAGGCGCACACGCGACGTTAGAACGGTTCCAGATGAAGCGACGATGAGGCAAAGGTAAGCTCGAGGCGGCGTGGCACGATGAAGTCGTGGGTTTGTGATCGACGCGGCTGTAGGGGAATTGAATTTCACGTGAGGCAGGCGAGAGAAGGATGATAGTGCTGTTTGGGGCCGAAGTTGATTAGGGTTTGGTGACAACTTTTCTGGTTGAGGCTAGGGTTCTGTTCAATCTCGAACTAGGCACTGGGGTAAAGGCTATCTATTACGATTTAGTGTGTGTGTGTGTGTATGTCTGTAGAGTATAGGTAAGCAATTTAAATATATATAGGCAGATTAAATTTTTTAAAATTAATTCAGTAAGGTGATTAATTTGTTTAATTTAATTCTTTGCTAGAATTTAAATCATTAGTTTAAAATTAAAATATTAGTTGAATTAAAATTACCAAATGCGAACTTAATTGTTCGATTTATTCGGATATTAATAAATTGTATAATTATTTGTACAAGGTCTAAAAAACCATGAAGAAACAAGCCGGAATGGGAAATGGATTGCATGCACTGTTAAAGGTGAGATCTTCTCACTCAATCAGATTTTTCTAATTTAATTTTAAATAATTAAAATTTAATATTGTTGATTGCGTGCTTGGATGATAAATAATTATCAATTGTATTGAATTAGACCTTATGCACCGCATAATAGCGGATGATATTATATTAAACCCATATACCGTGATATTCCACCTCGAAGTGGAATTGGTATTATATATGTATTTGGAGTGATTGATTTCCCACATTATATAGTGGTTGAGACCCTATGCGCCATATAATAGCGGATGATATTATATTGATCTCATATACCGTGATATTCCACCTTGAAGTGGAATTGGTATTTAATGGTTGTGCTAACATCTGTGGATGTAGGAAAACAAGTTGGAGGGATCCAACTGGATTCCTCAAATATTTGAATTTGTTTCAATGATTGTGTGTTGATTATTTATAATCTACGTGTGATCTTATTTGTGATTGAAATCGTTGAAGGCTATAGTTTAGCCGAAATATATTTTTGTTATTGTAGGATGCCAGAAATAAATAAAATTGGATTTTAAAACTTAAGTATAAAATCTATAGTGAAATCCTATTGAATAAAATTCCAAAATATGAGAAAAGTTTAATAAATGGATTTCAAGTAATATTATTCAAATGGTGAAGAATTTATTTTAAAATATGAATTTTAAATAATTTGGAAGAGATAAAGGAATTTATTTTAAAAATAAATTTGGAAATTGATTTGGTGTTAAAAGAATAAATGTTTGTGAAATCAATATAAAAATTGATTTTTTGTTTGAATGAAAATCGATTTGGTTTTGAAATAAACTTAGAAATCAATTTGGAATTTGATTTGGTGTTTAAAATAAAATTTGAAATAAATTTGGAAATTGATTTGGTGTTTGGAAATGATTTTTGAAATCAATTTGGAAATCGTATATCAGTAGATATTTGAAAATTTTAAATTCACAATGGGAAATTTATAAAGGAAGGGAAATTTGTTTTAAAAATAAACAATGTTTTATTTTTAAAAATGTGGAAAGGAATTTATGGATTTGGAACGTAAATTTAAAATAAATCCATAAAGATTTATAAATTGATTTGAATGAACCATTTTAGAATGGAAGGTGTACTTTCTTGAAAAGCCGAGTATGTTTTCAATATAGTTTATAAATACAAATTGAAGTTGTAAAGATGGTTTTAAGGAAAGAATATTTTGGAGAAATTATTTACTTAGGTTATTTTGAAAATCTTTAAAGTAAAGATTTATTTTAATTTATTATAGAAGTGATTGTTTGAAGTTTTATTTGATATTTGTTTTAGAAAATGGATATTTAAATAGTTATATCATATCTACTAATTTTATTTTAAAATTAGTTTGGACTTGAGTTTTTATATGAGATATTTGTATAATATTTTCATAACTAATATTTAAGCAAGCGTTTTAAAATGGTTTTATTTTAAATGTTTCAAAGTATATTTTGCATAAGTATTTTAAATTATTTTTAAAGTATTTGAACTCGGCAAATTTTAGTGGAATTAAATAAATATTTGGAATTTATTCTACGTGAGGAAAGTGATTTGAAATTTATTTTCAAAAGATTGAAAAGTGAAAAGTGATTTGAAATTTGTTTTCAAATGGTTGAAATGTTAAAATTATATCTTGCGAAGATATTTTGGAAATAATAATTGGGGGAAAATTATTTGAAATCCAATGATTGTTGTGAATTTTGATTGATAGTTAAATAACCGACTATCAATATTGACCTTTAAACGACATTTGAATTTCGATGCGATCGTGTGTCGGCTTCCAAATGGATATTCGAAAACCACATCGAATCTTTGTGTTGGATCTTTTATTTAAAAGATCAAAGTGGAAATTTTTTGTGAATTACTTGAATCTGAATGTAACACTTATTTTTAAAATAAGCGCTCGTTATTCGGATTAGCCGGGAGAGGACTTTGTGTCATTAGACCCATTCCGAATAATGATACGACGAAATGGGATTGCATTTGAAGATAGTGTTGAAGACCGGGTATTTTCCAAAGCGAAAGGATTACCTGTCGAATGTCTCTACACTGGGTTGCTCCGGTATACAGATTTTATCACCCTTTATGGTGGGAATTCCGGACGTGATTAGTGAATATCCGGATTTGCAAGGGCTTCTTTAAAGTGCCTTAGGTTATGTTCGATTCCGGAACGGACTTGTATGGATGTGTGTCTGACATTACACTTTGAGATATAAAGCTGATTTCTATCAAATACATTTCTGTTGGTGGCAGAGAATTTATTCTCTTAGCTTAACACCCTTCTCTGAAACGTACGAGCTTAGAGGTTATGTAGTTGATGGTTATTAGTGATATACTCCCAGTTTGGTAGTGTGGCATACGAAGTGCTGCTGATCATTTGTTGATCGAAGCATGACTTTATGAAAAGTGTAGCTTTGTGGACGAGACTTCATCGGACCTCACACCCCAGAAATGTTCGAAACAGGAAGGATGCGACAAGGTTATTTTGGGGTAGCGCCCCCCGAGGGTATGTCATTTCCTTCTGGAAAAGGGTAGTATCATGCTATGGAGCCCAGATATTTTACCTATGTTGTTGCTGCAAATTTATTACTTTGTGGTTGTTGCTTTGTGGTTGAGGATCCTCGGATAAGGTCGCTAACGACCAGGGGATGACATACTCGTGTAGTAGTTACCTAATTACAGAGGTAACCCGCCCTTGTGTTGGTAGAGATCTGGTTAGGTTCTCGGCGCGTCCCTCCAAAGGCGTACGCATGTGGCAGTACGAAGTTCCTTAGCCTAACCATTTGTTGGAAATCCAAAGAAACAATACGCGCCTTGTACTGTTTTAGTTGTATAACCTGCCATGGAATGTGGCGGTAATATGCTATTGAACATGGTAGCTATAGTAGGCATACAATAATGGTTGTATGCTGGCTAAGATTAATATTATACTTTCGAAATATTTTTCACACTATGCATTAATGATAATATTAAAAAGATTTTGTGTATCAAGCATGTTTGACTATCATAAAGAGAAATCTCCTCCAATTCTGCGTTTGCATTGTGTGTGTGGCGGGAGGCCTTATGGTAGTTTCATTTTCCAAAAGCATAGCGGATTTCTTTTCCTTTCTTTGTAAAAATAACTATTTTTAAGATCTCACACCAGTCTCATGACTGAGCTGGAGTTTATTGTTCCCTTTCTAAACTCTGGGTGCTCATAATTTTCCACACGGACAACCTAGAGTCAGGTTATCATTATTCTGGAGCGAAGTCAAGAAGTTACTATGGAGATCTAGAGTTCAAGCTGGATGGCGAGACGTATCACTTATACTATATAGTGTCCGACGTGTATGTGTTGCTGTAAGTCAAGTTTCCATGTATGCAAGTTCTAATGAATGTCAGTGTTGTGTTTTATGTTGTTGTAAACTCCGATAATGTGCTGTATGTAAAACCGATATAGTTCTTTGTTTTAAAGATATTCATTTATCTATTATATGTTGTTCCACTGCGAAATGTGAGATTCTGTTATTGTTTTTGTTTCTTCTTCTATCTTCTTCTTCTTTTTAAACCCTAACGGTTCGGTTTTTTGGGCATTCGACTGTGCGGCATTGGATACAATGGACGTATCGATGTCGACTTTCGAGCATCGAAAAATTGGGTCATTACATTGTGCATATATTAATTTGAGAAAATTTAATTGGAAATTTCTATACTATTTTGTAGGAGAACTGGATGGAAATTACAAGTATTTTCATGAAGATATGCATGCACAAAAGGAAATAAAGCAAATGAAGATGAAAATAATTCAAACTCATGAATATAGAGGACCCCACGTACCCACTTACCTTGATTTTCAATTAGGAGCTAATGCACATGCTAAAGGCAACTAAAGCTTCATGTACATTTAAGTGGGGGATTAAGACATGATAATGATTACTTTGTGGCCACACTACCTTAGGGGCAATTTGGGCATTCCCTAAAAATATGAATTATGATTTTATACATGTATAAATACCCCTTGTGCTTCATATAACCCTCTCTTTCTTAGCCTCTCTTTAGTTAGTTTAGGCACAAAATAAAAAGACAAGCTCTCTTTCTCTTTTCATGGCTACTTAGTCATTTTTTATTTCATGTAATCTTTCTTTTTATGCAATATTAAGTAGTGTTTTATTTTACTTACATGCTCTCTTTCTTTCATGCTAGCAGTGTAGATTTTATTTTATGCAATTAGATTAGCACTCTTTCCCATTATCTTTCATTTTCCTTTTTTTTATTTCATGTTGCTTTCTACTTGTGTTGGTATGATAATACAAATGAGAGGCTAAACCCCTTCAATTTAGGGGTAGCGAAGCTCTCTTGAATCATGTAGATGCAACATAATTTCTCATTTATGCCTCTTTTGTGCTTAATGGAAAGTTAGATGTTTGTATGATTTTGTGTTTAATATTGAATTTAATAGCTTATGTTGTTCAAAACAAATAGGCTATGCTTAGTCATATGAATCACTACTTACCTCTTCATCTACATCTGATCATGTTAATGAAAGTGGATTTAGAATCAAATTTTGATGGTTTATATTTCTAATTCAATAGTTAATAAGTCATGCTTAAAATAGATTCTACTTTTAGTTTCATATCATTTTCATTAAAGTTAGTAAGTGGATTAGAGGGTGCATTGAAGTTTGATTGTTTAAGTGAGTTAATTAATAACACAATTATGTCATTCTTATGATAAATGCATTAACTAAACTCATAAATGACCAAAAAGAGATCATAATTTCATTATGTTGATTTATGTGATTATGAGAGGGGATTTGGCTCTAAATTTCTCTTTAATCTCGTATTTTTATTCTTCTTAATTTTAGCTTGTTTTTTTAGTTAGTTAACAATCTCTTGACTTTGGTTTAATTTGATTGAATAGAATTTTAAAATCTTAAAAATTCCCTATAGATCGACTCGTATTCGCATACGTGCTACAATTGTACACTGTGCGCTTGGGGTTAAATTTTAATTTGAAATTTCTCGACTATTTTCTAAACCGATAGAAAACTAGTCGTTAAACAAGTTTTTGGCATCATTGGACTTGTCTTGATTTTAATTTTCTATTCTTCGGATTATTTTTCTTTTGATTTTTGTGTATTTTTGTTGTGTGTGTTTGCTATTAAAAAAATATTGCGCGTTTGTGTGATTGTTCTTTGCATTTGTTTGTGTGCATTTCCACATTTAAAAAAGAAAAAGAGAAGAAACACAATTTCTTAAAAATAATTATTCACATTTGAATTTTCATTGTTACATTTACATCTTTCTTTTTCTTTCCTTTTTTTTATATACATTTACAAGAAAAAAGAAAAAAGAAAAATAAAACTGCACTGTGCATTTTATTGTTCTCTGATTTTCTGCATTGCACTTTCACTTCTTCAACAGTGAAACAAGCATACTCTCTGCCTTCCCCACTGTCTCACTCCCATAGCAGCAACAACTCCTCCATACTACTGTTATTCTTCCATACCGCTTTCACACAAACATCACTGCACAACAACTTAATTCTGCATATTCACCACAAACTCCACCAAGATCAGACTGCACCAAATCAAACTCCACTACTACAAGCATTCTTCATAACATCCGCATACAAAACACCATCTTCCTTCCAGTACATCATCTCCTCCATCCATTCACACTTACATATTTACCAATCACTTACATCAATCTTCATCATCTACCACTCTCCTCTGTCACAACGTCAAACAACCCAACTCACTGTTGCAATTGCTTGCTGTCACAACCAGGGCAGGCTCAGGGCCAGGCTGAGCAGGCGGCCGCCTGGGGCAACCCCCCTCGACGGGGCAACAACCATCAAAAACATGCCGGTTATGAATAACGGATTTTAAATAAATATATGTTGATGTAATTCATTTTATAAACATTTAGTAGTTCAGTTGGCTATGTATCTAATTGCTTTTTCTAAGATCTAGTGTTCAATTCCCATAAACCGCTTCTTTTTTTCCATTTTTTCTGCCCCAGGCAGATTCAGTGTTCAATTTCTTAACAACTTTTTTTTTCATATTTTCTGCCCCAGGCAGATTCAGCGTTCAATTTCTATAAGCTACTTCTTCTTCTTTTTTCCCCATTTTTTTTGTCTCTCCTGAGACAATATTTTTCTTTAATTCTTCTGTCTCCTCTGGGGCAACCCAATGCATAGAGCCGGCCCTGGTCACAACTTGCTACCATCAATCATCACATACCCATCATCTCACTTTGACTGCCACACTCCACTGCAAACTCGCTGAACATCCCCTCAAATCTGCTCCTCCTCTTCAAACAAAACCATACAACACATACCTATCCATTTCATACTTTCCTATGCTATATCACTTTCTGCCATTTCCACCAAACCATCTCTGGCCTCGCTGCCTTTCAACAGTACTCCGCATCCACCCACAAATTGTCAAGACAACTTCCATCAAAACAAACCACACAGCATACAGTGAACCACTTCACATTGACTCCGACCATCCAAAACCGCGCAAACCATCAACAAAAAATTCAACAACCACTGCGATAGTTCCCTCATCGCAACCCAAACACACTTGCAGTTCCTACTTACAATCATACTTCCAGTTGCAAGCAACCACCACTTCATTCACAACTGTGCCAAACCTTCAACATTCAACTCGACCACAATCGCTACCACCAGCAACCTTCTCTATTGCAGTCACTAACCCAGTTACCTCATTCTAACAACACAGCAACCGCAACTCCATCTCCTCAAAAGCGCGTCCATCCAATGCTTTAAACTTCTAGTACTTCGTCATTACCAACCAACTCGGCAACCTACCTCCACCACGCCTTTACAAAAACTCCAACTATAATCACTTCGTCTCCAGAAAATCACCACACCTTAATCAACAAACTCCACCTTTCCCATTGCTTGAACCACTGCAGCGACTTCATCAAAATGCCGAACCCAAATCGAACAAATCCAACCCAAACCACCTCAAATCCCTTCGAACCCTCCGTAACCCCCAGCTACGTCTCGAACTCGACATCGCACCGCACTCATTCACCTCGAAGGCGCCTGAATCCATAATCGGAACCACAGCAAGCAAAATCGAACTTCCCAATCACACAATGCATCTCCTCCTCGAATCAGCAGTGACCCACAATCGCGGTCCCAATTCAACAAACGTCAAACCCCACCACCAATCGATCGATCTAATCACCCAATTCAAAAATCCACGACCCCAACCCGAAATCGTCAATCGCATCCCTAAATCGAGAATCAATCTTCGTGACACCTACATCCCATCAAAACCTCAACTCGACCGCTACCCCCAGTCATCGCCCCTACCACAATAGTCCATTAAATTTGCGGTTGTCGGTTTGGGAAATTGCGACTTGATTTGGGTAGTGATTTTAGGAAGCAGAGGTTAAGTTTTTTTGTTTTTTCTTTTTCTTTTGCAATCGATGGTTCCATTCGCTGTTGAAATTCAAAAGCAATAGTGAGGCCAGTAATCGTTTGCATTGGGCCGGGTTGTATTATCATGAAATTTTTTGGATTTAATTTCTTTAGTATTAGGCCATGCATGTGTGTGATAGAGTTTTAAGTTTGTTTTGTTTTTTTTAGCAAAACTACTTCATTTCTACTTAAAAAAAGAGTAAATTAGTTTGTTTTGTTTTGTTTTGTGTGGTAAAGTTTGTTTTGTTTTGTTTTAATTCTTTTCAAAAAAAAAAGTTTGCTTTGTTTGTTTTGCTTTTACTTCAGTTTTTGTCTTATCCAAAAAAATCAATTTTTAATTTAATTTGTTTTGTTTTGCTTTAGATTTTTTTTCATTGATTAAAAAAACTATATATATATATCTTGTTTTATTTTCAGGTTGCCAAAGCAGATTGGAAAAATTGCTTGCTTCGCTCTCCTAAAAAAATAAATTGCTGGTTTGCTTATAAAAAAATTGCTGCTTTCATCTCTACTTTTATTTGAATTGCATGGTTGATTGCTTGCATTTCAGAAAAAATTCAAAACAAAAACAAAATCCACTTTTTGTTGCATTGTTAATTCACGTTTATTTTCTGCTTTACATTTCATCTTAGAATTTTATTAATAATAATAGTTAGACATCGATAACACTTAATTATATATGTTGACAATTTGTCTTCTTTTAACAATTTAATTTCTTTGTGTCTAAGCTCCGGCAGAGCAATAATCAATTATAAATATTACAGTGATTCGTAAATATTATACTGAATTGTTTCTCTACAGGTCCTTAAACCTTCGGCTGCATTGCTACGATGATTCGTGGTGCACCGATAACTTCTGCCCGTTACCTGACTAAGAGCTATCATTTTGATTTAAGACAAAGTGTGGTTATACAATTTTGGGTTAACTTAGGATAAATAATTTGAAATTAACCATTGCATTCATTTAGTTGCATTAGTTCATGCATATTTAAAAAAAAAATTCAAAATCCAAAACTAAAAAAATTATAAATATTCCTCTTCTTTTTCTTCGAAATTTTTAAATCTTTTTCCTTGGAAATTTCAAAAATTCAAAAAAATTAGAAAAAAAAATTAAAACCTTTTCAAAAATAAAGAAAAAATTTGAAAAACTAAAAACAAAAATCAATTTCCCTTTTTAAAAATAAACTCTATTTGTAAATATTTTTTTTTTAAAATATATAAAAACAAAAACATTCTTGAAAATGTCCGAATTTCTTTACTCACATGAATTTTATGATAGTTGTGAAAATCAATATAATCCACATAATTTCACTCAGGATATTTTAACAACAACTATTGTTCAAATGAATCAGATTTTGCAGCACAAAGTTTTCAAAATAACGAGCAAACCTCAAAGCTTGAAAACAACATTTTGTCTTTACTTTAAATCTCTACACAACAAAATCAAATGATAAATGATTTGTGTAATTCGTATTTGTTTGATAACTCGAGTCAAATTTTCAAGGATTTCAAAATTTGAATTCAATTCAAAATTCAAATGATTTCGATGATAACCCATACCAATTCAATTTCAAACTCCAAGATGAATTTCAAACTCAAAATGAAAATGAAACAACTTTTCAAACGAATTTGGCAATGGGAATAACCTTAACCATGTTATGTAACATCTCGATATTTTCAACCATTCGCATCCGCACATGTCAGACTTGAATTGCTCAAAATATTAGATTGTTAATTTATAATTGGCAAAACTCAGCATATACAGCAAGTAAATGTAACAACCCGCATATTTATCGATTTTATACTCAAATATTTTATTTAAATATTTCATCATTAGTCGGATTTTAGTCCGAAAACCTACTTTTTGCATACGGTCAAATTGGGACTCGAGACCCCTTCCATTGAGTTCAAAATGCCATTTGCAACCTTTTTGAGTATAAACAATGATATGTTTGGAGCTAGCTAAAAATTTGACCTTTTTCACTTTTGGTTTGGGTTCAGCCCAATGTTCTAACTTAATACCCCAAACTGAAACCCCCTCTTCATTCATTCCCTTTTCCTCTACTTTTCAGTTCTAAAGAGTTTAATGAATGGAATGGGAAATTAAAACTCAAGCCCTAGTTTTCTATTTGCAAATCAATTTCTAGCTCGAAATTCAAGAGAACCCATTGGTAAGCCTTCTCTTCACCTTCTCCAACTCCTTCTCTCTTGAATTTCAGAAATTCCTAAACCTAACTTTGGGAATGTTCTTCTTTTGAGCATAGATTCAAGCTCATTTGGGTTGTGTTGAAGAGTGGTTGATTCTCCCTTTGCTTTCAAGCCTCTTCTACATTGATTTTGTGAAAAGGTGAGATTTTTACCTCACATCTAAGCCTATGATTATCTTTGATTGTTAGGTATGAATTTATAACACTTATTCATGTGCATTTGATTTTGATGTGGATTGGTTTTGTGAATATTCCAAATTTTAGTGTTTTGAGTTCAAATCTTCAAAAATCATAGCTTTATTGTTTGAACATATTTTTGGTGATGCATCGAGAAGCTTATAGGGTCGGGTAGTCGACTGACATAAATCCCTAGTGTCCGTTGCTCGCCCGGTTGCATTTTGAAGAAGATTGCATCTTCATTTCATAGGCTAAGAAAACAGCCTTGGTGCCAGTCAGGCGACTAGTCTTGAAATTCAGTCGACTGGCTGTAGCACATAGGCATTCCAAAGGCAAAATTTAGAGGCTCGGGTCCTCCGTTTCCCTGCAATCAGTCGACTGGATTTTTAGGTCAGTCGACTGACTGTAGGAAATTAAAGATTTTAGTTTCTGGTCAGTCGACTGAACTCAGTGAGCCAGTCGACTGACCTGCTCTTAAATGCCTATTATGCCTATTTTGCCTATTTGGGTTGTGATTTCCAATTTTTATCGATTCGTTTTGATTCCAAGTTGATGCTATCAATTTTTCGACTTTGATGACTTCTAATATGGAATTCTTGGAAATATCCATTTTGATGGATTTGATATCGATTTCTTTGGAATTAATTCACGCATTCGTATGTGAATTTTAGTGATTGATTGTTTCTACAATCATTTTTGTGCTTTGTCACTTTAAAATACAAAGGTTTCTATATACTAGTAGTAAATATTCAAACTCTTTATCAAAGATTATTTAAACTCTATTTTCAATATCAAACTCGTTTATAAAACCGTTTTCCAATCTATTAGTATATACGAGCCTTTACCTCACTCGTATGAGAAATCTAATTAAACGGCTTAGTAAAACGAGTGGCATGAAACGCTTGCATTTACTTCGTCGGTTAATTTTTGGACTTGTTCGATTGAATCTCTTGTGACAACTTTCTAGTGGAGATCTACAGTTTGTTCGTAAATATTCAAGTTAAGCTAGTGGTTATGGGACATGATGCTAAGCTCATATATTTACTGGCTTATCGTAATTGACACTTCTTGACGACCATGACGATAATTTTTGTGATTTAAACTAGCAATGTGCGATGTCTCTTTGTCTACGAGGGAAACTAAACCCCGTTTTGTGGAGTTTCGACTCAAATTGGTGGGGTAGCAACCCATGGTCTTCGGGCCGTTTGTGGAGCTTCGGCTCAATTTGTGATGGTTAGCAACCATGGAATTAGCGTTCCGTTTGTGATACACGTGTTGGTGAGCTTTATGCTCCCGTTTGTGATAGGCCTTTCCCCTTTTTTGTGATTTCTGGATTTCTATTGATGATTTTTGGGATTTGTGCTTCACCAATTTTCATGATTTTCATTGATAAGTTTTATCAATATTTGTGCATTGGTGAATTTGTGTGTCATTGATTTTTGTGAGTGACATTGATATAATTGTCAATATTTATGGTTTGGTGAATGAAATAAGGAGTATGACATTCCATTTGATCTTTGAGAAGATTTTTGTGATATTGATTAATCTCTTGTTGCTTTTCAATTACTTATTTATCACAGCTTGGCATTGTGATTATTATACGTTTAGTCATATCTCTTATTCTATATCATTTCATTTGATATTTATAGCTAGACTGATCCGTTTATTATTTTCTTATTAAATAATACTCGGGTCAGACCGAGATGTTTCAGGTGCTTCTGCTTGACTTCTCATCCAGGATCATTACCTTGACTTTTGGCAAACTACTTAGATTAGTAGTTTTTGTTATATACACTTGAGATATAGACTCATGATGGTATCCATATTCTTTTGTATAGCACTGGTAGCTATTTCTTTTGTGATAGTGTGGATCTTGTTGACCACTACTCTGATGAACACTTTTATGTGTTATATATATTCATATCTATTTCCACCTTTGTGATATGAATTATCTGTGACTGATTTGTGTTATGTTTATTTCTATATTTGTTTTCGAAGATTACATATAGCCATTGTGTAGTAGCTTTGAGTTTGTATCGGCATGTCGGATTTCCTCTTGAGATGAAAAGTTATAGTTTTTATCTGGCATATCGGTACTCGCACAAAGCAATTATACAGATGGTCGCTCCTCAACAGCCTTATTCTCCGTGCTAGTTGACAGCATTACTCCGTAGTGTTCTTGGCTAACGTGGGTATAGAGGTGGGGCGTC
Source organism: Allium cepa (assembly GCA_030765085.1). Classification (NCBI taxonomy): domain Eukaryota; kingdom Viridiplantae; phylum Streptophyta; class Magnoliopsida; order Asparagales; family Amaryllidaceae; genus Allium; species Allium cepa. Next base: position 876,440,991 of record CM060932.1, on the reverse strand, counting down.
ACAGCTTGGTATCAGAGCCAAACTTTGGAACAATGTAGAATAATTTAACAAGGATCATCGTCCTAAGTCCATCTCAGGAGTCTTGCCTTAGGATTTAATTCGTGTCTTCATACCGTTCTATCCTATTTTCTTTTATGATTCCTTGTTTTATTTATCAAGGATTGCTTGATATTCATTTGGTGAATAACCTTTTCCTTCTTCTTTCTTTCTTTCTTTCTTAAGGAAGGGAAATGGTTAGACCAGGCCGTCCCAGCGCCGGTCAATCTAGTTCTACTCTCCAAGATGGAGTTTTTATGTCTGCGCAGCAGCTTCTTGATTTAGTTAAGAATGCTCAAGCAGCTGGTTTTAATTCGAAACCAACTCATCCTAAGTCTGGATTTGCACGCTTGTGAAATGATTATACCAACTTGGGTGGGAAACCATTCAAGGGTTCTGAAACTATTATTGAAGTCCAGGCTTGGCTGAGATCATGCGATCGAATCTTTTCTCGCATGAATCTTATTGATCTTCACCGCGTTCAGGTGGCTTCTAGTATGCTCCAAGAAAGAGCATTGGACTGGTACGGACTTCTTATTTCTGAAATTAATGAAACGGATCTCACCTGGGAGCAATTCTGGGCACGTTTCGAATTAAAGTTTGTGCTAGAAGCTGAGAAGGTGACTTTGGCTCGCCGTTTTATTGACCTTGTTCAAGGTGAATCTTCCGTGACTGACTATGTCGCGTCTTTTGAATCTCTCTCTAAATACGGGATGAAATATTAACACCCCATTGAAGAAAAATCAGAGATTTGTCTATGGCTTGAACAAGAGTCTCAAGAAGCCATTACTTCTAAAATTAGAAGTTTCTTTCGACCAACTCATTGATATCGCTCTTCATCTTGAAGAGGCGGATAGGGAAAGTGATGTTGAAGTGGTGGGTTCCAAACCAAACTTCAACAACAACAAGAAAAGGCCTAGCAAATTCAAAGGTCCTTATCCCAACAAAAAGGGGAAGTAAGCAACCCCTGTGGCAAAGACTTCTTCCTTTGGTCGTGGAGAATGCTATAATTGTGGTTCAAAGGACCATTATTCAAATAAGTGTTCGAAGTCCCTCTCTTGTCGCTACTGCAAAAGTCCCGGCCATGTTATATCTTCATGCCCCAAGCTTGAGGGCAAGAAGGAAGGAAAGTTAAATGTTGCTCAAGCCCCTGGCAACACATCTCGTAATCAAGGTATGTCTCATTCTATCCTTGATGGCATTATTATATTTCGTGAACAGCCTATTCGAGTTCTTTTTGATACGGGTGCATCCCATTCTTTTATTTCAAAAGAACTTATTGATACTTTTCTTTAAGTGTTGTTGATTTAATGACTTCTTTGAGAATTTCGAATCCAGTTGGTGGATCCGCAACTCTTAGTTTGCTTTGTAAAGATGTCGAGATTATTTTGTGTGATTTTTCTTTCCTAGCCGATTTGCATGTCATGCGTTACTTAGGCTTTGGAATGATTTTGAGAATGGATTGGCTTAACCATTATGAAGCTCATATCCTATGTCCTGAGCGGACTATTCATCTTCGACATCCTCAATCTGTTGAGCATATTTTTGTTATTCTCAAAGATTTGGATTCCACTTTATCTGCATCTTTATATTCTTTAAATCCTCGTGATGATGATAATGATGATGAGGAAGACGTCATTTCTCTTATTCACGTTGTTCGTGAATTTTCCGACATATTTGAGCCCATTTTAGGATTACCACCTAAGCGAGCAATTCAGTTCAGAATTAATCTTACCCCTGGAGCTCAACCTATTACTCGTCCTCCTTATCGCATGTCCAATAAAGAAAATGAGGAGATGCGCATACAATTATCCGATTCGGAAACGATGCAATTTATTCGCTCTAGTTCCTCGCCTTGGGGAGCTTCAGCTACTTTCATGAAGAAATCCGATGGTACACTTAGGCTTTGCGTTGACTACCGCAAGCTTAATGATCTTACTATCAAGAACAAATATCCTTTACCTCGGATTGATGTTCTATTCGATCAACTTAGTGGTGCTAAAGTCTTTTCACAATTGGACTTGGCAACCGGTTTTCATCAGCTTCGTATTGCAGAGGATAGCATTCCTTTGACATCGTTCCGTACTCGATACGGATCTTATGAATGGCTTGTTATGCCATTTGGGTTAACGAATGCTCCGGCTTATTTCGTTGACCTAATGAATCGAGTTTTCATAGACTTCCTCAATCAATTTGTTCTCATCTTTATTGATGATATTCTTGTGTATTCAAAAACCGAGGAAGAGAAAGAAAAGCACCTTCGGATTGTGATGGAAACTCTTAGGAGTAATCAATTAAAAGAAAAGTTTTCTAAATGCCACTTTTGGTAATCTCGTGTGAAGTTTCTCGGTCATATTATTTCCGAATCCGGAATTTCCGTGGATCCTTCAAAGATTGAAGCGATTCAAGATTGGAAGAGACCAGAGAGTGTGACGGAGATTCGTAGTTTTCTTGGATTGGCGGGTTATTACTGTCGTTTTATCAAAGATTTTTCTAAGATTGTTGTGCCTCTCACTAGCGTAACAAAGAAAGGTGTTAAATACATTTGGTCGGACAAATGTGAGACTTCTTTTTAGAGGTTAAATGAACTCCTTTCTGATGCTCCTATTCTTGTTATTCCCAAAGGGAACCAATATTTTATTGTTTATACCGATGCTAGTCGCGTTGGTTTGGGTGCCGTTCTTATGCAAAAAGAACGTGTTATTGCTTATGCTTCTAGGCAATTGAAGCCAGCCGAGACTAGATATGCCACTCATGATTTAGAGCTTGCTGCTATTGTTTTCGCCCTTCGGATTTGGCGTCATTATCTTTTAGGAGAGAAATTTGTTCTTTATACTGATCATAAGTCTTTGAAGTATTTATTCTCTCAGAAGGAACTTAATTTGCGTCAACAGCGTTGGCTCGAGTTCCTTGCACCTTATGATCTTGACATCCTTTATACTCCCGGAAAGGGAAATCGCGTCGCCGATGCGCTTAGTCGCAAGCAATAAGAGGTTGTTTCTATGATGATATCTGAATGGAATGATCTCGAGGTTTTATCTACTTGTAAAATTTGAGATCGTGTCTCCGATTTATGTTCATCTCTTATTTTATGTAGCCTTGAGGCTCATCCTTCTCTTTTAGACCGCATTCTTGAAGCTCAAAGGCTAGATCCTGAATTGGCTCTTCTTGGCCAAAATATTAAGGATAAAATTGATATTGAAGGTTTGAAAGACTTTGATATCGATTTTCATGGCGGCATTCAGAAATTTGGTAGACTTATCGTGCCAAATATTAATGATCATCGTAAAGATATTTTAGAAGATTCTCATCGTTCTAAATTTACTATTCATCCCGGTAGTAGTAAAATGTACACGGATATAAAGCGACTTTATTATTGGGAGGGAATGAAATCTGATATTGCTAACTTTTTTAAGTGTTGCTTGACTTGTCAAGGCCGAACATCAAAGGCTCGGTGGGTTATTGCAACCTTTAGAAATTCCAATTTGGAAGTGGGACCAAATTTCTATGGATTTTATTGATGGCCTCCCCCGTTCTCGTTCGGGCCATGATAGCTTATGGGTGATAGTTGATAGACTCACTAAATCCGTCCATTTTATTCCCGTTCGGTCCAATTGAACCGTTCCTCTCTTGGCCAAACTTTTTATCAAAGAAATTGTAAAATTACATGGAGTTCCTACTTATATTGTTAGTGATCGTGATCCATTGTTTACTAGTGGATTTTGGAAGAGTCTTCAAAAAGCTTTAGGAACGAAGCTTAATTTTAGCACCGCTTATCACCCCCAGTCCGACGGACAAACTGAGCGTGTGAATCAAACTCTTGAAGATCTTCTTCGTGCATGTGTTCTTGATTTTGGTGGAAGTTGGGAAGATCATATTTCTCTTGTTGAGTTTTCCTATAATAATAGCTTCCAATCTAGTATTGGTATGACATCTTTCGAGGCACTCTATGGAAGGCCATGTCGATCTCCTTCTTGTTGGCTTGAGGCCGGTGAGAAGCTGGTTTTAGGTCCAGATTTTATTCGTGATTCCACAGAAAAGATTGACCTTATTCGTCATAGGATGAAAGAAGCCCAGAGTAGACAAAGATCCTATGCCGATACCCAGAGAAGGAAATTAGAATTTTCTGTGGGAGATTTTGTGTTTGTTCGTGTTTCACCTATGAAGGGTGTTGTCCATTTCAGTCGATCGGGAAAGTTAGCACCTCGATATATTGGTCCGTTTCTTATCACCGAACGTATTGGTTCCGTGGCATATCGCCTTTTATTACCGGCTCAATTTTCTGCTATTCATGACGTGTTTCACGTTTCTCAATTACGGAAATGCCTTCGAGATTCCGGTTCCATTCTTGAGCCCGGTATTGTGGAAGAAATTGAAGTTTCACCTAATTTGACTTATGAGCAACATCCTATTTGTATTATTGCTTCGGAGGTCAAGAGCCTTCGAAATAAAGATGTTTCGCTTGTTAAGCTTCAATGGTCCGCGAATCCTAAGGATTGCTCTTGGGAATCTAGAGAATTCATCGAGCGAACACATCCGGACTTACTTACTCATGCTCTTTGAGGTAAACTTCTTATTTCAAATTTCTTTTGTGTTAATATGCTTTTATGGTTGTTACTTTATGTTTCCATCTTATATATTGCGAGGACGCATTTTCTTTAAGGAGGGGAGTCTGTAACAACCCGCATATTTATCGATTTTATACTTAAATATTTTATTTAAATATTTCATCATTAGTCGGATTTTAGTCCGAAAAACTACTTTTTGCATACGGTCAAATTGGGACTCGAGACCCCTTCCATTGAGTTCAAAATGCCATTTGCAACCTTTTAGAGTATAAACATTGATATGTTTGGAGCTAGCAAAAAATTTGACCTTTTTCACTTTGGGTTTGGGTTCAACCCAATGTTCTAACTTAATACCCCAAACTGAAACCCCCTCTTCATTCATTCCCTCTTCCTCTACTTTTCAGTTCTAAAGAGTTTAATGGTGAGTGGAATGGGAAATTAAAACTCAAGCCCTAGTTTTCTATTTGCAAATCAACTTCTAGCTCCAAATTCAAGAGAACCCATTGGTAAGCCTTCTCTTCACCTTCTCCAAATCCTTCTCTCTTGAATTTCAGAAATTCCTAAACCTAACTTTGGGAATGTTCTTCTTTTGAGCATAGATTCAAGCTCATTTGGGTTGTGTTGAAGAGTGGTTGATTCTCCCTTTGCTTTCAAGCCTCTTCTACATTGATTTTGTGAAAAGGTGAGATTTTTACCTCACATCTAAGCCTATGATTATCTTTGATTGTTAGGTATGAATTCCTAACACTTATTCATGTGCATTTGATTTTGATTTGGATTGGTTTTATGAATATTCCAAATTTTAGTGTTTTGAGTTCAAATCTTCAAAAATCATAGCTTCATTGTTTGAACATGTTTTTGGTGATGCATTGAGAAGCTTATAGGGCCGGATAGTCGATTGACATAAATCCCTGGTGTCCGTTGCTCGCCCGGTTGCATTCTGAAGAAGATTGCATCTTCATTTCATAGGCTAAGAAAACAGCCTTGGTGCCAGTCATTCGACTGGTCTTGAAATTCAGTTGACTGGCTGTAGCACATAGGCATTCCAAAGGCAAAATTTAGAGGCTCGGGCCCTCTGTTTCCCTGCAATCAGTCGACTGGATTTTTAGGTCATTCGAATGACCGTAGGAAATTAAAGATTTTAGTTTCTGGTCCAGTCGACTGAACTCAGTGAGCCAGTCGACTGACCTGCTCTTAAATGCCTATTATGCCTATTTTGCCTATTTGGGTGTTGATTTCCAATTTTTATCGATTCGTTTTGATTCCTAATTGATGCTATCAATTTTTCGACTTTGATGACTTCTAATATGGAATTCTTGGAAATATCCATTTTGATGGATTTGATATCGATTTCTTTGGAATTAATTCACACCTTTGTATGTGAATTTTGGTGATTGATTGTTTCTACAATCATTTTTGTGCTTTGTCACTTTAAAATACAAAGGTTTCTGTACTAGTAGTAAATATTCAAACTCTTCATCAAAGATTATTTAAACTCTATTTTCAATATCAAACTCGTTTATAAAACCGTTTTCCAATCTATTAATATATACGAGCCTTTACCTCACTCGTATGAGAAATCTAATTAAACGGCTTAGTAAAACGAGTGGTATGAAACGCTCGCGTTTACTTCGTCGGTTAATTTTTGGACTTGTTCGATTGAATCTCTTGTGACAACTTTCTAGTGGAGATCTACAATTTGTTCGTAAATATTTAAGTTGAGCTAGTGGTCATAGGACATGATGCTAAGCTCATATATTTACTGGCTTACTGTAATTGACACTTCTTGATGACCATGACGATCATTTTGGTGATTTAGACTAGCAATGTGCGATGTCTCTTTGTCTGCGAGGGACACTAAACCCTGTTTTGTGGAGTTTCGACTCAAATTGGTGGGGTAGCAACCCATGGTCTTCGGGCCATTTGTGGAGCTTCGGCTCAATTTGTGATGGTTAGCAACCATGGAATTAGCGTTCCGTTTGTGATACACGTGTTGGTGAGCTTTATGCTCCCGTTGTGATAGGCCTTTCCCCCTTTTTGTGATTTTTGGATTTCTATTGATGATTTCTGGGATTTGTGCTTCACCAATTTTCGTGATTTTCATTGATAAGTTTTATCAATATTTGTGCATTGGTGAATTTGTGTGTCATTGACTTTTGTGATTGACATTGATATAATTGTCAATATTTATGGTTTGGTGAATGAAATAAGGAGTATGACATTCCTTTTGATCTTTGAGAAGATTTTTGTGATATTGATTAATCTCTTGTTGATTTTCAATTACTTATTTATCACAGCTTGGCTTGTGATTATTATACGTTTAGTCATATCTCTTATTCTATATCATTTCATCTGATATTTATAGCTAGAATGATCCGTTTATTATTTTCTTATTAAATAATACTCGGGTCAGACCGAGATGTTACAGGTGCTTCTGCTTGACTTCTCATCCAGTATCATTTCCTTGACTTTTGGCAAACTACTTAGATTAGTAGTTTTTGTTGTATACACTTGAGATATAGACTCATGATGGTATCCATATTCTTTTGTATAGCACTGGTAGCTATTTCTTTTGTGATAGTGTGGATCTTGTTGACCACTACTCTGATGAACACTTTTATGTGTTATATATATTCATATCTATTTCCGCCTTTGTGATATGAATTATCTGTGATTGATTTGTGTTATGTTTATTTCTATATTTGTTTCCGAAGATTACATATAGCCATTGTGTAGTAGCTTTGAGTTTGTATCGGCATGTCGGATTTCCTCTTGAGATGAAAAGTTATAGTTTTTATCTGGCATATCGGTACTCGCACAAAGCAATTATACAGATGGTCGCTCCTCAACAGCCTTATTCTCCATGCTAGTTGACAGCATTACTCCGTAGTGTTCTTGGCTAGCGTGGGTATAGAGGTGGGGCGTCACAGTAAATAATCACATAATCATAGACACGGAGTAATATAACAATAGACCACGGAAACATGAGAATAGTAGTTCATGAAGCTACTATATATATATATATATATATATTAAACAAGATACAACATAAGTCTGGAATATATAGAAGTCTTAATGCAATAGTCAAATACAAGATAAGAATATATCACAGGAGTCGACTGAACAACTGGACGCTGAATAGATATAGATGGATCTCCAAGCGAAGCGCCAACTCCAAAGGTGAATCTCAAATGTTGTGCCACTCAATCTGACCGGAGCGTAAAGCAAAACACAAAATACTCGAGTTAGGATTAACATTCTTATATCAATAAATCCAACTCAAGTGAAATATCAACTGAAATACAAGTAACTCAAAGGGTGTTTGGCATACCCATCCTCTAAGGATATGTGGAACTATCTACCATGCAGTAATATAAGTTATTATAATAATGTCTATAGTAAAGTAAATTATTAAAATAGCGTTAAGGCGTTATCCATATCTCCCTTAACACATTTTATAGTGCCATAGTCTATACAATACCATGATACCCCATAAACTGGAGCTATCAGAGGGCACTCCATAGGTACGACACAAAACAAACTTGTATTGGTCTCGATAGGGTAGGTGACACGGTACAACTAGGCGTAGATATACCAATTACATTTCTGAATTGGTGGTACCGCGGAGCCATAGCAATAGCCCATCTCGAGCCACACTCCTAAATCAAAGGTGTGCACCAAATCAATCACAAAGTAATATAATGGCATACGATGGAGTGTGTCCGATCGGAGAAGCTACCTTACTTGGCCTGTCAATTGCTCCTATTTTAGCCACTGTATGCTAACTCATAGGAGTTAGGTCCACATATATACCTCATATAGGATCGTCGCCACCATCCTACTTCATTCTGGAATCTCCACCTCGTACACGGTTATTAAAGTGGTTTTCAGTATTAGCATAGAGTATGACAATATCCGATCCTCGTCCCTCTAACAACCAAACGTTATTATAACACCACGGTCATTTTAAAATAGTTTATACTTCAAAACCAAAATATAATTTCCATTTCAAAACAATATCAATACGATATCATTTTCACTTCAAATATATCCATTTCAAAAATCATAGTACTTTCCAAGTTATAACACTTTCGAAACCAAAACACATGAAATTGTAACACTTTCAAAACCATTTACTTGAAATCATAACACTTGATAACATAATACTTTGAAATTCATAACTTTGAAAACATAACTCCACCACTTAAACAGTTTAGATATTAATAATAGTATATATATATATAATAAAACAGTTTATAAAAATAAAATTGTTTATATAAAAATAGTTATAAAGTAAAATAGTTTATATTAAAATGATTAGTATATTAAAATAGTTTATATTAAAATGATTAGTGTATTAAAATAGTTTATATTAAAAATGATTTATAAAGTAAAATATAAAATAGTTTTAAATATAATTTAAAAGTAATTTATATAATAAAATAGTTTCCTCAAATTTCACAAATCGATTCAAATCAACTTGGATTCTAAATTTCCAATTTAATTAAACCTTAATTCATCAATTTCAATTCAATTCAGTTTCTAAATAAACGATTTCAAATTATGTCAATTTCAAATATAGATTTGAACTACAAAATAAACCATTTCAGTTTCAATATATTTCAAAGTTTTAAATATTCAACATTTCAAAATAAATTTGACAATTTCATATATATATATATATATCAAATTCACTTTACTATTATTTATTTTGAAATATTTACTTAACCATTCAAATAACATTTAAATAAAACTTCAAACTTCAAATTTAAATAAAACTAAATATACCATTTCAATTTATGTAAACTTGAAATATTCATTTAAATCACTTTTAATCAAAATCAAGTTATAAATCATATCTTTAAAATCCCAAATTTAATACATTTCAAATCAAACTTATTTGAGTATAATTCTTAAATAAATTCAATTTAAAACCAATTTCTATTTCTCTTTCCAACCTAAATTAAAATCATTATAAACTCTATTTTTTAAAATATAAATTTTAAATAAGTACTTAAACATATTATATTTTAATTAAATCAACATTATTAAATTAACTTTAATAAATCAAATCTTATTATTAACCTTATTATATATATATCAAAATAGTAAAATTGTAAGTAAAATCTTAAAATTTATAATTCCAAAACTAACTTATAATTTTTAAAATTTTCAAAACATATAATTTTTAAAATCAAAATTTAAAACCTTTGTAAAAATAACACACACACACACACATATATATATCTTAAAATCAATATTTATTAAAACCAAAATATTCATTTCCAAACCTTGGAAATCATTTCACAATATAAATATATTAACCAACGGTGTCTTTATATAATTTTCTATCCTATTGTCAAGTGATACAGATATTTATCATTTCAATTCGCAATTTAAATATATACGGGTATATATCATTTTAACCTGTAATCCCAAATTCAATTCAATGAAAATTGCTTAGGTTTATCATTTCAACCCATAACGAATTTCTCCTATTCTACAGATCGTTTGGGTATGTATCATTTCAACCCATAGTGAATTCTATACTAACAGGGAACTTGTAGAGTGATAACATATATAATAATAATATAACAGGCATATATCATCAATATAAATAATAAATAATGGTGTCAGATGTCACAGGTGAACAGATACAGATAATAGCATATATATATAGCAATGTAAATAACTAACAGCAGCATATTTCAATTGTCGTTTCAATTGAAATCAAATTTAATAAATATAAGAACGTTAATCGTGAGTGATTTCACACCTTTCGAGGCTAGAGAATACAGAAGATGACATGGATACGCACACCGATACAGGTACTGAAATTGAATTACGAATCCAAGCAAAATCGGCACGAATTGAACGATCAAATCTGATAAAAGGAATTGATGGAACAAATCAGAACTGGATCGATGAAGATAATTGGTATAAGTGAATTCATATATACGACTATTTATAAATATTTATATATAAAATCATATTCTAAATTTAAACACATATTAAATTAAATATATATGTATTTCAAACTCATTGTTTATGCTAAAACTTAAATATTAAAGTCAAACATATATATATAATAATAAATTTTGAATCCATACATTAAAAAACCTTAACAGTTTAACATATATATTTATATAACTTACAAAATTAACCCACAAATCAAAAGTTTAAAACTGATATATATATATAAACATTATAGGTTATATTTAAAACAATAAATATATAATACTCTTGACACAATTCGGTACTGTAAGATATATACATACTTATCTTCAAAACCCAAAACTCTGTCAATATATATAGTATCATATATACAGAATGTCATGTATACTAACATATACATACTGTACAATATAATATATATAACAAATATATACACACACACAACATTATTATACGCATAACAGACCATATAAACTCTTATATATAACAGACCCATAATATAAACATAATATACTATAACTAAATACACTAAAACATAAGCGAAACTGTTGTAGATATATATATATATATGTGTGTGTGTGTGTGTGTGTGTGTGTGTGTGTGTGTGTGTAAGTTTAAACCTAACGTTTAACATATAAAAAAATGCAGCAGACCTATATATAAATAAGGATTGAAATATTATTGTCCTATATATATAATACTGTACATATTATATTTATAAATATGCAGAAAATAACTTCAGACAGATTGAACAAAATAAATGATATAAGTATATTTAAACATATAATATATATCTCTATTCAAAAATTCTACCAACATATACATACATACATACATATATATATATAATACTGTACCCAATATATATATATATATATACTGTAACAATGAAAAATACTAATAGATCAAATGAAGCAATATGTACAACTATAAATATAATATACCACCTAACTTAAAAACTCATACACACACACACACACAAACAGACGTATCATATACAGGTTACATACATCTATATATACACATATATATATACACATATATATAGATATATAGATCTATATATATATGTATATATGTATATATATGTATATATACACATATATACATATATATACATATATATACATATATATACATATATACATATATATATATCTATATATACATATACATATATATATATATATATATATACATATATATATATATATGCGACCTATATAAACGTAACTCATACTGTATATATATTCCAAAATCATACGTTTTAAACACATATATACAAAGTGACAAAATGTATACCTTCATATATATCAAACAACAAGCGTAGGAAAAAAAGATGAAGCAAGCTGCAAGCTGGAAACAGGATGCACACAGAGGTGGAAGGGGAAGGTTGGGCATGGGTCGGTGCTGCATCGGTTAGAGGTTGCTGACGTGGGAGAAGTGGGAAATGAAGGCTATGTGAGTTGAAGGCGGTGATGTGGAGCTTTGGATGGAGCAGAGGTCGAATGCGGAGGGATGACTGGCCGAAGGGGAAGCAAGTTGTATGCGAATTTTTTTTTTAATTTTAGATCTAGATGGAAAAGAAAGAAGAAGAGGACTTGAGGCAAAATAGCATGGAACCTGATATATCGTTTATTTTAATGTATCTTCAACCGGTTAGAAAAGTGAAGAGGGGAACCAAAAGACAGTGAAACGATAAATGTAGTAGTAACTAATAGTTAAACATTTCTTTTGGAAATATGAAAAGGCGGCGACCATTGGATTATACGGTAGATAAATACATGAATAGTTGTTGGGAAAATCGATGGACGCAAACGGGTACCGATACGATTATCCGTTACGTGGATTCCTCCACATTCCGGACACCAAAACACAGAAGTGAATATACCGCAGAGATCAGTATAATGAGACGATCAGAACGGTATACAAATATCAGTGGTATGATTATCCGATTAAAAGTCGATATCGGTACCAAATATGCTGCAAATTTACCGAAAATAAGATAAACGGTGCAGTAGCAATCAATTTGAAGAAACGAAATATGACGTCTCACTAAGAAGTTGATTTACAAATTTCTTATGTAAAAATATTCAAGTTTGGAAAATATTTTATTATCATCAATTATTAACTGATTTGAATTTAAGTAAAATTACACTAGAAAATAAACTTCTATATTACCTGATGAAAATTTACCATTTGCTATGTTTATAAAGACGTATTCCAAATATTAAATTTATATTTCAAAATTCAGTTATTTAAAATTTCACAAAAATTTAGTTAATTACGTAAATAAAACCAATTAAATTTATGGGTCGTTACACGTTGTGATTGAAAATCTTTGTTCTCAACAATTTCAATGTGAAAATACGCATGTTAATGGCAATAAATTGGATTTTGTTGAGCAAATGGATGAAATTTACAACGATCACATGGATTTGTTGATTGAAACATATATGAAACAATATGATAAACAAAATCAAATCCCAACGTGTGACGAGTCAAGTGATAATCCACCTTTTACCAAAATCGATGATTTTTCAAATAATAACTTTTGAAATTGAAAACAAAAATCTTAACGAAGTTGTTGAAAATACGGTAATTGGGTTGGATTTCAATTCATTTGAGGGTGAGAAACTTGATTTAAACTTCGATCTTTCTTTTTTCGATTTTGAAAATTTGAATACAACAACTTTGAATTTTGAACTTGAGATACACAAAGAAGTTGTTGATAATCCAAATAAGGAAGACAAATTTAATGAACACAAATTCTTTGGACTTTTCGACAACGAGTTGTTGAATTTTAAAGGGGAAGATGTCGATCACCGCTTTGATTTTGAAATCAATAATTCGAAAGAAGTTTTCAACGATAAGTTTGAATTTCAATTTGGTGAAAATAAACTTGAATTTCAATCAATTGTTTTATCAACCCCAAAAATCATCGAAAATAAAACAACTCGTATGATTTTCAAAACAACACTCGTTTTTCCAAATCAAGATTCAACTTTGATATCCTTGAAGGTTTGGTTATTTAAGCTTAAGCTACATCTTGCATACTTGACAAGACAAATGGATCGGTCTTTGGAAGACTGTTTCATTTACATTTTGACGATAGACTATCTGATCTCATGTAAATACCGTTCATTTTCGTGTAAATATAGGTCAACATTTTATTTTTCTCCTTTCACTTGGGTTGACTGCAGAGCCATAGTCAAAATCAAGTGTGGAGGGGAGACTCATCATCATTTTCGATTTTTCAAGGTTTATTATTGCATTCTAAAATTCTTCTAAAAGAAAACAAAAAAACAATTTTTTTAAAGCGTTTTGATTTATTTTTAAAGAAACGCTATAGGATAAACATTCGGTTTTGGTCTATTAAATTGAAATTTTTAAAAATTTATCCATCTTAACAAAAATAAAAATGAAGTTTGATTACAAATAACAATGGTTCAACTAGTATAAAGGAAGATTCAAATGTGTTAATTATGAAATACATCCTCATTGAAAATCTTTGTTTTAAAAAGTGGTTGATTTAAGTAAAGATATAACAATTTTTTTATCTTCTAAGTTATATGGTGCTAAGATGATAGTGAAAAATTCCCTCTTCTAAATTCTTTTTGTATATATGTATATTTTTAATAAACACCTAGAGTCAAGTGTTCACACTCTTATCTTCACTCGCCATGCTTTGTACCCTTCTCACGTATGCCCGAAATGCAGTGCAAGATCGGTATATCCGACCTCAGTTTAATTGAGTTAGGTGTATGTAAATAAAAATTATTTTACTAATAACGCCTATAGTCAATAAGTGTTCACACTGGTATGTTCACTCGCCAGGCTCTGTATTCCCCTCACGTCAGTCCGTAAGGTAGTGCATAGGTAATATAACCGGCCTTAGTTATCTAAGTTAGGCATATGTAAATATTGTTAATATAAATAATATTTTCAAATAAGAGAGAGTAAGCAATTGAAATCCAAGCACCATTTTGACTAGTTTGATTTGATTTGTTATTGAAAAGAAATGAAAATATCACTTTGATAAACTTTGATAATCAACTAAGGATCTATTTCATAGTTACACTTTGATATCAACCGAAACGACGAATTAAACTATAGTCTATTTGTTATGATAACTTGATTTTTGTTGGAAATTTTAACCAGTAAATGACTTAAGTTTTCAACATAACGATCAAAACTTATATTAAATTTATTCGTGTCAATTTGAATGTAAATCCTTCATTTGTGAATATTTTCAAAAACTTGCATTCATCCCATTGTAAGTAAATCTTGTATTTTGTAAATGTTTACACTTTGAATTTGGAATTTGTGGGAAGTATCCGCTGAAAACCCTCATGAGACAACAGTCGTCCTACTAGGGACACCCAGAGGTTTAACAGCTTGTTGAATACGCTCAATGCAATCGCCACACGAAAATGACTTATCTTAGTTTTTTCTTTATTCGAGGACGAATAAAAAGATAATTGTGGGGTATTTGCACGTAAATATGCATATTTTTACCACCATATATAACCTAGTTAAATTAGATAAATGATCATATCGGGTATTTTCACATGTTTAAGCCAAAATTTAAATTATTACGTATTCATCTTTATATAGGGGGAAAATGGTCATTTTTGTGCATATCAATTTGAGAAAATTTAATTGGAAATTTTATATTATTTTGTACGAGAATTAGATGGAAATTGCAATTAGTTTCATGAAGATATGCATGCACAAAAGGAAACAAAGCAAATGAAGATAAAAATAATACAAACTCATGAACATGGAGGACGCCAACCTACCCACTTACCTTGATTTTCAATTAGGAGCTAATGCACATGCTAAAGGCAATTAAAGCTTCATGTACATTTAAGTGGGGGATTAAGATATGCTAATGATTACTTGGTGGCCAAACTACTTCATGGGAAATTTGGGCATTCCCCAAAAATATGAATTAGGTTTTCATACATGTATAAATACCCCTTATGTTTCATGTAACCCTCTCTGCCTTGGTCTCTCTTTAGTTAGTTTAGGCTCAAAATGAAAACACAAGCTCTCGTTCTCTTTTCATGCCTACTTAGCCATTTTTATTTCATGTAATCTTTCTATTTATGCAATACTAGTGTTTTATTTTACTTATATGCTCTCTTTCTTTCATGCTAGCAGTGTAGATTTTATTTTATGCAATTAGATTAATTTTCTTTTCCATTATCTTTCATTTTCCTCTTCCTTTTGTTTTTGTTTATTTCATGTTGCTTTCTACTTGTGTTGATATGATAACACAAAAGAGAGGCTAAACCCTTTCAATTTAGGAGTAATGAAGCTCTCTTAAATCATGTAGATGCAACATAATTTCTCATTTACCTCACTTTTGTGCTTGATGGAAAGTGTAACGGCCCAAATATTTTCTACTGTGAAAATCGACTCTAATACATTCACTGTATAGAGTGTCGAACAATCGAGAGCAGGAAATACCAGACTGTTAGGGTTAAGAAGAAAAAGAGGTAGAAGAAGAAATAGAAACAGCAGCACAAAATTTCACAATCGCAGCGGAACAAAATATAATATACAAATAGCAGCATTATATAAAAAGAAAAGCTGTAACCGTCAATATATATACAAGATATCAGAGTACACAAAATCTGGACAGTTATAACAACTTGTCCTCAAATACTGCCTCTACAGTCAATAATACACAGCGGAATCTAATCAATACATCTCCGCCATCCAGCTTGTCTCCAGACTCTATAGCGTCCTAACCTAAAAATCTGTAATGCTCGGTCTGACCCGAGCATTACAATAAAGTAACACCCGGGTCGGGCTGGAAACCAGCATGAGTAAACCCATTAAATTTGAAATTCTTAAGTTATAATGCTTCCTTGAAAACCAAGGCAACTCGTACATCACTATGAATTCCATTTTGTTATAGCCAAACACTTGTTACATAAATCCATTGATATTTAAAATAATATCTAAGTACCGTTACTTATCTTAAATAGTCAAATTTACTTAATTTTATCAATTCCAACATATTTGACTCTCTAACAAATCCGTAAAGATTTGTAGTACTTGTTAAATCGAAGTGGTTTCGGATATCGCTGATATCCGATCCCAGTCTCTTCGAATTCAAGTAATCAAATTTTAAAATAGAAAATTATTTAAATTAAATAATTTATTATTTGGACGACACTATTCAAATATGGGAATTTATTTTAAACGTTCATTTCAAATAAAACGTACCATCATTTTTAAATTTATTATTTAACTTGCCTGACCACTTGATGACACAGGCAAGAATAATTGAAGTAAATGCCCAATATAGATCGTTAACCAAATTAACGATCTATGACCATACCAACAATTTCACATTAGTATTTATTTACTTTAATCAACTGAAATCTACTTCTTCTTAATTAAAATTAATTATAATTTAAAGGAATCAATTTATCTCTAGTTAAAATTAACACTCTGTTTAATATTTGACTTTGATAATTCATACAATTTTTAAAGTCAACTGACAACAAAATCAATTATCCATTTAATTTACAAAAAATCATTACTTGGAATTATGGTTTTAAAAGACAATTGTTTTTAGTTAAAAGAAAGAAAATATAAAATATCATATAAATGCGTGTGTGTGTGTATAAATTCTATTGCTTTTATTTTTCTCTATTTTATTTATTATATTTTTCCTTTCATTTCCTTTCCATTTTCCTTTCCTTTTCTTATTTCTTTTTTTCTTTTCCTTTATTATTTATTTATTTATTTTTTTCCTTTATTCTTTCATTTATTTCCTTTATCTTATTATTTCTTCCTCCTTACTTATCTCTTTTTTTTCTTATCTTTTCTTATCCATTCCTCTAGGCCCAAACCCGGCCCGTCACACTTCTTCCCTTCCCTTTCCCATGCTTTTCCCATTTCCTTTTTCTTTTCATTTAATATTCCGAGAGAATCTAGTGCACATGAGCACCGTGCACGTGCTCACATCCACCGTCGCCTCCCCCGGCCACCGACCATCACCCTAAGTCATTTGCAACGCTCTCATCCACCATGTTATTGGGAACTAACTCCAAAACCCACTGCCCAAAGTTCGAACCCCCATGCAACCTAGAACGAAAACGACGTCCACCCAAAATCGCCTCGTCCCGCCACCATGATCCACCATCATCCCCCACACTACGCCAGAACATGCACCACCAACTCCACTAGCTTTCACCCCCCACCTACGCACGTCTATCAACCCCTCTCTTCATCGCCTCAGATCAAAAACCGAAGCCAACCCACACGCCCTTAAAACCCTAAATCGACCTCGTTTGGCCACCGCACTTCACCGGAATTTGCCACAACATTTTTCTTGGGTGCGCCTCCACCCAAGCTTCCTCCACACCCAACTGCTTGCCATAAAACCAAACACCTTGCCGGAATTCGCTGAAAAACCCAACCTCGTTCATCTTTCCCTACCTCATTCGACAACCACTTAAATATTCCCAAACCACCACTGAAAATCATCATTTTCGATGACTAACAAGTTTATGTAATCGATTTATTTGTTTATGAAACTTGATTTGTTGTCATTTAAAAATGCCTTACTGTAAATTATATTCTTCTCCTCCTATGTTTCAATATAACTAATGAAGCAAATTTTTAAAAAAAATATACTTAATGACAATCAATTCTGCTTTTGGAACCATAAACTAAAATTGACTGGAAAATGTGAAATTGATTTTTGAAACTAGGGTTTTCAACCTTTTAAACAAAATAAAACATGACAGAGAAGTCCGAGGGAAGTATGCAGAGTTCTTGAGCTTAAATGATGCTACCCACGTTGGTTTTATGTATTTGTACTTAATTACCATGAATAAGTCCAAGATTTTAACTTAAAAATCATAATTATATATATATATATATGTATATATACATACATGTTATATCCCGTAAAACACAATCAAAAATGTTTACACACTTGCTCATAACATAACGGTCCAACTGCCGCCTGTTCGCTCCTGCCATAGGCTTTTAGTTGCTTAGTTTTCTACCAGACTTTTAAATTCAGCTTATCCCCTCTCTTTTTTAAACAAAGATGTATATATGACAGAAAACAAAGTAGAGGATTTATAGATGGGAAATGTGAGTACAAGAAGGCTGAATCCTTTTGTCCATGTACATGTTTTCTCTTATCTTTTATTTTCAATTTTTTTTGAAATGTTGACTTGATTTAGATATAAAGTTGACTTGATTTATATAATATGATTTGATTTTATTTTTAACATGATTATATGTTTTGTAAGCTTGAAAAAATATGCATTTATGAGTTGTCCCCCATTGTGTTTACAAAAACTTTTATTTGGTTTGATATATATTATTTTCTATGAACCTGAACGCATATGCTCGGCCATACACACACACACACAAATATATATATATATATATATATATATATATATATATATATATATAGAAATTAAATGGAGATGACAAGGGTATTTAAAATGGAGAGATTGAGGGTACAAGAAGGCTACAGCCTTGTTTATGTACAGGCTAGTTCTACTTCATTTTTTTTGCTTGACTTTGATTTTAGTTTTGACCTTGATTTTGAAATATGTTATGATGATGTCTCCTTGTATGCCTACATAAGCATATATGCACACTTCATATATATATATATATATATATATGTATGTAATGAAATGTATGTTAATATATATATATATATATATATATATATATTAACATACATTTCATTACATATATGTTTATACATCTACATATTTACAAATACCATATACATTTTTGCTTATGTATATAAAACTTTTACATGTACATTTCTATGTACGTATGCTTAGGCATATTTTATATATATATATATATATATTCATATTTACACATACATCTTAACTTATGTATATTTATCTTATTTTATTTTTCCATCACGAAGCTTTTCCACTCATGAATATATATATATACACACAATATTTTATAACATACACACATAATTACTTATATATGTATATATTTTCCAACGTCATAAAGCTTGTATATATTTACCTATATATATATATATGTGGGTATTTTATCTTAATTTAAATAGCGGAGTTCCTGAATACATATAATTTATTTTTCTACAGGATTCAGAGATTTTATAATGCAATATTCAATATAGCTTTTAATTCAATTTAATATATACATATATTTTAATCCTCAGAAATTTATTTATTCGATCAATCAAAATTAATATTTTGATAATTTAAATCATTTAATTACCAACTAACAAACATCAAAAATCCGGGTCGTTACATTCCTCCTCCCTTTAGAACTTTACGTCCTCGAAAAGGAACGAAGCGAGAAATTTTAATTTTAATTTTTGTTATTAAATCATTCTTTTAACTTTTACTCTTTTTAAAAAAAATTAAAACACTTTAAAAATTACATAATATTACCAAACTATCTTTATCTAAAAATACTTTTTATAACTCGATGTATCAACAAGTCCATCCTTGTTCTCATAGAAATTTAGTCATATGTTGATAAGGCGCAGAACTGAAAATCTATAACTACTTAGCAGACCCATTTTCAACACCCAGTGAAAATACTTGGAAAACATTATGCGAGAATGCTATGGAAATCATCACCCCCCCTATGGATCGCAGTTAGCACGATGATTGCATCGCCATCCCGACGAAATCCATAGAAAACTGTAGGCATCCACAACCCTTGCTTCTGCCATGGGAACTGCAACAGATCGCAACTACATCCAGAGATACATTGCTATCACAGCAAAACCCGTGTAAATGCACGCATCTACGCCCTCGAATTACACTACCAAATGAAACTTCACTACATAGATCGCAGACTACGCGAAGGTTGCGCCAATATCCTAGTGAAACCCAATGTAGACTGTAGGCACTCAACGCCACATGAATTTCGCTATGGAAACACATAAATCGCAATCTACCGATGTTACGTCGCTATTCCAACGAAATCAAACACAATCACTGCCACTCAACTTATGCTATGAAACAAAGTAGATCGCAGTTACAGCAAAGGTAACGTTTCCATCACGGCAAAACCCAATGTAACTGTAGGCATCAGTGCCCTCGACTTACGCTACCCAATGATCATCAGGAACTACAATTTTGTCCGGGCATCCTCTGGGACCAAATTTAGAACTCCCCTCAGGGCTCATGGAAGAACCATCCAATGAATCTCTTACTATAAGTTTCAATCTAAATGAGAGCGCCTTTTTCCCTGTAGCATTCTCAAAACATTTCATATTATACACATATAGTACCTTTCAAATCATACTCTTTATATGTATCACATATAAATTTCAAAATCGATAGTTCTCATACTTGGCTTTCCAAATTCTCAAAATTTGCTATTTGCCAAAACCAAAAGCCTTTAAAATCAAAGAGTTCCAAAACCCTTTTCCATTTCCATTGTCATAAAATCATTTATATATATATATATATATATATATATATTAGATTATTCTTTCAAGTTGAATAATTTTCAGATCACTTCATACTTATATAAATTCCACTTTATATTTCAAATATCCTTTAAAGATCATTTCTTCTGGTTATATATTCAACAAGGGAAGTTTTTAATATATAACAAATGTATATAACTTTATTTATTCCCAATCAAACATTCAAGTTCGATTTCCTTTACAAAGTCATTTTCCATTTACTCTTTATAAGGTAAGTTTTCAGTTATAGTGCTATCTAACTTTCATTTTTAATCATCATATATTTCTCAAAATACTCTATTTCACTTCAAAATTATTATTTTTTCCTAATATCCGATTTTGGTTCCACTTCACAATTGCTTCAATTTCCATTTGGGTTATAGCTTCAATTTAACCCAATTAGTATTTAAATCTATGGTTTAAATATAAGTAATTTCCACTCTGACCAGTTTGAATTTTGAAGATTGCTCGAAAAATTTAGAATAGTTAAATGATTATAAAATAGTTAAATAGTTAATGGAGGATATTTTGATTTTTAAAAGGAAATGGTTGTATAGTAAATAGCTTGGAAAATCGAAAACAATTTGAATATTTTAAAAAATAGATTTAGGATACTATATATTAAAATAGTTTATTGAAAATAGTTTCAGAGTCAAACTGATTCAGTTTCCAACCTCCCATTCAAATCAATTTCAATTTCCGCTTAAATTGATTCAATCCAAATTCCAATTCGAATTAACTTCGATTCCCATTCTATTTCAAATCAATTCCCATTTGAATTTGAATTAATTCAACTTCGATTACAATCCTATTCAATTCATTTCCAATTTGAATTAATTTAAATTTCATTCTTTAAATGTTAAACCATCTTGATTTATATAAATTCAGGTATGGTTTCCAAAATGTTGATTTAATCACTTAAATCAAATTAACCTTTAACATTTAATTTAACAATCTAAATTCCTTATGATTAAATTAGGAAGCCAACTCTCAAATATTTATTTAAATTTACCCTTACTTAAACTTATTTCAAGGTTCGAGTGAGAGTTCAAATTCTTTTAGAACAAGTAAATTTTAGGAATTCAATTTATTTCCCAATTATAACTCCCAACTTTGAAGTCCATTTCTTAAACAATTTCGATTGACAGGTTCGTTTTATCATTTCAAACTTAAGACCAAAATGATCCCATTTCTATAAATTCAAAATTTATTCCAAAGAATCAAAATCATGTAAAAAGTTTCAAAATAAAGTTTTAGTAATAGATATATATATATATATCATTTCAATCCACTTCTCAATTTAATCGAAATAATCCAATTAATTGTTTTATATACTGTAAATATTATATAGAATGATCGCAGGATATGTCAAAGTAAATAAACATCCAAATTATCTAAAGCACAAATCAATAGCATTCATCACCAATTTTCAAAATTCAGAACCCGTTTTATTTCAAAAATCATTTTGAAATCACTCATACATAATCCCTTATCAAATCCATACTTTTCTCTTCCAATTTAATCCACTTAACTTCCCTAAGTCAAATCTTAATCCCATCTTGAAATTTTCCAATTCCAGATTATAAGTTCAAAACTTATTTAACTTACCCTAAGTTAAATTCCAATCCATTTAAACCTACTCAATCTAATTTTTCCATCCCAAATTTAAATTCTTATTAATATCACTTCCCACTTATAAGTTCAAAAACTTATCTTCCTCTGGGTTATACATCTCATTCTAAGGGGGTTCCAGAATCCAACTCCAGTTATTTATTTCAAATCACTTTGAAATCATATATATTCACATATATATATTTATCCCATTCACACATCAAGTCATACTTTCAATTTTAAACCATTCTTGGTTTTTAACTAAAAACAATTTCCTTCGAAATTTCCAAAACACTCTTGTTTAAAACAAGATTCCTATATTCAAAAAAAATTCGAATAATATTATTCATTGTTTCCTTTAAAACTTCAAAACAATTCCAAATTTCTCTGGGTCTAGGTTTAAAATTTCATAATTTAAATCCATTTCAATTTATAAGTTATACTTGTATAAAAATTTACTTCCTTAAAGCATTTTACTCTGTTCGTCATTATTTATTCTGAAATAAACATCCTTTATTAAGACACAATACCCAATCTATGATAATTATCATAACTATAAATCATACACACCATATGTTCCATCGTAATTTACCTGAACAATATAATCAGGGTAAATTATTTCAAGTATTTTGAAAATTCTTTTAAACTTTCCAGGATTTAAATTCAGGTTTTGAATCCGTTTTTTTAAACTTAATTTATTTGTATAGTTAATCCCAACCGAAATTTATATTTGGTTATATATGTCTTACCACTTAAGTCTTATAACCTTATTTAATTTCAATAATGATAAACAATTACCTTACTATAAAATAATAATTAGAAAAATCATTGCTTTACATATCAAAATATAAGCTTACATAAAAATCATTCTTAAAACCGTTTTTATTTATCATTATATAAGCAAATTGTAGGATTGATTTCACCCTAGAGGGGGGTGAATAGGGTGATACTATTAATTATAAAAATTTAATGCGGAAGTTTATAAAATATTCTCAACGCAGATATATCAGAATAATAGCAGCACAGATAATAGAAGAATAATAAATGCAGAAATAGAACAACACAGAATTTACCAAGCTTCGGAAAAACCCTGCCTACATGCTGCCCACAAGGTTTCTACTAGAAATTAAGTAGTCAGACGCTTACACACGTAAATTTGCGACACCCGCTATCGACTTAACTCTACGCTCAAAACCCTACCACAACTCAGCCACTAAGTTGCGAATTCTCAAACTACGACATGTAGTTTGTCTCCTAGTCACACGACTAGAAATTACAATTGTTTAAAAAGGAAAATACAAATTTAAAACAATAATTTAAAAATAAAACCCTTATTTTAACTCAAGCCCAATAACAAGGCCAACCCATAATTAATCCCTAACTTTTATTTCCACTTGTATATTCAATCGGCCCGTAACTCATTTATTTCATAGTTTGATTCTTTGAGTTAAAACACAGCCGCTTCTCTTCGTTCGTTCCTCTTTTCTCTATGGAAAAATTAGGGTTTCTGGTAATTCAAAGTCGTCTCTTAAATTGATATTTGATGCTTCGATTGCTTTCTTCGGTTGATTCGTTCGCGGCTTCTCAATCTGATCGAGTTCGGCTGTAATGGTATGTGATTTGTTCCTTTTGCATTACTGGTTGGATGCTTGCTCGAACTCGATCAATGATTTGAGTTATTGATATAATCTTCTCTGTTATTGCTTGAACTCGAATGCCTTTTTGCCGATGATGTTTAGGGTTTATATAGGGTTCGAACCCCTTGATTTTCGTTCGTATATTTTATACGAATTTGTCAATTGATTTTTCCTCGGCTGTACGATTTTGCTTGGACGTTGATGATGATTTCTGACTTTTTCAATTTCATATAATTTGATACTTGATTGATACGACATCGATTTTGAACTCGCTTGTTTCCTTGATTACCACAGCTTCGATTTTGAGCTGTTCGATCTTTTCCTGGTCATTACGTCTCTAACTTTGATTTGAAACATGGCTTTCCTTGACATTGATTAACACGACTTTGACTTGATTTTGGAACTTGATCCTGTTGTGATTTTTGCATCACTGCAATCTGTACTTTTGCACTGCATTTTTTTACTATGATTCCGATACTGTACTTGATTGCTTGCATGTATATATATGCATTCATGTATGTATATATGTGCTATCATCTTGTACATCTCTGTCTGGAGTAGTTCTGCATTGTTGTGGCTATGCATTTGTTGTCACTGCATGTTTGAAACTCTATTGGTCTTTACTGCTACCACATTGTGACTGTATGTTGTGTTGCTTCGAGTTTGAAATGCTTGCAGGCTTGGAGTCTTTGTACATTTACTTTGTATTTGACTTGAGTTTCATTGATGTTAAGTTCATTTGTTTTCACGTGTACTCGAGTTGAATCCTATTGCACTACCTTTTTGTTTACTCTTACTAGAAGTGGTCTGTTTGAGTCTTTATATGACTACTCTTCTGTTGTAGTTTGACTATGCAGGATGCTTGTTATATATATATACATATACATATATGTATATATATATATATATATATATATCTGTGTGTGTATGTATGTACTGCTGCATTGATTTGAAACCGCTGCTATATCATTCCTTTGTACATTTTCTTGACCCTCTACATATTGAAGTCTTCTTGGTTCACTTTGGTATGTGCAGTTACACTTCATGTTTGAACTGGTATGGTGCAGTTTGACTATGTAGTCTGCAATGCTTGGAGATTCATGTATGGTTGCAGTCTTTAGTCTTATTGATGCATTGCATTTTTCCTTTAGTCACGGTGTATTGGTACCTGTTATTGTTTGAGGCAGAACATATTGTATATATGTCTTAGAGCTTAGGCATGTTTGCTTTATGTAGTCTGGTATAGATTTGGTTTCACATCCTCTGAGTTGCTTGTAGTTGTGTTGACTTTGTTTGCAGTTTTGCTCTTGTTTGGTTTGTGGTGCACTTGCTTGTCTGACATGTTCTTATGCTTGTGCACGTCACTTTTCATTTTGATTTCACTTGAACTTCATCTTGATTTTTGGAATTGCACCTGTGTTGAATTCAGCTAGTAGCTCGGGTTTGACCTTGTGCTCGTGTTATGACTTTATTTGTATTGCACTTGAGTTGAACCCGGCTTTTCATTTGGGTTTGACCTGCGCTCACCTATCCCTGTAACTATATCAAGTGTATATCGGTGTGCACGGCCTTGTGGCATATACAGTGATATAAGGTGTATGTCACAAGCTGTTCGTGTAAGATGAATTCAAAATTAAATGATGACGAACAACCCAAATAACCGAGGCAAATATTATTTTCAAAATCCACATTTTATTTTATACTGCAAAAATATTTTCTTTTCGATTTTACTGCGTTAGTGTGTATTTTTGCAGATTGCTCAGATGCTGGATTCAATTTTGAATGAAGTTGAAGATAAATTATGAGTGAATGAGCGATATGTAGTGAGGACATTTGTAAATGAGAGGTTGTGATGTAATTGAATTTATATTGTAATCAAAATTGTGTATGTATAGTGAGAGCTCGAATTTGTTCTATTCAAAATTGTAATAAATATTTGTTTGAATAAAATATCAATTTGAATTTAAACTCTATGTTATTTATTTTATTCAGTAAATATTTATTTAATCATGTGAAAAATAAAATAGTACATTAACAAATACATTTAAATGAGTATATATATGTTTATTATCATCAAACAAAAATCATATACTCGCATATTCAACAATCTCCCCGTTTTGATGATAACAAATATATATTTAAGATTTTGAATTTGTTAAATGTATTTGAACATTCAATTTGCTCCCCCTATTTGAATGCTTCCTGTCTACACAAAGCTCCCCTTCATATATGCATACAATTAAAAATATGCAAATGAGCCTAAATGCAAATAGAAAATATTTGACCTTTATTTGTCAAAATCTTAACTTTTCTCTCCCCCTTTTGTTATCAACAAAAGAGTAATAGTGACAGAAAAATAGAGAATAAAGTGATAGACATTAATACAACACTAAAACTCAATCGAATATAAATATTAAATTTGAATAAAAAATCAAACAAAAATCATAAATACTCTATTAGGTGCATATTCCACTTTGGAATGATAGGAATAATGTCATTATTTTAAACCATATAGCTGTGTCTATTTGTGGTATATTTATATCAGGAATTTGAATATCTACTAACCATGCATAACCATTAGGACTTTTAAATGAGACTAGTAGTATTCCAATTTTATTTAAAAAATGAATTCAAGTATCTTCTAACCACGCATAACCGTGAGGACTTTTAAATGGGATTAGAACCAACTTGTTTATTTAATAAATCAATTTTGATATGCATTCCATACATGCATAACTGTGAGGACATTTAAATGAGCATGGAAGCACATAATCAAAAATTCCAAGTAATTCACCCATGCATAACCGTGAGGACTTTTAAATGAGAGTGAATACTTAGGTTTTTTTAAATATAAAATGAAAAACGAATGATTCCTGTTTAAATCACCATATATTGACATACTATAATGGATTTTGATGAGTGATGGTTGAAAGAAATATGATAGAAATAGAAATGGTCATGGAATTTTTACCAACAAAAAGTTTTATAACTCTTGTTTAAATTTCTAAAGAAATTTACTAATTATACTGTCTCGAGTTATAGTATATGATAAATATCAACACTCATCACTTTTTCAATCACTATTTATCTTTTTGATAATTAGTAGGAAGTTAGATTAGTCAATGTAGCCATTTAAGCTCAAATTCAAAATTAATTATCAAATCAAATTTTCAAAATGACTAATCTGAAACATGGTCAAAAATGATTTTGTAGAAGGGGTTTTATAAAAAATTCTGCTATTTGAAAATATTTGAAATGAAAAAATGTAGATATTTTCTTTAAAAAAACGATGCAGTTACTAAATGTCTCAACAAAAATCACGTTCCATTAGTAATTTTTCTATCAACTAGATTACCAGTTTAATCTGCATCTGAATTTCTCTTTCACTCAAGATTATCATTAATTGAATGTTATAGACCAGACCGTGAAATTTTCAACAATTTCTTGAAATCCTTTTTTCAACTTTTTAAATGAATATTCATTTGAATTTTAATTGAAGCCATGCCAATAAACAAAATCGTGAATATAATGTCAAATTTAGAAACCGTAGGATAAACAAATATATTTACGTGTGCCAAGATTAATAATCAGTCAATAAGATACCATCATTAGTCTAAACCAATTTATATGAAGTAATTTAAAACTCTAGAGATGCATGTAGTGTTCTCGGTATGAAAAAAGTACAATTGGCTAACAATTTTGAAAAAGTAAGAATCAACATCATCATTTATTTCATCATCACATTACTGGCTGATTTAATTCAGACTACGGTGCAGATTATCACATTTAATATATTGTTCATAATATACCATTACCTGTTTTACCTTTACGATAATTTTTCGTAGTTGCCCATTATGATTCTGTCACCTTTATACTAGGCTAAGGAACTTTGCTTTGTCGCTCTTGTGTCCCTGGAACAGCCAGAATCCAAGTAACACTATTGTAGTTCCTTAGCTTGCCACCACTCGCACACGATAAAATATTTTTATGACCTATTTGTTTTTATAGGTCCATGATTGTTAATGACAGAATATTTTAAAATAATTTTGTGGAGACCCAAAACTATTCATATATGTTCCTTTCGGCACCCAAATTTGTTTAAATTTGAGAGATTTTATATTTGTGCCTTTTGGAACCCAAATTGGTATAGTTTTCACATGTTTGGGTCTATACCAACAATTGTTTTGATCATGTCCAAATTTTCTACAAATTGTGCACATTGAATTAACTTGATTAATTTTTGTTAATAGGTTCAGATTGATTATATCCAATTCATTGTCTGACTGTAATAACAGTTTGTTTCCCTAAGAGCATATTCAACGATTTTTACTTTTGGAAAATTTATCTAAAGTCGTTGACAGTTGTTGGACTTGTGTTTTGAGAGATTCATTTTCGTTTAATAATTATGTGCGCTTTTTAATTGAATTTTCCCTTCTTGTATTTTCACTTTCTTTCTAAATCAGAATTTCATTTTCTAGCGATTTAATTTTTAGTTCTGATTTTTTAATCTCTTCTTCGAATGTTGGACACTTATCAACTTAGGGATCCTACTTTGATAGGCTTTAACTAATTGGTTAATTTATTTATATAAATCTGTCAAAGTATCTTTTTATGATTTAAGTTTGGCATACTTCTCCCTAAGTTGTTCAAAACAGCCATTTACTTCGTGGAAATATATAAGTAATTCTGAGTGAGTGAGTTTTGATACCTCGCTTGGCTCATCATCGTCGCTATCAGTTATATTACCTTGAAGAAATATATCTGCTTTCTCACTCTCACTGCTAGTACTTTTATTATCTTCATCACTTGTATTCCACGTGGCTGCAAAATTTCTCCTTTTTGATTTCTTTTCAAAGTAGTGTCAATTTTGAGGACAATTGGGCTTGATGTGTCCAGGTTGGTTGCACTTATGACAGATGGTTTCTTGCTGTTCTGTGTTATCTAGAACTTTGATTATTCTCTTTTTTAATTTTTGATTTAGAGCTGAACTTCTGTATTTTCGGTTCCACTTTTATTCTCTTTACTACCATTTCCAACTCTGCTGCTCCATCATCATCATCATCATCATCATTACTTTCAGTTGTTCCTTTGAGAGCTATTAATTTCTTTCGAGCATCTCCTCCTTCACGCTCTTCCTTGAATTTCATTTCTAACTCATAAGTGGTGAGATTTCCGATGAGTTCTTCAACTTTGATTTGTTTTAAATCTTTCGATTCTTGAATGGCAGCCACTTTTGCTTCAAAACTTCGTGGAAGGACTCTGAAGATTTTTCGGATTATTTCCAATTTCGTGTATGATTTTTCGAGAGCTTTTGATTTGTATACAATGTTGGAAAGCCGTCCATACACATCTTAACATTTTCTTCCTTGGCCATTGTAAAATTCTCGTATTCGCTACTCAGCATGGCAAGGTGAGATTCCTTGACTTGAGATGTTTCTTCATGAGTCATTTCTAGTGTGTGCCATATTTCCTGCGCGGTTAGACAATGTGAGACACGATTAAATTCAAACTAATCTAATGAAAAAATAATCGAATTCATAGCTTTGGAATTAGCATTCTGTAACTTATTTTCTAGATCTGTCCATTGATCCTTCATTTTTTATTTATTTCCTGATTATTTACAATTATAGTTGGTGCTCTATACCCTTTCTCAACAATATCCCAAGCGTCAATGGTTTTCAGAAAAATTTCCATCCTATTTTTCCAGTAAGCATGTTCACCATTGAACATTGGTGGTCTAACTATGGACTGACCCTCTGGAAAGGCATTAATAAAAGAATCCATTTTAAAAATTCAATTTTTTTTAAAACTAAAATTGGTTTTTGAAAAATCATTTTTTAAAAAACAAAAATGGATTTTGTTCCTAGCTCTGATACCACTTGTAAGATCGATTTCACCCTAGAAAGGGGTGAATAGGGTGATACTATTAATTATAAAAATTTAATGAAGAAGTTTATAAAATATTCTCAATACAGATATATCAGAATAATAGCAGCACAGATAATAGCAGAATAATAAATGCAAAACAACACAGAATTTACCCAGCTTCGGCAAAACTATGCCTACATGCTGCCCCAAGATTTCTACTAGAAATTAAGCAGTCAGACGCTTACACACGTAAACTCGCGACACCATCTATCGACTAGCCTCAACTCTACGCTCAAAATCCTTCCACAACTCAGCCACTGAGTTGCGAATTCTCAAACTACGCCACGTAGTTTGTTCCCTAGTCACACGACTAGAAATTACAATTGTTTAAAAAGGAAAATACAAATTTAAAAACTATAATTTAAAAATAAAACCTTTACTTTAACTCAAGCCCAATAACAAGGCCGGCCCACAATTAATCCTTATCTTTTGTTTCCGCTTGTATATTCAATCGGCCTGTAACTCATTTATTTCTTTGTTCGATTCTTTGAGTTAAACCATAGCCACTTCTCTTCGTTCGTTCCTCTTTTCTCTGTGCGAAAATTAGGGTTTCTGGGTAATTTGAAGTCGCCGTTTAAATTGATATTTGATGCTTCGATTGCTTTCTTCGGTTAATTCGTTCGTGGCTTCTCAATCTGATCGAGTTCATCTATAATGGTATGTGATTTGTTCCTTTTTCTTTACTGGTTGAATGCTTGCTCGAACTCGATCAATGATTCGAGTTATTGATACAATCTTCTCTGTTATTGCTTGAACTCGAATGCCTTTTTGCCAATGATGTTTAGGGTTTATATAGGGTTCGAATGCCTGGATTTTCGTTCGTATGTTTTATACAAATTCGTCAATTGATTTTTTCTCAGCTATACGATTTTGCTTGGACGTTGACGATGATTTCTGACTTTTCAATTTCGTATAATTTGATACTTGATTGACTCGACATCGATTTTGAACTCACTTGTTTCCTTGATTGCCACGGCTTCGATTTTGAGCTGTTTGATCTTTTCCTGGTCATCACGTCCCTGACTTTGATTTGAAACACGGCTTTCTTTGACATTGATTAACATGGCTCTGACTTGATTTTGGAATTTGATTCTGTTGTTATTTTGGCATCACTGTAATATGTACTTTTGCACTACATTTTTTTACTATGATTTCGATACTGTACTTGATTTCTTGCATGTATATATATGCATTCATGTATGTATATATGTGCTATCATCTTGTACATCTCCGTCTGGAGTAGTTCTGCATTGTTGTGGCTATGCATTTGTTGTCACTGCATGTTTGAAATTCTGTTGGTCTTTACTACTACCACATTGTGACTGTATGTTGTGTTGCTTCCAGTTTGAAATGCTTGCAGGCTTGGAGTCTTTGTACATTTACATTGTATTTGACTTGAGTTCCATTGATGTTAAGTTCATTTGTTTTCATGTGTACTTGAGTTGAATCCTATTGCACTGCCTTTTTTTACTCTTACAAGAAGTGGTCTGTTTGGAGTCTTCATATGACTACACTTCTGTTGTAGTTTAACTGTGCAGTATGCTTGTTATATATATATGCATATATATATGTATATATATATGTATATATATATATATGTATATGTATATATGTATGTATTGCTGCATTGATTTGAAACTGCTGCTATATCATTCCTTTGTACATTTCCTTGACCCTCTACATATTGAAGTCTTCTTGCTTCACTTTGGTATGTGCAGTTATACTTCATGTTTAAACTGGTATGGTGCAATTTGACTATGTAGTCCGCAATGCTTGGAGAATCATGTATGGTTGCAGTCTTTAGTCTCATTAATGCATTGCATTTTTCCTTCAGTCATGGTGTATTGGTTCCTGTTATTGTTTGAGGCGGGACATATTGTATATATGTCTTAGAGCTTGGGCATGTGTGCTTCATGTAGTCTGGTATAGATTTGGTTTCACTGTACTTGATCCTCTGAGTTGCTTGTAGTTATGTTGACTTTTTTGCGGGTTTTCTCTTGTTTGTTTTGTGGTGCACTTGCTTCTCTGACATGTTCTTGTGCACGTCACTTTTTATTTTGATTTCACTTAAACTTCATCTTGATTTTTGGAATTGCACCTGTGTTGAATCCAGCTAGTAGCTCGGGTTTGACCTTTTGCTCGTGTTATGACTTTATTTGTATTGCACTTGAGTTGAACCCGGCTTTTCATTTGGGTTTGACCTGTGTTCACCTGTCGCTGTAATTTTATCAAGTGTATATCGGTGTGCACGACCTTGTGGCATATACAGTGATAAATGATGTATGTCACAAGCTATTCGTGTATGATGAAATCAAAATTAAATGATGACGAACAACCCAAATAACCGAGGCAAATATTATTTTCAAAATCCACATTTTATTTTATACTGTAAAAATATTTTCTTTTCAATTTTACTGCGTTAGCGTGTATTTTTGCAAATTGCTCAGATGTTAGATTCAATTTTGAATGAAGTTGAAGATAAATTATAAGTGAAGAGCGATATGTAGTGAGGACATTTGTAAATGAAAGATTGTGATGTAATTGAATTTATATTGTAATCAAAATTGTGTATGTATAGTGAGAGCTCGAATTTGTACTATTCAAAATTGTAATAAATATTTGTTTGAATAAAATATTTGTTTGAATCTAAACTCTGTGTTATTTATTTTTTTCAGCAAATATTTATTTAATCATGTGAAAAATAAAATAGTGCATTAATAAATACATTTAAATGAGTATATATATGTTTGTTATCATCAAACAAAAATCATATACTCGCATATTCAACAAAAATAACAAGTACGCCCTCATATTTTACTCTCAACTCATTCTAGGGTACTACCGACCATATCTCTAATGAGTAATCCCCACCAGAGCCAAGGTTCTCGCTTAACCTTCAGCTCTGATACCAAGTGTAATGGCCCGAAGATTTTCGACCTCGAAAACCGACACTAATACGTTCACTGTATAGTGTGCTGAACAATCGAGAGCTGGAAATACCAGACTGTTGGGGTTAAGAAGAAAAGGAGGTAGAAGAAGAAATAGAAACAACAACACAGAATCTCACAATCGCAGCGGAACAAAATATAATATAAAAATAGCAGCATTTTATACATAGAAAAGCTGTAACTATCAATATATATACAAAATATCAGAGTACAACAAATCTGGACAGTTATAATAACTTGTCCTCAACTACTGCCTCTACAGTCCATAAAACACAGCGGAATCTAATCAATACGTCTCTGCCATCCAGCGTGTCTCCGGATTCCAAAGCTTTCCTAACCTGAAAATTTGTAATACTCGGTTTGACCCGAGCATTACAATAAAGTAACACCCGGGTCAGGCTGGAAACCAGTATGAGTAAACCCATTAAATTTGACATTCTTAAGTTATAATGCTTCCTTGAAAACCAAGGCAACCCGTACGTCACTATGAATTCCATCTTGTTATAGCCAAATACTTGTTACACTTGTAACGCCCCACTCCGAGACCCACTCTAGTAAAGAGTATTACGGAGTAATATCGTCTACTAGAACGGAGAATAGAGTATAATGGAAGCGACCATATGTAATCAAGCTATAAGTATCTACTGAATACGTCGAATAGGTGGTTTTCTTTTCTCAAGTGGTTCGACATATCCAATAGATATTTATAACGAAACTACAATGGCTAAGGAAAATAGGTTCAGAACAAACATAATACGAAATGATAACATCATCATCACAGAACAGTCACATAACAGTCACAGAACATAGGTACAATACATCGTCAATACAGATCCAAGTATCAAAAGGTGGGTACAAAGCCACCGCTCACATATGTGAGTCAAAAATATATACATAAGAGTCTGAAATAACAGAGTAGCGGAATAGTGGACAAATAAAAAGAGCTATCTATCAGCATAGCAGATAATGTCCAAGCGGAAGCACAGAAAGCTAAGTCCAGAGACCTAACCTGAAACAACTCGGTCTGACCCGAGCGAAAACACTCGGGTCAGGCTAGCTAAATAATCAGTAATAACGGAGATATATAAT
Source organism: Allium cepa (assembly GCA_030765085.1). NCBI lineage: Eukaryota > Viridiplantae > Streptophyta > Magnoliopsida > Asparagales > Amaryllidaceae > Allium > Allium cepa. The sequence goes on along the minus strand of CM060932.1, from coordinate 876,406,751 downwards.
AATGCAGTACATAAATAAAACAGTACTTCTCCAAAGAGAAGAGTAATATGGACTACATGAATATAATGACGATCCCTAATCATTAATAAACAGTAAAAATCTCCAAAGAGAATACAAACACCAAAGTGTTTAATAAATAAAATCGCCTCATATCATCGGCGTAGCCAAAGCTATATAAAGTTGCCCATAGGCAATAATCCCAAGAGTGACCAGAGTCAGTAATCAATGCCCAAGCAAAGATCGATGCTCTAAAGAGCAATAGAGATATACTGAAAAGTCAATGAAATCAAACACTAAAAAGCAGTGTCCAGAGACACTGTGAATCCACAAGGTAATCGCACTTACATCGTATGGTTCCATAGAACCAACACCGAATGGCGATACTCGAATGGATATAAAATCATCAGATAATACAAATATTGCACGTGCACCGACCAGAGTCGTTGTTGCCAAGTACTGTAGAATTGTGATCGATCACTCGCACAGATGCGGAACGCGCGATACGGCGAGATCCTTCCCAGAAGGATAAAGGCCCAGAGACGCACGCCGAAAAATAAATTGCTCCATAGAGCAGGTGTCCAGAGATGGTTGCCCAGAGGCGTGGTGACCCAGAGGTCCAGTACTGGCCGCCCAGAGGCTAATGTGTCACTAACTTCTTGGAGAGGAACCCGTAAAGTGTTAACAATGAGTCTCATACCCCACGTTCGCACTAAACGGTTTACTAACCAATAGCAAGCTCACACTCCAAACAATAAAAAGTCCACCTCGTATCATCGGTAAATTAGACCCAAAGGTCAAAACGATCAACCGAATAGGTCGGGGATTAACCGGAAAGAAAATACACACGGTTCCATAAGCCGGAGATTTCCTAACCGTTTAAGCACCTTTCCACTTCGCTCGACGTGCTAAAAAGTGAGTGTGAGATTTTTATTGTAGAAAATAATGGTGCGAAACAGATTTTAATTGATTTTGAAATCACTTTAAAACGGTCTTTTGAAAAGTCTCCTATTATGGAGTAATTAATTTAATAATTAAAAATAATATTATATAATAATTTTCAAAAGTCATTTTGGAGTGAAAATTCCTTTTAAATCCTTTTTATAAAGCCCGTGTACGAAATCCAGGGACAAATCTCAAAGAAATCGACGAAAACTAGAAAATCATCAAAAATATTCTAAGTGTTTGAAACCATTCAAAAACTGTTGCAAACCCAAGTTCGGAAATTTATTTGGACCAGCAAACTGTGTCCAAATGGCATGAAAACTGGTAGGCATGTAGTCCGACATCCCTACTTTAAGATGCAAAAAGAATTTCTGGATTCCGAGTTGAGACGAAGTGGAAGAGACGTCTCAAAGTTGAACCCAGAAAAAGATTCACACTGTTTTCCAACAGCGACCAGAGTCTAACTTTGGCACGAAAATCGGAGTACCAAACGAACTCCAATGTTGCCCAAATTTACCAAAGACGGAGTTCGCAACTCCACCTTTCCAACGAGACCAAAAACGTCGAATTCCGATGCGAACGTGGTGGCATCGCGAAGTGGCGCTCAAAAGCTGAAAACAGAGGTAATGTTTGATATTTTTTTTTTGGTGGACGCGGGCCCGGCCCGCGTCAGTCCGCCCCAGCCCGCGCGGGCTGGAGGGCTTGGGCCCGCCCCCAGCCCGCACGGGCTGGGGGTACTGGGCCCGCCCCAGCCCACACGGGCTGGGGACTTGGGCCGCACCCCAGCCCACTGCGGGCTGGGGTCTGTGGCCCGCCCCCAGCCCTGGCGGGCTGGGGGCCTGTGCGCGCCCGGGCTGCGCCCGGGCTGGGGCCTGGGTGCAACCCAGGCCTGTCCTGGTGCACCCAGAGCCTATTCCAGCCTGTTTCAGGCTGATTTCAGCCTAAATATTTCCAGCAAGCATATTTTTGTGTTTTTGGTGATTTTGGGTTGTTTTTTTTCTTCAGTTTTTGGCATTAAAAAAATCACTAATAACAATTACTAATTACCATATAATGATTATTACACTAATTTAAAGGAAACCAAGGCCAAAGCTTATCTTTAGAACTAGCAATAATTACTAATCAATAGTAATTACCTTAATGAAGCAAAGTATCAAATGGTTTGATTGCACAATATCAAGCAAGCCAAACTCATTAACCCCAAAGCAAAGATCAAGAGGCTTCAAAGGACCCAAAATCAACAAAAAAAACAAAATAATGATTACAACAAGATGGTAGAGATAAATAGTGATTAAGATGGATTAGAGAATAGGGGAGATTGCATTACCTTTCAAAGATTAAACTATTTAAATTATGAAGAGAAGGAGATGGAGCTTCTAAAGGGAGGCCATTAATTATGTTTAGATCTAGGTTTAGGAATTTATGAAGAGGAGGGTTAGGGTTTATGGGAGGGGTTTGAGATATTAAATAGGAGTGGGTTGGTTAATGGGTCATGGTAAGAGGTTTTAAAACCCATTAGGACTTAGTTTATTTTCCTAAGGTTATCATGTGAACAAAATCCTAAGAAGCATCCTAGTTTTAATTAAAACTATATAATTGCTCATTTGGCCCATTAACCTATAATCACATAAAAAAAAATTCCCCATTTCAACCCAAAAGTATTTTAATTTGCGAACCAATTGCAAATTTAAATTCCCAAAAATTTGTTTAGCCCCCTTTTTAACTTAAAATCATAATTTTTAACTTATCATTCGGTAATTGCAATCTCAGGGTTGTTACAACACTAATCATTGATATTTAAAATAATATCTAAGTACTATTACTTAACTTAAATAGCCAGATTTATTTAATTTTATTCAATTCCAGCATATTTGACTCTCTAATCAAATCCGTAAAGATTTGTAGTACTTGTTATATCGAAGTGGTTCCAAATATCGCTGATATTCGATCTCGGTCTCTTTGACTTCAAGCAATAAAAAATTTAAAAAAAGTAAACTGTTTATTATTTGGGGTGGCACTATTCAAATATGGGAATTTATTTTAGATATTTATTTCAAATAAAACGTATCATCATTTTTAAATTTATTATTTAACTCACCTGACCACTTAATGGCACAGGCAAGCATAATTAGAGTAAATGCCCAATATAGATCGTTAACCAAATTAACGATCTATGACCATACCAACAATTTCACATCAGTATTTATTTACCTTAATCAACTGAAATCTACTTCTACCTTAATTCAAATTAGTTATAATTTAAGGGAATTATATGATAATTTATCTCTAGTTAATTTAAAATTAACATTCTGTTTAATATTTGACTTTGATAATTCATATAAGTTTTAAAGTCAACTGACAACAAAATCAATTACCCATTTAATTTACAAAATATCATTACTTGGAATTATGGTTTTAAAAGACAATAGTTTTTAGTTAAAAGAGACGAAATATAAAATATCATATAAATGTGTACATATATATTCCATTACTTTTCTTTTTTCCTATTTTATTTATTATATTTTTTCTCTCATTTCCTTTCCATTTTCCTTTTCTTCTTTCTATTTTTCTTTTCCTTTATTCTTTCTTTCTATTTTTCTTTTCCTTTATTCTTTCTTTCTTTATTTTTTTTCCTTTATTCTTTCCTTTATTTCCTTTATCTTATTATTTCTTCTTCCTTACTTATCTCTTTTTTTCCTTATCTTTTCTTATCCATTCCTCTAGGCCCAAACCTGGCCCGTCACACTTCTTCCCTTCCCCTTCCTATGCTTTTCCCATTTTCTTTTTCTTTTCATTTAATCTTTCCATCGAATCCAGTGCACGTGCACATGTCCACCGTCGCCTCCCCCTCGCTACCAACCATCGCCCCTAGTCATTTGCAATTCCCACATCCACTATGCCATAGAGAACAAACACTAAAACCCACTGCCCAAAGTTTGAACCCCCATGCAACCTGGAAAGAAAACGACGTCCACCCAAAATCGCCTCCTTCCACCACCACGAACCGCCATCATCCCCCACATTACGCCAGAATACGCATCACCATCTCCACTAGCTTTTCCCGCACCTGCGCACGTCTATCACCCCTTCTCTTCATCGCCTCAGATCAAAAACCGTAGCCAACCCAACACCCCTTAAACCCTAAATCGACCTCGTTTGGCCACCGCACTTCACCAGAATTTGCCACGCCATTTTTCTTAGGTGTGCCTCCACCCAAGCTTCCTCCATACCAACTGCTTGCCATAAAACCAACCACCTTGCTGGAATTCGTCGAAAAACCAAACCTCGTTCATCTTTCCCTACCCCATTCGACCACCACTTAAAAATTCCCAAACCACCACTGAAAATCATCATTTTCGATTACTAAAAAGTTCATGTAGTTAATTTATTTGTTTATGAAACTTGAGTTGTTGTCATATAAAAATGCCTCGCTATAAATTATATTCTTCTCCTCCTATGTTTCAATATAACCAATGAAACAAATTTTAAAAAAAATATAATTAAAGACAATCACTTCTGCTTTTGGAACCATAAATTAAAATTGAATAGAAAATGTGAAATTGATTTTTGAAACTAGGGTTTTTAACCTTTTAAACAAAATAAAACATGACAGAGAAGTCTGAGGGAAGTATGCAGAGTTCTTGAGCTTGAATGATGGTACCCAGGTAGGTTTTATGTATTCGTACTTAATTACCATGAATTAATCCAAGATTTTAACTTAAAAATCACAATTATACACACACACATGTTATATCCCGTAAAACACAATCAAAAACGTTTACTCACTTGCTCATAACAGAGGGGACCAATTGCTGCCTGTTTGCTCCCGCCTTAGGCTTTTAGTTGCTTATTTTTCTACCAGACTTTTAAATTCAGCTTATCCCTTTTTTTAAAAACGAAGATGTATATATGAAAGAAAACAAAGCAGAGGATTAATAAATGGAAAGGGTGAGTACAAGAAGGCTGACTCCTTTTGTCCATGTACAGGTTTTCTCTTGTCTTTTATTTTCATTTTTTTGAAATGTTGACTTGATTTAGATATAAAATTGACTTGATTTATATTAGACTTTTTGATTTTATTTTTAACATGATTATATGTTTTGTAAGCTTGAAAGGATATGCATTTCTGAGGTTGTCCCCTATTGTGTTTACAAAAACTTTTATTTGGTTTGATATATATTATTTTCTATGAACCTAAACACATATGCTCGACCATATATATATATATATATATATATATATATATAAAGTGGAGATGGCAAGGGTATTTAAAATGAAGAGATTGAGGGTACAAGAAGGCTGCAGCCTTGTTTATGTGCAGGCTAGTTTTACTTCATTTTTTTTCTTGACTTTGATTTTATTTTTGACATTGATTTTGAAATATGTTAATGATGTCTCCTTGTATGCCTACATAAGCATATATACATACTTCATATCTATATATACTGACATACATTTCATTACATATATGTTTATACATCTCCATATTTACAAATACCATGTACATTTGTGCTTATGTATATAAAACTATTACATCTACATTTCTATATACGTATGCTTAGGCCTTTTTTTTTGAAATGGTACTTTATATACAACAAATCATTGGGACAACATATCCCGTGTCAATAAACGTTCGAAAGCAAGTTTCGAACTTGTGACTTCTTGCACCAAAGACGAATCAATTAACCACTTGGACAATGGTGCTTGTCATACTTAGGCATATTTTATCTTTACATATATATATATATATTCATATTTACACATACACCTTAACTTATGTATATTTATCTTATTTTATTTTTCCATCACGAAGCTTTTCCACTCATGAACAGAGACGGAGCCAGGATTTAATTTTGACTTGGGCTAATAAAAAGATATGAAAGAAATGAAAAATAAAGCTAAATAATATAAAAAATTGCAACAACTAATTTTTAATCATGTCTAGTGAAAGCTTACAAAAACATGATACATTCATGTATATTTCATGCGTGACTTAGATAAATACAAAAGGTAGACACGCTAATTTAGACAAGTTGTACTCTACGCTCTTTACGTGAGTTGAAGTCACAAACTAACGAATCCAAATCAATATCTTCAGCAAGTTCCCTTTCTATATTGATAATCATGCAATCCTCAAGAAAATCATCACCCATTTTGTTACGTAGAATACTTTTAACATTTTTCATAGCCGAAAAAGCTCGCTCCGCCGTTGCCGTGGAAACTGGAAGAGTTAAAATAAGACGAATCAATCGATCAACCACATAATAAATGTCGTTCTTTCTTGTCTCAAATAATTGTTTGGACAACTCGGAGATAGTTGATAGATTTTGAAAACTTGGATGAGATGGAATATCAAGCTCATAATGTTGTAGTTGATACTTTAATATATTTATCTCTTGGAATGTGAAATCTTGCGGGTAATACTTCTCCGCTAGAATATAAATGTCATCAATTTTTAACGATCTATAAGCATCTCTTGGATCCAAAGCAGTGCTAAGGATTAGTAGCTCCATTGCTCCTTCACAGAATCTAGTGTTCAACTCAATTATTTGAAAATCAATAGCAGCATTAAAGATGTCAATAATATTAATATCTTCATGTTGTTGACAAGAGCGAGATGTGCCAAATTTGTAAGACATATTCATATCGGGTATGTCAATGAAACATTTCTAACAAAATTCTTCCACTTTCTTCAAGAAAGCAAGCCAACCTTTGTCTCTTAGCTTTTGAAGGAGTGTTTTTGTAGTGGTGACAAGATTCATAGCATTTACAATATCTTGTGCTTTTAGTTGAAGAGATTTACAAAGCACATCCGTGATACTTAATATCTCATTCAACAAATGAAGAATGAAAACAAACTCAAATGAAGTCATAGCGAGGTAGGCACCTTTTGCTTCAGCACGTTTATTTGGTTTCAAGTCTCGACTTTCCCATATGTTCTTAATTGTATCACAGGAAGGAGAAAAGAGATCAATTAAACTACTTACAGAACTCAAATGAGAGCGCCAACGGGTAGCTCCATCTCGTTGTAATGTCTTAAGTTGGTTAGCTCCACGGCCTGTTTTAATTTCACCAAGTGCTACTTTATTGGCAATCTCTGCTTCTTGACTTGATTGCAATTCGCTATGACGCTTAGGAGAAGCATCAACAAGGTTAACAATAATATTCAATTTTGAAAAGAATAACCAAATATCTTGAACATCTTTTGAAGCAGAAACCAATGCAAGTTGTAGTTGATGGGCAAAACAATGTACACAATATGCATATGGGCATTCTTTTAGGAATAATGCTTGCAAACCGTTCCATGCTCCTCTCATGTTGCTTGCACCATCATATCCTTGTCCTCTTATTTTATTAATTCCAAGATTATAAAGAGAAAGACCTTTTGATATTTCATTCTTCAAAGTCAATGATATGGTATCTTGAACACTAACAATCCCAAAGAAACGTTTTTGAACTAAACCACCATTATTAACAAATCTTAAGACAATAGCCATTTGCTCTTTGGTAGAAGTGTCTTGTGCTTCATCAACCAAAATACAAAAATTTCCATCTCCAACTTCTTCTCGAATTTTATTTTTTATTTTATTACCTAAAATAGTTAAAATTTCCTTTTGAATAGTAGGCGAAGTATACTTTGCATTTCCCGGAGCATTTTCCAATACCACTTTAGATATATCTTCACTACATTTTGCCGAGTTCTTTATCAACTCAATAAAGTTTCCACGATTTTTAGATTTAAGAGATTCATCATTACCTCCAAAAGAGCATGATTGCAAAGCAAGCCATCGGGCGCATTCAATAGATGTTTTAAGGCGTAGTTGATTTCTCTCAACCATTTCTTTTGATTGTGCATCATCAAATACTCTTTTGATATGCAAAGAAGGATTCATTAAATCATCTGCGGCCTTAATGGCACACAAATAGGATGAATCCAACCCTCCTACATGTTGCAAAAATGCACAATTAACTCCTCCCACTCTTTTCCAACTTTGAAACCCATCAACTGTAAATGATGCACGTGTTGGCGGATTACTTTCAAATAAGAAACAATATAAACAAAAAACCATATTGCATTCAATCGAATATTCAATCCATGGATATTTTTTAAACCAACTACTTTGAAACCGGCGGAGTTATTTTCCATCTTTTGTTGGTGGATAAATGTCAAGAAGTGGTTGAAATGGTCCTAATCTAAGATATTTTCTCTGAATTTCATCTCTATCATTTACATGTTCTTTCCATATTTGTTGACGCCTCCCCGGATCTCTTGTAAAATGATCTCCGCCATTATCTACTATGATTCTTTGCATTTTGCAAGGACGTTATTCGGTAGAGCTTGTAGAAGTTTCATTTTTTGTATCCAAAGTGTTATCTCCTTTTAACTTGTAAAACGACAACAAAGTTTTGCTAGATTTTGAGTTTGACATTACCTAAAAAAAATACCTAAGTTGCATAAGTTTTTTTTAAAATAAAATCAAAAATAAATGAAACACATTAATTTTTGGTTTCTAACAATTGACATGAACATAAAATTAAATCACACACAGTAACAATTATGCTAATAAAAAATTAGGGTTTTATATTTTAGTTCTCTAATAGTAATTTTGACTACATCAAAAGAAAGGTAATACATTCAACAAATTGTTTCAATTGAATGGAATAAAAAGAATGAGCAAACTAGGATGAAAATTGATTACAATATGACAAATAATTTGAAGTTTGCAACAATTTTATGAATATAAGATGAGACATTAATGAAAAAAAGGGAATTAGAACAAAAAAAATGATAAATTTACCACAAAGACAGCAGCTTGAAGCCTTGAACGGATCAAAGATGGCCGCTTGAACAACTGAATGAAATTTCTGTTGCCTGTGCAGCTGTGCTGAGAAGAAAAGTAAAAAGTAACGTGTGTAATTAATTGATTGCCGAGTAGGAGTTTGATATCGATTGAATGAATGCATAGGTAGTGGACCAGTGGTAAGTGGGTACTGGGTTCTAATTATATTGAGCTGAATAATACATACTATTTTTTTAAGAAAATAGCACCCGGGCTGCAGCCCTGGTAATGTTGTGCATACATCCGTCCCTGCTCATGAATATATATATATATACATATATATATATATATTTACAATATTTTTATAATACACACACATAATTACTTATATATGTATATATTTTCTAACATCATAAAGTTTGTATATATTTACCTATATATATATCTATGGATATTTTATCTTAATTTAAATAGCGGAGTTCCTAAATACATATAATTTATTTTTCTATAGGATTTATAGATTTTATAATGCAATATTCAATGTAGCTTTTAATTCAATTTATCTTTATTCAGATATTTTAATCGTCAGAAATTTATTTATTCGATCAATAAAATTAATATTTGGATAATTTAAATCAGTTAATTATCCAATTAACAGACGTAAAAAATCCGGGTAGTTACAGAAAGTTAGATGTTTGTGTGATTTTGTGTTTAAATTGAGTTTGATAGCTTATGTTGTTCAAAACAAATAGGCTATGCTCAGTCATATGAATCACTAATTACCTCTTCATCTACATATGATCTTGGTAATGGAAGCGGATTTAGAATCAAAATTTGATAGTTTATGTTTCTAATTCAATAGTTAATAAGGCATGCTTAATATAGATTTTACTTTTAATTTCATGTCATTTTCATTAAAGTTAGTAAGTGGGTTAGAGGGTGCATTAAAGTTTGATGGTTTAAGTGTGTTAATTAATAACACAATTAGGCCATGCTTATAATAAATGCATTAACTAAACTCACAAATGATCAAAAAGAGATCATAATTTCATTATGTTGATTTATGTGATCATGAGAGGGGATTTGCCTCTAAATTGCTCTTTAATCTCATATTTTTATTCTCTTTAGTTTTAGCTTGTTTTTATTTTAGTTAGTTAACAATCTCTCGACTTTGGTTTAATTTGATTGAATAAAATTTTATAATCATAAAAATTCCATGTAGATCGACCCGTACTCACATACGTACTACAATCGTATACCGTGTGCTTGCGGTTAAATGTTAATTTGAAATTTGTCAACTATTTTCTAAACCGATAGAAAACTAGCCGTTAAACAAGTTTTTGGTGTCGTTGCCGGGTACTTGTTTTGATTTTAATTTTCTATTCTTCGGATTATTTTTCTTTTGATTTTTGTGTATTTTTGTTGTGTGTTTGCAATTAAAAAAATATATTGCACGTTTGTATGATTGTTGTTGGCTTTTGTTTGTGTGCATGTTGTTGTAGTTGTTTAGTTTGTATGCATTTCCATATTTAAAAAAGAAAAAGAGAAAAAAACACATTTTCTAAAAAAAATTATTCACATTTGAATTTTCATTGTTACATTTACATCTTTCTTTTTCTTTCATTTTTTATATACATTTACAAGAAAAAAGAAAAAAGAAAAACAAAACTGCACTGTGCATTTCATTGTTCTCTGATTTTCTGCATTGCACTATCACTTCTTCAACAGTGAAACAACCACACTCTCTACATTCCCCACTGTCTCACTCCCATAGCAGCAACAACTCCTTCATACTACTGTTATTCTTCCATACTGCTTTTACACAAACATCACTACACAACAACCTAATTCTGCATATTCATCATAGACTCCACCAAGACCAGACTACTACCAAATCAAACTCCACTGCTTCAAGCATTCCTCATAACATCCACATATAAACCACCATTCTCCTTCCAGTACATCTCCTCCAGCCATTCACACTTACATATTTGCCATTCACTTACATCAATCTTCATCATTTACCCCTCTCCTCTGTCACAACATCAAACGACCCTACTCACTGTTGCAATTGCTTGCTGTCAGAACTTGCTACCATCAATCATCACATATCCATCATCTCACTTTGACTACCACACTCCACTGTCAAACTCACTGAATATCCCCTCAAATCTGCTCCTCCTCTTCAAACAAAACCAATCAACACACACTTATCCATTTCATACTTTCCTGTGCTATATCACTTTCTGCCATTTCCACCAAACCATCTTTGGTCTCACTACCTTTCAACAGTACTACACATCCACCCACAAATTTTCAAGACAACTTCCATCAAAACAAACCACACAATACACAGTGAACCACTTCACATTGCCTCCAATCATCCAAAACTACACAAACCATCAATAACAAACTCAACAACCACTGCGATAGTTCCATCATCACAATCCAAACACACTTGCAGTTCCTACTTACTTACTGTCATACTTCCGGTTGCAAGCAACTACCACTTCATTCACAACTGTGCCAAACCACCAACATTCAACTTGACTGCAATCGCTACCACCAGCAACCTTCTCTACCGCAGTCACTAACCTAGTTACCTTATTCTAACAATACAGCAACCGTAACTCCATCTCCTCAAAAGCGCGTCCATCCAGTGCTTTAAACTTCCAGTACTTCATCACTACCAACCAACTCGGCAACCTGCCTCCACCACGCCTTTACAAAACTCCAACTACAATCACTTTGTCTCCAGAAAATCACCGCACCTTATTCAACAAACTCCACCTTTCCCTTCGCCTGAATCACTGCAGCGACTTCATCAAACTGCCGAACCCAAATCGCACAATTCCAGCCTGAACCACCTCAAACCCCTTCGAACCCTCCGCAACCCACTGCAACACCTCGAACTCGACATCGCACCGTACTCATTCACCTTAATCACGCCTGAATCCATAATCGAACCACGGCTAGCAAAATTGAACTTCCCAATCACACAACGCATCTCCTCCTCGAATCAGCAATGACCCACAATCACCGCCCCAATTCAACAAACCTCAAAACCCACCATGAATCGGTCGATCTAATCGCCTAATTCGAAAATCCACGACCCCAACCCGAAATCGTCCATCGCATCCCTAAATCGAGAATCAAGCTTCGCGACATCTACATCCCATTAAAACCCGAACTCGACCGCTACTTCCAATCACCACCCCTACCACAACAGTCGATTAAATTTGCGGTTGCGAATTGGTTTTGGAATGTGACTTGATTTGGGTAGTGGTTTTAGGAAGCAGAAGTTAACTTTTTTTGTTTTTTCCTTTTCTTTTGTAATCGATGGTTCCATTCGCTGTTGAAATTGCTCTTTTGCATCCACCACCGTACCCAAAATTTATAATATATTCGAGGATATCTAGAAAGGTAATAACAAACCCTAATTGGATGCGACCCATATAGCCTTGCTGCATCTCCCTTGATTTTTAGTCATTCCGATTGATGAGCCTTGAGGCTATAATTACCTTTTAGAACAATTTTCACTTAGAATGCTCATCGTTCTCCAATGACGATATTCTTATATCATTCGTCCATACAATTTGTCCTGGATCTAGACGAATCGAATCCGCGTCTTCTCTGTCTTCACGGTATCCATTCGTTACGTTCAAACCATATCGAAGTTGTTGTCGGATAAGTAAATCCGATCCCGGTCTCTTTGAAATGATTAACGAAATTGGTTAAAATTGAAAATCGGTTACTTAACTATTAATACACATCCATAAGCAGTCATTAGGCTTATTATAAATTTTCAAAATTTATTTTACAAAATATCTTTATAATATATGTATTTAAACTACTTCCAGTATTCTAATATTTGAAACCATTTCAAATGCCTATATATTCAACGGAATATTTCCACTCATTCCAATACTTAGAATATTTTTCCCACTTCATTTTATGGTCAACACTTAGGAAGTATTCCATTTATTTCCTAATTCTTTTTTTCTCAAAATCATTTACAATTTATTTGTAAATTACTTGACTAGTTTATAACGAATTCTATAAATTTCGGAATTCTTTAATTAATTCCCTTCAATATTTCTAAAGTCAAATATACTTACTTTTAATTCCAATTTCCCTTTCTACTTCTTTTTTGAATTCTATTTCATTTTTCGAAGTTCACTTTTATTTAACTACTTCGGAAATTTCCTTACTTTTTCTCCAATTTTGAGGATTCTCTTATAAATCCCATATACTGAATAACCCCATTTTCAGATTTTCGAGAAGATTTATAAATAACTTTAAAACATTACAAAACTCTATATATATAATAAGTATTTTGAAGAATAATAATAATTTATTTTTAAGGCATGTTCAAGTAAATATCGAAGCGCTTTTTATAACATCACTTTTCAAAGTAGATTTTAAAGTTTAGGATTTATTAAAATAAAAGTTAAATATTTGAAAAATACACTTACCAAATTATTTCAATCCTAACTAGTTTAAAATTTTCATAATTCAATAAATAAAATTTTCCTTCCCAAAACAAACTTAACTTCTTAAGTTTAAAATTATATTTTTAAAATCTCAACAACCAATTCAATTTCCCTATTGATTTATATCACATTGCTTCCTTTTCGATCTCCTTATCCATTTCCACTTCAAAAATAGTATCCACTATTTTTCTCTTATCTTATTTTTATATTCCAATATAAATTCTCCCGTAAATTTATATTTCCAATTCATCATCTGATATCAATTTCCTTTATTTATAAACGTCGTTTACAAATTTTTAACTCCTTTGAGTTTCACTTTTATTTACAAAACTAATCTCATTTATAAAATTCCATTTTATAATTCTATTCTCTCGTAAATTCTATATTTTTATTTTTAATATCGATTTCAACTTCTTTCCATATTTCTAGAAAATATCGTTTAATATTCATCATAAAAAAATCCTTTATATAATTTATTTTAAAATCTCTATTTGAAATATTTTTACGAATAGTTAAATACATCCCAAAATCAATTATTGTTTTTATCCAAATCAATTTCTCAAAAAAATATCCAAATTTCAATATAAATAATTTTACATTCAAAATCTCCTTTTAAATTCTTTAAAATTCCGAAAATAATACTTATGGTATTTAAAATACCAAAAGTTAGGCCGATGCTACTATAATAATCCACATTACAACAATAATCTATAACAGATTATTCTAATACATCATATATTATTATATATGAACACAATTAGTATAAATTTGAGGAATCCAATTGGATCCCTCCAACCTATTTTCTTGCATCCACAGATGTTAATACAACATGAAAATACCAATTCCACTTCGAGGGGGATATCCCGATATATAGGGTCATCCGCTATTATGCGTAGCACGTAGGGTCTCATCCGCTAAAATATGCAGGAACATCAATCCTACTACTAATATGTATATATACTACTGTATATAAACTAGCATCCAAACCGATAATAATATATAAATTCATCCAAACACCCAGTAATTTAAAATTCAACATTTTTAAATTATCACTAGTAATCCAAATAAGTGAGATTTTACTCACCTTGATTTTAATTTGCAGACCCATTCCAATCTCGACTTGTTTTAACGACCTTTAGACCACTTATAAATGAATTATGAATTTAAAAATGACATTCTTATTTATACGACCAAAGTTAAAACATAATTAATAAGATAATGATCACTTAAATTTAATTACAAACTATACCTTAATCCTAAGTTTCATGTAAGCGAGTCACAACAAAAAAGATCAAGGCCATCACGCTGCCTCGCCATCACTAGCGACTCCACTACTTGCTCCACCTCCCCTGACATCGACACACACGCCTTCCCGACCCATCAGAAACCAGCCTGTAACGACCCGATGTTTTCAACTATTTGCATCCGCACAAGTCGGACTTGAATTGCTCAAAATATCAGATTGCTAATTTAAATTTGGCAAACTTAACATATACAGTAAATAAATCAATCATAGAATCACGAATACAGAGTAGTACAATAATATGCAGCGGAATAAATGAATAGTAGATCATGAAGCTACTATATAAACATCAGAGTTAGAAATAAAATACAACAGAATATCTCAAATGCAGTGAAGTCTCCAGTACGAGCAGATGACTTCTTTGAACCAATCAACATGATGACTGAAAGGATAGATAGCTGGATCTTCAAGCAAAGCTCCAACTTCGAAGGTGAGTCTCAAATGTTGTATCACTTAGTCTGACCTGAGCATAAAGCAAAACACAAAAACACTCGAGTCAGGATTAACATTCTTATATCTATAAATCCAACTCAAGTGAAATATCAACTGAAATACAAGCAACTTAAAGGGTGTTTGGGATAACCATCCCCTAAGGATCTACAGAACTATCTACAAGGTAGAAATATACACTATAACACCGTAGTCCTTCAAATTAATTTATATTTCAAAACCAAAATATCATTTTCTTCAATATAAAAATTGATATATATAGATTTTGAAAAATTTATAAAGTAAAGTATTTATAATTTCCTCAAGTTTCACCGATCACTTCAAAAATCAACTCGACTTTCCTATTCAGCCTAAATTAAATCTCAAACTTCAATTTCCATTCAATTTAGTCTTCTAAAGTACAAATTCAAAATTTTATCAATTTCAAATACAGATCTGAATCATAATTTAACTATTTAAGTCCCGTATTTCAAAGCTTCAACATTTCAAACTAAACCTAACAGTTTCATATAGATCTTGATTTAACTTCATTATTATTTATTCTTGAAATATCCACTCAATATTACTTATATAGCCTTATATTACAATTCATTATATTTGCCTTCAATTTCTTTAAACGTAAATATTCATTAAATCACTACAGTCAATATTATGTTATAAACTATATTTTAAGTTTTCAAATTCAATATGTTTCGAATTTGATTTAATTAAACAAAATTATTAATTAAATACCATTCCAATCAATTCAACTTTATCTTCCTTAACATATACAAACATTGGATATCTATTTAAAATAAAATACTTAAACATATTCTATTAATTAAATCAATCTTTATTAAATTAAAGTTTACTATTAAATCTACTTTACATTAAAGATATTTATATATAAAAATATTTCCAATATTAAATAAAACCCTATATTTCTCCTAAAACCATAGAAAATCATTTCAAAATATTTATATATGGACCAACGACGTCTGTATATACTTCTATCATATGGTTAAGTGATACAGAAATTTATCATTTCAATCCGTAACAATTTTAGATATCATTTCGACCCGTAATCCCAATTCAGTTCAAATGAAAATCGCTTGGGTTTATCATTTCAACCCATAACGATTTTCTCCTATTCTAAAGTCCATTCGGGTATGTATCATTTCAATCCATAGTGAATTCTATACTAACAGGGAACTTGCAGAGTGATAGTAGATAATAAAATAATAACAGGCATATATCATCAATAATTTAAATAAAATATAAACAACAGGATATGGTGTCATATCCCACAGGTGAACAGTTATAGATAATAACATATATAACAAAATAACTATTGCATTATATGTCAATTGTCGTTTCAATTGAAATCAAATTTAATATAATACAAGAACGTTAATCGTGAGTGATTGCTCACCTTTCGAGGCTAGAGATTTTGACGACTCGACAAGATACGAATTGGATCACGATCTAGACCATCGAATAGTCCAAACAACAACTCAAAGCAAAGTAAGATTTGAATGTGAATTGGACGAATAAGGCTGATGATCAATAATTGATAAAACGAATCGAAACTGGATCGATGAAGGTAAAAGGTATATACGTGGATTTATATACTAAAGTCAAACATGTAAAATAAATTGTATGCTATAATTAAAACAATATTTGTTATAAATTTAGTATCGACGAAATCAACTTAAGTCCAAAATAGTATGTATATGTATAAACAAATGTGTGTAAGATATTTATATATATACCACCCACTACATTCATGTTACTCGATGTATACAGACCCATTATAAATCTATGCAGACCCATCAACATACAAATATAAGTTATATAATAACCTTAATAATTCTGTTATGACTCACACTTCAAAATATAACTGTAACTATTTATAATAAAATATATATAACAGGTTTTAGACTATGAATATATGCACAGCCTTTACAAAATATATGCACAGCCTTTTACAAAATATATGCACAACCTTTTAAATTTTCAAATATCTACAAATCCTCATTGCTATAAGCTAACACACCCACTGCAACACGCAACTACCTACATATGATTATTTATGTATTATTTGAAATATAAAGTAACGTGCCTATAACGCAAATATATACTTATATACTAATATATCTTTACGTATTAGTTATGCGCATAATTACAATGACATATGTAACTTACATTTTTATCAATAATAAAATTTATTACTGCAAACGATATATATAATAAATTTGAATATAACCAAGAGATTATAACATACTTTTTAATATAAATTGTAAATAAAATGTCTGAATGTAAAATCCATGTGTTAAAACACATACATTAAAACTGTAAAATACATATACTTATATATATATATGAACATATTATTTATATAAGACTTGTTGCAAAAAAACGATCGATTTAAAAATAATGATATACATCTAAATATATTCAGCTCTTACAATTATATATACAAACAAATATGCAGACCCTATATGTAAAATATGGCTAAATATGCACACATGCTCCTGTTTATGTAACCAATTGTATGTTGACAAGTGTGTATATAACAATTGTATATATAAGCTATTTACAAATCGTCAGCGTACTATATATATAGATATGACAACTTGTAATAATTCGTATGAATTCATATATATATATATATATATATATATATGTATGTATGTATGTATGTATAAAAAGGTAAACAGATTATAGCTTTTAATTTTTAGGTAAATAAAACACAATATATTTATAATATAGATATTACCTTGTATAAAAAATTTCAAAGGTTGCAAAGGAAAGGAGAAAGGCGGGGTTTGGAAAATAAAGGAGGAGGGGACTTCTATCTACAAGCATGCGATATATATATATATATATATATATATATATATATATATATATATATATATTTCAAAGAGAACAAAATGAGCAGTTGAATGGAGAAGAAGGCCACTTATATCCTTTGTTGTACTCTCTCACAAGCAACACCAGATGACTGAGAAGAGAAAGTGAAAGGACAAAGACAAACGTATAGATTTATATTGGGAATATCAAGGCCAAAAGCGAATAAATATAGAGGTGAATAAAGTGGGGTGTTTAAAATTTAATGAATGCAAAGTAACGTATAACGTTTTATGAACCAAAAATAACGTACCGATATAAATGTAAAGTAACGAATATGGAAAAACTCAAGCGCAAATAAATGAAACCAAACGTACACAAATAAATGAAAACCAATGAGGTTAAAAAGGCAATAATAGTGTAAATGTGAATCGTTGCCACCTAAACAAATAAAACATATACAAATCTTTTACCGGTTATGTGATGCCAACGGTTACCTTAATTGAGCTGAATAATAAAAGCAAATTTCTATTGTTTGAGCACCACATTTCAAATTTGAAATGTAAAGTAAAAATATAAGGGAGGAAATTAATTAAAAAGTAAATGAAAAGTTGCACGTTTTAGGCCTATCCACTTTCTTTTGAACGAACATGTGTAAGCGGTGCATTTTGTTTCAGTCTCAAGACGAAAGCAATATTATAAAACGTTATAAAGAAACGTATGGAATTAAATATAAGAAGTTTCAGTGGAAAGAAAATGAACGGCTTGAGTGACTAAGTGACATGAAGATTTTTAATACATACACAACATATATATTAAAATTTTAAAGCAAGAACGTAACAGTGAAAAAAAGAAAGTAGAAATAAAAGATCAGGAAAAGTAGCAATGAGTATATATGTTAGAAAAATAATAATTTTACTAGCAACGGTCATCCACTGATTTAGCTTCCTTATTCAAGGGAATAAATAATGTGGTCCAGCTATAACGTTTTAAATTTTGAAACGAAGGAAATAGAAATGAGACAGGTTGCAAAAGGAAAGCCACACATAAATGGAATAAAACGTTAACCTTGAAACGTGCCACATTCAATGGAAACATACTGAAATGATAACGTCAAGCGCGGGAATTAAGGACAATAAAGTAGAAAGTGTGAGAAACGTAAAAGTGAATAAACGAATGAATGCAAACTACAGATATATGTATAAAATGATGTAAAATATTATGTTTCTTCCAGAGAGAAGAGAAAACGTTTGAAATGGAATAAATATGGAAGGAACAAACCCGAAATGAAATAGCAAAGGATCGAAAATTAAAGAGCTACAGCACGAATACATGTAGTAATAAAGGTAAGGTATTGATTGGTCTGTAACTGATATAAAATTTGAATGGACAGAAAAGAAATAAAATTTATGGTAACAGTCGATTCCCTTGATTTCATGCAAATTTCTGAATCAATTATAATTATACGTAATCCAAATAATTTTTTTTATTTTAAAATTTTGTTATTAATAATTTCTCAAAAATCCAATTTAATACATTATAAACCAATTAAAAATTGCTAAAATTTTATGGGTCGTTACACTCTCCCCCGCTTAAAACTTTTCGTCCTCGAAAAGGAACAAAGTAGGAGAATAGAAACAACCAGATGAAAAACTAGACTTTGAAAAACAAATTAAACAATTTATTTAAAACCATATACTTTTTTTTAAGTTAATTAATATTTAATAGTTTGGTTAAACTCATTTTATTAAATCCATTCAATTAATTATGAGATCAATTATTTATAAAATACTTAATTTTTTACTATTAAACCAGGTAGTATTTAAATAACAATATTTTAAAGGATATATTCAAAAGAGGGAAAGAAGGTAAGAAGATAGATTCGGAATAGAGAATATAGGTGAATAAATGAAGCATGGCAGATATGGTACATTCAAAAGAATATTATCGGATTCGAATAGTTAATTTCAAACCAAAAGAATTTCAATTTCAAATATTAATACAAAATTTATATTTCAAATAATTTGGATAAATTGAGGTTAGAAAGATAAATTGGGATTTAGTTGAAATGGTATTAAATTAAGAATTTTATTTGTTGGAAATACCTTTATAATAAAATACTTTTATACTGAAACCAATTTTCCTTTCGAAAATACTTTTATAACTCAATGATTCAACAAGCTTATCCTCGTTCTTTCAGACCCTGGTCATGCGTTGATCAGGCGCAAAGCTAGAATTCTTCAAGTACTTAGTAGACCTGTTTCAACACCCAGTGAAAATACTTGGAAAACTTTTAAAATAGATATGGAAAGTACAATCCAAACAAAACAACCAAACAAAACCTTTTTCTAACCATGGTTCGTAGATACACAATGGTTACGCCTGGATCCCCCAGGAAACAATCCATATCCGTAAGCTTTCTCAGCCCTGTGAGTTACGCCATGATGACTAGTAGAGTGCATGATACACAATGGTTAAGCCTGGTTCCCCCAGGAAACAATCTGTACCCCTAGGCCATCTCAGCCAGGCGGTTTCTCTACTTATGCGACCTACATAGAGTGTAGGATACATAATGGTTACGCCTGGATCCCCCAGGAAACAATCTATACCCCTAGGCCAGCTCAGCCAGGCAGTTGCGCTATGTAGTCGCGCTCATAAGAAAAACCGTGGGTTACGCCACGGTGGGACACTCGAGTATCACATCCGAAAAAGCAAAAATCAGAGAGAATAATATCGATAGAATGAATCCACAATGTGGCCACAAAGCGGATATCAAGTAGAAGGCACTTCCTATATCTTTACTTCGAAAATATATATCATATAGTAACTTTCAAATCACTTTCAAATGTCATGCTTATGTAAAGTCCATTATATAGGATTTCATCATCAAATCGAATACTTTCCAAAATCAGTAGTATATCAAATCATACTTATATAGACTTCGATTATATAAGATTTCTCTTTCAAAATTGAGTATCTTTCTTATACAAATCCATTTTATATAAGTTCGATAACTTCCAAATCAAGTATTTAGTAACATATGGTTCTCAAATTTCAATCTATTTCAATATCAATTCAGTTTCAAAATCATATATGATTTCACCAAATCATTTCTTCCAAATTAAATATCTTCAGTTTCAAATTTTCCAAAATGATAGGTTTAGAAAACAATCCCAGTTTCCAAATTAACAAAATTCAAGTCAAACAAATTCATTTCCAAAATCATCATATAAATACTGGGTTTTACATTCCAATCTATTTTCAAAACCAAATGTTTTCTCAAAATCAATTATAACCAAAATGGTTTCCAAATTTATAACTATCCCTTCAAAACCTTTAAACTATTTATTTCTATATGAAAAATCCAATTTTCCTTTGCAAATTATTTATTTAACATAAGTTTCAAATTTACTTACGCCATACTCTTCATACTTTAAACATACAAAAATAAACTTATATTCTTTATCAAATATTTTATACTCTTCGAAATTTCTTAGTTTTAAAATTTTAAACCTTGATTTGGAAGTGCTCGAACCTTCAAAATAGTCAGTGAAAACAAATTTCAAATCCAAGAGTTGGAAATCAGCAACAAATCAGTAAATTAATTTTATAAATAGAGTTATACTAAATCAAATCGAAAACTAGAGGATTGAAAACCGGCTTCCTTTAAATTATTTTAAATATGTATACATATATCTTTCGAATATCGAATTATACTTCGGAATTTGAAATCAAAATTTGTTTCACAATATCACTCGCATAGCAAAGCTACTAGAGTGGCCTCTCCCCCACTCTGAAACTCGAAAATCAATGTCGATGATGCATGCACTCATCACCGAAATTATTTCCCAACGACAAAAGTGAGTTCAGGACTTCTATTCTCTTGAAACTTCTTTAAAAAATCTCTTCGAAATCATTGGAATTCATTCGAATTCATTTGAAACATTTCTCATTTGGAAAATATCTTTTAAATCGTATTATATATATATATATATTTTTCCAAAATCTTAAAACCAATTTCAAAACACTGGAGTTCAATCTCTCGAATTTCAAATTAAAACCATTCAGCTATAAATTATTTTTATATAAATTCATTTCTTATATAACCTTCAAAATTTCAAATCCTTTTGAAACTTTTATAGATAGAATAACATTTCTTATTCGTTTTATATATAGGTATATAATCCTTATCGTAAACATTTTCTCCTTTATATATAAAATAAAATTATAGTTACCCAAATAAAAATTTTGGTATATAAACAAATTTAAAATACAATATGTGTTAAATGGTTATGGCAACATTACATTAAGACCAAATATTTTTGGACAATGGACATATCACAAAACAGCGGCTGGATATGGAGAAACATTCTGAAGCTAATACAAGTTTATCTTCCTATTATTCAATATCATGTTACTGCTAACTCCCTGGTTAGTTTCTGGCATGAACCATGGTCAAGTAAGGGCTTTATTCTTTCCCAAGTTTGTGATTATCAACAGATACAGCAATCTGGTATACATTATGATGCAAAAGCGAATGATTACATGCAAGAAGGGAAGATGCAGTTGCCAAATACTAGTAATCAAGTGCTCAAAGTCATGTGGAAGGATATCCAAGACAATTTCTGCACTACCCATCAACATGATGCTGTCTCATGGGACATGAAGCCACACAGTGTCAATTGTGTTTACAACTTTTGTTCAGACTTTTCTCCCCTTCCAGCATCCAA
This sequence comes from Allium cepa, assembly GCA_030765085.1. Lineage (NCBI taxonomy): Eukaryota > Viridiplantae > Streptophyta > Magnoliopsida > Asparagales > Amaryllidaceae > Allium > Allium cepa. The sequence continues at coordinate 876,384,220 of CM060932.1, read as the reverse complement.
GTGGTTCACTGTTATCTGGTCGAATGACTCCATTCCTTCACATAACTTGATGATGTGGAAAGTGTTAAATCAGGCCCTGCAAACCAGGAGAAAATTAAACAGAATTGGATTGCCTTGCTCTCCTATGTGTCTGTTTGTGAACTGTATGAAGAGAGCGTTGATCACCTTTTTTTTGAATGCCCTGCACTCAAGAACTTGATGCACTGCATCAGTTGCATAACTGGGCATAATCTATCTTCTGGAAGTTCGAGTATGGCGTGAAGTATCATATTCAAGGCTACGAGATGGAGAAGTGATCGATCAAGAGTGTTGGTTGTAAGTTTGAAAATATACATGAGACTCATATGGAAGGAAAGGAATGCTATTGTTTTTGAAAAGCAAAGGAAGAAGATGGAAGCCCTTTGGCATGATGTTAAGACAGCCACCCACTTGCAATTGAGGATTTGCAACAGAGATTACCCTGACAGTTTGATTCTTGGATGGGCATGACCCTTTGTTGTTTTTTCAATTGTATTTTTTTGTCTCTTTTCTTCTCTTTTCCATTTTCTCTCTTTTATTTCTTTGGTTTGTAATTTTATTGTGATGCAATAATCTGGTAGGGGACCAGTCAACCCCGCTGGCTTTGCCAAAAAAAAAAAAATACAAACAAAACCCCATTTTCAAAGGATGATCTAAGAATGGATTTCCAAATAAAGATAGAGATACAAATTAGAGGGACTCAAATCAAATAGAATTCTGATTCGAAGATAGGCTCGATCGAAGATGAGATAATTAAATTACAAAATAGAAGATGGATATACTTCTATAAATCGCGGGCGACCTTAACCGGATCAACCGTGACTTCAGGAATATAATCAATGTGGAATTCCAAAACAAATCGACATTCGATCGCCAGAGATAGAATTCGGCATATCAAGATATAACAGCATCATAAACCGAGGATACATAAATCTTCGGTGAATCAATGCCAATTGTAAAGGAGTTTTCACCCCCTTTACAAATCATTCAGTGAAGTTATGGGATACTCCAGAATCAAACGAATATAAATAGGGAGAGACAAGAATGAATTTCGGAACCGAGGGACATTCCAAAATTCAAAGGAACTTCCAATCAAGAGAAAGGATCTCAAGCCCGAACGAAAGTGATTCCGTAATTAAATTTTCCATACATGCTTAATTTGCCTAGAGCCAAAGCTCTGATACCAACTGTAACGACCCAATATTTTTGACTATTCGCATCCGCACAAGTCAGACTTGAATTGCTAAAAATATCAGATTGTTAATTTAAATTTGGCAAACTTAACATATATAGTAAATAAATCAATCACAGAATCACGGATACAGAGTAGTACAATAATACGCAGCGGAATAAATGAATAATAGTTCATGAAGCTACTATATAAACATCAGAGTTAGAAATAAAATACAACAGAATATCTCGGATGCAGTGAAGTCTCCAATACGAGCAGATGACTTCTTTGAACCAATCAATTGGATGACTGAAAGGATAGATAGCTGGATCTTCAAGCAAACCTCCAACTTCGAAGGTGAGTCTCAAATGCTGTATCACTCAGTCTAACCCGAGCGTAAAGCAAAACACAAAAACACTCGAGTCAGAATTAACATTCTTATATCTATAAATCCAACTGAAGTGAAATATCAACTGAAATACAAGCAACTTAAAGGATGTTTGGGATAACCATCCCCTTAGGATCTACAGAACTATCTACAAGGTAGAAATATACACTATAACACCGTGGTCCTTCAAATTAATTTATATTTCAAAACCGAAATATCGTTTTCACTTCAATATATATATATATATATATATATATATATATATTGAAAATTTTATAAAGTAAAGTATTTATAATTTCCTCAAGTTTCACCGATCACTTTAAAAATCAACTCGACTTTCCTATTCAGAATAAATTAAATCTCAAATTTCAATTTCCATTCAATTTAGTCTTCTAAAGAACAAATTCGAAATTTTATCAATTTCAAATACAGATCTGAATCACAATTTAACTATTTAAGTCCCGTATTTCAAAGCTTCAACATTTCAAACTAAACCTAACAGTTTCATATAGATCTTGATTTAACTTTATTATTATTTATTCTTGAAATATCCACTCATTATTACTTATATAGCCTTATATTACAATTCATTATATTTGCCTTCAATAAACGTGAATATTCATTAAATCACTAAAGTCAATGTTATGTTATGAACTATATTTTAAGTTTTCAAATTCAGTAAGTTTCGAATTTGATTTAATTAAACAAAATTATTAATTAAATACCATTCCAATCAATTCAACTTTATCTTCCTTAGCATATACAAACATTGGAAATCTATTTAAAATAAAATACTTGAACATATTCTATTAATTAAATCAAACTTTATTAAATTAAAGTTTACTATTAAATCTACTTTACATTAAACATATTTATATATAAAAATATTTCCAATATTAACTAAAACCCTATATTTCTCCTAAAACCATAGAAAATCATTTCAAAATATTTATATATGGACCAACGACGTCTGTATATACTTCTATCATATGGTTAAGTGATACAGATATTTATCATTTCAATCCGTAATTAAGTGTATATATATATATACGGATAGATATCATTTCGACCCATAATCCCAATTCAGTTCAAATGAAAATCGCTTGGATTTATCATTTCAACCCATAACGATTTTCTCCTATTCTAAAGTCCATTCGGGTATGTATCATTTCAACCCATAGTGAATTCTATACTAACAGGAAACTTGCAGAGTGATAGCAGATAACAAAATAATAACAGGCATATATCATCAATAATTTAAATAAAATATAAACAACAGGATATGGTGTCATATCCCATAGGCGAACGGTTACAGATAATAGCATATATAACAAAAATAACTACAACATTATATTTCAATTGTTGTTTCAATTGAAATCAAATTTAATAAAATACAAGAACGTTAATCGTGAGTGATTGCTCACCTTTCGAGGCTAGTGATTTTGACGAATCGACAAGATACGAATTGGATCACGATCTAGACCATCGAATAGTCCAAACAACAACTCAAAGCAATGTAAGATTTGAACGTGAATTGGACAAACAAGGCTGATAATCAAGAATTGATAAAACGAATCAAAACTCGATCGATGAAGGTAAAAGGTATATAGGTGGATTTATATACTAAAGTCAAACATGTAAAATAAATTGTATGCTATAATTAAAACAATATTTGTTATAAATTTAGTATCGACGAAATAAACTTAAGTCCAAAATAGTATGTATATGTATAAACAAATATATGTAAGATATTTATATATACACCATCCACTACATTCATGTTACTCAATGTATACAGACCCACTATGTAGACCCATTAACATACAAGTATAAGTTATACAGTAAACTTTATAATTCTGTTATGACTCACACTTTAAAATATAACTGTAACTATTTATAACAAAATATATATATAATAGGCTTTAGACTATGAATATATGCACAGCCTTTACAAAATATATGCACAGCCTTTTACAAAATATATGCATAGCCTTTTAAATTTCCAAATATCTACAAATCCTCACTGCTATAAGCTAACACACCCACTGCAACACGCAACTATCTACATATGATTATTTATGTATTATTTTAAATATAAAGTAATGTTCCAATAACGCAAATATAAACTTATATACTAATATATCTTTACGTATCAGTTATGCACATAATTACAGTGACATATGTAACTTACATTTTTATCAATAATAAAATTTATTACTGCAAACGACATATATAATAAATTTGCCTATAACCAAGAGATTGGAACATACTTTTTAATATAAATTGTAAATAAAAGGTCTAAATGTAAAATCCATGTGTTAAAACACATACATTAAAACTGTAAAATACATATACTTATATATATGTGAACATATTATTTATATAAGACTTGTTGCATAAAAACAATCGATTTAAAAATAATGATATACATCTAAATATATTCAGCTCTTACAATTATATATACAAACAAATATGCAGACCATATATGTAAAATATGGCTAAATATGCACACATGCTCCTGTATATGTAACCAATTGTACGTTGATAAGTGTGTATATAACAATTGTATATATAAGCTATTTACAAATCATCAGCGTACTATATATATATATATATATATATATATATATATATAAAAGACAACTTGTAATAATTCGTATGAATTCATATGTATGTAAGTATAAAAAGGTAAACAGATAGCTTTTAACTTTTAGGTAAATACAACACAATATATTTATAATATAGATATTACCCTGTATAAAAGAATTGCAAAGGTTGGAGAGGAAAGGAGAAATGTGGGGTTTGGAAAATAAAGGAGGAGGGGACTGCTATCTACAAGCATGCAAAATATTTTTTTTCTTCAAAGAGAACAAAAAAGCAGTTGAATGGAGAAGAAGGCCACTTATATCCTTTGTTGTATTCTCTCACAAGCAACACAAGGTGACTGAGAAGAGAAAGTGAAAGGACAAAGACAAACGTATAGATTTATATTGGGAATATCAAGGCCAAAAGTGAATAAATATAAAGGTGAATAAAGTGGGCCGTTTAAAATTTAATGAATGCAAAGTAACGTATAACGTTTTATGAACGCAAAATAACGTACCGATACAAATATAAAGTAGCAAATATGGAAAAATTCAAGCGCAAATAAATGAAACGAAACGTACACAAATAAATGAAAATCAATGAAGTTAAAAAGGCAATAATAGTGTAAATGTGAATCGTTGCCACATAAACAAATAAAACGTATATAAATCTTTTACCGGTTATGTGATGGCAACGGTTACCCTTAATTGAGCTGGATAATAAAAGCAAATTTCTATTGTTTGAGTACCACATTTCAAATTTGAAATGTAAAGTAAAAATATAAGGGAGGAAATCAATTGAAAAGTAAATGAAAAGCTGCACGTTTTAGGCCTATCCACCTTCTTTTGAACGAACATGTGTATGCGGTGCATTTTGTTTCAGTCTCAAGACGAAAGCAATATTATAAAACGTTATAAAGAAACGTATGGAATTAAATATAAGCAGTTTCAGTGGAAAGAAAATGAATGGCTTGAGTGACTAAGTGACGTGAAGATTTTTAGTACATACATAACATATATATTAAAATTTTAAAGCAGGACGAAACAGTGAAAAAAAAGAAAGTAGAAATAAATGGTCAGGAAAAGTAGGAATGAGTATGTATGTTAGAAAAGTAATAATTTTATTAGCGACGGCCATCCACTGATTTAGCTTCCTTATTCAAGCGAATAAATACTGTGGTCTAGGTGTAACGTTTCAAATTTTGAAACGAAGGAAATAGAAATGTGACGGTTGCAAAAGGTAAGCCACACATAAATGGAATAAAACGTTAACCATGAAACGTGCCACATTCAATGGAAACAAACTGAAATGATAGTGTCAAGTGCAGGAATTAAGGACAATAAATTAGAAAGTATGAGAAACATAAAAGTGAATAAACGAATGAATGCAAGCTACAGTTATATATATATAAAATGATGTAAAATATTATGTTTCTGCCAGAGAGAAGAGAAAACGTTTGAAATGGAATAAATAGGGAAGGAACAAACCCGAAATGAAATAGCAATGGATAGAAAATTAAAGAGCTACAGTACGAATACAGGGAGTAATAAATGTAAGGTATTGATTGGTTTGTAACTGATGTAAAATTTGAATGGATAGGAAAGAAATAAAATTTATGGTAACAGTCGATTCCCTTGATTTCATGCAAATTTCTGAATCAATTATAATTATACGTAATCCAAATAAATTTTTTTATTTTAAAGTTTTATTATTAATAATTTCTCAAAAATCCAATTTAATACATTATAAACCAATTAAAAATTGCTAAAATTTTATGGGTCATTACACAGCCCGAGCCTCCATATCCAATCATGACTCGTCATAGTTTTCGCCCTTCTTCGTGACACTGTCGCTCACCCTACGTCGACCGAGCATGCTGAAATTAGGGGAGGAGGTGCGAACACCAAAGTGAACTCCATGACAACCACCGCATCGCCTAATCTACCTTCGACGACCAAGAAAAAAAACGAGCCCCAATTTCGCCGATACAAACGGCCTCCTACAAACTCAATCAAACACTACTCACCCACATACGAGCGTGAACTAACCCTAAAAAGAATTTTAAAATTCATTTTTGAATTTTCGATTAAGTGTTTCGTTAGTTATATTTTTTTTTGAAATGGAATTTGTAACAACCTGGTATTTTCAACCATTCGCATTCGCACATGTCGGACATGAATTGCTTAAAATACTGCGTTGTAAATAAAATTTGGCAAATATCAGAATATACAGTAAATAAAATCACGGATCACGGACACAGAGTAATGATAGTGCAGTGGAAGTAAAAGAAATAGTAGTTCATGAAGCTGTTATGTAATATATCAGAGTTACATAAGATACAACAGAAGAAATAAAGTACAAAAGAAGTCTCCATACGATAACCATGTACAAGCTGAATAGAACAACAGAACTGAAATAGATAAAACTAGACAAGCAGATAATCTCCAGTGATTCCAATCTCCAAAAAGTGGAAATCCAAATCTGTGAATACTCAGGCTGACCCGAGCGTAAATAAAAATACAAACACTCGATTCAGGACATACATACTTATACAATGTAAACCAACTCAATTAAACTGTAGTAAAAGTACAAGTAACTTAAAGGATGCTTGGGACCGCCCATCCTCTAAGGATCCGTTAAACTATTTACTATGTAGTAATATTTCGCTATTATAATAATGTCTAACAGTAAAATAAACTTACTTTTTAATAGCATTAAGGGGTTACCCATATAGCCCTTAACACAAATAATGCCACTAGTCTATACAACACCTGCATATGTCCTGATCGGGAGACTACGAGAAGATGCTCCATAGGTACGACACAAATAGAAACTCGTAGTAAATGCTCGACATGGTAGGTGACACGGCACACAAGGCAATGCCAGGGTAGACATACCAATTACGCACACGGGCTGGTGGTAACGCAGCAGCCACATACGCCCACCTCGGAACACATTCTCAAAAATCGGAGGGGCGCCTAAACAATCACAAAAGCAATAGAATGATATCAAAGAAATATGTCCGACCAAAGGAGCTACCCCTTTTGGCCCGAGTTCGCTCCTGTTTTAGTCACCTTATGCCAACTCATGGGAGTTGGGTCCATGTAATATACCTCAAGAACGTCGCCACCATCTTGCTTCATTCTGGAATCTCCACCGCATACACGGTTAGTCAAAGTGGTTTTCGATATCGACAGAGAGTATGTCCATATCCGATCCCGGTCTCTTTGCCAACCAATCATTATTATAACCCGTGGTTATAACTTTAAAATAATATTTTATACTAAAAATATAGATATCCTTTCAATCCAAATCTTTATCAAAATAAAGATTAAATCATTTCCAAAACCATTTCAATATATCAACATACCATATCTTTCAAATTCAAATATTTATCAAAATAAATATCAAGTCATTTCCAACCATTTCAATATATTAAATTATTATATCTTTCAAAACTTCCTTCCAAATCATTTTAATATATTAAAATATAATAACTTTTCAAAGCTTCATTTCCAAAATATCATATCTTTCAGAACTTCTTTTCAAATCATTTTAATATCAAAACATCATATCTTTCAAAACCACATTTCAAATCATTTTAATATATCAAAATATCATATCTTTTCAAAACCACCTTTAAACATATTATATATATATATATATCAAAATATCATATCTTTCCAAAGCTTCAATTTCAAATCATCATATAAGTTCAAACCCAAATATTCAACTTTAAATACCTTTTAAATTCAAAGATATCATTCATTTATTATCATTCCAAATCACCTTTTAAATAGCTTATAGTTTGATCCAAATAATTCATTTAAACCATTTAAAATTTAAGTTTATATACTTTCAAATCATGTATTCAGTTTCCAAAGTTTTAAACCATTATGAGTTCATTTACTAAGTTAAAACCATAACGTTGAAAATTTCAACTTTTCACAACATTCAGAAAAAGCTCCTGAAAGTTATACTTGAAAACATTTCAATTTAAACTATTTAAACGTTATAAAAATCATATTTTACATCCAAAGATGTTCATTAAAACACTCTTTTAATTAATGGTTTTTTTATAAAGCAACATTTTATGATTAAATCAAATTTCACAAATCACCTTAATAAATTCAAGTGTAAACTTTCCCATTTTACATTTAACACTTTATTAACATTTACATTTTCAAATTATCATTTCACAAATTAAACTGAATTTCCAATTTATTTAATTAAATTAAACCCTTAATTGAAACCAAATTCATATTTCCAGGTTAAGTTCATTTTTAAAATTACACTTTTAAGCATTCATTCATTTAACCATTTTAATACAGAAAAATCAATAATACTTTATTAATTCATTTAAACTCAAATTTAATCAAATCATCATATTTACCATTTTCCAAATATAATTAAATTTCTATTTTATTTATGTAACTTAAAATTCCCTTTTTAAACCAAAACCCAAATTTCCAGACTTTAAATTATATTTCAATAATTCAACTTAACCATTTATTTATTTGACATTTCCACTTATACAAAAATCATAAGTCCTTTATTTAAAACACTTTAAAATCTATTTAAATCAAATGATCATAAATTTACATTTAAACCACTTAAAATTTATTTATATTACTTCAATGTCATTTTAAAAGCCAAAGTCCAAATTTCCAAATTTAAGTTATATTTCAAAAATTCACTTTTTACCATTCATCTGAATTACATTTTTAACTTCCAGAAAAATGCAAAATTTCTTTATTTAAAAATTAAAAATCCAATTTAAATCAAATTTCATAATTTTTCACTTTTAAAAAATATTTAAAATATTCAAAATACTTTATAAAATATAACCACAGGCTTGTAAACAGTTTTCTAATCTAGGTCAAGTAATACATATATATATCATTTCAATCCGCAGTTTAAAAGAAAAATCCGGGTTCTATCATTTCAAACCCGTAATCCCAAGTAAAAATAAAATAAATAAAAACTGTTCAGGCCTATCATTTCAGTCCATAACGATTTTTCCCTATTCTAGAGTCCGTTCGGGTATATGTATCATTTCAACCCATAGTAACCCTAATCTACAGGGAACTTGCAGTGTGATAAACAGATATAAATAAACAGCTATGTGATATCCCGGAATTTTAGACAATATCAATTTAATAATCTTTATATAAAATTAAATTGATATTGACAATATTGATTAATAAAATATGTTTTGGTTTAATAATCAAATATAAATAAATATTTAATTTGTGATTTGTCTTTTAAAAGCTAAAATAAATGTTTAAATTATAATGTATATATATATTTATATATATATATATTATAATTTAGCTTTGTTTTGGGATATAAATAAATAAATGAAATTTGTTTTTTTATTTCTAATAAAATATTGGGTAATTAGTAAATTATGTTTTAAATTAATATTTAAGCTTTTAAAAATCTATTTAAATTAATAACTTTAGGATTTGTGAATATTTATAATAAATGTTAAATTGTTTCAAATTAGTCTTAGTTTAAATTTTGTTTTAAATTTAAATAAAAATTGATTTTATTTCTTTTTAAAATATTATTGGATTAAATATGAATTGAGACTCTTTTATATAAGTTTAAAACATGAGATAACATATGATTTAAATTCATTTCAAAATAAAAGTGATTTATAATTTCTTTATATAAATCCTAAAATTTGTAAAATTGTTATTTCAAACCTTATAAATAAACATTCCATCTTCATAAATATAAAAGGGAAAATAGAATCTTCATTTTTTTTTAAATTTGATTTTGGTTTTTATTTCAAAGAATTAATTTGATTTGGCAATTTTATTTTGAAATTCAAATTTATTGATTCTTTAAAATATTTTCTAAGTTTTAAATTATAAATAGTTTTATTTACATTTTCTTAAAAGAAGTAAATCATATATATATTCATTCTAACATAAATTAAATTTAAGAAAACCCTATATCAACATTTAAAATATAACTTAATTAATCAAGACATGTGTCAGCTTTTGAAATAATCTAAAATACAAGTGTTATCATATTAACAAATCAAACTACATGTGTTAAATGATGAATCAAGCACAATGACAAGTGTCATTTGTTTTTATTCTTTTCTTTATTTTTGTTCAAATATTTTCAGCCCTCTTTTAAAATATTTTCATTTCCCCTCATTCTCCTTTTCAAAACAAAGATAAAGAAATCAAAAGAAAATACTTCACTTAAAAATCTGAAGTGAATCATCTCCTCAAACCCAAATATGAATCACTACAACCTATAGTTCAGTTTCAAAAATCAAACAAGATTAATCTTCTCAAATCAAAACCTGCACTTGCAACTATGAAAATTTCTGTAAATCAAAAGCTTTAAGGTGCCTACATTTTACAACCTGAAGATTTCTTTGCAATTCATCTCTGGAATTTCACTTGCATACATCTAATTTTGGGAAAAGTTACAATTGCAAGCATTCTTCAAAAGCTCAAAAACAGTTTTTTAAAATCAGTGATGCTCTGCTCAGGAAATTGGTGAGTAACTTCTAAATTTTTATTAACAAAATCTGGTTGCTGTTTTTATTTCTGGAATGAATTGTTATGCATGATAAAAGTTGCAGAAAATTTGCTTGTATATGGATTTTTTTTGGAGCTGCTTTTTACTGATATAGGTGTGTATGCTTTGATTTGATTTGATCAGTAATTACTGATGTATCAGACTTAGGCATTTAAATTCAAACCTGTTTGATAGGATAAAATAGAGTTTAAAAATTCATACAAGTTGGATATTACAAGAACTTGCCTGGAAACATTAATAACAGGGAAATAAAATTGTTTAAGTGGAAGATATAAACATTATGAATCAATGTTTCAGATTTGGATATTAAAAAAAATCGTGCGAATTCATGAGTATTAAATTTAGAATCACAGTTTATAAGGTAAAATCTAAGAGCAGTTCAAAACTTCTCTGTATTTTGAATTTTAGGTGAGTTCAGTTGTTTTTTTGTGTTTGAATGGGTTGAGATTGTTTCTGTAGTAGGAGGAGATATCAGAGAAGTTGAGAAAATTTTTGATTTGGGTTGCCATTCATTTTTGAAGTTAAAATTTGAATTTAAGGTTATGAACCCTAGTTTTTTTACTGGGTTCTAAGTTTGCTTGAATTCGATCTCCTTGATTGATCGAGTGTTTGGGGTTTTTGAAGGATGGTTGCTAGACCCTAGGGGAGTAAGTAACCGGAAGTGTAGTTTCATCGATGATCGGTGAAGGGTGAAATCATTGTTGACAGGTTTGGAATTGAGGGAAGGGCTGTGTTTCCAGGTTTGGAAAATAGAGGGCTGCTCGGTTTAATTTTGGGAAATGGGGATTCTCTGATGCTTTGGTGTTTAGGAGGACTCAGGGGTGGATGGTGGATGGAATGATCATCACTGATGATCGGGAAGATGGCCATGGCTATGTGCATGTGCACAGTGGTTATGGAGAAGATTTAGTTGCTGTAATTTGGTGGAGTTGTTGGTGCTCGGGTAATTCCTGCATTTGCTCGAAGTTAAATGGAAAATGACTCGAAGTAAAAATTGTTTGGCCCGGGTAGTTTTGTTTCAGGTTGTTCTCTGCAACCTGAACTGTTTCAGGGTTTTTTTTTAAAAAAAACAAAGAAAAAGACAAACCAAAGTCTGATTTAAACAAGAATTGAGGCAAGTTTAAAACTATGGATTCATATTGAATTTGAATTTTAGTTTTTGAAAATTTGAATAAATTTACAAAAGATAAAATGGTTTTGACCCAGGTAGCTTTAGTTACAGTATTTTGTTTCCTGTAGCCTGAAACAGTTTCAGGTTTTGAATCTTAAAAACTAAATTTAAAAATAGGCTAGGCAAGTTTAAATCTGAGCTTAAAGCAAGATTAAATGATGAATTCAAATAGATTTTGAATTTCAGATTTTGAAAAAAATCAAGATTTGCAGAAATGAAATATTTGAAATTTAAAAACCTACACAGTTTTTATTGAGTGATTTTTTTTAAAAAAAATCTGAAAATAAGGTATTAAAACAAGATTTAAATTCTATGTAAAATATGAATTTAGAATCCTGGATTCAAATTTAAATTTGAATCTGAAAGTTTCAAAAAGAAAATAGGTTGTAAAATTCAAATGTTATATATTTAGTTTGAGTATTTTATAAAATCTGAAATGAAGATTTAAAACAGAGTTTTAAATTTTAATATGTGTATTCAAATCTGAAAAATGGTTTAAAATTTTGGGTTGTAATAAAAATAAGATTTGAATTTATATGTTTCAATATCATTTGAAATATTTAAGGTAATTTTATTTAAATTGAATATAGGCTTAGGTAAACTATTTGCCTAAAATTACTTTAAGAGTTAAATGAATTTGAAAAATGAAAACTGAAGAGTTTTTAATACATAAAATCTTGTTTAAGTTTAAATTTGATTCCATTTTAAATTTTAATTTAAATAGAATTTAGAAATTTTAAAAGCAAATTTGTTTTTTTAAATTTCTTTAATAATGATAATTGAATCGTTAATGAAATTAATGATTATCATTAAGATGATTTGAACTTAAGGATTTATTAATTAATCTAGGTAATTAAGTTTTTGAAATTAATTAATTTAATTAATTAATAATTAGGATATTAATTAAATAATTAAGGATTTATTAATTAATTAAAAGATTTAAGTAAGTTAATTAAATTGGATTAAAGTGTGATTTAGAAATTAATTTAAATAAGATTTGATTTAATTTAATTAATGAATTGAATTATTAATCAAGTAATTAATAATTAATTAAGTTTAATTATCACTTGATTAATTTAATAATTAGAAATTGATTAATGAGTTTCTTTAAATAAATTAAGAATTAATATTAATTAATTCAATTAATTACTTTAGGAAAGTAATTAGAGTTTTGTTATTGGTTAATGAAGGTCATTAACATAAGATTATTTTATAATTAATTAATGTAATTAATTTTAATGATTAATTGGATTAATTAATTTAAAAACAATCAACTAAGAATTATTTAAGTATAATTGCTTAATGAAAGTAATTAAAGAAATTAATTACTAATTGTAATTAATTGAGTTTATTTTGATTAATTAAGTTAGTTAATTAAGTTTAATTAATTTAAATTAATCATTGATTTGATTTGAGAAGTAATTACAAATGGAAAATTACTTAGTGAAGAAAATAAATTACTGGATGTAATTTAATGGAGGGGTTTGGAATTAATTACTTGTGTAATTAATATGTAATTAGTATGTTGAATAATTACTTAAGTAAGTAATTAATAATTAATTACTTAGTGTAATTAATTTAGGTTTTGATAACTAATTTAATGGAGTTATTTAAAATAATTTGAAATCATTAATTTATATAATTAATGATATAATTAAGGATTGATTAATAAGAACAATCAATCAATGAAGGTATTAATTAATATAATTAATATAATTAATTAAGGATTAATGTAATTAATTAATTAATGAAGTAATTACAGGTTAATTACAGGTTTGGTTTGGAATAATTAATTTATGAAATTAATTAGAGATCAATTACTTGAGTGTAATTAAACGATAGTTAATCAATATGATTAATTAGGGTAACTTGTTAAGGGCAATTAATTGATTGATATTACCCTGAATGGTGGAGAACTCAGTTATGAGATAAATGTTGTTATGTGATTTGGATGCTATGGTTGCATTGAGTTGATAATATGATTTATCTGTTTGAGTTGATAATGTAGATTATCTGATGTTATGATAATATTGATTATCTATTATAATGTTGAGAATTATCTATCTGTGTGTATATAGATAATATTGAATTGAATTTATTTTAAACTTTAAAACAACTTGGCCCTAAAAGACACGCTTTGGTTTTCGATAAGACCGGGATCGGGTTTCCATATTTGGGATCCGAAAACCACATCGATTCCAAATAACGTTAGGTCGTTAATCCAAGTGGAGCATGTGAAGACTCGAGGTGTAAGGGCTATACGTCAGTATAACTCTGTGGGTGATTCCGTAATGAGTTGACGGAATAGTGCTTATAGATTCGAGATGGTGGATTAGAGTGCAAGGGTTATTGTCGTTAACTCTAAGGGTGATTCCAAAATGAGTGTAACGAGATAATGCCTTCGGTTTCGTTCGAACTCGGAACGAACTTGTATGGATCGAATGCTTTCAGAACATCGTCAGGTGGACGATGAGCATTCTAAGTGATATGTCCTATAAAGGTAATCGTAGCCTCAAGCCTCATCAACCGGGAATGGCTAAAACAGGGGAGGTGCAGCAAGGCTTCGTGGGTAGCTCCCACTGGAGAGCGAGATAGATCCCTGTCTAGAAGTCCCTTTATATTCGGCTGTGTGGGCAGTTGGTTGCAAACAACTGCGGGGTTGTCTTGTTTGGAACTGTTCAGTAAGGAATGGTTCTGGCCTTTTGTTGCAGGGGAGTGGGAGTACTCCTCGGTACGGTGATCTAGGCCACGTAATGTGACGGGCGGTACCCCAGTAGCCCTGCCATTGTATGGAATCCAAAATCCAATAAGTGCCAACGGTTTTGATTGTATTACCCACTTTTGTGGCTAGTAGTTGGAATTTAATGAATGTATTAATTTCGGCTATTTCTTGTTTACTTGAAAGCCCTAGACACTATTATAATATCATCGGATTTCCTATCAAATATTTTGGTTCGCGTAAGGTAAAAACTTTTCCATGTTTATGTATGGGAAGTCTTACGTGATACATTTTCTTTTCAAAGGTTTTTAAAAGTTAAGCAACCTTAACCTGTTACTCACACCAGACCCATGTCTGACCCGGAGTTTATTTTTGTTTTTCATAAACTCTTGGGTACTCAAATTTTTAAGAGTAGCCAAGGGATTCAGGTTAGCTTTGACGAATAATGGAGGATCAATGGAGCAGGAGGCTTTCGCGTTAGATATAGTTTTCCGCTGTGTTTTCTCTGTGTTATGATTGTATTGAGTTGTAAATACTAGACAGGTGTTTATAACTGTCTAGTATATGTGATGTGTATGCTGTGTATCTCTGATTGGTATTGTATATTATGTAAATACTTATGTTATTAATATAATTTATTCTTTCCGCTGTTGAGATTTTAGTGTTGTTTCTTCTTTCTCTTCTTTCTTTTCTTCCTCTATCCCTTTCTTTCTTAATTCATGATGCGATTTTCTGGGAGTAGAAAGTCGGGTCGTGACAGTTGGTATCAGAGCATTAGGTTGAGTGAATACCTAGGCTCTGGAGTAGTGTCTATCTTGAGAGAGCGTATTTTTAATTTTTAATATATTTATTTATTTCTACCTATCGATTCGGTTACCTGTTCGGGTATTCCAATATAAGTTATAAAGGTAGATGAGGTAGAAGTGTGTGTAACACAACTACCGATTGGTTGGAGTTTATATGTTAGGTTGGAAGTATATCTGTCGAGACCGTAGACCTAATACCGTCTCGAGTGAGTTTTGAAGTGGTGTAAGGACTTCATTGATCTCTGAAGGTAACCTGTTAAGGTTCGGAGATTCATCTTTAAAGTTGGATGAGTAGAATTTTGATATGTTGGCTGAACAGAAGCGAGTGATGATATCTTGATATCTCATGGAATAGTAGCTGCGTGATGTGATGCAGTGACTATGGATGTTTTCGAAGATAATTTCTTTGGAACAAGTTTAAGGAAGTGAGTCTGCTTCGGTGTTGTGGCTGAGTTCAGCAGGATGTTTCTGTTTGGTTTGAAGTCCGAGTTTCTCGAAGAACTTTTGGTTAAGAATTCTTTGGCATTGGTGTCAGCAGGGCAGCTCGGAGTGTTTTGAGTGTCGGCAGAGTTTTCTGGCTTAGCAATTTTCTGGAGAGGGAGTTCAGAAGCAGTAGAGTAGAATCCATTTCTTTGATGGGTTAGCAAGACCAGCATAAGCTGTTCTGATTGGTAAAAAGAGAACAGTTTTCTTTGAAATTAGATTGAGTTGATCGCAAAAGTGACTTGCGATAGTTGAGTGTTCTCTTGGGTTGTTGGATATTTTTCTGAATATTTTCAGAGAAATCAGAGTTTGTCTTCATCTAGAGATTCAGTGATACCGGTGGTTCAACTAATTGAAGGTTGGTTCCTTGAGATGGAGTTTGTTGAAGCAACTCAGGATTTGGGAAACTTCTGAGTTTTTCCTTGGTTATCGGAGATCTTCTTGGTTTTGCTGTCCAGTTGTGCTCGTGATCTTCAACATCATTCTTTTCTGCTCCAGATCAGAGTTGTGCAGCGGAAGCAGTTTGGGAGTGCATCTGCTTTTCTTTTCCGGGAAGGAGAAGTTGTTTTCTTCTGATGGGTGTGAGTGGAGTTGTTCTTGATCTTGATTGATTGTGGAGGATCATTTTGGTGGATTGGGTTTGGTCTAGATTGTTTCTTGAGACATCAGCAAGGATTGAGCTGATCAGGGAGGATGTAGGCAGCCCTAGATCGTCCGAAGAGATTTGTGAATCTGAAGTCTGTTTTGGATTTCTTCTGTGATCTGTTTTGGATAAGTGTTTGATTATCTGGATTGAATTGCCAGTTTGGACAACTGGAATTCGTTGTGCTTCACGTATCTCTGAGGGAGTACGTGTATATCTATTTCTGGTTTTGGAATCAGTTGTTTTGGGAGATTTTGGTTGTTGAGTCAGACTTGTCTATAGTATGATGTCTTGTTAGTTATAGATATAGATGAGTAGGAGTTATGTAGCTTAGTAGTGTTGATTGTTTGGGTTTTATAGAGCGAGTAACCCGGTGTTTACTTGGGAAACTCGAGGAAACTCTATCCAGAATTTTGTCTGGATAGTTAATTTTGTTTGATTGGATGAATTGATTGCTATGGATGTTAGCATATGTTTGATATATGCATGGTTTTAAAATTTAAAAATCTAAAATAGGTTATTAAATTAACTTTGTTTTAAATTTCGGGGACGAAATTCTTTTAAGGGGGAAGGAATGTGATATCCCGGAATTTTAGACAATATCAATTTAATAATCTTTATATAAAATTAAATTGATATTGACAATATTGATTAATAAAATATGTTTTGGTTTAATAATCAAATATAAATAAATATTTAATTTGTGATTTGTCTTTTAAAAGCCAAAATAAATGTTTAAATTATAATGTGTGTATATATATATATTTGTATATATATTATAATTTAGCTTTGTTTTGGGATATAAATAAATAAATGAAGTTTGTTTTTTTTTATTTCTAATAAAATATTGGGTAATTAGTAAATTATGTTTTAAATTAATATTTAAGCTTTTAAAAATCTATTTAAATTAATAACTTTAGGATTTGTGAATATTTATAATAAATGTTAAATTGTTTCAAATTAGTCTTAATTTAAATTTTATTTTAAATTTAAATAAAAATTGATTTTATTTATTTTTAAAATATTATTGGATTAAATATGAATTGAGACTCTTTTATATAAGTTTAAATCATGAGATAACATATGATTTAAATTCATTTGAAAATAAAAGTGATTTATAATTTCTTTATATAAATCATATAAATTTGTAATATTGTTATTTTAAACCTTATAAATAAACATTCCATCTTCATAAATATAAAAGGGAAAATAGAATCTTCATTTTTTTTTAAATTTGGTTTTGGTTTTTATTTCAAAGAATTAATTTGATTTGGCAATTTTATTTTGAAATTCAAATTTATTGATTCTTTAAAATATTTTGTAAGTTTTAAATTATAAATAGTTTTATTTACATTTTCTTAAAAGAAGTAAATCATATTTATATTCATTCTAACATAAATTAAATTTAAGAAAACCCTATATAAACATTTAAAATATAACTTAATTAATCAAGACATGTGTTAGCTTTTGAAATAATCTAAAATACAAGTGTTATCATATTAACAAATCAAACTACATGTGTTAAATGATGAATCAAGCACAATGACAAGTGTCATTTGTTTTTATTCTTTTCTTTATTTTTGTTAAAATATTTTCAGCCCTCTTTTAAAATATTTTCATTTCCCCTCATTCTCCTTTTCAAAACAAAGATAAAGAAATCAAAAGAAAATACTTCACTTAAAAATCTGAAGTGAATCATCTCCTCAAACCCAAATATGAATCACTACAACCTATAGTTCAGTTTCAAAAATCAAATAAGATTAATCTTCTCAAATCAAAACCTGCACTTGCAACTATGAAAATTTCTGTAAATCAAAAGCTTTAAGGTGCCTGCATTTTACAACCTGAAGATTTCTTTGCAATTCATCCCTGGAATTTCACTTGCATACATCTAATTTTGGGATAAGTAACAATTGCAAGCATTCTTCAAAAGCTCAAAAACTGTTTTTTAAAATCAGTGATGCTCTGCTCAGGAAATTGGTGAGTAACTTCTAAATTTTTATTAACAAAATCTGGTTGCTGTTTTTATTTCTGGAATGAATTGTTATGCATGATAAAAGTTGCAGAAAATTTGCTTGTATATGGATTTTTTTGGAGCCGCTTTTTACTGATATAGGTGTGTATGCTTTGATTTGATTTGATCAGTAATTACTGATGTATCAGACTTAGGCATTTAAATTCAAACCTGTTTGATAGGATAAAATAGAGTTTAAAAATTCATACAAGTTGGATATTACAAGAACTTGCCTGGAAACATTAATAACAGGGAAATAAAATTGTTTAAGTGGAAGATATAAACATTATGAATCAATGTTTCATATTTGGATATTAAAACATCATGCGAATTCATGAGTATTAAATTTAGAATCACAGTTTATAAGGTAAAATCTAAGAGCAGTTCAAAACTTCTCTGTATTTTGAATTTTAGGTGAGTTCAGTTGTTTTTTTTTGTTTGAATGGGTTGAGATTGTTTCTGTAGTAGGAGGAGATATCATAGAAGTTGAGAAAATTTTTGATTTGGGTTGCCATTCATTTTTGAAGTTAAAATTTGAATTTAAGGTTATGAACCCTAGTTTTTTTTACTGGGTTCTAAGTTTTCTTGAATTCGATCTCCTTGATTGATCGAGTGGTTGGGGTTTTTGAAGGATGGTTGCTAGACCCTAGGGGAGTAAGTAACCGGAAGTGTAGTTTCATCGATGATCGGTGGAGGGTGAAATCATTGTTGACAGGTTTGGAATTGAGGGAAGGGTTGTGTTTCCAGATTTGGAAAATAGAGGGCTGCTCTGTTTAATTTCGGGAAATGGGGATTCTCTGATGCTTTGGTGTTTAGGAGGACTCAGGGGTGGATGGTGGATGGAATGATCATCACTGATGATCGGGAAGATGGCCATGGATATGTGCATGTGCACAGTGGTTATGGAGAAGATTTAGTTGCTGTAATATGGTGGAGTTGTTGGTGCTCGGGTAATACCCACTTTTGATTGTATTACCAGTTTTCTGGCTTAGCAGTTTTGATTGTATTACCCACTTTTGTGGCTAGTAGCTGGTATTTAATGAATGTATTAATTTCGGCTATTTCTTATTTACTTGAAAACCCTAGAAACTATTATAATATCATCGGATTTCCTATCAAATGTTTTGGTTAGCGTAAGGTAAAAACTTTTCCATGTTTATGTGTAGGAAGTCTTACGTGATACCTTTTCTTTTCAAAGGTTTTTAAAAGTTAAGCAACCTTAACCTGTTACTCACACCAGACCCATGTCTGACCCGGAGTTTATTTTTGTTTTTCATAAACTCTTGGGTACTCAAATTTTTACGAGTAGCCAAGGAATTCAGGTTAGCTTTGACGAATAATGGAGGAGCAATGGAGCAGGAGGCTTCCGCGTTAGATATAGTTTTCCGCTGTGTTTTCTCTGTGTTGTGATTGTATTGAGTTGTAAATACTAGACAGGTGTTTATAACTGTCTAGTATATGTGATGTGTATGCTGTGTATCTCTAATTGGTATTGTATATTATGTAAATACTTATGTTATTAATATAATTTATTCGTTCCGCTGTTGATATTTTAGTGTTGTTTCTTCTTTCTCTTCTTTCTTTTCTTCCTCTATCCCTTTCTTTCTTAATTCATGATGCGATTTTCTGGGAGTAGAAAGTCTGGTCGTGACAAGTTAACAACGTATAACAGTAACAGATGAGATGATATGTAAATTAATAGGTTTAACATCATATATAAATAATCATAGGCAGTTATAACATAATACATCATTCTACGCATTCAATTGTTGTCTCTTTACATTTGCATAAGTATAAATGTCAGGTGAGATTTACTCACCTTAAAATGCTGGAGATTGCAATATAAATTACACAACGGAATCAAGAGCAAAATGACAAGCCTATGGAGTTGAGTGGAGAGTGAATCCAAGCAAAAGATCATGTGTTACAACCCAAAACAAAATTAAACAAATTATAAATTTCAATGCAACCTGAAATGGAATAACTTTGGAATGAAAACAAATATGAATGCAACGACTTTTGCCTTGCTTTCCAAAACTCTTTGCTCAACCTAGGGGTGATATAGCTTGGCCATTACATGGTGTTGGTTCAGGTTTGGACCTAAAAGTCATGGCTACAAGGAATAGGAAGTGGTGGAGGAGTTATAACACAAGAAGGTAAGGAGGCAAGGCTTTAAAGTGGAGTTTGGTGAACTTTTTGGGCTCGGCCATGGGTAGTTTGGCTTGGCCAAGTGGTGCTACAGGTCTGGACAGAGGAGATGGTGATGTGTAGTGGTCAGGTCAGTGAGGTGGCGGCGGCCAAAGGTGGTGGTTGAAGGTGGATGGGCAAGTAGCAGTCAAATAACATGTTTTTAGGCCTTTGGTTGCATTTTTGAGGAGTTTGGTCACCATGGAGGGCTCGGCTATGGTCATGGCCTGAAGTACAGGTGGTGGTGATGGAAGGGAAGATATGTAGAGAGTGGAGGCCGTGATTATCTAGAGGAGGCCGAGCAAACAAGGCAAAGAAACAAGGCAAAAACCATGAAAAATGAGAAGAAGAAGAAGGAAAAATTAGCCATTACCAAACCTTTTTGCAAGTCGTGAATAGAACGAGGAACAAATTTTTTTTTTCAGGAATGAGCACTGGAATACACGGCCAAAAAAAGCAATACACGGCCATAAGAAGTAAATGAGGAGTTGTGGCAAGTGAAAGGACTCTAGGAGGTGAAAGGACTTAAGCTAAATAAGTTTTTAAAACTCTTCACATTTCCTATTTTCTTTTAGACAAATAAAACAAAAGTAATTTCAGCAATTACTTTTAAAAACCGAAACCAAGTGCAATAGTATGAAAATAAATAATTTATTTCAAAGGAAATATAAAAATAATAAAAGAAATTGCTTAAAAATCCAAAACAGTGTTCAGAAATTACAAATAAAGCACTACTAGTCTTGGAAAAATATCCACTTCATTTTAAAAATATTATGAAGTAAAAATTTGAAATAAAATAATTTACTTATAATTTCTAAAATGAAATACATAATTATATTGTAAAAAAATAGAAAAAGAACTAAAGAAATTGTTTAAAAATTGAAAGCAGGGCATGCAAATTACAACAAAATTACCATTGACTCTAGAAAAATTCCTACTTCACTTTAAAACAAATAAAATGTCAAATAAATAAATAAATGAGGAACAAAATAAAGTGGGAATGAGAAGAAAATAAGTTCTTAAGAAAAATATATAAATAAATAAAGAATTTCTTTAATAAATTGAAACTAGAAATTAAAAATTATAAACAGAATACAACTGACATTGGAAAATGTCAATTACAATTTTTTTTAAAATGTTTTAAAACCAAAATATATACATAACATGTTATTTACCCATATAAACATAAATTAGAACATTACATGACCAAATAAAATATTATTTGTATAATTTAAAATAAATAATTTTGTTAAATACAGCAAATTATACACAATAGTTAAAAAGGCATAACTTTCACATTTTTAATCGTATTTCAACGAAACGAAAAGCAGTGTTCTGAAAATTTTATTTACTATCATAATAGAAGATAAAATTCAAAATTTTAAACTTTTAAATTTTTAGGTTAAAAGTCAAAATTTGACTAATTTGACCAAAATTAACTTTTTGGAAAATATTCTTTTAATCATATTTTGGAATGATAATTCATATCAAAATCAAAGTTTATATTTGAAATAACAAAATTAACTAAATTAAATAAATAAAATAAAGTTAAATCAAAAATTCAATTAAAATAATTAAAATATACAATTAAAATAATCACAAAATACAGGGTTGTTACACCCTCCCCCAATCAAAACTTTTCGTCCCCGAAAAGGAATGAGGTACGGGAAAGCACAGAAAAGATAGAAATGAAATAATATTAAGACAAGGTAATAAGAAGATTGAGATTATACCTGATAACTGTTGTTATAGGTAAGTTTAACAAGGTGGAGATGATCATCCCAAGATTCTCCAGAATCAGGAACACAAGCACGAAAAAGATCCTCTAGAGTCTGAATCACCATTTGCACTTGACCGACGATCTATGGATGGAAAACAGTGTTCAGATTCCAAAATGAGTAACAAAGATTATCTAAGATTATAGAAAGATTTCTAACAGAAAGATTTCTAACAGAAAGATTATAGAAAAAATGCCTACGCCAGTCTGTAGCAAGATGAGGATAATAAGGACAACCAAAATATAGTTTGAAAAACACAAAATAAGATAAGGGAAATAAGGACAACTAAAAGATAGTCTGAAAAAAAAATAAGATAATAAGTTAGAAACCATGGAAATTTCAACTTAAATTGATAATTAATTTTACACCAGTTAAATAATCTTAGCTATCTCAAATTTTATTATCTTATCCTCTAATCATCTTAAATTAACAATTTGTAAAACCATAGGTTTGAAAAAAATAATCATTCATTATACTCATAATGTACTTAATAAATTTAATTCTTCTTTATTCCTAATTAAAGTTAAAGTTATTCCTCTCAATATATTTTATCACTATGTTAAATATGTTTACAATTATAACTGCTTTAATTTATTCTTAGTTCCTTTAACATCATCTTATATTGTAAATTATTCAATTTGCTCTTTTATTCTATTTACCTCTATTAATCTTTTTATAACAAAATTTAAGTGTATAATATTTATTATAACCACTCAAATTTTATTTATAAAACTTTTATATTGTATATTATCCAATTACATTGTTCGCTTCTAAACATTAAGGTAAGTTATATTGGAATGCAATGGTATTATACAATAAAATCATTTCATGCTTGAATATTCATCCAAATTTTTGATTTTTTTGTGATTGAAATTATTCTTTAAAATAAAATTTAAGAATTAAATTTTCGATTTCTTCAAACTATTTAGAGATAAATAAATGTATGTACATAATTTATCAAATTAAATTTAAATCATATATATATATTATAAGTCAAGTCATATTTTAGAAATTCAAATCAATTTGATTTCCTAAAACAAAGCTGTAGCAAGACTACAGAGTGGTCTCTTCACTTCGAAACCCAGAAATGAATGTCGATGATGCTGCAGCCATCACCGAAATTATTTCCCAGCGACAAAGAGAAGAGCACTGATCTTTAAACTTTAAAATTCTTTGGAAACATATTCTTATTCGAAAATGCTTTAATTAATATACTTTAAAACTTAAACACAAGGTTTGAAACCATCGAAAATTGAATTCTCAAATTTCTTGTTCTAAATTCATTTCAGTTCCCAAATCAATTTATAAACAACTATTTATAAATTCATTTATAGAGCAATAAATGATAAATCAAGTATTATCATTTCAAATAAACAATTTAAATCAGTTTATTAAGTTCCGTAAATTTACTTATATATCAAAATTTATTTCATTAACCAAAATTTAAAATAATATTGTGTCAGTTTGTTTTGTCAAAGTGTTTTAGAAATCCTATCGATAGCGTTGATCAGACGAATCGATCGGAAATCCAAATCAACATCAATAACCCAAACAACACAATATATAAAACAAAATATAGATTTACAAGTACAATTCAAAATGTTTAGAAGAATATATTGGAAACGAAAGACAAGATGATTAATTAACATAGTAGGGAGATGGGTAAACTTAAGTAAATTGCGGGCAACCTTAACCGGGTCAACCATGACTTAAAGAATAAGATCAATGTGGATTTTTCTGGGGTAAATCTACATTCGATCTCCAGAGATAGAGTTTGGAATAACAAAAGATATTAGCATCTGAACCAAGGATAGATATAAATCTCTGGTGAATCGATGCTAATTATAAAAGAGTTTCCTCCCTTTTACAATTCAATTTGAAATTGGCGAGACCGCCGACTCACTAAAAAGATCATTCGAAGCGGAGTTATGGGATACTCCAGAATCAAAAGAAGATGAATAGAGAGGGACCCGAATGGATTTTGGAACTGTAGGGAATGTTCCAAAAATTCAAAGGAAATTTTAATCAAGGAGGAAGAGTTTCAAGTTTGGATGAAAGTGATTCTGTAATTAAATTTACCAAACATTCTAAGTTTTGCCTCAAAGCCAAAGCTCAGATACCAACTGTAACAACCTGGTATTTTCAACCATTCGCATCCGCACATGTCGGACTTGAATTGCTCAAAATACCGCGTTGTAAATAAAATTTGCATATCTTAGAATATACAATAAATAAAATCTGTAACAACCCGCATATTTTACGATTGAATATTTTAATATTTTATTATTAGTCGGATTTTAGTCCAAAAAGTTACTTTTTGCATACGTTCGAATTAGGACTCGGAACCACCTCCATTGAGTTAAAAACGCCGTTTGCGATCTTTTTAAGTATAAACTTTGATATGTTTGGAGTTAGTGGAATTTTGCCACTTTTTCACTTTGGGCTTTGGGTTTGGTTTAGTCCATTAGCCTAAACTATTAATTCTAACTCAACCCCATCTTCCTTTCATTACTTCACTTTCATTTCCTAACACTCAAGCTTCATCAAAAATGGGGAGAGGAATGGGAAATTAAAACTCCAAGCCCTAGTTCATTTGCAAATCCAACATCAAATCCAAATTCAAAGAGAAACCATTGATTCTTCCTTTGCTTTCAAGCTTCTTCTTCATTGATTTTGTGTAAAGGTGACATTTTTATCTCATATCTTTGTCTATAAGTATCTTTGATTATTGGGTACGAATTCTTTACCCTTTTTCATATGTATTTGCTCTTGGTTTGGATTGAATTGATGAAAATCCCAATTTTTAGTGTTTTGGGTTCAAATCTTTAAAAATCCTAACTTTGATGATTGAACACTTTTTTGGTGATGCATCGAGGAGCCAATAGGACCAGGAAGCCGATGGGCGTAATCCCCTAGCGTCCGTGCTCGATCGGTTGCAAATTGAGAGAGTTTTTGGCATTTTTGTTGCTTAGGTCGTTCGGCCTGCACATATGATTCTCGTCCTGCAGTTAGGTCGGCTTGCCTTAGGTCGCTCGGTCATGATATGCCGCTAGCCCCATCGGTCGCAACCCCTTAAGTCGCTCGCCTTGTGTTAGGCCGTTCCATGGCTTAGGTCGCAACCCCCTCAAGTCACTCGCCTTGGGTCGCTGGCCACATAAGTCGCTCGGCCATGTTTGGTTGCTCCGTACTTAGGTCGCGCTCGGCTAGGTCACGTCACTTAGGTCGCGCCATTGGCCTCATTTTAGTTGTTCGGCCTTCTCTTACCCCTTAAGTCGCTCGGCCATTAGGTCGTTCTACCCCTTAAGTCGCTCGGCCATTAGGTCGTTCCGCCCTATAAGTCGCACGCCTTGCAATGAGTCGGCATCTCTTAGGTCGCTCGCACCTTAGGTCGCGCCATTCAGCCGCATCTCTTAGGTCGCTCGGCCTGTTATGCCGCTAGCTCCTTGGGTCGCATCACTCGGGTCGAATGTCGTGGAGTCGCATGTGTTGAGCCGCTGATTTCTTGTGTTGAATTATGTTAAGTCGCAAGGGTATTTCCACTTTGATGGATTAGTAATCGAATTCTTTGGATTTTATTCACGTCTTCGTATGTGAATTTTTGTGATTGTTTGTTTCTACAATCATTTTTGTGATTTGTCACTTTAAAAATATGAAGGTTTCAATACTAGTAGTAAATATCAAAACTCTTTCATCAAAATGATTTCAACCCTATTTTAGTACAAAGCTTGTTTCTTAAACCGTTTTCCAATCTACTAGTATATATAAACCTTTACCTAACTCGTACGAGAAATCTAATTAAACGGCTTAGTAAAACAAGTGGTATGAAATGCTTGCGTTTACTTCGCCGATTAATTCTTAGACTTGTTCGATTGAATCTCTTGTGACAATTTTCGAGTGGAGATCTACAATTTTTTCGTAAATATTTAAGTTAAGCTAGTGGTTATGGGACATGAAGCTAAGCTTATATATTTACTAGCTTACTGTAATTGACACTTCTTGATGATTGTTGATGATCATTTTTGTGATTTAGACTAGCAAATGTGCGATGTCTCTTTGTCTACGAGGGAGACTAAACCCCGTTTCTGTGGAGCTTTGGCTTAATTTGGTGGGGTAGCGACCCATGGTCTTCGGGCCGTTTTGTGGAGCTTCGGCTCAAAATTAATAGTTAGCAACCATGGAATAGCGTTCCATTTTGTGATACACATGTTGGTGAGTTTTCATGCTCCCGTTTTGTGATAGGCCTCCCCCTTTTTGTGATTTCTGGATTTCCATTGATGATTTCTAGAATTTGCGTTTCACCGATTTTCGTGATTTACATTGATATGTGTTATCAATATTTGTGCATTGGTGAATTTGTATGTCATTAACTTTTGTGATTGGCATTGATATAATGATCAATACTTATGGTTTTAGTGAATAAAAATAAAGAGTATGACATTCTTTTTGATCTTTGAGAAGATTCTTGTGATATTGATTAATCTCTTGTTGATTTTCAATTACATACTTCTCACAGTATGGCTTTATGGTTATCATATGTTTACGTCATATCTCTTATTCTATATCATTTTATCTGATATTTATAGCTAGACTGATCCGTTTATTATTTTCTTATTAAATAATACTCGGGTCAGACCGAGATGTTACAGGTGCTTCTACTTGACCTCACATCTGGGATTATCACCCTGACTTTTGGCTAACTACTTAGATTAGTAGTTTTTGTTGTATACATTTGAGATATAGACTCATTGATGTATCCATATTCTTTTGTCTAGCACTTGTAGCTATTCTTTTGTGATATTGTGGATCTTGTTTGACCACTACTCTGATGTACACTTTCATGTGTTATATTCATATCTTTTTCCACCTTTGTGATATGGATATCTGTGACTGATTTGTGTTATGTTTATTTCTATGTTTGTTTCCGAAGAATTTATATAGCTACTGTGTAGTAGCTTTGAGTTTGTATCGGTATGTCGGATTACCTCTTGAAAAGAAAATGCTTGTTATACTATCTGACATATTGGTGCTCGCACTAAGCAATTACACGGATGGTCGCTCCTCAACAGCCTTATTCTCCATGCTAGTTAACGACATTACACCGTAGTGTCCTTGGCTAGCGTGGGTATAGAGGTGGGGCGTCACAATATCACAGATCGCAGACACAGAGTAATGATAGTGCA
Organism: Allium cepa; assembly: GCA_030765085.1. NCBI lineage: Eukaryota > Viridiplantae > Streptophyta > Magnoliopsida > Asparagales > Amaryllidaceae > Allium > Allium cepa. The sequence goes on along the minus strand of CM060932.1, from coordinate 876,356,509 downwards.
GAGGAAGTAAAAGAAATAGTAGTTCATGAAGCTACTATGTAATATATCAGAGTTACATAAGATACAACAGAAGAAATAAAGTACAAAAGAAGTCTCCATATGATAACCAAGTACAAGCTGAATAGAACAACAGAACTGAAATAGATAAAATAGACAAGCAGATAATCTCCAGCGATTCCAATCTCCAGAAAGTGGAAATCCAAATCTGTGAATACTCAAGCTGACCCAAGCATAAATAAAAATACAAACACTCGAGTCAGGACATACATACTTATACAATGTAAACCAACTCAATTGAACTGTAGTAAAAGTACAAGTAACTTAAAGGATGCTTGGGACTGCCCATCCTTTAAGGATCCGTTAAACTATTTACTATGTAGTAATATTTCGCTATTATAATAATATCTAACAATAAAATAAACTTACTTTTTAATAGCGTTAAGGGTTTATCCATATAGCCCTTAACACAAATAATGCCAGTAGTGTATACAACACCCACATATCTCCAGATCGGGAGACTACGAGAAGATGCTCCATAGGTACGACACAAATAGAAACTCAGAATAAAGGCTCGATATGGTAGGTGACATGGTGCACAAAGCAATGCCAGGGTAGATTTACCAATTACGCACACGGGCTGGTGGTAACGCAGCAGCCACATACGCCCACCTCGGAACACATTCCCAAAAATCGGATGGGCGCCCAAACAATCACAAAAGCAATAGAATGGTATCAAAGAAATGTGTCCGACCAGAGGAGCTACCCCTTTTGGCCCGAGATCGCTCCTATTTTAGCCACCTTATGCCAACTCACGGGAGTTGGGTCCACGTAATATACCTCAAGAACGTCACCACCATCCTACTTCATTCTGGAATCTCCACCGCGTACACGGTTAGTCAAAGTGGTTTTCGGTATCGACAGAGAGTATGCCCATATCCGATCCCGGTCTCTTTGCCAACCAATTGTTATTATAACCCGTGGTTATAACTTTAAAATAATATTTTATACTAAAAATATAGATATCCTTTCAATCCAAATCTTTATCAAAATAAAGATTAAATCATTTCCAAAACTATTTCAATATATCAACATACCATATCTTTCAAATTCAAATATTTATCAAAATAAATATCAAGTCATTTCTAACCATTTCAATACATTAAATTATTTTATCTTTCAAAACTTCCTTCCAAATCATTTTAATACATTAAAATATCATAACATTTCAAAGCTTCATTTCCAAAATATCATATCTTTCAGAACTACTTTTCAAATCATTTTAATATCAAAACATCATATCTTTCAAAACCACATTTCAAATCATTTCAATATATCAAAATATCATATCTTTTCAAAACCACCTTTAAACACACACACACACACACACACACATATATATAGTATATATATATATATGTATCAAAATATCATATCTTTCCAAAGCTTCAATTTCAAATCATTATATAAGTTCAAATCCAAATATTCAACTTTAAGTACCTTTTAAATTCAAAGATATCATTCATTTATTATCATTCCAAATCACCTTTTAAATAGCTTATACTTTAATCAAAATAATTCATTTAAACCATTTAAAATATAAGTTTATATACTTTCAAATCAAGTATTCAATTTCCAAAGTTTTAAACCATTATGAGTTCATTTACTAAGTTAAAACCATAACGTTGAAATTTTCAACCTTTCACAACATTCAGAAAAAGTTGTTGAAAGTTATACTTGAAAACATTTCAATTTAAACCATGTAAACGTTACAAAAATCATATTATACATCCAAAGATGTTCATTAAAACACTCTTTTAATTAACGATTTTTTTATAAAGCAACATTATATGATTTAATCAAATTTCACAAATCACCTTAATAAATTCAAGTGTAAACTTTCCCATTTTTACATTTAACACTTTATTAACATTTACATTTCCAAATTATCATTTCCAAATTATCATTTAACAAATTGAAATAAATTTCCAATTTATTTAATTAACTTAAACCCTTAATTAAAACCAAATTCACATTTCCAGGTCAAGTTCATTTTTAAAATTACACTTTTAAGCATTCATTCATTTAACCATTTTAATACATAGAAAAATCAATAATACTTTATTAATTCATTTAAACTCAAATTTAATCAAATCATCATATTTACCATTTTCCAAATATAATTAAATTTATATTTTATTTATATAACTTAAAATTCCCTTTTTAAACCAAAACCCAAATTTCCAGACTTTAAGTTATATTTCAATAATTCAACTTAACCATTTATTTATTTGATATTTTCCACTTCTACAAAAATCATAAATCCTTTATTTAAAACACTTTAAAATCTATTTAAAATTATCATAAATTTACATTTAAACCACTTAAAATTTATTTATATAACTTAAATGTCATTTTAAAAGCCAAAGTCCAAATTTCCAAATTTAAGTTATATTTCAAAAATTCACTTTTTACCATTCATCTGAATTACATTTTTAACTTCTAGAAAAATGCAATTTTTTTTATTTAAACATTAAAAACCCAAGTTAAATCAAATTTCATAATTTTTCACTTTTAAAAAATATTTAAAATACTTTATAAAATATAACCACGGGCCTGCATATAGTTTTCTAACCTAGGTCAAGTGATACGGATATATATCATTTCAATCCGCAGTTTATAAGAAAAATCCGGGTTCAATCATTTCAAACCCGTAATCCCAAGTAAAAATAAAATAAATAAAAACTGTTTAGACCTATCATTTCAGCCCATAACGAATTTTCCCTATTCTAAAGTCCATTCGGATGTGTATCATTTCAACCCATAGTGACCCTAACCTACAGGGAACTTGCAGTGTGATAAACAGATATAAATGAATAGTTAACAACATATAATAGTAACAGATAAGATGATATGTAAACTAATAGGTTTAACATCATATATAAATAATCATAGGCAGTTATAACATAATATATCATTCTACGCATTAAATTGTTGTCGTTTCACATTTGCATAAGTATAAATGTCAGGTGAGATTTACTCACCTCAAAATGCTGGAGATTGCAATATAACTGACACAACGGAATCAAGATAAAAATAACAAGCCTATGGACTTGAGTGGAGAGTGAATCCAAGCTAAAGATCTTGTGTTACAACCCAAAACAAAATCAAACAAATTATAAATTTCAATGCAACTTGAAATGGAATAACTTTGGAATGAAAACAAATATGAATGCAACGACTTTTGCCTTGCTTTCCACAACTCTTTGCTCAGCCTAGGGGTGATATAGCTCGGCCATAACATGGTTTTGTTTCAGGTTTGGACCTACAATGTAACGACCTGTATTTTACGTGTCGATAAATCGTAGAATAGTTGCCACTAGGTCGTTAGTATTGGTTATGTCGTCTAGAGTTTAAGTCGTCCAGAGTAGATTGGAGCGACTTAGAGAAGTATGGCCGAGTTAAGGGAGTGAACGACCTAGGGATGAGTCGGTTGAACGAGTTAACGACCCAGTAGTTAGAAGCGACTTAAGTATGGACCGACCAAGGAAGGTCACCGACTTAAGGAGTTAGCGACTTAGGAGTTAACAAGTTGGACCGACCTATAGAATCGACCGACCTAGGGAAGTTAACGGTTTAAGAGAACTAGCGGCTTAGTAGTGTTAGGTCGGTCATATCATTAAGTAGTTAGGTCGGCTATGTAGTTGAGTCGTTAGGTCGGCAGTGTGAGATGAGTCGTTGGGTCTGCATCTGGTTAAGCCGGTAGGTCGGCATTATAGTTAAGTCGTTAAGCCGTGTTTGAGTTAGGTCGTTGAGTCTTGAGTCGGTAGGTGGTGTGGTGTCTTGATTCGTAGGTTGTTAGGTCGGCAAGGGTTAGGTCGTGGACGACTTAAGGGGACAGCCGACTTAAGGGATTTCCAGCCTATAAATAGAAGTGCCTATCTTCGTTTTTGGGATCCGGATTTTGAAGCGACGAAGTGCTGCCATTTTGAGAGCTCGACTACAACACTTCTTTACTTCTTTTCTCCACTCTAATCTAGTGCTTACATCCATCCAAGATCGAAGATCTAGATCAAAGATCCAAGAGCCAAAGTTGAAGGTCTACATCCAACAAAGAGAGATTTCACCGTTTGAAACGGAATTTTGTCGGATCGAGCTAGATCCTTTGCTGTCCAGATCTGAATTTGGTAGCTTTTGAGGTGTTTAGGTGATTCGGTGAGTGGTAGTTATCTCTCACACGGACCCAAAGGAGTATATTGGGTCGGTGGTTTGTTTGTGTGTTAAAGATAGTGATTTCTTGCATTTTCCTTAAGTCTGCATATAGATCCATTGTTTATGAAGTTTTGATGTCCATTTTACTACATGTTAACTTATGTAAGTTCATTTATCAAGTTGTAGAGATATTGCTCAATATACATGCTTGTTAGATTTGGACCCTTTATTTACCAAATTGCCATTCTTGTTATAATTGCTTATTAGATCTTGTTTGAATGCTTGATTACTTGGATTAATGATTGATTTGATTGATTGTTATGAATTAGTTGATTTATGACTTGATTTGGACAAGTTGGTCGAAGATGATTCAAAAGCTAAGTGGAAAGGTTCTTGAATAAGGAAAGCTGCTTGTGGCATATGAAGCGGATGATAAAGCTTATATGGACAAATTTGATGATGATGTTGAGATGGACTTTGCTATGATGCGAAGAAGCAAAGCATGATGTGAGATAGCCTCGGTTTAATCCAGACGGGATCATCCCAAGCATGTTGATAACTCGGTGATATGGTTCGAGTTCGTTGATAATGGTGGGCTCGAGAGGCAGCTTGGGCTAGTTTGAGAATAGTCATCGAGGAGGATGACTAGAAGGCTTGGATTTCATCGTTGTTGAAGGTTCTAGCAAACTCAAAGCAAGAGTACATAGGAACGCCCCAAAGACTACAGGTAGGTGGTCGAGTACTCTGGGCAGATTCCTAAAAGACTACAGTTAGGTGGTCGAGTACTCTGGGCAGATTCGATAGTCCTAGGCACGGGCTGCGACGATGTGCGGAGTTATGTCTAGAACCGGGTTACCATTAGTCCTTGATTTATGGCTGAAAGAATGTGCCGGTCATTCAATTAACGGTAGTATCGAAGCAATGATAACAGTGATAGCCAAAGTCATGAATGTTTGGTTGTATCGTCATTCGGTCTCAAGAGCGATGTTTTCTGGGTGCTTATCTGATCTTGGTTTAGGCCTTGGGGGTTTGTATTTGGAAAACACCGACCTTGACTCGAGTGATAATTGCTTTACTTTAATTGTCTACTTTGCTATGCTTGTCTCTTCTTAGTGTGTCTGGGGGCTATCACTGGAGAAAGAGGTGGAGTGGGAGGGTTGGATTCCTATTCCTTTTTCCTTTATGCTCTTTTGGTGCGTTGTTAGTTAATTTACCGCTCACTAAGACTGTTGTCTGACTCAAGGTTTTATGTTCAACTCTTATTACCTTGGGCTGTTCATTCGTATTGGGGTGGGCAGACTAGGTAGCAGGTGACAGGTGCTGTTCTTAGTGACCGATGCTGTTGATGACGAAGACGAGCTGGAGGCTTTTACATATTGTTTTCTTACTATATGTACTGGATGTTCCGCTGCTTGTATGATTCTCTGAGTGTTATGTAGTGAGGCTTGATGTATTGACTATTCTGATGTTTGTATCAAACTGTTTTGAAGTGTATTGATGAGATTCTATTTGGTGAAGCTTCACTATATATATATATACTTCTTTATTGTATTTTATCCCTGCGCTGTGAGTAATACGATAGGATTTGCTTTTTTACCTTACCCTGACTATCGTCCATGGCTGCCTGGCACACCTTTCAGCGCACTACTTCCTTGTTTAGTGCAGGAGTCATGGGCGGTCGTCACATTTGGTATCAGAGCTAGGTTAATCGATTTTAGCCAACGCTCACTGACGTAACTACGTATGAGAGACGTAATTGTATTTTGATGGATGATTACTATATATAATATAGTAGTTTAGAAGGGTTAGAACCTCTTATGCAGTTGTTTCTCAAGGTGTACTAATCATTTTCTTTTTAGATATTAAGAATGATTCGAAGAGGGAGACCGACTGCTAGGGAAGGCCGTGCTGCTGAGGGGCCTACTGATTATGCTGCTATGTTTGAGGCCATGATGACTTCGATCATGAAAAGGATGCCAGCTCCAGGGCCATCAGTAGATGTTGGGGTTCAAGTTCAAGCTCCAAAACCAGTGGATTTTGCTAAGTTGTTCAAACACTATACTGCTCTTGGAGGAAAGGTTTTCTTAGGGACAGAGTCAACCATTGAAGTCCAGAGCTGGATAAATGCTTGTAGAAGGATCTTTGGTGATTTGGGAATTGAGGATGCAACCAAAAGGAAGCTTGCATCAAGACAGCTTCAAGGAAGAGCTTCTGATTGGTGGAATTCTATCACCATTGATACTCCAGAGGAAGAAATTACTTGGGTGCAATTCCAAGCTAGATTTGAAGCTAAGTTCATTTTTACAGCTCAGAAATCTGTTTTGTTCAAGAAGTTTGTGGAGATCAAGCAAGGTGGGAGACCAGTTCTTGAGTATGTTTCTGAGTTTGAAGCCTTGTCCAAGTATGCTCGGTCATATATTGAATCTCCATATCAGAAGAATGAGAAGTTTGTGACAGGCTTGGACACTTATCTTGGGAGGCAGTTAGTGGATCATCTGGGCGATCCATTTGAGAAGCTTATGGAGAAAGCTCTCAGGCACGAGAGTTTGTTTCCTAAAGGAGAATCTGTTGTTGCTGTAACAAAGGAAGAGTCTAAACCACAGCAAGGTGGAAACAAGAAGAGGAAACAGCAACAGGTAAGGATGGTCGGAAAAAGAAGCTGAAGGATGAAGTGACCTGCTACAATTGTCAGCAGAAGGGTCATCTCTCCAAAGATTGCAAGAATTCTAAGGTCCCAGGGAAGTGCTACAACTGTGATAAGCCGGGGAATATCAAAAAGAATTGTCCAGAACCGTGAAAGGACAAGCAGATTGTGCAAGCCTATGCTTTGGGGGCTGTTCCATCATCTTCGAAAGCTCCTACTGTGGAAGAGAAAGGAAAGAGTGTGGTGGTTCAAGGTACTCTTTCTATATGTGGTGTTCCAGTTAGAGTGTTGTTTGATACTGGGGCGTTGCATTCGTTTGTTTGTAATGATCTTATAGGCCGGTTGGGTTTGGAACCGGATATTATTGATAGACCATTGGTTGTGACTAATCCAATTGGGGGTTCGTCCTGGTTGAGTATGCTGTGTCGTGGTCTGATTGTATCGAGTCATGATTGCTTTTTTGTTTGTGATTGTTTTGTTCTGAACTTTGTGGGGTTTGGAATTATTTTGGGTATGGACTGGCTTAGGAAGTATGTGGCAAAGGTTGATTGTGAAAGGCTGGAGGTGACAGTCGAGAATGTGGAAGGGCGAAAGGTTGTGATATGATGTAAGCATTAGGAAGGCGTCTTCACGAGCTTCATGTATTCGCTAGTTGTTCCACGGGATGGACTGTCATCGGTGCTGATTGTGAATGGATTCGAGGATGTCTTTGATGAAGTCAAAGGGTTGCCGCCGCATAGGGAGATCGAGTTTCGTATCGATCTAGTTGAAGGAGCCAGACCTGTTGTGATGCCTCTTAGGCGGATGGCGCCTAGGGAACAGCAAGAGTTGAAGGTGCAAGTTGATGATCTTTTACAGAAAGGATTCATCCGGCGAAGTGTGTCTGAATGGGGTGCACCAGTTGTGTTCGCAACCAAAGCAGATGGATCGTTGAGGTTGTGTGTGGATTATCGTGAGCTGAATAAAGTGACTAAGAAGAATAAGTATCCGTTGCCGAGAATAGACGACTTGTTTGATCAGCTTCACGAAGCTAAGGTGTTTTCTCAGATGGATTTGGCAACGGGATTTCACCAGTTAAGAGTGGCTAGGGATAGTGTGCCGAAGACTGCTTTCAGGACACCATCCGGTTTCTATGAGTGGCTGGTAATGCCGTTTGGATTGACCAATGCACCAGCGTATTTTGTGGATCTTATGAATAGAGTATTCAGGGATCAGTTGAACAAGTTCGTACTTGTGTTCGTGGATGATATTCTGATTTATTCCAGAACTGAAGAAGAGCACAAGACGCACTTACGTGTTGTTTTGGAAATCTTGCGGAAACATCAGCTGAAGGCTAAGTTTTCGAAGTGTCACTTCTGGAAGAGTGAAGTGAGGTTCTTAGGCCATATTATCTCTGGAAATGGAATAGTGGTTGATCCCGCCAAGGTGGCCGCAATCCAGGATTGGGTTAGACCTAAGAATGCATCTGATGTGAGAAGTTTTCTTGGATTAGCAGGATACTATCGTCGGTTTATCAAAGACTTTTCCAAGGTAGCTGCACCGTTAACAGGATTGACGAAAAAGAATCAAGTATTCAGATGGGAAGCTAAGTGTGAGCAAGCTTTCGGAATCCTGAAAGAGCGACTGACAAGTGCTCCTGTTTTGACTATTCCAAGTGGGAATGATGAGATGGTGGTTTACACCGATGCATGTGGTACTGGACTTGGAGCAGTGCTGATGCAAAAGGATAAAGTTGTTGCGTATGCAAGTCGACAACTGAAGCCGCATGAAAGGAATTATCCGACTCATGATTTGGAGTTAGCGGAGATTGTATTTGCTCTAAAGATGTGGAGACATTATCTATTGGGAGTTCGATTTGAGTTGTTTACAGATCATAAGTCATTGAAGTATCTCTTCTCCCAAAAAGATTTGAATCTTCGGCAGCAACAATGGCTAGAGTTTTTAGCATCATATGGTTTTGGTATAGCCTATACTCCAGGGAAAGGCAACGCAGTGGCAGATGCGTTAAATCAAAGACATGCAGGATTGGGAGCCATGTTTTCAGAATGGAAGAGTCTCGAGTATTTAGCTGGATTTGACTTCAGGACTAGATGTGAATTGGAACCTGAGATGTTGGCAAACTTATCGATAAGACCTACTTTAGCGGAAAGAATTGGCGAGAGCCAAAAGCGAGACGATAAGCTTGTCAAGATTATCCGAGATTTGGAATCTGGATCAGACCCAGAGAAGGATAAAGGATTCGAAGTCGATCGAGAGGGTTGGCTTCAGAAGCAAGGACGACTAGTTGTTCCCGATATAGATGGATTGAGAGATGAAGTTCTTAAGGAAAGTCATCACTCGAAGTTGACAATTCATCCAGGTGGAAATAAGATGGTCGGGATATGAAGAGAACCTATTGCTGGGAAGGTATGAAGAAAGATGTTGGAAATTTTATTTCCATGTGCACGAACTGCCAGTTGGTAAAAGCCGAGCAGAAGAAGCCAAGTGGATTGCTTCAGCCATTAGAAGTTCCTACATGGAAGTGGGAGCAAATATCGATGGATTTTGTCGATGGGTTACCTAGAACCAGAGCAGGAAATGAAGGGATTTGGGTAATCGTAGATCGTTTGACTAAGAGTGCAAGATTCATTCCTGTTCGATCAACTAGGACTGCATCGAAATTGGCTGAGTTGTATGTTAAGTGGATAGTTCGATTCCATGGTATTCCGAAGAGTATAGTGAGCGATCGAGACCCATTGTTCACTAGTGGATTTTGGAAGAGCTTCCAAGAAGTTTTGGGGACCGAGTTGTGTTTGAGTACAGCTTATCACCCCCAAACAGATGGTCAGACCGAGAGAGTCAACAGAGTTTTGGAAGATCTCCTTAGAGCATGTGTTTTAGATTTCGGAGGATCATGGGAAGATCATCTTCATTTGGTGGAATTTGCATATAATAATAGTTACCAGTCAAGTATTGGTATGGCACCGTATGAAGCATTGTATGGAAGACCGTGTAGCTCTCCGACATGTTGGTTGGAAATTGGAGAAAAGCTGATACTTAGGCCCGAAATGATTCGACAGACTTCGGATTGCATAGAGATCATTCGGTGACGAATGAAGGCAGCTCCCGTCAGAAAAGTTATGCCGATAAGCGTCATAAGGATTTGGAATTCGACGTAGGAGATATGGTTTTCGTGAAGGTTTCTCCACTGAAGAATGTTATTCGATTCGGGAAGGAAGGAAAGTTGACTCCGAGATTTGTTGGACCATTCCCGATCATCGAGCGAATTGGAAAGCTCGCCTATAAATTGGAGTTACCGGAAAAGATGTCGAGTGTGCACAATATTTTTCATATATCGTATCTACGGAAGTATGTGCACGACTCGAATACAGTGGTTTCTGCTGATAGCTGTGAAGACTTTGAGATTTATCCAGTTATTAGAAGACCTCGTAAGCCGCTTCGTGTTGTGGAAACTGACACGAAACAGCTTAGGAGGAAGACGATTACGTTGCTCAAGGTACAATGGAGTGATGATGTCAACGACTGTACATGGGAGGAGAAAGAGAGGATGAAAGCAGCTCATCTTGAACTCTTCGAGGTATGGCCCTAAGGTGTCGTGGCATCTCATGAATTGGTAACTTGTTCTAGTCTTAGAATTCTGCATGCTAGTCCAGTAATTGGATGCATGGTTTGTTGTTTGCTATGGATGGTAGGCATGCAGAATAGTTTTGATTGTTCTTGCTTGTTTGGAATTTCGGGGGCGAAAGTCCTAAGGGGGAGAGAATGTAACGACCTGTATTTTACGTGTCGATAAATCGTAGAATAGTTGCCACTAGGTCGTTAGTATTGGTTATGTCGTCTAGAGTTTAAGTCGTCCAGAGTAGATTGGAGCGACTTAGAGAAGTGTGGCCGAGTTAAGGGAGTGAACGACCTAGGGATGAGTCGGTTGAACGAGTTAACGACCCAATAGTTAGAAGCGACTTAAGTATGGACCGACCTAGGAAGGTCACCGACTTAAGGAGTTAGCGACTTAGGAGTTAACAAGTTGGACCGACCTATAGAATCGACCGACCTAGGGAAGTTAACGGTTTAAGAGAACTAGCGGCTTAGTAGTGTTAGGTCAGTCATATCATTAAGTAGTTAGGTCGGCTATGTAGTTGAGTCGTTAGGTCGGCAGTGTGAGATGAGTCGTTGGGTCTGCATCTGGTTAAGCCGGTAGGTCGGCATTATAGTTAAGTCGTTAAGCCGTGTTTGAGTTAGGTCGTTGAGTCTTGAGTCGGTAGGTCGTGTGGTGTCTTGAGTCGTAGGTCGTTAGGTCGGCAAGGGTTAGGTCGTGGACGACCGACTTAAGGGATTTCCAACCAATAAATAGAAGTGCCTATCTTCATTTTTGGGATCCGAATTTTGAAGCGACGAAGTGCTGCCATTTTGAGAGCTCGACTACAACACTTCTTCACTTCTTTTCTACACTCTAATCTAGTGCTTACATCCATCCAAGATCGAAGATCTAGATCAAAGATCCAAGAGCCAAAATTGAAGGTCTACATCCAACAAAGAGAGATTTCACCGTTTGAAACGGAATTTTGTCGAATCGAACTAGATCCTTTGCTGTTCAGATCTGAAGTTGGTAGCTTTTGAGGTGTTTAGGAGATTCGGTGAGTGGTAATTATCTCTCACACGGACCCAAAGGAGTATATTGGATCGGTGGTTTGTTTATGTGTTAAAGATAGTGATTTCTTGCATTTTCCTTAAGTTTGCATATAGATCCATTGTTTATGAAGTTTTGATGTCCATTTTACTACATGTTAACTTATGTAAGTTCATTTATCAAGTTGTAGAGATATTGCTCATTATACATGCTTGTTAGATTTGGACCCTTTATTTACCAAATTGCCATTCTTGTTATAATTGCTTATTAGATCTTGTTTGAATGCTTGATTACTTGGATTAATGATTGATTTGATTGATTGTTATGAATTAGTTGATTTATGACTTGATTTGGACAAGTTGGTCGAAGATGATTCAAAAGCTAAGTGGAAAGGTTCTTGAATAAGGAAAGCTGCTTGTGGCATATGAAGCGGATGATAAAGCTTATATGGACAAATTTGATGATGATGTTGAGATGGACTTTGCTATGATGCGAAGAAGCAAAGCATGATATGAGATAGCCTTAGTTTAATCTAGACGGGATCATCCCAAGCATGTTGATAACTCGGTGATATGGTTCGAGTTCGTTGATAATGGTGGGCTTGAGAGGCAGCTTGGGCTAGTTTGAGAATAGTCGTCGAGGAGGATGACTAGAAGGCTTGGATTTCATCATTATTGAAGGTTCTAGCAAACTCAAAGCAAGAGTACATAGGAACGCCCCAAAGACTACAAGTAGGTGGTCGAGTACTCTGGGCAGATTCCTAAAAGACTACAGGTAGGTGGTCGAGTACTCTGGGCAGATTCGATAGTCCTAGGCACGGGCTGCGACAACGTGCGGAGTTATGTCTAGAACGGGGGTTACCATTAGTCCTTGACTTACGGCTGAAAGAATGTGCCGGTCATTCAATTAATGGTGGTATCGAAGCAATGATAACAGTGATAGCCAGTCATGGATGTTTGGTTGTATCGTCATTCGGTCTCAAGAGCGATGTTTTCTGGGTGCTTATCTGATCTTGGTTTAAGCCTTGGGGGTTTATATTTGGAAAACACCGACCTTGACTCGAGTGATAATTGCTTTACTTTAATTGTCTGCTTTGCTATGCTTGTCTCTTCTTAGTGTGTCTGGGGGCTATCACTGTAGAAAGAGGTGGAGTGGGAGGGTTGGATTCCTATTCCTTTTTCCTTTATGCTCTTTTGGTATATTGTTAGTTAATTTACCGCTCACTAAGACTGTTGTCTGACTCAAGGTTTTATGTTCAACTCTTATTACATTGGGCTGTTCATCCGTATTGGGGTGGGCAGAATAGGTAGCAGGTGACAGGTGCTGTTCTTAGTGACCGATGCTGTTGATGACGAAGACGAGCTGGAGGCTTTTACATATTGTTTTCTTACTATATGTACTAGATGTTCCGCTGCTTGTATGATTCTCTGAGTATTATGTAGTAAGGCTTGATGTATTGACTATTCTGATGTTTGTATCAAACTGTTTTGAAGTGTATTGATGAGATTCTATTTGGTGAAGCTTCACTATATATATACTTCTTTATTGTATTTTATCCCTGCGCTGTGAGTAATACGATAGGATTTGCTGTTTTACCTTACCCTGACTATCGTCCATGGCTGCCTGGCACACCTTTCAGCGCACTACTTCCTTGTTTAGTGCGGGAGTCATGGGCGGTCATCACATACAAGTTATGGCTACAAGGAATAGGAAGTGGTGGAGGAGTTATAACACAAGAAGGTAAGGAGGCAAGGCTTTAAAGTGGAGTTTGATGAACTTTTTGGGCTCGGCCATGGGTAGTTTGGATCGGCCAAGTGGTGCTAAGGGTCTGGACAAAGGAGATGGTGATGTGTAGTGGTCAGTCCAGTGAGGTGGTGGCGGCCAAAGGTGGTGGTTATGGTGGTGGTTGAAGGTGGATGAGCAAGTAGTAGTCAAATAACATGTTTTTAGGACTTTGGTTGCATTTTTGAGGAGTTTGGTCACCATGGACGGCTCGGCTACGGTCATGGCCTGGAGTACAGGTGGTGGTGATGGCAGAGAAGAGATGTAGAGAGTGGAAGCCGTGATTATCTAGAGGAGGCCGAGAAAACAAGGCAAAGAAACATGGCAAAAACCATGAAAAATGAGAAGAAGAAGGAAAAAGTAGCCATTACCCAACTTTTTTGCAAGCCGTGAATAGAATGAGGAACAAATGCTTTTTTTCACGAATGAGCACTGGAATACACAGCCAAACAAAGTAATACACAGCCAAAAGAAGTAAATGAGGAGTTGTGGCAAGTGAAAGGACTCTAGGAGGTGAAAGGACTTAAGCTAAATAAGTTTTTAAAACTCTTCACGTTTCCTATTTTCTTTTAAACAAATGAAACAAAAATAATTTCAGAAATTACTTTTAAAAACCGAAACCAAGTGAAATAGTGTGAAAATAAATAATTTATTTTAAATAAAATATAAAAATAATAAAAGAAATTGCTTAAAAATCCAAAACAGTGTCCAGAATTTACAAATAAAGCACTACTAGTCTTGGAAAAAAATCCACTTCATTTTAAAAATATTATGAAGCAAAATTTTGAAATAAAATAATTTAATTATCATTTCTAAAGTGAAATACATAATTATATTGGAAAAAAAATAGAAAAAGAACTAAAGAAATTGTTTAAAAATTGAAAACAGTGCATGAAAATTACAACAAAATTACCATTAACTCTAGAAAAATTCCTACTTCACTTTAAAACAAATAAAATGTCAAATAAATAAATAAATGAGGAAAAAATAAAGTGGGAATGATAAGAAAATAAGTTCTTAAGAAAAATATACAAATAAATAAAGAATTTCTTTAATAAATTAAAACTAGAAATTAAAAATTATAAATAGAATACAACTGACATTGGAAAATGTCAATTACACTTTTTTTAAAATGTTTTAAAACCAAAATACATACATAACATGTTATTTACCCATATAAACATAAATTAGAACATTACATGACCAAATAAAATATTATTTATATAATTTAAAATAAACAATTTTGTTAAATACAGCAAATTACACACAATAGTTAAAAAGACATAACTTTTACATTTTTAATCGGATTTCAACGAAACGAAAAGCAGTGTTCTTAAAATTTTATTTACTTTCATAATAGAAGATAAAATTCAAAATTTCAAACTTTTAAGTTCTTAAGTTTTTAAGTTAACAGTCAAAGTTTGACTAATTTGACCAAAATTCACTTTTTGGAAAATATTCTTTTTAATCATATTTTTGAATGATAATTCATATCAAAATCAAAGTTTATATTTGAAATAAAAAAATTAACAAAATTAAATAAATAAAATAAATTTAAATAAAAAATTCAATTAAAATAATTAAAATATACAATTAAAATAATCATAAAATACAGGGTTGTTACAGAATTCCTCCTTTTTATTTCGTTCAAACCGATTTTCCTTTTTCTTTTTTTTAGAACAGAAGCCGTAAACGCAACTTAATATGGAGGAAAACAACGATACATACACTCCCTAGGTCAACTTCTCAGAGTAGGGTGGCTTGAGTTTGACATTTGATTGATTTTATAAATATATATATTCAAATATCTCGTATTATATGTTATGCCATTCCGAACTCCTATTGAAACATGCCATCTGGCGTTTAAAATGTTATAACCCTATTTTGAACCCAATGGAAGAAGTCTTGAGTCCTAATTCGGTCATATGTGGAAGATAGCTTTTTAAATCGACTATTAAATTAAATTCGATTAAATTATTTCTAGGTGTTTCCAGATCATATTTGAAAACCGATAATAATACATTATTACGGATCCAGTGGAACTAGTTTCATCGAATTCAGAGACTATGCTGCAGATCGCTATTATAACGTGTCGATTTAATCGACAATTTACAAAATTTACGAAATCGCTTGAAATTTCAGTTTTAAAAACTTATTAACTCATTTATAATTCAAAAAGAATTTATATCTACATTATAAATTGTTTTGGATTCAAATTCAATTCAAATTCCAATTATTCACTATTCCCGTATTTCGATAAATCGCTATAATTGGAATTTTAAATCCATTCTAAAATTTTCAACCAACTCTTCGTTTTCAAGAATCCATTTATATTCCAAACCAATATTTAAAACCATTTAAATATTCAAAACTAAACAACGGAAAATCCGGGTCGTTACATTCCTCCCCCCTTAAAAGAATTTCGTCCCCGAAATTTCTAAGGCAGAAAAAAGCTCCAAACCCAGTACTTATTCAAAACACCTACTTAGATAAAATTTGATATTCACCTTTCTAAACTTTAGTTTCATTCAAACTATTTAGTTTCCATTTCCAGTTAGAAATCTCTTATTTTTGAACAATTCAAAAATCAGCTTTTTAGTTAATAAAAATTTCAAAATTTTTCTAACACCCTAAATTTTCGATTTTTTTTGCAGAGTCTCCTTTGTACGGAGAGCCTTTTGCAATATGAAAAGAGAGATAAATATATGTACATCGACCCACATGGTCAGAAAACACAATATATAACAATATTTATATATTTTGCGATGTTTAATTCGAAAATGTACCTTATTTTAGCATTTTTAAGCAAGCAGCTTATTTTATATGCAGTTTGTGCAACCTAATCAAGCAAAATAGCTCCATATACTTGTTCTTATTCAATTTAAACATGTAAGTACCAAAAACATGATATTTAATAACATTTCATTCATTTAAATGGTTAAAACACATAAGCTTCATAACCCAATCACTCTAAACATGTATTATAAGCAATTATAAGGTTCTGATTCTAATTTAATTGCTTTCAATCGATTTTCATACCATTTCATTCAATCTGAATGATGTACGACCAAATTATTTGCATTCATTTCATTTTTACACCAAACAAACCCATATTCATTTCAACTTGACTTAAAAATCAATATATTCACTTTCTGTTGATTCATAGAGTTTTATTTACTTTCGTTTGCTTCAAAAGACAATATTTCCATTCAAATTCGGTGATATTCATTTATTAGAATAATCATTTCAATTTATAGCTATTTAAATTGATCCCAAATCAATTTATATTTAATTCTACTCCACTTCAAATTGATTCAGGTTCAAATTTTTCAACAAAAACCTTGTTCGCCAAATTTTTATGTCAACGACATCCAGTCCATAAATTTATTTAATAGCTTCCATCCAAAATATTAGCTTAAGTTATTCATTTATTTCTAATCAATTTAATTAAATAACTTAAGTTTGTTTGTATTGCAATAAAATTTCCTTTTATTTAAATTGACACTTATTCAATTTATTTACCTTCAATTGATTTGCATTTCCAATTCAGAACTCAATTCCATACTCGAATTCATTCAAATAATATCCTAAAGCCATATTCAATTTATTTACACTTAAATTGAACTTATTTATAACTCAAGTCATCATTTCAAACCATTCCTATTTTATTCGACCACATTTCCAAAATATTTTTAATTCGCTGACGTTAAGTCGAATTTTTATTTATAACTCAAGTTCTAATTCCAATATTCACTTTTAATCCACAATCAAATTTATTCAACCTAGTTAAGTTCTATTTTTGCATATTCAATTACCAATTAATTTATTTAATTAGTTCAATTCCATTTTATAATCCAATATCTGATTTTATTTCAAAAATCACTCCATTTAATTTACTTGAATTAAAATTCATTTTATAATTCAAGTTCGTTCTTTACTTTAAAAAGTCACACCATTTTTATTTTGGTTGTTCGATTCTACTTTTCCAATTTAATGAGTTACACAGCTTATTTTTCACATTCCCATTAATTTTGATACCCGATTATACATCTATTTATAGCCAAAGTAAATTTATTATTTTATTTCATTTTTATTCCATTAATTTCAATTTTTTTATAAGCTATTCAATTTTATCTATTCACATTTTTGTAATTTCCCTCTTAAATTTTTATTCCAATCAAAATTTTATAGCTTATGGTTATACAATCACTTTATAATTCAAACTCTCTATTCAATTTAACTCGATAACATTTCTAATTCCAATTCAATTTTTATTTAACTTAAGTAAATTTAAAATTTCATACCATTCATTTTAATTAATTTAAGTAAGAATTCAATTCCGATTTCAAGCTTCTCCACAATACCTTACTTATATTTATTAAAATCACTTCATTTAATTTATTTTTCTTTAACTTTTACTTAAGTAAAATTCCAATTCCTACAAATTTTCTTTTACAAATCCAATTTATTTAACTTACACGAGTCAAATTTTAATTTCATCATGAAGTTCACTTTTTCCAAATTTTTATTTCAAAAACTTATTCTCTTCTTATTTCACTTCTCTTTTGATTAAAAATTTCAGAATTCAAACAACGAATTCTTATTTCAAGTCATTTGAAATTTTATTTATATAACTCTATTTTAACAAAACCATTTTCTTCAACTTTCGAAAGATCAACTTGATTTTTATCCAAAACAATTTTCTCGGAATAACACCTGTTTAACAAACACAAATCTCCATATCAAATTACTGTGGTTGCAACCTCTCACCTAGAAACTCGAAAATGAATACCGATGATGCCACAGTCATCACTAAGATTATTTTCCAGCGACTGAAGTGAGTTCAGTCTTCATCAATTCAAAATCCATTTAATACAATTTTCATTCAAAAATATTCTAAAAATAATATCTCCATTTCTCTTTCCAACCATTTCGAAAAACATTTTCAAAAATCTTTGGAATTTCAAAATTCCAAATACTTAGTTCAGACCTATTTTAAACATTTCTCAAAGCTTTCAGAATTTTAAATTTCAAAATTCTGGCTTGATTCCATTTTAATTATAATCCATTTGTATAATTTATACTTATACAATTTTCATTTGGTTATATAAACCATTTTCAATTTTATAATCTTATTTTGATTATATAATAACGATCAAAACATCACTATAATTATTTTTAGTAAATTATTCTTTTTATAACAAAATATAATTTGGGTAAAATTGTTTCATTTACCCCATTCCAAAACAATATTGTGTCGAATTACTCTTTTCAAGTGTTTAGAAACCCCTATCGATTCAGTTGTACAGACTGTGCCGACTAGAGTTCATAAGCCACTCAATAAATCAACCAACACAATATAAAACATTTTATATTCACTAACAAATATGCACTTATATCTATTAATACACTCAAACTCATTCTAGGGTACTATCGACCGTATCTCTAATGAGTAATTCCCACTAGAGCCAAGATTCTCGCTTAACCTTCAACTCTGATAACACTGTAACGAACCGGGAATTTTTGACCCCGAAAATCGACATCAATACGTCCACTCTATTGACTGCTGAGCAATCGAGTGCCGAAAATACCAATTCATTTGGGTTAAGGAGAAATAGGTTGAAGAAAAATAGATACAACAACACAGAATCTCACAATCATTGTGGAACAAAATATAATATATAATAACAAATTTTTATATAGAAGGATCTATAGCGGTTTATGTTAGAAATGTGGATTACGGATCTTAAGGTTGAATTAACACTAGAAGGGGGTGAATAGTGTTATGTGGATTTTCTAAATCTGTTTGAATCTTATGTAATTTATTTACCATGAAATTCACAAACACAAATATAGTCACAGAATCAGACACAGATGCAAATACTAAATAAAAGTAGTAAAGGAAAGAGCACACTAGAATTTTATATTGGTGCGGAGTTATCCTACATCCTGTCCCGCAAAATTGTACAGATTTCTTTCCAAAATAATCTCCCAGATTTCACCCTCGGTTTCAAGGCTATGAGGTACACCCTCCTGTATTCAAGTCCGGGGCAAACTTTCTTGATTTAACCAGGCTACAAGATCACCTAATCGATTTCCGAGGCAACGATCACACCCAATTGATTTCAAGGCTCAACCGCACCTTCTACTCAACAGTTTGATTTATAAATGATCTTATAACTCTGAATAGCACTAAGATCTTATGGAGATAGTGGCAGAGAATTAAAAAAGAGATAATGAAGTTTGTTTCACTTGGTATTTCGGTAGAGTTTAGTTTTGGATTCTTTAGAATAAATGTGGAAGATGAAGAGGAGAGAAAACAAGTGAAATCTGATTAAAAATTCGTTTAGAACTACTGGTATTTGTAGAAGACCAAAAGCCATATCTACTCGTGAAAGGATGCGACGAATAGACACTTCTTTTGAAATTTGAATTTTGAATTCAATGGGCACCATGTCAACATGGGGGGTAAGGGTATGTCGACATGCTCAAGGCAAAATTGATGTTTTGATTTTCTTATTAAAATCAGTTTCTATAATTTTTCAAAAAAAAATTTAAACTTTTTTAAATATATTTGAATATAGTTTAAACATATAAAAGAGTTTAGAAAGTAATTTTTAACAAATATAATTAATCTACAAAGTGATTTAAAATATGAATATATAAATATTTTAAAGCTAAATATTTTAAAACAAGAGATAGTTTAAAATAAAGGACAATTTTGAAATCAAAATAATAAAGATAATTTTGAGGCTAAAATATTTTAAACAAGAGAGATGTCTTTTTGAAAAGAAGGTTTTAAAAACATTTAAAATAAGATATTTTTTTTAAAATCATTTTTATAAAATTAGTGGATATCAAAATAGGACCACTATATGTTCCACTAGATATTGTCATGGGTTCCGTCCTACTAGGATTCCATCCCTTTAACAGGCTCAAAGTGGATTCCATTCCACGAATAAATTTCGAATAAAGATGTAAGTGCTTTCAAGAAGTTTTAACATTATTTTAGACTCAATACTTATCTTGTACTCTTGAAATCTTGAACTCTTGATATCTTGATACTCATGGGTTTTTAATCTTGATATCTTCAGTCTTGAATCTCTATACTGTACAGTCTTCATTCTTAGTACCTGCATGGTTATATCCTGCATATACATATATATCTAAAGCATAACGTTAGTATTTATATTTTATAACAAGTCCTAAGGTTATTGCCATCAAAACCATCATCCCAAGGACTAACAATTTCTCCTTTTTTGATGATGACAACCTATGTTTATAAAATATACTTCTCCTTCATAATAACTCCCCTTAAAACTAATAACTCCCCCTTAATCTAAGCCTAACTACTCTAACTATTCTATTTTATAGTACTAATAACTCCCCCTTAATCTAAGCCTAACTACTCTATTTTATATTTTTCCCCCTTTGTCATAAAAAAAAAACTAATCCTAGACTAATATAACTCCCCCTTAATCTGATACTATCCAAACTAAATACCAACAAGGAAGTATAATAAGTGAAAACAAATATTTTATTATATACAATGTTATATTTACTTGTATATATGGAAAATAAACACACAAATATATTTAAGTATATAAATCAAAGAATAACACTACGAATGAGAGATTTTGACAATTGGAGATTTGTGAATCGAATAATTTGGATAACGAAAAAAAGTTTCCACGTTGTTCAACCAAATTTTCATCTTGGTCAAAACAGACTTCGCCTACGCACACCTCGTTGTTGTCTTCTTCCATAGATGCTTCTTCCTCTTCCTCTTCTTCCTCTTCGTTGTGCTCTACGTGTTTATGCACTTGAATGTTGGGAGAATCTTCTTCAATCACAATAGGATTAGCATGATTATCCATTAGGAACTTTTGCAAATTTCGAAAAATTTTGCCTTGCTTTTGTTGTTCTTTTGCCATCCTTATTTGCAACTTGAAATTCAGTCAACATTTGCATGGAATCCTACATAGACTCTTCAATCTTTATCACACGTGCCAGTGTAGTGCGTTGGAATGGACCAGAATGAGGAGAAGGGAAAGAAATGGTGTCATTTGTGTTGATTTAGTGGAAAAGGCCATTAGTTTCAATTTTCAGAAGTGTAATACACAGAAAGAAAAGTGAGAAGACAGAAAAATTCGAAACACGTAGATTTATATAACTTCCAAAATAATTTTAGAGGGAAAACAAATTTTAAAATTTTGTCATTGTATGTCGACATGAGTGGTAGGGGTATGTCGACATGCCTATGAAAAATTTGGTTTTCTTGTATATTTATGTTTATTAAAAACATATGTTACTATATCAATATTCTATATTTCAATTATTAAACAAATTCCTAGTTCTCTTCTTAATTATTAAATATAGGTTGATTTAAGTGTTTGGTTAAAATATCAGCAATTTGATTCTCTAAGTTGATAAACTCAAGAGAAATAATCTCCTTATATTATCTCGGAGAAAGTGATGTCTGGTATCAATATATTTAGTCCTAGCATGATGAGCAGGATTTTTAGACAAATTTATTGCACTAGTACTATCATAATAAATTAGTGGTTTTGAAATTGTTAATCCAAAATCTTTTAGGGTTTGTTGCATATAAATAACTTGAGAGCAAGCCAAAGTAGCAGAGATATATTCTTCTTCAGTTGTTGATAAAGAAACGATGTTTTTCTTTTTACTAAACCATGAAACCAGAGAATGCCCTACAAAGTGACAAGTTCCACTTGTACTTTTTCGGTCAGATTTGCAACCAGCATAGTCAGCATCACAATAAGAGATTAACTCAAATGAATCATTTTTAGGGTAAAATAAACCATAGTCAAAAGTATGTTTAACATATCTTATGATACGTTTCACAGCTTTTAAGTGAGTCTCTTTGGGTTGAGATTGGTATCTTGCACAAAGATAAACACTATGCATGATATCAGGTCAACTCGTAGTGATATAGAGTAATGATCCAATCATTCCCCTTTATAGTTTTTGATTTACATCTTTTGAAAGATCTTATTTATTTAAATCTTCATTGGTTACCATGGGAGTGGGTTTTCCACTTGCAGCATCTTTTGAAAGATCTTATTTATTTAAATCTTCATTGGTTGCCATGGAAGTGGGTTCTCCACTTGTAGTAGTCATACCAAATTTACTAATTAGATCCATAGAACATTTTTCTTGACTAATAAAAATACCATTATCTAATTATTTTATTTGTAATACTAAGAAGAAAGTAAGTTCACCCATATGACTTGTGACGCCCCACCTCTATACCCACGCTAGCCAAGAACACTACGGTGTAGTGCTGTCAACTAGCACGGAGAATAAGGCTGTTGAGGAGCGACCATCAATAGTTAGGCCTTATACTAGTATTGGTTATCTCAATGGGAGTGGTATATAAATATATTTTCTTTCATTTTTCATCTCTGATTTATTTCTCCCATCGACATACCCCAATTCCAGTATAAAACGAACTACGATGGTTCGTAATAGTTTAGAACAGTAAATATAAAATATCAAACAGATAATATAAGGCAGAACACAAATAAAACAGAAAGTCTCATATATACAATAACTGATGTCAGTTACAATACATTTGACACGGTACATATGATACAACTACAACAGTCGACTAAGGAAGTTACATATACAAGTACATTAACGTATTTAATATACATGAATACATATCTTCCTATACAATTTTACAGACTACTACAAATGATGATGACTACTCCAAAAGATATGAAAGAACTTCATAGCTCTAGCAGCAACCCAAAGCAGAATATCTACAACCTGAAATACTCGGTCTGACCCGAGTATTAAATTCAAAAGAAAATAATACTCGGGTCAGTCTAATTCAAACTCAGTTATTAGTGCACAGAAGAAATAATAATTAAATAATGAATAGACGACAGTAATTAAACCAAATCAGAATGCAATTCAGAATATTGAATTGAAATAAACAAAACAGTTCAAAACATTAAATATCAATTAAAATATTAAGTCGAGTAGGGCTACAGTACACGCACGCGTGCACTGCCTCGCCACTACAGCATATGGAATATGCAAAAGATCAATTAATCAAAACAAGATAGATATCATAAAACCATACCGTGTGGCTGCAGTTCACGCTTGCGTGCACTGCCTTGCCACTACAGTGATGATGTACCCATTGAATACCGTGTGGCTGCAGTTACGCTTGCGTGCACTGCCGTGCCACTACAGTGATGATGTACCCATTGAATACCGACAGCAATCAAAAACTGCAGAGGTCAAGTTTGGACGACATAAATGCGAACCCAAATGTACACAATGGACGTACACTACTGGTTGCACATGAATAAAATGAAACTGGGGTGCAACGTGGAACAGCACTAAGTAAATGGCACAAAAGACAGTATGATACAAATGCAAGCTCAATTAAATTGAACACCACATGTAGCAAGACAACCAGAACTGTTTGGAAAGGTAAACGATATTGCAAAAGACACCAAGTGAACATGATAAAACAACCTATCACTAAAACAGTACCAGCCTGAATTAGTGAAACAAGGCTACACATTCAAGTGTAACACAGTACAAAGCACAAAGGCTACAAGTGGAACAAGTATGTGTGTAGCAACAGCATGTTCACACAACTACACCAAATTCAACATGATGCAAGAATACTCAAAGACGCAAGGTGATCCATAGAACAACAGTCAGAATGCATAAAACTGGACAAAGCAGCACATATGCAAGGGTCAAGCAACTTATATGTGCATTCAAAAACACTACAGATTCCCAATGACACAAGCATGAATAAGGCTCAGTGGTGAAGCAACAACATCAAGTGATATTGAGCACAGATGCATCAAACCACAAGAACATTAGTTCAACAACTTCAACAAGATTACATGTAACCTGGAAATGGGGTTGATACAAGCAACTGAGCAGTGTCAGTCACCAATGAAATCAACAGAGGTGAACCAGGCAAACAGAGCTTCAACCAATCAAAGTTCAAGCAGCAAATATTTAGAAATCAATAAATTGAAATCTAGAAAACAACAAATCTCAAAGCTAACCCACATTTAATATAGCCTGACAACAGCACAAATATGTGCTCGGCATTAGGTGCAGTGATACCTATAGATAACAGTAGGTATATTTATGTTCATAAATGGAACTTCAACTTTCAACATAACTTCAGTTGTACTAATAAGCAAGACAATTTACACAAGTTTCGACTAGAACAGTTGGCCAGGAATTTACAACATGTTGTTTATCTCAGGCAAGTACAGAGGCAAGCTTATATATAATTAATTGTTTGTCCAGAACAATGGCATAGAGATTGGCTTCTATTCCAAACATACAACACTATATGTATTTGTTTCTGTAGGGGTAAAAGATTTCAAACTTTCAAATGCATTTTCAGTAAGGGAAACATGAAACAACAAGAAAATCAATTGGCCTGAGAATAAGAAATTGGCCTCAGATTTTCAATTAGAGCGGCAAGCATGCAATTGGACATAAATGCTCAAATATAAATATATACACAATTTAGTTCAGCTAGCTGAAATGCTCACAAGCAAATGTTCCCATTAATTCGAGTGGTCAATGATGCAGTAAGAGTTTCATATACTTAATATTTGTATATGCACAAGTGGAAAATGGTACATCAGCCTAAGGCAGCACACGCAAACATAAGTATATATTGGTGCACTGCAAATATGGCTGCACAGACATGAGTTGAAGCAAAACTCACATGAACACATATATATACTCACATACAGTTACATGAATATATATATGGGTATATTATTCAAATTACACAGGGTAGAATGTCTAGTGCTATCTAAAAAAAAACTAAGAAGCAGTAAGTATAAATTTCAAAAATCCATCACAAATCAAAAATTCACCGAACAGCAGAAAACCTCAAAACGGGCATAAGTGGATTCCCCAAAAAGTTGCAGCTACACGTATACGTATGCAGGCATACATATACGAGTGCATTCGACCGTGAATAAGAATGATCGCTGCAAATAATAATAAGCAACATCATAAAATCTCAACAAAACAGTGCCGAGAAAACCAAGTAGAAATAGATGTGAGTAAAAATCACACAAGTTCAAATCGAAATCACTAAAATTCGAAGCAATAATCATCCAAGAATTCAAGCGACAAAACACACAAATAACTAGAGCCAAGAATTAGATGTGATCGAACTCACCTTTGCCACGAACGGAAGTGAAGATGAACGAGCGCGAGGGCGAGCAGGGAGATGCCGCCATTATTTTGCTCCTCTCGAATATTTTAGGTTAGGGTTTAAAAATGGAAAATGGGTAAGGGGAGAGAACGGGCTTATTGCTTAAACAATTGTCTCGGCCCAAAATAAAAGAAAGGTGGACCACTATTTGAAAATCAAAGCCCCTCAAACTTTATAACAATTTGTAATTTAAATTTTAAAAACTTCGAAATGGCAATTGACGAAAATATAAATCGTTTTAACGTCGATTATGAATTGACGCGAATATCGGGTTGTTACAGACTCCCCTCGTTAAAGAAATTGCGTCCTCGCAATCATAAGGAATAAATGGACAAATGGTAACAACCATAAAGAACATCATCACAAGATGAAGAAATTAGAAATAGAAAGTTCACCATATAGAGCATGAAAGAGAAAGCCTGAACGTGTTTGTTCGATGAATTCTCAGGATTCCTAAGAGAAATCCATAGAATTTGAGAACCATTGAGAATCTCCACAAGAGAAACATCTTTATTTCGAAGGTGCTACACCCCCGAAGCAATGATGTGAATATAAGGTTGCTCAAGAATAGAAATCGGAAATCCCTAAGGCATTTCCGTAATTGGAAGACGTGGAAAACATCATGAATAGCAGAAAATTGAGTCGGTACACCGGCGTAGTACAATATAAACGCCAAAGAAATCTTTTAATTTCATAAAAGAAATTCACAAATTATCAACAAAATCTAATTATCAATAGATAATTCAGAAATCTCAAATCACAAATATTCGATTATCAAAAACGATAATCAAATCAACAAGTATTCGATTATCAAAATCGAAAATCAATCTTAAATCACAAATATTTAATTATCGCAAACGATAATTAAATCTCAAATATCTAATTATCACAAGCGATAATTAAATCTCAAATATCTAATTATCACAAGCGATAATTAGAAACAATAAATATCTGATTATAAAAAATGATAAATCAGAATCACGAATCAACGATTATTTAATTATCACAATTGATAATCAAATCTCAAATCGCAAATGTTTAATTATCACAAACGATAATCAAACCACAAATATCTAATTATCACAAACGATAATTAGAAATCACAAATTTTCAATTAACGAGTCCGAAATTAACCGAAATAGCAAACGCACATGACCCATAACCACGAGTTTTACTAAATCGTTTAATTCACTTCATCGTTTCCTTGAAAGTGCAAAATTGTGTATTTTAAATAAATAGCATTTTACGTTCTCAAACGGACAAGTCCGGAATTAAGCGAATCAGTAAAAGAAAGGGGTCATAGTCCTCGATTTTTCTGAAACGTTTAATTCGCTTCCTCATTCTTTTGAAAGCACAAATCGTAAAAATTTTGAAAACAATTTTGATTTATATTTTGAAATATTTTGAAGAATAACAAATTTTTAAAACACGTGATTAAAATAGCAATGTCAGTAGCAACTTCGACATACGTCAAAATTTCATCGAAATAATTGGCATCAAAATATAATACCAATGAATTTTCGTTCATCAAAAATGTCACAAGAATCTTCTCAGAGATAGAAAGGGATATCATACCCTAAACTTGTATTCATAACAAGTCAATAACACACGAATTAACCAATGCACAAGAATTGATAAAACTTATCAATAGAAATCACGAAAATTGGTGAAGCACAAATTCTAGAAATCTACACAAGAAATCCAGAAATCACAAGATAAGAGTATGAGAACTCGAACGGGAGTATGAAAACTCGAACGGAGTATGAAAACTCGAACGGAGTATGAAAACTCGAACGGAGTATGAAAACTCGAACGGAGTATGAATACTCGAACGGAGTATGAAAACTCGAACGGAGTATGAAAACTCAAACGGAGTATGAAAACTCGAAGGAGAGTATGAAAACTCACCTACACGCGAGCATGAAAATTCATCAACACATGTAACGCATAACGAGAACGGGAGCACGAAAACTCACCTACACGCGAGCATGAAAACTCATCAGCACATGTAACGCAAAGCGAGAACGGGAGTACGAAAACTCACCTACATGCGAGCATGAAAATTCATCAGCACGTGCAACGCATAACGAGAACGGGAGCACGAAAACTCACCTACATGCGAGCATGAAAACTCACCAACACGTGCAATGCAAAGCGAGAACGGGAGCACGGAATCTCACCTACACGCGAGCATGAAAAATCATCAACACGTGCAACGCAAAGCGAGAACGGGAGCACGGAATCTCACCTACACGCGAGCATGAAAAATCATCAACACGTGCAACGCAAAGCGAGAATGGGAGCACGGAATCTCACCTACACGCGAGCATGAAAAATCATCAACTCGTGCAACGCAAAGCGAGAACGGGAGCACGGAATCTCACCTACACACGAGCATGAAAAATCATCAACACGTGCAACGCATAACGAGACGCTATCTCATGGTTGCAAGCCATTAATTTTGACACACGAATGGCCCGAAGACCGTGGGGCGCTACCCCACATGTGTGAGTCGGAATCACACAGATTGAGGTCAAAACTAACCTCGCAATCAAAAGAAAAGTATGTGTGAATGAAATCACACAAGTGGTGTCTAGACAATCCTCAAAGCCCAAGAGATATGTGTGAGACGAAATCACACCGATGAGGCCTAGTCTAACCGTAAAAATGATCGTCATGATCAATGAGAAGTGTCAATTACACTAAGTTAGTAAATATAAAAGTTTAGTTTCATGTCCCATAACCACTAGCTTAACTTAAATATTTACGAACAAATTGTAAATCTTCACTAGAAAATTGTCACATGAGGTTCAATCGAACAAGTCCAAGAATTAACCGACGAAGCAAACGCAAGCGTTTCATACCACTTGTTTTACTAAGCCGTTTAATTAGATTTCTCATCCGAGTGAGGTAAAGGCTTGTATATACTAGTAGATTAGAAAACGGTTTGAGAAAAAGAGTTTTATATTGAAAATAGAGTTGAAAACATTTTGATAAAAGAGTTTTGATATTTACTACTAGTCTTAAAACCTTTATATTTTTAAAGTGACAAATCACAAAAATGATTGTAGAAACAATCAATCACAAGAATTCACATACGAAGACGTGAATAGAATCCAAAGAAATCGATACCAAATCCATCAAAGTAGGAATACCCAAAAATTCCTGAAATAGAAGTTATCAAAGTCGACAAAGGTGATAACAACTAATCGGAAAAGAAGAATCGATCAACAATTGGAAAAATGAAGCAAAACGAGCATAAATGCATGAATGACTTTAACAAAAGTAAAAGTCAAGTCAATGTCGATATCGACAAGGCAAAGTCCAAGACAATTTCTTTTATACAAAAGAAATTTTAAAACTATCAGAGAGGCACATGAAAACCAACAAACCATGGATAAGCAGACAGAGTCGACAATTGAAACTCAATTTGTCTCAAAGATTGATACTCACAACCCAATTGCATGGAGACTGCATTAAGTACACGAATCAGAGACAAGAATGCATCTATACAGTAGTTTGAATAAACAATGCTAGCTCAAATTGAAGTGGTACGAGTTGCAGCAATATGCAACTTGGTAAAGCATATACACAATGATACTTAGCAGTGCATACAGAAATGAGCAAGTGCAATAGAGAATAGCAGCAACGCTCATGAATAAGAGTTAGGAATTCATACCTAACAAATCTAAGATGATCTTAAGCAAAGATGAGAGAGAAAACATCGACAAATAGTTGTAACACATGTACTATCTAAGTTATGTTTTATATTTGTTCTAAACCCCAGGCTGTGATACCAAGCTGTGACGCCCCACCTCTATACCCACGCTAGCCAAGAACACTATGGTGTAGTGCTGTCAACTAGCACGGAGAATAAGGCTGTTGAGGAGCGACCATCAATAGTTAGGCCTCATACTAGTATTGGTTATCTCAATGGGAGTGGTATATAAATATATTTTCTTTCATTTTTCATCTCTGATTTATTTTCTCCCATCGACATACCCCAATTCCAGTATAAAACGAACTACGATGGTTCGTAATAGTTTAGAACAGTAAATATAAAATATCACATAGATAATATAATGCAGAACACAAATAAAACAGAAAGTCTCATATATACAATAACTGATGTCAGTTACAATACATTTGACACGGTACATATGATACAACTACAACAGTCGACTAAGGAAGTTACATATACAAGTACATTAACGTATTTAATATACATGAATACATATCTTCCTATACAATTTTACAGACTACTACAAATGACGACGACTACTCCAAAAGATATGAAAGAACTTCATAGCTCTAGCAGCAACCCAAAGCAGAATATCTACAACCTGAAATACTCGGTCTGACCCGAGTATTAAATTCAAAAGAAAATAATACTCGGGTCAGTCTAATTCAAACTCAGTTATTAGTGCACAGAAGCAATAATAATTAAATAATGAATAGACGACAGTAATTAAACCAAATCAGAATGCAATTCAGAATATTGAATTGAAATAAACAAAACAGTTCAAAACATTAAATATCAATTAAAATATTAAGTCGAGTAGGGCTGCAGTACACGCACGCGTGCACTGCCTCGCCACTACAGCATATGGAATATGCAAAAGATCAATTAATCAAAACAAGATAGATATCATAAAACCATACCGTGTGGCTGCAGTTCACGCTTGCGTGCACTGCCTTGCCACTACAGTGATGATGTACCCATTGAATACCGTGTGGCTGCAGTTTACGCTTGCGTGCACTGCCGTGCCACTACAGTGATGATGTACCCATTGAATACCGACAGCAATCAAAAAATGCAGAGGTCAAGTTTGGACGACATAAATGCGAACCCAAATGTACACAATGGATGTACACTACTGGTTGCACATGAATAAAATGAAACTGGGGTGCAACGTGGAACAGCGCCAAGTAAATGGCACAAAAGACAGTATGATACAAATGCAAGCTCAATTAAATTGAACACCACATGTAGCAAGACAACCAGAACTGTTTGGAAAGGTAAACGATATTGCAAAAGACACCAAGTGAACATGATAAAACAACCTATCACTAAAACAGTACCAGCCCGAATTAGTGAAACAAGGCTACACATTCAAGTGTAACACAGTACAAAGCACAAAGGCTACAAGTGGAACAAGTATGTGTGTAGCAACAGCATGTTCACACAACTACACCAAATTCAACATGATGCAAGAATACTCAAAGACGCAAGGTGATCCATAGAACAACAGTCAGAATGCATAAAACTGGACAAAGCAGCACATATGCAAGGGTCAAGCAACTTATATGTGCATTCAAAAACACTACAGATTCCCAATGACACAAGCATGAATAAGGCTCAGTGGTGAAGCAACAACATCAAGTGATATTGAGCACAGATGCATCAAACCACAAGAACACTAGTTCAACAACTTCAACAAGATTACATGTAACCTGGAAATGGGGTTGATACAAGCAACTGAGCAGTGTCAGTCACCAATGAAATCAACAGAGGTGAACCAGGCAAACAGAGCTTCAACCAATCAAAGTTCAAGCAGCAAATATTTAGAAATCAATAATTGAAATCTAGAAAACAACAAATCTCAAAGCTAACCCACATTTAATATAGCCTGACAACAGCACAAATATGTGCTCGGCATTAGGTGCAGTGATACCTATAGATAACAGCAGGTATATTTATGTTCATAAATGGAACTTCAACTTTCAACATAACTTCAGTTGTACTAATAAGCAAGACAATTTACACAAGTTTCGACTAGAACAGTTGGCCAGGAATTTACAACATGTTGTTTATCTCAGGCAAGTACAGAGGCAAGCTTATATATAATTAATTGTTTGTCCAGAACAATGGCACAGAGATTGGCTTCTATTCCAAACATACAACACTATAGGTATTTGTTTCTGTAGGGGTAAAAGATTTCAAACTTTCAAATGCATTTTCAGTAAGGGAAACATGAAACAACAAGAAAATCAATTGGCCTGAGAATAAGAAATTGGCCTCAGATTTTCAATTAGAGCGGCAAGCATGCAATTGGACATAAATGCTCAAATATAAATATATACACAATTTAGTTCAGCTAGCTGAAATGCTCACAAGCAAATGTTCCCATTAATTCGAGTGGTCAATGATGCAGTAAGAGTTTCATATACTTAATATTTGTATATGCACAAGTGGAAAATGGTACATCAGCCTATGGCAACACACGCAAACATAAGTATATATTGGTGCACTGCAAATTTGGCTGCACAGACGTGAGTTGAAGCAAAACTCACATGAACACATATATATACTCACATACAGTTACATGAATATATATATGGGTATATTATTCAAATTACACAGGGTAGAATGTCTAGTGCTATCTAAAAAAAAAACTAAGAAGTAGTAAGTATAAATTTCAAAAATCCATCACAAATCAAAAATTCACCGAACAGCAGAAAACCTCAAAACGGGCATAAGTGGATTCCCCAAAAAGTTGCAGCTACACGTATACGTATGCAGGCATACATATACGAGTGCATTCGACCGTGAATAAGAATGATCGCTGCAAATAATAATAAGCAACATCATAAAATCTCAACAAAACAGTGCTGAGAAAACCTAGTAGAAATAGATGTGAGTAAAAATCACACAAGTTCAAATCGAAATCACTAAAATTCGAAGCAATAATCATCCAAGAATTCAAGCGACAAAACACACAAATAACTAGAGCCAAGAATTAGATGTGATCGAACTCACCTTTGCCACGAACGGAAGTGAAGATGAACGAGCGCGAGGGCGAGCAGGGAGATGCCGCCATTATTTTTCTCCTCTCGAATATTTTAGGTTAGGGTTTAAAAATGGAAAATGGGTAAGGGGAGAGAACGGGCTTATTGCTTAAACAATTGTCTCAGCCCAAAATAAAAGAAAGGTGGACCACTATTTAAAAATCAAAGCCCCTCAAACTTTATAACAATTTGTAATTTAAATTTTAAAAACTTCGAAATGGCAATTGACGAAAATATAAATCGTTTTAACGTCGATTATGAATTGACGCGAATATCGGGTTGTTACATGACTCATCTCAAACTCTTTTGTCATTATTTTAGAAAATTCTTTATTTGTTTCATGATTAGTTGAACCAAAAATAATATCATCTACATAAACTTGTACTAGTTGGATATCATTTTTATTTCTTTTAATAAAAAGAATAATATCTACTTTACCAATTTTAAAATTTGATTGTAATAAAAAAGATCTTAGTCTGTCATACCATGCTCTAGGAGCTTGTTTCAGACCATATAAAGCTTTCTTAAGTTTGAAAACATAGTTTGAAAATTTTCATCTTTAAAGAGTGGAGGTTGTTCAACATAAACTTCCTCTTTCACAAATCCATTTAGAAAAGCACTTTTAACATCTATTTGAAATAATTTGAAATTAATATTGTTTGCGAAAGCAAGTAGAATTCTAATGGCTTCTAATCTTCCTACGGGTGCAAAAGTTTCATCAAAATCTATTCCTTCTTCTTAACAATAACCTTGTGCAACTAATCAAGCTTTATTTTTAACGACCTCACCTAGTTCATTCATTTTACTTTTATAAACCCATTTAGTTCCTATTATAGTTTTATCCTTGGGTCTAGGAACAAGTTCCCAAACATCATTTCTTATGAATTGATTCAGTTCTTCTTGCATAGCCAGAATCTATGAATCATCAAACGATGCTTCCTTTGGATTTTTAGGTTCAACAGATGATATAAAAGCTATGTTACTCATGTTATTTACTTGATTTCTAGTTCTAACAATAGATTCAATATTTCCTAGTATATTTTCTATAGGATGATCTTTTAAAAGCTTAACCTTCTAGCTATTTCTACCTTCTTCTTTTTTGAGGGTCCTTTCTGTATTATGGAAAGAGTTGGTTCTTTGGCTTATCGTTTGGATTTGCCCGAGAAACTTTCTGGAGTGCATGATGTATTCCATGTCTCTCATCTTCGCGGGTATCTTCATGACCCATCTCTTTTTGTTCAGCCTTCTGCTCTTGATGGTTTGGATATTGAGCCTAATCTAACTGTCGAGAGTAAGCCACTTTGTATTGTCCGTAGAGGTACGAAGCAGCTAAGAAGGAAATTTGTTAGTCTGGTCGAAGTACTGTGAAGTACTGATGATTGGGATTGTACCTGGGAGACGAAGGAAAGCATTCGTGCTTCGAATCTGGAATTGTTCATTTCAGGTACTATTTTGTTTTTCTATCTTTTTTCCTTATTTTCCTTGTTCGTTCTTTTCGAGGACGAAAAGATTTGAGTGGGGGAGAGTGTAACAACCCTGTATTTTTTTGATTATTTCTATTTGTATATTTTAATTATTTAATTGAAATTCCTGATTTAAAAACTTTATTTTATTTATTAAAATAGATAAATTTTGTTATTTTAAATATAAATTTTGATTTTTTTGTGAATTACAATTCCAAACATGAATAAATAGAATATTTTCCAAAAAAGTGGATTTTTTGGTCAATCTGGTCAAACTTTGACTTTTAAATTTAAATTTTAAATATTTGAATTCCTTAAATTTATCCTTTATTATGAAATAAATTAAATTTCAAGAATCTTCTTTTCGTCTCATTGAAATCTGATTAATATTGTGAAAGTTATGCTTTTTATAATATTGGGTGTAAATTGATTTATTTATTAATATTGTTTATTTTAAATTATATAAATAATATCTTTGTTTGCCATATATTGTTCTAATTTTTATATATTTATAATATGTCATGTTATATATATATATTATTTTTAAAACATTTTTAAAGTGTAGTTGTTATTTTTTCTAAAACTAGTTATATTTTGTTTTCAATTTTCAATACTAGTTTATATATAATTAACTATTTTCTTATATTTTTCTATATTTTCTAAAATTTATTTATTCATTTCATTTTCATAGTAATTTGTATTCATTTTTATCTTATTCACATGGTTTTTATTTTGATTTATTTGAATAAAGAAAGAGGAAATTTCAAAGGACAAAAACTCTTCATTTGCTTTTGACCTTCCATCTTCACACCCCTTCATTTTGGGATGTCCTTTCACTATCATTAGCCGTGACTTTTTCCTTGGAAGTCACGTAAAAAAAACTCTTCCCACTTCACTTTGCATGCTGAAGGAAAAGGTAATGGTCTCTTTAAAATTTTCCACTCTTTTCTCTTCATTTTATTGAATTTTTCCTTTGTATTTTGTCTTGCCTCTCCTTGTTATGATCGGCCATAGCCCCTCCACCACCTCCACCCTCCAGCACCACCACTTCCACAGCCACATCACCCTCCTCCCCTCTGACCAGTGCAAGGCCGTGAGCACCTCTTGAAGCTACTACCACCAAATGTTGAAAAATCACCTTGAATTGCATAGCCGAACCCTTCGTGCAACATCACATTCATTTTTCCACCTTGGCACCTCCTTTGCTGCCACCACCTGCTCCTCCACCACCCTGACCATCAGCCTTGGGCTCTATCCAGACCTACAGCATGAATTGCTGAGCCAAATTGTTTTTTGGCCGAACCCAAAGTGGCACCAAAACCCACTTATTTTCCTTGAACACTTGATATTCTTTCATGTTGTAACTTCCACTCTTCAACTCCTACTAGCCGTGCCTATTTGCATGCCATACCCTAGCCTATTCACCACTTTGGCTGAGCATACAAGACCCCTAGGCTAAGAACATAAAGGTTGAGGCAATGGTCAAAGCCAATTTGTTCATAATTGCTTTCATTTTAAAATTGTTTCTATTTGTACTTGTGTTGAAATCATATTTATATTTGTCTTGTTTTGTGTTGTCTACACGAATAAACCTTGGTTCACTCCAATCCACTTCAATCAAGTCAAAAGTCGTGTTATCGTGCTTTCTAGAATTCATTTGTGTGCTTTTTTTGCTATCTCCAGCTTGAAACAAGTGAGTATTTCTCACAAGGCATTCTGCACTTATATAATTAGTAAATTGACACCATTTGAGTCTGTAGACTATATTATCATATTTCACCTGCCTATGCTATGATCATATGATGTTCACCCCTGTTTATACACCTGTCATATCATCTGTTACTATTATAATGCTATTCTGTTATTTATATCATTTTATCACACTGCAAGTTCCTTGTAGAATAGAATCACTATGGGTTGAAATGATACATACCCGAACGAACTTTAGAATAAGAGAAAAATCATTATGGGCTGAAATGATAGGCCTGAACGATTTTTATTTATTTCATTTTACATGGGATTGTTAGTTTGAAATGATAGAATCCGGATTTTTCCTTTGTAAATTACAGATTGAAATGATATATTATCCACATCATTTGACTTAGGTTAGAAAATTTTATATACAGACCCGTAGTAATATATATTTTATTGAATCTATAAAATATTTTAAAAATGTTGATATTATGATATTTTGATTTAAATTTAATTTAAAAATGATTTTTATAGAATATTAGTGATTTTCTACAAGATAAATAAGTGAAATAAATAAATGGTAGAGTAGAATTTGAAATATAAGTTAATTTTGGAATTTATGGTTTTGTTTATAAATGTAGTTTAAAGTAAGTAAGAAAATATGATAATTGGATTTAAATTTGAACTTATAAATTTTAAAAAGTGTTATTGATTTTCTATAAATAAAAAAATAGTTAAATAAATATATGTTTACGATTGAAATTTGAAATATAACTTAACATGGAAAATGTGAAAAGTGTTTTAAAAAATAAAAGTTAAGTTAAGGAAATAAAATGGAATTTAAATTTAATTTATGAAATTGTAAATTTAATTAAAATGTAAAGCAAATGAAATGTTATAAAATTGTACATTTATTTTTATAAGTGAATTACAACAAAAGATTTGATAATTATTTATGAAAATTGCATTTTATAAAATCATAAATTTAAGGGTATTTAAATGATTGTTTTTAAAGTGAGAAAATATGATTGTGTAAGTTAAAAATGGTTTAAATTAAAGTTTAATGGTTTATAAAATTGTATTGAAAGTTTGGAATTTATTTAACAGCGTTTCTAAAATGCTATTATTTCTAATGTAAAGGATATTACAGCATTCTGTAAA
Organism: Allium cepa; assembly: GCA_030765085.1. Classification (NCBI taxonomy): domain Eukaryota; kingdom Viridiplantae; phylum Streptophyta; class Magnoliopsida; order Asparagales; family Amaryllidaceae; genus Allium; species Allium cepa. The sequence continues at coordinate 876,319,895 of CM060932.1, read as the reverse complement.
TGTCGTAGTTGATATAAATGAACTATAACTAAAAATGAACTAAGGGCTATTACAGCACTTTATAGGTGCTATAGTTCTAGAAACTTAAGCTTGAGCAAAAACCTATTACAGCAGTTTAAAAATACTATCTTTGTTAAATTGAAATTTCACTGTTTTAATCAATTTAAGTGAATCAATGAATTGTGAAAAGACTAAATTTTTAGAGAATTGAATATTTGATTTTTTTTCAAAATATAATAACTTCATTTTAATTGGTTTTAAATGGAATATTTGATTTGAAATATAAATCATTTTTAAATGTGATTTAGAATGGTATTTAAATTAAATAAAATGAATGAGGTTTTGAAAGGTTATGATATTTTAATATTTTAAATGAATTTGAAATGATATTGAATTTTGAAATGACATTTGATTTAGAAATATAAAATACCATTTGGAATTTTAACCACGGGATGTATTTAATTTATGGTTTAACCGATCCTTAAAGGATGGGTGATAACAAGCATCCTTTAAGTTATTGTGCATTACTACTACAGTTCACTTGAGTTGGTTTACATTATATAATTTTGTATGTCCTGACTCGAGTGTTTTGTGTTTTACTTTACGCTCGGGTCAGCCTGAGTATTTACAGCTTAGCTTTGGATTTTTCTGGAGCTAGGAATCATTGGAGATTCTGCTTGTCTAGTTATCTATTTCCTTTCATTTTCAGTTGTTCTATTTCAGCTCTGGTATTTATAACTTCTATGTATTTGTGATTCTATTGTATATGTTTTCAGACTGATATTATGTATTGTGTTTGAGAGTTTGTTATAGTAGCTTCATGAACTACTATGGTATTTTAATTTCCGCTGCGAGTTATTCTGATATTTCTATGTCTGTGATTCTTTGATTGTTTTCATTTGCTCCAAATTTATTTACAATGCGGTATTTTGAGCAATTCAAGTCCGTCATGTGTGGATGTGAATGGCTGAAAATATCGGGTTGTTACATTAACAGTCATAGATAAAACTTTGTAGATCAGTTATACATACTACACAATAGACATCATTTCCCAACCAATCCATAAGTTAAACAAACAACAATTTCAAATAATATTTATGTTTTATTCTTATTACCCTTTCTTTTTCACATTATTCACTGTTTATTTTCATTTGTTCATACAATGCTTGTTTGATTCCTTTACATTTATCACTTATAAAATTTCATTTTCCATTCATTTATACAATACCGTTTTTCTTTTCATTATTTACATTCATTGCTTACATAAGTTATTTCCATTTCAATAATTAGATTATTTATTATGTAAATCTCTTTACAATTTAATTCACCATTAATAGACTATTTCTTTTTCACATTCATTCTTTCATATATATATATATATATATATATATATATATAGGATTATTAAATATTAAATCCATCTCTAAATCATTTCAACATTTTTTGAAGTATAATCATTCAATTAATATAGTACTCACTAATTATAAATGGCTTCAACTTTAACTTAAGTTTATAATTATTTACTTATAGTATTCACCTTTACTATTCAATCTGATTATAGATAGCTTGAATGTTAACTTAAGCTTACAATCATTTTTCTTACATTTTTCGCTTTTATTACATTTAATTAGTAGCATTTCACACTATTACCTTTAGTTTATAACAATATATAACATTAGAAATTATTTATTGATGTTATTTCATTAAACATTTTCATCTTTCCAAGTTTTACTTGTATAATATTCTATTACATATTCTTATTAACATTATAACTTTTAACATTTTGATAAGTTATATATATATGTGTGTATGTATGTATATGTATGTCTTAAGAAATCAATTGAAAGTACACAAGTTCATCTTATTTTTTTTTTGCAAAGGCCAATAATTCATCTTCTAAATTTTCATTATTCTTTAGTCTTCAAGTTTCCAATTTCTTATATATACCATTAATCACTTAGCATCTAATTACTTATATTATTCTTCATTCTAGAAACTTCCAATTATTAAAATAATTATTAGAAAACTTAACAACTAAACTCCGTGTTCATTTTAGTCACTTCGAAATTTATATATATATATATATATATATATATATATATATATATATATATATATACACGTATGTGTGTATATATATATGTCCTTTATAGATCAAATCATATTTACAAATTCAAAATTAATGTTTTATTCATCAAAACAAATGTGTAGTAAAACTACTGCAGTAGTTTTCCCACTTTGAAACTCGAAAATGAACGTTGATGATGCGTGCACTCATCACCGAAATTATTTTCTAGCGACTGAGAGGGGAGTACAGAACTTATTTCCTTCCAAAATTCTTTTAAACATTTCTTTCAAATCATAATGAAATATTTATATCTGAAAATACTTCCAAATAATACTAATATTATATTCCAAAATCTTTTGAAAGAAATTTCCAAAATCCCAAAACTTGAGTTCTCAAATTTCAATTTATATTCATTTTATTTGTAAATCTTATTTTTCAATCAATATTTATAAAATTTTCACTTCCCAACAAACAACATATACATCTAACCGTATTATTTATAAAAGTTATCCATTTATATAATAAATATAGTACTAGGTAAAATTATTTCATTTACCTATATTCAAAACAATATTATGTCGGTCTGCCCTATTAGTGTTTAGAAATCCCTATCGATTCCATGGCGTCCTGTGTACCGACCAGAATTTATAAATACTAAACATAACAAATTAACACAATACAAAAACCTTTTATAACACTAACAAATACGCTTTCTCATATATACTCAATGATTCATTCTAGGGTATTACTACCCTATTTCTAATGAGTCAGACCCCACAAAGCTAAGGTTATCACTAAACCAAAGCTCTGATACCAAATGTAACGACCTTCCTTTTGGATGGTTTAAATCGACGATAAACTGCACACGTCAGACTCAAAACATTCAAAATGGCAGATTGTTATGAGGTAAATTAGAAAAAAGCAGAGAAAGAAAGAAAAAACACAGAATCTCACAGTGGAACGACAAAATATAATAATCAAATAAATAGCCATGAAGCTGTTTTTTACAAATAACATTTGATTACAAATTTACAATATAGAATCAGAGTTACATACATCAGAAATAAATAACAACGCAGCGGAATAACATAATGCAGTGGTATGAATAAAATAAACAGTAGCTGTGCTAAATCTCTGTCTTCATCCTCCAAAAGTAGTCTTCGATACAATGTAAAGCTCAGACTGACTGAGCGAATGAAAAAACAAAACACTTGAGTCAAAACTAAAAGATCTTATGTAAGTAAAATTAACAATAAATAAATATGAATGCGACGGTGTCAAAGGTGTTTACTGGTTTTGACACCTCTTATTCAGTGTCAAACATGAGTGCAATAACTTAAGAGATCTCCGGGATTCCATCTCCTAAGCATCCATTAAACTATATACATACATAGTACAATACGATATTATAATAGTGTCTACAGTAAAATAAAGTATTAGAATAGCGTTAAGGCATTACCCATATCCCCCTTAACACATTTTATATATTCCCATAGTCTATACACTACCATAAGCTCCTCCGTGAGGTTTACCCAGACGGCACTCCATAGGTATGATACAAAACAAACTCGTAGAAGGCGTGTTAGGGCATATGAACACGACACTCGAGGCAATGCTTGGGTAGGACTCTATCGTTTTGCAGAACCGAGCTGGTAGTAGCGCATAGCAACTACTACCACTCACCTCGGAACACACTCCCATAGTAAAACCAAGGGATGGCCACCAAATCAATCACAAAGTCATAATATGGTACCGAACAAGCATATTTTATCGGAGGTGCGACCTCACTTGGCCCAGATATAGCTCCGGTTTTAGTCACATCTATGCTGACTCAGGGGAGTCAGGTCACGTAAATCTCTCATACAGAATCGACCGCCAAACCGTCTTACTTCATTTCTGGAACCTCTACCACGTACACAGTTGTTAAAGTGGTTTTGGCATTGGCAGAGAGTATGACAATATCGGAGCAAGGGTTTCTTTAACAAATAAACGCATATTTCACACCGGATGGTTCTTTTACATTTTGCAAACCAATTCATAGTTGATATCAAAATATCATATTCTCAAAACAATTATCACTTTCGAATCATGTTCACTATCAAAATCACTCATATTCACTTTAAAAATCATATTTACTTAAATATGTCATTTCACAAAAAGGTGTCAATTCCAAATTCCAACTTAGGTTGTATCATCGTCAAGAATTTAAATATAAATACTTCGACTTTACACGGTCTGAAATTTTAGAAAATAGTTTAGTTTGTTTTAATAGTTTAAAAATAGTTTAAAATAGATTAAAATAGTTTAAATAGTAGAAATAGTTTAAATAGAATTAAATTGTATTTAATTATATTTAAAATGATTTATATAGATTTAAAATAGATTAAATAGATTTGAATTATCTTAAATAGATTTTAAATAGATTAAATAAATTTAAAATATATTAAATAGATTTAAATTATATTAAATGTATTTAATATAGATTAAATAAATTTGAATAGATTAAATAGATTTAAATTATATTAAATAGATTTAAAATAGATTTGAATCGATTAAATAGATTTAAATTATATTAAATAGATTTAAAATAGATTAAATAAATTTAATTATATTAAATAGATTTAAATTATATTAAATAGAATTAAAATAGATTAATTAAAATTTTAATTAGTTTAAAATAGATATATTAAATTGGTTGAAATAGGTTATAAGAGATTAAAATAAATTAAAATAGTTTTCAATTGATTAAAATAGTTAATTTAACTAAAATAGATTTCAAATTTATATCCAAACATTTTTAGTAGCTCAATTTCAATAAACTCATTTATATTCGATACTTCAACTTTGAAATTCCAATTTAAATCGTTTGAACAATTCATTAAATCAATTTCCAATTTCAGCATTAGCGCTTGGATTATCGAAATAATTCAGTTTATATAAATCAATTTCTATTTTGAAATGCCAGTTAACTAAATTCAAAATTTAAAGAATTAAAAATGATTTAATTTAACCAATCCGGTGTCCGTATATAATTTTCTACCCTATGGTCAAGTGATACGGATATTTATCATTTCGATCCGCAAAAATTTAAATTTAGGGGTATATATTATTTCAACCCGTAATCCTAAATTCCAAATCAATAAAATCGCTTAGGTTTACCATTTTAACCCATAATGATTTTTCCCTAATCTGTAGATCATTCGGGTATGTTTCATTTCAACCCATAGAGAACTTGTAATGTATAACAATATAAAAATACAACATCCAGTTATCCAACATCAACAATCAACATCCACCACAATCATCATCCCAATTAACCAATAAACATCAATAGATAAATGATTATAATTAATAGGTATGAAATTGAAAATTAAATTCAATATAAAATTAAACGATGATTAAATGCAATACAAGTCAAATTTAACTAGAATGACAATTTAAACACACCAGACGTCAATTAATTAATTTATAATCACATAATAAATTTAATTTAACTAAGATAAGATAATTTAGTAGTTGTGAGTGGTTCAAAACACTAACTTTTGATTTTTCGACAATTTAAAAAATCCAAAAATAGCCCCAAAATTCAACTGTCCTAGAATTTAGCTAAACCAATTTCATAATGTCTAGAATTTCGATACCATCGTAGTGGAATAAACCGTGCTAAATCCTACCTCGTATGCAAAAGTTATATACGTTAAAATGTTTGAATAAATATAAACAAATTAATAAATAAGCAAAGCAAATGGCCACATCACGTTGCCTGATCGATTCAAAACTCTAGCATGTGTTTCACGTTCCCTCTTTCGAACAGAAATACTCGATCAACCTCAACCCTAGCCACCGATCTACATCACTGTGCCATGCCTATCACAGCCCCTACCCAATCATTTGACAATGCCACCATGTCGTGCACCTCGACGCGACCCTAGGCCCACGCATGAGCGTCTCCGCCATGCCCAATCACCCACCGTCGTCGTATGCCTTCATCACCGATTCTAGCAAACAATGACCACTTGGGGATGAATGACTAGTACCGAAGAGTGCTGCTCGACGTCAACTTCCCATCGCCACTTCCCGATCATCTATCGGGTAAACAATCCACTATTGGATGGTCGCGGTTCAACCTCGATTTTTGGACAAACGATGAATCACACCAGTGAATTACGCTCGTTGAGAGCTTCGAATTGATATATAATGTGATAGGCTTTTGAGGAGTTTGATTTTTGGATTTGGTTTTGAAATTGAATTTGGGTTTGGATCTGCAGCCATTCGAAAAAAGAAGGAACTGATAGACGTAAAAGACATATATGTTCAGAAACGAGATATAAAAGGCCGCTAGAGATTATAAAGGTCTATATTATAGGATCGACTTCACCCAAGAGGGGGGTGAATAGGGTGATATTATTAATTATAAAAATTTAATGTGGAATATATAAAATAATTGCAGCACGGATCACAGCAGAATAACAGCAGCACAGATAATAGCAGAATATAAAAACAGAAAATAGAAAACACACATATTTACACAGCTTCGGCAAAACTCTGCCTACGTGCTACCCTCAAGGTTTCAATTAGAAATTAAGTAGTCGGACACTTACACACGTAAACTCGCGACACCTGTTATTGACTAACCTAACTCTGCGCTCAAAACCCTGCCAAAATTCAGCAACTGAGTTGCAAATTCTCGAACTACACCACCGTAGTTCATCCCCTTGTCACACGACTAGTAAATTACAAAAGTTTAAATGAAAAATACAAATTTAAAAATAATTTAGAAATAAGAACCCTAATTTAAATATCAAAGCCCAAAACACTATTTTAAGCCAGCCTAAAATAACAAATGATAAGTTATTCTCCCTTTTTCTTTTATTCCTTCGGCCTGCTTCCTTGCTTGGTGAAAATGGTAGCGATCGATCGTCTTCAAGAAATTAGGGTTTTAGAAATTAAGGCGCCGCTTCAATTGATCATTCGAATGTATAATCTTGAGGTGTTTTCTTTTTTGAATGATCGTCTCTTCAATTTTGCATATGGCTACTTCAATTTCGTCAAGTTTGGTTCAAAGAATCTGGTATGTAATTTTTTCTTTTCGCTTTACTTGGTAGCTTGCTTGACTCGATTTGATTTGAGTTATTGATTTAAAATTTGCTCTGTTGTTGCTTGAACTCGATTGATTTTGGTATGCCGATGATGTTATGGTTTATACAGAGTTTGATCCCCTGTAATCACATTCGTCTGATAATTTTCTTTGGCCACTTGATTATGTTTGGATGATTTAGATGATTTCTGAATTCTTCAATTTCGTATATTTTCTTTGTTTACTTGATACTCACGGCTTTGAATTTGTTCGACTCCTTGGCCACCACGGCTTTGATTTTCGTACTATAATAATCTAGACGTTTTGATTTTTTTGACTTTCACGATTTGCTGGCCGTTGACTTGATAATTTGACTTAATGAATTCAGATTGAATTCGGCCTTGACTTTGTTTAAAAACTATAGCATGTTTGATCAGTGATTCGTCCATTGGTTGTGCTACACACACAACACACACACACACACACGGATATATATATATATATATATATATATATATATATATATGTTCACTATATTCATGTTAACATCTGGCTTTGATTCATTTGTGCATGCTCTGTTCCTTATGTGTACTTGATGAAGCTTTGTTCGAATACATAATTGTTGTTCTCTGGTCTTCCTGAACCTGTTAGCCAAGTTGTCCTTGATCATACTTTCAAGTTGACTGGTCTTGGTTTCACTGTCCATAGTATGTTGATTAATGTACACTGCTCTGTGTACATCTGCACTGCTTCATTTTGTTAAAAACTGTTGTCTGCATTTGCTTATGTACTTCACTTAAACTTACACCGTGTCTGGTTCTGCAGTGTCATCTCCGTTGTATATCATAATGTGTTTTTTGTGTGAAATTAGTCTGGGTTACACTGTTTTCAATTTAGGCTTGAACTATATTCTTGAATCTGGTTGGAATTCTGGTTCAATTGTGAGTGTGAGTTTTTTTATTGAGCTATGTCCACTGTTTTTACGGGTGGCATACTAGTCTGGTATAGTTTGCTCTGAGCAGTTCATTGAGCATGTTCCATTGATGTTGGTGTTCAAGTAGCTTGTCTGGTTCATTGTAGTTCACTTTATTATTCCATTATCTTGTGTACCATCTAGAGCTCGTGTTGCTTCACCATTGTTTGTGACTGTGTAGTCTGTAGTTGAACTTGCACTGACCAGTTTATTGCATTCACCATGCTTGTTTTGTCTTCGTTGTGCATTACCCTTTGTACATATTCATGTTACATACCTATGCATGTCACTCATTGTTTTCAAAACCGTTTGTAGCTTTGTTGCTGTTTCAATTTGGTTTGGTTGGACTGTCTAGCCTCTGATTTCATATGTACGACTTAAACTTTGGTCGAGGCTTGATTTATGTGTCTTGACCATTTCATTTGAATTTGCACCTGTGTTGAATCCAGCTTATAGCTCAGGTTTGACCTTATGCTCATGCCGCGACTTTATTTGTATTGCACTTGAGTTGAACCCGGCTTTTAATTGGGTTTGACCTTGTGCTCACCTGTCCCGGTAATTTTATCAAGTGTATATTGGTATGCACGACCTTGTGGAATGTACAGTGATACACCATGCATGTCACAAGCTGTTCGTGTATGATGAATTCAAAATTAAATGATGACAAACAACCCAAATAATCGAGGTAGATAATATTTTCAAAATACATTTTATTTTACACTACAAAAATATTTCTGTTTCAATTTTGCTGCGTTGTGTTTATTTTGCAGATTGCTCAGATGCTGGATTCAATCAGGAATAGAGTTGAAGATAAATACGAGTGAACGAGTGATATGTAGTGAGGTGCAAATGTATGTATAGTGAAAAATGTCATGTAAGTGAAATTTGTATATATATGGTGAGAGCACAACTTTGTACCATTCAAAATTGTAATAACATATTTGTTTGAATAAAATATCTATTAGAATTTAAATTCTGTCATTTATTTTATTCAACAAATATTTTTAATTCTGTGAAAATAAAATAGTACATTAACAAATACATTTAAATGAATATATATATATATATATGTTTATTATCATCAAACAAAATCTTGTACTTGCATATTCAACAATCTCTCCCTTTTGATGATAACAAACATATATTTAAGATTTTGTAATTTATTAAATGTATTTGATCATTAAATTTTCTCCCCCTATTTGAATGCTCCCTCTCTACACAAAGCTCCTCCTTCATATATGCAAGAAAATAAATTAAAATATGCAATTGAGCCTAGACGCATATAGAAAATACAAAATAAAATATTTGACCTTTATTTACCAAAATCTTAACTTTTTTCTCCCCCTTTTGTTATCAGCAAAAGAGTAATAGTGTTAGAAAAATAGATATAAAGTGATAGACATTAATATTACATTAAAACTCAATCAAATATAAATATTAAATTTCAATAAAAAGTAAAACAAAAATCATAAATACTCTGGTAGGTGCATATTCCATTTAGAATGATAGGGATAATGTCATCATATAAAACCATATAGTTGTGTCTATTTGTGGTATATTTATATCAGGAATTTGAATACTACTAACTATGCATAATCGTTAGGACTTTTAAATGAGATTAGTAGTATTACCATTTTTTTTTTGAAAATGAATTCAAGTATCTTCTAACCATGCATAATTGTCTAATTAATCAATCAATTTTGATATGCGTTCCATACATGCATAATCGTGAGGGCTTTTAAATGAGCATGGAAGCACATAATCAAAAATTCCAAGTAATTCACCCATGCATAACCGTGAGGACTTTTAAATGAGAGTGAATACTTTGGATGTTTTTATTGCTAAAAATATAAAATAATGAAAAACGAATGATTTTTCGTTTAAAATGCCACATATTGACATACTATATAGGATTTTGATGAGTGATTGTCGATAGAAATATGATAGAAATAGAAATGATCATGGAATTTTTACCAACAAATTTTTTTATAACTCTTGTTTAAATTTCTATAGAAATTTACTAATTATACTGTCTCAAGTATAATATATGATTAATATCAACATTCATCACTTTTTCAATCACTACTTATCTTTTCGATAATCAGTAGGGAGTCAGATTAGTTAATATAGTCATTTAAAATCAAATCAAAAAATAATTATAAAATCAAATTTCTATCATGACTAGCCTGAAACAAGGTCAACAAAGATGATTTTCTGGAAGGGGTTTTATAAAAAAAATGTCTGCTATTTGAAAATTATTTGAAATGAAAAATATGTAGATTTTTCTTTGAAAATGTGATGCAGCTAATGAATGTTTCTACATAAAACACGTTCCACTAGTATTTTTTATCAACTAGATTACCAGTGAAATCTGCATCTGAATTTTCCTTTGACTCAAGATTATCATTAGCTGAATATTATAGACCAGACCGTTATGTTGCAACAAATACTTTGAAATCATTTTTACAATGAAATTCTTTTGATTTAAATTGAAATCATGCAAATTTGCAAACAGTGACCATAGTGTCAGATCCAGAAGCAACAAATATATCCATGTGTATTATGAGTAATCCTCAATCAAGAAAACACCATCATTAATCTAGACTAATCTATATGAAGTAGTTCAAAGATGAAAAGATGATTGGTCAACATTTTGCACAAATCAGAACCAAAAATAAGAACATGTCAAATAAGAATATATCGAATAAAAATAAGTCAAAATCAAAATCAATATTTATTTCTTTATCATATAACTGGCTGATTTAAATTCAAATTATGGTGTAGATTATCACATTTAATATATCGTTAAAGATAGATGCACCTTTACCAATTTTGCCTTTACGACAATTTTCGGTGTTACCCATTGTGATTCTGCTACCTTTGTACTAGGCTAAGGAATTTTGATTAGTCCCCCATTGTGTATTTGGAACAGCCATAATCCAGATAACACTGTTGTTGTTTCTTAGCCTGCCACCACACCTACACGAGAGAATATTTTTGTGACCTATTTGTTTTTATAGGTCCATGGTTTTTAGTGGCAAAAGATTTTGAAAAATATGTTTGTAAAGACCCAAAACTATTTACATATGTTCGTTTCGGCACCCAAATTTGTTTAACTTTGAGGGATTTTATGTTCATGCCTTTTAGAACCCAAATGGGAATGGTTTTCACGTGTTTGTGTCAATACCAACAATTATTTTGATTGTGTCTAAATTTTCTACAAATTGTGCACATGGAACTGACTTGTTTAATTACATTTCTAGCACATTCAGATTGATTATACCCAAGTCATTGTCTAACAGTTATTAACAGTTTGTTTCCCTAATAGCATATTCAACGATCTTTCTCCTTTGGAAAATTTTCTTAAAGTCGTTGACAGTTGTTGGACTTGTATTTTTAGTGATTCATTTTCGTTCAATAATTGTGTGCACTTTTTAATAGAATTTTCGCTCATAGTATTTTCACTCTCTTTCAAAATCAGAATTTCATTTTCAAGTGATTTAATTTCAATTTCTGACTTCTTAATCTCTTCTTTGAGTGATGGACACCTATTACATGTACGACTCTTAGTTTGATAGTTTTTAACAAATTGATTTAGCTGTTTATTTGGTTCTATCAAACTATCTCTTTGTGATTCAATTTTGTCATATTTTTCCCTAAGTCTTTCAAAACAGCCATTTACTTCGTGGAAATATATAAGTAATTCTGAGTGAGTTAGTTTTGATACCTCAATTGGCTCATCATCATCGTCATCATTTATATCACCTCGAAAGCACATATCCACTTTCTCACTCTCATTGCTAGTGCTTTTATTACCACCATCACTTTTATTCCATGTGGCTGTAAAAATTCTTCTTTTTATTTCTTTTCTTGGCCGAGTCGATTTCGGGGACAATTGGGCTTGATGTGGCCAGGTTTATTGCACTTATGACAGATGATCTTCCGTTCTTCTGGGTTGTCCAGTGATTTGACTATTCTGCTTTTCTAATTTTGATTTAGAGCTGGATTTCTGTATTTGCGGTTCCACTTTTTGAATCTCTTCATTAGTAGCACCAGCTCAACTGCTCCATCATCATCCTCATCACCTTTTACCAATCCTATTAAGCATGTTTCTTTAACTAAGTCGATTGTGGAGGATTTGTCATTGCTGTTGACTTTTTCACCATATATTATATTAAAAGAATTCCAGATTTCCTTGCATTTTCACAATAAGAGATAAAGGTAAAATTATCTTGATTAATATGAGAATATAGTATATGCATAGCAAGAGCATTAATCGAAGTAATTTTCTCGTCCGTTATATCACACCCATTTTCAATAATATCCCTACATTTAATATTAACAGATTTTAAATAAAATCCCATTTTTAATTTCCAATTCAAAAAATTCGTTCTATAAAAAACAGAAGGAATAATATTGGACTGAGCCTCGGCAAAAGCATTATTAAAAGAAGCCATTTTAAAATTTCAAATTTGTAAAGCAAAAATTAGTTTTTGAAAAATCATTTTTAAAAAAGAACAAAAATGGCTTTTGTTCCTTGCTCTGATACCACTTGTAGGATCGACTTCACCTTAGTGGGGGTGAATAGGGCGATACTGTTAGTTATAAAACTTTAGTGCAGAATATATAAAATAATTGTAGCACTGATCACAGCATAATAATAGCAGCAAAGATAATAGCAGAATATAAAAACAGAAAATAGAACACACAGATTTACCCAGCTTCGGCAAAACCCTGCCTACATGCTGCCCTTAAGGTTTCTAATAGAAATTAAGTAGTCGGACACTTACACACATAAAATCGTGACACCCGCTATTGAATAACCTAACTATATGCTCAAAACCCTACCATAACTCATCCACTGAGTTGCGAATTCTCGAACTACACCACCGTAGTTCGTCCCCTAGTCACACGACTAGTAAATTAAAAAAGTTTAAATGAAAAATACAAATTTAAAAATAATTTAAAAATAAAAACCCTAATTTAAATATCAAAGCCCAAAACACTATTTTAAGCCAGCCTAAAATAACAAATGAAAAGTTATTCTCCCTTTTTCTTTTATTCCTTCGGCTTGCTTCCTTGCTTGGTGAAAATAGCAGCGATCGATCGTCTTCGAGAAATTAGGCTTCTAGAAATTAAGGCGCCGCTTCAGTTGATCATTCGAATATCTAATCTTACGGTGCTTTCTTTTTAGAATGGTTGTCTCTTCAATTTTGCATTTGGATGCTTTAATTTCGTGGAGTTCGGTTCAAAGAATTTGGTATGTAATTTATGCTTTTCACTTTACTCGGTAGCTTTCTTGAACTCGATTTGATTCGAGTTATTGATTTAAAATTTGTCTGTTGTTGCCTTGAACTCGAATGATTTTGGTATGCCGATGATGTTATAGTTTATATAGAGTTCGATCCCCTGTAATATCGTTATTCTGATAATTTTCTTCGGCCACTTGATTATGTATGGATGATGAGATGATTTCCGACTTCTTCAATTTTGTATATTTTCATTACTTGTTTACCTGATACTCACGGCTTTGAATTTATTTGACTCCTTGGCCACCACGGCTCTGATTTTTGTACTATGATAATCTGGATGTTTTTATTTTTATGACTTTTACGATTTGCTGGCCTTTGACTTGATAATTTGACTTGATGAATTCAGATTGAATTCGGCCTTGACTTTGTTTACAAACTGTAACATGTTTGATCAGTGCTTCGTCCTTTGTTATGCTATATATGTATATATATATATATATGTTCATTGTATTCATGTTAACATCTGGCTTTGAGTCACTTGTGCATGCTTTGTTCCTCATGTATACTTGATGAAGCTTTGTTCGACTTCATGATTGTTGTTCTCTGGTCTACCTGAACCTATTAGCCAAGTTTTCCTTGATCATACTTTCAAGTTGAATGGTCTTGGTTTCACTATCCACACTATGTTGATTAATGTACACTGCTCTGTGTACATCTGCACTGCTTCATTTTGTTAAAAACTGTTGTCTGCATTTGCGTGGATACTTCACTTGAAAATGCACCGTGTCTGGTTCTGCAGTGTCATCTCTATTGTATATCATCATGTGTTTGTTGTGTGAAATTAGTCTGGGTTGCCCTTTTTCCAATTTAGACTTGAACTGTATTCTTGAATCTGGTCGGAGTTCTGGTTCAATTATGAGTTTAAGTTGTTTTGTTGAGCTCTGTCCACTGTTTTTTTATGTGTGGCATATAAGTCTGGTATAGTTTGCTCTGACCAGTTCATTGAGCATGTCCCTTTGATGTTGGTGTTCAAGTAGCTTGTCTGGTTTATTGTAGTTTACTGTATTGTGCCATTATCTTGTGTACCATATGGAGCTCGAGTTGCTTCACCACTGACCGTGACTGTGTAGTCTGCACTTGAACTTGCACTGACCAGTTTATTGCATTCACCATGTTTGTTTTGTCTTCGTTGTGCATTACCCTTTGTATATATTCATGTAGCATACCTGTGCATGTCACCCATTGTTTTCAAAATTGTTTGTAGTTTTATTGTTGTTTCAATTTGTTCTGGTTGGACTGTCCACCCTCTGATTTCATGTGTACGACTTGAAGTTTGGCCGAGGCTTGATTTATGTATCTTGACCATTTCATTTGAATTTGCACCTGTGTTGAATCCAGCTTATAGCTCAGGTTTGACCTTGTGCTTGTGTCGTGACTTTATTTGTATTGCACTTGAGTTGAATCCGGCTTTTAATTGGGTTTGACATTGTGCTTACCTGTCCGTGTAATTTCATCAAGTGTATATCGGTGTGCATGGCCTTGCGGCATGTTCAGTGATACACCGTGCATATCACATGCTGTTCGTGTATGATGAATTCAAAATTAAATGATGAAGAACAAACAAAATAACCGAGGCAGATAATATTTCAAAATAAATTTTATTTTACACTGCAAAAATATTTCTTTTTCAATTTTATTGCGTTAGTGCTTATTTTGCAGATTGCTCAGATGCTGGATTCAATCTGGAATAGAGTTGAAGATAAATACGAGCGAACGAGTGATATGTTGTGAGGTGCAAATGTGTGTATACTAAAAAATGCGATGTAATTGAAATTTATTTATATATAGTGAGAGCACAACTTTGTACTATTCAAAAATAAAATATCTGTTTAAATTTAAATTTTGTGTCATTTATTTTAATCAGCAAATATATTTTTAATTATGTGAAAATAAAATAGTACATTAACAAATACATTCAAATGAATATATACATATATGTTTATTATCATCAAACAAAAATCATATACTTTCATATTCAACATATACATCTAGGCAAGGCCCGATAAGAAAATGAACTTGTGTTGAATTGGTACGAACGACAAATTGTGTCCCAAAACCCCATTCTGCCTCCAAAATGAAAGTGGATCATTCCATATATTAAAGTAGATGGTTTCAATATTTTTAAACTCAATGGAACAGGTTTCAAGTCCTAATTCCATCGTATAAAGAAGTTAGCTTAAAATCAGCTTATTTCAAATTGATTTCAATTGAATTTAATTAAATTGATTTCTATGCATTTCGAGCTCGTACGATCAAACGATAAGTCCAATCGCTACGAAACTTGAAACCTTACAATAATTCACTGTTACAGATCTTATGAAGCTGGTTTCATTGAAATCCAAGATAATGGCCAGAATGATTATTTTCCCATTAATTAAATAAAACAACATTAAAATTATTAAATCACTTTTTAATTTCAAATTTGCTAACCAACAATTTTCATCAATTTTGATTGCTTGGTCATTTACAATAATTTAAAAAAAAATTAACCTATCAATTTAGTGTTAAATATTACACTATTTACAGTGTTCAATTTCAACCGTAACTAAATCCAATTAATTGTAATCTAATTCCAATAAATTGATTTAATTTGATTTCAATCTTTTTATTTAATCAATTATTACTTTATTGACATAGTTGACATTTGTTTATATCTTATTACACTAATATTATACAATTATCATCTTCTACCATATTAATTACAATATTTCAATTACATTGAATTTTTATCAATTTTATTATAATTTAAAATCCCAATAAATTAATTTATCTTTGTTTCACTCTTTTTATTAAATCAATTATTGCCTTGTGAATATAATTAACATTTCTATACATTTTATTGCATTCACATTTTATAGTTATCGTCTTAACTCATATTAACGTAATATTTAATAACATTTAATTGCAATTGATTTCCAATTTAATTGAACAGACTAAATAAATAGGTAACATATAGTAATTGTCACCATTAACTTTTAATCACATTTATAAGTTTATTATTTACAAACAAATGTTATAACAACTTACACAATTCTAATTCTATCCAATTACAATTTATTACACATTATTTCGTTAACTAATACAACATTTAAGTTATCAATTACTCTTTTAATCCAATTATCAATTAATGCACACATTATTAAAATAAATTAACAATCTATAACCAATTATAATTTTTTAATCATTCCAAATAATTGGAATTACATTTAAAGCAGTTATCAATTACCTTAAATTAATACTATTACATTTCATTCAAGCTACATTCTTATTGTTAAATCACAAAATTTTATTTCTTCCAGCATTAAATCAAAAAACCTTATTAAATTAACTATTTTTAATTATCGAAAATTATGGGTTGTTACAGGATACTTCTAACCATATAAAGATTTATAAATAATTTATTATGTTTTATCTAAGACTGTTGAGTGTATGATATACTTAGTAGTTTATTTATCATTCTATACGATTAAAATTGTCTAAACCCGAACAAACCATTTGTTTTGGTTGCTATGGATGAATGGTTGATTACTTTGATTGCAAGTGATGATTGAATGTTTTGTTGCAAGTGAATATTATTATGGTGTGTTGATTTGTTTTGTTACTAATTTAAACAACTTAAATATTTCTCTTTTTTTACATAATTATTACCTTCTTTGGATTTTATAAGTAAAATACAGGTTTATGGAAGCAATAGCTACGGCTTTTGGTTTCATAAATAAGTATTTTTTGCTTGACAATTATGTACATTTTCGAATTACGGTTTTATAGCAATGTTATATTATTTTCCAATGGTTTGGTATATATTATTTTGAAAAATGTGATATATAATGTTATTATTGATATTATTATTTCTCCCAGACCTCTCCATACAAACGAGATTCCGTCGAAATTTTGAATTTTAGATTTGGGAAATTTTGTGAAAATAAAAATGTTTTCAAACTTCTATTAACTTGAATATGAAAGGATTTAATTGTTTATAAATTTATATTTTTATTTAAATTATTTAATTATGAAAATTAATTGTTTATAAATTTAATATTTCGAATAAGATATATTAATTCCTAATTCCATATTTTCCCTTTTCGAGGACGAAAAGTTTTGAGTTGAAGAGTGTGTAACAACCCGTAATTTTTCGATAATTAAATTATTGAATTCAACTAGATTTCGTAATTTAATGTTAGAATAAAATAAAATCTATGATGTAGGAATGAGGAAACTAACTAGAATGAAGTTTAATAATGTAAATTTATGTAATAGATGACTAATTGAATGTAATCCCATGTAACTGTAATAATCGTAAGTTATAATTGGTTATAAATTTAAAATAAAAAAATAAATTAAATGTTATATTAACTGGTGAAATAATATGTAATTAATTGTAATTGGATAAAAATCAGCATTGCGTAAGTAGTTATAACATTCGTTTGTAGATAATAAACTATAAAAGTGATTAAATTAAGTAAAAGGTAACAGTTGTTACATGTTACCTATTTATTTAACCTGTTAAATTAAATTTGAAATCAATTGCAATTAAATATTACGTTAATAAAATGTATAGTAATGTCAATTATATTCATAAGGCAAAAATTAATTTAATAAAAAGAGTGAAACCTAGATAAATGAATTTATTAGGATTTTAAATTTTAATTAATGGGTTTATTGCAATTGAAATTAAACACTGCAACTAGTGCAATATTTATATTGAATTTGACTTCGAAATTTACTTTAAAAGATTATAAACCAATAGATTGCCAAAAATGATAAAAATTAGTTAATTATAAAACATGAATCGAAAAGGCGATTTAAACAATTTAATAATATTTATTTATTTATTTAAGGTGAAATAGCCATTTTGGCCACTATCTCAGATTTCGATGAAACTAGTTTCGTCGAATCCATAACGATGAATTATTGTAGCATTTCAATTTTCTTAGAGATCGGACTTGCCGTCTGATCGTACGAACACGAAATGCGTAGAAATCAATTTGAAATAAGCTGATTTTAAAAGCTAACTTCTTCATTCAATGGAATCAGGACTTGAAACCTTTTCCATTGAGTTTATAAATATTGAAATCATCTATTTTGATATATGGGATGATCCACTTTCATTTTGGAAGCGAAATGTCTTTTCAAGTCGTTATTGTCGTTCATACCAATTCGATACGTGTTCAGTTTCTTATCGGGCTTTGTTCATATAAATAGGTCTTTCTAAATCCTAGCAGCCTTTTATTTCTTATCTCAGTACGTACAATTCCATCTGCTTCTGTCTTCTCAATGGCAGAAACCAATTCAGACCGAAACCCTAAATCCCAAATCGATTTCAAATCAAAACCAATTTTAAAAATTCAAACTTTTCAAAACCCTATCATATTATATGCCAATTCGGAGTTCTTGACGAGCTCAATCTTCTGCAATGATTTTTTTTCGATTCGGATCATTGTTTAGCTAGAAATGGGTGATTCATTTTCGACCTTTCATCAAGGTTTGACCATCATCGACAAATCATCGAATGGATTGTATGGGCACGTAGAGACGGTCGAGGGGTGTGCATCGATATGGTCATTCGTCAGTTCAACGACCAGTTTGTTGCGTAGAATTCGATCAGAGTTTTAATAATTATCGACAGCTGTGATTTTCATTTTTGGGTTCGATCGGCTAGCTTATCGACCGTGGATGATCGAGGGAGGTAGGGGAGGAGGATGCGACTCGGTCATGTCATCGCGGCTTGGTGCAATCGACTGTAGGCGTGGCGAACGTGAACAAAGGTGGCGGCTTCTGTGTTTCGAACGCGATGAACAGCGAATGGGATAGGGTTTCAATGGAGATTTTATAAGAGTTGATGTGGCTGTTTTGAGTATGGTAATTCTTTCTTTTATTTTTATTTTATTTAAATTTCAATTCGATCATTCTAACCTATATAACATTTTCATACGAGCTCTGATTCATGTGCGGTTTGTTCCGCTGGGATCGGATCGAAATTTCGAATATTTTGGGACTGGTTTGGATGAATTTTGAGACTGTTGAATTTTGGGCCTTAAATTGGATTTCAAATCGATTTGGAATCAAAAGTGAGTGTTTTAATACCCTCACGACTACTAAATTACCTTATGTTAATTAAATTAAATTTATGATGTGATTAGAAATTGATTGGTTGATGTTTGGATCTTTAATTTGTAATTCCAGTTAAATCTGACTTTTAATGAATATTATCATCATTAATTTAATATTAAATTCTCAATTGCCAGTTAATACCTGTTATCGATAATTTATCACTTGTTATTGTTTATTGATTGGTTTGAATGGTGATTGTGATGGATGTTTGATTGTTGATATTGGTTGACTAGATGTTATATTTTTATATTGTTATAACACAACAAGTTCTCTATAGGTTGAAATGATACATACCAGAATGATCTGATAGATTAGGGAGAAATCGTTATGGGTTGAAATGATAGAATCGAGCAATTTCATGGATTTGAAATTAAATTTAGGATTATGGGTTGAAATGATATATACCCGTAAATTTTAAATTATTGCGGGTTGAAAAGATATATATCCGTATCACTTGACCATAGGGTAGAAAATTATATACGGACACCAGATTAGTTGAATTAAATGATGTTTAAATCATTAAATTTTGAATTCAGTTAAATAATATTTTGAGATAGAACTTGATCTATATAAACTGAATTATTTTCGAAATCTAAACATTAAATGTTGAAATTGGAATTGATTTAATAAATTGTTTAAAGAATTAAATGGAAATTTCAGAGCTGAATTTTTGAAGCATAAATGAAATTCGTCGAAATTGAATTATTGAAATATTTGAATACAATTTTGAAATATGTTTAATTTGAAGTGGTTTAAATCGATAAAAATCAAACATGGATTTGAAATTGATATTGATTAAATGGTTTTAATTGAGAATCTGAATTGAAACACCAATTTTAGTTAGTTGATTTGAAAGTTGGACATTGTCCAGATGTGTTGAAATGAAGAAATGGTTTAATTTTGATATTAATTCCAATTAATTATTTTAATATAAACTATTGAATTATTTAAGCTATTTTATAATATTTTAAACTATTTTACTCTATTTTAAACTATTAAAAACCAGTTAAGCTATTCTAAAGTATTTTAAAGTATGTCAAAGTATTTAAACTATTTTAATCTATTTTAAACTATTGAAAAATCATTTAAACTATTTTAAAATATTTTAAACTATTTTAATCTATTTTAAACTATTGAAAATCCATTTAAACTATTTTAAAATATTTTAAACTATTTTAATCTATTTTAAACTATTAAAAACCATTTATACTATATTTAAAGTATTTTAACCATTAAAAAGTTATTTTAAACTATTTTAACCATTTAAAAGTTATTTTAAACTATTTTAACTATTTTTAAAATTATTTTAAACTATCCGAACTATTTCTAAATTCCAGACCGTGTAAAGTTGAAGTGTTTATATTTGAATCGTTGATTTAAAAGCAGATATGTAAAATGATGTTATAATCTTAGTTAGGATTTGAAATGATATTTTCTAGTGAAATTACATATTTTGAGTAAATATGATGATTTGAAAATATGCTTTCAAAGGTGATATGATTTTGAAAGTGAATAAGATTTTGAAAGTAAATATGATTCCAAAAGTAATATGGTTTTGAAAATATGATATTTTGATATCAATTATGAAATGATTTTTGAAATTCAAAGGAACCATTTGGTGTGAAATAAGCATATGGTTGTTAAAGAGACCGGGACCAGATATTACCATACTCTCTACCAATACTAAAAACCATTTTAACAACTGTGTACGTGGTGGAGATTCTATAATGAAGTAGGATGGTTTGGCGAACGATTCTGTATGGGGTATTTACGTAACCCTGACTCCCAGGAATCAGCTTGATGTGGCTAAAACTGGAGCTATAACGGGCCAAGTAAGGTCACACCTTCTATCGAGCATATTTCTTCGATATCATATTTCGACTTTGTGATATTTTTGGTGGCTATCCGTAGATTTGATTAGGGAGTATGTTCCGAGGTGGGGTGTAGTAGCTGCTATGTGTTACCACCAGTCCAGGAGTGCAAATGGTAGAATCCTAACCTGGCATTGCTTCGAGTGTCGTGTCACATGCCTTATCGCGCCTTCTACGAATTTGGCTTGTACCATACCAATGGAGTTCCCTTTGATAGCCCTTCAGTTTATGGAGGAATTACGATACTGTATAAACTATGAGAATATATAAAATGTATTAAGGGGGATATGGGTAACGCCTTAATGCTATTTTAATACTTTACTGTAGACACTATTATAATAGCGTATTGTACTATGTATGTGGATATTTTAACGGATCCTTAGAAGATGGAAATCCTGAATAATCTCTTAAGTTATTGCACTCACGTTAGACACTGAGCTTTTCAATATATCAAAGACTGCTTTTCTGGAGGATGAAGACGGAGATTTGTATACTATTATTATTTATTATATTTATTCCACTCATTATGTTGTTTCGCTGCATTTATTTATTCATGTTGTATGTAACTGTGATTTATATTGTAAAACTATAGTCAAATGTTATTTTTAAAAAGCTTCATGAACAATTTATTTGATTATTATATTTTGTCTTTCCGCTGTCAAATTCTGTGTTTATTTCTTTCCTTCTCTACTTTTCTTATTTATCCCATAACAATCCTCCCTTTTGAATGGTTTGAGTTTGACATGTGTGGTTTATTGTCGATTTAAACCTCCCAAAAAGGTGTGTCGTTACAGAAAGCCTTGCCACCACTCTCTCTTTTGTCCTCCGCCAGCACCAAACGAGCAGCCTTCTCCCTTAAACCACCACACGGTGACAGCTTGCAACCCATTTTCCAACCCACAGTCGAGCACCACCACGGTTAAGCCGACCAGGCCCTCTCATCGATCCAAGAAACTACTCTGCCTTACCTCACTACAGCACCATTGCCTGAGCTCCGTGCCTCTTTAGCCTCCGCCTCTCTAAGCACCTGTTGCAGCTTTGCTCTGTTATATTATGCTTAGTCGGTGCTTTGATTCATATATATTTTATGTATATATTTCATATGTGCATCTATATTTTATTTGAGATTTTATATATTATATATATATATATTATAAAAAAAGAGTATGGATTTTTATCATTTTTTTTTTAAAACAACATATATACTCTTTTAAAGAAATAATGACTTTTGAAATATTATATATATATATTTTATTTTAACATATGTATATATTAAGTAGTGATTTTAATTGAATATTGATGTTTAAATATAGTATATAAAGATTGTTATATGTGAATAAACTTTTGATTTCTAAAGTTTATATATTTTGTTTACATCATGTCAAGTCCATCATTCTTTGCTTTGGGATTGTCATTTGGATTGGTCGACTGTCGAGTTTTTGATTCAATTTGTAGCTTATTTCATTGTCAAATTTCTCTAGCCTTGGAAGGCGAGCGATCACTCACGATTAACACTCGTATGATTAGTAAATTGATTTCACATGAAATGACATTTGAAATATGTTGTTAAATTCGAATTGCTAGTTATTTAATTGTTGAATATGATATGTTAATATTTAAAATTATTTACCTATGACATATGACACCATGACCTATTAATTATATATTTAAATTGTTTACCGTGATATATGCTTGTAATTGATATGTTACGCTATTTTTATTCTGTTGTTCTCACTCTGCAAGTTCCTTGTTAGTTAAGAAATCCCTATAGGTTGAAATGATACAAACCCGAACGATATTATAGATTAGGGAAAATCGTTATGGGTTGAAATGATAAACCCAAGCGATTTTATTGAATTTGAAATTTGGGATTGCGGGTTGAAATGATACACACGCGTAAGTATTAAATTATTGCGGATTGAAATGTTAAATATTTGTATTACTTGACCATAGGATAGAAAACTATATACGGACACAGTTGGTCTATTTTTAAAAATGATTTCCAAAGTTTTGAAAGGAAATATATGAGTTTTGATTTTAAAATATAATATAAAGATTTTTATTTTAATGTATATAAAATTTAGATTTTAAATTGTATGTTTTGGAAATTTAAAATTATAAGTTAGGTTGTGAAAATATAAATTTTAAGATTTTATTTATATTTTATTATTTTTAAAATATATAAATAAGATTTAAATAGATTTAATAAAAGGCTTAATTTATTTTAACTTAGTACAAATTTAATTTAATTAATGTATAATATGCTTTAAATATTTATTTAAATTTATATTAATATTTTGAAAGTAGATTTTGTAATAATTTTAATAAATTAAGGTTGTAAAGATAAATTGGAATTGACTTGTAATTTAACTGGTTTGAGAATTGAATACAAATAAAAATTGATTGGAAACTTATTAATTATGAGATTTTAAAAGGTATGATTTTATAACTTGATTTAATTAAAGGTGATTAAGCGAAAAATTTCAAAATTCAAAATAAATAAATTGAGATTGAATATTTAATATTAATTTAAGTTTGTAATTTAATATTTTATTTTAATGTTATTAAAAATGATTAGATGAATATTTTCAAATTTTAAATAAAATTAAAATTGAACTTCGAGATGTAAATGAAATTTATCAAATTGAGTTATTGCAAAGTTTGAATGTTTAAACTTTGTATTGAATTTGAAGTGTTTTAAATTTGTAGTTCAAACTTGGATTTGAAATCGATATAAATTAAAATGGTTTTAATAAGAATTTAAAGGTGAACCTTTAACCCTTTGATTGAAATTGTCGAACTAGGATTAGTTTAAATTGAATTAAGAACTAAAGTTGAATTGAATTGATTTGTGAAATTGGAAGAAACAATTCTAATTTAAAACTATTTCGGTATAAATTCTTTTTAAATATATAAACTATTTTAATTTATTACCTATTTTTAAATATATAAACTATTTTTAATTTATAATTATTTCAATATATATAAACTATTTTCAATATTTAAATAGTTTTAGTTAGAACTATTATGATTTAGATTTAATGGATTTAAATGCGAATATATTGATATGATGGTTTAAACTATTTTGTGGTTATGATTTTGGTAACGAATATGATCTAAATTGGATAATGAGTTCAAAAGTGATGTTATTTTGAAATGAATATGATGTTTTGATATGAACTATGAACTGTTTATAATGATTATAAAAGTGATTTTTTATAAAATGACCATTGTGTGAAATAAGCATTTGGTTGTTAAAGAGATCGAGTTCGGATATTGTCATACTCTCTGCCAATATCGAAAACCACTTTAATAACTGTGTACGTGGTGGCAATTCCAAAACGAAGTAAAGTGGTTTAGCGACGATTCTGTATGAGGTATTAACGCAGCCTTGACTCCCACGAGTCAGCTTGACGTGGCTAAAATAGGAGCCATGCCGGGACAAGTGAGGTTGCTCCTCCGATCGGACACATTTCTTCGATACCACTCTATTACTTTGTGATCTGATTGGGTGCACCTTTGATTTGGGAGTGTTTCTCGAGGTGGACGGTAGTAGCTACCATGCGTTACCACCAGTCTGGATCAACGAAAGGTAGTATCCTACCCTAGGCATTGCCTCGCCAGCCTTGTCACATGCCTTATCGCGCCCTCTATGAGTTTGTTTTGTGTCGTACCGACGGAGCGGTCCTTGAGTATCCCATCAGTTTGGTGGGGCTTACGATATCTATATAGCAGGAATATATAAAAATATGTTAAGGGGAGTATGGGTAATGCCTTAACGTTATTTTAATAGTTTACTCTACTATAGACATTATATATATAGCGTATTGTATTTTGTATGTAGATTGTTTAACGTATCCTTAGAGGATGGGTATCCTAAACATCCTTTAAGTGATATTGTATTTTAGTTGACATTTCACTTGAGTTGATTTACTTGTATAAGAATGTTAATCCTGACTCGAGTGTTTTGTGCTTTGCTTTATGCTTGGGTCAGACTAAGTGTCACAGCATTTGAGATTCGTCTTTAGACCTTGGAGCTTTGCTTGAAAATCTGTCCTTATCTTCTCAGCTTTTGAGTTATTTCTAGTGTTTATGTACAGACTTGTCAGTTGCTTTTGTATTAGTGGCCTCTATGTGCTTGAGGTTTTCAGTTGTATTTTGTTTTAACTGTGATATTCTGTAGTAGCTTTATGAACTACTATTTATCTACTCTGCTGCTTATTATTATATTAATCTGTATTTATGATTCTATATTGATTTATTTAGTGTATATGATAAGTTTTGCCAAATGTAAATTAATATTTTGTTGTTTTGAGCAATTCAAATCCGATATGTGTGGATGATTGTCGGTTTGAATTGTTTGAAATAGTCGGTCGTTACAGTTGGTATCAGAGCGAGGTTTAGGCATAACGTAGCATATGGAGTAAAAAATCATTAGAGATAAGGTAGTAATAC
Source organism: Allium cepa (assembly GCA_030765085.1). NCBI lineage: Eukaryota > Viridiplantae > Streptophyta > Magnoliopsida > Asparagales > Amaryllidaceae > Allium > Allium cepa. The sequence goes on along the minus strand of CM060932.1, from coordinate 876,294,028 downwards.
CCTAGAATGAGTAGAATCAATTATAGAATCACCTTCATTCGAGCTTGAAATTGTTCGTTAGGATCCTCCTGGATTAGCATTTCATTTTGAATTTTAAAGGTTCCCTTTGTTCTGAAATCCATTCTTGTCTTCTCCCGTTGTGCTCATTTTGACATTGGAGCATCCCATAGCTCTATTTATGTTGATCTCTGAAATAAATTTGAGCACATCTTGCAACCGCAATTGGCAACTTTGTCCTTAGGTGTGACAAATTCTGTTGGTGGTCCCGCCAACTTTAGCATGATTTGTAAAGTGGCAAAACTCCTTTACAACAGGCATCTATTCACCAGAGATTTCTACGTCTCCGGTATTGGATTTTGTTATTTCATGGATAGCCCGAACTGTTTCTTTAGCAGACGACTAGGTAATTCTCTTGTGGTCGAATTTCGATTGCCTCAGGATTTTGCAGGCAGTTTTATCTTTGCACTTGATTCTCAACCTAGTAATCTCGACTCCACCCCGATAGTTAGGGATTATCTTGATGTTTTGGTGAAGTCTCTTCTCTACCTCCTTAGTGGGAAATTGAATTATGCGTCGATCTTATTCCTGAAGCTCGACCTTGCTACCGGTTTCACCAGCTTCGTGTAGTTGAGAAGAGTATTCCCAAGGCAGCTTTCTGAATGGAGAATGGTTAGTCATGCCCTTTGGATTAACCAATGCTCCTGCCTTCTTCATCGATCTCATGGTTTGCATTTTCCACGATGTTCTCAACAAGTTTGTCTCCATTTTCTTTAATAACATTCTCGTCTTTCTAAGTCTCGGTTGACTCGGTTAAGGTCGCTGCAATTAATATAAGTCTATCCATCTCTCCTCTTTTGTAATTTAATTATCTCATCTTCCTTTCGAGCATATCTTCTCTGTTAGAATTCTCTTTGATTAGGGTCACTCTAAATTTGAATCTCTATCCTTGTTCTAAATCCATTCTTGTATCATTCTACGAGGAAGTGTATTTGTATTGATATAAAAATGTTTTATATTGTGTGGTTTGAGTTGTTAAATTTGAATTTTGGGTTTAGATCGTATGTTTGGCCAATGTTATCGATAGGAATTCCAAAACACTTGAACGGAGCAAATTGACACAATATAGTTTTCGAAATTGGTAAATGAAATAATTTTTATGTATGATTATATATATAAGTATAATTTTCTGGAATTGGATAGTTAAGTGAATTGGTTGTTAGAAATGATAATACTAGATTATCATTTATTGTTTTTCAACATTCCCAAACCATTAACTATTGCTATTTGTTATAAGAAGTTGAAATTTTATAAACATGGTTTATAAATCTGATTTGCAAATGAAATGGATTTGAATTGAGGATTTGAGAATTTAATTTATGGTATTTTCAAAATTTTGGTTTTCAAGTTTTAGAAAAATATATTATTTATTTGAAAGTATTTTCGAATGGAAATTATTTCCAAAGAATTTTCAAAGAAGCAAGTCGGTAATCTCCTCTTTTGTCGCTGGAAAATAATTTTGATAATGACTGCAGCATCATCGACATTCATTTTCGAGTCCCAAAGTGGAGAGACCACTTAGTAGCAAAGCTACACTTTTGTTTTGGAAAACCAATTTGATTTTAATTTCTTAAGTCTGATTTGATGTATAATATATATATATATATATATGTATGTATGTATGTATGTATGTATGTATGTATGTATGTATGTATGTACGTACGTACGTATGTATATTTATTTCAAATTAGTTTGAATTAAAACCATAAATTTAACTCTTAAGCTTTATGTTAAATGATGGGTTTTAATTATTAAAAGGAAACAATTTTTTTTGAATAATTCGAGTGTTTAAGATGAGAAATGAAATTTAAACAACTTGAAACAGTTGAACTAGGATAAAATTTATTTATATAATACTCAATTGCATTCTAAAATATATATATATATATATAAATTACCTCAAATATTCAAAAATTAAAATTTTTATGAGAATGTAATTGAAGGTTATATAAGAGAAAACTTAAGTAATAAAATGTTCGAACTAAATCTGCTTAATAGAAATGTTGTAAATAAAGGTAACTTTATATGGTTTTAAATTAATTGTTTTATCTGGTAACTGTGTATTTCGAATCTATCTTTCCTTTCTATTATTTCTATTCACCAATCTCGTTCCTTTTCGAGAACGAAAAGTTTTGAATGGGGGAGAGTGTAACGACCTGAGAATTTTAATGATTTTTATAACCTAATTAACTAAATTTTTCTTGAAAATAAACAATTAAAATTTGGAAATGAAAATTTGATATTTAGGATATGTCTATTTAAACGTTGCGAGTGTTAAATTTTTATTGGAAAATATGAAAGTTTATTCGGTTGTGAAATTTTCCAATTTAAATTTAAAATCAGTTAAATTGATGAAAATAAAATATTTTTGAAATCTGAATAATTTTATATAATAAAACTGTAAATCTTTTTCTGAGTGAGACGTATTCATTTCGCCAAATTTGGACCGCTCTAGCTCAGTTTATATTATTTTCGACGGTTTAGCAGCATTTCGGAAGGGAATATTGACTTTTGATAGGATGATCATACCGCTGGTATCTATGTATCATTCTGTACGTTTTGTCGTGCTGATCTCCACAGTATATTTGTTTGTCTATTCGGCATCTGGTGGATAGCGGAATCTGCGAAGCGGGTAGCCGTATCCGTACCCGTTTTGAGCCTTTTTTTTCCATATGGCCTTTCATTATCCACCGTGTAAAACTAAATGGCCACTTAGCTTTATTTATCCCTGAATTTAACAATCATGACTTTTACTATTCTCTAGTTTTGATATTTATGTCTGAATTCTTTCTTTCCTTTTCTATTCGTGAATAATATATATATATATATATATATATATATATATATATATATATACACTTTTATATGTCTGCTAACATTTTAGCATTGAAACTGTTCGCTCTTCCTCAAAAGAAAAATAATTATATATATATATCAAAACCATAATATTTTGGTTTGAAGCTGCCCCTATTCCCTTTTTCCTCTTCGCCGCCAAACTACCTCCACCATTTCTCACCTCGTGTTCCGCCACCTTCCACTGGCCAAACTTCCACCTGTGGCACCCACACAATCCACAGTCAGTGACCATGCTCCCTCTTCGACCTCGCATAGCCCACACCCGAGTCACCATATAGCAGCTGCCTAAACCCCTGCCAGCGCCTCAGATCTGCAGCCATGGCCACCGCTTCCAAGCCTTCGAACCCCACCTTCTCCGAGCAAACCTTCGCCTCACCTGACCCATGACACTCTGCCCATCTGCCTTCTTTCACATGCAATAGCCCATCCACCATGGCCTCTTCCCCAGTCCAACCTCCCTCCTTCGGCCTTACCCCACGCATCAGTGCCTCAACCCTCTCACCTATCTCCTTGCTTGCCTGCTCTCCTCTCAAACCCGCCACGCAACGACCCTGACCGCCTGTTGCTGTTGTCATGTCCCCATCATCTCCCAGCCGAGCTAAACTTCCCACCGCCATCTAACATCCTCCACCTAAAAACCTCGCCACCTCTCTCTTTTGTCCTCTGCCGGCCTCGAACGAGCAGCCTTCTTCCTTGAACCACCACCCAGTGACAGCTTGCAACCCATTCGCCAAACCACAGTTGAGCACCACCTCGGTTCAATCGACCAAGCCTTCTCATCGATCCAAGAAACTGCTCCGCCTTGCCTCACTGCAACACCATCGCTTGAACTCCACACCTCGTCAGCCTCCGCTCCTCCTAGAACTTATTGCAGTTTTGCTTTGTTATATTATGCTCAGTCGGTGCTTTGATTCATATATATTTAATGCATATATTTCATATGTGTATCTATATTTTATTTGAGATTTGATATATATATATATATTATATAAAAAAGAGTATGGATTTTTATCATTGATTTTTAAAAACAATATATATAAATATATATATATATATATATATATATATTGATTTTAAATATATGTGTTTAAAGAAATAACGACTTTTGAAATAAAATATATGTAAAGATTTTATTTTAATATGCGTATAAATTAAATAGTGACTTTATTACATACATACATATATATATATATAAAGATTTTATTTTTATTTGTGTTTAAAATTGAATATTGATTTTTAAATATAATATATAAAGATTTTTATATGTGAATAAGCTTTTGATTTTTAAATTTTCTATATTTTGTTTCCATCGATTCAAGTCCATCGTGCTTTGCTTTGGGATTGTCATTTGGATTAGTCAATTATCCGGTTCGTGATTCAATTCTTAGCTCATTTCATTGTCAAATTTCTCTGGCCTCGAAAGGTGAGCGATCACTCACGATTAACATTCTTATGATTAGTAAATTGATTTCACATGAAATGACGTTTGAAATATGTTGTTAATTTTAATTGCTAGTTATTTAACTGTTGAATATGATATGTTAATATTTAAAATTGTTCACCTATGGCATATGACATATGACACCATGACCTGCTAATTATATATTTAAATTGTTAACTGTGATATATGCTTGTAATTGATATATTATGCTATTATTATTCTGTTGTTCTCACTCCGCAAGTTCCCCGTTAGATACGAAATCCCTATGGGTTGAAATGATACATACCCGAACGATATTATAGATTAGGGAAAATTGTTATGGGTTGAAATGATAAACCTAAGCGATTTTATTGAATTAGAAATTTGAGATTGCGGTTTGAAATGATATATACCCGTAAATATTAAATTATTGCGGATTGAAATAGTAAATATCAGTATCACTAGACCATAGGATAGAAAACTATATACGGACACCGTTGGTCTATTTTTGAAAATGATTTCCAAAGTTTTGAAAGGAAATATATGAGTTTTGATTTTAAAATATAACATAAAGACTTTTATTTTAATTTGTATAAAATTTAGATTTTAAATTATATGTTTTGGAAATTTTAAAATTATAAGTTAAGTTGTGAAAATGTAAATTTTAAGATTTTAGTTATATTTTATTATTTCTAAAGTACATAAATAAGATTTAAATAGATTTAATAAAAAGCTTAATTTAATTTAATTTAATTTAGTAAAAATTTAATTTAGTTAATTTATATAATATGTTTTAAATATTTATTTAAATTTATATTAATATTTCGAAAATAGATTTTGTAATAATTTCAATAAATTAAGGTTGGAAAGATAAATTGAAATTGATTTGTAATTTAACTGGTTTGAGAATTGAACACAAATAAGAATTGATTGAACACTTATTGATTTTAAGATTTTAGAAGATATGATTTTATAATTTGTTTTAATTAAAGGTGATTAAGTGAAAATTTTCAAAATTTCAGTTATATATTTAATTCCGATTTAAATTTGTAATTTGAAACTTTTTTAAATATATATAGAAGTGAATATTTTCAAAAATAAATCAATTTAGATTGAATATTTAATATTAATTTAAATTTGCCATTTGAGATTTTATTTAAATGTTATTAAAAATCATTAGGTGAATATTTTAAAATTTTAAATCAAATTAAAGTTGAACTTTGAGATGTAAATGAAATTTATCAAGTTGAGTATTGTAATGTTCGAATATTTAAAATTTGAACCTATTGAATTTGAAGTGTTTTAAATTGTAGTTAAACTTGGATTTGAAATCGATATAAATTAAAATGGTTTAATTAAGAATTTGAAGTGAACCTTTAACCCTTTGATTGAAATTTTGGAACTGGGATTGGTTTAAATTGAATTTAGAACTAAAGTTGATTTGAATTGATTTGTGAAATTGGAAGAAACAATTCTAATTTGAAACTATTTTAATATAAATTATTTTTAATATATAAACTATTTTAATTTATAACCTATTTTTAAACATAAAAACTATTTTTAACTATTTCAATATATATAAACTATTTTCAATATTTAAATTGTTCAAGTTAGAACTGTTATGATTTAGATTTAATGGATTTAAATGTGAATATTTTTATATGATGGTTTAAACTATTTTGTGGTTATGATTTTGGTAATGAATATGATTTAAAGTGGATAATGAGTTCGCAAGTGATGTGATTTTGAAATGAATATGATGTTTTGATATGAACTATGAACTGTTTAAAATGATTATAAAAGTGATTTTTTTATAAAATGACCACGGTGTGAAATAAGCGTTTGATTGTTAAAGAGATCAGGATCGGATGTGGTCATACTCTCTGCCAATACCGAAAACCATTTTATAAATTGTGTTCGTGGTGGAGATTCCAGAACAAAGTAGGATGGTTTGGCGACGATTCTGTATGAGGTATTAACGCAGCCCTAACTCCCCACAAGTCACATCTTATGTGGCTAAAATGGGAGCAATGTCGGGCCAAGTGAAATTGCTCCTCCGGTCGGACACGTTTCTTCGATACCATTCTATTACTTTGTAATTTGATTAGGTGCACCTTTGGTTGGGACTATGTCTCGAGGTGGGCGGTAGTAGCTGCTATGCATTTCCACTAGTCCCTAGGTATTACCTCACATGCATTGTCACATGCCTTATCGCGCCCTTTACAAGTTTGTTTTGTACCGTACCCATGGAGTGCTCCATGAGTATCCCATCAGTTTGGTGGGACTTACAGCATCTGTATAGATTATGGGAATATATAAAAATGTGTTAAGGGTTATATGGATAACGTCTTAGTGCTATTTTAATAGTTTACTTTACTATAGACATTATATATGTAGCGTATTGTACTATGTATTTAGATTGTTTAACGGATCCTTAGAAGATGGGTATCCTAAACATCCTTTAAGTTATATTGTATTTTAGTTGACATTTCACTTGAGTTGATTTACTTGTATAAGAATGTTAATCCTGACTCGAGTGTTTTGTGTTTTGCTTTATGCTCGGGTCAGACCGAGTGTCACAACATTTGAGACTCGTCTTTGGAGCTTTGCTTGACGATCTGTCCTTATCTGTTCATCTTTTGAGTTATTTCTAGTGTTTATGTACAGACTTGTTAGTTGCTTTTGTATTAGTGATCTCTATGTTCTTGAGGTTTTCAGTTGTATTTTGTTTTAACTCTAATATTCTGTAGTAGCTTCATGAACTACTATTTATCTATTCTGCTGCTTATTGTTATATTACTCGAAGTCTGTGATTCTGTGATTGATATATTTACTATATATGCTAAGTTTTTCCAAATATAAATTAACAATCTGTTGTTTTGAGCAATTCAAGCCCGACTGTGTGAATGATTGTCGATTCGAATTGTTACCACCAAAATTGGTCGCTAACACCCTCAGAAAGATTGTGTTGAGAGATCAATGAAGAAAGTAAATTAAAACAGAGAACATAATGTAAATTTAAATGTAGAAAGTAAGAACACCAAATTTATAGTGGTTCGGCCTAGTAGCCTACGTCCACTTTGAAGTTGATATTTATTCTTTTCATTGATACTTGATTACAGATACAACCCGCTTCTCAGTACTTGAATACAGTTGCAAGATACAAAGAAATAGGTCTGGAATGAGTCTTGAAAATAGCAGAGTCTCCCCAGTGTTCTCTAAAATCTCCCCCTTTTTTTATGCCCCTGCCCCTCTATTTATAGGCGAAGGTGGGTTGGACTTCCCTGGTGGGCCTGGTAGCCGAATATCTTGGCCTAAGTGGAGTGGTCTCTGTGCGCCAAACTAGTGAGGCCGAATGACCAAATGCCGAGCCTCCCTCCTTATGCCGAACGAGGTGTGGCCGGACACTATGGGTGCCGAGCATCCGTTTGTGCCGGGCGAAATGACTCGCTGAACAAGGTGTGGATGCCGAACGATGCTTTTGGCCGAGCGAAGTCCAATGCCGAACGCTCTTCCAGATGTCGTTCTCTCTTTAGATGCCGAGCGGTGTGGTGCTAAACAATCTCCTTAGGCCGAACGAGATGAGGCCGAACGATCTAAACCTTGTGAGAAGCTGCCTGGCGAACACTTCCCAATGCCGAACGCCTTTAAGTGCCGAGCGTTCCTTTTTGCCGAGTGTCCCCTTATGCCAAGCAATCTAGATAAGACGAGTACTTAGTGGTCGTCCTATGCCGTACGGTCTTAACATGCCGAACGATAGTTTAACCGAACGATGGGGAGGCCGAGTACTAAGTAGCCTGGTTAATCTCCCAGGAAACACTTGCCCCCCAAAGTGTATTACGTGACCGAACGTGATATGCTTTGAATTACGTATCCTCCATGCTCCGTTTTGAACCTTGGTTAAATCTTCTCGAAGGTGCCTTCTTGAGAATATCAGTGGTGGAGGTGTTTGCCGAGCACGGTGTAAATGCCGAACGCTCTGTGTGTGCCGAACGATACCCTTTTGACCGGCTCTACCGGTTATGGCCCCTTCAACTTCTTCTTCTTCCCTATAAAACCTGCCATCCTCCTTCTTCCCCTCTTTCCCACTTTCATTTCCGTTATTCTCTGGGAGCCTGCAATTCCCGCCTGTTAATCGGATACTAAAAGCCTAATCAATCCTTCCCACGCTTCGATCTACCGACTAGGTATCATCCATTCTATCTAGATCCTAAACGGTTTCAAATAAGAAATTCTAGGTTTGTAAACTAGAGCCGTAGTCGAGAGGGTTACGTGGATGGAGGAATCAAACCCCGATTGGGATATCTTTTAAGCTGAATGGTGTGAGGTGAGGAGAAATGGCAAGGGATGATCACACATAGGATTTGTTGGGTGATGTGTTGTAGTCCGGCTTAGTTCCTTCGTGCCGAACGAGACTTAGGAGGAGAAGAAAGAATAGAGGAAGTATCGGTGGTGGTTAGGATGCCGAACGACATGATCTGGAATGACTTGCCGAATGACCTGTTCTTGTTGTTCGGCGTGGATGGAGGAGGAGAGGAATGGAACTGTAGCCAAGGGTGGAGTGTCGAACGTTAAGGCTCGGCATAGCTCTGGTTCGGCGTGCCTCACCATAGGCCAAATGATGGAATGGAAGGTTAGGGTGAAAGCATGGATTAGTGGGGATGCTAAGTGTTGTTTCGGCCGAACAAAATCTTGGCCGAACGATGCTTTACCAAGCGCTAGCTAGTTCGAACGATAGCTAAGCCAAACGAGAGTTTGGCCGAACGAGTTTTAGGCCGATCGGTAGCTTCGCCGACCGACAGCTTGGCCGAACAAACATAAATGCCGAACCATATCAAGGCCGAACAATCATACATGCCGAACCATCATAAGTGCCGACCTAACAATTGCCTTGCCTAATCATATAACAAAATAAGGACAAGGACTCTAGCATACTAGCATATCGAACTGATCCGGACTATTCGCTTCCTAACTTTAGTAGACATAAACCTGAACTTAGATTGACATAATCGGATAACTTCTTTTAATGTTTTCTGAATCTGCAACTGTAATCACCATAAGGCAGGCTTTTGGAGACGGTCAGCGATGACGGTCTTCGAAGTCGATGATGTGAAGCTTAATTTTATATCAGTAACCTTGTGACCTTCAAATTTTCAATGCTTATACATGATTGACCGCACTAGTTCACACACCACGTGGGGGGAATGCTCGTGTTGTTAATTCTAACTTTGAACATTTTTCAAGTATAGTTCTCACAGGTGCTTTCGTCAAACTCAATATTTATCGGAGATGTCTAAGAGATCTAGCTCCGCCATGCTTTCTGACAGACCCGGGCCGTCTTCTAAACAAGGGGTTGCAGATTCTTCTAACCCGTCGACTTCCCCCACTCATGATTTAGCTCCTGATGCCCTGGAGGCATCGATTCTTTTGGATAATCCGATCGATTCACAGGCTTCGAAGATTAACAAAGTCGCGCTCCGGCTAATATGCTCTATCCACGGAATCCCTTTCGCCGACGTGTTTGTTCCGTCGGGGCATGATCGCCCACACCTGCCCCCAGTTGGATACACCGCCTGTAATAAGTTTATGTGCTGGGTGGGCAGCGTGCCTCCATTCAATTTATTTCTTCGAAACGTGTTGCAATACATGGACATCGCCCCTTCGCAGCTGCACCCGAAGGGACACACATTCATTTATGGCACATACCTTCCCTTCATGACCGTCTTTTCTAGGCCTCCAACTCCCAGCGACATCAGATATATTTATATGATCAAGAAACGAAGAGATAGCCCCTCTTTTGTGTTCCTCGAGCCGCACCACAAATGCCAAATTTTAACCGGGGTGTGGAGCAAATTTGCCCTGTACAAACAGGAGTGGTTCTATGTGCGTTGCCCCCTGGTTTCGCGAGGAGATGGGTTGAAGGAAGTAAGTCTTTCTCTTGAAATGATGCTCATGTTTTGATCGAGGCTATGCCTTTTCTAACTCTTTTTTTGTATTTTCAGGTATCGATCCACGCCCTGATGGCCGCAGTTATTCTGAAGCCATTGAAGCTATTATAGCTCTTCCCGTCGAAGAACGAGACATCCAAACACTCATTTTGAATGAGTCGCTATCAAGGTTCGGACTGTTAGCAGAAGGCCATCGGGTAAGCCTTCCTAAGGGCGTCTCCATACCCAAGCCCGCATCCGGTAAAGGGAAAAAGTTGGTTGAGTCATCACCACGCCACACCCCTGATGTACAGGAAGAGGGGGAAATCAAGGAGGGTGGAACACTTGAAGCACAAGGTGAGAATTTAGGCCCAGCTCAAGATCCTATAGTTGAGGTGCACGATATCGAAACGTCACCCTCTCCTTCGCAGGGGAAAAGGGATTAACGTATAAGATCAGAAAGGAGAAGATTTGCAGAACTTCGAAAGCTACGCTTATTCCGACGGAGAAAAAGTCTACTTCACAGCACGTAGAGAGTTCTTTAAAGGGCTTATCGAACCTCTCCATTCTGGATGATCTGCTCAATTATGACTTTGACGATCCAGAGGTATTCAAACTTCATTCGCCCATCAGAGACGACACGGGCGCTCCGACCCCGAGTCAGGGAGAGAAAACTCCTATTAGCAAAGCGACTGGTCCGTTGGGGGGAAACACTGGGACACACATGAACACTTGCACTCCAATTTTCGCTTAGATTTTTTTCGTCACGGTGCCCTTTGCTAATTCGCTGTTATTTGAATTCTGTACAGGTCGTATGGGGTGTTCATATGGATTCGATCGCCTTCGCGGTTCGTCAGTTCTTCATCATTCCGGACGGGACTCGAGTTCTAGAAGACGTCAAGATAGGGACGGTGACGGCGATAAAGACTATCATTCCCGGGACTCGTCGTCTCAGAGAAGAACTCATTATCAGCCAAAATACCACCGGGACACATCTTCTTACGCTGCGCAAAGTAGAGACAAGTGTGACCATAAGAAGTCGCAACCTGATGCTCCCCGGGACCAACACTCTGATTCTTCTTCCACTCGTCAGTCCCGAGATTCCTACAGGAGGGGCGAACTTTCAAAACCGTCTCCTCCCGCTCCTGCAACGGACCCGTCAGTGCCGGAGAGGCTGGCCGAGCTTAAAGATAAATTTTCGAAAATCTGCTTCGATGGCCTAAAATTCCTTCCAGCGATTCACCCTATTCCCGGACATGCCAAACAGAGCACCCTTGCTTGTACGAATGACGTCTACGTTCAACATGACACGTTTGTTCATCTAGCCGAAAAACTTTTTGAAGTTTCCGTGGAGCGCCAGCATGAAATTGACAGCATGAAGCTTGAGGCTATCCACAACAAGGATATCATTAAAGCTCAGGACGAAGAAATGGCCACTTACAAGTCTGAGCTCGAGGCCCCCCATCAGAGAGCTAAGGACACTGCTGAGGCAGTTACTCGTCTGGAGTCAACTCATAAGAAAGAACTTGACGAGGCGGTTCAGCAGTGTGGGGATTTGGCTCTAGAGAATGACTCCGTTCAAAAGGAGAGGGACGCGCTCAGCCTCCGAGTCAAGGAGCTTAAGGAGCAGCTTCGCAGGGAGAGCGAAGAGAAAACGGCCGCCCAAGAGGAGTCACAACGATACTGTGACGAGATCGTTGCCACTCAACTTTTGAAAGAAAAACTTGAGGGCGAGCCTTCTAGGGTTGAGGCGTTAAAGAGGGAAGCCCGTGAAGAGGGTGAAAGGATTGCGTCCATCGATATCGACTCGTGTCTTGAGGCGGCTAGAGAAGAAGGCAGGGAGGAGGTCAAAAATATGTTTGACCCACTAATCGCTGAGTTCAACGCCCGTGCTCTCATGCATCAAGACTTGACTTTCTCGGGCGAGGGTTATCTTGAATCTCTAGCCGAGGCATGGGAGGCATTGATGGAAATCAGGAAGGCCAAGCACGGCGCCGAAGAGATTGATGAGGGGGCATTGATAAAAGAATATCTTAGGGGAAATGAGCCTTCAGACTTGTCTGTAGCTAAAACTATATTCGCAAAGGTTCCCCTTCAAGGAAAGGGAAAGAAGTTATTACTGGTCCATCCAGGGCCACGCCTCCAGCTCATGCGCCTATTCGATTGGCCGATCGACCGATACTTGATCCATTCGAGCAGCATATTGGTTATAATCCGGAGCACCCGGGCCTTGGTGTCCATATTCTGTCTCCCATTCCGGAGGGTGAGACCCCCTTGACAGCTGAGAGCCTGTCGAAAGCTGGTAGATGACTCTTCACTTTGAGATTCGAAATGTTGACATTCTGGGACTATTGTATTTTAATGTTTGTTTTCCATGCATGCGCGCAGGTCGTTCTGATCCTAAACCCACTCCAAGGAGCGATGTCGCCAAGGAGGTGGAGGAGAAGATAGGTGAGGCTAGTCAGGCAGGAGAAGCTCCCGGGCCAGATGCTCAGGTGATTGGGGCACTAAATGAAGACAAATCTAAGACTTCTTCTCCCATCGAGGGGAGTTATAAAGTAGAGATCACAGGCGCCTCCGAACACACGTCTGAGCTGAGTATGAAGGAGCGACTGGAGAAAGAGGAGAGAGAAACGACGAAGATCAAGGTCGAACCTCAAGCCGTGGACCCCGATGATACCTTGAATAAGCCACTGAATATCATTCTCCCTGGCAGGTCTAAACCCATGGATGTCCCTCATACTTCTTCGGCTGTCACTCCTCCATCAACGTGTGGTACTAAGGGTAAACGCGGAGGAGAGGGGTCGTCTGAGAAAACAACTGAGGTGAAGAAGGCGAAGAAGCATAAGAAGTAATTATTACTCTCGTTCAACGAAGGTTAGTTTAGATTAGGCAAGTACTTTTGTTTTATTAGTTTGTGTAAATAAAATTTTGATTCTAAGCCTCAAAGGAGTTGTAATGGAAACCTATCTTTGATGAATAAAACTTGGTTTTTCTGTCTTTCCATGGCTCTTGTTGTTCAATTTTCTTTGTGATTGTGACTCAAATCCAAGCTGTTGTGAATATAATAGACCTCTCGGCCCATTTTCATATAGCTCGGAAATTCTTCAAGAACCGCTTGTTTTGTTCTTCCGCTCCAGGCACTCAGAATACTTTCTAATATGCACGCTGAAGGCTCGATGTCTTCAAGTCATTTACATCCAGTCCGTCTTCGGCGGACTGGTAGTTTAAATCGTTTGTACTTGGTTCCACGCTCCGTGGACTTAGAGTACTCCAGTCCACACTCCGGGGACTTGGAGATTTTAAGTCGTTTATGCTCGATTCCGCGCTCCGGGGACTTATAGTACTCCGGTCCATGCTCCAAGGACTTGGAGATTTTAAATCGTTTATACTCGAGTCCATGCTCCGGGGACTTAGAGTACTCCAGTCCGTGCTCCGGGGACTTGGAGATTTTTAAGTCGTTTATGCTCGAGTCCACGCTCCAGGGACTTAGAGTACTCCAGTCCGCGCTCCGGGGACTTGGAGATTTTAAATCGTTTATTCTCGAGTCCGTGCTCCGGGGACTTAGAGTACTCCGGTCCTCGCTCCGGGGAATTGGAGATTTTAAATCGTTTATACTCGAGTCCGCTCTTCGGGGACTTAGAGTACTCCAGTCCGCGCTCCGGGGACTTGGATTTTTTTAAGTCGTTTATACTCGAGTCCACGCTCCGGGGACATAGAGTACTCCAGTCCGTGCTCCGGGGATTTGGAGATTTTAAATCGTTTATACTCGAGTCCGCGCTTCGGGGACTTAGAGTACTCGAGTCAATGCTCCGGGGATTTGGAGATTTTAAATCGTTTATACTCGAGTCCGCGCTCCGGGGACTTAGAGTACTACAGTTCGCGATCCAGGGACTTGGAGATTTTAAATCGTTTATACTCGAGTCTGCGCTCTGAGGACTTAGAGTACTCCAGTCCGCGCTCCAGGGACTTGGAGATTTTTAAGTCCTTTATACTCGAGTCCGCGCTCCGGGGACTTAGAGTACTCGAGTCCGTGCTCCGGGGACTTGGAGATTTTAAATCATTTATACTCGAGTCCGCGCTCCGGGGACTTAGAGTACTCCAGTCCGCGCTCCGGGGACTTGGAGATTTTTAAGTCGTTTATACTCGAGTCCACGCTCTGGGGACTTAGAGTACTCCGGTCCGCTCTCCGGGGACTTGGAGATTTTAAGTCGTTTATACTCGAGTCTGTGCTCCGGGGACTTAGAGTACTCTAGCCGGAGCTCTAGGGACTTGGAGATTTTAAATCGTTTATACTCGAGTCATGCTCCGGGGACTTGGAGATTTTTAAGTCGTTTATGCGCATTCGTACATTAGCCAAAATAACATAATTTTATTTGCCTGTCACAGGATTATCATTTGTAGAGACATTACTAATTCATGGAAAAGATGGCTTCAAGCCTTTATTAATGAGAGCGAGCTAAATTTCCTTATTACATGCCAAGAATTAGAAATAAAAGCATACTGGAAATAAATGTAGCTGGTACATGAAAGAAATAGACTAAGTATAATAATGCCGCAAGTGCTCGCTATTCCATGCTCGGGGGAGCGTCGCACCATCGACGGTCGATAGCTTGAAAGTTCCTTCTCCTAGCTTCCGTTCGATGACGTATGGACCCTCCCAAGCTCCCACACCAAAAATACTCGGTCGGACCTTTTCGTTATAATATTTAGCGACTCTATGTCTATATGCGGCCACTCTCAAATTGGCTTCCACGCGCTTTTCGTCAATGAAGTCCAACGATTCTAATAAGAGATTCTGGTTCGACTCGGGGTCGTAATGAGTTACCCGATGTGATGGAACTTCAAGTTCCATGGGTATGACAGCTTCCGTGCCATATGCCAATGCGAAGGGAGTGTGGCCAGTCGCGGTTTTATGGGTAGTTTTATAAGCCCAAAGCGCTGTCGGGAGTTCATCCACCCACTTGCCTCTAGCCTTTTCCAAACGTTTCTTCAATATGGACTTGATTACTTTGTTTACGGCTTCTACCTGTCCATTCGCCTTTGGGTGAGCAACTGCTGCAAATTTCTTCTCAATGCCATATTTCTGGCAAAATTCTTTGAACTCCTTGCTCTCGAATTGAGTTCCATTGTCCGTGACGATGGTCCGTGGAAGGCCAAAACGGCATATGATATTTCGTACGACGAAATTAATAACCTTCTTGGCGGTTATCGTGGCCAAAGGCTCTGCTTCTTCCCATTTGGTAAAGTAGTCGACTGTAACTATTGCATATTTCGCTCCACCTTTGGCTAATTGTAAAGAGCCAACTCGGTCGATCCCCCACATCGCAAATGGCCAGGGACTAACCATTTATGTGAGTTCCGTTGGTGGAGCTCTCGGGTTTTTTGCATATATCTGGCATTTGTCACATTTTCTCACATAGTCTGCAGCATCCCGATTGACAGTCGGCCAATAGTATCTGTAACGGAGGATTTTCTTTGCTAACGTTTGCCCTCCAGTGTGGCCACCGCACTCTCCCTCATGGACTTCCTTTAATACTCGTTTTATCTCATCATGGGCCACACACCGGAGTAAGGGGGTCGAGAATCCCCTCCGATACATTATCCCGTTATGTATTACATAACGCGAAGCCTTACGAAGGACTTGGCGTCTTTTGTTCCTCTTTTCAGGTAAATCCCCTTGTAGCAAGTACTGTCTAATCGGGGTCAACCATGATTCCATCTCAGGTTCGGTTTCTAATACGATATCTATCTCCATCATCTCTATACTCGGAGCATGGAGGGTCTCAAAAGGGAAAAATCCCATTTGCTGTGCATCGCCAGTGCTCGTGAATTTTGCCAACGAATTGGCTTCTCTATTTTGTTCGTGTGGGACATGCGAGATGTCGTAATATTCCAGATTTGCCAGCATCTCTTGGACACGAGCAAGGTATGGAGCCAGTCTTTGTCCCTTCGCTTTATAGTCTCCCTTCACCTGATATACTACCAGTTGCGAGTCGTAGAAGATTTCAATTGACTTCACTCCCAGTTCGTTAACAAGTCTCAGGCCAGCAATCAATGTTTCATATTCGGCTTCGTTATTTGTCGCTGCAAATTCAAGCTTCAAAGCGTAGCAAATTGATCGGTCTTCCGGAGTCACAAGGACTACGCCAGACCTCGAGCGACGGTCGTTAGATGCACCGTCGATGTACATCTTCCATCAGTCGGGAGGTATGACACCGTGGCTGCTTGGTTCATCTGGCACAGTGAATTCAGCAATGAAGTCAGCTAGTGCTTGTCCTGGTATGGCCCTTCGCGGTAGATAGGTAATATCGAACTGACTTAACTCAATATTCCATTTCATCATCCTTCCGGAAGTTTTCGATCGTTGGAGTACCTGTCGCAAGGGTTGGTCAGTGTAGACACCGATTGAGTGGTCTGAAAGTAGGGGCGAAGCTTGCGTGATGCAATCACCAAGCAATAGGCTAGTTTCTCAATCTTTGGATAATTTCTTTCCGCCCCTGTCAAGCATTTACTGACATAGTAAACTGGCTTTTGAATCCGGTCTTCCTCGCGAACCAAGGCTGTACTGATAGCATGCTGGGATACCGCCAAGTATACATACAACGTTTCGTGGTCTATTGGCTTTGACAGTACAGGTGGACTTTCTAAGTGCCTTACCAGAGCCCGAAATGCTTCCTTTACATTCAGATGTCCATTCGAAGTTTCTCTTTCCTTTCTTTATAATGTCAAAGATGGGAATACACTTGTCTGTAGCTCTGGATATGAATCGACTTAGCGCAGCCACTTTTCCATTCAGGCTCTGCACCTGCTTTATGGTTCTGGGTACTTTTATATCTCGGATAGCCTGGATCTTCTCCGCGTTAGCTTCAATTTCCCGTGCGTTCACAATGAAACCAAAGAACTTTCCTGAAGCTACACCAAATAAACACTTCAGAGGATTGATCTTCATCCCGTAGTGTCTAAGTACATCGAACATCTCCGCTAAGTCTCGGATATGGTCGTTTGACTGCCGCGACTTCACAAGCATGTCATCCACATAGACCTCCATTGTTTTACCAATCTGATCTTTGGACATTCGATTCACCAGACGCTGATAAGTTGCTCCTACATTCTTCAATCCAAAGGGAATTACTACATAGCAATACAGCCCGACGTTCGTGATGAAACTGGTATGTTCTTGGTCGAGAACATGCATTGGGATTTGATTGTATCCAGAGTATGCATCCATAAAGGACGGTAACTCATGTCCGGCTGTTGAATCGACCAGTTTGTCAATTCTTGGTAATGGAAGCTATCCTTCGGGCATGCTTTGTTTAAATCAGAGTAATCAATACAAGTTCTCCATTTCCCGTTTGCTTTCTTTACTAACATCGAGTTAGATACCCATTCAGGGTAGAAGGCGTCGTGGACGAACCCGTTGGCTTTGAGTTTGTCCACCTCCTCTTTGAGAGCTGCAGACCTCTCTGGGTCCATGCCTCTCCTTTTTTGTTTCACGGGTACATGCTTCGGGTCTATGTTCAACATATGACTCGCAAGTGCAGGAGAAATCCCACGCATATCAGAATGTGTCCAAGCGAAAACATCAAGATTTGCTCGGAGGAAGTCAGTGAGGTTCTCGGCCACCACGGGGTCGAGTTGTGATCCAATTTTAAGAACTCGTGATGGGTCGTTGCAGCTAACTGAGATGTCAACGATTAGTTCATCCGGTGCCGCATTTGTTTCCCTAGGTTCTCCTTTATCATCTCTCGGATCTATGTCTCTATGGATTCGAGAATGTTGCCCGAGCTAGGGCTCGGGCGCTAGTTGTCAATCATCAGAATTTTGGATGCGGACAGAGCTGTCTGCAACCTTTCCTTTCTTCCTATGCCGTGCCTCTCTGAGCTCGGCTACATAGCATGCATGGCCGGTTGCCTGATCCCTGTGTACCACTCCAACCCCTTTGTCTGTTGGAAATTTTAACGTCAAACACCAAGGGGCCAAAGTCGCCCTAAATTCCGCCAGGGCTGGACGACCCAGAAATACGTTGTATGGGGAATCAACATCCAGTACTATGAATGGTAGGATTCACACTCTCATGCGTTCACCTTGTCCCAGTTCAACCGGTAACTCCACGTATCCCATTGCATCAGTCGTTGTGCCATTAAAGCCATGGATTCTGGCTTTGGATGGTTCGAAATCCTTGGTCTCTAGATCCATTTAGTCGTATGCCTTCCGGAAGATGATGTTAACGGAACTTCCGCAATCAATTAGAATTCTCTTCACGAATGCCAGCCCGATGGTCGCAGATATGACCATTGGGTCGATGGTAGGGGCCTCTACCTTATCCGCATCTCTGCTCATGAATACAATATCGTCATTCATCGTGCGCTGCTGCTTTGCAGGAGTCCCATCCTCCACATTCGAACAACACTCATACTCCGCATGTCTTAAAGAGTTAGCATATCGCTCCATCTCCTGCCAATTCTTATCCGCAGGTTGAGGTCCGCCAGCAATCGTGTTAATAACCAATCTTCCCACAGTTCGAGTAGGCTGTTCTGGTTGGTGTGGGGCCGGCCCACGTCCAGGGTCCGATGTTTCTTGCCTCCCGTCCTGTGGGTTTTTGACAAATTTCTGCAGTTTTTTCTGTCTAATCAGCTTTTCTATAGCATCATGGAGGTGTCTACACTCCTCTATGTTGTGCCCATAAGACTCGTGAAAACGGCAATACTTCCCGGTCCGCTTCTGTTCCTCCGTCGATTCCTTTGGGCGTGGCTTTCTATATTGGAAAGTGTTGCAAGTTGATAAATAGATGTTCTCAAGAGATGCGTTCAACGGGGTGTATTCATTGTAGGTTGGGATCCTTGATTTCCATCTCCCTGTTTTTTTCTTTCCGGGATTTCCATCTCCGGATCCTTTAGATTGCCCAGGCTTGTTCTGGACGTTAACTTGAGTTTTTCCAGAATTATCGCCGGTTTGCTTCACGGCGATGTTGCTTTTCACAGACTCCTGAACGGACCCTTGTGCCTTGTCTCGTCTTATCCACCGAGCTTTCGAATAAAAACGTTCCAGCATAGCTAGGGGCTTTCCCGCCAACCAATCTCCAAATTCAGAATCTGGATCCACACCACGCATTACTACCATCAAAATCGCGTGGTCGTTAGGATTGCTCACCTCGATAGCAGCAACATGAAACCTTTGTAAGTATGCTTTTAATGACTCCCACGGAGCTTGGATTATGCTTGATAAGGACATCACGTCCTTTGGGCGAGTAGTGTGTCTATGAATTTCACCGCTAATTCATCAAAGCTGGATATAGATCGAGGTGGGAGTCGAGTGAACTACATGGTGGCAATTTCGGACAAAGTGATTGGGAAGCACCTGCACTTGGTTGCGTCATTGGCTCTTGCAGAATCCATCATCCATCCATACCTCATCACATGTTGTCTAGGATCGGTCTTCCCTTCATAGGCTGGAATGGTGGGCATGCTGAACTTTCTTGGGTATTTAACATGTAGAATGGCATCCGTGAAGGGAGTATGACTCTTAGACACTCCCCAGTCTTCATTAGTTAGATCTTGGTTCTCTTTCATCAACTGCCTGACCATAGCTGTCGAATCCGGGGTTTGTATGGAAGATGGGAGGTTGGGTTCCGTTCCACGGGGCCGTGCAGGTTGATGTCCCGTCCGATTTGGGTCTTGGAGATTCGGGCGTCTGGTCTCTTCACGGGCTTGATTTCTAGTAGGTCGATCAGTGGCACCTGCTTGTGCGTCTTCATCCTTACGGCGTCTACGCCTAGGAGGTTCATCGACTGAAGTCAAACTATCATCTTCAGAGTAGGGGACAGGGCTACCTCCAGCATTCTGATGCTGCTGCTGAGTAAGCTGAGTTATGAGGTTAGCGTTGGCTTGCATTTGCTTAGCAAGTTGCCTTCTACTTTCCTTGAGCTCTCTTATCAAGTCATTGAACTATGCTCGGGAAACAACTTCCACTTGGTTTTGGTTGGAGGGCCCTGCACCTCGAATCGCTTGATAATTGCTAATTCCCAGTTGTTGCACACTAACGGTTTCGTGGGCATCTGCATTTTGAGAGGCTAATCTAGTTCGTGGTCTTCCCATGGTAGAGTTGTTGGTTGTAACTCTGAGTAGAATCAACAGACGCCTTATGAATGATTATGAATCTCTTTCGGGGGATTTACGCAATCCAGTTGGTCCAAAGTAGATCTTAATAGCCTGAGTTCAGTTCTCAGTGAAAGCACCAAAATGTTAGCACCAAAATTGGTCACTAACACCCTCAAAAAGATTGTGTTGAGAGATCAATGAAGAAAGTAAATTAAAATAGAGAACAGAATGTAAATTTAAATGCAGAAAGTAAGAACACCAAATTTATAGTGGTTCGGCGTAGTAGCCTACGTCCACTTTGAAGTTGATCTTTATTCTTTTCATTGATACTTGATTACAGATACAACCCGCTTCTCAGTACTTGAATACAGTTGCAAGATACAAAGAAATAGGTCAGGAATGAGTCTTGAAAATGGCAGAGTCTCCCCAGTGTTCTCTAAAATCCCTCTCTTTTTTTCTGTGCCTCTGCCCCTCTATTTATAGGCGAAGGTGGGTTGGACTTCCCTGGTGGGCCTGGTAGCTGAATATCTTGGCCCAAGTGGAGTGGTCTCTGTGCGCCGAACTAATGAGGCCGAACGACCAAATGCCGAGCCTCCCTCCTTATGCCGAACGAGGTGTTTCCGGACACTGTGGGTGCCGAGCATTCGTTTGTGTCGGGCGAAATGACTCGCCGAACAAGGTGTGGATGTCGAACGATGCTTTTGGCCAAGCGAAGTCCAATGCCGAACGCTCTTCCAGATGCCGAGTGCTCTTTAGATGCCGAGCGGTGTGGTGCCGAACAATCTCCTTAGGCCGAACGAGATGAGGCCGAACGATTAAACCTTGTGAGAAGCTACCTACCGAACACTTCCCAATGCCGAACGCCTCTAAGTGCCGAGCGTTCCTTTCTGCCGAGTGTCCCCTTATCCCGAGCAATCTAGATAAGCCGAGTACTTAGTGGCCGACCCATGCCAAACGGTCTTAACATGCCGAATGATAGTTTAACTAAATTATGGGGTGGCCGAGTACTAAGTTGCCTGGTCAATCCCCCAGGAAACACGAATTATTCGAAATAGCTGGTCGTTACAATTACTATACATCTTCTAGGGTGCTTCCATAAGTTGAGGTCATATTTTTCCTCACTTGGTCCTAAGATATGATCTCCGCTACGCGTATAAATATAATTAGAGTAGGAGTAGAATTTACCTCTATTTATTCTTCCAACTCATAGTCGCCTCGGCCATCCTTTCAAAATATAGTCGCAACTACTTCTATTGTCAGAATTTATAGAGTTAAGCGTAAATTCAAAAATAAGAGTATATATATAGAATATGAATTTTAGAAATATCCTTTGAAAAACATTTTCAAAAATAACAAGTACGCCACTCATACGCATAACATACTTTCCATGTTGATTGGGTAACCTAGAGCTCTGATACTGAATGTAACGACTCTATCCCAAATCTCTTCCTATGCGTTTTGTGCGTGGAAAATTTAGAGTAAATCTGGGGCAGCGAAGAAATTTCCACTGTACTATGGGAATAGAAAGATTATAGTGTGGTAAGAGTGTTAAATTCTCCGCCTCATTTCCTTTTTTGGGCATCGGAGTAAAGTTTGGGAAGCGATTTTTCGATGCGTTAGAATATTGGTGGTAGAAAGTGGATGCAAAATTCATTGCTTCATACTTTTATTTGTAGGAGTATAGGGGTTTTGGTTGAAAATGTTTTTCAAAAAATCTGCATACATGTAGAACTACTAGTGCATATATATGTTGTTTGCCTCGTATTTTCAAAAATGTTTTCAAAATAAATGTATTCGTATAGAAGGATGCGATTTAGAATCATTCTGCATACATATTTTCTGTGTGGTGATACAGTAATGAAATATGCACTTATGCATGTTTGGTTTCAAAATTTGTTGTACACTAACAAGTTATGTAGTTAGGATAATGTAACGATCGGCGTTTTTGGACAGTTTAAATCGACGATAAACCACACGCATCAGACTCAGACCGTACAAACGAGCAGACTGTTATTGGGGTAAATAAGAAAAGCAAGGAAAGAAAAAAACAAAAACAGAATCTCATAGCAGAATGACAAAATATAATAATCAAATAATAGTTTATGAAGCTGTTTTATAAATACATTTGATTATTCTTTTACAACACAAAATCATAGTTACATAAAACAGGAATAAAGAAATAAATAAACGCAGCGGAACAACATGATGCAGTGAAATACATATCATAAATAATAATAGTATAAATCTTCGTCTTCATCCTTTAGAAATAAGATCTCCAACCCTGAAATGCTCAGGCTGACACGAGCGAATTGAAAAGACAAAACACTCGAGTCCGAACTAAAAGATCTTATGTAAGTTAAATCAACAATTAATAAATATGAGTGGAACGATGTCAGAGATGTTTACAGGGTTTGACATCTCCTATCTAGTGTCTAAGTGAGTGCACCAACTTAAGAGATGTTCAGGATTACCATCTCCTAAGGATCCGTCCATCTACTATATAGTACAATACGCTATTATAATAGCGTGTACAGTAAAGTAAAGTATTAAAATAGCATTAAGGCATTACACATATCCCCCTTAACACATTTTTATATATTCCATAGTCTATATAGTACCGTAATTCCTCCATAAACTGGAGGGCTATCAGAGGGCACTCCATAGGTATGGTACAAAACAAACTCGTAGAAGGCGTTCTAGGGCATGTGAACATGGCACTCGAGGCAATGCCAGGGTAGATTTACCAATTGCCGAACCGGACTAGTGGTAATGCATAGCAACTACCACCGTTCACCTCGAAACACACTTCCATAATCAAAATCAAGGGATGGCACCGAATCATCACAAAGTCATAATATGGTATCGAAGAAGCATGTCTGATTGGAGAAATGACCTCACTTGGCCTAGGTATAGCTCCTGTATTAGTCACATCTAAGCTAACTCACGGGAGTCATGGTCACATCATACCTTATACAGAAATCGTTCGCCAAACCATTCGAATTCATTCTGGAATCTCCACCATGGTACACAGTTGTTAAAGTGGTTTTCAGTATTGGCAGAGAGTATGACAATATATGATCCCGGTCGTTTTAACAACCAAATGCTTATTGCACACCGGATGGTTCTTCTACATTTCAAAAAGTCAATTCACAATTTATATCAAATATCATATTCAATTTCAAGTCATATCTGTTTCAAAATCATATTCATTTTCAAACTATATTCACTTCCAAAATCATATTTACTCTCAAGGTCGTATTCATTTTCAAATCATATTCACTTTTGAAATCTACATTCACTTTGAAATTATTGGTAAGTTATGGTAGTTAGTTCTTCATTCAAATCATCTTATTCACTTAAATATGTCATTTCACAAAAGGTATCAATTCCAAATTACAATTTAAGTTATATCATCATCAAGTAATTGGATATAAATACTTCAAATTTACATAGTCTGAACTTAAAAAATAGTTTAGGAAATTATAAATATTTATATAGTTATAAAATAGTTTAAATAAATTTAAAATAGTTTAAATAGATTTATATTTGAATTAATTAGTTTAAAATGATTTAAATATATTAAATATAGATTAAATGGATTTAAATTATATTAAATAGATTTTAAATAGATTAAATAAATTTAAATAGATTACATAGATTTGAATTATACTAAATGGGTTTAAAATTTATTAAGTAAATTTAATTAGTTTAAAATAGGTGAAATAGGTTAACTTGGATTAAATAGGTTGTAATACATTAATATAAATTAAAATAGTTTTAAATTGATTAAAATAGTTAATTTAATTAAAATAGTTTAAATTAGTAATTAGATTTCAAAGTTATATCCAAACCTTTTCGGTAACTCAATTCCAATAAATTCATTTATATTTGATACTTCAACTTGAAATTTAAATATAAATCCTTTGAACAGTTTATTAAATCAATTCCCTTTTCAGCATTAACACTTGGATTATCGAAAATACGTCAGTTTATATAAATCAATTTCTTTTTCAAAATACTATTAACCGAATTCAAAATTTCAAAGGGTCAAAAATTATTTAGTTTAACCAATCCGGTGTCCATATATACTTCTCTACCCTAGGGTCAAGTGATATAGATATTTATCATTTCAATCCGCAATTTACAATTTTACAGTTATATATCATTTCAAACCGCAATCTCGAATTACTTAAAAATCCATAAAATCATTCGAGTCTATCATTTCAATGCATAACAATTTTCCCCTAATCTATAGATCGTTCAGATATGTATCATTTCAACCTATAGGGAACATGCAATATTATAACAATATAAAACAGAACATCCAGTCATCAAATATCAACCATCAAACATACATCACAATCATCATCCAAATCAATCAATAAACATTAATAGATAACTGATGATCAATACAGGTATTAAATTGACAATTTAAATTCAATATTAAATTAACGATAATTAAATGCAATAAAAGTCAAATTTAACTAGAATGACCATTTAAGCATATTAAACATCGATCAATTAATTTCAATTCACATCATAAATTTTATTAACTAACATAAGATAGTTTACTAATTATGAGTGGGTTAAAACACTCACCTTCGATTTCAAATCAAATTGAAATCCAATTTGAGGCCCAAAATTTAATAGTCTCAGAATTCGTCCAAACCAGCGTCAAAATATCCAGAATTTCGATACAATCGCAGTGGAATAACCGCGTCCAAATCTGAGCTCGTATGCGAAAGTTATTAAAGTTAGAACGATTAAATTTAAATTAGAATTAATAAAACAATAAAAAATAATCAACGTCACCTAACTATCTTCACGCATACGAGCCATCTCCCAGACCCATTTAAACCCACGAAGCTCGCCCAAAACCCAACGTTGACCGACCTAAACGTGCGCCTCTGACCACCATAGTAATGACCTGTAATTTTGGATAATATAAATTAGTTAATTTAATAGAATTTGTAATTTAATTATGAAATGATAATTTGAACTAAATGTAACAATGTTAATTTAGGTGATTTATTAACAATTATAATGAAAAGTCAATTAATTGAGATGATTTCAGTTTTATGCAAATATAGGCAAACAAATGTAAATATGAAATTAATTAATAATAAATGGTAATTGACTAAAATCCATATTATGTAAGTAATTATAATAGTTGATTTTAAATAATAAACCTTTACAAGTGTGACAAAAAGTAAAAAGGAAACAATTATTATGTGTTACCTATTTATTTAATTTGTTAAAAATTAAATTGGAAGTCAATTGCAATTAATCCCCTTAAATGGTGCAATTAATGTAAACTGAATTGATCATTGTAGAATATAAATTCAATAGGATGTAACCAATGAATTTTTTTATCATAATATAACTATTGATTTGAATAAAAAGAATGGGAATCAGGTTTGATCAATTCATTGGAGTTTATATTATAATAAATGGATTATTTGTAATAAATGTTACATTAATGTGGAATAAGACAATAACTGTAGTGTGAATGTAATCAAAGGAATGGAAATGTTAATTTTATTCATAAGATAATAATTGACTTAATAAGAGAATGAAACCAAGATAAATAAATTTATCGAGACTTTAATTATAACTAATGTATGAAATTGACATAAATTCAACACAATGGAATTATAGTAGTTAATACAAATAAAAGATGGAAATTGGAGTATATTAACGTAATGAAATGTAAAACAAATGTTAACCATGTTATTAAATTTATAATTGGTTGAATGTAAATGCTGAAATAAAATTAAAGAAAATTATTGAAATTAAATAAATTGGATTCAATTATAGTGAAATTGAACACTTTAATTGTGTAGTGACCAATATTAAATTGTCATATAAAATGGTATTAAGTCATTACAAATGTGTTAGTGAATAAAAATAATGAAATGGGCTAGTTTATAAATATTAAATTAAAAGGTGATTAATTAATTTAATATTTATTTATTTAACTAAAGTGAAAATAGCCATTCTAGCCACTGACTCGGATTTCGACGAAACCAGTTTCATCGGATCCTTAACAATGAATTATTATAGGATTTCAAGTTTCGTAGCGATCGGACTTGTCGTTTGATCGTTACGAAATTGAAATGCCTAGAAATCAATTTAATTAAAATCAATCGAAATCAATTTGAAATAAGCTGATTTTAACATAACTTCTTCATATAATGGAATTAGGATTTGAAACTTTTTTCATCGAATTTAAAATTATTGGGCATATCTATTTTGATATATGGGTTGACCCATTTTCGTTCCGGACGCAGAATGGTCTTTTCGAGTCGTTTATCATTCCAATCCAAATCAATCTGGTCCATTCACTCTATTTTTCTGATCTGCCTATAAATACCTCGTTATAAACCCTAGCTCCTTAATTTCAGTTGTCTGTACGTACAATTCTCTCTGGCTTCGTCTTCTCAATGGCAGACAAACCAAATCAATCCCAACTTCAAATTTCAAATCAAAATCAAATAAAAAATTTAAACTCCTCAAAATATGTCGAATTATATATTGATTTGAAGCTCACGATAAGCGAAGTCAAATATGTGATTCGTTTTTCGATCAAGGTCTCTATGTGACCGGATCTGAGTGAACTATTCTCGGCCATGGAAACATGGGTTTTGATTTTAACGAAGGATCTTTAGCTAGAGGACGATCAAGAGGTTGCAGTGTGTAGATGTGGAGCAGGTGAGTCGATCCATGCAACTCATTTAGTCTGTAGGTGTCAGAGTTTTCCACGATTGGGCTTGGTATGGCGTCGGTGACGTTGGCTCCTAGAAGTGCCGATGATGGCCGCGTGGTGGCAGGGTGATCGGCCGGAGGTAGGGAGTGAGGCCGTGGTCTCTGATCAGGCTGAAAGTCATCGAGGTGGCGTCGGGTTTTGGCCAAAGGCCAGCGGCGGTGGGTTTCGTTTGAAGCCGATAGATTAGGGTTTTGGGATGACAGTTTGCATGTTGACGTGTAGGGTAAGGATGTATTGCTTTGTGTAATTTAATTTTTAAATTTTCATATGTTCTAATATGCTTAAATTCTGCATACGAAGTTCGATTCGCGCACGGTTTCTTGCATTGGTATCGTGTTGGAATTTCTGACATTTTGACGCTGGATTAGACGAATTCTAAGACTATTTGAATTTTGGGCTTAAACTGGATTTAATTCAAAGGTGAGTATTTTTACTCACTCACAATTTCTAAAATTTCTGATGTTTGTTAAGTTAAATTTTTGATGTGATTGGAAACTTATTTATGATTGTTTGGTATATTTTAAATCATCATCTCATTTAATTTGAATTTATTTGAATCAAATCGTTGTTAAATTTATTGTTGAATATAAATTGTCAGTTAAACACCTGTTATTGATTTCCATTTATCTATTGATGTTTATTGATTGATTTGGATAATGATTGTGATGGATGATTGATTGTTGATATTGGATGAATGAATGTTATATTTTATATCGTTATAATACTACAAGTTCACTATGGGTTGAAATGATACAAACCCGAATGATCTTATAGATTAGGAAAAAATCATTATGGGTTGAAATGATAAACCCAAACGGTTTTCATTGATTTGAAATTGTTGATGTTTGGTACTGGTTGAAATGATATATATATCCATATAAATTCTTAAATTTGGATTATGTGTTTGAATTGAATTGTAAAAAAAAAGGTTTAAGTTAAACTTTGAATTTCTTTAATTAAAGTGGTTAAAATTGATACCTCGAATTATTTGAAATCTTCCAATAATTATATTCATGTTGTACACTTGATAGGAGATGGAAAATCCCATAACATCTCTGAAGCCATTGCACTCACATTTTATTTTTAGATTAATTTGACTTATATAAGATCTTTTAGTTCTGACTCTAGTGTTTTGTTTTTATTACGCTGGGGTCAGTCTAAGCTTTTTCAGTGTATTGACTATTTTTTGGAGAACAAAGACGTTCAGTATTATTACTATTATTATTTATGATAATTATTCCACTGCACCCCGTTGTTCTGCTGCATTTATGTATTTACTTCTATTTTATGTAACTTTGATTTTGTATTGTATTAGTATAATCAAATATTTTGTAAACAGCTTCATGAACTGTTATTTGATTATTATAATTTATCATTCCGCTGCGAGATTCTGTTCTGTTTTTCTTTCTTTCTTTTTTCTTATTTACCCCATTAAAAATCCTCCCTTTTGAATGGTTTGAAGTAGACTTGTGTGATTTTTTCTCAATTTATACCTTCAAAAAGGTGGGTCATTATAGTTGGTATCCGAGCTTTGGTTTAGACATACCCTTTTTAGACATACCTTAGCCTATTGGGGTTAACTCATTGGAGATAGGGTAGCAATAACCTAGAATGAGTTGTTTGAGTGTATATACAAGAGCGCATACTTGTTAGTGTTATAAAAAATGTTTTATATAAGTTTTGAAATGAAATTATTTTTCCTAATATTATATGATATATATAAAGGAATAGATTTTTATAACTAATATAGTTATTTGTAATGTGTTTGATTTATGAAATGGTAATATTTAGTTATTATCATTATCGTTGGTTAGTTGAGTTTTCTCGGTGTCTAAGCATTGGCTAATTATTGTTGATTTAATTTATGGACTAAACACTAGTTTAGTAATGGTGTATTAAAGAGAATAAAATGGATAATTAGGATATTTGGTTATGAAATTGAAATATTGTTGTGAATTTTGTTGTTTGTTGACCGGTAGTTTCAACTATTGAAATAAAATGGAATATTTGGATATTTTGGATAATCAAACCTTCTGAATTAATATATGAGTTGAAACTTAGAAATTGTGTTGAATTATGCATTTGAATTTGATAACCTTAATTTGAAAGCAAGTGAAACAAGGTTTAATTTGTTATATCTATGTCTAGTTAATGAATAGAATTGTGGTACACATTCTTGGCATGTAATATGATAATATATAAGTGTGAATTTTAAACCTTGGGAAGTTTAAATTGGAACTGTGACTAAGGAAATGTTGTAAATGAGATTAAATTAGAAAAATATGTTTATAAACTTAATTAACAGTTATGAGATGTGTCATAAATAAGTTGAAAGGAAAAGGTGAAACTAAATGGGATAAGAAATATGAGTTAAAAGTGAAATAATTATAAATAAAGCCATGACTTATAAATTGTTATTAAATAAATGGATGTACAATAAATGGTTATAAATAAAGTTGTGATAACTATAAACTCGAACAATGTCTTATAAAAAGCAATTAAGCTTTTATGAATTGGTTATAAACTGAAGAGAATTCCTTATGAAATTATTTACAGATAGATGTAGTATTAAATGAGAAATATTACATGTGAAATGAATGTGATTTAAGTTGAAGAGAAATATAAGCAATATTATTGAAATGAATATATTAACATTTTACATTAAATGGAGAAATTATGTGAAACAAATATTAAAGTATGAAGTGATATTTGTGTTAATCAATGAGATTAAAAATGAATTTAATTGAAATGTAATTGTGATGAAATAAATTGGAATAATTAAATAAGTTGTATGTATATTATTTTATCCATAAAATTAATTTTATCCGGATTAGAGTGCACAAGTTCTATGTGAATTTCACCACTTTGTGTTAGGATTTTTCATTCGATTCTTGATGGCGAATATTTGATATGGACTTTGGTTGGTTCCAGAATTCATTATCATAGTATATGGCTATGCTAGGAGAATGAGGGTTTCCAGTCAATAAACCATATCGAAGTCCGTATTAGAGAAATTGAATGGACAATACTAGTTCGAAAGCGAACTTGTGTGATCGGGCGAGCGATTGAATGTGATTTCGTGGAACGATTACATAGGTACACCTTATGTTCTAATATTATTGACATGCTTTGACGCTGAAATTGAAAGTTGTTGGGTTGGATATCTTTGTTAAATTGGAAATTTCTTTTATGCAAAACTACTAGTAATTTATAACCATTTTTTCAAAAACTATTTTCTTTTATTTTTCTTATACAAACTATTTTCTTTTATTTTTCTTATACAAACTATTTATTCTATTTTATTTACAAAACTATTTTACAAACTATTTTATTTACAAAACTATTTTACAAACTATTTTATTTACAAAATATTTTACAAAACTATTTTATATACAAAACTATGTTACAAAACTGTTTTATATACAAATCTATGTCACAAAACGATTTTATATACGAAACTATTCAAAATCCAAAACCTTTCATAATGCAAAGATATTGAAGCCTATGTGGCTTTTCATACAACGATTTGATTTTTTAAAATATTTGGATGCTTGCATAAGACGGACTTTATATAAATACTAGTGATTTTGAAACTGTTTATTTTGGAAGGTATTCAATTTGAAGAGATAAATCTTATATATAACGGAATCTATATAAAAATGATTTTATATATTCGAGATTATTGATTTTGGAAAGTACGTTGTCTGGAAATGAAATCTTATATATAATGGAATTCATATAAGTGTGATATTTGAAGCTATGATTTTTAAAGGGTACTATATATGGTATTATATTTTGAAGTAAGAGGCATGGGGAAGCACCCTCCGTAAAGAAGTATAGTATGATATGCTTCGACACAGATGGACTTGGGGAATCCTAGAATGGATTCGACCGATAAACCTAATGGACTTGGGTGAATTCAGAAATGAATTCAAACTGATATGGTTGTCCGGACTTAAACTCATGAGTTCCTTGATTGTTTTTCAAGGTAGATGGTTCTTTAGTTTACCCAATGGAGGCACTTTCGATCCTGGGATCTGTTGTTTATGGATCTTCCGGGAAGGAAGTGTATTCATTGCGTAAATCATTGAATCAGCAGCGTACCACTACAGTAGGGGTCGATGGTCCCTTGTTTACGAACTGGCTATGATATTTTTCTAGAATCCAGAAGGTAGAAGGATCTTATGGAAAGTTTTGTGTCCATTGCATAAATACTGGATCGGCAGCGGGCCACTACTATCGTATTATCATCATTTGACATTGGTTTTTGAGCTGTACTTCTCATACCTGTTTTTAAGTATTTTCCATAGGGTGTTGAAATAGGTCTACTAAGTTCTTGGAGAATTCTAGCCTTGCGCCTGATCAACGCGCGGCCAGAGTCTGCAAGAACGAGGATAATCCTGTTAAGACATCAAGTTATAAAAGTATTTTGATAAAGTATTATATAAAAGATATTTTGGTCATTTTTTATTTCTAAATACTTTAAAATGTTTAAAATATTTGCTTATTTATATACTACATGGTTTAATAGTAAATTAAGTTATTGATTGAATAAAACATATTTAAAGTAAATTATTATTGACTTATTAATAATGTTTGAAAAGTATCTTGCGATAAAACTAATAAATTTATAAATAATGGATTTAATATTTTCAATAGCTTTTTTGTAAATATAAGTAATGACGTAAATAATTATTTTCAAATAGTTTACATATATTTGTAAAGATGTTATTTAAATATTTAAATGGTATTTATAAAGGAAGCAAGAAATTTTACAAATGTATTTTTGGAAAGTATTAAAGTATTAAAGATTATTGATTTGCAAATAAAGCTTTCAAATGAATATTTAAAGTAAAGTTCATATAAGTTTATTTGAATGTACAAACTAAAGATATTTTATAAATGGAAACAAAAATTTGATTTGCGAAGTTTATTTATAGAAATGTACTTGACAAATAAATTTGAATCTCTATTTTGGAAGTATATTTTGGTATATTTACTTATTTCAAACTACTAATAGTAAATTTATTGGTTTATTTACTATTTGAATTTTTGTAAACCATAATAAATGTTTTCCATGATTTAAATATTAATTTTAAAACAAGTGTGTAAAAATAATTATGAAGATATGAAATTTTATACTTGGATTTAGAAATTTAATGTAAGATTTAAGTATACTATTAGTTTTAGTTTAATAATCTTGAATTTATACTTATGTTAAAAATATGAGTCTAATAAATTATCGGATTTACGGAACTTTAATTTAAGCTTATTATAATGTTTTGATATAAATTTCTAACATTGTTTTAAACTTTTGAAGAATATTTGCATAATGCTATGAGGATGTTTTAAATATATCTTATATGTTTACTAAGTGAATGAGGTTAAATGTTTTAATTGAATTTGTAGATATATTGAAATATTTCTTTTCTCTTCAAGGACGAATTCCATAAACTTAAATTTTTTATTCAATAACCGAATAAAGTTATAAACTTAAGTAAGGCAATAGAAGCATAAGTAATATTTTTTTGAAATGATTCATTAATGACTTAAATCGTTAATGGAAAACAAATTATGCAAGTGATTGTCTTTATAGAAATAAATGAATGTAAAGTAAATAATGAGAGGGAAAAACCAGTAGAATAAACTAAAGTAAATTTAAATTAGAATTTCAATTATTGTAATGGAATAAAAAATTACTATTTAATAATTGGAACTTCTAAAGTTGAAAGTAAGAAATTAAATGTTAAGTTATAAATGAAATACACAAGGAATTTGAAATTTGTAACTTTTAAACAAAAAGGATATGAAAATAAGAAACGATAACCATTGAACATTTATTTACTAAAATGAAATAAGATAAACTTGTGTAACTTTCAATTACATTCTTAAAACATATATATAACTTACCAAAAGATTTAAAAGTGGAAATGTTTAACAAGAAAATGTAAAGGAAAATTTTACAAGTAAAACTTATGTAATGTAAGTGTTCAATGAATTACTTTTATAAATAAGAATTTAATGTTATAGTTGTTATAAACCTAAGTTATAATTGAAATGTTATTTTATAAATGTGATGGGAAGTAAGTATTGTAAGTAGATGATTTGTAACAACCCTACATTTTTATGTATATTTTAATTTTGACTTTATTTCATTTTGAAATTTTTTTCTAAACTTGTTTCAGTTCAAACATTTCATTTTAAATTTAAACTTTGATTATTATGTGAATTATAATATCAAACTGGTACAAACTGAATATTTTCCTGAAATGTTGATTTTTGGTCAATCTGGTCAAATTTTGACTTT
The DNA here is from genome assembly GCA_030765085.1 of Allium cepa. NCBI lineage: Eukaryota > Viridiplantae > Streptophyta > Magnoliopsida > Asparagales > Amaryllidaceae > Allium > Allium cepa. Next base: position 876,260,595 of record CM060932.1, on the reverse strand, counting down.
TAAATTTAAAATTTAAATATTTGAATTTTGAAATTTTATCTTTTATTATGAAAATATATTAAATTTCAAGAATATCGCTTTTCGTTTCGTTGAAATCCGATTTATATTGTGAAAGTTATGCTTTTTACAATATTGTACGTAAATTGGTTTATTTAATAAAATTATCTATTTTAATTTATATAATAATATTTTATTTTTCAAGTCATATTCTAATATGTGTTATATGACATGTTGGTTATATATTTTATTTTAAAACATTTTAAAGTGATGTTATAATTTTTTCAAAATTTACTGTATTTATTTCCTATTTTTAAAGGCTGTTTTCTATTTTTCTGCTATTTTCTTCATTTAAATTATATTTAATTAAAATTTATATATTTATTTTTTCAATGCATTTTTATTTTATGTTATTATCTTTGTTATAAATATTTTTACAAGTCCATATAAATTTTCAAAAGTTCATTTTGTTTATTTTTCCATTTTTCTAGACTAGTTTGCAATTTTGTGCTATTTTCTTATTTTAACCTTATATAATTAATAAATATTTATATATATTTTATATTTTTTTATATTTTCTAATTTGTGACTGAAATTATTATTATTTCCAGTAATTTAAACTTATATAAATAAATTAAAGGTAATTTGAAAAGGTTATGACTTTTGACTTTCATATGGCTTTTTATCTTCCACCTTTTCAAATTTAACATATCTTTTCATTCAATTAGCCATAATTTCTCACATATTCAGCCGAACACTTCCTTTCTCATTCATGTACATTCATTTTTCTCATTTCCTGAAGAAAAAATTTCAGCCATTGCCTTTGAGAAATTTTTGGTAAACTCTTTTTTCTTTTGTTTTGTTTTTTCTTTTATTCTCCTTTGATTTGAGCTTTGCACTTGTTCTTCTTCATCATAGGTTCGGCCATCCTCCTGTCCATGCCCTGCCACCTCCGCCATCACTTGAGAACACCTCCATCACCACCTCCTCTCTGGCCAAACCCCAAGCCACGCCTCCTAGTTGATTGATCCATCACCAAAATCCAACAAAACTCCACTTTTTGTCCTTAGCCGAGCACTACCATGCATACATCCACTTCCACACCCCATGGCCGCCACCAACACCACCTCCACCCCCTCCAACACCACCTAGACTCTCGGCCACATCATCATATTTGCGGCTATAGTGAAGGCCATGACCCTAGTGGCCTTGACCGAGCCTAACTATGGCCTTGAATCCATGTATGTTGCCTTGTTAGTGTAGTTTCCATCACCACATACCTTTGCATCATCTTTTCCTATGTATGGCCGACTTGTTGAACCCAAAACCTAATCCAAATCTGATCCAGAAGCATCCCATTATAGTGCTTTTACAGCCCATTGCTGAAGCATATGAGGTTGAAGGGAAGTGCAAGTGGTTTGGAGATGTTTTGTACATGAATTTATGTGTTGTTTAAATTTTGTGAAGTGTTATTCATTATATTTGAATTGTTTTGTCTCATGTATTCAGGGCATTTAGTCTTGTCTCTCTCACACTCAAATCATTATCGTGCTCTCATGCTTTTATGGATCTCTGTTAAGTGTATTTGTTTGCCATCTCCAGCTTAAACAGGTGAGTTATTCTCACCAGACAATATGTACATATATAACTAGTAAATTGACCCCTTTTGTATCTGTAAAATGCATTATCATGTTACACCTGCTATATTTATTTTTTTATTTTTATTTTTTTTGTTTTGCAAGGCCGACGGGGTTGGATGGTCTCCGACCACTTTATTGTAGCACCAAAGAGTACAAACACAAACAACAAAATGAGCTAAGCTCATAGAATACTGAGGAACACAAGTGCCACAAACACAATAGAAGCCACAGGAAAAAAAACAAAGACACAAAGAATATAACATTACTACAGTAGCTGGAAAGGCATGGCTATCCCTGGATTATAAGTGAATAACATATCCAGGGATCTTTTTATTTCGTGCATAATCCAATGCTTGAAAGAAGCATCAGACCTCGCGTGGGTCGCATCAAAAATTCTAATATTGCATTCTTTCCAAACTGCATGAACAAAGCTCTTCAAAACCACAGTGAAGATTCTTTTATTTTTTTTCCTTCCCCTAGTCATAGTGTGGATACGTTCCCACTCGATGAGTTTGTCATGAGAAGGACCCGCACAGTTAATTTTCACCATGATTTCAGCCCACACTTGCTTGATTAATAAGCATTCAAAAAATAAGTGCTCAGCAGTTTCAGGATGCTCACTGCAGTAGAAGCAGTACACGTTCATATTCATTCCCATAATTGCTAATTTCGCCTTAGTTAAAATAGCTTGCTTTAGCACCTTCCACAATAATAAATTATCACGCATACGACTGTCATTAGACCAAATGCACTTCCACCAATTCCAAACTGGTATGGCACTGTTTTGTAGTGAATACTCGTAAGCATCACCAATTTTATATGTTACCTTCTTCTCTCCCCATACAATTCTAGCAGAAGTATTATTGAGCGGGGTGAATCTTCTAATCTTATCCCATATGACCTGAACATGCTGATTAAAAGAGTAATTACCATTTCCCTAAAGAATGTAGAGAACATCTCTGACTTTCGTGGATAAGTGCACTCCAGTATGAATAATTTCATTGCATGATAGGTTTCGTCGAAGAATAAATCCCTTCTCAAGCCAAGGATCATCCCAAAAGTTCACACTGTAAATAGGGTCAGTATTCATTTGTATAAGAGGGAGAAAATAATCCTTAAGCTTGAAGAGACACTGCCATGTCCAGCTTAATTTCTGAGGCTTATTCATATTCCATAGGTTGTTACCTTTAATCACGTTCATTTCTGACCATTTAGCCCATAGGCTATCTGGACAATTAAACAGTGTGTCACTATGCTTAGCAAAGGCAGCTATATTCCATTGTTTAAGGTTGTAAAGACCAAGCCCTCCCTTGTTTAAAGGTATCTCAAGAGAACTAAACTTAATTGGAGCTAGGTATCTGCCCATAGTTCTGCCAGTCCAAAAGAATCTCATAATGGCACTTCTAATCATCTTAATTAATTTGAAGGGGAGAACATAGGTTCTGGCCCAATACACTTGCATTGCAAAAATAATTGACTTGATTAAAGTTAGCCTACCGGCTTGGCTCCGCTTCTTTGTGGCCCAGCAGTTCATTTTTGATGTCATTTTCTGAAACAAAGGTAGACATTGATTAGTTGTAATCTTGGAAGTTGTAAGAGGCAGGCCTAGATACGAGACATTGGACATGTTAAGTGATAAACCAGTGATATTTTTTATTTGAGTAACTTGCTCCATCTTTACTCCAGCCATGGTGATAGCAGATTTTTGAAGGTTAACCTTTAGCCCAGTCATAGCATGAAATTGCTTGAGAATAATCATTATGTTCTGGACAGTATCAATTTCAGGCGCACAGAACAAAACAAGATCATCAGCAAACATGAGGGTTGAAATTTGTGGGTCTTTACACTTTGGATGCAGTTTAAATTTTCCTTATTGTATAGCTTTGTTAATCATTCTGGTAAGGAGCTCCATTACCAATATGAAAATGTATGCAGATAACTGATCCCCCTACCTAGGCCTTGTTTGCTACCAAAAAAGCCTTTCATCACACCACTGATGTTGATTGAGTAAGTAGGAGTTGACATACATTCATAAATCCATGCTATAAAATGAGGGGGGAAATTCATATAACCCATGATGCGAACAATGCTGTCCCATTGCACCATATCAAATGCTTTCATTATATCAAGCTTCATCATCGCTTTAGGGGCAGAATAAGTACTGTTGTATCCTTTGATCAATTCATGAGCTAGAAGTATATGATCGAGAATATTTCTACCAGGGAGATAAGCAGCCTGATTGTTGGAAACTATTCGAGGAAGCACATACTTTAATCTTGTAGCAATAATTTTTGAGATGCACTTGTATATTGTATTACAACAAGAAATAGGACGAAAGTCTTTAACATTGTGTGCACCCTTGATCTTGGGGATTAATTCAATAGTAGTATAATTAAATGACCTATAGAGTTTACTTTTCTTGAAGAATAGGGTTATTGCATTACACACATCTGTTGATACGATGGACCAGCAAGTGGTGTAGAAACATGCATTTAAACCATCTGGGCCACCACACGAGTTAGTTTTAAGAGAGAACATCGCGCTTTCTATTTCATCATGGGTTACTTCTGTACAAAGATAGTTATAGTCATTTTCTTCAAGTTTAAGCAAGATTTCAGATGGAATGTCATCAGTATCTGGTATGAAGTTATCAGAGTTGCCAAACATAGAAGTGAAGTGTTGTTCAAAAGCTGCTTGAACACCATCAGAAGTAGATTGAAGAAAACCATGTTTATCAACTATAGTAGCTATGTTTTCTTTACTCTGCTTGTTTTTAAGACTGGCATGGAAATATGCACTATTTTTATCACCTTTTTCCCACCATTTAATTCTTGACTTTTGCCATATCATATCACTTTCTTTAGATAACGCTTCATAGTATTGTAGAGAAAGAGTTGCTTCAGTATCTACAAGCTGTGAATTGTTAACATCTGCCATCATTGCCTTTTGAGCATCAACAAGCTTCAGCATTATAGAGGCACTAAGCCCATCACCTTTACCGTACTTGTTAAATGCCCAATGCTTCAAGACTTCCTTCATTCCTTTTATTTTTTCCTGCAAAACAAATAAATGATTTCCTCTCTTAGTCTTGTTCCATTCTTTAGTAACAGTAGGTTTAAAATCAGGCTCAAGAGCCCATGAATTAAAAATTTTAAAATTTGTTTTCCCTCTCTCGTCCATTCCACGAAGGTGGATAATTTGAGGGGAGTGGTCAGAAAGGAGAGGTGGGGGAAGGTAACTAAATAGGAGAGGCCATTAAAGAAGGGCTTTTTGATTGGAGAAGGTGTGATCTATTCTAGAAAAGGTCCTGATACCATTTCTTCTCTTGTTATTCCACGAGTATTGCATCCCTACAGTTCTCACTGTTATAAGATCAGCATCAATAAGAGTTGTATTAAGTAGTTGAATTTCATTAAGGGACAGAGGATTCCCTCCAACTCTGTCAGAGAGGTTGAAACAGAAGTTGAAGTCTCCAAAAATTAACCACGGATGTGTGGTTTGTCTTAGAGATGGAATGGCAGCATGTAAGGAGCTTCTAGCAGCAGCAGAGTTTGCCGCATATACAATGGTAACATAAAATGATGTGTTATTATTGATGTCCTGAGCATGACAGTGTATCATTTGGGTAGTGGAGCGGATTGGGGTTAGAAGGAGGTGTAGGGGATTAAATAAAATCATAATTCTACCATAAGGAGATTCATTCAGATTGTGTATTAGCTTCCACTCATATTTTATGTATTCAGCTGCCTTGAGAGTCTGTGGGAGATTTAGGTTTGTTTCAAGAATTGCCAGAAGAGATAATTTGTTTGAAGTAATGAGTTGTTTACATTGATCAAGTTTGATCATGTTGTGTCCTCCTCGAATATTCCATGCTCCTATGGTAGATATCATTAGAGGACACGGGCATTGAGCATCTCTTTCTTCATTCTCCTTGTTACAGCATGCTTCGAGGACAAGTAATTTGGAATAGTTGCTGAAAGTGGGGTGACTTCATTGTTAATTGTTCCATCCTTTGGGGAGGTCTGTTGTGGCTGAGTGGGTATGGTAGGAGAAGATTGATGATTGGGTGTGATGGTTTGTGGCGGAGATTTGGGAGGTTTATAGGACATAGGTGGTTTGATATTAGAATAAAAATGAGGTTGTGCCTGATTTTGTTTGAGTGGTGTTACTGATTCAGTTTGATAGGTTGGGTCTTTCGTGCATGTCTTTTCAACAGTGTGCATGTTGTCTTTTGTATCTGCAGTATTCATATTTTTCTTGCTTTCATTCTTGTTGTTTTTCCTACTTCTGGAGCTTGATCCTTCTTCATTTTCTCTATCTTTCTCTATTCCACATTCTATACTTCCTTTGTTGATTTCTATATTGCCTTCTGAATTCTGTTCTTGATGTTTGGTTTGTATTCTGTTTAATAACTTCACTTGTTTCATACTGTTGTTGCTTTGTTTCATTTGCTTTAGTGCACTTTGTGCTTCACTTGGAGTTTTTACTTGAATTTCCCTCAAATTACCACCAGTTACTTCGTTATCTTTAGCATTTTCTTCCTGCAGTTCTGTCATTGTCTCAGTATCATCAAGCTCAAGGAGAGCATCAAATTTATTTGATAACAAGATATCTTCAACTAACTCTTCAACAACTATTTTCTCATTTTTCCCTGTTCTTATTTCTTTATCCTTATCTGCTATTGGAGAATGCCTTATGTTTGATTCTTCTTCAGCAATAATTTCTCCAGGCTCTTTACTGCTTTCACAATGCTCATTCTCCTGCTCTATCTTATCTCCCTTTTCATTTGTATGTTCAACTTCAACTTTGCTCATTTCTACCTCAATTTCCTCTATTTCCTTTTCCCCACTAACTCGTTCTTTCTCTTTCTCCTTTATTACATTGTTTATTTTCTTTTTATTCACTCTTTGCCAGCTCCCAACGTTTTGCTTTTGGAAGGAATTGAACTTTTTGTTGTCGTGGACATAGTTCACAGTTTCCTCCTTATTAGCCTGTCTTTCATTTTTCTTTGTGTCAATCGCTATGTTTTTTTTTACCAGTATCATTAACATCACAGCATTCAGTTGCATGACCAAATTTTTTGCATTACAAACATACATCAGGCCTCCATTGATACTGAACATATATTTTTTGAAATCCTCCTTCAACAAGTTTAACCATGAATTCATATGGTAGCTCTTTGTCTGGTTTTACTTCTATCAAGCATTTAGCATAGCTCATTCTATTTTGTTTCTCTGTCATTTCATCCATACACAGTAGCTTGCCAAGATGACTACTCAGCCAGTTGATACCAAGAGGAGACCAAGCATATAAAGGGAGATTAAATAAATGCACCCATACCGGGACGGCGGTGACAGAGCCAGTAATATTACTGACAGTAGCGTCATAAGGTTTTATTATGAACATTTTGTTCTTTATAATAACAGGGTCACTCTGAAGGATTTTACTTCTGTCTTCATCACTAGAGAATTTAAATAAGAACATTATACCATCAGATTTAACATTAACATATCCCTTTAGCTTCCATATATACTTAAGCTTTTGAATAACCGCCGTATACAATAGTTGCTTATCTAAGAAGAAGCCAACTAAGGTATCTTTCCAGATCATCGCACCAGCGTCTAGAACATCCTTCGGTGGCACCATCATGTTATTTTCATATTCAGGAGTCAGATCAACAGGAATGTACTTCCCAGCATTCTTTGGTTTATGCTTAAATAGAGAAGTCCATTTCTGTTCATCTTGCGTTGGTGGTGGTGGGACAATGTTTTGGGCTGGAAGAGGTACTAAGTGTGACCTTGAAGGAAGAGGATCAGGGGGGACTGGTGGTGGGGGAACTGGAAGAGTAGGAACAGTGACAGAAAGTACAGGGACGAGGGTAGGTAGGGCTGGCTCGAAGGGACAGGGAGGCGTTGGTTCAGATGGTGGTACGACTGAGATGATGGGGTTGATGGAGTTGGTAGGCGTACTATTGGAGAAGAGTATAAGGGCATGGGTAAGGACATGTGGAGCAGACATGAGTATAGACATTATTGACACCTGCTATATTATGATTATTATATGATGTTCACCCATGCTTAAACACCTGTTATAACATCTGTTACTGTGATATTATGTTGTTCTGTTATTTTTATCAGGTTATCACACTGCAAGTTCCCTTTAGATTAGAATCACTATGGGTTGAAATGATACATGCCCGAACGGACTTTAGAATAGGAGAAAATCGTTATGGGCTGAAATGATAGGCCTGAATGATTTTCAATTATTTTCATTTACTTGGGACTGCGGGTTTGAAATGATCAAACCCGGGTTTTCTTTGTAAATTACGGGTTGAAATGATATATTACCCGTATCACTTTACCTAGGCTAGAAAATGAAATACAGACCCGTTGTTAAAATATTTTTTCTAAAATTTTTAAAATATCTTAGAAATGTAAATATTATAATATTTTGATTTAAATTTGATTAAAATGATTTTTGTAAAGCATTATTGATTTTCTGGAAATTTATAAATGAAATAAATAAATGGTAAAGTTAGGAAATCTGAAATGTAAGTTATTTTGGAAATTATAATTTAGTGATAAATGGAATTTAAATTAAATATTAAAATATGATAAATTTATGATATTTTGAATTAAATGAATTTAAAAATGATTTTATAATATATTAATGATTTTGAATAAAGTTAAAGTGTGAAATGAATGAATATTTAAGTTGAAATTTTGAAATATAACTAAAATTGAAAATTTGTGAATTTGGCTTGAAATTGAATTTTAAGTTAAGTAAATAAAAATTAAATTAAGTTATATTTTAAAATTTAAAACTTAAGTTTTAAGTTAAATTTAATTAAATGAATTTAAAACTTAAGGTTGGAATTTAATAAGTGAATTATTATTAAATCTTGATTTTTGAATGGAAATTTAACTTTATAAAATCATGAATATAAGGGTATTTAAATGATGATTATAAAAGTGAAATTTTATGATTTTATAAGTTAAAAATGGTTTAAATAAAAATACAATTGTTGTGAAATTCTACTGAATATTTGAAGTTAATTAACTGCATTTCTGAAATGCTATTAATTCTAATGTAAATGATAATACAGCATTTAAAAATGTTGTAGTTGATAATAATGATCTAAATGGCTAAATTTAGTTAAAGGCTATTATAGCATTTTGTAAATGTTATAATTTTTGAATTTAACTAAGTTATTTGAAACCAATGTAACCCTATTGCAGCATTTTAAAATGCTGTCTTTTGTTAAATTGAACTATTTTGAATGTGACTTTCCGTAGCATTTTCAAAATGATATGAAAGGTGAATTTTCACTATTTTGATAAAATTAAGTGAATGAGTGAACTTTGAAAAGTTTAAATTTTTGGAAATTTAATAATTTAATTATATAATATAAAAACTTCTTTTTTTTGATTTAGAATGAAGTAATGTGTTTTGAAATATAAACTATTTGAAATGTGTGTTGAAATGGTATCTTAAATAAATGAATGTGGTTTGGAAGATACTATATTTTGATATTTTGAAATGGATTTTTGAATGATACTGAATTTTGAAATGATATTAGATTTCGAGGTATAAAATACCATTTTGAAATTTTAACCACGGGATGTATTTAATTTATAGTTTAACTGATTCTTAAAGGATGGGGGATCCCAAGCATCCTTTAAGTTATTGTGCATTTCTACTGCAGTTCACTTCAGTTGGTTTACATTATATAAGTACATATTGTCCCGACTCGAGTGTTTTATGTTTTACTTTACGCTCGGGTCAGCCTGAGTATTTATAGCTTAGCTTTGGATTTCTTTTCTGGAGCTAGGAATCGCTGGAGATTCTGCTTGTCTAATTATCTATTTCCTTTCATTTTCAGTTGTTCTATTTCAGCTCTGGTATTTATAACTTCTATGTATTTGTGATTCTATTGTATATGTTTTCAGACTGATATTATGTATTGTGTTTGAGAGTTTGTTATAGTAGCTTCATGAACTACTATGGTATTTTAATTTCCGCTGCGAATTATTCTGATATTTCTATGTATGTGATTCTGTGATTGTATTTCATTTGCTCCAAATTTATTTACAATGCGGTATTTGGAGCAATTCAAGTCCGGCGTGTGTGTCTACCTATGCACTTACAATGGATACGAATGGCTGAAAATATCGGGTTGTTACAGTTGGTATCAGAGCTTTGGTTTTTAGGCAAACCTTAGCCTGCGGAGCAAAAACTCATTAGAGATAGGGTAGAAATACCCTAGAATGAGTGAAATCAATCTCAAAATTCTTTCTTTGTGAGAGAACATATTTTCGAAGTATAAAATGATTTCCAAATGATTTTTAAAGGATTTTCAAAGATTATTTTGGTATAAAAAATTTCTTATTTTGGAATTAAGATTTTCTGAACTTCATTACTTCTGTATCCACCTTGTTAGAAATCTCTTGGTTAGGATTCATATCGATTAGGATTCCTTAAACTATGGAACGCTCCCACTTGTTCTGAAATCCAGTCTTGTCCCTATTTTATTCCTCTGATTTTGGAGCATTTCATAACTCCACTTTGGAATGACCTTTATAAGATTGGTATTCTGTAAATCTTCGAATGATTTGTAAAGGGGTAAAACTCCTTTACAATTAGTATTGATTCACCAAAGATTTCTCTATCCTCGGTTTACGATGTTATCTATCTCCTGCTCTACTCGGATTCTATCTCTGGCGGCCGAATGTCGATTTGCCTCAGATTTCCAAATTGGTTATATTCCGGAAGTCATGGTTGACCGGTTAAGGTTGCCCGTGATTTTTATAGGCTTATCCATCTTCTGTTCGATAATTAAATTATCTCATCTTCGTTTGAGTTTATCTTCGAACTAGAATTCTATTTGATTAAAGTTCCTCTAATTTTGAATCTTTGTTTGTTTGAAATCCTTCCTTGAATCATCCTTTGGAAATTTGTGTTTGGTTGTATTTTGAAATTGTGCATACATCGAAATTATTAAGGAGGGCCATATTTTGTATATAAAAAGTGAAATGTTTCCGATAAGGATTATATACCTTTTAAAATGAAAATTGGAAGCTTTGAAAGGATTTGAAATTTATAAGAAACGTGATTTATACAAAAATGATTTATTACTGAAGGGTTTTGAATTTGAATTTCGAGGAATCGAATTCCGGTGTTTTGAAATCGATTTTAAGATTTTGGAAAATATATAATAATAATATGATTTAAAGATATTTTTCGAATAAGAAATATTTCAAATGTATTCGAATGAATTCCAAAGATTTCGAAGAGATTTTAAAGAAGTTTCAAGAAAATAAAAGTCCAGAACCCACTTATGTCGCTGGAAAATAATTTCGGTGACGAATGCATGCATCATCGACATTGATTTTCGAGTTTCTGAGTGGGGGAGAGGCCACTCTAGTAGCTTTGCTATGCAAGTGATTTTGTGAAACCAATTTTGATTTCAGATTTTGAAATATGGTTTGATATTCGAAACATATATGTATGTATATATATATTTGAAATGATTTAAAGTAAGTCGGTGTTTAGTCCTCTAGATTCAGATTTGTTTTGTTATAACCTTATCTATTGGAATTGATTTACTGATTTGTTAGTGATTTCCCACTCTTGGATTTGAAAATATGATTTCTTCAACTATTTTGAAGGTTCGAGCACTTCCAAATCAAGGTTAACTTTTCAAAGCTATGAAATTTTGAAAGGTATAAGGTATTTGATAAAGAATATAAGTTTAGTTTGTATGTTTCAAGTATGAAATAATATGATGTTTATAAGTTAAAACTGTTTTGTTAAGTAAATAAATAAGACTATTTTGAATTATACTAATATGAAATTTAGTTTTGAAATGTTTTGGATAAAAATTAGTCTTCAAATGTTTGAGAAATATTTGGTTTTAAATGTTTTAACTTAGTAACATCTTTATGAAACTATTTATTTGACAAGTTGGAATAGATACATAAGTTGTATGTATGCTGTTTTGTTCGCATAATTAATCTGATCCAAGTTTGAGTACACAAGTTCGAGGGGAATTACACCATTTCGTGTTAGGATTTTTCATTTGATTCTTGATGGCGAATATTTGATATGGATTTTGGGCTTGATTCGAGAATTCTCTATCATAGTATATGGCTATGCAAGGAGACTGATGGCTTCTAGTCGAGAAACCATATCGAAGTCCGCATTAGGAAGTCGAATGGACAATACTAGTTCAAAAGCGAACTTGTGCAATCGAATGTAATGTTGCGAAATGATGAAATATGTACATCTTATATCCTAATATCATTGGTATACTTGACGCTGAAATTGAAAGTTGTTGGGTGGATATCTTTGTAATTTAATTGGAATTTTTCTTTTATGAAAAACCACTATCAAATTTAAAACCATTTTTCAAAACTATTTTTCTTTTTCTTAAACTAACTATTTTATTCTATTTTTCATAAAAACTATTTTATATACAAAACTATTTTTAATTAAAAATCTTTTAGTAAGCAAAGATGTTCAATCCCATATGGCTTTTCATGCAGTGAAATTTATTTTTTTGAAAATTTTGATTCTTATATAAGATAAACTTTATGTAAGTATAAGATGATTTTGAAAACCATTTATTTTGATAAATGAATAATTGAAGCTTATATTAGTATGAAAGGATATTTGGTTTACTTGTAATTTGAGTTTATTTAAAAATGATGGACTTATTAATTGAATATGTCAAATCTAAGTAATAATGAAGTAAAATTTGAGATATATGAAATTATGAAATTTAGTTTTGGAATATGGTACATTTAAGCTCTGAAATATATTAAAGAATGAATAGTTTATTTTATGGATCAAATCTTTATTTGAAATTTGATAATATTTGAAATGGTTTTGTTGGAAAACTAAATTAAATTGAAACTGATGGTTTGAATTGAATTAAAATTTGAAAATTTAGATTAGAGTTTAATTGAATAAATTTTTGAAATGTAAAGAATTAAGGGCATGTTTTATGATTTCAAAATGTTATGATTTTCAAAGTGAAATGATTTCAAGTATTTGGTTTCGAAAGATTTACAACTTTGAAAGTATTATGATTTTTGAAGTGAATACATGTTTGAAGTGAAATGAAATTATTTGACCTAAATTTTGTTGATTTGGAAATTTGGATTATTTTCTAAATCTATTGTTAAAGAAGCTTTGGAACTAAATTTATGTAATTTGGAAGAAATGATTTGGTGAAATCATATATGATTTTGAAGCTGAATTGATATTGAAATGGTTTGAAATTGAGAACCTTGTTTATTTAAATACTTTGATTTGGGAGTTATCGAACTTATATAAAATTTGATTTGTGTAAGTATGCAGCTGATTTGTAAACTAAAGATTTGAAAAGATACTCAATTTTGAAAATGAAATCTTATATAATCGAAATTTATATAAGTGTGATAATACTATGATTTTGGAAAGTATTTGATTTGAAATGAAATCTTATATATAATGGACTTTATATTAGTATGATATTTGAAAGTGATTTTGAAAGGTACTATATGATACATATTTTCGAAGTAAAGATATGGAAAGTGCCTTCTGCTTGATATCCGCTTTGTGGCCACACTGTGGATTCATTCTATCGATATTATTCTCTCTTTGATTTGGGTTTTCCAGATATGATACTCGAGTGTCCATCGAATTCCATGGTGATCTCCATGGTCTTATAAGCGCGACTGCATAGCGAAAGTGCCTGGCTGAGCTGGCCTAGGGGTACGGATTGTTTCATGGGGGATCCAGGCGTAACCATTGTGTATCATGCACTCTATGTAGGTCGCATTAGTAGCGAAACTGCCTGGCTGAGACGGCCTAGGGGTACGGATTGTTTCCTGGGGGATCCAGGCATAGCCATTGTGTATCCTGCACTCTACTAGTCATCATGGCGTAACTCGCAGGGCTGAGAAAGCTTACAGATACGGATTGTTTCCTGGGGGATCCAGGCGTAACCATTGTGTATCTGCGATCCATGGTTAGACAACTGTTCGGTTTGGTTGATTTGATTGGATTGTACTTTCCATATCTGTTTTTAAAAGAGTTTTCCAATATTTTCACTGGGTGTTGAAACAAGTCTACTAAGTACCTAGAGAAGTCTAACTTTGCGCCTGATCAACGCACTGCCAGAATCTACAAGAACGATGATAAACTTGTTAAGACATCGAGTTATAAAAGTATTTTGATAAAGTATTTTATAAAGAATATTTTGATCAGTTATTTTCCCTTCTAAAAATTTAAAATGTTTTAAATATTGTTTACTTCGAACTATCAGATGTTTTAAAATATGGTTCATCCTTGTACTTTCCCTCCTAGCTACTTTTTCCCTACCTTCTTTCAGGATGTCTTCCAACCTATTATTCTTTCTAGTTGTTTCTCTGCTTCCTTCCTTTTCGAGGACGAAAAGATTTGAGTGGGGGAGAGTGTAACAACCCTACATTTTTATGTATATTTTAATTTCGACTTTATTTCATTTTGAATTTTTTTTTTAAACTTGTTTCAGTTCAAACATTGCATTTAAATATAAATTTTGATTATTATGTGAATTATAATTTCGAACTGGTATAAATTGAATATTTTCCTGAAATGTTGATTTTTGGTCAATCTGGTCAAACTTTGAGTTTTAAATTTAAAATTTAAATATTTGAATTTGGAATTTTATATTTTATTATGAAAATATATTAAATTTCAAGAATATCGCGTTTCATTTCGTTGAAATCCGATTTATATTGTGAAAGTTATGCTTTTTACAATATTGTACGTAAATTGGTTTATTTAATAAAATTATCTATTTTAATTTATATAATAATATTTTATTTGTCAAGTCATGTTCTAATATGTGTTATATGAAATGTTAGGTATATATTTTATTTAAAACATTTTAAAGTGATGTTATAATTTTTCCAAAATTTACTGTATTTATTTCCTATTTTTAAAGGTCGTTTTCTATTTTTCTGCTATTTTCTTCATTTAAATTATATTTAATTAAAATTTATATATTTATTTTTTAAACGCATTTTTATTTATTTTATTATATTTTTTATAAATATTTTTACAAGTCCATATAAATTTTCCAAAGTTCATTCTGTTTATTTTCCATTTTTCTAGACTAGTTTGCAATTTTGTGCTATTTTCTTATTTTAACCTTATATAATTAATAAATATTTATATATATTTTATATTTTGTTATATTTTTGAATTTGTGAATGAAATAATTATTATTTTCAGTAATTCAAACTTATATAAATAAATTAAAGGTAATTTGAAAAGGTTATGACTTTTGACTTTCCTATGGCTTTTTATCTTCCACCTTTTCAAATTTAACATATCTTTTCATTCAATTGGCCATAATTTCTCACATATTCAGCCGAACACTTCCTTTCTCATTCACGTACATTCATTTTTCTCATTTCTTGAAGAAAAAATTTCATCCATTGCCTTTGAGAAATTTTTGGTAAACTCCTTTTCTTTTCTTTTCTTTTTACTTTTATTCTCCTTTGATTTGAGCTTCGCACTTGTTCTTCTTCATCATAGGTTCGGACATGCTCCTTTTCATGCCCTTCTGCCTCCACCATCACCTGAGAACACCTCCATCACCACCTCCTCTCTGGCCAAACCCCAAGCCATGCCTCCTAGTTGATTGATCCATCACTAAAATCCAACAAAACTCCACTTTTTGTCCTTAGCCGAGCACTACCATGCATACATCCACTTCCACACCCCATGGCCGCCACCAACACCACCTCCACCACCACCTAGACTCTCGGCCACATCATCATATTTGCTGCTACAATGAAGGATGTGACCCTAGTGGCCTTGACCGAGCCTAACTATGGCCTTGAATCCATGTATGTTGCCTTGTTAGTGTAGTTTCCATCACCACATACCTTTGCATCATCTTTTCCTATGTATGGCCGACTTGTTGAACCCAAAACCTGATCCCAAACCATCCCATTACAGTGCTTTTACAGCCCATTGCTGAAGCATATGAGGTTGAAGGCAAGTGCAAGTGGTTTGGAGATGTTTTGTGCATGAATTTATGTGTTGTTTAAATTTTGTGAAGTGTTATTCATTATATTTGAATTGTTTTGTCTCATGTATTCAAGGAATTTAGTCTTTTCTCTCTCACACTCAAATCATTATCGTGCTCTCATGCTTTTATGGATCTCTGTTAAGTGTATTTGTTTGCCATCTCCAGCTTAAACAGGTGAGTTATTCTCACCAGACAATATGTACATATATAACTAGTAAATTGACCCCTTTTGTATCTGTAAAATGCATTATCATGTTACACCTGCTATATTATGATTATTATATGATGTTCACCCATGCTTAAACACCTGTTATAACATCTGTTACTGTGATATTATGCTTTTCTGTTATTTTTATCAGGTTATCACACTGCAAGTTACCTTTAGATTAGAATCACTATGGGTTGAAATGATACATACCCGAACGGACTTTAGAATAGGAGAAAATCGTTATGGGCTGAAATGATAGGCCTGAATGATTTTCAATTATTTTCATTTACTTGGGACTGCGGGTTTGAAATGATCAAGCCCGGGTTTTCTTTGTAAATTACGGGTTGAAATGATATATTACCCGTATCACTTTACCTAGGCTAGAAAATGAAATACAGACCCGTTGTTGAAATATTTTTTTCTAAAAATTTTAAAATATCTTAGAAATGTAAATATTATAATATTTTGATTTTAATTTGATTAAAAATGATTTTTGTAAAGCATTATTGATTTTCTGGAAATTTATAAGTGAAATAAATAAATGGTAAAGTTAGGAATTCTGAAATGTAAGTTATTTTGGAAATTATAATTTAGTGATAAATGGAATTTAAATTAAATATTAAAATATGATAAATTTATGATATTTTGAATTAAATGAATTTAAAAATGATTTTATAATATATTAATGATTTTGAATAAAGTTAAAGTGTGAAATGAATGAATATTTAAGTTGAAATTTTGAAATATAACTAAAATTGAAAATTTGTGAATTTGGCTTGAAAGTGAATTTTAAGTTAAGTAAATAAAAATGAAATTAAGTTATATTTGAAAATTTTAAACTTAAGTGTTAAGTTAAATTTAATTTAATGAATTTAAAATTTAAGGTTGGAATTTAATAAGTGAATTATTATTAAATCTTGATTTTTGAATGGAAATTTAACTTTATAAAATCATGAATATAAGGGTATTTAAATGATGATTATAAAAGTGAAAATTTATGATTTTATAAGTTAAAAATGGTTTAAATAAAAATATAATTTTTGTTAAATTCTACTGAATATTTGAAGTTAATTAACTGCATTTCTGAAATGCTATTAATTGTAATGTAAATGATAATACAGCATTTGTAAATGTTGTAGTTGATAATAATGAACTAAATGGCTAAATTTAATTAAAGGCTATTATAGCATTTTATAAATGTTATAATTTTTGAATTTAACTAAGTTATTTGAAACTAATGTAACCCTATTGCAGCATTTTAAAATGTTGTATTTTGTTAAATTGAACTATTTTGAATGTGACTTTCCGTTGCATTTTCTAAATGATATGAAAGGTGAATTTTCACTGTTTTGATAAAATTAAGTGAATGAGTGAACTTTGAAAAGTTTAAATTTTGGAAATTTAATAATTTAATTATTAAATATAATAACTTCTTTTTTTTCGATTTAGAATGAAGTAATGTGTTTTGAAATATAAACTATTTGAAATGTGTGTTGAAATGGTATCTTAAATAAATGAATGTAGTTTGGAAGATACTATATTTTGATATTTTGAAATGGATTTTTGAATGATATTGAATTTTGAAATGATATTAGATTTCGAAGTATAAGATACCATTTTGAAATTTTAACCATGGGATGTATTTAGTTTATAGTTTAATCGATTCTTAAAGGATGGACGATCCCAAGCATCCTTTAAGTTATTGTGCATTTCTACTACAGTTCACTTGAGTTGGTTTACATTATATAAGTATATATTGTCTTGACTCGAGTGTTTTGTGTTTTACTTTACGCTCGGGTCAGCCTGAGAATTTACAACTTAGCTTTGGATTTCTTTTCTGGAGTTAGGAATCGCTGGAGATTCTGCTTGTCTAGTTATCTATTTCCTTTCATTTTCAGTTGTTCTATTTCAGCTCTGGTATTTATAACTTCTATGTATTTGTGATTCTATTATATATGTTTTCAGACTGATATTATGTATTGTGTTTGAGAGTTTGTTATAGTAGCTTCATGAACTATTATGGTATTTTAATTTCCGCTGCGAGTTATTCTAATATTTCTATGTCTGTGATTCTGTGATTGTATTTCATTTTCTCCAAATTTATTTACAATGCAGTATTTTGAGCAATTCAAGTCCGGCG
Organism: Allium cepa; assembly: GCA_030765085.1. NCBI lineage: Eukaryota > Viridiplantae > Streptophyta > Magnoliopsida > Asparagales > Amaryllidaceae > Allium > Allium cepa. Next base: position 876,242,542 of record CM060932.1, on the reverse strand, counting down.
TGTGTGTCTACCTATGCACTTACAATGGATACGAATGGCTGAAAATATCGGGTTGTTACATGATTATAAACTTAGGTTAATGAATTGATATACTAAGTAATTGAATTGAACATGAATACTATAAATAAATGAATGTAAATAAATGAGATTAAGTAATAAATAAATAAATGAAAATGAATCTTTGTAAGTAATAAATGAAAATAAATGAAATAAACACTGAATGAATGAATGGGAATAAAATTTTGTAAGAGATAAAGGTAAGTTAAAGAAATAATCCTTGTATGAATGAAAAATAAAAGCTGTAAATGTTTTGAAAGAAATTTAATAGGAACAACTTAAGTACATTGTAAATTATTATTTATTCTGGTTTATGGGTTGTTTAGGATATGATACTTCTAATTATTTAAGATGTATGAATAATCTATTGAGTTCATTTAAGACTGTTGAGTAATTGGTGCATTTAGTAGTTTATTGGTCATTCTAAGCGGTTAAAAGATTCTGAACCCGAACAAACCGTTTGGCTTGCATGCTATGGACGAATGATCAATTACTTTGATTCATTGTGATGATTATATGCTGTGATTGCAAGTGATTGTTGTTTTATATTGATTTGTTTACTAGTGGTTGAAACAACTTTAAATATTTCATTTTATATAATTATTAACTCTTTTTGGATTATATAAGTGAAATACAGGTTATGGAAGCAATTGTTGCTGCTTTTGGTTTCATAAGATAAGCATGAATTGCTCGACAAATAGGTACGCTCTCGGATTACAGTTTTCTAGCGATATTATATTGTTTCTCCCACTGTTGGGATATATTATTTTGAAAATATATGATATATTTTGTTATTTTGATATTATGATTTCTACTGAGCCTTCCGTACAAAGGAGACTCTGCCAAAAAAATTTGTGAATTTTAGACCTAGAAAAATTTTGTGACATGTTTTCCAAATTTTGTTAATTTGAATATAAAAGGACTAAATGGTCTATAAATTAATATATTTTATTTAAATTATTCAATTTTGTAAATTTAAATATTATAAATTTAATATTTTGAATAATATATATTGATTTCTTAATTTCTCCTTTTCCGTTCTTTTTCTTTTCTGGGACGAAAAGTTTTAAGTGGGGAGAGTGTAACGACCCGTAATTTTCGATAATATAAATTAGTTAATTTAATAGAAATTGTGATTTAATTATGAAGTGATAATTTTAATTAAATGTGACAATGTTAATTTAGGTCATTTATTAGCAATTATAATGAAAATTCAATTAATTGAGATGATTTCAGTGTTATGCAAATATAGTCAAACAAATGTAAATATAAAATTAATTAATAATAAATGGTAATTGAATAAAATCAATATTATGTAAGTAATTATAATAGTTGATTTCGAATAATAAACCTTTGATAAAAAGTAAAAAGGAAACAATTATTGTGTGTTGCCTATTTATTTAACATGTTAAAATTTAAATTGAAAGTCAATTGCAATTAATCCCCTTAGTTAGTGCAATTAATGTAAATTGAATTAATCATTGTAGAGTGTAAATTCAACAGGATGTAACCAATGAAAGTTTTTATCATAATTTAACTATTAATTTGAATAAAAAGAATGGGAAGCGGGTTTGATCAATTCATTGGAGTTTATATTATAATAAATGGATTATTTGTAATAAATGTTATATTAGTGTGGAATAAGACAATAACTGTAGTGTGAACGTAATCAAAGGAATGGAAATGTTAATTTTATTCATAAGATAATAATTGACTTAATAAGAGAATGAAACCAAGATAAATAAATTTATCGAGACTTTAATTCTAATTAATGTGTGAAATTGACCAAAATTCAATAAAATGGAAATATAGTAGTTAATACAAATAAAAGACTAAAATTGGAGTATATTAACATAATGAAATGTAAAAAAATGTTAACCGTGTTATTAATTTTATAATTGGTTGAATATAAATGTTGAAATCAAATTAAAGCAAATTACTGAAATTAAATAAATTGGATTTCATTACAATGAAATTGAACATTATAATTAGTGTAATAACCAACATTGAATTGTCATATGAAACGGTATTAAGTCATTGCAAATGTATAAGTGAATAAAAATAATGAAATGGGTTTGTTTATAAATATTGAGTTAAAAGGTGGTTAATTAATTAATGTTAATTTATTTAATTAAAGTGAAAATAGCCATTCTGGTCACTAACTCGGATTTCGACGAAACCAGTTTCATCGGATCCGTAACAGTGAATTATTATAGGATTTCAAGTTTCATAGCGATCGGACTTGTCGTTTGATCATAGAGCTCGAAATGTCTAGAAATCAATTTAATTAAAATCACATTGAAACATGAGTATTTTAACATAACTTCTTCATACGATGGAATTAGGATTTGAACCGTTTCATTGAATTTAAAATTATTGAAAACATCTATTTTGATATATAGGTCAACCCATTTTCGTTCCGGAGGTAGAACGCGCTTTTTGAGTCGTTCATTGTTCCAATCCAAATCAATCTGGCCCATTCACCCTATTTTTCTGATCTGCCTATAAATACCTCGTTATCAACCCTAGCTCCTTCTTAATTTCAGTTGTCTTTACGTACAATTCTCTCTAGCTTCTTCTCCTTAATGGAAGACAAACCAAATCAATCCTAACTTCAAATTTAAAATCAAAATCAAATCAAAAATTTAAACTCCTCAAAATATATCGAATTATATATCAATTTGAAGCTCTCGACAAGCGCAAGTCAAATATGTGATTCGTTTTTTAATCTGGGTCTCTGTGTGACCGGATCTGAGTGAACTATTCTCGACCGTGGAAAAGTGGGTTTTGATTTTAACGATGGATCTTCATCTAGAGGACGATCGGGAGGTTGCAGTGTGTAGAGATGGAGCAGGTGAGTCGATCCATGCGACTCATTTAGTCTGTAGGTGTCGAAGCTCGCCACCATTGGACTTTGTACGGCGTCGGCAGCGTTGGCTCCTGGAAGCGCCGATAATGGTCGCGTAGTGGCAGGGTGATAAGCTGGACATAGGGAGCGAGGTCATGGTCTCTGATCAGGGTGAAAGTCATCGGGGTGGCGTCGGGTTTTGGCCAAAGGCTGGCGGCGGCGGGTTCTGTTCGAAGCCAATAGATTAGGGTTTTGGGATGACGGTTTTCATGCTGACGTGTAGGGCAAAGAGGTATTGCTTTGTTTAATTTAATTTAATTTTTTAATTTTCAAATGTTCTAATATGCGTAACTTTTGCATACGAAGTCCGATTCGCACGCGGTTTCTTGCATTGGGATCATGTTGGAATTTCTGACATTTTGATACTGGTTTAGATGAATTCTGAGACTGTTTGAATTTTGGGCTTAAAGTGGATTTAAATTCAATTTAAATTCAAATGTGAGTTTTTTAACCCACTCACAACTTCTAAAATTTCTTATGTTTGTTAAATTAAATTTATAATATGATTGAAAATTTATTTATGACTTTGTGGTATATTTTAAACCATCATCTCGTTTAATTTGAATTTATTTGAATCAAATCATTATTTAATTTATTATTGAATATAATTTGCCACTTAAACAACTGTTATTGATTTCCATTTATCTATTGATGTTTATTAATTGATTTGGATGATGATTGTGATGGATGATTGATTGTTGATATTGGATGAATGGATATTGTATTTTATATCGTTATAATACTGCAAGTTCACTATGGGTTGAAATGATACATACCCGAATGATCTTATAGATTAGGGAAAATCGTTATGGGTTGAAATGATAAACCCGAACGGTTTTCATTGATTTGAAATTGTTGATGTTTGGTACTGGTTGAAATGATGTATATATCCATATAAATTCTTAAATTTGGATTATGTGTTGGAGTTGAATTATTTAAAAAGGTTTAAGTTAAACTTCGAATTTCTTTAATTAAAGTGGTTAAAATTGATACCTCGAATTATTTGAAATCTTCCAATAATTATTATCACATTGTACATTTGACAGGAGATGGAAATCCCATAAGATCTCTGAAGCCATTGCACTCACATTTTATTTTAGATTAATTTGAATTACATAAGATCTTTTAGTTCTAACTCAAGTGTTTTGTTTTCATTCTGGTTAAGTCAGTCTGAGCTTTTTTAGTGTATTGCAGACTATTTTCTGGAGAACGAAGACAAAGATTCAGTATTATTACTATTATTATTTATGATATTTATACCACCACACCCCGTTGCTCTGCTGCATTTATGTATTTATTTCTGCTTTATGTAACTCTGATTTTGTGTTGTATTTGTATAATCAAATGTTTTGTAAATGACTTCATGAACTGTTATTTGATTATTATATTTTATCATTCCGCTGCGAGATTGTTCCGTTTTTTCTTTCTCTGTTTTTTCTTATTTATCCCATTAACAATCCTCCCTTTTGAATGGTTTGAATTAGACATGTGTGGTTTATTGTGGATTTGAACCGTCTAAAAATGTGGGTCCTTACAATCATACGCCTCGCTGCCGCCGCCCTCGAGCTCGCTCAGGTGAGCCACATCCCTAGGCCCACCCCGAGGCCACCGCGATGCCCAAGCCAACAGTCGGCGCCGCCTAGAGCTGTGGGTTTCAAAACCCTAAATGAAAATTTCTCGACGATCTGACCATCAAATCGACGAGCGATAGGCACTGATTAACTTCCGGTCCTCTCTATAAAACTATGTCCTCAAATCGGCAATCCATCGTCGTTGATCAAACCCCAAACGAAAAGCCGAGAATTAACCTTCAATTTGTAGACAAATAGTGATTTGATGAAAAACGAATTGCAGATCGAGTTGCGCTCGTCAAGAGCTTCGAAACAATATATAAGTTGATAGGGTTTGGAGAAGTTTGATTTTTGGATTTGAATTTAATTAACAATTGAATTAGGAATTTGCTTGTCTACCATTAAGAAGGTGAAGTGGACAGATGAAATCGTATGTACAGACAAATGGAATCAGAAATACTTAGGGTTTATAATGGGTTATTTATAGGTAAATCAGAAAATAGGAAGAACAGATAAGATTTGATTTGGATTTTGAACGATAAATAACCCGAAAAGCCCGTTTCACCTCCGGAACGAAAATGGGTAATCCCATTTATCAAAATAAATGTTTTCAATAGTTTTAAAATCAATGGAATAGGTTTCAAGTCCTAATTCCATCGTATGAAGAAGTTATGTTAAAATCAACTTATTTCAAATTGATTTAATTAAATCGATTTCTAGGCGTTTCGAGTCCGTATGATCAAACGACAAGTCCGATCGCTACGAAACTTGAAATCCTATAATAATTTACTATTATGGATCCGATGAAAATGGTTTCGTCAAAATCCAAGTCAGTTGCCAAAATGTCTATTTTCACGTTGATTAAATAAATTAGTATTAAATTAATTAAATCATTTTTTAATTCAAATTTAATAATTTGCATTTCTATCATTTTAGATTACTTGGCACTTTACCATCTCATAAAACAAATTTCTATGTCAATTCAATATTCAATATTGCACAAATTACAGTATTTAATTTCAATCTCAAATAAATCAGTAATTATAAATTTAAATTTCAATAAACCCATTTATTTGATTGTCAATCTTGTTATTTAATCAATTATCATCTTATGGATGTAATTAATATTGGATATATATCTTAGTACCTTAATATTCTCAGTTTCATCTTAATTCCTATTAGTGTAATCTTTAATTTCATTTAATTAAAATTTGTTTCCAATTTAATTTAATAGACCAAATAAATTGGTAACATATAATAATTGTTACCATTAACTTTTAATCACACTTATAAGTTCATAATTTACAAAAAAAATGTTAAAATTTCTTACATAACACTAATTTTATTCAATTACCATCAATTATATACTAGTACACAGCATTTACATTTATTTACTTATATTCAAATTATAACCAAGAATAACATTTAAAATATTTCAATTGATTGGATTATCGTTAAAATATTTAATAATCAACTTACATTTACATTATTACATTTCACTCTAGTTATTATCTTAACTCACATTAATGTAACATTTATTAGCATTTATTTGCAACTAATTAATTAAATGGTAACAAATAGGAACCGTCACCACTTCTACATTTAATAACATTTGAATTATCAATTGCTCTTTTAAATCCAATTATCCTTTAATAAATACATTACTATAATTTATTTACAGCCACTATCAGTTATCATCCTTTAATCCTTTTAAATAAATTGGAATTGCATTTAAAGCAGTTATCAGTTACCTAAAGTTAATACTATTTCACTTTATTTCAGTTATATTCTTATTATTTATTCGCAGATTTTTATTTCTTCCAACATTAAATTAAAAAACCTTTCTTAAATTAACAAATTTTAATTATCAAAATTATGGGTCCTTACAAATAATTAGGAGCCAAACCTTGACTTAGTCATTGGTAAAATTTCGAGGATGAAATTCTTTTTAGAGGGGGAAGAATGTAACACCCCGTAATTTGGCGTTAGTTACTTAATTAATTAAGCTCCAAAAATGAAATTTATTCAACCAATGGAATTTGACTATGAAACTTACACCATTGCATCCGTGGTGAAATTCGAAGCAACTTTCATATTTGAAGTTTTGCGATCGGAGTGCAAACGGAAAAGTTACTGATGAAAAATGAATTTGAAATGAAAATAATTAACAGTTTAATATTAATTACATGAGGCCTACAGGCCGACCTATCATTGGGGATGGTCAACCTCTAGAAGTTGACTGGTTATCCAAGGTGGTCAACTGGTGGTGAACCGGCGGCTCCAGTAAACCTAGGCCGCAAAGGCCTGAATTTAATATATTTCGATCTAACGGTTATGGTTGATTTTAGCGCCTATAAATTTAGGCCTAGCCCTCCCTTCTCTTCTCATATTTTTATAGAGGCAGTAGATAAGCTCTGTCATTACTTCTTCTCCACTTTCTTTCTAAATTATTAAGGTAAGGTATTCGTCTCTATGTTCATACTAATCGGAGAAGTGTAGAAATCTAATAAAAAGGAGAATAGTAGAGAATCAACTATATGCGTATTTGACGTAATATATAAAATATTTATTTTCTCCCTTTATACCAAATCTCTCCTCAGATATGTAATTCTAATGTGTGTGTGTGTATGTATCTCTTGGATTAAAAAGGATTTGGAGATGAATCAAAGGTTCTACTTCATATCTAGAGATTTGGATCGCTTTTAAAAGGGAGAAATTTTATAGATTGTTATAATATGAAAATTATTTTGTTGGTGTTTATTTGATTTTTATACCTAACTGGATAATTGTATATGAGTTGTAGGCAACGAATTGAATATGATCTGAATATAATGAATATCGCCAACATATTCTTGTTTATGAATTGATTTAGCATTGCATACAATCTGATCTGGAAATCAATCCCAAAACGTATGAATTTAGAATATTGATTTGAATGAAATTTATTCCAGATTTGAAATATGTTGTATAAGAATATTATAAAATTGGACTATTACCCTAATCTTATTAGAATATAAACTATTCTATATTTGGATTGTTGGAATTTAGATCGGTTTAATATTTGTAAATTAGTTTGATTTCTTGCCCTTTTAGAAAGATACATCGTCTGATCTAACAAGGAATAAATGTAAATAGAAAGAGAAACATACGTGTAAAATACGAATTCATTGTACTTTGCATTGTCTATTTCAGTAATAAAAAGAAATGATTATTCCTTGTAATTTCAAACGATGTAATCTTTTATATTTTAAAGTTAGATAATTTATTTTGGACTAATTATGAAAAGTATAGCGGATAATCTTTTCAAATATGATTCCAATAATTTAACATGGAAAAGTATATTTTAGTAAAAGTATAAATAGAACATATTTAATAAAAATAAATATTTGTACGTAATGATGCGCTTATAATAATTAAATAAAAAGCTAATAACAACGCTTCCGCGTGAAATTCGAGTTTAGGATAATTAACTAATGAGAAAAGAATTTAAAATATTGTAACTCCAACAAATGATAATAAATGTGGAAGTTGCAACAAATTAATAGGGTAAATGGATTAATGGGACTGATAAAAATGTAATATATATAAAAGCTTACTAATTTGAAATTAGTAATCATACATAAATGTCTTAGGAAATGTCAATTAGGATTTTATGGACATATTGACATTTATGAGCATCAAACGGGGTTTTATAGGTACATAAATATATAAGGTAAATCCTATTGCCATAAATAAAAGGGAATTTGTAAGCTAAGTTCAATTTATACCTAAGCTAATATAAATAAAAACTTAAGATAGTTAATTGGACTAGTAGGTTAATGATGCAAGGTCAGTAGAGTCACTTGACGGAAGGTTACCTTCACTTTGAGGTTACCAACAGTCGATGTACTTACTGCTGATGTGAGTTATCACTAATCCAACGACTCGACGTGAAAGATATTGCTTTCATTCTTAATTGGAAAGTATGAAATGGTCCAAATTTGGAATTAGGAATGGTGAGGAATATCTCCATAGGGGTTCGTTTCAAGTTTGAGGTCTTAAGTGGATGAAGGGTCCACCTCTCTCCTAAATGGAAGTATTAAGTAACCCAGTGAGATTCTGAATAAATAAATAAGGATGTCTCTAAAATGGGTTAACTTCAATGTTGAGGTCTTAAGCGACTGAAGGGTCCGCCTCTCTATCGAAAAAAGTAACCTAATGAGATACCATATTTGTAATTAAAGAGTGAGAGTGGATATCTCGGGAAGGGTTTGCTTCAGGTTTAGGGTCTTAAGTGACTATAAATACCTCCTCTTTCCTATAAAAGAAGTATTAAGTAGCCCAATGATATTTCTAAGAAATGGCAGCTGGATAGTATCGTTGAGGAGTACGCTTATGGATGTAGGTCTTAAATGACGGGGTCGACCTATTTTCCACTGGAAGTATTAAGTGGCTTAGGTACAGTCTCTTAGATTACTAAAATCAAAATAATAATAATACCATTTAAGGGCACGCCTTGGGGATACGTCTTAAATGATTAGGTCTGCCTTAGTTAAGGTCTTAAAAGACTAGAGTCTGTCTATTTTCTAATAAAATGTATTAAGTGGCTTGGGTATCGTTTATTACATCACTACGATCTTATCAATGATAGATATGGTAATAGTTGGACATCAAATGTCAAAAGCCTTAAATAGTGGTTAGAGATTTTGTAGCTAGGACCCACTGACCATTGACAACATTGTTAGAAAACTACATTGGGAATAGGCTATAAATGACAAGGTCTACCATAATTAAGGTCGTAAATTATAGAGTTTGCCTATTTATCTTTTAAAAGAATTATAGAAGCCCGCTTCATATTTAGAATTATTAAGTGGCTAATGGGTTGTGAAGTATTGAGTGGTTGATATGGCTTCATTAATATTTCGCACCTTGGGAAGGGATAAGTATGTAATCATCTGTGCAATGCAAGGTTAGATTAGAATTGCTAACCTTAATGTACATAACAATTAAATGGAAACCTATCGGTATAAGTTTATGTTATGTACAGTTTATTATATTTCAGTTACCAGAACATTTTTCTGACCCCCTTCTTATTACAACCCATAAGATAGATTTTGTGGAATAAGCCACTGAAGCTGGATGTGCTTTGTTGTTGGAGAGTCTTCTTTCTCTCATGCTCGATGCTTATGTGACAATCTGTTATCCAAGGAATACCCTTAGTTCCAAGGTAGCAGTCATAGTCAGTATTCTTATCCTATTATTTTTTCCACTGTGAGTTTAGATTTATATCAATATCTAATAATGCTCGTGCTTATTTGCAGGTACCAAATCCAACGATCGATGCTTCGATGGATTTGGGTTTCGATTTTTGTCAAAATTTAGGCCAAGACTTTCTTTGTTTTTGGCCACCCTTTTGACTGTCAACCAATCCACATTGTCAGGAGGTATAGGGGCAAGAGACAAAGCTTCATAACTGTTCACAATGTGAGAACCACCTATCACGTAAGCGTAAACATGTTAATGGGGTATGGTGAATAAAAACCTCAAGTCTTACTTTTTTAGTACTTGGGTTGTATATTACAATATATGAATATGTCTACGAGCATAAAACCATTAAAATCATTTAATACTTCTTTATAAGGAAAGGAGGTGTGTCCAACCACTAATACCTTCCATTCCAGAAGTAGATCCCATATCACAATCATACGTCATAAATATCTAATAATATAAGAGACGATACCCAAGCCATTTAATACTTTCCAGTGGAAAATAGGCAGACCTCGTCATTTGAGTCCTAATTCCAAAAGCATGCTCCTCAACGGTACTATCTAGCTGACATAATATGGAATCTCATAGGCTACTTAATACTTCCAAGTGAAAAATAGGCAGACCCTGTCACTTGAGATCTATTTCCAAAAGAGGGTCCCAATAGAGATACCACCTAGCATAACCCCTTGCCCGTTTAACACTTCATCTGGGAAAAAAGACGGGTCCAACCACTTAATACCTCAAACCCCAAAGTATTCCCTTCGTCTTATAGCCCATACCCATAATGCTGTCTCACATTAGTCCTTTATTCATATGAACTGGTAGCCAGATTAGCTTGGCATATTTCCTTTACAAAATTTGGAATTGACCTCATATCATTACAAATATTTATCATAAGGGCATCTCACATCAATAAAAGTGAACATAACTGCTGGTAGCCTCAGAGTAAAGGGTATACTTCCATCATGTAACTCTACTGATCTCGCATCCCTATGACTTAGCTATAAATCAATTACTCTCCCCATACATACACATACACACTCATCTCACCGTTTCATTAATGAGCCCTTATAAGGAATCTTTCTTATTACGCCTTAAAATAATAACTAGACTATATAAGAGTTTCCTCTTATTTTCGCCTCAAAATCAATTACCTTCCTAGTGGGGGAAATAAATGTAAATAAATGCCTAATTAACTACTCCATATACGCTATAGTTATACTTTAATTACATAAATAGAAATAAATAATATTCTCGCTTAATAAGTTCTAAATGCATGGATTTTATGCCCTAAACTAGCGTAGATGTCAATTCTCAAACCAATTAGTATTACAAGTCCTTTTTATTCAATTTTCTAAGATTTTATGGAATTCAAATGTCCAAATTATGGAATAAATATTCATAATCAAAACTGCAATAACAGACTTCTAAATAAAATAGAAACTCAACTTATTACACCAATTCAATGGAATATCTTAATTAAACAATAAAAATTGCAATCTGAACCTCATATTCTATTCAACTCCTCTTTTTATAAAGAAATAGATATGAATAAGTAATGTAAGCTACAAATATATACGTAATCTAAACTCCTTATTTTATTAAAGAATCACAATTTGACCCAAAGAAGAAGGGAAGTGGAATAGACTATAAAATTATCAAAAATTGCATAAACAAAACAAATTCCATTGAATTAATGTAAATAATTAGGAATCTCAACATAGAATTGACATAAAAAAATAAAAAGGAATTTTGGGGAATTTTATCTATCATATTTTCGAAATTCCAAAATCCTCAAGGCATATTAAAATCCAAAAGAAATACATTAAAAAATTGCTGCAAAGAAATACTAAGATTTTCAATCACAGATTAGCTTTAGCTTTACTCAAATGGATTTGTATCCTTTCAATTTCCAAAATCTCTCTCTCTCTCTGTGTGTGTGTGTGTGTGTGTGTGTGTGTATAGTTAGACACACACACACATAATTGAGAAGAGGTATATATATTCATTAGATTTAGAATAATTGGAGAAGAATAGAATAAGAATAGATTGGAGGAAGAAATAAGTTGAATCCTTACCTAAATTTTCTACGGAGTTCTGAAACTTATTAGATAAATAGCAATGGCAGGGTTTCATCGTATTCCCCAAAATAATATGAATAAAAGTGAGAGGATGGGGTTCTATTTACAGGAATTGAAACATACCGGAACAGTAGGATGGAAGTAGGTCGGAAATGGGTAAATTTGGAGTGCACAACCAATAGGTAAATTTGAAGTGCACAACCAAATAGAACATAACATAAAACCCTAGCTGCCACTAGCAACTATCGCTGCCAAGCAGTTGACCGCTGCGGTTGGCCGGTTGACCTATTCAGGTTGACCGCTCTTTTATTCAGGGGCGTTTATCTTTTTTCTGTTGCAATATTATTTTATTCCCTGATTAACTTTTTATCATTAAGCATTAATTAAACGTTTACTTAGCTCCAAGTTAATTTTTGAAATTTAAATCCTAAATTTGATTTCTCATTTGAATTTGAATTCAAACTAAATTAAATTAAATACGAGAACTTCAAATGCTCATAGCTTTTTGCTTGAGCTTCGTTTTCAACATATTATATATAGAAACAGATCAGAATTTCCATGAATGCAGTGGAATAAATTTCTTAGTCAAATTCAAACTTTATAAAATTCCCAAATTCAAACTTATCATATTTAATTCAATTTAATCCATTTAACTATGTTTATTTTATGGAATGTTAAAAATAGAATTAATCAGACGCTAATTAGCTCGTTTGACTCGGAGAGAGCCAACCATGACAAGATTGCGGTGGACCATATAACAGGATTAGCTAATATCACTAAAGAGAAAGATGAAATGCTAAATTCAACTATACATTAAAGGAGCTAATAGGAAAAATGTCAAGAGCTTACACTTAAGTCCATATGGTAATGAAAGATCAAATCAAAACTGCTCATCAAGAAATCGCTAAGCTTGTAGAATAGCTTAAATCAATAAAGGTACAACTGAAACTCCCCCTCCCCCTCCCCTCCAGAGCAAGGTAGAGAGTTTTAAGGCTGAAATGGATACAAAAGAACAAGCTCAAATTGACCTCACTAAAGCCAAAGAGGAGAGTGTAGAAGTTAAAACGAAGGCTACTCAAGCTAATAAAAAATGAATGCCACTCTTTAGTAGTTCTTTGCGAACGTCATCAAGAACAAGTGGCTAGGGGAGAGTTATGTTATCACATTACAGATGCCCAGGAATAAATACTCCGCAAAGCCTTTGCAACTGGCAAGGCGTAAGCGGGAAGATGTTGAAGTCTCGTTTCCATAACAAAAAGTACATCATGGCCTTAGAAAAAAGAAAACTATTCTGGCCGCACAGGTTGTAGCCGTAGGGAAGTCAGCTATTGAGGCACTTACTAGCTTCAGCATATTGGATCACATCCGCTCACATAAAGAAAGAGTTGCAATAGAGATCGTAACTTATGCAGTTGCCACCTGTAAGTTTACTGTTACTGGGAGTCCTATCCAGATCGTGTCAAGTGTCGATCCTCCTCATTCCTCTCCTCCGGCTACCTAAATGACTAAATCTTTTACCAAGGAAGGCTAAATCATCAAGTCCTTGACCAAGGAAACTTCGTCCAACCAAGGTATTTCTCTCGTCTCTCTGATCTTTAAGAAACTTCAACTCTTGTCAAAGGACGTCACTAACTTATATTATTTTATTTGCCAAGTTACAGATCATCCGTCGCTGCCTCCTCCATCACCTTCTACTCAAGGCCTAGGTCCACGCATTATCTCTATCACCTCAACTTTTGTTAGCATAATGCCACAGTCCAAGCTCCCCCTTCTAGCTCTGGTTCGGTCCAAACTCATAGAGAATAAGGGTGTTGGAAGGATTAAAGAATGTGGATCAATTCTAAAATGAAGAGGTCATGGTCATGAGCATAATGGACCCAGATGATCACATCGCAATGGCGGTGATGTTGAAACATGATTTTGACACAATTAAGATCAAACTTGAGCCAAGAACCAAAAAACCCATAGGCTCTGGACAACCCAGACCTACTTCTAAGCTTCCTCTTTGAGAACCAGCTCCCCTAAGGGATGAGGTTCTGGTGATGCTTCACAATGCTCTGATCCTGCCTTTAACAAGCTTGAAAATCCAATTAACTTAACCACTTAAGAAGAGTACATAGATTTTAAAGGAAGCACTCCAGAGAAGGAGAAACTCCAGGAGGGGAAGGGTCAAAGAAGCATCTCACAAAGCTCGAGATCAAGAGTAGCAAGCAAGGAAGAAAGAAGTAGGTGATCGACTCGGTTCTTGGGAAGTTAGTTTAATTTTGTCTTATTTCATGTACTTTATTTTGTTTTGCTTGGACATAGGCTGATGTTGTGTGGGAGCGGCCCCTTCTTTACTTGTACAAAAAGTTAATGTAAGTAAAAGACTTTTTTCTATACAATCTTTGTTGTATTTACATTTTCACACTTTCTGTTTTACTAACCTATATATCTGCCTACATATATAATACGTTCAGTTGTGATTCAACTACATTTATATTATACATGATTTTATTATTTATTGTAACCCTATACATATAAATAAATCTCTACAACTGCTTGATAATATTTTGTTATTTTGCGTTTTATCATCAGCATAGTACTTCCTGGCTAAACAAAACTATTTTCATTTGGCCAACTCCATGCCTAACTTTGTTTATCTTTGGTCGTGTTCCATCTGACTGTAAAAATTGTAGTCATTGAAGCATTCAGTTTCTTGTCGTTTTCTGTCTTTAGGAAACGAGTTTTGGAGTCTTCCTCTGGACACTGAGCTTCAATCTTGCTTATCTCTGAGTGTCGATCGAGTACACTCTTTGACCTTCATCACTTATCATCATCTAGGTGTGTGTCACCGAGCCGTAAGTGTGGCTATACTTGTAAAAGTTTTGATTATACACCGACTCCTATCTCCGGGGATGGTATTTCAGATGCTTGTCCCTAAGCATCCATTTTTGATCTCACATATATTTGGGTGTTGATTGAAATAGCTCCAACCATCATTGTTTATCTTCGGTCGGGCGTGTCTTATAGGGCCGTAAACGTAGTCTTTGGAGCTTCAATTGGATACCGGTTCCTACGAAGCAGTGTTTAAGTTTCCTAACTCTAGGCATCCCTTATTGACTTTGCATATCTCCAAGCATTAGTCAAAGACCAAAGGGATGTGAACGAATCATATGAGCAACCCCAATGTGATTATACTCCTTTACTCGATCATAGCTTAAAGCAGTTTATCGATATCCATCTTCGAGTACGTGGTTGTGCTGCTAATCATGCACCACAAAGTTTAACTTACAAGAACACGGTTCCATTCGTTCCTAAAGCCAACTCTATTTATAATTAATTAAAACAGCAAGTCTTGCCTTATTGCATTGTCTCCAATTAATAAGATGGCTTATTTGCAAAAAATAAATAAATCTAAGTTAAATAATATCGCAGGTGCTCGCTATTCCACGTCTATGGAATTAGGATCACATCAACAGTCAATGGCTTGAATGTTCTATCTTCGGATTTCTGTTCGATTGCATCAGGACCTTTCCAATTCAAACAAAATGCCATCTTACTTGGAAGGACCTGTCTCAAAATGAGATCTCCTACTTCAAAGGTACGGTTCTTAACATTAGCGTTGAAATGCCTTGCTACTCTTTCTAGTGAGCAGCTATCCTTATTTTAGCCTTTTCTCGTTTTTTATCGACCAAGTCAATAGAATCAATCAAGAGTTCCACGTCTACCTTAGGATCATAGTGTTCTATTTGGTGAGAATGGATTTCCAATTCTATCGAAATCATGGCCTCGGCTCTGTAGACCGAAACAAATGGAGTATGCCCAATCGTAGACTTGTGGGTCATTCTATAAGCCCACAATGCAAGTAGTCCATAGCTATGGTAACATAATTCACTTCGTCCTTTAACATTGGTAGCACATCGATTATATGGGTTCTCCAAATCATCAACGACCATGGCCAAATCATTTGCGTAAAATCTGTAGATGATAGTTTCAGTATTTTTGCAAATCTTCAACATTTATCATGCCGTCTAGTACAATCAGTTGCATCTTGACTTATCTTGGAAAAAAGTATCTGTAATGAAGTGCCTTCTTTGCCAAATTCCGCCCCTCGGTGTGATCATGACAGCTTCCTTCATGTACATCCAAAAGGATTTTCTTAGCTTCATCTTTGGTGACACACCACAATATGTGGGTTGAGAAACCTCTCATATACAACACTCCATCTGGCATAATAAATAATGGAACTTTATGAAGGAGTTTTCGCCGTTTATTCCTTTTATTCGGGAGAGTTCCCTTTGATAAATAGTCCTTAATTAGAGTCATCCATGACTCATTTTCTTCTCGGTCTACAAAATCCAATCCATCTGGTCAATGCTCAGGGATGATAAAAATTTCACTGAAATATGCCCCTTAAGCCATGCGTCCCTAGAGCTGGCTAGTTTGGCAAGTGAATCATCTTTCATATTCTCTTCTCTAAGAATGTACATGATTGTGTAATGTTCAATATAATTCAAAATCTCCAACGTCTTTGTCGGGTAAGGGGTAAGTCTTGCTCTTTTAGCCTAAAATTGCTTTTTAACCTAGAAAACAACCAATTGAGAGTCATTGAACATATGTAGTATCTTGACTCCTAGATGCTTTGCTATCTTGAATCCTGCAATAAATGCCTCATATTAAGCTTCATTGTTCAATTTTTAGAACTCTATATTTAGTGCATAGCATGTTCATTCTTCTAGGGTCATGAGAATCACTCCTACCTCGGAATTAAGTTCATTGGAAGCTCCATCTACATACAACTTCCATTGAGAAAATCAAATTATATCTTCTTCCTCTTCTCCATCCCGAATGATGAATTCAACAATGAAATCAGCCAATTCCTATCCTTATATCACCTTTCTAAGATGGTACATTTTACCATACTAGCTTAGCTCGATATTCCACCTCAATAATCTTCCTAAAGTCTCAGGTCGATACAGTACTTGCTTCAGTGGCCGATCAGTTAGCACCTTAATTGGGTGAGCCTGGAAGTACAGTTGAAACTTCCTCAAAGTAATCATTAATCATTATGCTAGATTCTCCAACTTCGGATAGTTCGTTTCTGCTTCGGTAAATCATTTACTAATATAGTATACGTGCCTTTGGATCATAGATCCCTCACATACCAAGGTTGCACTTAGTGCATGAGCAAATACTGCCAAGTATATGAATAGATCTTCCCCTTCCAAAGGCATTCGATAGGTCTAGAAATCTTTCCATGTGTTCCAATAATTTTTGGAAAGCTTCCTGGCATTCCTTGGTCCAAACAAGCTTTTCTTTTATTTCTTAAGGGCATCAAAAAAGGGTATACATTTGTCTGTCGCCTTCGAAATAATCTACTCGGTGTAGTGATGTGCATGTAAAAGTGTATATTTATACTCTCATATTTAATCTTCTTTTATTAAAATGAGTAAGCATATAAGGGTATTTTACATGTTTAAACCAAAATCTAAACAGTTTTTAAATCAACATTCTTTCATATTCATTTAAGGGCAAAATGGTAATTTTGTGTATGTTAATTTTGAAAAAAATTATTTACACGTTTTTATTTTTATTTATAGAAAATCGAGTGCAAATTGGATGGAGCTTCAATGATATATGCATGAACAAGTGTTCTAGGCCAAAAGAATGTAGAAAAGAAAAGAAATAATGTAATATGGAGGAGCTCACATGCCCAGTAACTATTGGATCATAATTAAAAGCACATGCACATGTCAACGGGGATTAACTAATTCCCCAATGATTACTTGGAGGTCGCACATTCTCGATGGCATTTTTGGTTGTCCCTGAAAGTTGAATTAAGATTTTAGGCATGTATAAGTACCTCTTATGTTTCATGTAATGATCCTCATCTCTTTTATGCAAAATTGTAGCACAAAATCAATATTAAATAAAATATATCTTTAATGGCTTCTTAGCCCTATTCTTTACTTTCAGGCACTTTCATTTCATGCTTTCTTTTGTTGCTATTTTATTTCAAGCTCTTTTATTTAGTTTATGCTTCTATATTTTATGTTATTAGTTAGTTTTAATTTATACAATTAGTTTAGTTTCATTTCATGCAAGTAGTTAGCTCTCTTTTCTTTTGATTAGCTCTCATTTTCCTTGCTTTTATGTTTAAATAATTTTTTGTTGATATGAATTCAATTATGAGAAGATAAACCACTTCAACTGAGAAGTAATGAAGCTATAATGAATCATACTAAATCAACATAAAATAGTTGCATTTTTTGTCTCTTGTTTTGTGCTTAATGGAAATTAAGAATGATGGTAGTTTATATTTTTTTTTTTTTAGGGAATTTGATAGCCTATGTTGACAAATCAAATAGGCTATGCTTAGTCTATTATAAACATAAACTATTTGAATATTTTCCAAAGTGATTTTAATAATGAAAGTCAAACTAGAATCAAAATTTGATGATATATGTTACTAGTTCATAGTAAATATCATGCTTAAAAAAGATTTTATTTTTAGTTTCATGATCATTTTCATGAGATTTTAGAAGTGGGTTTGAATAGTCTGTTAGAGTTTGATGGTTTAAGTTGTGCTAATTAATAGCACAAGTAAGCCATGCTTATAATAAACACATAATTCATTTCTACTTAAAATATAAATGAGAGGCTATGGGTGTTATCCTGCCTTTTGGTAAGGTCGTGACACCAAGGACTTGATTAGAAACCAATGGAAATCCGTCCTGAAGATTGGTTATACACAGGTTCGCCATGGATACTGGAAAATTTGGTTTGAGTCCGGATCAAGCTACAATTAACACGACACGAAAAGCAAAGCTATGAAAGCCAATGTTTCAAATTTTAAAACAATCAGAGTTCGTATGCTCAAGTTATGGATCAATCAAAATCAAAAGAGGAGGACTTGGTATGTACCCATCAAAGACCACTCTTCTTCATAACCATCATGCTCATTCTCCTTCGTGTCCATCAATAGTCGACATTTTGTACTGGTTCCATTCATGCACACTTCATATCGATATACGAAGAACACATGCAATAATCGATATGAAAAGAGCTATGTTACATCGATACGAAGCAGCATCTAAAGCATCGATACGAATGAAGTTACATTAGTTCGATATGAGGAAATGTGGTCAAAATAAGGAAACGATCACTCGACATAAAATGTGGATGTCTCCTGAACCATCGCTCCACGTCACCACTGAACAATCTGATCGATGCGCATAGCATCGATATGAAATGCTATCGATGCGAACCGATCGATAAGCACAGTTCAGCCCATTACAGAGTCAAACTTGAATCGATTATAGCTCAAAATCCAAAAGTCCAAATGCTACCAATTTTTCATAGGAGCTTACTTACCACCTCCATATTATCTCTGATCGATCTTAGCTCAAGTTAATGTCGTTTTGATCGATACGAATAAGATAGTGATCGATCATGGATTGATCCTAGATGACAACGATCGATCAAGTGGGCCCACCCATGCGTGAGAAGGAGTATTCCGAGGTCTAAGCCAGATATTTTCAAACTATGCCCATAAACATCAGCCTTATGCCTTTAGAAAATGGACTTTTGATGCCATTACGCTATCACTTTGCCAAAGATCCATTGTAACTTGAGTGTTTTAGATATTTTATGTTGTAATCAGTTAGCAATCAGCAATGAAGATCAAATCTTTCAAAGTGGACGTAGGCCACAACATCGAACCATTATAAATCTCTATATTTTTACATTTTTGCTTGCTGATTTTGGTGTGTTTATTAGATTAGCCTCTGTTTACATTTAAAATCTTCATTTTAATCACTTCAAACACGTCTGAAGAGTGTTGTGTCTAATTTTGGTACTAACACTTTGGTGCTTTCACTGAGAAAACCTAGTTTTTGTCCTAATCATTCGATCTAATACCGTTGTTGGATTGCTGAAATCTAAGGAGAAGATCTAGATTTGTCATCTAGTAGTTCCTTCTATTTTATTCAGATTTCACCAGATCTAGGGAAGAGCTACATTAATCACCATGGTTACTACAAAACCGATTCAATTGTTGCAGATCCAAAAGAAAGGGACAGGTAGAATCCCATGCAACAGAATA
Organism: Allium cepa; assembly: GCA_030765085.1. Taxonomy (NCBI): domain Eukaryota; kingdom Viridiplantae; phylum Streptophyta; class Magnoliopsida; order Asparagales; family Amaryllidaceae; genus Allium; species Allium cepa. The sequence goes on along the minus strand of CM060932.1, from coordinate 876,222,592 downwards.
CAACGGGTCAAGCATCTGCCGGAGCTCCGGATTCAGAAGGCCCCGTGACTAGGGAAGAGTTTTATATTCTATTGTAAGAGCTGACTCAGAGCCATCCGTGGCTCATCCAGCAGATCCATGCCAACATAAACCAGTTGAATGAGGAAAGACGAAGGAGGTCCAAAAGGGATCGTGCTTCTTATTCATCAACAAAAAGCTCAGCTTCCTCTGACTTCCATCATAGATCTATGCACCAGCGGATGGATGAAAACCATGCACAAGCCTCCGGCAACAACGTGTCATGAATCTCGGACAAGCCGGGGTGGTCCTTCCGCATGACACCAAACTAGGCCTTCCTCCCGAGGATGGGACCTTCATTATCACACTATCGATAGCCATGCAGCCGCCGCCATAGACTCGGATGCTAAAATTTGAAACTAAGCAGATTCGACCTTTCGTCAACATGTTCATGCTCCAATACCCTATGTTCCTGAAGACCCTGAGCCAAGGAGGCAAGGAATAAGGGGGCGAGGAACGGACCGTCGAATGCTCCTGGACTTTCCCGCAACGTGGAACCCGACCACGCCTTGGCCCCGACTGTCCAAATGCTTGACATTCCCACCATGATCTGCTGTAACGACCAGGTATTTTCAACCATTTGCATCCATTATAAGTGTATAGGTAGACACTCATGCCGGAATTGAATTGCTCAAAATACCGCGTTGTAAATAAAATTTGGCAAACCTCAGAATATACAGTATATAAAAATCATAGATCACAGACACAGAGTAAATATAATGCAGCGGAAGTAAAAGAGATAGTATTTCATGAAGCTATTATATAAATATATCAGAGTTACATAAGATACAACAGAAGAAATAAAGTACAAAGGGAGTCTCACTACATAGAAGTCTACTAATACAAGAGCTGAAAGGAACAACAGACTGCAAAAGATAAAACTTGACAAGCAGACAATCTCCAGCGATTCCAATCTCCATAGAATGGAAATCCAAATCTGTGAATAACTCAGGCTGACCCGAGCGTAAATAAAAATACAAACACTCGAGTCAGGACATACATACTTATACAATGTAAACCAACTCAAGTGACTTGTAGTAAAGGTACAAGTAACTTAGAAGATGCTTGGGACCGCCCATCCTCTAAGGATCCGTTAATCTATTTACTATGTAGTAATATACGCTATATACAGTAGTGCCTAATCAGTAAAGTATAATCATATAGAAAATAGCGTTAAAGGGATGGTGAACCTTAACGCGGTCGGATCTTTAAAACCAAAATCGTGGTGGGCTCGATATAAGGAGATGACACGGCACGCGAGGCAATGCCAGGGTGGATACACCGTTTGCACTCCCGGACCGGTGGTGACGGCAAGCCAGCAGCTTCCGCCCACCTCGAACAATACCCCCGAATCAAAGTGGCGCCACGTATCGAATCACAAAAGTAATAGATTGGTTTTCGATGGAGCATGCTCGATGAAAGGGTGCGACCCTTTGTGTAGCCCGGTATAGCTCTTTTTTTAGTCATTTATGCCAACTCACGGGAGTTGGGTCCACATAATATACCTCGAGAACGTCGCCACCATCCTACTTCATTCTGTAATCTCCACCGCGTACACAGTTGTTAAAGTGGTTTTCGGTATTGGCCGGCTATAAGACAGTATCCGATCCCGGTCTCTTTAAAAACCAATCGTTATTATAACCCGTAGTTATAACTTTAAAACAATATTATATACTTCAAAATAAAATATCATTTCGACCCAAATCTTTATCAAAATAAAGATTAAATCATTTCCAAACCATTTCAATATATCATCATACCATATCTTTCAATTCAAATATGTATCAAAATAAATATCAAGTCATTTCTAACCATTTCAATATATTAAATTATCATATCCTTTCAAAACTTCCTTTCAAATCATTTTAATATATCAAAATGTCATATCTTTTCAAAGCTTCATTTCCAAAATATCATATCTTTCAGAACTTCTTTTCAAATCATTTTAATATCAAAATATCATATCTTTCAAAACTCCATTTTTCAAATCATTTAATATCAAAATATAATATCTTTCAAAACTCCATTTTTCAAATCATTTAATATCAAAATATCATATCTTTCAAAACTCGCAAATCATTTAATATCAAATCTTTCAAAACTTCGTTTCAAATCATTTTAATATATCAAAATATCATATCTTTTCGAAACCACATTCAATCATTTTAATATTAAAATATCATATCTTTCGAAACCACATTCCAATCAATTTAATACATCAAATAGTTACATTTCAAAACAAATTACTTCATTATTAAATCATAAAAATGAAGTTATTACATTTAATAATTAAATTATTAAATTCCAAAAATTTAAACTTTTCAATGTTCACTTATGCACTTAACTTTATTAAAACAATGAAAATTCGAGTTTCGCAGCATTTGGAAAATGCTACAGAAAGTTACATTCAAAACAATTCAATTTAACAAAAGACAGCATTTAAAAATGATGTTAATTAACTTCAAATATTCAATAGAATTTCACAAACACTTATATTTTTATTTAAACCATTTTTAACTTATAAAATCATACATTTTCACATTTAATAAGCATCATTTAGTTTTCCTTAAATTCATGATTTTATAAAGTTAAGTTTCCTTTCAAAAATCAATATTTATTAATTATTCGCTTATTAAATTTCAACATTCAAATTTAAATTCATTACATTCAATTTCAACTTAACACTTAAGTTTAAAATTTCAAATATAGCTTAATTCCATTTTATTTAACTTAACTTAAAATTTCACTTTTAAACCAAATTCATAAATTCCATTTTAAGTTATATTTCCAAATTCAACTCAATATTCACTCATTAACATTTTTACTTTATTCAAAAATCATTAATATGTACAAAAAAATCATTTTAAATTAATTTAAATTCAAAATATCATAAATTTATCATATTTCAAAGTTAATTTAAATTCCATTAAAAATTAAATCAAAATTTCCATAATTTATTTAACTTATAGATTTCCAGAAAATCAATAATACTTTAAAAAAATTATATTTTTATTTAATTTTAAATCAAAATATTATAATAATTAAATTTCTAAAATATTTTAAAATTTTTAGAAAAACATATTTTAAGTACGGGCCTGTATATAATTTTCTACGCTAGGCAAAGTGATACGGGTAATGTATCATTTCAACCCGTAATTTACAAAGAAAAATCCGGGTTTTATCATTTCAAACCCGCAGTCCCACGTAAATAAAATAAGTTGAAAATCGTTCAGGCCTATCATTTCAGCCCATAACGATTTTCCCCTATTCTAAAGTCCGTTCGGGTATGTATCATTTCAACCCATAGTGATTCTAATCTAAAAGGGAACTTGCAGTGTGATGAACAGATAAAATAAATAGAATAGCATGAAATAACAGTAACATATAATATAATAGGTGTAATAACAGGTGTGAACATCATATGATAATAATATAAGCAGTTATAACATGATCATATAGTTCTACAGATTCACAGGTTGTCAATTTACTACTTATATAAGTACATAATGTCTGGTGAGAAATACTCACATGTTCAAAGCTGGAGATCGACACCAAAGCACAGATACTGACACAACAAAGGCACGAAACTACAGACAAGACTAGAGAGTGGAGAGCCAAAGCTATATCCCTTGAAAACAATTACACAAACAATACAATGCATACATAAGTTACAACACACATTTATCATCAAACAACATATAATTCAACACCCAAAACCATAAACATTTGAATTGCACTTGCTCTCTACCTCAGGTACTTCAGTTATGCAGTGACTAAGCTCAGCTAACACAGGGAATTGGGTCTCGTTTGGGTGTGCAAAGGGTCGGCCTACACATGGGTTTGAAGGTGGTTGTGATCTAGGTGCATAACTAGGTGTATAAGGCTAATAATCATCACATCTAGGCTATATTATGGTTCGGCCAGAGGTCATTTGGGCTCGGCCTGATGCCCAGGTGGTGGTGGGTGGTGTGGAAGAGGGTGCAGGTCAGGTCAGAGGTGGTGGTGGTGGAGGTTGTTGCGGCAAAAGGTAGAGGAAGAAGGAGATGGCAATCATAGACAAGGTTTGGTACAGGTGATGGCTAGTGCTAGTTTAGATGGATTTTTGTGATGATCTTCACCATGGCTTGTCTTGGCCTGAGGAGGAGAGGTGTTAGGATGTGTGATGGTCAGAAAAAAGTGGTGGTGGTGGTCGGCCACAGCTTGGAGGAGGGGGAATACAGCTATGAAGGTGGAGAGCATGCGCAAATTCAAGTAGAAAATCAATAAAAGACAAGAAGAAGATAGAATTTTTTACCAAAGCTTCACAAGGAGAATAGCCGTGATTTTTTTTGAGAGAAAGAGAAATGATTTTTGTGAAAGTGAAAAAAAATGCAGCTGACATGAGTAGATTACACGGCCAAAACAATTAAGAGAAGAGCAGGGAAAATGAAAGGAGATGAAAAGACTTAGGAATTCCAAAAGTTTTAAACCTTTCAAATTCCTTAAATTTGTTTATATAACTTGATATTTTTGGAAATAATAATAATCCCAGATAAAATTTCGAAAATTTATCAAGATATAAAAATATATATAATATTTATTAATTATATAAAGTTAAATTAAGGAAAATGGCTAAAAATAGTAAACTAGTCTAGAAAATTTGAAATTAAATGAAATAAATTTTAGAAAATTCATATGAGCTTGTAATATATTTTTAAACATAAATAATAATATAAAATAAAAGTACATTCACAAAATAAATATAAAAAAATTAAATTTAAATATAATTTTAATGAAGAAAATAGTAGAAAATAAGAAAACAGCCTTTAAAAAAAGAGAAATCAACACAGTAAACTTTGGAAAAATTATAAAATCACTTTAAAAAATATTAAAAGACAAAATATACTTAAAATAAAATGTTAACACATAAAAATAATTAAATTTAAAGAAAATAGAAAAAGATTTAAAGAAATTGCTTAAAAAATCCAAAACGGTGTCTAGAAATTTCAAATAAATCACCATTGACATTGGAAAATTGTTTACTTTATTTTAAAATTATTATAATACAAAATTATACATACAATAAGATATTGACCCAGATTAAAATGAAATATGACAATAAAATATGATTTATACAATTTAAAAATAACAAAATTGCACAATATTGAAATATACATAACTTTCACAGTTTAACTCCGTTTCAACGAAACGAAAAGCAGTGTTCAAGTTATTACATCTATTTTCATAATAAAAGATAAAATTTAATATTTTAAATGATTTTAAATTTTAATTTTAAAGTCAAAGTTTAAACAGTTTGAGTAGAAATTCACTTTTTAGTAAAATGTCCAATTTATACTATTTTGAACTATAGATCACTTAATAGTCAGCATTTATATTTAAAATGAAATATTTGAAATTAAAATAGAAATAAAGTCAAATTTAAAATATATAGGCAAAAATCTAGGGTTGTTACATCTGCCAAATGGTCTGTGAAAGTCAAAGCCTTACCAATGATGATTGGGGAATCTCCTGAAGTCATACTCCACGAAAACATCCTTTAGGCTGAGACACCTCGCCGATTCAGGATGTCTACCCCGCCTGTGTATGAAGGAAGTTCGAATCCTAATCAATAGATATTAAAGTACGAATGGCTCATGAATGCCACACGAGCTGACGTGTGGTTAAGTGCAGAAGTTTCCCTATATCGTTGGGAGGTATTGCAACAATGTGGTTTACTCGTTTACCTCCTAGATCTATTCCCAGATTTGATTAGCTGTGTACGAAGTTTGTCGAACAATTCCGTATGCATGTCATAAGGCCAAAAGATGGTCAACACCTTGTCCAGCATTAACAAAGCTCTGGGAGAGACACTTAGATGTAATCTGGAAAGGTTACATACTGCTTGTGCTGAGGTCAGCAACCCAAATGACAATTTTATCTTAATGGAATTGACTAAAGGAATCAATCCCGATTTCGAGTTTAGTAATTGGTTGGCTAGGAAACCCCCCATATTGTTGGATCCTTTCTATGCTAAGGCGGCCCAGTTCCTGAGGAGAGAAGACGCTAAACAATCTAGGAAGCAGGATGATGCGGGGTCCAGTGTCGAAGGCATTCAAAGTAATGTTGCTGTGAAACAAACCGGTGAGAGTTGCGGTAAAAAGTAATTGAATATACAGAACAAGCAGAGCTAGCAGAAAGGCAATGGAGGTCAGGGTAAGAAGCGAGACCAAAATTGTGGACCAAGACCCAGAGCTCGCCATGTTTGACCGTTATACCCCTTTGATTACATCCCTAGAAAATGTTTATTTGTAGACTTTTAATACTGGCCAGTATAAGAAACCAACACCAAAACAGTCATCGGAGAAGCGGATTCAAACTGGAAAGTTCTACAAATTCCACGATTGCTATGGCCACAATACTAACGAGTTCCGTCATTTACAGACATCATTGAGAATTTAATCAGAGAGAGGAAGTTGGAACAGTTCGTTCGGACGCCGCAGGCTGGAGGTGCAGGCCCATCAAACCCGAATCAAGGTCAAAACCAAACCAGAGGAACCCGCGCTACTGGCGGGAGGTTGGTAATAAATACAGTTAGTGGTGGTCTCATCTAGCTGATCGAAACTGGAAGGAAATGAAGTCGTATGCCAGTTCGATTAGGCATGCAGATTTCAAGTGTTGTAGTAATATTGATGATGGGGCTCCGATGAAACAACAAAAATAATGACAGACGACATCATTTTTTGGAACAGAGATGCTAATAGAGTCGAAGCCCCTACTATCGATCCATTAGTCATATCAGCTCAAATAGGTCCAGCTTGGATGAAGAGGATCTTGGTAGATAGTGGAAGCTCCATGAATATTATTTTTAAACTGTCTTATGACCAGATGAGAATTGAAGCGAAGGATCTGAAGCAGTGTTAATCTCACATACATGGCTTTAATGGAAGTGCAACGATACCCGCTGGGATAGTGGAGTTCCCAGTCGAGTTGGGGATCGAAGATCGGCGGAGTGTCCAGATGCTGCAGTTTGTTGTGTTAGACATTAATTCTCCGTATAATGCTTTCTTGGGCCGACCGGCCTTCGTTTAATTCAGGGTAGCTATTGTCCCATGGTGTTTGACTCCTAAGTTCCCCACATATAATGAGGTTGGAGTTGTTCAAGGAGATCAGGACGCGCCTGTTATATTGCTGAGCTGCGAGAGGCGTAGCGGAAAGAGAAGGACAAGGACGTAGAGGAATCTCTCTGCCTTCGTTTTTCTGAAAATTGACAGCTAACGCCTAGGCCTGGACGCCACAACCAGTTCCTGAAAGATCTTGATCCACGAGATAATGATAATGAAGAGGAAGTCAAAGACAGTCAGCCTTCCCTGGCAGAGTTGATGATGTGCACGTAAATGTGCATATATTTACATCTATAATTTATCCATTTTTATTTAAATAAATGTCATATTTGGGTACTTTAACATGTTTAAAACCAAAATTCGATTATTTTCAAATCATCATATGTTCATCTACATACAGGGGCAAAATAGTTATTTTTGTGCATGTGTTAATTTGGGACATTTTACTTGGGCATTTTTCATAATTTTTATAGGAATTTGGATGCATAAGGATTAGGTTTCATGAAGATATATGCATGCACAAGGGAATATAAAGGAATGAAGAGGAAATAATTCATGCTCATGATCATGGAGGACCCCACCTACTTACCTAAATCTACAATTAGAAGCTAATGATCAAGTAAGTGGAGGTTAAAGTTTCATGCACATTTAATGATGGATTAATTGGTGGCTAATGGTTACTTAGTGGCCACACTTCCTAAAGGGCATTTTGGAAAGCACCCTAAAAATTGAATTAGGGTTTTATGCATGTATAAATAACCCTCTTATGTAAATGTAAATGATCTTCTACTCCTTGAAATTAGTTAGGAAATTGAAATGCAAGTTGTAAGCTCTATGTTTCATGAAATAAAAATAGCTTCCTAGCCTCTTTCTCTTCTATTTTCTACTTATTTTTCTTTACTTTATGTTGATGTTTATTTCTATGCTTTCTCTTATTTAACGTTTATAGCTTAGATTTACATTCGTGCAAGTAGTGTAGCTTTAATTTTTAGGCAAGCAGTTAGTAGTTAATCTCCTTCTCTTCCTTTGTTCAGTCTCATTTTTTTGCTTTTTAATGTTAAAATTTACAAGTGTTGATTTGATAACACAAATGAAACCCCTTTAATTTAGGGGTAATGAAGCTCTCTAACTTTATGTAATTTCAGCATTTCTATGATTTAGGATCTTTTTTATTTGTGCTTCATTAAAGTTGATTTTGATGTATGTTTATACAAGTGGGTTTGATAGTTTATGTTGTTTGTGCAAATGAGTTATTTTTATTCAACATAAACACAATTTATATCATCATTTGCTAATTGATTTTTGATTTTGAAATGAAAGTAAAAGCAAAATTTAATGATCTATATTACTAATTACAATAGTAAATAGATTATATTTAAAATAGCCTTTTGCTTTGGCTTCATTTTCTTGAGATTTTATAAGTGGTTTATTTTTTGTATTATAGTTTGCTGGTTTAAGTTATGTTAATTAATAACATAAATAAATCTTACTTATGATAAATGCAATAATTATTTCACTTAATATTAAAACTAGAGATCATAAATTATTTGTTTGTTGATCTACAAAAATATGACAGCAGTTTTGCCTCTAAATCGTTGTCTAATCCAATAGTTTTTAATCTCATTTTAATTCTAGCTTTAGCTTCATTTTGCTTGTAGTTAACAATTTCCTCTCCATTTGGTATAATTTGATTGAATTGATTTTTAAAATCTAACAATTCCCTACAGATCGATCCGTACTCGCCACGTAGTAACTTTTGTACGTCGTGCGCTTGCGGTTATTTTAATATGAAATTTATCGGCAATTTTCTAATCCGACAGAAAATTCATCGACAAACAGTTGACGAACGATGTTCCAATCGATGATAGTGATGACTCCAGAATGATAAAAGTTTGATCTCAACTTAGCCACCAGTTGAGAGGGGAATTGGTTGAATTTCTCTAGGCAAACCTCGACGTGTTTGCTAGAGCTCACTCTAATATGTATGGGATCTCACCGGACATCGCGAGCCATGCATTGAATATTTACCCACGGCATGTCCCGATCAAACAGAAAAGGCGTGGTATGGATCCAGAGTGATCCACCGCACTGAAGGAAGAGGTAAATAAACTCATGTCAAACGAGTTTACTCGAGATTCATTACACTCGGAGTGGGTATCCAACCCAGTGCTTGTCAGGAAATCCAACGGAAAATGGAGAACTTGTGTGGACTACTCAGATCTAAATAAAGCCTTTCCTAAAGATAGCTTTTCGCTTCCCAGAATTAATCAACTTATAGATTCAACAGCCGAACATGAACTCTTATCTTTCATGGACGCATATTCCGTCTATCATCAAATACCGATGCACCTACCTAATCAGAAGCATACCAGCTTTGTCACCGATCTGGGACTCTATCACTATAAAGTGATGCCGTTCGGACTCAAAAACGCTGGGGCAACTTACCAAAGGCTTGTGAATCGAATGTTCGCTAACCAGATCGGGAAAACCATGGAGGTTTACGTAGACGATATGCTTGTCAAGTCACGGTTGTCCATCAATCATGTCAGAGACTTGGAAACAATGTTTAACATCATTCGACGGTACCGAATGAAGCTCAACCCATTGAAATGTCACTTTGAAGTCGCATCCTAAAAGTTCCTTGGATGCATTGTCAATGCTCGAGGAATCGAAGCCAATCCTTAGTAAATCTGGGCGATTTGGAATCTCGAGACTCCCAGAACCATAAAGCAAGCACAAAGCCTCGATGGGAAGGTGGCAACCTTGAGTAGATTTATCTCTAGATCCAAAGATAAGTGCATTCCCTTTTTAGATATGATCAGAAAAGTAAAGCAGAATTTCGAATGGACTGAAGAGTGTGAAGGCGCACTCAAAGCACTGGTTTAACATCAAGAGACGCCACATATTCTGTAAAAGCTAGTTGATCATGAAAGACTATATATCTACCTAGCGGTTTCAGCAAATTCGATTAGTACAGCACTACTTTGGGAAGAAGATCAGATCCAACGACAAGTCTATTACACCAGCAAGCGATTAACGAGGGCGGAGAGAAACTACCTGAAGTTGGAAAAGCTAGCTCTTTTCCTCATCATTGCCTCGAGAAAGCTCCATCCTTATTTCCAGGCTCATGCGATCACTGTCTACACTGACAAGTGGTTACAACAGGTCCTTACATGACCTGAGACGTTTGGAACATCGAGTTGAGTCAATTCGATATTGCTTATAAACCAAGGCGAGCCATTAAAGGACAATTTCTGGAAGACTTTATAACCGAGTTCACTATATCGAAGGACTTGCCCGAAACCGTTGAATCTCCCAAACACATATGGAAGACGACAACTGCAAAGACGTTGGAGTAGTACTCGAAACTCCCGAAGGTCAATCCATATGCTACGCTTTGAAATTTGATTTCTGCGCAACTAACAATGAGGCCGAGTACGAAGCTTTACTCGTTGGAGTTAGACTTGCCAAAGACTTAGGGATTATTGTTGTGGAGGTTCATTATTACTTGCAACTGGTCATATTCCAAGTTCGGTGAGAATATCAAGCTAGGGACCAAAGGCTGGCTGCTTATCTCACTTGGTTTCAGGACGTATTGAATTAGTTCGACTACTATGCCATCTACTGCAAACCCCGAAAGCACAATCAGAAAGACGATTCTTCAGCAAAGCTAGCCAGCACCGGTGAAGCATAGCAAATGGGGCTCATCCCCATTGAGACAATTATTACTTCGAGTATCGATCAAATAGAGACAGACTGGGTGTATGAAGCAACACCTGAGAAGGAGTCATGGATGACCCTATTCAAAAATTATCTTAAGCACGGAGCTTTGCCAGAGCACCAAAGTGAGAAAAGATAGGTTCTCCTAAAATCTTTGCAATTCATTATCTGGAATGGAGTCATGTACAAGAGGGGACACTCTATTCCTTTACTCTGGTGTATCGCCCACGACGTGATCAAACGAGTGTTACATGATATGCACGAGGGAGAATGCGACGATCACCCTAGAGGGCAAGCCCTTGCTAAGAAGATACTTTGATATGGATATTACTGGCTGGCAGCGAACCAAGCGCGTCGGACTATGCCAAGAAATGTGACAAATGTCAGAAGCGTGCTAGAATCCAAGAGCCATGCCTGTTGAAGTCACCTAGATGGTCAGTCCAAGATCAACGCCACAAGGGGCATCTATATAATTGGATCTTTACCTCTGGCTAAAGGTGGTGCGAAATACGTCATCGTTGTAGTTGACTACTTTACTAAATGGACGAAAGCCAAATGCCTTGCTACCATCACGGCGAAGAAAGTGATCAACTTTGTTGTACGCAACATTATCTGTCGTTTTGGCCTCCCGCATATAATCATCACTGATAACAGAGCCCAATTCGACAGTGTTGAGTTCAAAAATTTATTTCAATGTTTCCATATCCAAAAGAAGTACTCGGCAGTTGCTCACCCTTAAGAAAATGGACAATTCGTAGCTGTTAACAAAGTTATCGAGTCCATTCAGAAAAAAAGACTGAAGAAGGATGGAGGCAGATGGGTCGATGAACTTCCCATGGTCATATGGGCATATCGAATTACCCACAAATCTAGACCGGCCACACTCCATTTTAACTTTCCTACGGCTTTGAGGTCGTCATTCCAGTTGAATTAGAAGTACCTTCTCACTGTGTAACATATTATGATCCAAAGACGAACGCCATATTACTTGCTGAATGTTTCGATTTATTGTATGAGAAGTGTGAAGGGGCTGATTTGAGGGCAGCCGCATACCGCAGTCGAGTTTCCCAATTGTACAATGCTAAGGTCCAACCCAAAACCTTTGAACTTGGCAATCCTATACTCAAGAGAATCTGTCAGGTCCCTTTACATATGAAACTGACATGGGAAGGACCATATGTTATCGAAGGAGACATAGAGATAGCACTTTCAAACTATCAAATGTTCATGGTCTTACTTGACCAAGAGCATGGAACAGCGACAGTCTCCATCACTATCATACATAACATGACTTATTTATTCATTTAGTCTGCTTTCCCTTTGAAATTTTTTATGCATTTCGAAATTTGAACTTGTAATAAGGCAACTGAATTCGCTGTGCTTTCTTAACAATAAAATGCAAACTCGTAAAGCTAGAGTGGTGATTCTTGAAATGCGTCATGCGACCATCATGATACACAAAGGGCTAAATTCGGTCTTACGGTGGGACTTATTCAAATAAGGTGTGACTGTGATCCAATCGGTCACTCGCTAAGTGAAACCCCAAGCTCGGGGGCAAGCAACCACGCTAAAGCCAAAAGGATTGATACATGAAAATCCTCTAATGAAATCCGGCTCCCAAAGTGTGAATCAGAGTATGAGCTCCAAAACATGGCCTTGAGGAGGGTGGATCTGTCCACCCACGACTTCACTCGTATTCAACTTAAACTCCAGGAGTATGGATCCATCCATCCACGGCCTCATATTCATTTTTACAAGCTCGAGGAGGATGGACTCGTTCATCTACGACTTCGCTTGCCTAATCAGGGTGGATGTGATCCGACCGTCCACAACCCCGATCAACTCCTCGTTCCTGGAGTGTGAACGAGATCCTAATACTCAAAACAGATGTGACTAACCATCTGTCAACCGACTCTAGATTCTTGGTGCACAAACTGGAGTATAAACATTAAAATGGGTGTGGCTGAACACCCATCGACTGACTCTGGTCCCCAGAGCATGAACCGAAGTATAAACATGAATCGGGTGTGAACCGACTGCCCGCAAGATGACTCTAAGTCTCCAGAGCATGGACTGGAGTATAAACACAAAACGGGTATGATTGACTACCCACAAATCAATCTAAGTCCTTAGAGTACGGATATAATTTTGAGTATTAAATGGGTGTGACTGACCATCCATAAAGTAACTTAAGTTCTAGGGGTACGGATATAACTTCAAACATTAACAGGCGTGACCGATCCCCGGTGTAACAACCCGCATATTTTACGATTTTACATTTAAATATTTTATTTAAATACAACATCGTTAGTCGGATTAAAGTCCGAAAAGCTACTTTTTGCAAACAGCCGAATTAGAACTTGAGACCACTTCCATTGAGTTCAAAATACCGCTTGCGGCCTTTTTAAGTATAAACATCGATATGTTTTGAGTTGGGTAGAATTTTGATGTTTTCACTTTGGGCTTTGGGTTTGGGTTTAGGTTTTAGCCCACCAACCCAACTCATCTTATATCCTAACTCCACCCCCTCTCCTCTTCGTTCATTCTATTATTTTCCTAACACTTCATGTTTATAAAAAATGGGGGAAGCGATTGGAAACTAAAATCCTAAGCCCTAGTTTCTTTTGCAAATTCAAGTTCTAACTCCAAAATCAAAGAGAAGCTTAGGTAAGCATCATCTTCTTCTTCTCCATCTCAATCTCTCTTCAATTTCAGAAATCTCCTATAACCTAACTTAGGAAATATTTGCTTATGATCTTAGATTGAAGTTTTTAGAGTTGAAATTGAAGAGTAGTTGACCTTCCTTTTGTTTTCAAGCTTCTCCTTCATTGTTTTTGAGTAAAAGGTGAGTTTTTGAACTCACATCTATGTCTATAACTTTCTTCGTTGTTAGGTATGAATTCCTAACATCAATTCTTGTTCATTAGTTTTGGATTGAATTGGTTTTGTGACAATTTTTGGTGTTTTGAAATCGAAATCTTTAACAAATGCTATCTTTGATGTTTGAACATGCTTTGGTGGTGTATTGAAGAGCCTATAGGGCAGGGTTGCCAATTGGCGTAAACCCCTAGTGCCCATTGCTTGTCCAATCGTCATTTGTTAGATTTTTTTCCCTTGGAAGGGCCAGGCTGAATGTGCTTTAGAAGCAGGTTCAGACGACTGGACCAGGAGGTCAATCGACTGAACCATGGGACAGAAAATTCCTAGTCCCTGTATCAGTCGATTGAACTCTGAGTTTAGTTGATAGAGCCTGGAAACTGAGTGTTTCCAAGAATGTGTCTGTTGACTGAACTCTGAGTTCAGTCGACTGAACCTAGAAACAAAGAGTTTTCAGGCATTGAATCAGTCGACTGACTTCAGAGTCCAGTTGACTGAATCTGGGAAACTGCATTTTTGCCTAACTTAGCAGTTTTTGTGTGGTTTTCAAATTTTAATCGATTCATGTTGATCTGATTTGTTGTTATCATTTATTATCGACTTTGATGGCTTCTTCTCCAGGATTTTTGGGAATATCCATCTTGATGGATTCGGTATCGATTTCTATGGATTTGATTCACTTCTTCGAATGTGAATTTTGGTGATTGATTGTTTTTACAATCATTTTTTATATTTGTCACTTTAAAAATACAAAGGTTTCTATACTAGTAGTAAATATTCAAACTCTTTCACAAAGATGATTCAACTCTATTTTCAATATCAAACTCGTTTATAAAACCATTTCCCAATCTACTAGTATATACAAACCTTTACCTCATATGTTCGAGAAATCCAATTAAATGACTTAGCAAAACAAGTGGTATGAAACGCTTGCATTTACTTTGTCAGTTTATTCTTAGAGTTCATAACTCTTGTGACAATTTTCGAGTGGAGATCTACAATTTGTTCATAAATATTTAAGTTAAGCTAGTGGTCATGGGACATGAAGCTAAACTCATTTATTTACTAGCTTAGTGTAATTGACACTTCTTGATGATCAATGATGATCATTTTGTGGTTTAGACTAGCAATGTGCGATGTCTCTTTGTCTGCGAGGGAGACTAAACCCTGTTTCTATGGAGGTTCGGCTCAATATTTGTAGGGTAGCGACTCATGGTCTTCGAGCTGTTTGTGAAGCCTTGCCTCAAAATTAATGGTTAGCAACCATGGAATAGCGTTCCGTTTGTGATACGCGTGTTGGAGAGTTTTCATGCTCCCGTTTTGTGATAGGCCTCCCCCTTTTGTGACTTCTGGATTTCTAGTTGGTGATTTCTAGAATTTGTGTTTCACCTCTTTTTGCGATTGACATTGATATATTTGTCAATATTTGTGGTATGGTGAATAAAATAAAGAATATGATATTCTTCTCCGTGTTTTGAGATTTCTTAAGATATTGTATGATTTTTGTTGTTATTTAATGTATACTTGTCATAGTATGACATTATTGTTATCATATGTTCTTGTCATATCTCTTACTCTATCTCATTTTATCTGATATTTATAGCTAGACCGATCTGTTTATTATTTTCCTATTAAATAATACTCGGGTCAGACCAAGATATTACAGGTGCTTCTGCTTGACTCCTCATCTGGGAACATTATCTGACTTTTGGCTAACTACTCTAGTTTAGTAGTTTTTATTATTATACATTCGAGATAGAGACTCCTTGATGTATGCATGTTCTTTTGTCTAGCACTTGTACATATTCTTTTGTGATATTATGGATCTTATTTGACCACTACTCTGATGTACACTTCTATGTGTTATATTCATATATGTTTCCACCTTTGTGATATGGATATCTATGACTAATTTGCGTTATGCTTATTTCTATATTTGTTTCTGAAGAACATATAGCCACTGTGTAATAGCTTTGAGTTTGTATCGTTATGTTGGATTTCCTCTTGAAATGAAATGCATGTTATACTATCTGACATATCGGTGCTCGCACAAAGCAAGTACACGGATGGTCGCTCCTCAACGGCCTTATTCTTTGGACTAGTTGACGGCAGTACCTCGTAGTGTCCTTGGCTAGAGTGAGTATAGAGGTGAAGTGTCATAGCTTGGTATTAGAGCCAAACTTAGAAACAATGTAGAGTAGTCTAGCAAGGATCATTGTCCTAAGTCCTTCTTAGGAGTCATGCCTTAGGATTTAATTCGAGTCTTCATACCGTTTTATCATATTTTCTTTTACGTTGCCTTGTTTTATCAATCAAGATTTGTTTGATATTCATTCTGAGAATAACTTTTATTCTTCTTTCTTTCTTAAAGAAGAGAAATTGTTAGACCAGGCCGTCCCAACGCCGGTCAATCTAGTGCTACTCCTCAGGATGGAGTATTTATGTCTTCCCAACAGCTTCTAAATCTTGTAAAGAATGCTCAGGCTGTCGGAACCATACCAAAGCCTACTCATCCTAAATCTGGGTTTGCACGTTTGTGTAGCGATTATACCAATTTGGATGGAAAGCCATTCAGGGGTTCCGAGAGCATTATAGAAGTCCAAGCTTGGCTTTGATCACACGACCGCATCTTTTCTCGCATGAATCTTGTTGATCTCCATCGATTTCAAGTGGCTTCTAGCGTCCTCCAAGAAAGAGAATTAGATTGGTATGAGCTTTTGATTTCGAAGATTATCGAAGTGGATCTTACTTGGGAGCAATTCCGGGAAAGATTTGAATTGAAGTTTGTACCAGAAGCTGAAAAAGTGACTTTGGCCTGTCGTTATATTGACCTTGTTCAAGGTGAATCTTCTGTGGCAGATTATGTCACATCTTTTGAATCTCTTTCAAAGTATGGGGTCGAGTATATAAATACCCCATTGAAGAAAAATCAAAGGTTTATCTATGGCTTGAATAAGAATCTCAAAAAGCCTTTACTTCTGAAACTGGAAGTTTCTTTTGATCAACTTGTTGATATCGCTCTTCGACTTGAACAGGCAGATAAAGAGAGTGGTATTGAAGTTGGAAGTGCCAAACTGAACTACAACAACAACAACAACAAGAGGACTAATAAGTTCAAAGGTCCTTATCCCAACAAGAAAGGGAAGCAAGCAATTCTGGTAGCAAAGACTTCTACCTCTAGTGGTAGGCAATGCTACAATTGTTGTCCTAAGGACCATTATGCAAATAAGTGTTCAAAGCCCCTTGCTTGTCGCTATTGTAAAATTTTAGGTCATTATGTATCTGCATGTCCCAAACTTCAAAGTAAGAACGAGGGAAAGCTAAATGTTGTGCAAACCCCTAGTAACACTTCTCGAGGTCAAGGTATTTCTCATTCTATCCTTAATGGCGTTATTATGTTTCGTGATCATTCTATTTGAGTTCTTTTTGATACGGGTGCATCCCATTCTTTTATATCAAAAGAACTTGTTGATACTTTTTCTTTAAGTGCAATGACTTTGATGACTTCTTTGAGAATTGCGAATCCGGTTGGTGGATCCGCAACACTCAGTTTGCTTTGTAGTGATGTCGAGATTATTTTATGTGATTTTTCCTTCCGTGCTGATTTGCATGTCATGCGTTACTTAGGCTTCGGAATGATTTTGGGAATGGATTGGCTTAACCGTTATGAAGCCCACATCCTATGTCCTAAGCGGACTATCCATCTTCGACATCCTCAATCTGTTAAGCAGATTTCTATTGTTCTTAAAGATTCAGATTCCAATTCGCAGCATCCTTATATTCTCTAAACCCTCAGGATGACGATAATGATGATGAGGAAGATGTCATTATTCTCATTCACATTGTTTGTGAATTTTCCGACATATGAGCCCGTTTTAGGATTACCACCTAAGCGAGCAATTAAGTTCAGAATTAATCTAATCCTTGGAGCTCTACCTATCACTCTTCCTCCTTATCATATGTCCCATAAGGAAAATGATGAGATGCGTAAACACTTATCCGAATTGGAAGAGAAGCAATTTATTCGTTCTAGTTCCTCTCCTTGGGGAGCTTCAGCCATTTTTGTGAAGAAATCTGATGGTACACTTAGACTTTGCGTTGACTACCGCAAGCTTAATGATCTTACCATTAAGAATAAATATCCTTTACCTCGGATTGATGATTTATTTGACCAACTTAGCGGTGCTAGAGACTTTTCACGGTTAGACTTAGCAACCGGATTTCATCAGCTTCGTATTGCAGAGGATAACATTCCTTTGACATCGTTCTGTACTCGTTATGGATCATATGAATGGCATGTTATGCCTTTTTGTTTAACAAATGCTCCAGCTTATTTTGTTGACCTTATGAATCGAGTTTTCAAAGACTTCCTCGACCGATTTTTTCTCATCTTTATAGATGATATTCTTGTTTATTCTAAAACCGAGGAAGAGCATGAAAAGCATCTTCGGATTGTGTTGGAAACTCCTAGGAGCAATCAATTTAAAGCAAAATTTTCTAAGTGCCACTTTTGGCAATCTCGTGTGAAATTTCTTGGACATATTATTTCTGAATCCGAAATTTCCATGGATCCTTCTAAGATTGAGGCAATTCAAAATTAGAAGAGACCGGAGAGTGTGACGGAAATTCATAGCTTTCTTGGATTGGCGGGTTAATACCGTCGTTTTATAAAAGACTTTTCTAAAATTTCCGTGTCTCTTACTAGTTTGACAAAGAAGGAAGTTAAGTACACTTGGTCAAATAAATGTGAAGCTTCTTTCCAAAGATTAAAAGAACTCCTTTCTGATGCTCCTATTCTTATGATTCCCGAAGGGGACCAACACTACATTGTTTATACCTATGCTAGTCGTGTTGGTTTGGGAGCTGTTCTCATGCAAAGGGAACGTATTATTGCTTATGCTTCTAGGCAATTAAAGTCTGTCGAGACTAGATATGCCACTCATGATTTAGAGCTCGCAGCTATTTTTTTTGCCCTACAAATTTGGCGTCATTATCTTTTGGGAGAGAAATTTTTTCTCTATACCGATCATAAATCTTTGAAGTATTAATTTTCTCAAAAGGAACTTAATTTTCGTCTACAACGTTGGCTCGAGTTCCTTGCATCTTATGATCTTGATATATTTTTATACTCCCGAAAAGGGAAATCGTGTTGCCGATGCCCTTAGCCGTAAGCAACAAACGATTGTTTCTATGATGATATCCGAATTGGAATGATCTCAAAACTTTGTCCACTTATAAGATTCGAGATTGCGAATTCAATTTATGTTCATCTCTTGTTCTATGTAGCCTTGAGGCTCATCCCTCTCTTTTAGACTGCATTCTTGAAGCTCAAAAGCTGGATCTCGAATTGGCTCTTCTTAGCCAAAGTTATAGGGATAAAATTGATATTGAAGGTTTGAAAGACTTTGATATTGATGCTCGTGGTGGCATTCGAAAATTTGGTAGACTTATCGTGCCAAATATTAGTGGTCTTCGTAAAGACATTTTAGAAGATTCTCATCGTTCTAAATTTACTATTCATCCCGGTTGTAGTAAAATGTACGCGGATATGAAGCGACTTTATTATTGGGATGGAATGAAATCTGATATTGATAACTTCATTAAGCGTTGCATAACTTGCCAACCCGTTAAGGCCGAGCATCAAAGGCCCGATGGGTTATTGTAACCTTTGGACATTCCAATTTGGAAGTGGGATCAAGTCTCCATGGACTTTATAGACGGTCTTCCCCGTTCTCATTCGGGTTATGATAGCCTACGGGTGATAGTTAAAAGACTCACAAAATCCACCCATTTTATTTTCGTTCGGTCTAATCGGACCGTACTTCTTATGGCCAAACTCTATGTTAGAGAAATTGATAAATTGCATGGAGTTCCTACTTCTATCGTTATCGATCGTGATCCATTATTTACTAGTGGATTTTGGAAGAGTCTTTAAAAAGCTTTGGGAATGAAGCTTAATTTTAGCACCGCTTATCATCCTCAGTCCGATGGACAAATTGAGCCTGTGAATCAAACTCTTGATGATCTTCTTCGTTCATGTGTTCTTGATTTTGGTGGAAGTTAGGAAGGTCATATTCACTTGTTGAGTTTTCCTATAATAATGGCTTCCAATCTAGTATTGGTATGGCACCTTTCGAGACACTCTATGGAAGGCCATGTTGATCTCCTTCTTGTTGGCTTGAGGCTAGTTTTAGGTCCAGATTTTATTCGTCATTCCACAGAAAAGATTGACCTTATTGGCCATAGGATGAAAGAAGTCTAAAGTAGACAAAAATCCTATGCCGATAACCGAAGAAGGAAATTAGAATTTTATGTGGGAGATTTGGTGTTTATTCGTGTTCCACCTATGAAGGGTGTTGTGCGTTTCAGTCGATCGAGAAAGTTAGCGCCTCGATATATTTGTCCATTTCCCATCACCGAACGTATTGGTTCTGTGGCTTATCGTCTTTTATTACCGGCTCAATTTTATGCTATTCAGGACGTGTTTCATGTTTCTCAATTACGAAAATGCCTTTGAGATTCCGATTCTATTCTTGAGCCCAGTGTTGTGGATGAAATTAAAGTTTCGCCTAATTTAACTTATGAGCAACATCCTATTCATATCATTGCTACGGAGGTCAAATGCCTTCGAAATAAAGATGTCCCGCTTGTAAAAGTTCAATGGTCCTCTAATCCTAAGGATTGTTCTTGGGAATCTAGAGAACACATCGAGCGAACACATCCGGACTTACTCTCTCGTGCTCCTTAGAGGTGAACTTCTTATTTCAAATTTTCTTTTGTGTTGATATGCTTTTATGGTTGTTATTTTTTATTTTCTTCTTAAGAATTGTGAGGACGTAATTTCTTTAAGGAGGAGAGTCTATAACAACCCGCATATTTTACGATTGTATATTTAAATATAGCATCATTAGTCGGATTAAAATTCAAAATGCTACTTTTGCAAACAGCTGAATTAGAACTCAAGACCACTCCATTGAGTTCAAATGTCGTTTGCAACCTTTTTAAGTATAAACATCGATATGTTTGGAGTTGAGTAGAATTTTGATGTTTTCACTTAGGGCTTTGGGTTTGGGTTTGGGTTTGGGTTTGGGTTTGGGTTTCAGCCCACTAACCCAACTCGTCATCTATCTTAACTCCACCCCCTCTCCTCTTCATTCATTCTATTATTTTCCTAACACTTCAAGCTTTAGCAAAATGGGGGAAGAGATTGGAAACTAAAATCCTAAACCCTAGTTTCTTTTGCAAATTCAAGTTCTAGCTCCAAAATCAAAGAGAAGCTTAGGTAAGCATCATCTTCTTCTTTTCCATCTCAATCTCTCTCCAATTTCAGAAATCTCCTATAACCTAACTATTATGAAATAACACAAATACTATTGATTCAATGCTCAGCCTATTCACCTGGATATCGTCCCATTAACCACCTGATTTATTTGAGTTTTACTGTAGCGTATCAATGTATCTGTTTTTTTAAAAACTGCTTCTTCCCAAACTTGTATTCTTGACTTTATCTTGTTTCTGATGTCAATCAATAATCAATGGATATTTTTTCGAGATTTATATATTCTTGAAAAGTAGATTACATGGTATCAGAGCAAGGTTTATCAATATAAAGTTTATCATATTTCAATTCAGATCTATCAGATCTAGGGCTTTCTTAAGTTTCACCATGACTGAAAATAAAAGCTCAGCGGTGATTGATGTATTACCAATCATGTCAAAAATAAAAGATTGGAAGCTAACTAACTCAAATTATCTAGAGTGGAGTAAAACGATTCGACTGTATCTCCGCAGTATAGATAAAGATGATTATCTGATTAAGGATCCTCCAACAACATAGGAATCTAATGATCTGATTTGGTTAAGAGAAGATGCTAGATTATTCTTACAAATACGAAATTCAATTGATAATGAAGTGATCAATTTGATTAACCATTGTGAATTTGTAAAGGAGCTGATGGAGTATGTTGAATTTCTTTACTCTGGTAAAGGAAATTTAACTCGGATGTTTAATGTATGTAAAGCTTTTTACAGAGCAGAGAAAAGAAATCAAACTCTCACTAAATATTTCATGAGTTTTAAACAAACATATGAAGAATTGAATGAGTTGTTACCTATGAGTACTGAAATCAAGATTCAACAACAACAAAGGGAACAGATGGCTATAATGAGCTTTCTTGCTGGATTAACATCAGAATTTGATTCAGCTAAATCACAAATCTTGTCTGGATCGTCAATCTCTTCACTTCAAGAAGTTTTTAGCCGCATACTTCGAACTGAGAATTCATCTACTTCATCTAATAACCATGTTAGTAATAGTGCCTTGATTAGTTCAAGTAATAATCCTACTGCTTATCACAATTCATTGAAACCACCACCAGATTTCAGGCCACCATGTGTCACGACCCGACTTTCTACTCCCAGAAAATCGCATCATGAATTAAGAGAGAAAGGGATAGAAGAAGAAAAGAAAGAAGAGAAAGAAGAAACAACACAAGAATCTCAACAGCGGAACGAATAAATTATATTAATAACATAAATATTACATAGTTTACAACAATATCAGAGTACACCGATATACAACACATACTAGACAGTTATAAACTCCTGTCTAGATATACAACTCAATACAACTCAAAGACAACAACTCAGAGAACACACAGCGGAAAACTCTATATATATCTACACGCGGAAGCCTCCTGCTCCATTACTCCTCCATAATTCGTCAAAGCTAATCCTGAATCCTAACCTGAATTCCCTTGACTACTCATAAAAATTTGAGTACCCAAGAGTTTATGAAAAACAAAAATAAACTCCGGGTCAGACATGGGTCTGGTGTGAGTAACAGGATAAAGTTGCTTAACTTTCAAAAACCTTTTGAAAAGAAAAGTATCACGTAAGACTTCCGACAGATAAACATGGAAAAGTTTTTACCTTACGCTAACCAAAACATTTGATAGGAAATCCGATGATATTATAATAGTGTCTAGGGTTTTCAAATAAATAAGAAATAGTCGAAATTGTTACATGATTAAATTCCAGCTACTAGCCACAAAAGTGGGTAATAAAATCAAAACCGTTGGCACTTATTGGATTGTGGATTCCATATAATGGCATGGCTACTGGGGTACCGCCCGTCACAGTACGTGGCCTAGATCACTGTACCGAGGAGCCACCCTAACTCCCCTGCAACACAAGACCGGACCCGTTCCTTACTGAACAGTTCTGAACAAGACAACCCCGGCAGTTGTTGCAATCAACTGCCCCACACAGCCGAATATAAAGGGACTTCTAGACAAGGGTAAATCTTGCTCTCCAGTGGAAGCTACCCACGAAGCCTTGCTGCACCTCCACTGTTTTAGCCATTCCCGGTTGATGAGGCTTGAGGTTACGATTACCTTTATAGGACATATCACTTAGAATGCTCATCGTCCACCCGACGATGTGCTGAAAGCATTCAATCCATACAAGTTCGTTCCGGGTTCGAACGAAACCGAAGGCATTATCTCGTTACACTCATTTTGGAATCACCCTCAAAGTTAACGACAATAACCCTTGCACTCTAAACCTACCTCTCGAATCTATAAGAACTAATTCCATCAACTCATTACGGAATCACCCACAGAGTTATACTGACTCATAGTCCTTACACCTCGAGTCTTCACAAAGCTCCATTTTGATTCACGACCTAACGTTATTTGGAATCGATGTGGTTTTCGGATATCCAAATATGGAAACCCGATCCCGGTCTCATCGAAAACCAAAGCGTGTCTTTTAAGGTCCAAGTTGTTTTAAAGGTTTTAAAATAATTCAATTACGGTATCTATATACACACAGATAGATAACTTATAAATCACAACTGATAATCAATCATTATCAATAACAGGTAATTCACATCATCAATATCATATATCATCATCACAATAGATAACCTATGTTATCATTACAATACAACCAAGCATCCATACCACACAATATTATTTATCTCATTACTGAGATTTCAAAACATCCAAGTCAATCAACGACATCCATTCATACATAAGCAAAGATTTACTCATACAATAATATAATTAATTTAAAATGAATTAAATTAACTATCTCTATCACTAATTAATTTAAAATGAACTAAATTAATTACTCCGTCTTTAATTAATTTAAAATAAATTAAATTAATTACTTCACCTATATAAACCTTGCTTATCCAATCATTTAATTGATTACAATTAATTAATCAATCATAAATTACTTTAATTAATCACTCTTGATTAATTATCCTTAATTACATTTATGTAATTATCCTTAATTAATTTCACACAATTTAATTATCCTCAGTAAACAGTAATTAACCTTTAATTACTTCAATTAATTAATTAATCATAATTAATTATCCTAATCCTTAATTAATTACCTTTAATTATCTATTATTGATTAATTAATCATAATTAATCAACTTAATTACATCATTAATTAAAATAATTAATGATCCTAATTGATCCTCGAATTAATTACTCTAAGTAATTAACTAACTCAATTACACTATTTAACCAAACTAATTATCCTTAAATTAATTTCTTAATTAATTTCTTGATTAATTACTAAATAATTAATCCAAATTATATCATACTTAAACATCTTCACTTAATTACAAACATGTAATTATTTAACAATTACTTAACTAAGTAAATTCCAAATCATTAATTACATAAAGTAATTATTCATAAAACTCAAGTGTTTATAATTAATTAAACTTAATTAATTAAATTAAACAATCTCACTAAATTAAATTAATTACATTAAGTAATTAATTTCCTAATTACTTTATCAAGTAATTACTCTTTAACCATTTACAATTGATTATTATTAAATTAATTAATCTAATTAATTATAAAAATTAACTGCATTAATTAATGGTTAAATAATCATGGTTAATGTCCTTCATTAACCATTCTTAAATTATTTTATAAAGTAATTAACCTAAATTAATTACCATTTAAATTATCTTCATTCATTCATTAATTAAGATTAATTATTAAATTAACCTTAATTAAAAACTTAATTACATAACTATTATTCATTTATCATTAATTAATAACTTAATTAATGATCTTAATTTCAAATTGATTAATCATTAATCAATTATTAATTCCAAATTTAATCAACTAATTAAATAAATTAATCTTAATCACTTTGTTAATTAAATTCTAAAACATAAATCCAAATTTAAATTTCAAAAACATAACTTAATTATGTTTAAAACAATTTAATTCATAACTAAGTATTTTTGAAATTACCTTTAAATCTCAATTTAAATTCAAGTTTAAAACAGAATAATTTTAAACTTATCAAAGTTTTAAATAAATTTTAAAACTTTTTAAATTGCAAATCAAACTAATGCTAAGGAAATTTTTAAAGTTAAAGTCATTTCAAAACTTTCAATAATTTAAATTTCCATTTTAATTTGAAACTGCAAATTTTAAATCTTCTTTAAAATTTAAAACTGCACTTCAAATTTTAAATTTTGAATTTCCAGATTTAAATAACTTTAAATCTACTCACATTTTTAAAATCTTATTATTAAAATGTTTAAAATATCTTATCAACATGATATAGTTAATAAAGTTAAGTTTTTAAAACTTAAGTTTCTGTTTTAAAAACTGGAATTTAAAATCAAATGAGAATTCTCAACTTACATTTAAATTTGAACTTAAATTTTACTCAAAACCATAACTACAGATTTAAAAAGGTTTAAACCTAGATTTGCAGGAAACAGAAAACAGGTTTCAATTCAAACCTGGAATTTAAATTCAAATTAGTAGTTCAAACTTAAATTAAAATTTTAAACCTAAACCTTATTTAAAATCATAACTACAGATTTTTAAATTTTGACAAAACAGATTTTAAAAAGGTTTAAAAACCCAAATTTTTAAAAAAAACACAGTTTAACTGTGTAATCTGCAACTACAGGTCAACCCGAGAAACTAAACTTTTACTTCGGGTTTTCTTCCCCTTTACTTCGAGTCAAAGCTTCCTTTCTTCGAGTTGTTTCACTACTTACTTCGAGCCAATTTCCATTTTCCCTCATCTCCCATGAAACAACCCCAAATCCAAAAGTTCATCAAAGAACTCATCACCGCCCCCTCTTCCAACATCTCAGATGATCCACTACCAATCAATACCCCTCAAACCCCTAACATTATCACCAAAACGAACAGAAATCGAAGCATTCAAAAATTTACTCAGGAACCCCAAATTCCATACCTGGAAATTTATACAGGTTCAACTCAAACCTGTCAACGGCCGCCATTTTCACCTCCGACCATCTTGATCACCACCTCTCCGGCCTCGCACTCCTCTACACACCAACTACTCATACACCGAAAACAAGAACACTCGATCCACTCTCCCACTTTCATTGTCCCAATCTTTAACCCCTTGTTCAAACTAGGGTTCAAACCAAAAACTGCCCAACTGCAATCAATCTTGTAATTATAATACTCATTTCAGATTTTTCTATGAATTTATGTTCCTTTTACTATAACACAGAAGAATTTTATTATTTCTCATGTATCAGATTACAAGAATTTTCACTAGTTCATATTTTTGTTCCAGACCAAACAGTAAATCAAATATACACCTAAAAATATTCATACTTGATTCAAAAAAACATTTTCCAGTAAATGCTTTTTAATTTCTGAAACTGGATATAAGAATTAATATGATTTGCTTTTGATCAAGATCAACGTATAATGGAATTTCATGTGTTTACAGAGATAATACCCTGTATTTAACTCACCTAAAAACATAAAACTTAACTTAAGAAAAATAAAAACACATTACTTTATAAATTTGAATTCTAATTTCTGAGAAGCAAACTTCTTTTGATTTTTTTCTAGCACCCAAATACTATCTCAAACTAGATTAATTATAGGGGATTCTTATATTGGAAGATGGTCTGGGTATACTTACAGAATATAACCAACATGCATACACAAGCACAATTACATCAGACATATAACATAGTTTATCTTAAGCAACCTGATTTCCAGTTTGAAAAAAAAAATTAAATGTTACTCACCTATAAATGCAGACCCCAGTTGTATTTTGAATTTGCAGAATACCAAAAAATGCAGGCTTTAAAATAAAAATGCAGGTGCTTTCTCTGTTATACTTCCATTTCTTTCCATGACCAAGATGCTTGCATGCAGGTGTTTAGATGAACTTGTATATGCTTGAACTTGAAGCTTTGAAAAACAGAGATGCCCTCAAAACTGAAATGCTTTGAAAAGTTTGAGATGCTTTGAAAACTAGGGCCTCTGGGATTTGGAATTGCTATGAACACTCTGATTAATTTGCATGCATTTAGAAATTGAGGCAAATATGAGGATTGAAAACTTGCATGCACTATTGAAAACATGCTACAGATTTTTGATAAAGAGGAGGTGGAATATGCAGGTTTGGAAATGCAGATTTGCCATTTTGGTTTGTACAGGGATTTGAATATGCAGGCTTAATTTTTGAAGAGGTGATCAAGATTTGGTGTTGAATATGTAGGAATTACTGATTTTAGAGGTGATGTGTTTGATTAAGGAAAATGAAAATGCAACATGAATGAAGATGCAAACTAATGTAGATGTATTTTAGATTTAATAAAAGAAAAGAAAATTTGAAACTAAATTTTTAACACTTGTCAATTTAACAACACTTGTCAATTTGAATTCACATGAATCTAACACATGTTTTCTTCTTTAAAATAGTTAATACTAATTTCAAATTAATGTATATGTTAACTTAGTTAAGTTGTTAGTTTATATTTAAACATGTGTACAAATTTACAAATGGAAATAAAAACAAATCAGGTTAATAAATGAACTTATACATATCAAAAATTAAGACAAACAAACAATATAAAATTTTATACTTTTAAATTTAAATTCAACTAAATTCAAAATCAAATATTTTTCCAATCAAATTATACATATAAATTCAATTTGAAATAAACATTACAAATCTAATTCAAAGCTTATTTAAAAAGTCAATACAATATTAATATTATTTTTATAAATCTCTTTTTATTAAATTAAAATCATTTTTCAAGAAATTATATTTCTATTAAATAAATAATCCATTTTATCAAGTCATGAAATCAATTTGTCGAATTTATTCTAAATTTAAAACAATGCCAATTTATTTAAAATATGAACCATATATTTATATTGTAAACAGAAATCAATTTATATCACTTAAAAGATAAAATAACCAATTTAAATAATTATTGAAGAAGATTATTAAATTTATTTGAATAATTATCACAGATTATCAATATCAATTTAATTTTAGCTACAGATTATTAAATTGATATTGTTAAAAATTCCGGGATGTTACACCATGGAACTCCTTACAACGACCAGAATCATGGAGACCTCCACCAACACAACCATGGAGACCTCAAAGAAATGTGTGGAGACCAAATAATAAAATCTGTTCATATTGCAAGAAGCCAGGCCACTTAATTTCTGAATGTAGAAAACTTCAATACAATAATCAAAGAAATCAAGAAGCTTTTAATTCTAATAAAACAGTGCTCATGACTGCTGAGGAATTTGATAAATAGTCAAAGTATCAAGAATTATTGAAAAAGCCATCTAGTGCCTCTTCATCATCTGTATCAGTATCCACCCTAGCTAATACAGATAAGCAGACATCTAAATGGGTTATTGATTCGGGAGCAACTGATCATGTGTCAAGTAACTCTAGATTATTTACAGATCTTAAGATGTATGAACATGGTCAAGTTGTTATTTTGGCAGATGGATCTCAGTCTAATGTCCAAGGTACCGGTAATATAAACATTTCGCCACCATTAAAACCTGCGTTATTCATACCATCATTATCTTATAACTTGCTGTCTGTCAGTCAACTAACCAAGAGTATGAATTGTAGCATATCTTTCTTCCCTGAAAAATGTGTCTTTCAGGATCTTATGACAAGGCAAACTATTGGTAAAGGATATGAATTTGGTGGTCTCTATATTCTGGACACTTTACCAGTAGCATGTTCTAGTGTAGATTCAGCTATCAGAGTTCATCAGCAACTTGTTCATCCCTCTCTTACTCTATTCAAACACTTATGCCCTCAATACAATTACATTTCTACTCTTAATTGTGAACCATGTCAATATGCTAAACTTCATCGTAGTAGTTCTAAACCTAGAATAAATAAACGTGCAAGTGCATCATTTGAACTTGTACATTCAGATATTTGGGGACCATCATTTACTGTATCTAAATCTGGTTTTAAATACTTTGTAACTTTTGTAGACGATTATTCTCGTGTTACATGGTTATTTCTAATGAAGCAGAGATCTGAAGTGTTTTCTATTTTCTGTTATTTTCATACTGAAATTCAAAATCAGTTCAAGATAAATATTCAAACTCTAAGGAGTGATAATGCTAGAGAGTACACATCTCATACTTTTAACACATATTTAACTCAGCATGGTAGGTTGCATGAGACTTCATGTGTTGATACTGCATCTCAGAATGGGGTTGCTGAGAGAAAGAATCGTCATCTACACGAAACCACTCATGCATTGCTATTTCATATGAAGGTGCCAAAATCATTTTGGGCAGATGCTGTTTTAACAGCATGCTATCTTATTAACAGAATTCCATCTACAGTTCTTGACTTCGAGATTCCTTACAAAGTTTTATTCCCTAATAAAGAATTACATCCCATTAAACCAAGGGTATTTGGATGCATCTGTTATGTTAGAGATGTGAATCCTCGGCATGGTAAACTTGATCCAAAGTCCTTAAAATGTATCTTTGTTGGATATTCAAGATTACAAAAAGGATACAGATGCTTTTGCCCTAGCTTAAATAAGTATCTAATATCAATAGATGTAAATTTCATGGAGGATTTGCCATATTATCAGTCATCCAATTCATCAAGTCAGGAGGAGAATGATATATCATCAAGTTCACAAAGTCAGGAGGAGAATGATGATTTCTTAGTCTATTCTAAGCCACAACAAGAACCTGAGCCACCTAATAAATCAGAAATCAGACCCATATTTGATCCTAATCTTGATCTTCCTGTTGCTCTTAGAAAAGGAAGAAGGCAATGTACCTACCCTATAAACATATTCCCAATCATTCATATTCATTTATTACCTCGTTGGATTCTATTAGTATTCCCAAAACTGTTACTGAAGCTCTACCCAAACTAGAATGGAAGAAAGCTATGATAGAAGAAATGATGCTTTAGAACTGAATAATACTTGGGATCTAGTTACCTTGTCGGACTCAAAGAAGGCTATTGGATGTAGATGGATATACACAGTTAAAATGAATCCAAATGGGGCAGTAGCTAGATATAAAGCTCGACTTGTGGCTAAAGGTTATGCTCAAGTATATGGCATGGACTATTCAGAAACTTTCTCTCCTATTGCAAAGATTACTTCCATTAGACTGTGCATTGCTTTAGCTGCTAGATTTAATTGGAAACTTCACCAGTTAGATATAAAGAATGCATTGCTTCATGGTGACCTTAATGAGGAAATATACATGGTTCAACCACCTGGATTTATAGCTCAAGGAGAAGATAATATGGTATGTAAACTCAGAAAAACTCTCTATGGTTTAAAGCAAAGCCCAAGAGCCTGGTTTGGGAAATTTAGTCAAACACTTGAAAGATTTGGAATAAGCAAATGCAAGAGTGATCATTCAGTAATTCACAAAACATCTAAACAGGGTATAATCTTGTTAGTAGTGTATGTGGATGACATAGTAATAACTGGAAATGATGAAGAGGGAATCACCAGTCTCAAACAGTTTATTCATACTCATTTTCAAACCAAGGATCTAGGAGAGTTGAAATACTTCTTAGGTGTGGAAGTTATTAGAAGCAACAATGGTATCTTTCTGTGTCAAAGGAAATATATATTGGATCTATGAACAGAGACAAGGAAACTTGGTGTCAAGCCTCAAACTACTCCATTCATACCTAATCTTAAACTTTTGCCTGATGAAGAATTATTTGATAATCCAAAAGGATATAGAAGATTGGTGGGAAAATTGAACTATTTAACAATAACGAGACCTGATGTATCATTTGCAGTGAGTACAGTTAGTCAATATATGTCTACACTAAGAAAGCAACATTGGTTACTTCTTGAACATATTCTCGGATATTTGAAGGGAACCTCTGGACATGGTATTTTATATGCTAATCATGGTCATATGAAGCTGGAAAGCTTTGCTGATGCAGATTGGGCTGGATCAAAAGAAGACAGTAGATTTACTACCGGATTTTGTGTGTTTCTTGGAGGAAACTTGGTATCCTGGAAAAGCAAGAAGCAAAGTATAGTATCACGATCGAGTGCAGAATCTGAATATCGTGCTATGTCTAAAGCAGTGTGTGAAGTCATGTGGATTAAACGTTTGTTGAGAGAATGCAATTTAGAATTTGAACAACCTGTTAGACTATGGTGTGATAAAAAAGAAGCTGTTCATATTTCATCAAACCCAGTTTTCCACGAAAGAACAAAGCATATAAAAGTAGATTGTCATTTCATTCGAGATAAAATCCAAGATGGTGAAATTATAACTCAGCATATTCCAACGAAAGATCAACCAGCGGATTTTCTCACTAAAGCTGTGAATGGAGAACGAATGAAGTGCTTAAGTAACAAGTTGGGTTTGTTTGATATGTACAACCCTACTTGAGGAGGAGTATTAAGAAATAACACAAATACTATTGATTCAATGCTCAGCCCATTCACCTGGATATCAGCCCATTGACCACCTGATTTATTTGCATTTTACTATAGCGTATTAGTGTATCTATTTTTTTAAAACTGCTTCTTCCCAAACTTGTATTCTTGACTTTATCTTGTTTCTGATATCAA
Organism: Allium cepa; assembly: GCA_030765085.1. Lineage (NCBI taxonomy): Eukaryota > Viridiplantae > Streptophyta > Magnoliopsida > Asparagales > Amaryllidaceae > Allium > Allium cepa. The sequence continues at coordinate 876,190,933 of CM060932.1, read as the reverse complement.
TCAATAATCAATGGATATGTTTTTAAGATTTATATATGTTTGAAAAGTAGATTACACTAACTTAGGAAATATTTTCTTATGATCTTAGATTGGAGATTTTAGAGTTGAAATTGAAGAGTAGTTGACCTTCCTTTTGTTTTCAAGCTTCTCCTTCATTGTTTTTGAGTAAAAGATGGGTTTTTGAACTCACATCTGTGTCTATAACTTTATTTTTTGTTAGATATGAATTACTAACATCAATTTTTGTTCCTTTGTTTTGGATTGAATTGGTTTTATGAATATTCCAATTTTTGGTGTTTTGAAGTCAAAGTCTTTAAAAATCCTAGTTTTGATGTTTAAACATGCTTTGGTGGTGTATCGAAGAGCCTATAGGGTCGGGTTGCCGATTGGCATAAACCCCCAGTGCCCATTGCTAGTCCTATCGTCATTTGTTAGATTTTTGCCCTTGGAAGGGCTAGGCTGAATATGCTTCAGAAGTAGGTTCAGTCGACTGGACCAGGAGGTCAATTGACTAAACCAGGGGACAGAAAATACCTGGTCCCTGTATCAGTCGACTGAACTCTGAGTTCGGTCGATTGAACCTGGAAACCAAGTGTTTCCAGGCATGTGTCAGTCGACTGAACTCTGAGTTCAATCGACTGAACCTGGAAACAGAAAGTTTCCGGCATTGAATCAGTCGATTGACTTTAGAGTCCAATCGACTGAATCTGGGAAATTGCATTTTCGCCTAACTTAGGCAGTTTTTGTGTAGTTTTCAAAATTTAATTGAGTCGTGTTGATCTGATTTGTTGTTATCATTTATTATCGACTTTGATTACTTCTTCTTCGGGATTTTTGGGAATATCCATCTTGATGGATTCGGTATCGATTTCTATGGATTTGATTTACTTCTTCGAATGTGAAACTTGGTGATTTATTGTTTTTACAATCATTTTTGTGATTTGTCACTTTAAAAATAAAAAGGTTTCTATACTAGCAGTAAATATTCAAACTCTTTCACAAGGATGATTTCAACTCTATTTTCAATATCAAACTCGTTTATAAAACCGTTTTCCAATCTACTAGTATATACAAACCTTTACCTCGTTCATTCAAGAAATCCAATTAAACGACTTAGCAAAGCAAGTGGTATGAAACGCTTGCGTTTACTTTGTCGGTTAATTCTTAGACTTGTTCGATTGAAACTCTTGTGACAATTTTCGAGTGGAGATCTACAATTTGTTCGTAAATATTTAATTAAGCTAGTGGTTATGGGATATGAAGCTAAACTCATTTATTAACTAGCTTGGTGTAATTAACACTTCTTGGTGATCGATGATGATCATTTTGTGGTTTGGACTAGCAATATGCGATGTCTCTTTGTCTGCGAGGGAGAATAAACCCCATTTCTGTAGAGCTTCGGCTCAAAATTGGTAGGGTAGCGACCCATGGTCTTCGGGCCATTCGTGGAGCCTCGGCTCAAAATTGATGGTTAGCAATCATGGAGTAGCGTTCTGTTTGTGATACACGTTTTGGAGAGTTTTCATGCCCCCGTTTTGTGCTAGGCCTCCCCTTTTGTGATTTCTGGATTTCTAGTTGATGATTTCTAGAATTTATGTTTCACCTCTTTTTGTGATTGGCATTGATATATTTGTCAATATTTGTGGTATGGTGAATAAAATAAAGAATATGATATACTTTTCTGTGTTTTGAGATTTCTTGAGATATTGTATGATTTTTTTGTTATTTAATGTATATTTGTCACAGTATGGCATTATTGTTATCATATGTTTTTATCATATCCCTTATTCTATCTCATATTATCTGATATTTATAGCTAGAATGATCCGTTTATTATTTTCTTATTAAATAATACTCGGGTCAGACCGAGATGTTGCAGGTGCTTCTGCTTGATTCCTCATCTAGGAACATTATTTGACTTTTGGTTAACTACTCTAGTTTAGTATTGTTTGTTATTATACATTCGAGATAGAGACTCCTTGATGTATACATATTCTTTTGTCTGACGCTTGTACCTATTCTTTTGTGATATTGTGGATCTTATTTGACCACTACTCTGATATACACTTCTATGTGTTATATTCATATCCATTTTCTCCTTTGTGATATGGATATCTGTGACTGATTTGCGTTATGCTTATTTCTATATTTGTTTCTGGAGATCATATAGCCGCTATGTAGTAGCTTTGTGTTTTTATCGGTATGTCGGATTTCCTCTTGAAATGAAATGCATGTTATACTATCTGACATATCGGTGCTCGCATAAAGCAATTACACGGATGGTTGCTTCACAACAGCCTTATTCTTCGTGCTAGTTGACGGCATTACCTCGTAGTGTCCTTGGCTAGCGTGAGTACATAGGTAGGGCATCACACCCAGCATACAAGTTCAACCGCATAGTAAGGATGCAATTACCAACAAATGAGCGAATGTGATCCGATCACTCAAACTCATTTCACTTTAACTATGTTCCGACAAAGTTAAAGTTAAAATTATTGAAGGCGATGACGACCAACTACTTCAATTATTCATAGAACTGGGGGAATAGCTCAAGTACAAGCCGTTAACCAAGATAATGCAACGTTGGACTCAACTTAACGTTTAGTTATGACCCAAAGCCATGGCTACAGGACTTAACAACCGAACTCAAGTCCGATCCGGAGACTAAACCCTCACAAATACATTTAATGGAAATTCAAGTGCTAATACACTTAAACAAATGAACACAGAGCTATGCTGAAAACAAAAGGAGATTTTATGTCTACTATTCTTTGGAAAAAAGACAAGTATAAAAACTTATTCCAAGAACTTCTATAAGAAGAAGCCGAACAGCATCCATCATAGCCTGCAAAAAATTAAAAAAAATCCTATCCTATCTATCTACCAAAAGAAGGAATAGAAGAAATAGAAGGACGCATCTAGTCCTTCGACTTCTTCTTCTTCTTCGGCATTGACCCACTAGACCTGCTGCTCGGATGCCTCTTCGAGCCTTTGCCTTCTCGGCCACCTTTTGTTGGTTTGTCTTCGGCAGGGAGAATTACAGTGGTCTCTTCCTCCGAACTCACAGGGATCACAATACTTTCTGAATGCAGAGCCGGAGGAATGGTGGCACTTTCAGTGTAGGAAGACGAAGGAGGCACGCTAATATCGACGATTGTGCCACCAGGAGAAATCATACGCATAGGGGCCGGGCTGGGACCCGCCATATCACCTCCAACACTACTGACCCGCTGGTCTTGCTCTATTTCGGCTGTGATTTCTACATAATCTCATCATCCCTTTGTGCGCTAACGCCCGCTGGAATGCTGCTAGTCGGGCCCAAGGAGCTAGCTATATACACATCCTCACCTATATTGAAAGGCAGATCAATGATTGGGTCGCCTTGGTGGCCAAGGAGTGCTTCCATTATTTGTTCATCAAGAGCGCCCAGTTGATGTAGCGGCTGTTGTGGTCGTTGCCTCCGTCATAATAGCCTCCTATTCGTGATGCAATTATTCGGTTGCAGGAGGATCCGTTGGTGCAGCTTTTGCAACTGAATAAAGATAGGAAAAGATATTGGTGACATCTTTCGACAATGATCCTACATTTAGACAAATGGAAAAGGTGTTTAGAGTATCTTCCTTAGTTTGACTCACATACTGAGCCAATGTGCCTTCAAAAAGATGCCCAAGTACCGAAAATATAGGCGGCCTTTCAGGGTCTCGTACACCGGAATAGATGGAGGATCAATTATAGATGTAATCCCAGGTTAGGTTTCTAAGGGCATTTCAGAGCTTACTCCATGATGCTCGACTCTGGATCTTTTCCCAATGTCTAGGTACTTGGTAGTTAATTCTTCCTTTTCGAACAGAGCGATGGCATCATGAACAACTTTTGTCTTATCTCCAACTAGTATCGATTTTCAAGTTCAAAGTCATTAATAGTTGAAGTGTTGCGCTCTGCCTTCTCGTCCTCTACCAGGTGGTACCATGCATTGTATAATGGAATGGGTAGTCTTCGAGCCAGCCCAGGTTGCGGTGCTTTAAGACATTGTCATTATGTGTCACCAGGACATCCTCAATATCACTTTCCATCCTGTCCTCCACTGCTTTTACCTTAGTTTCAATTCTGGCTTCAGCCTCTTGTGCCTTTAAAACCGCCGCATCCCTTTCACCCCTAAAAGCAACTATCTGCTCGCATGCTTCTTAGGTAGCATTATTAGCGTCGTTTTTTCTTTGACGGCCTAAGCAAACTGTACCTTTAGCTCCTTAATTTCTTTGAGTGCAACATCCCTTTTTGCCACGACAGTGGTGGTCCTGTGGCCCATCTCTTCAATTAAGACCAAGTGCTCCCGCCGCATCTTTTCCATCGACTTATTCGTCTTGTCGGCTCTTTTATTGGCCTTCGTTTTAGAGTTCCTTAAAGTTTCATTTTCGTTGGTAAGAACTTGCACTATACGGTCCTTATGGGCAATAAATTTCTCCAATTTCTCGATTGTTTTCGCCTGATTGAAGGCCACTGCTGAAGCTTTCTCTGCCATCTTTACCCATTCTCAGTACTGATTCTAGACATCATATACATAATCATGTACCATCTATTCTGCCTCATTAGGGATTCACTTTAAATTTGGGGAAATGGAAGCCATCGAAGCAAATGTTCAAAAAATCCGTCTTTAACTTAGCTATTCTAATGGCCCCCTCTCTTGTGGGCTCCATAGCAGCATGTGGTGATAATAAGAGTTTCTACATCATATCTACGGCGTTGCTCGCCAGGCCTCGAAGTTTGGGGAGGCACCACGTGACGTGAAGTTTCAGCACTTTGTTTTTCAAAGCCAGAGGGTTGCGAGGGACCTCTAGGTGGTGGAGAATGCGATCGGCAGCGGCGCCTACTTTGATACTACCTCTCCTTATCCCTTTCTCCATCATAACGCTCCCATTCTTAGCCGAAGCGCCGCGATCATAGTCTCTTTCAGACTCCCGCCTACAACTTTCGAAATATGAGCTAGAAGAGGGGTGCACAGAACGAAGATCACTGAGCATAGATCCATGCTTCATCATCGTATACTAAAAATAAAAGGAGAAACAGTGTTAGTTATCTTCGAAAATTGAGGAACATGTGATAAGAAGTTGTATGGTACTGTGAAGTGTATGCGTGCATTTGCAAACCCCTCAACCAACCGGTAATGGCATCCGTGCTTGAAGGAGTTGGTTCCCCTATATCTAAAACACTCTGAAGCCCGTCTAGTCTGATATCTTGATGTAAAGACAAGTTATCCGGAATGGGAATGTCTGCCAGTCCCTCAAAAGAGCTCTCCATTCGCGGAGGAGAAGTCTTGGCACTTACACCAGTTATTATGGGCAGAGATAGCATAATAGTTTTGCATCTTGTGGCTTTGTGGGTAATAGACTTGTCACTTCTTTTCACCTCTAAGGATCGAAGACTTTGTGAAGGCCCAGCTGTAGGCTCGTCTCCTGTGGGCACATTCTGATCACCGCCCTGTTCTGTATTCATGACACCAGGAGCTCTTCTCCCTCTATGCCTCGCGAAGGGCCATTCTGAGAACTCCCGCCGATCCGATGCTTTGGTCTCTATCTACCAGCCCTACGACAATCAAATTTTCATATGTGAGGACTTCATCGATTTCTTTATGCGCAGCTGGCACCGCCTGAAGGATCCTTACCATTTCTTTAAATTGAGCCCCTTCGGGTCGTGGAATCGAAGCTGTAAAAAAAGCAAAGTGTTAAACTATGCACCGATTGATATTGTCCTATTAACCAATAAAGAGGTTGGAGCACTTACGTCTGGCAAATCCCGGTGGACATCGAACGAAGAACTATTCAATCTTCAAGTAGCTTAGCTTGCTCTAAGCTTCCGCAACTACTTGGCAATTTCTAACCGCTTCCATAAAAGTGAAAGAAGGGTCGCCCCCTCGACTTTTTATGTTGAAAATATACATGTTGTCTTCCACAGTCGGAGGTCGAAAGAGGTGCTCCAAGAAGATAACAAACATACTGTTGAGCAAGGCATACCCATTCGGGTGCAAAAGGGATGGAGCGATCCTCAAGAAAAGCAACACTTCTCGAACGAATTGATTGAATGGAGGAAGTGTCCCGGCTACACACATGAATCTATTGCAAGCCGTGTATCCCTCCGGGGGGTTGTGTGTGATATCCCGGAAATTTTGGCAATATATATTTAGTAATCTGTATTTAAAATTGAATTGATTTGATAAATTTCTGTTAGATAAGATTTGATTTGATTTAATGATCTAATTAAATGAATATTTAATTAGTGAATTTTATCTTTCAAAAGCTAATAAAATGCTTTCTATTTATAATGTGTGTGTGTGTGTGTATATATATATATATATATATATATTTATATATATATATTGTAAGTAAATAAGTTTTGATTTGAAGTTAAATAAACAACTAAAATCTTGTTTTTAAATTCTAATATACATTTTGATAATTTGGAAATTATTATTTTATTTAATATATAACTATTCAAAACTATTTAATACGTAACTATATAGTTTTAAGATACTTAAGGAAAATGTTTTAAATTGTTTAAATTATATTTTAAGCATAAATTTAAATTTTAAATAAGATAAACAAAAGTTTATTTTATTTTCTTTTTGAATATAGCTTAATAAATATAATTTGAAATTATATATGAAAATTTAAAATACCATTTATATATTGAACATTAATGCATTTAAATAAGATAAGATAAGCAATTTATAATTTCTTTTATAAATTATTTAAATTTGATAAATATGTTATTTTCAAATAATAATAAATGTAAAAAAAATAGATAGGTTAATAGAATTTCTATTTTAAATTTGTATATGATATAAATTAGCTTTAAATTGGATTATTAAATTTACGATTGGATTTGAATTTGAATTAATTTTGAATTCAAAAGAATAAACATTTTTAAAATTATTCGGATAAGCTTTCATTTTTATATAATTTGTTTTAATTCATTTAAAAAAAATGCACATACACATTTACATTTGAAAATAATTTATATATATAAGCATTTAACAAATAAAGAAAAGGGTTTTATTTACTTTTAAATTAACTAAAAAACAAATAAAATTACTTATAAGACACACGTTAATATATTAAGTGGTATAATGATATGTGTTAAAGTTTTAAGCATGTTAAAACATGTGTCAAGTAATTAATTAAAATAGATGACAAGTGTAGTTAAATTAAGTAACTAATAATACATGTGTCATATTTGTTTTTAATTTTTCTTTTATTTTAAAATAAATCATCTTAACTTATATAAGCATGTTTTCTTCAATCTCTTTATTTTCTAATCTTCATTCTCTAAAACTAAAGACTTCAGCTGGAAATAAATCAGTTTCCAAACTCTCAAAAACCAAAATCATGTTCAAAATCAAAATCTGCAAATTTCTCCTCAAACCAAAAATAAATCAATGCCTGCATGATTTAATCTGAACATCTGCAAATCAGTTTTTAAAATTCCAAAAGCATGCAAACCATTTTCTTCAATCTATGAAGCATGTTCAAAATCAATCTTGTCTGCATTTTTTTTCAAACTTGCAAGCATTTTCAAATAAATCTGGGGATTGTCTGCAATCTGGAATCTTGGACCTGCATGCAAATTTAAACAGCAAGCAATACAAGTTAAATCAAAGCAAGCAACTCAGTTTTAAAGCAAAGAAGTAAAAGCATTCAAGTGCAAGTTTTAAAAACCAGTTTTCAAAAGCAAAAGCTTTTCAAATCTGTGCTCTGATTCATCACTGTTTTCAAGTGAGTAACCTCACAAATTTAAAAATTAAGTATGGTTATGGTTGCATGCTAGTTTTCTATGATAAATATTGTATTGTGTATGTTTGTCTTCTGTGTATGAATGGATTATGAGTGTAGATTGTTGTTTTATGCTACTACAGTTTTTTTTAGGTTCCAGGTTCATAATGTAGTAAAAATTCAATTGCTCTTGAATCAATCTGTATTAGTACTTGAGACTTGAACATAGTATGTTTAGTTTATCATAAATTTTTAGTTTAAAATTTTGTTTAAGTTAAATTTTTTTTTTTGCAGTTTTACTGGAAATAAAGAAACAACAGTGTAAACTCAAAACAAGTAAAAAAATTCAATTTAATTGTTACATAGATTCAGGTATATGAATCAAAAGCTAAAGCTTAGACTTGATTTTTGAAACAAAAATTACGATTTTTAGTAATGGGATTTAAGAGCATTTCTTTTTTAACTAGAAACTAAAATTTGAGGAAATTCTGAGGAATTCGATAGCTTGAGGAGTTGTGATTCTTTCTGGAGAAAGAGGAGTGGTCAGTGTCTTTGTGAACATGGTTGCAGTGATGTCAGATCACGGCGGCGGCGGCGATCGATTAAGGTTTTTAAACCTAGTTTTGGGTAGTGCAGAATTTTTGGTCGGCATGTTTGCTATAGGTGATCGAGTGCTACAATTTTTTAGGAGATGGTAGCTTGAGTGTTCAAGAAGGGATGGACGGAGTTCCAAAGCCTCCGATGGTCGGAGGAGTGAGGATGAGGAGATTCTGGTTTTGGGGGGGTATTCCAGTTTAGCTCCAGGTTGTGGTTTTCATGCTCGATTTTGATTTCGTGGTGTTTGGATGGTTCTGATGGTCGATGTTGGGTCGGAGGATGATCGACGACTTGCTCATGGCAGTGATGATGACCGGAAAGGGTCGGAGACACCGTGCATATGCACGGTGCAGTGGTGTGTCAGGTGAAGTTTTTTGGGGTTGCAGAATTTTTGAACTCGAGTTTTACTCGAGTAATTCGAGTAATAGCTCGTTGAGGTAAAGGATTTTACTCGGAGTAAATTGAAGGGGAGGCTCGGGTATTGTAGTGGTTACAGGTTTCTCTAGAAACCTGATTGTTTCAACTCAAAATTTAATTTAAATCTGAAAGCAAGTTTTAAAACAGAATTTAAAACCTAAATTTAAAGTATGGATTCAAAACTGAGTTTGAATCCTAGTTTTAAAATTAAATTAAATTTTATAAATTAAAATGTTTTTAACAATTTTAAAAGGGTTTAAATAGTTTAATTTAAAGTAAAGCTTTAAAATAAAAGTAGATAGTTAACCTAAGTTTAAATCTTGATTCAAATCCAAATTTGAATCGTAGTTTTGAAATAAAGGAAGTTTTTAAATTTAAATTTTTTTAAAACAACTTTGAATGTTTAAGGTAATTTAAAATATGATTTGTATTTTAAATGAATTTGGGTTTTAAATTCCTTTAAACTTCTTTATAAAATAAGAAATTCTTTAGCATAAGTTTTTAAAGGTTTTTAAGATGTTTTTAAACTTTGTTAAAGTTAAGTTTAACTACATTTTAAATCTATATTTAAAATGAAATTTGAAACAAATTTAAAGTAAATTGCTTTAAATTGCTTTGTTAATGATAATTTAATCATTGATAATAAATGTTATTATTTTTAGTCAATACAGATTTAATGATTCTTGATTCAATAAATTAGTAAGGTAAATTAATATGGATGATTAATAATTAATTAATTTATTAAATGGTTAAGGATTTGAATTAATTAATTAAGGTTGAAGTTAATTAATTAAGATTAATTAATTTGAAAATAAGATCATTAATTAAATAAGTTAAGATTTTAATTAATGATTAGAAATTAATTTATCAAGAGATTAAGATTAATTAAGTTAAAAACTTAATTAATTAAATAATTAGTGATTAATTAAATGATTATTAAAGATTAATAAATTTGTAATTAATAATGATTGATCTAAGTTAATTACTTAGAAAGGTAATTAAAGAATTGTTGATAAGTTAATGAAGGTCATTAACTTGAGATTATTTAATAATTAATTAATGTGATTAATTTTGATAATTAATTGGATTAATTAATTTAGATAATCATTTATGGAAATTGGTTAAGTATGATTACTTTATGAAAGTAATTAAAGGTATTAATTACTCATTGTAATTAATTAATTAATTTGATTAGTTTAAATTAATTAATTGAGTTTAATTAATTTAGAATAATCATTTGATGGGTTGATAAGAAATCAATGAAGAATAATAACTTAGAGAAGTAATTAAGATAAGTAATTTACTGGAGGTAATTAATTGAAGTATGGAAAAGTTTTGGGATTAATTGTTTTGTGTAAATAACATGAAGGATAATTACTTAGTGAAAGTAATTAATAATTAATTACTTAGTGTAATTAATTTAAGCATTTATTAATTAAGTCATTTGAAAATAATTAAGTGATGTAATTAACTAAGGGTAATTAATTACTAATGAGACTAATCAAGGATGATTAATAAATATGATAAATTATTAAATGCAATTAATTTAGGAGTAATTAATTTAATCAATGAAGTGATTAAGAGTAGTAATTACTGAATATGATTAATCAAAAGTGATTAATAATTATGGTTTAATTAAGGTTAATTACTGAATGTAGTTAATTAATTTAAATATAATTAGGGATCATTAATTTATATAATTAATGATGTAATTAAGATTAATTAATCAATGATAAGTGATTAAAGTAATTAATTAATGTAATTAATTAAAGATTAATGTAATTAATTATAGTTAATTAATTAATGGAGTAATTTAAGGTTAATTACTGTTTTTGGTTAAGGATAATTAATTTGTTAAATTAATTAAAAGATAATTACTGGAATGTAATTAAAGGATAATTAATCAAGGATGATTAATCAAGGGGATTAATTAGAGGTTAATTAATTAATTGATTGATTTTGAAATTAGTAAATGGTTATATAAGCGGGATTTTTAGAGTGAAGTAATCAATTTAATTTACTTTAAATTAATTAGTGATGGAATAATTAATTTAATTCATTTTAAATTAATTAAAAATGGTGTGATTATTAATCCTTGTTTATATATGGATGATATAGATTTCCTTGAATGATTTGAATCTCAGACACGAGATAAATAATGTTGTGTGATATGGATGCTTTGGTGCATTGTGATGATAATATGAATGATCTATTTGCGATGATAATGTAGATTATCTAATTAAGATGATAATATAGATTATCTGTTTATGATGATAATGTTGATTATCTATTGTGGTGATGTGAATTATCTATCTGTGTGTATATAGATAATTAAATTGAATTGTTTTAAAACTTAAAACAACTTGGACCTAAAAGATACGTTTTGTATTCGGTGAGACCGGGATCGGGTTTCCAGATTTAGATATCCGAAAACTACATCGATCCAAATTAATGATAGGTCGTGAATCTCAAGTGAAGATAAAGATTCAGAGTACAAGGGTTATCGTCGTTAACACTGAGGGTGATTCCAAAATGAGTGTAACGAGATAATGCCTTCGGTTTCGTTCGAACCCGGAACGAACTTGTATGGATTGAATGCTTTCAGAACATCGTCAGGCGGACGATGGACATTCTAAGAGATGTGTTCTCTAAAGGTAATCATGGCCTCAAGCCTCATCAACCGGAAATGGCTAAAACAAGGGAGGTGCAGTAAGGCTAAGTGGGGCATGCCTAAGTAGGATGAGATTTTTCCCTGTCTAGAAGTCCTTTTTTATTCGGCCATGTGGGCAGTTGGATCGCGACCAACTGCGGGGTTGTCTTGTTCGAGACTGTCCAGTAAGGGATGGTTCCGGCCTTGTGTTGCAGGGGACTGGGAGTGATTCTCGGTACGATGATCTAGGCCCCGTAATGTGACGGGCGGTACCCCGGTAGTCCTTCCATTGTATGGAATCCAAAATCCAATAAGTGCCAACGGTTTTGATTGTATTACCCACTTTTGTGGCTAGTAGCTGGAATTTAATCATGTAACAATTTCGGTTATTTCATATTTACTTGGAAACCCTAGACCTATTATAATATCATCGGATTTTCTATCAAATGTTTTGGTTAGCTTAAGGTAAAAACTTTTCCATGTTTATGTGTGGGAAGTCTTACGTGATACCTTTCTTTTCAAAGGTTTTCAAAAGTTAAGCAACTTTAACCTGTTACTCACACCAGACCCATGTCTGACCCGAAGTTTATCTTTTGTTTTCTTAAACTCTTGGGTACTCAAATTTTTACGAGTAGCCAAGGGATTCAGGTTAGCTTTGACAAATTATGGAGGAGCAATGGAGCAGGAGGCTTCAGCGTTGTAGATATTTATAGTGTTCCGCTGTGTGTTCTTCGAGTCATTTGTTGTGTTGTATTGAGTTGTAATAACTAGACAGGTGTTTATAACTGTCTAGTATGTGTTGTATAATCTGTGTAACTCTGATAATGGTTGTAAAATATGTAATACTTATGTTATTAATATAATTTATTCGTTCCGCTGTTGAGATTCTGATATTGTTTCTTTTTTCTTCTCTTTCTTTCTCTTTTCTATCCCTTTCTTTCTTAATTCATGATATGTCTTTCTGGTTAGTGGAAGACGGGTCGTGACATTGTAAGCTCTATCTTCTGGCCCCGGCAATAAGGCACCATTTAGTGACAACCCGTGCCTTAGAAAAATCCGGCCTAACATGTATTCGGTGATTTTAGAACGGACAGAATCCTGTGGGTTCAAAATAAAAGTTGCACCCGGCATCTCGTCCGGGGTGGGACTTATTAATTCAGCTGCAACCGCTGGCATCTGTATAGTTAGAAGTGAAGGACTTGGAATGTCCTATGACTCAGAGCTTCCAGGATCCATAGCTATTGAACTCAGTAAAAAACCATTGTTAGATGGCAAGAAACCCGTGTTCCCTCCATGATTGTGAAGTGAGTGATCATGTTGTGTAGTGCAGTGCAACATAATGCTTTAAATTTCTTCAAGTTCGATGGATGTCAGAATGACAATACTTCAAGATTCAATCGGAGTGACCTTCATCACTGACCGTCACAGCCGTGCCATCCTGATTTCATAGAACGATCCATGTTAGTGTTCATAAAAAATTTCAAGTTACAGTTCCATCGACGAGCTTTGAAGGGTAGTCAAATATGCAGTGAAACTGTTAAGCCCAATCATGCAAGGCAAAAGCTCGTCGGAGTCAAATATTCGAATGTGCAAAAGATTTCGTATCGATCAAATCAAAACTTGGATCGATCGCCAGAAGCCTCATTCTTGTCGATCATGAAAGAAAGAACTTTGTATCGATCACCAAAAGGCTAGTTGGTATCGATCACAAGCCCTTCATATCGTATCGATCACGGGCCGTGACTTCGTATTGACAAAACTGATACTTCGTATCAATCACACAGTTAGGTTTTCATATCGATACAAACTCCCACCATCTCCAATCGATACGAAGCCGCTTCTTCCTATGATACGCATCTCTATTATTTTCAATCGATATGAACTTCTACTGTTTTCGGACCAATACGAGTCACTCTTCCTCATCCATGACGGATATGAATGATTCATTTGTATCCATCTACCCTCCTTCTTCTCCAAATGACATAAACGCCATTCCTTCCGTCCTCGACCTTGCTATGGCCAAACTCCGGCCTCGACACCACCTGAATCGGCCACGAATGTGAACGAATTGGCACCAGAACTCGAATCTCATCGTTCTAAGATGGATTATTTCAACTAATTACCTAGATTAAAGGATTGTTTTGAGAGGTTAATGGGTTGATCGATTTGAGGATGAAGACAATTCTTGTACTCGAGTGTTCAGTTGATACGAAGGCAAGAGTAAAGTGAGAAGCAAGTGAAAATTTTCTAAGTCCAAATTGTATTTATATGGTTCGCTTCCAGGCAAAAGACGATTCATCTCCCAGTAGCCAAGTACCAGTTTGTTATCCCGCCTTTTTCAGCATGGCCGTGATATCAAAAAATCGACCGAGAAGCCAAAGATAGTTCGTCTCGAAGAATGGTCAACTCAACATCTCAACAAAGCAAGTTCTGTTGAATGACTCTTCCTCTAAGATCCCCTACGGAGGGGGGGTCCAGGGGGGGTGCCAACCCCCCAAGGTGGGGATGCGGGGGCAACGTCACCGCTACGGTGTTCGACCTGACCGGTCAGGTCGCAAGGGTCCAGGGGGCAGCGCCCCGTCCAAAACGGTATGCGACCTAGGGCATGGAGTATCCAACGAGCTAAAGCGACTCAACGACCTAACTGCCTAGAGGAGTTCACGACCTAACTGCCTAGAGGATTTCGCGACCTAACTGCCTAAAGGAGTTCACGACCTAACTACTTGAAGGAATTCGCGACCTAACTATCCAACGGGTTAACGACCTACAGGAAGCCACGACCTAGCGACTTAACGCTGTCACGACCTAACGACCTAACTAGTTCCCGACCTAATGACCTAACTAGGTCCCGACCTAACGACCTAACTAGTTCCCGACCTAACGACCTAACGACCTAGCGACCTAACGACCTAGTGCTTGCTCACTCCTTTAGATCGTCAGTCCTTTAGGTCGCGCACCATACCTCCTTAGGTCATTTACGACCTACCTACTCCCGTAGGTCGCTCGTAAGTCGCTTCTGATACTTCAGCATGATAAGCCGCTTACTAACCCATCCCTTTAGGTTGTAACTCATCAACCCACGACCTACGACCTATCTTAGGCCGCTCATGACCTAAACCCAGCCAACCTAACTCCGAACTCTCCTATAAATACTCCGCCTACTCCAACGACAAATGGACTTCTTTTGGGGATTTCAAGGCGCCTACACTCTGCTGATTTCTCGATTCTCCGAGCACCTCAACCATTGAAGATTCTTCATCAATGCATCTACTCCATTCAGCATGGATCCGAGGAGCAATCTATGATCAAAGTTCTAATCTCCTTCTTCAATCGCGTTGTAAACTCGAAAGTGAATTGTAAAAGTGTTGTAATCAATCAATCGTGTTGTAAAAGTGTTGTAATCAATCAATCGTGTTGTAAAGGTGTTGTAATCTTGTAAAAGTGTGCTTGAAAAGGTAATGGAGGATGTAAAGTGGATGTAGGCTTGCTAGAAGCCGAACCACTATAAAAATCTCTGTCTCTTTTACTTTTCTGCTATTTTTTGTTTACTTTGATTCCCGTGCAAGCGGATGGTGCTTTCACTTCATCACGATATACACCGGGTGTTAGCGTTAAAGCTATTTTTACCATTAACACGGTTGAAGTGGTCATGTTGGATCAATACGAAGGTCGTTGTGCAAACCAACCTGAAACAGTCACAACTTCCATTGATGCGAAGAAATTAGTTCGTAACCACCAATTCAGACCGATCTGGAGTATAGCTGTTCGTATCTATCAGCAATCGACCTCATATGTCAACGATACGAACGCCACTTCCAGGTCATATTTAGATCGTTCATTTTCCATCGATACGAAATAACAACTTTGTATCCATCCATTAGAAGACTACAAGAACTCACATTCATCGATACAGATCATCTCACAAGACCATCTACTTCGTATCGATAGCCATCGATACGAAACGCGTATCCCAGTTTCTCAGATCGATCCATGAGAGGATAAATATGAAGGAAGGACTTAAAACAACCATCAAACGTTGTTACAACTCGAATTTCACATCGATCCAGGAGAGGATCGACACGAAAATCGATAAAAAAAACTAAAAAACTTGACAACGACCCATGAACATGCAAATGTGACAGGAGTCAGGTTAACATACGTGCATGTATGACGGACTAACATTCAGTTTTCAAAATTGATAGAAATTGAATGCTTACATGATGACAATCAATACAGTGAACGACAAATCGCCAACACTCGACACTCTGTTATAACAAAACAATGCACGATCATTGGCAGACAACAACTATTTAGTGAATCATATATGACTCTTTAAAATGGAGATTGCAGCTTTTCAAAGCACGTCATTTTCACACAAGACGTACTTTGGAGGAAAATGTTATCCCGCCTTTTGGCAAGGCCATAACACCAATGACTTGATTAGAAACCAAAGTCAATCCGTCTTGAAGATTGGTTATACACGGTTCGCTATGGATAGTGGAAAATTTGGTTCAAGTCCGGATCAAGCTGCAATTAGCATGGCACGATAAACAAAGCTATGAAAGCCAACGTTTCAAATTTTAGGTCAATCGGAGTTCGTATACTCAAGTTATGGATCGATCAAAATCAAGAGAGCATGACTCGGTTTGTATCCATCAAACACCACTCTTCTTCGTATCCATCATGCCCATTCTCCTTCATATCCATCAACAGTCGACATTTCATATCGGTTCCATTCATGCACACTTCGTATCGATCTTCCAATCTAAAATTTCGTAACGATCGGCCAACGATCGATACGAAAGATACCACCGAACGATCGATACGAAGAACATATGCAATGATCGATAGAGTCATGTTACATCGACATGAAGCATCATCTAAAAGCATCAATATGAATGAAGCTACATTAGGTCGATACGAAGAAACGCGGTCAAAAGGAGGAAATGATCACTTGGCATGAAATGTGGATCTCTCTTAAATCATCGCTCCACGTCACCACTGAATGATCTGATCAATACGCATAGCATCGATACGAAATGTTATCGATACGAATTAATCCATACGCATAGTTCAGCCCATAGCAAAGTCAAACTTGGATCGATCATAGAAAAATCTACAAGTCCAAATGCTACCAAATTTTCATAGAAGCTTACTTATCATCTTAACGTTGTCTCTGATCGATCTCAGCTCAAATGGATGCCATTTTGATCGATACGAATAAGGTAGTGACCGATCAGGGATCGATCCCAAATGACACCGGATCGATCAAGTGGTCCCACCCACGTGTGAGAAGTATTCCGCGGTCTATGCCAGATATTTTCAGACTACACCCGTAAATAGCAGCTCTGTGCTTTCAGAAAATGGACTTTTGACGCCATTACATCGTTACTCTGCCCGAGATCCATTGTAACTTTAATGTCTGAGTTATTCTCCGTTGTAATCAGTTAGCAATCAATAATAAAGATCAAATCTTCCAACGTGGACGTAGGCTACAACGCCGAACCACTAGAAATCTCTGTCTTTTTACATTTCTACTTGCTGATTTTGGCGTATTTGTTAAATTAGCCTCTGTTTACATTTAAATTCTTTATTTTAATCGCTTCAAATACGTTCGAAGAGTGTTGTGTCCAATTTTGATACTAACAATGGACACATTTTTTTTTTTATTTATATGAATGATTAAAAGTGAATTTACCTTTAAATTGCTCCTTAATCTCATACTTTATTCACTTTTACTCTAGTTTGTTTTCTACAATTTTCTTAGTTTAAACAATTTCTAAACCTTGGGATAATTTTATTTAGTAATATTAGAAATTTTATTTTCTCCGTGGATCGACCCATACTCACATACATACTACAATTGTACGTAGTGCACTTGCAGTTTTATTAATATATTTTTGATGAAATTCTAATCGATAGAAATTTTCATAGTTCAACAGGTTTCTGGCGTCGTAGATGGGGAATAGCAATTTGATTTTATTTTACTCGTCGGATTAATTTTACAATTGTCTTATTTTATTTTATGTTATTAAAAAAAATTGTTGCGCATTTGTTGTTTGATTTTGTGTTTAGTTCACTTATTTGTTCTTGTGCGTCTTGTTTCTTTGTGCATTTCGT
This sequence comes from Allium cepa, assembly GCA_030765085.1. Taxonomy (NCBI): domain Eukaryota; kingdom Viridiplantae; phylum Streptophyta; class Magnoliopsida; order Asparagales; family Amaryllidaceae; genus Allium; species Allium cepa. The sequence goes on along the minus strand of CM060932.1, from coordinate 876,173,386 downwards.
TTCATGTTGTGTTAGTTTTCAAACAAAAAGAAGGAATAAAAGAAAAGAAACAAAATTTCTACATTGCATTCTCCATATTTAACTAGCTCTTTATCTACATTTCTTTTATGCATAGTGCACTTCTTTTGTTTTTGTTTCACTGTTTCACTATCACATTTCATATGTTCTTTAACTGTGTATTTCAATTTACAGGCATTCACTGTTATTGCATTGCATTTGTTCATTTCTACATTCTGTTGCATAGCCTTTCACTTCATTTTGTTTTACATTTTGATTTTAATTTGCATACATAGACCTCACCATCACCTCCTCTTCACAAAATCCCCTGCCCTCATCCATCTCCCTGCCTTGAGCTGCATCACCGCCACCATTCGCAATTCAAACCACCACTTTCATCTCACCCGAAACCAATCCCTACGCCAAAAACTGCCGAAACCATCCAAACTTCCACAAATCACCGTTCAAAACAAAAAAAAGCACACTTCATTATACTCTACAACTCTACTTTGCAAACTCAACTCCATATTCTCTGCTTTTATCCTACAACCATTGATCAACCCGAGTCTTAACCAGCAAATCGCCTCCTTGCCTTCAACAGCAGATCACTATACTACTAACAATAACTTGACCTCCCTACCACTTCACCAGCAATTGACAATAACCACCACGAATAGCAACATAACAACAACACCAACCCGAGTTCAATCTCCCTACAAACCCTCTACCTCCCCAAATCTGATAACCCAAACCATTCCTCTCCATACATAGAACAGAGAAATTCAACTGCATCTATCTTCCCTATTAACTTCACCAGTGACCTGAACATCACCATCCTACCACACTTCCTTGCCATCAACCATTAACCTTACCATATACAGCATCCACACCTCCTCCTGCATACCTTCATATAAACATCACCGGCTTTTGCAACTCCCTCCAACCGTACTTCATCTACAAAGCACACTTCACCATACCATCATATACCTCCAAATTCGATCAACTTCCACTAACAACATCTCCACCTCCTACACATTTCCAATCACAACTACATCCCCTTGCCACCATCTCATTCAACTACAACCTGCTTCAACAATTCCCACTCCTGCAACCACACAAGACAAGACGAACCACCCACTTTTGCAACCACAACCGCCTTTCTGTCTTCTTCAACCCACGACCAAAATCGCAACCGAGACCATCTCCATCTCCTACAATCAACCGCAACTTCTCCTTGTCACCATGCTGCCATCTATACAAACAGCAACGCCTGCTTTAACCTATAACTACACTTCCAAACCTAATTTCGACCACCTCATCAGAAGGACAAGCACTGCATACAACCTCCAGCAACCAACCCCAGCAACTAGAAAAAAACGACCAACCACCTTCGCACCAAAGACCCAAACTGTGAATCACTGCAGAATTCATGAATCACCCAAATCCACAACCCGCAAACGAATTCAAACCAAAATCACCCGAACAATCATACTTCTCCTCCTTCACAATTCAACTTTAAATCGCCCTAATTGAACAAAAGCAAACACTTCCGCCTTTGCCTTTACCCCCACAAACTCCTTCTATCCACCATCACCAAAACTGCAATGTAAATAAACCAAAACGGTCACCTCCATTATTGAAGCGAAATCCAAGACCACGATACCAAAATTGCCTGAATCGAATTGCCTGAATCTGAGGAGAGTGGTGTTTGGAGTATTTTGCGAAAACTTTCTGTTTTTGGGGAGAATTCTGCGTTTGAGTGAATTTTGCGAACTTTGTAAGTTTGAGCTGAGATTTTGGGTTCAAATTTTTTTTTAGTCTATGCAATTCTATGTTGAGAGCTTTTTGGATTGAGAAGTTTTGTATTGCGTGAGTGATTTGTTAATTCGGGTTTAGTAGTTTTTTGTTTGGGCCGAACCTTGGTTAATTCAGGGCTTATATGAGTGTTTTATTTATGTATTCTTCAATCTTTTCTTTTCTTGTTTTTAGTTTTCAAAAAAAAAGAAAATTGTTTATAAAAATGTTTTGGATTTTTACTTTTTGGGCGTATGTATTATTATATTTTGTTTAATTTATTAAACATTTCTTAACTTTAAAAAAAGAAAAAAATTGCTTTCATTTTCATTTTATCATTTATAAAAAAAAAAAAAAAAAAAAATCATTTTTGATACTTTTTTAGGTCGCAAAAGCAAAAAAAAAAAAGAATTGCTTGTTAAAACTGCTCTACTTGCTTGCTTAAAAAAATCTTTAAAATAAAATTGCTAATAATTTTACACGCTCTTGTATTGTATCTCATCTCCAGTTTTTATTTTCCTTGAATTGTTGGTTGTTTGCATTTAAAAATCCAAAAACAAAATCAAAATCAAATCTCATTCATAGTTATATTGTTAATACACATTTAATTTCTATTTTGCATTCATTTTATCTTATTTTCTTTTCTAAGGGCAATACCCAACTTCACATAAGGTGGGGGATTTCATCACCCCTTCCTTGGCCCATAAATTGAATATTATCTTAGAATTTAACTAATAATAACGATTAGAAGTTGAACTTAGGGGGAGTTATGAGCTCATCTAGGGAAAAATTGTATCTAGACAAGTTGAATTCTTTTGACAATCTATTTCTTGGTGTCTAGGCTACGGAAGAGCAATAATCATTTATAAATATTATGGTGATTTGTAATATCATATTATTGTTTTTTTGAAGATACTTAAACGTTCGACTGCATTGCCACGATGATTCGTGATGCACCGATAACTCATGTTCATTACCTGGCTGAGAACTATTTTTGTTGAATTAAGTCAATGTGTGAATATTGTTTTGGTTTAGGAGCTACTAAGGACAGAAAATTTGTCATCAAGTCCTTGCATTCATGTAGTTGCATTAATTCATGCATATATATAAAAAACAGAAAAAACAAAAAGAAAAAAATCACATTTTCTTTAACTTAGTTTTTAAACAAAAAAAAAATTCTTTTTAAAAACAAAAACTAAAGAAAACAAAAACATTTTCAAAAAGAAATTTTAAAACCCAAAAAGAAAAGAAAACAAAAAATAAATCTTCCTTTAAAAAATAATTTCCTTTTGGTAAATATTTTTCTTTTAAAAAAACAAAAGAAAGGAATTCTTCATTTCATTCTCTTAACCTAGATTTTCACGTCTCTCTCTCCCCTTGATCTTTTCACTTATGCATGAATACTTGGATTTATGACACAATGGTAGATCGTCTAACTCGAACGATCCTCCAACGATGGCTAATGAAAACGCTCCCCGAACCATTATGGATAAAATCTTTCCCTATCGAGTTTTTATCCCTAATCACTTCAAAATTCATTCAAATCATATTGCCACGCTCCTAAAATTTAGCAACTTTGAACACGATGATCCATACATCTTCTTAACAAAATTCGAACAAGTTTGTGCAACCATTAAATTTCAACAATTATATGACGATGGAATCAAACTTCCATTAATTCCATTCGTCATAATGATTATGCTGAAAAATGGTTGTACTACTTACCTTCGAACTTAATCAAAACTTGGGACGAATTCATTAAAGTTTTCTTCAAAAATATTTCTACCCTTTGCAAAAAACGGCCAAAATCTAAAACAAAATTGTAAACTTTCATCAATTCAAGGGTGAGCCCTTCGAAAAATACTTTGAAAGATTTAAAGAGCTTTTGATAAAATATCCACTCCATAATTTTGAAAAACAGACTCTTTGCCAAATCTTATACGATGGACTTGAAAATAGTTCACGAATCATGCTTGAATCGATGTGCCAAGGCAATTTTCTCGCGCGACACGTGAAAGTGTGTAGGATCGTGCAATATGGATATAATAATGCATAGTACAGTAATCTAGTAAATAGTGCTAAATATAAAGCAATAATATAATAAAAATAACACAAGAGATTTTTATACTGGTTCGGAGCACCGTCCTACGTCCAGTCCCAGACTCCTTCTGGAATTTCACTAAAACAACAATCCTCATTTAAGCCGGAGGAACATGTATACACAGTCTGAGCAGCATAACAGGCAACTGAGCAGCAGAACAGGATTTTCGCCTCAGCAGCAGAAGAAGACTTCACTAATACAAAATACATCTAACACTGTGTGTTCTTGATAACACTAATTTGTCTTTGATAGTACAAACCTCCTATAATCAAATTCTCAAGTATATGAAGTATATGTGAAGATATGAAGAGAAGGTAATGCTAAGAATCGAAGATTATGAAAGTTTATTTGATGATTCAAAGCAGTAAAAATGTTTGTTTGTTGTTTGAATGCAAATAATAAAGCACAAGAAGAGTATTAGAGAGTTAGAATGAAAATCGGTGAATATGAAGTGTTTGGGAGTATTTATATATAATAGTTGAAGAGGTACTGCTATTGGTGAAGGGTTCTGATGAAGAGGAGCACCTATTTCCGTTCAGAGAAGAGTTGCATCCTTTCGGAGAAGAAGATGTCTTTTCGAAAATATGGCAGTTAGTCTCGGGTCAGTCGATTGGTCGTTTATGGTCAGTCGACTGACTATGCAAAAGATTTAAAAAAAATAAACAGTGCATATGTATATGTACACAGTCAGTCGACTGGATGGTTATGGTCAGTCGATTGGCTGTGACATTTTTACATAGTATGCTTCTGTTTTGATTGTTTATGTGAAATACGAAGTGCGGACTACTTGAGGATAGATTTTAACAAATTTCGAAGACTCGATCATACATACTAGATAGTGAAAACATAGATTAAAAGTCTTGATATAGCCATAGTCCGCTTTCTTTTTGTCATGAATTCTCTTTTTCTTCTAACTTTCTTTTGTCATGAATCAAAACCAGTGATTCAACATTCTCCCCCTATTCGATTGATGACAAACCTGTATATATATATATATATATATATATATATATATATATATATAAAAGTCCTAGAGAACAAATATAAAAACTCCCCCTGAATATATGATAATTCTTGTACCTGCATAAATATGATTAGAACAATTCTTCTCCCCCTTTGTCATCGACAAAAAGGAGATATATCAAAAATAATTGTAATATAAAGTGCATAAATAAATATCAAAGAGATACTATTTAGTACAAGTCTTAAAAGATAAATAATTAGCAAGTTTTAATATGTTTAAATTAACAATAAAGTTATAGATAAGCAAATTAATTTATACCCAACTCACTCACCAAAAGACCTACTCATCAGGATCCCAATTGTATTCTCCCTCTGATGCGGGCTCTTTTCCTGGTCTAGAAGCGCCTTGAGCACCACTTCCTGCTCCAGTAGTGTCGCTACTAGTATGCTCCTCGGATATAGACCATGTAAATCGAGGTGCGGGGCATTTTCCTTGGGCGACGGACGTGGCAGCTATTGAAGAAGAACATGATAATGCATCCCATAATGTAGAAAAGAAACCTTTGATTTTATCGAGTTTCTTATCCATTTTATTGAGTCTAGAATCCAAAATAAGTTGATTGTGGGAGAGAATTTCTATGGATTCATGGGTGCTAGAGGAAGTAGCTAAGCTAATATCGCCTTCTTCTTGTTGCGCTACCGGTTCTCTAATTGTAGTACCTCCAGATTGTTGTTGTTGAGCCTGTTGATGCTTTCAATCTTCAAATGAAGTAATAAGTGGCGGACGTGTTGGTAGCTTCATAAGACTTATGGTCCTTATATTTATCATTCCGACAGTAGAGAATTCGGAATCCGGTTGACGAACACCCGCATCTAGAAGAAGTCGCACAATATATTCTCCAAAATAGATAACATGCATATTCCCATGTGTGAAGGTGAGAAATTCATCCATAATACGACGCAACCAATTAACGCATATATTTCCTCAAATGGCATAAAGAGCTTTGAAATTTTCCGGATAAATTAATTCATATGATCCGGTTCAGGGCAGAATAGATCGCATAAGCGTCTTGTGTAAAATTCTTGCTTTAGGACGAAGAAGCTTAGAATGCAATACAATAATGTCGTCACCCATGAACATATGACTTATTCTATCTCTTTTTCTTGGATTGCATTCGGCATCATTTAAATTTATTCCTTCATTCAGAGATTGAAGTATATGTGCCATTCTATCAAGGGAAAAGAAGATTTGTTGTCCACATACCAAACTCCACACACAATTATTTGGATTCGATGGTTGTTAGTGACCAAGATTTAAATTTGTGAAGAATTTTTTTACTATAAGATGATTAATATTGTGGCGGTTTGCATTGTAGTCAAGGAGTGACACTAAACCACATCTTTGCATTAATTCTTGAAGAGAGTAAGCACCAAAATCAGAATAAACCATGAAGGAGCCTTCAAAATCCTAGAGTTCTTCATTTTCTCCCATCGTTCAATTGCACTTGCATCATATAGCCAATGAGCAACGTGAGTATCAACAAAGGATAAATAGTCTTGTTTTGAGCGTTTAGATCTAGGAGGAGCCATTAATTTGGTGTTTTTTGAGGATGCTGTGAAAGAAAAAACGGGGGCTAGGGTTTTGGAGGCAGTAAAAATGAAGAAGGTAAAGTGAATAGATGGTGAAAAAAGGTTTAAAAAACACAAGAGAATCCCTTTTTGTACAGCCAGTCGACTGGTTGGGGTAGGTCAGTCGACTGGTAGAGTTTTTTACTCTGTAATCAGTCGACTGACCCATGTGACTCGGTCGACTAGTTGACATCCCGAGAGATTTTTCACCCTGTAAACAGTCGACTGGTTTTAAATATCAGTCGACTGACTGTAGATATGAAATGCAGTGAAGTTTAAAAACAAAATTTTATTAAAAAAGACATATACATAATCGAAATCTAAGTAAGCAAGAACAATAATATACAAGAAAAGATGATTATTTAGGAGTTTTTAGAGAGCATTCATGTGGTTCAACCTTGGTGTTTTCAACATAAGGTTGCAAAGGAGACCAATATTTTTGGCGTTCCCAAGAGTTTGGAGATGCCGAAGGTTGATGCAGAGTTTGCTCCCATTGATTCCAACCGGATGAGTTTGGTTGACGAGATGTTGAAGGTTCAACAATATCATGCTTAGATGATTTTCCACGGAATTTAAGGGCAATTGATTCTATAAGGCTAAGGCGACTGAAATTCATCCTTTGTTTATAATACATTTCTCTTTGTAGATTGATTTGCTCCTTTTAATAATGATGGATTTCATCAATTTTTTCTTTTGTTTTTGGAGAAACGAACAATGATCTTCGAGACTTCTTAGGTTTTGGAGAAAATCCGATGTGATATAGACCTGGTTCATGTACAGGGGTAGGGGTTGGCAAGGATGGAGTAGAGCTACTGGAAGAATTATAGCTACTAGAGGATGTTGGAGTAGCAAAGGACAATTTGGAGTTGGAGGAGTCGTAGGAGTCATGAGAGGCCATTGAGAAACTTGAAGTCTAAAGTTTTGAAAAAAATTGTAAGGATGATTAAAAAAAATGAAAGGAATGCAGATTTATAGATGAATTTGAGCTATGATTGAGTGGTTAGAGACAGCAGAACATTAATAGCTAACAAGGAAAAACCGATACAAGGAATGGATGAAAAATTGATTGAAAGATGAATGGTAAGAACAAATGAAGAATAAGACTCAGCAGGAAAACATACATAGCACAATTGGTAAGATATTGAACTACCAGCTATTTTTTGAACAAAAATTTGCAGAATTATTAAAACCAAACTTCTAGTTGAAATAAGAAATAATCATAGCTCAATTAGTAAGAAGTAATTGTAATACAATAAAGGAGAGGTCATGGGTTCAAGTCTCTCTAGAGTCATAAATTTTTATTTATTTATTTAATTTGATAAAATTTGAGTGAGTGTTTTTATATACATATATATTTTTTATCAAGTTGTGTTATGAAAACTACAAATACAAATAGTGTATGTGTGTGTGTGTGTATATATAATTTATAAATTTTTAAAGAGACAATTCCAAGTTCTCGTCTTAAATTGATGAAAGTATTTTCATTTAAAGGTTTTGCAAAAATATCTTGTGACGCCCCACCTCTATACCCACACTAGCCAAGAACACTACGGTGTAGAGTTGTCAACTAGCACAGAGAATAAGGCTGTTGAGGAGCGACCATCCTCGTGATTTCTTATCACGCGGTGGCTATAATAATCTTCGGAAACAAACATAGAAATATGCACAACATAAATCAGTCACAGACATCCATGTCACAAAGGCGGAAGAAGATATGAATATATAACTAACACATGAAAGTGTACATCAGAGTAGTGGTCAAAAAGATCCACAATAATACAAAAGAATAGCAACACGTGCTATGCAAAAGAATACATCTATGAGTCTATATCTCAAGTGTAAACGACAAAAATTGCTAATCTAAAAGGTCAGCCAAAAGTCAGAGTAGTAAATCCCTGGGGGAGAAGTCAAGCAGAAGCACCTGTAACATCTCGGTCTGACCCGAGTATTATTTATAAGAAAATAATAAACGGATCAGTCTAGCTATAAATATCAGATAACATGATATAAACAATAGATATGGCAAGAACATATAGTAACCATCAAGACATACTATGATAAGCATGTAAATGAAGATCATCAAGAGTCAAACAATATCAAAAGAATCTTCTAAAAGATCCAAATTCACCTAAACATAAAAGTTGGAAAATCATAACAATGAAAGTCATGAAAATAGGTGAAGCACAAATTCCATAAGACTACATAAGAAATCCAGAAATTACAATATAGGAGCATGAAAACTCACAAAATGGGAGCATGAAAACTCACCTACACGTGTAACACAAAGCGAGAAGCTATCTCATGGTTGCAGGTCATTAATTTTGACACACGAATGGCCCGAAGACCGTGGGGCGCTACCCCACATATGTGATGGCGAAACATCACACAAATGAGATGGCGAAACATCACAAGAGCGGGGTCTAGTCTCCCTCGTAGACAAAGAGACATCGCACAGTTGCTAGTCTAAAACACAAAAATGATCGTCATGATCATCAAGAAGTGTCAATTACACTAAGTTAGTAAATATAAAAGTTTAACTTCATGTCCCATAACCACTTGCTTAATTCAAATATTTACTAACAAACTGTAGATCTCCACTAGAAAATTGTCACAAGAGATTCAATCGAACAAGTTCAAGAATTAACCGACGAAGTAAACGCAAGCGTTTCATACCACTTGTTTTACTAAGTCGTTTAATTAGATTTCTCATACGAGTGAGGTAAAGGTTTGTATATACTAATAGATTGGAAAACGGTTTAAGGAAAAAGCTTTGTTATTAAAAATAGAGTTGAAATCGTTTTGCTGAAAGAGTTTTGATATTTACTACTAGTATTGAAACCTTTATTTTATTAAAGTGAAAAATCACAAAAACTTCGCGTTCAAAGACGTGAATGAAATCCAAGGAAATCAACTCAAAATGCATCTTTCATCAAAGAGCCCCTACGGAGGGGGGGTCCAGGGGGGTGTGGCAACCTCCCAAGGTGGGGGTGCGGGGGCAACGCCACCGCTTACGGGGTTCGACCTGCCCGGTCAGGTCGCGGGGGTCCAGCGGGCAGCGCCCCGTCCAAAACGGTACGACCTAGTGAAGACAAAATGAGGTCTAACGACCTAAGGGGAATTGGGTCGAGCGACCTAATGGTTGCGACCTAAGGGTCTTCGCGACCTAACGACCTAAACAAGGTTGAGCGAGTTAAGGTGATGCGCGACCTAATGCGTCACGCGACTTAACGAAGGCAAGGCCGAACGAGTTAGGGGGATGCACGACCTAACGGAGGCGAGCGACTTAAGGGACTCGCGACCTAACAGAGGTGAGCGACTTAAGGGTTATAAGGTGGAACGACCTAACTGATACGCGGCTTAAAACCCACGCGACCTAACGACCTAACAGGTCATACGATCTAGTGGTCGAGCGACCTATCGATTTTAACTCGCGAGCGACCTATCAGTTCTACGAATCAAGGGGTCAACGACCTACGGGATATAGATCACGCGACCTAACGTTTTAACACGCGGGCGACCTAACGTTATAAAGGCCAAACGACCTAAAGCTTAACTCGCGAACGACCTATGGCTTAAGACTCAACTCGCGAGCGACCTAACACCGCAGAGGGGGTTTAAGGCTAGAAACGACCTAAGTGTTAGCGACCTAACGACCTATGGGCCAAACGACCTAACTCCGAACACACGAAAATGGCCAGAACGACCTAAATGCAGAAAATCCACCAAAACGCTAAAAATTGGAGTTTTTCGCCAATCCAATCCAAACCAAATGAAAATGTGCATGCAAAAGTGATAGGGAATCATTCCCAACGGTCCAATATAGTTATAGGCTAGAATTGTGAGATAAAAATCTCACCTTTGCACTAAAATTTATGAACATGAAGCTTGAAAGCAAGGAGAAGCAATCCAAAGCTTGAATCCAATATCTTCTACTTGAATTTGGAGTTGAATGTTGGATTTGTAATTGAATTTGTGCTTGGAGTTTTAATTTCCCATTCTCTTCACCATTAATGCCAAAGCTTGAGTTAGTTAGGAAATTTATGAAGAGTGAGGAGAAGGGGGTTGGAACGTGGGCTTAATAGGCTAAACTAATCCAAAGTCCAAGGCGGGAAAAGTTAGTGAAATTTCACTAACTCCAAACCTATCGATGTTTATACTTAAAAAAGTTGTAAACGGCATTTCGAACTCAATGGAAGTGGTCTCGAGTCCTAATTTGACCGTTTGCAAAAAGTAGCTTTTCGGACCAATATCTGATTAACGACAAAATATTTAAATAAAATATTTAAATATAAAATCGATAAATATGCGGGTTGTTACAGACTCCCCTCCTTAAAGAAATTGCGTCCTCGCAATATATAAGATGGAAATAACAAGTAACAACCATAAAAGCATATTAACACAAAAGAAATTTGAAATAGGAAGCTCACCTCAAAGAGCAGGAGTAAGCAAGTCCGGATGTGTTCGCTCGATGAATTCTCTGGATTCCCAAGAGCAATCCTTAGGATTTGAGGACCATTGAACCTTCACAAGCGGAACATCTTTATTTCGAAGTCGTTTAACCTCCGAAGCTATAATTCGAATAGGATGCTGCTCATAAGTTAAATTCGACGAAACTTCAATCTCTTCCACAATAGCAGGCACAAGAATAGAATCGGAATCCCGAAGGCATTTCCGTAATTGAGAAACGTGAAATACGTCATGCATAGCAGAAAACTGAGCCGGCAATGCAAGGCGATAAGCCATGGAACCAATACGTTCTGTGATAGGAAATGGCCCAATATATCGAGGCGCTAACTTCCCTGATCGACTGAAACGTACAACACCCTTCATAGGTGAAACACGAATAAAAACTGGATCCCCAACAGAAAATTCTAATTTCCTTCTTCGATTATCGGCATAGGATTTTTGTCTACTCTGGGCTTCTTTCATCCTATGCCGAATAAGTTCAATCTTTTCCGTGGAATCTAGAATAAAGTCTGGACCTAAAACCAGCTTCTCACCGGCCTCAAGCCAACAAGAAGGAGATCGGCATGGCCTTCCATAGAGTGCCTCGAAAGGTGCCATACTAATACTAGATTGAAAGCTATTATTATAGGAAAATTCAACAAGTGAAATATGATCTTCCCAACTTCCACCAAAATCAACCACACAAGCACGAAGAAGATCTTCAAGAGTTTGATTCACACGCTCGGTTTATCCATCGGACTGGGGGTGATACGCGGTGCTAAAATTAAGCTTCGTTCCTAAAGCTTTTTGAAGACTCTTCCAAAATCCACTAGTAAACAATGGATCACGATCGCTAACAATAGAAGTAGGAACTCCATGCAATTTTACAATTTCCTTGACAAATAGTTTGGCCAAAAGAGGAACGGTTCGGTTAGACCGAACCGGAATAAAATGGGCGGATTTAGTAAGTCTATCAACAATCACCCATAAGCTATCATGACCCGAACGAGAACGGGGAAGGCCATCTATAAAGTCCATGGAAATTTGATCCCACTTCCAAATTGGAATTTCTAACGGTTGCAATAACCCACCAGGCCTTTGATGTTCGGCCTTGACAAGTTGGCAAGTCATGCAACACTTAACAAAGTTAGCAATATCAGATTTCATTCCCTCCCAATAATAAAGTTGCTTCATATCAGCGTACATTTTACTACTACCGGGATGAATGGTGAATTTAGAACGATGGGAATCTTCTAAAATATCTTTACGAAGATCTCCAATATTTGGTACGATAAGTCTACCAAATTTTCGAATGCCGCCACGAGAATCAATATCAAAGTCTTTCAAACCTTCAATATCAATTTTATCCTTAACATTTTGGCCAAGAAGAGCCAATTTAGGATCTAGCCCTTGAGCTTCAAGAATGCGGTCTAAAAGAGAAGGATGAGCCTCAAGGCTACATAAAACAAGTGATGAGCATAAATCGGATACGCGCTCTCGAATCTCACAAGTGGATAAAACCTCAAGATCGTTCCATTCGGATATCATCATAGAAACAACTGCTTGTTGTTTACGGCTAAGAGCATCGGCGGCACGATTACCCTTACCGGGGGTATAAAGAATATCAAGATCATAAGGTGCAAGGAACTCGAGCCAACGCTGTTGACGCAAATTAAGTTCCTTTTGAGAAAATAAATATTTCAAGGACTTATGATCCGTGTAAAGATTAAATTTCTCTCCCAATAGATAATGACGCCAAATCCGAAGGGTGAAAACAATAGCCGCGAGTTCTAAATCATGTGTGGCATATCTAGTCTCGGCCGGCTTTAATTGCCTAGAAGCATAAGCAATAACACGTTCTTTTTGCATAAGAATGGCACCCAAACCAACGTGACTAGCATCAGTATAAACAACAAAATCTTGATTCCCCACGGGAATAACAAGAATAGGAGCATTGGAAAGGAGTTCTTTCAATTTCTGAAAAGAGGCTTCACATTTGTCCGACCAAATGTATTTAACTCCCTTCTTAGTCAAGCCAGTAAGAGGCATGGCAATCTTAGAAAAGTCTTTAATGAAACGACGGTAATAGCCCGCCAATCCGAGAAAGCTACGGATTTCAGTCACACTCTCAGGTCTTTTCCAATCTTGAATCGCTTCAATCTTTGAAGGATCCACGGAAATTCCGGATTCAGAAATAATATGACCGAGAAACTTCACACGAGATTGCCAAAAGTGGCATTTAGAAAATTTCGCCTTTAATTGATTACTCCTAAGAGTTTCCAATACAATCGAAGATGTTTCTCATGTTCCTCCTCGGTTTTTGAATACACAAGAATATCATCAATGAATATGAGAACAAACCGATCGAGGAAATCTTTGAAAACTCGATTCATGAGATCAACGAAATAAGCTGGAGCATTCGTTAACCCAAATAGCATAACAAGCCATTCATAAGATCCATATCGAGTACGGAATGATGTCAAAGGAATGCTATACTCGGCGATGCGAAGCTGATGGAAACCGGTAGCCAAGTCCAATTGTGAAAAGACCTTAGCACCACTAAGCTGATCGAATAGATCATCAATCCGAGGCAAAGGATATTTATTTTTAATAGTCAGATCGTTAAGCTTGCGATAGTCAACGCAAAGCCTAAGCGTACCGTCGGATTTCTTCACGAAAATAGCCGAAGCTCCCCAAGGTGAGGAACTAGAGCGAATAAATTGCTTCGTCTCCAATTCGAATAATTGTTTACGCATCTCCTCATTTTCCTTATTGGACATGCGATAAGGAGGACGAGTAATAGGTTGAGCTCCAGAAACAAGATTAATTCTGAACTCAATTGCTCGTTTAGGTGGTAAACCTAAAACGGGCTCGAATATATCGAAAAATTCACGAACAACGTGAATACGAGAAATAATATCATCTTCATCATCATCATCGTCATCATGAGGATTTAAAGAATATAAAGATGCCACCAAACAGGATTCTGAATCTTTAAGATTAACAGAAATCTGTTTAACAGATAGTGGATGTTGGAGATGAATAGTCCGCTCAGGACATAGGATATGGGCTTGATAACGGTTAAGCCAATCCATTCCCAAAATTATTCCAAAGCCTAAGTAACGCATGACATGCAAATCGGCTAGGAAAGAAAAATCACATAAAATAATCTCCACATCTTTACAAAGCAAACTAAGAGTTGCGGACCCACCTACCGGATTCGCGATTCTTAAAGAAGTCATTAAAGCAACAACATTTAAAGAAAAAGTATCAACAAGTTCTTTTGATGTAAAAGAATGGGATGCACCCATATCAAAGAGAACTCTAATAGGTTGATCATGAAATAAAATAATACCATCAAGAATGGAATGAGAAATACCTTGGCCACGAGATGTGTTGCCAGGGGCTTGAGCCACATTTAACTTTCCCCCCTTCTTGGCTTCAAGTTTGAGGCATTGATGCATGAAATGATCTGGGCTCTTACAATAGCGACCACCTTTGGGCTTCGAACACTTGTTCGCAAAATGGTCCTTAGAACCACAGTTATAGCATTGCCCGCTACTAGAGGAAGATGTCTTTGCAGCCGAAGTTGCCTGCTTACCCTTTTTATTGGGATAAGAACCTTTAAATTTGTTAGGCCTCTTTTTGTTGTTAAAGTTTGGTTTAGCGCCAACCACTTCAGCATCACTCTCTCTATCGGCCTCTTCAAGACGAAGAGCGATATCGACGAGTTGATCAAATGCAACTTCTAGTTTCAGGAGTAGTGGCTTCTTAAGATTCTTATTTAAGCCATAAACGAACCTCTGGTTCTTCTTCAATGGGGTGTTGATGTATTCAACCCCATATTTGGAAAGCGACTCGAAGACTGCAACGTAATCAGTCACAGAGGATTGACCTTGAAAAAGGTTTATAAAACGTCGAGCCAAGGTTATTTTCCCAGCTTCTGGTACAAACTTTAACTCGAAGCGTCCCTGAAATTGCTCTCAGGTGAGATCCGCTTCATTAATTTCTGAAATAAGGAGTTCGTACCAGTCCAATGCTCTCTCCTGGAGCATGCTGGAAGCCACCTGAACACGGTGGAGATCGATAAGGTTCATGCGAGAAAAGATTCGATCACATGATTTTAACCAAGCCTGGACCTCGATGATCGTTTCCGAACCTTTGAAGGGCTTCCCACCCAAGTTAGTGTAATCGCTGCACAAGCGTGCAAATCCCGACTTTGGGTGAGTAGGTTCCGGGTTAGCTCCAGCTGCTTGAGCATTTGTTACTAAATCAAGAAGTTGTTGAGCAGTCATAAAAACTCCATCTTGGGGAGCAGCACTAGATGATCCAGTTCTGGGACGGCCTGGTCTAGACATTATCTTCCTTTTAGAAAGAAAGAAGAGAAGGAAGAAGGTTATTCACCAATGAATATCAAGCAATCTTGATAGATAAAACAAGGAATCATAAAGGAAATAGGATGAATCGGTACGAAGACTCGAATTAATCCTATGGTATAACTCCTAAGATAGACTTAGGACGATGATCCTTGTTAAGTTATTCTACATTGTTCCGAAGTTTCGCTCTGATACCAAGCTGTGACGCCCCACCTTTATACCCACACTAGCCAAGAACACTACGGTGTAGATTTGTCAACTAACACAGAGAATAAGGCTGTTGAGGAGCGACCATCCTCGTGATTTCTTATCACGCGGTGGCTATAATAATCTTTGAAAACAAACATAGAAATATGCATAACACAAATCAGTCACAGACATCCATATCACAAAGGCGGAAGAAGATATGAATATATAACTAACACATGAAAGTGTACATCAGAGTAGTGGTCAAAAAGATCCACAATAATACAAAAGAATAGCAACACGTGCTACGCAAAAGAATACATCTATGAGTCTATATCTCAAGTGTAAACGACAAAAAATGCTAATCTAAAAGGTCAGCCAAAAGTCAGAGTAGTAAATCCCTGGGGTAGAAGTCAAGCAGAAGCACCTGTAACATCTCGGTCTGACCCGAGTATTATTTATAAGAAAATAATAAACGGATCAGTCTAGCTATAAATATCAGATAACATGATATAAACAATAGATATGGCAAGAACATATAGTAACCATCAAGACATACTATGATAAGCATGCAAATGAAGATCGTCAAGAGATCAAACAATATCAAAAGAATCTTCTAAAAGATCCAAATTCACCTAAACATAAAAGTTGGAAAATCATAACAATGAAAGTCATGAAAATAGGTGAAGCACAAATTCCAAAAGACTACACAAGAAATCCATAAATTACAATATAGGAGCATGAAAACTCACAAAATGGGAGCATGAAAACTCACCTACACGTGTAACACAAAGCGAGAAGCTATCTCATGGTTGCAGGCCATTAATTTTGAAACACGAATGACCCGAAGACCGTGGGGCGCTACCCCACATATGTGATGGCGAAACATCACACAAATGAGATGGCGAAACATCACAAGAGCGGGGTCTAGTCTCCCTCGCAGACAAAGAGACATCGCACAGTTGCTAGTCTAAAACACAAAAATGATCGTCATGATCATCAAGAAGTGTCAATTACACTAAGTTAGTAAATATAAAAGTTTAACTTCATGTCCCATAACCACTTGCTTAACTCAAATATTTACTAACAAACTGTAGATCTCCACTAGAAAATTGTCACTAGAGATTCAATCGAACAAGTCCAAGAATTAACCGACGAAGTAAACGCAAGCGTTTCATACCACTTGTTTTACTAAGTCGTTTAATTAGATTTCTCATACGAGTGAGGTAAAGGTTTGTATATACTAATAGATTGGAAAACGGTTTAAGGAAAAAGCTTTGTTATTAAAAATAGAGTTGAAATCGTTTTGCTGAAAGAGTTTTGATATTTACTACTAGTATTGAAACCTTTATTTTATTAAAGTGACAAATCACAAAAACTTCGCGTTCAAAGACGTGAATGAAATCCAAGGAAATCAACTCAAAATGCATCTTTCATCAAAGAGCCCCTACGGAGGGGGGGTCCAGGGGGGTGTGGCAACCCCCCAAGGTGGGGGTGTGGGGGCAACGCCACCGCTTACGGGGTTCGACCTGCCCGGTCAGGTCGCGGGGGTCCAGGGGGCAGCGCCCCGTCCAAAACGGTACGACCTAGTGAAGACAAAATGAGGTCTAACGACCTAAGGGGAAAAGGGTCGAGCGACCTAATGGTTGCGACCTAAGGGTCTTCGCGACCTAACGACCTAAACAAGGTCGAGCGAGTTAAGGTGATGCGCGACCTAATGTGTCACGCGACTTAACGAAGGCAAGGCCGAACGAGTTAGGGGGATGCACGACCTAATGGAGGCGAGCGACTTAAGGGACTCGCGACCTAACAGAGGTGAGCGACTTAAGGGTTATAAGGTGGAACGACCTAACTGATACGCGGCTTAAAACCCACGCGACCTAACGACCTAACAGGTCATACGATCTAGTGGTCGAGCGACCTATCGATTTTAACTCGCGAGCGACCTATCAGTTCTACGACTCAAGGGGTCAATGACCTACGGGATATAGATCACGCGACCTAACGTTTTAACACGCGAGCGACCTAACGTTATAAAGGCCAAACGACCTAAAGCTTAACTCGCGAACGACCTACGGCTTAAGACTCAACTCGCGAGCGACCTAACATTGCAGAGGGGGTTTAAGGCCAGAAACGACCTAAGTGTTAGCGACCTAACGACCTATGGGCCAAACGACCTAACTCCGAACACACGAAAATGGCCAGAACGACCTAAATGCAGAAAATCCACCAAAACGCTAAAAATTGGAGTTTTTCGCCAATCCAATCCAAACCAAATGCAAATGTGCATGCAAAAGTGATAGGGAATCATTCCCAACGGTCCAATATAGTTATAGGCTAGAATTGTGAGATAAAAATCTCACCTTTGCACTAAAATTTATGAACATGAAGCTTGAAAGCAAGGAGAAGCAATCCAAATCTTGAATCCAATATCTTCTACTTGAATTTGGAGTTGAATGTTGGATTTGTAATTGAATTTGTGCTTGGAGTTTTAATTTCCCATTCTCTTCACCATTAATGCCAAAGCTTGAGTTAGTTAGGAAATTTATGAAGAGTGAGGAGAAGGGGGTTGGAACTTGGGCTTAATAGGCTAAACTAATCCAAAGTCCAAGGCGGGAAAAGTTAGTGAAATTTCACTAACTCCAAACCTATCGATGTTTATACTTAAAAAAGTTGTAAACGGCATTTCGAACTCAATGGAAGTGGTCTCGAGTCCTAATTTGACCGTTTGCAAAAAGTAGCTTTTCGGACCAATATCCGATTAACGACAAAATATTTAAATAAAATATTTAAATATAAAATCGATAAATATGCGGGTTGTTACATATCTGCCAATTGTTTATCAGAGGAAACAAATTCTAGATTTATCAAATCCTTTTCAATATTATCACGAAGAAAATGATGACGAATTCAATGTGTTTTGTTCGTGAGTGATTAACAGGACTTTTAGATAAATTAATAGCACTAGAATTATCACAGTAAATAGTTGACTTAGATAAATTAAAACCAAAATCTTGTAGTGGTTGTTGCATATAGATAACTTGAGCACATGCCAGAGCTGCAAAAATATATTCTGCTTCACATGTCGGTAACGAAACACAGTTTTGTTTCTTACTAAACCAAGATACGAGAGACGGTCCAATGAAATGGCAAGTCCCACTTGTATTTTTTCTATCTGTCCAGCTTCCTCCAAAATCAGCATCACTATAGGACACTAATTTAAAAGGACATTCCTTTGGATAAAATAGTCCAAATACTTTGGTTTTATTAAGATACCGTAGTATGCGTTTCACTGCTCGTAAATGTGATTCTTTGGGATCTGCTTGAAATCATGCACACAAACAGACACTCATCATTATGTCAGGTCTACTAGTTGCTAAATATAATAACGATCCAATCATACTTCGATATAATTTATGGTCAATACTTGTGGCACTTTCATCTTTATCAAGATGTATGGTTGTACTCATAGGAGTTGGTTTGGTAGAAGTATTTTCCATACCAAAGCGTTTAATTAGATTGTTACAATACTTTTCTTGATTAATAAAAATATCATTTTCTAGTTGTTTTATTTATAAGCCAAGAAAATAATTTAACTCACCCATATGTGACATTTCAAATTATTTAGTCATTATTTTAGAAAAATCTTGACAAAGTCTTTCATTTGTAGATCCAAAAATAATATCATCAACATATATTTGAAAGATTAAAATATCATGTTTATTTCTTTTAATAAAAAGAGTTTGATCAACCTTTCCAAATTCAAAACTAGAATCTATTAATATTTTTTAGGACGATCGTACCAAGCATGGGGTGCTTGTTTCAAACCATATAAAGCCTTTTTAAGCTTGTAGACATGGTTAGGAAATTGTTCGTGTATGAATAACGGAGGTTGTTCAACATAAACATTTTATTTTATAAAACCATTTAAGAAAGCACTTTTGACATCCATTTGATATAATTTAAATTTATGAAAACATGCATATGCTAGTAAGATTCGTATTGCTTCTAGTCTAGCGACTGGAGCAAACGTTTCTTCGTAGTCAATTCCTTCTTCTTGATTATATCCTTGAGCAACTAATCTGGCTTTATTTCTAGTAATATTCCCTTATTCATCTGCTTTATTTTTAAAACCCATTTTGTACCAATAACTGATTGATCACTAGGCCATGGAACTAAATCCCAAACGTCGTTTCTTTCGAATTGGTTTAGATCTTCTTGCATAGCGATTAACCAATGTTCATCGGTAGATGCTTCTTTAATATTTTGAGGTTCAATATTAGAAAGAAAATCTACATGGCCCATTTGATTTAATTGACTTCTTGTTATAACAGATGAATTGAGTTCTCCAATAACGTTAACAGAGGGATGATCTCTTAATATTCAAGGTGGAAAACTTAATTCATTGTTATTGTGATCAATGTTTCCATTATTTTCAACATTTGAAATTTTCGTGTTTGTGATATTATCAGGGAATTCTACATCATCTCTTATACTTGGGATTTTTTTAAAATTTTCATCGAAAGATACATGAAGTGTTTCTTTGATGATATTTGTTCTTTTATTATAAATTCGATAAGCTTTGCTTCGATCCGAATATCCTGAAAAGGTTCCTTCATCGGATTTTGGATCGAATTTACCAAGCTGATCTTTAGTGTTTAAAACAAAGCATTTTGAACCAAAAACTTTAAAATAAGAAATTTTTGGTTTTCATCCATTAAAAAGTTCATAAGGAGTATTCTTAGTTAGTGGTCGAATAGAAACACGATTCAAAACATAACAAGCTGCTGCAACTGTTTCAGCCCAGAAATGTTTTGGTAACGTACTTCCATTTAACAAAGTCCTTGCACATTCTTGTAAGGTTCTATTTTTACGTTCTACAACTCCATTTTGTTGTGGAGTTCTAGGAAACGAAAAGTTATGGAATATTCCCTTTTTCTTATAAAAATGTTCAAAGGCTTCGTTTTCGAATTCACCTCCATGATCACTTCTTATGCTTTTGATTTTCAAACCTTTAAAATTTTGAATTCTTTTGACAAAAGTTTTGAAATTATCAAAGGTATCACTTCTATTTTTTATAAAGATAGTCCAAGTATATCTAGAAAAATCATCAACAATAACAAACACATATGTACTATGATTAATGGATTGTACTTGTGTTGGTCCAAATAAATCCATATGTAGTAATTCAAGTGGTTGTAAAGTTGAAATGACCTTTTTAGATTTAAAAGATGACTTAGTTAACTTTCCTAACCAACATGCATCACAAATATGATCAATTTTAAAATCCATTTTTGGTAGACCTTTCACCAAATCATTTTTAGAGAGCTTGTTTATAGTTTTGAAGTTAATATGACAGAATCATTTGTGCCATAACCAAGGATCATTTTCTTTGGCTATTAAACACGTATCTGAATTATGATTTATTTTCATATTTAGAACATAGATATTTCTGTCTCTATTTCCTTCAATGATAAGATTTTGATTTTGATCAAAAATACTACATTTGTTTTCAGAAAAGGTGATTTTGAATCCTTTGTCACATAATTGGCTGATACTAAGTAAATTATGTTTTAAATTTTTGACTAGTAAAAAATTTGAAATAAGAGGTAAATTTGAAATACCATTGTTGCTCACATTGTCTTTGCCGATGATATTGAAATTGCTGGTGCGGATCGTGCTATATGGAATTATAATATACTAGTACGGAAATAAAACAAAGTTACTGTAGCAGAGTAAATAAGAAAAAATAAAGAAAGCACACCAGGAATTTTTATACTGATTCGAACTTCCCGTTCTACGTCCAGTCCCAGACTCCTTCTGGAATTTCACTAACAACAACCCTCACTTAAACCTGAGGAATAGGTTTACAACAACCCTTGAACAGCTGAACAAGGGACCTGAGCAGCAGAACAGGATTTCGCCTCAACGGCCGAAGAGGACTTCACTTGCCTGAACGACAGAACATGACTTCAATTTATACAGAAAGTATATGACACAGTGTGTTATCAATAACACGAATTTGTCTCTTGATAGTACAATCTTCCTATAATATTCTCCTTTTGATATATATGTGTGTATGTGAAGAATATGGAAGTAAATGAATGATTATGTAGAAATCTGAATGCTCAAAATGTTAGAATCAGTGCAGTATATAAATAGAAAGCTTTTGATCGATTCGGTGAGTTAAACAAATGATTCTAATATGTTTATATAGAGTATAAAAAGTTGTAATCATTCGTGAAAAGTTATCATGAAAGAGTATGGATGTATCTCTTAGTAAAAGGTTGTAACTCTTCATGAAAATGAAATGTCTTTTCAAAAATATAGCAGTTGAAGAAGTTCAGCCGTCTGAAAATAAATTTCAGACTTCTGAAATTTGAAACGTGCAAACCAGAAAAGAAATAGGCTATTTTTGCCTAGATTCAAATGTCTGAAATTACGAATTCAGACGTCTGAATATTGTATGAAATTTCAGTTTTGATTACAGATTCAGACATCTGAAATGGTCAATTCAGACGTCTGAATTTGACCTGTAACTAAAAATTACCATAGCTCAAATGGTTAGAGCACTTGCCTTATGAACTAGTGACCTGGGTTCGAGTCCTTCTCCATGCAACTTTTGAAAACTTGATTTTTCATTTAAAATATGAATGTATATGTGTGCATACCATTTGGAGAAGATTTTAACATTTGTAAACTCTAGACACGACACTCTGTGACTAATAATACTTTGTTTGTCACCTTTGTCTTGTCTCTATCGTGTATATCTCTTCTTGTATCTCCATATACATTCTTTTATTCTTTTGTACTGTGTATTTTCATTTTGAATGTATTTGATTATCTCTTTTTGATTCCCATGTACCTACAAATTAGCTTAGAGATTCTTTGACATAATTGTATAGTTATTGTCATTAAAATCCAACAATTGAGGTTCTAACATTCTCTCCATTTTTTATGATGACAACTATACAATTTTTAAAAAATATTCATTCTATACAAAAAATAATATTAATATGTTTAAAGCCCCCTCTATGTATAACGTCTCCCCCTAAGTATAATATCTCCCTCTATTAATATGCATATGAATTTATCCCCCTTTGTCATTATCAAAAAGAATGAGGAAATATATAAAATTATATAAAATTTCTTGTATATAACAAGATAAACTCATTATTAATTATGAAGGAAAAATAAAATAAATCTTACTATATTTACTGAAGTCCATATTTTATTGTAAGCATGTAATTCTATTAAACGTATGGAACATTCTTTAAAATTCCATAATCTATCCTTTTCCTTTTGTTTCTCTGAGTACCTGCAAAAAATAATAATAATTTTCGGTAACCACTTACTATGTTAGGGTCCGGGGGGTTAGGTCTTTGGAAACCATACCCATTTGGGTGTGGTTGAACCTTTATAAATATAATTTTCATTACAAATTAAATTCTTATAATAGTTGCTAATATAAAGTTGTTTATCATGATCAATCATATTAGCTGGAATCCATATCTTAATATTGTTAGTCATTAGCTTAGTACTTGAAGAATAATTTCTATCATTTCTAAACAAAGTACTATTATGACTATAACTGGTATTAAAACTATCTTGATTACTAGTACTAGCACTAAAGTTAGTATACATGAATGCATATCTAGTACTATTTTTGCTTTTAGCTTGTTTATAGCCTCAACCGCTTCTATCATTGTGAGCTTTTGAATTCTTAACATAACCTAATCCCTTCTTATTTGAAGCAGGTTGAGAATTTTCAATAATCCTGGATAAATTTTCTCCCCCTTTATTAAAATTGGAAATATTTTTAGTAATGTCATCAAGCTTAGTTTTGAGACTGGTGTTATCTAACTCAACAATTTTAATTTTTGTTTTTAACTCATGATTTTTAGAAGCTAGAGCATTATTCTTTTCTTTTTGAGCTTTTATTTCTTGACTTAATAGAGCAAGTTGAGAATTGTCTGAATCTTGAATTTTCTCAAGTTCTTCTTCTAATATTCTCTTCTCGTCTTTAAGCATATCTCTTTCGAATTCTGCTTTCTTCTGATTTTCCAAAGCTTTCTTATATTTTCTTTTGAGACTTTTTAAAGTGTATAGAAGTTCTGAATTTATTTGTATCATATCATCAAAAGTTAGATCACTAACCTCATTATCTTTTGCCATGAAGCATATGTTTCTTTGCTCCTTTGATTTTTCTTTATTGCTCTTCCTCTTCTTATTGCCTTGACTAGATCTCTTTGTAGCCATTTATTCTAGGATGTTGTTACGATCTCTAGAAAACCAGGCTCTGATACCAAATGAAAGTGCTGGTGCGGATCGTGCTATATGGAATTATAATATACTAGTACAGAAATAAAACAAAGTTACTGTAGCAGAGTAAATAAGAAAAAATAAAGCAAGCACACCAGGAATTTTTATATTGGTTCGAACTTCTCGTTCTACGTCCAGTCCCAGACTCCTTCTGGAATTTCACTAACAACAATCCTCACTTAAACCTGAGGAATAGGTTTACAACAACCCTTGAACAGCCGAGCAAGGGACCTGAGCAGCAGAACAGGATTTCGCCTCAACAGCTGAAGAGGACATCATTTGTCTGAACGACAGAACAGGACTTCAATTTATACATAAAGTATATGACACAGTGTGTTCTCAATAACATGAATTTGTCTCTTGATATTACAATCTTCCTATAATCTTCTCCTTTTGATATATATGTGTGTGTATGTGAAGAATATGGAAGTAAATGAATGATTATGTAGAAATCTGAATGCTCAAAATGTTTGAATCAGTGTAGTATATAAATAGAAAGCTTTTGATAAATTCGGTGAGTTAAACAAATGATTCTAATATGTTTATATAGAGTATAAAGAGTTGTAATCATTCGTGAAAAGCTATCATGAAAGAGTATGGATGTATCTCTTAGTAAAAGGTTGTAACTCTTCATAAAAACGAAATGTCTTTTCAAAAATATAGCAGTTGAAGAAGTTCAGCCGTCTGAAAATAAATTTCAGACTTCTGAAATTTGAAACGTGCAAACCAGAAAAGAAACATGTAATTTTTGCCTAGATTCAAATGTCTGAAATTATGAATTCAGACGTCTGAATATTGTATGAAATTTCAGTTTTGATTACAGATTCAGACATCTGAAATGGTCAATTCAGACGTCTGAATTTGACCTGTAACTAAAAATTACCATAGCTCAAATGGTTAGAGCACTTGCCTTATGAACTAGTGACCTGGGTTCGAGTCCTTCTCCTTGCAATTTTTGAAAACTTGATTTTTCATTTAAAATATGAATGTATATGTGTGCATACCATTTGGAGAAGATTTTAACATTTGTAAACTCTAGACACGACACTCTGTGACTAATAATACTTTGTTTGTCACCTTTGTCTTGTTTCTATCGTGTATATCTCTTCTTGTATCTCCATATACATTCTTTTATTCTTTTGTACTGTGTATTTTCATTTTGAATGTATTTGATTATCTCTTTTTGATTCCCATGTACCTGCAAATTGGCTTAGAGATTCTTTGACATAATTGTATAGTTGTTGTCATTAAAATCCAACAATTGAGGTTCTAACATTCTCCCCATTTTTGATGATGACAACTATACAATTTTTAAAAAATATTCATTCTATACAAAAAATAATATTAATATGTTTAAAGCCCCCTCTATGTATAACGTCTCCCCCTAAGTATAATATCTCCCTCTATTAATATGCATATGAATTTACCCCCCTTTGTCATTATCAAAAAGAATGAGGAAATATATAAAATTATATAAAATTTCTTGTATATGACAAGATAAACTCATTATTAATTATGAAGGAAAAATAAAATAAATCTTACTATATTTACTGAAGTCCATATTTTATTGTAAGCATGTAATTCTATTAAACGTATGGAACATTCTTTAAAATTCCAAAATCTATCCTTTTCCTTTTGTTTCTCTGAGTACCTGCAAAAAATAATAATAATTTTCGGTAACCACTTACTATGTTAGGGTCCGGGGGGTTAGGTCTTTGGAAACCATACCCATTTGGGTGTGGTTGAACCTTTATAAATATAATTTTCATTACAAATTAAATTCTTATAATAGTTGCTAATATAAAGTTGTTTATCATGATCAATCATATTAGCTGGAATCCATATCTTAATATTATTAGTCATTAGCTTAGTACTTGAAGAATAATTTCTATCATTTCTAAACAAAGTACAATTATGACTATAACTGGTATTAAAACTATCTTGATTACTAGTACTAGCACTAAAGTTAGTATACATGAATGCATATCTAGTACTATTTTTGCTTTTAGCTTGTTTATAGCCTCAACCGCTTCTATCATTGTGAGCTTTTGAATTCTTAACATAACCTAATCCCTTCTTATTTGAAGCAGGTTGAGAATTTTCAATAATCCTGGATAAATTTTCTCCCCCTTTATTAAAATTGGAAATATTTTTAGTAATGTCATCAAGCTTAGTTTTGAGACTGGTGTTATCTAACTCAACAATTTTAATTTTTGTTTTTAACTCATGATTTTTAGAAGCTAGAGCATTATTCTTTTCTTTTTGAGCTTTTATTTCTTGACTTAATAGAGCAAGTTGAGAATTGTCTGAATCTTGAATTTTCTCAAGTTCTTCTTCTAATATTCTCTTCTCGTCTTTAAGCATATCTCTTTCGAATTCTGCTTTCTTCTGATTTTCCAAAGCTTTCTTATATTTTCTTTTGAGACTTTTTAAAGTGTATAGAAGTTCTGAATTTATTTGTATCATATCATCAAAAGTTAGATCACTAACCTCATTATCTTTTGCCATGAAGCATATGTTTCTTTGCTCCTTTGATTTTTCTTTATTGCTCTTCCTCTTCTTATTGCCTTGACTAGATCTCTTTGTAGCCATTTATTCTAGGATGTTGTTACGATCTCTAGAAAACCAGGCTCTGATACCAAATGAAAGTGCTGGTGCGGATCGTGCTATATGGAATTATAATATACTAGTACAGAAATAAAACAAAGTTACTGTAGCAGAGTAAATAAGAAAAAATAAAGCAAGCACACCAGGAATTTTTATACTGGTTCGAACTTCTCGTTCTACGTCCGGTCCCAGACTCCTTCTGGAATTTCACTAACAACAATCCTCACTTAAACCTGAGGAATAGGTTTACAACAACCCTTGAACAGCCGAACAAGGGACCTGAGCAGCAGAACAGGATTTCGCCTCAACAGCTGAAGAGGACTTCATTTGTCTGAACGACAGAACAGGACTTCAATTTATACATAAAGTATATGACACAGTGTGTTCTCAATAACATGAATTTGTCTCTTGATATTACAATCTTCCTATAATCTTCTCCTTTTGATATATATGTGTGTGTATGTGAAGAATATGGAAGTAAATGAATGATTATGTAGAAATCTGAATGCTCAAAATGTTAGAATCAGTGTAGTATATAAATAGAAAGCTTTTGATCAATTCAGTGAGTTAAACAAATGATTCTAATATGTTTATATAGAGTATAAAGAGTTGTAATCATTCGTGAAAAGCTATCATGAAAGAGTATGGATGTATCTCTTAGTAAAAGGTTGTAACTCTTCATAAAAATGAAATGTCTTTTCAAAAATATAGCAGTTGAAGAAGTTCAGCCGTCTGAAAATAAATTTCAGACTTCTGAAATTTGAAACGTGCAAACCAGAAAAGAAACAGGCTATTTTTGCCTAGATTCAAATGTCTGAAATTACGAATTCAGACGTCTGAATATTGTATGAAATTTCAGTTTTGATTACAGATTCAGACATCTGAAATGGTCAATTCAGACTTCTGAATTTGACCTATAACTAAAAATTACCATAGCTCAAATGGTTAGAGCACTTGCCTTATGAACAAGTGACTTGGGTTCGAGTCCTGCTCCATGCAATTTTTGAAAACTTGATTTTTCATTTAAAATATGAATGTATATGTGTGTATACCATTAGGAGAAGATTTTAACATTTGTAAACTCTAGACACAACACTCTATGACTAATAATACTTTTTTTGTCACCTTTGTCTTGTCTCTATCGTATATATCTCTTCTTGTATCTCCATATACATTCTTTTATTCTTTTGTACTGTGTATCTTCATTTTGAATGTATTTGATTATCTCTTTTTGATGCCCATGTACCTACAAATTAGCTTAGAGATTCTTTGACATAATTGTATAGTTGTTGTCATTAAAATCCAACAATTGAGGTTCTAACAGATATAGCCTTTGGAGTTGTCTCCAAATGTGACGGAGCCTCCATCTGATTAAGTAATATTTGATAGCATATCTTTGTCTCCTGTCATATGTTTTGTATGTGCAACCACTGTCGAGTATCCAATTTCCTCTTTTCTTCAGTGGGACCTATAGAAAATATGAGATAATATTGGTGCCCACTTTTTCAATAGGGTCCCAAAAGTTAAATCTTAGGAAACCAAACCCAAGAGGGCTTAGTATCCCATTTGAAAATGTAATCTTCATTTTTATGAACAGTTTCAAAAAAGGCGTTTATATATTTCTTCTGAATCAAACTGTTGTTTGTTTTAGGAACCCAGATTTTTATACTTTTTGGGTTAGAATTCCTTTTTGTCTGTTCAATAGTAGGATTAATATTTCTCCTAATTTTCTTTCTAGGTGAAATTGTTGTTTTCTTAACATATGCTAATCCTTTTCTACTTGAAACAGATTGAGAGTTATCAATAATATTAGATAAAGTTTCTCTTCCTTTATTAAAATTTGAAACATTTTTGGTGATACTTTCTAAATTAGCTTTGAGACTACTATTATCCAACTCTATCAATTTTATCTTATTTTTTAGTTCATGATTTTCAGAAACAAGAGCATTATTCTTCTCTTTTTGTCTTTCGAATTCTGCTTTGTTCTGATGTTCACGAGTCTCCTTATATTTTCTTTTGAGATTTTTCAGAGTATCAACTAGCTCTGAATTTATTTCTATCATATCGTCAAAAGTAAAATCGCTAACCTCGTTTTCAGTAGCCATGAAGCAGATATTTGCTTGTTCGTTTTCACTTTCACTACTGTTATCTGATGAAGAAGTATCTGAATCATCCCATGTTACAGAGAATGCTTTCTTTTTCTTATCTTTTATGCTCATGTTGAAGTATTTTTTCTTTAGTTTTGGACATTCTTTCTGGATATGACCTTTCTTATGGCAATTAAAGAATTTTAGAATTGAAGATGATGATTTGTTGGAAAGTTTCTTTTTCCATTATTTCTGTTGTTTTTCATGAATTTCAAGAACTTTTTGAAATTTTTGGCAATAAATGCTAGATCTTTTTCATCCGAATCTTCATCTTTTTCTTCTTCAGCATGGAAAGCTATGTTCTTTTTTTCTTGTGCTTGTACTCATTTTGCCTGCAAATTCACTTCGTAGGACATTAGATTTCCTATTAACTCTTCAAGTTTTATGGTAGAGATGTCATTAGCTTCTTCAATAGCCAAGACTTTTCTTTCCCATTCATCCGTTAAAGAGTTTAGGATTTTTGATACAATATCAAAATCAGTGTACTTTTCTCTTAATCCTACTAGTGAATGATAGATATCTTGAAATCTAGAGTACATATCATTGATGGATTCATCTTGTTTCATTCTAAAGTTTTGAAACTGATTTTTGAGCATGGATATTTTGCTTTGTTTAACATTGTTAATTCCTTCATAAGTGATTTTAATGGTTCTCCAAGTTTCATAAGCAGTTTGACACATGCTAACAGATTAAATTCATTTCTATCTAGTGCATAGAATAACATGTTCATAGCTTTAGCATTGGCAGTAGCATCTAATTTTTGTGTGTTTGACCAAGTGGAGTATTCTCTTGTAGGAAGAGTATATTCATTTTGTGTAATATTCCATGATTCAAAGCTATTTGATTGCATATAGATTCTTATACGAGTTGCCCAATAATTATAGTTCAGACCATTGAAAAATGGAGGTCGTGCAGTGGATTGACCTTCAATAAAACTAGTGTTAGTGGTAGTGTTGGTGTTGTTTTCCATATTAGTAAAACACCAGATAATTGTGTAACGGTTATAAGATGTCTTGCTCTGATACCAAATGAAAGTGTGTAGGATCGTGCAATATGGATATAATAATGCAGAGTATAGTAATGTAGTAATAGTGCTAAATATAAAGCAGTAATATAATAAAAATAACACCAGAGATTTTTATACTAGTTCGGAGCACCGTCCTACGTCCAGCCCCAGACTCCTTCTGGAATTTCACTAAAACAACAATCCTCACTTAACCTGGAGGAACAGGTATACACAGTCTAAGCAGCAGAACATACACCTGAGCAGCAGAACATGATTTTCGCCTCAGCAGCAGAAGATGACTTCACTAATACAAAAGTATATCTGACACTGTGTATTCTTGATAACACTAATTTGTCTCTGATAATATAAACCTCCTATAATCAAATCCTCAAGCATATGAAGTGCATGTGAAGATATGAAGAGAAGGTAATGCTAAGAATTGAAGATTACGAAAGTTTATTTGATGATTCAAAGCAGTAAAAATGTTTGTTTGCTGTTTGAATGCAAATATTAAAGCACAAGAAGAGTATTAGAGAGTTAGAATGCAAATCGGTGAATATGAAGTGTTTGGGAGTATCTATATATAATAGTTGAAGAGCTACTGCCATTGGTGAAGGGTTCTGATGAAGAGGAGCACCTATTTCCTTCAGAGAAGAGTTGCATCCTTTCGAAGAAGAAGATGTCTTTTCGAAAATATGGCAGTTGGTCTCGGGTCAGTCGACTGGTCGTTTATGGTCAGTCGACTGACTATGCAAAAGATTTTAAAAAAATAAACAGTGCATATGTATATGTACATAGTCAGTCGACTGGATGGTTATGGTCAGTCGACTGGCTGTGACATTTTTACATAGTATGCTTCTGTTTTGATTGTTTATGTGAAATATGAAGTGCGGACTACTTGAGGATAGATTTTAACAAATTTCTAAGACTCAATCATACATGCTAGATAGTGAAAACATAGATTAAAAGTCTTGATATAGCCGTAGTCCATTTTCTTTTTGTCGTGAATTCTCTTTTTCTTCTAACTTGCTTTGTCATGAATCAAAACTAGTGATTCAACAACACATGCGTTTAACAAACCGTTTAATTCTCCTTATCATTCGCTCGAATAGTGCAAAAATGTGTATTTTATATATAAAATAATTTATTTGAGAAAACAAGCTATAAATCTATTTATTCTCTATAATAAGGGAATTTTCAAATATTGTCTTCAAAATTGATTTTGGAAAACGGTTTTAAAAGCTTGTTTTCTCAAATAAATTATTTTATATATAAAATACACATTTTTGCACTACTCAAGCGAATGAAAAGGAGAATTATCATGACGATGCGTGGCAATTCCTTGAAAATTTGGCCAAAAAATCATCCCAATGAGAATGTTCTAACGAGAAATCCATTTAATCACGATCGAGTGCACATTCAATAGGTTCATCTTTAGCTTTTGAAGCGAAAATCAATGCGACGATCAATAACTTTGACAATGTTTTCTCATCGAATCAAATGAACTAAGCTTCCCACCTACTGTATTATAGATGTGACGATCCAAATCACATCGTCGATTAGTGTCCTCATTCGTTAGAACAACTTAATCCTTTTAACAAGGTTAAGAATGACCCGTTTTCTCCAACGTACAATCTCGTTTGGAGAAATTATTCTAAATTTGCATGGAGCTAAAATAATTCTAACATGAATTTTGTTCGACCCAATTTTTAGTCATTTCCAAACAATGCATCGAATTCTCCTTTTTAGCCCAACCACTTTCAACAAAATTTTGTCCCTCCGTCTCAAAATCAACCATAGCAATATTTCGCTCTCCAAGATGATAAACGAATAACTTCACTTGAGTAAAGTCTTGAAACTTTGGCTAAAGCAACCACTCAAAACCCCCAACCAAATAGCAATTTACAAAATTTGTTCACCTCGTACATGCAAAATATGAGTCAATCGATTACCAAAATCGAAATGCAAATGAGTCAATTAGCCACTTCAGTGAGTGAATATGAACGAGGCACATTCCCAAGTTAGCTAGTTCCCAACCTTAGAAATCAAAACACAAACTCGAATCAAGCTCATGTCATTCAAGATAGTAATGTGAACCAAATGAATGCTACCATAACCTTGCGTTTCGGTAAACTAATCGATAATAAAGTTGTCAATCCAAATGACTTATTAGAAGCTCCTCTTGATACTTCGAAAACGACAAGTAATTCGGAACAAAACATCGAGTCAAATATTGAATCAAATTCCAATTGAAATTCTTCTTCTACTCAAGTAGACCATCCTACTAAGTATCGAATTTCATTTTCACATCGACTTTGATCTAGGAAACATTCCGATCAAATGGAAAAGATGTTGGAAATTTTCAAACAAGTCAAAATGAACATCCTTCTCATTGATATCGTTTAACAAGCCCCAACGTATGCTAAGCATAACACCAGAATTGTAATTTTCCAATGGTTATAACCGTTACAAATCAAATTTGTAACGGTTATAACGTTTGTATTAGGTACGTGACAAAATCTGTAATATATTAATATATTTTCCAACAGTTATAATCATTGGAAAGTCCTTAGTACCAACAGTTAAAAGTTCATATTCCCAACTGTCATAAGCATTGGAATTTTTAGTATAAATAATTTTAAATGTCCAAATTAAACTTCACAGCAACGAATATATAATTAATTTCAAGATAAACAATATCAAACGCACATTTCATATCAAAAATCAACAAATATTCAAAAATCACAACTTCTCTTACTTTTCTACCACAAATCATTAAAAATGAAAATATATTTCTGTTAAGATTCTACCAACAGGAAACATTTATACAACTTTGAAATTTGTACAGTTTTCGAAAGTATCGAATAATTCTAAATATTAACAGAACCTTCAACGATAACCAATGCAATTGAAAGGATACAAAATAACTCCAAAAGTACTTAACTTAGTAACCCCACTAATACTAATAAATGAAACATTGATTCTTTAACTTAGCTAAATCAGTGAGTAGGATGTTTCTCCATGTTGATTCAACTATCTTCAAAACTTAAGTTAACTAAAGCCGAGCTTGCTGCCAAAAACTGGAAGTCAATTAATGCTTTTGCCGTCAACCTGAATGTATATAAGAAACAAAATTATACACATCATTAATATAGTACTTGAATTACTGAAAAACTATATATAGAGACTACAAATTAAAATACAAGTTTCAAATACTTTACCTCATGTGAGTGTTCTTTGAATACAATGTAATATAAGTGCTTAGTGAACCAGTTTTGACCCGCTGTGTTTCCTATTATGTTTGCATTTGATTGCAGTTCCAGATGGAAATTTTGAATGGATTTGCTTATAGTGTTGGCCATTGGATTTCCATGGGCGTCAACTGCTCGGAATCTCGTTACCTTCTTTTTAACCTACATCAAAAATGGTTATTAATATGTTTGAACTTGAAGTTTACTAGGACAAACCCATGTTACCCACATGGATTTTGTTTGAAATTCAGGGTCTACGTCTATGTATAAATTTAAAAACATAAATGAAGCACATAGTCTGAAACACAAAATCTATTATTGACAACATGCCATTAAATTACTTCTCATCATTGTGGGAGTAATTATCGATATTTGCAGTAAAATGATATTCTATAAGTAAGCAGATGATGGACCTAAGATATATGAAAATAGGACATGATGGATGTGTGTCTTGATGTTGCATCGTTTGATCATTTCTTTAAGGATTTTATCATGATGAAATAGTTTTATTTGAAAACTAAATACAAACATAATCCATATTTTGTAGAGGATGATCCAAATTAATTGAATAAATTTCAACTATATGAATGAAAAATATAACAAAAAAATATATAGTGATTTGAAATAGTGTCGGTGTATTTTGATCCAGTAGTCAGAAAATGGATTGTTTTTTGTAAATAATTTGTATGTAAGTAGTTTTATAAAACGATTCATGATGATTAAAAATTCATTCCATAACGATGAAAAGGAAAATGTTGGTATTTAAATCATGGAACCTTTTTTATGTCATAGTCATGGTTGCCCAATCAAATTTTAGGGTCAGTGTCGAATAATAAAAATTGTTTTATAGGTGATCAATAGAACATAGAATAGAATATTTTAAAGCAGCATCTTTAGTCTTACAATATTACTTTAATATTGACAATATGCCATTACATTTCTTCTCAAGCTAAGTAAAATATGCTACTGGACAATAAAGATGGAGGCTAGATGGTAGTTGCTTGTGACTGGTCCTGAATACAGCAATATGTGATGGAGTTTAAAGGAAGTCTCTTGAAAGAATAAATGGTAAAAGCACTTGCTAACAACCAAAAGTGGACAATGAGTAGTTGCTAAAAATGACAGTAAAATCGCAATAAATCACCCCTTAAAATCAGCTATCGTTCTTGTAAAAGAATTGAAATGGCGGAGTGGAAGAACTTGGTGGGTCTAATTCCTTGTTCATGGCGGAATGTTGCGTTGCAATGGAAAGTGTATGGTGTAGGGTGAAAAATGTATCGGTTTAGTTGTGCAAAGGGTAGAAATAAAGCAAGAAATGAAAAAAAACAAATGACTGGAATAAGATGAATTAAACTTGAAATAGAGAAAAGTAAAGGAAACAATAAATGATGAAATAGACAACAAACCGTAAATGCAAGGAGGAAAGAAACGCAAAAGAAAATTGTAATACTGTAGAACCGGAATAAAATTAATAGTGGCAACAACAAAATATAAAGAACTGAACTGTATTTGCAATTTAATTTGTAAACTAAAGAAGTGTCGATAAGATACAAGAACTATAGTGGTAAAGAAATGAAATTTAAAAACTTAAATGAAAGTTGAAATTGCAACAGAATAATGAAAAGAAGATATGGTAGGCTAAAAATGAAGAAGGAACTGATTTCAATTGATCATCCTCATTTTAAAGATACCTGTGCATACACACACACACTCTCATGCACAAGCTCCCTCGACTCAACCCAGCATTAAACCACTGTGGTTCGACCCTACAATAAGCTGACATGTTCAACACAATTCACAAATAAATAGGACCACCAAATATAAAATCAGCATACTCAAACGTGCATAAATCAACTTTATTGTCCACTTTTCATGGATCCGATCATTAATAAGTAAATAAATATGTGCTACGTAGTCTGATGGAGATAAATAAAACCAATTTTCAGTAGAAGCAACAAAATAAATATGTAGTAATTAGCCCTTTAAGGCTCTTAAATTAATATTGTTATAAACGTTTCAACATATTCTAATTTTGGAAAGATCAAATGAAACAAAATAATTCGTAATCAACTTGCTATTTGAATAGTATCCACTATAATTTAGAAGTTTTCGAATTCTACATTCTTAAACTCCAACAAATTCAAAACTATATGAGCAATAATTGCATAATCAATTGTTCGTATGACAATAAAACCTTGTTCAAAAAACATTCAGTAATTGTAATGTAATATTGTCACCCATACATCATCAAATTGGCATATCCAATATTGAAAAAGCAACTTTTGATTTCAAAAAATATATTAACATATTCAAGTTACACAACAAAATTAATATTATTACCTATGAACATTTTTCTAGCCTTCTGACTTGCAAAATTACCAATATTATTATTATATTGAAGCTCATTAACTATATATAACTAATTAACCCAAACTTAGAACATAGGATTAAATTGAATTTGCATTGTACTGTACAACATAGATGATGTTCTTCATTGAATCATTTTAAAATTTAACGAACTAGTTTTAGTAAATAATGTAAATTATAATACAATAATGTAAATTCAAGTATAAATTACTGAATTAGTTTTACAAATTACTAAATCAAGTTTAGTAAATAATGTAAATTACAATTACAAATTACTGAATTAGCTTTACAAATTACTGAATTAGTTTTAGTAAATAACATAAATTACAATATAATAATGTAAATGAGGTTTATAAATTACTGAATTAGTACTGGTACCTTCGATTCAAGCTTCAACTGAGATGAAGGATGAGCCTGTTTTCTGCTTATGAGGTTGTGACCTAGTTGCCGACTGTTTAAATTAAAATGGAGGCCTGCTACCACACGCTTGCCTATGCCCTAGCTGCCGAGATAAAGCCGGCCTGGAGAAGAGGCAGAGTTGCCTATATGGGTCGTCGTCGCTGTCTTTCTGGTTCGTGAATCGCAAATTCGCGATCGAGATTTAGTTTTTTTTCTATTGCGTGTTGTAACCTTAAATGGGAAAACGGAGGAAGGATTGACGGGAGGTTCTTGCTCAATGGCAATAGATCTGGCGATGGAAGTTGGATCGATGGTTGCGTTGGGTGAGGTCAGATTTGATCGTAGCTACGAGTTTTGGGAGAAACCCTGGTTTCAAAATTGTGGTTGTTGACTAACGACCCATATCTGAAGCAAGTAGGGAAGAACGGTCTGGAAGGTGGAGAGAGAGAGGACGGACGAGAGCGGAGGAGCAAGGGTGAAGGGGAGATAAAGGAAGAATTTAGGTGGCGGCTATGATCCAAACTCTAAGGTTTCGCTGTTTACTAAAGAAAAATATTTGATAACTTCTAGTCTAAACGTGCTCATAAAAGATAAAATTACTAAGCACTCTAGTGTAGTTTTAATAATAACCGTTGGAATGTTTTATCATGGCAATAACCATTAGTAATTTGTAACAGAAATAACTATTACAAATTGGGATGGGAATAATGTTATAAGATGGACTGTTTGGTGTAGTGAAGTTTCTAAAGGATATGTGTACTCAAAACAACACATTCATGTAATCAAGAAAGTATTCTTAGCTGCCGGCTTTAGCGAAATCTTGTCTCGGTCAATTCCCGTAAAATACAAAGATCCTGGATTTTCCACAATCTCATGTACGATAGGAGACAAGACGATTAATAAGTGCTTACTAAACTTGGGTGCTAGTGTCAATTTGATTCCTTATTCAGTTTACTAGCAACTTAGCTTGGGTGAACAAAAAACGACGAAAGTAACTCTTTAATTTGTCGATCATTCGATAAAGAAACCCATGCGAGAAATAGATTACATACTCATCAAAATCGATCAATTCATATCCCCCTTCAATTTCATCATCCTTGAGACACAACCAGTGAACAATCCAATGAGTCAAATTCCATTGGTTCTAGGATGACCTTTCTTAGCACTTCTAATGCCCTAATCAATTGTCGAAGTGGTTCGATGAAAATTTCTTTTGAAAACATGATTTTGGATCTTAACATCTTCAATCTTGAAAATAAATCGAACGAACCACTTGACCAACCATTGAAAGTTAGCTCCATTCAAGAAAATTTTGACAACAAAACAGTTGACCTTAACAACAAATGTGAGACTGAATACGACCAACTATTTCAAGATGAGCCCAACGAGATTAAAAATGCACTTCCGTTTGAACCCCTCATGGTTGAGTCAGAATTTCAATCAAATTCTTTGATTGAGCAACCCCTTAGGTTGGAACTTAAACCTCTTTCTGATCACCTTAAGTTCACATACTTAGGTGACAACGAAACATTTCCTGTGATAATCTCTTTAAATCTCTTCAAATCTTTCTCTTGATCAAGAAGCCTCCCTTCTTTCAATTCTGTCAAAAAACAAAGAGACAATTGGATGGTCGATTACTGATACTAAGGGAATTAGTCATGCTCTTGTTCAACACTGCATCCACTTAGTTGACAAAGGCAAGCCTATTCATGTTGCGCAACGAAGGCTTGACCCTAAAATAAAGGATGTGGTTCGAGATGAAATTATTAAACTCCTCGGTACCACATTTCTGATAGTTCATCGGTCATCCTCATTCATGTCGTGCCTAAAAAT
This sequence comes from Allium cepa, assembly GCA_030765085.1. Lineage (NCBI taxonomy): Eukaryota > Viridiplantae > Streptophyta > Magnoliopsida > Asparagales > Amaryllidaceae > Allium > Allium cepa. The sequence continues at coordinate 876,135,962 of CM060932.1, read as the reverse complement.
TACAGACTTATCGTTATCACGAACGATGCAAATGAATTCATTCCAATTCATACTCAAACGGGTTAGCATGTTTGCATTGATTATCGAAAATTAAATGCTGCAACATGTAAAGACCACTTTCCTCTTTCTTTCATTGACCAATTGCTCGAATGTTTAGCCATCCACGTATTCTATTGCTTTTTGGTTGGTTATTTTGATTATAACCAATTCCAATCGCTCTCGAAGATCAAGAGAAAACGACATTCACGTATCCATTTAGCACTTTTGTGTATCGACGTATGCCATTTGGCCTTTGCAACGCTCCTGCTACTTTTCAAAGATGCATGGTAAGAATCTTTTCTGACATGATCGAATTCTTTTTGGAAGTGTTTATGGAAACAAATTCCATCTTTGTAAACTCTTTTCCGAGTGCTTACTGTTGAATATGCGCTTATATGATTTTTTGTTTGATGATAATAAACATATATACATTCGTTTAAATGTATTTGTTAATATACTATTTTATTTTCACAGATTAAATAAATATTTGCTGAATAAAATATATAACACGGAATTTGAATTTAAACAAATATTTATTACAATTTTGAATAGTACAATTTCAAGCTCTCACTATAACTATACAATTTTTGAATACATCACGATTTCGTATTTACATTGATAACCTCACTACATATCACTCACACTCGTACTTTATCTTCAACTGCATTCCAGTTTGAATCCAGCATCTGAGAAATCTGCAAAAATATAAACTAACGCAGTAAAATTGAAAAAGAAATATTTTTGCAATTCAAAAATAAAAGATAATTTTGAAAATATGATTTGCCTCAGTTATTTGGGTTGTTCGTCATAATTTAAATTTGAATTCATCATACACGAACAACTTGTGACATACACAGTGTATTACTGTATATGCCACAAGGCCGTGCACACCGATATACACTTGATAATGCTACAGGGACAGGTGAGCACAGGTCAAACCCAAATGCAAAGCCGGGTTCAACTCACGTGCTATATATTTAAAATCACGACACGAGCACAAGGTCAAACCCGAGCTGTAAAACTGGGTTCAACACAAGGCTACATGAAGTATGCAAGCTCGACTAACAGGTTCAACCTCTTCATTAAATAACATCATGCAAACTGACTTGAAGATGGCCACCAACATAAGCAACAACATGAACCAACTATATGAAGTACACAATAGGCCGAGTTTCAAGACACTAAGCAGCAGCAAGCAGATGCAAGCTACAACTTCAAATGAACCAGTGACAATGCAACAATCAACTCAACTGAATACAGAAAAATGCACAAAGGTATAGCAAGAGTCACAAGACCATCATGCAGTTTGCTGTGGTACGAGCTCAAGTCAGAACAAACAGTGGCAAACTACACAACTAGATCAAAGTACAACATACACTACAATGAATACAGCAAGCATGCAACAGAGGTCAAGCATATATAGATATGCAATGACAAAGTGGATCAAAATGAGACATACACAAATATATCAACTCATACATGAACAACAAGTTTTGCAGTGATACAAAACAAGTTCGACAGGCAACAAGCAAAAGTTCACAGTGAAGTTGAAATCATGGAAAGTGGACAGCAAATACCACAAGCCTCAGCAATATGCACATAAACAAGATACAACTGGTTCAAGGCCAGAATGACTATAAGATAATGCAATCTGAACAACAGATCAGCCATGACCAAAGCATAACAAATGAACACTACAAGTCAGAGAGTAGTTCAAATGATGAAGCACTGCAACATCAAAATGCAAATCATGGAAATGAAACAACTCCACTGACTCAAATGAACATACTAAACAACACAATCAAACTGCAACACAGCAAACACAAATGGAATGCAACAGTGAGGTTCAACATTATCAGAGAACATATGGAAGGGTCAGATGTACACATGAACAAGTATGAACCCAAATCAAGCACCAAGTATACATGGAGCTGTGGTCAAGTGAAGTCTAGGCCAAACCAACCAGAAGTTCAAAGCAGTAGGGTACATAAAGCAAACAACAACACGAAGGCAACATGATCAAAAGTTCAGTGCCACAACAATCATGACAACAGCAATACATTATCATGAAGACCAAAATTCACAGTGAAGCCAAATATACATAAGTGCAGATGAACAGATTCAAGCCAAAGTCAAAAATAAATTATCAGTGTTCAACGTCGAAGATCATGGCCGAAGTAATGCAGAGCCATGAGTCACGAAATCAAAACAGTGCCGAGATTGCCTTGGCAATGAAGGAATATAACCAAGTCAAAGCCGGTGGTCATCACAAAATCCAACTCGAAGTCAACCAGAGAAAATCACGAAATTGATTTTAAAACCGTGTCAACCAAGGAACCAAGTTTATACGATTATGAAAAAGTCAGAATCAATCTCAATCATTCAAGCATCATCAAGTGGTCGAAGTGATTCAGTAGAAAAATTCAAATATATTCGTACGAACGAAAATCTAGGGTTACAAACCCTATATAAATCAAATTCACATCATCGGCAAGGTGCATGGAGTTCAATCAAGTATTACAGAATAGAATAAACTAAAAATCACATACCGAATCGAATCGAACTCCATCAACTCGAAGCAGCCACAGTGAGCTTCAAGGAACCAAATCGATCAAGGCAACACGCAAATCATCGTTGATTCGATTGAATTAAACAGGCGCTTCGAGATACAAAACCCTAAATCTGGAAAAGGGACGAACGCCGTTATTCTCAAGAAAAAGGAACCAGGCCGACAAAATAAAAGGAGAAAAGGGGACGCATTTTTAATCATCTAATTATTGGGCCGTTTCCACCAATAATTAATTTAGGCTTACTTTTTATAAATTAGGATTTTGTATTTTAATTTGTTTTTAATTTGTATTTTCCTTTTTAAACCGTTTAATTTTTCTAGTCGTGTGACTAGGGTACAAACTACGGTGTGTAGTTTGAGAATTCGCAACTCGGTAGTTGAGTTGTGGCAGGGTTTTGAGCGTAGAGTTAGATTAGTCAATAGCGGTGTATAGCGAGTTTACGTGTGTAAGCGAGGGACTATCTAATTTCTAGTAGAAACCTTGGTTGCAGCACGTAGGCAGGGTTTTGCCGAAGCTGGGTAAATTCTGTGTTGTTCTGTTTTATTCTGTTATCTATATTCTGCGATATCTGTGCTGCTATTCTGTGATCTGAATTGAAATTAATTTATAAGCTTCCGCGATTAATTTTTATAATTTACACTATCACCCTATTCACCCCCCCTCTAGGGTGAAATCGATCCTACAAGTGGTATCAGAGCTAGGAACAAAAGCCGTTTTTGTTTTAAAAATTTGATTTTACAAAAATCAATTTTTGTTTTAAAAATTCGTGTTTTAAAAAAAATCGGTTTTTGTTTTAAAAATTTGAATTTTTAAAATGGCTTCTTTTAATAATGCTTTTGCAGAAGGTCAATCCATAGTTAGACCACCAATGTTCAACGGTGAATATGCTTATTGGAAAAATAGAATGCAAATTTTTCTGAAAACCATTGACGCTTGGAATATTGTTGAGACAGGTTATAGAATACCAACTATAACTGTAGATAATCAGGAAATAGAGAAACCAAAGGAACAATGGACAGAACTAGAAAATAAATTACAAAATACTAATGCCAAAGCTATGAATTCTATTATCTGTTCATTGGATCAATTTGAATTTAATCGTGTCTCACATTGTCTAACTGCGCAGGAAATATGGCACATACTAGAAGTGACTCACGAAGGAACATCTCAAGTCAAAGAATCTCGCCTTGCAATGCTAAGCAGCGAATACGAGAACTTCAAAATGGCGAAGGAAGAAAATGTCAAAGAGATGTACGGACGACTCTCCAATATCGTATACAAATCAAAAGCTCTTGGAAAAACATACACCGAATTAGAAATAGTCCGGAAAATCCTCAGAGTCCTTCCACGAAGCTTTGAAGCAAAAGTAACTGCCATACAAGAATCGAAAGATTTAAAACAACTTAAAGTTGAGGAACTCATCGGAAATCTCACCACTTATGAGCTTGAAATGAAATTCAAAGAAGAGCGTGAAGGAGGTGACACTCAAAAGAAATCAATAGCTCTCAAAGGAACAACCGAAAGTGATGATGATAACGATGAAGATGATGGAGCAGCAGAATTGGAGCTGTTAATAAGGAAATTCAAAAAATGGAACCAAAAACATGGAAATTCAGCTTGAATTCAAAAAGCAAAAAGCAGAATAGCCAAAGCACTAGACTACTCAGAAGAACAAAAGTTTATTTGTTATAATTGCAACAAACCCGGCCATATCAAGCCCGATTGTCCACAAATTAAATCCAGCCACGGAAAGAAACAGAAAAAGAAAAGTTTTGCAGCCACTTGGGATGAAATAGACGAGAATGATCAAAGCACTGGCAGTGAAAGCGAAAAGGCAGAATTGTGTCTTCGAGGTGATACAACTGACAGTGACGATGACGAGCCAAGTGAGGTATCAAAACTTACCCATTCTGAGTTGCTTATATATTTTCATGAAGTAAACGGTTGTTTTGAACGACTTAGGGAAAAATACGCCAAACTTGAATCTCAAAAAGATACTTTGATAGAATGTAATAAACAACTTGATCAATTAGTTAAAACCTATCAAAGTAGGATCCCTAAGTGTGATAAGTGTCCAACATTTGATGAGGAAATTAAAAAATCAGAAATTAAAATAAAATCGCTTGAAAATGAAATTCTGATTTTAAAGGAGAATGAAAATACTAGGAGAGAGAATTCTATTAAAAAGTGCACACAGTTGTTAAACGAAAATGAATCTCTCAAATCAAAAGTCCAACAATTGTCTACGACTTTAGATAAATTTTCAAAAAGTGAAAAATCGTTGAATATGCTATTAGGAAAGCAAACTGTTAATACGGTTAGACAAGGACTTGGATTTAATAATTCGAAAATTGTTGAAAACAAGATTAATCAAGTTAATTCTATGTGCACAATTTGTAGAAAATTTGGACACGATCACAATAATTGTTGGTATAGACCCAAACATGTGAAAACTATACCGATTTGGGTTCCAAAAGGCACAAATATAAAATCTCTCAAAGTTAAACAAATTTGGGTACCAAAGGGAACAATTATAAATAGTTTTGGGTCTACACAAAATTATTTTTCAAAATTTTCTGCCACTAACAACCATGGACCTATAAAAACAAATAGGTCACATAAATCCTTTTCCGTGTAGGTGTGGTGGCAGGCTAAGGAACAACAATAGTGTTCTCTGGATTTTGGCTGTTTCAGAAACACAACGGGAGACAAAGCTAAGTTCCTTAGCCTAGTATAAAGGTGACAGAATCACAATGGACAACGACGAAAAAATATCATAAAGGTAAAAACAGGTAAAAGTATATTTATTTGAATGATATATTAAATGTGATAATCTGCACCATATTCTGAATTAAAATCAGCCAATATTGAGATTGATGAAAAGATGATGATTTTGATTCTGACTTATTCAACTTATTTTGGCTAATTATATTCTTATGCCAAAAACACTATAATAATCTCTAGATTCTTTGAATTACTTCATATATATCATTTTGGATTAAAAATAGTGTTTTTGTTGGATAATAAAATTGGTTATAATACGGCTAACTCTATATTCACGTTTTTATAATTATTTACACGGCTTCAATCCAATTTCAAAAGAATGTCATTTAAATTGCTGTTAAAATTGAGTTTGAAATTTTTGATGCACACTTCATGGTTTGGTCTATAAAATTCAGTTGATGATAATTTCGAGTAAGAGAGAAATTTAGATGCAGATTACACTGGTAATCTAGTTGATAGAAAAATTACTAGTTGAACGTGATTTTTGAGACATTTAGTAACTGCATCATTTTCCAAAGAAAATATCTGCATATTCTTCATTTCAAATAATTTTCAAACAGCAGAAAATTTTCTTTTAAAACCCCCGGGAGAAAATCATTTTTGACCATATTTTCAGATTAGTCATTTTGAAAAATTGGTTTCATAATTATTTTTGAATTTGATTTTAAATGACTATATTGACTAATCTGACTCCCTAATGTTTATCGAAAAGAAAAATAGTAATTGAAAAAGTGATGAGTGTTGATATTTATCATATATTATAACTCGAGAAAGTATAATTAGAAAATTTCTTTAGAGATTTAAACAAGAGTTATAAAACTTTTTGTTGGTAAAAATTCCATGACCATCTCTATATCTATCATATTTCTAACAACCATCACTCATCAAAATTCTATATAGTTTGTCGATATGTGGTACTTTAAACAGGAATCGTTCGTTTTTCATTTTCACATTTTTTTAAAAAGCAAAAATAAATAAATAAATAAATACCAAAGTATTCACTCTCATTTAAAAGTCCTCACGGTTATGCATGGGTGAATTACTTGGAATTTGTTATGTGCTTCCATGCTCATTTAAAAGTCCTCACGATTATGCATGTATGGAACGCATATCAAAAGTTGATTTTTTTTCTTTTAAAATAAACAAGTTGATTCTAATCCCATTTAAAAGTCCTCACGGTTATGCGTGGTTAGAAGATACTTGAATTCATTTTTTTTAAAATAAAATAAAATAAAATTGGAATACTACTAATCTCATTTAAAAGTCCTAACGGTTATGCATGGTTAGTAGATATTCAAATTCCTGATATAAATATACCACAAATAGACACAACTGTATGGTTTTATATGATGACATCACTTCCATCATTCTAAAAGTGGAATATGCGCCTAACAAAATATTTATGATTTTTGTTTGATTTTTTATTGAAATTTAATATTTATATTCAATTGAGTTTTAATGTTGGATTGATATCGATTACTTTATCTCTATTTTCTCTAATACTATTATTCTTTTGCTGATAACAAAAGGGGGAGAGAAAAGTTAAGATTTTGTCAAATAAAATCAAGCAAATGTCAAATAATTTTCCATTTGCATCTAGGCTCATTTTTATTTGTATGCATATATGTAGGGGGAGTATTGTGTAGAGAGGGAGCATTTAAATAGGGGGAGCAATGCATATCCACGATCAAATACATTTAACATATTCAAAATCTTAAATATATGTTTGTTATCATCAAAAGGGGGAGATTGTTGAATATGCGCTTATATGATTTTTTGTTTGATGATAATAAACATATATACATTCGTTTAAATGTATTTGTTAATATACTATTTTATTTTCACAGATTAAATAAATATTTGCTGAATAAAATATATAACACGGAATTTGAATTTAAACAAATATTTATTACAATTTTGAATAGTACAATTTCAAGCTCTCACTATAACTATACAATTTTTGAATACATCACGATTTCGTATTTACATTGATAACCTCACTACATATCACTCACACTCGTACTTTATCTTCAACTGCATTCCAGTTTGAATCCAGCATCTGAGAAATCTGCAAAAATATAAACTAACGCAGTAAAATTGAAAAAGAAATATTTTTGCAATTCAAAAATAAAAGATAATTTTGAAAATATGATTTGCCTCAGTTATTTGGGTTGTTCGTCATAATTTAAATTTGAATTCATCATACACGAACAACTTGTGACATACACAGTGTATTACTGTATATGCCACAAGGCCGTGCACACCGATATACACTTGATAATGCTACAAGGACAGGTGAGCACAGGTCAAACCCAAATGCAAAGCCGGGTTCAACTCACGTGCTATATATTTAAAATCACGACACGAGCACAAGGTCAAACCCGAGCTGTAAAACTGGGTTCAACACAAGGCTACATGAAGTATGCAAGCTCGACTAACAGGTTCAACCTCTTCATTAAATAACATCATGCAAACTGACTTGAAGATGGCCACCAACATAAGCAACAACATGAACCAACTATATGAAGTACACAATAGGCCGAGTTTCAAGACACTAAGCAGCAGCAAGCAGATGCAAGCTACAACTTCAAATGAACCAGTGACAATGCAACAATCAACTCAACTGAATACAGAAAAATGCACAAAGGTATAGCAAGAGTCACAAGACCATCATGCAGTTTGCTGTGGTACGAGCTCAAGTCAGAACAAACAGTGGCAAACTACACAACTAGATCAAAGTACAACATACACTACAATGAATACAGCAAGCATGCAACAGAGGTCAAGCATATATAGATATGCAATGACAAAGTGGATCAAAATGAGACATACACAAATATATCAACTCATACATGAACAACAAGTTTTGCAGTGATACAAAACAAGTTCGACAGGCAACAAGCAAAAGTTCACAGTGAAGTTGAAATCATGGAAAGTGGACAGCAAATACCACAAGCCTCAGCAATATGCACATAAACAAGATACAACTGGTTCAAGGCCAGAATGACTATAAGATAATGCAATCTGAACAACAGATCAGCCATGACCAAAGCATAACAAATGAACACTACAAGTCAGAGAGTAGTTCAAATGATGAAGCACTGCAACATCAAAATGCAAATCATGGAAATGAAACAACTCCACTGACTCAAATGAACATACTAAACAACACAATCAAACTGCAACACAGCAAACACAAATGGAATGCAACAGTGAGGTTCAACATTATCAGAGAACATATGGAAGGGTCAGATGTACACATGAACAAGTACGAACCCAAATCAAGCACCAAGTATACATGGAGCTGTGGTCAAGTGAAGTCCAGGCCAAACCAACCAGAAGTTCAAAGCAGTAGGGTACATAAAGCAAACAACAACACGAAGGCAACATGATCAAAAGTTCAGTGCCACAACAATCATGACAACAGCAATACATTATCATGAAGACCAAAATTCACAGTGAAGCCAAATATACACAAGTGCAGATGAACAGATTCAAGCCAAAGTCAAAAATAAATTATCAGTGTTCAACGTCGAAGATCATGGCCGAAGTAATGCAGAGCCATGAGTCACGAAATCAAAACAGTGCCGAGATTGCCTTGGCAATGAAGGAATTTAACCAAGTCAAAGCCGGTGGTCATCACAAAATCCAACTCGAAGTCAACCAGAGAAAATCACGAAATTGATTTTAAAACCGTGTCAACCAAGGAACCAAGTTTATACGATTATGAAAAAGTCAGAATCAATCTCAATCATTCAAGCATCATCAAGTGGTCGAAGTGATTCAGTAGAAAAATTCAAATATATTCGTACGAACGAAAATCTAGGGTTACAAACCCTATATAAATCAAATTCACATCATCGGCAAGGTGCATGGAGTTCAATCAAGTATTACAGAATAGAATAAACTAAAAATCACATACCGAATCGAATCGAACTCCATCAACTCGAAGCAGCCACAGTGAGCTTCAAGGAACCAAATCGATCAAGGCAACACGCAAATCATCGTTGATTCGATTGAATTAAACAGGCGCTTCGAGATACAAAACCCTAAATCTGGAAAAGGGACGAACGCCGTTATTCTCAAGAAAAAGGAACCAGGCCGACAAAATAAAAGGAGAAAAGGGGACGCATTTTTAATCATCTAATTATTGGGCCGTTTCCACCAATAATTAATTTAGGCTTACTTTTTATAAATTAGGGTTTTGTATTTTAATTTATTTTTAATTTGTATTTTCCTTTTTAAACCGTTTAATTTTTCTAGTCGTGTGACTAGGGTACAAACTACGGTGTGTAGTTTGAGAATTCGCAACTCGGTAGTTGAGTTGTGGCAGGGTTTTGAGCGTAGAGTTAGATTAGTCAATAGCGGTGTATAGTGAGTTTACGTGTGTAAGCGAGGGACTATCTAATTTCTAGTAGAAACCTTGGTTGCAGCACGTAGGCAGGGTTTTGCCGAAGCTGGGTAAATTCTGTGTTGTTCTGTTTTATTCTGTTATCTATATTCTGCGATATCTGTGCTGCTATTCTGTGATCTGAATTGAAATTAATTTATAAGCTTCCGCGATTAATTTTTATAATTTACACTATCACCCTATTCACCCCCCCTCTAGGGTGAAATCGATCCTACACTTACACCATATCGAGATGGTTCTATGTCGATGCAAGGACAAACACTTAGTGTTAAAATGAGAAAAATGTCATTTCATGGTCAAACATGGCATTGTCCTCGGACATGTCATTTCAAACAAATGCATTGAGGTAGATAAAGCAAAAGTTAATGTAATTTCAAATCTACCATTCCCAAATCTATCGAGGACAATCGTTCATTTCTTGGGCATACTACTTTCTATCGACACTTTGTGAAAGACTTTAGTAAAATCGCTCGATCTTTGACTACTCTTTTAGAAAATGACGTTCCATTTGACTTTAATTATGACTGTGTTTCTGCTTTCAAACATCTCAAAAATGAAATCATTTCCACTCCCATCATTTGTTCACCCAATTGGGGTCGTCCTTTTCAAATAATATATGACGCCTCTAACTTCAAGTGGGTGATTTCTTAGGACAACACGTCAACAAAATTCTTATTGTCATCTACTACACTTGTATGACTCTAAACGATGCTTAACTCAATTACACAACCACTGAAAAAGAACTTATAGCGGTAGTTTTTGCGTTCGAAAAATTTCGACCTTAATTAATTGGCTCACATATTACGGTTTACACTGACCACTACCCTCTTCGGTAGCTTTTCGCTAAAAAGGATGCTAAGTCTCTTTTGATCCGTTGGATCCTCTTACGCCAAGAATTTGACTTTACGATCAAAGACAAAAAGGATCTGACAACGTCTTTGCTGATCATCTGTCATGTCTTTCAAATGCACCAACTTCTTTACCAATCAACGAGAACTTTCCAGATGAACAACTCCTTTCCGTTTCCATCGATCCATGGCATGTCGATATAGGTGAACCATTAGTCACTAAGGAAACTCCTTCATTTTGGTCGAAATAAGATAAATACAAATTTCTTTCCAAAATGAAATATTTCTATTGGGACGATCCATAGTTGTTTAAGTACTATTCCGACCAAATCATTCGACGTTGCATCCCAAATTACGAAATTAAGAGTGTTTTTTTGTTTCATCATGACAAAACTTGTGGTGCTCACTTCGGTCCTAAGAAAACAGCAAAAAAGGTGCTCCAATGTGGTTTTTATTGGCCTACACTTTTCGAAGATTTATTTGAGTTATGTAAAACTTGTGATCGTTGTCAAATGTTAGGAAAAATTTCTCGACGAAACGTAATGCTTTTGAACCTCATTCTTATGATCGAAATCTTTGACGTTAGGGGTATTGACTTTATGGGACCGTTTTTCCAACTTTTTCGGGAATGTGTACATTATTTTTACTTTTGATTATGTCTCTAAATAGGTTGAACCATACCATGTAAAACAAATGACCACAACGCTGTTGTGAAATTCAGAAAAAAAGCATCTTTTCAAGGTTTTGGAACACCTGCACAATAATAAACGATAATGGAACCTATTTTTGTAGTCGATTATTTGAAGCTCTAATAAAGAAATACTCAACAACCCATAAGTTATTCACTTCTTATCATCCTCAAACTTATGGTAAAGTTGAAGTTTCAAATCGCCAAATCAAGCAAATTTTGGAGAAAACTATAGATAAAAATCGAAAAGATTGGTCATAAAAATTGAAAGATGAGCTTTGGGCTTATAGAACTGCATATAAAACTAAGCTGTGATGCCCCACCTCTATACTCACACTAGCCAAGGACATTACAGAGTAATGTCGTCAACTAGCACGAAGAATAAGGCTGTTGAGGAGCTACCATCTATGTAATTTCTTTGTGCGAGTACCGTTATGTTTGATAAAATATCGCTTTCATTTCAAGAGGAAATCCGACATACCGATACAAACTCAATGCTACTACACAGTGGCTATGTGGTCTTCGGAAAAAAATATAAAATAAGCATAACATAAAATCAGTTACAAATATTCATATCACAAAGGCGGAAATAGATATGAATAAAACACATAGAAGTGTACATTAAAATAGTGGTCATGCAAGATCCACTACATCACAAAAGAATAGGTACAAGTTATATACAAAAGAATAAGTATACATCAAGGAGTCTCTATCTTGAAGGTATAAAAACAAAAACTACTAAGCTAAGTAGCTAGCCAAAAGTCAGGTGATAGTCCCTGATAAGAAGTCAAGTAGTAGCACCTGAAATATCTCGGTCTAACCCGAATATTATTTAAGAAGAAAATAATAAATGGATCAGTCTAGCTATAAATATCATATAAAATGAGATAGGATAAGAGATATGAAAAAAACCTATGAAACAATAATGTCATTCCGTGACAAGTATACATTTAACAATCAACAAAAATCATACAATATCTCAAGAATCTCATACACCAAAAAGAATGTCATATTCTTTATTTTATTCACCAAACCATAAATATTGATACAACTTATCAATATAAATCACAAAAATTAGTGAAACATAAATTCTAGAAATCATCAATTAGAAATCCAAAAATACAAAGGGGGAGCCCTATCATAAACGGAAGCATGAAAACTCACCAACACATATATCACAAATGGGACGCTATCCCATGGTCGCTAACCATAGAGCCGGTGCAATGATGTAGTACAATAATGGTATGCTCGAGGAACCTGAAACTCAAATAATTCGAAACAAAGATATAGTACAACGGTACGCCCAATAAACTTGATAAGTCGGAACAATAAAGTTGTACGACGGTGCATCTAACGAACCGATCTCCATAAAAGAATATAGATCGCTAGCCCATAAAAATGAGTCAAAACACCAAAGAACGGTCAAAAGACCATGGGTCGTCAGCCCATAAAAATGAGAAGAAGCTCCTTAAAATCGAGGTATAGTCCCCCACGTGGACAAAGAGAGATGAAGCTCAACATAAAGGGTACCGTCCCCCATGCAGACACAGAGAATCGCATATCGCTAGTCTAAACCATAAATTGATCGCCATTGATGAATAAAAAGTGTGAATTACACAAAGCTAGTAAATAAATGAGTTTAACTTCATGTCCCATAACCACTGGCTTAACTTAAGTATTTACAAACAAATTGTAGATTTCCACTTGAAAATAGTCATAAAATTTCAATCGAACAAGTCCAAGAATTAACTGACGAAGTAAACGCAAGCGTTTCATACCAGTTGTTTTACTAAACCGTTTAATTAGATTTCTCATACGAGTGAGGTAAAGGTTTGTATATACTAATAGGTTGGAAAGCGAGTTTAACAAGCTTTGTATTAAAAATACTGTTGAAATCGTTTTTGCGAAAGAGTTCGAATATTTACTACGAGTATAGAGACCTTTACATTTTAAAGTGACAAATCACAGAAATGATTGTAGAAACAATCAATCGCCAGTGAATCAAATAATAGAAATCGATATCAAATCATCAAAGTGGATATTGCCAAAAATCCAGAAAGAAGTCATCGAAATCGATAATAAATGACGACGACCAATCGGATCAATCCAAAAATCGATATAAATGGAAACGCATCAAAAACAAGCAAGATGGCTGAAATTAGCAGCTCCAGACGTCTGGTGGTTCTTCTAGACGTCTGAGTTGACAGACTGGAAATTTTATTCCAGATCGCCCAGACGTTTGGGAAGTAAGCTCAGACGTCGGAGCTGATGGTCTGGAATTTTATTCCCATAGCTCCAAACGTCTGGGCATACTACTAGACAGCTGAGCTGAAGCTCAGGGCAATATTTTGCCTTGGCCAATAATGTAATTCATCTCAAAAGCGATTGAATGAGCAACGATGGCTAGGGATTTGTGTCAAGCGACAACCTAGCCCTATAGGCTCTTCAATACCCTCCAAACAACATGTCAAAACATCCAATGTAGAATTTTTTCAAAAATTTTGACTTCAAAATGCCAAAAATTGGAAAATTCACCAATCCAATTTAATTCAAAACAAATGAGCATGAAATAGGTGATAGGAATTCATACCTAACAACTATCAAAGGTATAGACATAGATGTTAGTTAAAGAACTCACCTTTGAACCCAAAAACAATGAATGAGAAGCTCAAACACAAAGAAAAGATCAATCACTCTTCAACTTCAACTCTAGAAGCTCCAATCATGGATTAAATGCAAATATTTCCTAAGTTAGGGTTTAGGAATTTCTGGCAATTGGAGAGAGACTGAAGTGGAGAAGAAGAAGAGGATGCTTACCTAAGCTTCTCCTTGAGTTTGGAGCTTGATTTGAATTTCCTAGCAAAACTAGGGTTTAGCAATTTTGATTTCTGTTCTCTTCCCCCATTTTTACTTTAGCTTGAAGTGTTAGGAAAAATAGAATGAATGAAGAGGAGAGGGAGTGGAGTTAGGGTGTTATGTAGGGTTAATGGGTTGAAACCCAAACCCAGAGCCTAATGGAAAAATAGCAAAATTCAACTCAACTCCAAACATATCGATGCTTATACTTAAAAAGGTCCCAAACGCCATTTTGAACTCAATGGAAGTGGTCTCGAGTCCTAATTTGACAGTTTACAAAAAGTAGCATTTCAGACTTTTATCCAACTAACGATGTTATATTTAAATAAATCATTTAAATATACAATCGTAAAATATGGTTGTTACTAACTCCCCTCCATAAAGAAATTGCGTCGTCGCAATTCTTAAGTAGAAAATAAAAGGTAACAACCATAAAAGCATATCAACACAAATAAAATTTGAAATAAGAAGTTCACCTTAAAGAGCACGAGAGAATAAGTCCGGATGTGTTCGCTAGATGAATTTTCTGCATTCCCAAGAGAAATCCTTAGGATTTGAGGACCATTGAACTTTCACAAGCGGAACATCTTTATTTCGAAGGCGTTTAACCTCCGTAGCAATGATACGAATAAAATGTTGCTTATAAGTCAAATTAGGTAAAATTTCAATTTTGTTCAATAACACGGGTCAAGTATAAAATCGGAATCCCTAAGGCATTTCCGTAGTTGAGAAACATGGAAATCTTCATGAATAGTAGAAAATTGAGCCTGTAATAAAAGGCAATAAGCCACGGAACCAATGCATTTGGTGATGGCAAATGGACCAATATAACGTGGTGCTAATTTTCCTGATTGACTGAAACGCACAACACCTTTCATAGGTGAAACACAAATAAACACCAAATCTCCCATAGAAAATTCTAGATTCCTTCTTCAGTTATCGGCATAGGATTTTTGTCTACTTTGAGCTTCTTCCATCCTATGATAAATAAGGTCAATCTTTTCTATGGAATCACGAATAAAATCTGGACCTAAAACCAGCTTCTCACCGGCCTCAAGCCAACAAGAAGGAGATCAGCATGGCCTTCCGTAAAGTGCCTCGAAAGGTGCCATACTAATACTAGATTGGAAGCTATTATTATAGGAAAACTCAATAAGAGAAATATGATCTTCCCAACTTCCACCAAAACCAAGGACACATGCACGAAGAAGATCTTCAAGAGTTTGATTCACACGCTCGGTTTGTCCATCGGACTGAGGATGATAAGCGGTGCTAAAATAAGCTTCATTCCTAAATCTTTTTGAAAACTCTTTCAAAATCCACTAGTAAATAATGGATCACGATCACTAACAATAGATGTAGGAACTCCATGAAACCTAACAATTTCTCTAATGTAGAGTTTAGCCAAAAGAGGTACGGTTCGATTGGACCGAACGGGAATAGAATTGTTGGATTTTGTAAGTCTATCAAAAACCACCCATAAGCTGTCATGACCCGAACGAGAACGGGGAAGACTATTAATAAAATCCATGGAGACTTGATCCCACTTCCAAACTGGAATGTCTAAAGGTTGCAACAACCCACCGGGCCTTTGATTCTCGGCCTTTATGAGTTGGCAAGTCATGCAACGCTTAATGAAGTTAGCAATATCAAATTTCATTCCATCCCAATAATAGAGTCGTTTCATGCTCGCATACATTTTATATCTATCGGGATGAATGGTAAATTTAGAACAATGAGAATCTTCTAAAATGTCTTTACGAAGATTACTAATATTTGGCTTGATAAGTCTACTAAATTTTCGAATGCCGCTACGAGCATCGATTTCAAAGTCTTTCAAACCATCAATATTTCTATCCTACAACTTTGGCTAAGATGAGCCAATTCGGGATCATGCTTTTGAGCATCAAGAATGCGGTCTAAAACAGATGGATGAGCCTCAAGGCCACATAAAACAAGTGATGAACATGAATCGGATCCACGGTCTCGAATCTCATAAGTGGATAAAGTCTCGAGATCATTCATTTGGATATCATCATTGAAACAACCACTTGTCGCTTACGACTAAGGGCATCAGCAACACGATTCTCCGTTCTTGGCGTATAAAGGATATCAATATCATAAGATGCATGGAACTCGAGCCAACACTATAGACGAAAATTAAGTTCCTTTTGAGAAAATAAATACTTCAAAGATTTATAATCGGCATAAAGAACAAATTTCTCTCCCAAAAGATAATGACGCCAAATTCTAAGGGCGAAAACAATAGCTCGAGCTCTAAATCATAAGTGGCATATCTAGTCTCGGTAGGCTTTAATTGCCTAGAAGTATATGCGATAACATGTTCCCTTTGCATGAGAACGGCTCCCAAACCAACACGACTAACATCGGTCTAAATAATGAAGTCTAGGTTCCCTTCGAGAATCACAAGAATAGAAGCATTAGAAAGGAGTTCTTTTAATTTCTGAAAAGAAGCTTCACATTTGTCTGACCAAATGTACTTAACTCCCTTCTTTGCCAAACTAGTAAGAGGCACGGAAAGTTTGGAAAATTCTTTTATGAACCAACGGTAATAACTTGCCAATCCAAGAAAGCTATGAATTTCCGTCACACTCTCCAGTCTCTTTAAATTTTTAATTGCTTCAATCTTTGAATGATCTACGGTATTCTCGGATTCAGAAATAATATGTCCTAAAATTTTCACACGAGATTGCCAAAAGTGGAACTTAGAAAATTTTGCTTTCAATTGATTGCTCCTAAGAGTTTCTAATACAATCCGAAGATGTTTTTCATGCTCTTCCTTGGTTTTAGAATAAACAAGAATATCATCTATAAAGATGAGAACAAATCAATCAAGAAAGTCTTTGAAAACTCGATTCATAAGGTCAAGGAAATAAGCTGGAGCATTCGTTAAACCAAATAGCATAACAAGCCATTTACAAGATCCATAACGAGTACGGAACGATGTCAAATGAATGCTATCCTCTGCAATACAAAGCTGATGAAAGCCGATTGCTAAGTCTAACTGTGAAAAGACTCTAGCACCGCTAAGTTGATCAAATAAATCAACAATCCGAGGTAAGGGATATTTATTCTTGATGGTGAGATCATTAAGCTTGCGATAGTCAACGCAAAGCCTAAGTGTACTATCAGATATCTTCACAAAAATAGCTGAAGCTACCCATAGAGAGAAACTAGAACGAATAAACTGCTTCGCTTTCAATTCGGATAATTGCTTACGCATCTCCTCATTTTCCTTATTGGACATACGATAAGGAAGACGAGTGATAGGTAGAGCTCCAGGGATTAGATTAATTCTGAACTCAATTTCTTGCTTTGGGGTTAATCCTAAACGGGCTCAAATATGTTGGAAAATTCACGAACAACGTGAATGAGGGAAATGACATCTTCCTCGTCGTCCTCATCGTCATCATGAGGGTTTGGAGAATATAAGGAAGCCAACGAATTAGAATCTGAATCTTTAAGAACAATAGAAATCTACTTAACAGATTAAGGATGTTGAAGATGAATAGTCCTCTCAGGACATAAGATATGGGCTTCATAACGGTTAAGTCAATCCATTCCCAAAATCATTCCGAAGCCCAAGTAGCGCATAACATGAAATTCGGCTCGGAAAGAATAACCACATAAAATAATCTCGACATCTTTATAAAGCAAACCGAGTGTTACGGATCCACCAACCGGATTCATAATAATCAGTGAAGTCTTCAAGCACATAACATTTAAAGACAAAGTATCAACAATTTCTTTTGGTATAAAAGAGTGAGATGAACCAGTTTCAAAAAGAACTCGAATAGGATAATCACGAAACATAATAATGCCATCAAGGATAGAATGAGAAATACCTTGACCAAGAGAAGTGTTATTAGGTGTTTGCACAACATTTAGTTTTCCCTCGTTCTTGCCTTAAAGTTTGGGACATGAAGATAAAAATGAGCCGAACCTTTGCAATAACAACAATAAAGAGGTTTTGGGCACCTATTTGCATAATGGTCCTTAGCACCACAATCTTAGCATTCTCCGCGATTAGGGGTAAGAGTCTTTGCTACCGGAGTTGCTTGCTTCCCTTTCTTGTTGGGATTAGGCTTTAACTTAATAGGCCTCTTCTTGTTGTTGTTGAAGTTTTGTTTGGCACCCACAACTTCAACATCACTTTCTTTATCGGCCTCTTCAAGTCGAAGAGCGATATCAACAAGCTGATCAGAAGAAACTTATAGTTCTAGGAGTAAAGGCTTTTTGAGGTTCTTATTCAACCCATAGACGAACCTCTGATTTTTCTTCAATGGGGTATTAATATACTCGACCCCATGTTTAGAGAGAGAATCAAAAGATGCGATATATTCTATCACAAAAGATTCACTTTGAACAAGGTCAATAAAGCGCCGAGCTTAACTTTTTTAGCTTCCAACACAAACTTTAGTTCGAATCTTTCTCGAAATTGCTTCTAAGTAAGATCTGCTTCAATAATTTTCGAAATCAAAAGCTCATACTAATCTAATGCTCTCTCTTGAAGCATACTTGGAGCTACTTGGACTCGATGGAGATTAACAAGATTCATGCGAGAAAAGATGCGGTCGCATGATCTAAGCCAAGCTTGGACTTCTATAATGCTTCCGGAACCTTTGAATGGTTTTCCATCCAAATTGATATAATCACTACACGCAAATCCAAATTTAGGGTGAGTAGGGTCAAGAATAGGTCTGGCAGCTTGAGCATTCTTTACAGGATCTAAAAGCTGTTGGAAGGACATAAATACTCCATCTTGAGGAGTAGCATTGGATTGACCGACGCTGGGACGGTCTGGTCTAACCATTTCTCTTCTTTAAGAAAGAAAGAAAGAAGAAGAAAAATGTTATTCTAAGAATGAATATCAAACAATCATGATTGATAAAACAAGGCATCATAAAAGAAAATAGGATAGAACGGATCCAATGACTCGAATTAAATCCTAAGACACGATTCCTAAGAAAGACTTAGGACGATGATCCTTGCTATAATATGCTATATTGTTCCGAAGTTTGGCTCTGATACCAAGATGTGATGCCCCACCTCTATACTCACACTAGCCAAAGGACACTACAGAGTAATGCCGTCAACTAGCGTGAAGAATAAGGCAGTTGAGGAGCGACCATCTGTGTGATTGGTTTGTGCGAGTACCGATATGTCGGATAAAATATCGCTTTCATTTCAAGAGGAAATCTGACATACCGATACAAACTCAAAGCTACTACACAGTGGCTATGTGGTCTTCGAAAAAAATATAAAATAAGCATAACACAAAATCAGTCATAGATATTTATATCACGAAGGAAGAAACAGATATAAATAAAACACATAGAAGTGTACATCAAAGTAGTGGTCATGCAAGATCCACTATATCACAAAAGAATAGGTACAAGTGCCAAACAAAAGAATATGTATACATCAAGGAGTCTCTATCTCGAAGGTATAAAAACAAAAACTACTAAGCTAAGTAGTTAGCCAAAAGTCAGGTGACAGTCCCTGATAAGAAGTCAGTAGTAGCACCTGAAAATATCACGGTCTGACCCGAGTATTATTTAAGAAGAAAATAATAAACGGATCAGTCTAGCTATAAATATCATATAAAATGAAATAGGATAAGAGATATGACAAAAACGTATGATGACAATAATGCCATATTGTGACAAGTATACATTTAACAATCAACAAAAATCAAACAATATCTCAAGAATCTCATACACCAAAAAGAATGTCATATTCTTTATTTTATTCACCAAACCACAAATATTGATACAGCTTATCAATATAAATCAAAAAAAATTGTGAAACACAAATTCTAGAAATCATCAATTAGAAATCCAGAAATCATAAAGGGGGAGGCCTATCATAAACGGGAGCATGAAAACTCACCAACCGTGTATCACAAACCAGACGCTATCCCATGGTCGCTAACCATAGAGCGGGTGCAACGACGTAGTACAATAATGGTATGCCCGAGGAACCTAAAACTCAAATAATTCAGAACAACGGCGTAGTACAATGGTGCGCCCGATGAACCTGATAAGCCGGAACAATAGCACAGTAAAACGGTACGTCCGATGAACCGATCTCCATAAAAGAACCTGGGTCGCTAGCCCATAAAAATGAGTCGAAACTCCAAAGAACGGTCAAAAAACCATGGGTCGTTAGCCTATAAAAATGATAAGAAGCTCCATAAAATCGAGGTATAGTTCCCCACGTAGACAAAGAGAGACGAAGCTCAACATAATGGGGTACTGTCCCCACACGGGCAAAGAGACATCGCATATCGCTAGTCTAAACCGTAAATTGATCACCATTGATCAATAAAAAGTGTGAATTGCACTAAGCTAGTAAATAAATAAGTTTAGCTTCATAAGTCATAACCACTGGCTTAACTTAAGTATTTATGAATAAATTGTAGATTTCTACTCGAAAATAGTCACAAGATTTCAATCGAATAAGTCCAAGAATTAACCGACGAAGTAAACGCAAGCATTTCAAACCACTTGTTTTAATAAGCCGGTTAATTAGATTTCTCATACGAGTGAGGTAAAGGTTTGTCTATACTAATAGGTTGGAAAGCGGGTTTAAAAACAAGCTTTGTATTAAAAATAGTGTTGAAATCGTTTTTGCAAAAGAGTTCGAATATTTACTACTAGTATAGAGACCTTTACATTTTAAAGTGACAAATCGTAGAAATGACTGTAGAAACAATCAATCACCAAAAATTCACTTACAAAAACGTGAATCAAACCATAGAAATCGAAATCAAATCCATCAAAGTGGATATTTCCAAAAATCCAGAAAAAGGTCATCGAAGTCGATAATAAATGACGACGACCAGTCGGATCAATCCAAAAATCGATATAAATGGAAACCCATCAAAAACAAGCAAGATGGCTGAAATTAGCAGCACTAGACATCTGGTGGTTCTCCTACATGTCTGAGCTGAAAGACAGGAAATTTTATTCCAGATTGCCCAGACGTTTGGGAAGTAAGCTCAAACGTCAGAGCTGATGGTCTGGAATTTTATTCCCATAGCTCCAGACGTCTAGGCATACTACCAGACGTCTAAGCTGAAGCTCAGGGCAATATTTTGCCTTGGCCAATAATGACCAATTCATCTCAAAAGCGATTGAATGAGCAACGGTGGCTAAGGATTTGTGTCAAGCAACAACCCAGCCCTATACGCTCTTCAATACCCTCCAAATAACATGTCAAAACATCCAGTGTAGGATTTTTCATAAATTTTGACTTCAAAATACCAAAAATTTGAAAATTCACCAATCCAATTCAATTCAAAGCAAACGAGCATGAAATAGGTGTTAGGAATTCATACCTAACAACTATTAAAGGAATAGACATAGATGTTAGTTCAAGAACTCACCTTTGAACCCAAAAACAACGAATGAGAAGATCAAACACAAAGGAAAGATCAACCATTCTTCAACTTCAACTCTAGAAGCTTCAATCTAGGATCAAATGCAAATATTTTCAAAGTTAGGGTTTAGGAATTTTTGAAAATTGGAGGGAGATTGAAGTGGAGAAGAAGAAGAGGATGCTTACCTAAGCTTCTCCTTGAGTTTGGAGCTTGAATTTGAATTTCCTAGCAAAATTAGGGTTTAGGAATTTTGATTTCTTTTCTCTTCCCCCGTTTTTACTTTAGCTTGAAGTGTTAGGAAAAATAGAATGAACGAAGAGGAGAGGGGATGGAGTTAGGGCGTTATGTAGGGTTAATGGGCTGAAACCCATACCCAAAGCCCAATAGAAAAATAGCAAAATTCAACACAACTCCAAACATATCGATGCTTATACTCAAAAAGGTCGCAAACATCATTTTGAACTCAATGAAAGTGGCCCAGAGTCCTAATTCGACAGTTTACAAAAAGTAGCATTTCGCAATTTAATCTGACTAACGATGCTATATTTAAATAAATCATTTAAATATACAATCGTAAAATATGCGGGTTGTTACATAATCTAGGGACGTCTCCTTTTAGGTTAGTATATGGTAAAGCGCGCCATTTACCTATCGAACTTAAACATAAAGCGTTTTGGGTGATTAAGAATATAAACTTTGATCTTAAAAAGCTGGCGAAAGCAGAAAACTGCAACTAAATGAATTAGAGGAGATTAGAAAAGACGCGTATGAAAATAAGAAAATTTTCAAAGAAAAAAAAGAAGTTTCTCATGACAAGTCAATCCTAAGAGAAAAAAATTCACCAAATCAAAAAATTCTTTTGTATGACTCTCGACTTCATTTGGCCATTAGAAAATTAAAATCAAGATGGACAGGACCATACGTGGTACATACTATTTTTCCACATGGTGCAATGGAAATAGAAAACCCTAGGGATGGATTGATTTTTGAAGTCAATAATCATCGTTTAAAACCTTACTTGGAATTTGTAACGACCCGTAGATTTTAATAGTTTTAAATGGTTTTATTTAACGTAATTAATTGAAACTTTTAAGAAATTTTATATAATAATATTTTGAAATAAAAATTTAATATTTGGATTACGTCCAATTAAACATAGCAGATTTTAAATTTTCAATTTATTTTATCAAAGTTTGAAACATATAAAATACTATACGTTATTTCGCATTCATTGATTTATTTTATTTTATTTATCTATTTATTTCTTTACGTTTTCATTCCAATCTGATTTATAACCTTCCTTATTCCATTTTAAATATCATTGCCTTTCCAAACTTATTACGTACTATCCAAACAAACAAAAAAGTTATTGCTTTAAATGTATCTAAATCAACTCATGACCGTTGCCATTTCAAAGTTTG
This sequence comes from Allium cepa, assembly GCA_030765085.1. Lineage (NCBI taxonomy): Eukaryota > Viridiplantae > Streptophyta > Magnoliopsida > Asparagales > Amaryllidaceae > Allium > Allium cepa. The sequence goes on along the minus strand of CM060932.1, from coordinate 876,112,940 downwards.
AAACGTATAAAATTTCTATACGTTACTTCGCAGTCACTTATTTCTTTCATTATTTTCTTTACGTTTTCATTCCTCCTCTACCATTTTCTTATTCAAAATTTAACTGTTGCCTTTTTCCATCCCAAACTGTTACGTTTCGCTTGCTTCATATAAAAGAAAATTTTAATAACAAACTTACGTTGTATTCTTTGCATTGCTTCCAAAGTGAAAACACTGACATTTTGTTTTATCTCCTCTTTCCTTCTCCCCCCTCTCCTTCTTCCCTGTCCTTTTATTAAAAAAAGAGAGAGAAGAAACCATTTGTTTGGAACTCGTCGGCCTCCCCTCCATCGCCTCCGCACTGCGACGTACACCACCCTACCCTAACTCATGCACCCCGTGCGCATTTTTCACCAGTATCTAGACGAGCCAGCCTCTCTGTTGTTTTAAGGTAAGTGGTGTTCATATAGCAAAATAAGTTCTTATATTTTGGGTTAGTAATCTATATCTATACAATACGTTAATATATGTATTAGTTTCTATGTATTGTTATGTAAAGTATAAATTTTAAATTATAATCAAAAGGTTTACATATACATATTTCAGTTATAATTTAAGAAGTTGTACCTGTATAATATATTATGCATATATAGTATGGGTTGCGTTAGTTATATATAGTATTTCATGCCTGTTAGTTTATTTGTATTTGTTGAATATGTATATATAAGTAATACATGTTGTACATATTATATTCATGGTATGTATATAAGTGTGTTGCGTGAAAAGAAAAAAAAATATTGTTTTACTTTTGGTTGCGTGAGTTATAAATATATGTATGTTTGCTTAATTAAGTTTATATCATCTTTTATATATATTCAAAGCTGGTGATATATGTAAACACGTTACAGCAACTTTTGTTAAACTAGTATATAATATAGGTAATACATAAGAGGTCTACAGCTGGATTCCTTGGTGCTAAAGTTTTCTTATTTATAGGATTATATAAATATACTAGTTTATAAAAGTTATAAAATATCAGTTAATATATATTTGTATTTTTATATAGCGAGTGTTTTGATTTGTTGTAGAGTATATAAAGATGCATATGCTGCTGCAGTATGCTATATTTTAGGCGTACTGCATATATATGATATTTTGGATGAATATTTACATATAATACTGTTTACAGTTTTGGTATAAGTTATATTATTTATACATGGTAGTTTGGTCAGGGAAGGTTTTAGGCTCTGTTTAGTCTTGTAGCCATATGCATAGTAGTGTATATTTAGTCTGTATATTTTAGGATATGTCTGCATGCTTCCCTGTTTAGCGCATGTATTTTATAGTATATAGCGATATTTTGGGAAAGATTTTTTTTATTAGTTTTATAATGGTTATGGTTATTAAAGCATATTTATGTTAGATATGAAGTTACAGTGTGAAGTACATAGGAAATTTGTCTTATCCATAGGCGTTATTTTATATTAAAGATAAATTTTTGACTTGAAAATAATTATGTATGTTTTAATTTAAAATAAATTTAAATTTAGAATATGGTTTTATAAAAATAAAAAAAATAAAAAAAAATTTCTTATAAACTGTACTGCATATATACTCTTTAAAAAAAAGGGAAAAAAGGAGTAAGTTAACAATGTATTATAAAGAATATTGTTTATCTGCATATACATGTGCATAAGTTTGTTTGATTTCCTGCTGGATATTTTGTAAAGGAAAGTAATAAAGTATAACAATTATATATATATACATAAGTATTCATTTCAAAAGATATTATGTATGTGTGTGTTGATCTTCAATATATGTGTTTTATGTTAGAACATTGATTTTTAACTATACATATTATTATAATGTTGGTTTAAAATGAATATTTATTACATGGAAACGACAACCATAAAATGAATATACTATATATGTGACATTTTGAATAATTATATATTTGTTATTTGACATTGATATGAAATGGAAGCGTTTTAAAGTTATATGGTTTTCATAGGTGTGCATATATATATATTTCATTTTTTTAAATGCGTGTTTTGATTTAACGTCCATTTTGAAAGAAAGTAATAAATTAATCATATAATCTTCGTTTCAATTTTATCAAGCTAATTTGATCTGTTCTCATCAATTTCTATCTATCAGCTTTTCCGTCGAAATCGTACCATCTAACTTTGCTTTGGAAGTCGTGCTTGCAATTCGTAACTCAAATTCATTGTCTATCTCTCTAACCTCGAAAGGTGAGCAATTACTCACGATTAACATTTTTTTTATTCATTAAATTTGATTTCAATTGAAACGACAATTGAAATATGCTGCTGTACTTATTTAAATTTGTTATATATGATATTATCTGTAACTGTTCACCTGCGGGATATGACGCCATATCCTGTTGTTTATATTATATTGTTATTGATGATATATGCCTGTTATTTTATTGTATTTTCTGTTATCACTCTGCAAGTTCCATGTAGTTTAGAAATCACCATGGGTTAAAATGATACATACCCGAACAGACTTTAGAATAGGAGAAAATCGTTATGGGTTGAAATGATAAACCCAAGCGATTTTCATTTAATTGAATTTGGGATTATGGGTTGAAATGATATCCACCCGTATATATTTAGTATACGGATTGAAATGATAAATGTCCGTAGCACTTGACTATATGATAGGAAATATATACAGACACCGTTGGTCCATATAAATATTTTGAAAATAATTTATATAATTTTGGAAAGAAATATATAGTTTAATAAATTTGATTCTTAAGATATTATATAAATGAAAATTGTATATATAGATTTAGTAGTAATATTTGATTTAAATTAGATTGATTTAATGCATATAATACGGTTAAGTATTTATGTAAATCCATATTTCCAATAGATACTCTTGTAATAAATTGAATAATTAAGACTGGGAGATAAATTTGGGTTTATAAAATTGTATTTGAATAATTTATTTAATTAAATCGATTTGAATTTTTGAATGGGAAATTTAAAGGGTATGATTTTATAACTGGATTTTTGATTTAAGTGATTTAATGAATATTTCATGTTTAAATAAACTAAAGAAAATATTGAGTAAAATATAATTTAAGGTTACTTAAATGATATTGAATCTAATAAGCGAGTATTTCAGGACTAAATAGTAATGAGATTAGATCGAGATCTATATGAAACTGTTATATAGAACATTTAAATATTAAAGCCTTGAACTATATTGGAATTTAAATGGTTTATGTTGAGATTCAAATCTGTATTTGAAATCAACGTAGTTGAATTTGTTATTTAGCAACTAAATTGAATTAAAATGAAAATTTAGGTTGAACTAAATTTGAATTTATTAGTTAGAAAACTAAATTGAATGAAAATTTAGATGAAACGTTGAATACTCAAAGTTTTGAAATATATGGAAATATAAAGGGGTATTTGTGATTATAAATCCGAATTTGAGATCGATAAAATTTAAGTGGTTATTTTAGAAATTGATTTGAATTTAAATTGATAAATTGAGATTGAATTTAATTTGAATGGGAAGGTCGGGTTGATGTTGGAACGATTTGTTAAGTTGAGGAAATTGAAAATACTTTACTGTATAAATTATTTAATATATATAAATACTATTTTGGGAAATATAGAGATATTTGAAGTGAAAATGAGATTTGGTTTTGAAGTATAAATTAAGCTGAAATGGCCACGGTGTTATAGTGTATATTTCTACCTTGTAGAAAGTTCCATGGACCCTTTGAGGATGGTTATCCCAGACATCCTTTAAGTTATTTGTATTTCAGTTGATATTTCACTTGAGTTGGATTTATTGATATAAGAATGTTAATCCTGACTCGAGTGTTTTGTGTTTTACTTTACGCTCGGGTCAGACTGAGTGATACAGCATTTGAGACTCACCTTTGGAGTTCGGAGCTTCATTTGGAAATCCAACTATCGATTCAGATTCCAGCCTTTCCAGTTGATTGGTTCAGAGAAGTCATCTGTTGCATTGGAGACTTCACTGCATTTGAACTATTCGGTTGTATTTTTCTAACTCTGATGTATATAGTAGCTTCATGAACTACTATTCTTTATCTATTCCGCTGCATTATATTACTCTGTGATCTATGATTGATTTATTTACTGTATATTTTAAGTTTTGCCAAATTTTAATTAACAATTTGGTATTTTGAATTATTCAAGTCGGATATGTATGGTTTTTTTATTGTCGATTTGAATGGTCCAAAATAGTGGGTCGTTACAGTTGGTATCAGAGCTTTGGCTCTAGGCAAAACTTAGCATATATGGTAAATTTATTTACAGAATCACTTTCGCTCATGTTGAATCTCTTCCTTTTGACTCGATTTCCTTTGAATTTTGGAATGTATCTCGTTTTCGAAATTCATTCTTGTCTCTCCCTATTTATATTCGTTCGATTCTGGAGTATCCCATGACTCCACTGAATGATTTGTAAATGGGATGAAACTCCTTTATAATTGACATTGATTCACCGGAGATTTATGTATCCCTCGGTTTAGATGCTACTATCTCCTGTTATTCTGAATTCTATCTATAGCGATCGAATGTCGATTTGCCTTAGAATTCTGCATCCATTATATTGCTAAATTCACGGTTGATCTGGTTAAGGTCGCCCGCGATTTATAGAAGTATATCCGTCTTCTATTTTGTAATTTAATTATCTGATCTTCGATCGAGTCTATCTTTGAATCAGAATTCTATTGATTTGAGTTCCTCTAATTCAAATCTCTATCTTTGTTTTAAAATCCATTCTTAAAATTATCCTCTGAAAATCGGGTATGTTTGCATTTTTGAAATTGTTTTATATATCGAAATTATTATTTTGATAACTATGATTTTATTCTATATATAAAAGTGAAAATGTTTTCGATAAGGATTATATACCTATATATAAAACAAATAAGAAATGTTATTCTATATAAAAGGGTTTTGAAAGGATTTGAAATTTTGGAAAAATATAAGAAATGGATTTATATAAAAATGATTTATAACTGAAAAGTTAAATTTAAAATTCGAGAATTGAATTCCGGTATTTTGAAATTGGTTTTAAGATTTTGGAAAATATATAAAAATAATACGATTTAAAAGTATTTTTCCAAATAAGAAATGTTTCAATTGAGTTCAAATGAATTCCAATAATTTTGAAGAAATTTCAAAAAAGTTTTCAAGAAAATAGAAGTCCAGAACTCACTTATGTCGTTGGAAAATAATTTCGGTGATGAGTGCACGCATCATCGACATTGATTTTGGAGTTTCGGAGTGGGGGAGAGGCCACTTTAATAGCTTCGCTATGCAAGTGATTTTGTAAAACCGTTTTTGATTTCAAATTCCGAAGTACTATTTGATATTTTAGAAAGATATAAGTGTATATTTGAAACAATTTAAAATGAGACCGGTTCAGTCCTCGAGTTTCGGATTTAATAATTGATTTATTGATTTATTGTTCAACTCTTGAATTGAAAATTTGATTTCCCTAACTATTTTGAATGTTCGAACACTTCCAAATCGAGATTAAATTTTCAAAGCTAAGAAATTTCAAAGAGTATAAAATGTTTGATAAAGAATATAAATTTAGTTTTGAAATGTTTTGAAAAAAAATAGTTTTGAATAATGGTTTTTAGAAAGGTAAATTGGATATTTCGAATAGAAATAGATAGTTTAAAAGTTTAAAGGAATAATTATAAATTTGGAAACCATTTTAAGTATAATTGATTTTGAGAAAATATTTGGTTTTGAAAATTAATTTGAAATTAAAAACCAGTACTTATATGGTGATTTTGGAAATTGACTTGAATTATTTTAATTTGGAAACTGGGATAATTTTCTAAACCTATTATTTTTGGAACTTTGAAATTTAGATATTTAATTTGGAAGAAAATTTGGTGAAATCATATATGATTTTGAAACTGAATTGATATTGAAATGATTTGAAATTTGAGAACCTTATATTATTAAGCACTTGATATGGGAGCGGTCGAACTTATATAAAATGGATTGTATAAGTATGAAGTTGATTTGAAATCTATTGATTTGAAAGGTACTCAATTTGGAAAGAGATTTTATATAATCGAAGTCTATATAAGTATGATTTGATCTACTATTGATTTTGGAAAGTATTCGATTTGGGAACAATGGAATCCTATATATATGGACTTTATATAAGTACGATATTTGAAAGTGATTTGAAAAGGTACTATATGATATATATTTTCGAAGTAAAGATATGGAAAGTGCCTTCTGCTTGATATCCGCTTTGTGGCCACATCGTGGATTCATTCTATCGATATTATTCTCTCTGATTTTTGGTTTCCCGGATGTAATACTCGAGTGTCCCCACCGTGGCGTAACCCATGGTTTTTTTTTCCTCTCGCGACTGCATAGCGCAATTGCCTGGCTGAGTCTGGCCTAGGGGTACGGATTGTTTCTTGGGGGATCTAGGTGTAACCATTGTGTATCCTGCAATCAGTGTAGGTCACGAATAGTAGCGAAATTGCCTGGCTGAGATAGCCTAGGGGTACGGATTGTTTCCTGGGGACCCAGGCGTAACCATTGTGTATCATGCACTCTACTAGTCATCATGGCGTAACTCGCAGGGCTGAGAAAGCTTACGGATACGGATTGTTTCCTGAGGGATCCAGGCGTAACCATTGTGTATTTGCGAACCATGGTCGGACAAAGGTTTTGGTTTGGTTGTTTTGTTTGGATTGTACTTTCCATATCTGTTTTAAAGGTTTTTCAAGTATTTTCATTGGGTGTTGAAACAAGTCTACTAAGTACTTGAAGAATTCTAGCTTTGCGCCTGATCAACACATGGCCAGAGTCTGCAAGAACGAGGATAAACTTGTTGAAACATCGAGTTATAAAAGTATTTTCGAAAGGAAAATCTATTTCGAAATAATAGTATTTTATTATAAAAGTATTATTATAAAGGTATTTATTATAAAAGTATTTTTCCCAACAAAGAAATTTTGAATTAATATTTGAAATTTAAATTCTTATGGTTCTAGATTAATTATTCGTGCCCGATAATATTCCTTGCATCACCTTATCTGGAATCTACCTTCCTTCCTTGTTGGATATATCCTTTTTAAATATTGCTTATTTGTATACTACATGATTTAATAGAAATTTTAGTGTTATAAATATTTTAGAAGTCATTTATCTAAAATAAAACTTTTTTTTTTAAAATGATTTGTGATCAAATAATAATATTTGGAAGGTATCTTGAAACAAAATAAAAATTTATGAATTTTGGATTTAATATTTCAATAGCTTCTTTGTAAATATAAGTAATAATGTAAATAATTATTTTCAAAGGAGTCTGAAAAGTATTAAAGTATTAAAGAAAATTAAATTTCAAACGAAGTTATCAAATAAATATTTCAAATAAAATTTATATAGTTTTAAATTAATTGTTTATCTTGTCTTTCAATCTATTTTATTTCTGGTTGTTCTATTCTCCTACCTCCTACCTTTTCGAGGACGAAAAGTTTTGAGTGGAGGAGAGTGTAACGACCCGTAGATTTTAATAGTTTTAAACGGTTTTATTTAACGTAATTAATTGAAACTTTTGAGAAATTTTATATAATAATATTTTGAAATAAAAATTTAATATTTGGATTACGTCCAATTAAACATAGCAGATTTTTAATTTATTTTATCAAAGTTTGAAACATATAAAATACTACATGTTATTTCGCATTCATTGATTTCTTTTATTTATTTATTTCTTTCTTTACGTTTTCATTCCAATCTGATTTATAACCTTCCTTATTCCATTTTAAATATCACTGCCTTTCCAAACTTATTACGTACTATCCAAACAAATAAAAAAGCTATTGCTTTAAATGTAGCTAAATCAACTCATGACCGTTGCCATTTCAAAGTTTGAAACGTATAAAATTTCTATACGTTACTTCACATTCACTTATTTCTTTTATTATTTTCTTTACGTTTTCATTCCTCTTCTACCATTTTCTTATTCAAAATTTAACTGTTGCGTTTTCCCATCCCAAGCTGTTACGTTTCTCTTGCTTCATATAAAAGAAAATTTTAATAACAAACTTACGTTGTATTCTTTGCATTGCTTCCAAAGTGAAACCACTGACATTTTGTTTTCTCTCCTCTTTCCTTCTCCCCCCTCTCCTTCTTCCCTGTCCTTTTATTAAAAAAAAGAGAGAGAAGAAACCATCTGTTTGGAACTCGTCGGCCTCCCCTCCATCGCCTCCGCACTGCGACCTACACCACCCTACCCTAACTCATGCACCCCGTGCGCATTTTTCACCAGTACCTAGACGAGCCAGCCTCTCTGTTGTTTTAAGGTAAGTGGTGTTCATATAGCAAAATAAATTCTTATATTTTGGGTTAGTAATCTATATCTATACAATACGTTAATATATGTATTAGTTTCTATGTATTGTTATGTAAAGTATAAATTTTAAATTATAATCAAAAGGTTTACATATACATATTTCGGTTATAATTTAAGAAGTTGTACCTGTATAATATATTATGCATATATAGTATGGGTTGCGTTAGTTATATATAGTATTTCATGCCTGTTAGTTTATTTGTATTTGTTGAATATGTATATATAAGTAATACATGTTGTACATATTATATTCATGGTATGTATATAAGTGTGTTGCGTGAAAAGAAAAAAAAATATATTGTTTTACTTTTGGTTGCGTTAGTTATAAATATATGTATGTTTGCTTAATTAAGTTTATATCATCTTTTATATATATTCAAAGCTGGTGATATATGTAAACACGTTACGGCAACTTTTGTTAAACTAGTATATAATATAGGTAATACATAAGAGGTCTACAGCTGGATTCCTTGGTGCAGAAGTTTTCTTATTTATAGGATTATATAAATATACTAGTTTATAAAAGTTATAAAATATCAGTTAATATATATTTGTATTTTTATATAGCGTGTGTTTTGATTTGTTGTAGAGTATATAAAGATGCATATGCTGCTACAGTATGTTATATTTTAGGCGTACTGTATATATATGATATTTTGGATGAATATTTACATATAATACTGTTTACAGTTTTGGTATAAGTTATATTATTTATACATAGTGGTTTGGTCAGGGAAGGTTTTAGGCTCTGTTTAGTCTTGTAGTTGTATGCATAGTAGTGTATATTTAGTCTGTATATTTTAGGCTATGTCTGCATGCTTATTATAGTATATAGCGATATTTTAGGAAAGATTTTTTTTATTAGTTTTATAATGGTTATGGTTATTAAAGCATATTTATGTTAGATATGAAGTTACAGTGTGAAGTACATAGGAAATTTGTCTTATCCATAGGCGTTATTTTATATTAAAGATAAATTTTTGACTTGAAAATAATTATGTATGTTTTAATTTAAAATACATTTAAATTTAGAATATGGTTTTATAAAAATAAAAAAAAATAAAAAAAAATCTTATAAATTGTGCTGCATATATACTCTTTAAAAAAAGGGAAAAAAAGGAGTAAGTTAACAATGTATTATAAAGAATATTGTTTATCTGCATATATATTTGCATAAGTTTGTTTGATTTCCTGCTGGATATTTTGAAAAGGAATGTAATAAACTATAATAATTATATATATACATAAGTATTCATTCCAAAAATATAATAATGTGTGTGTTGATCTTTAATATATGTGCTTTATGTTAGAACATTGATTTTAACTAATTATTTTAATATTGGTTTGAAATGAATATTTATTACATGGACATGACAACCATAAAATGAATATACTATATATGTGACATTTTGAATAATTATATATTTGTTATTTAACATTAATATGAAATGGAAGCGTTTTAAAGTTATATGGTTTTCATAGGTGTGCATATATATATATTTCATTTTTTTAAATGCGTGTTTTGATTTAACGTCCATTTTGAAAGAAAGTAATAAATTAATCATATAATCTTCGTTTCAATTTTATCAAGCTAATTTGATCCGTTCTCATCAATTTCTATCTATCAGCTTTTCCGTCGAAATCGTACCATCTAACTTTGCTTTGGAAGTCGTGCTTGCAATTCGTAACTCAACTTCATTATCTATCTCTCTAACCTCAAAAGGTGAGCAATCACTCACGATTAACATTTTTTTATTCATTAAATTTGATTTCAATTGAAACGACAATTGAAATATGCTGGTGTAGTTATTTAAATTTGTTATATATGCTATTATCTGTAACTGTTCACCTGCGGGATATGACGCCATATCCTGTTGTTTATATTATATTGTTATTGATGATATATGCCTGTTATTTTATTGTATTTTCTGTTATCACTCTGCAAGTTCCCTGTAGTTTAGAAATCACTATGGGTTGAAATGATACATACCCGAACAGACTTTATAATAGGAGAAAATCGTTATGGGTTGAAATGATAAACCCAAGCGATTTTTATTTAATTGAATTTGGGATTACGGGTTGAAATGATATCCACCCGTATATATTTAGTATACAGATTGAAATGATAAATGTCCGTAGCACTTGACTATATGATAGGAAATATATACAGACACCGTTGGTCCATATAAATATTTTGAAAATAATTTATATAATTTTGGAAAGAAATATATGGTTTAATAAATTTGATTCTTAAGATATTATATAAATGAAAATTGTGTATATAGATTTAGTAGTAATATTTGATTTAAATTAGATTGATTTAATGCATATAATACGGTTAAGTATTTATGTAAATCTATATTTCAAATAGATTCTCTTATAATAAATTGCATAATTAAGATTGGAAGATAAATTCGGGTTTATAAAATGGTATTTGAATAAGGATTTATTTAATTAAATCGATTTGAAATTTTTGAATGGGAAATTTAAAGGGTATGATTTTATAACTGGATTTTTGATTTAAGTGATTTAATGAATATTTCACGTTTAAATAAACTAAAGAAAATATTGAGTAAAATATAATTTAAGGTTACTTAAATGATATTGAATCTAATAAGGGATTATTTCAGGACAAAATAGTAATGAGGTTAAATCGAGATCTATATGAAACTGTTATATAGAACATTTAAATATTAAAACCTTGAACTATATTGGAATTTAAATGGTTTATGTTGAGATTCAGATCTGTATTTGAAATCAACGTAGTTGAATTTGTTATTTAGCAACTAAATTGAATTAAAATGAAAATTTAGGTTGAACTAAATTTGAATTTATTATTTAGAAAACTAAATTGAATGAAAATTTTGATGAAACGTTGAATACTTAAAGTTTTGAAATATATGGAAATATAAAGGGGTATTTGTGATTATAAATCCGAATTTGAGATCGATAAAATTTAAGTGGTTATTTTAGAAATTGAGTTGAATTTAAATTGATAAATTGAGATTGAATTTAATTTGAATGGGAAGGTCGGGTTGATGTTGGAACGATTTGTTAAGTTGAGGAAATTGAAAATACTTTACTGTATAAATTATTTAATATATATAAATACTATTTTGAGAAATATAGAGATATTTGAAGTGAAAATGAGATTTGGTTTTGAAGTATAAATTAAGCTGAAATGACCACGGTGTTATAGTGTATATTTCTACCTTGTAGAAAGTTCCATGGACCCTTAGAGGATGGTTATCCCAAACATCCTTTAAGTTATTTGTATTTCAGTTGATATTTCACCTGAGTTGGATTTATTGATATAAGAATGTTAATCCTGACTCGAGTGTTTTGTGTTTTGCCTTGTGCTCGGGTCAGACTGAGTGATACAACATTTGAGATTCACCTTTGGAGTTCGGAGCTTCATTTGGAAATCCAACTATCGATTCAGATTCCAGCCTTTCCAGTTGATTGGTTTAGAGAAGTCATCTGTTGCATTGGAGACTTCACTGGATTTGAACTACTCGTTTGTATTTTTCTAACTCTGATGTATATAGTAGCTTCATGAACTACTATTCTTTATCTATTTCGCTGCATTATATTACTCTGTGATCTGTGATTGATTTATTTTCTGTTTATTTTAAGTTTTGCCAAATTTTAATTAACAATTCGGTATTTTGAATTATTCAAGTCGGATATGCATGGTTTTTTTATTGTCGATTTGAATGGTCCAAAATAGCGGGTCGTTACAGAATTAGCGAGCGATCGAGAGGAGGAGCTTATGATTCTTCATGAGCTACACTACATCTAGTAAGTATTTTCAACCCTCTCTTGTAAGTGTGTGCATATTTTTCTCCATTACACTCATGATATCTTGCATGGACTGTGGGACACAGTCAAAAACACAGTGTAACAACCGCATATTTATCGATTTTATATTTAAATATTTTATTTAAATATCTTATCGTTAATCGGATATTGATCCGAAAAGCTACTTTTTGCAAACGGTCAAATTAGGACCCGAGACCACTTCCATTGAGTTCGAAATGCCTTTTACAATCTTTTTAAGTATAAACTTTGATATGTTTGGGGTTAGTGGAATTTCACTAACTTTTCCCGCTTTGGACTTTGGGTTGGTTTAGCCTATTAAACCTAAGTTCCAACCCCTTCTCCTCATCTCTTCATAAATTCCTAACTAACTCTAGTTTTAGCATTAATGGTGAGTGGAAAGGGAAATTAAAATTCCAAGCCCAAGTTCATTAGCAAATTCAACATCTAACTCCAAAATCAAAGTAAAGACATTGGATTCAAGCTTGTAGTTGCTTCTCTATTGACTTCAAGCTTTTTCTTCATTAAATTTGTGCAAATGTGATATTTTTATCTCAAATTCTTGTTTATAACTATCTTGGACTGTTGGGAATGAATTCCCATCACTTTAGCATGTGCATTTGCATTTGGTTTGGATTGGGTTGGCCAAAAACTCCATTTTTTAGTGTTTTTGGTAAAATTCTGCACTTAGGTCGTTCTGCCTATGCTAGGTCGTTTGCGTGGAAAAGTCTCGGTCACCAAATAGATCGTTTCTGGCCTTAAACTCGTTCGCATGCTTTAGGTCGTTCGCCTCGGAATTAGGTCGTAGGTCGTGGGCCGCTTAGTCGTAGATCATTAGGCCTTAGGTCGTTAGGTCGCTCCCTCTGTTGGAAACGTTATCTCGGTCTTAGGTCGCTTGAATCTAGGTCGCTTGGCCCTATAGCGTTAGGTCGCACGGCCTTGTTAAGACGTTAGGTCGCTCGCCTTTTTATCCCTTAGGTCGTTCGGCTCGTTCACACGTTAGGTCGCTCGGCCTTTTTCACCATTAGGTCGTTAGGTCGCTCGACCACTAGGTCGCGAACACCTCTAGGTCGCTCGACCCCTTTAACTCGTAGGTCGCTCGCCTCTTCTAACCCGCGAGTTCCTTAAGTCGCTCGCCTCCCATAGGTCGTTAGACCTTAATACCGTTAGGTCGCATGACCTTAATACCTTTAGGTCGTGTACCCTGTTAGGTCGCGAGTTTAATTAGGTCGTTCGGCCTTAAAATGTTATGTCGCTTGGCCTGTGCTTTTGTTAGGTCGCAAGTCCCTTAAGTCGCTCGCCTCTGTTAGGTCGCTCGTTTCTGCTAACTCGCGAACACCCCTAGGTCGCAACCCTCCCTGGACCCCCCTCCGTAGGGGATCTTATCTGAAAAACATTCAACAGAACTTGCTTTGTTGAGATGCTGAGTTGACCATTCTTCGAGACAAACTATCTTTGGCTTCTCGGTCGATTTTATGGTATCACGGCCTTGCTAAGAAGGCGGGATAACAACTTTAGAAATATGAAGGTTTCAATACTAGTAGTAAATATCAAAACTCTTTCAACAAAATGATTTCAACTCTATTTTCAATAACAAAGCTCTTTTCTTAAACCGTTTTCCAATCTACTAGTATATACAAACCTTTACCTCACTCGGATGAGAAATCTAATTAAACGGCTTAGTAAAACAAGTGGTATGAAATGCTTGCGTTCACTTCGTCGGTTAATTCTTGGACTTGTTCTATTGAACCACCTGTGACAATTTTCTAGTGAAGATTTACAGTTTGTTCGTAAATATTTAAGTTAAGCAAATGGTTATGGGACACTAAGATAAACTTTTATATTTACTAGCTTAGTGTAATTGACACTTCTCGTTGATCATGACGATCATTTTATGATTTAGACTAGCAATTGTGCGATGTCTCTTTGTTTCCAAGGTTAGACTAGACCTCATGGGTGTGATTCCGACTCACACATATCTCTTTGTTCGCAAGGTTAGTCTAGACATCATTTGTGTGATTCCACTCACACATACCTTTTTGTTGCGAGGTTAGGCTAGACACCATTTGTGTGATTCCACTCACACATACCTTTTTGCTTTTGGTTAGCCTAGACCTCATCTGGGTGATTCCGACTCACCCATATGGGGTAGCTCCCCATGGTCTTCGGACCGTCATGTGATAGGCCTTTTTCTCTTTTTCTGTGATTTATGGATTTCTTGTGTTGATTTTTGGAATTTATGTCATTGACTTGTTATGAGTACAAGTTTAGGGTATATGCCCTCTTTGGATCTTTGAGAAGATTCCTGTGATATTGATTTATCTCTTATTGATTGATCTTCTGTTGATCATCATTTGCATACTTATAATAGTATGTCAGTATGGATATTTTATGTTTATGCCATATCTTTTATTTTATACCATGTCATCTGATATTTATAGCTAGACTGATCCGTTTATTATTTTCTTAAATAATACTCGGGTCAGACCGAGATGTTACAGGTGCTTCTGCTTGACTTCTTCCCGGGATTTGCTACTCTGACTTTTGGCTAACTATTTAGATTGGCAGTTTTTGTTGTATACAGTTGAGATATAGACTCATAGTCGTATTCTTTTGTATAGCACGTATTGCTATTCTTTTGTATTATTGTGGATCTTTTTGACCACTACTCTGATGTACACTTTCATGTGTTAGTTATATATTCATATCTTCTTCCGCCTTTGTGATATGGATGTCTGTGACTGATTTGTGCTATGCTTATTTCTACGTTTGTTTCCGAAGATTATTTATAGCCACCGTGTGATAAGCAATCAAATGGATGGTCGCTCCTCAACAACCTTATTCTCCGTGCTAGTTGACAGCACTACACCGTAGTGTTCTTGGCTAGCGTGGGTATAGAGGTGGGGCGTCACACCCAGCGTGGGGGGATAAAACAAGTATACATTTTTTGTTATGAAATTTAAATTTTTGAAAAATTACATGTCCTAATGTAGCGACCCGTCATTCATCTCCAGAAAAACGCATCACTATTCAAGAAAGAAAGAGACAGGAGAAGAAAAGAAAGAGAAGAAAGAACAACAACACATCAGAATCTCACAGCGGAATGAATGAAATATAATATATATAACATATATATAGTATCATATACATCAGAGTACACAACTATACATCTCAATTTAGCAGTTATAACATTTCTGTCTAATGTACAATACAAGAACATCCATACAGAATAACATCACAACGGAAACTCTATCTATATATATCTACACATTGAAGCCTCCTGCTCGAAAGCTCCTCCAGAATTCGTCAAGGATAACCTGAATCACTTGTCTACTCATACATAATATGAGTACCCAAGAGTTTAATAAAATAGAAAATAAACACTTGGGTCAGACAGGGGTCTGGTGTGAGTAAACGGTTTAAATTGCTTAACTTTAGAAAATCCTTTGAAAAGAAAGGTATCACGTAAGACTTCCCACACATAAACATGGAAAAAAATTTACCTTACGCTAACCAAAATATTTGATAGGAAATCCAGTGATATTATAAAAGTGTCTAGGGTTTTCAAGTAAATATGAAATAACCGAAATTGTTACATCTATTAAATTCCAACTACTAGCCACAAAAGTGGGTAATACAATCAAAACCGTAGGGTCTCGTAGGAAGAATGAGTTTCAATCAATGGCAGGGCTACTGGGGTATCGCCCGTCATAATACGTGGCCTAGATCACCGTACCGAGGAGCCATCCTAACTCCCCTGCAACACAAGGCCAGGACCATTCCTTACTAAATAGTCCCGAACAAGAAAACCCCGCAATTGGCTGCAGATCCAACTTCCCACACAGCCGAAATAAAAAGGGACATCTAGACAGGGGTAAATCTTGTCCTACTTGGGCATGACCCACTTAACCTTGCTGCACCTCTCCTATTTTAGCCATTCCTGGTTGTTGAGGCTTGGGGCTGTGATTACCTTTATAGGACACATCTATCTTAGAATGCTCATCGTCCACCTGATGACGTTCTGAAAGCATTCAATCCATACAAGTCCGTTCCTGGTTCGAACGGAACCGAAGGCACTATCTCGATACACTCATTTTGGAATCACCCTCAGAGTTAACGACAATAACCCTTGCACTCTGAATCTTCATCTCGAAATTGAAATTACTACCTTCGTTAAACTCATTCTGGAATCACCCTCGGAGTTATAACGATACATAGTTCTTACACTTCGAGTCTTCATTTCACTTCACTTGGATTTACGACCTAACGTTAATTTGGATTGATTTGGTTTTCGGATATAAAACCCGATCCCGGTCTCATCAAATCCAAAACTCCATTTTAGTGTCCAAGTTGTACTTAAGGGTTTAAACAGTAGATATTAAGAATATCACTTAACATAAATGGATGGTTCATAACACACAGATATATAATTCATTATTATCAAATTCATCCACACATATCACAAAGCAGCATATATATCACATCTCAGATATATCACATTCAAATCATTACATATCAACAAATGACATACAATATCATCCAATATCATTAACTCACCAATGATATTTATCATCCAATCATTAATCATCCATAAACAAGTTTGGACTACTCTTAATTAATTTAATTAATTCTTAATTAAATTAATTCCTTACTTAGTCACTTTGATTATCATCAATCCAACTTACTTATTCATTAATTAATTAACTAAACATCACTTAATTTTCCACTTAAATCAACCCCCCTTGATTAACTATTTCTTAATTACTTCGAGTAATTATTCCTTAATTACAATTTTAATTAATCATCTTGATTAATTACTTCTTAATTATACCAAGTAATTATCTCCTAATTACCCTTTTAAATTAATCATCCTTGGTTAATTATTATTTAATTACCCTGATAATTATTTCTTAATTATCCTTTTTAATTAATCACACCTGATTAATCATCTTTTTAATTAATCACACTTGATTCATTACTTTTAATTATTCACATTTGATTAATTACTTTTTAATTACATTTGGTAATCAAAACTAAATTATAGATTAGTTATCCTTTAATTATTAATTAACAATTAATTATTTAATTAATTATTACTTCCATTAATCAAAACCTTCCTAATTAATTATTTAACAAGTACTTAATCACTTTATTAATTACTCTTAATTCTTTCATTAATTAATCATTAATTAAATAATTTAAACCTTTAATTAATTATAATAAAAAAATTCCTTTAATTAATAACACAAGTGATTAACCCTTAATCACTTCTACCTAATTACTTCCATAAAGTAATTAACCTCTAATTACTTTGTTAAATAATTTCCTTTTACTTAATTACCTCCAGTAATTAATTACTTAATTACTTCACCAAGTAATTACACTTAACCAATTTAAATCATAAGTGATTTTCTTTAATTAATCACAAATTAATTACTAAATCAATTATTTAACTAATCTTTTAAGTTTAATTGAATAATTGATTAACTTCTTACATTAAAAAGATCCTTAATTAAGAATTCATTTATCTTAATTAAATTATTTATATTAAACAATAATTCTTTGATTATTAATAATGATTGAATCATCTTAATTATCTTCACATATTTGTTTACCTTTAGTTAATCAAAATTCTAAATTACTTAAGATAATCTTTATTATAATTGATTACTAAATCTTAATCATTAATCTTTATTTAAAATATAACATTTTAGAAGTCAATTATAATTTAAAAAAAAATTAAACATTCAAAATGAAATTTTAAATCTTTAAAACTTTCCAAAGTTATTTAATAAAATTTAATACAAACCTTATTATTGAAAATCCACTTATTTTATTTTTAAGAACTTTATATTTCAATATATATAAACTTGTTTAAAACTTAACTTTGAAACAAATTAGTTTTATAAGTAAAAACTTGTTTTACTATTGTTTTAAAACTTTATAAACGTTCCAAAATCAAATTCCTATATCATCTATTCATTGTTTCATTGATTTAATAAAATCTGGTTACTTAAAATACAAACCTGAGTTAATCTCGAGTAATCTAGCAAAAACCCCAAGCCAACCCCTACAAATTCTTGAGTCTGCCACGATTTTCCCCACCCCTTCACCTTGCTTCGAGAAATAACATCACAATCCCAAAGTAAACTTCGAGCTCCCACCTATCTTCCCAAAACCATAACTAGATACACGCAACCGTGCACGTCAATGTGCACAGCGCCGTCGAACGTCGGTGAACTTTGAACCTGCCTCCGGCACATCACTCTCGACCACGGCAATCACTCCCGATGCCCAGAAATCTCGATTCGATCGAGCATCAAAAATCGACCTTAACCCCAAACTGCCTGAACTACATCATCAGGAAATTTCGACCGCCACCGACGATCCCTGTACCGATAAGCTCCTCTGCCTTAACCGTAGCTCCGCCTCGTTCCCCAGCATCTCCAGAACCACTCGCGATCTCCTCCGGTTGCTCCTCGTCGCCGCGAAACCAAAAGAACTTCGACGTCAAAACACAAGGTGTTAAATCCTACTCCATCAATTATCGGCCAACTCAAACAACAATAAATCACCATAGCATTTTTCTGATGATCCTTGTCTTCTCCTTGACCTTCATGCTCAACCGCGTCATCAAGTTTGCTGTCATTCGCCGCAAATTGGTCAAATTGTCCAAAATAGACAATCCGAGAATTCACTCCAAATTCCACACTAAAAACCATGATACAACCACTAAAATTCATGGTTTTGCATCACGAATTCAATTATGTAATTCAATCTTAAAATTGAATTAATTAATTTTGACCCAAACTATGATTTTACTATAAATTTAAAAAATTTAAGCCAATTAAGCATTTTAAATACCTATAATTATTTTTAGATGAAATGTTACATGATTTCAAACTACTTCTATTTACAAATCATAAGCCAATTCGAATTCGACATTGAGTTATTGAATTTATTATGAAAATTGAACATGTTATTATCATACAGAGACAGTTTAAACAACTCAAGCATTCAAATATCCATCATTCAAACATGCATCCAATTAAATTCAAGTATTTCAGATAACATCATGAAATTCATTCATAAGAACAAGTTGAAATCTTGGACTTAAAACTATTTTTAAAATTCATTTACTCACCTAGAAATGCAGAGGATAGAAACTATATTTGTTTCCAGGCTCTAGAATTTTTCTGCATGTTGAATACAATCTTGCAGCTGTTGATTTCTGAATTGTTTGTTGAATTTTTACATCTTGTTGCTTGATGGCATTTGAAAATCTTCCATTGATGTTGAATATCTAGCTTATCCTCTTTGATTCTTTGATTCCAGTTTTTTTTCCTCTTCTTATTTTCAGATTTTACAGTTTTTACTTCTTTCTTTCTTTTGCTTTGATTTGTATTCAATTTTGTTGAAAAGAAGAAAGGATTTAGCTGAAAGTAAAACTCTTCTTCTTATTATTTTTTTTCTTTAGATTTTTAAATTATCAAAGAGAATTGACATTTGTCTCTTTTATGCTTTAGTTAACTTACACCTAAGCCTATATGTTTACAAATGTCTCTAACATATATTAAAATGTTTACAAGTGTTTTAATGCTTTATTAATGATTTACAAGTGTTAATTTTCTTATTTATAATTTATTTAGGCTATGTATGTAATTATGTAATATTTACATAATTATAAAATGTTCTTATCTTTTTATAATTTATGCTTTATATTTTAGTAAATATACATATGAATTTATGTACAAATTTATTTATAAACAACTTATATTTTTATCAAATTAAATGCATCATATGTTTATAAGCTAGAGAACTTTATTTTAATTCTTTATATAAAATTTTTAAAACAATTTATCTTATGTTAAAATTTTAAAAGGAAAGAATATTAAAAACAATTGAACTTTTTAAATTTAAATCTTATTTAGAAGTCAAGTTTAAAATATATATATATATCTATATTAAATAAGAAATTATCTTTGTTATTAGAATTTAAATCTCAAATATCACTTTTAAAAGTATTAAGTCAAATTAAAATTTCCAAATTACAAACTATATATATTAAAGTTTGAAAACACTTTATTAAATTCAAAACAATAATTTTTCCCATTTCTAATATATATACAAATATATACATTTCAAAGGGAAAACATTTTTAATCATTAGTTTTGATAATTACTATATTAAATTTTGAAACACAAATCCAAACCACAATATATACATTCATATATATTACAATTTGAATACAAAGCTTTTATTACATTAGAGACTTACAATATATATCAATATATATATATATATATATATATATATATTATAAATAGAAAACATTTTGATTAGCTTTTGAAAAAAATAAATCTTACCAATTTTACATTGCTAAAATAAATATTTCCAAATTAAAATATAATTAGTTTTCAAAAGAATTAAACTTGCCTATTTTATGTTGTTAAGAAAAATGTTAATAAATATTGTCAAATTAAATATTATTAGCTTCTTAAAAGAATAAACTTGTCAATTCATAATGTAAAATGATCAAATCAATTTAATTATTAACAAAGATTATTAAATTGATATTGCTCAAAATTTCGGGTCGTCACATTCCTCCCCCCTTAAAAGAATTTCGTCCCCGAAATTTAAAAGCAAAGATAATTTAATAACCCAGTAAAAGTTTTAACTTCAAACAGCTATCACACAAATAAATCATACACTATCAATCATAGCAACCAATTCAAACAAATAATTTTAATTACCCAGACAAAATTCTGGATAGAATTTCCTAATATTATCTAGAGTTTTCCAGGTACCTATACTGAAATACTCGCTCTACAGAACCTTAAGTAACTACACTACTATAACCCAGAACTCCCTCTCATATGGACCTACAAATCTGATCAAGATATCAGAGTAAACTCAAGACCAGCTCAACTACCATATCCTTCTGAACTGCTGATTCTATCACTCGTGATGAATCATACACGTATTCCTCAGAGATACGTGAAATACAATGAATTCCAGCTATCCGAACTGGCAATTCAATCATGTAGATCAAAATCTAATCTCCAGAGAACACAGGAAAATCTCAAAATACCTTCGGAGCTAGCTCTCCAGTTTTACCACATCTTATATCTCCTTTGATCGGATAAAACTAAAACAATATCCAAATTCCAACTTCACATTCCAGATCTCCTTAATTCTTAACTGCATAACTCTTCTGACGATCCTGGGTCCTCCATCTTTCCTGATCAGCTAACCCTTGCTGATTGTTTCATGAAACAAACTGGACCAAAATCAAACCAATTTTCAGATCCTACTCAACAAAATGGTTTTCCTAGAAATTAGCCGACATCCAAGACACAACTCTGTTCCACAAGCATTAGTGGCTTCAAACCTACATCTCTTATTTGGAATAGTCAAAACAGTTGCACTTGACAACCTTTTCTTCAAATCCCGAAAATTCCTTCATGCTTGAATTTCCTGTAGAAATCCCTTACTGTAAGAAAACTGCAACTTCCGGTTGCTCCCATTCTAGAATAACTGCTATCTTGCTTCCGCTGCACAACTCTGATCTAGAGTAGATGAGAATGCTACCGAAGAACTCAAGCACAAACTTTTTCCATACACTGTCTATCTGACCCATAAAATCTTAGTGACCCATTCCACTAGGTCAAAACATCAGCGCATAATCTTAACTAGAACTAGATGGTCAATCCCTCCTCAAGAATCCCAAGTTGCTTCACCAAACTCTTCTCTCACAAAGATCCCTTCCTCTACTAGGTTGAACCATCAGTATTGCTCCTGGAATCCAAGTCGATAAGGAAAACTCAAACTCTGATGCGGGTAGACTTCTGATTTCCTTAAAAACATCTGGAAAATCTCTGACTACTTTAATAGCTTTTACCTCCACATGAGATGCCTCAAATATCAAATAAAAGAATACTCTAAGATTTCCTAAACTAATCGCAAGTCACTTTTGCGATCCTACTCAGTACAGATTCCAAAGAACTATCTTCACCAACTAGAACAGCTTTCCTAATCGAGATCAATCTTTCCAGAATGGCTTATTTACCAGAAAAACCGATAGATCACTTCCAACAAATATCCTGCTTCATTAAGCCTCCCGAAAAAATGGATAAACCTTCACTATCTGCCTGGTCTGCTGATAGAAGAATCTCAAAGATTTCTGAATCATCAAAGAAACGGGACCACGCTGCTGCTTCCAAACTTCACTTTAATGATACTGCTAAGCCAAAGATCTTCCTTAACCACAAGCTTCTTGAAACACAAAACTATCACCCAATTCCACTAAAAGATTCTTGAGACGGGTAGTCATCTTCTCAAGAAACTCGGCTCCAAACCAAACACCAACCACTTGTTCTTATTAAGGGACACAATGAGACCATGTCCGAAATGAGGTAACTCGTCGACCTTAGTCTCATACTTCAATATAGATAAGACTCCCTTACTTGAGATCCAGAAGATCCCTAAACATCCGAATCTTCCCTGCAGTAGGCATCACTGTGCCTTCAATATCATCTAATTCTGGTTCCAAAAGGAACATCTTCAGAACCATCTATGGATACTGCATCTCACCACACAGCTATTCCTTCCTGAAGTTGCCAAGATACCATCACCTGCTTCTGCTCAGCTGACAGATTCAACTCTTAGAAATCCCTCTCACTCGAGAGCAAATCAACCTCACACTTCAAGAATATACTCCAATCCTTTAAAAGACTTTCTCTGGGATCAGTGAAATCCTTTCACCAATCTACAAAGCTTATTCGAGACGGTAATAGATCTACAATCTCGACAGATATACCTCCAACCACAACATATGAACCTCTTCCATTAGTGGGAGTCGTGTTACACACACTCCTACCTGATCTACCTTTATAACTTATGTTGGAAAATCCTAACAGATAACCCAACAGATTAGGTAGATATATAAATATATCTATATATAAAAATTACAAGTACGCTCTCTTAAGAAAGAAGTCACTCCAAAGCCTAGGTATTCACTCAACCTAGTGCTCTGATACCAACTGTAGCGACCCGTCATTCATCTCCAGAAAGACGCATCACTATTTAAGAAAGAAAGAGATAGAAGAAGAAAAGAAAGAGAAGAAAGAACAACAACACATCAGAATCTCACGGCGGAACGAATGAAATATAATATATAACATATATATAGTATCATATACATCAGAGTACACAACTATACATCTCAATTTAGACAGTTATAACATTTCTATCTAATGTACAATACAAGAACATCCATACGGATTAACATCACTGCGGAAACTCTCTCTCTCTATATATATATATATATATATCTACACGCTGAAGCATCCTGCTCGAAAGCTCCTCCAAAATTCGTCAAGGATAACCTGAATCACTTGTCTACTCATACATAATATGAGTACCCAAGAGTTTAATAAAACAGAAAATAAATACTTGGGTCAGAAAGGGTTCTCGTGTGAGTAAACGGTTTAAATTGCTTCACTTTAGAAAATCCTTTGAAAAGAAAGGTATCACGTAAGACTTCCCACACATAAACATGGAAAAGTTTTTACCTTACGCTAACCAAAACATTTGATAGGAAATCCAGTGATATTATAATAGTGTCTAGGGTTTTCAAGTAAATATGAAATAGCCGAAATTGTTACATCTATTAAATTCCAGCTACTAGCCACAAAAGTGGGTAATACAATCAAAACCGTAGGGTCTCGTAGGAAGAATGGGTTTCCATCAATGGCAGGGCACTGGGGTACCGCCCGTCACAGTACGTGGCCTAGATCACCGTACAGAGGAGCCACCCTAACTCCCCTGCATCACAAGGCCGGGACCACTCCTTACTGAATAGTCTCGAACTAGACAACCCCGCAGTTGGCTGCAGATCCAACTGCCCACACAACCGAAATAAAAAGGGACATCTAGACAGGGGTAAATCTTGTCCTACATGGGCATGACCCACTTAACCTTGCTGCACCTCCCCTGTTTTAGCCATTCCTGGTTGATGAGGCTTGAGGCTGCGATTACCTTTATAGGACACATCTATCTTAGAATTCTCATCGTCCGCCTGACGACGTTCTGAAAGAATTCAATCCATACAAGTCCGTTCCGGTTTCGAACGGAACCGAAGGCACTATCTCGTTACACTCATTTTGAAATTACCCTCAGAGTTAACGACAATAGCCCTTGCATTCTGAATCTTCATCTCGAAACTGAAAGTACTACCTTCGTTAAACTCATTCTGGAATCAACCTCGGAGTTATAACGATACATAGTTCTTACACTTCGAGTCTTCACTTCACTTCACTTGGATTTATGACCTAACGTTAATTTGGATTAATGTGGTTTTCGAATATAAAACCTGATCCCGGTCTCATCGAATCCAAAACGCCATTTTAATATCTAAGTTGTACTTAAGGGTTTAAACAGTAGATATTAAGAATATCACTTAACATAATGGATGATTCATAACACACAGATATATAATTCAATATTATCAAATTCATCCACACATATCACAAAGGAGCATATATATAACATCTTAGATATATCACATTCAAATCATTACATATCAACTAATGACATACAATATCATCCAATATCATTAACTCATCCAATGATATTTATCATCCAAACATTAATCATCCATAAACAAGTTTGGACTACTCTTAATTAATTTAATTAATTCTTAATTAAATTAATTCCTTACTTAATCACTTTGATTATCATCAATCCAACTTACTTATTCCTTAATTAATTACAAATTAATTAACTAAACATCACTTAATTTTCCATTTAAATTAATCCCCCTTGATTAATTATTTTTTAATTACTTTGAGTAATTATTCCTTAATTACAATTTTAATTAATCATTTTGATTAATTACTTCTTAATTATACCAAGTAATTATCTCCTAATTACCCTTTTAAATTAATCATCCTTGATTAATTATTATTCAGTTACCCTGATAATTATTTGTTAATTATCCTTTTTAATTAATCACACCTAATTAATCATCTTTTTAATTAATCATACTTGATTAATTACTTTTAATTATTCACATTTGATTAATTACTTTTTAATTACATTTGGTAATCAAATCTAAATTATAGATTAGTTATCCTTTAATTATTAATTAACAATTAATTATTTAATTAATTATTACTTCCATTAATCAAAACCTTCCTGATTAATTATTTAACAAGTACTTAATCACTTTATTAATTACTCTTAATTAATCATTAATTAAATAATTTAAACCTTTAATTAATTGTATTAAAAAAATTCCTTCAATTAATAACACAAGTGATTAACCCTTGATCACTTCCACCTAATTACTTCCATAAAGTAATTAACCTCTAATTACTTTGTTAAATAATTTCCTTTTACTTAATTACCTCCAGTAATTAATTACTTAATTACTTCACCAAGTAATTACACTTAATCAATTAAATCATAAGTGATTATCTTTAATTAATCATAAATTAATTACTAAATCAATTATTTCACTAATCTTTTAATTTTAATTAAATAATTGATTAACTTCTTATATTAAAAAGATCCTTAATTAAGAATACATTTATCTTAATTAAATTATTTATATTAACCAATAATTCTTTGATTATTAATAATGATTGAATCATCTTAATTATCTTCACACATTTGTTTACCTTTAGTTAATCAAAATTGTAAATTAGTTAAGATAATCTTTATTATAATTGATTAGTAAATCTTAATCATTAATCTTTATTTAAAATATAACATTTTAGAAATCAATTATAATTTAAAACAATTTAAACATTCAAATTAAACTTTTAAATCTTTAAAACTTTCCAAAGTTATTTAATAAAATTTAATACAAACCTTATTATTGAAAATCCACTTATTTTATTTTTAAGAACTTTATATTTCAACATATATAAACATGTTTAAAACTTAACTTTGAAACAAGTTACTTTTATAAGTAAAAACTTGTTTTACTATTGTTTTAAAAGTTTATAAACATTCCAAAATCAAATTCCTATATCATCTATTCATTGTTTCACTGATTTTATAAAATCTGGTTACTTAAAATACAAACCCGAGTTAATCTCAAGTAACCTAGCAAAAACCCCAAGCCAACCCCTACAAATTCCCGAGTCTGCCACAAGTTTCCCCACCCCTTCACCTTGCTTCGAGAAATAACATCACATTCCCGAAGTAAAATTCGAGTTCCCACCTATCTTCCCAAAACCATAACCAGATACATGCAACCGTGCACGTCAACGTGCACAGCGTCGCCGAACGTCAGTGAACTTCACTCCTGCCTCTGACACATCACTCTCGACCACGGCAATCACTCGCGACACCCAGAAATCTCGATTCGATCGAGCATCAAAAATCGACCCTTAACCCCAAACTTCCTGAACCACATCATCAGGAAATTTCGACCGCCACCGACGATCCCTGTATCGATAAGCTCCTCTGCCTTAACCATAGCTCCGCCTCATTCCCCAGCATCTCCAGAATCACTCGCGATCGCCTTCGGTTGCTCCTTGTCGCCGCGAAACCAAAAGAACTTCGATGTCAAAACTCAGGGTGTTAAACCCTACTCCATCAATTATCGGCCAACTCGAACAACAATAAATCACCATAGCATTTTTCTGATGATCCTTGTCTTCTTCTTGACCTTCGTGCTCAACCGCGTCATCAAGTTCGTCGTCGTTCGTCGCAAATTGGTCAAATTGTCCAAAATAGACAATATGAGAATTCACTCCAATTTCCAAACTAAAAATCACGATACAACCATTAAAATTCATGGTTTTGCATCACGAATTCAATTATGTAATTCAATCTTAAAATTGAATTAATTAATATTTGACCCAAACCATAATTTTACAGTAAAATTAAAAAATTTATGCCAATTAAGCATTTTAAATACCTATAATAATTTTTAGATGAAATGTTACATGATTTCAAACTACTTCTATTTACAAATCATAAGCCAACTCGAATTCAACATTGAGTTATTGAATTTATTATGAAAATTGAACCTGTTATTATCATACAGAGACTGTTTAAACAACTCAGGCATTCAAATATCCATCATTCAAACATGCATCCAATTAAATTCAAGTATTTCAGATAACATCATGATATTCATTCATAAGAATAAGTTGAAATCTAGGATTTAAAACTGTTTTTAAAATTCATTTACTCACCTAGAAATGCAGAGGATAGAAACTATATTTGTTTCCCGGCTCTAGAATTTTTCTGCATGTTGAATACAATCTTGCAGTTGTTGATTTCTGAATTGTTTGTTGAAGTTTTACATCTTGTCTCTTGATTGCATTTGAAAATCTTCCACTGATGTTGAATATCCAGCTTATCCTCTTTGATTCTTTGATTCCATTTTTTTTTCCTCTTCTTATTTTCAGATTTTACAGATTTTACTTCTTTCTTTTTTTCTCTTTGATTTGTATTTAATTTTGTTGAAAAGAAGAAAGGATTTAGCTGAAAGTAAAACACTCTTCTTCATATTATTTTTTCTCTTTAGATTTTTAAATTATCAAAGAGAATTGACATTTGTCTCTTTTATGCTTTAGTTAACTTACACCTAAGCTTATATGTTTACAAATGTCTCTAACATATATTAAAATGTTTACAAGTGTTTTAATGCTTTATTAATGATTTACAAGTGTTGCTTTTCTTGTTTATAATTTATTTAGGCTATGTATGTAATTATATAATATTTACATAATTATAAAATGTTCTTATCTTTTTATAATTTATGCTTTAGATTTTAGTAAATATACATATGAATTTATGTAAACATTTATTTATAAATAACTTATATTTTTATCAAATTAAATGCATCATATGTTTATCAGCTTGAGAAATTTATTTTAACTCTTTATATAAAATTTTTAAAACAATTTATCTTATGTTAAAATTTTAAAAGGAAAGAATATTAAAAATAATTGAACTTTTTAAATTTAAATCTTATTTAGAACTCAAGTTTAAAATATATATCTGTATTAAATAAGAAATTATCTTTGTTATTAAAATTTAAATCTCAAATATCACTTTTAAAAGTATTAAGTCAAATTAAAATTTCCAAATTACAAACTATATATATTAAAGTTTGAAAACACTTTATTAAATTCAAAACAATAATTTTTCCCATTTCTAATATATATACAAATATATACATTTCAAATGGAAAACATTTAAAATTACTATATTAAATTTTGAAACACAAATCCAAACCACAATATATACATTCATATATATTACAATTTGAATACAAAGCTTTTATTACATTAGAGACTTCCTATTTACAATATATATCAATATATATATATTATAAATAGAAAACATTTTGATTAGCTTTTGAAAAAAATAAATCTTACCAATTTTAAATTGCTAAAATAAATGTTTCCAAATTAAAATATTATTAGTTTTCAAAAGAATTAAACTTGCCTATTTTATGTTGTTAAGAAAAATGTTAATAGATATTGTCAAATTAAATATTATTAGCTTTTAAAAGGAATAAACTTATCAATTCATAATGTAAAATGATCAAATCAATTTAATTATTAACAAAGATTATTAAATTCATATTGCTCAAAATGCTGGGTCGTCACACCTAACGAAAATAAAAATAAAATTTTGATTACAAGTAACTATGGTGTAACTAGTATATATGAAGGTTCATAGGTGATTATTATGAAATATATCCTAATTGTAATCTTTGTTTAAAAGTGTGGTTGATTTAAAGTAAAGACGATGACATTCTTGATCTTCTAAGTTAAATGGTGCTAAGATGATTTTGCTTAACTCTCTCTTTTAAAAAATATATTTCATAATAAAAAGACACCTAGAGTCATGTGTTCACACGTAAGTGTGTACACTCACCACTCTTTGTACTCTTCTCACATAAGCCCGAAAGCCAGTGCATGACCAGTATATTTGGCCTCAGTGTATTTGAGTTAGGTGTATGTAAATAAAATTAAAATAATAAAAATAAACATCTAGAGTCGTGTGTTCATACACAAGTGTGTACATTCGCCATGCTTTGTACTCTTCTTAAGTAAACCCGAAAGACAATGCATGATTGGTAAATATGGTCTCGGTATATCTGAGTTAGGTGTGTAAATAATAATAATGTTAATATTTTTCCTAATAGAGAGAGCAAGCAATTGAAACCCAACACTATCTTCACTTAATTTATTTGACTTGTTATTCAAAAGAAATAAAAATGATGCTTTGCAAAACTTTGATAATCAACTAAAGGATTCATTTCATAGTTGCACTATGTTATCAACCGAAACAACTAGCCAAACTAGAGTCCAATTGTGATGATAACTTAATTTTTGATGGAAGTCATTGATGAGTAAAAAGACTAAAATTTCTTAAGAATAACTAAAACTTACGAGTGTCATGTCACGTGCTTCGTGCGTGAATTGTTTTCCTTATAAATTGTATATGTTGAAAATCAGTCAATTTTTTTTTATTTTCAAGTGATATTAAGATTTGTATACTTGTAAGAAGTATTTTGAATTTGTAAAGGAAGTTTAATTGTAGATTCTATTTTTAGAAGCGTTTTGAATTTGTAAAACATGTTTAATTATTAGATCGTACTATTGGAGGCGTTTGAATTTGTAAAAGAAGTTTAATATTAGATCCTATTTTTAAGTGATTAAGATTTGATAATATATAGATGGGAGTTTTTGGTAGTTCACATTGATACCAAAAAAGTGTGACACCAAAGTTATTACAACTATTATTAAAGATATCTAACTTACCATTGTCAATTTAAAATTCAATTCTTCATTTATAAATATTTTCGAAACTTGCATCATGTAGTCGCATTAGAATTTGCATATCGCATTTGGATTTTGCGGGTAGTATCCGCCGAAAACCCACATGAGACAACACTCGTCCTACTAGGGACACCTACATGTTTAATGGCTTGTTGTATATGCTAAATGCAACCGTGTTTTCATAGAAAACGGATTTATTATAGTTTTAGTTTACTCGAGGACGAATAAAAAGATAAGTGTGTGAGTAGTGATATACATGTAAAAATATATATTTATACTCTCATATTTAATCTTCTTTTATTAAAATAAGTAAGAATTTAGGATATTCAACATGTTTAAACCAAAATCTAAATTATTTTCAAATCATCATTCATTGATCTTCATTTCAAAAAAAATGATAATTTTGTGTATGAATTAATTTTGATAAAATCTATTTGCATTTTTTCGTATTTGTAGGAAATTAAGTGCAAATTGAAATGGAGCTTCATAGATATATGCATGCACAAGTGTTCAAGGCTAAAAGAGTGTAGAAAAGAAAAGAAATAATGCAAATAGAGGAGCCCACGTACCTACTAACTATTGGACCATAATTAAAAGCACATGCACATGTTAATGGAGATTAATTAATTCCCCTATGATTATTTGGAGGGTACACAATCTTGTAGGGCATTTTTGGTAGTCCTTTAAAAATCGATTTAGAGTTTTAGGCATGTATAAATACCCCTTATGTTTCATGTAATGATCCTCTTCTCTTTTATGAAAAATTGTAGCATAAAATCAATGTTGAATAAAATATATCTTTAATGGTTTCTTATCATTGTCTTTACTTTCATACGCTTTCATTTCATGCTTTCTTTTATTGCTATTTATTTCATGATTTTTTATTTAGTTTATGCTTTTATATTTCATATTAGTATTTAGTTTTAATTTATGCATTTAGTTTAGTTTCATTTCACGCAAGTAGTTAACTCTCTTTTCTTTTGATTAGCTCTCATTTTCCTTGATTTTTATGCTTAAATCATTTTGTTTTGACATGAATTTAATTATGAAAGGCTAAACCCTTTCAATTTAGGGGTAATGAAACTCTCATGAATCATACTAAATCAACATAAAATGGTTGCATTTGTAGCCTCTTATTTTGTGCTTAACGGAAATTAAGAATGATAGTAGTTTATGTTTCTTTTTTACTGAATTTGATAGCCTATGTTGACAACTCAAATAGACTATGCTTAATCCATTATATACATAAACTATTGGCCATTTTCCTAAGTGATTTTTATAATGAAAGTCAAACTAGAATCAAAATTTGATGATATATGTTACTAGTTCATAGTAAATAGACCATGCTTAAAATAGATTTTATTTTTAATTTCATGATCATTTTCATAAGATTTTAGAAGTGGCTTTGAATAGTGTGTTAGAGTTTGATGGTTTAAGTTGTGCTAATTAATAACACAAATAAGTCATGCTTGTAATAAATACGTAATTCATTTCTACTTAAAGTATAAATAAGAGGATATGGATACATTTTCTGTTTAATTTATATGAATAATTGAAAGTCTAAATTGCTCCTTAATCTCATATTTTTATTTCACTTTTGCTTTAGTTTGTTTCTAACAATTTTTTTAGTTTAAACACTTTCTAATTTTTGGCTAATTTGATCGAGTAAAATTAGAATTTTAGCTTTTTTCGTGGATCGACCCATACTCGCATATGTACTACAATTGTACGATGTGCACTTGCGGTTTTATTATTACATTTTCGATGGAATTCTAATCGAAAGAATTTTCCATCGTTCAACATGTAGCAACTTTTCCATTCAAGTTATGCATCTCCCTCCTTGTTTTCGGAGCGATAACATCTTTCACCAGCTAAATCTATTATGGATTAGCTTTAATACCCCTTGAATTCACGATGAAACCTAAAAATATGCCCGATGCGACTCCAAAAGAACACTTCAATGAATTGAACTTCATTTCGTACTTTTGAAGCACATCAAACATTTCAGCGAGGTCGTTCATGTGCTTCATCGATCATTGTGACTTCACAAGCATATCGTCCACATAAACCTCCATCGTCTGCCCGATCTGATCTTTAAACATCTTGATTACCAGTCATTAGTAAATGGCTCCAACATTCTTCAA
Source organism: Allium cepa (assembly GCA_030765085.1). Taxonomy (NCBI): domain Eukaryota; kingdom Viridiplantae; phylum Streptophyta; class Magnoliopsida; order Asparagales; family Amaryllidaceae; genus Allium; species Allium cepa. Next base: position 876,080,767 of record CM060932.1, on the reverse strand, counting down.
ACCGAATGACATCACTCGATAATAATACAGGCTAAGATCAGTGATGAAACTCACATGCTCCTAATCCAGAATGTGCATTGCTATTTGGTTATAGCTAGAGTACGCGTACATAAAGTATAGCTATTCGTATCCGGCTATTAAATCCACTTGTTGGTTAATCTTTGGTAGCAGAAAGCTATCTTTTGGCCATGCTTTATTTAGTTACGAATTATCAATGCATGTCCGCCATTTTCCATTTGGCTTCTTGATTAACACAGTGTTCGATACCTATTCAAAGTATAAGGCATCGCGGATAAAGTCACTTATTTTTAGCTTATCCACTTCTTCCTTCAGTGCAGCGGATTTCTATGGATCCAGGCTGTGTCTCTTCTGCTTCATAAGAGAACATCTTGGGTCCAAATTCAGTGCATAGTGCACTACCTCTAGCAAAATTCTACACATATCGAAATGTTTCCAGGCAAACAAATCTAGGTTTTCCCAAAGAAACCCTACCAACTCATTATTCATTTTTAAGCAGAGTTGAGATCTGACCTTGAGAACCCAAGTAGTATTTCATCATCGATCAAAGAAGTTGATCACCAGCTCCGTTGGTGCTACCCTCGCATCCTCTGGCTCTTTTCCACGGTCCATAGGTTTATAGAGCTTGCTACAGGACCCATGCTAGGGCTTGGGCGTTAGTTGATATGCATCCATGTTCTTGATGCAGAGGGCCTTATTTGCACCTTTTTCTTTCTCATGTTGCTTTGCGTCTCTGAGTTTAACGACGTAGTATTTCTGACCAATTCTCCAGTCTCCCTAAATTGCTCCACCTCCATTCTCGATGGAGAATTTCATCATCAGGTACCATGAAGTTAGGGCTATTCTAAAACTAGAAAGGATCGGTCGGTCCAGAAAAGCATTTTGAGTAGAAATTTTATCAACTATCACAAAGGTCCGCACTCGCACTATCTTGCGATCTATCTCGCCTAATTCCACGTATAAGTCAATACATCCGATAGGCTTCATAGCCTATCCGGTAAATCTATGGATAAGAAATTTACAATGCTTTATATCTTTCAGGGTGATCTTCATTTGATCAAACGTCTTTATGAACAAAATATTAACTGAGCTTCCATAGTCAAATTAGATCTCGATACACAATTACCGATAACGGCTGTAATCACCATGGGGTCAAGTGTCGGTATTTGCACCCTACCAGCATCCTGTTGTTTTCATTTGTTTTGTCAGAGCTCTGTTTTTAATCATCAGAGGTCCATCAGTTATAATGTTTATCACAATTCTACTTTAAGGTTGCCTCGGCCCCTTTCCAATGGACCTAGGCTGATCCCTTTGGGTATTCTTCCCTTAGGGCCCATTATGCTATCCACTATCCTTTGGATCTCTCATGTATTGCTGCAACATCTTTTTCCAAAACAAGTTCTTCTTTTCTGGTTTTATTATTCTCTATGTTCACTGTAATGTTTTTGGAACTCTCACCTATTTTCTTAATAGCAATATTGCTCTACACAACTTCATTTGATGATCAACCATTAATTGGTTCCGTGGTCGGGTCTGCCTCTTCTGAGCATAGAAACTGGGACTCTTTCCGTTAAAACTCTTCCATCATGGATGGCTTCTTCCTTTTAAGCCATCTACCAAAGTCTATATTTGGGTGGACTCCCCAAATCAATGTCATCAGAATTATATCTTTCTTTAATTGATGATTTCAGATACAATGGTATTGAATCGATTTAGAAAATCCTTTAGAGTCTCTTCAGATCTTTGATAAATATTGGACAAAGACGTCTCATTCTTTGGCCAAGTTGTGTGGAGCCTGAACTGCTTCATGAACTTCTTTGCTAACTGATTGAATGAAGATATGGACCTCCGCACGAACCGAGTGAACCACATCATAGCCACTCCATCTAAGAATATGGGGAAATATCTACACCTTAACGCATATATCACTCGAGCACCATCTATATGCCACTTATACTTCAATAAATGTTGTATAGGATCTATCGTTCCATTATAAGATGACATCATTGGCATAATGAACTTCTTAGGACAGCTCCTGTAGTATATCATCAGTGAATGGAGTCTACTAGGAGTTGAACCCCATAGGTCGTTACTCTTGTGCTGACCTTCGTTCAACAATGCTTAATCATATCTCTAAGATATTCTTCCTGCTTTGGGTAGCTAGATGACGACTGTCAAGGACTGTCCCTAGTTTTTGACTCTGCAAACGATCCTGGTTTATCACATGATGTCTAGGCTCTCCAGTCTCTAGAAGAGCCACTTGTCCAGATCTCCTATGGTATCATACTGGCTCTAAAGCGTTCATTTGGAGACCATCGATCTGTGCATCATCATTCTACCGAGCGTCATTGCCATACAATTCATCCTCACTATCAGATAAATTAACGGCACCAAGTGGTTGCACATTGGCACGACCCTCAACATGGTGGGTATAGACATGATTTGGTCGATACCGACCATGTTAGCCATGGCCTGAACTTGGACACTTCCTCGGTACTCGTCTTTGACATCTCAACATCCTTTCTCTTCATATTATGCTTGCCATCTCTCTTGTGTTGATTTGATGAAGATGAATTTTCTTTCTCGAAACTTAAAGATGATGAATCTTTATAGCTCTTCTTAAGCTTTGTGTTTGCCGGGTTAGCAAAGTGAAGTTTTCCTTCGTCTTATTAAAGAGGATTTTCTAATTCATCTCAGTCATCATCCTGTCAAGCTCGACTTTGGATACCATCTCCTACGGAAAAGAAGGTCCGGGCAAAGCATGTGTTGGCTGAGCAGTTTCCTCGTTATGATGGGAAGCTTCATCTTCTCCAGTAGCAGCTTCAAATTTCATGGAAGGTCTCTTAGGTGTTAGATCCTAGATTCCTTGTCAATCTCAGTAACTTCAAATCTACAAAAGCAAACTTCTATATCTAGCTTCTGGATGCTCAAAATCTGAAGGTATAAGCTAGATCTTCACTTGAAAAGCTCAGTTCTTAGTGAAAGAACAAAAAATGTTGGGTCAAAAATGACACAACACCCGATCAGTCAAAAAACGAGAATAGATCTATGTAAACAAGCGAAAACAGTAAGAAAACACCAAATTATATAATGATTTGATCAAATCAAGTGTCTAAGTCGCCTTAATATTACTGACTTCGGATTTGTCACGAGTACAAGCGCTTTTACAGGGTTTTCAGATCTAAAAAGGTAAAGTTTGCTCGAATTTGAAAGCACGTGATGATGATGGTTGAGGGAGAGACAAAAAGATGAAGAGTAAAGGTCTCCTCTATGTTTCCCTTGTCTCTTTATTTATAGCTAAAATCATCCGTCATAGTCGCTTGATCATGAAAGTACGGATAAGATTTCATATCCGAGAAGATAGAGCGTGGCCGGTAACGACAATATTGATCGTCACCTTCAACGCATACTATCTCACTCTTCATAAGCTTCAAACCTCAAAATTCTCAGATAGGTCCCTTTGGAAAATCAACTCGGTACCGATCAAAATTATGACTGGTAATGACCATGTTGTCTTGCACCAATTTAAAAACTATTCAACATCCACAACAACTCATTCTGAGTTTACTGTAAGCATCAATAAATACCTTGAAGCTAGGCCTGTTAAACGGGTAGGGTCGGGTCAAAATGGGTTGGGTCGAGTTTGACCCAACCCATTTATGACTCATTCTCTTTTATCCGTTTATGACCCAACCCATTTATGATTCAACCCACTTAATAAGCGGGTTACCCATTTAACCCATTTAAAGATTTAAATTTAATTTGACTAATAAAAAACAAATATAAAATAATTCTAATTTTTATGTTTTGAGATCCGACAAAAATTTAAAATTTTAATTCTATTTTTCATCAAAATTCAAATATGGGGATGAGGTAACTTATTATTTTTTAAGTACAACTGTCAGTATCCTTGGAGAACTACAGTGTGAGTTCACATGATAAAGTATCCGAGTGTTCCATACTGTCCGTAATTTAGGTGGAAGTTAATCGGTCGAAGTCTCGCTTAATTTCGAGTTAGAACGAAGGAGTTATTGCAGTCCGAACAAAAAAAATAGCAGCTTCTGCACTAGGCGGAGTTCAATATGCAGATGTGGTAGCCTGTTATATTCTAAGTACAACTGTCAGTCTCCATGGAGAACTACAGTGTGCGTTCACATAATGAAGTATCTGAGTGTTCCATACTGTCCGTAATTTAGGTGGGAGTTGATCGGTCGAAGTCTCGCCAAATTTCGAGTTAGAACGAAGGAGTTAATGCAGTCTGAACAAAAAAAATAGTGGCTTCTGCACTAGGCGGAGTACAATATGCAGATGTGATAGCCTGTTATTTTCTAAGTACAACTGTTAGTCCCTTGGAGAACTACAGTTGTAACGACCCGAAAATTTTCGATGATTAATATTGGTTGGATTAATAAGATTTTGTAATTAAATTTAGAAAGAAATAAAAAATTTATAATTTATATTGAAGTAAATGTTAAGAATGAATTATAGCCATGGTTATTAAAAACTAATTAAATTGACAATAAGTAAATAAATGTAAGTGTTGTATAAATAAAGGAATTTGTACATAATTAATAATAATTGAATGAATTTGGTATTATGTATGTAATTATAATAATTGGTTGAAGTGTAGTAAACTCAAGTGTAACCTTATCTTGTAAACAATTATTTTAAGTTGCCTGTTGAATTAGTTGATTGAATTGGAATTTAAATTAAATTTTAATCAATATAAATAAAGGTTACAATAATGGGAATGAGAATATGGCAAGTAAATGAAAGGTAAACAATAGTTACTAGTCTATAGCGTAATAATACGCATAATATAAAGATGGAAATTTAATTCAAAACAATGGAAATAATGTAGATGTTATACTTAGCTACAAATTGGATATATGAAAACAAATGTAAGCATTCAATTAAATTATGAATTTGAATTTTAATAAATGATAATTGAATAAAAATCAATGTCCTGTAAGCAATCATAATATTTGCTTGAAAGTAATAAACTTAAAGTTAATTTAATTTTAATGGTTACAATTGTATAAGTTACCTATTTGTTTAGTTCATAAAAATTTAATTTGAAAGCAATTGCAGTAATTGACTTAATTAGTGAAATCCCAATTATTTGAAGCAAATTGTAAAGTTATAATTGATTGAAATTTGTAAATTGGGAACGAATTCAAAGTTATATTAATTGATAAAATAATATGTAATGAATTGTAGTTTGATAGGATCAATGCTATAGAGTAATTATAATAATTGTTGTTGGATAATAAAGTAAGAATGGGAACCAAGATTTTTAATTTAAATTTAATATAGTGGATTTATTGCAATCAAATGAAATTAAATATTAAAATATTACGTAAATATTAATTTACATGAAAATGAAGACATTTATGTAATGAAGTATGCATCCAATGTTAATTTCATCTATTTGATACTAATAGATTGAATAATAGAGTGAAAAGTCAATTTAATGGAATTATAGGGAATTAAATTTATAGTTTGTGAATTTAATGAAATTGAGATTAATATTGGAATTTATAAATTAATCATCTCTAAATTGACATTTAAATTTGTTTAAAACCATTGTAAATGATTGAGAAATAAAAAGTGATAAAATTTGTCAATTTAAGAATTGAAATTGAAAATTTGACTTAGTTAATTAATTATTAATTTATTTAATTAATGTAAAAATAGCCATTTTGGCCATTGACTCGGATTTCGACAAAACCAGTTTCATCGAATCCGTAGCGGTGAATTATTGTAGGATTTCAAGTTTCATAGCGATCGAACTTGTCATTTGATCGTACGGACTCGAAACGCCTTGAAATCAATGAAATTGAAATCAATTGAAATCAATTTGAAAAATATTGATTTTAGCATAACTTTTTCATACGATGTAATTTGAAATTGAAACGTTTTCCATTGCAATTAAAATATTTTAAAACATCTATTTTGATATATGGTTTGACCCAATTTCGTTCCGGAGGCAGAACGGGCTTTTCGGGCCACTTTATCGTACAACGCGTTTATAAATCGGGTCTATCTATTCTATTTCAACTTTTCCTTTATATACCCTGTTATAAACCCTAATTCATTTATTATTCCTCCTTTCTGTACGTCTATTAGCTCCTCTTTCCAATGGCTGCAAACACTAATTCCCAAATACAATTCCAAATTAAATCCAAAGCTAAAATTTCAAACTCCACAAACTATGCCAAATTTTATATCAATTCGAAGCTCTCGAAGAGCGTAACTCAGGTCTGCAACTCGTTTTTCGATTCGACACATTGTTTGTCCAGAAATCGAAGAACAGTTTTCGGCCGTTCATCACGTCGAAATCAAACTCGCCCGATCGTCAAATCGTTTCTGGGTTTTGTAGAGAGGCTCGCATGCTTCGCATCGGTGGTGTTTGCTCATCAAATCGACGGTCAGGTCGTCTGGAAATTTTTGATTAGGGCACGTTTGTTTCGACGGCGGCTGTTTGGTCGATCAGCGATGTGGTGATCTGGGCGTGGGTCGTAGGTGATAGCGGAGCTCTGGGTATGCGTCGAGGCTAGGGCGGCGGCGTTTGTCATGGTTGATGGAGGAAGCGTGAGTGGGTTTCCATGTTCAAGCGCGTGCGTTCTGGAACGATGAGCACGTACGTGGTTGGTGGGGTAACGTGTTGTTTTTTTATTTATTTTATTTAAACTATAAATTTAATCGTATAACTTCTAACGGGTATAATTTTCACATGTGAGCTCCGATTCACGCGCGGTTTTCTCTGTTAGGTTCGTATTGGAATTTCGAACATTTTGATACTTGTTTGGACAAATTCTGAGACTGTCAAATTTTTGGATTTAAATTGGATCCAAATTCAATTTAAATTCAAAAGGTGAGTGTTTTAACCCACTCACAATTTCTAAAATTTCTTACGTGTGTTAAATTAATTTCTAATGTGATTAGAAATTTATTTATTGCTATTTGGTATATTTTTATCATCATTCCAGTTAAATTTTAATTTATTGAATTATATTGTTATTTAATTTATTATTGAATATAGACTGTCAGTAATTACCTGTTATTTCTTATATGCTCTATATTGATGTTATTGTTTAAATTGGATGATGATTGTAATAAATGGTTGATGATTGATATTGGATGAATGGATGTTGTATTTATATTGTTTTAAACTGCAAATTTGTTATGCATTTTATTCCATTCAGGATTGCAGTTTGAAATGATATATAACCGTATTTTTATTTTAAATTACGTGAAATGATAAATATCCGTATCACTTGACCATAGGGTAGAAAATTATATACATACACCGTGGTCTATATATAAAAAATATTTTGAAATAGTTTTCTATGGTTTTGTAAAGAAATATATGGGTCTATGAGATAGTGATTTGGATATTTTATAAATGTTAGTTTATATATAGTTAAATTCTGGGTTTTAAGCTATGTATAAAATTGATTTGAAGTATAAAAGAAGTTAATAATTAAGTTTGATTTTATTAAGATAAAATATGATTAAGCATTTATTTAAATTAAATTTCTGGAGTTTATAATGACTTAAACGAGAATAAGGTTGGAAGATGAATATGGAATTTATTTGGAACTTAATAAAATTTAGAATTTTAAAGGGTATGATTTTTTGAACTTGATTTTTGTTTAGAGTGATTTCAATGAATATCAAGTTGATTTAAATGAATATATCAAGTTAAATAAATTGAAAGGATATCTAGTTGTTGAAGTTAAAAGTTTTACTTAAATTATATTGGATTTATTAAGTAGAAATTTCAAATCTAAATAATAGTAATTAAATTTGATATATATGGAATTATCAAAGAATAAGTTTTGAAATGGTGGAATATTTAAAGCTTTGAATTATATGAAAATTTAAATGGTTTAATTGGAGGTTCAAATCGGTATTTGTAATTTATTTGTGAAATTTTAAAAAGCTATTTTATTATATAAAGTAAGTTAATATTTAAACCATTTAAGTATTCGAAGTTATATTTCAAAGCTATGGGGTTCAAGGTATATAGATTTGAAAGTACTATGATTTTGAAAAAATGATATATTTTGAAATAAAAATGATATCATGTTGATTTGGATTTTTTTAAAAGGAAATGATATCGTATTTATATAGTTTGAAATGGATATTATATTCTAGTTTTGAAGTATAAATTATTTTGAAATGACCGCGGTGTTATAATAACGTTTGGCTGTTGAAGAGACCGGGATCGGAAGTTGTCATACTCTCTGCCAACTCCGAAAACCACTTTAACAACCGTGTACGCGGTGGAGATTTTAGAATGAAGTAGGATGGTGGCGGCATTTCCTTTTAGGTAAATACGTGACCCGACTCCCGTTAGTTGGCATAAAGTGGCTAAAACAGGAGCGATCGAGGGGTTATGAAGGTAGCCCCTTTTATCGGACACATCCCTTCGATATCATACTCTGACTTTGGATTGATTCGGTGGCCACTTTTGATTTTTGATTTGGGGGTGTGACTCGAGGTGGGCGGTAGCTGCGCGCTACGCGTTATCACCGACCCGGAAGCGTAATTGGTATATCTACCCTGGCATTGCCTAGTTGTGCCGTGTCACCTACCCTAGCGCGCCTTGTACGAGTTTGGTTTTCTCCCGTAGCCCGTGGAGTATTTAGGGTAGTCTTCCGATCTGGAAATACGCTGATACTGAATGGACTACTGGGACTATTACGCGTTAAGGTGGAAAATGTGAAGCCTTAATGCTATTTAAAAGTAAGTTTATTTTACTATTAGACATTATTATAATAGCGAAATATTACTACATAGTAATAGTTTAACGGATCCTTAGAAGATGTGAATCCCGAGCATCTCTTAAGTTACTGCACTCACGTTAGACATTGGATAGGAGATGTCAAATCCCGTAAACATCTCTGACGTCGTTCCACTCATATATTTATCATTGATTTAACTTACATAAGATCTTTTAGTTCTGATTCGAGTGTTTTGTCTTTTCAATTCGCTCGGGTCAGCCTGAGCATTTCAAGATTTGGAAGACCGTATTCTAGAGGACGAAGACGAAGATTTATTATTATTTATTATAGTACTCCACTACATTCATACTGTTTCGCTGCATTATTAATATTCTCTGGTATGCGTAACTTTGATATGTATTGTATAAGTAAAATCAAATATTTTGTAAAACAGCTTCATGGACTGTTTATTTGATTATTATATTTTATCGTTTCGCTGCAAGATTATATTTGGTTTTTTTTCTTTCTCTGCTTTTTCTTATTTTTCCTATAACAATCCGCCCTTCTGTATGATTTAAGTCTGACGTGTGTGGTTTATCGTCGATTTAAAGCGTACAAAAAGGCAGGATGTTACAACAGTGTGCGTTCACGCGATGAAGTATCCGAGTGTTCCATACTGTCCGTAATTTAGGTGGAAGTTAATCGGTCGAAGTCTCACTTAATTCCGAGTTAGAATGAAGGAGTTATTGCAGTCCGAATAAAAAAAATAGCGGCTTCTGCAATAAGCGGAGTTCAAATATGGGGACATAGTAGCCTGTTATTTTCTAAATACAACTGTCAGTCCCCTAGGAGAACTACAGTGTGCGTTCACACGATGAAGTATCTGAGTGTTTTATACTATCCGTAATTTAGGTACGAGATCGGTCGAAGTCTCGTCTGATTCCGAGTTAGAACGAAGGAGTTATTGCAGTCTGAACAAAAAAAATATCGGCTTCTGCACTAGGCGGAGTTCAATATGCAGATGTGGCAGCCTGTTATTTTCTAAGTACAACTGTCGGTCCTCTTGGAGAACTACAGTGTGCGTTCACACGATGAAGTATCCGAGTGTTTCATACTGTCCGTAATTTAGGTGGAAGTTAATCGGTCGAAGTCTCGCTTAATTCCGAGTTAGAACGAAGGAGTTATTGCAGTTCTAACAAAAAAATAGCGGCTTCTGCACTAGGCTGAGTTCAAATATAGGGATGTGGTAGACTGTTATTTTCTAAGTACAATTGTCAGTCCCCTTGGAGAACAAAAGTGTGCTCACACGATGAAGTATCCGAATGTTCCATACTATCTGTAACTTAGATTGGTGTTGATCGGTCGAAATCCCGCCTGATTCCGAGTTAGAACGAAGGAGTTATTGCAGTCTGAACAAAAAAAATAGCGGCTTCTGCACTAGGCGGAGTTTAATAAGCATTTGTGGTAGCTTGTTATTTTCTAAGTACAACTATCAGTCTCCATAAAAAATTATAATGTACGTTCAAAATTCTTATTTTTCAAATTTATATTAAAATTTAATGTTTTTAATAAATGGGTTGCACATTTATAACCCTTTTAAAAATGGGTCAACCCCACCCATAACTCATTTTATAATATTCATAAATGGATTGACTCAACCAATTTATAAGTAGGGTAAATGAGTTGAATTAATGGGTTGGATCAAATTTTGACAGGTCTACTTGAAGCCAAAGCCCACGGGCTTTCAGTTGGAATGAGATTCAAGACTAACTTTGTAGGCCAAAAAAGGTACATGCTTCATATAGATAGCCAGTTCCAGCAATTATTTGAAATGAATTTTTATAATTGTCTTCTAGGTTTACTGGTACTATAATTGGTATAAATGATCCTGAGTGGAAATCAGTTAAGTAACATAAGAGATATAACAATAGTAAAATGTTTTCAGAAAATAGCATGCAATATAACAATCGATGTATACAATCTGAACCTGACATTGTTGAAGAATCATTTTCTAGTCAATCGTCTGAGATATAGACTTATGTTCCTAGAGTCAGCCTGAATCAGACAGCAAGTTTCAGAAGCTGAAAAGTTAAAAAGATTGCATAACAACATAGCTAGACAGTATTGACACAGAGTTCAAGGAACATACACAGAGACCACACTGGCATCATAATTTTCTTTTGCATGGCCTACTAAATTCAAATTCATAAATAGTCAGGCTTTCATTCAACAGGCGTCTGCCGGTAATATTGGTTTTCAAATAGAGCCACTTGAGTTCCACACATATTTTCTATTACATTTCCATTTAGCACTACTACAGAAACAAGATGCAACCAACCAAGCCCCGTAAAAATCTATAGAACAGAAAGCCCTTACAAGTAATTTGTGTAGGATATTGCTTACATGTTTATACTCTCCTCATCATCATCGTCGTCGTCGAAGCTACTGAAACACCTGTAATAAGTCCCATTGGTGCAGGAAGCCTCGACCTGAGGTTATTTCAAGAAATAATAATGCAAGTACAGCCATCATGGCTATTCTTCCATTCCATGTTTCTGCGCTCTTGGTCCAACCCCATTCCCATACTATTACTGGAGGTGGAAGCTGCCTGCGCTTTGTATCGTAAGCTGCCAATAGTTCCTCTACGCTTCCCAATGGCACTAGTGACTGGAACATAACATTCTCTTTACATAACAATTTTTTATAATAGTAATTGTAATACCTTTATTGTCACTGGTATAATCGTAAATTTTCTAAAATGCCCTAGCATTTTTGTTTAGAAAAAATTGGTGCACGGATAAGATCATTGGTTCAATTCCAATCTTAACAATAATATTTTTATTATATAATAACGAAGTCACTGGTTTGAATCCCATCTCTGACAAGAATTATATGTTTTATTCCATGATTCCAATTTATTTTTGTTTTTTGTATTCTCAGTATCATTAAATATCTTTTTCAGAATATTCATTCATCATGGCTGTATTTCACATTTGTACATTTAATATTCACTTATTGAACTTTCTATCTTCATGAATAATAATTCTTTTTGTTAAAACCTGTTTTAAAGACCATTTTAACCATATATTTTGTTTTTGTAATTTATAATAAAAACATTTTTCACATATGTACAGCACGTGCCAAAATATTAGTTACCATATACGCATTAAAATAGAACAGGATGATGAACACAGTCTTACCACTGATAAACTTTGGATGGCGATGAAAAATCTAAACATGATTTAATATATTTAATTTGCACAGAATCCCTTGAATTTGTACCACGATACAATTATGTATCTGTACCAAGGCACAGCTCAAAAAAGTGCAAAATAAGTCCGAAGTTGAATTTGGAAAACATTACCGAGGGAGAAATTTTTTACCTGTCGAGCTTCGAGATTGGAGACTGCCATTGCTCCAACATAAGGAAGACTTTCTATTACAGCATCAGCTAAATCAGATATAAATGTAGGCTCACATCCTAAAGCAGGAACTCTTCCCCATTTCTCAATACCCGACTTTATTGCTAATTCTTTGTACTCTACATCGATTTCTTCAAGCGTTTCAATGTGCTCGCTCACAAAACTATAGATAACACGCCACTTTATTAGAAAGGAGATATAAATGCAATACACGGAAATGAAATTGTGTATTACCTAATAGGAACAGCTAGGAGGCTTTTAGTTCCTTTCTGACCTAATTCAACAATTGTTTCATCTGTATATGGTCTCAACCATTCCACTGGTCCAACTCGGCTCTACAAATTATACATTGTACATGAATAAAAACAACCACTAAGATATGTATGTGTGATAACTTGAAATAATCCTTCACCTGATAAGCAAGAGTGTAGGCATTTGCCATTCCTCGTTTTTCAAGTTCATCCATAATTAACTCAACGCATTCCTCCATTTCTGCTTTATAAGGATCTCCAGCTTCTTCAACGTATGCGAGAGGCACTCCATGAGCGCTAAAGAATATCATGACCTAATGACATTAACCATGCAAGAGTATAATAAGAAAATTTTCATGTACTATCAAATATTGTTTTTTAAAACTAATTAGCATGTGATCCTTTACCTCTTCGGGGCGTCCAAATCTGCGTAATTCAGATTCAATTAAAGTTGTCATAGCCTTAATATAACCTTCACGTTGGTACCATGAAGGTATAACTGTATGTTGCATGTTAACTAAATATTCATCCTCTCTACAAAGCAAGATTCTTTCATAAGATTTGTATTTTAACTTTAATATCAGAGAGACAATGTGACAGTAGTAAATTTTGAGCTGCTCCACCTGAAAATACCCTCTAATAGACGAAGGCTTGAACCGCTGGTAGATATTGAAAATTGTGGATAGAGAGGAAGTACCACTAGCTTTGTGATGCCGTCTCTTTTTATCTAAAACATGACAGATAATGTTCAAAATATTTTTTAGAATTCCACTTGCTGTCGAACATTTTGAGTGGTATGTAAATCCTGTTCAACTTCTTATTAGTAGATAGAGATGAAATGACAGGACCTCAAAATGTCAAGGAAAATAAATATTGCTGAATAATAAATTTTCTCTTAATTATTTGGTTCTAACATCTATGTGTATTTTGATGCACATAGATAGTAGTCCAAGGATTGAGAGAATGTTGTAATAATTTACCATTTCAATAGCTTCTTCAGTGAATGGATGCCAATAGCGCATTCCAACATACACTTTTGCAGGGACATTCTTCTTATGAAGCGCCTTCCTTAGCTCTTCCGCCTAAAAAATAGGCATTATAGTTGGAAATCAGAAACAATGTATGGTGTAGAATATTTATGCAATTTCAGTGTATGAAGTACTTTTATTCTTCTTACGAGTGTAACGGCATGCGCTTTGCGCGTGGAATGATTTTTTTCACAAACGGCACGTGCTCCACACATGAAAGGGAAAATGATTTACACAACGGTAAAACCAAAGGTATTACAATCATATTTAAGAGAAAAAAAGATGTAGAATATTTTCAATTTTGTAACCACCGAAAAACATAATCGTTTGATCTCATTAAAGATCGATAATTCTAATACAGTATTTTAGTTCTTATATTCAATAATGAGAATGATAGTAAAAAGAATACATTTCTTTTGCTGAAATTAAAGATAAAAACTTTGACTCGGCAATTATGGATAAAGGTTTGGTTTTTTACATCTTTTTTGCTGGTTATTTTTTTCTAAGGACATTTTGGGTATTCACGTTCGCACAAAAAAGTGCAACATCAAATATATTACAACTATTATTATTATATTATATTATACGAGCGTTACGGCACGTGCTTTATGCATGAATTGTTTTTTACAAATTGTATATGTTTAACACATTCAAAAGAACATGATTTGCATAAATATTTAATCATATTTATTTAGTTTGAATTTTTATTTCTAAATTGCAATGTCTATTTTTTTTAGTTGGAATTTTTATTTTTATTATTAATTAATAAAGATGAATCTGTAAGGTAATTTATTTATTAGATCTTATTTTTAAGTGATGTTAAGATTTAGTAATGTTTATAGATTAGAGTTTTGAATTTGTAAAGGATGTTTATTTGTTGAATGTTATTTTTAAGTAATATTAAGATTTAGTAATATCTGTAGATGGACATTTTTGGTACTTCACGCTGCGCTAAAAAAGTGTGACGCTAAAAGTATTACAAGTAACACTAAAGATGGACGTTTTGAATTTGTAAATCGAGTTTATTTTTTTGATACTATCTTTAAGAGGATGTAGTAATATATGTAGACGAACGTTTTTGGTAGTTTACGTTAATACAAAAAAATGTGACCGACATTACAACTGATATTAAAGATATATGGACAATATTTTATTAAGGACCATTAGCTCAATTGGATAAAGATTTGACTTTTGAAATTCTGTTTAGCTATTTGTTTTTTTTTCTTCTAAAGATGTTTAGGATTGTTCACGTTTATACCAAAAAAGATGTGACGCGAAATTTATTACAACTATTATTAAAGATATTATGTTATATATAGACAATATTTTATTTTATATTTCATAATGAGAAAGATAGCAAAAGGAATATTTTCTTTTGCTCAAATAAGGGTAAATTTTGACTCAGCAATTATGGATAAAGATTTGACTTTTTATATCTGTTTAGCTATTTGTTATTCTTTTCTAAGGGCGTTTTCGGTTGTTCATGTTTATACTAAAAAAGTGTGACACAAAATGTATTACAACTATTATTAACAACTTTGTATTCTTCTTGTTTTGTAGCAATAAATAATGTGCAAAATTATGGACATCATAAAGATATGAAATCACAAGCAAAAATCATATTATAAAAAGGAATGAACAAGAGATCATCATGCCTGTGCATCTGTTATTTTTCTTAGTGGAGATCCACCACCAATAGAGGCATAACCTTCTTTACTCTTTGGTGCTCTTGCTACAGATATAAATTGTGCTAAAGGCTTCTGCAAGAAACGAAACATTCTAGGAAGCCGAATAATATCCTGCATTTTTTAATAAAGAAATCAATTTAAGAAAACTGTCATTTATAAGAATCTGATAAAAACATGAAAGGAAGGTTGTGAAGTTCATCAAAAATGCTCATATGTCAACAAAGAAGAATAAATGCAGGATTAGAAAATGCTTGCAAAAATTTGTGTCAAATTACTGAAATATATGGATATATATCCCATACCGGGTCGGCAAAGAGATTAAACAAGAAAGGCTGTACATCGTCAAGAGTTTCTGGACCTCCTAGGTTTAATAATAGAACTCCAATTTTCTCATTACCCAAAGGAAATGATCTTGATGCATCATATATTTCAGTAGTTTCCACTACATCTGAAGCAGACGAATGAGTCAATTGTAGTCTCTTATGGCATGATGAAGTATGATCATGCCATCCCGAGCGACTTTTACTAACAATATTTTTCTTTAACTGAGATGACCCACTGGAAGCTTCCAATTGAGATCTACATGTTGATCCTCGAGTAATCCTGAAATAAATGGAAACCAAATTGTAGTAGTACTTTATGTTATTTGTTTACAGTAATGGATCCAAGATATCACACAGAAAACTGAGAATCAACCGGATGCAATATCAATACAACAAACACTTAAAACTCCTAAAGCAAGTACTGCTGATTAAGAAGCATTCATAGGTTGAGTTTATAAGTACTTTTTATTAGTCAACAATGGTAATACGCTTGAAGCTCCAAAAATAAGTACCAAGTTATTATTAGTATTTAGCAGGAAATGAGTACCTGAAAGCTGACTGCGAGTGATTAGAGGAATCAAGCTCCAAACCGCTCGCCTCAACCACTCCATGTGTATACTTCTGACGACAAGAAGAAAGTTTCTCCCCTATATTTAATGATGAATTTTGATAAAATTACATAATGTATCAAAACTAAATTACTGGATATTTGGTTATTTGGACTAGCAACTTCATTTTTTGATCAAGATTTAGTACAACGTCAAAATTTTCATCCAATGCACAACCAATTGCATATGAGTGAAATTGTATCTTCTTATATATAGGTAGGATTCCAGTTAATGTGGGACTAATCTGAAATTTGACATTTCAAGGCTTCCCCATCAAGTAAAGTTTAATTGATTTTACCGTTCTCCTTGCTCTAGCCATTCAATTTTTTTCACTACTCCTAACTGGTTGACTTGGTTTTCGCAGATAAGTGTACATCCCCAATATAAGATGTCATTCAGTATTTAATAATATATTCAGCCCACAACAGTGTTTAGGAGTAGTCATAACTAACCAAGATCTGCTTATTATATGTATTTGATCATCTTTTAAAATTACATATGCATTGCCAAGATCATAAAAAAAAGTACCAAAAGAGTGAATTGCTTAAGTTCATAAATAAAAAACAACAGTTCGTTGACAAACAAAATATTAAGACAATGAATTACTCTAATTCCAAAATTTGGAACTAAATTCTGCAAATTTATGGGTTTAGAAAATATAATGGTTTCAAAATTTAGAATAAGAAATAGCTTACATTGGGCTGCTGGAGAAGGCAGAGACAGAGCTAAGACTTTAATCCCCATTAAATGCTGAAAATTACGATTTTTAGAAAGAAACTCCGAGCGGCGAAAAATTTCTATAACAAGGAAAAAATATTGCCCTTTTGTTCTCTTCTAATTATATTTACGTTATAAGAAAAAGAAAATAAAATAAATTGAGATAACAAATGAATTGTTTAGAAAAAGGGGAGAAATAATCTGAAACGAATGGTCCAACTTTTATGTGCGTGGATTTATAGCTACTGTTCGGTACTGACCTCATGTGTCAACTGCTCAAGGGCGTTGAAGTTTGCAAAGTGTGGGTGAATTTATTTTCACTTTTTTTTTTTCTTGAGAAATGTCTACGTAGCCCCTTGAATTTTACATATTTACTGAGGCGCAAGAACAGAACAAGTATTTAGAATAACAGGTAAATAGGCACAAGGAAGAAGTTGCAAAAAATTTTAGTATCAGAGACAACAAGTTTTCTTTTTAGTCTGAAGGACACTTTTTAATGTAAACTGAAAATGATAGTTACAACTATCATTCTGTGAATTACACTAAGAAGTGTCTTTCGGCCTAAAAAACAAACTCCTTGTCCCTGAAACTAACTTTTTCTCTAACTTTTTCCTCGAGCCTAAAAACCCCTTAGAATAAATCTTTATCTTGTGGTAAATAAATATGAATTTTAACATGTATATACGTTGACAAAACTATTTTTTTTTCTTTATGACGAAGGAGAACAACAAAAATTTATTATTTGCAGCATTTATTAACAATCAACAAAATGTCTTACCTACCTTGTCATTTTCTTACACAAATTCACGCTCCACGTTATCCTTTTTAGCCCCAATAATTCCACAAATACTCTTCTTCCACCTCTATTATTTTTCCAAGTCCAGAAATACGCTCATACAAAGTTAGAAGTGATAATTTTGTTTGCTACTAATTTTGCTAAGGAAAAAAAATTATATTTCATATCGATCAAAGCTAGTAGCGATAAGGAAGAAACAGAAATCCAAATGGAAATTCGTTTATTTGCCATCTGTTTTCCACGTTTGACCTGATACAAGTGCAGAATATTTAATTTACAAATATTTTACTAATCAAAATTAAAAATGGCATTAATAGATTAATTTGTCTTTTAGATCCATATAAAAATATGTAATGATATTCCTGATTTATACATTTCAAGCTCATACATTCATGTCCTTGTGTTTTTATTTAGGATTGGATTTTTGATGTTAATTGGTTAAATTTGAATCTATCTTATAAGGACAAAAACATAACTATATGTATATAAAGCGGGGTGTGTAAGGCCATTTCGGACTGTTAATAGAACCAGCCTAGATTATTAATTAACAGTACAATAAATTATTGAGATGCCTGGTTGATGAGGAGCTAAGCAATAAAACATGAGTATACAATAAAAGTGGACATATATTATTTTGAGGATTAACAATATAGATTGATCGCGATGCAAAGGCGATGTTATGATAGTAATCCAAATTATATACACACACGCATACACACAAACACACACATATATATATGAAATTAAAAACAGTTGTTGAGTGGTTACTATGGTTAGGGATGGGTACTGGAACTATGAACAGCAAATCCGAAAAAAATTGACCCGAGAAGAATCGATCAAACACGATGGGCCTCGGATATGGTCTTGGTGATGAGATGTATCATTTAGACCCGATCAACTCCAACCAGAACCGACCCGACTTGAAAGAGATGACCAAAAACATAAAAGAATATGCACTTTAAGTATAATTACCCAACCGGACATGACCCGAACTGAATCTTTGGTCTAGTCGGGTCTACATTTCAAAATGTGTAGTTTAGACTCGACGAAATCCAACGCGTCTCGAGTCGAGACCCGCCTGTTTGGTCTAGGTCCAACTCGATGGGTCTAAATTCCCTTAGTTATGGTTAAATGAAGATGCGATATTGTGTTAAACAAATGGAAGTTGAAATGCTTTGATGTAATGAGGTTGCAGCAAACAACAACATGGCTGATTAGGTAGAATGCTGAGGCTAAACGAACATAGTGCAAGCCGCGCAATGGAGATGCTCGTGCAAGTGAGCAAGACATAGTGCAATTGAGCAGCACAGTTAGAACATATAGATGAGAATAACATAATGAGGTCATTACATCCTTGATAAGTGTCAAAACATGCGAATAATCAGCTCTAATAGCGTGTAACAAAACCAAAAATTGAGGTACTTTGACCATAATTTGACATAGGTTAATAAAAAAATAGAAAGATTTGCTCATCTGTAAGAACCTAAATCAGATGCATTAGAAAGTGATGCAAAATGGACTTATTGCCAACTAACTGAACAGACGTTAACAAGCTTAATACATACGGAGAAAGATGCACGGAACCAAATGAATTAGAAAGTGATGCATAATGGAGTTGTTGCAAGTTGAACAAATGCTGGCAAGCTTGATGTACATCATTGAATTAGATGTGCCCTGAGCGTGGTATACACTGAACTATTGCAAGCTGACTTCCTGCCTGTAGATCTTAGCTTATGCTCATCCTTGAAATTTGTTATTGCATGTTGTGCCTTTCATTTTGTATATATTTCTAGTACACTAAGGCCAATTCAAAAATAGAAAGCATTCTCGTCTTGTAGCTGATGGAGAAGAGGATGGATCCATAGATTTAAGAATTTCTTGTGTTCGATCGTGTCATATCTTCCATTCTAGGTTCCTTCCGCTTGACCCGATAAAGAGAGAAATGCATCAAGTAGTAAAAAAATAACAAACATGAGGTATTCATATAAACATTACAAAAATACGTTGATTTCTTTCATTACATAGACAACAACTAGTATAATAAAGAATGTTAACCAATTGTCTTTTATGTGTTGGAGTATAGGATAATCTAAAATTGGTTCAATATTCGTATGGATCGGTTACTGAACTAAAGATGGAAAAGTATAATCAACTTACTAGCAATATATATTGAGTATAATGACACTCATAGTATACATATTTCATAATTTCCATGGTATGACTTAAAAAAATAATAACACATGTCAGAATTGTTGTTATTTGAAATTTTTGAATTTTACATTATAACCATAATTAATTTTACATGTGTCATAATTCACAAGTGTAATTTGACTTTAGGAGGTTCGTGTATTTTTCAAAGATATTTAAACAATTCAATTTTATTTCAATGAATTTTAAAAAATTGAACGTGGATTTTAACATTTATATATTCTTTTTATTCCATCCTTCTAAATTATCTTATTGGTCTTCTATACATAGATACACAAATATGTGTGTGTGTATGTCTGTATGCACATAAGTACGTACGTATAAATTGTTATTGAAATAAGCAATTGAAATCTTATAAATAGAGTTCTACAAGGTCATTATTAAAACTAAGGTCCCATTTGAATTCTTCATTGGGGCTATATAGATCAATATATGGCATTTTTGTTGCCATAGGCATGGAAGGGGCCGTATAATTCATGCTTCAAGGCGATGTTCAAGGATTATGCCAAAAGGAAGTTCTATCACCTAAGTGTATGATATGATTGAGTCATAGTTTCGATATATGAAATAAACTAAAGACATCTTTCTAAAAAAGAGAATAAGATGATTGTGTGGTTTTTATACGTAATATGTGTCATTATAATAAAAGTTTGAGGTAAGATCTCTCCAAGTTGATTTCCTATCATCTAAGAATTTCCAAATTTCTTAACATAAAAGCGAGAAGTTCAAAATTTTAAACTAGTGATGTTCAACTAGTTTCGATTTTTATATTTGCAGTCTTAATTACATCTGATTAAAAGGATCAAGTTAGAGCATTCACTTCCTCTTTCAAAAGAAAGTTATGTCTAATATTATCAACTTTGTCAATCACTAATTTAGAAACTAGTAGCATGAGAGCTCGTAGATTTGGTATGTACTGAGAGAGTTAGGAGTATGTTCTAGGAGCAATTCTGTAATTTATTGTGAACTGTTAACTCTGTAATAATATGTCGTTCGAAATAAAAGGCAATTTTCTTTCTATTATATACTTGTCATACCATGTTATGTTAATTAATTATTTAATTTATGTATATTATACCAAAAATTATTAAATGATATATATTATATAATATTAATTACAAAGTGTTGTAATGATGAGAAATTCATCATAAAAATAACATATTATTTTAATTATTTTTGATCAAGACATTTCGAGACAGGATAACAATACATCCCTTGAGACTAGAGTGTAACGCTCTTCCAATGTTGGACGGTGTATTATTCATGATTAATAGGGGTGCTAAGGGGTTACATACCGATAGTTATTGGATAAGCATGGAAAGACTCACTCGAGAGTTTTCTATTGGTTAATATAACTATGGTAGAACAGAGAATCTTGAAGTGACGATATCTCGACTTGAGAATACTATTGAACTTCAATATGTACAATCTACTTTCATTATAGTTAAATTGTGGCATGAGGTCTATCGAACGACTACAGTTGGGTTTGATTTGAAGCATTGAGGGTGAACATCATTCACTAGAGAATTCGTCTTCTCGGTTATATGAGGTTGGTATCATGGTCAATTATAGTTAACTCAAAGTAAAAATGGCCAGCCAGAGCAGTACAGTTAAAAATAATTGTTATTATTAAACCAAAGATTTTTTGTTTGGATTAAACAAGTTGATTGTGGATGACACTGGAATTTTGACCAAAGCCAAATTTTGTAAGTCCTAAAGCGATATAGTTTTGATGAAGAGAATTCATTAAAATCATTGTTACTGCCTGATATCTTAATAGTAAAATTGATTTTTACAAAAAAATGTGTAAGCGGTAAGTTCGATCATACTATCACACTACTAGCTAATATTTGAATTGTTCGATATTAATGTCGATTGAATATACACCTGCGAGTCGCACAACCACATTGTTAGATTCTCTGAAATACCACATGATTCAATTGATCGATAATTGTTACAAATTAATTAAATCAATTAATATTTACGAAATATTATTTATTTATTTGATGTATTAGGTGCTACTAGTATTACCAGAGTGTTAAAAAAATATGTACAATCTATATACGACATCAATGCACATTTAAGCTGGATTTAATTGTGGTACATAATAGATATGACGTGTTTAAGGGCCCATAATTGCTCTATGAATGGCTGGACATGGGTAGAACAAAGGTAGGTCTTTTTAAAGTTTTAAAATGATAAAACTAAGTAAAAGTGAGATTAGAAAATTGAGGAGAAATGTTCTCCTTAGTTTCTCTATAAATACGTCTATATCCCTTTATTGTTTTATTACTGAATCTTCTACCTTACCTCTGTTATAACCACCACTTTCTACCCCATTCCTTGGCTTAAAATCATTGACCAATTATACAATATTGAATCAAAGAGGTTCTCTAAGCAACTGCATAGCTAGAAGCTTGAATTAGGATTGAATCTAGGAAATTCTGCCGATCAAGTGCAAATCTAAGGCACTGCCTTTATGGTAACATTCTATCATCTATGATTACCTCATCATCATGTTAGTATAGTTCAATAATATATTTGAACGAATCTATATGCAAATACTTTGTCCAATTTAATTGTATCGTTCTTCATAATAAAAGAATATCATTATATATACAATGCTGCATAGAAATTATATGTATATTTTCTATACTAAAATCATTAAAAACAATTTTATTAACTGAAAACAAATTATCTATTATGTATATAATTAAATAAAACTATACATATATTTATGCGTACACTCTTATTTTATTTAAAAAGGGTTTAGAAAAATTAAAAATATGAAACATAATTTATTGTTTATTTTGAAACATAAATTAAATATTTATACTTAAAAGTATATACAAAGACAAACACAAATATATATTAATATGTAATATTATCTATACATACATACGTACATACATACATACATACATACATACATACATACATATATATATATATATATATTATATAAAATTATATTGTTACTCCCAGTTTTAAAATAATTTATGCTAGAATGCATTCTAATGTATATAATTTATGTTTTGTAAATTGTTTAACAATTGCCTTAACAATAAATTAGATATAAACATATATATAATATTCTTGCATATTATTATTTTGGCAATTACTATACTTGTAAAATATTATAATGTTTTATTTAATATATAATACTTATATATAAATATCTTAATTTTAAATTACAGAACGAGATTTGATTTTAGACTGTTTTACTCAATAAACAAATTAGATATTTTGAAAGTGATTTTGAATTTTGCATTTATTAACTTAGTCAAAATAACTTATTAACTTTTTTGTGACATTTATGTCTATAGATAATCTAAAATGTTATGGATGGTATGTGCATATGAAGTGACAAATATGTCTGTTGCGGTGTATATATGCTAGAACCTACTTTTGATGTTTTGATTGTGACAAATATATGAGTAAATATTATGTGAAAAACCATATTTGCATGAGAAGATACTATTTTACTCAACAAATAGTCTACAAGATTGTAGATTAGATTCCATATAGAAGCTTCAGTAAGATATTGTCTATGGTTTGTCTATGGTCTAAGTCTAGTAGTGAATTTTTGTTAAATCTCTCCAAAATGGTATATGCACGCACATGTACTTAAAAATCTTTCAAATCATAGTTCATATGCCAAGATTTTTAGTAAACTAGTTGATACAAACAAAAATTGTAAAATCTTTAACATGGCAGAAAATAGGTAATTCAGCCGATTGAAGTGCATAGGCCAGTCGACTGAATTCCTATGCACGTGTACAATTTCGTATGAATATTCAACCGACTAAATGACATGTTTATTGCATCATTTTCCCTTTGATTCAATATTCAATCAACTCAGTTGGCTGATTTATTTTGTTCAATTGACTGAATCTTTGTAACGGCTATATTTCTAAAAGGACACTTCACTTTAACAAACAAATTCAAATCTTGATTCAAGAGTTGTTTCCATATCTTTTAATCGTTACTTTTCATGATTGGTTGCAACATTTAAACACTATATATAGCCATGAAATCAGTTGTTTTGATAACATAATTCTAATTCTATTTTCACATTCTATTGTCTAAACAATCTTGCCATTTGCATTCAAATACTTTCAATTCTAATCACTTGTTCATTCAAGAAAATCTCATTAGTGGTTAAATAAACTTCCTATCTTCACGAACCGCACTATATAACAAAAAAAAGAAGATTATAAGAAGGGTATACGTCATTGAATTATCAGTACTACTCAAGAGCATACTCAATCAGAAGCAACATTACTGTTGTATTATAAGTCCTGTTCGGTTGCTTAGATGGTTAAATTTCTATTTTGTTGCTTAGGCGGTAGAAGTCGTATTCGGTTGCTCAGGCGGTGCAATACTGTTCCTCCAAGTTAAAAGAGGGTTGATAGTTAAATTCCAGAAGGAGTCTGAGACTGGACGAAGAACGGGAAGTTCGAACTAGTATAAAAATCTTTAGTGTCCTTTACTTTTACATTTATATTCTACATTAGTAAATAATTTACATAGTATTCCATATTATACGATCCTTAGTCACTTTCATTTGGTACCAGAGCACTAGTTATCATATAACCATAACACGGTTATTTGATATTCAATTAATAAGGAAAATAACTCTAACACAAGTTTTATTGAAGGTTAATCCATTGCATGACCACCACTATTTAACAGTTTGACTTACAATTATTGGTCGACTCTAATAAGTGTTTATATGCAAGCAAATGGACATGATACTTGGAATATCACTCAGAATGAATATACTATACCTACCACACCATATGCACAATGGTTGAACACAAAAAAATAGATGCTACTTCAAATGCAAAAGCTATGAATATGTTATTTTGTGCTTTAGATAAGAATGAATTTAATAGAGTTAGTATATGTAAAATTGCTTATGATATCTAGCGAACTCTTAAAGTTACACATGAAGGAACAAACAAAATAAAATAAAACAAGATTTCTATGCTTAAAAATCAGTTCCAAAATTTCAGAATGAAATCAGATGAAACTATAAATGACATGTATTCTAGATTTCAAGATATATATCATTCACTATTAGCATTAAGAGAAATATATACTGATTTTTATATTGTCTCGAAAATCTTAAACTCTTTAATGGATGAACGAAAACTAAAAGTCTTAGCTATTGAAGAATCTAATGATATTTCTGAAAGTGCGGTGTGTATACAATTATATGTGCTAATATAGTATACACGGATCGTATAATATGGATTACAATACAAATGCAGAAATAGATGATAATAGCATTGTAAATAAAAAAATAGAAAAATCACACCAGAGATTTTTATACTGGTTCGGAGCACCGTCCTACGTCCAGTCCCAGACTACTATCTGGATTTTCAATAATTACAACCTCGCTTCACCCGGAGGAACAGGTTTACAATTACCCGAACAGCCGAACGGGATTTCACGCCTCTACAACACTGAGGGCTTCAACACTTGCCTCTTACAATACTGAGGACTTCAACACTTGCCTCTTACAATACTGAGGACTTCAACAAAAAACAATTACAATTGTTGTTGACAACTTGTGCTCTTGTAAACACGGATTTGTCACTTGTAGTACACTCTTCCTATAATCTTATCCTCAAATTGTGAATGATGTTTGTGAAGATTATGGAATTTATATTGCTTATTGAATCAAAATATATGAGATAGTGTCAATGATTCAATAAGGAATGAAAGTAGTTTAGAGCTTTTTGAATGCAAGTGAATTCAAAGAATAGATAGAGAGCATATATAATCTTAATAAAACTTATTATCTTAATCAATGATATTGATGTGTATTTATAGAGAGAAAATAGTTATAACCTTTGGTGAAAAGTTGCAGTCAAAAGTTATGATCATTGATGAAGAAGAAGAGACGCAACCATTGAAGAAAGATGTGTCTTTTGGAAGAAGTTGCTCTCTGTTTAAAAACGGTCGACAGGTCAAAAACTAACCGGTAGACAGGTTTTTAAAAATATAGTCGTTATGTACATGTGTGCACGTTTATTGTGCACATTCAACAGGAACGGTCGACCGTTCATTTTTGGACCGGTCGACCGGTCTCTGTTAAGTTGCACAATAAAGTGCACAACCTATATAAATGTGTATGTATATATATTATATTTTGTGCATGATTATTTGAGGATAGATTTTGACAATTTTATTACTATTATAACATCAAATAATCAACCTATAATCTAGAGTACCATATGTACGTCTTGATTTGTCGATCGCTTTAATATTGTTGTCAGCAATCAAAATCTTTATAGAAGCTGTGACTCAACATTCTCCCCCTTTTTGATTGATGACAATATAAAAACTCAAGTATAGGATCTCCCCCTGAATATGTGATTTCCTGCAGACAATTATTAGCACCTTTCTCCCCCTTTGTCATCGACAAAAAGGAGTAAACACTAGAAAATATAAACCAAAGAGAACAATGCATACATTCAAACACAGGATGTTTTGATGAAGTACAATGCAAGTCATAGTGTACTACGAATAAAAAGATGGACACTATTTAGTACAAGTGCCATATATGTTTTTAAAAAAATGAAAAGAAAAAACAAACTAACTTCATTCCGACTGAATCTCTTCCTCATCATCATCATCATCATCATCATCGTCGTCATCGTCATCGTCATCATCATCGTCATTGTCCCCACGACCTTGTCCGCTTGTGCCACCGGATTCCTCGGATGTCGACCAAGTAAAAGTTGGAGGAGCCGGACGTTTTCCGGGGTCTTGATGTTGGGTCGAGATGGATGTGCTACATGATATAGCATCCCATATAGCGCCGAAGAATGACTTTACCTTATTGAATCGTCTATCAATTTTCGAATCCATTCGTTTTAGTCTTGATTCAAGTAAAAATTGATTCCGAGCGATGGTTTCAAGAGATTCTCTTGTAGATGATTTAGATTTCAATAATCTAACATCTTCAGAACGACGACGAGATGGTGGAGCTTGTTGTTCTTGAGTATCGCGTTGTTGCCATTGTTCGAATGGCATAATATGAACATATGGAGGAGGAAGCTTCATCCGTTTAATAGTAGTGGAGTCAATACACTTTGGTGTAGAATATGCCGAATCCGGGGGTGTGACTCCACATGCAAGCAACATACGCATAATATACTCGTTATAGAAGAAATGTGGACGAGCAAAGTTATTTACCTTAAGAATTTCATCGAAAATCATGTGAACCCAATTTATTTCGATATCATCGTAGATAGCATAAAGAGCCTTGAAATTCTCTTTGTAAACGGCATCATAGTTTCCTAATCGAGGAAATAGAGAGTGCATTAGGACATGGTGTAACAACCTTGCAGTCGGTCGTAGCCCAATCGATTTGGTGCCGTTACTATCATCTTCTATAAATTTATGACTCGTACTATTCCGGGTAAAAACTTCACAAAATGTGGATGAAAACTCTTCACCCCTATTCGGTATTCCCAAAATAGAAGCAATTCTATCATAAGTGAGATAGATTCGTTTGCCACATACTACTGACCAAATAACTCCATTTGGATTTTCCGGAGTATATTCCTCTAAATTCATATTCGCATAAAATAGCTTAATCATCAAATGATTAATTTGTACGCTATTTACAGAAAAATCAATAAGAGGAGAGATACGAGATCTATTTGCTAATCTTTGAATACCGTATGCAGTGAAATCGTCGAATTTGATGAATGAGCCTGGATGGAATTTGTAATTTGTCATTTGATTCCATCTAGTTACTGCAACCGGAGATTCTAACCATTTTCTAGCAGAGAGAGTAAGAGAAGAAGTTTCTGATGTTGCTCTTTTCTTTGATTTTTTCTGAGGAGGAGCCATTGAAGAGAATTTGAGAGTTTGTGAAGCTTGAGAATATGAACTAGGGTTTGGAAATGGGAAAATTTTCAGTGGAGAGTAGAAAGTAAAGAGGGTTGGTGGCAAAAATATATACGTGAAGTATATAAAAAAAATAATAACTGCCGACCGGTCGACCGCCTGCGTATTGCCGGTCGACCGTTTTCAACCAGAGAGCAAAACGGTCGACCGGTCATATTTTAGGCTGTCGACCGGTTTGGCTCTGTGTGCAAAAATGCAGATTTTTGGCAAAAATTTTGAAAACGAGTCGAATTAATATATTATATATTATGTTATTATTGCAAAAATATACTGTATTACAAGAATTATATATGAAAGCAAAATAATATACATTATGGAATTCTAATGAGAAGGTGAGTTGTTATTAGAATTCTTGTCGTTTTCAATGCGTTTAGCCCACGGACTCCACTTATATCGAGCTCCTTCATTCTCGTTATAGTTTTTATCCCAAGAGTTTGGAGTTGTTGAAGTCGATGGTCTTGACGGCATTGGTTCATGAACATCGTGTTTGTTTGAACCGCAGAAGAATGAAGCCATTCGTTCTAAAGCGGATAAACGAGTTGAAGTACGTTGTTGTTCAGCGGTGTGTATACAATTATATGTGCTAATATAGTATACACGGATCGTATAATATGGATTACAATACAAATGCAGAAATAGATGATAATAGCATTGTAAATAAAAAAATAGAAAAATCACACCAGAGATTTTTATACTGGTTCGGAGCACCGTCCTACGTCCAGTCCCAGACTACTATCTGGATTTTCAATAATTACAACCTCGCTTCACCCGGAGGAACAGGTTTACAATTACCCGAACAGCCGAACGGGATTTCACGCCTCTACAACACTGAGGGCTTCAACACTTGCCTCTTACAATACTGAGGACTTCAACACTTGCCTCTTACAATACTGAGGACTTCAACAAAAAACAATTACAATTGTTGTTGACAACTTGTGCTCTTGTAAACACGGATTTGTCACTTGTAGTACACTCTTCCTATAATCTTATCCTCAAATTGTGAATGATGTTTGTGAAGATTATGGAATTTATATTGCTTATTGAATCAAAATATATGAGATAGTGTCAATGATTCAATAAGGAATGAAAGTAGTTTAGAGCTTTTTGAATGCAAGTGAATTCAAAGAATAGATAGAGAGCATATATAATCTTAATAAAACTTATTATCTTAATCAATGATATTGATGTGTATTTATAGAGAGAAAATAGTTATAACCTTTGGTGAAAAGTTGCAGTCAAAAGTTATGATCATTGATGAAGAAGAAGAGACGCAACCATTGAAGAAAGATGTGTCTTTTGGAAGAAGTTGCTCTCTGTTTAAAAACGGTCGACATGTCAAAAACTAACCGGTAGACAGGTTTTTAAAAATATAGTCGTTATGTACATGTGTGCACGTTTATTGTGCACATTCAACAGGAACGGTCGACCGTTCATTTTTGGACCGGTCGACCGGTCTCTGTTAAGTTGCACAATAAAGTGCACAACCTATATAAATGTGTATGTATATATATTATATTTTGTGCATGATTATTTGAGGATAGATTTTGACAATTTTATTACTATTATAACATCAAATAATAAACCTATAATCTAGAGTACCATATGTACGTCTTGATTTGTCGATCGCTTTAATATTGTTGTCAGCAATCAAAATCTTTATAGAAGCTGTGACTCAACAATTTCTACCATCAAACCTGAAGAGTTAATAGGAAATCTCATGTCATATGAACTAAATTTGCTGGAAAAACAAGATCAAGCCCAAGGCAGAAAGATGATAGCTTTTTAGGCTGAACAAGAAGACTCGGACCCAGATGAAGATGACATGGCATTTATAGCATGGAATTTCAGATTTTTTTGAAATTTAGAAAGAATAATAAATTCGGTAATAATAGAAGAGACAATACCAATAAACCGCTAGCTTCAAATCTCGAATATTATGAATGTCATAAGAATGGTCGCATAAAAAAGGACCGTCTTGATCGAAAGAAAGACAGATACAGGAATAAAAAGGAGAAGTATAAGAAGAAGCAAGCATTCTCTGTTGCATGGGATGATTAAGAATCATCTTCATCATCATACGTGACACCGGTAGTGATTCTGAACATGTAAATGTTTGCTTTATGGCTTCAACTAATGACGTAAGTGGTTTAACCTTTGATGATTTGATAGATATAAACTCAAAGCTTTTGAATAAACTAAAATAAGTTAAAAGAAAATATAAAGATGCTTTAGAAAAATTAAACAGAAGTGAAATAGAAGCTGATATGCTCAGGATGAAAAGAAAATCTTAGAAGAAGCACTTGTTAAAACACAAGAATCATTTTCTAACGTTTCTTCTCAACTCACTATGTTATCAAATGAAATTGAAGTACAAAAAGAAAAGAATATGACATTAGCATCAAAAAACCATGATTTAAAGTCAAATGTCAAAATTCTTGAACTAAACAATACCAGTCTCAAAACTGAATTAGAAAATATTACCAAAAATGTATTTAACTTTAATAAAGGTAGAGAAAATCTTTTAAAGATTATTAATAACTCTCAAACTACTTTTAATAAGAAAGGGCTAGGATATACAAATTCCTAAAATACAAAGAGGAATAATTCACCATATAAAAATTTCAATATACATAAGAATTTTGTAAAAGCAAAACCGAAACCAAAGGATGTCACTCAAAAGAAGGTTATTGGTAATACAAATACTATAAAGATTTGGGTACCAAAAACTAATGATAAATCAATTAGAAATAAGTATATTAAATCTTTTATAAATTTAGTTCATAAAAATAAAGATTTTACTTATAAAGGGAATTCTAAACCCTCTTAGGTTTGGTTTCCTAAGATCTAACTCTTAGGACCCTAGTAAAAGATGGGTACCAACGTCATCTTTATATTTTTTGTAGGTACCAACTAAGAAAAGAGGAGGATATTTGACAGTGGTTACTCAAAACATATGATAGGAAGCAAAGATATGCTGACTAATATTATCTACTCAGATGGAGGATCTGTAACGTTTGAAGATAATTCCGAAGGTTATATCATCGGTAAAGGCGATGTGAGCAATGACGGTACATATAACTTACCTCTGATTACAAGTGTTTTACTAGTTAAAAATTGAAAACATAATTTACTTAGTATATGTCAACTATGCAATAAAGATTTTAATATATCTTTTTTTGAAAATAAATGTAATATATTTGATAAAGACAAAAGTCTAATTTTTGAAGGAACTGGAGAATGAAATGTGTGTGTGTATATATATATATACATATTAAATATGAAAGTAAATAATAACATAAATATGTGTCTAGTAGTCAAAGAAAATGATTCTTGTTTATGGCATAAAATATTTTTTCATATAAACTTTAAATCTATAAGTAAAATATCTAAGAATAATTTGGTAAAAGGATTAACGAAATGAATTTTAAGGTAAATAATTTTTGTGATGCTTGTCGGTTAGGAAAATTAACTAAATCTTCTTTTAAATCAAAGAAAATAATTTCTACATTACAACCACTTGAGTTATTACATTTAGATCTTTTTGGATCAACTCAAATACAATCTATAAATCATAATAAATATGTTTTCGTAATTGTGGACGATTTTCAAGATACACCTGGGCAATATTTATGAAAAATATAAGTGATACTTTAGAAAATTTTAAAATCTTTGCTAAAATAATTCAAAATATTAAAAATTAAAAAATTAAAAATATTCAGGGCGATCACGGCCGTGAATTTGATAACGATTCTTTTGAATAATATTGTAATAAGAAAGGAATTGGTCATAATTTTTCATTTCCTAGAACTCCGCAACAAAATAGAGTTGCAGAAAGGAAAAATAGAATACTTCAAGAATGTGCTACGACTTTATTAGTGGAAGTAATCTACGTAAACATTTTTGGGCAGAAGTTATAACACTGCTTTTTATGATTTAAATAGAATCTCCATTAGACCATTAACAAAACATACTCCATATCAACCTTTTAATGGAAGGAAACCTAATTATCATATTTTAATGCTTTTGGCTCAAAATGTTTTCTATTAAATACAAAAGATCAACTTGGTGAATTCTATCTGATGAAGGAATATTCATTACATACTCAGAACGAATATGGCATACAAAATTTATAATTAATGAACTAAAATTATCGAAGAAACACTTCGTGTTTCATTCAATGAAAATTTAATAATAAAAAAGAAGATGAAGAAACAATTTTTAAATCAAATATCATAGTAGATGATATTGAAAATATTGAAAATAATGTTGAAGATGAAAATAATAATTTACCAAATGAAAATGAATATTTGAACTCCACCAAGGCTTCTAAGAAACCACCCAATTGAAAATGCCATTGGAGAAGTAAATACTAATGTAAGAACTCGAAATCAATTAAATCAAATGGATCATGTAGCTTTCCTATCAAACATTGAACCCAAAAATGCTAAAGAAGCCTCAAGTGATGATTGCTAGATTATAGCTATGCAAGAAGGAATAAATCAAGTTGAATGAAATGAAGTTTGGGACTTAGTCTCTAGACCTAGTGATGGTACTAAGTGCATTTATAAAAAATAAAGCTGATGAGCAAGGGAATATTATTCGAAACAAGGATAGATTAGTCAGTCAAGGCTACAATTAGGAAGAAGGGATAAATCATGAGGAAATATTTGCACCTGTCGCTGGACTGGAAGCAATACAAATTTTATTATCATTTGCATGTTTTCATAACTTTAAACTATATCAAATAGATATAAAAACGCTTTTCTAAATGATTTTATAAAAGAGAATTCATATATAGAACAACCACCTTTGTTTGCACATGAAAATTTTCCAGATCATATTCATAAATTAAAGAAAGCTTTATACGGTTTAAAACAAGCACCTCGTGCTTGGTACGAATACTGTAAATGTTATCTTATAAATTCTGGTTTTAAAATTGGAAAAGTAGATCAAACTTTATTTATAAAACAAGATAAAAACGATATTTAAGTCATGTAAGTTTATGCAGATGGCATTATTTTTGGTTCCACAAACGAAAAATTATGTCAAGAATTTTCAAATATAATGACAAGAGAATTTGAAATGTCTCATATGGGAGAACTTTCATATTTTCTTAGTTTATAAATTGAATAATTAAATAATGAAATTTTTATTAATTAAGAAAAATATTGTAATAATCTTATAAAATGTTTTGGTATGAAAAACAGTTCTGCTATAACAACTCCTATGACCACTACGGTACATCTCGATCGAGATAAAAATGGCAAAAGTGTTGATCAAAAACTATATCAAAGTATGATCAGATCATTACTTTACTTAACTGCCAGTCACCCAAATTTAATGATGAGTGTATGCTTGTGTGTAGGTTTTCAAACAAATCCTAAAGAATCACATTTGCGGACAGTGAAATGAATTTTGTGTTACTTAAGCAAGCCTAAAGAATGTCTCTTTTATCCAAAAGAATGTCCATTTGAGTCGGTATCATTCAATGATGCTGATTTTTGAGGATGTCAAATGGATCGAAAGAGAAAGTGGTACTTGTCATTTCGTTGAATGATCTTTAGTATCTTAGTTTAGTAGGAAACAAAATTATGTTCCACTTTCGATGTGTGAAGCAGAATATATTTCTGCTGCTTTGGCATGTGATCAAGTAATATACATGTAGCAAACTCTATAAGATTTTGAAATAAACCTTTCCAATTAAATAATTTATTGTGAAAATACAAGTGCTATAAATTTATCAAAAAATCCTATAAATCATTCTGGAACTAAACATATTAATATTAGACATCATTTTCTTCACGATAATATAGAAAAAGAATATATTTCACTAGATTTTGTACCATTAAAAAATTAAATAGCCGATTTATACTAAACCCTTAAATTAAATATTTTTATTAAATTAAGATGAGAACTAGGAATAATGTTTATAATTCGATATTAATATGTAAAATTTTATATTTTTAAAATAATAATAATAAAAAAATAGGTGAACATGGCACTCAAACTCTGCTATCATGGGAGGAAGTTGCATATCTTACCAATATTCTATTATGTTTCTTGAATTAAGACCATACATCAATTTCATTTAACTTATGGTCATAATCTCTTACATTTTCTACCTTTTGTTTTTTCCTTGGGCATAAATTTCTGAAGATTTTGGGCCATAAAACAAAAACCTGAAATATATAGTTAACTCTATATATATATAGACATACACATACATACACATAATAAAAAAAAAATTAAAATCATATACAAGCTCTACAAATAAATTAATCCTCATATAATATACAAACACTACAATGTCGTCATAAGAAAGCTCAAACCAATCCTCAATCATGTTTAGCACTCCTACCTCGGATTCTTCAAAAAATTCTACCCCGACATATATTCCAGTAAAAATTATTCCTTCGCTGAATCATCACACTGGATATACGCCAAAGGGAAAGTGAGCTAAGAGAAACTTAGGTTTTGGTTCTCCATCTACTAAAGAAAAAATTGACGACATCCAACAACGTGAAATGTACTATGAATAACAAGTCAAAGTTAAATGATTAAAATATGTTCAGAACAATTTGCTCTTAAGTTCTGCGGATCATCCCCCAAGCAAAGTATATACCATCCGTCTCCCCAACGTCCTCAAGTATCTCCGAGCTCTTAGGAACGAGGTACTCAAAGTAATGTTTGGTCTCCTATCCATCCATTACATGAAAACACCAAGGATGAATCACGCTCAGATGATTCCAAAAATTCGAGAAATTAAGTAATTTTGTTTATAAATTTTTTAATATTGTAATATGAATAAGTATTGTGTTTGTTGAAATAATAGTTATATATTGTGTTTAACATCAGAATAAAACTCAAAAACATACTGATATATATAGTTTATAACTAAATAAAGGATAGACTAAAAGAAAGGCCATCCTCGGCTCAGACAACAGTTCAACTGACTGCAAGAAGGCTCTCAACCGACTGAAAATTCAAAGTTATTCAAATTTTTAACCTAAAGTCAGTCGACTGATTAGTGCACCCCAGCCGACTGAAATACATTAAAAATACAATATATATCTATGGGTTAAAATTCTCTGCAAGTCAGCCGACTGAACCCCAAACCAGTCAATTGATTATTCAAAGTTTCATTTTTTTTTACTCAGCAAATAGTCGACTGAACCCCATTTTTCAATCGACCGAATATTGATTATTTGCACTATAATGTTGCGGGTTCAAGATTCCTACATATTAGCCGACTGCCCACCTCAACTCAGTCGACTGACCCGATAATTTTTAGTTTTTTAAAATAGATATGCACTCTTCCTAGTACAACTATTCAATCAAACCCTACGTAACTTCCATCTATTCCTCCATACTCCACTTACCTAAACACTCTTTTCCAAAAGAAACCTAATTTCAAACCCTAGCCTCCTCCTAAAAACTTCATTTTTCGTCAAATCAAATGACACCAAGATCCAAATGAGCTCGTGAATCAACCACCAGCCCATCAAAAAGCCAAATTCATGAATGGCTACACAAAGAAACGCCGGTCACTAGGTTTAACTCTATGGAAAACTCTAGGATTTTTGAAGGTGCTTTTGTCAAATTTGCTGACTTCAATGGCTATGAATAAGAGAACTTGCCGAAACTAACGGCCTTGATCATCTCATATGGTATGATTCAAACAACATCAAAATATAACCTCTTTTAATAAAGCTATTCTTTGCAAACATGAATCTTGACCACTAAGATCCCCGTAATAAAGATGACTGCATTCGGACCTGGTGTATGGGGTAAAAATATATCTACCTCTCCAAAGATTGGGACACATACTACGATGTCCACCCGATGGATTGGATATTGATAATGTAGAGGTAGATATGTCTAATCGTGATGAAGTTTCACATCTCTTTTTGTCAGATGATTTGACTATTTTAAAATCTAATGCCTTACGTCCGCAAGCATGAATTATTCATCGGGCACTCATTCGACCATTACAACCATAGACTGGTAGCTACGAAAATGTAACGACCCATATTTTTTATAATTAAAAACTGTTAAATTTAATAAGATTTTTGAATTTAATATTGTGAGAAATTAAATTTTATGATTTATAAATGGAAAGATTATTGGAATGAAATTTAATAATGTTGATTTAATGTAATTGATAACTATATTAATGTAACCTCAGTCAATTGAAATAATTAAAAAGTTATTTTGGTTATAGTTGTGGATAAGGAATAAATTCAATATTGTATTTATGGTAAAATTATATGTTATTTTATTTAATTGGTTTAAGTATAGAATGTGAAATCAGTTATTTGTACGTAAATTTAAAATCCTTATTTGCAAACTATAAGTGGATAAAAGTGAATTATTAATGTATAACAATTGATTTATTATCATCTTAATATTTAATCCGTTAGAAATTAATTGTAAATCAATTGCAGTTAATGTAATTAAATACTGCAGCTAATATGAGTTAAGATGATAACTTTAGAATAAGAATACAATAAAATGTAACTAGCGTCAAATGAGTTCATATGGTATTGGATAATTGAATAATAAGAGAGTAAATCAAAATAAAAGAGTTTAATTGAAATTAATATAATTAACTGGGGTTTATTACAGTTGTAATTTGACGCTGAGATTAATGTAATGTTTAAATCTTGAGATAACATGGAAAATCATTCTAATAGACCATTAATTTCTATGTAATCAAAAACGATAAATTTGTCACTTTTAAATTTGAATTTAAAAGTGATTAAATCAATTTAATAATGACTTATTTGATTGACATGAAAATAGCCATTTTTTCCACTATTTGGGATTTCGATGAAACCTGTTTCATCGGATCCATAATAGTGAAGTGAATTATTGTAGGATTTCTAGTTTCATAGCGATCGGACTTATAGTTTGATTGTGCAGGCTCGAAATGCATAGAAATAAATTAAAAGAAATCAAATGAATATTATTTGATTTTGAAAGCTAACTTCTATATACAATGTAATTAGGGTTTGAAACTAGTTCCATTGAGTTTAAAAATATCGAAAAACTATATTTTGATACAATGGACGACATATTTTTTCATTTCGAAAACGTAACGGGCATTTCGGGTTCGTGTAATCGTTTCGACCAATTTGATCTGTACCATACATTCTTATTCATCGTTGCCTACATATAGGCAATCATGAACCCTAACGGCCGTTTTATTTTCTATCATCTGTACATACGTTTCTTGCTCATCTCCTCTTTCCAATGGCAGACAACCTAAATCCTAGTTTTAATTTCAAATCAAAATCCAAAATTCAAACTCCTCAAATCATGTCACATAATATATCATTGGAAAGATCTCGACGAGTGCAATCTACTGATGCAATTCTTTTTTCGATTCGAGTCATGGTTTGGCCAAAAATCATCGATTTATCCTTGACCGTTCTTCTAGGTTAGTCGATCCAACGGTGGATCTTCATCCTTGCGACGATCAGGAGGTATAGGCTTGTAGAGGGCATCAAGAGTTGTAGGTCCATGTTCTTCGTTCGTCTCAAAGATGGTCAGAATCGCCAGAATTGGTGAACATGTATAGCAGTGATAGCGTGGACGTGGGATGGCCGAAGTTGATCGTGTGGTATGGGGGAGATGCGATCGGAGGCATGAAGCAGCTTGGCGATGTCTGATGTGGACGTAGGCGCACAAGGCGGTGGCAACAATTGGATGATCACTGGCTGCTGATAGGTAGGGCTGTGCAATCGTGATAATTAGGGTTAGAGATGTTATAGTTAATTACTAAAATGCCCTTCGTTTATTTCAATTTAAATTTAATTTTCAATCGTTCTAACTCAAATATCTTTTGGATATGAGCTCGGATTCACGCGCGGTTTACTCCATTACGATCATATCGAAATTCCAGACGACATGGAATTAGTTTGGCTACATTATGAGACTATTAGGTTTTTGGGCTTTATTTGGATTTTAAATCGACAAAAATTCAAAGATGAGTGATTTAACTCACTCAGAAATATTCAACTATCTTATATTAGTAATATTAAATTTATGATGTAGTTAGAAATTTATTGATTGCTGTTTGGTACTTTGAATGTCATTTAATTTAATTTTTAATTTATATTGAATTAAATTGCCATTTAAATTAATATCGAATTTAAATTGTTTGTTAAATGCCTGATAATAATAACCAATTAATTTTTGTGATTTATTGGCTTATTTGAATGATGATTGTGATGGATGCTTAATTGTTGACATTTTGGATGATTTGATGTTATGGTTATTTTATATGTTGTTATCACACTGCAAGTTTCCTTAGTTATTGCTAGGAAAATCACTATGCGATGAAATGATACATACCCGAATGATTTTATAGATTAGGGAAAAATCGTTATCGGTTGAAATGATAAACCCGAGCGATTAAATGGATTTGGAAAATCGTGATTCAGGATACATGTTGAAATGATATATATCCGAAATTTAAATTTATTGCGGTCTGAAATGATATATATATCCATATCACTTTGCCATAGGATAGAAAATTATATATGGACACTGGATTGGTTAAATTAAATCGTTTAAAATCTTGAATTTGGATTTTTAGTTAAATGTTATTGTTTTAAAGGAAATAAATTATAGATTTATATGAATTTGATTATTTTCTAATTCAAGCTTTGAAAGTTGAAATTGAAATGGTTAAAAAGAAATTGTTTAAAAATTAAATTGGGAATGTAAAGTTAAAATCGATATATGACTTTAATTCAGAAATTTGAATTATTTTGAAGATTTGGATCTTAAAATTTAATAATGAAGTTAAATTTGATTTAAGTGGTTTAAATAAGTAAATTGAAATTGGGCTTGAAATTGATATGAATTGAAATGGTTTAAAATAAGAGTAGAATTGAATTTAAATCATTGATTTAATTGTTGAATCGAAAATGAAGTTAAAAATGAATGTTTCGAAAATTGAAGTTATTTCGAATTGAAATTGAAATAACATTGATTTGGAACTAAATCGAAATTGTATCATTTCAATTGAAAGAATTAAATTGATCTTTGTTGATTTGAAATCTACTTATGGTCTAGATTTGTTGAAATGGAAGAAACAGTCTGATTCGATACTATTTTCGAAGTAAATTATTTTAATATAAATTGTTTATAAGTATTATTTTAAAATTAAGATTATTTAGATTTTCAAAACTATTTTTCTATATAAACCATTTCCAATACTCAAACCATTTTATATTAAACTATTTTTTTACTATTTTAAAATCCTTAAACTATTAAACTATTAAAACTATTTTAAAACTATTTTAGACTATTTTAAACTATTTATAACTATCCAAACTATTTTCAAAAATTCAAATTGTGCAAGGTTGAATTTTTATATTTAAATCTTTGATTTGAAGGCGAAGTGGTTAAATGATGTTATAACCTACGTTGGAATTTGAAATGATATTTTCTAGTGAAATGACATATTTTGAGTAAATATAATGGTTTTGAAAGGAAGGATATTTTGAATTGAATATGATATTTTGATATCAAATATGAATCTGTTTTGGAAATGTAAAAGAACCAACCAGTGTGAAATAAGCACTTGGTTATTAAAGAGACCGTGATCGGATATTGTCATACTCTTTGCCAATATAGAAAACCACTTTAACAACTGTGCAAGTGGTGGAGAATCCAGAATGAAGTAGGATGGTTTAGCAAATGCTACTGGAATGAAGTAAGAGAATGATGATATGTAGCCTTGACTTTTGGGCCATAATTAAAATGACTAAAATAGGAGCTATATCGGGCCAAGTGGGGTCGCTCTACTTATCGAACATGCTTCTTCGAAACCATATCTATTACTTTGTGAATTGATTGGTGGCCATCCTAGATTTTGATTATGAGAGTGTGTCTCGAGGTAGGCGGTAGTAGCTGCTATGCGTTACCACTATTCTAGAGTGCAAAATGGTAGAATCCTACCCTAGGCATTGCCTCGCGTGCCTTGTCGTATTTATCCTGATCGAGTCCACTATGACTTTGGTTTGTATCGTACCTATGGAGCGCTCACTGAGTAAACCACCAGTTTTGTGTAGCTTACAGTATCTGTATAGGCTACGGTATTTATATGAAAATGTGTTAAGGGGGATATGGGTAATACCTTAACACAATTTTTATACTTTACTTTAATGTAGACATATTATAATAACGTATTGTATTATATATGTAGATAGTTTAATGGATCCTTAGGAGATGGAATCCTGAACATCTCTTAAGTTATTGCATGCCTGATAGACACTGGATAGGAGGTGTAAAATCCTGTAAACACCTATGAAGCTGTTACACTCATATTTACTTATTTTGATTTAACTTACATAAAATCTTTTAGTCTTGACTCGAGTGTTTTGTCTTTTCATTACTCTCGGGTCAGCCTGAGTATTTCAGTTTGAAGACTTGATTTTTGGAGGAAGATGACGGAGTTTAGTATTATATTATCATTATTATTCCGTTGCATCATGTTGTTGCATTGCATTATCCTATTATACTTGTTGTATGTATAACTCTGATTGTAATATAAAAGCGTAATCAAATGTATTTGTAAAACAACTTCATGAACTGTTTATTTGATTATTATATTTTGTCATTCCGTTATGAAATTCTGTGTTTTGTTTTTCTTTTATTTCTCTTATTTTCTTATTTACCCCATTAACAATCCTCCCTTTTGAGTGGTTTGAGTTGATATTTGTGGGTTATTTTTGATTTAAACTGTCCGAAAAATGGGTTGTTATAGTTGGTATCAGAGCTTTGGTTTAGCGATAAGCTTAGCTTTATGGGGTCTGACTCATTAGAGATAGGGTAGCAATACCCTAAATTGAGTTTGTCTGAGTGTATATATATGAGAGAGCGTACTTGTTAGTGTTATAAAATGTTTTTATATTGTGTTAATCTATTCTATTTAGTGTTTGTAAACTCTGGTCGGTACATAGGAAGCTATGACATCGATAGGGATTTCTAAGCACTTAATAGAGCAGACCGACACAATATTATTTTTGAAATATAGGTAACTGAAATAATTTTACCTAGTATTATATTTTATATGTAAAAGAATAATTTTTATAAATGGATGAAATTGTATATAAGAAGTGAATTTTATAACTATTGGTTGCAAAATAGGATTTATAAATAAAGTAATTATAAATTGGGAATTTGAGAACTTAAATTCTGGAGTTTTTAAATTGATTTTCAAAAGAATTTGGAATAAAATATTAGTGTTATTTGGAAGTATTTTCAGATTTAAATATTTTCAATATGGTTTGAAAGAAATGTTTTAAAGGAATTTTAAAAAGAAATAAGTTCTGCACTCCCCTTTTCTATCGTTGGAAAATAATTTCGGTGACGATGGCCGCATTATCGACATTTATTTTCGAGTTTCAAAGTGGGAAGGCCACTTAGTAGTGTGTTACGCATTTGGTTCGATAAATAGATTTTGATTTGAATTTTATAAGTATGATTTAATATATATGTGTACAAAAGATACGAATATATATAATTTTAAAATGATTTGAAATGAACCCGGTATTTAGTTCTTAGATTTCTACGAATTAGATATTTCAATTATTGAAGTGAAATCTTAACTATTATTATAGTTGGAACTTCTAAAATGAAAAATAAGAAATTGGATGCTAAGTGATTAATGAAACTATAAAGAAATTAGAGATTTGTAACTGGCAAATTTAAAGATAGTGAAAATTAAGATGATGTGAACTATTGAACATTTTGTTAACTAAATTGAATAAGATAAACTTGTGTAACATTCAATTACATTCTAAAAACATATATAAAACATACCAGAAATATTTAAAAGTTGGAATGTTAAATAAGAATATGTAATAGAAAATTATATGAGTGACAACTTAGTAATAATAATGTTCAAAAATGAAATCATGTCGATATATAAATTGTGAATTAAGATTTTACAAGACATGATATAAACTTAAGTTAATGGTTGAAATGCTTTATAATTAAATTGGATAGTAAAAGTGAATATCACTTTAAGTAAATGATTATAAACCTAAGAAATTGTTAAAAATGATTCATAAATGGATTTAATATTAAAGGAAATGCTATGGTGAAAATGAACGTGAATTGAAAAGTAGAAAAACTTAAGTATGAATTTATTCACTAATGAATATTAAAATTAAATGGAAATCAAGTTATATAAGTAAATAATAGACGTGAATTAAACTGCAAGAAACTTATATAAAACTTTTAGAATTGATTTATTGATGTTCTGAATGATTGAGTTTGAAATAATCTGTGCATAAATGAATGCAAATTAATAAGAGATAACCTTGTATGAATAAATTGAAATAGATGAAATGTATGTAGTACTTTAACAGTGTATTCAATAATGATTTCATATAATTGAATGGAAAATAACATATGCAAGTAAATGAAGGTAAATGAATGGAAAAATGACATTGTGTGAATGAACGAAAATAAATAAAAGATTAAAAAGGAAGCCATCAGAACAAACTTAAATAACATCTAAATTCTATATTGTTTAGCTGATAGGAAGTTTGGGAAAGGATAGTTCAAAATTTTTAGGGTTGTATGAATAATCTAGCAAGTAATTACCTAAAGGCTGTTGAGCGTAAGGTACACTTGGTAGTTTATCTATCACCCTTGTACGATGAAAGGTTTCTAAACATGAAAAAACCATTAGTTTTGATTGCTATATATGTGTGATGGATTCTTTGATTTTATATAATAGTTGTTTTATTTTGTTTGCAAATGACTGTTGTGGCATTGCGTTGCTTGTACTATTGATTGGAACAAAACCCACCTTTTTGGACGGTTCAAATCTACAATAAATTACACATGTTAGACTCAAACCATTCAAAAGGGAGGATTATTAATGGGGTAAATAAGAAAATAAAAAAAGGAAAAAAATCCAAAATCTTGCAGCGGAACACAAAATATAATAATCGAATAAACAGTTCATGAAGCTGTTTTACATAAAACATTTGATTACACTTTTACAATTCAAATTAGAGTTATACATACATTAGAAATAAACAAATAATGCAG
This sequence comes from Allium cepa, assembly GCA_030765085.1. Lineage (NCBI taxonomy): Eukaryota > Viridiplantae > Streptophyta > Magnoliopsida > Asparagales > Amaryllidaceae > Allium > Allium cepa. The sequence goes on along the minus strand of CM060932.1, from coordinate 876,037,969 downwards.
CGGAATATAGAATGCAGTGGAATAATAAATAGCAATAATATACTGAATCTTCATCTTCGTCCTCCAGAAAATAGTCTTCAATACACTGAAAAGCTCAGACTGACCCGAGCGTAATGAAAAGACAAAACACTCAAGTCAGAACTAAAAGATCTTATGTAAGTCAGATCAAAATAAGTAAAATAGAAATACTAGTGCAATGGTTTCATAGATGTTACGGGATTTTCATCTCCTATCAAGTGTATAACATGAATAAAATTATTTAAAGGGTTTCAAATAATTCGAAATATCAATCTCAATCATCTAATTAAAACAAATCCGAAGTTTGAATTAACCTAAACCCTTCAAATAATTCAATTCCAAAAAAAATTCAAATACAAGAAATTATATGGGTATATGTCATTTCAACCAGTATCAAAAATCAACATTTCAAATCAATGAAAACCACTCGAGTTTATCATTTCAACCCATGATGATTTTCCCCTAATCTATAAGATCGTTCGGGTATGTATCATTTCAACCCATAGGGATAACAGAGATATAGACATAAATAACATCCAATCATTCAAAATGTCAACCAATAACATCCATCCAATCACCCAAATATCAACAATTGAACATACAGCACAATCATTATTGAAATCAACCAACAACTACCAACAATTTACTAGTTATCATTAACAGGTATTTAGCTGGCAATTTAAATTTCAATATTAAATTAAACGGCAATTAAATTCAATAAAAGTCATAGTTAACTGGAATGACTATTTAAAATATACTAAACAGCAACCAATCAATTTCTAACCACACATAAATTCAATTTAATCGACATAAGAAAATTTAGCAGTTGTGAATGTTTGCTCACCTTTCGTGGCTATGAAGGTGATGGTAAAAATGAAGAAATATGAAGATTCCTAGCAAAGATCCAAATGCAAAGCAAATCCAATAAAGCTTAGACATGGACATGAATCAATAAATAAGTTTCAACTACTTCCAACTTCCAAACAACCCATGATCCAAACTACGGACAAACCTGAAATTTGGTCATATTTAAGAAAATATTCGGACTAGAATATTACGGAATTTGTAAAAGTAAATGACTAGAAAGTTGTTACAAATTCTTTTCTCTCCACTTCAAAAAAAGAATCACTCAACAAGCTCCTGTCTTGAGGAAGTTATGATCAAAACAAATAGAGGTGTTTTCTGAGTTGAAAATCTGAGTTCAAAACTACTTTAAAAAGATTTGAGTTTTTGGCATAGCAAATTAAGGAATTTGAAGAACCGATCTAAAAGAAAGTTGAAGCCATCGGAAACTTAAATGGTTTGATTAAAAAAAATCACATAATTTAGTTCATTCATAAAGGAGACATGATTGATACAATCTGGGGTGTTTTCGGCCAAAACTGGACCTGAGAAATGACTTGAAAAATGGAGTTTTTGATATAGAAATATTCGGAATGTGAAGAAGGGTTCAACAACAAGGCTTTTTCCATTGAAATTGTACACGGTTTCAAAAACAAATTATTTTATTTGTAGTATTTTAGTGGAATATAGAAGCCATGAAAATAAGGGAAAGAAAGAGAAAACAGGGAAGGAGAAAAGAAGGGGAAAAGGAGAAAGAAGGGGAAAAGGAGAAAGAAGAGGAGTGGGAAGGTGGAAGGAGATGGCCTTGGAGATGGTTAAGAGGGCAGCGGATATAGGGAGGAGGAAGGGTTGTGTAACACCCCACATTTATATATAGTTAGAATTTAATGAACGACGATAAGCAATGAAAATAAATAATTATGGAATTTTCAGGATATGGCGTCAGAACTTGTACCATTGCCTCTGGGGCGATCTTCTGATCAGTTTCCATATATAAGCCATCAAAACCCAAACCAATATGAAGAAGTTAAAGAACGAAATAGAAATAAGTAATTGAATAAAAAAAATAGTATAATGCAGATATGGGCAGACTAGAAGGTCGACCTAATAGGCGCAATGGTCGACCGCTGGTTAAGGGCGGTCGACCGCCCAGTCGACCCACACACGGTTTGGATGAACTTTCATCCAGGTACATGCAGTGATGTGTCTTCTAATTTTTCCATGATTTAAGCCATACTTTCTTCGATCCGATGGCTCCAAATTACATTGTGAGTGGTGGCTCTAGGTTCAATCCAAGAATCGATTGGTCTGAGCTCCCCAAGCTCTAATATAAATAGGACCCTAGGCCTAGCTATCTTCTCACAATTAGATTTTCCCCCACAGGTTCATTGCCTTAGGCTTAACCCTAACTAGAAAATAATTCTTTGGGTTCTTGGCCTAAGGCTAAACCCTAAAAAGAAAATAATTTCTAGGGAGAAGAGCTTCTAAATTAAAATATTATGCACCTTGGAAGAAGGGGATCCAGAGGGACTGTTGAGCCAAGCGGAGCACAAGCGAAGCTCGACAGGTGAGTGGATTTATTTATATAACTTTTAAGTTTAAGATATATTATCGTTAGATTCCCATTTAAAAAATTTTATTCAGCAATTAATCATATTAATTAAATTATGACGAATTATAAGAAAACTTGCAGTTTATTTACAGTATTAGTATTTATATACTATTTTCTATGCCTTATTTACATCTTTTTCTACGTTTTGGATTTTATGCAAGAGTCGGTTTTCTTGTATCCTCTCCTTTTTCTTCGCATATGGATTAGAATAGATTAAACGCGAATATGGATTAAATAATTAAGAATACTAAAATGAAGACGTAAAATGATAAAAGTTTGAGGAATAGAATTATTGTAATAAATTGCATTAAAACGGGAAAAGTTAATTTGGGAGTAATTAGTAGATTAACTGGTCAGTTTAGAGAATATGATACATTTCCATAACTTAACATCTAAAAGACAACGATAAACGTAACTGTAAGAAAGAAAGAAATAAAAAGGGGAGCTAGTGTAAAATAGAGAAACCGCTGTATTTTACACTACTCCAAAATAGTAAAAGAGATATCTTGTAGTTATGGATTATTGTTTATAGTATTATCCAATATTAAGATATGGAAATTGATTATATAGTTTTCATAACCAACCAAATAAAATAGAATTACTTCCTAAAATAGAAGACAATAAAGTATAGTATGAATTGAAACAAGAAAATTATTAATCATGAGTTTGGAGTTGTAAGAATTAATGAGCCTAAGTCTACATTTACTGCGTAGGCTATTTAAATAGGCAACTATTATGATAAGTGAATTATGTAAGATTAGAGAATTAAAGAAAATTCTATATCATAATAAAAGAAGGCAGACTAGAACATACAAGAAACGCTTGTAATTATATAACAGACTATAAAAGAAGAAAAAGTAACAATTTCAAGTAGAATTATAACATAGGTTATAAATATGAAATAAGAATGGAAAAGCTTATCGTGAGACTTATAATAAATTGGTAAGCAATGGTAGTAGAGAATCGTGGCAGAAGCTTATTTAAACAACTTATATTCAGTAGATAAGCAAATAAAACAGAAATGGCAAAATAGTTATTTCATTGAACTTAAGGATTTATATATTAAGTTAAATAAGCAAGATAATGAATGTGGCTCATACTAATAGTATTTTCTATTAGATCTATGGTAATCTCATAATAATTAGAAGTGAGACGAGGACAAGAATATGATAATTAAGTAGCCAACAGAGTAAGAAGGCAACCTAAACGCAAATTAAAAGATTAGACTTAGGGTCTAATAGAAGAATTGAATTGCATTCGGAGCAGCCCAATGGATAAAGCGCCTAACAAAGCAATTCATCATGGATTCCAAATATGGAGAAGCATGTCCAACTTAGAATTTTTAGGATAGAAGGAAGTACGAGGCTTCAATGGGATGTGAGGATACTCTAGGATGGCCCTCTGGGTAGGCCTAACGAAGCTGCATCCCCAGAGGTAGGTCTGTAAGTGTTCCATCAAGGGAGTATGCCTTGACTCCGTTTACATTGTAGACCTAACAAAGGGGACCTTTGAAGGCAGTCAGAATGGCTTGGTGTTCGGAGTAGGGTATTCGTATGTCAAGAACTAGCAAGTAAGGAGGAGGACCGTCGCATGCAAGTATCGGCCAACATCAAGACCAAGAGTGATTTCAGGAAAGACTAGCGTTAAACCAACATGCCAATAATTCTTTCACTATCGAGAAATTGGATGGACGGACACCGTCAATTGGATGTTAGATTGTTTGTAGTAAGGGATGGCCACTTAACTCTTTAGAAGTCTTTCAATTAGTTGAGGGGTGGCTGCATGGGGCCATAGCCATGATGAGAAAGGGATAGGCCAACAAGAATATCTATATTGTAGGCCTAACGAAGCGGTCCTTTACAGATATAGAAAATTCCCGACCGAATTCTATAAAAGGTAGACCTTGTTGACGGGATTCATATAGTAGACAGAACGATTACGTAGTCCTCAATGTATGCACTAGGTGGTACGTTGTGGATGTTCGAGCACTAGTATAGACCAGTGCGGACGCGATTTACGTTTTCATAGTAAGTAGTAGAGCATCTGTATTGTAGGCCTTACGAAGTGGTCCTTTATGAATGCAGCTACGAAATGCTCGCGGAGCAAGACAATGGAGCATTTGTATTGTAGGCCTTACGAAGTGGTCCTTTATAGATGTAGTTACAGAACGCTCTCGAGGCTAGACGATGGACCCTTTTTTGAGGAGGATACGGAAGGTACCATGGGTGGTATCTAGAACCAATACAGTCATTGGGCATATAGCTACATATATATATATATATTAGCTATCAAATTTTAATCTACTATGGAGTAGATGGGCACGGCTCATGAACAGAGGCGAGAGTATTATAACTTAATGAACCTAATATAAGAATAAATGAAAATAAAACGATATATGTAGAATTAAGCCGAGAAGTATATAATTTATCCATTCACCAGAACTTTTGTTCTGACCCCTCCTCTAACATCTTATAGGTTAGGTAGATGGTAGAGACTTCTTAATTTTACGACACTTGCTTAGAAAGTGTTATTATTTGAGTGAGTATTTATTTACTATTATATTTTAGTCAATTCCGCCGTGAGATAATTAATTGAGCTCTGATATATTTATCTTTACCTATTTGCAGGATACCAAATACCCAACTCGGGCTTCAATGGGCTTGAATTTTAGCATTTTTGCGGAAAATCCGGACCATTGTAATTTGGGTTGTTACATTTGGTATCCGAGCCTAGGTTTAGGTTCCTAGGTAGATAGTGAGTAAACGTATTTATATTTTTAAAATAATTATATGTATACTCTTAAAACCCCTAAGTGAAGTCCATTCCTTTGAGTAAACCAATAGTTGGAGTAAGTTTGGAAAACAATTCAGTACATCTAACTTGGAACGAGGAAATTCCAAAAGCTAAAAGACCTCATATGGCGAAGATTTTTTAATTCAGTGAGAAATATTTAGAAAGGTGAAAGTAAATTAAAAAGCCACTTTGTAGTCTAGCTCAGCAATAAAACTCTTAAGAATTTGAAAAGTTTTGGAAGATTTTCAATTTTTAACTTAAGAAGTTTACAGCTTTATAAATATTGGAAGTTGGAAAGAATAAACTTTAAAGCATTTTTGAATATGAAAATAGAGAAATATATGGTTTAGAAAAATATAGACTTTAATTGAAAACTAGTATTTTAGGCTGTAGTGACGATGTTTTACGTGACATCTGTCTTAGTCAAGTATAAATAAATATCGTAATCTTTATATAAGTACGTAAAAATATTTTTCTGGCGGTAAAGAAATTAAAGCTGTTTTGAAAAAGAATTTTTATGGGTTAGATGATTTAAGTGGTTGGAGCAAGCTTGTGGATATTAATATAGGTTCAGTTGAAGGATGGAACACGTCAAGACTCCACTTGGAGGGTGGAGAGTAGTCAGGGATATTTAGTCTAAGTCGTAACCACGACTCAGATAACCCGAAAGTGAATAGGTTTGGCTTTTATTAGTTAAGGAGGAGGAACGCGATGCGGTAGCATGAAAAAAAAACAGGCCGACCCGATGGACCAAGCGGTCGATCAGCCGGTTCGACTGTGCGGTCAACCCGTTACTACGGCGGGTCGACCGCATTAGTTCATTTGAACGCGTATAAACACGTGCCCCCTTCTCCTTACTCATTCTTATTTTCTCCTCCCCGAAGATAGCAGCCGCACCCAAAAACCACCCCTTTCAACCACCCAAACGCCTCAAAAACTCCACCATTTCACTCACGGTTAGTGCCAAATTGAAGCATGTCGTGAGATCTACTCATATCCGTACTTCTTTTTCACAAATCCGAGAGTTTTTTCCATGCCTCCAACATCCATCTTAGTCCACCTTTTTCCCCAACTTACACCACAGGAGATAGCATGGTGCTAGAGTGATATAAGGATTATGAAGTCTTACTCCGATACAGCCAGTTACCAGATTTTGCAAGGAAGTGCGGTGAAGTTTTTTGATTTTCAAGGCACCCCTTTAGGGCAGTTGTTCTTCGACACAGGGCTGCGGCAGATTTTGAGCCATGAGACGTTCGAGCGGCGAGCGTATCCCAGGTTAGTACATCTTTTCAATGCTAACTTACGTACCAGTGATGAGGATGAGGAGTTAGCCGTCCAGTCGGAGGTCAATGGAGTGAGGATAGTATTTACCGAGACTCGGTTGGCTAGTATTTTAGATGTTAAAGGACATGGGTTGGAGGTAGGATATATTGAGATGACAGACATGGCCGTCTTGCACCAGATTTTAGTAGATCTAAGCACCCCGACTGGCGCGTTGGACAGTTGCGCCCATTAGCTAGGTTGGTTATATGCTTTTTGCAGCATAACCTTTTCCCCAAGACGGGAACCTATGACCAGATCTACCCCATAGTGAGGCAGGCCACCTACGCCATATTCGGTGGCTTGCAGGTGAATTAGGCTGGGACGATTATGACCCAGTACATGACCGCAACGGGACTTCATCGATCTAATATGATATATTACCAATTTTAGACATAGGTCTTTAGATAGGCTGGAGTTGAGATGGAGAGGGAGACTTAGAGTGAGTAGGCCCACCCCATGATTAATTCATCCACTCTGAGGAGGATGAATATAGGTTTAGATCAGATACAGGCTCCGCAGGAGGAGCATGATCATGAGCCACATTTTCGAGCACCATGGTACTTTCACGAGCTGCACACTTCCCTTCGCCATCATTTGGAGGCAGCGTTGGGCATGTAGAATCACCATGGCCCGCTTAGCCATCAAAGCCCACGATGTAGAGTGCGTGGGGATATAGATCTTGGGCGGAGAGAGTAGGACCCTCTCAGCCCTCTCCACCATCGAGCTACGATGACCAGTTTAGGAGCATTGCCGAGGGACAAGAGAAGCTCGCCAGGGAGCACACAGAGCTTCTGCGAAGACAACAGGAGTTGGTTAGGACACAGCAGGAGTTAGCTAGGACATAGTAGGAGATGATAGCTGTGTTAGCCTACTTATGTCACCTGTTTATCACCGTAATGCAGTAGGGTTTGTTTTCTCTTTAGATATAAATTTGTACTCTTATGTAAGCATTTGAAAACACTGTTGTAGTAGTAGATCAGTATTTATGCTTTTTCTCTTTACCTTTATGATGTTCACAAATAGAGAATAAGGACATAAGATATTATTATAAAAAGTAAAAGCAAAATAAGAAAACTAAATGGAAAATAATAAATTTCAAGAAAGCAACAGAAACGTCAACAGAAAAAAAATTAAAAAAAGAAGAAGATATTTTCTTTTGTAAACTGTGCTTGGAAAAGAAAATAGAGATTTTATAGGGTAGCAGGATAAGTTTCATGCACGGAGAGAGAGGTAAGCAAAAGTAAAATGGAGAAATGTGAAGTTTTTCCATTTTCTACCTTCTTTCTGACATAAGAAATCAAGTTTAGAAAATTAGATTTTTCTGAGATTCGAATATTATAAGTTGTGCGTTAGGGTTTGGATGAAAAGTTCATTGAACTACGCCCTTATTCAATAGGAGTGTCGGAAAAATTGGATGAAAAGTGTATTAAATTTTCAAAAGATTGTATTCATACAGAAATTGCAAGTATATTTAGGATGTGTGCATCATGTTTTAAAAATAATGTGTGCTTCATGTTTTAAAAATAGATTTTTAAAGAAGAAAAGCATTCATATAGGAGGTACCATTTAGAAATTCATATACATGCATATATCATGTCTTGAAAAGCACTTTTGCACAAAAGCACAGATGGCTGTAAAATTGGATGTACACAAAATGGTTGTAATTAATGTGAGAGATTACATAAATTTTACCCTTGTCAAATTTCGAGGATGAAATTTCCTAAGGGTGGGGGAATGTAACACCCCGCATTTTTGTATAGGTAGAATTTAACGATTGACGATAAGCAATGAAAATAAATAATTATTGAATTTTCAGAATATGGCTTCAAATTGTACCATTGCGTCTGGGGCGATCTTCTGATCAGTTTCCATATATATTTCGTCAAAAGCCAAACCAATATGAAGAAGTTAAAGAATGAAATAGAATAAGTAACTGAACAAAAAAATATAGCATAACGCGGATATGGGCAGACTAGAAGGTCGACCCAATAGGCGCAATGGTTGACCGTTAGCTAAGGGCAGTCGACCGCCCGGTCGACCCGCGCATGGCCTATACGAACTTTCGACCAGGTACGTGCAGTGACATGTCTTCTCATTTTTGCTGATCTGAGTCGTATGTTCTTTGATCCGATGGCTCCAAATTGCTCTATGACGTGGTGGCTCTAGGTTCAATCCAAGAATCCAACGGTCTGAGGTCCCCAAGCTCCAATATAAATAGACCCTACGCCTAGCTATTTTCTCACAATTAGATTTTCTCTCATGGGTTCGTTGCCTATGGCTGAACCCTAACTAGAAAATATTTCTTTGGGTTCTTGGCCTAAGACTGAACCCTAAAAAGAAAATAATTTCTAGGGAGAAGATCTTCTAAATTAAAATATTATACACCTTGGAAGAAGGGGATCCAGATAGACTTTGGAGCCAAGCGGAGCACAAGCGAAGCTAAGGACGATGGGTGAGTGGATTTATTTATATATCTTTTATGTTAAGATATATTATCATTGGATTCCCGTTTAGAAAATTTTATTCAGTAATTAATCATATTAATTAAATTATGCTGAACAATAAGAAAATTTGCAGTTTATTTATAGTATTAGGATCCATGCACTGTTTTCTATGCCTTATTTACATCTTTTTCTACGTGTTGGATTTTATCATATGAAATTTTTATGCAAGCGTCAGTTTGGGAAAGGATAGTTCAAAATTTTTAGATGTATGAATAATCTGGTAAATAATTACCTAAAGGCTGTTGAGCGTAAGGTACACTTGGTAGTTTATTTATCACCCTTGTAAGATGAAAGGTTTCTGAACATGAAAAAACTATTAGTTTTGATTGCTATATATGTGTGATGGATTCTTTGATTTTATATAATAGTTGTACTATTTTGTTTGCTAATGACTGTTGTGACGTTGTGTTGCTTGTACTATTGATTGGAACAAAACCCACCTTTTTGAACGGTTCAAATCTACAATAAATTACACATGTTAGACTCAAACCATTCAAAAGGGAGGATTATTAATGGGGTAAATAAGAAAATAAAAAAAGGAAATAAAACGCAAAATCTTGCAGCGGAACACAAATATAATAATCGAATAAACAGTTCATGAAGCTGTTTTACATAAACATTTGATTACACTTTTACAACTCAAACTAGAGTTATACATACATTAGAAATAAACAAATAATGCAGCGGAACATAGAATGCGGTGGAATAATAAATAGCAATAATATACTGAATCTTCGTCTTCGTCCTGTAGAAAATAGTCTTCAATACGTTGAAAAGCTCAAACTGATCCAAGCGTAATGAAAAAACAAAACACTCAAGTCATAATTAAAAGATCTTATGTAAGTCAGATCAAAATAAGTAAAACAGAAATATTAGTGCAATGGTTTCATAGATGTTACGGGATTTTCATCTCCTATCAAGTTTACAATATGAATAAAATTATTTAAAGGGTCTCAAATAATTCGAAATATCAATTTAATCATCTAATTAAAACAAATCCAAAGTCTGAATTAACTTAAACCCTTCAAATAATTAAATTCCAAAAAAAATCCAAATTCAAGAAATTATATGGGTATATGTCATTTCAACTAGTACCAAAAATCAACATTTTCAAATCAATGAAAATCGCTCGGGTTTATTATTTCAACCCATGACGATTTTCCCCTAATCTATAAGATCGTTCGAGTGTGTATCATTTCAACCCATGGGGATAACATAGATATAGACATAAATTACATCCAATCATCCAAAATGTCAACCAATAACATCCATCCAATCACCCAAATATCAACAATTGAACATACAATACAATCATTATTGAAATAAACCACTTACTACCAACAATTTACTGGTTATCATTAACAGGTATTTAACTGGCAATTTAAATTTCAATATTAAATTAAATGGCAATTAAATTCAATAAAAGTTAGATTTAACTGGAATGACAATTTAAAATATACTAGACATCAACCAATCAATTTCTAATCACATCATAAATTCAATTTCACTGACATAAGAACATCTAGTAGTTATGAGTGTTTGCTCACCTTTCGTGTCTATGTAGTTGATGATAAAAATGAAGAAATATAGAGATTCGTAGCAAAGATCCAAATGCAAAGCAAATCCAACAAAGCTTAGACACAAACACGAATCAATAAACTAGTTTCAACTACTTCCAACTTTCAAACAACCCAAGATCCAAACTACGGACAAACTTGAAATTAGGTCATATTTAAGAAAATATTAGGACCAGAATATTACTGAATCTATAAAAGTGAATAATGAGGAAGCTGTTACAAATTCTTTTCTCTCCACTTTGAAAAAAAAGAATCACTTAAAAAGCTTCTGTCTTGAGGAAGTTGTGTTCAAAAGAAATAGAGGTGTTTTCTGAGTTGAAAATCTGAGTTCAAAAACACTTCAAAAAGATTTGAGTTTTTGCATAACAAATTAAGGAATTTGAAGAACCGATCCACAAGAAAGTTGAAGCCATTGGAAACATAAATGGTTTGAAAAAAGGAATCACATAATTTGGTTCATTCATAAAGGATATATGATTGATACAATATGGGGTATTTTTGGCTAAAATTGGATCTATGAAAGGACTTGAAAAATGGAGTTTTTGATATAAAAATATTCGGAATGGGAAGATGAGGTCAACAACAATGTTGTTTCCATTGAAATTATACATTGTTTCTAAAACAAATTATTTTATTTGGAGTATTTTAATGGAATATAGAAGCCATGAAAATAAGGGAAAGAAAGAGAGAAAATAGGGAAAGGGAAAAGAAGGGAAAATGGAGAAAGAAGAGGAAATGGAAGGTTGAAGGAGATTCCCTTGGAGACGGTGGAGAGGACGGCGGCTATAGGGGAGGAAGAAGGGTTGTGTAACACCCTATATTTTTATATAATTAGAATTTAACGAATGACGATAAGCAATGAAAATAAATAATTATGGAATTTTCAGAATATGGCTTCGAAACTTTTACCATTGCATCCGGGACGATCTTCCGATCAGTTTCCATATATAACTCGTCAAAATCCGAACCAATATAAAGAAGTTAAAGAATGAAATAGAATAAGTAATCAAACAAAAAAATATATAGTATAACGCGGATGTGGGTAGACCAGAAGGTCGATCCAATAGGCTCAACGGTCGACCGCCCGGTCGACCCGTGCACGGCCTGGACGAACTTTTGTCCAGGTACGTGCAATGACGTATCTTCTCATTTTTGCGCAATCTGAGCCATATGTTCTTCGATCTGATGGCTCCAAATTACCCTGTGACGTGGTGGCTCCAGGTTCAATCCAAGTATACAACGGTCTGAGGTCCCCAAGCTCTAATATAAATAGGACCCTAGGCCTAGCTATCTTCTCACAATTAGATTTTCTCCCGTAGGTTCATTGCCTAGGCTGAACCCTAACTAGAAAATATTTCTTTGGGTTCTTGGCCTAAGGCAGAACCCTAAAAAGAAAATAATTTCTAGAGAGAAGATCTTCTAAATTAAAATATTATGCACCTTGAAAGAAGGGGATCAGAAGGATTGTGGAGCCAAGCGGATCACAAGCGAAGCTAAGGACAACGGGTGAGGGGATTTATTTGTATATCTTTTAAGTTTACGATATATTACCATTAGATTCCGTTTAGAAAATTTTATTTAGTAATTAATCATATTAATTAACTTATGTTGAACTACAAGAAGACTTGCAGTTTATTTACAGTATTAGTATTTATATATTGTTTTCTATGCCTTATTTACATCTTTTTCTACGTTTTGGATTTTATGCTAGAGTCAGTGTTCTTCTATCCTCTCTATTTTCTTCGCGTATGGATTAGAATAGGTTAAACGCGAATATGGATTAAATAATTAAGAATACTGAAATGAAGATGTAAAATAATAAAAGTTTGAGGAATAGAATTACTATAATAAATTGCATTAAAGCGGAAAAAGTTAATTTGAGAGTAATTATTAGATTACTTGGTCGGTGTAGAGAATAGGATACGTTTCCATAACTTAACGTCTAAAAGATAGCGATAAACGTAACTATAAGAATAAAAGAAATAAAAAGGGGAGCTAGTGTAAAATAGAGAAACCGCTGTATTTTACACTACTCCAAAATAGTAAAAGAAATATCTTATAGTTACGGATTATTGTTTATAGTATTATCCAATATTAAGATATGGAAATGGATTCTATAGTTTTCGTATCCAACCAAATAAAATAGAATTACTTCCTAAAATAGAAGACAATAAAGTAAAGTATGAATTGAAACAAGAAAATTATTAATCAAGAATTTGAAGCTGTAAAAATTAATGAGCCTAAGTATGCATTTACTGCGCAGGCTATTTAAATAGGCAACCATTATGATAAGTGAATTGTGTAATATTAGAGAATTAAAGAAAATTCTATATCATAATAGAAGAAGGCAGACTAGAACAAACAAGAAAAACTTGTAATTACATAACGGACTATAAAAGAAGAAAACGTAATAATTACAAGTAGAATTATAACATAGGTTATAATTATGAAATAAGACCGAAAAAGCTTATCGTGAGACTTACAATAAATTGGTAAGCAATGGTAGTAGGGAATAATGGCAGAAGTTATTTAAACAACTTATATTAAGTTAAATAAAAGAAAATAGAGCTATTAGGGAATACTGTTAATAGCCAACAGATCTAATACGGAAAGAATATGCTAATTAAGTTAAATAAGTAGCCAACAGAGTAAGAAAGCAACCTAAATGCAAATTAAAAGATTAGACTTGAGGTCTAATAAAAGAATCGAATTGCGTTCGGGGCAGCCCAAAGGATGATGCCCCTAACGAAGCATTTCATCATAGATCCTAGAAACGGAGAAGAACGTCCAACTTAGAATTTTTAGGCTAGAAGGAAGTACGAGATGGTAGTAGATGCTATGCGTTACCACCAGCCCGGGAGTGCAAAACGGTAGAATCCTACTATGGGCATTGCCTCGCGTGCCTTGTCATATTTACCCTGATCGAGCCCACTATGACTTTGGTTTGTATTGTACCTACGGAGTGCTCAATGAGTAAACCACCAGTTTGATGGAGCTTACAATATCTACATAGACTACGACATTAATATAAAATGTGTTAAAGGGGATACATGTAACACCTTAGCGCTATTTTTATGCTTTACTTTACTGTAGACATATTATAACAGCGTATTGTATTATATATGTAGATAGTTTAATGGATCCTTAAGAGATGGAATCCCGAACATCTCTTAAGTTATTGCACACACGATAGACACTGGATAGGAGGTGTAAAATCCCATAAACACCTTAGAAGCCGTTACACTCATATTTACTTATTCTGATTTAACTCACATAAGATCTTTTAGTTCTGACTCGAGTGTTTTGTCTTTTCATTATGCTTGGGTTAGCCTGAGCATTTCAGTATTGAAGATTTGATTTATGAGGAAGAAGACCGAGTTTAGTATTATACCGCTGCATCATGTTGTTCCGCTGCATTATCCTATTATACTTGTTGTATGTATAGCTTTGATTGTATTATAAAATTGTAATCAAACGTATTTGTAAAACAGCTTCATGAGTTGTTTATTGATTATTATATTTTGTCATTCTGTTGTGAGATTCTATGTTTTGTTTTTCTTTCCTTTCTCTTATTTTCTTATTTACCCCATTAACAATCCTCCCTTTTGAGTGGTTTGAGTTAACATTGGTGGTATTGCCGATTTAAACCGTCCAAAAAAATGGGTCGTTATAGAAAAAGTCTATAACAGGGATTTTATGCCCTCTATGTTATTTACTCATCCCAAAGAGTAAATTGGGCAAACATTATCTTGGATGAGTTTCTCATAGTAAATCACAAGAGAAACTACAAAACAATTCACTATGGATCCTATATCATGTGCATTTTACAAAATTTTAGAGTTCCTTTTCCCAATTTGGTTTTCACGACCATCGGAAAGCTAAACTCGAAGACTCTAAGTTTAATGGGTCTTCGTAAACGCCTTGAACATCAACAAATTATTAGCTTTCAAAAATGGGTCTCTAATCGTGAATAAGGAATTCCTCAACGAAAAGACACAAATGTCGCTTCTTCATCCTCTCAACCTCCTAGACAAAAAAAGAAGAAGGCGGTGAAATTCAAGAACTCCTTGGTGACATAACTCTGAAACAAGGTCTTGTCACGTTATCTCGAAATCAAAGCAAGCTTGGACAATATTTAGCTACCTTAGAAAAAAATGTGACTAAAACAAACAAGAAGCTAAACTCTATTAAAGGCCGTTTAAACAAAATTTGGGAAAAAGTCTCATGCATCGTCTCAACTTCTACCGATGTTGCTGAAAATCGGGCCCCACTCACTTGGTCGACTTCGGAAGAAGAAGAGGAAGAAGAAGTCCAAAATAGCGAGGATTTCTAATTTATTTATTTCATTTCACTCATAATCATCTTATCATATTATTTAAGACATTCTCTTATGTACTTTTTGTCTTTTGATGCTTCTAAGTAAGATTGTCCTTTATTTGTCATACATACATGCTTATTCATGCTGGCTATCTATAATTTTTGTTGTTTATTTGCTTCCTCCAAAATATATCCTTTTTTGTATGCTTATATGTCCATATTTTATTCCTTTTTATCGATGACAAAGGGGGAGAAAGCAATATGATTGATAGGGAGAGTATTCGGTCAGGGGGAGTAAATTGCTTTCATAAATTTTTACAAACTTACATAGTTGTCATAGTCAAAAAAGGGGAGAATGTTAGAACCTACTTTTGATGTTTTGATTGTGACAACTATATAATAAATATTATATGAACTAACCATATTTGCAGGAGAAGATACTATTTTACTCGATAGATAATCTACCAGATTGCAGACCAGATTCCAATAGAAGCATCGGTAAGATATTATTTATAATTTGTCTACGGTCTAACTCTAGTAGTCAATTTTTGTAAAAATCTCTCCAAAGTGGTATATGCACGCACACATACTTAAAAAATCTTTTAAATCATTTTTCATATGCCAAGATTTTTAGTAAATTAGTTCATACACAAAAAAACATTTTTGAAAAATCTTTAACATGGCAGAAAATGGGTAATTCAGTCGATTGAAGTGCATAGGTCAGTCGACTAAATTCCTGTGCACGTGCACAATTCCATATGAATATTCAACTGACTGAACCATATGATTCAGACGACTGAATGATGTGTTTTTTGGATCATTTTCTCTTTGATTCAAATTTCAATCAATTCTACTGGCTGATTTTTTTTTCTTTCAGTCGACTGAATCTTCATAACGACTATATTTCTGAAAGGACACTTCGCTTCAGCAATAGAAACAACTCTTGATTCAAGAGTCGCTTCTGTATCTTACTTTTCACGATTGGTTACGTCACTTAAACACTATATATAGCCATGAAATCAATTGTTATTCTTATTGTCCAAACAATCTTGCCATCTGCATTCAAATACTTTCAATTCTAATCACTTGTTCATTCAATAAAATCTCATTAATGGTTAAATAAACTTCCAATCTTCATGAATCACACTATATACCACAAAGGAGAAGATTATAGGAAGAGTGTGCATTGTTGACTTATTAGTGCTATTCTAGAGCATACTTAGTCAGAAGCAATTTTACTGTTATATTAGAAGTCCCATTCGGTTGCTCAAGCGGTTAAAGACCTTTTCTGTTGCTTAGGCAGTAGAAGTCATGTTCGGTTGCTTAGGTGGTGTAATACCTGTTCCTTCGGGTTAAAAGAAGATTGATAGTTGAATTCCTGAAGGAGTCTGGACTGGACGTAGAACGGAAAGTTCGAAGCAGTATAATAATAATCTCTGGTGTCTTTTACTTTATTATTTACTTTTACATTTATATTCCACACTAGTAAATAATTTAGATATTATTACATATACAATCCATAGTCACTTTCAATATAAACATACACATTAACCATTTGCACTATTTATATGCTGAAATGCACTTTAAACATATACACTTATAAGACTATAATTAAATTTAAATTTAAATTAAACCTTTTATAAATAAACTAAATAAAATAAAGATTTTATCCAAAATATTTTAGATTGGATAAAAAGACAATTAGACTTCATAAGCCCAACAAAGATCCAAAATGGTTTTTTTCCTTTTGAAATTTACTAATTTAATCCACTATGAACTGGCTTAGTTCCTTTACTAGTATCAAAGCCTAATAGCATATGCGGTCTAAATAAGCAGTATTAGGGATAACTTTTTAAGCCTTACCATTTAGTAGGATGTCCATAAATGTAGTGTCCACAGTTGGGTTTAAATGAATGTGATGACTGCCCCGCACCTCTGTTACTTTTATAACTGAATAGTGCACTGTTAGAGCATCCGGTCGATGTAGGACGATCGTCAAGGAAAATAATGGAGAAAAATAAAATAAATAGAAGAGAAGAAAAGAGAAAGAACAGAAGAGAAAGAAAGAAAACATCATACAATCATAGAACCTATCGTATATTTCACAGCACATAATAAAGTATGATATTCATCATAGATATAAAATAGGCGAGACAATAATAACTACATGAACCATAGAATCAGAGTACACGAGTTTATACAGTTATATAGAAAAATAGTAGAGTTTATAAAATGACAAATAAACTCAATTAATAAACTACCTCTAGTAAATATAAGTCGAGCACTGTCAAGGTTCCACACTGTCACACAATGGAATATTTAATAACAAGCCCAAATATGAGTATGAGAAAGTGTCCTTCCTGCTAGATCGCAATGTACCATTTACACCACCATCTAGTTTACTCATTTAAGAGTAACTATGATAATAAGAATCAAAGCATAAAACCTTAAGTTAGGCAACAGTCTGGTCTGAACGATAAATAATCTCAAAACATTATAAAAGTTGGTATAGTATATGGAATAGACGGTATGGAGAATCATCCCTGACATGCCTTGCATCCAAAGAGTTAGCACATAACATATGCTACTCTATATCATAATCATCATAGGTGCACTACGTGTGAAAGTACTAATGGATGTCAAGATATTTGCATCAATAATATGTAGATCGTGACATCCCTAAGGTGATAAGCAATCAAGCAAACATAGCAACCATCATCCATCATCACATCACTCAGTGCGTTGGACATATGATACTCCTATGACCAGCCCTATAGAGTCAAGGACTACTCAACATCCCGGTTTCTTGGTACTCGAATCCATGCCACTTAGTAGAACAGAAACTAGACTGCATACCTCATAACTGTCTAAGATAAATGGATTGAAACATCATGTGATATAGGGCATAGTCCATAGCCCAAGTGAAGTATCCAGGTCATACTTCGTAAGCAACGGATGTCATCACACATACCCTTTCTTTACGAGTACACATTGAAACCTACGAATATCAATAATCCCTCTACACACATCATCCATAGTAAAGCTCATCCAAGAAAAATCTTTACAACCCCCGTCTGAAGTCATCGTGAGTGGGAACTATTCTAGACAGCCATCGTTAGTCATAGAATTAATATCATCGTTCATCCCATAACCTTCTTCCATGGACCCTTTCATCTGAGTACTCTACATCCCAAAGTGTAGCATTCCATTATGAAGACATCACTTCCTATTATAGAATCATCATCGTTGAATCATGAAGTCATCGCGGCAAAGCATCACATCTTCACATCACTGCCAATACCACTCGTCGAAGAGCTATAACATAAAAATCGAACATCCAACAATCGAATGAACCATCATATCATGCTCTTTGAAGCCTCTCAATTGTCTATATCAAAATTGGCCAATCAACCATCACCAATATTTGTGGATATCGACCAATCTAGATTAGTAAACAACGGCCACTTTGGGCATGTACTTAGCCAAAATGGCTAGGTATAACCCGAATGAAAACGTCTGATATCTCTCTTGAAGTCCAAGCACATATCCAAGTCCATCGTCCTTCATCTTTAAATCAGCCAGTATGGATCCTAATACTTTTACAGATACTTATCCCATTCATTTAAGTTTTCTTCATTTGCATGCTCAATCGATATGCATAAAACTCTACCACATTATCTGAGTTCTCATCATCTGTGCATTCGATTGATATGCACTAAACCCTATTTAATAGGATTTTCCTAACACCCTATTGCCTACGATCGGCATTTTTAACCAAACTAAGAAAAAAAGCATACATGTAACCAAAAAGCATACAAACATCTGTAATAACCTAACTACATCTACGATAACACACGTATAACGCATACAATTCATCTAAAGCAACCAATATGGGATTAATATCAAAAATAGCCTAACTCTAACAATTTCCCCAAAATAGTGCGTTAATGGAAAAAAAAAATGATATTTGATTTAAAACCATTTTAAAATACTTTTAATTCTTTTATAAAATAAATGTAGATTTAAATGTAATAAAAATCATGTTTTAAATTTAGAAATCATCTTAAAACGTCGATTTAATACTACACTAACAATCATAGTACGGTGAGAGAAAATATCACTCACCTCAACAAAAGCTCACTAACTAATGCCAAGTCGTAGAGCTCTCCATCACGAGCGTAATACAAGAAACCACATCCAAAACGGACCTCGTATGCGAAACATATGAATTTTATAAGAAATTGGTTTATATATTAATTTATTGATTAATTAACCTAACTAATCCTACTTAGTTTAATTAACCAAATTCATAATTACCTTTCATCCCTAAAATATATGCTTGCACATGCACAAACAGTAAACCCATAGCCGCCAACACCTTCTCTCCTCCTTCTCTCAAGCTATACTCCACGAAACAATGTGTTGTCTTTGCCAACACGTCACACCACGCGAGCTCTTCGCCATAGACTCAACGAAATAAAGGTCAATTAGTCCTATTGAAATGTCACCTTGGGCTATCGTGTGCGAACTCAAAATGTCGCGGCATTCTTCTATGGTGGGTCGAAGCTCTAATGGAAGGTGCAGGAAGGTGCCAGGTACCAGGAGAAAGTCGTCTGCATCCTCATTTTCACCTAACTCATCCTAGTTTTCCACTTGGGAATCTCAAGTGGTTGTAGTTACCACTTGGCTTCTTATGTTCAACATTTACTAGCTGTCAATTCATTCATCTTAAAATGAATGCTTCGACGCCTTACTTCATCCCTTCCCAATAAAATGTCTACCTTGTATCATGGTACAATTTGTTGTCACTGTGATATATAGTCAATTTCGAATGAGAGCACTCAACCCATCGACATTAGGAACTAAAATATCTCCTCTATGCAGAGTCAACCGTTTCGATCGACTTCGCACTATATCACCTCTATAAACTCTACTTGTTCCTCTTACATAGCCATGACCTCTGCTAGTCTAGCTTCACACCTTTGACTAGTACCGATCCGCTAAATTAAAGTAGGTCTGATAATCAAACCAGCCATCATTTTGGCACTAGCTCACATGGAGTTAACCCATTGACATTGGGAACAACAACAACTCCTCCATCCAGAGTTAACCATCTTACTCAAGTCTGCACTATATTGCCTTTATAGACACTTCTTATTCCTCTAACTTAGCCATGAACTCTACTAGTCTAGCTTTTCCACCTGGGAATCTCTTGGCTTCTAATTTTCATCAATTACTAACTAATAATTCATTCGTCTTGAAATGCATGCTCCAAGGCCCTTCTTTATCCCTTCCGGATAAAATATCTACCTTATATCATGATACATTTTATTATCATCATGATATATAGTCAATCTCTAATGAGAGTACTTAAACCCATCAACATTGGGAAAACCAATATCTCCTCCATATAGAGTCAACCGTCTCGGTCGAGTCTGCACCGTATCACCTCTACAAACAGTACTTATTTGTCTAACTTAGCAATGACCTCTTCTAGTCTAGCTTCACGCCTCTGACTAGGGTTAATCCACTAAATCGAAGTAGGTCTAATAATCAAACTAGCTATCATCTTGGCACTAGCTCACATCGAGTTCTGAAGTCATAACTAATGATAAACTCGAGCAATGTCCACTCAAGGAATATCGCTCCTAAACTATTATATCTCCCATTCAAAGCATTAAAGACTACATTTTCCTTACAAGCATATAGAAAATGTCAAAGTGGTAGGAGGCCAAGAACTCTAACCGTCGCTGTTGGCAAAGGTTAAGGTCCTTTTGGAGAAGAGATACTTCAATGATGTGGTATCAACGAGCAAATTGAATCCATCTCCTAACAAATAGAGACTTCAAATCTCCAACGTGAACATTATCGCCGCTAACTCCAAATCAAAAGTCAGATACTTTCTTTCATATGGTTTCAGTTGTTGACTAACATATGCGACAGCCTGACCTTTCGGTATCAATGCCGCACCATGTACCACAAGTTTGTGTGTGCGCTGTCAACTCCTCCTTCCCAATCGGAATAAGTAACATTGGTGCACTTATCAACCTCTCTGCCAGACTCACTAATGCATGTTTGCACCTTGATCTCAAATAAAAGTCTGATGCTCCCTCATTAGATCGGTTAACAGTGCTTCTATCTTTGAGAAGTCCTTAGTAAAAATATATAGCATCTTGCCAATCCAAGGAAACTTCTAATCTGTAGCACACTTGGGTATATTCAAATCCTGGACCGCCATAACCTTAGTAGGATCTACAACAATATCCTATTCCGAAACAACGTGACCCAAAAATCTCACTTTCCTCCTCCAGAAGTGAAACTTCTAAAATATCATCATTAATCGGTGTTTTTTTAAACCTTTAATACAATCATCAACCATGCCTTCTTTTTTTTATCCATGAGTAGACAAAAGTATTATCAACAAGCACAAACACGAACTTACTAAAGTGATCCCTCAAAACATGGTCCAAGAAATCAACAGAGCATGCCTGCATATTAGCTAGCCTTATGGCATAACAAACCATTCAAAAATCAAAGCAGCGTATGAAATGGTGTGTTCGGCATACTCTCTCTAAATACGCTCAGTGGATGAAACCCCGTCACAAGGTTCAACTAAGAGAACATCTTTGCACTATAGAGATGATTGAGCGAGCCATTAATAAACGAAATTGGATATTTGTTCGTCATCCCATTTAGAACATGGTAATCAATATACAATCTCAAAGAGCCATCTGCCTTAGTGGCAAACACTACAGGTACATCTCACTCTAATGTACTCCTATGGATAGACCCTCTCCTTAGTAGGTCATCCGCTCGCACCTTTAGTTTCCTCTTCTCTTTGGGTGTCATATGCCTTAAAGGATAACTACTGGTTTAGCATCTCTGACCAGATCGATACGGAACTCTATCTCTATATAGTGATAATCCGGTCACCACATCGAACATGTGTGAACACTCTCTAACTATAGGCACATATGATAACTCATCATGTGGTATATCGAGCGTACATAAGAAGCTAACCATCATCTCATCATCAGTTGGGCAGTCGAACACTACCTTCCACTCATCATCATTCCCTATTATCCCCAATGGCTTCTCACAATCCACCACTATTCCATATCTCTTCAATCAGCCAATTCCCAGACTATAATACCAAACCCAGTTGAACCCAAATAAATCAAAAACAAGCAAACAAACATCTGTGACCTGATAAGACAAAGTCTCGATAAACCATGTATATGCTGGCTGGGTCCCAACAAGGTTTGTTATAGTTTAAAGGTCGGTTAACTATCTCAGGTCTCAATCCCAATCCATTTATCAAATCACTCGATATGAAGGAACGTGAAACCCCAATATCAAATAAAACATGTGCATAACACCATAAATGGAAAACATGCCCTAGATAATAACGTCATCTCCTTTGTCTTTCGTCGATGGAGAACTCGACAAAATCGAAATGGAATTCAATGCATACACTTCCATTATCTACCCTACTTAGCTTGTTTGGAAAAATCCTTTAATGCTATTGTAAGCTCTCATATCATAAAGCCTTTTCCATCAACTTCTCGAAGCTTTCATCAATAAAACCAATCAATCAATTCCCAAAATGGTTAAATCAAACCAATGATAAACTTTCATTCTTTTTGAGTGGAATGTCAAAGAAAGATAGACCTTAATTTGACAGCACATCGAGTTTAGCCACTTACTCCAACAAAGACATATCGCCTTAGTTCGAGTCAACAAACTTCCTAAACAACATCGACCTCTAAGAAGTTGAGATAAATTTATCTTTGATGCGAACTATGAACTGATCCCAAGTAAAATGATCCTTGTTAATCAAAGCTATAAAGGCACTCTATCAGCTCATTGTTCATCCCTGGAGTCATCTAGAGGTCAACTTCTACTATATTGCATAATCTAACTAGAAATCATAGAAGATCTTTTCGTATATATCCATCGCGTCTTGCACCTCGATAGCCGACTTTATTCTAAGGAATGGTCTGCCTCCTAGACTCTGTCTTTATACAGCTTAGAAAAGTTAACTCTATGTGTTTGCACTTAGGACCCATAATTATTTGGAGCAACTTGGGCGTTCCAAATAATATTTTGCACCATCTTAGTGAACATATTCTATAAATTAGGGTTAGTGGCCCCTGATCCTGCCCACTCCTCTACTCTAGAGATGGAAACAATAACAACATTTCTTGTATGCCGGATCATCCTTAATCTGCAATAAAGACGATTAGTCACTTATAAAGAAAACTACATCAATAGTACTCATGTGTGCAAGGCAACTTATATATAATATAAATTACATGTAGTTTGAAAACCAAAATATATAACAAATACGCAATCTCTCGTATATTACTCTCGATCAAGTCTAAGACTACAAGTCTTACCCTATTATACAGAACCACAATATTAACTCAGGTTAATTAATCTCGTAACCAAAGCTCTGATACCCAATGCGACAACCGCCTCACACCTCTAATCCTCATATAACCAGATAATGCGCTAGTAGAGCAGCCAGTCAATGTACGAAGATTATCAAGGGAAAGAAAAGAAATAGAAGAGAAATAGAAGAGAAGAAAAGAGAGAAAGAAAACAACATACAATCTAGAACCTATCGTATATCTCATAGCGCATCAAATAAAATATAATAGTCATCGTAGATATAAAATATGCGAGATGGTAATAATTACATGGATGATAGAATCATAGTACACAGGTTCATATAGTTATACAAAACATAATAGAGCTTATACAATGATAAATAAACCCAACCGATAAACAGCCTCTAGTAAATATAAGTCAACCATTGTTAAGGCTTCACAGTGTCACACATTGAAATATGCAATAACAAGCCAAAATATAAGTATAAGAATGTGTCACCTCCTGCTAGTCGATCTGCAGAACTTCATGTATCGTTTACACCTACTTTCTAGTCTACTCATTTAAGAGTACCCTAGGTAATAAGAAGCAAAGCATAAAATCTGAAGTCAGACAACAGTCTAGTGTGAGCAATAAATAATCCCAAAATACTATAAAAGTCAATATAGTATATGAAATAGAGGGTATATAGAATCACATCTAACAAATCCCTGCATCTAAAGAGTTATCACATAACATAGCATATATGCTACTCTATATCATAGTTATTGTGGATGTACCACACATCAAAGTACTAATAGGTGTCTAGATATCTACATTGATAATATCCATATCGTGTGACATTCCTAAAATGATAAACAAGCAAATATAACAACCATCATCCATCCTCACATCACTCACTCGGTGCATTGGATATATGATACTCGTATGACACCTCTATAGAGTCAAGGACTATTCATCGTCCAAGTTTCTTGGTACTTGAATTCATGCCACTCATTAGGATAAGAATTGGACCGCATACCCCATAACAGTCCAAGGTAAACGAATTGAAACATCGTGTGATCTAGGGCATACTCCATAACCCATATGAAGTATCCAAGGCATAATCCATAACCCAATGGATATCATCTCACATACCCTTCTTTTACGAGTACACATCGAAGCCTAATAATATCAATGATCCCTTTGCAACATCATCTGAAGTAGAGCTTATCCCGTAACTGTCCTCAAAGCTCCTGTCTAAAGCCGTCACGGTTGGGAACTACTCTAGACAACCATTGTTGGTCATAGAATGTCCTCATGCGTCCTATAACCTTCCTTCATAGTCCTTTTCATCTGACTACTTTGCATCTCGAGGTGTATCTACCCATTATTGAAGCCATCACTTTCCATAGTAGAGTCATCATCGTCGATTCATGAAGTCATCGCATAGAAGCATCACATCTTCCCTTAACCGCCAACACTACTCGCCAAAAGCCATAACATCAAAATCGAACATCGAAAGAATGAATGAAACATTGTATCGTGCTCCTCGAAGACTCTTCATCGTCTACATCAAAATTGGCCAAACCGGCCATCATTAATAGTGGTAGATATCAAACACTCCAGAGTAGTCATAACGACCACTTTGGTCATATAGTTAGCCAAAATAGCTAGGTACAACCAAAGTGAAAATGTTCGGCATCTGTTATAAAGTCTGAAGCGCATATCCAGGTCCATCGTCTTTAATCTTCAAATCACTTAGTATGCCACCCAATACTCTTCCAGATACTTGTCCCATCCATTCAAGTTTTCATCATTTGCATGCTCAATCAATATGCATAAAACTCTACCACATCGTTTGAGTTCTCACCATATATGCATTTAGTCGATATGCACTAAACTTTATCTAATGGGATTTTCCTAACACTATATTGCCTACGATTGGAATTTTTAGCCAAACTAAGAAAACAAGCATACATGCAACCAAAAAGCATAAAAATATCCACAATAACCTAACTACATTTATAATTACACATATGAAATGCATGCAATACATCTAAAGCAACAAATGCGGGATTAATATCAAAAATAGCCTAAGTCTAGTGATATCATCAAAATAATGCATTAATAGGAAAATTGTGATATCTGATTTAAAACCAATTTGGAAACTCTTTTAATTCTTTTATAAAATAAGATGTAGGTTTAAATATAGTAAAAACCACGTTTTAAAGTTAGAAATCATCTCAAAACATTATTTTAATATTATACTAACAATATAGCATGTTGAGATAAAATATCACTCACCTCAACAAAAGCTGACCAAACTAATGGCAAGTCATAGAGCTCCCATCATGAGCGCAATGCAAGAAACCGCATTCAAAACGGACCTCATATGCAAAAATATGAATTTTATAAGTAATCGATTTATATATTAATTTATTGGTTAATTAATCTAACTAATCCTCACTTAACTTAATTAAACAAATTCATACTTCCCTAAAATATATTCAGGTGCACATGTAAATAGTAAACCCATGGCCACCAACACTTTCACTCTTCCTTCTCTCGATTTACACTCCATGAAATAAAGTATCGTCTTTGCCAACGGATCACACTATGAGAGCTCTTCACCATGGACTCAACAAAATGAAGCTTGGTTGTTCCTAAGTAAATGTGACCAGGGGCTTTCGTCTGCAAACTCAAAATGTCACATTCTTCTATGGTGGGTCGGAGCTCTAACGGAGGTGTAGGAAGGTGCTAGGTGCCAAGTGAAACTCGTCCGTGTCTTCCATTTCACCTAACTCACCGTCATTTTCCAATCAAGCCTTATACTCTAGTTTGACCACTACACATCAATTTTATCCAAGTGTAGTCACAAGCTTCAATCTTCATAAGGATGCGAAGCTCTCCTCGCCACGATCTCAACGAATCTGGTATAGTAATTTACCATTAAACGGATCTCCCGATTTTGATTTCCGAGTTGTTTAAAGGAGGCGACCATGTTTCTTTGTTTACTGTAATGGAACAGTAAAGTGAGCATGAGAGAGGGTTAGGTGAGGGTTTAGGTGATTATTTATATTAACATAATATTATTATTTATTTGATTTCTCAAATAAACCGTCGTACATTTCGAGCTCATACAATTACACGACGTGTTCGATTGCAACGAAACTCATCGGCGTACATCAATCTCATTTTTTTGGTTCCAATAGTATAAATTTAATTCCTATCCGAGACGGAGCTCCATGATGATCATTTCGTGCATTTCGAGATCATTTTGGCCATTGAATCATCAGATCTCCAAATATGGCGATGCTTATACTCATTTAATTCGCAACGTCGATTCGAACTCAATGAAAATGGTCATTAGTCCTGATTAAATCATATACAAAAATGCATTTTAGGACCTTCAAATAAATTACAATTCAATATTTAAACCAATTATTTAAATATTCTATTGTTAAAAATACGGGTCATTACAATAATCAAATACTCTACTCTAATTAGCTACTAGCCTAGCCTGAAGGATGATGCAAGTCAAAAGGTTATTTCTAATATAAAGGCTTGAATTGATTGTGGGCCTTGGGCTAATTTTCAAAATCTATTTTGAAAATTTAACTTATGTTTCAAATTTAATAGTTAGTTTAACATATAAATGGTATTTCATAAATATTATAAAATATTTTTAGAATTATTTCTTGTAAATTAATAAATTATTTTTGAAATTTTATATTAATTAACTAGATTAATAAAATAAACAATTAATTAAATTAAAACATATATGTTGATATAAGTATTTTTATCATAAATATTTAAGGTAAATAATAATAAAATTTTCAAAATTAACTTTACTTTAATTAAAATTATTTTAATTAATTAAATAAATTAAATGTTAATTGATAAATCATATACATGTATAATGATATTTAATTAAAATGTTTATAAAAAATAAAAAGTAAATTAACTAAAGTGTGGATTAATTAGATTAAATATGGGTTAATTAATAGAACAAAAATAAATTAAATATGATTTAAACAAATAAAGTTGAACTATAGGAAACCAAATTAGGATTAAGGAATAAATGCATAAGTATGGTACATATGCGGTTATTTCAAATGTGTTTGACACTTGAATCGCGAGGCTATTTTATAAGAAAAACATTATCTCATAAATCGATATCACTTAAATTAATATATAAAAGAATATAAATCTTTAATGCAAATGTTGTCCTCCATCATTTATATATTATAGATTACTTGCATACTCTTCCTTTGTTGAACTTGTTGGATCATAGGTTTTGATTGCTGACATGAAACAACAATTCACGAATCTACGACTACGATAACATCCAGACTCAACGACTCAAAGTATGGTTCATATAGTTATATATTTATCAAGAGTCATCGAATATGTATATAGAGCCTAGTTTAGCGCTTTGTTGAAATCTTTCCTCAAGAATCATCATTCACATTCAAATAAACTTGCATGCATATTTTAATCAAAATCAAGTTTTCAAAAATGCATGGAGCGGGGTTCGAACCCGATTCACTAGTTTGGAAGACAAGTACTCCAACCAAATGAGCTATTGTAGTTTTTGCTTAACAATAGAATTCAGTCGGCTGAATCTGTGAATTTTAAAATATATGTGCATATTTTTAAATTCAGTGGACTGAATGACCTAAGTCAGTCGACTGAATTCTGCAACTGTCGTTTTTTATGAAAAGACACCACTTTTCTAAATAATTGTCTTCCTCCCTAAGGGTTGCAACCGTTGTTATTCGTAGAGATCTCTTCACCAGCAGTTGCAACTCCTTAACTACCATATATATGCATGAATTTCAAGATCAAATCACTTCACTTGCTTACTTATACTTGAATCATATTTTCTGAATTAACTACTCTCTTGAATTCATACATTCATTGCTTACGTATTCATTTCCATATTTTTCAAGAAGTTTGAAACTCCCTAATCTTCATATACACACACCTGTACACATCATATGTGAGGAAAATATTACAAGAAGGGTGTACTACAAGTGACAAATCCGTGTTATTAGAACACACAAGGTCAAAACAATCTTTTGTATTTATTGAAGTCCTGTTCTGCTGCTCAGGCGTGTGAAGTCCTCTTCGGCTGCTGAGGTGAAATCCTGTTCTGCTGCTCAGGTCCCTTTTCGGTTGCTCAGGGGTTATATAGACCTGTTCCTCTGGGTTAAGTGAGGGTTGTTGTTTTAGTGAAATTCCAGAAGGAGTCTAGGATTGGACGTAGGACGGAGCTCCGAACCAGTATAAAAATCTCTGGTGTTATTTATTATTATACTGCATTTATATTCTGCACCATTAACTATATAGCTATCATCATTTTTATTATACTTCATTTATATTCTGCACTGTTAACTGTATAGCTATCATCATTATACTCTGTATTATCATATATCCATATTATACGATCCATAGCACACTTTTGGAACTTTCTTAAAATCGGAATCCTAAGGCATGCGAGTCCTAATGCTACTTAAGAGAGTTAAAGGACTTAACTCTTTGGGTTTTGAGAAAAATAAAAAATCTAGTAGTGGCTTAATAGTAAAAGTGAAATAAATATATTTAACCTTACTAATAATATAAGAACATTTGCTATGTATAAATATCTTAATCTTCTTAAATTAAATTTACAGAAAATGTCCATACCAAAGTTATCTTCAAAAAATAACAGGCATACTAGAACTAATTACATTAATTAGCTAAGAGTAATCAAAGTAGCATTAATATATAAACGCTTATGGTCATTAATATAGGAACCCCCAAACAAAGGCCCATTGAAATTATGGATTTTGAGTTACTGGTTTCTTATAACAAATAGATAGCAGATCTTGAAATAGCCCAAGTTTATGTGCTTCTTACTTTAGACAAACCATTGCAAAGACACCATGAAATGATCAACCATCAAACATGTCATCAAAGCTTTGTTTAGGGAGAAATCTCATGCCACATAAGGTATGAGATTACTAAGAAACTGTTCAATACGAAGATGACAAAAGGCACTCGTATATGAGAATATGTCTTATTGATAAAAAGCTATATTGACAAACTTTCACAGCTGGATGTTACTATAAACAATGAGCTACAAGTAGAACCGATCTTAGGGTCAATTGCTCTAAAGTTTGATACATACTTATTGAACTAAAATATGAACCAGTTTAATGCGAGCCTCATGGAGTTTCTAAATATGTTGTGA
This sequence comes from Allium cepa, assembly GCA_030765085.1. Classification (NCBI taxonomy): domain Eukaryota; kingdom Viridiplantae; phylum Streptophyta; class Magnoliopsida; order Asparagales; family Amaryllidaceae; genus Allium; species Allium cepa. Next base: position 876,008,374 of record CM060932.1, on the reverse strand, counting down.
TTAGCCAAGTCCTCATCCAATATTCAAGGCATATTGTTCCCTACAAAGGAAAATGCATCTCCTTTGAATGATTCATAGAAGAAAAAGCAAGTTAAGAAAAAGAGTAAGAAAAGTGCTCCTCACGATAAGGGTGAATGTCACTTTGTCACGAGAAGGGCAAAGAAAATAAAATTTTCCAAACTACCTAAAACTTTCAAAGAGAAGAAAGATATTAGTTTTAGCACTCCTACAAGGACTTAGGAATGGATGGCATATGGCGAATGGCGAAACAAGGCTTCAAGTTATTTATGGATCTCTAGTAGATGCAACTGTGGTTGGAGACTATTATTTAGCTTTGCCGAGTGGATCTGATTTAATTTTAAATAATTGCTATTATGTTAAAAACTTTATTTGTGAAATAATTTCTATGTCAAGATTATCTGAGGCTATATATATTTTTCATTATGGTAAAGTGTTATGAACATTTTGTTTTACTGCTATAAAATCTGCAATGATGATTTAGATAATGGTTTTTGTGTACTTAATTCTAATCATATCTATGTCATTAATAATTCTTTTAATGTTGAAACCAATAATAATTACCTATAGAATTGTAGGCTAGGTCATATAAGTGACAAACGACTGCATAAATGGAAAACCAAAGATTTTCTACCTTTATTTTATTCTAATTCATTTAATATTTGTGAGTCATATCTAAAATAAAAAATGACCAAGAATCCCTTCAATGAGAGCGACGTTAGAGTTGATGAACTCTTGGGTCTCGTACATACTGATGTATGTGACTCAATGCTTATAATTATCAAAGATAATTCTTCTTACTTTGTAAATTTTATCGATGATTTCTCAAGACTAGGATATGTAAATACAATGTTTATTAGAAATTTAAAGAGCATAACAATGAAATTGAAAATCAAAGGGACTATAAGATTAAAGTACTTTGATCTGATTTAGGAGGTGAGTATGTTGGACAAGACCTCCAACATCATTTAAAGGATAATGGGATTATCTCTTAAGTTACTCCACCTTATACTCTGCAATACCATGGTGTCTCGAAAATAAGGAATCTAATAGATATGGTTTGTTCCATGATAAGTAATGCTAGGTTACCTGTTTCTTATTAGGGATATGAACTAGAAACCACAATTCATGTGTTGAATATGACACTTACTAAATTTATGCTGAAGACGTCATATGAAATGTGACATAAGATGAAACCTTAGCTTAATTATTTAAAGGTATAGGGTTTTCTAGCATACGCTAAGAACATCGACCTAACAAATTGTGGCAGGATCGACCCTATGTAAATTTATAGAGTATCCTAAGAACTCTAGGGGATATATTTTCTATAGCATTGAGGAACAAAAAGTTATAATCTCTGTGCATGTTCTCTGTTTAGAAAATGAATTTCTTATGAAAGAAATTAACAATGAAGTCGTAGACCTGGATGAGGTTCAAGAAATTAATGCATAGGCTAAATCAATAGATGAATCAAATTCACTAGTATACGAACAAGCTACCTATTAAAAAATCTAATAGGGTATCTAACGCACCAAAAAGGTATTGTGTTTTTTTTCATGGATGACAAGAATAAGGATTGAATTTTAGAAGACAATTATCCTTTCTTATACTAATAAGCATTGCGGAGTAAGGACTCTAGACATTGGCTTAAAGCCATGAAATCCTAGGTGGATTTGATGTATGAAACAAAGTATGGACTTTGATTGACATACCTGAAGAGGTAAAACCCATTTTCTATAAATGGATTTTAAAAAAAGCTAAATGTAGATGGACAGATAGAGACCTATAACGCAAGACTAGTTGCAAAAAGATTTCATCAAAGTCAATTTGATTATAACAAATCATTTTCACACATAGCCATGCTTAAGTCCATTCGGATAATGCTCGCCATTACCACATTCTATGAATATGAAATAGGGTAAATGGACTTAAAAACAACAATTCTGAAGATGATTTAGAATAAACTATTTACACTTCGCAACCTGAGGGTTTTGAGGTCAGTAAGAGCGAGGGAAGGCTTGCAAATTATTAAGATCAATCAATGGTATTAAACAAGCTTCAAATTTTTTTGGAATAAGTGTTTTGAATAAAGTATTTGGTTTTCATCAAAAGCAGAGGAAGAGTGTGTGTATCGAAAAGAATAAGGAAGTGTTATATTATTCTTAGTCTTATATGCCGATGATTTACTACTGATTGCCAATAATATTGAGTTGTTGCAATCATTGAAAGCATGGTTATCTAAGAGCTTCTCCATAAAGGATTTAAGAGAAGCAGCTTATATACTTGGAATTAAAGATAGATCCAAAAGATTGCTCGAACTGTCCCAATCCCTATACGCAAATACCATACTAAAAAGTTTAATACAGAAATTCCAAATGCAGAATTGTTTCGATGCAAACTGGGATCGCTTTCCTAATAAGGACGGTCATCATAGTGATGAAGTGAAGGAGAGTATAAAGAGAATACCATATGCATCAACAATCTGTTCTATAATGTACATTATGCTATATACCATATCGAATGAGGCTTATGCACTAAGATGCGTAAGCCAATACCAACTTAATCAGTTTGAGAAGCATTGGACAACTACAAAATACATACATAAGTATTTGAAAAATACTAAAGACTTATTCCTTAAATAAAATGAAGACCTGCTTATGAAGGGGCATATAGATTCTATCTTTCAATGTGATGTGGATGATAGTGAGTCTGCATCTAGTTATGTTTTTAGTCTGAATGGTGGGGCCATTAGCTGGAAAATTTTCGAGCAAGAAATAGTTGATTATTCAATAATGGAGGGTGAATACATTATCCTTAGTGAAGCAGCAAAAAAACCACTATGGATGTGCACATTTATGGCTGAGCTACGAGTGATTCTAAATATTGAGAATCCAAAGAAATTTTTATGTGACAATAATGCTAGGATGTAGATCACAAAGGAACCAAGAGCTCACAATAATTCAAGGCACATTCTTCATAAGTTCCACCTTATTAGAGAGTTCGCTGCTAATAAAGAAGTTGTTATTGATAGAGTCGATTTCAAGGACAACATAGCGGATCCATTTACAAAGGGATTAGCCCAGTATATTCTTAGCAAACTGATCGAAGGGATGGGATTAAGATTCCATAATTGGTCCTAGGTGCAAGTGGGAGAAAGATAGAGTTAGAGTTATTCCCTATGGGCAATTTTATAATTTATTGTAAATTATTAACCGTGTAATAAAATCTCGTTGGGAATAAAAGATGTTTTTACTTCTGTTATAAACTTGTCATGCTATGTTATGTTAATTAATTATCTAACTTAAGTATATTACTATAAAATTCTTAAATGATATTTTTCGTGATAGTAAGTATGAAATGTTATGATTATAATAATTTTATCATGTTAAAAATAAAAAAATATTTCAAATATTCTTAGTTAAAATGTTTTGAGACAAGATAACAATACATCCGTTGAGAATAGAGTACACAATGTTGTCCAAATATAGGGAATGGTGAAAGTGCAGGGAAGGATCATAATATGGAATATAATTTAAGTTACCTACCAGTGCGAAATATGAGTATAAAAGGTAAATAGTAAAGTAAATGACATTAGGAATTTTTATACTAGTTCGAACTCCCGTTCTACGTCCAATCTCAGACTCCTTCTGGAATTTAACTATCAATCCTCTCTTAACCTGGAGGAATAGTTATTACACTACGTCAGCAACTGAACAGGACTTATACCGCCTAGACGACTGAATAAGACTTCTAACACCTGAGCAAACAAATAGGATTTCCAATACAAATTGTAAAGTTATTTCTGACTGAATATGCTCTTGAATAGCACTGATAAGTCAATAACGTACACCCTCCCTATAATCGTCTCCTTTATGGTATACCGTGTGATTCGTGAATGTAGAAAGTTTATTAAATCACTAATGAATTTGTGCTTGAATGAGCAAGTAATTTAAATTAAATATTGATTGCAAATGGTAAGATAGTTTAGACAATAAGAATGAGAATTTAGATCAAAAATTGGTGATTAAAACAATTGATTTCATGGCTATATTTAGTGTTTAAGAGTTGCAATTGTTCACGAAAGGTCGCCATGGAAGAATATGGAAGCAACTCTTAAATCAAGAGTTGTATCTCTTTGCTGAAACGAAGTATTTCTTCAAAATATAGCAATTATAAAGATTCAGTTGACGAATCGATTGAAAATCGATGCAGCAAGAAAACAGTGCAAAAAATATGTAATTCAGTGAACTGAAATGTATGATTCAATCGACTGAATATTCAAATAAAGTTGTGTATATACACAGAATTCAGTCAACTGAATGACCATGTTTAATCGGTTGAATTCCATTGACGAATAAAAATTGCCTTAGCTCATTTGGTTAGAGAACTTGCTTTCTAAACTCGTGACCTGGGTTTGAGTCTTGCTCCATGCATTTAACTTTATTTTTCATTCAAAATATGATCAAACTAATGACCCAAATTCAAATCTTGCTTCATATATTATTATTATTATTTTAAAAACTTTTATTGCTTTTATAAAATGTTTCGAATATGTCTGTATATGTGTGTATAGCACTTTGAGAAGATTTTAACATCTGTAAACTCTAGACATGATACTTTATGACTAATAATACTTTGTTTGCCACCTTCATCTTGTCTCTATCATGTATATCTCTTCTTGTATCTCCAAATGCATATTCTATCCTCTTTTGTACTGTGCATCTTCATGTTGAACTTATTTGTTTGTCTCTTTTTGATACTCACGTACCTGCAAGTTAGATTAGAGGTACTTTGGCATAATTGTATAGTTGTTGTTATTAAAATCCAACAACAGAGGTTCTAACATTCTCAATTTTTGATGACGACGACTATACAATTTTAAAAATATTCATTCTATATAAAATAATGTTAATATGTTTAAAGCTCCTTCTAAGTATAACATCTCCCCCTAAGTATAATATCTCCCTCTATCAATATGCATATGAAGTTCTCCCCTTTTGTAATTATAAAAAAGAATGAGAGAATATAATAAATTTTATAAAATATCTTGTAAATAGCAGGATAAACCCAATATTAATTATGGAGAAAATAAATTAAATTTACCGTATTTGCTGAAGTCCGTATTTCATTGTAAGCACATAGTTTTATTAAATGTACGGAACATCCTTTAAAATTCCAAAATCCTTCATTTTCCTTTTGCTTCTCCAAGTACCTGTAATAAATAATAATCAATTTTGGTACCCACATACTATGTTAGGGTCCGAGGGGTCATGTCTTGGAAAACCATATTCATTTGGATGTGGTTGAACCTTTATAAATATAATTTTCATTATTAAAAATCATCGAAATAATCATCAATTTCTCTATTTTTCCAATTAACAGGAACCCAAATACTTAGACAACTTTTATTCATATTTCTCGTCAATGATTTTGTACTTCTAGAGATATTATAAACATTATTGGTCATAGCATTATTTGAATTTCTATAAAAATTTGATATAGACTATACTTGAAATCTAGTACTAGCACTAACATTTTTACTACACATGAAAGCGTATCTAGTGTTATTTCTACGATCAGTTTTATTATATCCTAAACCACTTTTACCATGTAAATGTCTAAAACTAGATAAAATCATGTCTAAATCATTTTGACCTTTATAAAACTTTACAAATTCATTTTTGTGTTTTTCAAATTTAGTTTTAAAGTCGCAATTGTTATTTTCAAAAGAAATATTATTTTTCAAAATATCAATCTTCTCATTTAATTTAGAATTCTCATTTTCTAACGTAAATTTCTCATTTTTGAGAAGAAAATTTTGAGATTCTGAATTGTCTAAAGAGGATTGTAATAAATCATTTTGTCTTTTCAAATCAAAAATTTCTTTTGAAAAGTTTTCTCTCTCTTTATCAAATAAGGTGTTTTGTTCATCTAGAAAATCTTTAACGGTTATAAAATTATTTTTTAAACACCAAATTGATTTTCTAAATTTAATTTCTCACTTTTCAATTTCTCATTTTCAAGTTCGACAGATTTCATATTTTCTAAAATAATAAAATTAAGCTTTGAGATCTTATCGTTTATACTAACTAATTCATTATTATCTTTTACTGAAATTTGTAAACCTTTTTAAAGTCCTCATTAGTGGCTTTGATAGGGATTTTGCTTGTTATATTTTGATTGGATCTTTTTATGGCCATTAATCTATGATGTTATGACGATTAATAGAATTCCAGGCTCTAATACCAAATGAAAGTGCTGGAAAGGATCGTAATATAGAATATAATCTGAGTTATCTACTAGTGTCGAATATGGGTATAAAAAGTAAACAGTAGAGTAGATACATCAGAGATCTTTATACTGGTTCGAACTTCCGTTCTACTTCCAGTCCCATACTCCTTCTAGAATTTAACTATCAACCCTCTCTTAACCTGGAGGAATAGGTATTACACTGCCTAAACAACCGAACAGGACTTCTACCGCCTAGACGACTGAATATGACTTCTAACGCCTGAGCAACTGAATAGGACTTCCAACAAACTGTAAAGTTGTTTCTGACAGAATATGCTCTTGAATAGCACTGATAAGTCAATAACATACACCCTTCCTATAATCTTCTCCTTTATGGTATACCGTGTAATTCGTGAAGATAAAAAGTTTATTAAATCACTAATGAATTTGTGCTTGAAAGAGAAAGTGATTTGAATGAAATATTGACTACAAATATATTTTAGACAATAAGAATGATAATCTAGATAAGAAATTGGTGATTAAAACAATTGATTTCATAGCTATATATAGTGTTTAAGATTTGCAATTTTTCATGGAAGGTCGCCATGAAAGAATATGGAAGCAACTCTTGAATCAAGAGTTGTATTTCATGGTTATATATAGTGTTTGAGAGTTGTATCTCTTGAATCAAGATTCAGCCGACTGAATCGATTGAAAATCGATGTAGCAAGAAAATTGTGCAAAAAACATGTAATTCAGTCAACTGAAATGTATGATTCAATCGGCTGAATATTCAAATAAAATTGTGCATATGCGCAGAATTCAGTCGATTGAATGACCTTGTTCAATTGGCTGAATTCTATTGATGAATAAAAATTTCCTTAGCTCATTTGGTTAGAGAACTTGCAAGCGACCTGGGTTTGAGTCTTGCTCCATGTATTTTTGAAAACTTGATTTTTCATTTAAAATACGATCAAACCAATGACCCGAATTCTACTCTTGCTTCATATATTATTATTATTATTTAGAAACTTTTATTGCTTTATAAAATGTTTCGAATGTGTATGTATATGTGTATGTACCATTTTGAGAAGATTTTAACATTTGTAAACTCTAGACATGACACTTTATGACTAATAATACTTTGTTTGTCACCTTTATCTTGTCTCTATCGTGTATATCTCTTTTTATATCTCCATATACATAATTTGATCCTCTTTTGTACTGTGTATCTTTATGTTGAACTTATTTGTTTATCTCTTTTTGATACTCATGTACCTACAAGTTAGCTTAGAGGATCTTTGATATAATTTTATAGTTGTTGTCATTAAAATCCAACAATAAAGGTTCTAACATAGAGTATTACTCATGGCTATTGGTGTAGGAATTGAGCCAGTTCACACTGGACCTAAGGGTGAATTTTAAAAAATTCCTCTATTGGATCTTTAGTTGGCCTATGAATTCTAAATTCATTTAACTTTTCTAGGTTTCTTTTAAATAAAATCACTATTTTATTTTAATTCATAAATAAAGGGAATTTTAAACTTTACATGAATTCAAATATATAATAATGAATGTATAAAATACATTCATGTATGTATAGTGTAAATGCAATATATAAGTAGCGTATATAGTTGACATGTACGTATACAGGAGTTGGGATTTACACCACAAAGGACATATTCACCCTTTATATATGCCTTTATTATTTATAGCTTATTCACTGAATTATATAAAATAATAGTATATACATATGTATAGTTTATTTATATTTACTTATACACAATGTGTTATGAAGTTATTTTACCTAACAATATTTTTACACATATAAAAGGACAATCAATTATGTTAAAGAAAGTAATCAATAAGGAGAGGAAAAGGTGGAGGAGTTGTCTCATTACATTAACTTATCTCTAATGCTATTTCAAAACTATTTGAACATTTAAACATATATATTACTACATATTATGTTTTAAATTAAAATAATATATATACATATGCATGCATGTATGTATATATATATATATATATATATAAACTTTTTGATCTATTACATGTTTTAAGATTAAATTAACAAATTGAAATCAACTTTAACTTAAAGATGGACTCAAAGAGTTTATACAGTTTTACAAAAAAGTCCACTTATGTTTTTTAAATAAAACTACCTTTTAAAAAATATCAATAACAACCAAAAATTGTATTCAAAACAGCAAATATATGAAAATGTATTCAATCTCTAAAGACATTTTAAATAATTTACATATATAGTTAATTTATACTTGAGTATATATTGAGGCACAAAATATGTCAATTAATTAAATTAGTTTCCAATCCAAAATTGTTTGATTATTTGTTTTCCTTTTATAAAATAATAATTTTTGAAACAATGATTAAAATTAAATTGGATAAATTAGGCACATATAAATTTATTGTAAAATGAATTAGATCTAAATATACATACAATATGAACATATGATAAATTCTTTGTACCAAATGTAGGATCAACTTATATTATCATAATAAACATACAATCAATTAATATATGTCAGATCTAAACTTTGGGCGAACATAATGAATTAATGATGAGATTAGATTTAAATTAATTAAATTAGTTAACATATATTAGATCTGAACTTTGGTTCAACATAATGAACAAATAATGAGACAAGACAAAGTATGTATAGAATCTAAACTTCATCAACATGGTGAATATATAATAAGATAAAATTAGAATTATCTAAAGACCAAGCCTGAGATTTGCAACTTGAATGTAGAATAAAATCCTGATTTGATTGAATCAACCTATGGATTTTGCAAGGATCTAGATGTAAACAATACTTTGAATGTTATTGGTTTTATTGAAACTTATTTTAAGGAAATATTTTTCACTGAGGCCATCAAGGGAGAGGAGGAGAGCAAAAGAAAGAAGATAAGATTTTTTGTGAGGAATAAAACAACAAAATAAGAGATACCATCGAAACCTTTCAATTTTCCCTTTTAGAACCTCCCTATTTAGTTCATAACCAAATCAACTAAATCATTTCCCTCTTCTTCACATTTTTGGCAAAAGAAAAGAAATAAAGAGAAAAGGACAAAAATAATTTCATAAATCAGATTTAAGTAAGTCGTAAAGAGAAGTAAAAGACAGAGATTTAATTCCTTCTTTTAATTTTTCCTTTGGATTTTTAAATCGCATTTGAAAGTTCTTTCCTTTTTCATCATGCATATGGGCCTCAAAAGAAATTCCTAAAACAACTTAGCTATTATTCTATTTAAACCTAGTTTAAATATTTATTGATATCGTATGTCAATACGAACGTTTATAACTATTATATACGCACTTTATTAAATAATAATGATATTTAAAAAATAAAATAAAGTTTAGTAATTAATATTTTATAAATATTAATTTATAATTAATTAAATCATGCAGTTTATTCAGAAGTATTCATCATTACGGTTGTGTGACTCAAATATGTAAATTCAGTCAACGATTAATATCGAACAATTCAAAAATTTATGTTCACACGTCACCTTAGCTAGTGGTGTGACATTTCTGATCTTTTTGGAAAAATCTAGTTTTATTTATTATAAGCGGTACAAAATGGTGACAATTACATACACCAATTCTCTTCGTCCAAACTATATCACATTGGACAAATGAAATTTAGTAACGGTTAAAATTCCAGTATCATCTATATTCAACTTTGTCGTCCAAACATAAAATCCGTGGTTTAATAAATATAATTGTTATCAACCGAAGTGATTTGGCCAAAGACTTTGACTGACTTTGATTGACCGTGGTACTTACCTTATATAACCGAGGAGATGAATCTTCTCTTGAATAGTGTTTCACCTCTAATGCTTCCACTCAACCTAACTATTGTAGTTCGATGGATGGCGTTCCATAATTTTAACCATAATCAAAGTGGAACTTCCACATTAAAGATTAATAGTATTTTCAAGTCGAGAAAACTGTATAAATTATTCATATCTACATTTCTTGTTTAACCCTAATTATATTAACCGGTAGATAACCGTCGAATGAGTCATTCCATAGTTATCTAATAACTATCTGTACGTAATCCCTTGGTGCCCCCAACGGCCATGAGTAATGCACTGTGCAATATTTGGAGAGCATTACGTACTCTAGTCTCAACAGATATATCGATATCCTGTCTCAATACATCTTAACTAGGAATATTTCAAATGGTATATTTATTTTTATTTTGATAAATTACTTATGGTTACAATACTTTGTAACTGCTATCACAAAATATACAATTTATGGGTTTTATATTAAATATACTTTTAATTAGATTAACTATTAATATATAACATGTTATATCAAGTATACAACATAAAGAAAACACCTTTTATTTCAAACAGGATTAGTTATCGGATTAGATATATATGCAACAGATTACATAATTTCCCCTAGGGTATACCCCTAACTCTATCAATCTCCCACTTGCACGTAGGGTCTAGGAATCTCATTCTAACTTCTCTAATTGGTTTTCTCAAATCAGTTGGATCGGTCCGTCAATGGATAGGTACGCTATTCTATTTCAATTTTCTACTCGGTCAATCAATCTCCCTAATGCTGACAATTACCTTTATCATGTGGAACAATACGGAGTATGTTCCTCAACATATAATGAGCTCTAGGTTCTGTTATGAACCATTTTGTGACATTGTTATCATATAATAATATTATGGAATTCTTATCATTTGGAATCACCTTCAGCTCAGTTTTAAATTTATGCGTTTATATTTATGTACTTTGTTTTCGTTGTGGTATTGTTCACGGCGATGTAATTACATTTTTCATTGAATCAGCAACAGTCCTTTATTAGGAACATCTCTAACTTAAAGATTCTGTAACAACTCGCCCTGAAATGGACCTAAATTCCAACCTAGAAAAGACCCATCGAAACTTAGACTGCAACATCCTGGAATTTTTTGGTTTTAATTTTAAATATTTAGTTAATTTTAAATATTAAATAATTGGTTTTTAAAATAATATTCAAACATAAAGATTAATTAAATATTGGAATTTTGAGTTAAATATTATTTAAATGGATTAATAGCCTTATTTATTTAATGATCGGGAATTTTCGATCCCGAAAATTCCAGGTTGTTAGGAAAAGAAGAAAAGAGAAAGAAGAAGAAACGGAAAAGAAACACAGATTCTCACATTTGCAGCGGATCAAAATACAATATCAAATAAATAGCGGTTGTACAAAGGAAAACTGTATCTGTCAATTTATATTTATATACATCAGAGTTACAACATTTGTAACATCCCAAAAATTTGTCAATTTAAATTTGGTGACTAATTTAAACTTTATAAATTAATTTGAAAGGTTTCAAAACAAAAAAATATTATTAATATTAAATATTACAAAGATATATGGATGTAAATAAAGATTTGGTAGTTTAAGCTTTAAATAAATGATAATAGAAATTATAAAAAACAAGAATTTGTGTTAAACATAAATAAATAAGGCAAGATAAACCATAAATAAATATATATGGACATTCATGTGTGAATGCAAGACAAAGAAAATAATAACTAAAACAATTTTATAAAAGCAAAGCAAATCAGACAAGGATGTATGTGAATTTGGTGTATGCAAGAAGATAAAAAAATAAATGTATGCAAGGCTAAGAATAAATATCTATAGATAAAACAAAAAATGTACATACAAAATGCAAATAGGATTACATGTAAACTTAAAGGGAAACATAAGCATTTAATGCTATATATTCTCAAGCACAAATCAAAATCATTTCAGCCTCCAAATAAAAACCTCTGGTCAAAGATAGGTGCAAGGAAATATCTGATCAAACAAAAATAAAAAAAGCAAAAAAAAGCTTGCCTTTTCCAGTAAACACCTACCTATACAAAGTCTTCCTTTATATATACATCCATATTAGTATAGTTCGTTCAAACAAAAACATAGCAAAGCCAGGAAGAAAAAGAAGTAAAACATCACTATATTTTCAAACTAAAAAAATCATTCAACTAAATAAAACAGGATTCAAAAGAAGATCAACTGCAGGTTTTCAAAACAAGAAAAAAAAAGTTGTTCTCTATTTCAAATTTGCTTCCAGGTGAGTAAATATATTATTTCGAAGTTTAAATCTGGGTATTAGTTCATGGAACATTGTACTTTGCTGTAAAGAAAAAAAATATAGTTCTGTATGTTTTCTATGATATTAGAGATGTTTATATGACTTGTTCTTCAGTGTTTTTGGTTTCAGAGCGAAGTGAATTAGGAAAAAATCTAATAAATATTCATTCAAACATTTTTAACTTAGAATTTTTAAACAAAATAAGTTGTATAAACTTGAATCATAGCCTAGAATTTGTTTTAAGCTTGATTATGAAGAGTTTGACTCTGTAACCTAAATTTTACAATAAAACAAAATCATATAATGAATTCGAGTATTTTAAATTATCGATTTAATTATATAACTTGAATGAACATACAAAGATAGGATTTTTAAAATTAATATGATGATTTTTAATTAAGTATTCCAAGAGCAGTCCACAGTTGAACAATTTTTTTTTTCCATTTTCTGACGATCGATCCAATATTGGGCGATGAAATTTTGTTTGAAGCTAGTTTATTGATCAATGATTTTGGGAAAATTGTCAAATTTTTTTTCTATTACATGAATTGGTTAGACGAGTTCAATTTAGGGTTATGGTTGAAGTTTTGCAGCGGGTTGGTGTAATGACCCAAAAATTTCGATCCCGAAAATTTCAGATAGTTATGAAAAGTAGAAAGAGAAAGAAGGAGAAGAAGATCAGAAACATCAACGCCTCACATTCACAGCGGACAAAATATAATAACAAATAAATACAGTTTACAAAAGCATTATGTATCTGTTAGTTTCATTTATAATACATCAGAGTTACACATTTATACATACACTGAATATACACAATTATCATGTCACAGATATACAACGATATATAACAGCGGAAATACTCCGTACGTTCCTGCCATCCAGCTCGCCTCATGAGCTCTAGAATGTCCTCACCTGAAAATCTGTAATACTCGGTCTGACCCGAGCATTACACCAAAGTAAAACCCGGGTCAGGCTGGAAACCAGCGTGAGTAACTCATCCAACATGGAATAAAAGCATACAATTTATATAGAACCCGGGTAACTCATATCAATTTACAAATTCACAATTTGTTATAGGCATCACTTATTCCACACGTCCATTTTCTAAGTACCAAAGATTTAGATTTAAAATCGTCTAATTCCTTTAAATCATTTCACTCCAGCCTATAGATTTCACATATCAATCTATAAAAATTCGAAGTGGTTTTGGGTATTTCCTAACACCCGAACCCGGTCTCTTCGAGTCTCATGTCATCCTAACCCAAGTTATCCAAATGAAATACACAACAATTCATATCGGAGATATCAACTCATTCAAAGCATCCAATACCATTCAAACATCCATAAGCAAAGCTTAATCACATACAAATTTAATTTAATTAACCGTGATTGAATTACTAACCTCAACCACTTAGATTTCTTCATTTAACATTAATTAATTTCGAATCAATTAATCAATCATCCCTTCATTATTCATCTTAATTAACCACCCTGGATTAATTATCCTTCAATTACATTCAAGTAATTAACTTTAATTAATTTCACAATATTAATTGTTCTTAACCAAAATCAATAAGCAATCTTAATTACTTCATAAATTAATTAACTATATTAATTACATTAATCCTTGATTTCTTATATTAATTAATTCCTAATAAGTCACTTATTATTGATTAATCAATCTTAATTAATCAGACTTTAATTACATCATTGATTATACACTTAATGATTTCTAATTACATTTCAGTTTATCCTAATCTAAATTAATTACATTAAATAATTAATCATTAATTAAACCACAAATATTAATCACTCTTGATTTATCTCATCCTGTAATTATATACCTTTTTATTTACTTCATTAAATAAATTAATTACTCCTTAATTAACTATCTTAATTAATCCCTTGATTAATTTCACAAAGTAACCATATTTTATTAATTACATTAAGTAATTACCTATCAAACCATCCATTGATTATTCTAAATTAATTAAACTTAATAAATTAACTTAAAACTTAATTAATTAATTCAAACCCTTAATTACTAAATTAATTAACCCAAACATTGACTAATTGAATTAATTAATTATCCATTTTAATTACCTTACTATTTAAATGAATCACAATTCATTAAGCCCTTATTAACTTTAAAATGAAAATATTCTCTTATTCATAATTTAAGTTTAAAACAATTTAAAACCCGAATACTTCGAGTCAGGCAACAATTAACTCAAGAACCAACCAAAACCAAAGCCACCATATCATCAATGCACATCCAATCAATTCAACCATTTAACCAATTATTTAAATTTAACCATTTTAAATTTAAATAAAAATCCTTAAGAGTGAGATTTACTCACCTTTGTTAATATCTGCAATCCACTTCAATATTGCCTTGGCTTCCTCGAACCACGCGCGTGCTCCCAGAAATTGCCACCCTTTCGAAAGAAAACTACTGCGTGTTGCTGCCCAGGTTGTGATTTGATTTCGCCATCGAACAATTAATTTTCGAACGGCTAATATCTCGAATTGGATTGAGAGGAAAGGGGAAAATGAGATTTGATTTCGAACGTAGGAAGACTCGCAATTTCATTTTTAAATATTCGGCCATTAATTCCTTTTTTTTCTTCGATTTCGGTTTGATTTTTATCTAAAAAAACGAAGAGATATTTCCTAATGGAGGCTTCGAGTATAAGCTAGACCGTAATCACGTGACTAGGGTGATTCAATTTGGACTTTGAATTGATTTTATATAATTGAATATTGAAAATATCTCGCGTTGCAACAGTGAAATTTCGAACTCCTAATGAGGCATGCGCCCTGGCGTTCATAATGTTATACCGCTATTTCGGATGCAATGGAAAAGGTTTCGAAGGCTAATTCGATCATATGGAAAAGATAGCTTTTTGGACTCAGTTATTATATTAAATTTCAATATAAACTCAGCGCGTTTATATATCGTACGCTCATCCAACAATTCCAAACACTACGAAAATTGAAATCCGATAATAATGCAATATTACGGATCTAATGGAACTGGTTTCGTCGAAATCCGAGACTGTGCCTCGTAAGGCTATTTTTAAATTCAATTTAAACGATATATTATTAAAATTGAACAAATTACCTTTAAATTAAATTTCAACCATTCTATTATCTTCAATAACAACATTATAAATTTTACAAGCCTTCAAATTATTTTTAACAGGCTTAAAACTCCGGATTCAACATTTTATCCAATTTCAGTTTATTAAATCCAGTAACTTAATTTCTATTAATAAATATATTTGAATTCAATTTAAAAATTAACTTTTTAAATACTTACAACCAATTAAATATTCCAACTTAAATTGTTAAAAATTCCGGGTCGTCACGTTCCTCCCCCCTTAAAAGAATTTCATCCCCGAAATTACTAGTTAGGAAGAATGGTCCAATACCCGTTCACTTTTTTCAAAACCAAACAGTTATATCAACTTGCCATAACATATCTTTTATTAAAGACCCACTATCACTTCAACGAACTTCCCAAAACCTTCCATAGTTTCCCACAACATTATTTACTTCATTTATCCAAATCTAATTTTAATCCAAAGTTAAATTATCAAAACTTCCTCAAAATTTTCTAACTCCCTAAATTTCCGAAATTTTTTGCCAACGTCTCCTTTGCGCGGCTAGCTCGGTACAACTACAAAATGCCTCTACGGGCTCCCAAATTCCAAAAGAAAACAAAAGGCCAAGTGGCTAGATCAAAAACCCAATCTAATGTCACACAGAAATTTAAATACATACCTTTTAGTCGGGCAATTCAAATTATCTCCTAAAATAAAATCCAAATTTCCTTTCCCTTTATAATACCTGCATATCTTACTTAGCAATAATATCCAATCATAGCCTTTTAAAATTATTTCATACATTTCCTTACAGAAGTTTTCATATCTACTTCTATTCAAATTAGTTTCTCCCATTTCCATATGAATTCAATTTATCTTCAATTCTGAATATTTAATTTTATCTTCCATTTATAACTGATTCATATCTTTATTTTAAATTAGTTTCATCCACTAGTTTATTTCAATTTCCAATATGAAATCGTTTTGTCGCTAACAAAATTTTTCTCAAAAAATTTCTAGCTCCCAAAATTTTCGAATTTTTTTGGCAGAGTCTCCTTTGTACGGAGGAGCTTTTGCAATTTGACAAGAGATATAAATATATATACATCGACCCACACGGTCGGAAAAACAAAAACAGTTCATGTTTCCTATTTTTATTGCGTAGGCGTACCTTTATTTAGCATTGTAAGCAAGCGGTTTATTTATTTTAGCAATTAGTGCAACCAAAGCCAGCTAAACGACCATTAGGTACCTGTACTTACTCAATTTAAATATGTAAGTGCCATATATAGAAAATTTATTAGCATTTCACTTACTTCCAATAGCTAAACACATGCATTACATAAGCAACATGCACCAAACGCCTTCCATAAGCGATTTATATGATTTAAAGTTAATTCAATTGCTTCTAACCAATTCATATGCCATTTCATTCAATTTTAATGGTTTACAACTTAATTTCTTACATTCAATTTATTTTTAATCCAATCAAGCTCATATTCAATTCTATTGATCTTAAAACCATTTTATTTAATCTTTATCCACTCATAAAATTTAATTACCTTTGTTTTCGTCAAAGGACAACTATTTTTATGCAAATTCGACGAAATTTGCTTAATAGAGTATCCATTTTAGTTGATGACTACTTTAAATTAATTTCAACTCATTCTATATTTAATTCCATTTCATTTCTAATTTATTTACCAACCATTCATTGCATTTCAATTCATCTCCGCATTGTATTCATTTTAAAAATATTTCATTGAGCTTGACGCCCTTCGATGCTTATATTAATATCCATTTCCAAATAAATTTAACCCAAATCTTTATTTAATGGTCTACTATTCTCACTCGAAACCAAGCTTTTATTTAAGTAATTTTAATTCAAATTAATTCGCCTCATAACTTAAGTCCATTCCGATAACCCAATTCCACTTAAAACTTTGATTTAGTTTCTATTCAATCAGACTTCATCCATTTATTATTTAATTCAATTAACCCATTTATTCATCCCATTTTAAATTTTTAATTCATCTACTTAATTAATTTTCGAATTTATTTTATTAATACAAATCCATTCTCAATTTATTTCTACTCACCTGGGTTTTGTTTGCAACTCAAACCATTTCCATTATAATTCACTTTCATTTCATTCGACAACACTTTCCTTATATCTAATTTACTTGCAAATTTCGTTAAATATTATTCATATCACACTTGAATTTTATTTGTAATTCAAACCATCACTATTTCGATCCAACTCTATTATATTTTTTACAACATCTCCACTTATTTAATTCATTAGCAAATCCAAGTCGAATTCTATTTATAATTCGAGTTCATTTCCAAATTCCATTATTAACTTACAATCCATTTATTTAGCCGAGTTAAATTTTACTAACACACTCTATCAAATAATTATTTATCTAATAAGCTTACTTTTAATTTTTAAATCAATATTCGATTTTATTACAAAAAATCACTTCATTAAATTTTTCTAAGTTCAAATTTTATTTTATAATTCCAGTTTGGATTTCCTTTCTCTTTTTTTTAAATTCCAACACTTTTATTTTAAAATTTTAGAAATGCTTTTAAATTCACATAATATTATTGAAATGGCTTTTTATAAAAATACTTCTTATAATTCGATGTCTCAGCCAGTCCATCCTTGTTCTCATAGAAATTCAATCATACGTTGATCAGGCGTAGGACTGAAAATCTATAAGTACTTAGCAGACCCATTTTCAACATCCAATGAAAATACTTGGGAAAATAATTTTATTGAAAATATAGAATACAGTTTTTGAAAATAGAGGAAATATCTTTGGTGAGAATGCTCTGGAAATCATCACTCCCATCCATGGTCGTAGTTACATCCTGGGTCACGTTTCCATCGCAGCAAAAGTCCATGTAACTGTAGGCACTCCGCGCCCCTCGATTACGCCATGGAACCCACAACAGATCGCAGTTACATTCCAGGGTTACGTTGCCATCGCAGCAAAAGTCCATGTAACTGTAGGCATCAGCGCCCCTCGATTTTTGCTGTCAAAATGAAACTTCTCCACTCCTACATAGGTCGCAGTCTACCGATATAAAATCAAACGCAGACTGTTGGCTCTCAGCGGCACACACGACTTTCGCTATGGTACACACTACTCATAATCCTCAGGAACTAGTTTTGTCTGGACTCCTCACAGGATCAACTTTAGAACCCCCTTAGGGCTAAAGGCAGCACCACCCAGTGGCACTCCTGAGAAGTTCATTTCAAGGGAGCACCTTTTTCCCCAAAGCCATTATCAGAACACTTTATACTATGTACATATATAGTATCTTCCAAATCATACACCTAGTATGATCTCATAAAAAGCTACTTTAAAAAAAATCGATTATCCCAAAATTGATAATTCTCAAACTAGTCTTTCCAAATTTCAGTATTGGTTTTACCCAAAAATCAAAAGCCTTTCCAAATCCAAAGGTTCCCAAAACCTTTTTCCAAAATCCTCATAAGATCCTTTATATATATATTCAGATATATATAATTTTTAAAACTTTGGATCATTCCAAACTTGTATAAAATTCCTTTTATACTTCAAACATTTTCAAAAATCCTTTTCTTCCTGCAATAGATTCAACAAGGAGAGATTTATCTTATATAACAAAGATATATAGCTTTGTTTATTCAAAACAAATATTCAAATTTTGATTACTCTTTTTAATATCATTTTCATTCAAATCCGTACGATGTACACATATCATCCGTACGCTATACCAATTTGATCGCTCACTCGATCACACAATTTCACTTCCGAACTAGTATCGTCCACCCGACTTCCTAGTGCGGACACAGATCTGGTTTCTTGATCAGAAACCGTCATTCTCCTTGCATAGCCATAACTATGATAGAGAATATCCAGAACCAATAAACAATCCATATCCAGGCTCGCCGTCGAAAATCGAGTGAAAAATCCCAACTCGGATCGATAAACTATCTCAAAATTCTGTGCTCGAATCTGGATCAAATCACTATGCGAATAGAATAATATACGTACATCCTACGTATTTATTTTCATTGATTATTAGCCAAATCAATTTCCTTTCTATTCATCCTCACATTGAACTTTATTCACTTAATCACATTCGCCTTAATTCTCATTTGGATTATATTTTCAATTCTTATCTCAGTTGGGTATTTAATCAATAACAGTTTGAACTCCGACCAGTTTATATTTGGAAAATAAATTGAAAATCTTAAAAATAGTTAAGCAGTTGAAAAATAATTATTAGTTTGCAAAATAGCTGTAAAATAGTTAACTAATTGTAAAATAGTTGGAAAATAGTTAAATAGTTTCAGAAATTTGAGATAATTGCAAAATAGTTGTAAAACAGTGATTAATTTGTAAAATAATTAAAAAATAATAATTAGTTTATAAAACAGTTGAAAATTGTTAAATAGTTCCAAAAATAATTGTAAAACAAATATAAAATAATTTGGCTTTTAAAAAAGAAAGGTTGTATTTATTAAATAGCTTGGAAAAATAAGTTTATATAAACAATCCAGAGTCAAAACTGTTCACCTCCCTATCGATTCAATTTAAATTTCCATTTCTATTTAAATTGACTCAATTCTAACTTAAATAACTTCAATTTCTATTGAAATTTATTTAACCCCAATTCAAGTTGAATCAATCTTGATTCCTTTCCCAATTTAACTCAAATTCCATCTTATTTTAAATCCGTTCAACTTTAATTATAATTTCAAATTATTCCAATCAATTTAAACTAATATCAATTGAACCCACTTCAATTTAATCCAATTCAAATTTTCCATTTAAATTTTTAGACTTATACATCTTCAATCATAAATCCAAGTAATTCAAATCAAATTCGATTTTGAACTAATTTAATTTCAATCTCAATTTTAGACCATCTCGAATTATATAAATTGAGTTAAATTCTCAAAGGTTGGTTTAACTTTTTAAACCAAATTAACCTTTATTAAAAGTTTTTAAACAATTTTAATTTCTGAGCTCAAATTCTAGAATTTCATTTTTAATCAATTTAATTTTAATTTGGTTGTATTTCTATTACCACTTAATTTACTTCCAATTCAAGTTTTCAGCTTGGTTGTATTATATTACTTCTTAATTTAATTCCAATAATTTAACAACCAATCACCTAAATATTTATTAGAAGGAAATATTGCTTTATATATCAAAATATATTTTTATATAAAACCATTTAAAATTTTATATAAGAAAATAACAAGTACGCGCTCATATATATATACTCAACTCATCCTAGAGTACTACGGACTCTATTTAAGGAGTAATCCCCACCAGAGCCAAGGTTCTCACTTAACCTTTCAGCTCTGGTACCAACTGTAACGACCCGAAATTTTCGATACCGAAAATTTCAGATAGTTATGAAAAAGAAGAAACAGATAGAAGGAGAAGAAGATCAGAAACATCAACGTCTCACATTCGCAGCGGAAAAAAATATTATAACAAATAAATACAATTTACAAAAACATTCTGTATCTGTCAATTTCATTTATAATACATCAGAGTTAAACATTTATACATACACTGAATATACACAATTATCATGTCACAGATATACAAAGATATATAACAGCGGAAATACTCCGTACGTTCCTGCCATCCAGCTCGCCTCATGAGCTCTAGAATGTCCTCACCTGAAAATCTGTAATACTCGGTCTGACCCGAGCATTACACCAAAGTAACACCCGGGTCAGGCTGGAAACCAGCGTGAGTAACTCATCCAACATGGAATAAAAGCATACAATTTATATAGAACCCGGGTAACTCATATCAATTTACAAATTCACAATTTGTTATAGGCATCACTTATTCCACACGTCCATTTTCTAAGTACCAAAGATTTAGATTTAAAATCGTCTAATTCCTTTAAATCATTTCACTCCAGCCTATAGATTTCACATATCAATCTATAAAAATTCGAAGTGGTTTTGGGTATTTCCTAACACCCGAACCCGGTCTCTTCGAGTCTCATGTCATCCTAACCCAAGTTATCCAAATGAAATACACAACAATTCATATCGAAGATATCAACTCATTCAAAGCATCCAATACCATTCAAACATCCATAAGCAAAGCTTAATCACATACAAATTTAATTTAATTAACCGTGATTGAATTACTAACCTCAACCACTTAGATTTCTTCATTTAACATTAATTAATTTCGAATCAATTAATCAATCATCCCTTCATTATTCATCTTAATTAATCACCCTGGATTAATTATCCTTCAATTACATTCAAGTAATTAACTTTAATTAATTTCACAATATTAATTGTTCTTAACCAAAATCAATAAGCAATCTTAATTACTTCATAAATTAATGAACTATATTAATTACATTAATCCTTGATTTCTTATATTAATTAATTCCTAATAAGTCACTTATTATTGATTAATCAATCTTAATTAATCAGACTTTAATTACATCATTGATTATACACTTAATGATTTCTAATTACATTTCAATTTATCCTAATCTAAATTAATTACATTAAATAATTAATCATTAATTAAACCAAAAATATTAATCACTCTTGATTTATCTCATCCTGTAATTATATACCTTTTTATTTACTTCATTAAATAAATTTATTACTCCTTAATTAACTATCTTAATTAATCCCTTGATTAATTTCACAAAGTAACC
Organism: Allium cepa; assembly: GCA_030765085.1. Classification (NCBI taxonomy): domain Eukaryota; kingdom Viridiplantae; phylum Streptophyta; class Magnoliopsida; order Asparagales; family Amaryllidaceae; genus Allium; species Allium cepa. The sequence goes on along the minus strand of CM060932.1, from coordinate 875,986,166 downwards.
ATATTTTATTAATTACATTAAGTAATTACCTATCAAACCATCCATTGATTATTCTAAATTAATTAAACTTAATAAATTAACTTTAAACTTAATTAATTAATTCAAACCCTTAATTACTAAATTAATTAACCCAAATCATTAATTAATTGAATTAATTAATTATCCATTTTAATTACCCTACTATTTAAATGAATCACAATTCATTAGTCCCTTACTAACTTTAAAATGAGAACATTCTCTTATTCATAATTTAAGTTTAAAACAATTTAAAACCCAAATACTTTGAGTCAGGCAACAATTAACTCAAGAATCAACCAAAACCAAAGCCACCATATCATCAGTGCACATCCAATCAATTCAACCATTCAACCATTCAACCAATTATTTAAATTTAACCATTTTAAATTTAAATAAAAATCCTGAAGAGTGAGATTTACTCACCTTTGTTAATATCTACAATCCACTTCAATATTGCCTTGGCTTCCTTGATTTTTTGACCTTGAATATGCAATTTATATGGTTTATTAACACTTAGATAAAACAATTAATTCTCATAGATTTAATCAATCATTTAATTTAAAACTATATTTCTTTAAATGAATTACTTACTTAACAATTCAATTTTAACTAAATAATTTATTTCTTATTTATTATATATATATATATATATATATATATATATATATTTTTAATCTTATCTTTAAAAATAATTTCTAAAAATCATTAGATTAACTCAGGTTTTAGACTAAAGTACTATCAATTTTAAAAGTGCTCATAATAAATTTTCTATTGTATTACAATTTATAAGTGTGTGTATATTGTTCAAATATGTTTTCAATATATATATATACATATCACTGAAAATAAATAAAATTTCCTGTATAAGAATATTCACATGCATATTTAATATTTAAGAAAACAAATTATCCTTTTATAAAAATGAGTGTATATATAAAATTTTAATGTATATTTGTTGAATAAAAAATTGTAAATAAACAAATAGAAATTTATTTTGTTAAATGGCAATCGATTTGTTGAATTGCACTCATCTGAACTGTAAATGTACACAGATCAAATTGATAAAGAACAAATAGCTTACTATCATAGTTAGCCACACTCGACCTTGCGCGATTCCATCAGCCTCCAGGTTCGATGCTCTCGACCATCTCGTGCCTATCGATGTCGACGTCGGTCTTGTTCTGACCCTCCATCACCTCAAAACACGCTCGTGCTCTCAGAAATTGCCATAGAAATTGCCACCCTCTCGAATGAAAACTACCGCGCGTTGCTGCCCAGGTCGCGATTTGATTTCGCCATCGAAAAATTAATTTTTGAACGGCTAGTATCTCGAATTGGATTGAGAGGAAAGGGGAAAACGAGATTTGATTTCGAACATAGGAAGACTCGCGATTTCATTTTAAAATGTTCGGCCATTAATTCCTTTTTTTTCTTCGATTTCGGTTTGATTTTTATATTAAAAAAACGAAGAGATATTTCCTAACAGAGGCTTCGAGTATAAGCTAGACCGTAATCACGTGACTAGGGTGATTCAATTTGGACTTTGAATTGATTTTATATAATTGAATATTGAAAATATCTCGTGTTGCATGCCGTGAAATTTCGAACTCCTAATGAGACGTGCGACCTGGCGTTCATAATGTTATACCGCTATTTTGGACGCAATAGAAAAGGTTTCGAAGGCTAATTCGATCATATGGAAAAATAGCTTTTTGGACTCAGTTATTATATTAAATTTCGATATAAATTCAGCGCGTTTATATATGGTACGCTCATTCAACAACTCCAAACACTACGAAAATTGAAATCCGATAATAATGCAAATATACGGATCCAATGGAACTGGTTTCGTCGAAATCCGAGACTGTGCCTCGTAAGGCTATTTTTAAATTCAATTTAAACGATATATTATTAAAATTGAACAAATTACCTTTAAATTAAATTTCAATCATTCTATTATCTTCAGTAACAACATTATAAATTTTACAAGCCTTCAAATTATTTTTAACAGGCTTAAAACTCCGGATTCAACATTTTATCCAATTTTAGTTTATTAAATCCAGTAAATTAATTGCTATTAATAAAAATATTTGAATTCAATTTAAAAATTAACTTTTTAAATATTTACAACCAATTAAATATTCCAACTTAAATTGTTAAAAATTCCGGCTCGTCACAGTTGGAAATATGGTGATTTCGTCACCATGGATTGATCGAGTTGCTCAAGATTGATGGGTATGGTTGTGTAGGGGGTTGACGTGGTGTGGACGGAGTTGGGGCAGCTCCGGTGGTTTGAGAAGCGGCGATGAGGCATTTTCGTCTTGGTGAGTTCGAGTTACAGTTCGAACGAAAGGCTAAATTTCGTTTTCGAGTTTTTGGATTCGAATCGAACCTCGATTTCGAGTATAGGGGATTTTTGCGACTTGCCGAAGTTATTGGAGTTCGCCAGAGGGACTGCACAATGCCGTGAACGTGTACGACGTCGATATGGTGTCAGCGTTTTGAAGTGGTGGGTGACTCGAGTCGTTACTCGAGAAAATGGAAGGCGTGCTTCGGGTTGGAATACGAGTTCTCGAGCCTGGTACGTGAGCCTGGAACAGTTTATTGAGTCACTAACCCGAAGTTTATTGTTTCTTTCTAAACTCTGGGTGCCCATCATTTCCACAGGGGCAACCTAGTAGTAGGTTTCCATGTTCTGGTGTTAGCAGTATTTTGGAGGCTTTTACCTTGGAAATATTTTGGAAGCTTTGGATATCAAGGTGCTTAGTTTTTTGAAGTTCACTATCGCTTCATCCCTTTGAAGACTTTTTGGCATATGATGATTTGATGTTCTATTTGGAGTTGTGGTATATGTATTATGATACTTTGATGTAGTAATGGATATTATGATGATATATCTATGATGTAATGCATGATATTCATTTTGTTTCCGCTGTTTTATATTCATCTAATGTTGTTATAAGCTCCATCCGACTGAAGTTCGATGTTTGAATTTTCGGCAGTCGAATGCAAGTGAAGTATTTAGTGTCAATTTTCGAACATTGAATTTCGGATCGTGACAAAGTGGTATCAGAGCTGAAGGTTGATTAAGAACTTTAGCTACGGAGTATAACACATTAGATGGCTCATTAGAGATAGGGTGAAGTATACCCTAGAATGAGTATAACCGAGACCGAAACTCAAAATTTTCTTAGTCTATTTCCTTTAACTGCTGGTATTCCTTAAGATATCTCGTCCGAATATCTAAACCAATTTTCTTACTAATTACAGATAGTAAGAATGAGCGGATGAAGAGGAAGAGCTGGCGGGCGAGGAAATGCCATAGCACCTAGCCAAGTTCTCCCAACAGCAGAAGCAGCTTTATCTATTCAGCATCAGCCGAATCTGGCTGATTTATATAAGAGTTTCTCAAGGCTTGGTGGTAAGCCGTTCACTGGCAAGGAGTCGATTGTTGAGGCCCAAGCATGGATAAGATCATGTGAAAGAATCTTTAAAGGACTAAAGTTGCAAGACGATCAGATTCGACTCATAGCTTCTTGGCAACTTCAAGAAGAAGCTTTAGCATGGTTGGAGACAGTTACTGTAGATAAGCCAGAAGGCGATCGGCTAGAATTTCTCGAATGTACCAGGAATTCACGGACTTAAAGCAGGGGAGTTTGTCATTCAAGGAGTATCTAAATAAATTCAATGAATTGTCTCGATTCGGTCCAGAATTGGTAAGCACACCTTTAAAGAAGAATGAAAGGTTCATTCGGGGGATGAATAAGAAGTTCCACGAAAGGATGACTGGCCACGTCAAAGAATCCTTTTCAGATTTGGTTGATATGGGGTACATATATGCCACAGTTGACATGCAAGAAGGCCCGGTGGAGAAAAGAAATTTGAGCAATCAAAATTGGAAGAAGAGGAAATTTGGAGGCAAGAAACCATGGCAGGGTAAGGAGAAAAAGAAGAGCAATCAAGGAAGCATGGCAGAGAATGTTACTTGCTTCAATTGTCTAGAAAAAGGGCCACTATTCAAACAGCTGTAAGAAGCCAAAGAGAGATCAATCCATATAAGCGAAGCATAGGAAATGCTATTATTGTCAGAAATTGGGACACGAAGTTAAGGATTGCCCAACCATGAAGCAAGCTCAGACAGCCAAGGTGTATATAGTCAAAGACCAACCTGCATCTTCCAAAGCAGAAAAGGGGAAAGGAGTTCTGGAAGGTAATCTTACTATTTATGATAGCATTGTTAGAGTTCTGTTTGACATGGGCGCTACACACAGTTTTATCTCTCAGTAAGCTATAAATGAATCAAATCTTGAACCTGATTTTGTTGATGAGCCTATATGCGTAAAGAATCCAGTTGGAGTTCCCACGAATCTTTGCCTTCAATGTAGAAACGTTCTTATCTCATATTCTTGTTACCAATTCCCTATCAGTCTCTTTGTCCTTGATTTTAACGAGTTTGAAGTCTTACTCGGAATGGATTGGCTAGCAAAATACGAAGCCAAGTTGGATTGCAATGATCGATTGATTTCGATTAAAACCAAATTTGGAGATTTCATCGAGATTTCTTATGAGGACCCTAGTCCTAAAAGAGAAGGGTTGATGTATAACTTGGGTTATCCCGAACCCAGTCTAGAGTCTATACCCATTGTTAGAGATTTTCCGGACGTATTTAAAGAAGTGAAATCTCTACCTCCACACCAAGAAATAGAATTCAGAATTGACCTAGTACCCAATGCTCGTCCTATCGTTCACGCAAGTTGCAGGATGGCACCCAGGGAAAGGGTTGAATTAGTCAAGCAAACCATTGATTTGCTAGATAAAGGATTAATTCGTCCTGGTGTTTCTGGATGGGGTTCAACAGTAGTATTTGTTGCTAAATCGGATGGATCTTTGAGATTGTGTGTGGATTACCGCAATCTCAATAAGCTGACTCTCAAGAATAAATTTCCACTACCTAGAATTGATGATCTATTTGATCAATTGCACGACGCTCGTTTCTTTTCAAAGATGGATCTAGCCCAGGTATTCCATCAACTACGAATCGTCGAAGATTGTGTTCATTTGACCGCTTTTAGGGGTCCTAATATGTTCTAGAATGGTTAGTTATGCCTTTCGGGCTAACCAATGCTCCAGCATACTTCGTAGATCGTATGACTCGTGTGTTCCGAGAAGTATTGAATAAATTTGTTCTTGTGTTTTGATGATATTTTGGTCTATTCCAAGACCGAAGAGGAGCATGCCGAGCATCTTAGAATCGTTTTGGAGATATTAAGGAGAAATATTCTATTCGTAAAATTTTCCAACTGCTAATTCTGGGTCAAAGAAGTTAAATTTCTCATCCATATTGTTAATGAAGAAGGAATTTCTATTGATCCTAGCAAAATTTCCGCTATTATTGATTGGAGGAAACCCACTACCTCAAAAGAAGTCCAAAGCTTTTTGGGTTTAGCAGGTTATTATTGGAAGTTTGTTCAGGACTTTTCTAAGATAGCTAGTCCGTTGACTAAACTAACAACGAAGAATGCAAAATTCATTTGGTCTCCGAAATGTGACGAAGCTTTTCAAGAGTTGAAGAAGAGATTAACCACCGCTCATGTTCTCGCTATTATCAACGGGAATCAGGGATTATCTGTTTATACAGATGCTTGTGGTGATGGTTTGGGTGCAGTATTAATACAGAATGGGAAGGTAATTGCCTATGCGAGTAGACAATTACGTCCTCATCAAAGAAATTACCCAACCCATGATTTGGAGCTTCTAGCTGTTATCTTCACTTTGGAAATATGGTGACATTATCTTCTGCGTAAAAATCTTTTCAGCTTTCCTAACAATTTACGAATTTAAGTTAACTTAACAATATATTTATTGAACTCTCTTTCTCTAGATGAAAAATTCGAATTATTCAATGACCACAAATCTTTGAAATATCTCTTCACCCAGAAAGATCTAAATCTATGACAACAACGTTGGTTGGAATTTCTGGCATCTTATGACCTTGACATTCTATATACGCCCGGAAATGCCAATGTAGTTGCCGACGCCTTAAGTAGAAAGCATGCTATTCTTGCTCATCTCGTTATCGCTCCTACTCTTCTTGAAATGATCGTCAACAAGCAAAAAGAGGACAAATTTCTTCAGGAAATATATGGGAGAATTCATCGAGGTGAAGATTCTAGTTTTGCAATTGATGATAATGCAGTTATAAGGATGAAAGGCAGAATATGTATCCCAGACATCTCTGGTTTGATACGAGAAGTTTTGGACGAATGTCACAAATCTAAACATTGCATCCATCCATGTGTTAACAATATGTATCACGATATCAGAAGAACTTTTTGATGGAAGACAATGAAAAGGGATATATCTATATATGTGATTCGCTGTGCTACTTGCCAACAAATCAAAAGTGATCAAAAGAAAATGGCGGGTTTACTTCAGCCTTTAGAGATACCCAAGTGGAAATGGGACCAAGTATCGATGGATTTCATCGATGGTTTGCCTCGTACTCGAAAAGGCAATGAAGCAATCTGGGTCATTGTGGACCGTTTGACTAAGACAACCCACTTTTTGCCAGTGAAATCTACCTGCACAGCAGCAAGTTTAGCCGAGTTATATGTGAAAGAAATTGTCCGTCTCTACGGTATTCCTAGCAGCATAGTGAGTGATCGCGACCCGATCTTCACTATTAGATTTTGGGAGGGATTTCAAGACGCATTGGGAACAAAATTGAATTTCAGCACTGCTTATCACCCACAGTCTGATGGGCAGACTGAGAGGATTAACCGAATCTTAGAAGACCTATTGCGTGCTTGTATACTTGATTTTGGTGGTTCTTGGGAAGACCATTTGCATTTGGTCGAATTCTCATATAACAATAGCTATCAGGCCAGTATAGAGATGGCTCCTTTTGAGGCTTTATATGGTCGTCCGTGTCGATCACCCGCATGCTGACTCGTTCTTGGACCGGATATGATTAAAGAAGCCACGGAGAAAGTTGATTTTATACGGAAGAAATTAAAAACGGCTCAGAGTTGTTAAAAGAGTTATTATGATCGTAGAAGAAGGGATTTGGAATTCCAGATTGGAGACTCTGTCTTTCTTAAAGTATCTCCTATGTGAGGTATATTGAGGTTTGGGAAGACCGTTAAGCTAGCACCATGGTATATTGGTTCTTTTCCTATTCTAGAGAGGATCAGTTCTTTAGCCTATCGAGTGCAGCTGCCTAGCTGGTTATCTGGCGTGCATGATGTGTTCCACATTTCTAATCTTCGGAAGTATGTGCACGATCCAAATAGTATTATTGAAGAAGTTGCTCAGTAGGATCTCGAAATCACTCCCAATTTAATAGTTAAAAGAGAACCGATAAAGATTGTAGATCGTGATGAAAAACGGTTGAGAAACAAAGTTGTGAAACTAGTTAAAGTTCAGTGGAGTGCAATCCAAAGGACTGCACTTGGGAAACTGAAGATAATATGCATAAATCATATCCCAATTGCAGAGTGGATATCTTGGCTTAAAAATGGTAAGCCATTTCTCTATCCTTTTTCGAATTTGTATATTCTTTGTTTGCTTTTCTCTCCTCTTTCAAATTTCGAGGACGAAATTTTCTTTTGGGGGGGGGGGATATTTATAACATCCCAAAAATTTGTCAATTTAAATTTGGTGACTTATTTGAACTTTTGAAATTAATTTGAAAGGTTTCAAAACAAACAAAATATTATTAATATTAAATATTACAAAGATATATGGATGTAAATAAAGTATTTCGTAGTTTAAGCTTTAAATAAATGATAATAGAAATTATAAAAAACAAGAATTTGTGTTAAACATAAATAAATAAGGAAAGATAAACCATAAATAAATATGTATGGACATTCATGTGTGAATGCAAGACAAAGAAAATAATAACTAAAATAATTTTATATAAGCAAAGCAAATCAAACAATGATGTATGTGAATTTGGTGTATGCAAGGCTAAGAATAAATATCTATAGATAAAACAAAAAAATGTACATACAAAGTTCAAATAGGATTACATGTAAACTTAAAAGGAAACATAAGCATTTAATGCTATCTATTCTCAAGCACAAATCAAAATCATTCCAGCCTCCAAATAAAAACCTCTGGTCAAAGATGGAGGCAAGGAGATCAAACAAAAATAAAAAATAAATGAAAACAGAGCTTGCTTGTTCCAGTAAACACCTACATGTACAAAGTCTTCCTTTATATATACATCCATATTGGTATAGTTCGTTCAAACAAAAACATAGCAAAGCCAGGAAGAAAAAGAAGTAAAACATCACTATATTTTCAAACTAAAAAAAAATCATTCAACTACATAAAACAGGATTCAAAAGAAGATCAATTGCAGGTTTTCAAAAAAAGAAAAAAAAGATGTTCTCTGTTTCAAATTTGCTTCCAGGTGAGTAAATATATTATTTCAAAGTTTAAATCTGGGTATTAGTTCATGTAACTTTGTACTTTGCTGTAAAGAAAAAAATATAGTTCAGTATGTTTTCTGTGATACTAGAGATGTTTACATGACTTGTTCTTCTATGTTTTTGGTTTCAGAGCAAAGTGAATTAGGAAAAATCTAATAAATCTTCATGCAAACATTTTTAACTTAGGATTTTTAAACAAAACAAGTTGTTTAAACTTGAATCACATCCTAGAATTTGTTTTAAGCTTGATTATGAAGAGTTTGACTCTGTAACCTAAATTTTACAGTAAAAACAAAATCATATGATGAATTCGAGTATTTTAAATTATAGATTTGATTATATAACTTGAATTAACATTCAAAGATAGGATTTTTAAGATTAATATGATGATTTTTAATTAAGTATTCCAAGAGCAGTTCACAGTTGAACAAAATTTGTTTTTTTTCCATTTTCCGATGATCGATCCAATATTGGGTGATGAAATTTTGTTTGAAGCTAGTTCATTGATCATTGATTTCAGGAAAATTGTCAATTTTTTTTCTATTGCATGAATTGGTAGACGAGTTCAATTTAGGGTTATCTTTGAAGTTTTGTAGTGGGTTGGAAATGTGGCGATTTCGTCACCATGCATTGATCGAGTTTCTCGAGATTGAGGAGGATGTTAGTGTAGGGGGTTGACGTGGTGTGGACGGAGTTAGGGCAGCTTCGGTGGTTTGAGAAGCGGCGACGAGGCGTTTTCTTCTTGGTGAGTTCGAGTTACAGTTCGAACGAAAGGCTAAATTTCGTTTTCGAGTTTTTGGATTCGAATCGAACCTCGATTTCGAGTATAGAGGATATTTGCGACTTGCCGAAGTTATTGGAGTTCGCCAGAGAGACTGCGCGACGCCGTGCACGTTTACGACGTCGATATGGTGTCAGTATGTTGAAGTGGTGGGTGACTCGAGTCGTTACTCGAGAAAATGGAAGGCGTGCTTCGGGTTGGAATACGAATTCTCGAGCCTGGTACATGAGCCTGGAACAGTTTATTGAGTTTAAAACTTAAAAAGAAAAAAAGGAAGAAGAAGAAGAAATGAATGAGAGGGAAGAAGAACAACTTAGGGAAACGTAGGGGAAAGCTGGAGTAACACTCCAGTAAAACCTGGAAAATTTCGGGTTTGTTTTCAAAATGGGTTAAGCCCAATAAATTTCAAGTTATAATGTTAAACAAAATTTAGTAACTATGAAGTAATTAATGTTGACTATTTTAAGTTAAGAACTTATTACAAGTTTTAATTACCTAAGTGAATACATAACAATGTTTTCTAAAAATCTTGATTAATATTTTAAATTAAGTAGTTAATGTAAGTAAGTTTTAATTTTAATTAAAATTAATGTTTTCTAAGTTATTAATAATTTGATTTCAAAGTTATTAAGGAAGATTTTTTTTAAAATGTTAGTTAAGATAAACAATTATTATTAATTAATTGTTTGGAAAGTAATTAAGAATGATTAATTTCTAGTTGTAATTAAAATCTGGTTAACTAATAATTAAGTGTCTAATTTATTTGTAATTAAGAATGGTTAATTAGATAATTTAAATTAATTAATTTAAAATTGGTAGTTAATTAAGATAATTAATTAAGGAATGATTTATTAATAAAATGGATTAAGAATTAATTAATTTATCATTAAGAAAAAAAATTAATCATTGATTTAAAATAATCAATAAAAATAGTTATGTGGTTAATTCATTTAAATCACATTCACCTTGATTAAAAATAATTAACTATTGTTGTGCACAGGATTGATAATTCTGTTGTGATTATGATACTATGTGATGTGAATTGCTCCGTGCTGAACCGTGATTTGTGATTTGTCTTTGTATTTATATGAAAACCCTTTTGCCCGTAAACGACATTTAAACTTCGATGCGACAGGGAGTCGGATTCCAGTTGGTTATCCGAAACCCACATCGAACCCTGAATGTGAATCTTTGTGATTGATACATCCACGTGTTTTGAAATTAACGCTCACTATTCGGTTTAGCCGAGAGAGGACGTTTGTGTCATATAACCCATTCCGAATAGTGATACATCAAAATAAATAGCATCTGAAGACGGTGGTGAAGACCGGGTGTCTTCGAAAACGATAGGATAACCTATCGAATGTCTGTGCACTGAGTTGCTCCGGTATAGAGATCTCCACATGTGATGGGGAGTCCGATCGGGATTGTGGATACCCGAATTTGCAAGGGTTTCTTCCTTATTGAATGAAGTGCCTTCGGTTTTGTTCGAACCCGGAACAGACTTGTATGGTTGTGTGTCTGACACTACACTTTGAGATGTAAAGCAGATTTCTTTCAAATACATATCTTTTGGTGGCGGAGAATTTATTCTCTTAGCTTAACACCCTTAACTGAGACGTACGAGCTCAGAGGTTATGTAATTGAAGGTTATCAGTGATATACTCTCAATTTGGTAGTGTGGCACGCCTAGTGCTGCTGTGTGTTGATGATCATTTGCTGATCATTTGTGATCAAAGCATGGCTTTCATGTAAAGCGTAGCTTTGTGGACGAGACCTCATCGGACCTCACACCCCAGAAATGGTCGAAACAGGAAAGATGCGGCAAGGTTATGAGCGTCGCACCCTTTAGGGTATGTCATTTCCTTCTAGAAAAAGGTGGTATCATGGTATGGAGCCCATATACTTTACTTATGTGGTTTATGCAATCTCATTTACTGTGTGGTTGTTGCTTTGTGGTAGAGGGCCCTTGGATAAAGGTCGCAAACGACCGGAAGGTGGCATACTCGAGTAGTAGTTACCTAGTTACAGAGGTAACCCGGCCTTGTGTTGGCAGAGAGCCGGGTAGGTTCTCGGGACGTCCCTCCAAAGGCGTACCCATGTGGCAGTAGGAAGTTCCTTAGCCTGACCATTTGTTGGAAACCCAAACAAAACAATACGAACCTAGTACGGTTTTAGTTGTAGAACCTGCCATTTAACATGGCAGCTATAATAGGCATAGTATAATGGTACCTATGCTGGCTAAGATTAATATCATATTTTCGAAATGTTTTCACACTATGCATTAGTAATAATATCAAGAGTTTTCTCGTATTAAGCATATTTGACTATCATAAGGTGAAATCTCCCCCAAGTGTGCGATTGCATTGTGTGTGTGCCGGGAGGCCTTATGGTTGTTTCATTTTCCAAAAAACATAATGAATTTTATTTCATAAATTTGTTTTATTTAAAAGCAACTGTTTTTTTTACTCATACCAGTCCCATGACTGACCCGGAATTTATTGTTTCTTTCTAAACTCTGGGTGCCCATCATTTCCACATGGGCAGCCTAGTAGTAGGTTTCTGTGTTCTGGTGTTAGCAGTATTTTGGAGGCTTTTACCTTGGAAATATTTTGGAAGCTTTGGTTATCTAGGTGCTTAGTTTTTGGAAGTTCACTATCGCTTCATCCCTTTGAAGACTTTTTGGCATATGATCATTTGATGTTCTATTTGGAGTTGGGGTATATGTATTATGATACTCTGATGTAGTAATATCCATTATGATGATATATCTATGATGTAATGCATGATATTCATTTTGTTTTCGCTGTTTTATATTCATCTAATGTTGTTATAAGCTCCATCCGACTGGAGTTTGATGTTTGAATTTTTGGCAGTCGAATACAAGTGAAGTATTTAGTGTCAATTTTCGAACATTGAATTTCGGATCGTGACAACATTTCACTATCACTGGACAGTTAAAATAACATGTCCCAGATATAGAACAATATATCACAGTGGAAACACTACATACGTTCCTACCATCCAGCTCGCCACTTGAGCTCCAGAACATCCTTACCTAAAAATCTGTAATACTTGGTCTGACCCGAGCATTACATCAAAGTAACACCCGGGTCAGGCTGGAAACCAGCGTGAGTAAACCAATCTAACATGGAATAAAACGTAAATAAAACCCGGGGTAACTCGTATCAATATACAAATTCACCATTTGTTATAGACAAACTTAGATTAAATGGTCCAATTCACTTAAATCATTCCATTCCAGCCTATTGATTTCACATATCAATCTATAAAGAATCGAAGTGGTTTCGGGTATTTGCTAACACCCGACTCCGGTCTCTTCGAATCCAATGTCATTTCTAACCCAAGTTGTTAAGTTATAGAACTATACAAATCATATACAGGATATCAAACAACAATTCAACTCAGATGGGTAACCCACCTTATCACAGTTCAACCATTCATATCACAACATAGTACATCCCAATTGCCCACTAAGATATCATCAATCCAGTCATCCAATAACATTCAATCATCCATAAGAAAGATTTATTAGATATAAAATTCCTAATTAATTTAATTTATATCTAATCAAATTAATCACCAACATTAATTACTTGGATTACCTAAATCCTGCTTACTTAGCTTAAATTAATTACAACCCAATTAATGATCTATCTTAATTAATCCTCCTTGATTAATTATCTTATAATTACATTAAATAATTGTCTCTTAATTAATCACATATAATTATTAGCCTTAACCATTGTCATTAATTAATCTTTAATTAATTAATGACATTCATTAATGATCCTCTAATCACTTCTAGTAATTAATTATTCTTTTTAATTAATTACATTTAACAAAATATCTTTAAATAAATCACATTCATAAATTAACCTTAATTAATCATAGACAGTAATTAATCATCCTGTAATTACTTATCTTAATTAATTAACCCCTTAATTTATTATATTGATCCTCTGATTTATTACACTAAGTAATTTATCCTTAATTACTTCCATTAAGTAATTTTCTTTTAATTACTTCGTTAAGTAATCATCTATTAATTACTATTTAATTAATCCCTAATTTCAAATTAATTAAACATGATAACTAATTTCATTAATCCTTTTATTTACCTAATACCTAAGTTTTATTTAAGATGAACCATTTATCCAAATCAAATTCTTAATTACTTTATTAAATTTTATTTGGAAATAATTAGCCAATAATAAATCATTTAAATCAAAATAATAAATCTTATACATTTGATTTAAAAAAAAATTAAATCTCGAGACATATTTGATAATCTTCTCTTGAAAAATATTTGCTTTGAAAACTTGTTTAGAATTTTATTCTACTATACATCTAAATCAAGTTTTAAACATTATCCAGATACCCAGGCCCAAGCCCAGTCATCTCGAACAAAACTCGAGCCTGAACCATCCTTTCTGATCTCTTATTTTGCTATACTTAAAACCTAGCTAAAATACTAGTGAAACAGACCCGATCCAATCTTGAAACAACCCAAATCAAACTCAACACAAACCTGATACAAACGCAATCTCCCCAAAGCTTTCTTCTCCTTTTTCTTCTATAATGAAGCAACAATCCAGACATACCACTCTGTGCACTGTGCACATGCACCACTGTCCTGATCACTTCCGACCTCCGCCGCAAACGTCCCCAAGTCATCTACGACGTGATCAACCATTCTGACCACCCATGTTATTCCAAAACCCTCGAATTGAAAACTGGAATCTCGACCCAAACCTAGGCTAAAAACCATCGACGATCACTGCTTCTCCCAGCCACTTCTGTACATCGGAGGCTTCAAAATTCCGTCAACACCGCCGCCAGAGATTACCCTTTCCTTTCCCCTCCTACCGCAACCTCCAAACCCCACTTTGACGCCGCAATTAGTTCAAGAACGAAGACGAACCCAATGGAGCTTAAACCCTAAATCGACCCTATAAGCCATCAGCGATGATCAGAAATTTAATCGAACATTTTTTGTGACATCACTGACCTACCACCTCCCTCTGGCCTTAATCCCTAACCCTTCGATCTACGTAATCATAAGAAAAAGCTTAAAACGCACCTGCCGATCAACTCACGATTTCTCTCAAATTACACTCTTAAAAATCATGATTTTACCTTTAAAAATTCTAAATTTTGAAATCAAATTTGATTACATATTTGATTCCAGAAATCATTAAAGTCGAATATTAGCTATGTTTAAGATCCTACTGTTCTTCTTACTCTTTTTGTTGAAACCAATATAAAATTTTACTTGGAAATAATTTAGATCAAACTTCTTGTCATTACAAACAAGTTTTGTTTACACAAAAAAGTTTAAAATAAATCAAAGAAAAAAATATTTAGATTTGGTCAGGTTTTAGGAACCTATATAACTAGAACAGAGTGGTTATTTTGTATTCAGACATGCATCATGAAATCCTGTATATATCTATGTGCAATTGAATATATATAATCATGCAATACTTATCATACTTTGTTTTCAAGTAAATTCTGCATGCAATAGGCTACATACTAAAAAATGGAATTACTCACCTTAAATGCTGGAAACAGAGAAGGTATAACTGAGATGTATGCTACGATGATCTCCTTGAAAGCCGAGTCTTCACTTCTTGCTTAAATTGAACTTGAACTTGTGTTTTGATTTTAGTTTGCTTTAGGTTTATTGTTTGATCTGGACCTTGAATTATTTTGAGCTTGCTTGATATTTTGATTTGCATTGCAATTTGAAACTGAAGCTTAATTGAAGTTTATTAAGCTGATCTTGTCTTAAACCTGAGATGATCTTGCTTGGGTTTGCTACAGGTTAGTTGGATAATAAAGTTGTTGTTGTTTTGATTTTCTGGTTTTTTTACTTTTATATGTTTACAACTTTTGTTATACTTTGTTCTTTTTTATAATGAAGATAAAAGTGTAAATGAGGAAGGATTAGGAAAGTATATTTCAAATTTTTCTTTTTATTTTTATATATTTTTTTTATATAAAGACACTTGTAAATTTTACTTACAAATGTCATTTACATGTAATATTTGATTTACACTTGTTAAAATGCAAGGTGAATTTGTTTATATTTGTAACATTAATGTACCTAATATATTTATGTATTTTTATATAATACCCTTTATTAAATTTTATTCTTATCCATGCCTTATGTATTTATTTACTAATTAATAAGTTCTTTTCTAAATCTATATAAAAAAAATTCTTTTAAAGAAAATAAAAACCAATTAAAGTCAAAATAAAATCAAACATATAATATATTTTGAACCAAAATATATTTAGGATATACATCTATCCTTTGAATTCCAAATTTAAATTCAAATTCAAATACAATTTAAAATCCAATTTGAAATTAACTTACACAATATATTTACTTAAACAAAAACAGATTCAATTTGTTTGAAAATAACAATATTTCTATTTAAAATCTTCGTACATCCATATATATATATATATAAATATAAGCAACCATTATTATTTGTTTCAAAAGATAATTTGTCAAATTTTAAGTAATTATATTAGGAGATTATCAAATATTTGTCTAGAGATTTGAAATCCAATTTTTATCATATTTTGAAATTCATTTACATAACCAAATATCTTTTATTATCATAATTTTTTTATCTGTTCAATTGAATTTATCAAGTTTACCGGATGTTTAAAAACCTGGGTTATTACAATTTAACTTCTCTAAATTAATAAATAATAATAGTGAACAAAATTTGTAAATTTATTTACAACAATAAATAGTTCAAATCAATAACAAGAAAATCAATTGTTAATAAAACGACTTGATTTTTAACGATGTATTTTTATTTTTATTTATAGCATTTTTCATAATTTTTAATTTGGAGAATATTTAAATTCTCATTTCATGCATTTTTTGACAAATAATGGTATTTTGAAATTTCACCGAATTAGATAACTGATGTAATTTATTGTTGTTTTGTATCGTATGGCATTGTTATTGTAACAACCCGCATATTTATCGAATTAATATTTAAATATTTTATTTAAATATTTTGTCTTTAATCGGATATTGGTCCGAAAAGCTACTTTTTGCAAACGGTCAAATTAGGACTCGAGACCACTTCCATTGAGTTCGAAATGCCGTTTACAAATTTTTTAAGTATAAACATCGATAGGTTTGGAGTTAGTGAAATTTCACTAACTTTTCCCGCTTTGGACTTTGGGTTAGTTTAGCCTATTAAGCCCAAGTTCCAACCCCCTTCTCCTCACTCTTCATAAATTTCCTAACTAACTCAAGCTTGGGCATTAATGGTGAAAAGAATGGGAAATTAAAACTCCAAGCACAAATTCAATTGCAAATCCAACATTCAACTCCAAATTCAAGTAGAAGATATTGGATTCAAGCTTTGGATTGCTTCTCCTTGCTTCTCCTTGCTTTCAAGCTTCATCTTCATAAATTTTAGTGCAAAGGTGAGATTTTTATCTCACATTCTTGTCTATAACTATCACGGATGTTTGGGAATGATTTCCTACCACTTTAGCATGTACATTTGCATTTGGTTTGGATTGGATTGGCGAAAAATTCCAACTTTTAGTGTTTTTGGTGAAAATCTGCCCTTAGATCGCTCTGCCTTTGCTAGGTCGTTCGCGTGGAAAAGTCTCGGCCTTCGAATAGCTCGTTTCCGACCTAAAATGGCCTATAACGTTAGGTCGCTCGGCGCTTCGGAATTAGGTCGTGGGTCGTTGGGCTTTAGGTCGCAAGCTCCTTAGGTCGTAGGTCGTTCGAATGTTAGGTCGCTCGGCCCTTATCCCCTTAGGTCGTAGGTCGTTCGAATGTTAGGTCGCTCGGCCCTTATCCCCTTAGGTCGCTAGGTCGCGACGTTTTAGGTCGCTAGGTCGCGACGTTTTAGGTCACTGCATCCTATGCCTCTATAGGTCGCTCGACCTCGTTTATGACCATAGGTCGCTCACCCCCTCTTCGTTAGGTCGCTCGGCCTTGCCTTCCATTTTTAGGTCGCTAGGTCGCGACGTTTTTGGTCGTTAGGTCGCGACGTTTTAGGTCGCTTGACCTTGTTTTCCTCTAGGTCGCATGGCCTTTAGACCGTTAGGTCGCGAGCGTTAGGTCGTTAGACCTTACCTTCCTTAGGTCGCTTGACCGGTTAAACCTTTAAGTCGCTCAACCCTACTACCATTACTAGGTCGTTTGGCCATAGCTCGTTAGGTCGCATGACCTTATAAACCGATAGGTCACATGACATTATAACCCTATAGGTCGTTGGACCTTTGACTCGTAGGTCGTTGGACCTTATCCCGATAGGTCGCTTGACCCCTTATCCCCTTAGGTCGCAACCCTTAGGTCGCTCGACCCTATTCCCCTTAGGTCGTTTGACCTCATTTTGTCTTTTCTAGGTCGAACCCCGTAAGCGGTGGCGTTGCCCCCGCACCCCCACCTTGGGGGGTTGCCACCCCCCTGGACCCCCCCTCCGTAGGGGATCTTATCTGAAAAACATTGAGCTGATTTCCTTGGATTTTATTCACATCTTCGTATGCGATCTTTGTGACTGATTGTTTCTACAATTGCTTCTGTGTTTTGTCACTTTATAATATAAAGGTTTCAATACTAGTAGTAAATATCAAAACTCTTTTAACAAACAATTTCAACTCTATTTTTAATAACTAAGCTCTTTTCTTAAACCGTTTTCCAATCCATTAGTATATACAAACCTTTTCCTCACTCGGATGAGAAATCTAATTAAACGACTTAGTAAAACAAGTGGTATGAAACGCTTGCGTTCACTTCGTCGGTTAACTCTTGGACTTGTTCGATTGAACCTCTTGTGACAATTTTATTAGTGAAGATTTACAGTTTGTTCGTAAATATTTAAGTTAAGCAAGTGGTTATGGGACATGAAGCTAAACTTCTATATTTACTAGCTTAGTGTAATTGACACTTCTCGTTGATCATGACGATCATTCTGATGATTTAGACTAGCAACTGTGCGATGTCTCTTGTTGCGAGGTTAGACTTGACACCACTTGTGTGATTCCACTCACACATACCTTTTTGCTTTTTGGTTAGTCTGGACCTTAATCTGTGTGATTCCATTCACACATGTGGGGTAGCTCCCCTTGGTCTTCGGACCGTCATGTGATAGGCCTCTTTCTCTTTTCTATGATTTCTGGACTTCTTGCATTGATTTCTAGAATTTATGTCATTGACTTGTCATGAGTACAAGTTCGGGGTATGATGCCCTTTCCGAATCTTTGAGAAGATTCTTGTGATATTGATTATCTCTTATTGACTGATCTTCTGTTGATCATTATTTACATACTTATAGTGGTATGTCATTATGGATATTTTATGTTTATGCCATATCTTTTATGTTATATCATGTCATCTGATATTTATAGCTAGACTGATCCGTTTATTATTTTCTTAAATAATACTCGGGTCAGACCGAGATGTTACAGGTGCTTCTGCTTGACTTCTTCCCAGGGATTCATCACTCTGACTTTTGGCTAACTGTTTAGATTAGCGGTTTTTTTTGTGGTATACACTTGAGATATAGACTCATAGTTGTATTCTTTTGTATAGCACGTGTTGCTATTCTTTTGTATTATTGTGGATCTTACTGACCACTACTCTGATGTACACTTTCATGTGTTAGTTATATATTCATATCTTCTTCCGCCCTTGTGATATGGATGTCTGTGACTGATTTGTGTTATGATAATTTCTATGTTTGTTTCCGAAGATTATTCATAGCCACCGTGTGATAAGCAATTACATGGATGGTCGCTCCTCAACAGCCTTATTCTCCATGCTAGTTGACAGCACTACACCGTAGAGTTCTTGGCTAGTGTGGGTATAGAGGTGGGGCGTTACAGCTATGCATGATCATATTTTTATTTCCATCATTTGCGGTTCGTACGCGAAAAAACTTCTATATAGCGAAGTGCCTGAAATTGTAAAATAAATCAAACCTAAAATAAGACTTTTCTTGATTACTTCTTTTTCCATTTTAATTTTCAATCTCCTTCCTCTCTTTTACAGTAAACCAAATATATGAGCATCCACTTCAGAAATCAAAATCTAATGCTATACTCAATGAAAAAAATGTACAGTTGGATTCTTTGAGTTTATAATAGAAAGATATTTGAATATAGAGGGTTTGGTGATGTGTTGTTAGGTTTTGGGATGATCGACGTGAGGAGCGTGGGGTAGTTGAAGCTAGGGTTTTAATTTGTGAAGGGTATAAGCAACGATAGTAGTCGGGGTTAGTTGCATTGGGTTTGTGGCATGGAGGAGCAGCTCCGTTCAGAGTATGGTGAAGCTCGGTGGTGTGTAGGGGATCGCGACTTGTACGGTCGTATTAGGGTAGCAATAGGTTGTGAATAGTTTTGGTGGGTCTAGTTCGAAGTCGATGGGTGGGCATGTGAAAGTGAAGAGAGGCTCGTCGGGGATGTTCATTGTGGATTTCGTGGACGGAGGAGAGGGTTTTGGCCTTGCACGAACGGTGAAAGTGCACATTTTCGTGTATAGGTAGCATGATTGGGGATTAAGGAAGAAAAGGTTTGAGGTGGGTAATTATAATTAATTAAAGTGATTAAGGATTTAATTATTTTAATTAATTCAAAAATTGTAAAATCAATATCTTCTCCATATGAGGTCAGATTTGGATGCGGTTGCTTGCGTTGGACTCGTATCGATGTTATTTACGCACTAGAGTTGGATTTGTTAAATTTAGAGCTATATTAATTTTAAAATAAAATTGAATGCCATTCTATTTTAGATTAAACTAGAATCTGAAAGCATCAATTGGAGGTGTAACGTCCCGCTTTTTCGCACACTTTAAATCGACACACGTGCCAATTCAAACCATACGGAAGGGCGGATTGTTATGGGGTAAATAAGAAAAACAGAGAAGAAATAAAACAAAATAGAATCTCACAGCGGAAGGATAACATATAATAGTAAAATATACAGTTTATAAAACTGTTTACAAAACATTTGATTCTTCTTTATACAATTAAATATCAGAGTTCACCTACCAATAATATCAATGCAGCGGAATACAGTGTAGTGCAATAAAACAGTAGATAGTAATACCATAAATCTTCGTCTTCGTCCTCCTGAGCTAAAACTTCAATCCTGAAACGCTCGGACTGACCCGAGCGAATTGAAAAGACAAAACACTCGAGTCAGAACTAAAAGATCTTATGTAAGTTAAATTAACAAAAATAAATATGAGTGCAGTAACTCAAGAGATGATCGGGATTTACATCTCCTAAGGATCCGTTAAACTATTTACTATGTAGTATATAGCGCTATTATAATAGTGTCTATTTGTAAAATAAACTTACTTTTAAATAGCGTTAAGGCTTTACATTTTCCACCTTAACACGTAATAGTCCCAGTAGTCCATCCAATATCATGGTCCCTCCTGATCGGGAAGCCACCAGAGGATACCACACGGGCTACGGGGGAAATCCAAACTCGTACAAGGCGCGATAGGGTAGGTGACACGGCACAACTAGGCAATGCCAGGGTAGATATACCAATTACTATCCGGGCTGGTGGAAACGCGCAGCGCGCAGCTACCGCCCACCTCGAACAAACTCCCCCAAAACAAAAATAAGAGTGGCCACTGAATCAATCCAAAGTCAAAGTATAATATCGAAGAGGAGTGCCCGATCAGAGGAATGACCTCATTGGCCCGAGAATCGCTCCTGTTTTAGCCACCTTATGCCAACTCACGGGAGTTGGGTCCACGTATTTACCTTACAGGAAACGCCGCCACCAACCTACTTCATTCTGGAATCTCCACCGCGTACACGGTTAGTCAAAGTGGTTTTCGGTATCGATAGAGAGTATGTCCATATCCGATCCCGGTCTCTTTGCCAACCAATCGTTATTATAACACCGCGGTCGTTTAAAAAATATAGTTTATACTTTAAAACCAAATAAACATTTTCATTTCAAAACTATGAATACGATATCATTCTAAAACCCAAAACAATATGATATCATTTTATCCAAATAAAATTCTTTTCCCAAAAATCATACTGCTTTAAAATTTATAATATCTGGAACCAAATATTTGAAATATACTTTCAAAACATAATATTTCGAAATTCAAAATTTAAAACCATAACTTCTAAAACTTAAATGGTTTGGATATTCAATGGTATTTTGAATAAATGGTTTAACTTTAAGGTTACTTTGTAAAGAAAATAATTTCCATGGCTTTATAAATATTTTTCTTTATTTAAAGTCTAAACCAAAATTTAAATGTCACTTCCAAGTTCCAAAACCACTTCAATATATATATATATATATGTATGTATGTATATATTCATTTGGGGTATTAATATTTCAAAACTAAAGTTGGAATTTATTCTTTCAACAATTTAAATGTTCTATTATTTAGTTTTGAATACTTACATAAAATCTATAAATAAAACTCCAATTTCTAGAAATTAAATATTTTCTTCAATTTAATTTATACTAAAATATTCCATTTAAGTAAATCTTGGAAAGTCCATTTATAAATATCATACCTTAAAATTTCCAAACTTAAACATATAAGATAAATTACCAAATTCCATTTTCTCAAATTTTTATTATTTTATTCAACAGGTTTATACACAGCTTAAATTTAAAATTTTAACTTCATATGTGTATATATCGAAGAATAATATTTTATAAAATATCAAAATTAAATTTTTTATAAACCGTATCCCATCCAAACCATAGAAATCACTTTTAAAACAATTTATATATAGACCACGGTGCCTGTATAAAATTTTCTATCCTATGGTCAAGTGATACGGATATTTATCATTTCAATCCGCAATTTAAAATAAAATTTTGCGGTTGTATATCATTTCAAACCACAATCCCGAATGAAATGAAAAATGCATGATAACTTGCAGTTTAATGATATAAAATAAAACATCCATTCATCCATTGTCATCCATTATCCAAATCACAATCATCATCCAATAATAAATCAATATCAATATATATCTGATAATATATAACAGGTAATAACTGGTAGTTATATAAATTTAACAACTGTTAAACTACAGTTTATATTCAGTAATAAATTTTATAACTGTTTACTAGCGGTTTATATGCGAATAAATAAGTTCTAACTGTCAATTGCTATGCAATAAATAAAATAAATTAACAGTTAAATTAAATAAATGCGATTTAACAGATATGATGAATAAAACACGCCAAACAGTCATAAATAAATTTCTACTCATATCTAAAATAAATTTAACAAACATAAAAACTTTTAGTAGTTGTGAGTGGGTTAAAACACTCACCTTTTGAATTTAAATCGAATTTAAATCCGATTTAAACTCAAAAATTGCACAGTCTCCAAATCTGTCCAAACCAGCGTCAACAGATCCGGAATTTCAATACGATCCTAACAAAAAAAGATTCGTGTGAAACTGAGATCGTATGGGAAAAATATTTGATTTAAACGATTTGAAATTAAAAAAAACATACTTAAAACTTATCCACGTCAGCTGAGACCACTCATCAATCTCACGTGTTCGATTTCTCCCAGAACCCTAACCGCGCAGACGAACTTCGTGCCTCCAGTGAAGCCGCCGCCACAAACGTTGACAAAAGCGATCGCTCTCGACCAAATCAGAGGCCACCACTGACCTTTGGAGCTCCGGCCGCACCCACCTAGGCTTCGCCGTCCCCTTCGGTTTGCTCTGGGACCCACGACGTCGCAACCTTCAACTGCAAATTCTGGTGATCTTGCTCGACTTCGTGACAAACCAACCGTATGGATGCGACCTGCTTGCCAACCCCTACCAGCCTACGCCCTCTGATCATCCTATCGACCCAGATCCACCGCACGATCAACATCTACCCAAAGAACGGCCGAAACTAAACCATAGCTTTCTGGACAAGCGACAACTCGAATTTGAAAACGAACCACACCAGTAGATTACGCATATCGAAAACTATGACATATGTTTTTCTCGAATTTTTCTGAAGAGTTTGAAATTTCATTTGAATTTTGGATTGAAGCAGATCTAGGTTTTGCAACCATTGAGGAAGAAAAAGAGATGAATAAAATGAACGTATAGACAAATGATAGAAGATGGAGGCTAGGGTTTATCACAACATATATATAGACAAATAGTAGAAGGCTAGGTGGGCACGAATTACGAACGTGCTAAGCGGTAGTTGGCCCAAAAAGCCCGTTCTGACTCCGGAACGAAATTTGTTAAACCCATATATCCAAATAGGTATTTTAAAATATTATGAACGCGATGGAAAAAGTTTCACGTCCAAATTTGATCGTATGAAGAAGTTATGATGAAAACAAAATTCCAAATTGATTTCAAATTGATTTTTAATTAAATCGATTTCAAGGCGTTTCGCGTCCGTACGATCAAACGACAGGTCCGATCGATACGAAATTTGAAACCCTATAATAATTCACCGATACGGATCCGATGAAACTGGTTTCGTCGAAATCCGAGTCCGTGAAAAAACTGGCTATTTTTATATTAATTAAATAAATTAAAAATTAGTCAATTAAATCCAATTTCCCATTTTTTTTTTTGATAATTGACGATTCTTATTATTATAAATTTTTCAATCACCTATACTAATTTAAACAAAATTTAACTTGTCGAATTTAAAATTTTAGAAATCCCCAAATTTCATTAATTTCACCAAATTATAAATTAAATTTCCAAAATTTTAATTAAATTTACTTTCCATTATTATTGTCAAATAGAAGAATCTATCATTGGATTCATATTTCAATATGTAAATATTTCCAATTTCATCTGAACTTATATTTACATAATTCCTAAATATTAAATTTCAAATATCACTTAAATTAACGTTAACGTAATAATTATTTATTATTTATTGCAGTTGATTATCAGTTACAATTAATATACTAAGTAGATGGTAAATCTTGAATACTGGTTATCCTTCACGTTTTATTTCCCATTTAATTGCAACAACGCAATTTCAAAAATTTAACTCAATTAAATAGACAACTCTTTATATTCTAAATCAATTGCAATGGTTTAAAAGTTGCTAAATTTTGATTTCAGCAATCCCTTTAATTCGATTCAAAATCAGCAATTACCTATTAAATGCCCCAAAATTCCTATTAAATAAATCTAACAAATCTTTATCATCAATTAGATGAATTAAATATTGCAATCAAACTATTGCGTTAAAATTTCTGTTTCACTTTAAAGTATCTAAATTAGCCAATTTCAATACTTATTACCCAAATAACTTCAATTTCTTCCAAATAATATTTACATAATTATTTTAAATATTGAATCCACTTAATTTCAATAAATTCAATTGATTGCAAATCAATTCCAAATAAATTTGATTTCTATCCAGTTACATCTTAATATCAAATCAGTTTTCACTTAACTAACAAAGTCATTATTACTTAGAATTTCATTACATTTTATATTTTTCACATTTTCATTTTGGTTTCATTGCTTTTCCCATATAGTTTATTAAAAATGGGATTTTTCTTGGTTACAACTTATTTGGATCCAACATTCTTCATTTTCCAATTTATTCCACTTTAACTGCAAAAAATTTCACATTAAATTATAAATTAAAACTTTAACAAATCCGTTACTTAATTTAAAACCCTGCTATTCAATAAATGGACATTTATAGGTGAAATTAACATTGACCTATATTTCATATCATAAATGCATACTTATTTCATATTATTTAGTTATATTTACCAACCATGTCCACAAATTTACTATTTATATACCTAATTAATTTATTACTAATTTAAGTAAGTTTATTATCGACAGCATTCATTAAAATTACTTATCTACACTTATTGCATTGGTTTATTCAACGGTCACTCTTATTTAGTCACTATCCATTTTACAACCAAATGTAAAATCTCCACTATTGATTTTTATATTAATGAATCCCATTCTAGTTAATATAATTATTAATATTCACAAATTCAACATTTATTGGTTTCTTATATTTAACTTATACTAAGTATGACAATTTACATTATTCAAATCTATTGTCATATAAATATTAAATTGTTACATTAAATTACAATTACTATATCTAATTCCCACATTTACTCAAATAAAATCTTAAGACTTTTATTTCATTCTAAATTAGGTTAGAAATCATATTAAATTAATTCATTTAATACCTTCGAATTTACCGGGTCGTTACAGGAGGTTAGAAGAGTTTGCTCACCTCTAAATAAACTATATGATATATGTATTGCAATAGATTATCATCGAATGCTTGGATGATAGTTTATATATTATTGTTTGATTATTTGTTTGAATTTGATTTCCACAAGTGGATAGCATAATAACCATTGTGTTGTAGAGAAGAAAAACAAGAGGAAATTCGAATTGTATATGTATAAAAAAGGCCGCTATGGAACATTTCGAAATACACATACATATATGTGATTTTATGGAACTATTGTAGAGAGACCCTAAGTGGTTTCTCGCCAATGTTGATTTGCTTACATTCTCATATTTTTTATATTGATGTTTGTTTTAAATATTTGTGGCATATGTTTGATTTGTGTAAGTGTCTCTATAGTAAATATCGCTATACCGACACTTATAAAATATCATCTCCTTAAAACCATGTATGTGTGTAACGACCCGTAAATTTTCGATAACTAAAAATTGTTAATTTAATAAGATTTATGATTTAATGTTGGAAGAAATTAAAATTTAAGATTTGTAATGAAATAATAACTAAAATGAAATGTAACAATGTTAATTAAAGTCAATCATTAACAATTTGAATAAAATTCCAATTAATTGAAAAGGTTTAAATGTTATACTTAACTATAAATTGAAATAAGAACCAAATGTAAATATTGAATTAATTGATGAAATAGTATATTCAATGGTAATTTAGTAAAATTAGTGTTATGAGAGAAATCGTAACATTTTTTTGTAAATAATAGACCTAAATGTGATTAAAAGTCAATGGTGATAATTATTATAATTTACCTACTTATTTAGGCGATTAAATTAAATTGGAAATCAATTGCAATTAATTCACTTTATTAGTGTAGTTAATGTAGGTTAAATTGACAATCGATTTAACAACAAAGATGGAAATCAAATTTAATGGAATTATTGGGAATTAAATTTACAATCTCCGAATTTATTAAAATTGAAATTTAACATTATAATTAGAGAAATATTCAACATGGAACAGATATAGAAATTTGTTTTAAGGATTGTTAATTACTAAGTAAACCAAAATGATGGAAATTGTAAATTTTTAAAAATTTGAATTGAAAAGTGACTTAATTAATTTAATATTAATTTATTTAATTAACTTGAAAAATAGCCATTTTGGCCATTGACTCGGATATTGGCGAAACTAGTTTTATCAGATCCGTAATAGTGAATTATTGTAGGATTTCAAGTTTCGTAGCGATTGGACTTGTCGTTTGATCATACGGGCTCGAAAAGCCTAGAAATCAACTTAATTGAAATCAATTTGAAATAAGCTGATTTTAAGTTAACTTCTTCATACGATGGAATTAGGGCCTGAAACATGTACCATTGAGTTTAAAATTATCGAAAACATCAATTTCGATATATAGGATGTCCCATTTCGTTCTGGAGACAGAACGGGCATTTTAGGTCATTTATCGTTCGTCGTGTAAATCAATCGTGTCCATTCATTCTATTTTTCAGCTTTGCCTATAAATAGCCTGTTACAAACCCTAATTATTTCTTATTCCTCATTTCTGCATGTATAGAAATTTCTGTCCGCTCCTACTTCTCAATGGCAGAAACCAATTCAAATTGCAAACCCTAAATCAAATTCAAATCAAAAATTAAAATTCCTCAAACAATTCAATAACAGGCTATTTATCGTGAAAATAAATATGTATATCACTTGAACCTAGGGTAGAGAATTATATACGGACACCGGATTGGATAAATTGAATGATTTTAAAAATCCTAAATTTTTGAATTTAGTTATATGACATTTTGAAATAAAATTTGATTTATATAAATTGAATTATTATTGAAAATCAGCTTTTATATTAAAATTTGAATTGGTTTAAATGAATTGGTTTAAGGAATTTAATTGAATTTTAAGTTGATTTTTGAAGTATAATTGAAACTTATAGGAATTGAATTATTGAAATTGTTTGAATATAACTTTGAATATGTATTGATATTGAAGCAGCTAAATTTGATATTTCAAACGTGAATTGAAATTGATGTAAATTTGAACGTTTTATTAAGAGCTTAAATGGAGATTTGGAATTAGATTTTGTTGATTTGGAAATTGAAATGGTTTAAGTGTGCTGGAATGAGATAAATAGTTTAATTGATATTTATTTCAAATTCATATTTTAATATAAACTGAGAAACATTATCATTTTAAAATTTCTAATTATTAAGATTTTTAAATTTATTAAACTGTTTTAACCTACATTAACTATATAAATTATTTTAACCTATTTTAAACCAATTTAATTTACTTTAAACTAATTAAACCATTTTAATTTATTTTAAATCTAATTAATCTATTTTAAAGTTATTTAATCTATTTTAAACCTATTTAACTATCTTAAGTCAATTTGAAACTATATTAAAATATATTAAGGTATTCTAACTATCCTAAAAAATTTAGTCTTAACTTTGTTAAACTATTTTTCTAAATTCCAAACTAAGTAAAGTAGATGGATTCATATTCAAATCCTCGATTTTAAAGTGAATATGGTTAAACGACATTATAACCTAAGTTGGGATGTAAATAATATATTTGATTTAATATGATAATTTGAAATGAGAGATTCACTTATTTTGGAAATGTGACTTTGAAAGGAAATTAAATTTCGAAACTATGATTTCAAAGGTGATATGATTTCAAAGATGAATATGATTTCGACAGTAAATATAATTTTGAAAGTGATATGGTTTGAATTGAATATTGATATTTTGATATCAATTATGAAATGATTTTGAAATTTAAAAGAACCATCCGATGTGTAATAAGTGATTGGTTGTTAAAGAGACCGGGATCGGATATTGTCATACTTACTGCTAATACCGTATACCACTTTAACAACTGTGTACGTGGTGGTGATTCCAGAAATGAAGTAGGATGGTTTGGCGAACGATTTCTGTATAAGGTATTACATGACCCAGACTCCCATGATCAGCTTAGATGTGGTTAAAACAGGAGCTATACCTGGGCCAAGTATGGTCTTTTCTCAAATCGGACATGCTTCTTCTATACCATACTATGACATTTGTGATGATTTGGTGGCCAGCGATTTTGATTTAGGAGTGTCTTTCGAGGTGGGCGGTAGTAGCTACTATGCGTTACCACTAGCCCGGTTCTGCAATTGGTAAATCTACTATGGCATTGCCTCGAGTCCCCTGTTCACATGCCCTAGAGCGCCTTCTACGAGTTTAATAGATCCTTAGGAGATGGAAATCCCAAACAATCTCTTAAGTTATTGCACTCACGTTAGACACTGGATAAGAGATGTCAAACCCCGTAAATATCTCTGATGCCGTTACACTCATATTTACCGTTGATTTAACTTACATAAGACCTTTTAATTCTGACTCGAGTGTTTTGTCTTTTCAATTCGCTTGGGCCAGCCTGAGCATTTCAGGGTTGAACACCTTATGTTTGGAGGACGAAGACGAAGATTTATACTATTATTATTTATTATATTCCAATGCATCATGTTGTTCCGCTGCATTTATTTATTTCTGTTTTATGTAACTCTGATTTTCGTGCTGTAAAGAATAATCAATTGTATTTATAAAACAACTTTATGAACTGTTATTTGATTATATATTTTGTCATTCTGCTGCAAGATTCTATGATTGTTTTATTTCTTTCTTGTTTTCTTATTTACCCCATAACAATCTGCCCTTTTGAGTGGTTTGAGTATGACAAGTGAGTCTGCTTAAAACATCCAAAAGGGCAGGTCGTTGCAGTTGGTATCAGAGCCAGGTTTAGCGATAACCTTAGCTTTTTAGGGTCTGACTCTTTAGAAATAGGATAGTATTACCCTAGAATGAGTTGCTGAGTGTGTATATATATGAGAGAGCATATTTGTTAGTGTTATAAAAGATTTTTATACTGGGTTAATTTGTTCCGCTTTGAATTTTTAAATTCTGGTTGGTTTATAGGATGCTATGACATCGATAGGGATTTCTACACACTTAATAGGGCAGATCGACCAAATATTTGTTTTGAAATATAGATAAATGAAATAATTTTGCCTATTATATATTTTGTGTATAAAATAATAATTTTGGAAATGATATATTTGGTTGTAATATATTTATTTGTTAGGTAGTGAAAATTTATAAACATTGGTTGAAAATAAAATTTGTAAATAAAATAAATATAAATTGGAAATTTAGAACTTAAATTCTGGGATTTTTGAAAACTCCTTTCGAAAGATTTTGGAATATACTAGTATTATTTGGAAGTATTTTTTGATATAAATATTTCAATATAATTTGAAAGAAATGTTTAAAAGGGAATTTTGAAAAGAAATAAGTTTTGTTCTCCCCACTCTGTCGCTAGAAAATAATTTCGATGATGAGTGCATGCATCATCGACGTTTGTTTTCGAGTTTCAAAGTGGGAAGGATGATATAATAGTTTACTAAACATTTGTTTTGATAGATAAATATTAAATTTTATTTCTAAACATGATTTGATATATATAAAGATATGGTTATATATATTATTTTAAAGGATTTGAAATGGAACCCGGTATTTAGTTCTTAAATTTCTATAAATTAGAGATTTCAATTATTGTAATGGAATGGAAATTTTAACCATTTAATAATTGGAAACTTTTAAAATGGAAATAAGAAGATTAAATGCTAAGTATAAATGAAATTACAATAAAGTTGAAAATTTGTAACCTGTAAACCAAAGGATATGAAATAAGAAATGATAACTATTGGAAATTAAGTTAATTAAAATAAACAAGATAAACTTGTGTAAAATTCATTTGCATTCTTAAAAATGTATATATAGCTTACCAAATATTAAAAGTTGTAATGTTTAATGAGAATATGTAATAGAATATTATATAAATAAAACTTAGAATAATGAAAGTGTTTAATGGGATCACTTTTATAAAAAGAACTTTGATATTATAGTTGTTATAAACTTAAGTTATAATTGAAATACTACTAAATAAAATGTAATAGAAAATGAGTATTATAAATAAATGATTATAAACTTAAATAAGTGTTTGAAGTTATTTATAATTTAAATTAGTAAAAAAGTGAGTACTGTAAGTAAATGATTATAAACTTAAGTTAATGGTTGAAGTTATTGATAATTAAAAGTAAATAATAAAATGAATACTATATTAAATTAAATGATTATAACTTCAGAAATTGTTGAAATGATTTGGAAAATTGATTTTATATTCAATGACATTACATAAGAAAGAATGAATGTAAATTAAAAAGTAAGAAACTTGAAAATGAATTTATACACTAATGAATATTAATATCTTATGGAAATCAAGTACATAAATTAATAAATGTGAACTAAACCGCAATAAATTGTATGTAATACTTGAATAATGAATGCATTGGTTATTATAAACAATTGAACGGAAATAGCTTATGTAAGAAATGAATATAAAGAAATGAAAGAAAATTTCATTATATGAATAAACGTGGAAAAATGAATTTTGTAAGGAATGAATGAAAATAAATAAAAATAAGTACTGAATGAATGAATATGAATTTATTTACAAAGAAACATATATAGTACTTTAAGAATTGATTTACATATGTTTAAATAACTATATATGAGTGACATATGTAACAAAATGTAAATAACATATGTAGATAAATGAAATTTAAATAAATGGAATCAAGTATTCTATGAATGAATGTGAATTGAATTTGTAAGAAATAAAGGTAAATTTAAGAAAATAATCGTTGTATGGAAAGAAAATAAACAATAAATGCTGTGAAAGAAAATTTAATAACTTAAATAACGTTGGAAATGATTGTTTATTTTGGCTTATGGGTTGTTTAGGAAAGGATATTTCTAATTGTTTAGAATGTATTAATAATCTATTGAGTTTATCTAAGACTGTTGAGTAGATGGTATACTTAGTAATTTATTTGTTATTCTATATTATTAAAAAGGTCCAAACCCGAACACACCATTTGTTTTGGTTGCTATGGATGGATGGTTGATTATTGTAACTGCATGTGATGATTGTATGGTTCTGTTTGCAAGTGAACGTTGTTATGATTTGTTTATTATAAATTGAAGCAATATATTTCACTTATATAAGTAATAACCACTTTGGATTGTGTAAGTGGAATGCAGGTCATGGAAGTAATTTCTACTGCTTTTGGTTTCATGAAATAAGCGCTATTTGCCCGACAAATAGGTACGTTCTCGGATTACGATTTTCTAGCGATGTTATATTTCTTTCCCGCTATTTGGGATATATTATTCTGAATATTTTGATATATATTGTTATTATTGATACTGTTTTATCTTTTAGACCTCTCCGTACAAAGGAGACTCTACCAAAATTTTTCGTAAATTTTGGACTTGGAAAATTTTTGTGAAATATTTTTCAGACTTTTATTAACTTGAATGTAAAGGATTTAATTGTTATAAATTGAAATAATTTATTTAAATTATTTAATTACGTAAATTAATTGTTTATAAATTTAATATTTTGAATAGGGTAGATTGATTTCTAAATCCCTTTTTCCCTTCTTTTTCCTTTTCGGGGACGAAAAGTTTGAGCGTGGGAGAGTGTAAAGACCCATCAATTTTCGATAACTAAAA
Source organism: Allium cepa (assembly GCA_030765085.1). Classification (NCBI taxonomy): domain Eukaryota; kingdom Viridiplantae; phylum Streptophyta; class Magnoliopsida; order Asparagales; family Amaryllidaceae; genus Allium; species Allium cepa. Next base: position 875,954,045 of record CM060932.1, on the reverse strand, counting down.
ATTGTCGATTTAATAAGATTTTATGATTTAATGTTGGTAGAAATTAAAATTCATGATTTGTAATAAAATAATAACTAAAATGAAATGTAACAATGTTAATTAAAGTAAATCATGAACAATTTGAATGAAATTCCAATTAATTGAAAAGGTTTAAATGTTATACTTAGCTATAAGTTGAAAATAAGAACCAAATGTAAATATTGAATTAATTAATGAAATAGTATAGTTAATGGTAATTTAATAAAATTAGTGTTATAAAAGAAATCGTAACATTTGTTTGTAAATAATAAATCTAAATGTGATTAAAAGTCAATGGTGACAATTATTCTATGTTACCTACTTTTTTAGGCGATTAAATTAAATTGGAAATCAATTGCAATTAATTCACTTTATTAGTGTAATTAATGTAGGTTAAATTGATAATCGATTTAATAACAAAGATGGAGATCAAATTTAATGGAATTATTGGGAATTAAATTTACAATCTCCGAATTTATTGAAATTGAAATTTAACATTGTAATCGGAGAAATATTAAACGTGGAATGGATATAGAAATTTGTTTTAAAGGATTGTAAATTACTAAGTAACCCAAAATGATGGAAATTGTAAATTTTTAAAAATTGGAATTGAAAAGTGACTTAATTAATTTAGTATTAATTTATTTAATTAACTTGAAAAATAGCCATTTTGGCCACTGTATCGGTGACGACCCGGAATTTTTAACAATTTAAATTGGAATAATTAATTGATTTTAAATATTTAAAGTTAATTTTTAACTTGAATTCATATATTATTATTTAGCAATTAAGTTAATGGATTTAATAAACTGAAATTGGGTGAATTATTGAATCTTCAGTTTTAAGCCTGTTAAAAATATTTTGAAGGCTTGTAAAATTTATAATGATGTTACTAAAGATAATAGAATGGTTGGAATTTAATTTAAAGGTGATATGTTCAGTTTTGAAATATATCGTTTAAATCGATATTTAAAAATAGCCTTCCGAGGCATAGTCTCGGAATTCGACGAAACCAGTTCTATTGGATCCACAATTGTTAGTTATTATCGGATTTCAATTTTCGTAGTAATCGGAGTTGTCGTTTGACCCTGGCAGCTCAAAACGCTTAGAAACTATTTTAATCAATTTTATTTAAAATTGATCGTTTACTTCCTTTACTCACGCATATGATCGAATTAGCTTCCGAAACACGTTCCATTGTGTTCGGAATACGGGTAAAACCTTATAATCGCCTAGTGGCATTCCTTAAGAGGAGTTCGAAATTGTAAGTAGCAATTAACCAGGCATTTTGGAACTTTTATAATATAATAAAATTGGAAGTCAACTAGTCAAGGATATTTTTATAAATAAACAATTGTACTCAAGAAGCCATTCCCAATTTATAACACGTCTTCGTCTCCCTTAAGTCTTCATACCGAAATCAAGCGAAAAAAAATAGGGCTGAGTGAGATCGACTTAATGGCCGGCAAATCACATTCATCTCTAAAAAAAAAGGGTCGCCGTTGCTTTCTTCCTAAACCTCGTTCTATCCCACTCAAAATAAAATCGAAGTCGAAACCAAATTCAATTAAAAAAATGGCAGACGAGAAATCGCGCAGGGGAGGAATAGCTCAACTTTTGGTCACGCACATCAAAGCAATGGGAGGAGGCAACACGGAGGGTCGCAATGGCTTCAGCGTCGAACTCGAGCATGGCGATTTCACGAGGTGTTGTCTGGTTTGGGAAGTGGATTGGGATTTGTAACGACTCGCTATTTTGGACCATTCAAATTGACAATAATACTATACATGTCCGACTTGAATAATTCAAAATACCGAATTGTTAATTTAAATTTGGCAAAACATATACAGTAAATAAATCAATCACAGAATCACAGATACAGAGTAATATAATAATACGCAGCGGAATCAATAAATAGTAGTTCATGAAGCTACTATATAGATATTAGAGTTAGAAATAAAATACAATAGAATAGCTTAAATGCAGTGAAGTCTCCAATGCAATAGATGACTTCTCTGAACCAATCAACTGGAAATGCTGAAAGCTGAATTGATAGTTGGATCTCCAAACGAAGCTCCAAACTCCAAAGGTGAGTCTCAAATGCTGTATCACTCAGTCTGACCCGAGCGTAAAGCAAAAACACAAAACACTCGAGTCAGGATTAACATTCTTATATCAATAAATCCAACTCAAGTGAAATATCAACTGAAATATAAGTAACTTAAGGATGCTTGGGATAACCATCCTCTATGGGTCCATGGAACTATCTACAAGGTAGAAATATACGCTATAATACCGAGGTCATTTCAAATTAATTTATACTTCACAACAAAATATCATTCCATTTCAAATATATATATTTCCAAAATATATATAAATACTTTATAAAGTAGAATATTTGTAATTTCCTCAAATTTAACAAATCACTTCAAAATCAACCCTACTTCCCTATTCAAATTAAATTCAATCTCAATCTATCAATTTCCATTCGATTCAGTTTCTGACCAAACAAATTCAAATTACATATTTCAAATGCAGATCTAAATGACAAATTAACCATATAAATTCTAGTATATTTCAAAGCTTTAATATTCGACATTCCAAAGTTCAGTTTAACAGTTTCATATAGATCTCGATTTAACCTTATTATTTAGTTTGAAATGTTCACTTAATAAATTCAGTATTATTTAAATAACTTTAATTTACCTTTAAACCAAATATTCCATTCGATTCGTTCAAGCTTGAAACATCCATTTAATCACTTTAAATCAAAATCAAGTTATCAAATCAAACCTTATACTTCAACTTAAATAGTTCAAATCGATTTAATTCAGTAGAATTCTTAATTAAATACCAATCAATTAATTTGACTTTATCTTCTCAACCTTAACTTATTCAAATTATTACACAATCTATTTTGAAATATAGATTTACATAACTACTTAAACATATTTTATGAATTAAATCAATCTCAATAATATTATTATTAAATCTATATGTATACACAAAATTACCATTATGTGTATAATATTTTAAGAACCAATATTTATTAAAAACCATATATTTCTTTTCAAAACCATAGAATTTATTTTCAAAACATTTATATACGGACCAACGGTGTCTGTATACATTTCATATCCTATGGTCAAGTGATACAAATATTTATCATTTAAATCCGTACACTAAGTATATACGGGTGGATATCATTTCAACCCGTAATCCCAAATTTAATTAAATGAAAATCGCTTGGGTCTATCATTTCAACCCATAACGAAATTCTCCTATTCTAAAGTCCGTTCGGGTATGTATTATTTCAACCCATAGTGAATTCTAAACAACGGGGAACTTGCAGAGTGATAACAGATAATACAATAAAATAACATACATATAACATTAATAACAATATAATATAAACAACAGATATGGTGTCATATCCCAAAGGTGAACGGTTACAGAAAATAGCATACATATAACAATTTAAATGCCTACAGCATCATATTTCAATTGTCGTTTCAAATGAAAATCAAATTTAATAAAGTACAAGAACGTTAATCGTGAGTGATTTCTCACCTTTCGTGGCTAGAGAGACGAACGATATTAAGACGAGTTACGAATCCAAGCACGAATTTCAAAGCAGAGCACGATGGATACGAATTTGATGGACGAAGCTGATAAATAGAAATCGATGAAACAAATCAACCAGTTTTGATATACTGAGACGAAATGAATGTCATATAGTTATATGTTTACTTCTCAAAAATCAATGAAAATCTTAACACATACGTCTACTTACTTTACTAATTTATTTAAAGATCAATATCCTTTTTAAAACACGTGAAGAAAATCTTCAAAAAATTTTAAAGCACAACAATACTATAGTTTAAACTTTTCTTTTCAAAATACACAACAGGAAATCAAACAAACTTATGCACTTACATATGCAAATAAACAATATTCTTTATAACACATTGTTATCTTACTTTTAAAAAGAATATATATGCAGTACAGTTTATAAGTAATATTTTTTTTATAAAACCTTCCTACATAACAAAATATATGTATAAAATAAAATATTTGTATATATATTAAAATCAAAACGTTTCAAACATATATAAAGCTGTCACAACATAAACCTCTATCAACTATAGTAATATACATACATATATATATATATATCCTAATATACCAATGCAGTAAATATATATATATATATATATATTACAAATATTTTATAGATTCTAAACTGACACACAAACTTCATATATAAAAATAGGCTACATATAAAATATATACGACACAACAGCTTTATACAACTTCGGAACATATGTACATAGCTTACAAACTTTTATAACTAATAGATAGTATAGCTGTAAAGCACCTATATGCATGCATATTACAATAGTAAATCATATATATGTATACGACATTTAAAACAAACAAACCGTATTATAAATACACCTAAAACACAGATCTAAATAATGTATAGAAGCCTCTACATGCGCTAATCAGTATAAAATATAATACATGCTTCACTAAAATCCAGAGAGAAGAAAAAAAATCGAGCCGAGGATGGGGAAGAGGAGGGGAAAAAGATGGGGTAGCTGCTGCTTCTCACAAGCAAAGTCGGAGGGTGCTACGGAGATGTTGATGGTGGCGAGGGTAGTAAGACGCGGTCAGGGGAGGAGCAGGTCGACGGTAGAGCTACACTTGCTTGCGTGGCTGTGGGGTGCGCAATGAGGAAGAGGAGAGGGCACACAAGTGGACAGAGGAGAGTTGAAAGCGGTGGCTCGCCGCTGGTGATGGGACGAATGAGGGTTGAGGTGGATTTTGGACGTGGATCGGAGTGCTGCAGGCGGAGAATAATAGACGGCAGGTAGAGGATAGGGATCGGCTGTAAATGGTGTCCGAGGTGGTTAGCCATGCGGAGGTGGAGCTTTCACTAGTTACGTGAAGAAGAGAAAAAGAAAGTGGAAGGAGGAAAGAAACATACGTAGAGGAAAGAAAATGGGTTAGAGAGGAGAGGTGAAACCTACAGCCGAATGAAAGAAATGAATTTATAAAAGTAAATGCAAATGAACTGGAGTGAATTTGAAAAGGGCAAATGAATGGTTTAGAAATTAATAAATGTAAAACATATACGTTTTAATTTCAAAAAGGACAGAAATAAATACGGGGATGGCAACAGTCAAAAATGCACATTTTAGGCAAATAATAAAATATAAAAGTAAGAAACGCAAAAGGATAGGCACAGTAAATGCTGCATATAAATGAACAGTATAGCATAGAAAAAGCTAGAACGAATATAAATATAGAAGCTAACAAAAGTAATAGCAACGGTCACGTGCTTTGATTTAGGAAATAAAAATTTGGACAATAAATTGTTGATTGGACAGCACGTTTCAAATTTCAGATTTGAAACGTAAACGAAAAAGTTAAGTCACCGTTTATGGTACTGTTACAACGAATAGTTTATTGTTTCTGTCACGTACCGGACCATTAAAATACAGTAATAAATATACCGTAGTGATCAGTGCGATGAGCCGATCAAAACGGTATATTGATATTAGTGGTACGATTAAATTATGAAAATTCGGATTCCCACAAGTGGAAAAAAAATGCAGAAAAACGTAGAAAATAAGATCAATAGAGCTATTGGAGTCCGAACTTGGAAAAATGAAAGATAACGTCCCACTCAGAAGAAGATTTAGAAATTTTCTATAGAAAAATATTCAGGTTTGGAAATAATTTATTATCATCAATTATTAACTGATTTTAATTTAATAGAATTACAAAATAATAAACGTTCATATTATAAATTGAAATTTTACCATTTGCTATATTTAATTATACGTAATCCAAATATTAAATTTTTATTTCAAAATATTTTTATTTTAAATTTCTCAAAAATCAAATTAAATACGCTAAATAAAACCATTAAAAATTAACAAAATTTTACGGGTCGTTGCACTCTCCCCCACTCAAAATTTTTCGTCCCCGAAAAGGAAGAAGGTAGGAGAATAGAAACAAGCAGAAAGATAAATAGATTGAAAGACAAGGATAAACAATTAATTAAGACCATATAAATTTTACTTGAAATATTCATTTGAAAACTACATTTGAAATTAAATTTTCTTTAATACTTAGTTTTTTTTCCAAAACCCATTGGAATTAAATATGTTAAATAACACTTAATAAATATATGAAATCTATTTGAAAACAATTTATTTACACGATTAGTTATATTTACAAGGAAGTTATTTGAAAACATTAAATCCATAATTTATAACTTACCTATTTTCTCTCAAAATACTTTTCAAATATTCTCACTAATCATTTACTTTAAATATGTTTATTTTAAATAAATAACTTCTAAAATATTTATAACACCAAAATTTTCTATTAAACCGGGTAGTATATAATTAAACAATATTTTAAAGGACATATTCAAAAGGAAAGGAAGGTAGATTCAAAAGATAGTATTGGGCATGAATCGTAAATTTCAAACTATAAGAATTTAAATTTTAAAAACTAATACAGAAATTTCCTGTTGGAAATATTTTCATAATAAAATACCTTTATAATAAAATACTTTTATATCAAAACAAATTTTCCTTCCGAAAATACTTTTATAATTCGATGTTTCAACAAGTTTATCCTCGTTCTTGCAGACTCTGGCCATGCGTTGATCAGGCGCAAAGCTAGAATTCTTCAAGTACTTAGTAGACCCGTTTCAACACCCAGTGAAAATACATGAAAAACCTTTAAAAAAGAATATGGAAAGTACAATCCAAACAACCAACCAAACCAAAACCTTTGTCCAACCATGGTTCGCAGATACATAATGGTTACGCCTGGGTCCCCCAGGAAACAATCCGTATCCGTAAGCTTTCTCAGCCCTGCGAGTTATGCCATGATGACTAGTAGGGTGCAGGATACACAATGGTTATGCTTGGATCCTCCAGGAAACAATCTGTACCCCTAGGCTGTCTCAGCCAGGCAGTTTCGCTAGTAATCGCGACCTACACAGATTGTAGGATACACAATAGTTACGCCTGGATCCCCCAGGAAACAATCCGTACCCCTAGGCCAGACTCTGCCAGGCATTTGCGCTATGCAGTCACGAGAGGAAAAAACCATGGGTTACGCCACGGTGGGAACACTCGAGTATCACATACGAAAAACCAAAAATCAAAGAGAATAATATCGATAGAATGAATCCACAATGTGGCCACAAAGCGGATATCAAGCAGAAGGCACTTTCCATATCTTTACTTCGAAAATATATATCATATAGTACCTTTTCAAATCACTTCCAAAAATCATACTTATATAAAGTCCATTATATATAGGATTCCATTTTCAAATCAAATACTTTCCAAATCAATAGTATATCAAATCACACTTATATAGACTTCGATTATATAAAATTCTCTTTCCAAATTGAGTACCTTTCAAATCAATAGATTTCAAATCAACTTCATACTTATACAAATCCATTTTATATAAGTTCGACCACTCCCAAATCAAGTACTTAATAATAAAAGGTTCTCAATTTCAAATTATTTCAATATCAATTCAGTTTCAAAATCATATATGATTTCACCAAATTTTCTTCCAAATTAAATATCTCAATTTCAAAGTTCCCAAAAAAATAGGTTTAGAAAATAATCCCAGTTTCCAAATTAACATAATTCAAGTCAAACAAATTCATTTTCAAAATCACCACATAAGTAGTGGTTTTAATTCCAATCTAATTTCAAAACCAAATATTTTTATCAAAATCAATTATACTCAAAATGGTTTTCAAATTTACAATTATCCCTTTAAAACCTTTAAACTATTTATTTCTATTTGAAATATCCAATTTATCTTTCTGAAAACCATTATTTAAAACTAATTTTTTTTCAAAACTAAATTCCATATTAGTATAATTCAAAATAGTCATATTCATTTACTTAACAAAAGGTTTCAAACTTAAACATACAAAACTAGACTTATATGCTTTATCCAATATTTTATCCTCTTCGAAATTTCTTAGCTTCGAAAATTTAACCTCGATTTGGAAGTGTTCGAACATTCAAAATAGTTAGGGAAATCAAATTTCCAATTCAAGAGTTGAAAATCAACAATAAATCAATAAATCAATTTCAATAGATAGGATTATACCAAATCAAATCCGAAACTCGAGGACTGAATACCGGTCTCACTTTAAATTGTTTCAAATATATACATATATTTTTCGAAAATATCAAATTACTTCAGAATTTGAAATAAAAAACGTTTTACAAAATCACTCGCACAACGAAGCTATTAAAGTGGCCTCTCCCCCACTATGAAACTCGAAAATCAATGTCGATGATGCGTGCACTCATCACCGAAATTATTTTTCAGCGACATAAGTGAGTTCTGGACTTCTATTTTCTTGAAAACTACTTTGAAATTTCTTCAAAATTATTGGAATTCATTTGAACTCATTTGAAACATTTCTTATTTGGAAAATACTTTTAAATCGTATTATTTTTATATATTTCCCAAAATCTTAAAACCAATTTCAAAATGCCGGAATTCAATTTCTCGAATTTCAAATTTTACCCTTCAGATATAAATCATTTTTAAATAAATCAATTTCTTATAAATTTCCAAAATTTCTAATCCTTTCAAAACTTTTATATATAGAATAAAATCATAGTTATCCAAATAATAATTTCGATATATAAAATAATTTAGACCATAACCCGATTTTCAAAGGATGATTCAAGAATGGATTTCAAAGAAAAGATAGAGATTTAAATTAGAGGAACTCCAATCAATAGAATCCTGATTCGAAGATAGACTCGATCGAAGATGAGATAATTAAATTACAAAATAGAAGATGGATATACTTCTATAAATCGCGGCGACCTTAATCGGGTCAACCGTGACTTCAAGAATATGATCGATGCGGAATTCCAAAACAAATCAAGATTCGATCGCCAGAGATAGAATTTTCCATATCAAGATATAGCAGCATCGTAAACCAAGGATACAGAAATCTTCGGTGAATCAATGCTAATTGTAAAGGAGTTTTCACCCCCTTTACAAAACATTCAGTGGAGTTATGGGATACTCCAGAATCAAACGAATATAAATAGAAAGAGACAAGGATGAATTTCGAAACCGAGGGACATTCCAAAATTCAAAGGAAATCGAATCAAAAAGGAAGAGATTCAACTCGAACGAAAGAGATTCTGTAAATAAATTTACCATATATGCTAAGTTTTGCCTAGAACCAAAGCTTTGATACCAACTGTAACGACTCGCTATTTTGGACCATTCAAATCGACAATAATACTATACATGTCCGAATTGAATAATTCAAAATACCGAATTGTTAATTTAAATTTGGCAAAACATATACAGTAAATAAATCAATCATAGAATCACAGATACAGAGTAATATAATAATACGCAGCAGAATCAATAAATAGTAGTTCATGAAGCTACTATATAGATATCAGAGTTAGAAATAAAATACAGTAGAATAGCTCAAATGCAGTGAAGTCTCCAATGTAATAGATGAATTCTCTGAACCAATCAACTGGAAATGCTGAAAGCTGAATTGATAGTTGGATCTCCAAACAAAGCTCCAAACTCCAAAGGTGAGTCTCAAATGCTGACCCGAGCGTAAAGCAAAAACACAAAACACTCGAGTCAAGAATAACATTCTTATATCAATAAATCCAACTCAAGTGAAATATCAGCTGAAATGTAAGTAACTTAAGGATGTTTGGGATAACCATCCTCTATGGGTCCATGGAACTATCTACAAGGTAGAAATGTACGCTATAACACCGAGGTCATTTCAAATTAATTTATACTTCACAACAAAATGTCATTCCATTTCAAATATATATATTTCCAAAATATATATAAATATTTTATAAAGTAGAATATTTGTAATTTCCTCAAATTTAACAAATCACTTCAAAATCAACCTGACTTCCCTATTCAAATTAAATTCAATCTCAATTTATCAATTTCCATTCGATTCAGTTTCCGACGAAACAAATTCAAATTATATATTTCAAATGAAGATATAAATGACAAATTAATCATTTAAATTCTAGTATATTTCAAAGCTTTAATATTCAACATTCCGAAATTTAATTTAACAGTTTCATATAGATCTCGATTTAACCTTATTATTTAGTCCTGAAATGTTCACTTAATAAATTCAGTATTATTTAAACGAGTAGGTTGGCACGTGCGATGCACGTTCGCAGGAAGAACTGGTGTTAGGAAACTATGGTTGTGGGGTTATGTTGAATTTTATAAAATAACTTTGATGTGTCCGTAATGTTGCATTTTTTGGATGCTATCTAATTCAAAACGCATCCACTTCTGGTAGACGTGTGTATGGAACTTTCGTATCCAATATGGAAATATGCTGTAAATCAAACCGATCGTAAGTAGCTAAAAAGAAAACTAATAAACCTATGGAATTATGAATTATTCTGGCTTGTTTGTGCATACTATAGACAACAACTTTGATCTGTAACAGAAGTAGAATATTTTTTTCAATAGATATAATAGTTAAGCTGAAGTAAATAAGGTAGCATTTTGAGAGGAGAAGGAGACAATAGGATATATTGTAGCTTTCATGCTATATGAAAGTAAATTGTAACTACGAAGTATAGTTGTGTTAATTGTTTTCTCTCCTCCTTGTTCTGGGCTTGAGACCGACATCAGTACTAAGTTGATGGCGGAGTTAAAAACATTTTTTAAGAGATTTTTTATGTTAAGTAAAACTAAATCGTAGCAACACGGTTATATAACACATAAGTTAAAATACTCAAACACGATTACGTGCATACGGCCAAGTTATATAACACATTCACAAACGTGAGTATTAGAAATATGCCTGCAACCGGAAAATGTACATATATTTATAATTCATGCAACAAACAGTGCAAATCTTGTTTACAAACATTTCACACGCAAATACATAAATTCATAAAGATAAAAGTAACTAATTCAAGCAAGAACATGAGAACCAAATTCCCCATAACATTCATTCAGAATCCATTCTATCTAAATGTACTGAACTTGAAATATAAAACATGTATATCCAACTCCAAACTTGAACTTAATAAAAGAAAAAATAAATCCAAATGATGATATAATATTGTTTCTAAAATTTCATATGCTAAAATCTCATCATTGATTTCACGACTGAATATTGTATTTGAGACTTACACAGGTGGAAAGACATAATTACAAAACCCATAGCAGATGACAATTTTAAACCTGAAGCGGCAAGCATTTTGCTTGCACCTTCTCTGCTTGGGAAATTCCAAATTATTTCCTTTGTGATGCATGCCGATAGTTGCAGTTAGGTCTCTAAGGAACCACAATGGCTGAGAGGACTATCACGTTAGCAAAGGATGTTTGTGAGAGCCCGTTATTTATGTACTCTTTAATCCATTACAATAAAGGTTTCTTTTCTGTTTACACTACCCAAACACAGATCAAGATTTCTGATCAGCCTGACACCCTTTAAATTATAACATTTTTAGTATTAGTTTCAATTCGGTTTTTCCCATATTAAATCCACATCAAATCAACTAAACATCTACGTTCGGTTCATTTTCATAAGTTGCACGATCAAAGTTTGTCATAGCTTCCTTCCCATTGTATTTAATTGATGCTTATCAGAAGCTCTACAAACTACCACAAAGAAAGTGAGATCGCCATAATCTACATGCAGTATTCATTGCTAACTATTCATAGGATCTAAACATCTTCAAATTATAGGCGATAAATCTATCACCTTACAGTTTCTTCCTTGGTATCAGACAGTCCCAAATACACATACTTGTTAAGAAAAAATGTTGCATTATAAAAAAAAAGTGCATACCTCAATCAATAATAAGAATCGATACATTACTTTTAACTCATAAATTGACCTATTCTACCCTCCCATTTCCCAAATTTATGCAATGTGATGCCTCTATATTATGAACTTCCTCTTGTGCTTTGTTATCCAAGCATGTGAATAAACTCTTCTTTTGTCAGATCTTTATTATATGCATTTTTCCAAACATGTAAAACTAATATACCTGATTCATATTATTCTTGTGGTCACTTAAACTGAAATTTATATCAGCTTTGTTACCCCAAAATTTTATTTCAGCTCTATCATAAGCTCTGTTAAAGTAAGTGATAGAAGTTGTTCAAAAATTCAGTAAATTTTCATATGACTTAAGTCATAATATTTATAGTTTATTGAGTATTACCTTATAGTGGCATGGGCTGTATCAAAACATCCTGAACATAAACGAAAATTAAACATACACAAAAATTAATAAAGATGTTTAACTATTGAAGTACCTAAATAGAATTGCTTTCCATAATCCCTGCACATAATAAAGGGACAACAATTTTACAAAAAAAGATAAATATTTCTATTAAGAAATAAAAAGTTTGTGGTTAAAAGACGTAAGACTAACCAAATATGAGATTTCCATCTCCCTATTCATTTATAGAAAGTAACACCTCTGTATTGAAAACTCTTCAAGCGTAGACCCCTCGGCTCTTCTTAGCCTTCATTGCCACGTGAGAAGACTTATCAATGGAGGTAGCCTCACCACCTATGGTCCTCTGCACCATCTACTGATTGACTGACTGGAAAGAACTGGAAGATGACTGGATCCCCTATCGTCCAATGTCTTTTTAAACTTAATAGATAATTAGAAAATACGAACTTATATGCTTTTTTCACCATTATAATTCTCTTTTTACTCAGCGAGATCTCAGCTTCTTTATAATTTACATATATATGGAAAGAGTAGGTTATTGATTATAAAGGGGAGAAAATATCTATGAAATAAAACTTGGAATCACAACCATTTCGCCTCTTCCTGAACTGCTATTCTACCCATCATCGGTGCACTACACCATCTTCCCCTCTTCATACATTTCACAACTACACTTGCACTACATCAGTACACATCACTGCCTCCTCAAACTCAAAAATTTCATACCATCCTGCCACTGTCCTTAAACATAAACTTAAAATTCGTCCTTCATAAACATAAACTAATACACCACTTACTATAACAGTGCATGCATACATACCACTACCTTTTCTGCTCTACCACTTCCTTCAGCTATCACCATATAACCCTGCCACGTACATACCACTGTCATTACCCCACCCCTCCCCCCACTTCGTTACAAAACTTCCACATACAAAATACCCCAACCTACTCACAGCACATACTATTGCATCATAAACCCATTACACCCTCACTCCATAATGAATACATCACCAATCACCAACAATACTGTAAAGATCGCGATTTTTCGTTGCCAAAAAACCGAACCTTTATGGTTTTTAAGAAGAAAAAAGAGGTAGAAGGAGAGAGAAAAAGAGAGAAGAAGAAAGAAAAGAACAACAATAGAACAACAGAAAGAACAATAAAACAATTTCAGAATCTCACAGTCGCAGCGGAACAACATATAATAGATAAATGAATATTCATTAAACAAAAGAACTGTATATTTTATACATTACATCACATCATATTACATTTCATCATCAGAGTTTACAACAAACAAACAGCGGAAAAGAAATACTATATACAATAGATAATATGCTACGCCACCCAGCTCGCCTCCAGCAACTCCTGAATTCCAGATTATCCTGATTACCTAACTCTAGACTGCCCGTGTGGAAATTGGTGGGCACCCAGAGTTTAGGAAGGGAACAATAAACTCCAGGTCAGTCATGTGACTGGTGTGAGAACTAAAACAGTTTATTCTTAAAAACAACCAAAGAAATATTTTTCTTTAAGTAAATTCGAAATGCTTTTGGAAAATGAAACTACCATAAGGCCTCCCGCCACACACACAATGCAAACGCAGACTTAGAGGAGATTTCTCCTTATGATAGTCAAGGATGCTTACTACGCAGAAATCAAATCATTTTTGATATTATTATTAGTGCATAGTGTAGAAAATAATTTCGAAAGTAGAATATAAATCTTAGCCAACATACGACCATTATCGTATGCCTACTATAGCTACTATGTTCAATAGCAGGTTACCGCCACATTCCATAGCAGGTAATACAACTAAAACCCTACAAGTTACGTATTGTTTCTTTGGATTTCCAACAAATGGTCAGGCCAAGGAACTTCCCATTGCCACATGGAAACGCCTCTGGAATGACGTCCCGAGAACCTAAGCGGATCTCTGCCAACACAAGGCCGGGTTACCCCTAACTGGGTAACAACTGACACGAATATGTCATTCCCCGATCGTAACCGATCTATATCCGAGGATCCCCGATTTCCAACAACCACAAAGTAATAAATTTGCAGTAACCACATAGGTTAAGTATCTGGGCTCCATACCATGATACCACCTCTATCCAGAAGGAATGACATACACTAAAGGGACGCTACCCCCTAATAACCTTGCCGCATCTTTCCTGTTTTGACCATTTTCGGGGTGTGAGGCTCGATGAAGTCTCGTCCACAAAGCCACGCTTTTCAAAAGCAGTGCTTTGGGTCAACAAATGATCAAAGCAATGATCGTCAAGATAGACGATCAAACAAATGATCCTATCACAAATGATCATTCAACGATCATTTCACAGCAACACTCAGCACGCCACATTACCAATTCGGGAATGTATCACTAGTAACCATCAACTATATAACCTCTGAGCTCGTACGTCTCAGAGAAGGGTGTTAAGCTAAGAGAATAAATTCTCCGCCACCAACAGAAATATATTTGATAGAAACCAGCTTTACATCTCAAATTGTAACGTCAGACATACAATCCATACAAGTCTGTTCCGGGATCGAACAGAACCGAAGGCACTTCCAAAGAAGCCCTTGCAATCCGGATATTCACTAATCACGTCCGGACATCCCGTCACTAAGGGTGATAAAGCCTCTATATCAGAGATCAGCCGATGCAGAGTAACTCGACGGTAATCCATCCGTTTTCACAAATATCCGGTCTTCAACACCGGTCTTCAATTGCAATTCATAACGACATATCACATATTCGGAGTGGGTTATACGACCCCATGGTCCTTTCCCGGTTAACCCGAATAGTGAGCGCTTATTTAAAAATAAGTGTGGCATCCAATTCAAGTAATTCACAACAAATACCTATTTAAAGGTAAATATTGATAGTCGGTTATTTAACTATCAATAAAGATGCGCAACATCACCAGATTCCGAATAATTTCTCAAATTATTTATTTTTCCAAAAATATCTTTACAAGATATAAAATTTTCCATACTTCAAAAATAAACAACGTTTATTTTGAAAACCAATTTCCCTTTCCATTTATAAATTCCATAATGAATTTATATTTCAAATTATCTATTGATCTACAGTTTTTAATAGATTTCAAATATTCAATTCCAATTTATCTTCAAAAAGATAAATTCTTAAAAACATTCCATTTCATAATGGAAAAGCATTTCCATACTTATTTAAAAATAAGTAATTCATAAATCTCATTTATTTTCAACAATTTGAAAATATTCAATATACCTAAACCATAGTCAAGTATATATTTCATTTGTTTAAGGAAAAACGTTCTTTTATTCACATTTACTTGGGTCAAAACGAATGTTGCGTAAAACATCGTTACGATAACCCAAAATCACTAGTATAGGGATTCGAAATTAAATAGATATATAAATCCCAATACTATACAAAAATATTTCCCTTCGGAAACCATTTATTATAACAACAGTGTTATAGTCCATTATTTCCTTATTTTCTTGAAAACGTCTATTTCAACAATGAATGTTGAAATCTACGACTTTCTTTCCTTCTATTTCTCGAAAACGTCTATTTCAACAATGAATGTTGAAATCTATGTTTTCGATACTTGATGCATTTTAAAACATCTTTAAATCGTTTTAAATTCTATTTAAAACATCCTTTTCCCAAAAGATATCCATTTTATTTAACGATATATTCACTATTCAAAAACGTGAATATAACCCCTTCAACAAATTCTATATTCAATTTATCAAATTCCATTTATTTCCGAATTTGTAACAATGTTTATAAATTCCATCTCTATTTATAAACTTCAATTTACTAATCTCTTTTATTAAATCCAATTCAATTTATATAACCCAATTATAAACCAAAATCTATATTATAAGTTGAATACTTATAATATTATTTATTTACCAAATCGTTCTTTTGAACTTCACAAATTTTAAATCTTATTACTTATAAGATTCCTTTATATTTTATAACAATTTCAACTTATAAAATCTCCTTTATTTACAATTCCTATAAATATCTAATTTAAATGCCCAAACCCCAGTTTTATAAGTTAATTTCTTATAAATCCTTTATTTTCGATATCTATTCTTTTTTATAACTTTCACAGTTTATAAATTTATAAACTTCAATGAAATTCATTTTTATACATCAACTTAACACTTCATCAACTTGTTTTATAATTCCAATATTTTTAATTTATAAATATAAATTTTAAAATCTCATATATAAACCGTTTATAATAGTTATTCAAAATCCAAATTTAATCCATTTCATAAATTATTAACCACTTATCTCAAAAACAACATTTTTGTAAAAATCTTAAATTCTATAACTTTAAAATTAAAATCTTAATTTATTTAAAGTGAGTCAGATCCGAAAATTTAATAAAACATATACTTTGAGAAATCACTTTAAAATCCTTTTAAAATAAAAAATTGCTACTTTAAACTTTAAAAATGGATCCGATGATGCCACAGCATCAAATGGTCAATCACTGCATAGATATCATATATCGATATGATAATCACAATCATCACAATATCTATAATCAAATAAATATTTGTGAGGAATCCAGTTGGATCCCTCCAACCTGTTTCCCGGCATCCACAGACGTTAGCACAATACCAATTCCACTTCAAGGTGGAATATCGCGGTATATGGGATTTATAAAATATATATCCGCTTAATAGGCGACGCAATAGGGTCTTATCCGCTATACAAGGCGGGAAATCAATTCCAATATATACATATGCCAATATATATATATTGCTATATATAGTATATCCTACTATATCTACTATCACAATCAAACAGCAATCAATAATTGCAATCATTATTCAAAAAATTTAAATCTAACTATTTAAAATTTAAATCGATCTGTTCGATTGAGTGAGGAGTTCTCACCTTGGTTTTATTTCCGTTTCAGCTTTTATTTCGAATAAAATTAAACGGATGTTTAATTTTACCCGAAAGTTTTACTGACTCCAATCGATCCAAATCCAGCTCCATCGCGTAGTATTCGACGATACGATTCCAACGCAATTTGATTCGTATTTTTTCGACCTCGTATGAAAGAGTTATCACAGTTTAAAGATCGTACAAATTATAAATATAATTAAATTACAATTTTCTCTTAATTTTTTTAAACCTACACAATCACTACCGTAGATCTCAGCTCCATACCCTTTGCACGCGCGTGGAAACCCCTCCCCCCCTCCTTCGTTCGTTCGAACTGAGTAACCCATAGCCGCCGCTCCTTTTGCAAATTTTCGAGGCCAACTCCAAGCGTTTGAAGACGATCAAGAACCTCCATCACGTAGCCCATAACACAAGCTACCCACGGCCATGAAGACGTCAAATTTGGTTGACCTGGTGGCTCTCAAAACGCGTGCGAACGCGCATACTTCACGCTCAATTTGCCGATGATCTATGCCATGATATCCAATCACCACCGTTGGATGTGGGGGACTCGGAGTGCTCTACGATTCTCTAGTTGACGGTTTTTGAAATTATTGAGTGGATGTAGAGAAAAATGGGGGAAAACGAAAGAACATTTCGGCCATTAAAGTTATAAGCGGCGGCTACTAAAGTGGATTAGGGTTTTGCCGAAGAAGACTTATATTTATAAACAATTATAATTATTATTTTTTTAATATTAAATCCACCTCTAAACCATTTTCTCAAACGATCTCGAAATTTCGCGCGGTGACCGGCGTTTCTAAGGTTTATCCCGCGTTCCGGACACAATGGAACAGGTTTCAGAAGCTAATTCGATCATCTGTGCGAGATACGGCTATAAACGATCAATTTAAAATTAAACCGATTAAACCGATTTCTAGGCGTTTTCGCTTGCACCGGACAAACGGCAAATCCAATCGACTTGAAATTTGAAACCTTACAATAATATCGCATTACGGATCCGATGAAACTGGTTTCGTCGAAATCCGAGACCGTTCAAAAATTGGCTATTTTTCAATCGATAATTAAATATTAAAATATTCAATTTTCACAAATTAACTTTAAATTCTGTTTTAAAAGTTCTAAAACATTTCTATAACTTTAATATGATAAAATAAAATTTGCCAAATCATTTTCAATCTTATTTAATCCCAAAATTAAATTATTTCTGGAATTTCACTATTATATTATCGATTTAATTGACCAATTAAATCCAAATATTCGATAAATAAATTGTTCGACTTAAAAATTCCTCTTATTGATATTCAAAATTAATTAAATATCCAAATTTAAATTATCAAAAATTCTGGGTCATTACAATCTTCCCCCCTTAAAAGAATTTCGTCCCGAAATTGCAAGTTAAGGAGAATGTTCCTAAATCGTTTATTATTTTTCACAATTCAAATAGTTTTATCAACTTTCTAACACAAATCTTTTTTATTAAAGATTAACTATCATTTCAACTAGCTTTCAAACTTCAATTATAAATTTCAAAGAACATTGTTTACCTCACAATTCAAATTTAAATTCAAATTCAAATTTTAACTTTCAAAATTTCTCAAAATTTTTTCTAACGCCCTAAATTTTCGAAAAATTTCGCCAGCGTCTCCTTTGCGCGGCTCGATCGGTACGACTACAAAATGGCACCACGGCCCCTCAGAATCAAAAAGAAAAGAGAAAGCCAAGTGGCTGGAGAAGAAGATCATCAAATTTCATACTGAAATTGAAATACGTACCTTTTTGTCGAGCAATTCAATTTTATCATTGAAATCAAAATCCCATTTCCTTTTCTTTTAATACACCTGTATAACCTGCTAGTAGTAGTATCCAATTACAATATTCAAACCATTTTGCACATTTCCTTTACAAAATTTTCGATATATACTTCTTATATCATCTTTACTTTACTATTGGAGTTATACATTCATTTTCATTCAATTTTGCATTTTAATTTCATTTGAATTCAATTTACAATTTCAATTTTTATTTGAATTCAATTTATAATCTCAATTCTATTTGTTTCTAAGCCAAACGAATTCATATTCATTCTAGTTTATACTAATTCAAATTGATACCAATTCAATTTATTCTAATTCTATCTCAGTTCAATTTGCATTTCATATTTTCCATTCAATTTTGTTTACATTCCATATTCATATTCATCTTGAATTTACTTAAGCTATTTCCCTTCAAACTCAAGTTCTTTTCCTTGTAAACAATCTTCAATTTCATTTCCATTTTCATTTAATTCAATTCATTTACAAATCATATTTACTTTCATTCCTTCAATTAGTTTAGCTTACTAATTTTCATTTCAATACTTCGCTTTGCTTAAATCAATTTCAATTCCAATTCATTTTAATTACTCCAAATTTATTTTCAACTTAATAATATTCCATAAATATTTTTATATAGCATTCCAGAGTCTTTTCAGCTTTTCCAAAACCAAATCCAAATTTTCCAAACAACTTTTATTTAAAACAATTTGGTAGCAATACCTCTTTTGGAAACCCGAAAATGAACACCAATGATGCCGCGGTCATCATCGGAATTATTTTCCAGCGACCGAAAAGAGTTTAGAGCTTTTCATTCCTTCCAAAACAATTTTCCAAAATATCCTTGAAATTCATTTTCAAATCAAAAAGGAATTTAATTCCTAAAATTTCCAAATTCTTTCAAAAACATTTTCAAAACTTCTCTGGAATTCCATTTCCAATTATAAGTCACATTTATAATTTTCATTCTTAAACTTCATTTGTATATGGATTTTATTTTCTTACCTTTTTATCTAAATTTTCATATAACAATGATTTCAATTATATTTCAATTTCAATGGTAATAGTTTAATATTATTACTACTTAACAACCATGCATCCATATACTATAATAATCTATAAAGATAATTTTCTTTATCTACAAAAATAGTTTTAGGCAAAAATTATTTCATCTACCCGATTTTTTTTTAAACAATACTGTGTCGAATTGTTCTATTCAAGTGTTTAGAAACCCCTTCGATCCAGTTGTACAGACTGTGCCGACGAAGGTTCATATGCCACTCAATAAACCAATCATCACAATATAAAACAAATTTTATATTCACTAACAAATACGCGCTCATATCTATTATTACACTCAAACTCATTCTAGAGTACTACTGACTCTATATCTAATGAGTAACACCCAACAGAGCAGGTTGTCACTTAACCATATGCTCTGATACCAAATGTAAAGATCGCGATTTTTCGTTGCCGAAAAACCGAACCTTTATGGTTTTTAAGAAGAAGAAAGAGGTAGAAGGAGAGAGAAAAAGAGAGAAGAAGAAAGAAAAGAACAACAATAGAACAACAGAAAGAACAATAAAACAATATCAGAATCTCACAGTCGCAGCGGAACAACATATAATAGATAAATGAATATTCATCAAACAAAAGAACTGTATATTTTGTACATTACGTCACATCATATTACATTTCATCATCAGAGTTTACAACAAACAAACAGCGGAAAAGAAATACTATATACAATAGATAATATGCTACGCCACCCAGCTCGCCTCCAGCAACTCCTGAATTCCAGATTATCCTGATTACCTAACTCTAGACTGCCCGTGTGGAAATTGGTGGGCACCCAGAGTTTAGGAAGGGAACAATAAACTCCAGGTCAGTCATGTGACTGGTGTGAGAACTAAAACAGTTTATTCTTAAAAACAACCAAAGAAATATTTTTCTTTAAGTAAATTCGAAATGCTTTTGGAAAATGAAACTACCATAAGGCCTCCCGCCACACACACAATGCAAACGCAGACTTGGAGGAGATTTCTCCTTATGATAGTCAAGGATGCTTACTATGCAGAAATCAAATCATTTTTGATATTATTATTAGTGCATAGTGTAGAAAACAATTTCGAAAGTAGAATAAAATCTTAGCCAACATACGACCATTATCGTATGCCTACTATAGCTACTATGTTCAATAGCAGGTTACCGCCACATTCCATAGCAGGTAATACAACTAAAACCCTACAAGTTACGTATTGTTTCTTTGGATTTCCAACAAATGGTCAGGCCAAGGAACGTCCCATTGCCACATGGAAACGCCTCTGGAATGACGTCCCGAGAACCTAACCGGATCTCTGCCAACACAAGGCCGGGTTACCCCTAACTGGGTAACAACTGACACGAATATGTCATTCCCCGATCGTAACCGATCTATATCCGAGGATCCCTGATTTCCAACAACCACAAAGTAATAAATTTGCAGTAACCGCATAGGTTAAGTATTTGGGCTCCATACCATGATACCACCTCTATCCAGAAGGAATGACATACACTAAAGGGGCGCTACCCCCTAATAACCTTGCCGCATCTTTCCTGTTTTGACCATTTCCGGGGTGTGAGGCTCGATGAAGTCTCGTCCACAAAGCCACGCTTTTCAAAAGCAGTGCTTTGGGTCAACAAATGATCAAAGCAATGGTCATCAAGATAGACGATCAAACAAATGATCCTATCACAAATGATCATTCAACGATCATTTCACAGCAACACTCAGCATGCCATATTACCAATTCGGGAATGTATCACTAGTAACCATCAACTATATAACCTCTGAGCTCGTACGTCCCAGAAAAGGGTGTTAAGCTAAGAGAACAAATTCTCCGCCACCAACAGAAATATATTTGATAGAAACCAGCTTTACATCTCAAATTGTAACGTCAGACATACAATCCATACAAGTCTGTTCCGGGATCGAACAGAACCGAAGGCACTTCCAAAGAAGCCCTTGCAATCCGTATATTCACTAATCACGTCCGGACATCCCGTCACTAAGGGTGATAAAACCTCTATATCGGAGATCAGCCGATGCAGAGTAACTCGACGGTAATCCATCCGTTTTCACAAATATCCGGTCTTCAACACCGGTCTTCAATTGCAATTCATAACGACGTATCACATACTCGGAGTGGGTTATACGACCCCATGGTCCTTTCCCGGTTAACCCGAATAGTGAGCGCTTATTTAAAAATAAGTGTGGCATCCAATTCAAGTAATTCACAACAAATACCTATTTAAAGGTAAATATTGATAGTCGGTTATTTAACTATCAATAAAGATGCGCAACATCACCAGATTCCGAATAATTTCTCAAATTATTTATTTTTCCAAAAATATCTTTACAAGATATAAAATTTTCCATACTTCAAAAATAAACAACGTTTATTTTGAAAACCAATTTCCCTTTCCATTTATAAATTCCATAATGAATTTATATTTCAAATTATCTATTGATCTACAGTTTTTAATAGATTTCAAATATTCAATTCCAATTTATCTTCAAAAAGATAAATTCTTAAAAACATTCCATTTCATAATGGAAAAGCATTTCCATACTTATTTAAAAATAAGTAATTCATAAATCTCATTTATTTTCAACAATTTGAAAATATTCAATATACTTAAACCATAGTTAAGTATATATTTCATTTGTTTAAGGAAAAACGTTCTTTTATTCACATTTACTTGGGTCAGAACGAATGTTGCGTAAAACATCGTTACGACAACCCAAAATCACTAGTATAGGGATTCGAAATTAAATAGATATATAAATCCCAATACTATACAAAAATATTTCCCTTCGAAAACCATTTATTATAAAAACAGTGTTATAGTCCATTATTTCCTTATTTTCTCGAAAACGTCTATTTCAACAATGAATGTTGAAATCTACGACTTCCTTTCCTTCTATTTCTCGAAAACGTCTATTTCAACAATGAATGTTGAAATCTATGTTTTCGATACTTGATGCATTTTAAACATCTTTAAATCATTTTAAATTCTATTTAAAACATCCTTTTCCCAAAAGATATCCATTTTATTTAATGATATATTCACTATTCAAAAACGTGAATATAACCCCTTCAACAAATTCTATATTCAATTTATCAAATTCCATTTATTTCCAAATTTATAACAATGTTTATAAATTCCATCTCTATTTATAAACTTCAATTTACTAATCTCTTTTATTAAATCCAATTCAATTTATATAACCCAATTATAAACCAAAATCTATATTACAAGTTGAATACTTATAATATTATTTATTTACCAAATCGTTCTTTTGAACTTCACAAATTTTAAATCTTATTACTTATAAGATTCCTTTATATTTTATAACAATTTCAACTTATAAAATCTCCTTTATTTACAATTCCTATAAATATCCCATTTAAATGCCCAAACCCCAGTTTTATAAGTTAATTTCTTATAAATCCTTTATTTTCGATATCTATTCTTTTTTATAACTTTCACATATAAACTTCAATGAAATTCATTTTTATACATCAACTTAACACTTCATCAACTTGTTTTATAATTCCAATATTTTTAATTTATAAATATAAATTTTAAAATCTCATATATAAACCGTTTATAATAGTTATTCAAAATCCAAATTTAATCCATTTCATAAATTATTAACCACTTATCTCAAAAACAACATTTTTGTAAAAATCTTAAAATCTATAACTTTAAAATTAAAATCTTAATTTATTTAAAGTGAGTCAGATCCGAAAATTTAATAAAACATATACTTTGAGAAATCACTTTAAAATCCTTTTAAAATAAAAAATTGCTACTTTAAACTTTAAAAATGGATCCGATGATGCCACAGCATCAAATGGTCAATCACTGCATAGATATCATATATCGATATGATAATCACAATCATCACAATATCTATAATCAAATAAATATTTGTGAGGAATCCAGTTGGATCCCTCCAACCTGTTTCCCTGCATCCACAGACGTTAGCACAATACCAATTCCACTTCAAGGTGGAATATCGCGGTATATGGGATTTATAAAATATATATCCGCTTAATAGGCGACGCAATAGGGTCTTATCCGCTATACAAGGCGGGAAATCAATTCCAATATATACATATGCCAATATATATATATTGCTATATATAGTATATCCTACTATATCTACTATCACAATCAAACAGCAATCAATAATTGCAATCATTATTCAAAAAATTTAAATCTAACTATTTAAAATTTAAATCGATCTGTTCGATTGAGTGAGGAGTTCTCACCTTGGTTTTATTTCCGTTTCAGCTTTTATTTCGAATAAAATTAAACGGATGTTTAATTTTACCCGAAAGTTTTACTGACTCCAATCGATCCAAATCCAGCTCCATCGCGTAGTATTCGACGATACGATTCCAACGCAATTTGATTCGTATTTTTTCGACCTCGTATGAAAGAGTTATCACAGTTTAAAGATCGTACAAATTATAAATATAATTAAATTACAATTTTCTCTTAATTTTTTTAAACCTACACAATCACTACCGTAGATCTCAAGCTCCATACCCTTTGCACGTGCGTGGAAACCCCTCCCCCCTCCTTCGTTCTTTCGAACTGAGTAACCCATAGCCGCCGCTCCTTTTGCAAATTTTCGAGGCCAACTCCAAGCGTTTGAAAACGATCAAGAACCTCCATCACGTAGCCCATAACACAAGCTACCCACGGCCATGAAGACGTCGAACTCGGTTGACCTGGTGGCTCTCAAAACACGTGCGAACGCGCATACTTCACGCTCAATTTGCCGATGATCTATGCCATGATATCCAATCACCACCGTTGGATGTGGGGGACTCGGAGTGCTCTACGATTCTCTATTTGAGGGTTTTTGAAATTATTGAGTGGATGTAGAGAAAAATGGGGGAAAACAAAAGAACATTTCGGCCATTAAAGTTATAAGCGGCGGCTACTAAAGTGGATTAGGGTTTTGCCGAAGAAGACATATTTATAAACAATTATAATAATTATTTTTTTATATTAAATCCACCTCTAAACCATTTTCTCAAACGATCTCGAAATTTCACGCGGTGACCGGCGTTTCTAAGGTTTATCCCGCGTTCCGGACACAATGGAACATGTTTCAGAAGCTAATTCGATCATCTGTGCGAGATACGGCTATAAACGATCAATTTAAAATTAAACCGATTTCTAGGCGTTTTCGCTTGCACCGGACAAACGGCAAATCCAATCGACTTGAAATTTGAAACCTTACAATAATATCGCATTACGGATCCGATGAAACTGGTTTCGTCGAAATCCGAGACCGTTCAAAAATTGGCTATTTTTCAGTCGATAATTAAATATTAAAATATTCAATTTTCACAAATTAACTTTAAATTCAGTTTTAAAAGTTCTAAAACTTTAATATGATAAAATAAAATTTCCCAAATCATTTTCAATCTTATTTAATCCCAAAATTAAATTATTTCTGGAATTTCACTATTATATTATCGATTTAATTGACCAATTAAATCCAAATATTCGATAAATAAATTGTTCGACTTAAAAATTCCTCTTATTGATATTCAAAATTAATTAAATATCCAAATATAAATTATCAAAAATTCTGGGTCGTTACAAATACCCTTCATTGACAACAACCATACTTCACAATCGATCAAATACCCTGACCAACCATCAACAACAAAGTTTGCTGCCGTCCTCCTTCTTCACACCACTGCAAAACCACCATACCTACACCTCTGTCATCTCATACTACCATCTGTTCACTGCCTCATTCAAACCATCATTCCACTCAGTTGCCTCCACTTCCTATAGTTGCCTTCATCAACCCTATCCAATTGTAGCTTCACCAACCTTGCCACTCAAACTCCACCACATTTAAACACATTTCATTCATTACCAAACACTGTTTCTGTGCATATTTAATTCATTCATTACCACAATATCACATATCATTCATTACCTTGTGCACACTTTGTAACAACCCTGTATTTTCTGATTATTGTAATTGTATATTTTAATTATTTAAATTTAAATTCCTAAGTTAAATAAACTTTATTTTATTTATTAAAATGAATATAATTTGTTATTTGAAATATAAATGTTGATTTTTATGTGGATTAGAATTTCAAACATGCATAAATTGAATATTTCCGGAAAATGTGAATTTTGGTCAAAATGGTCAAACTTTGACTTTTAAAATTAAAAATTTGAAAGTTTGAAAATTTGAATTTTTTTTATGAAAGTAAATAAAATTTCAAGAACAATGCTTTTCGTTTCGTTGAAATTCGAATAATATTGTGAAAGTTATGCTTTTTACAAAATTGGGTGTAAATTGTTTTATATAACAATATTGTTTATTTTAAATTATATAAATAATTTTTTTTATTTGTCATATATTATTCTAAATTGTATTATATGTTATGTTACATATATTTTTACCTTTTAAATATTTTTAAAGTGATGTTTGAATTTTTCCAAAGCTCACTGAATTTATTTTCTATTTTTAAAGGTTAGTTTCCATTTTTCTGCTATTTTCTTCATTTAAATTATATTTAATTAAAATTTATTTATTCATTTTTATGTATTCATTTTATTTTTATGTTTTTATCTTTATTTATAAATATTTTTCATGTACATACAATTTTCCCAAAGTTCATTTCATTTATTTTCAATTTTTCAAGCCTAATTTACATTTTCTTTGTTATTTTCTTAATTTAATTATATTTAATTAATATTTATTTATTTTTATTTACTATATTTTCGTGTTTTATCTGTATTTATACATATTTTACATGTAGTTAAATTTTAAAAAGAAATTAGAAATTCAAAGAGACAAGGCTCTTCATTTCTTGTGACTTTTCAATAGCTAGTCTCATCATTTCCTTGGCTTTTCATTTTCTCCTTGATAGCCGTACATTTCCCATTGCCTTTCACGTGAAAATACTTCTTATCCTCTTCAACTCACGGCTATTTCTCATTTGAGAAAAAAAATTCCAAGTTAATGGCTTCTCTTTATTCTTTTCTACCTTTCTTCCTGGAATTTGCCTTGTTTTCTGCTTAAATTTGCCTTGACTTCACATATGATTCTTGGCCTATCACCTCCACCATCAGTTCCACCATCTCCTCCACCATATACAGCAGCAAACATCTCCTCCTCCTCTGACCATGACAAGCCATGCCATCCAATTGAAGCCATCTCCACAAAACTTTGCTTAAAACTCCAAATATTGCCTAGCCGAGCCTTGTATTCCCATTTCTTTCATGTTTAGCCTTGGCCACCACCTCTAACACCACCACAACTTGCTGCCATGACCTATAGCCATCATTATCATCTCTGACCTGAACTGAAGATGCACCAGGCCGAGCCCAAAGGACCATAGGCCGAGCCTAATTACACCAAAACCTTCCATTCCTTGACCCAAACCCCTTGCCTCCTTTACTTTCCACTTGTTTTGCCTTTACCTTCCACTTTCATGCCCTAAGCCTTGTCTCTAGGCCATGGCCGAGCCATGTTGACACCTAGGCTGAGCCTAGTGTGGTGAGATCAAGCCCATTTGATCATGTGACAAGCTTATGTTGTCGTGTGCAAGTCTTTTGCTTCTAAGGTTTGGTCATCTCTCTTGTTTTGCAACTGTTCTGCAAACTAAAGTTGTTGATTATATTTGTATGTCGATATCTATATTTGTGCTTATGTATGTTATATTTTGTGTTGTTTACAAGGGTCTCCATCAATTCAAATCAAATCGTGCTTGTCGTGCCTTTGGAATCGCTCTTGTGTGTGTTGTTTGTCTCTAGCTTCGTAAAAGGTGAGTCTTTCTCACTCTGACATATTTACTTATGAAATAGTAAATTGATGGCAAGTGTATAGTAATATAAATTTTTTATGCAAGTTAATGATGATCATATGATATGCTATGCCATGTTATTACCATGTTAAAACTGTTAGTTATCACCTGACATTTGATATATTGCGACATTGACATTGTTTATATTGTTTATGCATATGATCACACTGCAAGTTCCCTATTAGAATAGAATCACTATGGGTTGAAATGATACATGCCCGAACGGACTTTAGAATAGGAAAAAAATCGTTATGGGCTGAAATGATAGGCCTGAGCGATTTTTATTGTATTTTATTTGACTTGGGATTGCGGGTTTGAAATGATAGAACCCGGGTTTTCTTTGTAAACTGCGGATTGAAATGATATATATCTGTATCACTTGACCTAGGTTAGAAAATTATATACAGACCCCGTGGTATATTTTTAAATAATTTTTTTTAGTAAAATATGTATTTTTAAAAGTATGAAATTTTGATTTAAAAATATATGTTTTATGGTTTTAAGAAAATTAAATATTAAGTCTTGAAATTGTGAATTTAAGTACGTAAATTTGAAGTAATTGTAATTTTTGACTTTAAATTTTATTTTAAAATGTAAATAAATAATGGAAATTAAATTTAAAGTTTTGAAATGATATTTGAAGTAAATGTTAAGTTTTATTAAATTTACAAGTTAATAAACAGTGAATTTTGACTTAATAAATGAATGGAGTTTTTAAATTGAATATTTGATCTTAAAATTTTATTGTGTTAAATCATATGTTAAAATGATTTTAAATGTGAAATTTTGAAGTCTAGAAATATGATTTTCAAGTTATAATGATAAAATTTGGAGTTTTGCTATTATTTTTGAAAAGCTAAAATGAAATCTGGAATTTTATAGCATTTTCAAAATGTTGCAGTCTTTTGACAGCATTTTTAAATGCTATTGTTTTGAATCTAACAATGTTTGAAATAACTAAATATCTATTGCGACATTTTATAAACGTCGTTATTCTTGAACTAAACCATTTTGGAAACTATAAGCTACGATAGCACTTTATAAATGCCGTCGTTGCTATAATTTGACAATGTTTTGAAATGTTATAGATTTTAACACTGTTGTGTTATATTTTAAAGTGTTAATTAATTTAACTTTTGAAATGGATTATTTGTGAAATTTTAGAAGTTTTGAATATTTAAATTTTAATTTTTAAGGAATTTAAATTGAATTTGAATTTAAATAAAGTTTACTTAGTTATGTGTTAAACGGAATGAGATGTAATGAGATAAATGAATTTTTGAATGGAATTTTGAAATGTATTTTTGTAATAATGTTTGAAACAATAAATGAATGACATATTTGATTTTCAAATGATATTTAAATTTGAATATTTAGATTTGAATTCAAATAATGATTTGATTATGAAGTTTTGAAAGGATGTAATATTTTAATGATTTTGAAATGGTTTGGAAATGATTTGATCTTTATTTTAATAAAGAATATGAATGTGAAATAATATTTGATTTTGATCTATTTGATAAAGGAATATTTGAAGTTTATATTTGTATGAAAAGGTATTTGGTTTAATTGTAATTTAAGTTTAGTTAAATAATATTGGATTTATGAAATGAATGAATATTTCAAAATTAAATAATAATGAAATTAGATTTGAGATATGAATATATGGAATTATAAAGTTTAGTTTTGAAATATGGGATATTAAAGTTTGGAAATATATTAAAATTGGATTGTTTATTTTGTAGATCAAATCAATATTTGAAATTTGTAAGATTTGAAATGTTTTGTTAGAAGACTAAACTGAATTGAAACTGATGGTTTGAATTGAATTAAATTGGAAATTTGAAATTTTGGTTTAATGGAATAAATTTGTAAAGTGTAAAGAATTAAAAGATTGATTTCAAATGTATGATTTCGGAATGTTATGATTTTCAAAATGTAATGATTTCAAGTATTTTGGTTTCGGAAAAGTTATACTTTGAAAGTATTATGAATTTTTTTAAAGGTGAATATATGTTTGAAATGAAAATGATAAACTATTTGATTTGAATATAGTTTTGAAATGTTTTTGGTTTCGAAGTATAAACTATTTTGATTGAATAAATAGTTTTGAAATAAAAATGATTTTGGTTTCGAAGTATAAACTATTTTGATTGAATAAGTATTTTTGAAATAAAAATGATTTTGGTTTCGAAGTATAAACTATTTTGATTGAATAAATAGTTTTGAAATAAAAATGGTTTTGGTTTCGAAGTATAAACTATTTTGAAAGAAATATAGTTTGAAATGAAATGATTTGATCTTTTTGAAGTTTAAACTATTTTGAAATGACCACGGCGTTATAATAACGTTTGGTTGCTAAAGAGACCGGGATCGGAAGTTGTCATACTCTCTGCCAACTCCGAAAACCACTTTAACAACCGTGTACGCGGTGGAGATTCCAGAATGAAGTAGGATGGTGGCGACGTTCTTGAGGTATATTACGTGGACCCAACTCCCGTGAGTTGGCATAAGGTGGCTAAAACAGGAGCAATCTCGGGCCAAAGGAGGTAGCACCTCTGGTCGGACACATTCCTTCGATACTATACTCTTACTGGTGATTGATTAGATGGCCATCCTCCGATTTTGATTGGGAGTGTGTTCCGAGGTGGGCGTATGTGGCTGCTGCGTTACCACCAGCCCGTGTGCGTAATTGGTATATCTACCCTGGCATTGCCTTGTGTGCCGTGTCACCTACCATACCGAGCCTTTACTACGAGTTTGTTTTTCTCCCGTAGCCCGTGTGGTATCCTCTGACAGTCACCCAGAATGGAGATGGCATGATATTGGATGGACTACCGGGACTATTATGTGTGAAGGGTGATATGGGTAGCCCGGAACGCTATTTAAAAGTATGTTTAGTTTACTGTAGACATTATTATAGTAGCACAATATTACTACCTAGTAAATAGTTTAACGGATCCTTAAAGGATGGGCGATCCCAAGCATCCTTTAAGTTACTGATGCATTTTTGTTACTGTTCACTTTAGTTTATTTACAGTTCATAAGTATTTATGTCCTGACTCGAGTGTTTTGTATTTTGCTTTACGCTCGAGTCAGATTGAGTGAGTTAGCATTCAAGATTCACCTTCGGAGTTGGAGCTTTCCTTGAAGATCCAGCCATCTATTTTGCTTTCTGTATCCAGTGATTTCAGTGATGTATTCTGATTTGTACCTGATGTATCTTGTTACTTTTTGTTGTATCATGTTTAACTCTGATGTATCTTATTTTTATATAGTAGCTTCATGAACTACTATTTCTTTTAAATTCTGCTGCATTATTAAATACTCTGTGTCTGTGACTTGTGATTATGTATTTACTGTATATTCTGAGATTTGCCAAATTTTATTTACAATGCGGTATTTTGAGCAATTCAAGTCCGACATGTGCGGATGCGAATGGATGAAAATATCGGGATGTTACAGTTGGTATCAGAGCTTTGGTAGCTTTAGGCAAAACTCAGTATATAGGGTAAATGTATTTACAGAATCACTTTCATTCGAGTTTAAACCTCTTCCTTTTTGACTCGATTCCTTTGAATTTTGGAACATTCCCTGTGGTTCCAAAATCCATTCGTGTCCCTCACTATTTATCTTCTTTTGTTTCTGGAGTATCCCATAACTCCACTTCAAAAGATCTCCATATTGAGTCGGCGGTCTCGCCAACCTCAAATTTATTTATAAAGGGGGAAAACTCCTTTACAACAACATCGATTCACCAGATATTCTATATCCTCGGTTTAGATGGTAGTATCTCTTATAATTTCGAACTCTACATCTTGAGATCGAATGTCGATTTACCCAAGAAATCCACATCGATCTTATTCTTTAAGTCACGGTTGACCCGGTTAAGGTTGCCCGCGATTTATATAAACTCATCCATCTCCCTATTCTGTTATTTAATCATCTCATCTTTGTTTCCAACTTATCTTCAAATTATTCTTGGAGTATATTTGTAAACTAATATTTAAAATGTTTTATATATTGTGTTGTTTGAGTTGTTGATGTTGATTTGGGTTTCTAATTGATTCGTCTGATCAACGCTATCAATAAGATTTCCAAAACACTTGAACAGAGCAAACTGACACAATATGTTTTTAAAATTTAGTAATGAAATAAATTTTGTGAAATAAATTTTGTAACTATATTATAAATCTTTATCTGGATTTTATTTGAATTGGTTGTTAAGAAATAATATTTGATTTTATATATCATTTT
Organism: Allium cepa; assembly: GCA_030765085.1. NCBI lineage: Eukaryota > Viridiplantae > Streptophyta > Magnoliopsida > Asparagales > Amaryllidaceae > Allium > Allium cepa. The sequence continues at coordinate 875,921,827 of CM060932.1, read as the reverse complement.
CTATTGTTTCATATATCTAATTGAACTATAAAACATGGTTATAAAATTATTTGGAAATTTAAAATGAATGTAAAACAAGAATTTGAGAATTTAATTTCCGATGGATTTCAAACTTTGTGTTTAAAGTTTTAAAGGATATATTATTTAAAGTATTTTCGAATAGAAATTTGTTTCCAAAGAATTTTAAATTTAAATTTAGTGCTCTTCTCTTTGTCGCTGGAAAATAATTTCGGTGATGACTGCAGCATCATCGACATTCATTTTCGAGTTTCAAGTGAAGAGACCATTCTGTAGTCATGCTACAGTTTTGTTTTGGGGAATTTAGTTGATTTTAATTTCTGAAATAAGACTGGATTTATAACATATGCTGATATATGATTTGAATTTGAATGGATATATATATATATACATATATATATATATATATATATATATATATATATAGTATATGAGCATTTAGTTATCTCTAAATAGTTTGGAATTTATTGAAAATTTAATTCCTAAATTTGATCTTGAAAGATAATTTTTAAGTATAATTTCAAGATTTGGATAAATATTCAAGTTTGAAATGATTAAATTGGAAAGTTTATCTGTATAATACACAATTTCATTCCAATATAACTTACCTTAATTTTCAGAAGTTGAATATGTAATTGAATAATATACAATATAAAAAAAAGATTTAATAAATAAAATTTGAGTGATTATAATAAATGTTATACACTTAAATTTTAGTTATAAAAAGATTAACAGAGGTAAATAAAAAAAAGTGTAATGGAATAATTTACAATATAAAATGATGATAAAGGAACTAAGAATAAATTTAAGGCAGTTACAATGAGTGTAAATATATTTAACATAGGTGATAAAATATATTGAGAGGAATAATTTTAATTTTAATTAGTAGTGAAGAAGAATTAAATTTTATTTGGTACATTTTGAGTATAATAAAGGATTTTTCAAATACATGATTTTAGGGATTTGTTAATTTAAGATAATTGGATGATAAGATAATGAAATTAGAGATGCTTAAGATTTATTTGACTTATGTAAAATTAATTTTCAGTTTAAGTTGAAATTTTATGGTTACAAATTTATTATTTTATTTTGTTTTTCAAACTATCTTTTGGTTATCCTAATTTCCCTTATCTTGCTACAGAATGGGAGGCTATTGCATATACCAGTCTGTTTAGAAATCTTTCTATAATCTTTAATAATCTTTGGTACTCATCTTTGAATCTAAGCACTGCTTGCCATCCACAGACCGTCGGTCAAACGGGAAGGGTGAATCAGATTCTAAAAGATTTTTTTTTCATGCTAGTGTTCTTGATTCTGGAAGATCTTGGAAAGATCATCTCCACATTGTTAAACTTACCTATAGCAACAGTTATCAGGTATAATTTTAATCTTCTTTTCATCTTGTCTTAATACTATTTCATTTTATTTTATTTTTGTACTTTCCCGTACCTCATTCCTTTTCGAGGACGAAAAGTTTTGAGAGGGGGAGAGTGTAAGAACCCTGTATTTTCTGATTATTGTAATTGTATATTTTAATTATTTAAATTTAAATTCCTAATTTAAATAAACTTTATTTTATTTATTAAAATGAATATAATTTGTTATTTGAAATATAAATGTTGATTTTTATGTGGATTAGAATTTCAAACATGCATAAATTGAATATTTCCGGAAAATGTGAATTTTGGTCAAAATGGTCAAACTTTGACTTTTAAAATTAAAAATTTGAAAGTTTGAAAATTTGAATTTTTTTTATGAAAGTAAATAAAATTTCAAGAATAATGCTTTTCGTTTCGTTGAAATCCGAATAATATTGTGAAAGTTATGCTTTTTACAAAATTGGGTGTAAATTGTTTTATTTAACAATATTGTTTATTTTAAATTATATAAATAATTTTTTTATTTGTCATATATTATTCTAAATTGTATTATATGTTATTTTACATATATTTGTACCTTTTAAATATTTTTAAAGTGATGTTTGAATTTTTCCAAAGCTCATTGAATTTATTTTTATTTTTAAAGGTTAGTTTCCATTTTTCTGCTATTTTCTTCATTTAAATTATATTTAATTAAAATTTATTTATTCATTTTTATGTATGCATTTTATTTTTATGTTTTTATCTTTATTTATAAATTTTTTTCATGCACATACAATTTTCCCAAAGTTCATTTCATTTATTTTCAAATTTTCAAGCCTAATTTACATTTTCTTTGTTATTTTCTTAATTTAATTATATTTAATTAATATTTATTTATTTATTTATTTTTATTTACTATATTTTCTTGTTTTATCTGTATTTATACATATTTTACATGTATTTAAATTTTAAAAAGAAATTAGAAATTCAAAGAGACAAGGCTCTTCATTTCTTGTGACTTTCCAATAGCTAGTCTCTTCATTTCCTTGGCTTTTCATTTTCTCCTTGATAGCCGTACATTTCCCATTGCCTTTCACGTGAAAATACTTCTTATCCTCTTCAACTCACGGCTATTTCTCATTTGAGAAAAAAAATTCCAAGTTAATGGCTTCTCTTTATTCTTTTCTACCTTTCTTCCTGGAATTTGCCTTGTTTTCTGCTTAAATTTGCCTTGACTTCACATATGATTCTTGGCCTATCACCTCCACCATCAGCTCCACCATCTCCTCCACCATCTACAGCAGCAAACATCTCCTCCTCCTCTGACCATGACAAGCCATGCCATCCAATTGAAGCCATCTCCACAAAACTTTGCTTAAAACTCCAAATATTGCCTAGCCGAGCCTTGTATTCCCATTTCCTTCATGTTTAGCCTTGGCCACCACCTCTAACACCACCACAACTTGCTGCCATGACCTATAGCCATCATTATCATCTCTGACCTGACCTGAAGATGCACCAGGCCGAGCCCATAGGACCATAGGTCGAGCCTAATTACAACAAAACCTTCCATTCCTTGACCCAAACCCCTTGCCTCCTTTACTTTCCACTTGTTTTGCCTTTACCTTCCACTTTCATGCCCTAAGCCTTGTCTCTAGGCCATGGCCGAGCCATGTTGACACCTAGGCTGAGCCTAGTGTGGTGAGATCAAGCCCATTTGATCATGTGACAAGCTTATGTTGTCGTGTGCAAGTCTTTTGCTTCTAAGGTTTGGTCATCTCTCTTGTTTTGCAACTGTTCTGCAAACTAAAGTTGTTGATTATATTTGTATGTCGATATCTATATTTGTTCTTATGTATGTTATATTTTGTGTTGTTTACAAGGGTCTCCATCAATTCAAATCAAATCGTGCTTGTCGTGCCTTTGGAATCGCTCTTGTGTGTGTTGTTTGTCTCTAGCTTCGTAAAAGGTGAGTCTTTCTCACTCTGACATATTTACTTATGAAATAGTAAATTGATGGAAAGTGTATAGTAATATAAAATGTTTATGCAAGTTAATGATGATCATATGATATGCTATGCCATGTTATTACCATGTTAAAACTGTTAGTTATCACCTGACATTTGATATATTGCGACATTGACATTGTTTATATTGTTTATGCATATGATCACACTGCAAGTTCCCTATTAGAATAGAATCACTATGGGTTGAAATGATACATGCCCGAACGGACTTTAGAATAGGAAAAAAATCGTTATGGGCTGAAATGATAGGCCTGAGCGATTTTTATTGTATTTTATTTGACTTGGGATTGCGGGTTTGAAATGATAGAACCCGGGTTTTCTTTGTAAACTGCGGATTGAAATGATATATATCTGTATCACTTGACCTAGGTTAGAAAATTATATACAGACCCCGTGGTATATTTTTAAATAATTTTTTTTAGTAAAATATGTATTTTTAAAAGTATGAAATTTTGATTTAAAAATATATGTTTTATGGTTTTAAGAAAATTAAATATTAAGTCTTGAAATTGTGAATTTAAGTACGTAAATTTGAAGTAATTGTAATTTTTGACTTTAAATTTTATTTTAAAATGTAAATAAATAATGGAAATTAAATTTAAAGTTTTGAAATGATATTTGAAGTAAATGTTAAGTTTTATTAAATTTACAAGTTAATAAACAGTGAATTTTGACTTAATAAATGAATGGAGTTTTTAAATTGAATATTTGATCTTAAAATTTTATTGTGTTAAATCATATGTTAAAATGATTTTAAATGTGAAATTTTGAAGTCTAGAAATATGATTTTCAAGTTATAATGATAAAATTTGGAGTTTTGCTATTATTTTTGAAAAGCTAAAATGAAATCTGGAATTTTATAGCATTTTCAAAATGTTGCAGTCTTTTGACAGCATTTTTAAATGCTATTGTTTTGAATCTAACAATGTTTGAAATAACTAAATATCTATTGCGACATTTTATAAACGTCGTTATTCTTGAACTAAACCATTTTGGAAACTATAAGCTACGATAGCACTTTATAAATGCCGTCGTTGCTATAATTTGACAATGTTTTGAAATGTTATAGATTTTAACACTGTTGTGTTATATTTTAAAGTGTTAATTAATTTAACTTTTGAAATGGATTATTTGTGAAATTTTAGAAGTTTTGAATATTTAAATTTTAATTTTTAAGGAATTTAAATTGAATTTGAATTTAAATAAAGTTTACTTAGTTATGTGTTAAACGGAATGAGATGTAATGAGATAAATGAATTTTTGAATGGAATTTTGAAATGTATTTTTGTAATAATGTTTGAAACAATAAATGAATGACATATTTGATTTTCAAATGATATTTAAATTTGAATATTTAGATTTGAATTCAAATAATGATTTGATTATGAAGTTTTGAAAGGATGTAATATTTTAATGATTTTGAAATGGTTTGGAAATGATTTGATCTTTATTTTAATAAAGAATATGAATGTGAAATAATATTTGATTTTGATCTATTTGATAAAGGAATATTTGAAGTTTATATTTGTATGAAAAGGTATTTGGTTTAATTGTAATTTAAGTTTAGTTAAATAATATTGGATTTATGAAATGAATGAATATTTCAAAATTAAATAATAATGAAATTAGATTTGAGATATGAATATATGGAATTATAAAGTTTAGTTTTGAAATATGGGATATTAAAGTTTGGAAATATATTAAAATTGGATTGTTTATTTTGTAGATCAAATCAATATTTGAAATTTGTAAGATTTGAAATGTTTTGTTAGAAGACTAAACTGAATTGAAACTGATGGTTTGAATTGAATTAAATTGGAAATTTGAAATTTTGGTTTAATGGAATAAATTTGTAAAGTGTAAAGAATTAAAAGATTGATTTCAAATGTATGATTTCAGAATGTTATGATTTTCAAAGTGTAATGATTTCAAGTATTTTGGTTTCGGAAAAGTTATACTTTGAAAGTATTATGAATTTTTTTAAAGGTGAATATATGTTTGAAATGGAAATGATAAACTATTTGATTTGAATATAGTTTTGAAATGTTTTTGGTTTCGAAGTATAAACTATTTTGATTGAATAAATAGTTTTGAAATAAAAATGATTTTGGTTTCGAAGTATAAACTATTTTGATTAAATAAGTATTTTTGAAATAAAAATGATTTTGGTTTCGAAGTATAAACTATTTTGATTGAATAAATAGTTTTGAAATAAAAATGGTTTTGGTTTCGAAGTATAAACTATTTTGAAAGAAATATAGTTTGAAATGAAATGATTTGATCTTTTTGAAGTTTAAACTATTTTGAAATGACCACGGCGTTATAATAACGTTTGGTTGTTAAAGAGACCGGGATCGGAAGTTGTCATACTCTCTGCCAACTCCGAAAACCACTTTAACAACCGTGTACGTGGTGGAGATTCCAGGATGAAGTAGGATGGTGGCGACGTTCTTGAGGTATATTACGTGGACCCAACTCCCGTGAGTTGGCATAAGGTGGCTAAAACAGGAGCGATCTCGGGCCAAAGGAGGTAGCACCTCTGGTCGGACACATTCCTTCGATACTATACTCTTACTGGTGATTGATTAGATGGCCATCCTCCGATTTTGATTGGGAGTGTGTTCCGAGGTGGGCGTATGTGGCTGCTGCGTTACCACCAGCCCGTGTGCGTAATTGGTATATCTACCCTGGCATTGCCTTGTGTGCCGTGTCACCTACCATACCGAGCCTTTACTACGAGTTTGTTTTTCTCCCGTAGCCCGTGTGGTATCCTCTGACAGTCACCCAGAATGGAGATGGCATGATATTGGATGGACTACTGGGACTATTATGTGTGAAGGGTGATATGGGTAGCCCGGAACGCTATTTAAAAGTATGTTTAGTTTACTGTAGACATTATTATAGTAGCACAATATTACTACATTGTAAATAGTTTAACGGATCCTTAAAGGATGGGCGATCCCAAGCATCCTTTAAGTTACTGATGCATTTTTGTTACTGTTCACTTTAGTTTATTTACAGTTCATAAGTATTTATGTCCTGACTCGAGTGTTTTGTATTTTGCTTTACGCTCGAGTCAGATTGAGTGAGTTAGCATTCAAGATTCACCTTCGGAGTTGGAGCTTTCCTTGAAGATCCAGCCATCTATTTTGCTTTCTGTATCCAGTGATTTCAGTGATGTATTCTGATTTGTACCTGATGTATCTTGTTACTTTTTGTTGTATCATGTTTAACTCTTATGTATCTTATTTTTATATAGTAGCTTCATGAACTACTATTTCTTTTAAATTCCGCTGCATTATTAAATACTCTGTGTCTGTGATCTGTGATTATGTATTTACTGTATATTCTGAGATTTGCCAAATTTTATTTACAACGCGGTATTTTGAGCAATTCAAGTTCGACATGTGCGGATACGAATGGTTGAAAATATCGGGATGTTACACACTTCATACTGTTTCTGTGCATCAAAAATTTCTTTCTGTGCATGAGCTTAACAGATATGTTACAGTTTCAGGCTCATAAATAAGTGATTGTTAAACAATAATATCATTCATTATCTTGTTCTCTATACTAACCTCTTTCTTCCCTAAAATCTAACTGCAAACCTATCTGTCCTGTTGGTCTCGGAATTGGATCTGAGACAGAACAAAAAATTCACAATCAATTTTTTAAAAAAAGTACACATTAATTATAAAACATAATCAGTTGAGTTATTACACCGTCTTTGCTCTCTTCCAAATATTGATGTAGATCCCAACAATGATGTTAATGTAAGAAATAGTGTTGAAAACCAACCTACATTAGAAAACCCAGATTACGAAAATTAATCTGACGACTAAAACAAAGGAAAATCAATTGAGAAATTACTGACCTTGAATGTATGAGTTGATAACTGGATTTGTTAAGGAAGCCAGGGAAATTTGTTTTTGCAGAGCGCGCATTTTACTGCCTAAAATCCGTTAATAAATTCCTTTTTGATGAAGAGGAAGAGATAAAAAAACATACGTATTTGTTAAACAAAATCAGAGTGTAATTAGGCGAAAATCAAATAACCTGACTAAATAGAACCAAATAAACGATTTAACTTACCTTATCAAATGCAACAAATTGCATTACTAAGGTTGCATCACCCAATTCATCATTCGAAAACCAATTCTTTGGTTGAAGATCATCAGCAATACTTTCAATGGAGTAAAAATAAATGGAGAAGTGACCCAAATCGGAGAGGAGAATATGGTTTTGAATAGGTCGCTTACTATGGGAGTCGGTTGAAATTACCATGATGGGAGATGAGAACTGAATTCGGGAGATGGTGCTTATCATGGGAGGATTTAAAAGAACTGAAGCATTGCTGAAGAGAATTTTTCGGTAATATGGAGGATGATAATGAGAAGAGGTGCCTGTTCGTGGGGAAATGGGGAAGTAACTTTTGATATCGTGTTGGTGGGTTTGGGAAAAGGACCAAACTATACAACAACCGCCAGTTTCAACTATTACCGAAGTGGGGTATTTATGGAAGTCCGAAAAAGGCTTCACTTTGACCACTTTGACCAAGGGTTTTGCTTTATAGTATAGATAACTTTAATTTACCTTTAAACCAAATATTCCATTCGATTCGTTCAAGCTCGAAACATCCATTTAATCACTTTAAATCAAAATCAAGTTATCAAATCAAACCTTAAACTTCAACTTAAATAGTTCAAATCGATTTAATTCAGTAGAATTATTAATTAAATACCATTCAATTAATTTGAATTTTTCTTCTCAACCTTAACTTATTCAAATTATTACACAATCTATTTCGAAATATAGATTTACATAACTACTTAAACATACTTTATGAATTAAATCAATCTCAATAATATTAATATTAAATCTATACGTATACATAAAATTACCATTATATGTATAATATTTTAAGAACCAATATTTATTAAAAACCATATATTTCTTTTCAAAACCATAGAATTTATTTTCAAAACATTTATATATGGACTAGCGGTGTCTGTATATATTTCATATCTTATGGTCAAGTGATACAGATATTTATCATTTAAATCCGTACACTAAATATATACGGGTGGATATCAATTCAACCCGTAATCCCAAATTTAATTAAATGAAAATCGCTTGGGTCTATCATTTCAACCCATAACGAAATTCTCCTATTCTAAAGTCCGTTTGGGTATGTATCATTTCAACCCATAGTGAATTCTAAACTACAGGGAACTTGCAGAGTGATAACAGATAATACAATAAAATAACAGGCATATAACATTAATACCAATATAATATAAACAACAGGATATGGTGTCATATCCCACAGGTGAGCAGTTACAGAAAATAGCATATATATAACAATTTAAACGCCTACAGCATCATATTTCAATTGTCGTTTCAAATGAAAATCAAATTTAATAAAGTACAAGAACGTTAATCGTGAGTGATTTCTCACCTTTCGTGGCTAGAGAGACAAACAAGATTGTGATGAGTTACGAATCCAAGCACAAATTCCAAAGGAGAGCACGATGGATACGAATTCGTTGGACAAAGCTGATAAACAGAAATCGATGAAACAGATTAATCAGTTTTGATGTACTGAGACAAAATGAATGTCATATAGTTATATGTTTACTTCTCAAAAATCAATGAAAATCTTAAAACACATACGTCTACTTTACTAATTTATTTAAAGATCAATATCCTTTTTAAAACACATGAAGAAAATCTTCAAAAATTTTTAAAGCACAACAATACTATAGTTTAAACTTTTCTTTTCAAAATACAGAACAGGAAATCAAACAAACTTATGCACATACATATGCAAATAAACAATATTCTTTATAACACATTGTTATCTTACTTTTAAAAGAATATATATGCGGTACAGTTTATAAGTAATAATTTTTTTTATAAAACCTTCCTATATAACAATATATATGTATAAAATAAAATATTTGTATATATATTAAAATCAAAACGTTTCAAACATATATAAAGCTGTCACAACATAAACCTCTATCAACTATAGTAATATATATATATATATATATATATCCTAATATACCAATGCAGTAAATATATATATATATATATAAAACAAATATTTTATAGATTCTAAACTGACACACGAACTTCATATATAAAAATAAGCTACATATAAAATATATACGACACAGCAGCTTTATGCAACTTTGGAACATATGTACATAGCTTACAAACTTTTATAACTAACAGATAGTATAGCCGTAAAGCACTTATATGCATGCATATTACAATAGTAAATCATATGTATGTATACTACATTTAAAACAAACAAACCATATTATAAATACAACTAAAACACAGATCTAAATAATGTATAGAAGCCTCTACATGCGCTAATCAATATAAAATATAATACCTGCTTCACTAAAACCCAGAGAGAAGAAAAAAAATCGAGCCAAGGATGGGGGTGAGGAGGGGAAAAAGATGGGGTGGCTGCCGCTTCTCACAAGCAAAGTCGGAGGGTGCTACGGAGATGTTGACGGTGGCGAGGGTAAGTAAGGCGCGGTCAGGGGAGGAGCAGGTCGACGATAGAGCTACACTTGCCTGCGTGGCTGTGAGGTGCGCGATGAGGAAGAGGAGAGGGCAGACAAGTGGATAGAGGGGAGTTGGAAGCGGTGGCTCGCCGCTGGTGATGGGACGAATAGGGGTAGAGGTGGATTTTGGACGTGGATCGGAGTGCTGCAGGCGGAGAATAATAGACGACAGGTAGAGGATGGGGATCGGCTGTAAATGGTGGCCGAGGTGGTTAGCATGCGGAGGTGGAGCTTTCACTAGTTAAGTGAAAAAGAGAAAAATAAAGTGGAAGGAGGAAAGAAACATGGGCAGAGGAAAGAAAATGGGTCAAAGAGGAGAGGTGAACCCTACAGCCGAATGAAAGAAACGAATTTATAAAAGTAAATGCAAATGAACTGGAGTAAATTTGGAAAGGGCAAATGAATGGTTTATAAATTAATAAATGTAAAACGTATACGTTTTAATTTCAAAAAGGACAGAAATAAATACAGGGATGACAACAGTCAAAAATGCACGTTTTAGGCAAATAATAAAATATAAAAGTAAGAAGCGCAAAAGGATAGGCACAGTAAACGCTGCATATAGATGAACAGTATAACATAGAAAAAGCTAGAACGAATATAAATATAGAAGCTAACAAAAGTAATAGCAACGGTCACGTGCTTTGATTTAGGAAATAAAAATTTGGACAATAAATTGTTGATTGGACAACACGTTTCAGATTTCAGATTTGAAACGTAAACGAAAAAGTTAAGTCACCATTTATGGTACCGTTACAACGAACAGTTTATTGTTTCTATCACGTACCGGACCATTAAAATATAGAAATAAATATATCGTAGTGATCAGCACGACGAGCCGATCAAAACGGTATATTGATATCAGTGGTACGATTGAATTATGAAAATTCGGATTCCCACTAGTGGAAAAAAATGCAGAAAAACATTGAAAATAAGATCGACGGAGCTATAGGAGTCCGAACTTGGAAAAATGGAAGATGTCGTCCTAGTCAGAAGAAGATTTAGAAATTTTCTATAGAAAAATATTCAGGTTTGGAAATAATTTATTATCATCAATTATTAACTGATTTTAATTTAATAGAATTACAAAATAATAAACGTTCATATTATAAATTGAAATTTTACCATTTGCTATATTTAATTATACGTAATCCAAATATTAATTTTTTATTTCAAAATATTATTATTTTAAATTTCTCAAAAATCAAATTGAATATGCTAAATAAAACCATTAAAAATTAACAAAATTTTACGGGTCGTTACAGGATTCGCGAATTGGAATTAATGGCATAGGAGTTCAACTCGAACTCGAGGGGGAAGAGGCGCGGTCACGAGCGTGAGGGAGGCCGAGGGTTTTGCCGTGCTCAACTAGGGTTTGTAGTGGCACGACTTCTCGAGCCACAGGCGACTTCGGTGGGTTTGGTCGTGAGGTCGGCAGCAGTGATTGCCTGGAACTCGATCACGATGTGGTTGAGGCGACGACAATTTCAGATAGAGCAGTGAGGTATTCGAGTCATTTTTTTCCCAATTAAATTTTGATTTAATAAATAAATAACTAAATATATATACAGAAAAAAATTATGGCAGTGAGATAGATACAGATTGTTTTCAATTTATATATATATATATAAAGTAAGGTTTTTAAAAGGGGAATCTGTTTTAAGAATTTAATAATGAAGTTAATTACTGTTTACTTTTACAAAAAAGAAAGGAGGATTTTTTATTTATTAATACACACATATTTTAATATATATGCAGTAAACAGAAATTATATATATATATAGGAATTTGAAAATATATAAGGGTTTATATAGAAAATTAGATATTTAGACTTATATAGATTGTTTTTATATGTATTTCGTAAATGGAAATAAAATTTACATACACACATTTTTAAAAATCCACTAGCTTATTTTAAACAATGTATTTTGGGTGATTTATTTATTTTATTAACCTATTCAACTATTTTATTTACTAAAGGATTTTTACAGAAAAATATTAGTTTAAATTTAAATTATTAGTTTAAAATAAACTTATTAAACAGTAGTGGATTGTTCGATTTGTTCGAATATTAATAAATCACCTAATGTTTATACAAGGTCGAAAAACTGTGAAGCCAAGCCGAGATTGGATCGAATTTGCAAAACAAATTCAAAGGCGAGTTAATCTCACTCATGTGGATTTCCTTTAAATTTAAATGGTTAAATTTAAATAATTGGTTCAATGATTGGATTGTTTTGATGTGCTGTATTATATATAGTAGTATATAGTATATATTGAAGTGATTGATATTCTGTGATGGATATTATTGGTAATTGGAATATTGAATGTTGTGGTTTGCTTGAATATTTCGGCACCCTGAGTTATCGAAATATATAAAAATTGGATTTTTGAAAGAAATATAAGGGTGAATTTTGAAAGTGAAATAATTATAGAATAAGAATGAATTGGAAAGAAATGAAAGTGATATTTAAAAACTGAAGTTAAATTGTAAAGTAGAGATTTAAAATAGGTTTTAAATCAGAGTTAAATCTGGAATTCAAGAGTGAATCTGGGTTTTCAAACAAATAAGTTTTAAAATTTAATTATTTTAACAACTTGAATGTTAAAGTGCAATTTTAAAATTGATTTGAATTTTAAAAAATGAATTTGGTTTTAAATTCCTTTAAACTACTATTTTAAAACGATGAAATTTATTTATTTAATGAAGTAAATAAAAAGGTAGATAATTACAAGATGAGATAAATCAAGAGTGATTAATATTTGTGGTTTAATTAATGATTAATTATTTAATGAAATTAAATTAGATTAGGATAAATTGAAATGCAAATGGGAAATCATTAATTTATATAATCAATGATGTAATATAAGATTGATTAATCAATATTAATAAATCAATATTAATAAATCAATACTAAGTGATTTGTGAGAAATTAATTAATAAAGGTAATTAAGGATTAATGTAATTAATTTTAGTTAATTAATTTGTGAATTAATTAAATAATTAATTATTATTTTTGGTTAAGAATACTTAATTTGTGTAATTAATTAAAGATAATCACTTGGATGAAATTGAAGAATAATTAATCCAGGGTGATTAATTAAGATGGATAATTAATAAATTGATTTGGAATTAATTAATGTTAAGTAAAGTTATTTAAGTGATTGAGGTTAGTAATTTAATTAGCATCAATTAAATTAATTTGGAAGTGATCAAGTTTGCTTATGGATGATTGAATGATATTGGATGCCTTGAATGAGACTCGAAGAGACCGGGGTCGGGTATTGGAAAATATCCGAAACCACTTCGAATTTTTATAAATTGATATGTGGAATCTAAAGGTTGGAATGAAGTGATTTAAATGAATTGGACAATTTAAATCTAAATCTTGGTACTTAGAAATGGATGTGGGGAATAAGTGATTTCTATAATAAATTGTGGCTTTGTAAATCGATACGAGTTACCCCGGGTTTCAAATAAGTTATATGCATTGGAATTTCATATTGGATGACTTTACTCACGCTGGTTTCCAGCCTGACCCGGGTGTTACTTTGATGTAATGCTCGGGTCAAACCGAGTATTACAGATTTTCAGGTAAGGACGTTCTTGAGCTCAGAAGGGGAGCTGGATGGAAAGAACGTATGGAGTGTCTCTGTTGTATTATATTGTTGTATATTTGAGATATGATGATTGTGCATATTCATTATCTGTATATATGTGTAACTCTGATGTATTATAAATGTATTTGACAGATACATAATTCTTTTGTAAAACTGTTATTATTTGGTATTATATTTTATCCGCTGCGAATGTGAGATGTTGATGTTTCTGATCTTCTTCTTCTTCTATCTCTTTCTTCTTTTTCCTAACTATCTGGAATTTTCGGGATCGAAAATTTCAGGTCGTTACAGTTGGTATCCGAGCTGAAAGGTTAAGCAAGAACCTTGGCTCTGGTGGGGATTATTCCTTAAATAGAGTCCGTAGTACTCTTGGATGAGTTGAGTATATATATATGAGTGCGTACTTGTTATTTTCTTATATAAAGGTTTTAAATGATTTTATATAAAAATATATTTTGATATATAAAGCAATATTTCCTTCTAATAAATATTAAGGTGATTGGTTGTTAAATTATTGGAATTAAATTAAGAAGTAATATAATACAACCAAACTGAAATCTTGAATTGGAATTAAATTAAGTGGTAATAGAGATACAACCAAATTAAAATTAAATGAAGCTAAGTTTGAAATGGATTTAGAATTAAATGGTTTAAAGGGATAAGTTGATTTGATTTAAAGGATTAAATCAACATTTAAAAATTTAACTCGAAATTATATGGTTCGAGATGGTTTAAAACTGAGATTTAAATTGAATTAGTTCAAAATTGAATTTGATTTGAATTAATTGGATTTGTGATTGAAGATGTATAAGTGTAAAAAATTTAAATGGACAATTTGGGTTGGATAAAATTGAAATGATTTGAAATTGAAGTGGGCTCAATTGATATAGTCCAAATTGATTGGAATAATTTGAAATTATAATTAAAGTTGAACAGGTTTTAAATCAAATGGAATTTGATTTGAATTTGGAAAGACATCAAGATTGATTCAACTTAAAGTAGGGTTAAATAAATTTCAATGGAAATTGAAGTTATTCAAATTGGAATTGAGTCAATTTAAATGGAAGTGGAAATTTAAGTTGAATTGATGGGAAAGTGAACAGTTTTGACTCTGGACTATTTTCAATATAAATAGTTTTAATATAAACTTATTTTTCCAAGCTATTTAATATATACAGCCTTTCTTTTTCAAAGCCAAATTATTTTATATTTATTCTACAATTATTTTTGGAACTATTTAATAATTTTTCAACTGTTTTATAAACTAATTAATATTTTTCAACTATTTTACAAATTAATTACTATTTTACAACTATCTAGCAATTATCTAAAGTTTCTGAAACTATTTAACTATTTTCCCACTATTTTACAATTAGTTAACAATTTTACAGCATTTTGCAAACTAATAATTATTTTTCAACTACTTATCTATTTTTAAAATTTTCAAGCTATTTTCTAAATATAAACTGGTCGGAGTTCAAACTGTTACTGATTAAATACCCGACTGAGATAAGAATTGAAGTGATAATCCAAATGGGGATTTAGGCAATTCTAAATAAGTGAATGAAAACTAAAGTGAATGTGAATGGAAAAGAAATTGATTTGGCTAATAATCAATGAACTTAAATACGAAGGATGTACGTATATTATTCTATTCGCATAGTGATTTGATCCAGATTCGAGCATAGAATTTCGAGATAGTTATATCTATCCGAGATTGGGATTTTTCACTCGATTTTCGATGGCGAACGTGGATATGGATTGTTGATTGGTTCTGCATATTCTCTATAATAGTTATAGCTATGCAAGGAGAATGGCGGTTTCTGATCAAGAAACTAGATCTGAGTCCGCACTAGAAGGTCGGATGGATGATACTAGTTCGGAAGTGAAACTGTGTGGTCGAGTGAGCGATCAGATTGGTATAGCGTACGGATGATAAGTGTACATCGTATAGATTTGAATGAAATTGATATTGGAAAGAGTAATCAAATTTGAATATTTGATTTTGAATAAACAAAGTTATATATCTTTGTTATACAAGATAAATCTCTCCTTGTTGAATCTATTGCCGGAAGAAAAGGATTTTGAAAGTGTTTGAAGTATAAAAAGAGTTTTATACAAGATTGAAACGATCCATAGTTTTTTTAAAAAAAAAATTATATATATTTATATACATACATATATATATAAAGGATCTTATAAGGATTTTGGAAAAAGGGTTTTAGGAACCTTTGGATTTGGAAAGGCTTTTGATTTTTGGGTAAAATCAATATTGGAATTTGAAAAGCCTAGTTTGAGAATTATCGATTTTGGGATAATTGATTTTGTGTAAAGGAGCTTTGTATGAGATCATACTAGGTGTATGATTTGAAAGATACTATATGTGTATAGTATAAAGTGTTTTGATATTGGCTCTGGGGAAAAAGACGCTCCCTTGAAATGAACTTCTCAGGAGTGCCACCGGGTGGTGCTGCCTTGAACCCTAAGGGGGGGGGGGTTCTAAAGTTGATCCTGTGAGGAGTCCGGACAAAACTAGTTCCTGAGGATTATGGGTAGTGTATAGCAAAAGTCGAGGGGAGCTGATGCCTACAGAGGCATTTGGGTTATGCTATGACGATAGTGTAACTCGATGTCACTGCAATCTACTACAGACCATAGCAAAAGTCGTGTGTGCTGCTGAAAGCCAACAGTCTACTTTTGATTTTATATCGGTAGACTACGACCTATGGTAACATAGCGAAAGTCGTGTGTGCCGCTGAGAGCCAACAGTCTACGTTTGATTTTTACATCGGTAGACTGCGACCTATGTAGGAGTGGAGAAGTTTCATTTTGACAGCGAAAATCGAGGGCGCTGATGCCTACAGTTACATGGACTTTTGCTGCGATGGCAACGTAACCCTGGAATATAACTGCGATCCGTTGTGGGTTCCATGGTGTAATCGAGGGGCGCGAAGTACCTACAGTTACATGGACTTTTGCTGCGATGGCAACGTAACCCTGGAATGAAACTGCGACCAGGGATGGGGGTGATGATTTCCAGAGCATTCTCACCAAAGATATTTCCTCTATTTTCAAAACTGTTTTATATATTTTCAATAAAATTAATTTTCCAAGTACTTATAGATTTTCAGTCCTACTCCTGATCAACGTATAATCGAATTTCTATGAGAACAAGGATGAACTGGTTGAGACATCGAGTTATAAGAAGTATTTTTATAAAAAGCTATTTAATAGTATTATGCAAATTTAAAAGTATTTCTAAAATTTTAAAATTAAAGTGTTGGAATTTTGGAAGATGAAAGAAAATCCAAACTGGAATTATAAAATAAAATTGAACCCAGGAAAATTTAATGAAGTGATTTTTGTAATAAAAGTTGAAAGTAAGCTAAGTAGCTAAATAAATTATTTGATAGAGTATATTAATCAAATTTAACTCGGTTAAATAAAATGGATTGTAAGTTAATAATGGAGTTTGGAAATGAACTCGAATTATAAATAGAACTCAACTTGGATTTGATAATGAATTAAAATAAGTGGAGATGTTGTAAAAATAAATGGAATTGAATTATATTAGAAATGGTTTGAGTTGCAATCAAAACCCAGGTGAGCAGAAACAAGTTGAGAATGGTTTTGTATAAATAAAATAAATTCGAAAATGAATTAAGTAGGAGAATTAAAAATCTAAAATGGGGTGAATAAATGGGTTAATTGAATGAAATAATAAATGGATGAAGTCTGATTGAATAAAAAATTAAATCAAAAGTTTTAATTGGAATTGGGTTATCAGAATGAACTTAAGTTATGAGGCATATTAAATTGAAGTAAAATTACTTAAGTCAATAAAAGCTTGCTTCGAGTAAGAATGGAATACCATTAAATAAAAGTTTGGGTTAAATTTATTTGGAAAATGATATTAATATAAGCATCGAATGTTGTCAAGCTCAATGAAATAGTTTTAAAATGAAACCAATGCGGAGATGCAATGAAATGCAAATGTATGGTTGGTGAATAAATTAGAAATGAAATGGAATTAAATACAGAATGAGTTGAAATTAATTTGAAGTAGTTATAAACTAAAATGGATACTCTATTAAGCGTATATCGTCGAATTTACATAAAAATAGTTGTCATTTGACATAAACAAAGGTAATTAAAATTTTATGAGTTGCTAAAGATTGAATAATTGGTTTTAGGATCAATTGAAGTGAATAGAGTTTTTTTGCTTGAAATGAATTGAATGTAAGAAATTGAGTAGAAAACCATTAAAATTTAATGAAATGGCATATGAATTGGTTAAAAGCAATTGAATTAGCTTTAAAATTATATAAATCGCTTATGGGTAAAGTTTGGTGCTTGTTGCTTATGAAATGCATGTGTTTAGCTACTGAAAGTAAGTGAAATGCAAATAATTTCTATATGTGGCACTTACATATTTAAATTGAGTAAGTACAGGTACCAGGAAGCCGTTTGGCTAGATTTGATTGCGCTAATTGCTAAAATAATAAGCCGCTTGCTTAAAATGCTAAATAAAGGTACGTCTACGCAATAAAAATAGGAAATATGAACTGTTTTTGTTTTTTCGACCGTATGGGTCGATGTATATATATATTTATATCTCTTTTCAAATTGAAGAAGCTTCTCCGTAGGAGACTCTGCCAAAAATTTTCGAAAATTTTGGGAGTTCGAAATTTTTTGAAATTTTTTGGGAGAATTTTTGTTAGCAACAAAACGATGTCAAATTGGAAAGTAAAATAAATTAGTGGATGAAACTAATTTAAAATAATGATACGAATCAGTTATAAATGGAAGATAAAATTCAATATTCAGAATTGAAGACAAATTGAATTCATATGGAAAGGGGAAAACTAATTTGAATAGAAGTAGATATGAAACCTATGTAAGGAAATGTATAAAGTGATTTGAAAAGGTACGATTGGATATTATTGCTAAGTAAGATATGCAGGTATTATAAAGGGAAAGGAAAATTGGTTTTGATTTCAGAAGATAAATTTGAATTGCTCGACAAAAAAGTATGTGTTTAAATATCTATATGGAATTTGATTGGGTTTTTGACCTAGCCACTTGACTTTTGTTTTCTTTTGAAATTTGGGGGCCCGTAGAGGCATTTTGTAGTTGTACCGAGCTAGCCGCGCAAAGGAGACGCTGACAAAAATTTTCGGAAATTTAGAGAGCTAGAATTTTTTTGAGAAAATTTTGATAATTCAAAATTTGGTTTTAAATTGAAATTTGAATGATTGAGCAAAATGGTATTGTTTGAAAACTGTGGGAGAGTTTGGGAAGTTAGCAAGAATGATAATGGGTCTTTTGTAAAAAGATATGTTATGGCAAGTTGATAAAACTATTTGGTTTTGGAAAAAATGTAGCGGGTATTGGACCATTCTTCCTAACTAGTAATTTCGGGGACGAAGTTCTTTTAAGGGGGGAGGAATGCGACGATCCGGAATTTTTAACTATTTAAATTGGAATAATTAATTGATTTTAAATATTTAAAGTTAATTTTTAATTTGAATTCAAATATTATTATTTTTTAGAATTAAGTTATTGAATTTAATAAACTAAAATTGGGTGAATTATTGAATCTTCAGTTTTAAGCCTGTTAAAAATAGTTTGAAGGCTTGTAAAATTTATAATGATGTTACTAAAGATAATATAGTTGGAATTTAATTTAAAGGTGATATGTTCAGTTTTGAAATATATCGTTTAAATCGACATTTAAAAATAGCCTTCCGAGGCACAATTTCGAAATTCGACGAAACCAGTTCCATTGGATCCATAATAGTTAGTTATTATCGGATTTCAATTTTTGTAGCAATCGGAGTTGTCGTTTGACCATGGCACCTCAAAACGCTTAGAAACTATTTTAATCGATTTAATTTAAAATTGATCGTTTACTTCCGTAACTCATGCATATGATCGAATTACCTTCCGAAACACGTTCCATTGTGTTCGGAATACGGGTAAAACCTTATAATCGCCTAGCGGCATTCCTTAAGAGGAGTTCAAAATTTTATGTAGCAATTAACGAGGCATTTTGGAAGTCTTATAATATAATAAAATTGGAAGTCAACTAGTCAAGGATATTTTTATAAATAAACAATCGTACTCAAGAAGCCATTCCCAATTTATAACATGTCTTCTTCTCCCTTAAGTCTTCATACCGAAATCAAACGAAAAAAATAGGGCTGAGTGAGATCGATTTAATGGCCGGCAAATTACCTTCATCTCTAAAAAAAGGATCACCGTTGCTTTCTTCCTAAACCTCGTTCTATCCCCCTCAAAATAAAATGGAAATCGAAACCAAATTCAATTAAAAAAATGGAAAACAAGAAATCATGCAAGGGAGGAAGAGCTCAACTTTTGGTCACGCACGACAAAGCAATGGGAGGAGGCAACGCGGAGGGTCGCGATGGCTTGAGGGTCGAACTTGAGCATGGCGATTTCGCGAGGTGTTGCCTGGTCTGGGAAGTGGATTGGGGTTCGCGAGTTGGAATTAATGGCATACGAGTTCGACTCGAACTCGAGGGGGAAGAGGCGCGTTCGCGAGCGTAAGGGAGGCCGAGGGTTTTGCCGTGCTCCTCTAGGGTTTGTAGTGGCGCGACTTCTCGAGCCACAGGTGACTTCGGTGGGTTTTGGTCGTGAGGTCGGCAGCAGTGATCACCTGGAACTCGATCGCGATGTGGTTGAGGCGGCGACAATTTCAGCTGGAGCAGTGAGGTATTCGAATCATTTTTTTCCCAATTAAATTTTGATTTAATAAATACATATACATATATATATACACACACACACATATATATAGAAGAAAATTATGGCAGCGAGATAGATACAGGTTGTTTTCAATTTATATATATATATATATATATATATATATATATATATATATATATATATATATATATAAAGTAAGGTTTTTAAAAGGGGAATGTAACAACCCGCATATTTATCGATTGTATATTTAAATATTTTATCGTACGTCGGATTTTGGTCTGAAAAGCTACTTTTTGCAAACAGTCGAATTAGGACTCGAGACCCCTCCCATTGAGTTCAAAATGCCGTTTGCAACCTTTTTTAGTATAATCTTTGATATGTTTGGAGATAGTAGAATTTTGATACTTTTTCACTTAGGGCTTTGGATTGGGCTGAACCCATTAATTACTTACTAACTCAGTCCCAACCCCTTCTCCTCTTCATTACTTCATTTCGTATTCCTAACACTTCAAGCGAAAGCAAAAATGGGGGAAGGAAGAGGAAATTAAAACTCCAAGCCCTAGTCTTCATTAGCAAATCCAACTTCTAGCTCCAAATTCAAGAGAACCCATTGGTAAGCATCTCCTTCATCTTCCCCAACTCATTCTCTCTTTGATTTCATAAAATTCCTAAACCTAATTTGGGAAATATTTCTCTTTTAAGCTTAGAATCAAGCTTCTTGAGTTGGGATTGAAGGTGGTTGATCTTCCTTTGCTTTCGAGCTTCTTCTTCATTAATTTGGGTTCAAAGGTGAGATTTTTATCTCATATCTTCGTCTATAATTATCTTCGATTGTTAGGTATGAATTCCTAACACTTATTCTTGTGCAATTGATTTTGGTTTGGATTGGTTTGGTGTATATTCCAATTTTTGGTGTTTTGAAATCAAAATCTATGAAAATCCTTTTATGGATATTTGGACGTTGATATTTGAGGCGTATCGAAGAGCCGTTAAGGCTGGGTTGTCGCTTGGCGTAAATCCTTAGTCGTTGTCGCTCGATCGATCGCTTTCGGTATCCATTTGGCCATTTTTGGCCTAGGTTCAGGGAATGCCCTGAACCCCAGTTTCAGACGTCTAAAACGTAGTATTCAGACGTCTGAATATTATTCTGGGAAGATTTCAATTCCTAGATTTAGACGTCTGAATATATGATTTCAGACGTCTGAATTGGTTCGTTTGGAACCAGAAAGGAAATAGGCTAAAAAGTGCCTATTTCAGACGTCTGAAATCAAGGATTCAGACGTCTGAATTCTGTTTTGGAAAATATTTTATTTTCCAGATTCAAACGTCTGAATCCTTGATTTCAGATGTATGAATCTGCACTCTTTTGCCTATTTGCCTATTCACTTGAGAATTCCAACTTTAATCGATTCGTGTTGATTCCCATTTGTTATTATCACTTATTATCGACTTTGATGACATTTTCTTCGTGATTTTTGGGAATATCCATTTCGATAGATTCCGTAATCGATTTCTTTGGATTTTATTCACATCTTCGAATGTGAATTTTGATGATTGATTGTTTCTACAATCATTTCTATGATTTGTCACTTTAAAAATATAAAGGTTTTCTATACTAGTAGTAAATATCAAAACTCTTTCTTCAAATGATTTCAACACTTTTTCATAACAAAGCTCGTTTTCTCAAACCGATTTCCAATCTATTAGTATATACAAACCTTTACCTCACTCGTATGAGAAATCTAATTAAACGACTTAGTAAAACAAGTGGTATGAAACGCTTGTGTTTACTTCGTCGGTTAATTCTTGGACTTGTTCGATTGAATCTCTTGTGACAATTTTCTAGTGGAAATCTACAATTTGTTCGTAAATATTTAAGTTAAGCTAGTGATTATGGGACATGAAGCTAAGCTCATATATTTACTAGCTTAGTGTAATTTACATTATCGATCAATGATGATCATTTTGTGATTTAGACTAGCAATGTGCGATGTCTCTTTGTCCACGTCGAGGACGATACTTCATTTTGTGGGGCTTCGGCTCGTTTGGAGGAGCTTCGGCTCGTTTGGAGGAGCTTCGGCTCGTTTGGAGGAGCTTCGGCTCGTTTTGCGATACACGTGTTGGGAGTTTTCATGCTCCCGTTCTTGTGATAGGCCTCTTTCCCTTTTTAAGATTTCTGGATTTCGTGTGTTGATTTCTGGAAATTTTATGCTTCACCTATCTTCGTGATTTCTATTGATAAGCTTTATCAATTTTTGTGCATTGGTGAATTCGTGTGTCATTGACTCGTTATGAATACAAGTTTTGGGTATGATACCTTTTTTGGATCTTTGAGAAGATTCTTGTGATATTGATTAATCTCTTGTTGATTTTCAATTTCATACTTATTGTAATATGCCAGTATGGTTATCATATGTTATGCCATATCTCATATTCTATGTCATTTTATCTGATAATTATAGCTAGACTGATCCGTTTATTATTTTCTTATAAATAATACTCGGGTCAGACTGAGATTTTACAGGTGCTTCTGCTTGCCACCTTATCGGACCATCATATGATCTTTTGCCTAACTACTTTAGTTTGGTAGTTTTGTTGTATACATCTAAGTTATTGACTCCTTGACGTACACATATTCGTTTGTCTTGCACTTGTATCTATTCTTTTGTGACATTGTGTATCTTGTTAGACCACTACTCTGATATACACTTTTATGTGTAATATTCATATCTATTTCCGCCTTTGTGATATGAATTGCTTGTGACTGATTTATGTTATGTTTATTTCTATATTGGTTTCCGAAGATTATATATTGCCACTGTGTAATAGCTTTGAGTTTGCATCGGTATGTCGTATTTCCTCTTGAGATGAAATGCATGTTATATTTTATCTGGCATATCGGTGCTCGCACAAAGCAATTACACGGATGGTCGCTCCTCAACAGCCTTATTCTCCGTGCTAGTTGACAGCATTACACCGTAATGTTCTTGGCTAGCGTGTGTATAGAGGTGGGGCGTCACAGGCAATTTGTTTTAGGAATTTAATAATGAAGTTAATTACTGTTTATTTTTATAGAAAATAAAATGAGGATTTTTTTTAATATAAATACACACATATTTTAATATATATACAGTAAACAGAAATTATATATATATATATAGGACTTTGAAAATATATACGGGTTTATATAGAAAATAAGATTTTTAGACTTATATAGATTGTTTTTATATGTATTTCGTAAATGGAAATAAAATTTACATACACACATTTTTAAAAATCCACTAGCTTATTTTAAACAATGTATTTTGGGTGATTAATTTGTTTTATTAACCTATTCAACTATTTTAGTTACTAAAGGATTTCTACAGGAATATATTAGTTTAAATTTAAATTATTAGATTAAAATAAAGTTATTAAATAGCAGTGGACCGTTCGATTTGTTCGAATATTAATAAATCACATAATGTTTATACAAGGTCGAAAAACCGTGAAGCCAAGCCGAGATTGAATCGAATTTGCAAAACAAATTCAAAGGTGAGTTAATCTCACTCATGTGGATTTCCTTTAAATTTAAATGGTTAAATTTAAATAATTGGTTCAATGATTGGATTGTTTTGATGTGCTGTATTATATATAGTAGTATATAGTATATATTGAAGTGATTGATATTCTATGATGGATATTATTGGTAATTGGAATATTGAATGTTGTGGTTTGCTTGAATATTTCGGTACCCTGAGTTGTCGAAATATATAAAAATTGGATTTTTGAAAGAAATATAAGGGTGAATTTTGAAAGTGAAATAATTATAGAATAAGAATAAGAATGAATTGGAAAGAAATGAAAGTGATATTTAAAAACTGAAGTTAAATTGTAAAGTAGCGATTTAAAATAGGTTTTAAATCAGAGTTAAATCTAGAATTCAAGAGTGAATCTGGGTTTTCAAACAAATAAGTTTTAAAATTTAATTATTTTAACAACTTGAATGTTAAAGTGCAATTTTAAAATTGATTTAATTTTAAAAAATGAATTTGGTTTTAAATTCCTTTAAACTACTATTTTAAAATGATGAAATTTATTTATTTAATGAAGTAAATAAAAAGGTAGATAATTATGGGATGAGATAAATCAAGAGTGATTAATATTTGTGGTTTAATTAATGATTAATTATTTAATGAAATTAAATTATATTAGGATAAATTGAAATGCAAATGGGAAATCATTAATTTATATAATCAATGACGTAATATAAGATTGATTAATCAAGATTAATAAATCAATACTAAGTGATTTGTGAGAAATTAATTAATAAAGGTAATTAAGGATTAATGTAACTAATTATAGTTAATTAATTTGTGAAGTAATCAAAGAATTATTTATTATTTTTGATTAAGAATAATTAATTTGTGTAATTAATTAAAAATAATTACTTGGATGAAATTGAAGAATAATTAATCCAGGGTGATTAATTAAGATGGATAATTAAGGGATAATTAATAAATTGATTTGGAATTAATTAATGTTAAGTAAAGGAATTTAAGTGATTGAGGTTAGTAATTTAATTAGAATCAATTAAATTAATTTGGAAGTGATCAAGTTTGCATATGGATGATTGAATGATATTGGATGCCTTGAATGAGACTCGAAGAGACCGGGGTCGGGTATTGGAAAATATCTGAAACCACTTCGAATTTTTATATATTGATATATGGAATCTAAAGGTTGGAATGAAGTGATTTAAATGAATTGAGCTATTTAAATCTAAATCTTGGTACTTAGAAATGGATGTGGGGAATAAGTGATGTCTATAACAAATTGTGGCTTTGTAAATCGATACGAGTTACCCCGGGTTTCAAATAAGTTCTATGCATTGGAATTTCATATTGGATGAGTTTACTCATGTTGGTTTCCAGCATGACCTGGGTGTTACTTTGTTGTAATGCTCGGGTCAGACCGAATATTACAGATTTTCAGGTAAGGACGTTCTGGAGCTCAGAAGGGGAGCTGGATGGCAAGAACGTATGGAGTGTCTCCGTTGTATTATATTGTTGTATATTTGAGATATGATGATTGTGCATATTCAGTGTCTGTATATATGTGTAACTATGATGTATTTTAAATGTATTTTACAGATACAGAATTCTTTTGTAAAACTGTTATTATTTGGTATTATATTTTATCCCCTGCGAATGTGAGATGTTGATGTTTCTGATCTTCTTCTTCTTCTATCTCTTTCTTATTTTTTCTAACTACCTGGAATTTTCGGGATCGAAAATTTCGGGTCGTTACATTTAATTAGATTTGTTACGGTGAATTATTATAGGATTTCAAGTTTCGTAGCGATCGGACTTGTCGTCTGATCTTACGGGCTCGAAACGCCTAGAACATCTTCATTCAATGGAATTAGGGCTCGAAATCTGTTCCATTGAGTTTAAAATTATCGAAAACATCTATTTCAATATATGGGATGTCCCATTTTCGTTCAGGAGACAGAACGGGCTTTTTAGGTTATTTGTCGTTCGTCATGTAAATCAATCGTGTCCATTCATTCTATTTTTCAGCTTTGCCTATAAATAGCCTGTTATAAACCCTACATATTTCTTATTCCTCATTTCTGTACATGTAGAAATTTAGATGTCTACAACTACTTCTAAATGGCAAAAACCAATTCAAATTGTAAACCCTCAATCAAATTCAAATCAAAAATTAAAACTCCTCAAACAATATCGATTTGATGCTCTCGACGAGGGCATGTCAACTCTACGATCTGTTTTTCGATTTGAGTTGTGGTTTGGCCTGAAATCATCAATTTATTTTCGGCCATCTGTTGTGGGGTTTATCGTTTAACGGCAGATCTTCGATTTGGTGATGACAGGCTACTGGAGAGTAGAGCACGACGTGGAGGGGGTGGTGATGGGGGTTGCGGTGCGTCGTGGCGTTCATGGTGTGGGGTTGGCTCGGCGCAAGGAGGAGGGTGGTGTAGGCCGATCAACGTAGAAGCGATCGTAGGGGGTGGCATTGTTTTTGGTGGCGGCTGGGCTTTGAACGAGGGTCGAGCAATTTGCGATTTTCTAATGCGGGCTAGGGTATCTCGTGCTGAGGTGACGTGGCTATAGTTGTATGGTATTTTTTTTATTTTTTCTAATCTAACTTTTAAACATTCTAATACTCATAACTTCTGCATACGAGGTCCGATTTACCCACGGTTTAATCCGCTAGGATCGTATCGAAATTTCGAACATTTCGACGTTTGTTTGGATGTATTCCGAGATTGTTCGAATTTGGGCCCTAAAATGGATTTTAATTCGATTTAAAATCGAAGGTGAGTGTTTTAACCCACTCACAACTTTGAAAAATTCTTATACTTGTTAAATTTAATTTATTACGCAATTAGGAATTGATTTATGGCTGTTTGATATATTAAAATTGCTATTTTTGTAAATTTGAATTTATTTGAATTAAATTGTCACTTAATTTATCATTGAATTGAAATTTGCCAATTAAATACGTGTTATCGATATAGTTAATTACTGATATTTATTTGCTTGAATTGAATGATGATTATGATGGATGTTTGATTGTTGATAATGGATGATTGGATGTTATGCTTGATTTATATATTGTTATCACTCTGCAGGTTCCCTTAGTTATTATTAGGAAAATCACTATGGGTTGAAATGATATATACCCGAATGATCTGTAGATTAAGGAAAAATCATTATGGGTTGAAACGATAGACTCGAGCAATTTTATGGATTTTTATATTAATTCGGATTGAGGTTTGAAACTATATATAACTGAAAAATTTTAAATTGCGGATTGAAATGATAAATATACATATTACTTGACCCTATGGTAGAGAATTTATATACGGACACTGGATTGGTTAAATTAAATGATTTTAAAAATCCTAAATTTTTGAATTTAGCTAAATGACATTTTGAAATAAAATTTGATGTATATAAATTGAATTATTATCGAAAATCAGGTTTTGTGTTGAAATTTGAATTGGTTTAAAGGAATTGCTTTAAGGGATTTAATTGAAATTTTAAGTTGATTTTTGAAGTATAATTGAAACTTATAGGAATTGGGTTATTGAAATTCTTTGAATATAACTTTGACTATGTATTGAAATTGAAGTAGCTAAATTTGATATTTCAAATATGAATTGAAATCAATGTAAATTTAAACACTTAATTGAGAATTTAAATAGAGATTTGGAATTATATTTTTTTAATTTGGAAATTGGAAATGGTTTAAATGTGTTGGAATGAAATAAATAGTTTAATTGATATTTATTTCAAATTCATATTTTAATATAACTGAGAAAAATTATCATTTTAAAATTTCTAATTATTAAGATTTATAAATTTATTAAACTATTTTAACCTATATTAACTATATAAATTATTTTAACCTATTTTAAACCAATTTAATATAATTTAAACTAATTAAACCATTTAATTTATTTTAAATCTAATTATTCCATTTTAAAGTTATTTAATCTATTTTAATTATATTGAATCTATTTTAAACCTACTTGACTATCTTAAATCAATTTAAAACTACTTTAAATCTTTTTTTGAAATATATTAGAGTATTCTAACTATCCTAAAAAAATTTGTTCTTAACTTTGTTAAACTATTTTTCTAAATTCCAAACTAAGTAAAGTAGATGGGATTATATTCAAATCCTCGATTTTAAAGTGTATATGGTTAAACGACATTATAACCTAAGTTGGGATTTAAATAACATATTTGATTTAATATGATAATTTTGAAATAAGAGCTTGACTTATTTTGGAAATGTGACTTTGAAAGGAAATTAAATTTCGAAACTATGATTTCAAAGGTGACATAATTTAAAAGATGAATATGATTTCGATAGTAAATATAATTTAGAAAGTGATATGGTTTGAATTGAATACTGATATTTAGATATCAATTATGAAATGATTTTGAAATTTAAAAGAACCATCCGGTGTGTAATAAGCGATTGGTTGTTAAAGCGACTGGGATCAGATATTGTCGTACTCTCTGCCAATACCAAAAACCACTTCAACAACTATGTACGTGGTGGAGATTCCAGAAATGAAGTAGGATGGTTTGGCGAACGATTTCTGTATAAGGTATGACGTACCCTGACTCCTGTGAGTCAGCTTAGATGTGACTAAAACAGAAGCTATATCTGGGCCAAGTGAGGTCATTCCTCCGATCGGACATGCTTCTTCGATAACATATTATGACATTTGTGATGATTTGGTGGCCACCGATTTTGATTTGGGAGTGTGTTCCGAGGTGGGCGGTAGTAGCTACTATGCGTTACCACCAGCCCAGCTCTGCAATTAGTATATCTACCCTAGCATTGCCTCGAGTGTCGTGTTCACATGCCCTAAAGCGCCTTCTACGAGTTTGTTTTGTACTATACCTATGTGATGTCCTATGGGTAAACCACCGGTTTGGTGGAGCGTATGACATTGTATAGACTAAGGGAACATATAAAATGTGTTAAAGGGGATACGGGTAACTCCTCAACGCTATTTTAATACTTTTAATTTACTATAGACACTATTATAATAGTGTACTGTACTACATAGTAGATAGTTTAACGGATCCTTAGGAGATGGAAATCCCGAACAATCTCCTAAGTTATTGCACTCACGTTAGGCACTGAATAAGAGATGTCAAACCCCGTAAACATCTCTGACGCCATTACACTCATATTTACTGTTGATTTGACTTGCATAAAATCTTTTAGTTCTGACTTGATTATTTTGTACTTTCAATTCGCTCGATTCATCCTGAGCATTTCAGGGTTGAAGACCTTATTTCTGGAGGACGAAGACGAAGATTTGTACTATTATTATTTATTACATTCCACTGCATCATGTTGTCTGCTGCATTTTTTTTATTTCTGTTTTATGTAACTCTGATTTTTGTGTTGTAAAGAATAATCAAATGTATTTATAAAATAGCTTCATGAACTGTTATATGATTATCATATTTCGTCATTCCGCTGCGAGGTTCAGCCTTTATTTTATTTCTTTCTCTTTTTCTTATTTACCCCACAACAATCTGCCCTTTTGAATAGTTTGAGTATGCCATGTGTGTCTGCTTAAAATGTCCAAAAAGGCAGGTCGGTACAATGTGTGTTGAGCTTGTGCTTGTATTCCTACAAAATAAACGATAGGTCATGTTTTGCACTTTGAAAATTGATTAAACTATATTTTCAAGTATTTTGAAATAAAGGACGAGTGTTGTTTGAAATTTATAAAAGGAGTTGTAAATTTGATTAATTTTTTTTCGACATAGTTAATGTTGTTTTAAATTTATAAAGATTATTAATTTGATTATTTATCTTCCGGGATAATTAATGTTGCTTTAAATTTGTAAATAGTTTATAATTTTTGTTAATATTGCTTCAAATCAATAATTGTAAGGTCGGGAAGTTATAATTATCTAGGCTAATGAGGTTTACTTTTAACTCTGGTATACGTTATATTTTAGAATGACAACTTTTACTGTCTTTCTTATATTATATTGTTGTTCCTGCATTTGTTAGAGCGACAGTGTGATAAGGGGCTCTTGCATTGTGAATAATGTGACGAAGCTTTATCTTTCACCCTGCACGTCCTTTATAGGCTAGTTGAGAAGTCGAGAGGCTGGGCATAAATTCAAGAATGAGGTTACCATTTTAGTCACCTCCAAAGAGGGAGAACATTATAGTTGGTAGTAGAGCTGAAGGTTAAGCAAGAACCTTGACTTTGGTGTTTTAAATTCATATGAAATAGGGTACGTGACACTCTAGAATGAGTTACAGTATTATATATACAAGAGCATATTTGTTATTGCTATAATGTATTGTGTTAATTGGTCTGTTAAGTTCAAAATTTGAATTTTAGTGAGACATGTGATGCCACGGTGTCGAGGGATTTTAAAACAACAAGGCAAACAAACACGATTGATTATTGAAAAAATGGTAAATGAAATATTTTCCCAAGGATTACATATTATATATATATATATATATAAAATAATTTTCTAATTTATATAGTTATTTATGGTGTGTTTGTTTGTTAATGATAATATTCTGTTATTATCATTGTGGTTTGATTTGTCATCCTCGGATAGTTTAGAAGCATTGACTATTGTTTGTTGATTGTTAATTTATGCTCAATCAGTTAACGATCATTTACTGTTTTGATAATTATGAGTGCATTAAAATAAACCTCTTATTAGTTAGTTTTATAGTTTGACCATAAGGTGTTCGGTAATAATGTAAAGTTAAAAGTCGTCTTTTAATACAATTGTTTAATTTAATCTAAATGGGTAAATAAGACATTTAGAGGATAAATATTTGTGAAAAGTTTATTATAATAAAGGAAGGTTATTATATAAAATGATTTTAAAGGTATATTTTATATGAGTAACATATAAAGTGATTTACATGATTTATAAAAGGAGCTATAAGTAAAAAGGGTTTTTGAGAATTTAAATCTTAGTATTGTTTGAAATGATCCCAAAAGGATTTAGAGAAAAGTATTGGTAATGTTACTTGGAAATATTTGTAAGTAAAAATGTTTAAAGAGAATTTTTAAGAAAGATACATTTTCTTTTGAAAGTTCGGGGAAAACATCACAACTAATTCTATGGTAATCTGAATAATCCTCTAAGTTACGATCAACTGTCTACTTAGGCGAACGTCGTAGTGCATTTAGTAAATTATACTTTTTATCATTATGCGATCAAAATGAGTTATAATCCAAATGAACTCAAAGCAAGTGTTGGTGAATAAATTGTAAAAGTGATTTTATATATAGAAATATATCTAGTATGATTTCAAAAAGGATTTTAAAAAAAATCAGGAATTTAGTTCTTAAGTTTCCTTAAAGGAAATCGATTTAAAATAACAAGTATTTTGATAAAATAATGTTCTATAAATTAAATTTTAAACTCTTGGATAGAAAAGAGATAATTTAACTCAAGTTTTTAAATGGGTTAAATTGGATAGGAAAGTTTCAATAAACATTATTTTATTAAAATCGTACTTTTTGTTTAAACATCCAAGTTGTGTAAACGATTTGATGCTATTAGTCCAACCCATAAATGTAGCGACCTGTAGTTCCGTACACCTTGAGTTGATAATAATTCTTCCTCGTTCAATCCAAAGTGTACGAAAGAGCGAATAACTAGGGTAAAAGAAGAAGAAAGAGGTAGAAAAAGAAGATAAAAACAACATTAGAGTCTCACAATCACAGTGGAACAAAATATAATATATAATACAACTTTTAAATACAAAGAAATATATACTGTTATATATACATACCATTGTGAGTGTATGACAATCGTCCATTTATTTTGGACAGTTTAATACTTGTCCTTACACGGCGGAAAAAATAACCAAGTAGGAAGGTACGTCTCTGTCATCCAGCTCTCCTCTTGAGCTCCATAGCATATTATCCTGCATCTGTTTAACTCGGTCTGACCCGAGCAAGATAATAACAACACCCGAGTCAGTCTGGAAAACCAATATGTGAAAACCACACTCAATTCGATTATTATATTTTTGAAAATCCTTTGAAACAAGGGTATCTCGTAAGACCATGCCATAAATAAATATGTCAGGTTTTGACCTTAAGATAACCAAAACACTTTTATCAAATCCATCTGATATTGTAATAGTGTATATAGAAAGTAAAATAAAATCTAGCAGAAACGCTTGCATCTCACATTCCAGCAATAGTTGGGCATAATCAAAACCGTACGTGCTCTTATTGGAGATTGGATTCCATACAATGGCAGGGCTATGGGGTACCGCCCGTCACAGTACCTGGTCTGGATCAGAGGCCGAGGACCACTCCCGATCCCCGGCAACACAACACCAGAGCTACCCAATACTGGATAGTACAAATAAGATCACCCCACGGTGGGGATCAACAACCGTCCACACATCCGAATAAAGGGACATCTAGATAGGGGAAATCTTACCCTAATTGGATGCTATCCACTTAGCCTTGCCGCTCCTCCCCTGTTTTAACCATTCCCGGTTGATGAGGCTTGAGGCGACGCGTTACCTTTTTAGAACAAATTCACTTAGAATGCTCATCGTTTTCCAATTACGATGGTCTGATAGCATTCGTCCATACAAGTTGTCCTGGGTCTGGACAAACTGAATCACCGTCTTCATTATCTTCATGGTCTTCATTTGCTACGTTCAAACCGGATCGAAATGGTTTTCGGATAATTAAATCCTATCCCAGTCTCTTCGAAACGATCAGCGCATTGGCCAATACTGATATTCGGTTATTTAACCATCAAATGACATTCACAAGCAACCATCATGCCTTAAATAATTCTCCAAATTATTTATCTCAAAAATACCTACTCAAGATATTATTTCCATATTTCAACACTTTGAAAATAGTTTCAAATTCCTTTTATTCTCATGGAACAAATTCTAAACCTTTGCCCGATACAAAGAATATTTTTCCCACTTCATTAGTAACCCCAACACTTGGAAAATATTTCTTTTTATTTTCTATTTTCTTTTCTCAAAATCATTTTCAACTTAATTTGTAAATTCCAACCCGTTCCACACGAATTCTATAAATCTTGGAATTTCTTAGTTAATTTCCTTTAATATTCCCAAAGTCATTTATGCTTATTTAAAATTCCAGTTTTCACCTCTACTTCCTTTGTAAATTTTATTTCACCTCCGTAGTTTACTTAACTTATGCTTGGATTTTATTTAAGTTCCCATAATATCACTATAAGATCTTCCCTTTAAAATCTTATCCATTTTTATTAAACTTCGCTTCCCATCTCGAGAGGATTTTATAATTGTATTTAAAACATTTAAAAATATATGTACCTTTAAAATAACAATAACGGTTTATTTTCAAAATAAGGCTTAAGGTAAAACTAAATATCAACATAAAAACTCATATCCAGTTACTAATAAATTACAAAGCTGATTTAGAACATTAGAATTTATTTCAATAAATAATAAGTATATAATAGCTAACTTCGGAATATTCTAGATTCAAATAATAGTTTGTAAAAATTATATAGTACAGTAAATCTAAAACCCCGTTTTAAAACAATTCCAATTTT
This sequence comes from Allium cepa, assembly GCA_030765085.1. Classification (NCBI taxonomy): domain Eukaryota; kingdom Viridiplantae; phylum Streptophyta; class Magnoliopsida; order Asparagales; family Amaryllidaceae; genus Allium; species Allium cepa. Next base: position 875,888,375 of record CM060932.1, on the reverse strand, counting down.
CTCAATAAGTCTATTTTTAGAAAATCCAATATTCACTAATTCAATTCATAAATTCCTCTGGATTCATATCAAATTGACTATATCTAAATTTTATCACCATTCTCATATTTGAAATATACTTCACTATTTCTTTCAAAATAATTTTCATAACTCGATATAAGTTCACACCATAACTTATATTTTTAACATATCCCCTGATATCCATCTATCTCATTTATAAAGCCCGTTTATAAATTTATTAACTCATTTGAGCTTCCCATTTATTTAAAAAAACACATTCTATTTATAATTCCATTTATAATCTTCCCTTAATAAAATTCCATTTTATTCAAATCTATTTATTGATTCCAATATCTCTTCAAGCACTTAATATATAATTTTATTTCAAGTCTCTACTTAAACCAATTTTCAAATAGTTAAGTAAAACTCGGGCTAATATATTTTTATTTTACTTAATTACCTTTAGAATAAATCGAATTTTCAATATAAATAATTTCTTTCAAGTTTCCTTTTAAATTCCTTCAAATTAATTATTTACGGTATCTAAAAATGCCAAATTCAATTTCCATACTATTTAACATTTACTAATTCAATTCACACATGATCCATAAATATTTTTGAGGAATCCAGTTGGATCCCTCCAACCTGTTTTTTTTCCCTGCAGCCATAGATGCTAGTCAACAAACAAAATACCAATCTCACTTCGAGGGGCATATCGCGATATATAGGGTCATCCGCTATTATGCGGGACACATAGTGTCTCATCCGCTATATAATGCGGGAATACCAATCACTCCAACATATATATACTATATATAAATAACATCCAATGGATAAAATATACATTTATCAATCAAGCCAGGCATCCAATAATTTAAATTTAGCATTTAATTTTAAACAAGGCAATCGAAATGAGTGAGAAAATATCACCTTTATTTTTGTTTGCAATCCACTTCATTCTCGGCTTGGTTTCCCAATTTTAGACCTTGTATAAACATTATACGGTTTATTAACATTTTGAATAATCGGACAATCAATTTCCACTAATACATTTAATTAACTAATAGTTTAATTTAAACTAATTTTCCTTTAATAAATTATTTTTTAGTAATTAAAATAATTAAATAGGTTAATTAGACAAACCAATCACCTTGATACATATTTTTAAAATAAACAAGTAAATTTAAAATGTGTACATATATATATATTTATTTTTCTTTTGAAACTACATATACATACTTATAAAAATAATCTATATAGGTTTAAAAATCTAATTTTTATAAACTCTTATATTTTCCAAAATCTTACATATATACGTATTTTTCTGTTTATTCTATGTATATATACACATTAAATTCTAATAAAATAAAATTCCTTTCAAACCTATATACATATATTAAATTAAAATAGAACTGCTTTATATATCTTACTGTAAAATAATTTTTTTCTGCATATATATATATATATATATAATAAATTAAATTAAAAAAACAAAACCGCCCTACCCCCATAGCTATCGCCCTCACCTGATCGAGTGACTCCCTCAGACAAACTCCCCGCATTGTCGCCCTACCACCGAGCTCGCCCTAGAGACCACCGAACCTCCACCAAAACGCGCCCTCTTCCAGCAACTCGACTCGACTTCGCTTCCCGTCTCGAATTCGAGTCCTCTCTCACACTTCCTGATCTCATGCGCTAATTAATACAATCACCATCGTCACCACGCTATAGCTCTGCCTTGCCTCGCGAAGGCCATCTTTGGATCACCCCGTCCTTATACTCAAGCTAAAAATCATCACAACACTTTGCTTCTAAATTGATTCTAATGATTATAAATCTCGCGATAATTTTTTTTCTTGATCGATTCGAATCGATCCGAGGAAGGGAAATATGAGATTTTAAGATTAAGGAGGATGCAATAATTTTCTTCATTAGCAGCTCGATCCCCTATTTTTTTCTTTCTCTGTTTATTTTTGAAAGAAGTCATGATTTTGAAAAAGAAAGCTCGGCTGTTAATATAGAAGAAGAGGGGAGTGATTAAGAGGAAGGTAGCGTATGAAAGGGTGGTTGCGTGCTAGAGGGAAGCTACTGTATTTTGAGAGAAAGTGCTGATGTGAGGGAACTGCGATTGAAGTTGACTAGTTTATATATAAATATATATTTAATTAAATTCAAATTCAAGTTGTCCCTCTAAATGCAACTTAAATTTTTGAACTCCTATCGAGGCGTGTCGCTCGGCGTTCATAATGTTGTACCCCTATTTCGAATGCAATGGAAAATGTTTCGAGTCCTAATTCGATCGTATGGAGAAGATAGTTTTTTAGACCCAGTTATTATATTGAATTTCGATATAAATTTCAGCACGTTTATACACCGTATGATCACACGCTAACCCCAAACGTTATGAAATTTGAAATGCGATAATAACACAATATTATGGATCTAATGGAACTGGTTTTGTCGAATTCTGAAACTGTACTTCGGAAGGCTATTTTTAAATGTCAATTTAAACGATATATTTTTAAAACTGAACAAATCACCCTTAAATTCAAATTTAAAACTTTTATTACCTTTATTACTATCAATATAAATTTTACAAGCCTTTAAAATATTTTTGACAAGCTTAAAACAAAAGATTAAATATTTTAACTAATTCTCCTTCATTAAATCCAATTATCCATAACCCACTATATTTAAATTCTGCATTTATTTTATAAATGAAAATCAAACTTTTCATACTACAAACCAATTTATATTTCAAATTCAATAATTAAAATCATCTTAAATATTCCAAATCCAATGTCGAAAAATCCAAGTCATTACCTTCCTCCCCCTTTAAAAGAATTTCGTCCCCGAAATTGCTAAGGCAGAAGAATGCCCCAAACCCATTAACTTATTAAAACCCACTTAGTGAAACTCGATATTCACTTTTTCTAATCCTTTAACTTCCACCCAAAACAATTTTCTTTCATCTTCTAGTTCAATCCTACATTTTCATTAAAATTTGAAAATCAACCTTTCGTTAACAAAAGTTTTCCAAAAAATTTCAAAAATTTTCTATCTCCAAAATTTTCGAATTTTTTTAGTAGAGTCTCTTTTGTATGGAGGAGCTTTTTCAATTTGAAAAGAGATAAATATATATACATCGACCCACACGATCGAAAAAACAAAAATAGAACAATATTTTTTATTTTTCTTTCTTTTATTGCATAGGCGTACCTTTATTTAGCATTTTGAAGCAAGCGACTTATTTATTTAGCAATTTGCACGACCAAAATCCAGCCAAACGGCCTCTAGATACCTATCAATTTAAACATGTAAGTACCAAATTATTTAACTTAATAACATTTCACTTATTTGCAATAGCTAAACACATGGATTTTCGTAAGCAATGCAGATGAAACAATATTTAAAAGCAACCTATATGACTTCAACACTTATTCAATTTTTTTCAACCAATTCATATACTACTTTCATTCACTTTAAATGGTTTACACTCAATTGTTCACATTCAATTTATTTTTAAACCAAACGAACTCATATTCATTCCAATTGATTTCAAAAATCAATTTTACTCGCTTCTGTCAATTCATATAATTTTTATTTACTTCTACATATGTCAAATAACAAATTTTTCCTATGCAATTCGACGATATTCACTCAAATAAATAATCGATTAAGCCTATAGCTCCTTTAAATTGATTCCAACTCATGCATTTAATTCCATTCCATTTTAATTTTATTCGCAATTCTTTCATTGCATTTTATTTCATATCCAAATAGGTTTCATTCAAGACCATTTTATTAAACCCGAAAACATTCCATACTATTATAGTAAATAACCATTTCACATATTCACTTAAGCCGAGCTTTCATCAAATGTTTACTTAAGTTAATTTATTTACTTCAAGTTAATTTGCCCCATAACTTAAGTTTAATTTTTTGATAACCAAATTCCAATCCCTGATTTGATTTTTATTTCAATCAAATTTTATCCATTTACTAATTAATCCAATTAATCCATTTATTCAACCCATTTTAAATTTTAATTCACCTTCTCATCTCATTTTCGAATTTATTTAAATCATAACAAGGTCATATTTAATTTATTTATACTTGAATTGGATTTGTTTGCACTCAAATTATATCTATTTTAATCCAATATCATTAACTAATTAAATACCTAATTAGTTCACTCCCAACTTATAATTCAATATTTGATTTTTATTTTAAAAATCACTTCATTTAATTTTCTTGAGTTCAATTTTATTTTATAATTCCTCTTTCGATTTTCCAAAATATCAAACTATTTTATTTTGGGTTTCTTATCTTACTTTTCAATTTTTTTTATAAGTCACACCACTTAATTATAACCCAAGCATATTTTTATTTATTCCATTTCAATTTTTACACTAAATTCAATTTCATACCATTCCTTGAATTTATTTAGGTAAGAATTTAATTCATTCAACATCATCTACTACTCAATTCAATTTCAACTCAACTTCATTTAGTTTTAAGTTAAATTCAATTTGATTCAATTTTATTCCTCAATCCAAGTTAAATTTTTTTTCCAGTCCATTCACTTCCCTATTTTATTCATTTAATTAGTCTACTTCACTAATTTATTTCAGTCAAACCACAATCAATTTAAATTTCAACAATTGAATTTCTTTAACTTAATCTAAGTTAATTTTATTTTAATCTCCTCGTTTTTAATCTCAAAATTCAGATCTCATACTTTTCTTTCTTATTTAAAAATCATTTCAATTTATAAGCTTATACTTATTCTCTAATGATTTTTAAATTATTTAAGCAAGGATTACAGAATTTTTTTTCTTGTACACTTTATACTCGTACAATTTCTCATATTAGTTATGTAAACTATTTTAAATTTCAAAATCTTCTTTGACTATAATATTATCATCCAAACACTCCTATATATACAATAATTTCAGAAATAATTCCATTTATATCAAAATATGTTTTGGGTAAAATTATTTCATTCACCCCTTTCGAAAACAATACTGTGTCGGTTTATCGTGTTCAAGTGTTTGTAAACTCTTATCGAATTAACGGCCCACTTACTTGATCAGAATTCATATTCCACTCAACCACTAAGTCAACACAATATTCAAAACAATTTATATTCACTAACAAATACGCGCTCATATCTATTAATACTCAAACTCTTCTAGAGTACTACTGACTCTATCTCTAATGAGTAATCCCCACAAGAGCCAAGGTTCTCGCTTAACCTTCAGCTCTGATACCAATTGTAGCGACCCGAAGTTCAGTATCCCTTGAGTTGATAATAGTTCTTCCTCGTTCAACCCAAAGTGTATGAAAGAGTGAATAACTAGGGTAAAAGAAGAAGAAAGAGGTAGAAGAAGAAGATAGAAACAACATCTGAGTCTCATAACCGCAGCGGAACAAAATATAATATATAATATAGCTTTTAAATACAAAGAAATCTATACTGTTATATATATACACACTATTATCAGAGTACGACAGTCATCCATTTATTTTGGACAGTCTAATACTTGTCCTTACACACAGAAATAATAACCAAGTACGAAGATCTGTCATCCAGCTTGCCTCTTGAGCTCCATAGCAAATTATCTTACATCTATTTACTCTGTCCGACCTGAGCATCATAATAAAACAACACCCGAGTCAGTTTGGAAAACCAACGTGATAAAACCATACTCAATTGGATTATTATATCTTTGAAAATCCTTTGAAACAAAGGTATCTCGTAAGACCACGCCACAAACAAATATGCCGAGTTTTTACCTTATGATAACCAAAACATTTTAATCAAATCCGTCTAATATTATAATAGTGTCTACAGAAAGTAAAATAAAATCTAGCTGAAATGCTTGCATCTCACGTTCCAGCAATAGTTGGGCACAATTAAAACCGTATGGGCGCTTATTGGAGATTGGATTCCATACAATGGCAGGACTACTGGGGTACCGCCCGTCACAGTACCTAGTCTAGATCAGAGTACCGAGAACAACTTCTGATCCCCTGCAACACAAGACCAGAGCTACCCCTTACTGGATAGTTCGAATAAGATCACCCCGCGGTTGGGATCGGCAACCGCCTATACAGCCGAATAAAGAGACAACTAGACAGGGGAAATCTTACCCTAATTGGGTGCTACCCACTTAGCCTCGCTGCACCTCCCCTGTTTTATCCATTCTCGGTTGAAGAGGCTTGAGGCTACACGTTACCTTTTTAAAACACATTCACTTAGAATGCTCATCGTTCTCCAATGACGATGGTTTGATAGCATTCGTCCATACAAGTTGCCCTAGTCTGGACAAACGAATCACCATCTTCATCATCTTCCCAGTCTTCATTCGTTATGTTCAAACCGGATCGAAGTTGTTTTCCGATAATTAAATCTGATCCCGGTCTCTTCGAAACGATCGGCGCATTGGCCAATATTGATAGTCGGTTATTTAACTATCAAATGGCATTTACAAGCAACCATCAGGCCTTAAATTACTCTCCAAATTATTTATCTCAAAAATACCTACCCAAGATATTATTTCCATATTTCAACACTTTGAAAATAGTTTCAAATTCCTTTTATTCCCATGGAACAAATTCTTAACCTTTGCCCAATACTTAGAATATTTTTCCTACTTCATTAGTAAACCAACACTTGGAAAATATTTCCTTTTATTTTCTATTTTTTTCTCAAAATCGTTTACAACTTAATTTATAAATTCCAACTCGTTCCACACGAATTCTATAAATCTTGGAATTTCTTAGTTAATTTCCTTTAATATTTCCAAAGTCGTTTATGCTTATTTAAAATTCTAGTTTTCACTTCTACTTCCTCTGTGAGTTTTATTTCACCTCCGCAGTTTACTTAACTTATGCTTGAAATTTATATAAGTTCCCATAATATCACTATAAGATCATCCCTCTAAAATCTTATCCATTTTTATTAAACTTCGCTTCCCGTCTTGAGAGGATTTTATAATTGAATTTAAAACGTTTAAAAATATATGTACCTTTAGAATAAGAATAATGGTTTATTTTCAAAATAACGCTTAAGGTAAAACTAAATATCAACATAAAAACTCATATCCAGTTAATAATAAATTTACAAAGCTGATTTACAACATTAGAATTTATTTCATTAAATATTAAGTATATAATAGCTAACTTCGGAATATTCTAGATTCAAATAATAGTTTATAAAAATTATATAGTATAGTAAATCTAAAACCCTATTTTAAAACAATTCCAATTTGTTCAACAAGTCTATTTCTAGAAAATCCAATATTCACCAATTCGATTCATAAATTCCTCTGGATTCGAATCACATTGACTATATCTAAATTTTATCACCGTTTTCATATTTGAAATATACTCCACTATTTCTTTCAAAACAATTTTCGTAACCCGATATAAGTTCACGCCATAACTTATATTTTTAACATGTCCACTGATATCCATCTATCTCATTTATAAACCCCATTTATAAACCCCTTTGAGCTTCCCATTTATTTAAAAAAACACATTCTATTTATAATTCCATTTTATAATCTTCCCTTAATAAAAATACATTTTATTTAAATCTATTTATTGATTCCAAAATCTCTTCAAGCACTTAATATATAATTTTATTTCAAGTCTCTACTTAAACCAATTTTCAAATAGTTAAGTATGACCCAGGCTAATATATTTTTATTCTACTTAATTCCCTTTAGAATAAATCAAATTTTCAATATAAATAATTTCTTTCAAGTTCCCTTTTAAATTCCTTCAAATTAATTATTTACGGTATTTAAAAATGCCAAATTCGATTACCATACTATTTAACAATTACTAATTCAATTCACACACGATCCATATCAATTTGTCCATCCTTTCATGTATCTATATATCTATATATATATATATATATATATATGTATATGTATATATAAACAATAAATATTTTTGAGGAATCCAGTTGGATCCCTCCAACCTGTTTTTTCTCTGCATCCACAGATGTTAGTCAACAATAAAATACCAATACCAGTTCGAGGGGGATATCGTGGTATATAGAGTCATCCGCTATTATGCGGGGCGCAAATGGGTGTCATCTGCTATATAATGCGGGAATATCAATCACTTCAATATATATACTTATACATACATACATACATACATACATATATATATATATATATATATTACTATATATAAATGACATCCAACAGACAAATTATACATTTATCAATCAAGTCAGACATCCAATAATTTAAATTTAGCATTTAATTTTAAACAAGGTAATCCAAATGAGTGAGAAAATTTCACCTTTATTTTTGTTAGCAATCCACTTCAATCTCGACTTGGTTTCTCGATTTTAGACTTGTATAAACATTGTAAGGTTTATGAACATTTTGAATAATCAGACAATCAATTTCCATTAATACATTTAATTAACTAATAGTGTAATTTAAACTAATTTTCCTTTAATACATTATTTTTCAATAACTAAAATAATTAAGTAGGTTAATTAAACAAACCAATCACCTTGATACATATTTTTAAAATAAACAAGTAAATCTAAAATGTGTATATATATATTTAATTTTCTTTTGAAACTACATATACATACTTATAAAAATATTCTATATAGGTTTAAAAATCTAATTTTTTTATAAACCCTTATATTTTCCAAAATCTTACATATTTATATATTTTTCTGTTTATTCTATGTATATATATACGTTAAATTCTAATAAAATAAAATTCCTTTCAAACCTATACACATATATTGAATTAAAAATAGAACTGCTTTATATATCTTACTGTAATTTTTTTTGCATATATATATATATTAAATTAAATAAATAAATAAAAACAAAACTGCCTTACCCCCGCAGCCATCGCCCTCACTCGATCGAGTGACTCCCTCAGGCGAACTCCCTTCGTCGACGCCCTACCATCGAGCTCGCCCTAGAGACCACCGAACCTCCACTAGAACGCGTCCTCTTCCAGCAACTCGACTCGACTTTGCTCCCCATATCGAACTCGTGTCCTCTCCCATACTTCCTGGTCTCATGCCCTAATTAATACAATCACCATCGTCACCTCGCTGTAGCGCCGCTTTGCCGCGCGAAGGCCATCTCTGGTGTGACGCCCCACCTCTATACCCACGCTAGCCAAGAACACTACGGTGTAGTGCTGTCAACTAGCACAGAGAATAAGGCTGTTGAGGAGCGACCAACCATGTGATTGCTTATCACACGGTGGCTGTGAATAATCTTCGGAAACAAACATAGAAATAAGCATAACACAAATCAGTCACAGACATCCATATCACATAGGCGGAAAAAGATATGAATATATAACTAACACATGAAAGTGTACATCAAAGTAGTGGTCAAAAAGATCCACAATAATACAAAAGAATAGCAACACGTGCTATACAAAAGAATACAACCATGAGTCTATATCTCAAGTGTATACAACAAAAACTGCTAATCTAAATAGTTAGCCAAAAGTCAGAGTAGCAAATCCTGGGAAGAAGTCAAGCAGAAGCACCTGTAACATCTCGGTCTGACCCCAGTATTATTTAAGAAAATAATAAACGGATCAGTCTAGCTATAAATATCAGGTGACATGGTATAAAATAAAAGATATGGCATAAACATAAAATATCCATACTGACATACTACTATAAGTATGCAAATGAAGATCAACAGAAGATCAATCAATAAGAGATAAATCAATATCACAAGAATCTTCTCAAAGATCCAAAGAGGGCATCATACCCTAAACCTGTACTTATAACAAGTCAATGACATAAATTCCAGAAATCAACACAAGAAATCCAGAAATCACAGAAAAAGGGAAAGAGGCCTATCACATGACGGTCCGAAGACCATGGGGTACTACCCCACATGGGTGAGTCTGAATCACCCAGATGAGGTCAAGGCTAACCAAAAAGCAAAAAGGTATGTGTGAGTGGAATCACACAAATGGTGTCTAGCCTAACCTCGCAAAGAAAGAGACATCGCACAATTGCAAGTCTAATTCGAAAAATGATCGTCATGATCAACGAGAAGTGTCAATTACACTAAGCTAGTAAATATATGAGCTTAGCTTCATGTCCCATAACCACTAGCTTAACTTAAATATTTACGAACAAACTGTAAACCTTCACTAGAAAATTATCACAAGAGGTTCAATCGAACAAGTCCAAGAATTAACCGGCGAAGTGAACGCAAGCGTTTCATACCACTTGTTTTACTAAGCCGTTTAATTAGATTTCTCATCCGAGTGAGGTAAAGGTTTGTATATATTAGTAGATTGGAAAACGGTTTAAGAAAAGAGCTTTGTTATTGAAAATAGAGTTGAAATCATTTTGTTGAAAGAGTTTTGATATTTACTACTAGTATAGAAAACCTTTATATTTTAAAGTGACAAATCATAGAAGTGATTGTAGAAACAATCAATCATAAAAATTCACATACGAAGACGTGAATAAAATCCAAAGAAACCGATAAAGAATCCATTGAAATAGATATTCAAAAATCCATAAAATCGACCGGGAAGCCAAAGATAGTTTGTCTCGAAGAGTGGTCAAACTCAGCATCTCAACAAAGCAAGTTCTGTTGAATGCTCTTCAGATAAGGTCCCCTACGGAGGGGGGGTCCAGGGGGGGTGGCAACCCCCTAAGGTGGGGGTGTGGGGGCAACGCCCTCGCTACGGGGTTCGACCTGCCCGGTCAAGTCGCGGGGGTCCGGGGGGCAGCGCCCCGTCCAAAACGGTACGACCAAGTGAAGACAAAATGAGGCCTAACGACCTAAGGGGGATAGGGTCGAGCGACCTAATGGTTGCGACCTAGGGGTCTAAGGAGTCAAGCGACCTAACTGGAGCAACCCTGTGGTCATGCGACCTAACTGAAATGGCCAAGCGACCTAACGAGGTTAGCGTGCGACCTAGGAGGACGCGACCTAATGGTCATGCGACCTAGTGGGATGAGCGACTTAAGCGAGCGACCTAGTAATTTGGGGCCGAACGACCTAATGATCCCGCGACCTAACAAGTCTCACACGCGAGCGACCTAAGAGTTTATCATGCAAGCGACCTAAGGGTTTTAACACGCGAGCGACTTAAAGGTTGAACGACCCAATGGTCCAGCGACCTAGTGGAAAACGATTTAGCGCCGAGGCGCATGAGCTATCCTCTAGCGACTTAAGGAATGGAGGCCGAGTTGCACGTTGGACGACCTAAGGAATGAAGGCCGAGCGACCTACGACCTAAGCTCGTAACGAGCTAACGACCTAGTGGCTTGGGGGAAACCGAGCGACCTAACACTGCAGAGGGGGTTTAAGGCCAGAAACGACCTAAGTGTTAGCGACCTAACGACCTATAGGCCAAACGACCTACGACCTAAAGCCAAGAGACCTATGACCTAAAGCCCAACGACCTAATTCCGAGATGACAATACATGCAGTGCAACCTAGGGCGATAACACGCAAGCGACTTAAGAGTCAGCTCGTGAGCGACCTAACTCCGAACTCACGAAAATGGCCAGAACGACCTAAATGCAGGAAATTCACAAAAACGCTAAAAATTGGAGTTTTTCGCCAATCCAATCCAAACCAAATGCAAATGTACATGCAAACCTGATAGGGATTCATTCCCAACAGTCCAAGATAGTTATAGGCTAGATTTGTGAGATAAAAATCTCACCTTTTCACCAAATTTATGAAGAAAAGCTCGAAAGCAATGGAGAAGTAATTACAAGCTTGAATCCAACGTCTTCTTCTTGAATTTGGAATTGAATGTTGGATTTGCAAGAGAATTTGAGCTTGGAATTTTAATTTCTCATTCCACTCACCATTAATGCTAAAGCTCGGTTGTTAGGAAATTTATGAAGAGTGAGGAGAAAGAGAGAAGTGGGTTTGAGTTATAATGGCTAATCTAACCCAAAGTCCAATGTGGGAAAAGTAAGTGAAATTCCACTAACTCCAAACCTATCAATGTTTATACTTAAAAAATTGTAAACGGCATTTCGAACTTAATGGAAGTGGTCTCGAGTCCTAATTTGACCGTTTGCACAAAGTAGCTTTTCGAACCAATATCCGATTAAAGACAAAATATTTAAATATATAGTCGATAAATATGTGGGTTGTTACATCTAGATCGCCCCGTCCCCATACTTAAGCTAAAAATCATCGCGCCGCTTTGCTTCTAAATTGATTCGAATGATTATGAATCTCGCAAATTCTTTTTTGAATCGGTTCGAATAGATCTGAGGAAGGGATATACGCAATTTTAAGATTGTGAAGGATGCGGCAATTTTCTTCATTAGCAGCTCGATCCCCTATTTTTTCTTTCTCTGTTGATTTTTGAAGGAAGTCATGATTTTGAAAAAGAAAGCTCGACTATTAATATAAAAGAAGATGGAAGTGGTTGAGAGGAAGGTAGCATATTAAAGGGTGGTTGCATGCTTGAGGGAAGCTACATTGTTTTGAGAAAGTGCAGATGTGAAGTAATTACGACTTAAGTTGACTAGTTTATATATAAATATATACTTAATTAAATTCAAATTCAAATTGTCTCGATAAATGCAACTAAAAATTTCGAAGTCCTATCGAGGCGTGCCGCTCGACATTTATAATGTTATACCCCTATTTCGAACGCAATGGAAAATGTTTTGAGTCCTAATTCGATCGTATGGAGAAGATAGCTTTTTGGACCCAGTTATTATATTGAATTTCGATATAAATTTCAACGCGTTTATACACCATACGATCACACAGTAACCCCAAATGCTATGAAATTTGAAATTCGATAATAACACGATATTATGGATCCAATGGAACTGTTTCGCCGAATTCGAAGACTGTGCCTCAGAAGGCTATTTTTAAACGATAATTTAAACGATATATTTTTAAAACCGAACAAATCACCCTTAAATTAAAATTTAAAACTTTTATTACCTTTATTACTATCAATATAAATTTTACAAGCCTTTAAAATATTTTTAACAAGCTTAAAACTCAAGATTAAATATTTTAACTAATTCTCCTATATTAAATCCAATTATCCAATAACCCACTATATTTATATTTTGCATTTATTTTATAAATGAAATCAAAATTTTCATACTAAAAACTAATTCATAATTCAAATTCAATATTGAAAATCATATTAAATATTCCAAATCCAATGTCAAAAAATCCGGGTCGTTACAGTAAATATCTTTCTTTGGAACACTTTAAGGTAAAAAGGTAGAAGTGGTCGATTCGGTTTTAAGCCCCATATTTTTTTAGGCCTCTATTTGAATTTTGAAAAGTAATAAAGAAATAAAATAAAATTCACATTTTATATGTACTCTTAGGATATAAAAAGTATTATAGAAGTAAATAAAAGTAGAGAAAGTCTTTATTTAATGTTCTATAAAAATTAGTCTTTATAAAATGTTTATAAACTTAAGTAAAATTTACAAAGCAATTCATAAACCATTTTTGTATTGAATAAAATACTATAAATGAAAATAAAAGTGATTTACAAAAAGATCAGTGTAGTTAAGAAACCAATAAGATTAAGTATGTAAGATATACGTAGATTATTTTATTCGCACAGTTTCTAATCTAGGATTCGAGTACATAACTTTGGGTGATTTACACTAGTCTGAAAATAGATTTCTGACTTGATTCTAGTCAGCGAACACTTGATTTGGATTCTTGATATAATGCTAAGGTTTTCTATCATAATATATGGCTATGTAAGGAGAAAAGATGTTTTTAATAAAGGACCTAATTAGAGTCCACAGTAGGTAGGTCGAGTGAGTGATACTAGTTCGAAAGTAAAGTTTATGTATCCGAGTAAGTGGTCAAATCAGATATTGCTTACGGATGATCCATGTACACCTTACAGACTTAAGTATATTTGTATACCATGAGTTGTGGCTTAGAGAAGTTAAAGGTTGACTTTCAATTTTGTTTGAGGGAGCTTAGATAATCTTCTAAGCAATAATCAAAGGCGGATGAGCATAATGATAAGCTTAGAAAATTATCTATATCCTTAGACGATCAAGAAAGTTGTGAACCTAAACAAAATTCTAAATCTTGTTTGTTAATCATTTAACATTTTAAATAATGTTAAGTGTTAGTTTATTCCTTTATGGAATTTGATTTGATTGATAGTGTAATGACCAATAATTTTTAACGAATTTTATAATGTAATTAACTGAAATTTACTTGAAAATAAGATTATAAATTTTGAAATGAAAATTTAATATTTGAAATACGTCTATTTAAACATGGCAAATGGTAAATTTTTATTGGAACATATGAAAGTTAGCTCTACTGTGTAATTTTCAATTTCAATTTAAATCAGTTAATTTGATGATTTTTTTTTTCAAAATATGGATATTTTACATGATAAAAATGTTTATCATTTTTTGAGTGAGACGTCATATTTCATTTCGTCAAATTTCGATGGTTATAGCCCCACTCATCTTCATTTTGGAAAATTAGCAGCAGTTTGGCAGCGAAAATCGAATTTTTGACAGGATGATCGTATCACTCATATCTGTGTACCATTTTGTTCGTGACGTCGTGCTGGTTTCCATAGTATATCAATTCCCGTGTTTCGATGTCCGATGCGCAGTAAATATCCACAAAACGATTACCCGTATCGGTACCCCATTTTGAAACTTTTTAACTCCATGTGTCCAATCATTACCAACAGAGAAGATCACTAGACATCACATCTTTTCACTTCCCACTGTTCACTTTATATTTTGGTTCGTACTCTTCCTCTCCCCTCCTTTTCACTTATTTATTTGTTCTCGTAACAAAGAAAAAATATAACACACATAAAGTTATATATATATATATATAAATAAATATGTGTGTATATATATATATATATATATATATATAAAGTTATGTAGAATCAGATTGTTTCTTGTTTTTGCCTAGGATAAAGTCGAGCTCGTCCAATTTATCGTTCAACCCCGTCCACTTTTACTCTACCACCATGCCCACTGCCTCACTTCCTAAGCCTTCAACCCCTTGACCCTAAACCTCCGCCACCTTAGGCGCTTCACTATCCCTAGAACTGCGTCGCCACTCTATATTCCCGCCCACGACAAAACTGACTTGCCACCTTCCCTCTACATCTACGCAAAAACTACACCTGAAGCCAATCTCCCACTACCACCATTTGACATGTCCATCACATCATCTCGGCCCTCGTTCTACATCGCCGAAGTTCAACCACCCACAGCCTCACACAACACCCAACCATCATCCGAGCCTCTCTAGCTCCAGTCTTCACCTCCCGTCTCTCACCTCACAATCTGACAGTCGAACGACCATCTCTGTCCCCACCGCCCTCCAGATCCATGTGCCACTGATCTGCTAGCATCATGTGAACCCTTCACATGCCACTGACCTGCCGATCACCACACAAAACCCCACCTGACAGCATGTGTCTCCTCCTTCATGCTCAAACCCTCCATCGCCATCCGTGCCTCAGAGCCCCTCGTTTCAAAGCATATATAAGTCGATACATATATGTTGATATATATACGGGATGTGCCGTTCTCTCCAAGCATGCTCTTCCCTATTGGCCTGAGAGAATTGCCATATCCTATATACACACACACACACACACACACATATACATATATATATACATATATATATACATATATATACATACATACATACATACACACACACACACACACATATATATATATGCTCCCTCCACTTAATAGAGCGGCAAGCTTAGTTTTCTCCTCTTCTATATGAATATGTTATATACGTAAGTTATATATTAGTTTATATATTAGTTATATATATAAGTATACATTATTTTGGTTGCAGCATATGTACAAGTTGCTTTCATATTTGCAGACCTGCTTTTCTCTATTATTGTATAAGTTTTTATTTTCAAATATAATATAAAAGTTTTATTTTAATTTTAATACGTGGTTTAATAAATAATGGGTTTGAAAAATATATATGTAAAGATTTTACTTTAATATGTGTTTTAAAAATTTAATATTGATTTTTAAATATGTATATAAAGGTTTTATTTTAAATGTGTGTCTAAAATTGAAATATATATATATAAGTCTATATATCTACTGCTGCAGCCAGTGTCTTCTTCTAAGCTCATCAACATTCTAGCTTTGCTTTGTTCATCACTGTTCGAAGATTACAACATCAATTTTCTAGCTTTGTCGTTTGTTCGCATATGTGTCTATATCACTCTATTTACTGTCATTGTTTTCGTATCCTCGAAAGCTGAGAAATCACTCACAATTAACATTCTTATATTTAGTAAATTGGTTTTACATAAAATGATGTTTGAAAATGTTGTAAAATTTGAATTACTGGTTATGTAATTCACTGAATATGATATGTTAATATTTAAATTTGTTTACCCATGACATATAACACCATGACCTATTAATTATATATTTAAATTATTAACTGTGATATATGCTCATCATTGATATGTTATGTTATTTTGTTATTATTTTATGGTTCTCACTCTGCAGTTCCTTATTAGTTTAGAATTCCATATGGGTTGAAATGATACATATCCGAATGATCTTATAGATTAGGGGAAAATCGTTATGGGTTGAAATGCTAAACCCAAGCGATTTTCATTGATTTTGAAATTTTGAGATTGCGGGTTGAAATGATATACACCCGCAAATGTTAAATTTAAATTGCGGATTGAAATGATAAATATCCGTATCACTTGACCATAGGATATAAAATTATATACAGACACCGTTGGTCTATTTTTTTGAAAAAGATTTCCAAAGTTTTGAAAGAAATGTATGGGTGTTGATAATTATTGATTTTTAAAATATAATATAAAGATTGTTAATATGTGTAAAAATTTAGATTTTAAATTTTTATGTTTTGGAAAATTTGAAATTATAAGTTAAGTTTGAAATTTTAAATTATAAAATTTTATTTACAACTTTATTATTTTTAAAATATATAAAATATGATTTAAAATAGATTAAATTTTTTAAGATTTATATTAATATTTAAAATAGATTTTTGTATTAACTTTAATAAATAAAGGTTGGAAAGATAAGTTAAAGATAATTTGTAATTTGATTTATTTAAGAATTAATTTAAAATAAAGTTGATTTGAAACTTATTGATTTGAGAATTTAAAGGTATGATTTTATAACATTATTTTAGTTAAAGTGGATATAATGAATATTTAAATTTAAATAAAATCGAATTTGAATATTGAAGTTTGATTTAAATTAGTAGTTGAAATTTTATCTAAATGTTTAACCAAAGGCAATTAAAGGAATATTTTGAATTTAAATAAAATTGAAATTGGATATTTAATTTTGATTTAAATTTGTATTCCGGGATTTTATTTAAATGGTTATTAAAATAATTAAGTGAATATTTCAAATTTAAATAAAATTAATGTTGAATTTGGAAATATAAATAAAATTTATCAATTTGAGTAATTGTAAATTGTTTGAATATTTATACTTTGAAACCTATTGAAATCAGAAGTGGATTAAATCGTACTTCAAACCTGGATTTGAAATCAATATAGATTAAAAATGGTTTTAATGAGAATTTGAATTGAAATTGTTAAACTAAGATTGAATTTTGGCACTAAAATTGATTTGAATTGATTTGCGAAATTGGAAGAAACAATTCTAATTTGAAAATTTATTTTAATACATAAATTATTTTCAGTATATAAACTATTTTAATATACAAACTATTTAACCTATAATCTATTTTAAATATAAGCCACTGTTTAAGTTAGAACTGTTATAGTTTAGATTTAATGGATTTAAATGCGAATATTTTGATACAAAGGTTTAAACTATTTTGTGAACAAGATTTTGAAAGTGAATATGATTTTGGAAGTGATATAATTTCAGAAGATAATAATATTTCGAAAGGGATATGATTTTTGAAAAGAATATGGTATTTCGATATGAAGAATGAACCATTTGAAAAACTAAATTACCACGGTGTAATAAAGCGTTTGGTTGTTAAAGAGACCAAGATCGGATATTATCATACTCTCTGCCAATACCAAAAATAGTTTAACAATTGTGTACGTAGTGGAGATTCCAGAAAAAAGCAGGATGGTTTGGTAACGATTTTGTACGAGGTATTAACACAGCTCTAACTCTCGCGAGTCAGCTTGATGTGGCTAAAACAGGAGCTATACTGGGTGAAATGGGGTCGCTCCCCCTATCGGGCACATTTCTTCGATACCATTCTATTAATTTGTGATTTGATTGGGTGCACCTTTGATTTGGGAGTGTGTCTCGAGGTGGGCAGTAGTAACTGCTATGCGTTATCATCACCAGTCCGGGAGTGCAAACGGTAGAATCCTACTCTGGCATTACCTCGCATGTCTTGTCACATGCCTTATTGCACCTTGTACGAGTTTGTTTGTACCGTACCTATGGAGTGCCCTCTGGGCAAACCACCGGTTTGGTGGAGCTTTCGGTACTACATAGTCTATGGGAATATATAAAATGTGTTAAGGGGGATATAGGTGATGTCATAACGCTATTTTAATAGTTTACTTTACTACAGACATTATATATATAGCATACTGTACTATGTATGTATATAGTTTAACGGATCCTTAAAGGATGGGAACCCAAACATCCTTTAAGTTATTTTGTATTTCAGTTGGCATTTCACTTAAGTTGAATTTACCGGTATAAGAATGTTAATCCTGACTCGCGTGTCTTGTGTTTGGCTTTATGCTCGAGTCAGAACGAGTGACACCACATTTGAGACTCACCTTTAGAGTTTAGAGCTTTGCTTGAATATCTATCTTATATCTAGTCAGCTTTCAGTTATTTCCAGTTTATATCCAGACTTGTCTGTTGCTTGTGTATTTGTCACTTCTATGTACTGGATATATGTTGTAATTTGTTTAAGACTCTGTTGTTTATTGTAGTAGCTTCATGAACTATTATTTATCTATATTGATATTTATTTTAGTATTACACCGTGTTTATGATTCTGTGATTGATTTATTTACTGTATATGATGAATTTTACCAAATATAAAATAACTATATGTTGTTTTGAGCAATTCAAGTTTTACATGAGTGGATGATTTTCGATTTGAACAGTTTGGGATAGAGGGTTATAACAGATAGTGCGATTTTATATAGTATGGTTTATAAAGTATGATTTTATAAACAAAGGACTTTTAAATTATTGATTATTATGACTTGAATCCCTATGCTTTTGAAAAAGTTATTTTGAAAGAATTTGTGAAAGAAATAATAACAATATTATTTTGGAAACTTTGGTGAAGTATTATTATTTCAAGATATTTGAAAAGAGACTTTGTGGAGTGGTTTTTCAAATATTTTATTATGAGTAAAGTTGAGCGGTTGGGAGTTTTTCGATTTGGAAGACTCACCAAGTCTATTTGTTTACTATAGTTATTATTTTAGGAGGAACTAGAATACCACTAGATGCTTTGTGTTGTTTTGATTCTAAAGTTATACCATATTTTGGGAGGAGGAGCCCCCCATCTTGTCATAACTGATTTTGGTTTTAATATATTTTTCTTTAGAGGAATTTGAAACTATATTTTGAAAACAAAAAACCTGTTCATTTAATTCTAAATTTTTCTTTTGAAAAGATTAGATGTATAGTAATTTATTAAAGAGTATTTTCTGCACTTTTGTTGTATATGGTAGCTATATTCCTTTTGGTTGCATGTGACTTTATACCACACTAGAGTTGCATCATTATTATAAGTTGTATAATATTGCCTTGTTGCATATGGATGTTATATTGTTTATGCTGCTTGTGCTTATGATAGAAATAACCAGTGTACTGCTTTTTGACAGCGTGATTCTCTTTTAAATTATGTAAGTACAAGATAGGTACAAGGAAGTAAGAGATTTCTATTTGATTTCTTGTGCATTTGCATTCGCATCGAGATAGTAAGTTGCTTGCTAAAAATTAAACACAAAAGAGGTATGTAGTAGATATAGAAATTGGTGATTAATTGATGATTTTATGCCTCAGATATGTGACACCACTTGGCATTTGTTTTCATTGTTGGTTTGGACCAGTTGTGGCGAGTTGTAGTTTTTTCGAATCAGCCATGTAAAGGAGGTGCGGTCAAAAATTTTCATAATATAAAAAACTTTAAAACCAAAGGGTGTAAGGACATTTTCCCCCTTTGGGAATTTTGGAGACTAAATTCTTTGAGGGGGAAGAGTGTAACATCCTGGAATTTTATCGTTTCAATTTTGAAAATTTTATTAATTTTAAATATTTAAAAATTGGTTTTTAAAATATAAATAACTTATATTCAAATAAAAAGATTATTTAAATATCTGAATTTTTAATTAAATACTAATTAAATGGATTTAATTGCCTTATTTAACTTCATTCAACTAATAAATAATAATGGGCTCATTTTGTAAATTTATTTACAATAATAAATAATAATGGACTCTTTTAATTTTATCTGTAGGATTTTTCCATAATTTTTAATTTGGAAAATATTTAAATTTTCAGTTGTCTTATTTTTCGACAAACGATGGTATTTTTGAAATTTTACAGAATAAGTTAATTAGTGTATTTTATTGTTACTTCGTGACCGTATCGCATTGTTGTGTATGATCATATTTTTATTTTCATAATTCATGGTTTGTATATGAATGAGATTCTGCGTAGTGAAGTGGTGGAAATTATAAAATAAACCTAGCCTAAAACAAGACTTCTCGTCATTACTTCTTTTCCCCCTTTTACTTTTCAATCACCCACCTTCTCTCTTTACAGTAAATCGAGTAAGTAAGCATCCACTTCAAAAATCCTAATCCAATGCTATACTCAACGATAAAAATATAAAGTTGGATTCTTTGAGTTTGTAATGGAGAGATCTTCGAATCTAGGGAGTTTGTTGAAGTGTATAGGCGATGATAGTAGTCGGAGTTGGTTGCATTGAGTTTGTGTGGTGCGAAGAAGCAGTTTCGGTTAGAGTATGGCGAAGCTTGATGGTGTCTGGGGGATTGCGACCTATACAATCGATTTGGAGAAGCAGCAGGTTATAATCATTTCGGCGGGTCGAGCTTGAAGTTGGTGGGTAAAGCATGGAGAGAAAGTGAAGAGAGGTTCGTTAGTGATGTCGATTGTGGATTTTATGGACGAAGGAGAGGATTTTGGCAATGGATGCATGGTGAAGTGCACATTTTCATATATAGGGAGCGTGATTTGGGATTTGGGATGAAGAGGTTTTAAGTGGGTAATTAAAATTAATTAAAGTGATTAAGGATATAATTATTTTGATTAATTCAAAACTTGTAAAATTAATAGCTTTTCCATATGAGATCGGATTTAGGCGCAGTCTTTTGTGTTGGACTTGTATCGATAGCATTAAAGTTGTATTAATTAAATTTGGAGCTAGTAGAATTTGAGCTAAAATTGAATGCCGTTTGACTTGAGATAAAACTGGAATGTGAAAGCTAGAATTTAGGTGAGTACACTTAGCTCTAAATAAACTATATGATATTCATGTTGCTATAGCTTATTGTTGAATGCTTGGATGATCGTTTATGTACTGTCGTTTGATTGTTTGTTTGGATTTGATTCCCACTTGGTAGCGGATGACATAAATAACAATTGTGTTGCAGCAAACAAAAACAAGTGGAAAGTCGAAATGTTTACGTGGAGAATAGGTCGCTATGGAACACTTCCAAATACACATACATATGTGTGATTTACATGAGACTTATATAGAGAGACCCTAATGGGATTCTCGCCAATATTGATTTTCTTATATTCTCATGTTGCTTATATTTGATATTTGGTTGAAATATTTGTGACACTCTGTTTAATTTGTGTAAGTATACGAACACTTATGAAATGTCATCTACTTAAAACTATGTTTATGTATTGAACTTGTGCTGCATTACTACGGTCATGTTTTGCACTTTGAAAGTTGTTTAAACTATATTTTCAAGTATTTTTGAGAATTTTGAAATAAAGGACAAGTGTTGTTTAAATTTTATAGGAGTACGAAATTTGATTAATTTTCTTTTAGAATAATTATTGTTGTTTTAAATTTATAAAAGATTATAAATTCGATTAATTAATTATTAATTAATGTTGTTTTAAATTTATAAATAGATTAAAAATTTGACTAATTATCTTTCAGGATAATTAATGTCATTTTAAATTTATCAAATAGATTATAAATTTGATTAATCTTTCTCGGATTATTAATGTTATTTTAAATTTATAAAAGGATTATAAATTTGATTGATTTCCTTTTGGGACAATTAATGTGATTTTAAATTTATAAAAGAGTTACGCCAATTATCTTTCTGGATGATCAACATTGTTTTAAATTTATAAAGATATTTTAAATCGATTTATTATATTTTTGGATAATAAATGTTGTTTTGTAGTTATAAATGATAGTTTATAAATAAGAAACCTTTAAAAAGGAATGTTTAAAAATAAAGCTAAGGGTAAATTATTTTGGGTTTATAGTAAACTTTGTTTTAATGACATTTTGGTTTTTACCCTTCTTTTTAATACACTTAGAAATATAATTAGCTCTTTAAAACAAAAATATTTTAAAGATTATTTTTAAAGTGTTTTATAATTATTTATGATGTGAAAATCAATCACAAGTGTGAGTCAAATGTTTTAAGGGATTTAATTTTCATATACGTTTATTTTATTATTTTCGATAGTTGATCTATTGACTATTGATTCTGCTATCTTCTTTATATATCTTCAATCCAAGATGTTTTGTTGCTTATTCGAGTGTTGATTTGTCAAATGCAACTAAAACCAAAGCAGAGTGGACGTCAAGCTATGTAGGGTGTCTCCTATTAAGGTATCTTCACATCTACTCTAGATTGGATTCGGTTGTATGCGCACAGAGATGTGAAATATTTGGATACTCGGTAAAATTGGCAAGATTCGAGTTGTACATTTTCCAACAGTCATCATAGTTCTCAAGTATATTTTCTGCGGATATATTTTCGGAAAGGGGTTGCACCCTCCTAGTCATTGTTGGAAAATTTCCTTTTCCTTTTTTGATTCAAACCTTTGAATTGATTCTTTCATAATTGCATCTGGAAGTGTCTTGCACTCTTTGTGATGTTTAGTTATTTATATCCATTTTTTAAGTTTAGATTTTGACCTTGTTTAGTCCCCTTCTTTTAAATTTGGGTTTTGTTCTAATTTATTTCCATTCTTTCATGTATGGACGTTGTTCTTTTGAGGTAAATCCGGTTCTAGGTTTACCGGTGTGGTTTTGTATAATTATTTTATGTTCATCATATTTCTTGAGTTTTCTCACATTGGTTTCTAGACTAATTCGGGTATTATTTTATTATAATGCTTGGGGAAGACCAAATATTTTTTCTAATTATCGCTGGGACATGGAGCACATGGAGGAGAACTAGATGTTCACCTTCCTTAGTATTTTATTTTCCGTTATGTTATTATGTATACCCATCAGCAATTGTAAGGTCAAGAAGTTATAACTATCCAAGCTAATGGGGTTTTTTTTTAACTTTGATATACCTTGTAGTTTAGAGTTACAGCTTTTTTCTATCTTTGTTATGTGATATTTTGTCGTTCCGCTATGAGATTTTGTTTCCCTTGTTATTTTCGCTTTGTTTTGTCCCAACAATCTGCCTTGTGGCACTTGGATACTCGACGTTCTAATACCGTGGATGTGTAAAGTGCTGACTTTCGAGGGTCGAAAATGCAGTTGGTTACGTAGAACCATTCCAAAGATGGTTGTTGGTTGGTATAATAAACAATACAAAACTATTTATGCATATGTTTCAAAACTCACAGCGGAAAGGTAAAATATAATAACAAAAACAGTGCTCATTTTATTAAAAATCTAAATGTCATAAAATCCATAAGTATTACTCTTACAACATAATAATCCATATGTATCGTCAATATTGTCCTATCAATGTACATGATAATGCCCAAATCACATACTACCTTTTTAACGAGAACTAGGCAGACTCCGATCATTTAATACCCCATTTAAAGTAGGTCCTCATCATTTAATACATATCCCAAGGCGGATTCCTTACCTATACTTATCTGGCTAACATTGCATGGAATCTCCTCGGTCACTTAATACTCATATCGAAGCAGACCCTTCCGAGGATAACCACTATCGTGCCTAACCAAAAACCCCAACCATTTACTACTCACTACATAGGGAAGAGGCTGTCCCACACACAGCTACTTAATATCTTCAATCCCAAAAGAAGGTCCACCATATTATGACCCGTATCCTACAACGAGGTCACACATTAGTTTAACTATTCATAGGTATTGGTAGCCAGATTTGCTGGGTAAATTTACCCTACAGAATTTATTACTATCCTTGTGTCATTTGTAGTTACTGATTATAGAGGATGTCTCATATTAGTCCCATAGTCACAAATGTTCGCTAGATTAGCTGGGCAGACTTCTGTGTGCTTTTGACTGATCTCGCATCCCGATAACTTAGTCATAATTTATAACACTCTCTTAGCATATTATCACACATCTCACCGTATCCATTGTTAAGGCCTTATAAGAAAACTTCTTATTTCACCACTACGATTAATTAGTTGCCTAAGGAGGATTCAATAATAATTGATAACCTATTAACTACGTAATTAATGCATTATTTATGCTTATATATACACACCCAGTAAATTTCTAAGAAGACTATGCCCTAAACCAGCGTTTAAATGTCAAATCATCAAAAATTATACAAGTCACATTTTCGTATTAACAAATATACCACAAATTCAATATACATAACAGATAAAAATATAATCCAAACTCAAATTAGTTTGTACTAAAACAACAGAAGAAATCATAATAGAAACTTACAACTCAAATATTTTTACGCTCTATTCAACTTCTTTTTAAATGAAACTAGTCAAAGGGAATTTCTACTCAAATTGTGAAAATAGTCGGTGCAAACTACGAATAAGAATTTGTACCTTACACACCGTTTCCTAACCAAAACCCTTAATCAGATTCAAAGAAAAAGAGAAGAAGTGGAATATAAAGTAAAACACTGAAATTGTAAAATCTACACAAATTCCATTATTTTAATATATATATATATATATATATATATATATAATTGAGATCCCAAGCTAAGAATTGAAAATTTTCTTTAGGGGAATTTCAGAGGTTTTAATACCATGTTTTACTAACCTAATTTCCTCATTAACTTCCTGTCTTACCTATAGTTTATTGCTAGTTAAATGTTCTTATGTAATTTCCTTGTTTACGATGTTCCTCCTTACATATTTATTTGGCGGTCTAATATCATCCATAAAATCAACCCAATGATAAAATAGGAACATACCTTATGCCATATCATACGCTTTTCCAATAACGTAAGGGAGACAACTAGCGATACAATCCTAAAAATCCAAAAGAAAATTTTGTAGGAAGTTGTCATTAATCATTAACTGGTGTTAATGATTTTGGGGCCCTAGTTCTCCTTACTAAATTAAGATAAACATTCTTAGTATATCATTCCACTTAATTCTCCGTCTTCCTTAATTGTCCTTCTTGGTTTCTAATATATACTGTGCAGACCATTACTTCAATTAATATATTCATAATAATTGATCATTAATATCATAGTTGGACCATCTCTAATCAATCCTCGTTTAAATCTCTTTAATCTTCTTACCAGTTTCAATAATCCATCTATTTAGTTCGATTTAACTTCTCCATATATACCATATTAAATTCCTTTTAATTCTTTAATTACAAATTTGTTACCCATTAATCTATAACTAACGTCCATAATCCTAGTCCTATAATAACAAATACGAATACAGTTGTAAATTACGCTATTTATATATTTCTATTTTTATACGTTAAGCGCGGTTATACGTGTGTGTATATTTCCTATTTCTAATCATTAATTTTTAAATTAGAACATTCCTTTCCTGTCAAAGCTATCCTTCTAAGAAGGACTACTGCTATAATTTTCCATAAATTAATCAAAATAAGAGCTTTACATGAAATTACAAGGAACAATTTCTTTTCTTTTTCTAGTGTATCCCTTGTTAATTCAAATGACACATTTTTATATCCATTTTGGAGTTGGATAATTTATGAAATTTATACAAAACCCACTCCAATTAAATCAAAACATAAAAATTTACATTACAAGTCAATCAGGGCAACCTAACATACAACCCAATTGTAAATCAAGAATATCTCCACAACTTTACCAATATTCTACAATTAAATATCTAAGACTGATTTAAAATTTCCAAACCAGGTTGTGCATACTATTCCTATTTGATTCATATCCTAAAACATTTATCCTGTCTTACCTAGGTAGGGATCCTTATCTACTCCATAAAGTTTTGTTGGGTTTCCACCATTCTTTATAAAACAAAGAAAAAATCATACAAAATAATTTTCAATAATTAATTTTCATACAAATAAACTTATTACATCAAATTCAAAATCAATATCTATTACTCCATTAATTTAGGAAATCATGGCCAATACTTATTGTAACGACCCGAGATTTTTATCATCTTAAGTTATAATATTTATTTTTAATTTCAATAATATGGCCTACTAATCTAAAATAAAACCCCGTTAAATAATAAATTAATAGAAAAATTGTTTTAAATCAAAACCTAGGTCTACAAATTTCTAGCTTTTGGTTATAAATGGAAATTTGGTATTATAATTTGAATTTACTTATAACCACAAGACTTATGTTGATTATAAAATCATTCATTTTGTTATTATAATTGATAAGAAGAATATATATATACATATAAGTTTAAAAGGAATATATATTATTGTAAACTAAATAAAAGTAATATATATAATAAAAACAATATACGATGAAAATAAGGGAAAATCGAATACAATCATTAAACCAATTTAAAAGAAAATATTTTACAAAATATGTTTTAACCAAAATGTTATTTACATACATTTAAAGAAAGCTAGCAAACTTTTATTTCATTTTCTTAGAGTTATGCATAAAAAAATAAATATGAATAATAAGGCTTAAACTAATTATATTTAATACGACTTTACATTATTTGTTCTAAAAAATGTAGCAAAAAATAAAAATCATATTCCTAAAAGAAGGCATGCTACTAGATTCACCAGTGAACCAAATGGAATTAAACTAAGAAATAAGGAAATTATAAAAAAAATAATTACAAGTCAAAATATAAAAGGAAAATATCAGGCTGGTCAAAAATGTAGGCTGAATTGTAATTAAACCTAGCAGCCAAAATCTCATATCAAAGCCACAAAATTCTTTGTAACAACAGCCTTAAGGTTTTCAACTCTTTTCAAGCTCCAAAACGTGTACAAGACACATCATTACACTTTGTATAAACATATATATACATCAATAAACATATATATATATATATATATATATATATATATATATATATATATATATATATAGGTGTATGTTACTTCAGGTTTTAAAAACATTGTAAGGAAAGTAAAAAACATTATGTTCCTTCTAAATCCAAAATCAAAGCAAGTTTTCAAGAATTCGAATCATAGTCTAGATTCAAATAGAAGTTTTGGAAAGCTCTACGCATGTTTGAGGTGAAAATTTAGATTTTGGATGCCTGTAAATTTTTCTAACATCTCTCTGTCATGTTAACAGGGATAAAAATTCGTATATGCTATGTTTTTAAAAATCATTATCTCTCAATTCAATTTGAATTTACGGATGATGTAAACTAATGAAATGTTTGTTATGGAGCATAGATCACATTAAAAATAGTTTGAAGCTTGTTCATTTTATATTTTGTATGAAATTGCAAAATGTCAGTAAATAAAACAGTTTTTGATGAATTTCAACATGCTTAAAACATTAAATCAAGTATGTAATCGTGATTTTCATATGAAAATAGGATTTTTAGTGAAGAAATTGTAATTTTTAATGACTTAGATTTTGAGAAATCGTGAGATGATTAGAATTCACAAAAGAATAATTTCCGGCGATATGGTTAATGAGAGGAGGTTTGGGTAAGGAGGAGCGTTGCGACATGGCCGAGAGGTTCATCGTGGTTGAATTTCGAATTTGGCTTTGATTTGAGGTGGCGTAGTGTTGTAGGGTTTAAGTAGCATGGAATGAGGGTTTGGGTTAGCGGCCAAGGGTGGTGACCGGACTTATTTGTAGTTGCTGGAAGGAAGCGGCGACGATGGGGTCACGAAGGATGTAGCGACAAGTTTTCTGGTGGTGCGTGGTGGTCGTGGGACTTCCGTTTCTAGTCATGTTTCTTTATGTTGTCTTGTGTTTTTGTTCGATTTTAGCTAGAGGTTGTCGAAAGGGTAGCGATGAGGTGGAGATCATTGAGTTGGGAAGAGACGCCTATATATGGCCATGGAATGGTCGCTATATGACCGAGGCATTTGTGCACGTGCACCTGCATGCGTGCATGGAGATGGTTCGTTTCAAACTGCAGGGGGAAAATATGGAAGAAGCTATTGTGTTGGTCGCGTTTTGATATTTGGTTTTGACTTAAGGACGATGGGTTTAGGTCATTGCATTTCAGTTTTGGTTCCGAAAGTTGGAAATAGGATGAAGTAGTTGAGTGCAAGAGTTTATGTTCTAGGCTAGAAAAATAAAAGAAATGGCAGAAGAAGAAACACATCGCATTTTTATGAGCGAGTGACATATTGGGCTTTGGCCCATTCTTTATTTGAGGATGCAGATCTAACTTCTTTAAATTATTTTAAATATATATAAAGCTAGTAAAACTATGAAATGGAATATTTCAACTATTTTAAATGTGATCAACCCCATTCTTCTTGTATTGTACGTGTATGAACGAGCACAACATTATAGCGTAACTGTTGCTTTGGACCTGTGAAAATTTATGACTTATTTAAACAGATAGGTTTTAAATTATGTTATTAAATAAAATAACGTCGTTTAAATTGATATACGTAATTAATTGATGTTATTTGGCCAGATAAAATACTTTTGAGTTAAATTGAATTGAATATGGTAGCTGGAAATCTATTTTGCGAAATAAAACACCATTCCACTAATTAAATTAATTTGACATTGTTTAGCAAAATAAATCACCGTTCTTCTATTATAAATTAAGTAAATCATATTAGGATATTTATTTA
Source organism: Allium cepa (assembly GCA_030765085.1). NCBI lineage: Eukaryota > Viridiplantae > Streptophyta > Magnoliopsida > Asparagales > Amaryllidaceae > Allium > Allium cepa. The sequence continues at coordinate 875,859,190 of CM060932.1, read as the reverse complement.
GCAGAACTAAAAATCCATTCTGCTTTTACATTACTATGGACACTTAATTGCATTCCAATTGATTAGTATTAGATAAGTGTTGTATTAACAATTATTTGTTCATTGTGGGTAGATTTATATATTTGATGTTATGGAAATACTGGGATTCTAACTAAGATAGTTATTGGAAATAAGGGCCACTTGATTAAGTACTATAGGGTTACTAAGCCTCTTCTCGAATTTGGAAGTTGATTTTGACCCAAAGTGTTTTAAGAATGATGATTATTTATTAATGACATTTTAAAGATAATCAATGATTATTTGATAATAAATTAAAGTTAATTATTTTATGATTCTTAAAAGTATTATATTGTTGTTTTCTAAGTTATTTAATAATTTAAAAGTTTAAAAGTATATTTTAAATTATTAATTGAGGTTACCTTATAATGATTTGATTTAAAAGTTAATTATTATTTAAGAATTTATCAGTATTTAAATATTATTATTTCAAAGATAATTTGTTCATATGGTAGTATTGTTTGTTTTTTAAAAAATATATTATATAGTAAACTTTTATAAAAGAGTATTTTTCCAAAATTCAACTTGGAAATTTATATAGAAACTTTATAAGCATTATTTTGAGATAATTATTAAAATGAAATATTTGAGGAAGTAATGGTATATTTTCATGGCGTACTTCGAGAGGTAGAGATTGCCTGCAGTTAACTTTTAATTTCTATAGAATAGAGACGTAACCATTGAGCTACGATCCATGATCAATATCGAATTGTTGCTTTCCATATTTATTTTAAAAAAATTTCAAATATTTTTGAAAAGATATGATTTGTTAATATACTTCCGGGGAGATAAGCGTATGACTGTTTTGATAGGAGATTTAATCTACCAGAATTAAATTAATTGAGGCCTAGTGATTACAGTGGGAAATGTGATCTGGTTGAATGTTTGTTTATTTGATAGTTAAATAACGGACTATCAAATCTTTACCTAAATATGTAATCCTTCTTAATTTTGGTGATAGGGAAATATTCCCTACTTAACACCGAAGGATTTTAACTCTAGAAATATTTAGAGAAATACATGAATTATATGGTACAGTTACCATCAGGTTGCTATACCATACGTATAAACTTGTGGATCTTCTAGCATAAATGATAAGAAGATCCGTCCACTTAAACGGTTAGGGGGTGATCCTCGATTTTATGTATTGTCGGATCATTTCCTAAAGAACCGGTATTGAGCATTCTAAAAAGACAGTGAATCGTTTTTGGAGCACCTAGAAATGGAGAGTGTACGCGTAAGAGATGACTCGGAACCTATGACCTACTCCGAAAACATATATGGTTAAATGAAGGAGATGCGTTATATTTTAAGATGTTGAAATCCATATTGGTTTCGTGACTCGTTGGAGTGTGGGAACCTGTGTGAGATTCCAAGATCTTTTGAGATGTGGAAATCAGGTGTGATTTTGTGACCTGTAAGGTGTGGGACTCTATGTGGGATTTCATAATCTATTTTGGAGATGGTGAGTGAACTGGAAGTCGGACGTGGCCTCATCAGTGGAAATAACTAAAATTAGAGACAGGATGCATAGCCCAAGGACCTAGCTAGCCCATGAGAGTGTAGTCGTCTCTCTTTCTAGCAAGTCCCTATCATTATTTTATGCATGTAGGGAGCGATTCACTCCGCCTAGGTGGCTAGTTATGTATTTCCTATGCACCTCGGCTAGATAGGTACTGACCCTTGGAAGGATAACGTTGATCCTTGTGTATGTGGACCGTTCTCGAAGTACCGAGGGCACTTCCATGGAAATCCTACACAATTAGCGAACGGGCTGTATTGAATTTTGATTTCATGACTAGTATCATTGTGATTTACACTGCACATGCATCACAACTACTTGTTATTATTACTTTGGAGAGTAGACACTATTATAATATCAGATGATTTTCTATAAAGGAGTTTTGGTTATCGTTGGATAAAAACCCATCCGTGTTTATTTGCGGTAAGGTCTCACGAGATACATTTGTTTTAAAAAGGTTATTAAACTTTAAGATTCTGTTTGATTGTGTTTCTCATGCTGCTTTAACCAAACTATCCCAAGCGTGGTTTTTCCCAAATGCTTGGGTCAGATCGAATATATTTTGCAGGTATAGATGGATATTTTGGAGCTTCAGGAGAGGAGCTAGATGCCAGAGACTTATTCACGTAGATGATTATATTTCCATTGTATACTTTTTTTTATATTATTTAGGAATTGTAAGGACAGGTTGTTATAACTGTCCGAGCTGAAATAGGTTAGTGTACTCTGATTGATGTTTGTGTATACTTATATTACAGATTTGTTTTTGTGTAAACAAATTCTTATCTAGTATAAATTATTTGTTCCGCTATGAGATTATGTGTTGTTTAGTTTTTTTTGCCTTCTTTCTTATTCCTTAACTATCTGCCTTTCCGTTCAATTTGGGTTGGACATGTGTGGTTTATTTTCAACTTGAATTGTATGGAAAAGTGGATCATTGCAATATGGTATCAGAGCCTAGGTTGAGCGAATACCTAGGCTTTGGTGGGAATTACTCATTAGAGATAGGGTCAGTAGTATCCTAGAATGAATTTGAGTGTGTATATATATAAGAGTGCGTATTTGTTAGTGATATAAAATGTTTTATATCGTGTTAATTGATCTGTTGAGTGGCTTATGGATTCTGGTCAATACAATTTGCTATTGTTTTTGATAAGGATCTCTAAACACTTGAACAAGGCCAACCGACACACTATTTTTTTAAGTGGGTAAATGAAATAATTTAACCCAGGATATATTTTATATAAAAATGGAATAATTTTCAAAATATATAGTATTTTGAGATGTTTGATAAGTGATGATAATATTCTGCCATTATCATCTAGGATTTGATTGGTCATAACCAATGTTGAGAATCCTTTATTGCCTATCCATTTGACTTGAATCCCCCTTTAGAAACCTAGGTTTTGAAGATAGAAGCTTTCGAAAATTTGATTTTTGATTAAATTATGTTTACTAAAAGAAGTTTAAAATATTTTAAGATAAATATTTACGAAGATTTTACGTATATAAAAGCTAATTTTATAGTAATTTTATTTATAAAAAGAAATATTTGAGAAATTAGAACTTCAATGATTTCGGGAAATAGTTTCAAACAATTTTTTTGAAGAAAAATAGTTATGTTATTAGTTAAAGTTATTTTTATGTAAATATTAGTAATTTAAGAGGATTTATTTAAAGTGTGTACATATATATATACATATACACATACATACATACATACATACATACATATATATATATATATATTATTTAGAATATGTGAGCTCCTGTAAACCTTAGGATCTCATTTTAGGTTTTTGTTAATTGGTTATAAAGGACTCATAGTGTTGTCAAAGAAGAACGGATGGAGATTAGGAAGCATTTCAACTAAGACGTGGCCAGAGAGATCATGGAGCCTATTGACCAGCCATCGATGTATGAGGAGGAGTCCGAGGTAGAAGAAGAGGAGGAGTTCAAAGTAGAAAAGGAGGAAAAATTCATGGAAGAAGATTAAGAGGAGTCCGAGGAAAAAGAAGATGAGTTGGAGGTAGAAGAGGAACCCGACTCAGAGAATGATGATGCTATCATCTGGGAGATGAGGGAGATCACTAGCAAGCCGTCTACAGATTTGGATACCCTTCTTAAGGATGACTTATGGCCGAGGGCAGAGATGCTGATACCAAGGGAACCAAGCCCGGAGATTGTATGGATTCCTGACAGGGATTATGAGATTAAGGAAATGAAGGGACTTGAGGTGGAGGACTCTGATAGAAAGAGCCCACTTTGAGAAGTTAGCTTGGGTTTGGAGTAGTTCTCTTAGATAAGTACACCCTATTTTGACATATTAGTGGTCCGTAGACATCATGTATGTATGTGTGTTTAGAGTATAATTCGATGAAGTATCTTAGTAGATGCTTTTGTATGGATATATATGTAGCTGATATGTGTATAACTGGTTAGGGTTATGTATATCTCTTAGATATGTGTAAATGTATATAGTGACTATAGTTGTTGAAGTATCTTAGTTGATACTCATATATGACTGGTATTTTGGATATTGATATACATGATCAAACTTCTGTGATATGGTTGTTTATTAATTTGTTAATAAAATTAAAAATTCTATTAGTTAAGTTTACTAGCCTGGTTATGGCAAATTTCGATGACGAAATACTTTTAAGGAGGGAGAAATGTAATGATCCGGAATGTTTATCATCTCGGGTTATAATATTTGTTTTTAATTTTCAATAATATGGTCTACTAATCTAAAATTAAACCCCGTTAAAAAATAAATTAATAAAAAGTTTGTTTTAAATCAAAACCCAGGTTTACAAATTTCTAGCTTTTGGTTATAAATGGAAATTTGGTATTGTAATTTAAATTTACTTATAACCACAAGACTTATGTTGATTATAAAATCGTTCATTTTGTTATTATAAATGAATAAGAAGAATATATATAAGTTCAAAAGGAATATATATTATTGTAAACCAAATAAAAATAATATATATAAGAAAAACAATATATGATGAAAATGAGGGAAAATCGAATACAATCATTAAACCAATTTAAAAGGAAATCTTTTACAAAATATGTTTTAACCAAAAATGTTATTTTCATACATTTAAAGAAAACTAGCAAACTTTTATTTCATTTTCTTTGAGTTATGCATATAAAAAAAGAAACATGAATAAGGAGGCTTATACTAATTATATTTAATATCGCTTTACATTATTTGTTCTAAAAAAATGTAGTAAAAATAAGAAATCACATTCCTAAAAGAAGGCATGCTGCTAGATTTAACGTAGGACCAAATGGAATTAAATTAAGAAATGAAGAGTTTATAAAAAATGAAATTACAAGTCAAAATATAAAAGAGAAAATATCAAGCTGGTCAAAAATGTAGGCTAAAGTGTAATTAAACCTAGCAGCCAAAATATCATATCAAAGCCACAAAATTCGTTGTTACAACAGCCTTAAGGTTTTCAAATCTTTTCGAGCTCCAAAACATGTACAATATACATCATTACACTTTGTATAAACATATATATATATATATAGGTGTATGTTAGTTCAGGTTCGAAAAACACTATAAGGAAAGAAAAAAAACATTTCGTTCCTTCTAAATCCAAAAGCAAAGCAAGTTTTCAAGAATTCAGATCATAGTCTAGATTCAACTAGAAGTTTTGGAAAGCTCTAAGAATGTTTAAGGTGAGAATTTAGATTTGGATGCCTGTAAAAAAATTTAACATCTCTCTATCATGTTAACAGAGATAAAAATTCATATATGCTTTGTTTTTAAAAATCATTATCTCTCGGGTCGATTTAAATCTGCCGATGATGTAACTAATGAAATGTTTATTTTTGAGAGTAGATTACACTAAAATAGTTTGAAGTGTGTTCATTTTATATTTTGTGTGAAATTGCTAAATGTCAGTAAATAACCTAGTTTTCGACAAATTTCAACGTGCTCAAAACATTGAATCAAGTACGCAATCGTGATTGTCATATGAAAATAGGACTTTTAGTGAAGAAATCATAATTTTTTTACGACTTAGATTTTTAAAAATCGCGAGATGATCAGAGTTCACCAAAAAACTAATTTCTGGCAATATGGTTGACAAGGGGAGGGGAGGTTTTGTTGAGAAGGAGTGTTGCGACATGGTCGAGAGGGTCACTGTGGCCGAATTTCAAATTTGGCTTTGATTTAAGATGGCGTGGTGTCTGTAGGTTTTAAGTGGCATGGATTAGGGTGTTCGGGTTGGTGACGTTCGCGGCCAAGGGAGATGACCAGACTTAGTCACAATTGGCTGGACGGAAGCGGTGACGATAGGGTCACAATGGAGGTAGCGGCGAGTTTTCTGGTGGTGCGTGGTGGTCGTGGGACTTCCATTTCCAGTCATGTTTCTTTTAGCCGTCATATGTTTTTGTTTTATTTTAGCTAGAGGTTATGGAGGTGGAGTGATGGGGTGGAGATTATCGAGTTTGGAAGAGACGCGTGTACATGGGCGTGGAGCTGTCGCTAGATAAGCGAGGCGTTCGTGCACGTGCACACGTACATGGAGATAGTTTGTTTCGAATTGCATGAGGAAAATGTGGAAGAAGCTACTGTATTGGTCGCATTTTGATATTTGGTTTGGCTTGGGGACGATGGGTTCAGGTCGTTGCATTTTGGTTCGGGTTTAGGAAGTTGGAAATAAGATGAAGTAGTTGAGTGCACGAGTTTAAGTTCCAGGCTAGAAAAATAAAAGAAATGGAAGAAGAAGAAACACTACACATTTTTGTGAGAGAGCGACATATTGGGCTTTGGCCCATTCTTTATTTGAGGATGTGGATCTAACTTCTTTAAATTATTTTAAATATATATGCAGCTAGTAAAACTATGAAGGGGAATATTTCAACTATTTTAAACCCGATCAACCCGATTCTTTTTGCATTGTACTCGTATAAACGAGCATAACATTATAGTGTAATTTGTTGATTGCTTTGGACCTATGAAAATTAATGACTTATTTAAACATAGAGGTTTTAAATTACATTATTAAATTAAATAACGTCATTTAAATTGATATACATTAATTATTGATGTTAAATGGCCAAATAAAATATTGTTGAGTTAAATTGAATTGAAGTGGTAACTGGACATCTATGTTGCAAAATAAAATACCGTTTCGCAAATTAAATTAATTTAACATTGTTTAGCAGAATAAATCACCTTTCTGCTATTATAAATTGGGTAAATCAAATTGTGATATTTATTTAGCAGAAATAAAACTCTATTCTGCTATTACATTAGTGTGGATATTTAATTACATTCTAATTGACTAGTATTGGATAAGTGTTGTATTAACAATTAATTGTTAATTGTGAGTAGACTTACATATGTGATGTTATGCAAATACTGGGATTCTAACTTAGATAGTTATTGGAATTAAAGGTGACTTGATTAAGTACCATTAGTTTACTAAGCCTCTTCCCGAAATTGGAAGTTGATTTTTGAACCAAAGTATTTTAAGAATGATGATTATTTATTAATGACATTTTAAAGATAATTATTTTATGATTCTTAAAGGAATTAAATTGTTGTTTTCAAAGTTATTTAATTATTTAAAATGTTTAAAAGTATATTTTAAATTATTAATTGAGGTTATCTTATAGTGATTTGATTTAAAAGTTAATTATTATTTAAGAATTAGTCAGTATTTAAATATTATTATTTCGAAGACAATTTGTTCATATGGTAATATTGTTTTTTTATAAAAATGTTAAATAGTAAATTTTATAAAAGAGTATTTTCCTAAACTTCACTTGGAAATTATATATAAACTTTATAAGCATTATTTTGAGATAATTATTAAAATAAAATATTTCAGGAAGTAATGGTATATTTTCATGGCGTACTTCGAGAGGTAGAGATTTCCTGTAGTTAACTTTGAATTTCTATAGGATAGAGACGTAACCATTGAGCTGCGATCCAAGATCAATACCGAATGGTGCTTTCCATATTTATTTTAAAAAGTTTTCAAATATTTTTGAAAAGATATGATTTGTTAATATACTTATTCCAAGGAGATAAGCATATGACTGTTTTGATAGGAGATTTAATCTATCAGGATTAAATTAGTTGAGGCTTAGTGATTTCAGTGGGAAATGTGATCTGGTTGAATGTTTGTTTATTTGATAGTAAAATAACCGACTATCAAATCTATACCTAAATATGTAATCCTTCTTAATTTTGGTGATAGGGAAATATTCCCTGCTTAACATCGAAGGATTTTAACTCTGAAAATATCTAGGAGAAACACAGGAATTATATGGTACAGTTACCATCGGGTTGCTATACTGTACGTATAAACTTGTGGATCTTCTAGGATAAATGATAAGTAGATCCATCTACTTAAACGTTTAGGGTGTAATCCTTGATTTTATGTATTGTCAGATTATTTCCTAAAGAACTAGTATTTAGCATTCCAGAAAGACAGTGAATGGTTTTTGGAGCACCCGGGAAATGGAGAGTGTACTCGTAAGAGATGACTCAGAACCCATGACCTACTCCGAAATCATACACGGTTAAATGGAGGAGATGCGTTATATTTTGAGATGTTGAAATCCATATTTGGTTTTATGACTCGTTGGTGTATGGGAATCTGTGTAAGATTCCAAGATCTTTTGAGATGTGGAATTCAGGTGTGATTTCGTGACTTGTTATGGTGTGGGAGTCCAGTGGGATTTCATAATCTATTTTGGCGATGGTGCATGAGCTGGAATCCAAACGTTGCCTTATCAGTGGAAATGACTAAAACCAGAGATAGGATGCACAGCCCAGGGGCTAGACCTGTCAAAATTTAACCCAACCCATTCACCCTACTTATAAATGGGTTGGGTCAACCCATTTATGAATATCATAAAATGAGTTATGCGTTGGGTTGACCCATTTTTAAAAGGGTTACAAATGGGTAACCCATTTACCCATTTATTAAAAATATTAAATTTTAATATAAATTTAAAAAATAAGAATTTTGAACATACATTATAATTTTTCATGAAGATTGACAGTTGTACTTAGAAAATAACAGACTACCACATCCTCATATTTGAATCCACCTAGTGCAGAAGCCGCTATTCTTTTGTTCAGACTGCAATAACTTCTTCGTTCTAACTCTGAATCAAACGAGACTTCGACCGATCTACTCCAACTTAAATTATAGAGAGTATGGAACGCTCGGATACTTCATCGTGTGAACGCACACTGTAGTTCTCCAAAGAGACTGACAGTTGTACTTAGAAAATAACAGGCTACTACATCCCTATATTTGAACTCCGCCTAGTGCTGAAGCCGCTATTTTTTTTGTTCGGACTGTAATAACTCCTTCGTTCTAACTCAAAATCAGACGAGACTTCGACCGATCAACTCCCACCTAAATTACGGACAGTATGTAACACTCGGATACTTGATCATGTGAACGCACACTGTAGTTCTCCAAGGGGACTGACAGTTGTACTTAGAAAATAACAGGCTACCACACCTGCACATTGAACTCCGCCTAGTGTAGAAGCCGCTATTTTTTTGCTCAGACTGCAATAACTCCTTCATTCTAATTCGGAATCAGGCGAGACTTCGACCGATCAACTCCCACCTAAATTACGGACAGTATGTGACACTCGGACACTTCATCGTGTGAACGTACACTGTAGTTCTCCAATGGGACTGACAGTTGTACTTAGAAAATAACAGGCTACCACACCTGCATATGGAACTCCGCCTAGTGCAGAAGCCGCTATTTTTTTGTTCAGACTGCATTAACTCCTTCGTTCTAACTCGGAATCAGGCGAGACTTCGACCGATCAACTACCACCTAAATTATGGACAGTATGGAACACTCGAATACTTCATCATGTGAACGTACACTGTACTTCTCCAATGGGACTGACAGTTGTACTTAGAAAATAACAGGCTGCCACATCTGCATATTGAACTCCGCCTAGTGCAGAAGCCGTATTTTTTTTGTTCAGACTGCAATAACTCCTTCGTTCTAACTCAGAATCAAGCGGGACTTCGACCGATTAACTACCAGCTAAATTACGGATAGTATGGAACACTCGGTCACTTCATCATGTGAACGCACACTGTAGTTCTCCAAGGAGACCGACGGCTGTACTTAGAAAATAATAAGCTACCCAATCCCTATATTTGAATTTTGATGAAAATTAGAATTAAAATTTTAAATTTTTGTCGAATCTCAAAACATAAAGCTTGGAATTAGAATTATTTTATATTTATTTATTTTTTATTAGTCAAACTAAATTTAAATCTTTAAATGGGTTAAATGAGTAACCCACTTATTAAGTGGGTTGGGTCATAAATAGGTTGGTTCATAAATGGGTAAAAGAGAATGGGTTGGGTCGAACTCGACCCAACCGATTTTGACCCAACCCCTTTTACCCATTTGACAGGCCTACCAGGGGCCTAGCTAATCCATGAGGACGTAGTCGTGTCTCTTTCTAGCAAGTCCCTATCGTTATTTATGCATGTTGTGAGCGATTCACTCGGCCCAGGTGGCCAGTTATGTATTTCCTATGTACCTCAGTTAGACAGGTACTAACCCTCGAAAGGATAATTCTGATCTTTGTGCAGGAGAACCTTTCTCAAAGTATTAAGGATACCTCCATGGAAATCCTACACAATTAGCGAACTTGCTTTATTAGATTTTGATTTCATGACTAGGGTCGTTGCGATGTACACTACACATGGATCACAGCTACTTGTTATTATTACTTTGGTGATTAAACACTATTATAATATCAAATGTTTTTCCATAAAGGAGTTTTGGTTGTCGTAAAGTAAAAACCTATTTATGTTTATTTGCGGTAAGGTCTTACTAGATACCTTTTTTTGAAAAGGTTATTAAACTTTAAGAATCCGTTTGATTGTGTTTCTCATGCTTGTTTAACCAGACTGACCAGGGCATGGTTTTTTCTAAATGCTCAGGTCAGACCGAGCATATTTTCTAGGTATAAATGGATATTTTAGTGCTTCGGGAGAGGAGCTGGAGGCCAGAGATGTATTCATGTACATGATTATATTTCCATTATATACTTTATTGTATATTATTCAGCAATTGTGAGGACAGATTGTTATAACTCTCCGAGCTGAAATACGTTAGAGTACTCTGATTGATGTATGTACATACTTATATGACATATTTGTTTTTGTGTAAAGAAATTGTTGTTTATTATAAATTATTCGTTCCGCTGTGAGATTTTGTGTTGTTTAGTTCATCTGTTTTCTTTCTTCTTTCTTTTTCCTCAACAATCCGCCTTACCATTCAATTTGGGTTGTACATGTGTGGTTTATTTTCAACTTGAATTATATAGAAAAATGGATCGTTACACTTATGAGAATATTGACTACCACTTTAAGGATTTACTATTATTATTATTTTCCAATTTTAACTCCTTTTAAATCTATTACAAAGATTACGACTTCAATAGAATTTCAAAATAACAGATTTTCCTTTATTAGACATTTATTATTTGAAAGATATATATAGTTAGAATAATATTACTTTAATAGACTTCAAACCACAATCTGTTTATATGCATGCCAAATTTCTAATTTCATGTTGTTATATTATCCCAAAGATATACATAAAAAACTATTGCTATATTACTCAAAATGTATTCTCATTTAACTAAATACTTTTTATAACTTTATCAAACTCCTATAATCTTTCACAATCCTTTTCTTATCAATACCGATTTATTTCCATTTCATTACCATTTTGAATTCAATAATATTTTTTATTCTTATTTGAACAAATTCTAAATAGAAAATTGAATATATAAATTTTTGTCTTTACATAAATGTTTTTCACAAAATTATCCCAACTAATTTATTCATTATCATCATTTAATCCATCCAATTGTAACTTCGAAAGCATCCTCGATAACCTAAAGCAATAAAAAAAATGGAGTATAGGGGAATAACTTCTTTTCTATTAATTTCTAATTAAATTGCCGATCTTATTTTATATAAATTTGTAATGTTATTTCTATCCAAATCTCCCAATATTGCCTCTATTTATATTTCACCTAATGTAACGACCTGTATTGTTTGGTAACTAAAAAAATTAAATAAAAAAGACATTTAAATTCAAAATTGTTAGAAATTAAAATTTATGATTTATTGATGTAAAAAATGTTGGGTTGCATATTAACAACAAGATTTGAAATAAAAAATTTATTTGAAAAGAATAAATCAATGTTTATCTCTAATTAGAATATAATTGTAAAGTTTAGTTTGGATATAATTGTAAAGTTTAATAAGGAATAAAATCAGTGTTTATCACTAATTGGAACATAATTGTAAAGCTTAATTTGGATATAATTGTAAAGTTTAATAAGGAATAAAATAATGATGTATTAAAGGAGAAATCATATATTATTTAATTGAAACTAGTTTTAGCATAAATTAGAAATCAATTACTTGGTAAATAAATTTACAACCCGTGTTTGTAAATAACAGATTATAGATATTTGAATTACTATGATGTAACAATTGTTTTATTTCTCATCTTATTAATTAATCCGTTTTGAAAAATTAATTTTGTAGCCAAAGGAATTTAATGTAATTGAAATATTCCAGTTAATATAGGAGAGGCTGTTAACTACAGAGTAATGAGTGTAATAAACGGAAACTTATGTTTAATAAATACATAAAGGAATTGTGATTGTGGAAATTAGGTTAGAGGGCTTCCTATTATAGAGTAATAAGTTTTAAGGATAACACTATTGAATAATTAGTTTTAAGTACAACTTATAGGAAAATAATAAATTCATTTATCCTTTTAAGTTATACAGGAAAATGATAAATTCATTTATCATTGTTTCTATATAGTTGAAAATGATAACTTCATTTATCTTTTTTCCGGTAAATTGTTCTTAAACTAATTTTTCAAAAGTGACATCCTTAAAACTTATTACCTACACAAAGAAGACATTTGAATGAAAATCCCCATTATGATTCAATATAAAGAGCACTTAGGTCAAAATAAAATAATTTGTTGGAAATTAAATGTAATGAACTAGGGTTTTATTACTATTGTAATTAATTTAATATTTAATTCTTTGGTTTAACATGAAAAAATTGAATTCCAAAGGAAAACATTGGGATTAATTATCTTCTCGGTATCAAGGTATGTTTTGAGATTTAATTATTGCAATTAATAGCAATTAAATCTTTCCATTAATAAGAAATAGAATGATTTAATTAAAGGAAGAAACATATGTTTATTCAAACTGTGTTTTAACATACAGATTGATTACAAGAATAAGAAAATCAGTTATTTAAGTAAGTTATTTATTACTCCGGTGTATAAACAACAAATTTATAAACCTGTTTAAATGACTAAAGGAAACAATTACTTGGTTTTTCATCCATTTTAGTTTGTCTATTTTGAAATTTAACTTTGTGATCAATTGCAACTAATATAATTGAAATATTTCAATTAAAAGATGCAACGAACCGTATTTTTAAATATTTTAAATATTAAATTTAGTGTAATTAATGAATAGAAATGGTTAAAAATAAATTTTTTATTGATTTATTAACATAGTTATTGAATATGAACTTGAATAAAATTTTGCAATAGTTAATTTCGAAGATTTTAACCATAACGATAATGAAATGGAATTCTATATATTGAATGTATTTGTAATGAATACAAGAATTGGATAATAAATGTTTTATTATTTAGATAGAAATAAAATGATGTGGATAACAAAAATTTATTTGGAACTTAATGATTTATTTATATTGATTTATAGGATAATTAAAATGTTAAATTTAATACTGGAAATTATTTGAATAATTGAATTTAGAATTTAATATAATTGAAATGATATCGGAGTTGATTTAAATTTTATCTAAACAACAATGAAGATTGTTAACATTTGAAATTGGATTTAAAAATGAATAATTGGAAGCTAGAAATTTTGTATTCTAATTGACGCATTAAAATAGCGATCCGGAGTACAGTCTCGGATGTTGACGAACCTAGTTCCATTGGATTCGTAATATTGTATTATTATCGGATTTCAAATTTCGTAACATTTGGAGTTATCATTTGATCGTACGGGATAAATAAACGTTGAAATTAATATCGAAAAATATATTTTTTAATTTAATTTAAAAGGCTATATTCTCCATACGATTGAATTCGGTCTCGAAACCTGTTCCATTGCATTCGAAATAGGTGTTTATCATTACAAATGCCATGCCGCACGATTCGTTTGGAGTTCGTCCGGAAAAGCACGTGGATAATCGAGATAATATTAAAATATTATATATACACGTATATATACTCATATACACAGTAAAACCTAGAAAATGCACACAGACGCCACAATAGCATTTCAATAGTCGAAAAACCATCCTTTTCTTCCTAAATTTCTGATCAATCCCTTAACTATTACCCAAAACTTCCAGTTAGAGAAACGACGAGATCGTCGAGCTCTTGCTGTTCAACGGTCACGACCATAAATGGAGTGGCGGTTCGACAGCAAATATCATTCAAAATGGTGGCATTTATATGTATTTCTCTAAGCCTAAGAAGCGCCGAGTTTAGCTAGAATCTAGTCATAGGGGGAGCCTGGTGGGGCGCATCCGTCGGTAGTCTTTGATCGTGACACAGCGGCGTGAGATGGAGGCAGCGATTGAAAATGTGTTGTGTGCATTTAGGTTTCTCGACCTGGAAGTTGAGTACGAACGAATGGAGGAAGAAAGGAAGGTACAACCTTGATTCTAGAAGCAAAGATTGAACAACCATGATTTGTTGGAGGTTAAATATATGTATGTATGCATGCATGTATATGTGTGTATGTATGTGTGTTTGTATATATATATATATGTATATATATATATATATATATGTCAATTTATTTATATATATTAAATAATGAAATCTTTAAAATGAAATAACTTCTCCATCGAGGTTGAAATTGGACGAAACAAGCAGTGATGGAATCGTGACGACGAGCACTACATTATGAAATCAATTTGGAGACTATTGGAGCAAGTTAAAATTTTAGGTTAAATCAAACATTGTTCGATTTGATTTAAAATTGAAAACTAAAGGTGAGTGTTTTATAATGCTCATAATGTACTAGAATATTTTTATGCTAGTTAAATTTGAAATTATGGAGTGATATAAATTTATTGCTCATTGTTTGATAAGTTTAATTGTCATCTAAATGGTTATATGAATTAACTGATAAAAAACAAAATTCACAGTAGAATTTGAAATTGGAATTTAATTGCCAGTAAAATACCTGATATTAATAACTATGAAATTGTTTTTAATTATTTTGATTGTTTGAATGATTGATTATGATGGATGCCAATTGATTGTTATTTGGATAATTGGATGTTCATTTATTTTCATATATATCCAGTTATCACCTTTTAAATTATTTATAGTACTTGAATAAATTAAAAGATAAGTTGAAATGGTATATATCTATGACATTGTGATTTAGGTTGAAATGATATATATCCACCCGTGAAATTAAATTGAAATAACTGATCACTTGGCCATAGGATATAAAATTATATACGAACAACGAATTGGTTAAATTGAATGATTTTAAATGTTTTGATTTGGAATTATTTAAATGATTTTGGATCTAAAGAAAGAAAAATCAAATTTATAGAAAATTAAATGATTTTCGAACATGAGATCAAAATGATGAAATTTTAATTTGTTAACAGAAATGGTTTAAATAATTGAAGTTGAGATTTTAAAGTTATACTTGAAATATGATTCGAACTTCGAAAATTGGGTTATTTTAAAGGTTTGGACTTTTATTCAAACTTCGAAATATTGCTAAGTAAAAGTAATTTAAATCGATATTTCAACAATTGAGCTCGTAATTGAATTATTTTAAAGATTTGAATCCTAAATTTAAAATTGAAGTTAAATTTAGTTTAAGTGATTTAAATCGATATTTTGAAAATCAAAGTCGAATTTATATAAATTGAAATGGTTTACATTTGGAAATTGAATTGAAATTTATTCAAGTTGGAATTGAAATTGATATAAATTTGAATTGGATGTGAAATTGAATTAATTCGAAAACAAAATCGGATTTATTTGAATTGAAATTGAATTAGTTGACTTTGAAACTATTTCAAATAAATTATTTTAATATAAACTATTTAAAAGTCTATTTTTTTACATTCAATTATCTTGATTTTCCAAACTATTTTACCTAATAAAACATCCTAAAACTTAAATCATTTTATATCAAACTGTTTTAATTATTTAAACTATTTTTAAACAATTTAAATTTTCAAACTATTTTTCAAAAATTCAAACTGGTTAAAAGGGTGGAGTGTTTATATTTAAATCTCGGATTTAAATACGAATTGGGTTAAAATGAAGTTATAACCTAAACTGAAATTCGAAATGATTTTGGAAGCGAAGTCAAAATATTGAGGAGAAAATGATTTTTTAAGTGAAACGGTATTTTTTGAGTAAATGTGATGATTTCGAAATGGATTTGATTTTGAAGCGAATATGACATTTTGATATCAAGTATGAACCATTTTCAAAATGTAAAAGTACCAACTGGTATGTAAAACAACGTTTGGTTGTTAAAGAGACCGAGGTCGGATATGCACATACTCTCTGTCGATACCGGAACCACTTTAATAGCTGTGTACGTAGAGTGATAATCCAGAATAAAGTGGTTCGATTTGGCGTACGTTTGCTGGATTTGAAGAAAGAGAATGATGATGGATTTGTCTGGCACTTGTGCCAATTTGAAATGACTAAAACATGAGTCATACCGACCAAGTGGGTTAGCTAGCCCTAGCGGACGTACTTCTTCATATTACGATCATTTACATTGTGATTGATTGGTGTGCACCCTTCGATTTTATAATTTTGGATGCGGTGGGCGATCATGGCTATGATGCTTTACCACCAGCTGGGAAGGGTAAACTAGTAGTATCCTACATTTGGCGTTGCCTTACGTGCCTTGTCATACTTTTATTCCTATACGAGACCCATACGATTTTGGTTTACTATTGTCATATCACGGCGCATTCCTCACTACCAACGTTCTACTGGTGGTGTCAACTGCAAACTATATGACAATGCTTAAAAACGCGTTAAGGGGGATCGATGTAAAGCCGTAACGCTAAGAAAAATATTTATTTTATTGATTAGACATTACATATATAGCATATTCTACTACATATAAATATTTTTGCGGATCCTTAAGAGATGGAAAATCCCGTAGCATCTCTTAAGTTATTGCACGCATGTTATACACTGGATAGGAGATATGAATCCCGTAAACATCTCTTAAGCTATTACACTCATGTTATATGCTATATCGATTTGACTCACATAAGAATATTTTAGTCCTGACTCTAAGTATTTTGTCTTTTTGCTATGCTCGGGTTAGTCCTGAGTTTTTTCAGCTTACTGAAGATTTATTCTGGAGGATGAAGACGAAGATTTTGTATATTATTACATTAGAATTCCTGCATTATGTTGTCTGCTGCATTATTTATCTATCCTGATGTATATATAACTCTGATAAATGTTGTATAAATCATAATCAAATGTATAGTAAACAGCTTCATGTTCTGTTAATTAGACTATTATATTTTTTCATTCCGTTGTGAGACTTCGTGCTTATTTCCCTTTTCTTTTCCTATTTTTCGTAATTAACCCCATTGATTATCTATGCTCCAGATTGTTTAAGTCGGACATGTGTGGATTATTATCGATTTAAACCTTTCGAAATGTAGGTCTTTACAAAAGGTAAGAAAACATTGACTGAAATTATTAGGTTTAACAAAAAAGCACGTTTTGTGCTAAGCAGAAATGGCATTTTAATGGAAATAGAAAATCATTTTGGGAAAACCAAATTGAACGTTTCCATTTTTAAAGTATAATTTTATTTATTATGCATTGATAAAAATATTAAATAGGTACAAATTTGAGTATTTTTTGAGCTAACAAAATTAATTTGGTTCAGAAGAATACGTTTCAAAAATTGAAATTCAAAAAGTTGTGCGATGTACAAGGTCCCTTCATTTCTTTTGTATTAATTGTTACCTGTACGTTTTGAAATAGTTATCTCATTTTTGATACTTGATCGGTTCATTTCTCCTTCCGTTCAATAACTGATTCTAAACTTTTAGGTCGTATTTAATTCTTGCACCTCATTTTTGATTTGTAGTAACCCGGGAGTTTCGATCCTCGAAAATCGACATCAATACGTTCACTGTATAACATGCCGAATATTCAAGTGCCGAAAATACCGATTGCTAGGGGTAAGAAGGAGAAGATAGGAGAAAATAGAAACAACAATACATAGAATCTCACAATCATAGCGGAACAAAATATAATATATAATACCAGATCTTTATACAAATGAAACTATAACTGTTAATATAAATACAATCATCAGAATACAACAATCATCAATCAATTTGGACAGTTATAATAACTTGTCCTGATATACATGACTCACACAGCGGAAATAACCAAGTACGTGGTGTACGTTTGAAATCCTCCAGCTCGTCTTTGGAGCTCTATAGCATCTTATCCTGAATCTGTAATACTCGGTCTGACCCGAACATTATAATAAAATAACACCCGAGTCTGTCTGGAAAACAAGCATGAGAAAACACACTCAATTTGAATTATTAAAGTTATCAAAATCCTTTGAAAATCAAAGGTATCTCGTTAGACCATGCCACACATAAACACGATGGGTTTTTCCCTTACAATAACCAAAACATTTTATATCAAATCATCTGATATTATAATAGTGTCTATAGAAAGTAAATTAGAAAGTAACTGAAATGCTTGCATCTCTCTTTCCAGCATAGTTGGGCACAATCAAAACCATACGGCGCTTATTGGAGAATGGATTCCACACAACAACTGGGCTATTAAGGTACCGCCTACCACATTACACCTCTAGAAAAATGAACTGAGGACCTCGCCAAGATCCCCTGCCAACAAAAGACCGACCTACCCCTAACCTGGATAGTATCGAATATGTTATCACCCCAAGTGTTCACACCCTCAAATCGAGCGCTCACTTTTCTTTGAACAACCATATCCATAATTTATAATATATTTCCGAGGGTATCTAGAAAAGTGATAACATACCCTAATTGGGTGCAACCCACTTAGCCTTGCTGCATCTTCCCTGTTTTAGTCATTTTCGGTTGATGATGCTTGAGGCTAACGTTTACCTTTTGAATAGCATTCATTCTTGGAATGCTAACACCGCCTTCTAGGAAATAATGCAATGATAGCTGTAACAACCTGCATATTTTACGATTAACTATTTAAATATTTTATTTAAATATTTTATCGTTAGTCAGATTTTAGTCCGAAAAGTTACTTTTTTTCATACGGTCAAATAAGGACTTGGAGCCACTTCCATTGGGTCCAAAATCCCATTTGCGATCTTTTTGAGTATAAACTTTGCTATGTTTGGAGTTAGTGGTATTTTGCCACTTTTTCACTTTGATCTTTGGGTTTGGTTTAGCCCACTAGTATTAATTCTAGCTCAACCCCCTTCCCTTCATAACTTCACTTTCATTTGCTAACACTCAAGCTTCATCAAAAATGGAGGAAGGAATGGGAAATTAAAACTCCAAGCCCTAGTTCATTTGCAAATCCAACATCTAACTCCAAATTCAAAGAGAAGCCATTGATTCTTCCTTTGCTTTCAAGCTTCTTCTTCATTGATTTTGTGTAAAGGTGAGATTTTTATCTCACATCTTTGTCTATAACTATCTTTGATTGTTAGGTATGAATTCATGACACTTATTCATGTGCATTTGCCTTTGGTTTGGATTGAATTGGTGAAAATCCCAATTTTTAGTGTTTTGGGTTCAAATCTTTAAAAATCCAATCTTTGGTGTTTGAACACGTTTTTGGTGATGCATCGAGGAACCGATAGGACCGGGTAGCCGATGGGCGTAATCCCCTAGCGTTCGAGCTCGATCGGTTGCAAATTGAGAGAGTTTTTGCACTTCAGACCCCTAGGTCGCTCGGCCTGCACATGTATGATTCTCGGCCTGCAGTTAGGTCGGCCTGCCATAGGTCGTAACCCATAGGTCGATTGGCCTTCTTTATCCCCTTAGGTCGCGACAAGTTAGGTCATTCGCCACATAGGTCGCTCGGCCTTCTTTACTCCTTAGGTTGTTAGGTTGGCCTTCCTTAGGTCGCTCTGCTTGCATTGTTAGGTCGCTCGGCCCATTAAGTCACGCGTGCATATAGGTCGCTCCTGTTATAACTCACACCACCTAGGTCGCCCCTGATTGGCCGCACGCTTTCTGTTAAGTCGCACGTTCATCTTAGGTCGCTCCTAGTATAACTCACACCACCTAGGTCGCCCCTTGTTGGCCGCACGCTTTCTGTTAAGTCGCACGTTCATCTTAGGTCGCTCAACGTGCCCCGGTACCTTAGGTCGCGCTATACCTTAGGTCGCTCGGCCCATTAGGTCGTTCCACTTCATAAATCGTTCGGCCTATTCTCACCCCTTAGGTCGCGTCATGCCATATGTCGCAACCTCTTAGATCGCTGACCACATAGGTCGCTCGGTTTCTCACTTATGCCGCTAGCTCCTTAAGTCGTTGCAGCTATCTTCTTAAGTCGCGCAGTTAGGCCGCAGGCTATTCCTTAAGCCGCTGATTTCGTGTGTTGTATTGTGTTAAGTCGCAAGGGTATTTCCACTTTGATGGAATTGGAATTTGAATTCTTTGGATTTTTATTCACGTCTTCGAATGTGAATTTTCGTGATTTATTGTTTCTACAATCGTTTTTGTGATTTGTCGCTTTATCTCACTCGTACGAGAAATCTAATTAAACGGCTTATTAAAAAAAATGGTATGAAATGCTTGCATTTACTTCGCCAGTTAATTCTTAGACTTGTTCGATTGAATCGCTTGTGACAATTTTCTAGTGGATATCTACAATTTGTTCGTAAATATTTAAATTAAGCTAGTGGTTATGGGACATGAAGCTAAGCTTATATATTTACTAGCTTACTGTAATTGACACTTCTTGATGATCGTTGATGATCATTTTTGTGATTTAGACTAGCAAATGTGCGATGTCTCTTTGTCTACGAGGGAGACTAAACCCCGTTTCGGTGGAGCTTCGGCTCAATTTGGTGGGGTAGCGACCCATGGTCTTCGGGCCTTTTTGTGGAGCTTAGGCTCAAAATTAATGGTTAGCAACCATGGAATAGCGTTCCATTTTGTGATACACGTGTTGGTGAGTTTTCATGCTCCCGTTTTGTGATAGGCCTCCCCCTTTTTGTGATTTCTGGATTTCCATTGATGATTTCTAGAATTTATGCTTCACCAATTTTCGTGATTTACATTGATAAGTTTTATCAACATTTGTGCATTGGTGAATTTGTGTGTCATTAACTTTTGTGATTGGCATCGATATATTGTCAATATTTATGGTTTGGTGAATAAAAATAAGAGGTATGACATTCCTTTTTATCTTTGAGAAGATTCTTGTGATGTTGATTAATCTCTTGTTGATTTTCAATTGCATACTTATAAGAGTGTAGCTTTATGGTTATCATGTGTTTTTGTCATATCTCTTATTCTATATCATTTTATCTGATGTTTATAGCTAGACTGATCCGTTTATTATTTTCTTATTAAATAATACTCAGGTCAGACCGAGATGTTACAGGTGCTTCTGCTTGACTTCACATCTAGGATTATCACCCTGATTTTTGGCTAACTAGTTAGATTAGTAGTTTTTGTTGTATACATTTGAGATATAGACTCATTGATGTATCCTTATTCTTTTATCTAGAACTTGTAGCTATTCTTTTGTGATATTGTGGATCTTGTTTGACCACAACTCTAATGTACACTTTCATGTGTTATATATTCATATCTTATTCCACCTTTGTGATATGGATATCTGTGACTGATTTGTGTTATGTTTATTTCTATGTTTATTTTCGAAGAATATATATAGCCACTGTGTAGTTGCTTTCAGTTTGTATCGGTATGTCGGATTTCCTATGCTTGTTGTACTATCTGACATATCGGTGCTCGCACAAAGCAATTACACGGATGGTCGCTCCTCAACAGTCTTATTCTCCGTGCTAGTTGACAGCATTGCATTGTAGTGTCCTTGGCTAGAGTAGGTATAGAGGTGGGGCGTCACAGCTTGGTATCAGAGCCAAACTTCGGAACAATGTAGAATAATCTAGCAAGTATCATCGTCCTAAGTCCATCTTAGGAATCGTGCTTTAAGATTTAATTCGAGTCTTCGTACTGATTCATCCTACTTTCTTTATGATTCCTTGTTTATCTATCAAGAATGTATGATATTCATTTGGTGAATAACCATATCCTTCTTCTTTCTTTCTTTCTAAAGGAAGAGAAATGGTTAGACCTGGCCGTCCCAGCGCCGGTCAATCTTGTGCTACTCCCCAAGATGGAGTATTTATGTCTGCCCAGCAGCTTCTTGATCTCGTAAGGAATGCTCAGGCAGTCGGTTCAAATCCGGAATCTACTCACCCTAAGTCTGGATTTGCACGTTTGTGCAACGATTATACCAATTTGGGTGGGAAGCCATTCAAAGGATCTGAAACTATTGTTGAAGTCCAGGCTTGGCTGAGAACGTGCGATCGAATCTTTTCTCGCATGAATCTTACTGATCTTCACCGTGTTCAGGTGGCCTCTAGTATGCTCCAGGAAAGAGCATTAGATTGGTACGAGGTTCTGATTTCTGAAATAAATGAAGCGGATCTTACTTGGGAGAAATTCCGGTAATGCTTCGAATTAAAATTTGTGCCAGAAGCTGAGAAGGTGAATTTGGCTCGCCGTTTCATTGACCTTGTTCAAGGTGAATCCTCTGTGGCAGATTATATCACATCCTTCGAGTCACTTTCTAAATATGGGGTCGAGTACATAAACACCCCATTGAAGAAGAACCAAAGATTTGTCTATGGCTTGAATAAAAATCTCAAGAATCCATTATTTCTAAAATTAGAAGTTTCATTTCATCAACTCATTGATATCGCTCTTCGAGTTGAAGAGGCTGATAGAGTAAGTGATGTTGAGGTTGGGAGTGCTAAACCGAACTTCACCAACAAGAAAAGGCCTAATAAGTTCAAAGGTCCTTATCCCAACAATAAGAAAGGGAAGCAAGCCTCTCCGGCAACTGAGTCTTCTACCTCAAGTGGTGGGCAATGCTACAATTGTGGTTCTAAGGACCATTATGCGAATAAGTGTTCGAAGACTCGTGCTTGTCGCTATTGCAAAAGCCCGGACCATTATATATCTTCATGTCCCAAACTTCAAAACAGGAAGGAGGGAAAACTTAATGTTTCTCAAGCCCCTGGCAACACATATCATGGTAAATGTATTTCTTATTCTATCCTTGATGGCATTATTTTATTTCGTGATCATCCTATTCGAGTTCTTTTTGATACGGGTGGGTCCCACTCTTTTATTTCAAAAGAACTTGTTGATACTTTTTATTTGGATGTTTTGTGTTTATTGACTTTTTTGAGAATTGCGAATCCTGTTGGTGGATCCGCAACAATCAGTTTATTGTGTAAAGATGTCGAGATTATTTTGTGTAATTTTCTTTCCGAGTCGACTTGCATGTTATGCGCTACTTAGGCTTTGGAATGATTTTGGGAATAGATTGGCTTAACCGCTATGAAGCCCAAATCCTATGTCCTGAGCGGACTATTCATCTTCGACATCCTCAATCTGTTAAGCAGATTTCTATTAACCTTAAAGATTCGGATTCCAGCTTGGTTGCATCTTTATAATCTTTAAATCCTCATGATGACGATAATGATGATGAGGAAGATATTATTTCTCTTATTCACGTTATTCGTGAATTCTCCGACATATTTAAGCCCGTTTTTAGGATTGCCACCTAAGCGAGCAATTGAGTTCAGAATTAATCTCATTCCTGGAGCTCAACCTATCACACGTCCTCCTTATCGTATGTCTAATAAAGAAAATGAGGAGATGCATAAACAATTATCCGAATTAGAGACAAAGCAATTTATTCGCTCTAGTTCCTCGCCTTGGGGAGCATCGGCTATTTTCGTGAAGAAATCCGATGGTACACTTAGGCTTTGCGTTGACTACTGCAAGCTTAATGATCTTACTATCAAGAATAAGTATCCTTTACCTCGGATTGATGATCTATTCGATCAACTTAGTGGTGCTACAGTCTTTTCACAATTAGGCTTGGATACCGGTTTTCATCAGCTTCGTGTTGCAGAGGATAGTATTCCTTTGACATCGTTCCGTACTCGTTATGGATCTTATGAATGGCTTGTTATGCCATTTGGTTTAACGAATGCTCTGGCTTATTTCGTTGACCTTATGAATCGAGTTTTCAAAGATTTCCTCGATCGGTTTGTTCTTATCTTCATTGATGATATTCTTGTGTTTTCAAAAACCGAGGAGGAGCATGAAAAACATCTTCAGATTGTGTTGGAAACTCTTAGGAGCAATCAATTGAAAGAAAAATTTTCTAAATACCACTTTAGGCAATCTCGTGTGAAGTTTCTTGGTCATATTATTTCCGAATCCGGAATTTCCGTGGATCCTTCAAAGATCGAAGCGATTCAAAATTGGAAGAGACTGGAGAGTGTGACGGAGATTCGTAGTTTTCTTGGATTTGCGGGATATTACCGTTGTTTTATAAAGGACTTTTCCAAAATTTCTGTTCCTCTTAGTAGCTTAATTAAGAAAGGTGTTAAATACATTTGGTCGGACAAATGTGAAGCTTCTTTTCAAAAATTAAAAGAACACCTTTCCGATGCTCCTATTCTTGTCATTCCCGAAGGAAACCAAGATTTTATTGTTTATACCGATGCTAGTCACATTGGTTTGGGTGCCGTTCTTATGCAAAGAGAACGTGTTATTGCTTATGCTTCTAGGCAATTGAAGCCCGCCAGGTCTAGATATGTTACTCATGATTTAGAGCTCGCGGCTATTGTTTTCGCCCTTTGTATTTGGCGTCATTATCTTTTGGGGGAAAAATTTATTCTTTACACCGATCATAAATCTTTGAAATATCTATTTTCTCAAAAGGAACTTAATTTGCGTCAACAACGTTGGCTCGAATTCCTTGCATCTTATGATCTTGATATTCTTTATACTCCCGGAAAGGAAAATCGGGTTGCTGATGCACTTAGTCGTAAGCAACAAGCGGTTGTCTCTATGATGATATCCGAATGGAATGATCTCGGAATTTTATCCACTTGTGAGATTCGGGATCGTGTTTCCGATTTATGTTCATCTCTTGTTTTATGTAGCCTTGATGCTCATCCTTCTCTTTTAGACCGCATTATTGAAGCTCAAAGGCTAGATCCCGAATTGGCTCTTCTTGGCCAAAATTTTAGGGATAAAATTGATATTCCTACTTCTATTGTTAGTGATCGTGATCCATTGTTTACTAGTGGATTTTGGAAGAGTCTTTAAAAAGCTTTGGGAACGAAGCTTAATTTTAGTACCGCTTATCATCCTCAGTCCGATGGACAAACCGAGCGTGTGAATCAAACTCTTGAAGATCTTCTTCGTGCATGTGTTCTTGATTTTGGTGAAAGTTGGGAAGATCATATTTCTCTTGTTGAGTTTTCCTATAATAATAGCTTCCAATCTAGTATTGGTATGGCACCTTTTGAGGCACTCTACGGAAGGCCATGCCGATCTCCTTCTTATTGGCTTGAGGCTGGTTTTGGGTCTTGATTTTATTCGTGATTCCACAGAGAAGATTGACCTTATTCGTCATAGGATGAAAGAAGCCCAAAGTAGACAAAAATCCTATGCCGATAACCGAAGAAGGAAATTAGAATTTTCTGTGGGAGATCTTGGTTTTATTCGTGTTTCACCTATGAAGGGTGTTGTACGTTTCAGTCGATCGGGAAAATTAGCGCCTCGATATATTGGGCCATTTCCTATCATCGAATGTATTGGTTCCGTGGCTTATCTCCTTTTATTACCGGCTCAGTTTTCTGCTATTCATGACGTGTTTCATGTTTCTCAATTACGGAAATGCCTTCGAGATTCGGATTCTATCCTTGAGCCCGAAGTTGTGGAAGAATTGAAGTTTCGCCGATTTAACTTATGAGCAACATCCTATTCGTATTATTGCTTTGGAGGTCAAGCCCCTTCGAAATAAAGATGTTCCGCTTGTTAAAGTTCAATGGTCCTCAAATCCTAAGGATTGCTCTTGGGAATCTAGAGAGCTCATCGAGCGAACACATCCGGACTTACTTTCCCGTGCTCTATGAGGTGAATTTCTTGTTTCAAATTTCTTTTGTGTTGATATGCTTTCATGGTTGTTACCTTATATTTTCTTCTTAAATATTGCGAGGATGCAATTTCTTTAAGGAGGGGATCTGTAACAACCCCCATATTTTACGATTGACTATTTAAATATTTTATTTAAATATTTTATCGTTAGTCAGATTTTAGTCCGAAAAGTTACTTTTTTACATACGGTCGAATTAGGACTCGAAACCACTTCCATTGGGTCCAAAATGCCATTTGCGATCTTTTTGAGTATAAACTTTAATATGTTTGGAGTTAGTGGAATTTTGCCACTTTTTCACTTTGGGCTTTGGGTTTAGTTTATCCCATTAGTATTAATTCTAGCTCAACCCCCTTCCCTTCATAACTTCACTTTCATTTCCTAACACTAAAGCTTCATCAAAAATGGAGGAAGGAATGGGAAATTAAAACTCCAAGCCCTAGTTCATTTGCAAATCCAACATCTAACTCCAAATTCAAAGAGAAGCCATTGATTCTTCCTTTGCTTTCAAGCTTCTTCTTCATTGATTTTGGGTAAAGGTGAGATTTTTATCTCACATCTTTTTCTATAACTATCTTTGATTGTTAGGTATGAATTCCTAACACTTATTCATGTGCATTTGCCTTTAGTTTGGATTGAATTGGTGAAAATCTCAATTTTTAGTGTTTTGGGTTCAAATCTTTAAAAATCCAATCTTTGGTGTTTGAACACGTTTTTGGTGATGCATCGAGGATCCAATAGGACCGGGTAGCCGATGGGCGTAATCCCCTAGCGTTCGAGTTCGATCGGTTGCAAATTGACAGAGTTTTTGCACTTCAGACCCTTAGGTCGCTCGGCCTGCACATGTATGATTCTCGGCCTGCAGTTAGGTCGGCCTGCCATAGGTCGTAACCCATAGGTCGCTAGGTCGCTTGGCCTTCTTTACCCCCTTAGGTCGCGACAAGTTAGGTCGTTCGCCAAAAAGGTCGCTCGGCCTTCTTTACTCCTTAGGTTGTTAGGTCGGCCTGCCTTAAGTCGCTCGGCCTGCTTGCATTGTTAGGTCGCTCGGCCCATTAAGTCGCGCGTGCATATAGGTCGCTCCTTGTATAACTCACACCACCTAGGTCTCCCCTTGTTGGCCACACGCTTTCTGTTAAGTCGTTTGTTCATCTTAGGTCGCTCTTGGTATAACTCGCACCACCTAGGTCGCCCCTTGTTGGCTGCACGCTTTCTGTTAAGTCGCACGTTCATCTTTGGTCTCTCAGCATGCCCCGGTGCCATAGGTCGTGCTATACCTTAGGTCGCTCGGCCTGTTAGGTCGTTCCACTTCATAAATCGTTCGGCCTATTCTTACCCCTTAGGTCGCGCCATGCCATATGTCGCAACCTCTTAGGTCGCTGACCACATAGGTCGCTCGGTTTCTCACTTATGTCGCTAGCTCCTTAAGTCATTGCAGCTATCTTCTTAAGTCGCGCAGTTAGGCCGCAGGCTATTCCTTAAGCCGCTGATTTCTTATTTTGTATTGTGTTATGTAGCAAGGGTATTTCCACTTTTGTGGAATTGGAATTTGAATTCTTTGGATTTTTATTCATGTCTTCGAATGTGAATTTTCGTGATTTATTGTTTCTATAATCGTTTTTGTGATTTGTCGCTTTATCTCACTCGTACGAGAAATGAAATCTAATTAAACGGCTTAGTAAAACAAATGGTATGAAACGCATGCATTTACTTCGCTGATTAATTCTTGGACTTGTTCGATTGAATCGCTTGTGACAATTTTTTAGTGGAGATCTATAATTTGTTCGTAAATAATTAAGTTAAGCTAGTGGTTATGGGACATGAAGCTAAGCTTATATATTTACTAGCTTACTGTAATTGACACTTCTTGATGATCGTTGATGATCATTATTGTGATTTAGACTAGCAAATGTGCGATGTCTCTTTGTCTACGAGGGAGACTAAACCACGTTTCGGTGGAGCTTCGGCTCAATTTGGTGGGGTAGCGACCCATGGTCTTCGGGCCGTTCTGTGGAGCTTCGGCTTAAAATTAATGGTTAGCAACCTCGGAATAGTGTTCCATTTTGTGATACACGTGTTGGTGAGTTTCATGCTCCCGTTTTGTGATAGGCCTCCCCCTTTTTGTGATTTCTGGATTTCCATTGATGATTTCTAGAATTTATGCTTCACCAATTTTCGTGATTTACATTGATAAGTTTTATCAACATTTGTGCATTGGTGAATTTGTGTGTCATTAACTTTTGTGATTGGCATCGATATATTGTCAATATTTATGGTTTGGTGAATAAAAATAAGGAGTATGACATTCCTTTTAATCTTTGAGAAGATTCTTGTGATATTGATTAATCTCTTGTTGATTTTCAATTACATACTTATCAAAGTATAGCTTTATGGTAATCATGTGTTTTTGTCATATCTCTTATTCTATATCATTTTATCTGATATTTATAGCTAGACTGATCCGTTTATTATTTTCTTATTAAATAATACTCGGGTCAGACGGATATGTTACATGTGCTTCTGCTTGACTTCACATCTGGGATTATCACCCTGATTTTTGGCTAACTACTTAGATTAGTAGTTTTTGTTGTACACATTTGAGATATAGACTCATTGATGTATCCTTATTCTTTTGTCTAGCACTTGTAGCTATTGTTTTGTGATATTGTGGATCTTGTTTGACCACAACTCTGATGTACACTTTCATGTGTTATATATTCATATCTTATTCCGCCTTTGTGATATGGATATCTGTGACTGATTTGTGTTATGTTTATTTCTATGTTTATTTTCGAAGAATATATATAGCCACTGTATAGTAGCTTTGAGTTTGTATCGGTATGTCGGATTTCCTATGCTTGTTGTACTATCTGACATATCGGTGCTCGCACAAAGCAATTACACGGATGGTCACTCCTCAACAGCCTTATTCTCCGCTCTAGTTGACGGCATTACACCGTAGTGTCCTTGGCTAGAGTGGGTATAGAGGTGGGGCGTCACAATAGCATTCGTCCATACAAGTTGTCCTAGGTCTGGACAGAACGAATCACCATCTTCGCTATCTTCACAATATCACCATTCGCAATGCTCAAATCGGATCAAAGTGATTTTCGGTTAATTAAATCTGATCCCGGTCTCTTCGAAACGATCTATGATTTGGCCAATATTTGATGGTCGATTATTTTACGATCAATATAACATCCATAAGCATTCATCAGGCCTTATTATATTTTTTTCCCAGAATTTATTTTCAAAATATCTTTATAAGATATATATTCGAATCCCTTCCAAATTTTCCATATTCGAGACAACTCAAATACTTATATCCATATCAAGATATTTTTAAACCATCTCTTATTTCATCACTTCGAAACATATTTAAAAATGTATTTTTCAAAAACCCCTTGCTTCTCAACACTTAGGAAATTCCCATTTATTTATCTTTTCTCAAAATCCTTCACAATTTATAGTGTAAATTTCTTTACTCATTTATAACGAATTCTATAAGTTATGGGGTTTCTTAATTAATTTCCTTTAATAATTCCAAAGTCAAAACACTTGTCTATAATTCTAAGTATCCATTTCTGACTTCTTTTATGAGTCCAAATTCATTTTTTGAAGTTAACTTTTATTTTAAGACTTCGGAAATTTTCTTACATTTCCCCAAAGTCGTGGTTGAGAATTTCTCTTATAAACCCCATCTATTGAATAAATCCCGTTTCCAAACTTCGAGAAGATTTTTAAATAAATTTAAATCATTACAAAATTATATATATAATAAGTATTTAAAGAATAGAAATTTATTTTTAAAACATGTTCAAATCATTATTTGGAGTATCAACACTTTTTAATAAAACATTAATAACTCATTTCCAATACATCTTTAATTGAAACTAATCAATTTAAAAAGCTTGTTATAAAAACTAGAATTTATTTCAATAAAAATTTATATTCGAATAATCCACTTTTTCAAATATTCCAATACTAACTAGTTTAAAATTTCATAGTTTAATAATAAAATTTCCCTTTAAAAAAACAAACTTAACTTCTAAATAAAAATATATTTTTAAAATCTCAATAACCAATTTTTAATTTATGAATCCCTCTCAATTCACAACACGTCAATTTCCTTTCCAATTCGCTAACCATTTCACTTTCCAAAAATAGACTATACTATTTTTTTCCGAAAAACTATTTTCATATCTTGATATAAATTCACACAGTGAAATTTATATTCCCAATTTATCACTGATATCACTTCCCTTATTTATAAACATTGTTTATAAATTTACAACTCCCTTAGTTTTACCTGTTTATAAAAATTAATATTATTTATAAAATTCCATTTTATAAATCTGTTTCCTTATAAATTCCATTTATTTTGTAGATATATCTAAAATATCGAATCCACCTCCTTTCCATATTTTTCAGGATATCATTTAAAAATTCCTTATATAAAAGATTTTAAAAATCTCCATTTAAACAATTTACGAATTTATTAAGCACAACCAAAATCAATTTATTGTTTTATCCAATAAATTTCCTTTTAAAATAATCCAAATTTTGGTATAGTTATTCTTATATTCAAATCTCCTTTTAATTCCTTAAAAATTCAAAAAAAATATTTACGTTATTTTAAATCCCAAAATTATGGCAAGTGCTACTATAATGTAACATTCCCGTTTTTAAATCAAATTCAAATTGGAAATTTATTTAATTTTCGAAATTTAATTGTGAATTAATTCGATATTTTCCAAATTAAATAGATATTTGTTTTTTTATTGATATAAGTAAATATAAAAAAAATTAGGATTTTTAATTGGACATTCAGAAATTAATATTTTTGAATAATATTTTAATTATAAATTTAATTATGAAATAATTTGAAATGTGGAATATATATATATATATATAATTTTTTAAATAAAGAATTTTTATTTGGAAATTCAAAATATATTGAAAATGAATTGGATTCAAAATTTCATTTTTAAGTTAATAAGAATTTTTTTTCTAGTTATAATTATTTGGAAGTTATATTTTGAAATTAATTCAATAATTTTTGAATTGCTATTTGAAAGTTATAAATAAAATGTGATATAAATACAAAATGATTGTAAATTGAATTAAATTTGAATTTCAAAAATAAATATTTTAAAACATAAGTTGAATTTGAAGATTCTATGATGTTAAGTAAATTTGTTTCCTAATTCTAATATATATATACACATTGTGATTTGGAAATGATATTTTTTAATTTGATATATATATATATATAATTTTCAAAAGGCTATTTAAAGGTTAAAATCTAATTTATATATATATTGTTAGTATATAATTAAGTTTTAAAATCAATTTCCTTAAAAGTTATATATATATATATATATATATATATATAAAGAAATGCATTAATAATAGAATTGTATACATAAAAGCATTTGTTTTTATCAAGTATAAACAAGATATATTATATATGTAAATAAGATCTGAATAAGATGTTAATAAACATTTAAACATATGTTAAGATATAAATACTTAAGGGTTTAAACATAAAAAATTACATTGTTAAGACATTTGTAAAATAAGCATTTTATGCTTTAAACATTTGTAAACATTCTAACAAGTATTAAAACAAGTGTAACTTAATATGATTTACAAATATAATAAGTGGCAACATTGTTTTTCTTTTGAAATTTTATTGCAAAAAAAATATCAAAGTGTCAAACCAAGCCTCACTTTTTCCTTCACTCCTAAATCCTCTTCTTATCTTTCAGAAGGAAATGAGAACGTATAAAGCCAGAAAAAAAATCAAATGATCAAAAACAATCATCAACGGGAAAAAGTAAATCCAAATCATAGATAAAGTTTCAAACAAATACATTAATCTGGAATCAAGCTTCAGATAACAAGTATCAGTCTCGAATTCATGTTTTCAACCACCTCAAATTCTTTAACCTGAGATGATTCACTCAAGTAATTCAAGCAAGAAAATCAAACTCTAGAAGTTTTTAGCAAACCTGGAAATCAAAAGCATGAATCAAGCAATAAATCAGACTTCAACTTAAAAAGCTTCAAGCCTTGAAACCAATATGAATTCAAATTAAAGTAGCAGATTCAAATTAAAGTAGCAGATTCAAATCAATAACCATCTTAGCTAAATCAAGCATGCAAGTTCAGGCTTTGCTTCTCTGTTCTTCTCAAACATTTAGGGTCAAGTTTGCTTCTCTGTTTTCAAACTTTCAGGTGAGCAAACCTCTTTAACCTACCATTTTATCTTGATATTGGATAATGCTTGAAAGTGTGATGAGTTTATCTAAGAAGAATGGTTGAATTCCTCTATATTCATGGAATGCATGCTTGTATATGTGATGTATTTGTCTCTATTGAGAATTACAGACATAGATCTAGTTAGTAAATGCAAATGCTTATTATCTAATCAACTTTAAGCTATAATTCCAAAATGAAAATTGTTTGTAATAGTGAAATACCATTTTTACAAATAAATTTAAGTATTTAAATTAGGTAATTATCTCAAAAATAATTAATTACAGTGTTAATCACATATATGTCAAAAAATAAAATATTTGGATTTCAAATTCGGATTTCATGAATGAAGTTGTATTGCAAAGTAATGATATTTAGGAATAATTTCATAGATTTTAAGCCAATATTTGATGTGAGATTTTGAGTTGATCAGAATTGGCTTATTCGCCAATTTTCGACGAACGGCAATGAATTATTCGCCGGGCTTGAGAGAGGAGGTGGCTGGTGGCCTGATGATCATCAGAAAAATAACCGGTGTATTTATAATTTGTCGTGGAGAATGATCGACGACGATTTAGGATTTTAACCTTGTTTTTGATCGACGATAGAGGGTGGATTGCTATAGCATCCATGGGGCATTGGGATCATCTAGTGGTGTTGGGATCGGAGAAGGGGACTGTGCTGTAGCTTCAGGTGCAATTGCGTAGGCTCTGATGATCAGAGTCAGGTGGTGTTAGGAGGTTGGGTGTCTGGGTTTTATTCCAGGCAGTATTCGTCCTAGTTCAATTTTGATTCAGTTAGTAGATGAAGGCTTTGTGTGGTTGTTTGGATGGAGATGTTCGTTGATGACTTGGGGAAGGTCGGGGCTCTAATCAAAGATGATCAGAAGGTTTGTACACGTGCACGCGTGAAGAGGGTTGTGTCTATTGTAGTTATAAGTGGGAAGAAGAAATTCCTTGGGTTTGCTATCGTGAAATTTGGTGGGTTGCTCGATAATGCCATCGGGTAGTTTTGGATGTATGCAATAGTAATTTTTTTAGAAACAGTGAAGTTTAAAAGAAAGAAAGAAGAAGGACGAGTTAGGCTGGGTTTTGCTCGAGTGTTTGAAAGGGCAGTTTCAAAATTTTAAAACAAATCAATATTTGAATTTTGTTAACCTGTTGTCTTTAAATAATAATTGTTCCAGTTAAGTGTTGAGATTAGTAAAGGTTTTGAACAAATTATTTAAATTTATTAAGGTTAAATAAGTTTTAAATTTAATTAGATTTCAAAAGATTATGAACTAAGTTTTCCCAAAAGTAAATTTATTTAAACAACTTTTTTTATATAATAAGTTTTCAGAGAATTGATCTTAAAATTAAGAAAATGTTTAAAAATTGTTTAACTATATTGGGATGGTTAATCAAAATATTTTTAAGTGTTTCAAATAAAAATTTGATGATGTGTTTAAGTATGTGATTAGGATAAGTAGATTGTCTTAAATAAATTTAAGCCTTAGGTAATCAAAGATTTAATTATTTAGTCAGTAATTAAAAGTTAATTGATTTTTGTGAAGGATAATTAATTAAGGTGATTAATTTATTTATGTGAAAGATTAAAGGTTAATTAATTAGGATAATGAATTAACAGATAATTAATTAAAGAGTTAATTAATTAATGTGATGAATTAAGATCAATTTATTAATTAAAGATAATTACTTAATGATAGTAATTAAAGGTTAATTACTTAATAAATAATGGTTATTAATTAAAGTAATTAATTAGAGGATAATTAATTTAATATGATTAATTAAGGAATAATATTAAAGTAAATATAAATAATAAGATAAATAATTAAGGTTGATTAATTTCATTAATTATATCCAATAATTTGTAAATAGATTAAATCAAGATTTGATAATTAATTCAAGAGTAATTAATTTAATTGAATATTAACTTGAATTAATTTAGGATTAAACAATTAATCCTATTTATAAATGATTATTGAATGCTTGGTTGCTTATGAATGTTTGCATTGTATGAAATGTCTTGAATTGATTGTTATCTCTGGACTGTAATATTCTATTCCGTGAATTGAGCTGTGTATAATTTATTACTTTATTTATTTTATCTATGATACATTTATCCGTGAATCTGTGAATGAAGGTAAGCGTTATAAGATTATACCGCTTATCGATATTGATATGATTGAATCTATGATGATTGATGATGTTGCACTATTGTGTGAAACCCCTGGACTATACCATACACACACAAATATGGATCGCACGAGGAAATTGGTTAAGTCACAAATTTTTGAAATGGTTTTAAAAGTTGAATTTAAAATCCAAATGATTTTGGAAATGGAATTGGATTAAATATGAAAAGCTTTTGAAAAGGTGTTTTGAAGATAAAAGTTATTTTGAATAACTTGATAAAGTTTTGAAATTTAATAATTTGATTTGAATTTGAATTCAAATTTGAAATTGAATTCTATGTTGAGAATTATGGTTTAAAAAGGGTATACAAGTTATAGATGTGTTTATATGGGTTTTTAAACCATTTTAAAAGTATTGTTTTTGGAAATTTGAATTTAACCCAAGGGCTTTAACTTGTAAAAATATAATCGGATTTTTTCTCAAAACGAAACTATGTGTTTTCAAATAATAAAAGCTTTCATATAAGGAAAGAATTTCCAATTTGTGTTAAAAGGATTTCAATTTTTGAAATGAAAATGGTTTACCAAGTTATGAATGAATCTTTGGAAATGGTTTTGAAAGCTATAAATTAAATCTTTGATTTAAAGATTGGATGAGTTAATCTAATTTGATAGTGAAATTATTTTGAAATAATATGAATCTTGGTTAAAAGATTAGTATACTTTGTTTTCAAAATCTAAAAGGGATCTTAAAATGCATCCTTTCTATAAAAGATTTGAAGTGGAAATTGTTTTGAAATCTGTGAATGAATCTTTGTGAAAAAGGGGTGAACTTTGTGAAGTGAATCTTTTCCTTTAAAAGATTTTAAATGGTAATTTGTTTAAACCATTTGTTTTGGGTAATAAGTTGTGACTTAATTGAGATCCATCCATATTCTTTTTGAAATATTTCGCTCATTAGTCGGTTTAGCTGGGAGAGGACCTTGTATCATATAACCCATTCCGAATAATGATATGACGTTATGGATAGCATTTAAAGACCGGTGGTGAAGATCGGATATTTTCGAAAGCGAAAGGATAACTCGTCGAATGTCTCTGCACTGACTGGTCCCTAGTATAGGGATCTCCATATGTGATAGGGAGTCCGGACGTGATTAGGGATTATCCGGATTGCAAGGGCTTCTTTGTAAGTGCCTTCGGTTCCGTTCGAACCCGGAACAGACTTGTATGGATGTGTGTCTGACGTTACACTTTGAGATATAAAGCTGGTTTCTGTCAAATACATTTCTGTTTGGTGGCGGAGATTTATTCTCTTAGCTTAAAACCCTTCTCTGAGACGTACGAGCTCAGAGGTTATGTAGTTGTTGGTTACTAGTGATACATTCCCAATTTGGTAATTTGGCATACGAAGTGTTGCTGATCATTTGTTGATCAAAGCATGGCTTTTGTGAAAAAGCGTGGCTTTGTGGACGAGACTACATCAGGACCTCACAACCCTAAAATGGTCGAAACAGGAAAGATGCAGCAAGGTTGCAACGGTCGCGCCCTTGGGGTATGTCCATTTCTTCAGGAAAAGGGTGGTATCATGGTATGGAGCCCAGATACTTAACTAATGTGGACACTGTAAATTTATTACTATGAGATGTTGCTTTGTGGTTGAGGATCCCCTGATAAAGGTCGTTTACGACCGAGGATGGCATATCTCAGGTGTTACTCCCGGGCAGGGAGTAAACCGGCCTTGTGTTGGCAAAGATCCCGGTAGGTTCTCGGGGCGTCCCTCCAGAGGCGTACCCATGTGGCAATGGAAAGTTCCTTGGCCTGACCATTTGTTGGAAAACCAATTACCAATACGCGCCTTGTACGGTTTTAGTTGTAGAACCTGCCATCTAATATGGTAGCTACAGTAGGCATACTATAATGGTACGTATGCTAGCTAAGATTAATATTATACTTGCAAATGTTTTCCACTATGCACTAATAATAATATCAAATGGTTTTCGCGTATCAAGCATTTTTGACTATCGTAAGGAGAAATCTCCCCCAAGTGTGTGATTGCATGGTGTGTGTGTCGGGAGGCCTTATGGTAGTTTCATTTTCCAAAAAGCATTGCCCATTTCAATGTTTAAAAATTCTTTTGTTGTTTGTTTTAAAAATAAACTATTTTCGTTTGCTCACACCAGTACCATGACTAACCCGTAGTTTAATGTTCCCTTCCTAAACTCTGGGTGCCCAAAATTTTACACACGGGCAGTGTAGAGATGGGTTTTTCAGATAATCCAATAATAGGTGTAGATTCGATAGCTTTCGAAGTCTTTAGTTTTATTAGCAATTGGAAATCTTCTTCAGTCTTTGGATCTTTGAAGTTTTTGGTTGGTAATCGCATTTGGGATTACATTTGCTACAAGTCATCGTGATGATGATTTGAACTTATTGGATTGGAGTCCTCGTAGCTTTTGGGATGAGCTTTTGGTTTGGAGTTGCAGATTTTGGATTCACTCTTTATCGAAGATCATATTTGAGTTATCTCTTCCGTTGTTATCTTTTCCGTTGTTGTTATTGTCTCTGATATTGTTTTATCATATTGTATCAGATATTGTATTCATTGTTGTATCAATTATATTATTCATTTCTTCCGCTATGTTGTTGTACTTAATGTGTTATAAGCTCCGGCGAACTAGATTCGGCGTTTGAATCTGTGGCATTCAAGTACAAGTGAAGTGCGGGTGCCGATTTCGAAGGTCGAGTCAGGGTCGTTACAGTGGTATCCGAGCTGAAGGTTGAACTTTAGCTTAGGGTATAACACATTAGGCAACTCATTAGAGATAGGGTGAAGTATACCCTAGAATGAGTATATCCTTAAGATATCCGTCCGTATGCCTCAGTAAATTCTCTTACTATCCACTGATAGTGAGTATGAGTGCAAGAAAAGGACGAGATAGGGGACAGGGGAGTACCACTACAAATGGTCAATACCCTGCAACAATGGAAACAACTTTCTTTATCAATCTCCTTTGTTGATTATCCTATTTCAAAATTCTTTAATAGATTCATGGCAGCTACAAAGAGGAGCTTCGATATGGTGATGGCCTTGCGAATCGTTGTAGAAAAGATTTTAGTTCCTATCTTGTATCCTCTTCATCAAATTTCAATCGGCATTTCGTTTTTAACTTTAACAAAATTTAAATTTTATTGGAATAAATTGGTGAACTAAATATGAAGTTAAATATGAAAATTTGTATCGATAAAACGATTTCGATTAGAACCAAATTTGAGAATTCTGTTGTAAATTCTTGTGGGATTAAAGTCTAAAGAGGCACAAGCTGGTGTAAACTTTGGCATATTCCGACTTGAGTTTGGAATCCATACCTAGTGTTTGATAATTGTGGAAAATTGAATTCATTTATCTATTGTTTGGGTCTCGATATATTCTACGAACGGTTAGTTATCCTTCGAACTAACCCATGCCTTGCATATTTCGTAGACTAGATGACCCGAGCACCCTGTGTAATATTGAATGAGTTTGTTCTCATAATTGTTGATGATATTCTGATTTGGTAAGCCAAACGCAGAATAGATATTCAGTTTGACCTAGAAAACTGTTTCTCTATCTTTGTATCCATCCTTTGTTGTCTCCCCAGCAAATTTCGAGGATGAAATTTTCTTAAGGGGGAATATGTAACATTCCTGTTTTTAAATCAAATTCAAATTGGAAAATTATTTAATTTTTGAAATTTAATTATGAATTAATTTGGTATTTTCCAAATTAAATAAATATTTGTTTGTTTATTAATATAAATGAATTTTAAAAAATTGATTTTAAAATAGGATTTCTAATTGGACATTCAGAAATAAATATTTTTGAATAATATTTTAATTATAAATTTAATTGTGAAATAATTTGAAATGTGGAATATATATATATGTTTTTAAATAAAGAATTTTGATTTGGAAATTCAAAACGTTTTGAAAATGAACTGGATTTAAAATTTTATTTTTAAGTTAATAAGAATTTGTTTTCTAATTATAAGTATTTGGAAGTTATATTTTGAAATTAATATAATAATTTTGAATTGCTATTTGAAAGTTATAAATAAAATATGATATAAATACAAATTGATTGTAAATTGAATTGAATTTGAATTTCAAAAATATATATTTTAAAAGATAAGTTGAATTTGAAGATTCTATGATGTTAAGTTAGTTTGTTTCCTAATTCTAATGTATATATACATTGTGATTTGGAAATGATATTTTTTAATTTGATATATATATATATATAAATATATATATATATATATATATAATTTTCCAAAAGCTATTTAAAGGTTAAAATATAATTTATATATATATATATTATTAGTATATAATTAAGTTTAAAATCAATTTCCTTAAATGTTATAAATATATACATACATACATACATATATATATATATATATATAAAGAAATGCATTAATAATAGAATTGTATGTATAAAAACATTTGTTTTTATCAAATGTAAATAAGATATATTATATATGTAAATAAGATTCGAACAAGATGTTAATAAACATTTAAACAAATGTTAAGATATAAATACTTAAGGGTTTAAACATAAAAAATTACATTGTTAAGACATCTGTAAAATAAGGTTTTATGCTTTAAACATTTGTAAACATTCTAACAAGTATTAAAACAAGTGTAACTTAATATGATTTACAAAAATAACAGGTGGCAACATTGTTTTTCTTTTGAAATTTTACTGTAAATAAATACCAAAGTGTTAAACCAAGCCTCACTTTTTCCTTCACTCTTAAATCCTCTTCTTATCTTTCAAAAAGAAATGAGAACCTGTAAAACTAAAAAGAAATCAAATGATCAAAAACAATCATCAAAAGGCAAAAGTAAATCCAAATCAAAGATAAAGTTTCAAACAAATACATTAATCTGGAATCAAGCTTCAAATAGCAAGTATCAGTCTCGAATTCAAGTTTTCAACCACCTCAAAATTTTCAACCTGAGATGATTCACTCAAGTAATTCAAGCAAGAAAATCAAAACCTGGAAGTTTTTAGCAAACCTGGAAATCAAAAGCATGAATCAAGCAATAAATTAGAGTTCAACTCAAAAAGCTTCAAGCCTTGAAACCAATATGAATTCAAGTTAAAGTAGCAGATTCAAATCAATAATCATCTTAGCTAAATTAAGCATGCAAGTTCGGGCTTTGCTTCTCTGTTCTTCTCAAACATCCAGGGTCAAGTTTGCTTCTCTGTTTTCAAACTGTCAGGTGAGCAAACCTCTTTAACCTACCATTTTATCTTGACATTGGATAATGCTTGAAAGTATGATGAGTTTATCTGAGAAGAATGGTTGAATTCCTCTGTATTTATGGCATGCATGCCTGTATATGTGACGTATTTGTCTCTTTCGAAAATTACAGATACCGATCTAGTAAGTAAATACAAATGCTTATTATCTAATCAACTTTGAGCTATAATTCCTAAATGAAAATTGTTTGTAACAATGAAATACCATTTTTGAAAATAAATTTAAATATTTAAACTAGGTAATTATCTCAGAAATAAAAAATTACAGTGTTAATCACATATATGTCGAAAAATAAAATATTTGGATTTCAAGTTTGGATTTCATGAATGAATTTGTATTGCAAAATAATGATTTTTGGGAATAATTTCATAGATTTTAAGCCTATATTCGATGTGAGATTTTGAGTTGATCAGAACTGGTTTATTCGCCAATTTCCGACGAACGGCGATGAATTGTTTGCCGAGCTTGAGAGAGGAGATGGCTGGTGGCCCGATGATCATCAGAAAAATAACTGGTGTATTTATAATTTGTCGTGGCAAATGATCGATGACGATTTAGGATTTTAACCTAGTTTTTGATCGACGATAGACGGTAGATTGCTGCAGCATGCATGGTGCATTGGGATCATCTACTGGTCTTAGGATCGGAGCTGGGGACTGTGGCGCGGCTTTAGGTGCAATCGCGTAGGCTCTGATGATCGGAGTTAAGTGATGTTAGGAGGTTGGGTGTCTGGGTTTTGTTCCACGCAGTATTCGTCCTGGTTCAATTTTGATTCAGTTAGTAGATGAAGACTTTGTGTGGTTATTTGGGTGGAGATGTTCGTTGATAACTTGGGGATGGTCGGGGATCTGATCAAAGATGATCAGAAGGTTTGTACACGTGCATGCGTGAAGAGGGTTGTGTCTATTGTAGTTATAAGTGGGAAGAAGAAATTCCTCGGGTTTGTTATCGAAAAATTTGGTGGGTTGCTCGAGAATGCCATTGGGTAGTTTTGAACGTATAACAATAGTAATTTTTTTTTAAAAGTAGTAAAGTTTAAAAGAAAGAAAGAAGAAGGAGGAGTTAGGCTGGGTTTTGCTCGAGTGTTTGAAAGGGCAGTCCAAAAATTTAAAACAAATCAAAATTTGAATTTTGTTAACCTGTTGTCTTTAAATAATAATTGTTCCGATTAAGTGCTGAGATTAGTAAAATTTTTGAACAAATTATTTAAATTTATTAAGGTTAAGTAAGTTTTAAATTTAATTAGTTTTCAAAAGATTATGAACTAAGTTTTCTCAAAAGTAAATTTATTTAATTTTTTTTTATATAATAAGTTTTCAGAGAATTGATCTTAAAATTAAGAATATGTTTAAAAATTGTTTAACTATATTAGGATGGTTATTTAACATTTTTTTAAGTGTTTCAAATAAAAATTTGTTGATGTGTTTAAGTATGTGATTAGGATAAGTATATTATCTTAAATAAATTTAAGCCTTGGGTGATCAAAGGTTTAATTATTTAGTCAGTAATTAAAAGTTAATTGATTTATGTGATTAACTAAAGGATAATTAATTAAGATGATTAATTTATTTATGTGATAGATTAAAGGTTAATTAATTAGGATAATGAATTGACAGATAATTAGTTAGAGAGTTAATTAATTAATGTGATAAATTAAGATCATTTTATTAATTAAAGATAATTACTTAATGATAGTAATTAAAGGTTAATTACTTAATAAATAAAAGTTATTAATTAAAGTAATTAATTATAGGATAATTAATTTAATATGATTAATTAAGGAATAATTAATTAAGTAAAGGTAATAAGATAAATAATTAAGGTTGATTAATTTCATTAATTAATATAAAATGATTTGTATATAAATTAAATCAAGATTTGACAATTAATTCATGAATAATTAATTTAATTGAATATTAAATTGAATTAATTTAGGATTAAACAATTAATCCTGTTTGTAAATGATTTTTGAATGCTTGGATTTCTTATGAATGTTTGCATTGTATGAAATGTCTTGAATTGATTATTATATCTGGACTGTAATATTCTGTTCTGTGAATTGAGCTGTGTATGATTTATTTATTTATTTTATTTGTGATACATTTATTTGTGAATCTGTGAATGAAGGTAAGCGTTATAAGATTATACCGCTTATCGATATTGATATGATTGAATCTGTGATGATTGATGATGTTGCACTATTGTGTGAAACCCTTGGACTACATCATACACACACAAATATGGATTGCACAAGGAAATTGGTTAAGTCACAAATTTTTGAAATGGTTTTAAAAGTTGAATTTAAAATCCAAATGATTTTGGAAATGGAATTGGATTAAATATGAAAAGCTTTTGAAAAGGAGTTTTGAAGATAAAAGTTATTTTGAATAACTTGATAAAGTTTTGAAATTTAAAAATTTGATTTGAATTTGAATTCAAAATTTTAAATTGAATTCTATGTTGATAATTATGGTTTAAAAAGGGTATATAAGTTATAGATGTATTTATACGGGTTTTAGATGTGTTTATATGGGTTTTTAAACCATTTTAAAAGTATTTTTTTGGGAATTTGAATTTAGACCAAGGGCTTTAACTTGTACAAATATAATCAGATTTTTTTCCAAAACAAAACTATGTGTTTTCAAATAATAAAAGCTTTCATATAAGGAAAGAATTTCCAGTTTGTGTTAAAAGGATTTCAAGTTTTGAAATGAAAATGGTTT
This sequence comes from Allium cepa, assembly GCA_030765085.1. Classification (NCBI taxonomy): domain Eukaryota; kingdom Viridiplantae; phylum Streptophyta; class Magnoliopsida; order Asparagales; family Amaryllidaceae; genus Allium; species Allium cepa. The sequence goes on along the minus strand of CM060932.1, from coordinate 875,816,843 downwards.
ACCAAGTTATGAATGAATCTTTGGAAATGGTTTTGAAAGCTATAAATTAAATCTTTGATTTAAAGATTGGATGAGTTAATCTAATTTGAAAGGAAAATTGTTTTGAAAGAAAATGAATCTTGGTTCAAAGATTGGTATATTTTGTTTTCAAATTTAAAAGGGATCTTAAAAATGTATCCTTTCTATAAAAGATTTGAAGTGGAAATTGTTTTGAAATTTGTGAATGAATCTTTGTGAAAAATGGGTGAACTTTGTGAAGTGAATCTTTTTCTTTAAAAGATTTTAAATGGTAATTTGTTTAAACCATTTGTTTTGGGTAATATGTTGTGACTTAATTGAGATCCCAATATCCATATGCTTTTTAAAATATTGCGCTCATTATTCGGTTTAGCCAGGAGAGGACCTTGTGTCATATAACCCATTCTGAATAATGATACGACATTATGGATAGCATTTGAAGACCGATGGTGAAGACCGTATATTTTCGAAAGCGAAAGGATAACTCGTCGAATGTCTCTGCACTGACTGGTCCCCGGTATAGAGATCTCCATATGTGTTGGGGAGTCCGGACGTGATTAGGGATTATCCGGATTGCAAGGGCTTCTTTGAAAGTGCCTTCGGTTCTGTTCAAACCCAGAACAGACTTGTATGGATGTGTGTCTGACGTTACATTTTGAGATGTAAAGCTAGTTTCTATCAAATAAATTTCTATTTGGTGGCGGAGATTTATTCTCTTAGCTTAACACCCTTCTCTAAGACATACGAGGTCAGAGGTTATGTAGTTGATGGTTACTAGTGATACATTCCCAATTTGGTAATGTGGCATACGAAGTGCTGCTGATCATTTGTTGATCAAAGCAAGGCTTTTGCGAAAAAGTGTAGCTTTGTGGACGAGTCTGCATCAGGAACTCACACTCCGGAAATGATCGAAACAGGAAAGATGCAGCAAGGTTGCAAGGGTCGCCCCCCTAAGGTATGTCCATTTCTTCTGGAAAAGGGTGGTATCATGGTATGGAGCCCAGATACTTAAATCATGTGGACTCTGTAAATTTATTACTGTGTGATGTTGCTTTGTGGTTGAGGATCCTCGGACAAAGGTCACAAACGACCAGGGATGGCATATGTTAGGTGTTACTTTCGGGCAGGGAGTAAACCGGCCTTGTGTTGGCAGAGATCCGAGTTGGTTCTCAGGGCATCCCTCCAGAGGCGTACCCATATGGCAATGGGAAGTTCCTTGGCCTGACCATTTGTTGGATTTCCAATTACCAATACACGCCTTGTACGGTTTTAGTTGTAGAACCTGCCATCTAATATGATAGATATAGTAGGCATACTACAATGGTACGTATGCTGGCTAAGATTAATATTATACTTGCAAATGTTTTCTGCTATGCACTAATAATAATATCAAATGGTTTTCGCATATCAAGCATTTTTTACTATCATAAGGAGAAATGTCCCCCAAGTGTGCGATTGCATGGTGTGTGTGTGTCGGGAGGCCTTATGGTAGTTTCGTTTTCCAAAAAGCATTGCCCATTTCAATGTTTAAAAATTCTTTTGTTGTTTGTTTTAAAATAAACTGTTTTCTTTTGCTCACACCAGTCCCATGACTGACCCAGAGTTTATTATTCCCTTCCTTAACTCTGGGTGCCCACAATTTTCCACACGGTCAGTCTAAAGTTGGGTTTTTCGGATAATCCAATAATAGGTGTAGATTCGATAGCTTTCGAAGTCTTTGGTTTGGTAGCATTTGGAAATCTTCTTCGGTCTTTGGATCTTTGAAGTTTTTGGTTGGTAATCGCATTTGGGATCGCATTTGCTACAAGTCATCGTGATGGTGGTTCGAGCTTATTGGATAGGAGTCCTCGTAGCTTTTGGGATGAGCTTTTGTTTGGGAGTTGCAGATTTTGGATTCACTCTTTATCGAAGATCATATTTGAGTTATCTCTTCCGTTGTTATCTTTTCCGCTGTTGTTATTGTCTCTGATATTGTTGTATCATATTGTATCAGATATTGTATTCATTGTTGCATCAATAATATTATTCATTTCTTCCTCTATGTTGTTGTGCATAATGTGGTATAAGCTCCGACGAACCGGATTCAGCATTTGAATCTGTGGCATTCAAGTATAAGTGAAGTACGGGTGTCGATTTTCGAATGTCGAGTCAGGGTCGTTACATATAACATCTAATAATCAAACAAATTACAATCCATAACAAGATATTCACTCACATCATATATCAATATATATGAAAATAATCAATATATTTAAGGAATCCTATTGGATCCCTCCAACCTGTTTTCCCTACATCCATAGAAGTTAAATAACATAGAAATACCAATCCCACTTCGAGGGGGATACCGTGGTATATAGGGTCATCCGCTATTATGTGGGGCACATAGGGTCTCATCAGCTTCAATATACGGGAAATATATCCAACTACTAACATATATACTGCTATATATATTATATATCATCCAACTGATAATAATTCATAAATTTAACCAAGCATCGAAAATTAATTTCAATCACTTAAAATAAATTGATGTAATCCAAATGAGTAAGATTTACTCGCCTTAATTTTAAATTTGTCAAATATCCATATTTTAATTAAATCGAACATCATTCGATTTAATTTAAATTTCCAATGGACTTTGAAAAATCCAATCTGATTCTATTGCATAGATTTTTAGCTGCAAACCACTCTTGACTCACTTCATGATTTTTATAGACCTCGTATGCAAATTAGTTACGGATTTTATAAATATACGACTTATATATTTTTCAATTTAATTAAACTAATTAACATATAATAATATAATTAACAACAATAACCAACCTAACAATTATTGAATCACGTTGCTAACCCGCAACAATCCCTTTCCAAGCATCTGTCTTTGTATTTTCATCTCTAACGAACAAAAAGATAATCGACATTAGGAAATTCTCATTCATCTCAAAGTTCATCGACGACTAGTTATTCCTGTGAATGACAGTAAAAACCCAGCATGAAATATGGTGACTTGAGGATCCAAGCGAGTCGAAGGCGACTTCGTTCGAGATTGTTTCTTGACTATGGATATTTGCCTACCATCGTCCAGAATGTTAGCCACCGACCGACGCGCCTCGCCTAAATCCCTAGCGCTCGTTTCAACATCGCTAACATCCTAGCATCGGCTCCCTGCCCTCGAAGACCGTGACATCGATTTCAAGCCCTAATCACCTACCGCCCTCCTCGAACTCGCACTCGCCACCACCCAAACCTAATCGCGTCGACCGCTTCGACCCACCTACGCGATGCACCCAGCGTCGATCGCGATATCTATTTCGGCATCCACCTTCCTCTTTTATTTATTTTCTTCTCTGTCTATTTCATTCGAATGGATTTGAGTTTCCCACTTTTTTTCATTTGAATGATATTGATGAAGGAAAGAAATAGGGCCGTGATTTAAACGAAGGGAGTGGTGGCTGTTTTAGAAGACTAAGGTAGTTGAGGTGAAATGTTAGGTTGCATTGAATTGAAATAAATTGACATTGATTTGAAATTTTTATTTTCAAAATATCCCGCTTAGCCTATCTTAAAATCCCGAATCCCTATTGAGGTGTGCCCTCAGCGTTTATAATGTTATACAACTATTCTGAACCCAATGGAACAAGCCTCAAGCCCCAGTTCGATCGTATGTGGAAGATAATTTTTAAATCGACTATTTAATTTAATCTCGATTAATTTATTTCCAGGCTTTTATATTCAGTACGACCAATCGGTAACTCCATGCGCTACGAAATTTGAATTCCAATAATAATACACTATTATGGAACTAAAGGAACTGGTTTCGTCAAATTCCGAGACTGTGCCCCGGATCACTATTTTAACGCGTCGATTAAATCGACGATGTTCAAAAATTAGCGAAATCGCTTTAAATTTCAGCTTTGAAATCTTATTGACTAAATTATAATTCCAGATCCAATATTTAAACAATTTAATTATTCAAAATCGACAATGAAAAATCAGGGTCGTTACATTCCTCCCCCCATAAAAGAATTCCGTCCCCGAAATTTCTAAGATATGACGAATGATCCAAACCCATTAACTTATCCAAACCCACTTAGTTAAAATTCAATTTTTCACTTTTCTAATTCCTTTAATTCCATCCAAACATTTAGTTTCCATTTATGATTCAAAACCCTTTCTATCAATTTCAATCCAAAAATCAATCCTTTTAAGTTAACAAAAAAAATTCCAAAATTTTTCTTACTTCCTAAATTTCTGAATTTTTTGGGTAGAGTCTCCTTTGTGTGGAGAGCCTTTTGCAATATGAAAAGAGAGATAAAAATATATACATCGACCCACACGGTCGGAAAACACAATATATAACAATATTTATATTTTTACGGTGTTTAATTCGAAAACGTACCTTATTTAGCGTTTTTAAGCGAGCGAGCTTATTTTATATGACATTGCGCAACCCATGTCTAGCCCAATAGTCTCCGGATTCCTGTACTTACTCAATTAAACCATGTAAGTTCCATAAACAAGAAAATTCAATAACATTTCACGTATTTTACTAGTTAAACACAATATTTCATAACCAAACATGTTAACATATATTTATAAACAATTAATGCTTTTGATACTAATCAATTACTTTCAATCGATCCATATACCATTTTATTCAATTTGAATTATTTACAACCAAATTTACTTGCATTCATTTCATAATTACACACATTATATTTATATCCATTCCAAATTTTTGTTTACTTCCATTTACATCAAACGTAAAAAATTTTCCATGCAAATTCGGTTATATCTATTTAATAAAATAACCATTCCAGTTTATGGATATTTTAAATTGATTCCAAACCAGTTTATGCTCAATTTTATTCCATTTCAAATTGATTCCATTCATATCTACTTTCATTACATTCATATCTATTTAATTAAGCTCTGAATCATTCCATGCTATTTACTTATGAACTATCCCGTAAACTCATTCGGGCCAAGCTTCCATCCAATTAATCAACTTAAGTTAATTTGTTTGTTTTCAATCATTTCATCCATATTACTCACGTTTATTTTCTTTGCAAACAAATTCCAATTTTATTTAGACTGAATCTTATTCAATTTATTTATCATCGAATTGATTCACATTTCCAGTTGCATGGCATATCTCAATTTTCACTATATTAGAGAATCATTTAATAAAATTAATATTAAGGTTTATTATAACCTTTGTACAACACATATATTTATTTCCACCTCAACTTGATTTCATACTCGAAATTTAAAAAGAAATATCCCGAAGCCACATTCAATTTCTAATTTAATCCACAACCCACTTTTCTTAACCAAGTTAAGCTTCTATTTTATTCAATTTACTAATTTATTTATCTAATTGGTTCACTTCCCATTTATAATTCAACATTTGAGTTTTTTCCAAAAATCACTTCATTTATTTTACTTGAGTTCAAATTCATTTTATAATTTAAGTTTGGATTTTATTTCTTCACTTTAAAATATCACACCATTTTATTTTGGTTGTTCTATTCCATATAATTTTCCAGTTTAATGTGTTACACAACTTACATTTCACATTTCCATCAATTTTATACTCAAATATGCTTACATTTTATTTTTAACTCAAGATTTACATCACTTCGTAGCTTAAATATATATTTATTCCAATCAATTTAATTTTTTTATAACTTATAGTTATTTCGTCACTTTACAATCCAAGTTTATATATTCCATTCAATTTTCATTTAACTTGCATAAGTTAAATTTAATTTCACACAATTCATTTGAATTTAATCAAGTAAGAATTTCATTCTAACTTCAAAATTTTCCATGCTTCCTTACTTATTTTTATTTGTTCCATTCACTTATTCATTTTCAATTCAATTCATTTAATTAGTTCACTTCACCAATTTATTCCATTTAACTTTGCTTGAGTTAACTCACCATTTCATTAATTTATTCCATTAAATTCATTTAAATCACCATCGATTAAATTTTCAAAACTTAATTCATTCAACTTAACTTAAGTTGAATTCAATCTAATTTATATTTTAATCTCAATCGATATGGTTTCCAATCTAATCTTATTTAACTTAGGTCAAGTTAAATTTTATTCATTTTAACTTACTCAAGTTAAAATTTATTTCCAAAATTCAATTTCCATATTTTTCTTTAAAATCATTCACCATTTGTAAGTTCATAACTTATTTTTTCTAATATTTCTAAAACATTTAATAAGGATTTCAAAAAATTTAAAGGCCCGGTATTTATTTCAAATCACTCTGAAATCAAATATATACATATATTCTCTTTTTGGTTTAACAAACCACTTCCTTTGAATTTCAAAATAAACTTGATTTTATCCAAAATAATTCCTTTTGGAATTTCTAACAAAACTTGTTTGCTCAACAAATCTGAAATATCAATTATGGTAGCAATCCATCACTCACCAACACAAAAATAAACACCAATGACGTCGCAATCACCAGCAGAATTATTTTCTAGCAACTGTAGTGAGTTCAGTGCTATCTCACTTCCAAATTCCATTTAAAACAATTTAATTCAAAAATATTCGAAATAAGATTATCCAGGCGAGTCGAAGGCGACTTCATTTGAGTTTGTTTTCTCGACTGAGGAGATTTACCCACCATCATCCAGAATGTTAGGCGCTGACCATCGCTGCCTTGCCCAAATCCCTAGCGCTCGCTTCAACATCGCTTTCCCTAGCATCGGCCCCTGCCCTCGAAGATCGCGACATCGAGTTTAGGCCCTAATCACCTATCGTCCTCCTCGAACTCGCGCTCACCACCACCCAAACCTTATCGCCTCAACCGTTCGACCCACCCATGCGATGCGCCCCAACGTCGATCACGATTTCTATTTTGGCATTCGCCGTCCTCTTTTATTTAGTTTTTCTCTCGGTCCATTTCATTCAAATAGATTTGAGTTTCCCTCTTTTCTTTTTTTCGTTTGAACGATATTGATGAAGGAAAGAAACAGGATCGCGATTTAAACGAAAGGAATGGCGGCTCATTTCAAAAGATTAAGGTAGCTGAGGTGAAATCTTATGGTGGCTTTGAAATGAAATAAATTGAACTTGATTTGAAATTTAAAATTTTATTTCTAAAATATCTCGCTTAGCCTATTTTAAAATCCCGAATCCCTATTGCGGCGTGCCGCCCGGCGTTTATAATGTTATACCGCTATTTCAAACCCAATGGAATAAGTCTCAAGCCCCAGTTCGATCGTACGTGGAAGATAGCTTTTTAAATCAACTATTTAGTTTAATTTCGATTAAATCATTTCTAGTCGTTTATATTCCGTACGACCAAATGCTATGAAATTTTAAATGCAATAAAAATACACTATTATGGATCCAATGGAACTCGTTTCGTCAAATTCCGAGACTGTGCCCCCGGATCGCTATCTTAACGCGTCGATTAAATTGACGATTTTCAAAATTAGCAAAATAGCTTGAAATTTCAGCTTTGAAATCTTACCGAATTATAATTTTAAATCCAATATTTAAACCATTTAAATATTTCGAAATAGATAACGAAAAATCAGGGTCGTTACACGATTTTACAAAATTTCACTTTCCCTTGGTTTGCAAACTTTCCCATTTCTATGTACATTTCCTTATGCATTATTAATGCCTGAAGCTTTTAAAACAAAACATGACATTCATTTTTGTCCCTCCACCTTCATTTCTTTTTATTAAATAATATGCCACTTTATTTCTTTATCTGCACTTTGTCTCTCATGACACCTTATATTCATTTAGTTTAAATTGTTCTTTACCGAAGCTATACTCTCATCATCAAATTGCTCCGGTTCTTAAACCTTTCCTTCATTTTTTTTGTTGCCACCTCATTTCCTATGTTCAGATCTCCATTTCAAATCTTCCTTTCCCCGAAACATTTTAAGAGAGGCTTACAAATTCAAAAGCTCTCATTTTGCAAATTCAAAAGCTTTCTTTTATGAAACATGAGTTCATTTTTCCTACACGTCCTGCCCTCATCTTAGTTTGTTCTTCCTTCTTTGCGTAAAGCCTCGTCTTGAGAAAAACATGAGCATTAAACTTAGTTTGTTTTTATTAAATGTGCACCGATTATTATATTAATAGTATTTCTTATAACATGAATATCTTTTGCAAACAAACTAAGATTCACGCAAAAAAAAATTCGTTGGACTTGTAAAGACCTAGAAATTCGCCCAATTCAAACCAACAATAAATCACACAAGCGATAAGGCATGTGACAAGGAACACGAGGCAATGCCAGAGTAGGTTCTACCATTTTCACTCCCAGACTGGTGGTAACGCATAGCAGCTACTACCGCCCATCTTGAGACACACTCCCAATCAAAGGTGTCCACACCCAATCGAATCACAAAAGCAATAGATATGGTTTACTGATAGGGGGAGCGACCTCGCTTGGCCCGTTATCGCTCATGTTTTAGCCACATCAAGCTGACTCATAGGAGTCGGCGCTGCACTAAAACCTCATATAAAATCGTCGCCAAACCATCCTACTTGGTTTTGGAATCTCCACGATGTAACGACCCGCTATTTTGGACTATTCGCATCCGCACACGTCGGACTTGAATAATTCAAAATACCAAATTGTTAATTTAAAATTTGGCAAAACTTAGATATACAGTAAATAAATAATCACAGAATCACAGACACAGAGTAATAATATGTAGCGGAAGTAAAAGAGATAGTAGTTCATGAAGCTACTATATAAATACATAAGATACATCAGAGTTTACAACAGAAGAATAATACGGTACATCAGGTACAAATCAGAATACATCACTAGAATCATCGAATACTGAAAGCATAATAGATTGCTGGATCTTCAAGCAAAGCTCCAACTCGAAAGGTGAGTCTCGAATACTGGTACACTCAGTCTGACCCGAGCGTAAAGCAAAACACAAACACTCGAGTCAGGATTAACATTCTCATATCAATAAATCCAACACAAGTGAAATAACAATTTAAATACAAGTAACTCAAAGGATGTTGGAATCACCATCCTTTAAGGATCCGTTAAACTATCTACTATGTAGTAATATACGCTAAATAGATAATGTCTATCAGTGATATAAAATATCAAAATAGTGTTAAGGCGTTACCATTATCCCCCTTAACACATTTTATATAAATGTCATAGTCTATACAGCACTGTAAACTCTACCGTAAACTAGTGGGATATCAGGGAGTACTCCATAGGTATAACACAAAACAAATTCGTAGTGGTCGTGTATATAGGGATACAAGTATGACAAGGCACATGAGGCAATACCCAAGGTAGTGAAACTACCGTTTGCCTGATCCGGACTGGTGAGAACGCATCGCCACAACGATCGCAACACCGCGAAACAACACTCCTAAAATTCCGAGGGTGCACCAATAATTCACAAGTAATGATAGTAGTTACGAAGAAGTATGTTCGCTCGAGGTGGCTAACCCCATTTGGCCCGGCACGGCTCCTGATTTTAGTCATTTCCAATTTGACACAAGTGTCAAGGCTATCCATTATCGTTCTCTTTCTTCAGTCATCACGTACATCATTCCAACCACTTCATTCTGGATCATCACTCCGTGTATAGTTATTAAAGTGGTTTTCGGTCTAGATAGAGAGTATATCCATAACCGATTCCGGTTTCTTTAATAACTTTCGTAATTTTTACACCGATTGGTCGTTTAATAAATTTCAAAACCAAATCAAATCCAATTTCAATTAGAATTTAATAAATCAACATTTCGTTTGTCTTCCTAAATCAATTTCCAAAGTTTACGTTTCAAAACTTTCAAATTACCATTTCAAAATCTTATAATTCGATTTCAACTTATATTTAAACCATTCAAATATTGATTCAAGTTCGTATATAATGTTTTATTCCGAAATCAATTAAATGGTTTAATTTTCGCTCAAATCAATTTTAATTCATTTATCGATTTCATTCGTTAAGTTACTTTATCATTCAAAACAATTTTACTTAATTCCCAATTCATTAAATCAATTACTTACGTTCATCTTCATTTTATCAAAACTTCTAATTTAACTAAATTAGATTCGTCAAATCAAATTCTCAAAATTACAAGTCTTACATAATTTCATTAAATCACATTTTATTTCTTGCTAAAGAAATTCAATTTCACTTATTTACTTACTTAAATAATTTCCAAAACTTAATTAACAAAGAAACTCAATTTCAATTATTTATGAAGTTCCAATTCACTTATTCAAAAGTTCAATTTCTCTTATCAAAGAATTCATTTTTTATTCAATTATCAAATAATTCAATCTTATTCAATTATTAAATAATTTCAAACTTAATTATTAATAAATTCAAAACTTAATAATTTCAACTTAATTATAAATTCAAACTCAATTATTAAATCATTTCAAAACTTAATAATTTCAACTTAATTATCAAATCATTTCAACTTAATTATAAATTCAACTTAATAATTTCAAACTTAATTATAATTCCAAACTTAATTATAATTTCAAATTTAATTATTAAATAATTAAATTTCAAACAATGTCCTTTCAACAATTACTATGTTAATATTTGCTTCATATTTCAATCTTTACATTTTCCTATCAAAATTCAAATTCCAACTTTATTTCAAAACTTATTCTTTACTCGAATAAAAATCATTATTTTATTTTTAAATCAAATTATTGACCAATCGGATTTATTAAATTCTCTATCCTAAGTCAAGTTCATTTTGGGTATTTATCCTTTCAACCCCATTCCAATTCCAATTCAAAAATCAAACATAACAAAGGGAACTTGCAGTGTGAAAACTGGGATGGTGTCAAAGTAAATAAACAAGCAATAACAACAAACAAACACACTTCAATAATCAATTCAAATAATCCCGAAATAATCGTATTAATTCACATTGTTGTTTGTGCAAATTAATATAATTATTTTTAGAATCTACACTATCATTTCATGTAGATTAAAGATTATTACACGAATTATTCTATGCAATTCTACACTTTACATCAATTATTCAATTTCATATTACATCAACCTATACAATCATACATTCAACGGTTTAAGGGGTAATTAACCAATTCTACGTGTCAATTTTTATCTAACGTTTAAAGGTCGTATTACACAAATTTAACTAAGCAAATTCAACACATATGTCAATTCAAAATTTTAACTATCCTGCGTCAAATTCAATTTCATAATATTTATCACTTATTCATTACAATTTAGCATCCAATATAAACAACAATCAATCAATCAATTATCAACCAAACTGGATTTATTATTGCATTCACAACAGATAACGGTGTCAGATGTCAAAGGTGAACTGATACATAAATAACAGTGTAATAAATAACAGCAGTATATTTCAATTGTCGTTCCAATTGAAATCAAATTTAATAAATAAAAGAATATTAATCATGAGTGATTGCTCACCTTTCGAGGCTAGAGAGATGAATAGACAACGAAGTCGAGTCACGGATCGCAAGCACGACTTTCGAAATAAACTAGATTGGCGCGAATCGACAAGCAAAGCTGTTAAAGATGAATTGATGGAATAAATTCAGAAATGGGTCGATGAAGCTAAATGGTATGAGTGAACTTACATATAATTATATATATAATATCATATATTTTTTATATCCTAACCCATTTATATTAAACTTTCTAAACAACTTTCAAAAAACATATATTCAAAAAAATCTATATATATTATCATCATTAAAGTTATTAGTATATATCTTTGTAAAATAATATGTAACAATAGATATATATATATATATATACACCGACATATAACACTAACCAAATGATATAAGACATGTGCTCATAAACTTTTACTGTTATAACTTATATCATAAACTTTGATTAATAAAAACTATCATATAATAAAATACTCTTATAAGTATATCCCATCACTTCACACGAAAATATAAACAATATGATATATATAAACAAAATCATGCTTACAATTGCAAGGGACAGCCCCGAATTATGTACGCTGTTTAATATATTTTATGAACATCTTGTATATAAATAACTCTTTTATTTAACTTGTACAAACTTATAGGAGGCTTGGAAGTGAATATGCTTGAGCAGGCATATATGCATGAGTAGGCATGAATACATAGAAGTGCATGCTTGTGAATGTGAAGAGGGGTACTACATGTTGCATATGTTTGGGTCATGGCTTGCATGTATGAATGCAAATGTGTTTATATGCTTCTATGTTTGTTTGCAAAAGTGAAGCACTTTCACACTCATTTTGTACGCACTAAACATTGATTACACGTTAACAAAAGAAAAATAGAAACGTGAAATGTGAATACATGATCCCTGCTGTCATCATGCGTGAGTATGTGTTTAAGGGAAGAGGTGTTGTTCATTTGGAATGTTGGGAAAAGAAAGAATGTGCATGCCTCTTTATAAAATAGTGGAAAAAAAAAACACGTCTGCATTATAAAAGGTATCATGCAAACTAGTTTAAATTGATAACATTTTTTTCAAAACTTTAGATATTAATAACTTAAAATCTATAATGAATTCGAACATGCAACCAAAAGAAATTATGTAGAGGGAAATGAGACGAACAAATCGACTAGCTTTCGCCTGACCGATTGACCCGTGGTGATTAGAAATGACACCGTTAAGTCCGCGACCGTATGATGAACGGAAGCGTTAAGACTAAAACGGAAGGTACCGGCATGACCGTATTGCATAGTGCATTACGACGGTGGTCTCGGTTCACTCGTCGGAGGTGTGTAGAAGGGTGAACAAAATCAAAAAGTTTTAGAGTACAACGCTACGCAGTATTCGGTTCGCGTACAGACCGGAACAACGGAAATAAAAAAATACGATCGCGCACGACAACGTTACGCGATCGCAAAACAGTAATAAAATAAACGAACAACAATATTTTTTTTTTAAATTACATGAAATGGTTAGCTTCGTGATACAAAAATTGAGGGGATAAGTTGAAAAACAAAATATCACGTCAGTATATCAGAAAAATATCACTAACTAAAAGTTTAGAAAAGAACCTATGTGTACATATTATCCTATTGGGCTATAACAAAACAGTGAGTATGTTATTAAGTAAAAATACTTTGTGACAAAATTAGCTTAAGTTATCTTCTTTAACTAAATAGTGTAAAGAGTCGAATACATAGGAAGAGATACCTTTCATCTATGCATAGAAATAACAACTCGAAATAAAGTAATTAAACTGTTTCTAACGTACCTAAAAGACATAAGTGGGATGATTTCAGGGAATATTATTTATATGATATCAGCAATAAAATACATTTGAATTTTTAACAATTAACATTCCTGTATTGCTTTATGGTCCATAGATCTGGAAGTTTTGCGGTTGCATGAGTCAATAACCACGTGAAACTAAAAATGACCACAAATCACTGTTTAAGCATATATGCAGTCAAAAACTGAAGAAACTCAAACATATATGAAAATGAACGCAACTCACTATTTAGCATATATTCATTCAAAACTTGAAGGGTCAACATACATGAAATAAGCAGACCTCATTATCGGGGATGGCGGTGACCGGCGGCGGTTCTCGGTCGAGTAGCGGTGCGGGTCTCGGGTTTTGGCGGTGGAGCACTAGCCCGGGAAGAGAGGATCCAAGATGGTGGGTTTGTGGCTGTGTACATGGCAGATTTGGAGGGTAGGCTCGGCTACAGGCAGGGACGATGGGTGGTGGCGGAGGAGGTGAAAACACGGCTGTGCTCGGTGGTGGATGTGGTGGGGTCGGGCTGCAGATGCGCGGGAGGAAGAAGAGATGGCGGCTGCGTGAACACAGGTGGGAAAAGCATCAGGAAACGTGCATGAACAAAAGGAAGGCGGCAGGAGGAAGATCAAGTGAACAGGCAACTAACTTTCATTTTTTTTTTGTCTTTAATTTGCAATGAACGATATTGTGTGAAGTGGTTGAGAAAAATACAGGAAATGATCGAACCTTTTCATTTCTAAGTATGATGAAGATGCTGCCTCGAAACCATATAAGTTATTATGTAATTTCAAGTACAGTAACCGGTAACCAAAGCAATGAACCATCAGTTATAAATTTAACCTTGGGTAGAGCAAAAGTCAAATTATCGAATTATGGTAATAAATAGAGTAGATGGCTGTTTGTTTCACAGTAATCAATGGAATGGTTATAAAGAACCCAAAACCTCGGACGAATACCGATATGGTTGACCGTTACGCAAAGTGCAGCGTACACCGGACTCCATATCGTAGAGATCAGCACGATGAGACGCTCTAAACGGTATATGGATATCAGTGGTTCGATTGGATTATAAAATTTCAAATTTTTATACTAGCGGAAAATGCATGAAAAATGTAGGAAAATAAGATCGACGAAACTAAAGATGTCCGAATTTGGAAAAACGAAAAATAGCGTTTGCTCAGAAGATTGTTTAAAAATTTTCTATTTAAAAATATTTAGGTTCCAAAAACGTTTTATTTTCATTACTTTTTAACTGATTAAATTAAAGTGAATTTGCGCACGAAATAAACTTTCATGTTTTCGGACGAAAATTTACCAGTTGCTATGTTTAATTAGACGCATTTCAAATGTAAAAATTATATTTCAAAATTTTATCGTTTAAAACTTTACAAAATATTCAGTTAAATACGTTACTAAAACCGGTTAAATCTGCGGGTTGTTACACACGACGTACATAGTTGTTAAATTGATTTTCGGTATTGGTAGAGAGTATGACAATATCCAATCCCGGTCTCTTTAACAACCAAACGCTTATTTCACACCTTGGACATTTTAAAATCACTTTATAAATTTATAAATAAAATCTCAAATCATCAGCTAAAATCAAAAGTAAATAATCAATTTTAATTTTATTTGAATTTGAAAATTTTATTTTAATCATCTTTAAATCAAATCAAGTTATAAAACATACTTTGAAATTATTAACTAATTTAAATTACAAATCAATTTTTATCTACCTTTCCACTTTTAATTGATTAGTTATAAAGTCTATTTTAAATATTAATGTAAATTATTAAATAATTTTTTTAAAATATAATATATATTAATTAAAAATAAATTTTATAAAATTAAATTAAATTAAACCTTTTAATTAAATCTATTTTAAATCTTATTTTATATTTTTAAGATAATAAAATGATGAGTAAAATTTTATAATTAACAGTTTAAACTAAACTTATAATTTTAAAATTTCCAAAACATATGATTTTAAAATTCTAAATTTTCATATATAAAAATAAAATATTTATAATAATTTGAATTACGAGTTCATATTATTTGAACCTGTAATCATAAGATTTCCAAATCACTGAAAATCGCTTGGGTTTATCATTTCAACCCATAATGATTTCCTCTATTCTATAAGATTGTTCGGGTATGTATCATTTCAACCTATAGGGATTTCTACGCTATCGGGAAGCAGAGTGATAACAATAAAACATCATAACACATATTTCAGGCATATACAATCATTAACAAATTCAAATATAATATTTAACATGTCCTGGGTCAAATTTTCACAAGTCAACACATTGAAATGTCGACTTATCATATTTAATAGTTAATTTACTAATAATTCCAATTTAACAGTATTTTTTAATTTCGTATGAAATTAATTAACTAATCACAAGAACATTATGAAAGGAAGTGTGGATTAAGGATCTTAAGGCTAATTTAACACTAGAGGGGAGGTAAATAGCGTTTAAAGGATTCTAAAACTTATATGGACTAATTTAAAAATTATGATATAAACCAATGCAGAACTTAATCACAGATTTATCACAGACTCAAACACAGATGCAGAAAGTAAATAAAAAGCAGTAAAGGGAAAGAACACATCGATTTTATACTGGTTCGGAGTTATCCAACATCTAGTTCTGTACCAAGGCAAACACCTCATACAGATTTCGTAACGTCCCGATTTCTCGATGCCCGAAAGTCGACATCGATACGTCCACTGTATCAAATGTCACACAGTCGAATGCCCAAAAACCGAATCGTTGGGGTTTAAAGAAGAAGAGGTAGAAGAAGAAGGAAAGAAAACAACAAAAGAATCTCACATATCGCAGCGGAATAAATATAATAGATAAATAAATATCTTTAAAACAGAATCACTATATCAGTTATTACATTACATCACATTACACTATCAGAGTGTACAACAACAAACAGCGGAAAGAAATATTACATATATAAGTGATATGCTTCGCCATCCAGCTTGCTCCTGATTTCCATAGCAGCTTCTTGACTTCGCTCCCGAATAACTGCAACCTGACTCTAGGCTGCTCGTATGGAAAATTATGGGCACGCAGAGTTTGGAAAGGGAACAATAAACTCCAGGTCAGTCATGAGACTGGTGTGAGATCTTAAAAACATTTATTTTCACAAAGAAAATAAAAAAAAGAAATTTGCTACGCTTTTGGAAAATGGAACTACCATAAGGCCTCCCGGCACAATGCAATCGCACAGTTATGGGAGATTTCTCCTTATGATAGTCAAATATGCTTGATACACAAAATTCTTTGATATTATTATTATTAGTGCAGAGTGCAGAAAATATTTCGAAAGTATAATATTAATCTTAGCCAGCATAGGTACCATTATATTATGCCTGCTATAGCTACCTCCTGCGGAGGCAGGTTATACAATTGCAATCGTAAATGGCTCGTATTGTTTCTTTGGATTTCCAACAAATGGTCAGGCTAAGGAACTTCCTACAGCCACATGGGTGCGCCTCTGGCGGGACGTCCCGAGAACTTAATCAGCTCTCTGCCAACACAAGGCCGGGTTACCTCTGTAACTAGGTAACTACTACACGAGTATGCCATCCCCCGGTCCTTTGGGACCTTTATCCGAGGATCCTCTACACCAACAACCACAAAGAAAAGTATTTGCAGTAACTACAAAGGTTAAATATCAGGGCTCCATACCTGACACCTTCCTTTTCCAGAAGGAAATGACATACCCTAAAGGGCGCGACCCTCATAACCTTACTTCATCTTTCCTATTTCGATCATTTTCGAGGTGTGAGGTCCGATGAGGTCTCGTCCACAAAGCTACACTTTTCACAAAGTCATGCTTCGATCAACAAATGATCAGCAGCACTTCGTGTGCCACATTACCAAATTAGGAATATATCACTAGTAACCATCAACTACATATCCTCCGAGCTTGTACGTCTCAGAGAAGGGTGTTAAGCTAAGAGAATAAATTCTCCGCCACCAACAGAAATGTATTCGATAGAAACCAGCTTTACATCTCAAATTGTAACGCCAGCCACACATCCATACAAGTCCGTTCCGAGATCGAACAGAACCGAAGGCACTTCAAAGAAGCCCTTGCAAATCCGGATATTCACTAATCATGTCCGGAATCCCCAACATAAAGGGTGATAGAATCTCTATACCGGAGCAACCCTGTAATGACCCGCCTTTCATTCCATAGAAAGACGCATCATTAAGAAGAAAGAAAGGTAGAAAAGAGAAAAGAAAGAAAAGAAAGAAACAAATAACATCAGAATCTCACAGCGGAACGAATAAATTATATTATATCACATAAAACATTACATAGTATCATATACATCAGAGTTGTACAGCTAACACAACACAAACTAGACAGTTATAAACATCTGTCTAGCAATTACAATTCTAGTACATC
The DNA here is from genome assembly GCA_030765085.1 of Allium cepa. Taxonomy (NCBI): domain Eukaryota; kingdom Viridiplantae; phylum Streptophyta; class Magnoliopsida; order Asparagales; family Amaryllidaceae; genus Allium; species Allium cepa. Next base: position 875,799,121 of record CM060932.1, on the reverse strand, counting down.
AGAGAAACAGATACAATTCAAACACAGCGGAACCCTATATATATCTACACGCTGAAGCCTCCTGCTCCATATCTCCTCCAAAACTCGTCAAAGAAATCCTGAATCACTTGACTACTCATACATAATATGAGTACCTAAGAGTTTAATAAAACAGAAAATAAACACTCGGGTCAGACATGGGTCTGGTGTGAGTAAACGGGTTTAAAATTGCTTAACTTTAGAAAATTCTTTGAAAATAAAAGGTATCACGTAAGACTTCCCACACATAAACATGGAAAAGTTTTTACCTTACGCTAACCAAAACATTTGACAGGAAATCCAGTGATATTATAATAGTGTCTAGGGTTGTCAAAATAATATACAGAAATAGCTGGAATGCTTACATCTCACTTTCCAACATAGTCGGGCACAATCAAAACCGTGCAGGCACTTATTGGATTTTGGATTCCATCAATGGAAGGGATACTGGGGTACCCCCCGTCACAGTACGCGGCCTAGATCACCGTACCGAGGAGTACGCACGCTCCTCTACAACACAAGAGCGAAACCATCCCTTACTGGACAATCCCGAACAAGACTACCCCGCAGATTGGCCATCGCCAACTGCCACATAACCGAAATAAAAAGGGACCTCTAGACCGGGGTAAATCTCATCCTACTTAGGCATGACCCACTTAGCCTTGCTGCACCTACCCTATTTTATCCATTCCCGGTTGACGAGGCTTGAGGCTACGATTACCTTTATAGGACACATCAATCTTAGAATGCTCATCGTCCACCTGACGATGTTCCGAAAACATTCAATCCATACAAGTTCGTTCCGGGTTTGAATGAAACCGAAGGCATTATCTCATTACACTCATTTTGGAATCACCCTCAGAGTTAACGACGATAACCCTTGCACTCTGAATCACCATCTCGAACCTGAAAGTACTATTTCCGTCAAACTCATCACGGAATCACCCTCAGAGTTATACTGACGAATAGTTCTTACACCTCGAGTCTTCACTCTTCAATTGAGATTGATGACCTAACGTTTAATTTGGATCGATGTGGTTTTCGGAATTCCAAATTTGGAAATCCCATCCCGGTCTCATCGAAATCCAAACACCATCTTAATGTCCAAGTGAATTTAGTTTGAACAATTAATTCAATTCATCATTATCTATTTACGCACAGATAGATAATTCACATATCACAATAGATAATTACATTTATCATAAATAGATAATCTGTATCATAATCACAAACAGATTATCATCACAACCAGATAATCCATATTATCATACTTTAACTAAGCATCCATATCATATAGATACTACTCATCTCATTACTGAGATCACAACCATCCAATGAAATATCAATATCATTCATAAGCAATGATTTATTAACCATCATCTATGATTAATTTAAAATGAATTAAATTAATTACTACTATCTCTAATTAATTTAAAATAAATAAAATTAATTACCACATATATAAATCCTGCTTAATATCCATAAATTAATTAACCTAGTTAATTAATCATTCTCTAAGTATTCAACTTGATTAAACACCTTTGATTAATCATCCTCTAATTACAATATGTAATTAGTCTTTAATTAATTTCACAAAATTAATTAACCTTAATCATAAGTAATTAATACTTAATTACTTCATTTATTAATTAACTATAATTAATTACATTTATCCTTAATTAATTACATTAATTAATCACTTTATTATTAATTATCCTTTAATTAAACAATTCTTAATTACATCATTAATTATATTAATTAATGATCTCTAATTTATATTTAAATCAGTTACTTTATATAAAATTAATTACATTTAGTAATTAATCTAAAATTTAAAATACAATTATTAATCACCCGTGATTAATATCAAATCAGTAATTAACTACCCTTAATTACTCATTAACAAATTAATTATTCCATAATTAATTATCTTTATTAATTAATCCCTTGATTAATTACAAAAGTAATTATCCAAATTACTTCATTATAAATCATCTCTCACTAATTACATTCCAGTAATTATCATTTATTACTTCTCTAAGTAATAATGCTCCATTAATTGTTTTAAGTAATTACTCTTGTTAAACCATCAAATGATTTACTTAAATCAATTAAACTAAACTAATTAACTTAAACAAATTACATTATCAAAATTAATTACAATAAGTAATTAATCCCTTAATTACTTTTATCAAGTAATTATACTTAACCAATTACAATTAATTATCTTCAATTAATTAATCAAATTAATTATCATAATTAATCACATTAATTAATTACCTAATTATCCTTAGATAATTATCTTTATTAATTAACAACATTTTCTTAACTACTTACTTAAGAAATTTATCTTAGATTAGTCATTAATCATCTCTATTTAAAAATTAATCTAAACCATTATTTAAAATTAAATAAATAAGTAAATTCCTTAATTAAATTCTTTTATTATCTTAATTATTCTAAGATAATTCATTTACTTATTTAATGACTTCATTAACATTCAAGTGAATTTAAAACATTACATTTCTAAATTTAAATTCAAATTTCATTTTAAAATTTAAGATTTAAAATGTTTAACTATTTAAACATTTGTCCAAATTTAAATAAATTTATAAACCTTGAAATAAAAATAAATGTTAAAGAACATTCATTACTTAAATATATAAGAAAAGTTTAAAACAAAATTACTTAATTTATTTAAAAGAGAACAGGCTTAAAAATAAATTGATTATTTAACTTTTAAGTTAAACCCATCATAAACATTATTCAATTATTTAAAGTAAATAATTTTATCAAGTTTTAACCATTTATTTGAAATCAAATTCATTTTTAAATTCTACTTTAAAATACTTGAAACTTGATCAACCTTTAAAATTTACAAACTGATCTAAATTAAAATTCTGGGTTCATAGTCAATATGAAAACCATATTGAAACTTGATTTTTAAACTTAATTTAAATCTTTCTTAAATTTAAATATTTTCATTTTTGAAACTTATGATTTAAAAGTTCATTGAGTTCAAATTTAAACTTTGTATTTTAAAACCCTAGTTTAAATCCCTGCCTTAAATTTGAATTCCATTCAAATTTTTAAAAACCGCACGCTGTCAGGTTTATAAACCTGAAACAACACCTACCCGACACCCCTCAAAATCACTTCGAGATAACAACCTAAATGCTTCGAGTCAACTGCTTGTTATACCCGAGTAAAACTCGAGACATAACACTGCACCATCCCCAAAATAGTTCATCAGAACAAATATGCACGGTGCATATGCACCGGCGCTCAGGCCATCTCCAGCCACCCTAGTCAACCCCACCACGTCATCGATTATCCTCTGACATGATCACGACCTTCAACTATCCCACTGCACCTCGAAATCATAATCAAGATAACCAAGCCAAACCTGGAAACTCCACTGCATTCCAAAAATCCATACCTGTCAACACTGTGCTACTTCTCCTCCGATCATCTGACACACAGCGACTCCGGCCAACTCTCCATCTACATCCCCTCTGCAAATTCCCAAAACCCTACCTCACTTGAAGCATCATAGAAAACAAGAAGCTACCAAAACTTTGACCATCAGCAACTAGGGCTAGAAACCTGTAATGGCCAACCACGGTCGCCAACCACCTCTGACCATCTACCTCCCAATTTTCCCCCACTCTCCAATCAATCCTCCACCTCCACGAAGAACCACATCATCCCAATACCATTAGACAATCAGATAAACCCAAAATTCCCAATTCTGTTAAATACAGAAATGCTCACATAATAGTAAATTTAAAAATGTGATTTTCGTTTTAAAATTGATGATTTCCTACATGCATTTAGGTTATGAACTTGATTTAATGATTTAAGAAGTTTGATACTGGGCTTAATTTCAATAATAACTGATATTATTGTTTTTCAGAGGCAACAGTTCTTAATAAAATGAAAATTTGATTTATAACCATAATTTCATACTAAACAAACATCATTTTGTTTATACATCAATTTCTAACAGAGATCAAATCCAGAGGTAAAGGTTTTTCTATTTAAAATCTTAGTTTTAAAATAAAAAAGGTATGCAGATAGATTCCTGGCATCAGCAACACATATATACATATTTATATATGTATACACAAAATTTCATTACAATACAATCACATAAACATGCTCATTTCCACATGCAACATATAATTTAAAGAAACTTTTAAATTGTGAAGTTATCCACCAAAAATGAAGGCACTATAGATCAAATCATAGCAGGTTTTGGTTTTTTTTTAAACAGTTTGCATTAGAATCTTTAGTGCTGTAAATTTACTTTAGCTTTGAATTTTAAAAGAAAACTGTTTTTAACAAAGAAATTTACTCACTTATTAATTGAAGAGGCAGATGACAAATCCAGATGCAACTCATTCTTCCTGGAACCTAAATTTGAGTCTGCTTGCTGTAGTTGATTGCTAGTTGAAATCTGGGTTTGCATTTGCTGTTGAAGTGATCTTAAAACTGCATTTTGACCTCATCTTGATTTGCTTAGAGTTGGAGTTGAATTGAACTTCAATAGATTACAGATTTGAAGATTGAACAGATTTGCTAGAGTTTGAAGTTGAACTTCAAATTGATTTTGTAACTTGCAGATTTTTAAACAAAATTGTATTTGCAGAGTCCTAACAGATTTGTGTTTGGTTTCCAGAATTTTGATTGTATTTGGTTTTGCATTTCTACTTATAATCTGATTTTCAGATTTTTCTTTTGAAGAAAAATGTTTTGAACAATAATGCATTGTTAAATTTTCTTATCTAAAATAATAAATTTCAAAAATAAACAAATAATGCCACTTGTTACTTAATGAGGTAGATTAATTTACAAGTGTCTTCTCTATGGTATGAATGCTTAACACATGTACAATTTAATATAAAAAGAATTTTTTTAATTTATGAATGTTTTTAAATTTATTATAAAACAATTTCTTATTTAATTTAACATGTTTTTATATGTTTATTTCATTTAGCCTTTAAATGTATACATATAAATTTTGTTTTACACAATTACATATCTTAATGTTCATTTGAATAATTTAAAATAATATTTTTAAAACTAAATTTTCAAAAGAGAAAACTTAAAAAGAAAAAGAATGTTGAATACAATTTTATTCCAAAGTTTTCAAACTAAAATATTATACTAAGTTTATTTTAAAACAATTTCTAAAAGAAAACAAAATAAACTTTTATTATAAAATATAATTTTTAAACAAAATAAATATTTACTTTAATTTCTTCTGAAAATATAAGATAGATTTTTAAATCAAACTTTTGAAAAGTTTTCAATACTAATTTCAATCAATTTAACCAATTTTACAAGTTATAAATCTATATATATAATAAATTTTGAAAATATTCTTATTTAATTTAAACTTAAATTAAAATCAAATTCTCTATTTACAATGTATACACATATATACATTATAAATAAAATATTCTTTAAATAAGCTCAGAAAGATAATTTTATCATTTAAATATTTTTAACTTTTGAAAAGAATAAAATTCTCAAATAAAATTATTATTATCATTATTATAAATTTTGAAAAGAATATCATTTGTCAAACAAAATAATTATTAGTTTTCAAAAGATAAATTTTGTTTGAATTAGATTATTAAATCAACATTTCACATTTTAAAATAAGTATTAATGAAAATTATTAAATAAATATTGCCCAAATTTCCGGGACATCACAAACCCGATACAGAGACATTCGACATGTAATCCTTTCGTTTTCGGAAAATACCTGGTCTTCAACATCGTCTTTAAATGTAACCACATTTCGTCATATCGTTATTCGCAATGGGTTTTATGACACAAGGTCCTCTCCCGGCTAATCCGAATAACGAGCGCTTATTTTTAAAATAAGTGTTCATTCAGATTTCAAACAAATCACAACAATTTCCACTTCGATCTTTTAAATAAAAGATCTATCACAAATCACAAAGGTTCGATGTGGTTTTCGGATATCCACTTGGAATCCGACCCCGGTCGCATCGAAATTCATATGCCATTTAAAAAGGCCAATATTGATAGTCGGTTATTTAACTATCAATAAATATTCACAATAAACACCAAGATTTAAATAATTTTCCGAATTATTTATTTGAAAAATATCTTTGCAAGATATATTTCACACTTCAACCATTTGAAAACAAATTTCAAATTACTTTTCAATCGCGGAATAAGATTCCCGATATTATTTATTTCCACTGAAAGTCTACTGAGTTAAAATACTTCAAAATAATTTAAATTACTTATCCAAACATATATACTTGGAAATATTTAAAATAAAACTATTTTAAAACATTTACTTAAATATTAGTTATGAAAATATTATATAAAAATCTCGTATAAAAATTCAAGGCCAAACTAATTTTTTTTTTAAAATTAGTAGATAGAATATAACTATTTAAATATCCAATCTCTAAATCAAATATCAATTTATTCTTTTAAAAGAAAACCCTTCTATAAGTAATTAAATAAATCCATACTTTAGAGGTTTTAAACAATCCCAAAACATATAATTTCTCCAACAATATTCTTCCAAATCATTTTCTAGAACTTTTAATTTATACTTCAAAAGCTTTTTTAAAATATACTCGGCTTTCCAGGAAAGAATTCTCTTTCCATTTATATCAATTAATGAATCTTCTCGATTTATTTTAATTTACATACCAAATCTTTAAATTCCTTTATAAATTTCCATTGTGAATTTAAACTTCTAAATATCCATTGATATACGATTTTCAAATCGATTTCTAAATATTCGTTCCCAGTACCGAATTAAATTCTGAATTGATTTCCAAATTTATTTACAATTACCGAATCAATTTTCAAAATTTATTTCTAAATTTATTTCAACACCAAATATTATCCTTTGAAATAAATTCCTCCTTTTAAATTTATTCAATTTTCTAAAACTAATTTACTATAAATTTCCACTAAATTTCAAAAATCCAATTTTATTTATTCCTGATACCTACGATATTAGAAATATATTCGGCTAAATTATAGCCTTCAAAGGTTTCAATTACAAATAATCACACACATATTATAAATAATCAACACACAAAATATGAAACAAATTCAACATTTGAGGAATCCAGTTGGATCCCTCCAACCTGTTTCCCTGCATCCACAGACGTTAGCACAATAATTAAATACCAATTCCACTTCGAGGCGGAATATCGCGGTATATGGGATTTATAAAATATCATCCGCTATTATGCGGCGCAATAGGGTCTCATCGGCTATATAATGCGGGAAATCAACAACTCCAATATATACTATATACTACTATATATATAATATCATCCAGTGAATAATTATTATTTATCAACCATCCAAGCACACAGTCATTCAATTTAAATTTTTAACTATTTAAAATCAAACTGGAAATTTCAAATTAAACTTGAGTGAGAAGATCTCGCCTTTGCTTTTCATGCAATCCGTTTTCAATTCCAACTTGGTTCCTTCACGATTGAAGACCTTGTATAACATTATGTGATTTTATTAATATTCGAACAAATCGAAAAAATTAATTTCCATTTGATAATTTTAACTAACTAATGATTTATTTTAAACTGATAATTTCCTTTTTAAAGAAAAAACTTTTTAGTAAATAAAATAAGTTTATTAAATTAATTAATTACCTTAATAAATTGTTTTTAACATAACCTAGTAAATTATATTTTATTTTTCTTCATTTTCAACTGCATATAAAAATAATCTATATAGTTTTTTTTAAAAACTAATTTTTATATAACTCCTATGTTTTGCAAAAGACATAATAATTTTTTGTTTTTTTAAACTTATATTTTTTCCAATCTGTACATATCCCTATTAAATCCAGTTAATTCGACAGAAAAAAAAATTCAAATACCTCGCCATCGATCTGAACCCCGACACTGCTTCCCCCAACCCTTGGCCAGCACTCACGACAAGCTTGCCACTGTGCCACCAAAATCCCTTCTCGAGCTTCCCCCCAGCATCGTGACTGACCGCAACACCACCTCCAACCGAAACCACTATGTGAACCAAATCAACAACTCCAATCCTCCTTCAAGAAATCGCCACGAACTCACCCTAAAATCGCCTCTCACAAAATCAAGCAATCGCGCCTGGAAGCCACGTGCTTGTGCTCGCCCCTGCTCAATCGCGGTTCGCTGCCTCGCCTTCGACCCTCACCTATTACATATCACTTCGAACTTGAGTGCCCCCCTTTCGTTCATTGATTTCAAATTTTAAATTAGGGATTCGGTAAACGTTTGGGGTTTTTCCATTTCGGACTGGGAGGCTCCACATTTCAAAACGAAATAAAGTTTGATTTAAATTTTTGGAGGGAGGTAATGAGTTATATCAATAACGAAATCGATTTGAGGAGAACGAGATTACTGAAATGTTCGGCCACTATCACTTGAACGATTTTTTTCAGTTATCTGGAAAGAAGATAAGCCCTAGCATTATAAATTGAGGAGTTGAGCCTTCGAGAGGAAGATAGGCTGACTAGGAGATAATGACGTTTGACTTTGAATATATATTATAATATTAAAAATATCTCGTATATGGCAAGATAAAATCCCAAATCCCTATCGAGGTGTGCTGCCAGGCGTTTATAAAGTTTTATCTACATTCCGAACACAATGGAATGTGTTTCGGAGGCTAATTCGATCATATACGTAAGTTACGGAAGTAAACGATCAATTTTAAATTAAATCGATTAAAATAGTTTCTATGCGTTTTGAGCTGTCAGGGTCAAACGACAACTCCGATTACTACGAAAATTCAAATTCGATAATAATACAATATTACAGATCCAATGGAACTGGTTTCGTCGAATTCCGAGACTGTGCCTCGGAAGGCTATTTTTAAATATCGATTTAAACAATAAAATTTCCAAACTGAACAAACTATTTCCAAATTCAATACTGAAGCTTCCATTATCTTCAGTATTATTAATAAAAAAATTCTAAGTCATCAAATTATTTTTTAACAGGCTCAAATTTGAAGATTTACAATTTTACGCAAATTTCTATAATTAAATTGGATAATTAAATTGCTAACTTCATAGTTAAGATTGAAATTCAAGCTTAAATTAGCAATTCAGATATTTGAAATTAATTAAATATTTGAATTTCAAACGTTGAAAATTCTGGGTCGTCACATCCTTCCCCCTTAAAAGAATTTCGTCCCGAAATTACTAGTTAGGAAGAATGATCCTCAACCCGTTTGATATTTTCCAAACCAAATAGTTTTATCAATTTATCACCCTAATTTTTTTATTAAAGATTCATTTCAACTAATTTCCAAAATCTTCACAATTTCCAAACAATATTGTTTACTTCCCAATTCTAATTTATATTTAAATTCAAATTTCAAACTTTCAAAATTTTCTCAAAATTTTTTCTAACTCCCTAAATTTTCGTAAAATTTCGCCAGCGTCTCCTTTGCGTGGCTAGCTCGGTACGATTACAAAATGGCATCACAGGCCCTCAGATTCCAAAAGAAAACAAAAAGCCAAGTGGGATAAGAAAATCACCAAATTTCATACTGAAGTTGAAATACACACCTTTTTTCGAGCAATTCAAATTTTATCTTTGAAATCAAAATCCCAATTCCAATTCCTTTAATACACATGTATATCCTGCTAACTATACTATCCAATTACAACATTCAAATATCATTTTTGCACATTTCTTTACAGAAGTTTCATATCTACTTCTTTTCAAATTAGTTTTCCCATCACCACATGAATTCAGTTTATCTTTAACTCTGAATATTGAATTTTATCTTTCAAATGTACTGATTCATATTATTGTTTTAAATTAGTTTCATTCACTAATTTACTTCAATTTCCAATTTGAAATCGTTTGTCGCTAACAAAAAAATTTTCAAAAATTTTCTAACTACCAAAATTTTGGCAGAGTCTCCTTTGTACGGAGGAGCTTTTGCAATTTGACAAAAGATATAAATATATATACATCGACCCACTGAAATGACCCTCAAAATTTTTACCTCAATTTTTCAATGATTTTTTTTTTATATGTACATGCACATACCCATTTAATGTATATGGATCTGAATGTCCACATATATTTCATGTGCACTTTTAAGTTTGATTTAAATTTCCTTTGAATTATCAAAGTCATCTTCTTTCAAACAAATCAACCAGGATTCGTAGTTCATTACCAATATAAATATATCAGTTTATTCCTAAAAATATACACATACATATGAAGATGTATATGTTCCTCTTGTTTAAAATCAGAGTATGTATTTGTTAAACAAGAGCATGCTGTTTGGTTTGGATTTGAATAAATCTACCTACAGATAATTACCATGTTCTTTTGAATATTTGTATTATATTAATAAATTCTGTGCATATTTAATTCATATGAATTTGGTCATTCCAATTTATTAATATTAATTTATTTTTATCAGTTAAATCTCTAGATACTTGAGATTCACAGGTCATAGTTCAAATATGTTTGTATTTGACTAAGGCCAGAAAATGATATATTCACTTATCATTTTCCACTTATGTATTTTCTTTGAACCATTCTTGTTTTGACTCAATCTATATGACTTGTTTGTTTAATCTTAGTCTAAATGTCACACTATAGATTTTTCATTTACATATAGATCTGTTATCACAAGAATATAACTTCATAATATGTGAAGTGTTCCTAGGTTTTGCTTGTTCAAAACTAGTTCTCATAGCATATCTTTCATGGCCTTTAAAGTTGATTGTGGTGAAACAATTGCTAAATAAACTAAACTTTTTAAAAATGCATTTTTACAGACAAAACACCCTCAAACATGATCTACCAAAACTTCATTCTTTTGAAGCTGGTTAACTCATGTATCTTGTGTCTGCTTGACACTTGTTCAAAGCAATTGAGACACCATTCATTACATTTTATCTAAAGCTTCACAAAACATTCACTTTTCTCAAAACAATTCAGAAATGAACATAAACTTATTTGCAAAGCATTTCAGTAAAAAGAACTTAAATCCTTGTAAGTTACTTCTTCTTAAATCCTTATCTTATCCTAAAACTCAGTGCTTTGCTATGTCTCAAGATTGACTAATACATAATATAAGTTATGTAAAACAGTTGCTCATGTACACATTTCTTTTCCAGGCTTCCATATCTAATACTTAAGCATGTTCTTCTTGTTATTAACTCAGATATTTATTTTAGTTTTCAAACCTTAATGCATAGCAATATTCAACAGAAAACAACTAGTTCAACTTATCATAATAAAATTCATTATATAGCATCAGGTTCAAACACAACTATCTCATGAATACATGTAAAATAAATCATTTTAAGCTCTTATTAAAGATTAGCAGGCATGTTCATTCAATTCTTTTCCATTAGCCACAACTTCACTTTCTACTAAAGCTTGGTACTCCCTGCAAGAACATTAGAGGCTGCCTCATTTTAAAATGAGACACCCCCATATGCCATGAGCAAATAAGGGTCAGACCTATGATCTGATATGAGCATCATCAATATATTCATAATATTAAGCAACAGAGAATGTAAGTGCACTAACTTATTATTTAAGCAAGTTTCTGCAATCCATTACTTTAGCCTGGTATAAATAAATTTATTTAGGTATGATATATTCATCTATCATTCTTACACATGCATACATAATCTTGCAAACATGATTACCTATCTGTAACATTTGCATTCACAGGAACAATCATGGTTTCATACCAACCAACCTAAGAAATATTCATATTCCTATTTCCTTATTTACAGGTTGTATAATTCAATTTAAATTCCTGCCTCATCTGCTATCAAGGAGTCACAGGGACACATTGCAATGAACTAATTCACATCATTGCACAAAGATCTCAGGGCTTAAACAAACCATGTGTCAACTTGCGTACATCAAATATAGCAAGCACTCCAGCAGCCTTCTTGGCCTCCCCTTCCCTAGTTTATTTATTAGTGCATTTATTTAAATCCTACCATCAATTGTGCTAAGTGAACATGTTACTGCAAACATGAAAACATCCATAATCTTCCTAGCATAATTTTTCCTCAGAAATGGGCAGACAGTCATTTCCTAAAATGTGGTCATTATGTCCTGATCTCAGTAAAATTATATAAGAATATTTTCAACTATAATAAGAGGCCTGGCATGACATGTTATATTAGGATGCAAGCCTCTATGATTGAATCAGATTCATGATCTGGCTCCATCATAGTTCTAGCTTGTGAGTTTATACATATTTTTTCTTTGATTAAGGGCTCAGCACCTAGAAAATTTCTATTGCACCCTTAATTAATTTCCTTTTAAGCCTCAGCACTTATACAAAGTATAATGCAGCTCACACATTTTCCCTTGATAAAATTTTCATGCCATAGATCTTTAACAGTTGAGAGTATTCTCTAGATAATTTTAAGATTCAGGTTCTTAGAATTTCTGAGAAAACTAAAATAGTAAGTTGCACATACAAAGGCAAACATCTCAACAAATCAGCTATCACCCAGAAACATCCATGGTAAAATTATATCAGATCCAAAAACATCCAATAGCATTGATAAAATCATATTCCCAAAACCAGAAACATGTAAAGAACAATACAAAAATTTGGCTGCCTCATCTCAGGTCTTAATGCCATAAATATAGTGAGATAACTCACCTAAATATTGTCTCCTTTTGATCCAGAAAACCCTTGTGTGTGTTTTCTCCTCCCTTCCTATATTTTTCTTTCTTTCTTATTTTTGTGTAACTCGGGGTAAAGATAACTTTACTGGCCAAAACTGCCTATTTATATCAGTGTTTCCCACTAGGGTTTTGTTGAAACAAAATTCCATTTCTATCCTAGTTTGCATCTTGCATTTTTCACATTTTCATCCCGGCCATATTAGTTAGTAAAAGGGTGGTATTTTTCTTTCCTCTACTTTTGCAGAAAATGGCCACTCACCTAATCATGTTAAAAGTGTGACTACCATATTTTATATTTTAATTATTTCTGAAAATCCCCTTTGCTATTTTTGCCTACACAAGCATATTGACTTGTATTACATTTCATGTCATTTTGATGTTTCTTTCCTACTTCTTTGCTTTAACACTTTCTGCTTACAGAAAATGTACATGTACATAGGGGTATATATATTTGATCTTTCTTTGCCTTACAGGAAATATACACACATATATACTTTTTCTAATTTATAATGAGTTAGATTTGGTAAAAGAAAATCCTATGCTTTAAGCAAGGATTACTTCTTGCTCAATAAAATCTTTCTGCCTCTTCATTACTTTATTTATTATTATTATTATTATTCAAAATTATACATTGTGATCTGAGGACAAAATGATTCACATCTCAAAACTACATTTGAAATGTTTTATTTTCCCTATATTATTATTTTCCACAAATTCTTGGATTTTCCCTTGTGCTATTTCCAGTGTGCATGTGTACACATCTCCTTGCACGTTTTTTTTTAATTTCAAGAATTCCATCATATTTAAATCCAATTATTTCAAGATTAAATTATTTTATTACTATAATTCATCACAAGATCTTGGGGTATTACATTCACCCTTCCTTTTTAGGAATTGTGTCCTCACAATTTTCCTAGTACTTATAATAAGCATTATCTTATTTTCTGAATATCTAACAGACATGTGCATAAGCAAGCAATTTCAACCACAGCAATCATTCATACCAAATTAAAAATTACCTTTTTATTTGCAAAAAGCTTAGGATAATCCCTCCTAATCTTGTCTTCTAACTCCCATGTACAATCATTAGGATCAAGACTCCACTGTACCTTCACAAGTTTCAGTGATTTATTCCTCAATTTCTTCACAGCCTTTACCAAAATTCCCACTGGATCCTTTTCATAAACCAAATTAGGATTTATTTGCACTTGGGTTGGGGTCTCAAGAATTTCTTCCTTACCATGGACCCACCTTCTCAATTGTGATACATGAAAAACATTATGTATTCCTTGCATGTTTTTTTGGTAATTCCAACTTATATGCCAAGGAACCAATTCTTTCCAGAATTTTGTATGGCCCAATATATCTTGGGTTTAACCTGCCTTGTTTCCCAAAATCTCAGTACATTTTTCATAGGTGAGATTTTAATGAAAACAAAGTTTCCTACTTCATATTCCACCTGCCTCCTTTTCATATCTGCAAATTTCTTTTGCCTATCTTGAGCTGCTGCCATTCTTCTCCTTACCAACTCAATTTTCTCTTTAGTTTCTTGTATATATTCAGGCCCTAAAGTAGCCCTTTCTCCTGCTTCTACCCAACAAACAGGTGACAGACATGGTTTGCCATATAAGGCTTCAAATGGAGCCATTCCTATGGTGCTTTGATAACTATTATTGTATGTAAATTCAGCTAAATGAAGATAGTCTTCTCAGTTGCCCCCAAAATCCAATATACATGCTCTCAACATGTCCTCCAAAACTTTATTCACTACCTCAGTCTGCCCATCTGATTGAGGATGGTAGGCAGTGCTTAAACATAATTCACTTCCCATGGCTTCTTGAAAGCTTCTCCAGAATTTTGAGGTGAAGATGGTATCCCTATCACTCACAATGGTTTTTGTAACAACCTGATATTTTCAACCATTCGTATCCGCACATGTCGGACTTGAATTGCTCAAAATACCGCATTGTAAATAAAATTTGGCAAATCTCAGAATATACAATAAATACATAATCACATATCACAGACACAGAGTATTTAATAATGCAGCGGAAGTAAAAGAGATAGTAGTTCATGAAGCTACTATATATATAAGATACATTAGAGTTAAATAATATACAGTAGAAGAGTAACAAGATACATCAAGTACGAATCAAAATACATCACTGGAAACACTGAATACTGAAAACAAATAGATGGCTGGATCTTCAAGCAAAGCTCCAACTCCAAAGGTGAGTCTTGAATGCTGAATCACTCAATCTGACTCGAGCGTAAAGCAAAACACAAAACACTCGAGTCAGGACATAAATACTTATGAACTGTAAATCAACTCAAGTGAACAGTAACAAAAAAATGCATCAGTAACTTAAAGAATGCTTGGGATCGCCCATCCTTTAAGGATCCGTTAAACTATTTACTATGTAGTAATATTGCGCTATTATAATAATGTCTACAGTAAAATAAACATACTTTTAAATAGCGTTCCGGGCTACCCATATCACCCTTCACACATAATAGTCCCAGTAGTCCATCCAATATCATGCCATCTCCACTCCGGGTGACTGTCAGAGGATACCACACGGGCTACGGGAGAAAAACAAACTCGTAGTAAAGGCTCGGTATGGTAGGTGACACGGCACACAAGGCAATGCCAGGGTAGATATACCAATTACGCACACGGGCTGGTGGTAACGCAGCAGCCACATACGCCCACCTCGGAACACACTTCCATATCAAAATCGGAGGATGGCCATCTAATCAATCACCAGTAAGAGTATAGTATTGAAGGAATGTGTCCGATCGGAGGAATGACCTCACTTGGCCCGAGATCGCTCCTGTTTTAGCCACCTTATGCCAATTCACGGGAGTTGGGTCCACGTAATATACCTCAAGAACATCGCCACCATCCTACTTCATTCTGGAATCTCCACCGCCTACACGGTTGTTAAAGTGGTTTTCGGAGTTGGCAGAGAGTATGACAACTTCCGATCCCAGTCTCTTTAACAACCAAACGTTATTATAACGCTATGGTCATTTCAAAATAGTTTATACTTTAAAAGGATCAAATCATTTCATTTCAAACTATATTTCTTTCAAAATAGTTTATACTTCGAAACCAAAACCATTTTTATTTCAAAACTATTTATTCAATCAAAATAGTTTATACTTCAAAACCAAAAACATTTCAAACATATATTCATTTCAAAATCATAATATTTTCAAAGTATAACTCTTTCGAAACCAAAAATACTTGAAACAATTACACTTTGAAAATCATAACATTTCAAAATCATACATTTGAAATCATCGGATATTCGTTCAATTCTTTACATTTTACAATTCATTCAATTAATCCCAAATTTTCAATTTCCAACTTAATTCAATTCAAACCATTAGTTTTAATTAAATTTCCCAATAACCATTTCAAATCATATCAATTTCAAATATAGATTTGATCCACAAATTAAACTATTCAATTTTTAATATATTTCAAAGCTTTAATATCCTGCATTTCAAAAACTAAATTTTATAATTTCATACATCTCAAATCTAGTTTCATTATTACTTAGTTTTGAAATATTCATTTCATAAATCCAATATTATTTAAATAAACTCAATTTACAATTAAACTAAATATCCTTTCATACCAATATAAACTTCAAATATTCATTTATCAAAAGTACATATCATTCTAATTCATATTCTTTATCAAAATAAAGATCAAATCATTTCCAAACCTTATTATCAAATCATTATTTGAATTCAAATTCAAATACTCAAATTTAAATATCATTTTTAAATCAAATATGTCATTCATTTGTTATTTCAAGTATCATTACAAAATACATTAAAAATTCCATTCAAAAATTCATTTATCTCATTACATTTCATTCCATTTAACACATAACCAAGTAAACCTTACTTAAATTCAAATTCAAATTTAAATTCCTTAAAAATTCAAATTTAAATACTAAAATATATTCAAAACTTCTTAAATTTCACAATTAATCAATTTCCAAAATTTAAATCATTTAACACTTTAAAATATAACTCAAACAGTGTTAACATTTCAAACATTGTCAAATTATAGCAACGACATAATTTATAAAGTGCTATCGTAGCTTATAGCTTCCAAAAATGGTTTAGTTCAAGAATAACGGCATTTATAAAATGTCGTAATAGATATTTAGTTATTTCAAACATTAGATTCAAAACAATAGCATTTGAAAATGCTGTCAAAAGACTACAACATTTTGAAAATGCTATGAATTCCAGATTTCATTTTTGCTTTTCAAAAAATAATAAAACTCCAAATTTTATTATAACTCAAAAATCATATTTCTAGACTTCAAAATTTCACATTTAAAATCATTTTAACATATGATTTAACACAACAAAATTTTTAGACCAAATATTCAATTTAAAAACTCCATTCATTTATTAAGTGAAAATTCACTGTTTATTAACATATAAATTAAATAAAACTTAAAATTTTACTTCAAATATAATTTTAAAACTTTAAATTTAATTTCCATTATTTATTTACATTTTAAAATAAAATTTAAAGTCTAAAATTTTAATTATTTCACATTTACGTACTCAAATTCACAATTTCAAGACTTAATATTTAATTTTCTTAAAACCATAAAATATATATTTTTAAATCAAAATTTCATACTTTTAAAAATACATATTTTAATAAATATCATTTAAAAATATACCACGGGGTCTGTATATAATTTTCTAACCTAGGTCAAGTGATACGGATATATATCATTTCAATCCGCAGTTTACAAAGAAAACCCGGGTTCAATCATTTCAAACCCGCAATCCCAAGTCAAATAAAATACAATAAAAATCGCTCAGGCCTATCATTTCAGCCCATAACGATTTTTCCCTAATCTAGAGTCCATTTGGGTATGTATCATTTCAACCCATAGTGATTCTATTCTAACAGGGAACTTGCAGTGTGAATATATGCATAAACAATATAAACAATGTCAATGTCACAATATAATGTCATATATCAGATGTCAGGTGATAATTAACAGTTTTAACATGGTAACAACATGGCATAGCATATCATATGATCATCATTAACTTGCATAACATTTTATATTACTAAAAACTTGTCATCAATTCACTATTTCATAAGTATAAATGTCAGAGTGAGAAAGACTCAACTTTTCAAGCTTAAGACCACTAGGACACACAAACGATTCCAAAGGCATGACAAGCACGATACAGCACGACTAGTGATTCAAATTAGTGGAGAGAGCCAATATGTCATCTTGTAAACAACCCAAAACAAGACAATATAACATATGAATATTCAACACAAAATTATTTAGAAAAAGTTGAAATACAAGGCAATAAAGACAAGACCTTGTCTTTACCATTCGAATGCTCGACCAAGGTGGATCATGAGCTTAGCCAATGAATGTGTTAAGCTCAGGATTGGCATCATAGAGGTCAGGTTTGGGTCAAGTATGGCATCAAAACAAGTAGAGATGAAGGTGTAGTGGTGCTAACATGAAGCATACCAAAGACAATGCAAAAGAGGCAAGTTGCTCAACTTTTTGGCTCGGCTTAGGTCAATTGGAGCTCCGCCATAGGGGGTTTCAGATCTGGTCAGTGGTCATGTGGCAGCCAAAAGTGATGTAGATGATGGTGGTGGTGGCTAAGGAGTGGCCAAAGGCAACTATGAAGGTAATAGTGGAGTATAGGCTTGGCTAGCATTGTTTTGGTGAAGTTTGGCAAAGCTTTGCAATGTTTTTGTGGTGATGCTTCATGTGAAAGGTCATAGCCTGAATTTTTGGTCAAAGGAGGGGCTAATGGCTGCTGTAGATGGAAGAGGTGATGGTGGAGCTGATGGAGTGGAGAGGTGCCAAGCCTAGAAGGTGAAGAAAGCAATGCAAATAACATAAGAAACAAGAAGGAAAACATGAAAAAAGAAATAGAAATTTTACCAAAACTTTTTCTCAGGTTGATGGCCGATCTTTTTTGGAGTTGAGAAGCTTAAATTTTTGTGAAAATGATGATGAAAAAGATACGGCTGAAGCAATGGAGTTAAGGCAGCAAAAATGAAAAGGTAATGGTTGATAATGAAAAGGTGAGAATACAAAGAGGCTTAAGCAAATAAAGAGTCACAAACCTTTCAAATTTCCACCATTTCTTTTTAAATTTTAAATACATGTAAAATATGTATAAATACAGATAAAACATGAAAATATAGTAAATAAACAAAAATAAATAAATAAATATTAATTAAATATAATTAAATTAAGAAAATTGCAAAGAAAATGTAAACTAGGCTTGAAAATTTGAAAATAAATGAAATGAACTTTGGAAAAATTGTATGTACATGAAACATATTTATGAATAAAGATAAAAACATAAAAATAAAATGTATACATAAAATGAATAAATAAATTTTAATTAAATATAATTTAAATAAAGAAAATAACAGAAGAATGGAAACCAACCTTTAAAAATAGAAAATAAATTCAACGAGCTTTGGAAAAATTTAAACATCACTTTAAAAATATTTTAAAGGTAAAAAAAAATGTAACATAGCATATAATACAATTTAAAATAAGATATTACGATTAAAAAGATTATTTATATAATTTAAAATAAACAATTTTGTTAAATACAGCAAATTTCACACAATAGTTAAAAAGGCATAACTTTCACATTATAAATCAGATTTCAACAAAACGAAAAGCAGTGTTCTTGAAATTTTATTTACTTTCATAATTGAATATAAAATTAAAATTTTCAAACTTTTAAATTTTAAATTTAAAAGTCAAAGTTTGACCAAATTGACAAAATTCACATTTTCTGGAAATATTCAATTTATGCATGATTGAAATTCTAATCCACATCAAAATCAACATTTATATTTCAATTAACAAAATATATTCATTTTAATAAATAAAATAAAGTTTTTAAATTAGAAATTTAAATTAAAATAATTAAAATATACAATTACAATAATCAGAAAATACAAGGTTGTTACACTCTCCCCTACTCAAAACTTTTCGTCCCCGAAAAGGAATGAGGTACGGGAAAGCGCAGAAAAAGATTGAACGAAATAGTATTAAGACAAGATGACAAGAATATTAAAATTATACCTGATAACTGTTGCTATAGGTAAGTTTAACAAGGTGGAGATGATCTTTCCAACATCCTCCAGAATCAAGAACACAAGCATGAAAAAAAATCTTTTAGAATCTGATTCACCCTTCCCGTTTAACTGACGGTCTGTGGATGGAAAGCAGTGCTTAGATTCAAAGATGAGTACCAAAGATTATTAAAGATTATAGAAAGATTTCTAAACAGACTGGTATAAGCAATAACCTCTCATTCTGTAGCAAGACAAGGGAAATTAGGACAACCAAAAGATAGTTTGAAAAACAAAATAAGATAATAAATTTGAAACCATAAAATTTCAACTTAAACTGAAAATTAATTTTACATAAGTCAAATAAATCTTAAGCGTCTCTAATTTCATTATCTTATCATCCAATTATCTTAAATTAACAAATCCCTAAAATCATGTATTTGAAAAATCTTTTATTATACTCAAAATGTGCCAAATAAAATTTAATTCTTCTTCACTACTAATTAAAATTAAATTTATTCCTTTCAATATATTTTATCACCTATGTTAAATATACTCACACTCATTGCAACTGCCTTAAATTTATTCTTAGTTCCTTTATCATCATTTTATATTGTAAATTATTCCATTACCCTTTTTCTTTATTTACCTCTGTTAATCCTTTTATAACTTAAATTTAAGTATATAACATTTATAATAACCACTCAAAATTTATTTATAAAATCTTTTTTTTATATTGTATATTATCCAATTACATATTCAACTTTTGAAAATTAAGGTAAGTTATATTGGAATGAAATTGTGTATTATACAAATAAAACTTTCTAATTTAAATTATTTCAAGCTTGAATATTAATCCAAATCTTGAAATTATACTTAGAAATTATCTTTGAAGAAAAAATTTAGGTATTTAATTTTCAATAAATTCCAAACTATTTAGAGATAAATAAATGCTCATATACTATATATATATCCATTCAAATTTAAATCATATATCAGCATATGTTATAAATCCATTCTTATTTTAGAAATTAAAATCAATTAAATTTTCCCAAAACAAAACTATAGCAAGACTACAGAATGGTCTCTTCACTTCAAAACTCGAAAATGAACGTCGATGATTCTGCAGTCATCGCCAAAATTATTTTCCAGCGACAAAGAGAAGAGCACTAAATTTAAATTTAAAATTCTTTGGAAACAAATTTCTTTTCGAAAATACTTTAAATAATATATCCTTTAAAACTTTAAACACAAATTTTGAAATCCATCAGAAATTAAATTCTCAAATTCTTGTTTTACATTCATTTTGAATTTCCAAATAAATTTATAACCATGTTTTATAGTTCAATTAGATATATGAAACAATAGAAAATGATATATAAAATCAAATATTATTTCTTAACAACCAATTCAAATAAAATCCAGATAAAGATTTATAATATAGTTACAAAATTTATTTCACAAAATTTGTTTCATTACTAAATTTTAAAAACATATTGTGTCAGTTTGCTTTGTTCAAGTGCTTTGGAAATCTTATCGATAGCGTTGATCAGACGAATCGATTAGAAACCCAAATCAACATCAACAATTCAAAAAACACAATATATAAAACATTTTAAATATTAGTTTAAAATTACACTTCAAGAATGATTTGAAGATAAGTTGGAAACAAAGATGAGATAATTAAATAATAGAATAGAAAGATGGATAAGCTTATATAAATCGCGGGCAACCTTAGCCGGGTCAACCGTGACTTAAAGAATAAGACCGATGTGGATTTCTTGGGTAAATCGACATTCGATCTAAAGATGTAGAGTTCGAAGTTATAAGAGATACTAGCATCTAAACCTAGGATATAGAATCTCTGGTGAATCGATGTTGTTGTAAAGAAGTTTTCCCCCTTTACAAATAAATTTGAGGTTGGCGAGACCGCCGACTCATTATGAAGATCTTTTGAAGTTGAGTTATGGGATACTCCAGAAACAAAAGAAGATAAATAGTGAGGGACACGAATGGATTTTGGAACCACAGGGAATGTTCCAAGATTCAAAGGAATCGAGTCAAAAAGGAAGAGGTTTAAGCTCGAATGAAAGTGATTCTGTAAATACATTTACCCTATATACTGAGTTTTGCCTAGAGCTACCAAAGCTCTGATACCAACTGTAACAACCTGATATTTTCAACCATTCGTATCCGCACATGTCGGACTTGAATTGCTCAAAATACCGCGTTGTAAATAAAATTTGGCAAATCTCAGAATATACAATAAATACATAATCACATATCACAGACACAGAGTATTTAATAATGCAGCGGAAGTAAAAGAGATAGTAGTTCATGAAGCTACTATATATATAAGATACATCAGAGTTAAATAATATACAGTAGAAGAGTAACAAGATACATCAAGTACGAATCAAAATACATCACTGGAAACACTGGATACTGAAAACAAATAGATTGCGGGATCTTCAAGCAAAGCACCAACTCCAAAGGTGAGCTTTGAATGCTGAATCACTCAATCTGACTCGAGCGTAAAGCAAAACACAAAACACTCGAGTCAGGACATAAATACTTATGAACTGTAAATCAACTCAAGTGAACAGTAACAAAAAAATGCATCAGTAACTTAAAGAATGCTTGGGATCGCCCATCCTTTAAGGATCCGTTAAACTATTTACTATGTAGTAATATTGCGCTATTATAATAATGTCTACAGTAAAATAAACATACTTTTAAATAGCGTTCCGGGCTACCCATATCACCCTTCACACATAATAGTCCCAGTAGTCCATCCAATATCATGCCATCTCCACTCCGGGTGACTGTCAGAGGATACCACACGGGCTACGGGAGAAAAACAAACTCGTAGTAAAGGCTCGGTATGGTAGGTGACACGGCACACAAGGCAATGCCAGGGTAGATATACCAATTACGCACACGGGCTGGTGGTAACGCAGCAGCCACATATGCCCACCTCGGAACACACTCCCATATCAAAATCGGAGGATGGCCATCTAATTAATCACCAGTAAGAGTATAGTATCGAAGGAATGTGTCCGATCGGAGGAATGACCTCACTTGGCCCGAGATCGCTCCTGTTTTAGCCACCTTATGCCAACTCACGGGAGTTGGGTCCACGTAATATACCTCAAGAACGTCGCCACCATCCTACTTCATTCTGAAATCTCCACCGCGTACACGGTTGTTAAAGTGGTTTTCGGAGTTGGCAGAGAGTATGACAACTTCCGATCCCGGTCTCTTTAACAACCAAACGTTATTATAACGCCATGGTCATTTCAAAATAGTTTATACTTTAAAAAGATCAAATCATTTCATTTCAAACTATATTTCTTTCAAAATAGTTTATACTTCGAAACCAAAACAATTTTTATTTCAAAACTATTTATTCAATCAAAATAGTTTATACTTCAAAACCAAAAACATTTCAAACATATATTCATTTCAAAATCATAATATTTTCAAAGTATAACTCTTTCGAAACCAAAAATACTTGAAACAATTACACTTTGAAAATCATAACATTTCAAAATCATACATTTGAAATCAACGGATATTCATTCAATTCTTTACATTTTACAATTCATTCAATTAATCCCAAATTTTCAATTTCCAACTTAATTCAATTCAAACCATTAGTTTCAATTAAATTTCCCAATAACCATTTCAAATCATATCAATTTCAAATATAGATTTGATCCACAAATTAAACTATTCAATTTTTAATATATTTCAAAGCTTTAATATCCCGCATTTCAAAAACTAAATTTTATAATTTCATACATCTCAAATCTAGTTTCATTATTACTTAGTTTTGAAATATTCATTTCATAAATCCAATATTATTTAAATAAACTCAATTTACAATTAAACTAAATATCCTTTCATACCAATATAAACTTCAAATATTCATTTATCAAAAGTACATATCATTCCAATTCATATTCTTTATCAAAATAAAGATCAAATCATTTCCAAACCTTATTATCAAATCATTATTTGAATTCAAATTCAAATACTCAAATTTAAATATCATTTTTAAATCAAATAAGTCATTCATTTGTTATTTCAAGTATCATTACAAAATACATTAAAAATTCCATTCAAAAATTCATTATCTCATTACATTTCATTCCATTTAACACATAACCAAGTAAACCTTACTTAAATTCAAATTCAAATTTAAATTCCTTAAAAATTCAAATTTAAATATTAAAATATATTCAAAACTTCTTAAATTTCACAATTAATCAATTTCCAAAATTTAAATCATTTAACACTTTAAAATATAACTCAAACAGTGTTAAAACTATAACATTTCAAACATTGTCAAATTATAGCAATGACAACATTTATAAAGTGCTATCGTAGCTTATAGCTTCCAAAAATGGTTTAGTTCAAGAATAACGGCATTTATAGAATGTCGTAATAGATATTTAGTTATTTCAAACATTAGATTCAAAACAATAGCATTTTAAAATGCTGTCAAAAGACTACAACATTTTGAAAATGCTATGAATTCCAGATTTCATTTTTGCTTTTCAAAAAATAATAAAACTCCAAATTTTATTATAACTCAAAAATCATATTTCTAGACTTAAAAATTTCACATTTAAAATCATTTTAAAAAATGATTTAACACAACAAAATTTTTAGATCAAATATTCAATTTAAAAACTCCATTCATTTATTTAGTCAAAATTCACTGTTTATTAACATATAAATTAAATAAAACTTAAAATTTTACTTCAAATATAATTTTAAAACTTTAAATTTAATTTCCATTATTATTTACATTTTAAAATAAAATATAAAGTCTAAAATCTTAATTATTTCACATTTACGTACTCAAATTCACAATTTCAAGACTTAATATTTAATTTTCTTAAAACCATAAAATATATATTTTTAAATCAAAATTTCATACTTTTAAAAATACATATTTTAATAAATATCATTTAAAAATATACCACGGGGTCTGTATATAATTTTCTAACCTAGGTCAAGTGATACGGATATATATCATTTCAATCCGCAGTTTACAAAGAAAACCCGGGTTCAATCATTTCAAACCCGCAATCCCAAGCCAAATAAAATACAATAAAAATCGCTCAGGCCTATCATTTCAGCCCATAACGATTTTTCCCTAATCTAAAGTCCGTTTGGGTATGTATCATTTCAACCCATAGTGATTCTATTCTAACAGGGAACTTGCAGTGTGAATATATGCATAAACAATATAAACAATGTCAATGTCACAATATAATGTCATATATCAGATGTCAGGTGATAATTAATAGTTTTAACATGGTAACAACATGGCATAGCATATCATATGATCATCATTAACTTGCATAACATTTTATATTACTAAACACTTGTCATCAATTCACTATTTCATAAGTATAAATGTCAGAGTGAGAAAGACTCACCTTTTCAAGCTTAAGACCACTAGGACACACAAACGATTCCAAAGGCACGACAAGCACGATACAACACGACTAGTGATTCAAATTAGTGGAGAGAGACAATATGTCATCTTGTAAACAACCCAAAACAAGACAATATAACATATGAATATTCAACACAAAATTATTTAGAAAAAGTTGAAATACAAGGCAATAAAGTCAAGACCTTGTCTTTACCATTCGAATGCTCGACCAAGGTGGATCATGAGCTTAGCCAATGAATGTGTTAAGCTCAGGATTAGCATCATATAGGTCAGGTTTGGGTCAGGTATGGCATCAAAACAAGTAGAGATGAAGGTGTAGTGGTGCTAACATGAAGCATACCAAAGACAATGCAAAAGAGGCAAGTCGTTCAACTTTTTGGCTCGGCTTAGGTCAATTGGAGCTCCGCCATAGGGGGTTTCAGATCTGGTCAGTGGTCATGTGGCAGCCAAAAGTGATGTAGATGATGGTGGTGGTGGCTAAGGAGTGGCCAAAGGCAACTATGAAGGTAATAGTGGAGTATAGGCTTGGCTAGCATTGTTTTGGTGAAGTTTGGCAAAGCTTTGCAATGTTTTTGTGGTGATGCTTCATGTGAAGGGTCATAGCCTGAATTTTTGGTCAAAGGAGGGGCTAATGGCTGCTGTAGATGGAGGAGGTGATGGTGGAGCTGATGGAGTGGAGAGGTGCCAAGCCTAGAAGGTGAAGAAAGCAATGCAAATAACATAAGAAACAAGAAGGAAAACATGAAAAAAGAAATAGAAATTTTACCAAAACTTTTTCTCAGGTTGATGGCCGATCTTTTTGATGTTGAGAAGCTTAAATTTTCGTGAAAATGATGAGGAAAAAGATACGGCTGAAGCAATGGAGTTAAGGCAGCAAAAAATGAAAAGGTAATGGTTGATAATGAAAAGGTGAGAATACAAAGAGGCTTAAGCAAATAAAGAGTCACAAACCTTTCAAATTTCCACCATTTCTTTTTAAATTTTAAATACATGTAAAATATGTATAAATACAGATAAAACACGAAAATATAGTGAATAAACAAAAATAAATAAATAAATATTAATTAAATTAAGAAAATTGCAAAGAAAATGTAAACTAGGCTTGAAAATTTGAAAATAAATGAAATGAACTTTGGAAAAATTATATGTACATGAAACATATTTATAAATAAAGATAAAACATAAAAATAAAATGTATACATAAATGAATAAATAAATTTTAATTAAATATAATTTAAATAAAGAAAATAACAGAAAAATGGAAACCAACCTTTAAAAATAGAAAATAAATTCAACGAGCTTTGGAAAAATTCAAACATCACTTTAAAAATATTTAAAAGGTAAACAAAAATATGTAACATAGCATATAATATAATTTAAAATAAGATATTACAATTAAAAAGATTATTTATATAATTTAAAATAAACAATTTTGTTAAATACAACAAATTTCACACAATAGTTAAAAAGGCATAACTTTCACATTATAAATCAGATTTCAACAAAACGAAAAGCAGTGTTCTTGAAATTTTATTTACTTTCATAATAAAATATAAAATTAAAATTTTCAAACTTTTAAATTTTAAATTTAAAAGTCAAAGTTTGACCAAATTGACAAAATTCACATTTTCTGGAAATATTCAATTTATGCATGATTGAAATTCTAATCCACATCAAAATCAACATTTATATTTCAATTAACAAAATATATTCATTTTAATAAATAAAATAAAGTTTTTAAATTAGGAATTTAAATTAAAATAATTAAAATATACAATTACAATAATCAGAAAATACAGGTTGTTACAGTTTTGGGAATGCCATGCAATTTTACCACTTCCTTCATAAATACCTGAGCTAATTTCGGTGCTTTCCTTTCTGATTTGACTGGGATGAAATGTTCCACCTTAGTTAGCCTATCAACTATCACCCATATGCTTGTATTTCCTCTCTTAGATCTAGGCAGTCCATCTATGAAATCCATAGATATATCTTCCCACTTCCACTGTGGTATGCTAAGAGGTTGCAACAATCCTGATGGCTTCTGTGTTTCAGCCTTGACTTATTGGCAAGTCATGCATTTGGCAATATATTTGGCTACATCTGATTTCATTCCCTTCCACCAAAAATCTCTTTTTAAATTTTGATACATCTTGGTACTGCCTGGGTGTATGGAGTACTTACTTCTATGATATTCATTTAATATATCCTCCTTCAATTCTATGTTCTCTGGCACACACATTCTATTTTGGTTTCTCAAATAACCATCTTTATCAATATGGTGATTTATCACTTCCTCCCCTTTTGATATGAGAACTTTCTTCTCCAATATATTTGTGTCTTGTTCTTGCATTTTTCCTACCTTCAAAATTAAATCTGATTGAAGTGTCATCAAACTTAACTTCCCTCTATTTTCCTGTGCACCTTGCACCTGCACATCCATGTGCACACAACCATTCTCCCCAATTTCTAACTCAGTCAGCAAAGACAAGTCCTGAAACTCTTTTATTATCATCATAGCTAATTTAACATGTTGTCTACTTAGAGCATCAGCAACCTTATTTGCTTTGCTTGGTGTATAAATTATGTCAAAGTCATAGGCGGCTAAGAACTCCACCCATCTATGTTGCCTCATGTTTAAATCTTTTTGTGAAAATAAATACTTTAGAGACTTGTGGTCAGTGTAAAGTTCAAACTTAGTTCCTAACAAATAATGCCTCCAAAGTTTCAGAGCATAAATCACAGCTGCTAAGTCAAGATCATGTGTGGCATACCTTACTTCATGGGGTTTGAGTTGTCTGGATGCATAAGCAATGACTTGGCCTTGTTGCATCAACACTACACCCAAGCCAAACCCACTAGCATCAGTGTATACAACTAATTCTTCATTTCCCATGGGTACTTTCAAAATTGGAGCATTCACCAATGCCTCCTTCAACTGTTCAAAAGACTTTTCACACTTTTCTGACCAAACAAAGGCTTGGTTTTTCCTGGTTAGGTTAGTAAGTGGTGTAGAAATTTTTGAAAAATCTTTTATAAATCTCCTACAATACCCTTCCATCCCCATGAATGATCTCACTTCACTCACAGTGCTAGGCCTTTTCCATGCTTGAATAGCCACTACTTTATTGGGGTTCACAGAAATTCCTTTGGCAGAGATGACATGGCCAAGGAAATGTACTTCCTATTTCCAAAATGCACATTTTGAATATTTTTCCTTTAAGTCTTTTTCCCTCAGTCTAGACAAAACCATATGCAAATGACTTTTATGTTCTTCCACTATTTTGGAATAAATTAAAATGTCATCTATAAAAATAAGCACAAATTTGTCTAAATAATCTCTAAAGGTTCTGTTCATTAAATCTACAAAGTATGATGGTGCATTTGTCAAGCCAAAGGGCATAACCAAAAATTCATACAATCCATACCTAGTGTTAATGGCAGTGTACTTGAGACTAGATTCTTCCACCTTCATTTGATGAAAACCAGATGCTAAATCTAGTCTAGAAAACACTCTTGCCCCAGCCAAATGATCAAAAAGATCATCTATTCTTGGCAATGGATATTTATTTTTAATGGTTACTTTGTTCAATTCTCTATAATCTATACAAAGTCTCAAGGAACCATCTTTTTTCTTTACAAATACCACTGGTACTTCCCAGCAAGAATTACTGGGTCTTATAAAACCCTTATCTTCTAATAATTCTAACTGTTTCTTTAATTCTTTTAATTCATTTGGCCCCATTCTAGTTGGCTTTTTAATCACTGGACTTGCTCCTGGAACTAAATGAATTTGGAATTCCACAGTTCTATAGTTTGGAACACCCTTAACCTCCTCAAAAACATCCAAGTATTCATTGACTATGGGGATTTCTTCAATAATATGTTCACTGAAATCTTTTCCCAATTCAATCAAATGATACAATTTCCTGCCCTTAGCCACTTCACATAAAACTGTGATCCTTTGGCCTCTAAAGTTTTGCAATGATATGGTGGATGAGTCTAAGTTAATTATTGCTTTAAATTGTCTTAACCAATCTACTCCCAATATAACACCTATGTTTGGGTAGTTTAAAACATATAAATTGGAAATAAAAGTATCTCCTCCTATGTTTAATTCCACATCCACACAAGTCATGTCTAAAACACTAGAACTCCCCAGTGTTCTTTGTATATGTAATGGGGTTTCAACCAATTTGCAATTTAGTTTCAGCATTTTAACTAATTCATGAGAAATTAAAGAGTGAGTTGCCCCAGTATCATATACTACTGCTATGGGTATATTACAAATAAACAGTATACCTTCCACTTGGCTGTGTTTCTCAGCATTAATCTCCACTGTGGATTTTCCTTTGTCTTCCAAGTTTGCTAATTTTCCTTGCTGTTTATACTCAGGACAATTTCTCTTCATATGCCCCTCTTTCCCACATAGATAGCACTTGAAAGCTCCTCCTTTCAATTCTGGACATCTTGGTTTGATATGTCCTTCCTTTCCACATTGGTGACACTCAATTTTCTTCTTGGTTTCCTTAGCTTTAATATCTCCAGTGCCCTTGTTACTGACCTCTTATTTCTTCTTATCATAAGGGTGATACCTTCCCTTGCCCTTCTTAATGTTATTATTCTTGAAATTTATGAACTTTTCCCTTTCCTTGTCATGCTGCTCAAATTTCAAAGCCAAGTTTATTACTTGATCAAATGTCCTGTCAGCATAAGGTAACATGGCTCTGCCAAGTCCTGGGTTCAAACCTTTGATGTATCTATCATTTTTAGATGCTTCATCTGCCACTAGCATTGCTCCATATGTGGAAAGCCCCTCAAACTTTTGAGTGTACTCAGTGACATTCAAATTTCCCTGCCTGAGTCTAATAAATTCTTCTAGTAAAGTGGTCTTGGCTGATGCTGGCACAAATCTTGCCTCCAACATCTCCTTGAATTGATTCCAGGTGATTTCATTCTCATTTCTCCCTGTAATGATTACTTCCCACCGCTTAAAGCTACTCCTTTCAGCTGTCTTGAAGCCACTTGCCTCTTCCTTTGATCATCAAGTTGCATGTCATTGAAAATCCTATCCAATGTTCTCAACCATGCTTGAATTTCCATCACATTTTCAGTCCCTTCAAAACTTTTGCCTCCTAAATTGGTGTAAGCCTTTAGTAGCTTTGGAAGTTCCTCATGTGGGTTTTCAGGCCTATGCCCAATTCCATCCCTTAAAACCCTTACAAACTCTTGCATATCAAGCATTTGTGGTGCACTTGTTCCTGCATGATGTGATCCCCTTCCTACCATAGTTTGCTAATTAAGTTCTGGGCAAAGGGTATTAGTACACTGTGAGTACTTTCTATAATTAATATTTTTCTATCTATTCCATCCAAGCAAACAGACATAACACATTTTTAGCACCCAACAATCAATGCAACCAGGTGCTCTGATACCAAATGAAACGACCCTCAAATTTTTTACCTCAATTTTTCAATGATTTTTTTTATATGTACATACACATACCCATTTAATTTATTTGTATCCGAATGTCCACATATATTTCATGTGCACTTTTAAGTTTGATTTAAATTTCCTTTGAATTATCAGAGTCATCTTCTTTCAAACAAATCAACCAGGATTCCTAGTTCATTACCAATATAAATATATCAATTTATTCCTAAAAATTTACACATACATATGAAGATGTATATGTTCCTCTTGTTTAAAATTAGAGTATGTATTTGTTAAACAAGAGCATGCTGTTTGGTTTGGATTTGAATAAATCTACCTACAGATAATTACCATGTTCTTTTGAATATTTGTATTATATTAATAAATTCTGTGCATATTTAATTCGTATGAATTTGGTCATTCCAATTTATTAATATTAATTTATTTTTATCAGTTAAATCTCTAGATACTTGAGATTCACAGGTCATAGTTCAAATATGTTTGTATTTGACTAAGGCCAGAAAATGATATATTCACTTATCATTTTCCACTTATGTATTTTCTTTGAACCCTTCTTGTTTTGACTCAATCTATATGACTTGTTTGTTTAATCTTAGTCTAAATGTCACACTATAGATTTTTCATTTACATATAGATCTGTTATCACAAGAATATAACTTCATAATATGTGAAGTGTTCCCAGGTTTTGTTTGTTCAAAACCAGTTCTCATAGCATATGTTTCATGGCCTTTAAAGTTGATTGTGGTGAAATAATTGCTAAATAAACTAAACTTTTTAAAAATGCATTTTTACAGACAAAACACCCTCAAACATGATCTACCAAAACTTCATTCTTTTGAAGCTGGTTAACTCATGTATCTTGTGTCTGCTTGACACTTTTTCAAAGCAATTGAGACACCATTCATTACATTTTATCTAAAGCTTCACAAAACATTCACTTTTCTCAAAACAATTCAGAAATGAACATAAACTTATTTGCAAAGCATTTCAGTAAAAAGAACTTAAATCCTTGTAAGTTACTTCTACTTAAATCCTTATCTTATCCTAAAACTCAGTGCTTTGCTATGTCTCAAGATTGACTAATACATAATATAAGTTATGTAAAACAGTTGCTCACGTACACATTTCTTTTCCAGGCTTCCATATCTAATACTTAAGCATGTTCTTCTTGTTATTAACTCAGATATTTCTTTTAGTTTTCAAACCTTAATGCATAGCAATATTCAACAGAAAACAACTACTTCAACTTATCATAATAAAATTCATTACATAGCATCAGGTTCAAACACAACTATCTCATGAATACATGCAAAATAAATCATTTTAAGCTCTTATTAAAGATTAGCAGGAATGTTCATTCAATTCTTTTCCATTAGCCACAACTTCACTTTCTACTAAAGCTTGGTACTCCCTGCAAGAACATTAGAGGCTGCCTCATTTTAAAATGAGACACCCCCATATGCCATGAGCAAATAAGGGTCAGATCTATGATCTGGTATGAGCATCATCAATATATTCATAGTATTAAGCAACATAGAATGTAAGTGCACTAACTTATTATTTAAGCAAATTTCTGCAATCCATTACTTTAGCCTGGTATAAATAAATTGATTTAGGTATGATATATTCATCTATCATTCTTACACATGCATACATAATCTTGCAAACATGATTACCTATCTGTAACATTTGCATTCACAGGAACAATCATGGTTTCATACCAACCAACCTAAGAAATATTCATATTCCTATTTCCTCATTTACAGGTTGTATAATTCAATTTAAATTCCTGCCTCATCTGCTATCTAGGAGTCACAGGGACACATTGCAATGAACTAATTCACATCATTGCACAAAGATCTCAGGGCTTAAACAAACCATGTGTCAACTTGCGTACATTAAATATAGCAAGCACTCCAGCAGCCTTCTTGGCCTCCCCTTCCCTAGTTTATTTACTAGTGCATTTATTTAAATCCTACCATCAATTGTGCTAAGTGAACATGTTACTGCAAACATGAAAACATCCATAATCTTCCTAGCATAATTTTTTCTTAAAAATGGGCAGACAGTCATTTCCTAAAATGTGGTCATTATGTCCTGATCTCAGTAAAATTATATAAGAATATTTTCAGCTATAATAAGAGGCCTGACATGACATGTTATATTAGTCTGCAAGCCTCTATGATTGAATCAGATTCATGATCTTGCTCCATCATAGTTCTAGCTTGTGAGTTTATACATATTTTTTCTTTGATTAAGGGCTCAGCACCTAGAAAATTTCTATTGCACCCTTAATTAATTTCCTTTTAAGCCTCAGCACTTGTACAAAGTATAATGCAGCTCACACATTTTCCCTTGATAAAATTTTCATGTCATAGATCTTTAACAGTTGAGAGTATTCTCTAGATAATTTTAAGATTAAGGATCTTAGAATTTCTGAGAAAACTAAAATAGTAAGTTGCACATACAAAGGCAAACATCTCAACAAATCAGCTATCACCCAGAAACATCCATGGTAAAATTATATCAGATCCAAAAACA
The DNA here is from genome assembly GCA_030765085.1 of Allium cepa. NCBI lineage: Eukaryota > Viridiplantae > Streptophyta > Magnoliopsida > Asparagales > Amaryllidaceae > Allium > Allium cepa. Next base: position 875,765,790 of record CM060932.1, on the reverse strand, counting down.
TCCAATAGCATTGATAAAATCATATTCCCAAAACCAGAAACATGTAAAGAACAATACAAAAATTTGGCTGCCTCATCTCAGGTCTTAATGCCATAAATATAGTGAGATAACTCACCTAAATATTGTCTCATTTTGATCGAGAAAACCCTTGTGTGTGTTTTCTCCTCCCTTCCTATATTTTTATTTCTTTCTTATTTTTGTGTAACTCAGGGTAAAGATAACTTTACTGGCCAAAACTGCCTATTTATATCAATGTTTCCCACTAGGGTTTAGTTGAAACAAAATTCCATTTCTATCCTAGTTTGCATCTTGCATTTTTCACATTTTCATCCCGGCCATATTAGTTAGTAAAAGGTGGTATTTTTCTTTCCTCTACTTTTGCAGAAAATGGCCACTCACCTAATCATGTTAAAAGTGTGACTACCATATTTTATATTTTAATTATTTCTGAAAATCGCCTTTGCTATTTTTGCCTACACAAGCATATTGACTTGTATTACATTTCATGTCATTTTGATGTTTCTTTCCTACTGCTTTGCATTAACACTTTCTGCTTACAGAAAATGTACATGTACATAGGGGTATATATATATATATTTGATCTTTCTTTGCCTTACAAGAAATATACACACATATATACTTTTTCTAATTTATAATGAGTTAGATTTGGTAAAAGAAAATCCTATGCTTTGAGCAAGGATTACTTCTTGCTCAATAAAATCTTTCTGCTTCTTCATTACTTTATTTATTATTATTATTTTTCTTTCAAAATTATACATTGTGATCTGACGACAAAATGATTCACATCTCAAAACAACATTCGAAATGTTTTCTTTTCCCTATATTATTATTTTCCACAAATTCTTGGATTTTCCCTTGTGCTATTTCCAGTGTGCATGTGTACACATCTCCTTGCACATTTTTTTAAATTTCAAGAATTCCATCATATTTAAATCAAATTATTTCAAGATTAAATTACTTTATTACTATAATTTATCACAAGATCTTGGGGTATTACACCCACCCGGTCGGAAAAACAAAAACAATTCATATTTTCTATTTTTATTGCGTAGGCGTACCTTATTTGGCATTTTTAAGCAAAGCGGTTTACTATTAGCATTTTAGCGCGACCAAATCCAGCCAAACGGTCCTCCTGTACCTGTATTTACTCAATTTAAACACGTAAGTGACATATATCGGAAATTCATTTACATTTCACTTATTTTCAATAGTGAACACATAGTTTTCACAAGCAAAATATTCAAAATAATCCCCATAAGCAATTTATATGGTTTCGATACAATTTTAGTTGCTTACAACTAAATCACACATCATTTTCTTTCAATTTCAATAGTTTACAACGCACTTTCTTTCATTCAATTCATTTTTTACCAAAACGAACTCATATCCATTTCAATTAATCCAAAAATTAATTTTTATTAGCTTTCCTTAACTCATAGGATTTTATGCAATCTCGTTTGCGTCAAATGACAACCATTTCTATGCAAATTTCGATGATATTCACTTAGTAGAATACCCAATCTAGTTTATAACTAATTTAAATTGGTACCACCTCAATTTACTCTTTATTCTATTTCATTTCCAATTGATTCCGTTCAATTCATTTTGCATTTCATTAATCAAACAAGTTTTATTCGCTACCATTCCATAAACTTGACAACAATTATTTAACAATTTTACTTAAATCGAGCTTTTATCCGATATTTACTTAAGTCATTTATTTTCTTCAAGTTATTTCAATTCAAGACTCAAATTTATTTTTCCTTGTAACACTTCCAAACTTAAATTCCTGATTTGATTTTCATTTATCAAATCCATTCCATCTACTAATTTAATTAAATTAGGTTTATTCACTTATCCATTTTAAATTTCAACTTTCCATTCTCAATTCATCTCGAATTTATTTTATCAAAAACAAGGAAGTTTTCAATTTATTTCTACTTACTTGAATTTTTTTGCAAATTTCACTCACAATTGAATTTTGATTTAACTAATTCAACTTTTCTATTTCATGAATTAATTAATTATCATATTAGTTTACTTGAATTCAATCCATTTTATTTTTATTTTTCCAATTCCAATCCATTTACTTACTAATGTTAACTCATTTGTTCACTCACAAATTTATTCCACACTTACTTTTATTTATCCCTTTTCAATTTGAATCTTATTCCAATCAAATTTCAAATATTTTAATGAGTTATCATTGGTTATACCATTATTTCTTATTAGATTTCCAAACAATAATGATGATAATTCAATATCATCACTTCCTAACAACCAAGCAACCATATACCATAATATTTTACATAAAATCATTTCTTTTATATACAAAAATAGTTTTGGGTAAAATTATTTCATTTACCCTATTTTAAAACAATACTGTGTCGGTTTATCTTGTTTAAGAGTTTAGAAACCCCTATCAATACAGTTGGCCAAACTACACCGACCAGAATCTATAAACAATCAACCGATAAGTCAACACAATACAAAACAATTTTATATTCACTAACAAATACACGCTCATATCTATTATTACACTCACTCTCATTCTAGAGTACTACTGACTCTATATCTAATAAGTAACACCCAACAGAGCCAAGGTTATCGCTTAACCAAATTCTCTAATACTAATCTGTAACATCCCGATTTCTCTATGCTCGAAAGTCGACATCGATACATACACTGTACCAAATGCCGCACAGTCGAATGCCCAAAAACCGAATCGTTAGGGTTTAAAGAAGAAGAGATAGAAGAAGAAGGAAAGAAAACAACAACAGAATCTCACATATCGCGGCGAAACAAATATAATAGATAAATAAATATCTTTAAAACAGAATCACTATATTAGTTATTACATTACATCACATTACATTATCAGAGTGTACAACAACAAACAGAGGAAAGAAATATTACATATATAAGTGATACGCTTCGCCATCCAGCTTGCTCCTTATTTCCATAGCAACTTCTTGACTTCGCTCCCGAATAACTGCTAACCTGACTCTAGGCAGCCTGTGTGGAAAATTGTGGGCACCCAGAGTTTAGAAAGGGAACAATAAACTCCAGGTCAGTCATGGGACTGGTGTGAGATCTGAAAAATAGTTATTTTCACAAAGAAAATAAAAAAAGAAATCCGCTATGCTTTTGGAAAATGAAACTACCATAAGGCCTCCCGTCACACACACAATGCAATCACACACTTGGGGGAGATTTCTCCTTATGATAGTCAAATATGCTTGATACGCAAAATCCTTTGATATTATTATTATTATTAGTGCACAGTGCAGAAAACATTTCGAAAGTATAATATTAATCTTAGCCAGCATAGGTACCATTATATTATGCGTGCTATAGCTACCTCCTGAGGAGGCAGGTTATACAATTTCAATCGTAAAGGGCTCGTATTGTTTCTTTGGATTTCCAACACATGGTCAGGCTAAGGAACTTCCTACTGCCACATGGGTATGCCTCTGACGGGATGTCCCGAGAACTTAATTAGCTCTCTGCCAGCACAAGGCCGGGTTACCTCAATAACTAGGTAACTACTACACGAGTATGCCATCCCCCGGTCCTTTGGGACCTTTATCCGAGGATCCTCTACACCAACAATAACAAAGAAAAGTATTTACAGTAACCACAAAGGTTAAATATCAGTGCTCAATACCTGAAACCACCCTTTTCCAGAAGGAAATGACATACCCTAAAGGGCGCGACCCTCATAACCTTGCCGCATCTTTCCTGTTTCGACCATTTCCGAGGTGTGAGGTCCGATGAGGTCTCGTCCACAAAGCTACACTTTTCACAAAGTCGTGCTTTGATCAACAAATGATCAGCAGCACTTCGTGTGCCACATTACCAAATTGGGAATATATCACTAGTAACCATCAACTACATAACCTCTGAGCTCGTACGTCTCAGAGAAGGGTGTTAAGCTAAGAGAATAAATTATCCGCCACCAACAGAAATGTATTCGATAGAAACCAGCTTTACATCTCAAAGTGTAACACCAGCCACACATCCATACAAGTCCGTTCCGGGATCGAACGGAACCGAAGGCACTTCAAAGAAGCCCTTGCAAATCCGGATATTCACTAATCACGTTAGGAATCCCCATCATAAAGGGTGATAGAATCTCTATACCGGAGATGCAGAGACATTCGACAGGTAATCCTTTCATTTTCGGAAAATACCCAGTCTTCAGCACCGTCTTTAAATGCAACCACGTTTCATCGTATCGTTATTCTGAATGGGTTTTATGACACAAGGTCCTCTCCCGGCTAATCCGAATAACGAGCGCTTATTTTTAAAAATAAGTGTTCATTCAGATTTCAAACAAATCACAACAATTTCCACTTCGATCTTTTAAATAAAAGATCTATCACAAATCACAAAGGTTCGATGTGATTTTCGGATATCCACTTGGAATCCGACCCCCGGTCGCATCGAAATTCGAATGCCATTTAAAAAGGCCAATATTGATAGTCGATTATTTAACTATCAATAAATATTCACAACAAACACCAAGATTTAAATAATTTTCCCAATTATATATTTTTAAAATATCTTTGCAAGATATATTTCACACTTCAACCATTTGAAAACAAATTTCAAATTACTTTTCACACGTGGAATAAGATTCCCGATATTATTTATTTCCACTGAAAGTCTACCGAGTTAAAAAACTTCAAAATAATTTAAATTACTTATCCAAACATATATACTTGGAAATATTTAAAATAAAACTATGTCAAACTTTTACTTAAATATTAGTTATGAAAATATTATATAAAAATCTCGTATAAAAATTCAAGGCCAAACTAATTTTTTTTTTTAAAAAAAATTAGTAGATAGAATATAACTATTTAAATATCCAATCTCTAAATCAAATATCAATTTAGTGTATTAAAAGAAATCCCTTCTATAAGTAATTAAATAAATCCATACTTTAAAGGTTCAAAACAATCCCAAAAAATATAATTTCTCCAACAATATTCTTTCAAATCAATTTCTAGAACTTTTGGTTTATACTTCAAAAGCTACTTTAAAATATACTCGGCTTTCTAGGGAAGAATTCTCTTTCCATTTATATCAATTAATAAATCTTCTCGATTTATTTTAATTTACATACCAAATCTGTAAATTCCTTTATAAATTTCCATTGTGAATTTAAACTTCTAAATATCCATTGATATACGATTTTCAAATCGATTTCTAAATATTGTTTCCAGCACCGAATTAAATTCTAAATTGATTTCCAAATTTATATACAAATATCGAATCAATTTTCAAAATTTATTTTTAAATTTATTTCAACACCAAATTTATTATCCTTTGAAACAAATTCCTCCTTTTAAATTTATTCAATTTTCTAAAACTAGTTTACTATAAATTTCTACTAAATTTCAAAAATCAAAATTTATTTATTCTTGATATCCTACGATATCATAAATATATTCGGCTAAATTATAGCCTTCAAAGGTTTCAATTAGAAATAATCACACACATATTATAAATAATCAACACACAAAATATGAAACAAATTCAATATTTGAGGAATCCATTTGGATCCCTCCAACCCATTTCCCCGCATCCACAGACTTTAGCACAATAATTAAATACCAATTCTACTTCGAGGCGGAATATCGCGGTATATGGGACTTATAAAATATCATCCGCTATTAATGCGGCGCAATAGGGTCTCATCCGCTATATAATGCAGGAAATCAACAACTCCAATATATACTATATACTACTATATATATAATATCCGGTGAATAATTATTATTTATCAACCATATAAGCACACAGTCAATCAATTTAAATTTTTAACTATTTAAAATCAAACTGGAAATTTCAAATTGAACTTGAGTGAGAAGATCTCGCCTTTGCTTTTCATGCAATCCGTTTTCAATTCCAACTTGGTTCCTTCACGATTGAAGACCTTGTATAACATTATGTGATTTTATTAATATTCGAACAAATCGAAAAAATTAATTTCCATTTGATAATTTTAACTAACTAACGATTTATTTTAAACTAATAATTTTCCTTTTTAAAAGAAAAATCTTTTTAGTAAATAAAATAAGTTTATTAAATTAATTAATTACCTTAATAAATTGTTTTTAACATAACCTAGTAAATTATATTTTTTTTTAAACTAATTTTTATATAACTCCTATGTTTTGAAAAAGACATAATAATTTTCTGCTTTTTTAAACTTATATTTTTTCCAATCTGTACATATCCCAATTAAATCCAGTTAAATCGATAGAAAAAATAAATCAAATACCTCACCATCGATCTGAACCCCGACACTGCACCCCCCAACCCTTCGCCAGGACTCACGACAAGATTGCCACTGCGCCACCAAAATCCCTTCTCGAGCTTCCCCCCAGCACCGCGACTGACCGCAGCACCACCTTCAACCGAAACCACTACGTGAACCAAATCAAAAACTCCAATCCTCCTTCACAAAATCGCCACAAACACACCCTAAAATTGCCTCTCACAAAATCAAGCAGTCGCGCCTGGAAGCCACATGCTCGAGCTCGCCCCTGCTCGATCGCGGTTCGCTGCCTCGCCTTCGAGCCTCACCTATCACATATCGCTTCGAACTCGAGTGCCCCTTTTCTTTCGTTGATTTCAAATTTTAAATTAGGGCATCGGTAAACGTTTGGGGTTTTTCCATTTCAAACTGGGAGGCTCGGCATTTCAAAATGAAATAAAGTTTGATTTAAATTTTCGAAGGGAGGTAAGGAATTATATCAATAATGAAATCGATTTGAGGAGAACGAGATTATTGAAATGTTCGGCCTTTATCACTTGAACGGTTTTTTTTTCCAGTTATCTGGAAAAAAGATAGGCCCTAGCGTTATTAAATTAAAGCGTTGAGCCTTCGAGAGGAAGATAGGCTGACTAGGAGATAATGACGTTGACTTTGAATATATATTATAATATTAAAAATATCTCGTATATGGCAACATAAAATCCCAAATCCCTATCGAGGTGTGCCGCCAGGCGTTTATAAAGTTTTATCCGCATTTCGAACATAATGGAACATGTTTTGGAGGCTAATTCGATCATATACGCAAGTTACGGAAGTAAACGATCAATTTTAAATTAAATCGATTAAAATAGTTTCTATGCGTTTTGAGCTGTCAAGGTCAAAGGACAACTTCGATTACTATGAAAATTGAAATCCGATAATAATACAATATTATGGATCCAATGGAACTGGTTTCGTCGAATTCCGAGACTGTGCCTCGGAAGGCTATTTTTTAATATCGATTTAAACAGTAAAATTTCAAAACCGAACAAACTATTTCCAAATTCAATTCTGAAGCTTCCATTATCTTCGGTATTATTAATAAAAAAATTCTAAGTCATCAAATTATTTTTTAACAGGCTCAAATTTGAAGATTTAAAATTTTATCCAAATTTCTTTAATTAAATTTGATAATTAAATTGCTAACTTCATAGTTAAGATTGAAATTCAAGCTTAAATTAGCAATTCAGATATTTGAAATTAATTGTATATTTCAATTTCAAACGTTGAAAATTCTAGGTCGTCACAGATTTTCATTATACCAATGTCAAGATTACAATCCTTAATTTCTAAAGGCCTTGAAGTACCCTCCTGTCTCTCGAGTCCAGGGCAAACTCTCTTGATTTAGGGACACGAGATCACTCAATTGATTTCCAGGCGCAACCACACCTTATATAGAGACTCGATAAACTTTTGATTACAAATTGATCCTATAACTCTGAATAGCACTTTGATCTTTGAGAGAGGGCAGAGAATCAAACAAGAATAAGATTCTAATTTGATTTACTTGAGAATTCAGTAGAAATTCGACACGATCTTAAAAATATAAAATTTTTAGAATATGGATTTGTGGAGAAGGAGTGAAGAAAATTAGAAATTAGTTAGTTGAAAAAATTCATTTGTGAAGGCTATTTATAGAGCACCAACGGTCATAACCATTCATGAAGAGATTTAAACGAACAGACGCTTCTTTTGAACATAGAAACTTTTGAATTTAACGGCCACCATGTCGACATGGAGTATCCCATGATGTCGATATCCCTAGATAAAAATAATGTAAAATTTGTTTTGAAAATGGTATTGAAAGGAAAACAAGATGAACTGATTCTGGAATAAAATAAACTAATTTTACGATGTTTTAAAACACCAAAAAAAGAATATTTTAAGGCTAAAACATCTTTTTGAAAATCATTTGAAAAGATAATTTTAAGGCTAAAATATTTTGAAAAGCAGTTTTGAAAATCATTTTGAAAAACCATTTTGAAGTCGTTTTGCAAGCTTCTTCCTACAGAATATCTCATCACATCAGGACTCGAGAACTTGTAGAAAACCAAGATGTTCATGGGTTTGTAAGTTACTTGTCGCAGATTTGTGAGCTACTTGTCGTGGGTTTGTAAGCCACTAAGAAGGTAGAAATGGATTCCATCCCAAATGAAATTTGGAACGAAGATCATGCTATTATGAAGTTTTAACAAAAACTAGACACATATCTTGAAATCTTGATCTTGATACTCTAGAGTCTTCAATCTTGATATCTCCACTCTGAATCTTGAGTCTTTATACTGAGCAGTCTTTAGTAGTCAATACCTGCATATATACAAACACACACACACACAAATATATCTATCTCGATAATAGTGTTAGTATATATTTTATAATAGGATAGGTTAAAAAGGTTGTTGTCATCAAAACCAACATCTCAGTTCCTAACACATTAATCGTGAGTGATTGCTCACCTTTCATGGCTAGAGAACGATGGAAAATAACTACGACGAAGAAGGATGCAACTGACACGGACACGAATCAGGCATGACAAGTCAAATTGTTGCGACAAGCACTAAACAAATTTAGCACAAAAAATTGATGATCAAATATATATATATTTGTTTCTTATTATTAGAATGAGCAAATATACAATATGTAATGTTTATATATAACATATATGAGCCCCCATATTTTCGCATACATACATATCTAGATTAATATATACACGCAGCACATAGATATGAACCGAAAATTTGGTGGACCGTGCTACATATATACATACATACATATATATATACATACATACATATATATACATATATATATATATATATGCATACACACACACACACATATATATATATATATATATACATATATACATACATACATACATACATATATATATATATATACACACACACACACACATATATATACATACATACATATATATATATATACACACATATATACATACATATATATATATCAACGATTGTACACACAGCCCAATATACAGCATATACATGACCTTGCATATATTTATATAGAATCAAGAAGCTATATATATATATATATATGCGTGCAACACACACACACACATATATATATAACAGTTGTCCTACATATAAATGATCTTATGAATCCCTGCTACCAATATAGGCAAATAACTCGGCTGTATATACAAAGTCAAGCAACAAATATAATAATTCATACATACATACGTATACACATACATACATACATACATACATACATATACATACACACACCCACACACCCAAACACGCACACAGATATACACACACACATGGCTAGGACAGAGAAGATGTCAAGTGCAACACACACACACACACACACACATATATATATATATATTACTTTTTGCTAAAATATATATGTGTATGGGCCATCACAATTTGTTTTGGTGCTCCCGTCCTTTTCATGGCTGCAACTCCCATTCCGCCATCCTTTTCCTTACCTCCTCTGTCTAACCCATCTCCCGTCCTTCCTACCATCACCATCCTTTTTCTTCATCCTTCTCCTCTACCTCCTGACCCCCCTGACCCATCCACTACCTCCAACCTCCCTTCTCCTCCTCCGGCCTTGCTCTCTCCCTTCCTTCTCATCAAACCCGTTCCTCACAGTGAACTGGTATGTATTTCTCTATTCAAAAACAAGCCGCGCAACATTGGGAAGTACATACCAGTTGACATCACTCCTTCATACTCTGATGATAATTTAGTTCCTCCTCAAGAAGTTGTCATGGCAGGAAAGAAAGTGTGGGGTGAATATTTGATTGGTTTCTTTCTCGACAAACCCCTTTCATACTATGTTGTCGTTCATTCTCTCAAATCTATCTGGAAGCCGAGGGGTTCGATATCCGTAAAGTTAGATGGTTTTGTTTTCCTCTTTCTTTTCTCGTGTGATGAGGACAGACAAAAAATTCTTCAAGGTGATCCCATTGAAATTCGTAATAAACTTTTTATATCAAACCATATGATCCTGCTATAGGCAATGTATGTGGTAGTACTCAATCTATTCCAGTCTGGATACAGTTATCTAATATCCTTATATTTGCATTATCACATCTTGGTATTAACTCGATTACATGTCATATTGGGAAGCCAGTGCATATGGATGAATCGACAGAGAAGTTGGAGAGATTGTGTTTTGCTAAATGTTTAGCTAAAATTAAACATGATCATGAACTTGACGATAAATTCCCAGTTTAATTGGTAGACGGTGGCATGCAAATAGTTTACATTAATTACCTTTAGAAGCATGATATTTTTCACAAGTGCAATTTTTTTGAACACTGCACTGTTGACTGTGACAAGGTAAATGAAAGTGGGATAGAGATCATCAAGCAATCAAAAGACATAAATGGTACTTCTCAGCCAAGTAATAAGGTGATTGAGTCAAAAAATTATGAGAAGCAAGAGAATCAAAAATGGCAAGTTGTAAGCAAAAGTAAAAGGAGAAGCTCTAATCTTCTAGGTAATAGTATTTCTCTAAAGGCTAGAGTTAAGAATGTAGTGTCAGATGCTAAATTAATTGAAGAAGGTGAGACTGTTATTGAAAACTGTGGTGATCGGCCAATGAATGAACACAAGGGTGAGGACGTTACTATTTTTGGGAAAGGAAAAACAAGAACATAGTTGATGAAATTATAAACAGTGAGATAAATGTTCGAGGTAATGCTCTGAATAAATGGAATATTGATAACCAAGAAGTCAGTTTGTATAAAGAAAATAAAGTTGACCCTGAAATAACCCTGAGAAATAGCTTCTCTATTCTGTGTGATGATGAGGATGATATCAATATGCAGGATGGTGGTAATTTTTATGATACTATGACAGTTCCTGATAAAAATGAGAAAAACAATGAAGATGTTGATTCCTCTTCAAACCTTAAGATTGTAGGAAGATAAAAAGCAAGACTATGTGGAAGGAATATCTCGTTGGTTTTTTTCTTGATACCCCGCTGCCTTATGCTACAGTTCTGTACTACCTCAAAAAAAATTGGAAATTAAATGGTTCTATATCTGTCAAGTCTGATGGGTTCTTGTTTTTGTTCAAGTTCTCTAATAATGATGATAGATCTAGAATTTCAGAAGCTGACCCTGTTGTGATGAGGAGCAAGTTATCTATAGTGAAGCCATGGGATGAAAACATAGGAAACAGTTGTAGTACCATTAGATCTGTACCAGTATGGATAAAACTACCTAATATTCCACTGTATGCGTGGTCTCCATTGGGTATTAACTGGTTAGCATCTAGAGTAGGAAAGCTTCTTTGTTTGGATGCATCAACTAAAAAATTTGAACGTATTTCTTATGCGAAATGTTTAGTTGAAGTAAATCCAAATCAAGAATTGCCTGATAATTTTTCAGTTAAATTACTAGATGGAACTGAGCAGATAGTTAATGTTGATTACTTGTGGAAACCAGAGATATGTATTTTGTGCAAGGAGTTTGGGAATCTAGTGAACAATTGCAAGAAAGTAGTATGTGAAAGGAATGTTGAATCAACTGTTAATAATGAGCAGCAGATAAATGGTGATGTTGGAAGAGAAAAGTTGAAGAAAGTGCAAAACAATGAAATACAAGGCAAAGTGAAACAGATATGGCAGAAAGTCAAAAAGAATAAAGGAAAAAAATAAATAGTTGTGAAGAAATTGAAGAAACTGCTATGATGACACTAAGTGCAAATGAAAAAATTCCTCAAGATGGTTCTGTAGAAAACAATATGGCACATGAAAAGGTCAATAAAACACAAGGTGTTGAACAGGATTGTAATGTTAGTACTTGTAACAAGTACCACTTGCTCCAAACCGTGGAAAATGATCAAGGTAATGGAAATGCTAGAACAAGAAGAAGGAGAGATATCTGCTGAAGTTATCTGTAGAGAACAACACAAAGATACAATCAAGAATTTTTCATCTACATAAGATCATAATGAATCTGATACACTAGTATTGTCTTCAAATCTTGGTGTGCAAGAAAATCATGTGGAGTTATCCACTACAAGTATGAGTAACAAGGAAAATGGAAATGTAACAACTGAAGAAAATGCTCATCCAAACTCTTTTGCAACTGATTTTGATAAAACATGGTGCAACTCTTTTGAAACTCAAATCACACAATTAATATCCTCCATGCATTTAACCTCTGATCACTCACAACCATCCGTTCTTCCTCACTACAACTTTTCTATTCAGCTACCAGGTTGGCCTTCTTGCTTTCCTTCCAAATAAACTCATTCTGCCCCTTCTCTTGATCCTTCCACCTCCCAAACTAACACTCATCCAACATCCCCCCTGAACTTACCAAGAAGAAAAATTGAAACAAGATCTCTGTCTGCACAGAGAAGAAATAACTCCTCCCAATCTCAATAATTTCTTATGTTTAAAAAAATAGCATCTTGGAATATAAGAGGAGCCCATAGTAATTTGAAACTTGATCAAGTAAAAAGTTATATCTATGAGTATAATATCTGTCTTTTTGGTCTATTAGAAACAAAGCTTAATCTTTCTTTTTCCCTTAAAGCAGCTTCCTACATTAATCCCAAATGGTCTCTCCATCATAATCTTGATTCTGCAGCATATGGTCGAATTCTTGTTATCTATGACCCATCTGTTCTGACTCTTTCTCCTATTCTGACAACTAGACAGTACATACATTTTCATGTACATGATTCCCAAAACCAGTCCTCCTTCTACTTAACTTTTGTTTATGCAGACAACTCAATCAATTCAAGAAATGCTTTTCTCAAAACATTGCCTCCCTTAAGACAATCTTCTCACCCCTGGCTTGTCATGGGTGATTTCAACTCCTACTATGGTTTTAATGACAAATTTGGTGGTATACCACTTATGCCTAGAGATCTTGATCCTCTTAATCTTGCTGTCTTTGATTCTGAGTTAATATTGATGAATAAATCAGGAGCAAAGTACTCTTGGAATAACAGAAATAGAAGTGGTGTTCGTACCTTTACTACTATTGATCATGTTTTTAGTAATTATCAAGCTATCAATCAGTGGCCTTCTATCTCTGTCTTCCTTCCTCAACCAATTATGTCTGACCACTCCCCTCTTATTTTATCTCTTGGGAACCATTTAAGAAGGGAAAAGAGAAGTTTTAAATTTTTTAATGCTTGGGTTAAGCATGAGCACTTTTTGGTATTAGTATCAAACATTAATTCTGAATTTACATGCTTTGGTAACCCTATGTATAAATTTTGCAGGAAGTTAAAGTGTATCAAGCAAGCAATCAAATTGTGGGCATCTATAACTTTTGGTTCTGGATGCCTACCGTCAACTACCCTTAAACAACAGCTGAAGATAAAGCAAGACTTTATGATGGAGCATCCACTAGATATTCAAGCTGCTGCTGAAGAGGGGAAATTATACAATGAGGTTAACAATGCACTTATACTGGAAGCAAGCATGAAAAGGCAACAATTGCATAAAAGATGGATTGATGAAGGTGACAAAAACACAAAGTTTTATCATGAATCACTAAAGGTTAAGCAAGCAAGAGATAATATTTTTAGCATTACTGATGAGCATGGTGCCCTATTTACTACTGCTGAAACTGTTGATCATGCTTTTATTCAATACTTCTCTAAATTGTTTGGTAATTCTGATGGTTTCCTTCCTGATCTGGACTTAATTTCTACTCTTACTCTCCCTTACATTACTTCCCAGGAAGCAACTTCTCTTATAAGGCCTGTCACAGATGAGGAAATCAAGGATACCCTATTTTCAATGAACAAGCATTCATCTGGAGGCCCCGATGGTTTAAATGTTATTTTCTTCATCTCTACCTGGAGTCTACTTGGTAGTGAATTTTGTCAAGCAATACACAACTTCTTCAATAAATGTAAGTTGCTTGGTGAAGTCAACTGCACCAATATTGCACTTATCCCTAAGGTAACTCCTCCTACCCGTGTTACCTCCTTCAGGCCCATTTCGTGCTGCAATGTTGTTTACAAGTGTATCTCTAAAATACTAGCATCTCGGTTAGTTACAGTGCTGACATTTGTTGTATCAAACAATCAATCAGCCTTTATTCCAACTAGGGACATAATTGATAATGTACTACTTGCTCAGGAACTTCTCAAAGGTTATGGTAGAAGCAATGTGCCCCCATCAGCAGCTCTTAAATTAGATATTTCTAAAGCATATGATATAATACATTGGGTCTCAATAGTTAGGATTATGGCTGTTATGGGCTTCTCCAAAACTTTTGTGTCTTGGATATATGTATGTATATCCACACCATCATACTCTGTAGTAATAAATGGTAGACCTGTTGGTTGTTTCAGAGGTAGTAAAGGTATACGACAAGGAGACCCGATATCATCTTAATTATTTTTGATGGTCATGGAAGTTTTAACGGTAATTCTTAGGTCTGCATACAACCATAAGATTATTAAGTATCACCCAAAGTGCTCACATCTACATATAACATCTATCATGTTTGCTGATGATGTTATGATGTTTACCAAGCCTGAGTTACCCTCTTTGATTGGTATTAAGGATGCTCTGAAGGCATTCAACAGTATGACCAGACTATCTATAAATCAAGACTAATCATCTATGCTTGTTGCTGGAGTTAGTGATATACAAGCTGCTGCTCTTCATCAACAATCTGGTTTCTCTCACATGGTAAATGATATGAAGTACCTTGGTCTCCCCTTAATATCAAAAAGAATAACAAAGGCTGACTGTTTACCTCTTTACAATAAAATTACTTCTGTTATGACTGCATGGGATAATAGGTTTTTGACACAAAGTGGTAGGCTTGTGCTAATTAAATCTGTAGTCTTTTCCACTATAGTCTACTGGGCTCGCACTCTCATTCTACCTGTCAAATTATTGCAACTTGTTAGGTCTGCCATGAATAGATTTTTTTGGTCTGGTAGTATACACAACAGGAAGTTAGTGCTATGTTCCTTTTCTAAATTTGAGACACCAATGAGAATGGGAGGGCTAGGAGTACTTGAGTCAGGAAGTGGAATATTGCTGCTATAAGTAAACATTTTGATGTCCTCATTAATAAAAGAGGAAGTTTATGGGTTGAATGGACATGGCATTATAACATTAAGAACATATATTTTTAGAGTTTGGTTACTCCACAGCACTGTAGTTGGATTTGGAGAAGTTTGTTGAAGTATAGAGAAGTCTTCCTCCCTATGATACAATATCCTGTCAATGCTAGAGCTACTGTTAGTTTTTGGCATGATCCATGGTTTAGTAAGGGCCAAATATTATCAAATATGTGTACATACTCTCAGATTATACAATCTGGAATTCATATTGATGCTAAAGCTAATGAATTTTTACATGATGGCAAAATCCAGTTACCTTTCAGTAGCAATCAGGTTATTAGACAAATGTGGTGTGATATACAATAAAAAACTTACAGTGATAATCATGCTGACACGGTATTATGGCAGATGCAGGCACATTCTGTGAAAGCAGTATACAAATTTGTTACTGCATATGACATTCTGTCTGCATCTAAATGGTTTGAAGTTATATGGTCTGCTGATTCTGTTCCAAAATACAATTTAATGATGTGGAAAGTAATAAACCAAGCCTTACTTACTAGAAGTTTATTAAATAAGTATGTGTTAGCTTGTACTACTGAGTGTTTGTTCTGTGAGCAACAAGATGAAACTACTGAGCACATATTTTTTGACTGTCCTGCTCTTCATTTTTTGTTGGACAAGGTTAGCTGTCTTACTGGAACTAAGCTTACTAGTACTACTTCTACCATTCCATAGAGTATTTTATTTAAAGCAACTAGGTGGAGATCTGATCAAGGTAGGGTGTTGGCTGTCTGCTTGAAAGTATTTATGACTATAATATGGAGTGAGAGAAATGTCATAGTCTTTGAAAATGTAAGAAGGAATGATGATGTGCTCTGGAATGAAGTTAAGTCTTGAACACATTGGCAATTGAAGAACAGTAAAAGCATTTTCCCGCAACTATTGATTGATGCTTGGTCTTGATTTTGTTGTATTTCCTTGCTAGTTACCATGTTCTTCTTTTTGTGTCTTCTTTCTTTTCAATTGTTCCTTTTTTATTGTTAGCAATAAAACTGGTAGGGGCCCAGTTAACCCCGCTGGCTTTGCCAAAAAAAGCAAGACAATCAAAATAAAGTAATATTTCTATTCTGCTGAAGCCACATAGCTCTTATGAAGGTATAGATGAATTAAATAAGCATGACCCTACCCATACTATATATGTGCATAGCAATTCTAGTAATACCGCAACTAAGCCCCACATCAATCACTCCCCTCCCTTAGTGTTTTCTTTTGAAAATAAGGCATCCACTTTAGGCATTAAGAATGTAGGAACTGATGCTTTGAAACAACATCATGTTGAAGTTAAAGAATGTGAAATGCAGGCCTCCGTTACTCCATTAATACCTGATGTGATTTCTTGTGAACTGTTCCCTGTGCATGTTCAGCTTGTGCACATGCACCGCAGCATCACAACCCTCTAATGCAATACATCCCCTCTTTTGACCTTTTCTCCCTCAATTCAGACCAAATTCCCTCCATTTATTCTCGGTGAGCCTTTGTCTAGTCCCATTGCCAACCCATACCCTTCAGCCAAAGAATCAACCCATATTTCATTTGAACATATTATTCCTCCTCCTGCCTGGATGGGCCCCCCTCCTCATATTCCTTTTGTCCCTCCCTCTATCCCAGTCCCAACTATGTCAGAAAAAAGTGCACTTCTGGAAGTAATACTCTTTTGATGAAGAAACCTTTACATATAGATACTGATGATAAATAATGTTCCTCCTACCCTCTCTCTACATCTGCTCCACATTATATGCACATCACAAAGCCTTTTACCAGAGCTACGAAATTGGAGCTGCTATCTAATATGGGGTTTGATAATGATGCATAAAATAGGAGCTTGGAATATCAAGGGTGCTCACTATGACATCAAGTTAAATCTATGCAAAACTTTAATACATGAACGCAGTCTTATTCTTCTTGCTGTGATTGAAACTAAACTCAACTTCTCTCTCACTTTAAGAGCAGAAAAAATAATCAGCCATGATTGGTATGTTCTTCATAACCTCCTTGATGCCCTATATGGTAGAATTATGGTCTTGCATGACCCCAATGTATTTACCTTGTCTCCTATTCTATCGAATCAGCGAATTCTTAACTGCCATGCAATTCACATTCCTTCCAATTCATTCTTCTACAATTCCTTTGTATATGCCACTAACAATATCACTTCCGGATCCAACCTTTTTAACCTTTGTACATCTATGAGGCAGGAATCTCATCCTTGGATTGCCTGCGGTGACTTCAATTGTTCTCTTAGAATTACTGACAGACATAGTGGAAATCCTTTATCTTTAAATGATATCAAACCGCTCAATACAGCCATTGATGAATCTGACTTATTTGAAATTAAAACAACTGGTACTCAATTCTCTTGGAACAATAGTAGAAGGCAAGAAACTTGCACTTTCTCAAAAATTTATTATGCTTTCTACAACTAGAAAGCATTATGCACATGGCCAGTTATATCAAACCACCTCTCTCTTTCCCTCCTCTCCTACCATTCCCCTTAGATCCTATCTATGGGTAGCCAAGTCATGAAAGGCAAATCAAATTTTAAATTTTTTAATGCATGGGTTCGTGAGCCTAATTTCTTTGAGATTGTGCAGAATGTTTGGGTTACTCATAACTATGGTAACCCAATGAATATCTTGCAGGTAAAATTAAAGAGAACTAAGGAAGCTTTGAGAACATGGGCCAGAGAGAAATATGGCAGTGGAAATAAGCTCTCTGATGATCTGAAGTCAAAACTTATAAAGGTACAAAAAGCCATGCAATGTCATTTAAATAATGCTGACCTATCTATGCTTGAAACAGATTTATCCAAGAAGTATGCGGAATCTTTGGAGAAGTAGCATACTATGATAAAGCAAAAAACAAGAATAAGATGGTTCAAAAAGGAGATAGATGCACTGCTTCTTTTCACTTCTCCTTAAGAGCAAAGCATGCAAGGGAAAACATCACTCCTATTTATGATCAGCATGGTACCCTCCACTCCAACCAATTTGACATTAATGAGGAATTTCATACATACTTTAAACTTCTATTGGGAAATGCAAACAAATTCTCTCCATCTCTTGATATTCTAAATTCCATCCCTCTTCAAAGGCTGAACAGTCAAGACATTAAGATGCTTAGCATGGCTGTCTCCAATGAAGAGATTAATGATGATGTTTTCTCCATGAATCAAAGCTCTTGTGGGGGGTCGGATGGGTTCAATGCAGTTTTCCTCATTTCTTGTTAGAGTATAATACATAAAGACTTCTCTACTGCCATCCAATTTTTTCCTCAAATCCAAAATTGTTGGCTCCATAAATGCTGCTAATATAGCCCTTGTCCTAAAGAATAATAATGCTAACAATGTTCAATCATTCAGGCCTATTGCTTGCTGCAATATAGTGTATAAATGCATTACCAATATCGTTTCTTCTAGACTTAAGAAAGCTCTTCCTAACATAATATCGATGAACCATGTTGCCTTCCTTCTTGGTAGAAGTATCTTGGATAATGTTTTATTGTCCCATGAACTATTAAGAGGATACAATTCTTCTCAAACTTCCCTTAATGTTATGATGAAATTTGATATTATGAAAGCCTTTGACACCCTTCAATAAGACTCTATAGTGATAATCGTGGCTTACATGAAATTCCCAAAACACTTTATTTCTTGGATATATACCTGCATTTCGATTGCTAGGTTCTCAACTGTTGTGAATGGATCTCCAGTGGGATATTTCTATATCAAACAAGGTATTCGACAGGGGTGATCCTATGTCTGACCACTTGTTTATTCTTGTCATGGAAGTTTTAAATCAAATTCTTAATGGGTTAGTGACTAAAGGTCAATTTAAGCTTCCTTTATATGACAAATAATAGCTAGATTAGACAGCTAGACCAACAAATCTCTTAGTCAAGCATGGACCCTCACATTAATCAAATCTATCATCTTTTCCATGTCTGTGTATTAGGCTAGGTCTTTTATTTTGCCAAAAAAATTGATTAGCATGATTAGGAGTGCTATCATGAAGTTCTTTTGGAAGGGTAGTATTTACGCAAGTTACTCATATGCATTCGGCAAAATGGAACTTCCTAAGAATAAGGAGGTACTAGGCATTAACAACTTACTGCTACGAAACAAAGTAGGTTTTTCTAGACATATCAATAATTTCCTTCACAAAGATAACAATATTTGGGTTGCATGGTCTCAAAAGTATGTGCTGCGTAACTCCAATTTTAGGCAAATGAAAATCCCTCAAAATGCTAGCTGGACGTGGAGAAGCATATTAAGAATGAGAAGCATCATATTACCTATGATAAGATTGTTACCTCGCCTTTTGGTCAAGGCTGAGATACCAAAAAATTAGCTAAAAGGATGGATATCAAGATTGGAGATCGATTAGAAACAAGGCTACGATCGATACCGTCATAATTTTACTAAGCTCCAATTGAGACGGAATCGGCTGGGAATGATGAATAAGGCTAGGAAATGCTACATTTTGAATCTCAGGTCAATCGAAGTTCGTATGCTCGTTTTATGGATGAATCAATATTCATGGGAAATCGGCTCGCATCGATGTGGTTCGTATCGATCGACATAGGCTTGACTATCTACTTCGGATCAATACTTTCATATCGATCAAGAATGTACTTGATGGTTTCATAACGATCATAATGGATACGGATTGTTATCAGGATGGATACGGGTTTGGACTAACGCGTGCGCTTGGCATTTGGTTTGGATCGATCAGTCTTCGTCTCGATGCATTTAGTATCGATTGAAGCTTGGGATCGATACGAAGAGCATGGTGCTGGATCGATACGAAGGCTGCGGCGCTAGATGGATACGAAGGATCTGTACATCGTATTGATGGATACTAAGGAAGTAGTCGAGATGGAGCGAAGGATGTGGATTAGAGCGCGTGAAGTTCGGATCGATGAGAAGGCTATGGCTATGGGTATGGGGACCGATGGATAATTGAGGGGTCGATACGAAGAGTAAAGTGGGCAGATGAATACGAGGCAAAGGTTACAAGGGAAAGCATCTCCTACCGATAAATTCTTGATTGATACGAAGGGCACACATTGGGATCAATACGAAGATGGGTACAAGGGAACAAGATCGATACGAAAGGCAGGCATTCAGGGAGCGACACGAAAGAAAAAGCAGCTGATGGATACAAAGCTGATAACATTTGATGGATACGAAAAAGGGAATGGGTTGAAGGATACGAAACCCATGGATACAAAGCTTCCAACCTACACGCAAATACCAACTTGTATCGATCATAACTGGAAATCTACAATTCCAAATACTATGAAATTTTCACAGAAGCTTGCTGGTGCACTCGAGAATATTCATGATTGACC
Source organism: Allium cepa (assembly GCA_030765085.1). Classification (NCBI taxonomy): domain Eukaryota; kingdom Viridiplantae; phylum Streptophyta; class Magnoliopsida; order Asparagales; family Amaryllidaceae; genus Allium; species Allium cepa. Next base: position 875,744,985 of record CM060932.1, on the reverse strand, counting down.
TCGACTCGATTGGAGCTAATTTGGATCGATACGAATTATTCTTGGATCGATCCCAAATTGCTCTGGATCGATCTAATTGGCCCACCGGCGCAAGAGAAGAGGTATTCCTGGTTTTGAGGCAGATATGTTGGGCTCTACACCTATAAATAGGAGTCCTATGGCAACTAAAAAGGGGGATCTTCTCCTTCTCTTACACGGAAATTCTGCCATTTTTACTATTGATTTTCAAAGGCTTGTAGTTATAAAACAAAAGGAATAAAAGGATCAATTCAAAGTGGACGTAAGCCATAGATAGCCGGACCATTGTAAACTCTTATGTTCTTTACTTTCTTTCTTACATTTTGCATTTGCTATCTCTTTAATTTTATTCTTTACTATACCTATCCGAGATCTATGTTGGAATATTGTGGATCTGTGCATATGTACTGGTGCTTTCACTATTTTTGGGGTTTGTGGCTAATTTTTGCGCATACACTTTGGTGCTTTCACTGAGAAGGACTAGCGCCTACTACATCAAATTTGGAGTTCATATTTGGAGAGCTTAATGATCAGATCTACAAAGGAACCATGAGAAGGCAATCAACAAGAAGATAAAGAGTGGAAAGGAGTCAGAATGAAGGAAGTCAGAAGGCTTCCTCAGGAGAAAATCAGGCCTCAGTTTTCGTCACCAGAGAAGAGATGGAGATGATGATGGGAGCTATGCAGGAAGAATTGCTGAAAAGGCAAGTGACATAATGCATAACCTTCTCAAAAAGTTCAAACAGGCAGGAACAGCTGGAGCTTCAGGAGTTCAGATCCATGGAGTTGGAACATAAGGAAAACATGCAAGCAGATGGAGTAGCTCAACAGGGCGTATCCCCCAATCAACACACAACAACCAATATGGAAGGATCCGGACTCGGGGGCACACCACCTTGCCATGATAGACCAATTCATGGAGGGATTCCAGGTGACACTGCATAATAGGATGTCGGTAGGAGCAGAAGAATACGTGATGAAGAGTACGTACCAGAATTCCCTCAGGGACTCGGGGGGCAACCCCTGATGGACAACACTGGATCAGTTGAAATTATCAGACGAACTTTGTGTGAAGGTTTAATAAACAGAGATCTAGAAGGAGTAAACAGTATTGGTGGACAGGTTTCTGAAGCAGTTTCGGGTTCATATCAAAATGTCGAAGAACATAATGATGCAAACGTCAGTGAGGCAAAGGATAGGAGAATCGCTCAGGGATTTCTTAACTCGATTCAATGCAGCAGTAACTTCGGTGGATCAGCTGCATCCATCGATGGTCTTGATGGTGGTAGTGTCAGGAGTCAGGGGTAACTCATATTTCAAGGTATCAAATGATACAAGACCCTCCAATGGATCTCGAGGAGTTCTTTTATGAGGCTGAAAGATTTCTTTGACAGGAAGATGCATATTCAGAAGTGAAGTTGAAGGAAGTAAACGAGGCTATGGATGGAGAACCATCCGACGGAAGCTCGGGCAAGGATAAGGAAAAAGGAAGTTGGATTACAACTCTGGCCAAACAAGGAAGTGCTGAGGAGAAACGAAATTCTCTACATACACAGGATTGAATGAAATATTAGAGCGGATATACATGGAAACTCAGGATCGCATTCCTTACCAGAGGCCGACAAGGAGGGAACCCTCAGAACGCAAGGGGACATCGGTAGGCACTATTTCTTTCCTGATCTGGATAGGCATGATACAAACAGATGTAGGCATCTAAAGGATATAATCAAGGAGCATGTAAGGAGTGCTTAGTTGCGACAATATGTCGAAAATAGAAATGCGGCAGTGGAACAGGAGTAGCCATCGTCTACCCCAAACGACGATGGCATGAGGCCCAGAAATGATGGTCGATTGGTTATCAATTGACAGGGATGATATGGAATAAGTAGCAAACTTTGGGAAAATGACCAAGTCACTTACTCATGTACAGGGACGGAGATAGCTACAAGGCATGCTATGAGATGACGATAAACCGTGATGCTCTAGCTTGCGAAATCAGCTTTTTATTTTTTGGTTTAGACATTTGCTCTTTCTGGTTTGATTTCGGAGTTTGGTTTGAACTCCTGGTTTTGTTTGTTTTCTGGCTTGGATTTTGGTTTGGATGATTGTTTTCTGGTTTGGACATTGGTTCGGATTTCTAGTATGGATTTTTGGTTTTCTAATCTAATCTAGATTTCGAATTGGATTTTGATTGGATTTTTATCTAGTTTTTGGTAAATGGTGATCAGGTATGGATTACACCAGACAAGGGGTAAGTCGCCTCGTACGAACATGGCGAATCGACTTATTCAAGTCGTCGATTATGGACTATGCTCGGCAAAGGTCCAGAGAGACCATGATTCGGCCTAGGACTTAAGCCTTATATTATCGGTTACTATTTCAGTTCGTCGGGTATGGACTATACTCAGCAAGGCTCCGGAGCGACCAGGATTCGACTTAGGGCTTAAGCCATGGCAATACTCAACGTTCAGGGACACTGAACCAAGAACACCAAGGCATTTCTTAGTACTGATCATCGAGTGTGGATTGAGCTTGGCAAGAACCCAGAAAGGTTATGGATTCGGATATTGGCTATAAACATCTAAGGATTCGGCTAAGGGCCCGGAGTGGTCCCAGATTTGGATACAGACTCGGAGAGGTCCTGGATTCGGTTATTGAATATGAATGGATTAAAACCCAGTTAAAGAGTTCAGATGGATATGATGGTTTGGTAATGGATTGGATTATGAATCAGATGGTATGACTATGGATGAAATATGGACTTCGGATGTCGGATTCGGAGCTATTCAAAACACACCTTCTTACCATAAGGCATGTTTTGGGGGGGGGGCAAAATTTACCCCGCCTTTTGGTCAAGGCCCGGATACCAACAAATTGGTTAAAAAGGATGGATATCAGGATTAGAGATCGATTAGAAACAAGGTTATGATCGATACCGTCAAAATTTGACTAAGCTCCAATTGAGCGGGATCGATTGGGAATGATGAACAAGGCTAGGAAAGGCTACGTTTTGAAACTTAGGTCAACCAGAGTTCGTATGCTCGAGTTATGGATGAATCAATATTCATGGGAATCAGGTTCGCATCGATGTGGTTCATATCGATCGATATAGGCTCGGCTATCTAATTCGGATCGATACTTTCATATCGATCAGGCATGTACTCGATGCTTTCGTAACGATCATAATGTTGGATTGTTATTTGGATGGATACGGGTTTGGACTAACACATTCTCTTGGCATTTGGTTTGGATCGGTCATTCATCTCGATGCATTTCATATCGATCGAAGCTTGGGATCAATACGAAGAGCATAGTGCTAAATCGACACGAAAGCTGCGGCGCTAGATGGATACAAAGCATCTGTACATCATATCGATGGATACTAAGAAGCGGTCGAGATGGAGCGAAGGATGTGGATCATAGCGCATGAAGTTCGGATAGATGCGAAGGCTATGGCCATGGAAATGGGGACTAATGGATAAATGAGGGATCGATATGAAGAGTGCAGTCGGTAGATGGATACGAGGCAAAGGTTACAGGGGAAAGCATCCCGTACCGATAAATTATTAATCGATACGAAGGGCACACACTTGGGATCTATACGAAGATGGGTACAAGGGCACAAGATCGATATGAAAGGCAAGAATTCAAGGAGCGTCATGAAAGAAAGAGCAACTGACGGATACAAAGGTGGTAACATTGGATGGATACAAAAAAGGGAACGGGTTGAAGGATATGAAACCAATGGATACAAAGCTTCCAGCCTGCTCGCAAATACCAACTTGTATCGATCATAACTGTAAATCTACAACTCCAAATGCTATGAAATTTTCACAGAAGCTTGCTGATGCACTCGAGAAGGTTCATGATCGACCTCGACTCGATTGGAGCTAATTTGGATTGATACGAATTATTCTTGTACTGATCCCAAATCGCTCTGGATCGATCTGGTGGGCCCACCTACGCATGAGAAGAGGTATTCCAAGTTTTGAGGGGGATATTTTCGGGTCTACACCTATAAATAGGAGTCCTATAGCAACTAAAAAGGGGGATCTTCTCCTTTTCTTATGTGGAAACTCTGCCATTTTTGCTATTGATTTTTAAAGGCTTGTAATTGTAGAACAAAAGGATCAATTCAAAGTGGACGTAGGCCGGAGATAGACAAATCATTATAAACTCTTGTGTTCTTTACTTTCTTTTTTACATTTTGCATTTTCTATATCTTTAGTTTTATTCTCTATTATGCCTAGATCTGAGATATGTTTTGGAATATTGTGGATCTGTGTGTATATACTAGTGCATTCACTACTTCTGGGGTTTGTGGCCAATTTTGGCACAAACATTGATACTCTTCCACTACTGCTCGTAGGGTGAGTTTCTGGGATGACCCTTGGTTTAAACCAGGGTTTATATTGAGTGATCAGTTGAACTTCCAAGGGATTCAACAAACTGGTATGAGAAGGAATGCTAGGGCATGTGAATTCATTGCAAATGGTAAAGTACAAGTGCCTGCTACCTCCGATCAGAACATCAATGAGATTTGGTCTTATATCCTTAAAGTTAACATTGGTTTGGAGGCTAGTGAAAGGATATTATGTTCTGACAAGGGTAGAACTTTCAGTGTAGGAATGATATACAATTATTTCGCAAGGTTGATGAGCATGCTGATTTCATGTGGAATAAAATTATATGGGTAAATCATATTTATGAAAGAGAGAATTTAATGCTTTGGAAAGTGATCCGAAATGCGCTGCATATGAAAGTAAAGCTTCAGAGTAGAAGAATCATGCTTGACACTAAATGTTTATTTTGCAACACAGAAGATGAGGATAGCATGCACCTGTTTTTTCACCGTGATAAAGTGAATAGACTATGGCAGTATATTATGTTTTTCACAGGCAGAGCTTAGGTATACAATGATAGCAACAGAGAATGGGAATTTTTTTTAAAGTAAATTCAAAGAAGACGGGCAAATCTTATGTGTTCAGCTTGTCTTAAAAAAATTTATCATCTTAATTTCGAAGGAGAGCAATGAGAACTTATTTTGGGGAGTTTGGAAGACTAAGACTCAAATGAAACATTTACTGAAGCATGACATCAGAGAAGGCATGGTTTTATCTCCATTTCCAATTGAACCGGGCATTATTCGTGTCTTTTAGTAAAAAAAAATTGATTTTATGTTTTGCTTGGTTGTTGTGTTGGCTATCGCTTTTGTTTTTTAATTTTTCCTTTGTTTTTGCTTCATTGTGATTATCTTCACTTAGTTTCCCCAGTATTCTGTATGTTTTTTCTCTTAGGTGAATCAATAAAATTGAATACATATAACAAATCGAAGAAAATATTTCAAAGCAAAAGAAATAATTTTTTTTACCTGAAGAGGAACGAAGAATAACCCATGGAAAAGCTAAAAAAATGATGTACACATATATTTTTTTCCCATAATATAGAAAATAAACGATGAAAGGACACGGTTATAAATAGCAAACTAAGAAATGGCAAAAGACACCGGTTGATCTTCAGAAATAAATGATAGCAAAGACCATTGGTAGCACACGCCTGGCAATTGAAAGACAGAGGAACCAAAAAGGCACAAATACAACACCGATACGACAAACTATTTTGTCGTTTTCGCCATGTACCAACATCGAATTACAAGAATGAATATACTATGGACATCAACACAACGAGATGAACATAGTGGTGCATAGTTATCAGCGATATGACCAAGCTATAAAAACTCGATTTTTCGCTGTTGAAAATGCTACTAAAACGCCGAAAATTTGATAAACGGGCTATAGTAGTCCACCTTTGGAAAAATGAAATACGTCGTCTCATTCAGAAAATAGTTTACATTTTTACTAATTAAAAGTATTTAGATTTGGAAAATATCTAATTTTCAATAATTTAACTGATTAAATTTTAAATTTTTGAAATTTCACAAATAAATTAACTTTTGAATTTTCAAATTAAAATTTAATATTTACCATGTTTAAATAGACGTATTTCAAATATCATATTTTCATTTCAAAATTTTATTCTTTATTTTAATGAATTTTTTTAGTTAATTACGTCATAAAATCATTAAAATTCTATGGTCGTTATACTCTCCCCTACTCAAAACTTTTCAACCCCAAAAAGGAATGAGATGGGAGAAAGAAAAGATAAATCGAATGAATAGTACCTGAGATAAACCATTCAGGATTCGAAGCATGCATGGATTCCTCAGTCTCCTAGGTGCAATCCGGATCATTTGTACTCCACTATACTTTGACTAGACCGATAGATTTACTCCAAAGCCACTTCGTACCTTTATTAACAATACGAAGTGGTTCCTCTCGATAGTGAGATTTGACTCGACGTCCAAATTCTCTAATAAAGCTGGCTGAACAACCAAGGATGGATCATGGAGATATTTGCGAAGGTGAGATACGTGAAACACATTGTGCACACCTGCCAGTTTCTCCAGCAAATCAACTCTACAAGCAAAAGGACCAACATTTTTTAGAATGTATAAAGGACTACTAAACCTGGGAGCAAGCTTCCCTCTCCAACCAAATCAACTACATTCTTCAGCGGTGAGATGTTGAGAAAGATCTGATCACCCACTAAAAATTCCAAATCCCTTCTACGCCTATTTGCATACTTCTTCTGCCTATTCTGAGAAATCCTCATCTTCCTCCTAATCTCCTCAGCCTTCTCCGAAGCTTCTAGAATCATATTAGGTCGAAGAACTAAGCGATCACCAGACTCGATCCAACAAGATTGAGATCTGCAGGATCTTCCATATAGAGCGACAAATGTGAACATCTTGATACTTGCCTTCATTCAAAAGATTGGGATTAATAAATGGATTAAGCTTAAGATGGTTCAAATTCAATGATAGAGTTATACCTGATAACTTTTATTATAGGTGAATTCAACGAGGTGGATATGATCTTCCCAAGATCCTCCATAATCAAGAATACAAGCATGAAGAAGATCTTCCAGAATCTGGTTCACCTTTTCCGTCTGACCATTAGTCTGTGGATGATAAGCCGTACTAAGTTTGAAACGAATACCAAAGGCTTCCTAAAAAGCTTTTCAAAACTTACTGATAAAGAGAGGACCACGATCACAAATAATGCTAGAAGGAACACCATGGAGACGGACGATCTCTCTCATATAGACCTCGGCTAAGCTCGAAGCTGTTCGATTCGACTTGACCAAAATAAAATGGGCAGATTTTGTCAATCGATCGAAAAATACCCAATTACTCTCATTACCCTTTCTAGTCCTCTATTAGCCATGGATAAAACCCATAGAAACCTGATCCCACTTCCAAATGGGAATCTCAAGGGGTTGCAGCAATCCTGCGGTCTTGTGGCGATCAGTCTTAACCTGTTGACAAGTGGCACATCTACTGACATAGATAGAGATGTCCCGCTTCATACCATTCCACCAATACAACTTCTTCATACCCTGAAATTTCTTTGTGACATCTGGATGGAAGGAAAGTCTGGACTGGTGATTCTCTCTAAGAACTTCTTGTCTCAAACCATCGACATTCGGAACACAAATACGTCCATTAATCCTTAAAACTCCTTTACGATCAATCCGTGCTCCTAACTCATTCTGATTATCACCTTCTTTACTCTGAATATTCTCCTTCTTAATCCTAAATATTGCATCCTCATCATGCTAGGATGCAATATGATCTAAAAGAGATGGAGAAGCTACAATCTGGCACAACAAGGCTTTCTTACGACTGAAAGCATCAGCCACGACATTGGCTTTCCTAGGAGTATATTTGATGTCGAGGTCATAAGTTGCTAAGAATCAAGCCATCGAATTTTCCATTGGTTCAAATCCTTTTGGGTTGAGATATACTTAAGAGACTGATAATCAGTGAAAAAGCTCAAACTTGGTTCCCAAAAGGTAATGCCTCCACAACTTCAAAGCAAACACAACATCAAGCAATTCAAGATCATGAGTGGCATAGTTGGCTTCTTGAGGCTTCAACTGCCGACTAACATAAGCAATGACCTTCCCATCTTGCATTACACAACATCCAAACCTTCTCGACTAGCACCGATATAAACCGATAATTCTTCACTCCCATTCGGAACGGCGAGAATAGGAGAAGAAGTAAGCTTTTTCTTCAACTCATTAAATGCAGCTTCACACTTATCACTCCAAACAAACTTGGCACTCTTACGAGTCAAAGCAGTGAGAGGTGCAGCTATGCTGGCAAAATTCTCAATAAATCTCCGATAATAACCGACAAGGCCCAAAAAACTATGAATATCGAACAGAGTCTTAGGTGTCTCCCAATCCTAGAAATGGCTAAGGTGGATAAGTTCAAAGATAAATAAGATAAATGAATTCAAAAGAGAAAAGGTGGATAGACTTAGGTAAATCGCGGTGACCTTAACCGGGTCAACCGAGACTTCATTTTCTGAAACAATATGGCTAAGAAATCGGACTTCATCTCTCCAGAAATTGCCTTTTGGAAATTTGGCTTTCAAATGATGACTCCTAAGAGTTTCTCGTACATAGCCCAAATCAGATTCATGCTCCTTTTCTGACTTAGAAAAGACCAGAATATCATCAATGAAAACCAAAACAAACTTGTTGAGGACATCGCAAAAAACATGATTCATAAGGTCAACAAAGAAAGCAGGAGCATTGGTTAATCCAAAAGGCATGACCAACCATTCATAAAAACCATTCTCTGTTCGGAAAGCAGTCTTGAGAATGCTATCCACAGTATCACGAAGCCGGTGGAAACCGGTGGCCAGATCAAGCTGAGAGAATACTTTAGCTCCGTAGAGCTAATCAAACATATCATGGATGTGAGGCATCAGATATCGGTTCTTGAGAGTAAGCTTGTTCAGCTCTCTATAATCAACACACATTTTCAAATAACTATCAGATTTGGTGACAAAGACCACAGCTGTACCCTATTCAGAAAAACTCTGCCTAATCAAACTCCTAGTGAACAAATCCTCAAACTACTTCTTCAACTCGACTTTTTCTTTGGGTGCCATCCGTCTGGGAGGAAGAACAAAAGGTCGAGCACAAGGAATAAGATCAATGTAGAATTCAATTTTCCACTTAGGAGAAAAAGAAGTGAATTCACTAAAAATATCAGGAAAGAGTTGGACAACGGGGGTGGAGTCAAGATCACTAGGCCGAGCATCAAGAAAAAAAGATAAAACTGCCTGCATAATCCTGAGGAATTCGACATTCAATCACAAAAGAATTGCCCTGATTGTCTACTAGAGAAATGGTTTGGGCTCTGCAAGAAATAACAGCATCATAACGCTTCAACATATCACCTACAAGCAAGATATCAAATGCATCAGAACCGAGGATATAGAAATCTCTGGTGAATCTAAGTAAATTGTAAAGGAATTTCACTCCTTTACAAATCATACTAAGATTTGCGGGACCGCCGATGGGATTAGTCATACATAATGATGAAGTTTCCAATTGAGGTAGCAAAATACGCTTGAATTTATTACAGAGATCAACAGATATAAAGCTATGGTATGCACCAGTGTCAAATAGAACACGAACGGAAAAACCATGCAAAGAAAGAGAACACTGAAGCGTACCTTAGCTATCATTAGCATAAGGAGGAGAAAGGGTGGAAAAGTCATGGAAAAAACTCCAGATGTCTTGCCTCTCTGCTGAGTGGGACAGTTATTCTTAAAATTACCAGGATGGAGACAAAGGTGACAAAGTTTGTTTCTGGTGGCCTGAGGTGGAGGAATAGTGGCAGCGGTAGGAGATGAACTACTTTTGGCATAGTGACACTTCTGGTCGCACTTGAAACAAGTGATGGAAGAAAGGTCAAGAGGTAGCTTCTGAGGAACATATCCGATACCATGAGAATTCTGTCAATTCTTCTTCTGCTGCTGAAAATTAGGCTTCCTCTTCTTAGAACCACTGGAAGTACCCTGGGATGTTGAAACCGCCTCCTTACCCATGGAAGTAAGGTTCTCGAATCTGGGGGCCATATCCATAATAGAAGTGAAGGTGCCATGTAAATGACTAATCAAGCGGTCGTAATACTCTGGATGAGCACCATGAATAAACTTCTCATTCTTCTTGAGCTGAGTGTCAATCAAACCAGTCCAAACTTAGAAAGCTTGTTAAACTTTCGCTCATACTTGGAAAAATTCATGTCTCCCCGCTTAAGATCCATGAATGCCTTATACAATTGAGATTTCCCGGCTTCGGGCATCCATTTGGCAATAAAAGCATCCCTGAAAAGAATGGATGCAAGATTAGACAAAGATAAAAGAGATAAATTTCAAAGTGATAGATTCAACAGAGATAAGCTAGAAAACGATAACTAGGAATCTCACCTGTAATGCTGCCATGTGATATTAGCCTCGACGGTCTGGGCGGTAACAAATTCCCACCAATCCTGGGAGGACTCCTGTAACTACCAAGTAGCTAAATGACGTATCTGAGCATCAGTAATCTCAAGACCGGTGAAAATCCTTTCCAAACTCTTCAACCACTACTGAGCCTCGATAGTACTCTCGGCTCCAGTGAACTTATTACCCCAAGCTGAGTGTACTCCTTACAAAGCTGAGTGAACCTAACAGACAGAACAGATGGAACAAGAGCAATGGTTGGTATAGGAGAAACTGGTGGTGTGGTAGCATTCCGAAAACCCCTACCACGCACACTCCCTCGGATACTTATCTGAAAAAGAGAAGAATTTATTTTAGAACAAGAATAAAGTTCTAAAAGCTCAAAAGAAATAGTAAGAGAATCAAGCATGAACGAATATGATTCTGTAATTAATTCAACTCATTCTAGGTATTACTACCTTATCTCTAATGAGTTTTTACTCCATATGCTAAGTTTTGCCTAAACCAGAGCTCCGATACCAACTGTAACGACCCACTATTCCGAATCATCCAAATCGACAATAATCCACATATGTCATACTTGAATTGCTCAAAACAATAGATTGTAAATATATATATATATATATATATATATATATATGGCATAACTTAGGACATACAGTAAATCAATCAATCATAGAATCACAAACACAGAGTTTTACAACAATAAGTAGTCGAAATTATAAATAGTAGTACATGAAGCTACTATAGAAATAGCAAAGCCCAACACAGAATACAACAGGAATCCCAGTACATAGAAGTCTCTAACACAAAAGCAAATGAAAAGTCTGAAACATACAACTGAAAATAACAGAAATAAAATGAAAGCTGAAATAGATAAGATAGATCCTCCAAGTGAATTCCAAGCTCCAAAAGATGAGTTCCAAAAGTTATGACACTCAGACTGACCCGTGCATAAAGTAAAACATAAAATACTCGAGTCGGGATTAACATTCTTATGCAAGTAAATCAAACTCAAATGATATGTCAAATGAAATGCAATATAACTCAAAGGACGTTGGGATTCCATCATTAAAGGATCCGATAAACTATCTACATACATAGTACAATACGCTACCTATATAATGTTTACAATAAAGTAAAATATCGAAATAGCGTTAAGACGTTATTTATATCCCCCATAACACATTTTATAAAAATGCTATAGTCTATAAAGTATTGTAAACTCCACCAACAAGTAGGCTATCCGGGAGCACTCTATAGGTACGACACAAACCAAACTCGTAATGTGCACGATAAGGCATGTAACAAGGCACGCGAGCAATGCCAATGTAGGATTCTACCGTTTGCACTCGCAAACTGGTGGTAACACATAGTAGCTACTATCGCCCACCTCAAGACACACTCCCAATTAAAGGTGTGCACGGTAAATCGAACCGCAAAAGCAATAGATATGGTTTCGAAGAAATGTGCCTGATAGGAGGAGCGACCCCACTTGGCTCGGTATAGCTCCTACTTTAGCCATATCAAGCTGACTCACGAGAGTCAGGGCTGCTCTAAAACGTCATACAGAATCATCGCCAAACCATCCTACTTCGTTTTGGAATCTCCACTACGTACAAAGTTGTTAAAGTGGTTTTCAGTATTGGCAGAGAGTATGACAATATCCGATCTCGGCCTCATTAACGACCAAACGCTTATTTCACACCATGGCCATTTTAAAATCACTTTATAAATTTCTAAACAAAATCTCAAATCATCAATTCAAATAAAAATTAAATAATCAATTTTAATTTTATTTAAATTTGAAATTTTTCGTTAAATCATCTTTAAATCAAATCAAGTTATTAAACATACTTTGAAATTTCCAAAATCATTAAGTTCTAAATAAAACCTTATTTAAATTTAATTATTAACTAATTTAAATTACAAATCAATTTCAATCTACCTTTTCACTTTTAATTGATTAAAGTTATAAAATATATTTTAAATATTAATATAAATTTTCGAATAAACATTTAAAAAAATTATATATATTAATTACAAATAAATTTTATAAAATTAAATTAAGTTAAATCTTTTATTTAAATCTTATTTTATATTTTTAAAATAATAAAATTATAAGTAAAATTTTACAATTAACATTTTAAACTAAACTTATAATTTTGAAATTTTCAAAACATATAATTTTAAAATTCTAAATTTTCAGATATTAAAATAAAATATTGGTAATAATTTAAAATCAGAACTCATATATTTCCTTTCAAACCTTGGAAATCATTGTTCAAAAATAGACCAACGGTTTCCGTATACAATTTTCTAACCTATGATCAAGTAACACGGATATTTATCATTTCACTCCGCAATAATTTAAATTACGGGTTCATATTATTTTAACCCGTAATCCCAAGATTTCAATATCATTGAAAATTGCTTGGGTTTATCATTTCAACCCATAACGATTTTCTCCTATTCTATAAGACCGTTCGGGTATGTATCATTTCAACCCACAGGGATTTCTAAGCAATCAGGGAACTTGAAGAGTGACAACAATAAAATATCATAACACGTATTTCACGCATATACAATCGTTTACACATTCAAATATAATATTTAACATGTCCTGGGTCAAATTTTCAGAAGCGAACAATTTAAAAAGTCAACCTATCACATTTAACAGTTAATTAACTAATAATTCCAATTTAACAGCATTTTTTTAATTTCATACAAATTAATTAACTAATCATAAGAACATTAATCGTGAGTGATTGCTCACCTTTCGTGGCTAGAGAACGTTAGAAAATAACTACGACGAAGAAGGATGCAACGGACAAGGACACGAATCAGGCACGACAAGTCAAATTGCCGCGACAAGCACAAAACAGATTTAGCATGAAAATTTGATGAAACCAAATGTGTGTGTGTGTGTATATATTTGTTTTCTTGAATATTAGAAGGAACAAATATACAATATGCAACGTATATATATAACATATATGAGCCCTCATATTTTCACATATATACATATCTAGATTTATATATACACACGCACATAGATATGAACCGAAAATTTGGTGGACTATGCACCATATATATATATCAATATATCAATACACACACACACACACACACACACACACACACACACATATATATCAGCGAAGGTACACACGGCCCAATATACATCATATACATGACCTTGCATATATTTATAGACAACCGAGAAGCAATATATATATATATATATATATATATATATATATATATATATATATATATATATGCGTGCAACACACACATATACATACATACATACATATACATGTATGTATGTATGTATAACAGCTGTCCTACATATAAATGATCTTATGAATCCTTGCTAACAGTATAGGCAAATAACTCGGCTGTATATATGAATCAAGCAAAAAATATAACAATTCATACATACATACATTTATACACACACACACACACATACATATATATATGTATGTATGGCTTGGACAAAGAAGATGTCAAGTGCTGCACACACACACAAATACACACACACACACACACACACATATATATCAATATATGTTACTTTCTGCTAAAATATATGTGTGTATACACAACATATATATTACACAAACAACATAGGAGAGGGACGAGTTCATGGGTACAGGAGGTAGCAGGTCAGCGTTTGGGTCAGGGAAGCTGCTGCGATGGATGGAGGGTTTGGGCTCGGAAGGCAAGGAGCAGAGCAGGTGGTGGTCGAGATTTTGGTTAGGGCAAAGGGAAAAGTGATGTTGGATGTTGCTTTGAGTGAAGCTTCGGGTCAGGAGGGGAGGCAACATAGATGGTGAGGGTCTAGGTGGTCTCTGCTTGGTTGGGGTTGGAGGCAATGGGTTTTGGGGAGGAATACCGTGTGGAATATAATGGAGAGGGGAAGTGGGTTAGCTTCGAGTCAGGGGTGAAATATTGGGTCAGGCTTCGGGTTGATTTTGGGGAAGCACGGCATGGAAATGTTTTTGCACGAGAAAATGGAATACAGATTGAATAAATATAACAAGTTGAAGAAAATATTTCAAAGCAAAAGAAATAATTTTTTTACTCGAAGAGGAACAAATAGTAACCATAAGCGATGCTAAAAAAATAATGTACACAATTTTTTTTCAGAATGTAGAAGATAAACAATGATAGGACACGGCTATAAATAGCAAACAAGGAAATAGCGAAAGCCACCAGTTGATTTTCGAAAATAAATGATAGTAAAGACCATTGGTAGCACACGGCTGGCAATTTAAAGGCAGAGGAAACAACAAGGCACAAATACGACACCGATATGACAAACTGTTTTGTCGTTTTTGCCACGTACCGGGCATCGAATTACAGGAATCAACATAATACGGAGGTCGCCACGATGAGACGAACAGAATGATACATAGATATCGGCGATATGACCAAGTTATAAAAACTCAATTTTTCGCTACTGAAAATGCTGCTAAAGCATAAAAAATATGATAAATGGGGCTATAGCGTACCACCTTTGGGAAACTGAAATACGATGTATCACTCAGAAAATAGCTTACAGTTTTATTATATAAAAATATTTAGATTTGGATAATATTTAATTATCAACAATTTAAATGATTATATTTTAAATTTTCAAAATTTCATTAACAAATTTACTTTTGAATTTCCAAATTAAAATTTACCGTTTACCATGTTTAAATAGACGTATTTCAAATATCAAATTTTCATTTCAAAATTTTATTGTTTATTTTTATGAATTTTTTTAGTTAATTACATTATAGAATCATTAAAATTCTCAGGTCATTACAACAAACGTATACGCGGAATACGACCCAAAGACTTCCAGCTCATCTGCTGAAGCTCTAAAGCATCCAAATCTGAATCTGTAAATATACTCAGTCAGACCCGAGCATTGAAAGGGAAGAACGATCGGATCAGTCTGATACACCAGCTTGAGAAAACACATCCCAACTAAATTGATATTGAAATTCTGGGTCCCCAAAATAACCAAGTATGAAAATGCCACGAAAGTTAATGGGTTTACTTTTCAAAACAAATAGTGGAAACCGGATTACCAAATTCATTCAAACATATTTTGAAATCAATTAGTTAACTTCTTATAAAAACTTTTCTAGGTTTTTAAATCCATTCATAGTTATTAACTAATGCTCTCCAAAATTATGAAACCAAAAACCAAATTGTAGTTACAAAATTTTTTCAAATTTCACAAAAAAATTCCAACGCCTTAAATTTACGAAAAATTTCGCCAGCGTCTCCTTTGCGCGGTTCGATAATAGTAGAATCACAACACACACACACACACACATATCACAAATATACATCTCATCTTTAAGGATGAGGCATCCCATTGGGAAAAAGTGTAAAAGTACGATATGTAATATGAGATACGTACCTTATATATATTAAGCAAGCATATAAAAGCAATATAGCGCGAAAGCAAGCTCCAAACGCGAAGCATACACCATCCGCACCTATTAAACACTCAACAACCAAATGGGAAACACGTATATAGCATATAATAACAATGTATAACATATACAATGCAATAATAATATGAAAATGAAACACATGCAACATAAGCAATCATCATACAACTAACATCCAACTAACATCCAACAAATCAATTCATTCATTTACTACTTAGTTTTCATCCAACTAATTCGCATTCAAGTTAACTAACAATCGTTTTATTACATTCATTCTCATTTTACTTTCATTTGATTCTCATCAAATTAGTTTGCATTCGTCCCTTCAATTTGATCACTAATATTCAATTTATTCCCATTCAATTAATTACATTCTATAAATTTACATTAATTCCAATTCATTTATTAACATTCACTTTAATTTTGTTAACTTTACTTCCAATTGATGTTTAACAACATATCATTATTCACTTATTACAATTCTTTCAATACTAATAACAATTAATAAATATTCCATAAAATAATTTCGTCAGTTATATTTATTCCATTACATATTACAAATAAAATTCAATGTCATTTTTATTTAACTTCGCTTAAGTCAAATTCAATTTCAAAATTCATTTTATTTAACTTAACTTATAATAATGGTAACTTTTATTTAAAATACAAACAACAAATGATAATAATCAAATACTACCATTCACTAACAACCATATATAACTATAATAATTCCTGAAAAATTATTCCTTTAAATATAAAATATAATTTAGGTAACATTATTTCATTTACCCTATTTCAAAACAATTGTATGCATTGTTAACTAATACATGCTCATATATACACTCAAACTCATTCTAGGGTGCTACCGACCTTATCTAAAATGAGTACCTATCAAAGCCTAGGAGTATACTAAACCTAAGCTTTGATACCAACTATAAAGGCCCAAAAATATGCCCAGTTCAAACCAATAATAAATCACACTTGTCTAACCCAAACTAAATGAAAAACCGGATCATTATGGGAAAGAAAGAAAGAAAGAAGAGAGAAGAAAAAGGAGAAGAGAGAAGAAGAGAGGGAAAAAGAGAAGAAAAGAAAGAAGATCAAAAGAAGAAGGAGAAATAGAAGAAGAAAGAGAAGAGGAAACATAAGAAACTAAAACAATTATAGAATCTCACAAGCGCAGCGGAAAAACATATAATATCACATATAATATCTTTATAAAACAAAAACTGTAATATATTATACATACAACAATCATAGTACAACAATTAAATCAAAATCATCAGCCTAAACGGTTATAATAACCCATCCTCACAAATGCTGATAATTCAAACAAACATGGAGCACAAATAAACAAATACGTGGAATACGACCCGAAGACTTCCAGCTCATCTGTTGAAGCTTCAAAGCATCCAAATCTAAATCTGTAAATATATTTGGTCTGACCCTCTTACAAAATATTTATAAATCCATTTACTAGCAAAATCCATTTATAAAATCTGTAACAACCCGTAAATTTTTAATAATTTTTATTTGTTTTATTTATATATTTAATTCAAATTTAGAGAAACTGTAAACAATAAAATTTTGAAATAAAAATTTAATATTTGGAATGCATCTATTTTTAACATAGCAATCGGTAAATTTTCATTAGAAAATATGGAAGTTTATTTTTGTATGTAATTCTATTTTAATTTCAATCAGTTAAAAATCAATGGTAATAAAAAAAATTCAAAACTAAATATTTTTACATAGAAAATTTATAAATCATTTTCTAAGCAAGACGTCATATTTCGTTCCTCAAAATTTGGACTGTAATGCTCCGTCGATCTTCTTTATGGTGAAATAGCAGCGTTTTCGATGCCGATATCGACTTTTGATAGGAAGATCCTATCACTGATATCAGTATACCGTTGTGATCGTCTCGTCGTGCTGATCTCTGTGGTATATTCATTTCTGTGTTTTGAAGTCCGCTATGCAGTGGAATCCGTGAGAAACGGTAACCATATCGGTATCGATTTCGTGCCCTTTTGGTTCTTGCGACCTTTCATTTAGCCGCCTTTCAAAAATTAAAAGCCATTTGTTGTAAATATTTTTTATTCTATAGTCACGATTCTTTTGCTTTTGAAATTTATTTTGTTTCATGTCAGAGATAGGCTACCCTTTTCATTTACAGTCTGCTCATCTTTTACCTGAAGCATGCACATCTTCTTCCTCACCCGCATCTCTCCAATTCCTCTCCTCCTCTCTTCTTTCGGCCATGCTTCTTTTATAAAAAAGCGTTTTTTCACGTGCAACTCACCCCTCTGGCAGTCGTATGCTCCACCAGCCAACCCTGTTCTTGCCTTCCGCCACCTCCTCATCTTTGCCGACCACATCCTGCAGCTTCTCAGGTATATATGTGGTATATATATATACAACATGTGTTGTACACATAAGTTGCTCTGTTGGGTTCTCTTCTTTATACTCTCTCTTATTTATGGGTGGTATATATATATTATACAGTCCTTTACCAAGTGATTTCTAGCTATATATATAAGAGTGTTATTTAATGAAGTGTTATAGATATGTGCTATTTTGTATATATTGCTTGCGTAGGCTAGTTTATATATTATGTATTATGTTGTATGTGTGACGAGACGGATTTTTCGCACTCGAAAATCGACATCCATACTTCATATCGTATTCGAATGCCATAGATTCGACCGTTCAAATCCGATTCGCCGGAGCTTATAACAACATTAAGTAAATAACACAGCGGAATAAAAGAATAATACATTGATATACAGCTTTGATACAATATCTGATACAACAGATGATTCAATAGATATCAATATACATCAGAGATATGATACAATAAATAGCAGCGGAAAAGAAAATAGATGACATCTAGCAGCAAAACAATATAACTCTAAGATAGTCTTCAAAAGAGAATTCCGAGAACTGCAACTCCATTTCCAAGAACCAATCTAGCAATAGCTCGAACTCCCAATAACGATGCACCAAGACAAGCAAGACTGGTGTGATCCAAAGAATGAACTAACTCCAGATAATCTACTACATCTGACTATCTGAAATACCCAACTCTAGACTGCTCGTGTAGAAAATAATGAGCAACCAGAGTTTAGGAAAGAGACAATAGACTCCGGATCAGTCTTGGGACTGGTGTGAGCAACAAAAAAATAGTTTATCTTTTATTCAAAATCAAAATAGAGGAATATTTTTAAAGTCATTTCGCAATGCTTTTAAAAATGAGACTACCATAAGACCTCCCGCCACACACACAATGCAAACGCAGACTTGGAGGTTCTTCTTATGATAGTCAAAGATGCTTCGTACGGAATTTCTTTGATATTATTACTATAAGTGCAAAGTGCAGAAAACATTTCGAAAGTAGAATATAAATCTTAGCCAGCATAGGTACCATTATATTATGCCTACTATAGCTACCTCCTGAGGAAGCAGGTTCTACAACTAAAACCGTACAAGATCGTATTGTTTCTTTGGATTTCCAACAAATGGTCAGGCCAAGGAACTTCCCATTGCCACATGAGAACGCCTCTGGAAGGACGTCCCCGAGAACCAAACCGGATCTCTGCCAACACAAGGCCGGGTTACCCCTAACTGGGTAACTACTGACACGAGTATGTCATCCCCCGGTCCTTTGGGACCTTTAACCGAGCGCTCGTCACCAACATCACACAATCATAAATAAAGTGTTTCAACATGAGTAAGTATCTGGGCTCCATACCATGATACCACCCTTTTCCAGAAGGAAATGCACATACCCTAAAGGGAGCTACCCCTCATAACCTTGCCGTATCTTTCCTGTTTTGACCATTTCGGGGTGTGAGGCTCCACGAAGTTTCGTCCACAAAGCCACGCTTTATACAAAAGCTGTGCTTTGGGTCAACAAATGATCATAGAAATGATCATAAAGATAAACGATCAAACAAATGATCATATCACAAATGATCAACAGAATGATCATTTCACAGCAACACTCAGCATGTCACATTACCAAATTGGGAATATATCGCCGATAACCTTCAACTACATAACCTCTGAGCTCATACGTCGCAGAGAAGGGTGTTAAGCTAAGAGAATAAATTCTCCGCCACCAACAGAAATATATTTGAAAGAAATCAGCTTTATATCTCAACTTGTAATGCCAGACATACTATCCATACAAGTCTGTTCCGGGATCGAACAGAACCGAAGGCACTTACAAAGAAGTCCTTGCAATCCGGATATTCACTAATCACGTTCGGACTTCCCATCACATATGGAGTCTCTATACCGGGGACCAGTCGATGCAAAGACATTCGACGAGTTGTCCTTTCGCTTTCAAAAATAACCGGTCTTCAAATGCTATCCATAACGACATATCACATATTCGGAATGGGATATATGACACAAAGGTCCTCTCCCGGCTAAACCGGACAGTGAGCGCAGTATTTTAAAACATATAGATATTGGGATTTCAATTAAGCCACAACTTAAAACCCAAAAATTTTCTTTCAAATGGTTTAAACAAATTACCATTTTAAATCTTTAAACAAAAAGATTTATTTCTCAAAGATCAATTCATAGATTTCCAAAACAATTTCATTTCGATAGGATTAACTCGTTAAATCTTTAAATTAAAGATTCAACTTATAATTTCAAACCGTTTCGATAACTTGGAAGTTATTTTCATTTTCAAACTTGAAATTCTTTTTAACACAAATTGGACGTTCATTTCTCATGTGAAAGCTTTTATTGTTTGAAAACAAACAATTTTTGTTTTAGAAAAATCCAATTATATTTACATGAGTTAAAGCCCTTGAATTCTATTCACATCCCAAATCAATACTTTTAAAATAGTTTAACCCATATATAACTGGTATAACATTTTTAATCCCTAGTTTTAAATCATAGAATTCAATTTCAAATCTTGAATTTAAGTTCAAATCAAATTATTCAACTTCATATTCTATCGAGTTATTCAAAATAAATTTCATCTATGAAATTCCATTTCAAAAGCTTTTCACTTTAAACCCAATCCATTTCCTGAACATTTGAATTCAAATATTCAAATTTAAAACTATTTCAAAAATCTGCGACTTAATCGATTTCCTCGTGAAATCCATATTGGTGTGTGTATAAGTGTGGTCTAGGGGTTTAACACAATAGTGCAACATCATTTCAATCATCACAGATCAAAACACAGAATATAGTTGATAAGCGATATAAACTATAATGCTTATCGTCATTCAAAGATTCACAGATAATATACAGATGTATCATCAATAAATGAATAATTATACATACCACAATTTACAGAATAACATATCACAGATCAGATAGGACAATCAATTCAAGGCATATCATACAATACAATCATTCATAATTAAGGTTAAACATCCCATAGTCATTTACCAGTAGGATTAATTATTTGTTTAATCCTAATTTTTTTTCCAATGTATTTTCAATTAAATTAACTACTTATTACCCCAAATTACTTCATTTATACATCATCTTTAATGACCTTCATTGACATTCATTTAATTTCTTTTCCAAAGTAATTAAATTACATCAATCATTATTAATTATAAGTTTGATTAACCATTATTGATTCATTAATTAATTAAAATTTAATCTATATTACTTAATTCATTAAACTTTAATTAATATATTTAAACTTATAATTACTAATTTAATCTATACAAATCATCAATTTATCCATTCTAATTATCTTAATAGTTAATGAATTTAAATCCTTAATCTTCATTTACTTAAAGTAAACTTATTCTTGTTATCGATTTTAATTTCACTACAAATATGGTTGAAAACATTTATTTCAAATTTACATTTGAAATTTCTTTTTTTCTTTTTATAAGTTTAAAATGAAATCTATTTATCTTTTAATCAATTTATAAAACTACTTTAAAAACCTTTAGAGTTGTTTCAAAATATCTAAATTTCAAAACTTTATTATATTTTAAAACTGAGATTCCAAAACCACATTGAATCATTATCACATTTCTTTTGAAGATTACCAAGTCAAATAAATTAAATTCAAGACATTTGCTTTATGATTTATATTTGATACTTGTTAATATTTAGCTTAAAAAATCTTGTTACTTTCCTTTAGTTTGTAAAACTTCCATTCTTCGTTTTTTTTAAAAAAACTTGTTAACAATTTCCTTTATTCAAAGTAACTTGGTATAAGTTGAAACTCCTCACAGTAAAATCCCGAACAACTCTCCAAAATCCCTAACACAGACTCGAGTCAACACTCGAGTAGCACACTTCACATCCCCTTCTTCCTACCCGAGACGAGCATGAGAGGAACTCGAACTGCTTCGAGTGAAAACCCGAGTTCCTTCGCTTCTTTCCCGACCCAACTGTGCATGGAGACTGTGCACATGCACCCATCACCGGCAATGCTCCGACACCTGCGACCACCCTCAGCAAGTCGACTTTGACTTCCACAATCCATCGAACCACCCAGAATCAAAAACTATCACGAATTCGAGAATCTAGAATATGGGTTCAACTAGAATACACCTGGGTTGCTAAAACCCGCTTCAAACTACCTTCTCTGGCCACCTGCGAACACACCATCTTGCTCGAAACCTCCCTAATACCCAATGATTCGAATCCCCCTGGTGCGACCGCTCCAAGTGCTTCGCCGACGTCGCAGCGATCTCATATTCTCCCTTGACCAAAACAGACCCTTAAACCCTAATTACAGCTCGTTCACAAAATTATTGCAATAGATAATTTTTTTAAGATTTTTCCTGGGATCGATGAGGATCAAGCGAGCTCCAAAACGAATTACTAGATCTAATATTCGTTGGATCATCAGATATTCACAAAAAAAAACATTTTCGGTTCCCTTTAAAACGCATCTTGAATACTTCCTTAAAAATCACCATTTTTATGTTAAAAATCCTACCTTTGTGTATAGATTCAAGTTATATAGTTGAATCAGCAATCTAGAATATTTGAATTTAACATAAAATTTATGATTGCCATGTAAATCATTTTCTAGTGGGCATACTCTACTGACAGGTTGAAAACAAGTTTAAAGCTTGATTTATATTCAAACATCTTGCTTTGATTTAAAAACATAAGCCTATAAATAATTGAATGAAAATATTTTGTATTTTGATTGTTTACTTGACTCTGTATTTTCTTAATCTTGGGTTAATTACTGAAATGAACATTCTTAAACTATCTTTAGAATTGATAATGTATTATCATAACCATATTTCATTCATGGATCGAAGTCAAATTCTGATTGTATGAATAGATTTAGATTTTTTTATTTTTATTTTAGATAATCCAAGCCTATGGAAGTAACAACGACAGGTTGTATATATATTATACAGATGTATACAAAATCAAACAGAGCAACTCAAAGCATTTATTCAGATAAACTCAATCATGTAAACATATCAAAACAACCTCATTTTCAATCATCATCAAAAGGTAACAAATTCAAGCCTTTAGTTAAGAAGTTTACTCACAGATATACCTATATATATAAGCAACAGTTTTATATTTTAAAAGTATCTAAAAAGAATAAGTTACTCACAGATTCAAGAAGTTGAACAAAGCTTGCTTTGTTGTTTAGATTTGCTTGCAGTTTTGAAACAGGCTTGTAAAACAAAATAAGCTGAAACCCCTCTCTCTTGAATCTCTGGTTTGCTATGTTATGTTGAATTTTGTTTTAGTTGTAAACTGAAGCTTTCCTATGTTTTTCTTTTATTTTTTTTCTTTTGCTCACTTTAAAATGAATGAGAACTGAGATGAAGAAAGTGATGTGTATAACAAAAAGTTTACAAGTTGATAACATTTTGTACAGGTGATGTCATTTGTATAATAGGCCTGGGTGAAGAGGCTTGCATTAAATGCTAGAGGCATGTTGCATTAATTGCCCGAGTACTTCATTTTCAAGCTACTCTTCTATATCAAATTTTATTTGTTTACCTTTATGCAGGCTGATGGATATGTTATTTTGGCTGGCATTTATTATACTTGATATACTTGTTTGTTTTGTATTTTCTTCTTTTTGTTTTGTTGACTAATATTTTACTTGCTTTGTATCTTGCTTTGCCTGCATACTTACTTCTACTTTGCTTTAGTTTTATGTTATTTTTTTTTAATCTTGTCTACACTATTGGCTACATATTTTATTTACAACGTTGTTTCTTATTTTGTTTAGTTTACTTTGTATTGCAAATAATTTTCTATTTTAATTATGTTTGTATGCATACACTTGTTTGTAATTTATTTTATTTTAAATTCACAAATCATAGCTTTCTTTAAAAATATACATATATATAAATAAATCTGAAACAACCATTTCTATTTATAAAAATCCATTTGTAAAAATATTATACTATTAATATTGTTTAAATACAACTCGTTATATAATTAAAACAATTCATAAAAGAAACTATCTTTATTTTAATAAATAACATATTTTTATTTGAGTTTGGAAAAACTCGAATCAATTTATCATTTAAATTTCACAATTTTAAATCAAAAATGAATTTAATTATCAATTTAAAATTGATTAAAATTCGGGATCGTTACAGACTTCCCCCCTTAAAAAGAATTTCGTCCTCGAAATTCGCAGGCACGAAAACAACAAAGATAGATAAATGGATTTTCATTTTCCACAACTTCCAAATACTTGATATGGATTCCAAACTCAAATCGGAATACCTCAAAATATATACCAATTTGTCCCGCTTCGGACTTCGATCAACCCGAGAAATTTCAATAGAATTTCAAATTTGGTTTTAAACGAAATTGTTTTATCGATACTATTCAAATTTATCCTTCATATTCCATTAACCAATTTAACTCAATTTTAAAATTTCCAATTCATTTAAAATTTCCAATTCCGAATTTCAAATTCATATTCATTAAGGTTTAAATCAAAAACTGATGAGAAACTGATGAAAATATGAAGTACAGATTTCCTCCAACGATTTGCAGAGCCACCATCACACAGAAACTTCTTCTGGAAATATCACGGAGCAATAAAAAAAATGAAATCGAATCAAAGGAAATTGATAGAGAAAGTTGTTTCAACTGTTGCAAGGTATTGACCATTTATAGTCATACTTCCCTGTCCCCTATCTCGTTCTCTTCTTGCACTCATACTCACTACCAGTGGATAGTAAGAGAATTTACTAAGGCATTCAAACAGATATCTTAGGGATAGACTCATTCTAGGGATACTTCACCCTATCTCTAATGAGCTACTTAATGTGTTATACTCCTGAGCTAAAGTTTCACCTCAGCTCTGATACCAAATGTGACGAGACGGATTTTTCGCGCTCGAAAATCGACATCCATACTTCATATCGTATTCGAATGCCATAGATTCGACCGTTCAAATCCGATTCGCCAGAGCTTATAACAACATTAAGTAAATAACACAGCGGAATAAAAGAATAATACATTGATATACAGCTTTGATACAATATCTGATACAACAGATGATTCAATAGATATCAATATACATCAGAGATATGATACAATAAATAGCAGCGGAAAAAAAAATAGATGACATCTAGCAGCAGAACAATATAACTCTAAGATAGTCTTCAAAAGAGAATTCCGATAACTGCAACTGCATTTCCAAGAACCAATCCAGCAATATCTGGAACTCCCAATAACGATGCACCAAGACAAGCAAGACTGGTGTGATCCAAAGACTGAACTAACTCCAGATAATCTACTACATCTGACTATCTGAAAAACCCAACTCTAGACTGCTCGTGTAGAAAATAATGCGCACCCAAAGTTTAGGAAAGAGACAATAAACTCCGGATCAGTCATGGGACTGGTGTGAGCAACAAAAAAACAGTTTATCTTTTATTCAAAATCAAAATAGAGGAATATTTTTAAAGTCAATTCGCAATGCTTTTAAAAATGAGACTACCATAAGACCTCCCGCCACACACACAATGCAAACGCAGACTCGGAGGAGATTTCTTCTTATGATAGTCAAAGATGCTTCGTACGCAATTTCTTTGATATTATTACTATAAGTGCAAAGTGCAGAAAACATTTCGAAAGTAGAATATAAATCTTAGCAAGCATAGGTACCATTATATTATGCCTACTATAGCTACCTCCTGAGGAAGCAGGTTCTACAACTAAAACCGTACAAGATCGTATTGTTTCTTTGGATTTCCAACAAATGGTCAGGCCAAGGAACTTCCCATTGCCACATGAGAACGCCTCTGGAAGGACGTCACCGAGAACCAAACCGGATCTCTGCCAACACAAGGCCGGGTTACCCCTAACTGGGTAACTACTGACACGAGTATGTCATCCCCCGGTCCTTTGGGACCTTTAACCAAGCGCTCGTCACCAACATCACACAATCATAAATAAAGTGTTTCAACATGAGTAAGTATCTGGGCTCCATACCATGATACCACCCTTTTCCAGAAGGAAATGCACATACCCTAAAGGGAGCTACCCCTCATAACCTTGCCGCATCTTTCCTGTTTTGACCATTTCGGGGTGTGAGGCTCGACGAAGTTTCGTCCACAAAGCCACGCTTTATACAAAAGCTGTGCTTTGGGTCAACAAATGATCATAGAAATGATCACAAAGATAAACGATCAAACAAATGATCATATCACAAATGATCAACAGAATGATCATTTCACAGCAACACTCAGCATGTCACATTACCAAATTGGGAATATATCGCCGATAACCTTCAACTACATAACCTCTGAGCTCGTACGTCTCAGAGAAGGGTGTTAAGCTAAGAGAATAAATTCTCCGCCACCAACAGAAATATATTTGAAAGAAATCAGCTTTATATCTCAACTTGTAATGTCAGACTTACTATCCATACAAGTCTGTTCCGGGATCGAACAGAACCGAAGGCACTTACAAAGAAGTCCTTGCAATCCGGATATTCACTAATCACGTTCGGACTTCCCATCACATATGGAGTCTCTATACCGGGGACCAGTCGATGCAAAGACATTCGACGAGTTGTCCTTTCGCTTTCAAAAATATCCGGTCTTCAACACCGATCTTCAAATGCTATCCATAACGACATATCACATATTCGGAATGGGATATATGACACAAAGGTCCTCTCCCGGCTAAACCGAACAGTGAGCGCAGTATTTTAAAACATATGGATATTAGGATTTCAATTAAGTCACAACTTAAAACCCAAAACTTTTCTTTCAAATGGTTTAAACAAATTACCATTTTAAATCTTTAAACAAAAAGATTTATTTCTCAAAGATAAATTCATAGATTTCCAAAACAATTTCATTTCGATAGGATTAACTCGTTAAATCTTTAAATTAAAGATTCAACTTATAATTTCAAACCGTTTCGATAACTTGGAAGTTATTTTCATTTTCAAACTTGAAATTCTTTTTAACACAAATTGGACGTTCATTTCTCATGTGAAAGCTTTTATTGTTTGAAAACAACCAGTTTTCGTTTCAGAAAAATCCAATTATATTTACACGAGTTAAAGCCCTTGAATTCTATTCACATCCCAAATCAATACTTTTAAAATAGTTTAACCCATATATAACTGGTATAACATTTTTAATCCCTAGTTTTAAATCATAGAATTCAATTTCAAATCTTGAATTTAAGTTCAAATCAAATTATTCAACTTCATAATCTATCGAGTTATTCAAAATAAATTTCATCTATGAAATTCCATTTCAAAAGCTTTTCACTTTAAACCCAATCCATTTCCTGAACATTTGAATTCAAATATTCAAATTTAAAACTATTTCAAAAATCTGCGACTTAATCGATTTCCTCGTGAAATCCATATTGGTGTGTGTATAAGTGTGGTCTAGGGGTTTAACACAATAGTGCAACATCATTTCAATCATCACAGATCAAAACACAAAATATAGTTGATAAGCGATATAAACTATAACGCTTATCGTCATTCAAAGATTCACAGATAATATACAGATGTATCATCAATAAATGAATAATTATACATACCACAATTTACAGAATAACATATCACAGATCAAATAGGACAATCAATTCAAGGCATATCATACAATACAATCATTCATAAGTAAGGTCAAACATCCCATAGTCATTTACCAGTAGGATTAATTATTTGTTTAATCCTAATTTTTTTTTCAATGTATTTTCAATCAAATTAACTACTTATTACCCCAAATTACTTCATTTATACATCATCTTTAATGACCTTCATTAACATTCATTTAATTTCTTTTCCAAAGTAATTAAATTACATCAATCATTATTAATTATAAGTTTGATTAACCATTAATGATTCATTAATTAATTAAAATTTAATCTATATTACTTAATTCATTGAACTTTAATTAATACATTTAAACTTATAATTACTAATTTAATCTATACAAATCATCAATTTATCCATTCTAATTATCTTAATAGTTAATGAATTTAAATCCTTAATCTTCATTTACTTAAAGTAAATTTATTCTTGTTATCGATTTTAATTTCACTACAAATATGGTTGAAAACATTTATTTCAAATTTACATTTGAAATTTCTTTTTTTCTTTTTATAAGTTTAAAATGAAATCTATTTATCTTTTAATCAATTTATAAAACTACTTTAAAAACCATTAAAGTTGTTTCAAAATATCTAAATTTCAAAACTTTATTATATTTTAAAACTGAGATTCCAAAACCACATTGAATCATTATCACATTTCTTTTGAAGATTATCAAGTCAAACAAATTAAATTCAAGACATTTGCTTTATGATTTATATTTGATACTTGTTAATATTTAGCTTAAAAAATCTTGTTACTTTCCTTTAGTTTGTAAAACTTCCATTCTTTGTTTTTTTTTTAAAAAACTTGTTAACAATTTCCTTTATTCAAAGTAACTTGGTATAAGTTGAAACTCCTCACAGTAAAATCCCGAACAACTCTCCAAAATCCCTAACACAGACTTGAGTCAACACTCGAGTAGCACGCTTCGCATCCCCTTCTTCCTACCCGAGACGAGCACGAGAGGAACTCGAACTGCTTCGAGTGAAAACCCGAGTTCCTTCGCTTCTTTCCTAACCCAACTGTGCACAGAGACTGTGCACATGCACCCATCACCGGCAACGCTCCGACACCTGTGACCACCCCCAGCAAGTCGACTTTGACTTCCACAATCCATCGAACCACCCAAAATCAAAAACTATCACGAATTCGAGAATCTAGAATATGGGTTCAACTAGAATACACCGGGGTTGCTAAAACCCGCTTCAAACCACCTTATCTGGCCACCTGCGAACACGCCATCTTGCTCGAAAGCTCCCTGATACCCAATGATTCGAATCCCCCTGGTGCGACTGCTCCAAGTGCTTCGCCGACGTCGCGGCGATCTCATATTCTCCCTTGACCAAAACAGACCCTTAAACTCTAATTACAGCTCGTTCACAAAATCATTGCAATAGATAAATTTTTTAAGATTTTTCCTGGGATCGATGAGGATCAAGTGAGCTCCAAAACGAATTACAAGATCTAATATTCGTTGGATCATCAGATATTCACAAAAAAAACATTTTCGGTTCCCTTTAAAACGCATCTTGAATACTTCCTTAAAAATCACCATTTTTATGTTAAAAATCCTACCTTTGTGTATAGATTCAAGTTATATAGTTGAATCAGCAATCTAGAATATTTGAATTTAACATAAAATTTATGATTGCCCTGTAAATCATTTTCCAGTGGGCATACTCTACTGACAGGTTGAAAACAAGTTTAAAGCGTGATTTATATTCAAACATCTTGCTTTGATTTAAAAACATAAGCCTATAAATAATTGAATGAAAATATTTTGTATTTTGATTGTTTACTTGACTCTGTATTTTCTTAATCTTGGTTTAATTACTGAAATGAACATTCTTAAACTCTTTAGAATTGATAATGTATTATCATAACCATATTTCATTCATGGATCAAATTCAAATTCTGATTGTATGAATAGATTTAGATTTTTTATTTTTATTTTAGATAATCCAAGCCTATGGAAGTAACAGCGACAGGTTGTATATATATTATACAGATGTATACAAAATCAAACAGAGCAACTCAAAGCATTTATTCAGATAAACTCAATCATGTAAACATATCAAAACAACCTCATTTTCAATCATCATCAAAAGGTAACAAATTCAAGCCTTTAGGTTAAGTAGTTTACTCACAGATATACCTATATATATATATATATATATATATATATATATAAGCAACAGTTTTATATTTTAAAAGTATCTAAAAATAATAAGTTACTCATAGATTCAAGAAGATGAACAAAGCTTGCTTTGTTGTATAGATTTGCTTGCAGTTTTGAAACAGGCTCGTAAAACAAAATAAGCTGAAACCCCTCTCTCTTGAATCTCTGGTTTGCTATGCTATGTTGAATTTTGTTTTAGTTGTAAACTGAAGCTTTCCTATGTTTTTTTTCTTTTACTCAGTTTAAAATGAATGAAAACTGAGATGAAGAAAGTGATGTATATAACAAAAAGTTTACAAGTTGATAACATTTTGTACAGGTGATGTTATTTGTATAATAGGCATGGGTGAAGAGGCTTGCATTAAATGCTAGAGGCATGTTGCATTAATTGCCTGAGTACTTCATTTTCAAGCTACTCTTCTATATCAAATTTGATTTGTTTACCTTTATGCAGGCTGATGGATATGTTATTTTGGCTGGCATTTATTATACTTGATATACTTGTTTGTTTTGTATTTTCTTCTTTTTGTTTTGTTGACTAATATTTTACTTGCTTTGTATCTTGCTTTGCCTGCATACTTACTTCTACTTTGCTTTAGTTTTATGTTCTTTTTTTTAAATCTTGTCTACACTATTGGCTACATATTTTATTTACAACGTTGTTTCTTATTTTGTTTAGTTTACTTTGTATTGCAAATAATTTTCTATTTTAATTATGTTTGTATGCATACACTTGTTTGTAATTTATTTTATTTTAAATTCACAAATCATAGCTTTCTTTAAGAATATACATATATATAAATAAATCTGAAATAACCATTTCTATTTATAAAAATCCATTTGTAAAAATATTATACTATTAATATTGTTTAAATACAACTCATTATTTAATTAAAACAATTTATAAAAGAAACTATCTTTATTTTAATAAATAACATATTTTTATTTGAGTTTGGAAAAACTCGAATCAATTTATCATTTAAATTTCACAATTTTAAATCAAAAATGAATTTAATTATCAATTTAAAATTGATTAAAGTTCGGGATCGTTACAGTATGTTTGTATAACTATATATATATATATATATATATATATATATATATATATGATTTCTAAATGTTTACAATGTATATATGTTAGTTTATACATAAATATTACAGTTAGTTTATATATATGTTGTGTAAGTTTATAAAGCGCTGCTTGTATATATATTCTGTAGCCTACATACATGTTAGTTTATTTTATTCACATCTTCGTATATTAACTTGCGTATATATGTAGGTTTGGTTACATTATATGTTATATATCCGCTTATGTCTGCATATAAGGTTACTTACATGTTCGCATACCCATTAGCCGGTATTGTGTTTGTAGTTGTATTTATAATTATGTATGTATATACGCATATTTATAGTACAATGCTTTTGTTTTGTTTTATAAATTATATTTACATTATGTAAGTATATTTTAATATGTATACGTTTGTTTATATATGGGTCAGCATGCATTTGAATATATCTCAGTATATGTATATTGTATAGTGATTTCATATATCAGTATATATTGATTTTTAGTTCCAAATATTATTTATATATATGTAGAGAAATATATAAATATATGTGTTTTAAAGATACAGTTTCGATTTTCGAATATGTGTGTGTGTGTGTATATATATATATTTCATATTCATTTTAATTTAATAATGGTTTAAGAAGATTATAATAAAATAGTATATAATTTATTTCAGTCTTTATAAAGCAGATATTGATTTATTTCGTCTATTCCTATTATCATCTTGTCCGTCAAATTCGTGCTAATCTAGCTTTATTTTGGAATTCGTGCTTGGATTCTTAACTCATCTCATTCGTGTTCATCTCCAATCTCAAAAGGTGAGCCATCACTCGCGATTAATGTTCTTATATTTATTAAATTTGATTTCAATGGAAACAACAATTGAAATATGTTGTTGTTAGTTATTTACATTACTGTATATATGATATTATCTGTACTGTTCACCTGTGACATCTGACACCATTATCTATTATTTATATTGATGATATATGCCAGTTATATTATTATCATATCTGTTATCACTCTGCAAGTTCCCTATTAGTATAGAATCACTATGGGTTGAAATGATACATACCCGAATGATCTATAGAATAGGAGAAAATCGTTATGGGTTGAAATGATAGACCCAAGAGATTTTCATTTGAATTGAATTCGGGATTGTAGGATGAAATGATATATACCCGTATATATTTAAATTATGGGTTGAAATGATAAATACTCGTACCACTTGACCATGGGATAGAAAATTATATACAGACACTGTTGGCCTAAATATAAATATTTTGAAAAATGATTTCTATGGTTTTGGAAAGGAATATATGGTTTTATTTAAATATTGGTTTTAGATATTATATAAATTTTATTTTATGTATAGTTAAATTCTTGATTTTAAGCTATGTATAAATTTGTTTTAATATAGAACAGTTTTAATAATAAATTTTGATTTTTATTAAAATATAATATGGTTAATATTTATTTAAAATTATATTTTAATATAGAGTTTATAATGATTTAAATAAATTATGGTTGGAAGATAAATTTGAAATTTATTTGAAATTGAATTTATTTAAGAATTAAACTCAAACAAGTTTGATTTGAAATTTATTAAATTTGAGATTTTAAAGGCTATGATTTTTTTAACTTGATTTTTGTTTAAGGTGATTTAAATGAATATATCAAGTTTAAATAAATTGAAGGAATGTTCAGTTATTTGAAGTTTAAAGTTTCATTTTAAATGATATTGGATTTATTATGTAAATATTTCAAAACTAAATAATACTAAATTGAATTTGATATATTTGGAATTTTCAAATCTAGTTTGAAATGTTTGAATATTTAAAGCTTTGACATATATTTATTTTGTGGTTAAAAATCTGTTTTGAGATTTATATAACTTGAAATGGTTTGTTGAGAAACCGAATTGAATTGAAATTGATGATTTAAGATTTGATTAAATTTGAATTTTGGATTTCGAGTTTATTTGAATCAATTTGTTAAGTTTGAGGAAATTATTTTATTTTATAAAGTAAATTTAAATTTAAAACTATTTTATATTTTACTTTATAAATTATTTTAATATACTAACTATTTTAATATAAACTATTTTAACTTATAACTTTTTTATTTAAACTATTTTACTTTATAAACTATTTCATTATATATACTATTTTTATATCTAAACTGTTTAAGTGGTGGAAGCTATGTTTTCAAAGTTATGAATTTCAAAGTATTACGTTTTGAAAGTGTTATAATTTCAAGTGTTTGGTTTCGAAAATGTTATAACTTTGAAGTGCTATGATTTTGGAAAAGATATATTTGAAATGGAAATGATATCGTATTTGGTTTTGAAATGGAAATGATATCGTATTGATATGGTTTTGTAAAGGCAATGGTATTTTGGTTTTAAAGTATAAATTATTTTGAAATGATCGCGGTGTTATAATAAGTTTGGTTATTAAAGAGACCGGGATCGAAAGTTGTCATACTCTCTGCCAACTCCGAAAAACACTTTAATAACTATGTATGCGGTGGAGATTCCAGAATGAAGTAGGATGGTCTCGACGTTCTATTGAGGTATATATGTGGACCCGACTCCCGTGAGTTGGCATAAGGTGGCTAAAACAGGAGCAATCGATGGGCTAATGTGGTAGCTCCTCTGATCGGACACACTCCTTCGATACCATTCTATTACTTTGTGATTGATTGGGTACGCCTTTGATTTTTTTGGGAGTGTGGCTCGAGGTGGGTGGTAGCTGCGGTTATGCGTTACCACTGGTCCGAAAGTGCAATTGGTATATCTACCTTGGCATTGCCTAGTTGTGCCGTGTCACCTACCCTATCATACTTTAATACAAGTTTGATTTGTGTCGTACCTATGGAGTATCCATTGATGGCCTTCCGATCAGGAGGGACTACAGTACTATATGAACTATTGGCACTATAAAATGTGTTAAGGGGGATATGGGTAATGCTTTAATGCTATTTTTAAATATATTATACTTTACTTTAGACATCATTATGATAGCGTATATTACTACATAGTAGATAGTTTAACGGATCCTTAGAGTATGGTTATCCCAAAAATCCTTTGAGTTACTTGTATTTCAGTTGTTATTTCACTTGTGTTGGATTTTTGATATAAGAATGTTAATCCTGACTCGAATATTTTGTGTTTTGCTTTACGCTCGGGTCAGACTGAGTGATACATCTTTTGAGACTCACCTTTGGAGTTGGAGCTTCGTTTGGAGATCCATCTACATCCTTTCAGCTTGTAGTTATTCAGTTGATTCTAGTGATGTATTCTGATCTTGTATTTGACTATTGTATTCAAGACTTCTGTTGTATCTTATTTAACTCTTATATATATAGTAGCTTCATGAACTACTATTCTCTTGTTTCCGCTGCATTATTGTTATATTACTCTGTGTTTGTGATTCTGTGATTATTGTATTTACTATATATGCTGAGTTTTTCTAAATATAAATTAACAACATGATATTTTGAGCAATTCAATTCCGGCTTGTTTGGATGCGAATGGTTGAAAATATTGGGTCGTTACATTTGGTATCAGAGCTTTGGTTTTTGGCAAAACTCAGCATATGGAGTTAATTTAATTACAGAATCACTTTCGTTCGAGCTGGAATTCCTTCTTCTTCGATTCGGTTTCCTTTGAATTTTGGAACAATCCCCTCGGTTCCCAAATCCAGTCTTGTCTCCTTCTATTCTAGTTTTCTGATTCTGGAGTATCACATAGCTCCACTGAATGATTCGTAAAAAGAGTGAAACTCCTTTAGAATAGGCATTAATTTACCAGGGATTTCTGTATCCTCGGTTCACAATGTTATCTGTCTCCTACTATGCCTGAATTCTATCCCTTGAGATCTGATGCCGATTTACCTCGGAATTCTGCATCGATTTCATTCTAGAAGTCACGATTGACCCGGTTAAGGTTTTCCGCGATTTAATAAACTTATCCATCTTCCTATTTTGTTATTTAATCATCTTATATTTGTTTCGAATCTATCTTCGAATCAAAATTCTCTTTTATTTGAGTCCATCAAATTTGAATCTCTATCCTTGTTTTGAAATCCATTCTTGTATCATCGAGCGAGGAAGTGTATTTGTAAATTAATTTTAAAATTTTATATATATATATATATATATATATATTGTGTTGTTTGAGTTATTGATGTTGATTTGGGTTTTCGATCGATACGTCTGATCAACGCTATTGATAGGATTTCCAAAACACTTTAACATAGCAAATTGACACAATATTGTTTTCAAATTTGGTAAATGAAATAAATTTGTATGATTATATTATAAATATATAAGTAAGATTTTCTGGAATTTAAATAAGCTAATTAAATTGGTTATTTGAAATGATAATATTTGATTATCATTTACTGTTCTCTAAATGAATTTATAAACATGGTTTATAATTTAAATGAATTTAAATTAAGAATTTGAGAATTTAAATTTTCGGTGATTCCAAACTTTAGTTTTAAAGTTTTAAAGTGTATATTATTTAAAGTATTTTGGAATAGAAATGGTTTTCAAAGAATTTAAATGTTTAAAATCAGTACTCTTCTCTTTTGTTGCTGGAAATAATTTCGGTGATGACTGCAGCATCATCAATATTCATTTTCGAGTTTCGAAGAGGAGAGGCCACTCAGTAGCTTTGCTACACTTTTATTTTGGAAATTAATTTGATTTGAATTTCTAAACTATGACTTGATTTATATATATATATATATATATATCTTATTTATATAGGTATATGATAATAGATTTGGTTTGATATATATACATATATATATTTGATTTGTATATATATGTATCTCTAAATGGTTTGAAATTAATCGGGAATTTAACTCTTAAATCTTATGATTAAAGAATGATTTCAATTATTATAAAATAAAGCCAGATTTTGAATAAATATTTTAACTTGAAATAATTGAACTGGGAAATTTCTTCTTTGTATAATGCTTAATTTCATTTTAATACAACTTACCTAAGTTATTTAGAAGCTGAATATGTAATTGGAAAATATACAAAATAAAATGATTTTATAAATAAAATTTGAGTGGGTATAATAAATGTTATACACTTAAATTTTAAGTATAAAAATGTAATAGAGATAAATAGAATAATATGTTGATTAGATAGTAAATAAGACAAATTAAAGAAAAATTCTATTTTGAAAGAAACCTTTATGGTATCAAATATTAATAAGTTGAAATTAAACCAACTTGAAATACCTTGAATTTAAAAATCAATTATCGAATATTAATTAAATTAAATTGAAATTTTATATGTTTTTAAATTAATTGCTATTTTGAATTTCAAATCTAATTTTCTTTCGGGTTGTTTCTATTCTCCTACCTCGTTTCTTTTCGGGGATGAAAAGTTTTGAGTAGGGGAGAGTGTAACAACCCATAAATTTTTAATAATTTTTATTTGTTTTATTAATATATTTAATTGAAATTTTGAGAAATTGTAAACAATAAAAATTTGAAATAAAAATTTGACATTTGGAATGCGTCTATTTTTAACATTGCAACTGGTAAATTTTCATTGAAAAATATGGAAGTTTATTTTTTGTGTAATTCTATTTTAATTCCAATCAGTTAAAAATCGATGGTAATAAAATGTTTTTCAAAACTAAATATTTTTACATAGAAAATTTGTAAATCATTTTCTGAGCAAGACGTCATATTTCATTCCTCAAAATTTGGACTGTTATTGCTCTGTCGATGTTATTTACGGCGAAATAGCAGCATTTTTGGTACCGAAATCGGCTTTTGATAGGATGATCCTATCACTGATATTTGTATACCGTTGTGATCGTCTCGTCGTGCTGATCTTTGTGGTATATTTGATTTTGCGTTTTGAAGTTCTATATGCAGCGTAATCCGTAAGAAACGGTAACCGTATCGGTACCGGTTTCGTGTCCTTTTGGCTCTTGTGACCTTTCATTTAGCCACCGCTCGAAAATCAAAAGCCATTTGTTATAAATAATTTTTTTCTAAGTCACGTTTCTTTTGCTTTTAAAATTTATTTTGTTTCATGTCAGTAAAGGCTACCCTTTTCATTTACAGCATGCTCATCTTTTACCTAAAGCATGCACATCTTCTTCCTCACCCACGTCTCTCCAATTCATCTCCTCCTCTCTTCTTTCGGCCATGCTTCATTTACAAAAAAGCGTATTTCCACGTACAACTCACCCCTCTGGCAGTTGCATGCTCCACCAGCCAACCTCGTGCTTGCCTTCCGCCACCTCCTCCTCATCTTTGCCGACTACATCCTCCAGCTTCTCAGGTATATATGTGGTATATATATACAACATGTGTTGTACACATAAGTTGCTCTGTTGGGTTCTCTTCTTTATACACTCTCTTATTTACGGATCGTGTGTGTGTGTGTGTGTGTGTGTGTATATATATATATATATATATTATACAGTCCTTTACCAAGTGATTTCTGGCTATATATATAAGAGTGTTATATAATGAAGTGTTATAGA
The DNA here is from genome assembly GCA_030765085.1 of Allium cepa. Lineage (NCBI taxonomy): Eukaryota > Viridiplantae > Streptophyta > Magnoliopsida > Asparagales > Amaryllidaceae > Allium > Allium cepa. The sequence continues at coordinate 875,707,288 of CM060932.1, read as the reverse complement.
TATATGCTATTTTGTATATATTACTTGCGTAGGCTAGTTTATATATTATGTATTATGTTGTATGATTGTATAAATGTGTGTGTGTGTGTGTGTGTATGTTTTCTAAATGTTTACAATATATATATATGTTAGTTTATTGTAACAACCCGCATATTTAACGATTTTATATTTAAATGCTTTATTTAAATATAGCGTTGTTAGTCGGATTTTTGGGTCCGAAATGTTACTTTTTGCAAACGGCCGAATTGGAGCTCGAAACTACCTTCATTGGTTCCAAAAGGGCGTTTGCGATCTTTTTGAGTATAATCCTTGATATGTTTGGAGTTTGTGAAATTTTGACCCTTTTTCTATTGGGTTTTGGGTTTGGGTTCAGCCCACTAGCTTAACTAATACCCTAACTCAACCCCTTCTCTTCATTCATCTTTATTTCATTTCATTTCTTAAGCTAAAACTGAAATGGTGGAAGGGAAAGAGAAATAGAAATTGCAAGCCCTAGTTTCTTCTTGTAAACTTGATTCTTGCTCCAAAATCAAAGAGAAGCCATAGGTAAGCCTCTTCTTCATCTTTTCCAACTCTTCTCCTCTTCAATTTCAGAAAATTTCCTAAACCTAAATTGGGAAATAGGTGTTTTATTCTTAGATTGAAGCTTGTTGAGTTGAAGTAGAGTTTGGTTGGTCTTCTCCTTGTTATTGAGCTTCTCCATCTTCTTTGTTTCTGGGTAAAAGGTGAGTTTTGAACCCACATCTACTTCTCTTGATTTCGTTGATGTTGGGTATGAATTCCTAACACCTTGTTCATATGCACTTGCTTTTAGTTTGGATTGAATTGGAGAATATCCAAATTTTTAGTGTTTGGGTTCAATTCTTTAAAGATCCTAACTTTGATGTTTGAACATGTTTTTGGTAGCGAATCGGCGAGCTAATGGAACTGGGGTATCTATTGGTTAAAGCTCCTTAGGTCCATTGCTCGAACGGTCGCGGTTTGGAAGAATTTGCATTTCGTTGAAATAGTGCAGGAAGTGCAAAATCATCAAGTACGGCCGACCGAGCCCTGTAGCCGGTCGACCGACCTGCTATCCCGAGTTTTTTTTATTTCCTGCATCTGGCCAGCCGACCGAGCCCTGCAACCGGTCGACCGACCTGCTCATGTTTTGCCTGTTTTGCCTATTTTTGCATATTTTGATTGGTTATCCAAATTTTATCGATTCAAGTTGCTTTTTAGTAGTTGTTATTGCATCTTTGATTTTGATAACTTATTCTTGACCACGGGTTTTTATAAAATAATTTCTCGAATCTCATTTAAAAGTTTGTTTCCCCAATTTATAAATTCTATTTAAAACACGCACAATTTCGCACTTCGAGCGAAGTGGAAGAAGATTAAATGGTTGGGCAAAACACGGACCATGAATCTGTGCGTTTATCCTTTCGATTAATTCCCGACCTATTCAATTGATCGTTTTAACCTTCGGGTTGGTTTACCGATGATATGAGGTGAACTTTGTACTGCTTTGAGTGTGAAATTAACTAAGGATAGTAAACCGTTTTAGACGAATGAGTGGTTATGGGACTCGCGTTACCACTTTTCGGATTCCTTTTTAAGAGTTATGACACATTCCGCCAGTTAGTGGTGTCCAGTACTGGGTCTCTGACCTTCACCACTACGGTTTGTTGCCTTCGGGTATGTGCCTTCAGATTTGTTGCTGTTTAGTATCGCTTCTGATGTTGGTCGTTATGAGCCGCATGGGTGATATTGGGTTGCCCTTTAGTATCGCTTCCGATGTTGGTCGTTATGAGCCGCATGGGTGATATTGGGTTTGGAGTCTTCGGGCTCATGGATCCTTGTTTGTACAGTACTGAGCTCGAGCAATTTTCTGATGTTTCATTCATATGTATATTCCCTTGGTATCGCCCTTCGATGTTGGTCATTATGAGCCGCATGATGTGTAGCGTTTACCTTGCGGAACTTGTATACCTTATTGGTATTTGTTATTTTCCTTTTTGGCTTGATTTGGGATATTTGTATCCTTTGTTTCTATATGTTGCCGATGATATGAGGCTTGTTCTATATGATTCATCTTTTGTTAGATGATTGTGTTATCTCTTTTAGAGATATTTGTTATACTGTGTAACCTTACAGGTTTATTGTTGTTCAGTTTATCTAACTGATTTGTTTAGCTAGACTGACCCGTGTATTATTACTCGGGTCAGACCGAGATGTTTCAGGTTAGGTGCTTTTGGACTTAGCCTATTTTTCTTCCGCAGGACTATTCAGCTTGTTCCTTTTTGTTAAAGCTTTTTGCGTAGTACTTTTTATTGTGACTCTGATATATGTATTCTCTTGACTCGTTTGTATACAGTGGATTGATATACCACTTGACATGTATTGTTTTGTAAACTCTGTTATGTATCTGTATATGTGTATATGATGATCTACTGTTCTGTGATGTATATTATATTTGAGTTGTTATATTCTGTTCTGATAGATCCTTCAACCACCTATGGTTTTGTTTTAGGTATTCATTGGGTATGTCGACCTGCTTGGAACGTTTATTGTCGATGTATTCAATAGATAATTAGAGCAAGGCTATAGATGGTTGCTCCCAACCAGGCTTATTCTCCGTGTTAGTTGACGGCATTACCTTGTAGTGTCCTTGACTAGCGTGGGTATAGAGGTGGGGCGTCACAGCGTGGTATCAGAGCTGAGTTAAGGACAAAATATGATAAACATGGAATAGATGCACATATTACGGTACATTAAAGTGTACAAGTGATACAAATCTTTGAATCATCGTGTCTCTTTATTCCATCAAGGTTAGATAGAATTTGGGAATACATCTAGGAATGCATTTTATTCCGTAGTATTCCATAATGAAGTATCTACCTTGTGAATAATCTTGTTCTTATCTTACTTTCAGCGTATGGCTGGAAGAGGCAGGGGACGACGTTCGGATGCTGGGCAATCCAGTGGCACATATTCGGATGGCGTTTATATGTCTGCTGATCAGTTTTTGGAGTTGTTTAGGAGCATTCAGCCTCTAGTTCCTCCTCGAGTTTCTCCACCTCGCAAGTCTGCCTTTTCACGTCAGTGCAATGATTTTGCTCATCTTGGAGGAAAGCCGTTGAAAGGCTCCGAATCCGTTCTTGAAGTCCAAGCTTGGTTTCGCACGTGCGAGCGTATCTTCTCTCGCATGGATCTTTCTGACCATGATAGAGTTCTTGTAACTTCTAGCTTATTACAAGAGCATGCTTTTGATTGGTATGAGCTTCTTGTAGCTGAGATTGATGAGTCTACTCTTTCTTGGACTCAGTTTCGGGAGCAATTTGAACTCAAGTTCATTCCTAAATCTGAAAAAGTTTTATTGACCCGTCGCTTCCTTGAGTTGAAGCAAGGGAAATCTTCAGTTCCTGAGTATGTTGCATCATTCGAGGCTTTATCTAAGTATGGTCTTGAATTCATCAGCACTTCTTATAAGAAGAATTTGAAGTTTGTCTCCGACCTTAAGAAATATCTTAAGAAATCTTTATTGCTCCAACTTAAACTTTCTTTTGAGGAGTTGGTTGATTCGGCACTTCACCTCGAGACCGTCGAGAAGGAGTGTGATAGTGATAATGATGTTGAGGTTTCCAAAAACCCACACAAGATGCCGTTTCCAATTCAGAAGAAGCCTTTTCCTTCTAAGAAGAAGAAGACTGGTGGTCCTAGTTCTCAGCCTCAGTCTTCCGGAACACCTTTCGTTCGAAAGTGTTTTAATTGTGGTTCTCCGGATCATATTATTCGAGCTTGTCCTAAGCCTCTCTTCTGTCGTTATTGCAATAAGGAAGGTCACCATGTTTCAGCTTGCCCTACTGTTCCGGCTGGTGCTAAGTCTGGCAGGCTTTATGCTTCTAAGGCTTCTAAAGGTCCCTTTCAGCCCAAAGGTATATCTCCATCTATTTTGGAAGGTTCTATTTTATTTCAGGATCATAGTATATGAGTTCTTTTCGATATGGGCGCTTCACATTCTTTCGTATCGAAGAAGCTCGTTGATGATTTTTCTTTGGATGTTTCTTGTTTGGTTAGTTCTTTGAGGATTGCGAATCCTATTGGGGGATCCGCGACCCTTAGCTTGCTTTGTGATGATATTGAGATTGTTTTATGTGGTTTTTCTTTTCGTGCGAATCTGCACGTTATTTCTTGTCTGGAATTTGATATGATTTTGGGTATGGACTGGCTAGTGAGATATGATGGCAGGATTATTTGTTCGGAGAGAATTTTGTATCTTCGACATCCGGATTCGCCTACTCAGTTATCTCTTGTTCTTCGGGATGTGGATAATTCCGAAATGGCTTTATATTCTCTTGATACGCGAGATGATGATGATATATCTCATATTCCTATTGCTTGTGACTTTTCTGATGTTTTTGAGCCTGTCTCGGGTTTACCACCTAAGAGGGCAATTGAGTTCCGCATTGATCTCATTCCAGGCGCGCAGCCAGTTAGTCGTCCTCCCACGAGGATGTCTACAAAGGAAAATGAGGAACTCAAGAAGCAGCTTTTAGAGCTTGAGTCCAAGCAGTTGATTCAGTCCAGTTTTTCTCCGTGGGGATCCGCGGTCGTCTTTGTGAGGAAGTCTGATGGAACTCTTAGGCTTTGCATTGACTATCGCAAACTTAACGAGTGGACCATCAGGAATAGGTATCCATTGCCTAGGATCGATGATATGTTCGATCTATTGAGTGGTGCTAAGGTCTTTTCTCAGCTTGACCTTGCCACAGGTTTTCATCAATTACGAGTCGCGGAGGATAGCATTCCTCTTACAGCTTTCCGCACTCGATATAGTTCTTTTGAGTGGCTCGTTATGCCTTTCGGTTTGACGAACGCTCCTGCTTTCTTTGTTGATCTCATGAATCGAGTATTCCGGGAATATCTCGATAAGTTCGTGCTTGTGTTCATTGATGATATCCTTGTTTATTCTACGTCTGAAGCCGAGCATGCTAATCACTTGAGAGTTGTCTTGAGTACTCTCCGTCATCATCAGCTTAGAGCCAAATTCTCCAAGTGCCACTTTTCGGAGAATAAGGTTAAGTTATTAGGCCATGTTGTATCTTCCGATGGCATTTCTGTCGATCCCTCAAAGATCGAAGCCATCCAGAATTGGAAGAGGCCTGAGAATGTGCATGAGATTCGTAGTTTCCTTGGATTGGCGGGTTATTACCGTCGGTTCATTAAGGATTTTTCCCGTGTTGTGCTTCCTCTCACTTACCTTACTCGGAAAGGCATTCGTTTTGATTGGTCCGACAAGTATGAAGCATCCTTTCTGACATTTAAGGAACTTCTCACTAATGCTCCTATCCTTGTGGTTCCCAAAGGGAATCATGATCTTGTTGTCTACACTGATGCTTGTGGTAGTGGTCTCGGTGCTGTTCTTATGCAGAAGGATCGGGTAGTTTCTTATGCTTCTAGGCAACTGCGTCCGAATGAAGTTCGCTATGCCACTCATGATCTTGAGTTAGCCGCCATTGTCTTTGCCTTGAAGATTTGGCGACACTATTTGTTAGGCGAGCGCTTCATTCTCTATACCGATCATAAATCCTTGAAGTATTTGTTCACTCAGAAGGAACTCAATATGAGACAACAACGTTGGCTCGAGTTTCTTGCCTCCAATGACTTTGATATCCAGTATACCCCTGGTAAGGGTAATCGTGTTGAAGATGCGCTTAGTTGCAAACATTCGGCTGTTATTTCTATGATGCTTGCCGAATGGGATATTCTTGAGACTCTATCTTTTTGTGAAATTCGTGATCGAGATTCAACTTCTGATTCTCCTATTCTATTATTTAGTTTGGGAGCCCGACCTATTTTATTGGATCATATTGCCGATGCCCAACGGCATGATCCTGATTTGTTGCATCTTATTCAGCTTTGTGAGTCTGGATCCTGTGATGAGGTGTTGCGGGACTTCAGCATTGATTCTCATGGGTGTCTTCGTAAGAAGAACCGTCTTTTTGTGCCTTCTGATCTTGCACTTAGGCATGACATTCTTGATGACTGTCACCGTTCTAAGTATACTATTCATCCCGGTAGTAGCAAGATGTTTGCCGATATGCATCGTCTTTATTATTGGGAAGGCATGAAGCGCGATGTGGCGAGTTATGTGAGTAATTGCATAACTTTTCAGCGTGTTAAGGCCGAGCATCAGCGTCCTTCTGGTTTTCTTCAGCCTTTAGAGATTACATTGTGGAAATGGGACCAGATTTCTATGGATTTCATTGACGTCCTACCTCGTTTGAGATCAGGCCATTCTAGTATTTGGGTTATTGTTGATCGCCTCACTAAATCTGCTCATTTTGTTCCTATTAAGTCTAATAGAACTCCTTCGCATTTGGCTAAGTTGTATGTCAAGGAAATCGTGAGACTTCACGGTGTTCCTAGTTCTATTGTGAGTGACCGTGATACTTTATTCACGAGTCATTTTTGGAAGATTATTCAGCAAGCTTTGGGAACAAAGCTTAATTTTTCTACAGCTTATCATCCGCAGTCTGATGGACAGACTGAACGGGTGAATCGTATCTTGGAAGATCTTCTCCGTATTTGTATTTTTGATTTTGGTGGAAGTTGGGAGGATCACCTACCTCTTGTAGAGTTCTCCTACAGCAATAGTTTTCAATCTAGTATCGGTATGGCTCCTTTCGAAACCTTATACGGAAGGCCATGTCGATCACCTTCTTGTTGGTTGGAATCTGGAGAGAAGCTTATTCTTCATCCAGATTTTGTTCATGATTCTTCTGAGAAGATTGATCTTATCCGGTTGAGAATGGAAGAGGCACAGAGTCGCCAGAAATCCTACGCGGACAACCGTAGGAAGCCTCTCGAGTTCTCGATTGGCGATCTTGTTTTTATTCGTGTTTCTCCTTTGAAGGGGGTTATGTGTTTCAGTACGACTGGGAAATTGGCTCCTCGCTTTATAGGACCATTTTCTGTTACTGAACGTATTGGCCCTGTGGCTTATAGAGTTTCACTTCCAGCTCATTTATCTGGCATTCATGACGTGTTCCACGTCTCACAACTTCGGAAGTGTCTTCAGGAGTCGGATTCTATTATTACTTCTCCTGATTTGCAAGAGCTTGAGGTCTCACCGGACTTATATATTGTACAGCAACCTATTCGCGTACTTGACACGGAGGTGCGACACCTTCAGAACAAGGACGTGCCGCTCGTTAAAGTTCAATGGTCCACTAATCCCAATGACTGTACATTGGCAACCAGAGAGTTTATTGAGCGATCTTATCCGGGATTTCTATCTTACCTTGTGAACGGTGAGTATGTCTTTTCATCTCAAGCTTATTTCCTTTTTCTTTTGAATGTTGTATGTATGTAGTTGTTACAAATATCGTCTCTAGGAATTGCGGGGACGCAATTTTGTAAGGAGGGGAGATCTGTAGCAACCCGCATATTTAACGATTTTATATTTAAATGCTTTATTTAAATATAGCGTCGTTGGTCGGATTTTTGGGTCCGAAATGTTACTTTTTGCAAACGGCCGAATTGGAGCTTGAAACTACCTTCATTGGTTCCAAAAGGGCGTTTGCGATCTTTTTGAGTATAATCTTTGATATGTTTGGAGTTTGTGAAATTTTGACCCTTTTTCTATTGGGTTTTGGGTTTGGGTTCAGCCCACTAGCTTAACTAATGCCCTAACTCAACCCCTTCTCCTAATTCATCTTTATTTCATTTCATTTCTTAAGCTAAAACTGAAATGGTGGAAGGGAAAGAGAAATAGAAATTGTAAGCCCTAGTTTCTTCTTGTAAACTTGATTCTTGCTCCAAAATAAAAGAGAAGCCATAGGTAAGCCTCTTCTTCATCTTCTCCAACTCGTCTCCTCTTCAATTTCAGAAAATTTCCTAAACCTAAATTGGGAAATAGGTGTTTTATTCTTAGATTGAAGCTTGTTGAGTTGAAGTAGAGTTTGGTTGGTCTTCTCCTTGTTATTGAGCTTCTCCATCTTCTTTGTTTTTGGGTAAAAGGTGAGTTTTGAACTCACATCTACTTCTCTTGATTTCGTTGATGTTGGGTATGAATTCCTAACACCTTGTTCATATGAACTTGCTTTTAGTTTGGATTGAAATGGAGAATATCCAAATTTTTAGTGTTTGGGTTCAATTCTTTAAAGATCCTAACTTTGATGTTTGAACATGTTTTTGGTAGCGAATCGGAGAGCTAATGGAGCTGGGGTATCTATTGGTTAAAGCACCTTAGGTCCATTGCTCGAACGGTCGCGGTTTGGGAGAATTTGCATTTCATTGAAATAGGGCAGGAAGTGCAAAATCATCAGGTTCGGCCGACCGAGCCCTGTAGCCGGTCGACCGACCTGCTATCCTGAGTTTTTATTATTTCCTGCATCTGGCCAGCCGACCGAGCCCTGCAACCGGTCGACCGACATGCTCATGTTTTGCCTGTTTTGCCTATTTTTGCATATTTTGATTGGTTATCCAAATTTTATCGATTCAAGTTGCTTTTTAGTAGTTGTTATTGCATCTTTGACTTTGATAACTTATTCTTGACTTCATCCATGGGTTTTTATAAAATAATTTCTCGAATCTCATTTAAAAGCTCGTTTCCCCAATTTATAAATTCTATTTAAAACACGCACAATTTCGCACTTCGAGCGAAGTGGAAGGGTGATTAAATGGTTGGGCAAAACACGGACCATGAATCTGTGCGTTTATCCTTCCGATTAATTGCCGACCTATTCAATTGATCGTTTTAACCTTCGGGTTGATTTACCGATGATATGAGGTGAACTTTATACTGCTTTGAGTGTGAAATTAACTAACGGATAGTAAACCGTTTAGTGCAAACGAGTGGTTATGGGACTCGCGCTATCACTTTTCGGATTCCTTTTTGAGAGTTATGACACATTCTGCCAGTTAGTGGTGTCCAGTACTGGGTCTCTGACCTTCACCACTACGGTTTGTTGCCTTCGGGTATGTGCCTTCGGGTTTGTTGCCCTTTCGTATCGCTTCCGATGTTGGTCGTTATGAGCCGCATGGGTGATATTGGGTTGCCCTTTAGTATCACTTCCGATGTTGGTCGTTATGAGCCGCATGGGTGATATTGGGTTTGGAGTCTTCGGGCTCATGGATCCTTGTTTGTACAGTACTGAGCTCGAGCAATTTTCTGATGTTTCATTCATATGTATATTCCCTAGATATCGCCCTTCGATGTTGGTCATTATGAGCCGCATGATGCGTAGCGTTTACCTTGCAGAACTTGTATACCTTATTGGTATTTGTTATTTGCCTTTTTGGCTTGATTTGGGATATTTGTATCCTTTGTTTCTATATGTTGCCGATGATATGAGGCTTGTTCTATATGATTCATCTTTTGTTAGATGATTGTGTTATCTCTTTTAGAGATATTTGTTATACTGTGTAACCTTACAGTTTTATTGTTGTTCAGTTTATCTAACTGATTTGTTTAGCTAGACTGACCCGTGTATTATTACTCGGGTCAGACCGAGATGTTTCAGGTTAGATGCTTTTAGACTTAGCCTATTTTGCTTCCGCAGGACTATTCAGGTTGTTACTTTTTGTTAAAGCTTTTTGTGTAGTCCTTTTTATTGTGACTCTGATATATGTATTCTTTTGACTCGTTTGTATACAGTGGATTGATATACCACTTGACATGTATTGTTTTATAAACTCTGTTATGTATCTGTATATGTGTATATGATGATCTACTGTTCTGTGATGTATATTACATTTGAGTTGTTATATTCTGTTCTGATAGATCCTTCAACCACCTATGGTTTTGTTTTAAGTATTCATTGGGTATGTCGACCTGCTTGGTATGTTTATTGTCGATGTATTCAATAGATAATTAGAGCCAGGCTATAGATGGTCGCTCCCAACCAGCCTTATTCTCCGTGTTAGTTGACGGCATTACCTTGTAGTGTCCTTGGCTAGCGTGGGTATAGAGGTGGGGCGTCACATTTATACATAAATATTACAGTTAATTTATATATATATATATATATGGTTGTGTAAGTTTATAAAGCGTTGTTTGTATATATATTCTGTAGCCTGCATACATGTTAGTTTATTTTATTCACGTCTTCGTATATTAACTTGCGTATATATGTAGGTTTTGTAATATTATATGTTATATATTCGCTTATGTCTGCATATAGGGTTACTTAAATGTTTGCGTATCTATTAGCCTTTATTGTGTTTGTAGTTGTATTTATAATTATGTATGTATATACACATATTTAAAGTACAATGCTTTTGTCTTGTTTTATAAATTATGTTTAAATTATGTAAGTATATTTTAATATGTATATGTTTGTTTATGTATGGGTCACCATGTATTTGAATATATCTCAGTATATGTATATTGTCTAATGATTTCATATATCAGTATATATTGATTTTTAGTTCCTAATGTTATTTATATATCTGCAGAGAAATATATAAATATATGCGTTTTAAAGATACAGTATCGATTTCAGAATATATATATATATTTCATATGTATTTTACTTTTAATAATGGTTTAAGAAGATAATATAATAAAATAGTACATAATTTATTTCAGTCTATATTAAGCATATTCTGATTTATTTCGTCTATTCCTATTATCAACTTGATCGAGAAATTCGTGCCAATCTAGCTTTGTTTCGGAAGTCGTGCTTGGATTCGTAACTCATCTCATTCGCGTTCATCTCGAATCTCAAAAGGTGAGCCATCACTCACGATTAATGTTCTTATATTTATTAAATTTGATTTTGTAACATCCCGTCTTTTTGTACGTTTTAAATCGACGATGAACCACACACGTCAGACTCAAACCATATAAAAGGGCGAATTGTTATTGGGGTAAATAAAAAAAGAAGAAAGAAAGAAAACAAAACAAAATCTCATAGCGGAATGATAAAATATAATAATCAAATAAAAGTTCATGAAGCTGTATACAAAACATTTGATTATACTTACACGTTACAAAATAAGAGTTAATTATAATAGAGTTGAATATCAATGCAGCGGAACAGTATGAATGCAGTGGAACTAATATAATAATAGTAGTACAAATTCTTCATCTTCGTCTTCCAGAAATAAGGTCTTCAAATCCTGAAATACTCAGGCTGACCCGAGCGAATTGAAAAGACAAAACACTCGAGTCAAAACTAAAAGATCTTATGTAAGCTAAATCAACGGTAAATAAATATGAGTGGAACGGCGTCAGAGATGTTTACAGGGTTTGACATCTCTTATCCAGTGTCTAACGTGAGTGCAATAACTTAAGAGATGTTCGGGATTCACAACTCTTAAGGATCCATTAAACTATCTACTATGTAGTAATACGCTATTACAATAATGTCTAAAGTAAAGTATAATATATATAAAAATAGTGTTAAGGCTTTACATTTTCCACCTTAACACATTTTATATATTCCCACAGTTTATACAGTACCGTAATCTCCCCCGCACTGGGCGTCGTCAGAGGGCACTCCATAGGTATGGTACAAAAAAAATCATATAAGGCACGCTAGGGTAGGTGACACGACACAACTAGGCAATGCTAGGGTAGATATACCAATTACACTTCCGGACCAGTGGTAATGCATAGCAGCCACTACCGCCCACCTCTGCCACACTCCCAAAAATCAAAGGTGCACCCAATCAATCAAAAAGTAATAGAATGGTATCGAAGGAGTGCGTCCGATCTGAGGAGCTACATCAGTAGTCTATCAATTGCTCATGTTTTAGCCACCTTGTGCCAACTCACGGGAGTCGGGTCCACGTATATACCTCAATAGAACGTCGCCCCCATCCTACTTCATTCTGAAATCTGCACCGTGTACACGATTGTTAAAGTGGTTTTCAGAGTTGGCAGAGAGTATGACAACTTCTGATCCCGTTCTCTTTAACAACCAAACGTTATTATAACACCTCGGTATTTTCAAAATAGTTTATACTTCAAAACCAAAATATCATCGTCTTTTCAAAACAATATCAATACGATATCATTTCCGTTTCAAAACAAAATACAATATCATTTCCGTTTCAAATATATCGATTTTCAGAACATAGCATTTTCAAGGTTATAAAACTTTCGAAACAAAACACTTGAAAATATAACATTTTCAAAACATAATATTTTGAAATTCATAGCTTCGAAACCATAACTTTCACCACTTAAACAGTTTAGACATTCAAATAGTATATATAATAAAATAGTTTTAAATTTAAAATTACTTTATAAAATAAAATAATTTCCTCAACTTCACAAATTGATTCAAATCAACTTGAATCCAAAAATTCAATTTATATCAAATCTCAATTCATAAATTTCAACTCAATTCAGTTTCAGTAAACCATTTCAATTTATATCGATTTCAAATACAGATTTGAACCTCAAATAAACCATTTCAATTTTCATATATTTCAAAGCTTTAAATATTCCACCATTTCAAAACTAAATTTGATAACTTCATATATGCCTTAATTTAACTTCATTATTATTCAGTTTTGAAATATTTACTTAACAAATCCAATATCTTTTAAATAAACCCCAAATTTGAAATCACTAAATGTTCCTTCAATTAATTTAAAATTGAAATATTCATTTTAAATCATCTTAAAAAAATCAAGTTATAAAAATCCTATGTTTTAAAATTTCAAATTTAATAAATTTCAAATCAAACTCATTTGAGTTTAACTCTTAAATAAATTCAATTTCAAATAAATTTCAAATTCATCTTCCAACCTTAGTATATTTAAATCATTATAACTCGATATTAAAATATAATATAAATACTTAACCATATTATCTTCAATAAAATCAAACTTTATTATCAAACTTATTCTATATTAAAACAAATTTATACATAGCCTAAAATCAAGAATAAAATAACATTTATATAATATCTAAAATCAATATTTATATAAAACCACATATTTCATTACAAAACCATAGAAATCATTTAAAAATATTTTTTATATATAGACCACAGTATCTGTATATAATTTTCTATCATATGGTCAAATGATACGGATATTAGTCATTTCAATCCGCAATTTAATATTTTACGGTTGTATATCATTTCAAACCGCAATCTCGAATTAATAATAATCCATCCTAAGTAAATTCCTAATCACATCATGAATTAAATTTAACAAACATAAGAAATTTTAGAAGTTGTGAGTGGGTTAAAACATCACCTTTGAATTTAAATTGAATTTATATTCAAAATAAGGCTTAGTCTTAGAATTTGTCCGAACAAGCTTTAAAATGTCCGAGATTTTGATACGATCTCAGCGAAAGAAACCGCGTCCAAAACCGAGCTCGTATGCAAAAGTTATCTTTTAATTAGCTTAAATGAAAAAAAATCAAAATAAATACACATTGAAATATAATTAAATTAGAAATGACGTACACATCACCAAAGAAAGAATGTGTGCCCAACCCTAGCAGCATGCAACGCATGCCTGGAGGTCGTTAACCCATTAGAGCTACCAAGTTCACCTAGATTTCGCTGCCACTATGCTAGCCTACGACTCGATCGGTCATCACCGTACGAACCACCATCGTCGAGCGACCCATCCCTGGCAGAGCGGCCTTCTTCAGCTCCCCTTTTCTCGACCGCCACCACCAATCTTTGAAGCCCAGATCTGGCGAAACTGTTGACTTCTAGCTCAAACAAACCATATGGATGTGACCTGCTCGACAACCCCTTCCCAACGCCGCCTCCCGATCGTCGATCGGATGAAAATCCACCATCGGATCGTCCAAAATCTAGTTTCGACGACCGAGGTTCATCCTCGATTTCTGGACAAACAGTGAATCAAATTGAAATACGAATAGGTCCATATGATTACGATCATTGAGAGCTTCAAATTAATATTTAATTTGATATGCATTGAGGAGTTTGAATTTTTGAGGTTACATATTGTATTGAAATTGAATCGTGAAATTTAGGGTTTTCAGGCATTGAGAGAGAGGAGCAACAGAAATTTCTATACATATAGAAATGAGAAATAGAAAGGCTGCTAGGGTTTGTAACCGGATATATATGGGTAGACTAGAATATAAGGACAAATGGATCGATCGAATTTGGGTTTTGAACGATATATGACCGAAAAGCCCGTTTCGACTCTGGAGCGAAAATGAGTCAACCCATATATCAAAATAGATGTTTTTTAATATTTTAAACTCAATGGAACAAGTTTCAAGTCCTAATTCCATCGTATGAAGAAGTTACGTTAAATTCAGCTTAATTCAAATTGATTTTAATTGATTTCAATTAAATTGACTTATAGGCGTTTCGAGCCTGTACGATCAAACGACAAGTCCGATCGTTACGAAACTTGATACCCTACAATAGTTCACCGTTACGGATCCGATGAAACTGGTTTCATCGAAATCCGAGTCAGTGGCCAATATGGCTATATTTCACATTATTAAATTAAATTAATATTTGATTAATTAAATCACTTTTTCGTTTCAAATTTAATAATTCACAAATTCCATCATTTTTGATTTCTTAAACAACTTTAATAATTTAAACAAACTTAGATATCAATTCAAAGTTAATTGATTTACCCATTACCGTATTTAATTTCAATTTTAATAAATTCATTAATTATCAATTGAAATTCTAATAAATCCATTTATTTGATTTTAAGTCCCATTATTCAATAAATTATTATCAAATGGATGAAATTAACATTGGTTCATAATCTATTATATTAATATTCTCAAATTTCATCTTAATCTCTATTAATGTAATAATTAAATAATAAATTTCATTTAATTGCAATTATTCCAATTATGAAGTTTAAATTCCAATAAATTGAAAAATCTTGATTTCCATTCTCTTAATTCAACCCACTATCATACTATGAATAAAGTTAACATTATTTCCCATTTATTAACTTGATTTACATTAACAAAATATTTAATTTAGATTTATTGTGATTAATTCAAATTCAATTTAATAGATTAAATATATATGTAACTTATAGTAATTGTTGCCATTCTCTCTTAATCACACTTTTATAAGTTTATCATTTCGAACAAATATTATAATTACTCACAGAACATTGATTTCATACAATTACCACTTAATATATATTAATTCATTAATTGATTCAATATTTATGTTTGTTTTTCTTATATTCAATTTATAGCCTAGTATAACATTTACACTAATTCCATCAATTGTAATTTCATTCAAATAGTTAATAATTAACTTAGATTTGCATTATTACCTCTCATTTAAGTTATTATTTCATTAATGCATCATAAGTTTCTGTTTTTCCAGTATTAGATAACAAACATTTAATAAAATTAACAATTAAATCATCGAAAATTTACGTGTCGTTGCACTCTCCCCTACTCAAAACTTTTCGTCCCCGAAAAGAAAAAAGAGGGGAAAAGAAGAAATTAAATAGTCAATATATCTTATTCAAAATATTAAATATATAAACAACGAATTTACGAAATAAAATAATTTAAATAAAATATATAGTATTTATAAACAATTAAATCTTTTATTTTCAAATTAACAAAAGTTTGGAAAACACTTTCATAAAATTTTCTAAGTCCAAAATTTATAAAAAATTTCGACAGAGTCTCCTTTGTACGAAGAGGCTCGGGAGAAATTATAATATCAAATATAACAATATATATATATATATATCATAATATCTCAAAATAATATATTTTGGCAAGGCCAGCCGGTTTTATAGTGGACCGTCCACTTTTTATTACGAAAGTAATAAAAATTTGAAGTACAGGAGCAAGGTAAAAGCACCTTATCTACTAAAAAGAAATACAAAATACAGCACAGGTACGTGACGGCTATGTCACGATAACTATAAGTAACATAAAAAACTAGCACTCCTCCGAGGAGGGAGAATCACCAACAACCTCAGTCACCAAAGAAGAGCAAAAGGGTCAGACCCAGAAACTCCAGCAAAAGGGCGAAAACGGAGAGCAAGACTAGGATCATAAACCACATCATCAGCACAGTAGATAAACGATCAATCCCAGGTTGGATCAGCAAGCATGACAGAATTTGAAGTTGCATCCATACCATCCATATCAAGAACTATAGAGTCACCAGATTGTTTGTAACGAAGGCATCTGAGATCCAGTTGATTATCAGAAACAAACCGGAAAAAGGATTCATTTTCCGGGTTATACCTCATATCGGAAATGGGATCAATCCAACACCCTTCAGCCTCATCCCAAGCTACAGGAGGCAGCGGCGAGGAAGGGTTAGGAGCAACAAGTGGGATGACAGGAGCTGCACCAGTATCCTCTGAACCAGGTGGTGAAACAGGCAAAACTAGGGGCAATGAAGGAACACTCAGAACTGGCATCGCAGCCTCAGGTGCAGGATGAAGGTGTGGGGGCGGGGCAGATACTTTGGGGACCCAGATCCTACGACGGGGGCGCGATAAAGGTATCTTAGGAGCAGCCGCAGATGCCACAGTATGTTGGCAATCACTAATAAGGTGACCAAAGGAGTGACAGTAGGAACAAATATCTGGAACCCAGCCATAGCGAACCCTGACTTCGACAATATGGCCGACAGCTAGCTGAACAAGAATAAAAGTAGGGAGAGGCTTAGTGGGGGAAATTTCGATACGTGCCTTCGCATACATCAACTTATCGCGCTCCACCGTGTTAGAGTCAAAACATTTCAACTTACCAACATTACAAGCTAACCAATTCAATCCAATAAGAGGCTGAAGAACCGAGGGAATCTGAGAAAAATATACCCAAACTGGGATAGAACAAACTTGCTCACGAGCACACGCCACAGTAGGAGACCAGGGGGTAACAATAAAAGGCCTTCCATCAACGATAGAAGGCTCAACATCCAAAACAAGCCGACGATCCTCCAAAGAGGAAAAATTAAGGTAATACATCGTATCAATTAGTTTCACGTGCAAACTGCCACGAATCTTCCATGCCCTGCGCAGCACCATAGCCGCATTTGAAAGTTGGTGATGTGGGACCAGAAAAAAACAACCAAATAGTTTGACCAAAATTCCTCACCGGCTTGCAAAACACAAGGGGGAGGAATCATCACTCCATTTTCCTCAACCAACTCAAATTCAATCGGGATGTAGGCACCCGCATTACGGGGCAAGGACGAGAAAAGTGAAGTCCACGATTTTGTGGGCTGCGTCGTAACATTAGTAACACGGCTATCAACAACTCTAGGTGCAGGGGGAAGAGTAGCATCAGAGCTAATAACAGTGACATTAGGATCAGAATTCTCAGGGGAATAAACACAAGCACGTGGTGTTCCAAGACCACAACAAGTATTATGAGCTGAAACACACCCCTATTTGTCGGGAAAATAATATAATATCGTTAGAAAATCATAATCCAAGAACGTACCTATTTGTCGGGAAAACGACACTTATTTTATGAAAGCAAAAGCAGTAGCAATTGCTTCCATAACCTATATTTCACTTACATAATTCAAAGAAGTTAATAATTATATAAAATGAACATTTAAAGTTGTTTCAACCACTAACAAACCAATCAATATAGAACAACAATCATTTGCAACCACATCATACAATCATCATAAGGAACAAAAGTAATCAACCATTTATACATACCAAGCAAAATAAATGGTTTGTTTGGGTTCAAAACTTTTAATTGTACAGAATGAAAAATAAACTACTATGTATACCGTCTACTCAATAGTCTAGATAAACTTGATAGATTATTCATACATCCTAAGCAATCAAAAGTATCTTCCCCTAAACAATTCCATAAGCCAAAACAAACAACCAAAGCCAAGCACTATTTAAGTTTATTCTTATTAATTTCATTTCATATCATTTACCTTACTTTAGTATCATTTATACAATAACTATTTCATCCATTCACTTTCATTTATTTCATTACATACGTTACTTATATATAATTACTTAAACATATTTAAACAAATTCTTAAAGTACTATATAGGTTTTATTGTAAACAGGCTCACATTCATTTATTCAGTACTTATTTCTATCTATTTATATTCATTAATTACAAAATTTCATTTTCATTTATTCATATTATGCCAATTTCTTTTATTTTATTTTTTTTATTTTATTGCATTACATTCATTCATTCATTACTAAATTTCATTTATTTACATTCAGTTATTTATAGTATTCATGTTCAATCCAATTACTTAGCATATCAATTCATTAACTTAAGCTTATTTTTAATTTATAATACTTACCTTTCTATTATATTTAATTAGTAGCATTTCAATTATACTTAAGTTTATAACAATTACAACATCAGATTCTTATTTATTAAAGAGTTTCATTGAATACTTTCATTACTTCAAGTTTTATTTATATAAATCCTATTACATTTTCTTATTAAACATTACAACTTTTTAAATCTTTTGGTAAGTTACATATATGTTTTTAAGAATGTCAATGAAACTTACACAAGCTTATCTTATCTCATTCTAGTAAATAAATGTTCAATAACTACATCTTTTACTTTCATATCCTTTTGTTTTATAAGTTACAAATTTCAACTTGCTTGTAATTTCATTCATAACCTAGCATTTAATCTCTTATTCCATTTAGAGGTTCCAATTATTAATTACTTACATTCCATTCCACTACAATAATTGAAACTATTAATTAACAGAAACTTAAGAACTAAATATCGTGTTTAATTTCAAATCATTCAAAGTAATATATATATATACATATATATATATATATATATATATATATATATATATATATATATAACTTAGGGGTATTTCACTGGAAGGACAAACTTTACAGTCCAATTAGTTTCTAGGACACACATCCATAGAAATTAATTTTAAGGCCAAAGTTAGCAGAATAATTACTTTTAAGGACAAAGTTAGTAGTCCAATTACTTTCAAGGACATAATTTCATTGGTTTTTAGGCCTTAAAAACTAATTATTTTGCATTTTGTCCTTAAAAATAATTATTTCAGTTGTGTGTCCTAGAAACTAATTGCACTTGCTAAAGAGGCCTTTATGGCCAATTTCCACTACAATTTATATATCCAATTATATTTAAACAATTTAAAATTTATATTTGTTTATCAAAATAAATCTATAGTAAAACTACTACAGTGGCCTTCCCACTTTGAAACTTGAAAATGAATGTCGATGATGCATGCATTCATCACCGAAATTATTTCCCAACGACAGAGAGGGGAGTACAGAACTAATTTCTTTCTAAAATTTCTTTAAAACAATTCTTTCAAAACATATTGAAATATTAATATCAAAAAATACTTCAAAATAATATTATTATTATATTCTAAATCATTCGAAAGAAATTTTCAAAACCCCGAAACTTTAAGTTCTAAATTTCCAGTTTTCGTTCATTTTATTTTCAAATCTTATTCCCAACCAATATTTATAAATTTCACTACCTAACAACCAATATATTACAACCAAATATATCATTTATAAATCAATATATTATATATAAAAATATACAATAGGAAAAATTATTTCATTCACCTATATTCGAAACTAATATTATGTTGGTCTGTCCTATTAAGTGTTTAGAAATCCCTATTGTTATCATAGCGTCCTATGCACCAACCAGAATTTATAAATACAAAACAGAACAAATCAACACAATATCAAAACCTTTTTATAACACTAACAAATACGCTCTCTCATATATATATAAACACAGCGACTCATTACAGGGTATTACTACCCTATTGGTAAAGAGTCAGACCCCACAAAGCTAAGTTTTTCGCTATTCACTCTCAATCACACATTTATAAGTTTATCATTTCCAAAAAATATCATAATTACTCACAGAACATTGATTTCATTCAATTACCACTTAATATATATTAATTCATTAATTGATTCAATATTTATGTTTATTTTTCTTATATTCAATTTATAGCCTAGTGTAACATTTACACTAATTCCATTAATTGTAATTTCATTCAAATAGTTAAAAATTAACCTATATTAGCATTATTACCTCTCATTTAAGTTATTAGCTCATTAATCAATCACAAATTTCTATTTTTCCAATATTAGATAACAAACATTTAATAAAATTAACAATTAAATCATCGAAAATTTACGGGTCGTTACAGATTTTAGTTGAAACGACAATTGAAATATACCGCTGTTAGTTATTTACATTGCTATATATATGCTATTATCTGTTCACCTGTGACATCTGACACCATTATCTGTTATTTATATTGATGATATATGCTAGTTATATTATTATCATATTTGTTATCACTATACAAGTTCCCTATTAGTACAAATCACTATGGGTTGAAATGATACATACCCGAACGATCTGTAGAATAGGGGAAAATCGTTATGGGTTGAAATGATAGACCCAAGCGATTTTCATTTGAATTGAATTCGAGATTGCGGGTTGAAATGATATATACCCGTATATATTTAAATTACGCATTGAAATGATAAATACCCGTATCACTTGACCATAGGATAGAAAATTATATACAGACACTGTGGTCTAAATATAAATATTTCGAAAAATGATTTCTATGGTTTTGGAAAGGAATATATGGTTTTAGATATTATATAAATGTTATTATATATATAGTTAAATTCTTGATTTTAAGCTATGTATAAATTTGTTTTAATACAGAACAAGTTTAATAATAAAGTTTGATTTTTATTAAAATATAATATGGTTAATATTTATTTAAAATTATATTTTAATATAGAGCTTATAATGATTTAAATAAATTAAGGTTGGAAGATAAATTTGAAATTTATTTGAATTGAATTTATTTAAGAATTAAACTCAAAAAGGTTTGATTTAAAATTTATTAAATTTGAGATTTTAAAGGATATGATTTTTTTAACTTGATTTTTGTTTAAGGTGATTTTAAATGAATATACCAAGTTTAAATAAATTGAAGGAATATTCAGTTATTTGAAGTTTAAAGTTTTATTTAAATGATAATGGATTTATGAAGTAAATATTTCAAAACTAAATAATAGTAAATTGAACTTGATATATTTGGAATTTTCAAATTTAGTTTGAAATGTTTGAATATTTAAAGCTTTGAAATATATTGAAATGGCTTATTTTGTGGTTAAAAATCTATTTTGAGATTTATATAATTTGAAATGGTTTATTGAGAAACCGAATTGAATTGAAATTGATGATTTGAGATTTGATTAAATTTGAATTTTGGATTTCGAGTTGATTTGAATCAATTTGTGAAGTTTGAGGAAATTATTTTATTTTATAAAGTAAATTTAAATTTAAAACTATTTCATATTTTACTTTATAAATTATTTTAATATACTAACTATTTTAATATAAACTATTTTAACATATAACTCTTTTATTTAAACTATTTTACTTTATAAACTATTTTCTTATATGTATTATTTTAATATCTAAACTTTCTAAGTGGTGGAAGCTATGTTTTCAAAATTATGAATTTCAAAGTATTACGTTTTGATTATGTTATAATTTCAAGTGTTTGGTTTCGAAAATGTTATAACTGTGAAATGCTATGATTTTGGAAAAGATATATTTGAAATGGAAATGATATCGTAATGATATGGTTTTGAAAAGGCAATGTTATTTTAGTTTTAAAGTATGAATTACTTTGAAATGACCGCGTTTTTATAATAACGTTTGGCTGTTAAAGAGACCGGGATCGGAAGTTGTCATACTCTCTGCCAACTCCGAAAACCACTTAAAAACTGTGTATGCGGTGGAGATTCCAGAATGAAATAGGGTGGTGACGACTTCTATTGAGGTATATATGTGGACCCAACTCCCGTGTGTTGGCATAAGGTGGCTAAAATATGAGCAATTGACGGGCTAATGAGGTAGCTCCTCTAATCGGACACACTCCTTCCATATCATTCTATTACTTTGTGATTAATTGGGTGCACAATTGGTTTTTTTGGGAGTGTGGCTCGAGGTGGGCGGTAGCTACGGTTATGTGTTACCACCGGTCTGGAAGTGCAATTGGTACATCTACCCTGGCATTACCTAGTTGTGCCGTGTCACCTACCCTATCATGCTTTACTACGAGTTTGATTTGTGTCATACCTATGGAGTATCCTCTGGTAGCCTCTCGATCAGGAGGGACTACGGTACTGTATAGACCATTGGCACTATTAAATGTGTTAAGGGGGATATGGGTAATGCTATTTTTAAATATATTATACTTTACATTAGACATTATTATAATAGCGTATATTACTACATAGTAGATAGTTTAACGAATCCTTAGAGGACGATTATCCCAAAAATCCTTTGAGTTACTTGTATTTCGGTTGTTATTTCATTTGACTTGGATTTATTGATATAAGAATGTTAATCCTGACTCGAATTTTTAGTGTTGTGATTTATGCTCGAGTCAGACTGAGTGATACAGCTTTTGAAACTCACCTTTGGAGTGGGAGCTTCGTTTGGAGATCCATCTACATCCTTTCAGCTTGTAGTTATTCAGTTGATTCTAGTAATGTATTCTGATCTTTTATTTGACTATTATATTCGAGACTTCTGTTGTGTCTTACTTAACTCTAGTATATATATATATATGTAGTAGCTTCATGAACTACTATTCTCTTGTTCCCGTTGCGTTATTGTTATATTACTCTATGTTTATGATTCTGTGATTATTTTATTTACTGTATATGCTTAGTTTTACCAAATATAAATTAACAACTTGATATTTTTCGCAATTCAATTTCGACATGTTTGGATGCAAATGATTGAAAATATCGGGTCGTTACAAAATCCATTTACAAAATCAACTTCAAATCCTTTGACAAAATATTTATAAATTTCAATTATAAATCTAATTCTTTATTTATAAAAATATCACCTTTATATATCTTTTATATAAACTTATTGAAAAATCTATTTTCAAAGCATTTCACAAAACTATATTTTTAAAACATCAAAAATCATATCTTTTTATTTAAAAACAAATTCCTTTCTTTTTGAAATAAATCAGAATCATTAAAATATATTTACTTCCAAAATCACTTCGAAAACCTTTTCATTTCGAAATCATCAATTTCAATATTTCCAAAACATCGAAAGCAGGCCCGGTGCTACCATAGCACTAAATAAGTCAAATCACATCAAAAACATCATATATCATCATATATATGAAAATAAATCAACCGTGGTGAGGAATCTTGTTGGATCCCTCCCACCTGTAACCTGTAACAAATGCAACATAAGAGAAAAATGTATAATGTCTGCTTCGAGCCACATGCGTGTACAAAGGGTCATCCGCTCATACATGGTAACACAAAAGGTCTCACTCGTTAGAATACGGGAATATATCCAAACCAACTAATATATATATTTATATATATAATATCATATATCATCCAAACAAGCATCAATCATCATAAATAAATTTATTCCCAATTATATAAAAATATAAGCGAGCCATAAAAAGTTAGTTTTACTCACTTTGGTTGCATTCGTCGCTGCAGCTTTTATTTTCGATTAAAAATGAACAGGCGTTTGAATTTAACTAAAATTCCTATATGCTTCAAATCAGTCAAATCCAACTCCATTGCGTAGTATTCGACAATACGAATCCAACGCCACTTGATTCATGCGAAACATACCTCATATAAAGAAGTTACTGATTTTTAAACATTACATGAATTAAAATAGAATTAACGTCATTAGCTTAAGTTAATAAATTAATTAACTTACTTTAATCCTCTCCTCCTTCATTCGCATACCAGGTATCATCGAAACCATATACGCACGCAAACATCTGAACGATACTCCCTCTACATCAATCGAAATAATGATGATCCACCACCATGTCGAAGAGCATCCCTTGCCGCCCCCACGCCTCCAACCTCGTCAAGCTCGGCCCTCGAAATTGCCGCCAGCGGTTTGCTCTAGGTCTCACAAACGCGAGTAGATCCACCCTTCATTGTCGTGCTATATGACAATTCAACCGTATAGATTTGAAGATCTCGATGTGCTTTGCTACTTTGTAGTTGATGCCATGAGCTAATTATTTATGGATTGAGAGGTAATTGAGGAAGAAGGTGGTGAATTTCTAGCCGTTAATAATAAGTGGTGGCTACGGTTATGGGCTAGGGCTTGGGGCAAATGAAATTAGTTTATGGCCCCTATATAGCCAATTATAAAAAACAATATCATCTAAAATATTTTCGAACTCCAAAGGAAGCGTGCCGCCTGGCGTTCCTAATGTTTTACCTCTATTCTGAACACAATGGATACATACATACATACATACATATATATATATCGGAGGCCAATTCCATCACATACAGAAGATAGCATTTAAAAATAAAATTATTTTAATTAAATTCTATGCATTTTAAGCTCATATGATCAATCAATAAGTCTGATCGCTACGAAACTTTAAATCCTATAATAACTCACTACTACGGATCCAATGAAACTGGTTCATCAAAGTCCGAGATAGTGTTAAAAATGACCATCTTACGCTAATTAAATCAATTAATTTTCAATTTCTATTTATTCACTTTAAAATCAATTTTAAAAGTTTACTAACTCCATTCTAATTTAACTAGATTTTAAATCAACTTTAGAAATCTTTTTCGTTCATTCTAAATTCAAGATTCCATTTATTTAACAATTTAAAATATTAAATTAAACAATTTAATTATCTTATAAATCGCTATATTTTAAATATAAGTTATTTAACTTATAAAATTAACTTGCAAATATTTAAAAATCAATAAATTTTCCAATTTCGAATAACTGAAATTTTGGGTCGTTACAGGACTCGTATTGAAATTCAGAACAATATGAAACTGGTTTGGTCGAATTTGGAGACTGTTGTGTTTTTGGGCTTTAGTTTGGGTTTTTAATGGCCTAAAAATCAAAGGTTCCCACTCATGTAATACTAAATTTTCTGATGCTAGTTGAATAGAAATTATGAAGTGATTAATTATATTGATTGTTGTTTGGAAATTTAAATTAACATTTGAATTGATACTGAATTTGTTTTGACACCAAAATTGAATTGATTTTTAATGCAAAATCGATAAAAAATTAGATTGACCTTTAGATTGATATTGAAATTGAATGGCTAATCAAACACCACATTTGATAATTAGTAACTGTTGCGATAAATTGGTTGATTTGGATGTTGATTGCGTATGTATGCCTATTGATTGATACTATGAATGATGCTGTGTTTATATTATCGATGATAATTTATTATGATCTATCCATGTTATCACCCTATATATTATTGACATTATACAAATTGTCAATTTGAAATGACTAAAATCGGACGACTTGCCCACTCCAATGAGGCTAGCTACCTCTAGCGACATATGTTCTTCGTATTTCTATCTCTATTCTGGAATTGATTAGTGCACCTTGATTTGATTATGGGATGGATGTTCACGATGGACCATTAGGGGTTACCACCAGTTAGGCGACTCGAATTGGTAGTATCCGACCGTTGGCATTTCCTCACGTGTCTTGTCATGCTATTATCCTTATTTGCGACAACTACGATTTTGTTTTAGTGTTGTCTTATCATGGCGTCTCCTTGGCTACTAACATTACTGGTTGTGCTACTAAGGAAAACTGTGGGACAATGCTTATAAATGTGTTAAGGGGTGGTAATGTAAAGCCTTAACGGTATTTTAATGTTTACTTTACTGATAGACACTACATATATAGCGTATGTTACAATATATATATATATATATATATAGTTTAATGGATCCTTCGGAGATGGAATAATCCCATAACATCTCTTAAGTTACTTGCACCTTTATTTCTCATGATATAAATTTAACTTATACAAAAAAAATTGTTTTGACTTGAATGTTTTGTCTTTTCATTACGCTCATGTCAGCCTGTGTATTTCAGTATTTGAAGATCATTATTCCTTGAAGATGAAGATGGAGTTTGTTAGACTGTATTTACTACTACTATTATTATTCCACATCATTATTTTAGCATGTTTGATGATTGTACTCTGATTGTGATTGTAAAATTGAAATCAAATGTATACTGTTAAAAAGCTTCATGAACTTTTTATTTGATTATTATATTTTTTTCATTTCGTTGTGAGATTCTTTGTATTTCTTTCCTCGTTTTCCCTTATTTTCTTATTAAACCTCATTGATAATCTGCCTTTTTGAACGGTTTGAGTTAGATATGTGTGGTTTATTATCGACTTAAATTTTCCAAAAAGGTGGGTCGTCACAGTTGGTATCAGTGCTTTTGTTTAGAGATACCTTAGCCTATTGCGGAAGAACTCATTAGAGATAGGGTTTGTAATACCCTAGAATGAATTCTGAGTATGTATATATATACAAGAGAGCATATTTGTTAGTGCTATAAAAACGTTTTATATCGTGTTAATTTGTTAAGTTGAGTATTTATGAATTCCGATCGGTATATAAGACGTTATGGCAGCTATAGGGATTTCTAAACACTTGAATAAGATAAATTGACATAATATTGTTTTAAAATTGGTAAAGAAATAATTTAACCTAATATTATATATTGTATTTTAAAGAATAATTTTTCATAAATTGATATAGTTATTTTTGGTGTATTGTTGGTTAGGATATTATTCGATTATTGTCATTTATTGTTGGTTAATCAAGGTTCTTAAAAACTATTAACTATTGTATGCTATGAGAAATTTAATTTTATAAATATGACTTATAAATTATGACTTAAAAATAAAATGAATCTAAATTGGAAATTTGAGAACTTAAGTTCCAGTGTTTTGAAATTGATTTTCAAAGATTTGGAAAAACAATATTAGTATTATTTGGAAGTATTTTTGGATAGAAATATTTTTAGTGAGCTTTGAAAGAAATGTTTTAAAAAGAATTTGAAAGAAAATAAGTTCTATACTCCCCTCTTCTGTTGCTGGAAAATAATTTCAGTGATGACCGCGGCATCATCGACGTTTATTTTCGAGTTTCAAAGTAGGAAGACTACTATAGTCGCTTGCTACTCATTTATTTTGACAAACAAATTTTCGTTTAAATCCATTAAATATGAGTTGATATATAAAATGATATCAGTATATGTTATTTCAAGATGATTTGAAGTTTACATCGGTGTGTTTAGTTCTTAAGTTTTTATTAATCAATGATTTTCAATCATTGTAATGGAATGGAATTTTCGACGATTTAAATGGTCGAAAACGTCCAAATTGAAATCTGAAATTAAAAGCTAAGTGTTTAATGAAAATATAAAAGAGTAAGTTTTGCAACTCTTAAATTAAAAGATAATGAAAATTAAAATAGATTTAAACTATTGAACATTCTTATTTCGTAAAACGAATAATATTACCTATATATGCTTCTAGGATTTAAAGGAATATTATACGAGTAAATAATTAAGTAATAAAAATATTTCAAAATGAAATTATGTCTATATATAAATAAATAACTAAGAAGTACAAGAAATGTTATAAACTTAAGTTAATGTTTTGAAATGCTTAATAGTTAAATTGAATGATAAAAAGTAAACACTATTTAAATAAATGATAATAAACTTAAGAAAATTTTGAAATGATTCATAAATAGATTTAATATTAAATAATGCTATACATGAAGGAAGAAATGTGAACCAAAGAATATAAAAAACTTAAGTATGAAATGATTCATTAATGAATATTAATATTAAATGGAAATCAAGTTATATAAGTAAATAAATGTGAATTAAACTACAAAGAAACATATCTGATACTTTATGAATTTATTCAATGATGACTTTAAATATTGAGTGGGAAATAATATAATTAAGTAAATGAATGTAAATTAATAAAAGATGATTATGTATGAATGAATGAGAATTGAAAATAAATGAAAATTTAATGATGTGTTAAAGGAACCAATACAATAAAATATGTAAGTTGTGCACATATTATTTTATCCGTATAATAGTTGATCAAGATTCGAATATATGATTTGTGGTAATTCACATTAGTCTAGATTAGGATTTTTCGCTCGATTCTTGACGACAAATGCTTGATATAGATTTTTGATATGATTTTGAAGTTTTCTATCACTGTTTATGGCCATATAAGGAGATAGGAGATTTATAATCAAGAAATCGGATCAGAGTCCGCACAAGAGTGGTCAGGTTATCAACATTAGTTCAGAAGTGAAATTTGTGTGTTCAAGCAAGCAATTAGAATTGATATTGTATACAAACGATATATGTACATCGTACAAACTTAAATAATATTTAAATTCTATGTTGTATGGTTTATGAGAAGTTGGGAAATGACACTTCAAATCGTTCGAGGTTGTATGAATAATCTATTGAGTAATTACCTAAGGCTGTTAAGTGTAAGGTACACTTGGTAATTTATTAATTACCCTTGGACGATGAAAAGTTTCTGAACATGGAAAAACCATTAGTTTTTGGTTACTATGGATGTGTGATGGATTCTTTTGTTGCGTATAATGGTCGTACTGCTTTTGGTTGCATATGATTATTATATATGCTGTGTTACTTCTGCTATTGATTGGAACAACTAATATATTGCTCATTTACATGGTTTAACTCTGTAACAACCCGCATATTTAACGATTTATATTTAAATATTTTATTTAAATATTTTATCGTTAGTCGGATTATAGTCCGAAAAGCTACTTTTTGCATATGTTCGAATTAGGACTCGAGACCACTTTCATTGAGTTCAAAATGACATTTGCAATCTTTTTAAGTATAAATTTTGATATGTTTGGAGTTAATGGAAATTCACACTTTTTCATTTGATGCTTTGGCTTGAGCTTTTAGCTTATTAGACCTAACCTTCACCCCTTCTCTTCATAATTTCCTAACAACTTAAGCTTCGTCAAAAATGGTGAGTGGAAGGGGAAACTAAAAATTCCAAACTCAAATTCTCTTGCAAATCCATCATTCAACTCCAAATTCAAGAAGAAGACATTGATCCAAGCTTCTTGTGTTGAGATTGAAGAGGGAGTGATTCTTGCTAGCTTCAAGCTTCATTTTCCTTGATTTTTGGTGCAAAGGTGAGATTTTTATCTCACATTCTTGTCTATAACTATCTTGGACTATTGGGAATGAATTCCCATCACTTTAGCATGTGCATTTGCATTTGGTTTGGATTGGCGAAAAACTCCAATTTTTAGTGTTTTTGGTAAAATTCTGCACTTAGGTCGTTCTGCCTATGCTAGGTCGTTTGCGTGGAAAAGTCTCGGTCACCAAATAGCTCGTTTCTGGCCTTAAACCCGTTCGCATACGTTAGGTCGTTCGCCTCGGAATTAGGTCGTTGGGCTTTAGGTCGTAGGTCGTTGGACCCTAGGTCGCTCGTGTTTAGGTCGTTCTAGGCCTTAATTCACTTGGCTTCTTAGGCGCGAGTTCCACAAGGTCGCATGAACCATAAGGTCGTTGGCGTGCATAGGTCGCTAGGTCGCTCGGCCTTCATTCCTTAGGTCGTTCAACGTTGCAGCTCGGCCTTCATTCCTTAAGTCGCTACTCGTTAGCTCGTTACACCATTAAGTCGTATGACCCTCTAAGTCGCTCGACCTTTAGGTCGTAACACTGTAGGTCATTCGGCCTCATCACTGTTTAGGTCGTTAGACCTTATTCTCTTTAGGTCGACGGACCTTATTTTCTTAGGTCGTTTGGCCTTTAATCCTTTAGGTCGTATGACCTTTAACCTGTTAGGTCGCATGACCTTTAACTCTTTAGGTCGCTTGACCGTTATAGCGTTAGGTCGCATGGCCTTGTTAAAGACGTTAGGTCGCTCGCCTTTTTATCCCTTAGGTTGTTCGGCCTTGTTAAGACGTTAGGTCGCATACCCCCTTTAGGTCGCGTGTTCCACTAGGTCGCGTGGACCCTTAGGTCATTGTACCTTATTTACTATAGGTTGTTGGACCTTTAACCCTCTAGGTCGCGCGACCCTATTTCCCTTAGGTCGTTAGACCTTAATACCGTTAGGTCGCATGACCTTTATACCTTTAGGTCGTGCACCCTGTTAGGTCGCGAGTATAATTAGGTCGTTCGGCCTTAAAATGTTAGGTCGCTTGGCCTGTGCTTTTGTTAGGCCGCGAGTCCCTTAAGTCGCTCGCCTCTGTTAGGTCGCTCGTTTCTGCTAACTCGCGAACACCCCTAGGTCACAACCAATACGTCGCTCGATCCTATCCTCCCTTAGGTCTTCACTAATACCCCGCCGGGGGCGCTGCCCCCTGGACCCCCGCGACCTGACCGGGCATGGTCGAACCCCGTAGCGGGGGTGTTGCCCCCGCACCCCCACCTAGGGGGGTTACCACCCCCCTCGACCCCCCCCCTCCGTAGGGTATCTTATCTAAAAAACATTCAACAGAACTTGCTTTGTTGAGATGCTGAGTTGACCATTCTTCGAGACAAACTATCTTGGGCTTCTCGGTCGATTTTATGGTAGCACGGCCTTGCTAAAAAGGCGGGATAACAACTTTAGAAATATTAAGGTTTCAATACTAGTAGTAAATATCAAAACTCTTTCATCAAAACGATTTCAACACTATTTTAATACAAAGCTCTTTTCCCAAACCGTTTTCGAATCTATTAGTATATACAAACATTTACCTCACTCGGATGAGAAATCTAATTAAACGACTTAGTAAAACAAGTGGTATGAAACGCTTGCGTTTGCTTCGTCGGTTAATTCTTGGACTTGTTCGATTGAACCTTTTGCGACAATTTTCTAGTGAAGATCTACAGTTTGTTCGTAAATATTTAAGTTAAGAAAGTGGTTATGGGACATGAAGCTAAACTCATATATTTACTAGCTTAATGTGATTGACACTTCTTGATGATCATGATGATCATTTTTGTGATTTAGACTAGCAATTGAGCGATGTCTCTTTGTCTGCGAGGGAGACTAGACCCCGCTCTTGTGATGTTTCGCCATCGCATTTGTGTGATATTTCGCCATCACATATGTGGGGTAGCGACCCACGGTCTTCGGGCCATTCGTGTGTCAAAATTAATGGCTTGCAACCATGAGATAGCGTCTCGCTTTGTGTTACACGTGTAGGTGAGTTTTCATGCTCCCATTTTGTGAGTTTTCATGCTCCTATATTGTGATTTCTGGATTTCTTGTGTAGTCTTCTGGAATTTGTGCTTCACCTATTTTCATGACTTTCATTGTTATGATTTTCCAGCTTTTATGTTTTGGTGAATTTGTGTGTCATCACCTTTTTTTAGGTGAATTTGGATCTTTTAGAAGATTCTTTTGATATTGTTTGATCTCTTGATGATCTTCATTTACATGCTTATCATAGTATGTCTTTATGGTTACTATATGTTCATGCCATATCTATTGTTTTATATCATGTTACCTGATATTTATAGCTAGACTGATCCGTTTATTATTTTCTTATAAATAATACTCAGGTTAGATCGAGATGTTACAGGTGCTTCTGCTTGACTTCTTCCCCAGGGATTTACTACTCTGACTTTTGGCTGACCTTTAAGATTAGCAGTTTTTGTCATTTACAATTGAGATATAGACTCATAGATGTATTCTTTTGCATAGCATGTGTTGCTATTCTTTTGTGTATGTGGTCCTTTCATGACCACTACTCCGATGTACACTTTCATGTGTTAGTTATGTATTCATATCTTTTTCCGCCTTTGTGATTTGGATGTCTGTGACTGATTGTGTTATGTTTATTTCTATATTTGTTTCCGAAGATTTAATTATAGCCACCGTGTGATAGCTTTGAGTTTGTATCGGTATGTCGGACTTCCTCCTTAAATGAAATGCATGTTATACTATCTGACATATCGATGCTCGCACAAAGAAGTTACATGGATGGTCGCTCCTCAACAGCCTTATTCTCCGGGTTAGTTGACAGCATTACTCCGTAGTGTTCTTGGCTAGCGTGGGTATTGAGGTGGGGCGTCACAAACTCTCTTTTGGATCCTATAAGTGAAATTCAGGCTTATGGAAGCACTAACTGTTGCTTTTGGTATCATAAATAGAGTTTTGTTTGCCCGACAAATAGGTACGTTTTCGGATTACAGTTTTTTTAGCAGCATTTTATTACTTTCGCATGGTTTGGGATGCTTTATTATTGAAACAAGATGCATACCATATAATTATTGATATTGTTATTTTTTCAGACCTTGCAACACAAAGGAGACACTGTTGATTTTTTTCGAAAATTTAGGACATTGAAATTTCTCGTGGAAATTGGGTATTTTCAAATTTATATTAAAACTAAGTAAGTAAGTTTAAGTTGTTTTATAAACTGATTCTTTCTTATTCCTATCCGCGGACAAAAATTTTGAGTGTGGGAGATTATAACAACTAGTATTTTTGACAATTTAAAATATTAAATTATATAAGATACTCAAATTCAAAATTGTCAGAAATTAAAAATTTATGATTTATTGATATAAAACAATGTTTGGTTGCATATTAACAATAAGATTTGAAATAATTAATGTTAATGTTGTAAAGAATAAAACAAATGTAACAATTGTTTTGTTTCTCATCTTATTAATTCATCCGTTTTGAAAAAATAATTTTGTAATCCATGGAATTTAATATAAATGAAATATTTAAGTTAACATGGGAGAATATGTGAACTCTACAGTAACGAGTGTAGTAAATGGAAACTTATGTTTAATAAATACACAAGGGAATTGTGATTTAATATAAAGGACATTTAAGTCAAAATAAAAGAATTTGTTGGAAATTAAAATGTAATGAACTAATTTTTTATTGCTGTTGTAATAAATTTAATATTCAAAATCTTAGGTTTAACATGAAAAAATTATATTTCAATGGAAAACATTGGGATTAATTATCTTCTCGGTATTAGGGTATGTTTTGAGATTTAATTTTTATAATTAATAGCAACTAAATCTTGCCATTAATAAGAAATAGAATGATTTGATTAAAGAAAGAAATATATGTTTATTCGAACCGTGTTTTAGCATACAAATTGGTTACAAGAATAGAAAAATCTATTATTTAAGTAAGTTATTTATTACTTCGGTGTATAAACACAAATTTATAAGCGTGTTTAAACGACTAAAGAAGACAATTATTCTATTTTTCATCCATTTTAGTTTGTTTGCTTTGAAATTTAACTTTGTAATTAATTGCAATTAATATAATTGAAATATTTCAATCAAAAGGATAGAAAACATTAATTGCAATTATTAGATTTAACAAAAGAAACATACGTTTTTTGTTAAACAAAAAGGGTGTTTTAATGGAAATAAATGATCATTTTGGGAAAACAAATTGAACGTTTCCATTTTTAAAGTAAGTATAATTTTATTTATTGTGCATCGATAAAAAAATTAAATGGGTGCAAATTTGATTATTATGTGAGTTAATAAAATTAATTTGGTTCAGAAGAATATGTTTCAAAAAGTGAAATTCAAAAGGTTGTGCGATGTACATGGTCCCTTCATTTCTTTTTTTATTAATTGTCACCTGCAAGTTTTGAAATAGTTTTCTCTTTATTAAACTTGATCCGTTCATTTCTCCCTCTTACCTGAGTCTCAACTTTTTGGTTGTATTTAATTCTTTCCACCTCATTTTCGGTTGTACAAAATTTCGCTTTCCATTGGTTTGCAAACTTTCCCATTTCTACGTATATTTCTATATGCATTATTAATGCCTGAAGCTTTTAAAACAAAATGTGACACTCATTTTTGTCCCTCCACCTAACATGCCACTTTATTTCTTCATTTGCATTTTGTCTCTCCTGACACCTCTTATTCATTTAGTTTAAATTGTTCTTTGTTGAAGCTATATTCTCATCATCAAATTACTCAAGTTCTTAAACATGTTCCTTCATATTATTTTGCTGCCACCTCATTTCCTATGTTTAGATCTTCGTTTCAAATCTTTCGCTCCCCGAATCATTTTAAAATAAGCTTACAAATTCCAAAGCTCTCATTTTTGCAAATTTAAAAGCTTTCTTTTATGAAACATGAGTTCATTTTTCATTTTTCCTACACGTTTCCCCTCATCTTAGTTTGTTCTTCCATCTTTGCATAAAGCCTTATCGTGAGTAAAATATGAGTATTAAACTTTGTTTTTTCTGTTAAATGTGCACTAATTATTATTTTAATAATATTTCATATAACATGAATATCTTTTTCATACAAACTCCAATTCAAGTGCGATTTCTTCTGTTGGTCTCGTATTGAAATTTCGTAAAATATGAAAGTGGTTTTGTTGAATTTGGAGGTTGCTGAGATTTTGGGCTTCTGTTTGGGTTCTTAATGGGCTAAAAAATCAAAGGTGAGTGATTAAACCCACTCACTCAATACTAAATTTTCTGATGTTAGTTGAATTGAAATTATGAAGTGATTAATTATATTGATTGTTGTTTGGAAATTTAAATTGACATTTGAATTGATATTGAATTTGAATTGACACCAAAATTGAATTGATTTTTAATATGAAATTGATAACAATTTAATTGACCTTTAAATTGATTTTGAAATTGAATTGGCAGTTAAACACATACATTTGATAACTAGTAATTATTGTGATATATTGGTTGATTTAGATGTTGATTGCATATGTATGCCTATTTATTGATATGATTGATGATGTTGTTTTTATTTTGCTGATAATCATTTATTTTGTATATCCCTATTATCACCCTATATATTATTAACATCAAACAAACTGACAATTTGAAATGACTAAAACAGGACGATTTGTCCTCACCAAGAGGCTAGCTACATCTAGCAACATCTATTCTTCTTATTTCTATATCTTTTTGGAATTAATTGGTGCACCTTGATTTCATTATGGGATGGATGTTCGCGCTGTGCCGTTAGGGGTTACCACTAGTCAGGCAACTCGAATCGGTAGTATCCTACCTTGGGCATTGCCTCACGTGCCTTGTCATACCATTATCCTTATATGCGACCACTACGATTTTGTTTTAGTGTTGTCTTATCATGATGCCTCCCTGGCTACTGACGAAACTGTTTATGCTACTAAGGCAAACTGTAGGACAATGCTTAAAAATGTGTAAAGGGGGGTTAATGTAAAGCCTTAATGCGATTTTAATATTTACTTTACTAATAGATACTACATATATAGCCTATCTTACTACATATAGATAGTTTGACGGATCCTTAGGAGATGGAAATTCCCGCAACATCTCTTAAGCTACTTGTACCTTTATTTCTCATGATATTGATTTAACTTACATAATAATTTTTAGTTCTGACTCAAGTGTTTTGTCTTTTCATTACGCTCGGGTAAGCCTGAGCGTTTCAGTATTTGAAGACCATTACTCCTTGAGGATGAAGATGGAGTTCGTTAGACCATATTTACTATTATTATTCCGCTGCATTATTTTGGTATGTTTGTTGATTGTACTCTGATTATGATTGTAAATTTGAAATTAAATATATATTGTAAAATAGCTTCATGAACTATTTATCAGATTGTTATATTTTTTCATTCCGCTGCGAGATTCTGTGTTTTGCTTTCCTTCTTTTCTCATATTTTCTTATTAAAAACCATTAATAATCTACCCTTTTGAACGGTTTGAGTCAGACATGTGTGGTTTATTGTTGACTTAAATTGTCCAAAATGGTGGGTCGTCGCACCTAACATTTGGCTCCTATTTCAACTGTTATTCTCTATATTTTCCTTTTATGGAAATGTTCTCTTATCCTAGTTATTCTTATCATTATATTCTCTATTTCTTAACTGAATTAAGTTCCATTTCCATTTATCCCCCTTTTAGAAAGAATATTTTAGAAAAAGGAACATCCAAATTTGAGAAATAAAAGAAAAATCATCAAGTCCAACCTACTCTTTATTTTACATTTGTTTTAAAAATGAAGAATCCCTTTCCTTAAAAATCAAAAACCTTTTGACTTAACCAATTTTAACTAGAGTTTCAAAATTGAAAAATCCTTTTCACCTAAAACCTTTTAATCATACACTTATGACTCAATAAGAATTTTAAATTATGAGTTTCAAAATTTCCTTACCTTTTCAAATCAACTACTTCCCAATAAGTCCTTTGAAAGAACTTGTTCAAAACAATTCAAGGAATTTTTCAATTTTTTTTGTCAAATTCTTCTCTTTGGGGTTAGATTTTATAAACCAACTTCAATTTTCCTTTTCAACTTTCTTTCTTTTCCACTCAATCTTTATGAACATCTTTCTTTACTCTTATCATTCCTTATTTCCGGATGTTTACAACACATAGGCTCTTACCTCCTATCTATTTTTATGTATTGGGCAAGGGCCACTAACCTTTATCTATATAATTGAGGCTATATAATCTAACATAATGACGATTATACTACGTTATAATATCTAATTTCTACCTAACATGGTTATTTTCTATTTCTATAAACATCAACTATCCGTAATAAATGATTATTTTTCTAATGGACAATTTTTAAAGACATTTATTTATTCATTCAAATTTTTCCTATTATGCCATACTTATCTTTCTATAATTACTCTAATAATATCTTTAATCGATCTCAATAATCCAGTTATTTCCCTTTTAAACTCTTATAACTCCCTGTTTATTTTGGAGTTTCAATCTTTTCCATCCATATTTCCTAAGATAATGTTGTAAGCTGCAGTAAAGATTTACCTAGTGTTTTTGCATTTGTTTAAAATGAATATATATAGTAGGATTTTTGAAAAATACTTTAAAAAATAACAAGTAAGCCACTCATACATACACCTATCCTCATTTATTGGGTAACCTAAGCCCTGATACCAAATGTAACAACCAACCCGGAAAAGGCTTAAATTCCGACCCATAAAAGGCCCATCGAAACTTAGACCCATTATAAAGCTGGCCATTTATTGGTATAAAGAATAATATATAGATATTTATCTACAAATTTTAGAACTGAAAGTGGAAGGATAAAATATAATAACGAAAATAGTACCAATTTCATTAGAAATCCAAATGTCATGAAATCCATAACTATTACTCTTACAACCCAATAACCCATATCTATCGCCAATATTGTCCTATCAATATAAGAGGTAATACCAAAGTCACTTAATACCTTTTTCATGGGAACCAGGCAAACTCCAACCCTTTAATACCTCATTTAAGGAAGGTTCCCATTATTTAATACCTATCCCAAGGAAGACTCCTCACCGGTATTGATCTAGCTGTCGTTGCATGAAATCTCTTCGACCACTTAAGCAGACACTTCCCAAAATATCCACTATTGTGCCTAAATGTTGTTAGTCCGTGAAATGATGGTTTTGATGACAACAACCTTAGAATAGTTTATAAAATATAAATACTAACATTATAAGTTTAGATATATATGTATATGCAGGATTTAACCATGCATGTACTAAGAAAGAAGACTGTACAGTATAGAGATTCAAGATATCAAGATAGAAGACTCATGAGTGTCAAGATTATCAAGAGTTCAAGATTTCAATGTTAAGTATTTTTTATTATTAGGAATTTTGTTAAAACTCATAGAAAAGCATTGGCATCTTAAAATCCAATTTATTCGTGGAATGGAATCCACTTCGAGCCTGTTAAAGGGATGGAACCCTAAGTAGGATGGAACCTATGAAAAATCTAGTGGAACATTGTTTTGCATCCGCTAACTTTTTATTCAAAATGATTTTTAAAAATTATATACCGTTTTCAAAATGTTTTCAAAACTTTCCTTTTAAAAGATTCAAAACCCTCTATCCTGATTTTAAATAACTTTAGCCTCAAAATTATCTTTAATTTCAAAGTCAAATTGCTCCTGATTTTAAACTATTTTTAATATAATATATTTAACTATATTCAAGTATATTTATAAAATATACTTAGATTTAAAATATAAAATTAGAGTTAAATTCTATATATATTATTCTCTATATTTACATATGAATTTTAATTATATTCAAGTATATTTATAAAGTTTCAATTAGTTTTAATATAAGATAAAGGTTATTTTCAAAGAAAATCAAAACATCAAAAAATGCTTTGGGATGTCGACATGCCTATATACCCCATGTCGACATGGTCTCAGTTGAGTTTAAAAATTAAATTTCAAAAGAAGTGTTTATTCGCCATAACTCTTCACGAATGGACATGGCTGTTGTTCTTCTATAAATATGGGTTAGTTTCAACGAATTTTACATCAGATTTTCTGGTTTTTCACTCCTCTTCTTCTACCACTTTCCTTAATACATATTCTTATCATTACTCTACCGAAATCAATATTGAATCAAACTCGATTACTTCTAGTTTGATTCTCTATCACTCTCTCTACAAGATTCTCAGTGCTATTCAGAGTTATAGACTTCTTTGTAATCTATTAAGCGAGAAAAGGTGTGATTGTAGCCTTGAAAATCAATCAAGAAAGAAAAGGTGTGATTGTAGCCTTGGTAAATCAATTAGGTAAACTTATGGCCCGGAAATCAAGTATCTTTACCCAGAGGATCGAAATTCTGGAGAGTGTACCTCATAGCCTTGAAACCGAGGGTGTAATTGTACAATTGCTTTTGAAATGAAATCCGTACTTGTGTTGCGGGACCGGATGTAGGGTAACTCCGAACCAGTATAAAATCCGGTGTGTTCTTTCCTTTACTACTTTTATTTTATTTCTGCATCTGAGTTTGTTTCTGTGATCATATCTGTGTCTGTAAATTGCATACATCATTGTCTAAATTAACATAAATGGAAAAGATTTAGTAATTCTTTATTAACACTATTCACCCCCCTCTAGTGTTAATTCTTTCCTTAAGATCCATAATCCGCATCACTCACAATTGGTATCAGAGCAAGGTTTTCAAAGTTTCATAATCTGATTTTTGAAAAATTTTCAAAATGGCTACGAACACTGGTACTGTTACTAACACTAATATCCTTGTCACTGGTTCATTTGTAGAGGGTCAGTCTACTGTCAGACCACCACTTTTTAATGGCAGTAACTATGCATATTGGGGCATGTAGGATGAAAATATATTTACAATCTATAGGATTAGACACTTGGAATATCACACAAACTGAATATTCTGAACCCACAAATAATTTTGCACAGTGGACTACTGAGCAAAAGACTATTGCACAAAATAATTCTAAGGCAATGAATATTCTGTTTTGTTCACTAGATAGAAATGAATTCAATAGAGTGTCGGTTTGTAAGTCTGCATATGAAATTTGAAAAACTTTGCAAGTTACTCACGAAGGAACAAGCAAAGTTAAACAGGCTAAAATTTCCATGCTCACAAATCAGTTTCAATTATTTAAAATAAATCCTAATGAGTCTATTTCAGATATGTATAGTAGATTTCAGGATATTGTGCATTCTCTAATATCTTTAGGAAAGGAATTTTCTGAAGAAGATCAAGTCAGAAAAAATTTAAATTCTCTAACTCCAGAATGGGATCAAAAGACCCTTGCGATCGAAGAGGCAAATGACATTAGTACTTTAACGATAGAAGAATTAATTGGAAATCTAATGTCATATGAAGTTCAAATGATCGGGAGAAGAGAAAGTAAAGCATCTGAAAAGAAATCAATCGCATTTAATGCATTAACCGATGGATCAGACTTAAACAACGATAATGATGAAGAGATAGCCTTAATGACCAGAAATTTTAGGAAATTCCTGAAATACAGAAAGATGAATAATCTCAAGAGAAACAACTATAAGAATTCTGGAAATCAGAATGTAGTGTCAAATAATGACAAATGTTACAGCTGTGATAAACCAGGCCATTTCAAAAGAGACTGTCCGTATCAAGATAGGCAAAATTCTCCTATGATCAATGATCCAGCAAAGAAACGGAAGCATGCATTTACTGCTACTCTAGATGACTCAGACTCATCCTCAAGTGATGATGATCAGAAAACAGATAATTCGAATTTGTGTTTCACAGTTGTTCATGACTCAGACGAATTCAAAGAAATAGACTCAGAAAAAGGTACACGTCTACAATACAATTAGTTGAAATTGCTTGCTTAGAATTAGTTGTTTGATTGATTGGTTTTAAATTGGTGTGTTGTTTGAATTTTAAAACTTATTTTCTATTTTTTATTATTATTTCATTATTTTATTATTATTTTTATTATTTTTTAAAAGTATAATAAATTTTTCCGAAATATACTTGAAGTTTAATAATATTTCAGATATATATAGGCATTAATAATAATAATAATATTTATATATATTAGAGAAATTAGGAAAAATCAACTCATGAAAAT
This sequence comes from Allium cepa, assembly GCA_030765085.1. NCBI lineage: Eukaryota > Viridiplantae > Streptophyta > Magnoliopsida > Asparagales > Amaryllidaceae > Allium > Allium cepa. Next base: position 875,667,069 of record CM060932.1, on the reverse strand, counting down.
TCAAAGGCACATGTCGACATGGTCCCTACCATGATGTCGACATGGGTACCTGAATTTGAATTTCAAAATTTGAATTAAAATGTTTGAATTCCCCTCCACCTTTTCACTTTATTCAACTCTCTGAAAAGCTACTTTTTGACCAAAGAATATGTCTTTTGAGAATCTATTTATTCACTATCTTTTATCATATCTTTTCACTCTCATTTTCAAATTCAAACTCTCTCTTCATAACTTCAAACTCTCTACTCTCAACTTTAATATCTTCTTCAAGCAACCCCTCCACCATGAAAATTTCCAGAAAAATCAAAGAGCAATTATTCAATGATCCGGAGGCAATAAAAGCATACATTAATTATGCTAACTATGCCAAAGTCCATCTCGGAAAAATTTGCTATTTTTCAAGATTTTTCTTCTTATGAACTTGATTCTCTTTTTGCAAACAATGGAGTTCTTAGTCTTATTAATGCTTCTCAAAATGATTTTGTTTGCTATACTAATCTTGTCAAAATTTTCTATGCTAATTTAAACCGTGGATTTTATCATGGAAATGAGAATGAAATTTGGAGTAGTGTCAAAGGCACTAGAATTGTTTTGAATTATGATCTTTTGGGTACCATTCTCAATTGCAAGTGTACGGGAATGGATCTTTCTAATTTTAAATTGATGAAAATGATCGTGAGACATTTCATCACATTTTCGAAGGGATTGATAATTTTGAATTCAAAATCGAAATTTTCGACCAAAGGCAAGAATTGTCAATCTTCTTTTGCAACATACTTTGACCCCAAGATCGGGGAATTTTAACAATCCTACTTCAAAAGTTTGCAAAGCTCTTTTTGCTATTTTCGGAAATTACGACATAAATTGGGCGCAAGTTATTTTGGATGAACTTCGTCCTAAAAACCTTGAAATGGGTGAGAATACCTTATACCATGGAATTCATCTCACTCGGATTTTTAACTATTTTGGAGTGTATTTCAAAGGCGAAGAATTTGTTTCTAGAAAAGTTTTCAACCATTCCAACATTTCGCTTATGAAAATTCCTTTTGTTTTTCAACCTTATGAGACCCTTGCCAAAAAAGAAGAGCGTTTGGCTCATGAGGAAATGGAAGAAGAGAAAGAGGAAGAAGAAGAAGAAGGGGATGAAATGGAAATTGAAGAAGAAGAAGGTGAAACCTCTCTGGAAAGCATTGACTATCCTCCTAATCCATCCACCAAAACCCTTCTCAAAAACTAAAAGACGATTGTTGAGAATCAACGGATTCTTAAAAGATCCGTTAGTAAGAAGTTGGACAAAATTTCATCCAAGATGAACATGTTCATTTCCAAAGTCAGCAAGAAACTTGGACTATCTTCATCTTCATCATCCTCTAACTAGTCTTATCTTTTCATATCTTGTTGTATTTGTTTTAGTTTTCTTTATTTCGAATGTTCATGTAGTTTGTTGTATTCTTAACGATTGTACTATTGTAGTATGCAATGAAATGAAATTTCCTTTCTGTTATCTTTCTTATCTTATCTCTAGAATAAATGTTAGTATAGTATATAGATATATATATTTATATATACACAATTATTCACAAAATCAAATTAGTCACAATTTTTCACTGACCCATGTCGACATCCCCTATATAACCATGTCGACATGTACTGGTCAGAAATGACAATTGAATTTGAATTTGAAATTTGAATAATTACCAAATGTCTATTCATTTCAAACAAATTTCTACACCTATATATACCTGTTTCTTCCAGAATTCTTCACTGAAATTCATTTCTTATCATCTATATCCTATATTTCTTTCATAAATTCAACTATGGCTAATCCTATTCACAATCTATCCGAAAATCTTGAAGAAGCTCTTAATTCATTCAAGAATATTCTCTCGTTTATTCTACGAAACCAGCGTCACTTAGAATTGAGTCAAATGCAGATGATCAAGGAACAAGAAAGGCACTTCGATGCGATATGATGGATGATCTCCTCTCTACACAAGGATGATAACGAATCCCTGTCTCTCTCACCAATGACAATGATAATTGGGATGCTATTAAGGCAGACCTAATCTTTGGAGAAGAAGGATGGGTGGAAGTTCCACGTAACGTTTAATTTTTATTTGTTTGTTTTGTTTGATTTGATTGAATTGATTTGGTTTGGATTGATACATTGTGTGGATTGATTTCTTGATAATGGTTTGAAATTTGTTGTATAAAACATATATGTACATTGAAATGTATATAGACTTTGATTAGTTATCATGTTCATAAGTATAATTATTTCTTAATCTATATATTCCGTTGTATAGTTTGTCAATGCAGGTACTGAAGAATGAGGGAAAGTGAATTTTTTTATTGATGACGAAGGGGGAGAAATATAAAATAGGATAGTTAGGTATAGATTAAGGGGGAGTTATTAGTTTTAGGGGGAGTTATTAGGATATAAGTAAAATTTTATAAACAAAGGTTGTCATCATCAAAAAGGAGGAGATTGTTAGTCCGTGAAATGATGGTTTTGATGACAACAACCTTAGAATAGTTTAAAAAATATAAATACTAACATTATAAGTTTAGATATATATGTATTTTCAGGATTTAACCATGCAGATACTAAGAAAGAAGACTGTACAGTATAGAGATTCAAGATATCAAGATAGAAGACTCATGAGTATCAAGATTATCAAGAGTTCAAGATTTCAAAGTTAAGTATTTTTTACTATTAGGAATTTTGTTAAAACTCATAAAAAGCACTGGCATCTTAAAATCCAATTTATTCATGGAATGGAATCCACTTCTAGCCTATTAAAGGGATGGAACCCTAAGTAGGATGGAACCTACGAAAAATCTAGTGGAACATTGTTTTGTATCCGCTAACATTTTATTCAAAATGATTTTTCAAAATTATATCCTGTTTTCAAAACTTTCCTTTTAAAAGATTCTAAAACCTCTATCTTGATTTTAAATAATTTTAGCCTCAAAATTATCTTTAATTTCAAAGTCAAATTACTCCAGATTTTAAACTATCTTTTAATATAATATATTTAACTATATTCAAGTATATTTATAAAATATACTTAGATTTAAAATATAAAATTAGAGTTAAATTCTATATATATTATTCTCTATATTTACTTATGAATTTTAATTATATTCAAGTATATTTATAAAGTTTAATTAGTTTTAATATAAGATAATGGTTATTTTCAAAGAAAATCAAAACATCAAAAAATGCTATGGGATGTCGACATGCCTGTATACCTCATGTCGACATGGTGTCGGTTGAGTTCAAAATTTAAATTTCAAAAGAAGTGTCTATTCGCCATAACTCTTCACGAATGGACATGGCTGTTGTTCTTATATAAATAGGGGTTAGTTTCAACGAATTTTACATCAGATTTTCTGGTTTTTCACTCCTCTTCTTCTTTCACTTTTCTTAATACATATTCTTATCATTACTCTGCCGAAATCAACATTGAATCGAACTCGATTACTTCTAGTTTGATTCTCTATCACTCTCTCTACAAGATTCTCAATGCTATTCAGAGTTATAGACTTCTTTGTAATCTATTAAGCGAGAAAAGGTGTGATTGTAGCCTTGAAAATCAATCAAGAAAGAAATGGTGTGATTGTAGCCTTGGTAAATCAATTGGGTAAACTTGTGGCCCAGAAATCAAGTATCTTTACCCAGAGGATCGAAATTCTGGATGGTGTACCTCGTAGCCTTGAAACCGAGGGTGTAATTGTATAATTGCTTTTGAAAGGAAATCCGTACTTGTGTTGCGGGACTGGATGTAGGGTAACTCCGAACCAGTATAAACTCCGGTGTGTTCTTTCCTTTACAGATTTTATTTTATTTCTGCATCTGTGTTTGTTTCTGTGATCATATCTGTGTCTGTATATTGCATACATCGGTGTCTAAATTAACATAAATCGAAAAAGATTTAGTAATTCTTTATTAACACTATTCACCCCCCCTCTAGTGTTAATTCTAGCATTAAGATCCGTAATCCGCATTACTCACAAATGTATCCCCAATCATTTACTTCTCCCTATATAGGGAAGAGACGGGCCTCACACTACCACTTAATACCTTTAATCCCTGAATCAGGTTCTTCATGTTAAGACCCAAACGCCATAGTGACGTCTCATTTAATCGACTATTTGTACGTATTGGTAACCAGATTAGCTGGACAAATTTACTGTACAAAATTTAGGACTAACCTTGTGTCATCCATGGTTACTTATTATAGGCTTGTCTTACATCAGCCCCAAAGTCACACTGCTAGTTGCTAGCTTAATTGGGTAGACTGCTATGTGCTTTATACCGATCTCGCATTCCTATAACTTAATCATAATTTATAACACTACCTTAACATATTATCACAATCTTACAGTATCTATTATTAAGGCCATATAAGAAAACTTCTTATTTTGCCTCTACAATTAGTTACTTGCCTAACGGGGATTCAGTAATAATTGATAACCTATTAACTACGTAAGTAACATGGTATAATTATACCTTATTTATGCTAATTTATATAAATATATAAATACGCAGCTAGTACATTTCTAAGCATGCAGAGATTATGCCCTAAACTAGCATTTAAATGTCAAATCTTCAAAAATTATACAAGTCTCATTTCCATATTAACAAGTTTAGCATAAATCCAATATCGATAGTTCAATCAACAAACTCATATGAAACAAAATCCGAGCCCAATTTAATTTATACTAAACCAATGGAATAAATCAATATAAAACTTAAAATTTAAATATTTTTATGCTCTATTCAACTTCTTTTTATATGAAATTAGACAAGGGGAATTTCTACTCAAATTGTGGAAATAGGCGGTGCAAACTACGAATAAGAATTCGTAACTTACACATCATTTAATCAAAATTCTTAATCAGATTCGAAGAAAAAGATAAGAAGTGGAATAGAAAATAAATATTGAAATTGTAAAATCTACACAAATTCCATTATATTCTTATGTAAAAACAATTGAGATTCTAACGTAAGAATTGACATTTCACTTCGGTGGAATTTTAGGGGTTTTACTGTGATTTTTTCATAAACCGAAATTCCTTAAGGCATATGTCAAATCCAAACTATACTATTCACTTACTAAAATAAGAAAGACTAAGATTTCCACTCACAATAGGTTCTTAGCTTTCCCTCGTTTTGGATTTGTCACGCCTTCAATAATCTCTTTTAGATCTCCCCTTTCGATATATACAATAAGGGATTTGTTATAGAATCGATTTAGAAATTTAGGAATTGGAGAAGAATAGATTAGAAATAAAATAATAAACATCTAGAATCTGTAACCTGAAGCCCGAATGAATTATTATTAATCTTTGAAGAGAAAGACGATAGAGCTACGTTTGGTTCGTAGAATAATTAGCAAATAAAAGAGAGGGGCTTGTAATAACCCAGAATTTAAGTCATTTGAATTAGGAATATTTATTTGCTTTTAAATATTGAAAAGTTAATTTTATAAGTTAAATAACTTGAATTTCAAATATAATGGTTACTTGAATATTTGAAATTGTTTAAATAGTTAAATCTTGAATTTTATGTGAATGAAAATGATTTTGGAAGTTGATTTAAATTCTTTTTCGACAAGAATGAAGATTGTAAACTTTTGAATTTAAATTTAAAATCCATAAAAACTTGTTTTATAATAATCGTTTTAATTAATGTGTGAAAATAGCCTTCCGGGGCAGTATCTTGGATTTCAACGAAGCTAGTTTCATTGGATCCGTAATATTGAACTTTGTATACCATCGAATTTCATAATGATTAGACATATCGTATGGTCATGTGAGCTTGAAAATATAAAGAATTAATTACATAATTTAACTTAATATAAAAAAGATAACTTCTACATACGATCAAATTAGGTCTCGAAAATAGTTCCACTGAGTTTGGAATAGGGGTATTACATATAGAACGCCAGTGAGCACTCCTCGATAGGAGTTTTAGATTTTTCAAGCATATAATATCAGATTTTAATTAATAAAACAATATGTAACCATTTTCTTGGCACATACTCTATCCCATACCCTAGCCATGTGTTCAACTGTTTGAACCATACCTTCCTTCATTATAAAATCATACCTTCAACCAAAAAATAAGTTCACTTTTTTTTTCAAACCAAACCCATCTCTGTCAACGATCCTCATTGATAGCGACCACTTCAAGTATTATCATGGTTGGACCCCTAAATGAAAAGTGTTAGCCTCGTCGTAATGAAGCTAATGTATGGTTGGATTGACTTAAAAGTGGTCGTCGGTAGCCGGAGTTGCCAATTGAACATGGGAAGAGGAGTTTTGGATTCTGGCTTATTCCAGCGTCGTCGTCGAGAATTGGTTATGAGGCCTCAAAATAAAAGGTCGAGTATGGTATGGGTGCAGCATCAACGAAGTTTGCTGGCATTGGGTCAAGTGTGGCAGTGGAATTTTGGGGTTAAACGGTGATCTTTTTTTGGTTTTGCGAAAGCTTCAGGTGGCGATGGTGGTCGAGGCTTTGGGTCTTGGCTTGTCGAGGTCGGCGGAGCGTGGGCAGTGATGGGGTGGCGGCTAGATGACTGAGGCGCCGATGATGACATGGTGAGGTTGGCAACTTAGGTTCTTGTTTTGGAGGGGAGAAGAGTTGGATTAGAAGCGGGTTGATAATTTTAACGAGATTAATTATCAGCTAATTATGTAATTAAGGATTTGAAAATTATGTTATTTTATTCATAATCTTATAAATCCAATCTAATCCATACAAGGTTGGAATCAAGCACGACGAGTTGCATCATACTCATTTCAGCGTATATTACGATGTAGAGTTGGATTGGAGGGATTTGAAGCTAGTGGAAAATCGGGTCAAAATTGAATGTCTATTGATTTTAATCCAAACCGGAATGCATAGGCGGTAGTTGGAGTTTCGATGAGTTAAACTCACCTTGTTGGTTAACTAATAAGTTAATAGTTCATAAAAAATGCTGATTGAGTGTTTAGATGATTTACTGTTTTATCAGTTGGTTTGGTTTTATTCCCGCCCTAGAGTGGATGACCTTTTATATATATATCGGCATAGCAGTGGATGACCCATATTATATGATTGTATACTATTTGTGATGCAGAGGAATAGGATGGAGGGATCTAATAGGATTCCTCACCACTGTTGATTTTATTTACATATATATGTGCTGATATATATAAGCTGCGATGCAGAGGGACATTAGAGGGATTCAGCTGGATTCTTCGCCATTGTTGAATTGTTTTAAATAACATTCACGTTATATGAATTATTGAATATCAAACCTAATTGTTGGTTCTATTGATTATGACATTGTTGCATGTTCGAAACTTAAGCCCTGTAGTGATAGAAAATTAGTATCGATATTGGTTTAGTATTTGGTAGCCAATAGGCTCAAATTAGTATTTTAAAAACACTATAAATCGTCATTCAAGTAGGAGTTGTTTTGAAACAGGAAATGATCATAATCTAAAATTTGGTTTCGAAAATATTTTGTTTTTACAGGATTTAACTTCTATTTTACTCCAAACTTTTTATCTATCTTTTTTCTAAGGCGTTTATTTCTATTTAATATTATTTTAAGATTATTTATTTAGACTTAATGTTGTTTTAAAGTTATTCATTCATATTTTAATATTTCGAAAAGTTCATTACTCAAATAATTAATATGGCTTGAAATTAATAATAAGTATTTATTTATAATGTTTTGTAAATAAATTATTACTATTTATAATAATGGTAAAGATTTATTATTACTGTTTATTTAATAATATTTTAAAATTATTAATTATTAGTTTAAGATGTTTTGAAGTTAATAATTATAATTCATTTAAAATGTCTTTGGTTAATAATAATTATTATTATATAATAACGTTTTGAAGTAAATGATTTTATTTATAAATGTTTTCAAGACTCATAAATACAGTTTTATAAATGGACTTGGGTTTTATAAGGGGAGTTTATCAAATGGTTTGAAGACCTAAGGGAAGATTATTTATAAGGTAAAAGAGTTTTATAAATGGTTTTAGATATTTATAAATGAATTTTAGAAATGGGTTTACATATTTGTAAAAGTAATTTTATAAATTATTTATGAGATTAATGAATGGGGTTATAAACGAGTTTAAAGATTTATAAAGGAATTTATAAATTATTTTAGAATTAAGTGAAAATGAAATCTTCCTCTGTTCTGTGAATATATACTTATACCGTTGAAGTAAGTATATAGATATTTTTCGAAGCATTGAAAATATAGCGATTTGTGGATAAATCTTTGTAAAGGTATTTTAATTTAAGGAGGTTAGTAGTTGCTTATGTGATTAACCAATGTTGGTTTTTCCATATGGTATTAAATCCATGATTTCGAAGTGTGTTTATAGATAGTTAACTGACTATTATATATGGATCCAAAACGTAACTTTGGAAATATCTTGGAGAAACACATGAGTTACATGACATAATCATCTCCAATGATGTTGTACTGTATGTATAAATCTCATTTTGTAATCCTAGGAGAAATAATAAGGAAATCCTTCACTAACGGTTAGGAGATGATCTCCACTCCTATCTTTAACCGTTTATTTCCTAAAAAACCAGGGTCAAGTGTATTGGAAACTTTGTTGTTTCAAAGAGACGGAGATCGGATATGTTATCCGAAAACCACTTCGATCCAACTCAAGTGCTTCGAAGTAAAGACATCTTAAGGTGATGGAATTGAAGATGGAGCTCTTTGAAGTGCAAGAGCTACTCACTACTAATCCTGATGATGATTCCAAAATGGATGTAGTAGAAGTAGTGACTTCAGTTTGTCCATCTCCTGGACAACTTATATGGATGAATTCTTGCATTGCATTATTGCCTAAAGGGCAGTGTTAGCATTCCAAGTGGGAAATGCGATATAAAAAGTTAAAACGTAGCCTCAAGCTTCATCAGTCGGCAATGACTAAAACAAGGAAGATGCAATAGGGCTAATTGGGTAGCTCCCAATTTGGGTATAATCATCCCTATCTAGAGTTAATATTATCTCTCATTTGTATGCTTTGAGGCCCATTAACAAAGAGATGATCATATTGGATACTACTAGTCAAGTGGTAGGCTTGTTTTTTGTTGGCAGGGGATCCTTGTGAGGTCCTCGGTGTTATTTTATCTAGAGATGCACCATGACGGACGATAACCCGGTAGCCTAGTCATGGAACACATTCTCCAATAAGTGTCATATGGACTTATTTCTGCCCAACTATGTCGAAACGTGAGAAGCAAGCATTTAAGCTATATTCATATTTTACATTGACCCCTAAACATTATGATAATATCACAAGATTTTTTATAGAAAATGTTTTGGTTATCGTATGGTAAAAATTCATCCCTGTTTATGAGTAGCGTGGTCTTACAAGATACATTTGTTTCCTAAAGATTTTTGAAACACTAAAATTCAATTGAGGTGCCTCATACCGGTTTACAGACTGACTCGGGTGTTATTTTGTTATAATGCTTCGGCCAGACTGAGCATATTTACAGATTTAGTTTGGATGCTTTGGAGCTTAAGGAGATGAGGTGGAGGCCCAGAGAAGTATTCACGTACATGGTTATTTTTCTGCTGTATTGATTAGTGTATTCATCAGCAATTATGACGACTGTTGTTATAACTGTCCGACTGAAATTGGTTAGTATACTCTAATTGGTGTATGTATATAACTTTTTTCTTCTTATAAAGATTTGTTCTATATTATTTATTTGTTCCACTGTAAGATTCTGTATTATTTAGTTTTTGTCTTATCTTCTTTCTTGTTTCTTTTCCTTAGCAATCTGCATTTTCATTTAATATAGGTTGGACACATACGGTTTATTGTCCACTTAAACTATATGGAAAAGTGGGTCGTTACATTATGGTATCAGAGCGCAAGGTTAAGCGAGAACCTTGGCTTTGGTGTGAATTACTCATTAAAGATAGGGTCAGTAGCTGCAACGACCCGTAAATTTTTTGATAATTAAATTTGTTAATTTAATAATATTTTGGTAATTCAATACTGAAGAAAATAAAAATTAGTGAATTGTTAATGGAAATAATAGCTAGAATGAATTGTAACAATATAAATATATGTTAATTGTTAATAACTTGAAAGAAATTCCAATGAATGAAATAATGTAATTGTTATACTTGGTTATAAATTGATATAAGAAGACAAATGTAAACATTGAATTAATAAATGAAATAGTATGAAATATATGACCATTGAATAAAATTTGGATTATGTAAGAAATTGTATCATTTGTGTGTAAATAATGAATTTATAAGTGTGATTTAAAGTTAATGGTAACAATTAATATACATTACCTATTCAATTAGCCTGTTATATTAAATTTGAAACCAATTGCAATAAGTGTAATTAAGTATTACGTTAATGTAAATTTAGGAAATATTTGGTAATAATGTAAATTTTATTCATAGAGTAATAATGGATTTAATAAAAAGAATGAAATCAAGATGAATAAATTCATTGGGAGTATAAATTTTAGTAAATGTGTGCATTGATTTATAGTGGGATATAAAAGGTAATTTATAATTTAAAGGTTGATTTATTAATAAAATAATGTGTAATGGATGGAAATGGAATAAGTGTAGTGTAATGAGAGTTGCTGTAATAATTGTTTGTAAAGAATTAACTTACAAATGTTATAAAATGTATAATGGTGAAAATTGGTGTTGTTACCAATTCAACTAATCAATTTCAAATAAATGTCAACAAAATGTTACATTAATGTGGAATAAGACAATAACTGTAGTGTGAACGTAATAAAAGGTATATAAATGTAAACTTTATTTACAAGGCAATGATTTATGAAATAAAAATGTTGAAACCAAATTTAATCAATTTATTGAAATTAAAATTATAATTAATTGGAATTAAATGTAATTAAACATTGTGGTTAATGTAAGAAAAGGCATCAATTGTAGAAAATGAGGATAACAAGATAGAAACCTATGTTAATAATTTCATAAGGTATTATTGATTTAATAGTAGGAGTGTAAATCAAAATAAAAGAATAAAAAATGAATAAGTTTAGTAAAGGAGTAAACATATGTTTATTTATTTAAAATGTTTGGTAGCCGAATGCTTGATTGTAGAGATGAGAAACTATTATTTAGTAAGAAATGTAAAATTATTGTTTGTATCCAATAGTGTATAAATATGTTTAAATTGCTATTAGATAGAAAATAATTATTTTACTTCTCATTAAATTCATTTAGTCCATTTTGAAACTTAATCAACTGAAATTAATGTAACTGAAAATTTTCAGCTAATAGGAGAGAATACACTAATTGTAAATTGATAGGTGCGATTAAAAGCAGCTTATGTTTTGTGAAAATATAAGGAAAGTTTGATTTAATGAAAAAAAAAATTACATCAAATAAAATGAATGTTTCATTTGTGAATGTAGGTTTAATTTCATTAAAATAAAGAATAGAATGATTGATTTTAAAGAAAGAAATATATGTTTATTTGAACTGTGTTTTAGCTTACAGATTGATTACAAGAATAGGAAAATAATCTATTTCAGTAAGTTATTTATTACTCTTATGTATAAACAACAAATTTATAAACGTGTTTAAATAAACAATTGTTCTATTTTTTCATCCATTTTAGTTGTCCGTTTTAAAATTTAACTTTGTAAGTAATTGCAATTAATGTAATTCAAATGTTTCAATTAAAAGGAAAGAAAATGTTGATTGCAATTAATAGATTTAATAAAAGAAATTCACATTTTGTGTTAAACAAAAAGGGTGTTTTAATGGAAATAAAAGATCATTTTGAGAAAACAAATTGAACATTTTCATTCTTAAGGTAAGTATAAAATTGTTATTATGCATAGATAAAAACCTAAATGCGTGCAAATTTGAATGTTATTTGAGTTAATGAAGTTAATTTTGTTACGTTTTAAAAAAAATTGAATTTCAAAAGGTTCTGCGACGTACATGGTCCCTTCATTTCTTTTATTATTAATTATTGCATGAACGTTATAAAATATTTACCTTATTATTAATACTTGGTCCGTTTATTTCTCCTTCTGTTTAATACCTGAGCCTATACTTTTAGGTTGTATTTAATTCTTGCCATCTCGCTTTCACGTATACAAAATTTTACTTTCGTTTGCAAACTTTTCCATTCCTATGACATTTCCTTATGCATTATTAATGCCTAAAGCTTTCAAAATAAAACGTGACATTTATTTATGTCCCTCCACCTTCATTTCCTAATTATAAATAACCTACAACTTATTTCTTCTTTTACATTTTTCTTTCTCCTAACACCTCATATTCAAAAGCTCTTATTCTTGCAAATCCAGAAGCTTTCTTTAATAAAACATGGTTTTTTTTTCATTTTTCGTACACTTCATGTCCTCGTCTTAGTTGTTCTTCAATCTTTCTCTGAAGCCTCATCTTGAGAAAAATGTAAGTATTAAAATTTGTTTATTTTTTTTACGCGTACTAATTTTTATTTATATAATATTTCTTATTCATGAATATCTTTTGCATATAAACTTTGATTCACGCACGATTTCTTCTGTTGAATTCGTATTTAAATTCCGAACGACATGAAATTGATTTAGTTGAATTTGGAGATTGTTGAGTATTGCGCTTCTGTTTGGATTTTTGTGGGATAAAATCGAAGGTGAATGTTTTAACACACTCACAATTTCTAAAATTTCTTATGTTTGTTAAATTAATTTATGATGTGATTAGAAAATTATTTGTGACTGTTTGATATATTTAAGTTGCCATCCTTGTTAATTTATATCCTTTCGGATTAAATTATTTAATTTAATTTTGATATTAAATTGCCACTTGAATACCTGTTATTGTAAATTAGTTAATTGCTGATATTTATTTGGTTGATTTGGATGATAAGTATGATGGATGTTGATTGTTGATATTGGAGGAATGGATGATTGGATGTTATATTAATTTTTATATATACATATACTGTTATCACTCTGCAAGATTCTTTAATTATTATTATTTGAAAATCATTATGGGTTGAAATGATAGACTCGAGCGATTTTATGAATTTTTATATTTATTCGGGATTGCAGTTTGAAATGATATATAACCGTAAAATTTTAAATTGTGGATGGAAATGATAATTATCTGTATCACTTGACCCTAGGGTAGATAATTATATACGGACACGGAATTGGTTAAATTAAATGATACTTTAAAGTAAAATTTGATTTACATAATTTGTAGTATTTTTGGAAAATCAAGTTTATGTTGAAAAGAGAAATTTGGTTTGTTGATTTGAAAATTGAAATTGGCCTAAATGTGTTGAAATGAAATGAATACTTTAATTGGATATAAATTCCAAACTTATATTTTAATATAAACTATTTAAAAGAATATATTAATTTAAAATTTCTAATTATTCAGATTTTTCAAGTTTATTAAACTATTTAACTAATATTAACTATATAAAATTATTTTGATATGTTTTAAACCATTTTAATTTACTTAAATATAATTAATCTATTTTAATTATACTTAATTTGATTTAAATCCATTTAACTATCTTAAATTGGTTTAAAAGTATTTTTAATCTACAATTAAACTATTTATAACTATCATAACTATTTATAAATATTTAAATTATTTCTGAATTTCCAGACTAAGTAAAGTGGAAGTGTTCAAACTCAATGCTTTGTTTTAAAAGAGAATAAATTGGTTTAAAAGTATTTTTAATCTACAATTAAACTATTTATAACTATCATAACTATTTATAAATATTTAAATTATTTCTGAATTTCCAGACTAAGTAAAGTGGAAGTGTTCAAACTCAATGCTTTGTTTTAAAAGAGAATAAATTGAAACAATGATTTTGAAGTAAGGTTTTACCCTATTTTGGAAATATGACTATGGAAGAAATTATGACTTTTTGAAAGGAAATATAATTCCAAACTATGATTTCAAAGCAATATGATTTGAAAGTAAATACGATTTCGAAAGTATTATGGTTTTGAGAATATGATATTTTTGATATCAATTGTGAATTGACTTTTGAAATGTAAAAGAACCATCCGGTGTGTAATAAGCGATTGGTTGTTAAAGAGACCAGGATCAGATATTGTCATACTCTCTGCCAATACCGAAAACCACTTTAACAACTGTGTACGTGGTGGAGATTCCAGAAATGAAGTAGGATGGTTTGATGAACGATTTCTGTATAAGGTGTGACGTGACCCTGACTCCCATGAGACAACTTAGATGTGTCTAAAATTAGGAGCCATGCCGGGCCAAGTGAGGTCATTCCTCCTATCAGATACACTTCTTCGAAATTATATTCTGATTTTTGTGATTGATTTGGTAGCCACCCACTGATTTTTGATTTGGGAGTGTGTTTTGAGGTGGGTGGTAGTAGCTGCTATGCGTTACCACCAGTCCGGATCCGCAGATGGTATATCTACCCTGGCATTCCTTGTGTGCCGTGTTCACATGCCCTAGCGCGCTTTCTATGAGTTTTTTTTGTACCATAACTATGGGGTATCCTCTGTGTAAACCTCTCGGAGGACCAACGGTACTGTATAGACTATGGGAATATATAAAATGTGTTAATGGGGATACGGGTAACGCCTTAATGCTATTTTAATACTTTTACTTTACTATTGACATATTATAATAGCGTATTTTACTACATAGTAGATAGTTTAACGGATCCTTAGTAGATGTGAATCTGAGCATCTCTTAAGTTACTGCACTCACGTTAGACACTAGATAGGAGATGTCAAACCCCGTAAACATCTCTGACGATGTCCCACTCGTATTTATTTACCGTTAATTTGACTTACATAAGATCTTTTAGTTCTGAATCGAGTGTTTTGTCTTTCAATTCGCTCGGGTCAGCATGAGCATTTCAGGATTTGAAGACCTTATTTCTAGAGGACGAAGACGAAGATTTGTGTTACTAGTATTTACTATATTTATTCCACTGCATTCATACTGTTCCGCTGCATTATTTATTTATCTCAGATATGTGTAACTCTAATTCTGTGTTGTATAAGTATAATCAAATGTTTTGTAAAACGGCTTCATGAACTGTTATTTGATTATTATATTTTGTCATTCCATTGTAAGATTCTGTTTGTTTTTTTTTCTTTCTCTGCTTTTTCTTATTCACCCAATAACAATCCGCCCTTCTGTATGGTTTGAGTCGGCATGTGTGTCTGTTTAAACGTACAAAATGGTGGGATGTTACAGTAGCACCCTATAATGCGTTTCAGTGTGTGTGTGTGTGTGAGCGCGTATTTGTAAATGATATAAAATGTTTTATATCATGTTAGTGAATCTGTTGAGTGCGTTTGGATTCTGATCAATACGAGCATCTAACGTCATTGATAAGGATCTTCAAACACTTGAAGAGGGCAACTCGACACAATATTTTTTTGAATTGGGTAAATGAAATAATTTACCTTGATTACATTTTATATATAAAGGAAAAAAATTCAAAAATTATTATAACTATGTATCGGGTGTTTGGTTATTAGTGAATGATAATATTTAATTATTGTCATTTGTTGTTTGTTATTTTTGTTCTAATAAAAGTTGTTATTGTTGTAAAGTAAACAAAATATAAAGAAAAAAAATTTAATAATTGATTTTATATAACCATGGTGAAATTATATATAAGGTAAATTATAAATATGATTTTTAATTAAAAAGAATAAAAACCTGAGAGTTTGAGAATTAAAATCCCGTTGATTTTAAAAATTGTTTTCCAAAGTTTTAGAATAATAATAATATTATTATTTGGAAAAAAAATTGGATGGAAATATTCTGAAATGTAATTTAAAAATGTTAAGAAAGCACTGATCTCACTTTGATCTTTGGTAAATAATTTCGATGATGGCTCCAGCATCATCGACATTCAATTTTGGGTTTCCAAGAGATGAATTGCTGCCATAGAAGATTTGTTTTGGTAAAACAAGTTTTGATTTAAATCCCAAATATGATTCGTTATAAAAAGAGATCTATATATTATGTATTATTTCAAAATAGACTTGTAATAAAATAGAGCGTTTAAGTTTTGAAATTTTTTATCTAAGTATTTTATTGAAATTAGAAGAAATCAGTTTTTGTAACTTATAAATCGATGAATAATAAGTTAAAACAAATTTGAAATTGTTGAATATGAAAGTTAAAAAAAGGAAATTTGAAATGAAATTTTTACTTAAGTTAAGTTAAATGAAATGATTTTTGAAATGAAATTGACTTGAAACGAATTAAATGAAATGAATTTGAAATTTTAATATGAACTTAAGTTGTGAAGTAATAAAAAACATGAGAAGTGTTTTACAAAATGTTTATAATAAATTTAAGAAAAATTTGATGGGATGGTTCTTAAGTGATAGTAGTATTAAAAGAAATATACTAAGTAATTAAGGAATGTGAATAATGATTATGAATTAATTAATTTAAATTAAAGAATTAAAGAATCTGAATAACGAGAAATCACTTGAAATAAATATGTAGGTTGTACGTGCATTATTTATCAGCATTATTGATCAATCCAGATTTGAGTACATGATTCTGAGATGATTTACGTCGGTCCGAGTTAGACTTTTTCACTCGACTCTCGACGGTGAACACTAAGTATGGATTTTTGATTGATTTTGATATTCTCTATCATTATCATAGTATAGGTTATGCAAGTAGAACGATGATTCTAATTAAGAAACCAGATCGGGTCCGCAGTAGTGCGGTCAAGTGAACGACAATAATTTGGAAGTGAAATTGTGTAATCAAGCAAGTAATCGCATTTGATATTGCATATAGATGATATATGTACATTGTACGACGTAAATAAATTAAATATTGACATTGGAAAACATAAATATATACGGCTATGAAATAATTGAATGGATACTATTCGATTGATGGTTTCTCTGGTTACATTTGTTATATTTGCATCTGGTTATTGTATTGTCTATATTATATATTGATATTACTTTCTATATTCGTGTTCTCATTGGTTGTTGAGTGATTAGTAGGTATGAATGGCGTATGCTTCACATTTGGAGCTCGCTTTCGCATTATATTGATCGTATGTGCTTGCTACTACGAATAAAAGGTACATATCTCGGATTACATATCTTATTTATATATTTTTCCCTACGAGATGGCTCGTTCTTAAAGATGAGATGTATATTTATGATTATGTATATGTTGTATAATTTTTCGACTAAACCACACAAATAGAAGTTGGCGAAATTTTCTGAAAATTTAAGGCGTTAGAAACTTTTTGAGAATTTTGGAAAAAAATTTAGAACTAAAATTTGATTTTGAGTTATAACTTGGAATGAATGAATGGAAGGAAATTAGTGGGTACGGGTAGGTGAATCTAAAAGACTTAGAAATTTTATTGTCTCTTTCAGCTGATTGGTTTCGAAAAGTTAATGGGTTTGTGGCATCTTTCTAACATGCTAATTTCGAGGACGAACTTTTTTTAAGGGGATAGAATGTAACTACTCAAAATTTTAGTCATTTGAATTTGTAACATTTAATTGCTTTTAAATATTGAAAAGTTAATTTTATAGGTTAAATAACTTGAATTTCAAATATAATGGTTATTTGAATATTTGAGATTGTTTAAATAATTAAACCTTGAATATGTGAATGAAAATGATTTCAGAAGTTGATTTAAATTCTATTTGGATAAGAATGAAAATAGTAAACTTTTGAATTCGAATTTAAAAGAAATATAAACTTGTTTTATAAATGTGTGAAAATATCCTTCTAGGGCACTGTCTTGGATTTTGACGAATTCAATTTCATTGGATCAGTAATAGTGAATTGTTATATACCATCGAATTTCATAATGATTTGATGTATCCTGTGGTCATGTGAGTTTGAAACCGAGTAGAATTAATTATAGAAATTAGTTTAATATAAATCAATTTTAAAAATTAACTTCTGCATAAGATCAAATTCGGTCTTGAAAATAGTTCCATTAAGTTCAGAATAGAGGTATTACATATAGAATGCCAGTGAGCATGCATCAATAGGAATTTGAGATTTTTCGGGCATATAATATCGAATTTTAATTAATAAAATAATACGTACCCATCTTCTTAGCCCATACCATATCCCATACCCTAGCCACGTCTTCAATTATTCAAATCATACCTTCCTTCATCATAAAATCGTACTTCAACCAGAGAATAAGTTCACACTTTTTTCAAACCAAACCCATCTTAATCCAACGATCCTCGTTGATCGGGACCACTTCAAGCATTATCGTGGCTCAACCCATAAATGAAACATGTTCGCCTCGTCGAAGTGAAGCTAATGTATGATTGGATCTTCTTGAAGTGGTCATGGGTAGCCAAAGTTGTCGGTTGAACATAGGATGAGGAGTTTTGGTTTTTGGCTTATTCCGGCGTCGTTGTCGAGAAACGGTCGATGAGGCCTGAAGAGGAAGTGTTGAGTATGGTATGTGCGACGCATTGGCAAAGTTTGGTGGCGTTTGGTCAAGTGCGACGGTGGAATTTAGAGGTTGAACAGTGATTATATTTTGGATTTAGAGAAGCTTCAGGCAGCGATGGTAGTCGAGGCTCTGAGTGTAGGCTTGTCGAGGTCAGTAGAGCATGGGGTAATGATGCGCAGGGGTTGGATGACTGAGACGGTGGCAGTGATGAGGTGAAGTTGGTAACCTAGATTCGCATTTTAGAGGGGAGAAGAGAAGGATTAGGAAGCGATTAATAATTTAAATGAGGTTAATTATATGCTAATTATGTAATTAAGGGTTTGAAAATTATGTTATTTTATTCATAATCTTATAAATGTAATATCCATACGAGGTCGAAATCAAACGCGACAAGTTGCGTTGTACTTGTATTAGCGTATACTATGATATAAAGCTGGATTGGATGGATTTGGAGCTAGTGGATAATTAGGTTAAAATTGAATACTTGTTGGATTCTAATCTAAATAGGAATGCCTTGGTGGCAACTGGAGTTTCGGTAAGTTAAACTCACCTTTTTGGTTAACTAGTGGGTTATATAGTCGATAATTTTTTTGATTAATTGTTTAGATGATTTACTATTTTACTAGTTGGTTTGGTTTTATTCCCATTGCTGGAGTGGATGACCTTTTATATATACCCGCCCAGTAGCGGATCTCCTATAATATATGATTATATTGTTTGTGATGCAAGGGAACATGATGGAGGGATCTAATAGGATTCCTCAACAGTTTTGATTTTATTTACATATATATGAGCTATGATGCAGAGGGGCATGTTGGAGGGATCCAACGGGATCCCTCACTATTATTGGATTGTTTTAAATAATATTCGTGTTATATGAATCATTGAATATCAACCCTGATTGTTGGCTCTATCGATTATGACATTGTTATATGTTCAAAACTTAAACCCTGTAGTGATGAAAAAACCAATATCGATATTGGTTAAGCGTTTGGTAGCCATTGGCCTCAAAAAATATACCATAAATCGCCATTGGAGTTGGAGTTGGTTTTCGAGATTGGAAATGATTTGAAATTTGAAATTTGGTATCGAAAATATTATTTTTTAAAGAATTTCATTTTTATTTTACTCCAACCTTTTTGTGTTTCTTTTTTTATAAATCATTTATTGTATTTAATATTGTTTTAAGATTAGTTATACGTAATGTTGTTTTAAAGTTATTCACAAGTATTTTAATATTTTGAAAAGTTCATTATTTAAATAATTAATTTGGCTTGAAATTAATAATAAGGATTTATTTATAATGTTTCAGAAATAAATTATTATTGTCAACAATAATTGTAAAGATTTATTATTATTTTTTATTTAATGATGTTTTGAGATTGTTAATTATTCGTTGAAGATGTTTTGAAGTTAATAATTATTATTTATTTAAAATGTTTACCGTGAGTAATTATTATCATATATAGTTTTTTGAAGTAAATGATTTTATGTAACCATCTCATTTTTAAGCTAAATTTAATTTAGTAATAAATATAATTTTTAGAATTAATTTGAAATTTTTCAAAACAAATAAGATGTGTTTGTTTGTGTGTATGTATATATATATATATTGTAAATAGAATCTTGATTTGAAATTCAAAAAATAAATATCTTAAAAATAAATTGAATTTAAAACTCTATATTTTAAAACTAATAAAAATTTATTTTCTAATTATAATATATATATGTATATATATTGTAATTTGGAAGTTATATTTTGAATTTAATATGATAATTTTCAAAAACTATTTAAAAGTTAAATTCTATATTTTACAACACTAAAAATAGATAAATATTTATTTAAAAGTATAATAGCTTTAGTTAAAATAAGATTTAATGAAAAGGTTTAATATTCTTTCTTTTAAAATTCTTACATAAAATAAATGTAATTTGGATATATATATAGATATATATAAACATAAAACATATGTTAATATAAATTTAAAAATATAAAACATATAAATATATATAACTTAATAGAAAATGTAACACAAAAATATAATATAAACTATATAAAAATATTAATACATGAAAAAAAGACATGTGTAGGCTTATGAAATATATGTTACAAGTGTAAACTAAATTAAACATGCAAAATACAAATGTTAGCTTGATTTTAACATGCATTTACAAGTGTCATTAATTAATTTCTTTAAATCTCCAAGAAAATGGCGACTGCTCCTTCTTCTTCTCCAAGATCTCTTTTCTTCCCGCCGCTTCCTTTATCTTCGCTTGTTATTCCTGATTGTCTTCATCGTCGCTCATATGCTCAAGTGGTTAAAGACCACTTGCCTGGGAATTTATTGCGCGACGCGAAACCCCAGATCCCATTCAAGCGATGGATTGATTCCAAAGTCAACAGATCTTTTTGTTATAGATGTGGTGATAGTAAACATTTCGCATCCCAGTGCCGTGATCCTATTAGGTGTTTCTACTGTGGCAAGTTTGGTCACAAGAGCGATAAGTGTTCGATCAAATCGTCCTCATCGGTTTCGTCGGATTTCTTGGTCGAAAATGGTTTTCAGTTTATGCTTAAAATCATGCTTCTGAAAAGGTTTATTCACGATCATCTTGGGCAGTTTCGATTTGATGGTTTTAACCTCCTGGAATTATTGTTATTTCACTTTAATGTTGTTAATGCCCCAAACATTGGCAAGGGATATAAAGCTAAATTTGGAGATCCAGAGATTTATTTTGGTTATTCTGATTCCTCACCGAATGAGTCCATTCCCTCTGATTTTTTGGCAATGCATGGTTTTCAGTTCGTTCTTAACTTCATAAACTTGAGAGGTTTACTAATCAGCAATCTTGGACATAGGAGATTCGATGGTTTGAAATTACTTGATGATCTTTTATCCCACTTTAACAACATTAGTTCCCCAAATACAGATAAGGATGATCATGTTATTAGTGGTGATTCAGAGATGCTTGTTGACATTTTGGACTTTTCGGTCTATTCAGAGACAGAGATGGATACTGATGAAGTCATTCAAGAACCTATTAGGTTAGATCCCATTTTATCTGATCCAGATGTCGACCGCTATTTATCTCCTTTGGATAATGTCTTGTTTAGTGGATTTATTCATCCTAAATCCATAAAAGGTTCTTCTTCTCTTCTGGAACCATTCAAGATATCTACCAGTAATAGATATGCATGTCTCGATTCAGACATTGTCTCTGAATGCTCGGATTTTTTTGGTGTGGATAGTGTTCAATCTAAAGAGTTTTCTGCTCTTTCCTCGGTTGACTCTTTGGGTAACACGTGCTTGGAATGTGATGGTTCTCCTATTTGTTCTGTCTTTGAATTTCAGTCCCTTGCTCCAGTTTGTGATCAATTCCCTCATAATGTTGTTGATTGTTTTGATGTGTTGGAAGTGAGGCAGTTAGTGGATTTGCCTGTGGTCTCAGTTTCTCCGAGTTGCTCTGTTTTTTCTGATTTTAATAACTGGGTTGATGATATTCATTTAGATGGTGATGGTGTTGATGAGAGTTTGCTGTTGCATCATTCTGAAGTTCCTCTTGCTTGGCTTTTATCAGATGTATTTTCTTCAGATGAGATGTCGACATTGTTTGTAGATGATGTTTCTCACATTGATGAGATTTTGCCTAAAAGAGATTCTGTGCATGTTGTGCATGAAACACTTGGTTCTTTGGATCAGTTTGGTTGCTATTCAGAGCATAAATTCCCCTTCTTACCTAGTGAATCTAGCGAATCAGCTTTGGTTTGTTACTCTGGTTCAGATGGGCTCCTAGCACTGGATCAGTTTCATCCTGTTGTTAATATTCCTTCTTCTGCTTATCCGAGTTCGACCTTTTTTCAAGGGGATTATTGTGATAGTGCTGTGGCTTGCGTGGATTTTGCTGATTCTACTGTTGGAAGTGTGGGATCTGATGGATTTTTATCTGTTTTGAATGTCGAGGCTGTTGGCAATTCAGTGCCTTCTTTTGCTACTTCGAAGAGAGGTAGGCGTAAAAAGCAGGTCTCTTCGAGTGGTTTGGTTCGTCGCAGTGCCAGGATTAGAGGTAGTCGCTCTCAGTCGATGGGTGAGTTTCCTGGTTCAAGCACTGCGAGCAGTGTTTTGGAACCAGGCTCTGGTATGCGTTTGGATTTTGGTAGCGTTTATTCTTCTTATGCGCTTGGTGATTTATCCGCTTCTGAGTTTAGTCAGTTAGCTAGTAGCTCTTCTTTTATTTTTTCTGATATTGAGTTAGATTGTGAGTTTATTAGAAGTAAAGAACTTGATATGGCTAGATCTATGGGTTTATGAGAGTCATTAGTTGGAACATTAGAGGTTTGAACGACCTCAGTAAATGTGATAAAGTTAGAATCTTTTTTAAAGATTATTCGATTGACATTGCTCTTCTTCAAGAGACCAAAATTGAATGTCCTGATTTTCGTTTTTTTAGAAGATTGGGTGGTTTTCGTTTTAGAAATTGGGTTTTTCATCCCTCTTTGGGCTCATCTGGAGGCATAATGAATGGTTGGAGAGATAATCTCTTTAAATTACTTCAGTGTATTAAGAAGCAGCACTCTTTACACATCATCTTAATTAATCTCTCTGATAATTCTTTCCTTAATATTTCTAATGTTTATGGGCCTAACTCTAAAATTGAGAGGCGGATTCTCTGGAATGAATGCCTCGAGTTTAGGTCTTTTGCCCCTGGTCCTTGGATTTTTGGGGGAGATTTTAATGTGACTCGTTTTATTGGAGAGCGCTCTCCTCGGGAAGGTGATTATTTGGCTATGGAGGAATTCGATCAATTTATTATTCAATGTAATTTGATCGAAATTCTTCTATCCAATAGATCTTTTACTTGGAGCAATAATAGAGAGTCTCCCTCCTTTGCTCTTTTAGATAGATTTTTCGTTTGTGATGATATTGAGGACAAATTTCCTATCTGTAGAGTGTCAGGTTTACCTTACACCCTTTCTGATCACTGTCCCATTATTCTTACTTGTGATAGTCATAGATTTTTGAACAATGTTTTTAAATTTGAAAAAATGTGGTTTTTAGAATCAGGTTTTTCTAATTTAGTCATCAATAAATGGTCCTCTATGAGTTATTATTGCCTTAAGTATTGTGGTAATTCAGCCAAAGCTTTTGTGCTCAAACTTAGAAATCTCAGGATTTTTCTTAAAAAATGGAATAAAAATGTTTTTGGTAATATTAAAATAAAAAAGGATAATATTCTTAATGAATTGCTTAAACTTAATAGGATTGAAGAATCTAGACAATTAAATATAGGTGAGAGGAATGTCCTTAATAATTTAAAAGAGGATCTCTATTCTATTCTTGAAAAAGAGGAAGTTATGTGGAAACAGAGATCTAATTTTCACTGGATAAATGTAGGTGATAATAACACTAAATTCTTTCACAACCTAGCTAATAATAGAAAACGCAGTAATACAATTAATTCCATTTTAGTTAATAATGTGGAATTAGTTGATCAAAGAGATCTTAATAATGCTTTTACTGATTATTACAAAGACATTTTTGGCACCAAAATTAAGCATAGAGTTAGTGTTAGGTGGAATGATCTTTACCCATCCTCCTCTAACATTAATCTTTCTGATTTAGATGCCCCTTTTACTGAAGAGGAAATTTGTAAAGCCATCTTTGATTTACCAGGAGACAAATCTCCAGGTCCGGATGGTTTTCCTATTTTCTTTTATCAATCTTTTTGGGAGGTTTTAAAATTAGACTTAATTTGTTTGTTCAATGATTTTTATAATGGTAATCTCCAATTAGGTCGTTTTAATTTTGCTAATGTTATTTTATTACATAAAAAAGTGGGTGCTAATACTTTAAAAGATTTTAGGCCCATCTCTTTGATGAACTGCTCTGTTAAAATTATCTCTAAAGTTTTAGCTAATAGACTTAGTTTAAAAATGAACGACCTCATTGACTGTTCGCAATCTGCTTTCATTAAAGGCAGGAATATTACTAACGGTGTAGCGGTTGTTCAAGAATATATTAATTTTTGTTGTAAAAATAATATAACTTGTGCTATTTTAAAATTAGATTTTGCTAAAGCCTTTGACTCGGTTGATTGGGATTTCCTTATAGAGATTTTCCGTGCCAGAGGCTTTAGTAATAGATGGATTAATTGGATTATTATCTTGCTTAAAACAGGTAACTCTAGTATTATGGTTAATGGTGTTTTATGTAATAAGATTCAATCTAAGAGAGGTTTAAGGCAAGGGGATCCTGTATCGCCCCTTCTGTTTAATCTAGCAGCTGATGTCTTTTCTAAGATTATTAAAAATTCTGTTAGCAATAACCTTTTGGGTGTCATTGGTAATGATATTTCTAATTTTGGCTTATCTGTCCTTCAATTTGCTGATGATACTTTGCTTTTTTCCTCCCATCTCCCTAGACATATTATTGCTCTCAAGTTTATTCTTTATAGTTTTGAACTATTATCTGGTTTAAAAATTAATTTTGATAAAAGTTCCGTTTTAATTTTAAATGATATTGATAATGTAGAAAATTTAGTTGCTAATACTTTAAATTGTAAAACTATGAGCTTTCCTTTTGACTATCTTGGTTTTGTTATTAGACCTTCAAAACTTAAACACGATGATTGGTTAATTATTATTGATAAGATTAAAAATAGGATCACTAATTAGAATGTGAGATTTCTATCTTGAGCAGGCAGATTGGTTTTGATTAATTCTGTCTTATCAGCTCTTCCTATATATTGGATGTCTATGCACCTGTTTCCCGACTGGGTGATAGATAAAATAGATAAAATTAGAAGGGATTTTCTTTGGAGTGGTGATAACCTTAATAGTAGTATTAAATGTTTAGTTAATTGGGATACTGTATGTAAATCTAAAAAAGAGGGTGGTTTAGGAGTCATTAATTTACATAATATGAACTTGTCTCTTCTTGGTAAATGGTTATGGAAATTCAGGGACATCAGTGATAATGCCATTTGGAGAGATATTATATCTACTTTTTATTACAATGGAAGTTATAATCTATATCATATTAGTTCTTCTAGTTTTAGAAATATATCTTGTTTTTGGAAATCTATATTAAATTGCAGTAATATCTTTAACTTGGGTTTAAATATTATTGTTCATTCTGGTAACTGTACTTCTTTTTGGCATGATAGTTGGATTTCCTCTACTCCTCTTAAGATTGAGTTTAAAGATTTATATGATATTTGTAATTTCAAATTTTCGTTAATTTCTGATGTTTTCAATTCTAATAGTGATCCTCCTTGGACTTTCAATTTTAATTGTATTTTAGAAGGACCTACTCTTAGACATCTTTTCTTGCTTTATGCTAAACTTAATCTTTATAATATTGACAATGATAATGACTTTATTAGTTGGGATTGGGATAAGAGTAAGAAATATTCTTCTAATTCTTTTTACAAATTTATCAACTTTTCGGGGGTTTCTGTCAATTGTTTTAAATTTATTTGGAAGTCTAATGCTCCTCCAAAATCTAAGATTCATATGTGGCTCATCATTCATGGTAAGTTAAACACTGTTGAATTTTTAAAAAAGAAAAATATTAGTATTGACAATAAATGTTTTTTTTGCAACACATATTTTGAAGATATTAATCATATTTACTATGATTGCTTGGATACCTATTTTATTCTTATTAAGACCCTTAATATTTTTGAGTTTCATATTAACTCTAGAATTTCTGATTGCTTATTTTATTGGAACACTTTTAGATTTATGTTTAATAAGGATTCTAGATATTTGCTTGATACTTTATTCACTATTGCTTGTTGGTACATTTGGTTTGAAAGAAACCAAAGAATTTTTAATAATAAATATCATCATAATAATGAATTGATTATTTTAATCTCAAATTTCTGCTTAAAGTGGATTTCTAATCCTAATTATAAATTAGCCAAAAATAATTGCTTTAAGGATTATCTTAATAAGGTTAGAAATAATATTAACTCATTTAATTTTATCTTCAATTATATTGTTTCTAATAATTCTTTTAATCACAATTCTCTTTCTATTTTAGGCTCCTAAATAGTTTCTTGTTTGTTTTTTGTTCTTTCTTGCTTTAGTTCTCTTTTTGGTTTTTTTCTCACATATATGTATATAAATTTTATTTATATACATATATGTGTTTCTCTCTAATTTGTTTTCTAGTTCTATTCCAGGTTTCGTTTAGGTCGGATGCGGGTTCTTCTCTTAACAGGTTTGCTGGATAGCTTTTAGCTTTTTTCAGATTTTCAGGATGGTTCTTCTCAGAGATTCGAATTGCTCCTGTCTTGTCACTTCAATTTCTCCTGGTCTTCAGTGTGGTGCTCTTCATTTTGGTTTTTTTGGAGTTCTTCTCTTTGGTTTTTTCTAGACAGTCTGGTTTTTTAGATACCTCTAACACTTTAGTATTCGGTGGTGGCCATGCCGGAGCTCGATATTAGGGTGTAATGGGCGGTGGCTTTGCCGGAGCTCATTTGAGGGGTACCTACTTCTTTATCTTTATTTTTGTTTTTAGTCTTGCCACTTGTCAGGCATGTTGGCAGCTCCATCTTTTTGTTATATATATAGTATTCCATGTGTGCTCTCCTCTCATGTTAGAGGATCACACATTTTTCTCAAAATTTCTTCACTGAAAAAATATATGTAATGGATTAAAGGGCAAGGCTATATACTCATAAATATCTATACTTCTTCTCCTTTCATATATATCTCCTCTTCTTTCATCTTTCTAATGAAAACTGAAAAGAAAACTTGAGCAAGCTATAAATACATCTATACTTATACTCTTTATTTTTCTTTCATATATTTCAAATCAAAAACCTGAAACAAAAACTAGTGAAAGCTATAAAACACGAGAAAGAAACTCAAAATCAGAAAAGAAAACTAAAAATCAAACAAGCAAGATCAAAATCAAAGCAAAGTTTAATTCAACTCAAAGCAAAGTTCAAGATTCAACTTCAGGCTTAACATAGCAGATCAATAATCAAAGAAGCAAAGATCATCTCAAAAACAACAATCAGTTTTCAAGTTCAAAAGCAAATTTCCAGGCTCTGTTATATGTTTCTTTCAATACAAGTCAGTAAACTTCACTTTTGAAAACTTGATACTCTTTATTTACTTATACCTGTGATGATGGCTGAGAATGTTGACTTGAAATATTTTGTATGGATGTAGAAATACATTTTGTTTTGGGTATACAAATTGAAAACACTGAATGTATGCATGCATATCTATGTATATGCATATACATATCTCTGTTGTGTATAACAGGCTCGAACACACTCAAAAATTCATATCTCTCTATACAAACAATTTTATGTCATGATCCTTAAAAAAGAGATTTGTTTGTACTAACCAGATGCTATTTTTAAAAATATTATTAAGTATATTTAACAAGTAGAATTACTGGAAATTTGAAATTTACAGTAAACATGTATAAAGTCAGGAAATTCGATTATCTAAATTTCACGATTTGATTATATAATTGTAATCTTACTGTAAAATGGTGAATTTTAATATTATCATGATTTTAAAGTTTGGGATTTAGGAGAAATTTTGAGTTGAACGGAAATCGAATTCAGCTCGATTTCTCGACGATTGGTGACGATTGAGTGTCATGTCCGTTGCTTGAGGTAATGTGAAGATCGGGGGTCAAGGGAAAAATGGCAAGAGGATTTTCAGATCGTCGGGGTGTCCTGGCGATGTCGATCTAGGGTTTATCGACCTGTTTTTGTCGATGATGTTTGAGAGACGATTTCTTCATCGTGGGTGAACCGGAGATGATTGGAGCATGGGGAATCGAAGCTTGAGTCAGGGACGTAGCTCTGGACTTGGTCGTGTAGTTTCTGTCGATCGATGGCGATGGGGCATGACGATTTCGTTGATCGAGTTTGGGTTCGAGCTGTTTCAACATGCTCGATTTTGACTTCCGCTGCTACCGAGGGTGCTGGGTGGTCTGGGTCGTCGGGGGGATCGTCGGTGACTTGAGGGTGGCCGCGGTAAAGGTCGGAGCCGATCAGATTGGCGTGCATGTGCACATGTGCACGTTTGAGTGTGGGTGTTGTTGTGGTGATCGGGGAAGAAGGCAGTTTCTCGGGTGAAGCTCGAAGACGTTGCGTGTTGTCTCAAAGGAATGAGCGAGAGAGTATGCTCGGGGTTTGGCTCAAGTATTTGCAAATGTAGGCTCAAGTTTTGGTTTGTGTTTAAATAACCAGGTTTTTAAATGAAAGCATGACCAAGTTTTAAAGTATATTAAAATGAAACAAGAAATTCAGACGAAAAGCAAAAGTAAATCTAGTTAATCAACTTTTCAAAATATATTAACTCGGTTTTAAAAGCAATAGAAATGGAAGTTTTCAGAGGAATGATAACCAAAAATTTCCAAAAGTACATTTATTAACAAGTTTTTAAACAAGTTTCAAAGATTTAATTTAAAAGTTAAATTTTTTTTAAATTGTTTTGGTTTATATTATTATGTATTAGGTTAATTATCTCTATTAAATCTCTGATTGTTTTCAAAAATAAAATGACGTAACTAAGAGGTGATTAACATAAGAGGATTAAACTCTAATTGAAAAAAAGGGTCTAAGGTGATTTTGAATAATTAAATTCAAGAATTTAATTTAATAAGATTTAAATGATGTAATTAATTAAGATAAAGGGTTTACCTTTAATTAATTAAGGTCTTGATTAATTAAAGGATCATTAATTAATGTGATTAATTAAAGGACCATTAATTTATTAATAAAAAAGGATTTAAATGTGACTAATTTAATTTATTTGGTGATTAAATTAAATTGATTAGGAACTAAGTAATTGATTCAGTTAAATGGTTTACCTTAAAATTAATTAAGATCTTAAGGTAATTAAAGGATCATTAATTAGTAATTTAATGACAATTACTTAATTTAATTAGTTAAAGGATAATTAATTAGTGTAATTAATTTAAGGTTAATTAATTAATGTAATTAATTAAGGAATAATTAATTAATGTAATTAATGAAGGGATAATTAATTACTTAAAGGAAAATTAATTAATTAAGGGATCATTAATCAATGTAAGTAATTAAGGGATAATTAATTACTTAAAGGTTAATTACTCTATGTAAGTAATTAAAGAATAATTAAATAATTAAAGGTTAATTAATTAATGATTAAAGGAATAATTAATTAATAATTAAAGGATTAATTAATTAATAATTAAAGGGTAATTAATCAGTAATTAAAGGTTAATTAATTAATGAAAGTAATTGTGTGATTAATTAATTAAAAGGGTTTGTAATTACTTAATGTTAATTAAGCAGGGTTAGGTGATTAATTCATAAGTAATTAATTTATTTTGTTGAAATTAATTATAAATTATGCGATTAATTAATCTTGCTTATGGATGATTGAATATATTGAATGCTTGCATTGATTACTATTTCTGATATGTTAATCTGTAATATTCTGTCATATGAATTGCTCTGAATTAAGTCATTTATCTGTGATGAATTGCTGTGTGAATGTGAACTTCTAAATTGAATTTAAATTGTTTACTTAAACAACCTAGCCTTTAAGATGGCATTTGAATTTCGATGAGACCGGGATCAGATTCCAAATGGTTATCCGAAAAACACATCGAATCTTAAAGGTGGATCTTTTTAAAAATGGAAATATGTTGTGACTTATCTAAGATCCGAATGTAGCCACATGTTTTTAAAATAAGCGCTTATTATTCGAAAAGGCCGAGGGAGGACATTAAGTCACAAAACCCATTCCGAATAATGATACGACGAAATGGGATTGCATTTGAAGACGGTGGTTGAAGACCGGGAATTTTCAAAAACGAAAGGA
Source organism: Allium cepa (assembly GCA_030765085.1). NCBI lineage: Eukaryota > Viridiplantae > Streptophyta > Magnoliopsida > Asparagales > Amaryllidaceae > Allium > Allium cepa. The sequence goes on along the minus strand of CM060932.1, from coordinate 875,636,723 downwards.
TTGCCTGTTGAATGTCTCTGCACCGAGTTGCTCCGGTATAGAGATTTAGATTACCCTATGTGATGGGGAGTCTGGACGTGATTAGGGGATATCTAGATTTGCAAGGACCTTTTCCTTAATTGGACGAAGTGCCTTCGGTTCCATTCAGACCCCGGATGGACTTGTATGGATGTATGTCTGACATTACACTTTGAGATGTAAAGTTGGTTTCTATCAAATATATTTCTGTTTGGTGGCGGAGAATTTATTCTCTTAGCTTAACACCCTTCTCTAAGAAGTACGAGATAAGAGGTTATGTAGTTGATGGTTATTAGTGATATATTCCCAATTTGGTAATGTGGCATGCTAAGTGCTGAGCATTGGTTGATCGAAGCATGGCTTTTGTGAAAAGCAGTTTGTGGGACGAGACTTCATCAAACCTAACACCCCGGGAAATGGTCGAAACAGAAAGGATGCGGCAAGGTTATAGGGTTCACGACCCTCAAGGTATGTGCATTTCCTTTTGGATAAAAAGTGATATCATGGTATAGAGCCTAGATTTTTACTTATGTGGTTTTTTTTGGAATTTTGATGGCACCTCGGTAAAGGTCGGTTACGACCGGGGGATGGCATACTCGTGACAGCTAGTTACTTAGTTACAGAGGTAACTCGGTCTTGTGTTGGTAGAGATCCGGTTAGGTTCTCAGGACGTCCCTCTAGACGCATACCCATTCGGATAAAGGAAGTTCCTTAGCCTTGATCGTTTGTTGGAAATCCAAACAATCAATACGCGCACTGTACGGTTTTAGTTGTAGAACCTTCCATTTAATATGGTAGCTATAGTAGGCATACTATAATGGTACGCATGCTGACTTAGATTAATTTATACTTTCGAAATGTTTTCCACACTATGCACTAATAATAATATCAAAAGGAATTTTGCATATCACGCATGTTTGGCTAACATAAGGAGAAACCTCCCCCATGTGTGCGATTGCATTGAATGTGTGCCGGGAGACTTTACGGTAGTTTCATTTTCCAAAAAGCATAACGGATTTCTTTTTGTAATTTCCTTTTATACAAATAATTGTTTTATGTTTTCTCACACCAGTCTCATGACTGACTCGGAGTTTATTGTTCCCTTTTCTAAACTCTGGGTGCCCATAATTTTTCACATGGGCAGCCTAGAGTCAAGTTCTCAGTAGGTTCTGGAGCTAGTTCAGATAGTAGATTTAGATTTGGAAGTTTTTAGTTTGGAAGATTTTGGAAGTCTTTGAAGCTTTTGGTTTTGGGCTTTTTGCTTTGGAGATTTGGCAATGAAGATGCAGTCTGTTGGACGTTTGCTTTCTCTCTCTCTCTTTTGGAAGACCCTGTTATTTCATTTTTCCGCTGTCATGTTGTATTCCACTATTGTGTTCTATATTTTGGCTCTAATGTTGTTGGGAATTTGTTAACAGAATGTTGTAATCCATATGGTGTATCAATAAAAATCATTTTTGTTCCGCTGTGTTGTTATCACCTAATGTCTTATAAGCTCCAGCGAACTGGACTCCAACGTTTGAATCTCCGGCATTTGAATACAGGTGATGTATTGGATGCCGATTTTCGAGCGCCGAGGTCCGGATCGTTAAACTTTACATATTTATAAATATTTTAAATAGAGTTTTATAATGAATGTAGGTTTTATAAGGGGAGTTTATAAAATGTTTTAAAGACTCGAGGGAATATTATTTATAAGGTAAAAGAGTTTTATAAATGGTTTTAGATATTGACAAAAGAATTTTAGAATTGGATTTATAAATTTACAAAAGTAGTTTTATAAATGGTTTTATGGATTTTTAAAGAGTTTATAAACGATTTTAGGAATGTATAAGAGGGAGTTTTATAAATGTTTCAGAGATTAATGAATAGGGTTATAAACGGGTTTAGAGATTTATAAAGGAATTTATGAATTGGTCTAGAATTGTGTGAAAAGGAAATCCTACTCCGTTCTTTGAATATACTTGTAACGACCCACAGCTTTAACATTTCGATAAATTTAATTTATTTTTAAATTTTTTCAAATAAAGGTTGATAATACAAATAATATTTTTTTCAAGTTATAATAAATAATAATAATAATTTTATTTTGAATAAATATTTACAATAATATTTCCCTCGAAATTTTAATCGATAAAATGGCAGGAAACCATTTTATTGATAAACAGCTCCATAATCGTAAAACGTCGCATACAGAACTGGATACATACACTTATTTTATACTTGAATAAGAATATGAAATCAAATAACTTATTGTATTTTTGAAATTTAAATGTATTTAGTAATGCCCTTAAATATAATAATTGATTTATTAAATTTAATTAGCATTTAATGATTTAAGTAATTATTATAATTGTTCAAATAATTATTTTTAAATGATAGTACATTCATTTTAAATAGTTATAAAGTATTAAGAAAACATTTATGGAACTTTATAATGACAAATAATTGATTTAAAAATATAAGACAAAAATCAATATCGTTTTATCAGTATAGTAGCAATTACTATAAATAATTTTTATATTAATTTATATGATTTTATAAATGAAATGTGATTATTTTAATTTTTTAATAATGATTAGAAATTTAATTTCAAATTTTGTTTATGAATATATGTATATAAATTAGTAAGTGAAAATGTGACTGATAATCGGTTTTCTGATTTTCAACTATTTAACAAACAAAAGTTTTTCGAACTCACTTGAAATGTTGTTATCCTTTTATGCACATACATGTACATGAATATACATGTCACATGCACAAAATAACACACACACACACACACACACATATATACTTAAATATATAAATATTACAAAATAATTAAAAATTTCCTACGACTTAACATTTAAGCAATAAAAAACAAACTTCAATTCACTATACCACACCATCACATACCATCACCTCAACATGACCATCGCATGTCATGGGTGGAGCCGTGTTCTAGGAGGGGTATGGCCCAAGGGCAAAATGGTAATTACACCATTAGATATTTGTTCCAAATTTCCTCCTATAAATTTCCATCCAATTTCTCATATTTTTCACATATTATTATCATTATTCTCTCCACTTTAGGATTCTTTTCATGGCTTCTATGCTTAACAAAATTATGGAAAAATATTTAGCAAAATAAATTTGTAATCCTATAATACATATAAATTATCGATCCACTTCAAAACTAGTTCGAATCTCCTCTATTGCTCTTCCTAAACTCACAGCCATCCACCATCACCACCATGCCTGAGCTCTTCTACCTTTTCTAGCTTGGATCATGGCCTTCCTAAGGTGTTTGACTCAATTCCATAAGCTCCGGTGCGACGGTAGCAAAGCTATAACTGATTTAGACTAGCCCACTGGAAAAATAAAGTTGAGAAACTCTTACTTATTTTGTATTCTTTGATGATGATATGATGTTTGCAATGGATGTTTGATATGCTTTGATCATCAAGTTCGGTTATTTAATATGAATGTTGATTATATATGCAAGTCACGGAAATACACGTCAATAAGCACAAAGGAAATCACTTTCCTTTATTAAATGAATTAGTGTATATGAATGTTAAACCTCATTGAAAAGGTTTAAAAATGAGTTTGAAATGTTTTATAAGCGTATGGAAGTGTTTTGGTAAAGTTTGAAAAGAAATTGAAATTTTTTTCAAAATTAGACGCGTCGAGTAATGGTAATTCACGATTTTGCGCCATAAAATTCAAATGGTTATGTAGAATGGAATTTAGCTTTGAATTCTTCGAGATAAGAATTTTTAACTATTATATCTATAGTTTTCAAATAATGAAAGAAAATCGAGATTTCAATGAGTAGATTTTGAAATATGAGTAGAACAATTTTTTTGAAAAATCGTGGTTTTTCAATTCAGAATCCATAAAAGGTTTCTTTGAAAATGATATTTTAAAATTGTTTAAAAATATGAGATAAATTATAAAAATATTTTAAAAGTAATTTGAGTTATAAAAATGAATTTTCAAATGATAAAAATTCGTTTTGATCAATATAGCTAAAAAAGCACCTTTCGAAATATAGCTTTAAACTTAACAATTCTTTTACAAATCTTTTATAAATGTTTTCAAATGGATAACTAAGTGTTTTGATAATGATCTGGGGTTTTTATAAGCTTATTTAAAAGAGTTAAAATAAATTATTTAAAGAAAAGCTATTACAAATAAAGTGGTTTAATCTTTGCTCTAAAAGCCGACGAGTAGACTGGATTATTCTATTCACGAGATTCAGATGTGAGGTGCTTAAACTAAGGAGATTTTCAAGAGAAACCAGTGCTTTGGCTCACCTGGCCTCTTCCCTAGCGAGGGATAGATAAAGTTGAAATGTCAGAAACGAGTTAAGTATAAAACGATTAAATTTTTCAAATTTAAATTAAACACAACTTTGATTGTATAGAGATGATCTTCTTATACTTGGTGTTAAAGCCTGAAGAGGGAACTTGTACTGTTCTTAGGATTTAAAAGGTGATCTCACCGTTATTCCTCCCATAGTATTTTTGGAATACGGGACTTGCTACTGAGTAGAATTAGATGATTTCTATAGATTTTGCTCTCTTAATTTTATTGGTTTTGGGATTAACATCCTAGATAACATGGTTTTAACTCAATTAAAATTATGTGTTTTGAAATAAGAAATCTCTATTAAGATTTAAATGAAATAAATTAGAATTATTCCAAGATTTAAAAACGATTTTAAATAAAAGGATTTGATAAAAGTGGTTTAATGATTCCGTATATACCAGAAAGAAATGTTTTAAAAGATATATCTCTTGAAGATATCTCTGATTAACAAAGGAAGTAACAAATCTAAAGAAGAATTCCCGATTTACTACACATTTCTTTTATCGATGATTGGTTTGAAGAAACCAAGATCGAATTTGAGTGATTCTTACATGAAAACCACTTCGAACCAATGTATATGTTCGAAAAATGAAGACCTAATAAAGAAAATGAAGGATGAAGACCGAAGAACTTGGGGATGGAAGGATTACTTGTTGATAATTAAGGTCAGTTCCCAAATACTAAAGTAGTCGTGGTCCCTTCATTTCTGACACTCTTTGGGTTATAAGGACTTCTCGCAACTAATCCTAGAGGTAACTCCCGATAGGATGTGGTAAAAGAGGGCCTTCGTTTTTTCTTGACCTAGACAACTTGTATGGATGGATGTCTGATTTTGCATCTCTAGTTACATGAATTGGCCCCTATGAACGTATCATCTGTTTGGTGGCAGAGAAGGCAGCTTCTCTTAGCTTAACACCCTTTCCTGAGAATATGAGCTCAAGAGTTATACATTTGTAGAAATCAATTGTGTGATCATGGAATGGCAGTGTGGCATTCGAAGTAGAATGTGCTATGTGAAAGGTAACGGTACCTCAAGCCTCTCACACCTGGAAATGACCAAAACATGGTAGATGCAGCAAGGCTATATGTTTCGCAATCATTAGGATATGATCATCCACTTCTAGATGTATTTCTACCCGCTATGACGTTCGGGTTTAAAATAATGTGGTGTATGGTTAATGAATGCTTCAGATAGGACGGTAACAACTAGGGTGATGACATATTCTGTAACGACTTGGAAATTTTAACGATTTTTATAAGGTAATTAATATATATTTTTCTTGAAAATAAAACAATTAAATTTAACAATGAAAATTTGATATTTGGAATATGTCTAGTTAAACATAGCAAGTGTCTGATTTTTATCGGAATATTTATAAGTTAGCTCTGTTGTGTAATTTTCAATTTCAATTTAAAATCAATTAATTTGATGAAAATAAAATATTTTTCAAATCTAAATATTTTTATATAAGAAAAATGAAAATCATTTTCTAAGCGAGACGTCATATTTTGTTTCGTCAAATTTGGACTTCTATAGCCCATTTATCTTATTTTCTACGTTTTAACAGCATTTTGGTAGTGAATATCGACTTTAGATAGGACGATCGTATCGCTGATATCAGTGTACCATTCTATTCGTCTCATCGTGTTGATCTCCACAGTACATTCATTTGTAGATTTCGGTGTTTGGTACATGGCGAAATCCGCGAAACGGTTACCCGTACCGGTACCCTTTTTTTAACCTTTTTACTTCCTGTGTCCATTTATCTATCCCGTAAGAAAAACTATGGTCACTAGCCTTTATTATTGTTCAGAATTCAATACTCTATCTCTCACTATTCCATTGAATTGAATATTATATGCTGGTTTACTTTTCAGTTTGTACTCCATCTCTTCTCTTTCCATGTTGTTTTAGCTTCTTCAGAGAAAGGAAAAAATAACAATACTGAAATACCTAATGCCCGTCTACTTTTGATTCTGAAGCAAAACTATTTTTTCAGATTTGAGAAAATATATATAGTATAAAACTAGTTTTTGCATTTATATCTGAAGCTAGTTCCCTGTTCGCCTTTCCCTTGTTCGAATTTGCTTCATTTTCACAGACCACCCTCCACAACGGCCTCATCAGTTCGCCTCTCCACATCTCAGCATCACTGAACTGCCACATACACCAAGCTCCATCCCGTCTATTTATAGCACCATAGCTATGCCCCTCCTCTCCCCTTGCTGATCTGCCGTTCCACCACACTCCGCCACTCCACATTCACCAACCCGCCAGTACCACCCTCCCTTCCTCCAGAATAGCCGAAAGCAACACCAACCCTTCCACCAGTCTTGGCTATCCCCTTACAAACCACGCTTCCCCTGGTAGTTCGCCACTCGGCTATGACAACACCCAACTCGCCATACTCCCTTTGCAACTATTTTTCCGACCACACTTGTGCCATCATAGCCACCTAGCCTTCTCGACCTACAGCTTCTCTTGCTATATATGTAGTATATATAATATATGTTATATATATAAGTTGTTTATATTATAGGTTCTCTTGTTTTATATTTTTCTCTTATTTAAAATTATATATATAGTTATACATAGTAATCTTGCATTTTGCTGTGAAAAACAGTAATATATATATATATATATATATATATATATATAAAGTTTTATTCTGCATGAAGCTTGTGTATAAAGAGAAAAGAAAAAAAGAAAGATTTTGAAAAGATATAGGTATTTGAAGAAATAATGATATATATATATATATATATATGTATATGTATATTTTATTTTAATATATATCTTATATTAAATATTGATTTTAAATCAAATATATAAATTGATTTTATCGAACGCTTTGCTTGCCACTGCCGAGCTTGTCGCAGCAGTCTCTGAGTGTTGTTGTGGAGTGTCTGTATCCGTGTGCGTGTCCGTGTCATCTTCTTTGCCATCATTATTCTCTATCCTCGAAAGATGAGCAATCACTCACGATTAACATTCTTTTGTTTAGTAAATTGATTTCACATGAAATGACAATTGAAATATTTTGTTAAATTTGAATTGTTAGCTATTTAATTGTTAAGTATGATATGTTATTATTTGAAATTGTTTACCTATATTAATTGACATATGATTATATATATTATATTTAAATTGTTAATTATGATATATGCTACCTATTGATATGTATATTGTTTTATTATTATATATTGTTTTCACACTGCAAGTTCCCTGTTAGTTTAGAAATTCCCTATGGGTTGAAATGATACTTACACAAATGGTACAATATATTAGGGGAAAATCATTGTGGGTTGAAATGATAAAACCAAGTGATTTTTATTGATTTTAAATTCTGGGATTGTGGGTTGAAATGATATATACCCGTAGATATTAAATTATTGCGAATTAAAATGATAAATATCTGTATCACCTGACCATAGGATAGAAAATTATATACGGACACCATTGGTCTATTTTTGAAAAACGATTTCCAATGGTTTGAAAGGAAATATATGTGTTTTAATAAATTGATTTTTGAATATAATATAAAGATATTTTATTTTTATTTTTTTGTAAAACTTAGAATTTTAAAATTATACGTTTTGGAAATTTTAAATTTATAAGTTAAGTTTTGAAAAATGTAAATTTCAAGATTTTACTTATATTTTTTTAAATATATAAAATAAGATTTAAAATAAATTCAATAATAAGATTTAATTTAATAATAAATTAATATAATAATATTTAATAATAATTTATTTAAGTAATATGTGTATGTAAAATATGTTTTTAGTATTTATTCAATATATTAATATTTTGAAAATAGATTTTGTAATAACTTTAATAATTAGGATTGGAAAGATAAATTAAGTTGAAATTGATTTGTAATTTAAATTGTTTAAGAATTGAATTTAAGAATTAATTTGAAATTATTGATTTTTTTTTGAGATTTTGGAAAGATAAATTTATAACCCAATTTTTGGTTAAAGGTGATTAAGTGAATATTTTATGAATTAAATATAATTGAGGTTAAATATTTAATTTTTATTTTTGATTTAAAATTTGAGATTTGAGATTTTATGTAAATGTTAAATAAAAAGGCGATCAAACGAATATTTTCAAAATTTTAATAAAAAATTGAAATTTAATATTTAATATTGATTTAAATTTGTGATTTGAGATTTTATTTAAATGTTATTAAAAATGATTAAGTTAATATTTTGATATTTAAAGGAGATTTAAGTTGAATGTTGAAATATAAATGAAATTTATCAAATTGAGTTATTGTAAAATTGTTTGAATATTTAAACCTTGGAAAGTATTGAATTGGAAGTGATTTAAACTTGTGATTCAAAGCTGGATTTGATATTGATATAAATTAAGAATGACTTTTTTAATAAAAATTTGGATTTAACATCTAACCCTTTTAATTGAAATGATTGAACTGAAATTGATTTAAATTGAATTGTGGAATTAAAGTGATTTGAATTGATTTGTGAAATTGGAAGAAACAATTCTAATTTGAAACTATTTTCGATATAAACTCTTTTAGTATATAAACTATTTTTAATGTATATAAACTATTTTAATCTATAACCTATTTTTAAATATATAAACTATTTTTAATTTATAACTATTTTAATATATATAAATTATTTTCAATATTTAAACTGTTTAAGTTGGAACTATTATGATTTAGATTTAATGTATTTAAGTGTTAATACTTTAATACGATGATTTAACTAATTTTGTGATTATAATTTTGGAAATGAATTTTAATTTAAAGTGAAAAATTGATTTCGAGAGTGAATATGATTTCGAAAGTAATATGATTTCGAAAGTGAATATGATTCCGAAAGCGATCTGATTTTTGAAATGAATATGGTATTTTGATATGAAGTATGAACTGTTTAAATGAAAAATGACCATGGTGTGAAATAAGCGTTTGGTTGTTAAAGAGATCGGGATCGGATATTGTCGTATTCTCTACCAATACCGAAAACCACTTTAACAACTGTGCACGTGGTGGAGATTCCAAAACGTAGTGGGATGGTTTGGCGACGTCCGTGTGAGGTATGAACACAGCCCTGACTCCCGCGAGTCAGCTTGATTTGAGTAAAACAGAAGCCATGCTGGGCTAAATGAGGTTGCACCTCCGATCGAACATGCTTCTTCGATGCCATTCTATTACTTTGTGATTTGATTGGGTGCACCTTTGATTTTAGAAGTGTGTCTCAAGGTGGGCGGTAGTAGCTGCTATGTGTTACCACTAGTCCTAATCCGCAAAATGGTAGTATCCTACCTTGGGCATTGCCTCGCGTGCCTTGTTACATGGCTTATCACACCTTCTACGAGTTCGGTTTGTACTGTACCTATGGAGTGCTCCCTAAGTACCCCATCGGTTTCGTGGAGCTTATAGTATTTGTATAGACTATGGGAATATATAAAACGTGTTAAAGGGGATATGCATAACGTCTTAATGCTATTTTAATAGTTTATTTTACTATAGACATTAACTATGTAGCGTATTGTACTATGTATGTACATAGTCTAACGGATCCTTATAGGATGGAATCTCAAACATTCTTTGAGTTACTTTGTATTTCACTTGACATTTCACTTAAGTTGATTCACTGGTATATGAATGTTAATCCTAACTCGAGTGTTTTGTGTTTTAATTTATGCTCGGGTCAGACTGAGTATCACAACATTTGAGGCTTACCTTCGGAGCTTGGAGTTTTGCTTGAATATCTATCTTATATCTGTTCAGCTTTTAGTTGATTCCAACTGTTTATATTCAAACTTTCAGTTGCTTTTGTATTAGGGACTTCTTTGTGCTTGGAATTTTTTGTTGTATTTGTTTCAGACTCTGATGTTTTATATAGCAGCTTCATGAGCTACTATTTATCTATTTTGCTGCTTGTTGTTGTATTACTCTGTGTCTGTGATTCTGTGATTGATTTATTTACTGTATATGCTAAGTTTTGCCAAATATATTAACAATCTATTGTTTTGAGCAATTCAAGTCTGACATGTGTGGATGCGAATTGTTTGAAATAGCCGGTCATTGCATATTCAATACTATCTAAGGAGATGTAGGTTGGTCTTGTGTTGGTAGAGTTGCAAATGTTCTGTAGACCTAGATACATTCCTTTAGAGAGGTACAACCAAAAACTAGTCCCTTCACTTGGTCGTTTGTATGGAAAACCATTCCCCAATAAGTACTTGCCCTTTTTTTGTAGAACCTACTTTGTGGCTAATATGATGGAATTTAATCAATTTAACCATTTGGACTAAGATTAATAAGTTTACTTGCAAATGTTTTCAAAGAAATGTCATTAAAAATAATATCTCTTATTTTTATGTAATAAATATTTGGTTATCATAAAGTAAAAATTTGTTCTGTGTTTATGAGCGGCGTGGTCTTATGAGATACCTTTTTGCTTTCAAACGCATATTTGAATTCTCACCTCAGTCCCATAGCAAACTCGGAGTTTATTTTCTTTCCTTTAAACTCTGAATGCCCTAATTTTTTTGGGTAGCCTAGTAGTCAGGTTTAGTTTAGTAGAAATCTAGATGGAGCTCAAAGCATGGAGTTAGAAGTTTTTTATCTATTTCCACCACACTCTTGTGCTATAGTATTCCGTATTTGTAAGGACATAAATTTATAGCTATCGATGTTTAACTTTGATAAATGTATCTAAATTTCTGCTATAAAGATTATATCGAAATAATATATGTATGATTTTGTTCTGTCTTTATTTTCTTTCTTATCCTTTGAATTCGCTTCTCCGGTGCTTGGATTTGCGGCACATGAATACCGATGATTTATTAGTATCGATTTTCAAGAGTCGAAGAAATGGATCGTCACAATACTTATACCATTGAGATAAGTATATGGATATTTTTCCAAGTATTGAAAATATTGGGATTTGTGGATAAATCTATGTGAAGGTATTTTTATACAAGTAATTTACAAAGTGATTTTAATTAATGAAAGATTAATTTAAGGAGGTTAGTAGTTGCTTATGTGCATAACCAATGTTGGTTTTCCCTATGGAATTAAATCCATGACTTGGATGTGTTTTTGTAGATAATTAAATAACAGACTATCAAATATGGACTCAAAACGTATAGGAGAAACAAGGGAATTATATGGAAAGTCATCTCCGAAGATGTTGTACTGTGCATATAATCTCGTTTCATTCTCCTACTACAAATGATTAAGAAATCGATCCACTTACAGTTAGAAGGTGATCTTCGCTCTTATCTTTGACTGTTTATTAGTTAAAGAACCGATGTGGAGTTTACCAGAACTATCGAATGTTGTTTCAAAGAAACCGGAATCAGATATTTTATCTAAAGACCACTTTGATCCAACTCAAGTATTTTGAAGTGAAGGCATCTTGAAGATGATGGAATTGAAGACAGAGCTCTTTGAAGAGCAAGGGTTGTTTACTACTAATCTAAGGGTGATTCGAAAAAAGATGTAGTAGAAGTAGCGCCTTTGGTTTGTCCACCTCCTTGACAACTTATATGGATGAATATTGGCATTGCATTATTACCTGGAGGGCAGTGTTAGCATTCCATGTGGGAAGTTCTATATAAAAAGGTAAAATGTAGCATCAAGCCTCATTAATCGGGAATGACTAAAATAAGAGATGTGCAGCAGGGCTAAGTGGGTTACGCAATTAGGGTATGATCATCCCTATCTAGGGTCGATATTTATCTCATTTGTATGCTTTGGAGGCCATTAACATAGGGGTGATCATATTTGGTACTACTAGTCAAGTGGTAGGCTGGTTCTGTGTTGGTAGGGGATCCTAGCGAGGTCCTCGTTTTTATTTTATCTAGAGATGCACCGTGAAGGGTGGTACCCTAGTAGCTCAGTCATTGTATGGAATCCAGTCTCCACTAAGCACTGTACAGACTTAGTTATGCCCAACTATGATGAAACATGAAATGTAAGAAATTCGACCATACATATTTTTTACTTTTGACCCCTAGACATTATGATACTAACATTGGATTTTCTATAGAAAATGTTTTCTTTATCATAAGATAAAAACCCGTCCCTGTTTATGAGTAGCGTGGTCTTACGAGATACATTCATTTCCAAAAGATTTTTGAAGAATTAAAATTTATTAGAGTTGTGTTTTCTCATTCTGGTTTCTAAACTAACTCGAGTGTTATTTACTATAATGCTTGGGTCAGACTGAGCATATTTATAGATTTAGTTTGGATGCTTTGAAACTTTTGGAGATAAGCTGAAGGCCCAGAGACGTATTCACGTACAAAGTTATTTTTCCGCTGCATTTATGGTTGTATTTATCCCCAATTGGGAGGTTAGGTTGTTATAACTATCCGGACTGAAATAGGTTAGTATACTCTGATTGATGTATGTATATTAGATTTTTCTTCATGTATAGATTTGTTGTATATTATAGGTTATTCATTTCGCTGTGAGATTCCATATTGTGTAGTTTTCTTCTTTTCTTCTTTCTTCTTTCTTTTCCCTAACTATCCTCCTTTCCATTCAACATGGGTTGGACATATGTGTTTATTGTCTGCTTAAACTGTACGAAAAAGTGGGTTGGTACATCATGGTATCAAGCGCAAGGTTAAGCGAAAATCTTGGCTTTAGTTGGAATTACTCAATAGAGATGGGGTCAGTAGCCCCCTAGAATGAGTTTGAGTGTATATGTATATGAGCGTGCATTTGTTAGTAGTATAAAAATGTTTTATATTGTGTTGATTAATTTATTGAGTGGCTTATAGATTCTGGTCAATACGGTAGCTAACGTTATTGATAGTGATCTCTAAAGATTTGAACATGGCAACTCGACACAATATCGTTTTGAATTGGGTAAATGAAATAATTTTACCTTGATTATATTTTATATATAAAGAAAAATTTTCAGAAATTATTATAGTTATATATTGGGTGTTTGATTGTTGGTGAATGATAATATTTAATTATTGTCATTTGTTGTTTGTTGTTTGTGTTCGAATAAAAGTTATTATCATTATAATATAAGCAGGATATGAAGAATTTTTTTAAGAAATGGTTTTATATAACCATAGCGAAATTATATATAAGGAAATTAAATATATGATTTGTAAACAAAAAGAATTAAAAGCTGAGAATTTGAGAATTTTAGTCAAGTTTATTTTGAAAATTGTTTTTCAAAGTTTTTGAAAAATAATAATGATATTATTCAAAAAATATTTTTGAATGGAAATATTTTAAAATGGAATTTAAAGGTGTTTAGAAAGCACTGAACTCACTTCGGTCACTAGAAAATAATCTCGATGATGATTATTGCATCGTCGACGTTTATTTTCGGATTTCCAAGAGAGGAATTGCTACCATAGGGGATTCGTTTTGACCAAAAGATATATATATATATATATATATATATATATATAATTTCAAAATAGACTTGAAAGAAACAGAGTGTTTAAATTCTGAAATTTTTTATCTAAATATTTTCTTAAAACGACAAGAAATCAGTTTTTTAACTTAGAGATTGAGGAATAACAAGTTAAAACAAAGTTTAAAATTGTTGAATATGAATGTTAAGAAAACCAAATTTGAAATTAAATTAAATTAAATTTAAATGAAACGATTTTTGAAATGAAATCGATTGTGATTTGAAATGAATTAAATGAAATAAACTAGTAAATTTAATATGAACTTAAGTTGTGAAGTGATAATAAATACGAGAAGTGTTATATTAAACATTTATAATAAACTTAAGAAAAATTTGATGGAATGGTTCTTGAGTGATATTAGTATTAAAAGGAATATACTAAGTAATAAATGAATGTGAATAAAGCAATGTGAATAATGAATATGAATGAATGAATGTAAATTAAAGAATCTGAATAACGAGAAACTAATTGAAATAAATATGTAAGTTGTACGTATATTATTTTATTCGTATAACTATTTAATCTTGATTCGATTACATGATTTCGAGATAATTTACATCGGTCCGAGTTAGAATTTTTCACTCCATTCTCAAGGTCGAATACTGAGTATGGATTTTTTATTGATTCTGATATTCTCTATCATAGTATATGATTATGCAAGGAGAATGACAGTTTCTAATCAGGAAACTAGATCTGGGTCCCCACTAGAGTGGTTCTGTGAACGATACTAGTTCAGAAGTGAAATTGATGATCAAGCGAGTGACCAGATTTGATATTGCATATAGATGATATATGTACAATGTACAGGCTTAAATAAATTAAATGTTGACAATTGGAAAATGTAAATTCATACGGTTATGAATTAATTAAATGGATATTATTTGGTTGATGGTTTCTTTGGTAATGTCATGCCCCACCTCTATACTCACACTAGCCAAGGACACTGCGGAGTAGTGCCGTCGACTAGTACGAAGAATAAGGCTATTGAGAAGCGACCATCTGTGTAATTAATTTGTGCAAGCAACAATATGCCAGATAGTATGTCACGCATTTCATTTCAAGAGGAAATCCGACATACCGATACAAACTCAAATCTACTACATAGTGGCTATGTGGTCTTCGGAAACAAACATAAAATAAGCAGAATACAAAATCAGTTACAGATATTCATATCACAAAGGCGGAAACAGATATGAATATACCACATAGAAGTGTACATACAAGATCCACTACATCACAAAAGAATAAGTATACATAAGGAGTCTCTATCTCGAATGTATAAAAGGAAAAACTACTAAGCTAAAGTAGTTAGCCAAAAGTCAGATGACGGACCCAGATAAAAAGTCAAGTAGAAGCACCTGAAATACCTCAGTCTGACTCAAGTATTATTTAAGAAGAAAATAATAAACGGATCAGTCTAGCTATAAATATCATATAAAATGAGATAGGATAAGAGATATGACAAAAATGCATGATAACAATAATGCCATACTGCGACAAGTATATATTAAATAACAACAAAAACCATACAATGTCTCAAGAATCTCAAAACACCAAATAGAATGTCATATTCTTTATTTTATTCACCAAACTGCAAATATTGATTCAGGTTATCAATATAAATCACAAAAATTGGTGAAACACAAATTCCAGAAATCAATAATTAGAAATTCAGAAATCACAAAGGGGGAGGCCTATCACAAACCGGAGCATGAAAACTCACCAACGCATGTATCACAAATGGGTCGCTATCCCATGGTCGCTAACCATCAAATTTGAGCCAGTGCAACGACGTAGTACAATAACGGTACGCCGAGAAACCTGAAACTCGAATAATTCAAAACATCAACGTTGTACAATAACGGTAAGCCCAATGGACCTGAAACTCCAATAATCGGAACAACGACGTAGTACAATAACGGTATGCCCGATGAACTTGATAAGACGAAACAACAATGTAGTACAAATACGGTACATCCGATGATCCTGATAAGCCGAAACAACGACGTAGTACAATAACGGTACATACGATGAACTGAACTCCATAAAAGAACTTGGGTCGCTAGCCCATAAAAATGAGTCGAAACTCCAAAGAACCCATAGGTCGTTAGCCTATAAAAGAAATGAGACGAAGCTCAATAAAACGAATCAACATTGATCAATAAAAAGTGTGAATTCACTAAGCTAGTAAATAAATGAGTTTAGCTTCATGTCCCATAACCACTAGCGTAACTTAAGTATTTATGAACAAATTGTAGATTTCCACTCAAAAATTGTCACAAGAGTTCAATCGAACAAGTCCAAGAATTAACTGACAAAGTACGCAAGCATTTCATACCACTTGTTTTGCTAAGTCGTTTAATTAGATTTCTCATACGAATGAGATAAAGGTTTGTATATACTAATAGATTGAAAAACGGTTTTAGAAGCGAGCTTTATATTAAAAGTAAATATTGAAATCGTTTTGATGAAAGAGTTTTAGTATTTACTACTAGTATAGAAACCTTTGTATTTTAAAGTGAAAAACCATAGAAATGACTGCAGAAACAATCAATCACCAAAAATTCACATTCAAAGATGTGAATCAAATCCAAAGAAATCGATACCAAATCCATCAAAATGGATATTCCCAAAAATCTAGAAAAAGAAGTGATCAAAGTCGATAAAAGTGATAATAACTAATCAGATCAACATAAATCGATAAACATTGGAAATTCACTCAAAAAATAGACAAATAGGAAAAACAGAACAGTTCCAGACGTCTGGGGGTTAATCCAGACGTCTGGATTTAGTTTTTGGAAATAGTTCAGAAAACCTCCCAAACGTCTGAAATTACAAAACCAGACGTCTGAACCCTAACCAGACGTCTGAACCAATAAATCAGACGTCTGGAATTTGTCTCTGCCATTTTATTTTCTGCATTCACTATAAAATTTCTCCAGGGACCATAATCAGACGTTTGAAATTACAAACCAGACGTCCGGTTGGTTCAGCTTGGTAGAAATTAGCCTAGGCCAAAGATGGCCGATTCGATTCGGAAGCGATCGGTCGAGCGACAGAGACTAGGGATTTTTGCCAAGCAACAACCCAGCCTTATAGGCTCTTCGATACACCCCAAATAACATGTCCAAATATCCAAGATAGGATCTTTAAAAATTTGACTTCAAAAACACCAAAATTTGAAAAATTCGCCAAATCAATTCAAATAAAAAACAAATGAGCATGAATAGACATTAGGAATTCACACCTAACAACAATGAAAGCGATAGACATAGATGTGAGTTCAAGAACTCATCTTTAAACTCAAAAGCAACGAACGAGAAGCTCAAACACAAAGGAAAGATCAACCACTCTTCAACTTCAACTCTACAAGCTCCAATCTAAGTTCATAAGAAAATAATTCTTAAGTTAGGGTTTATGAATTTATAAAAATTGGAGAGAGATTGAGATGGGTAAGATGAAAAGGATGCTTACCTATGCTTCTCCTTGATTTCTAGAACTTGAATTTGAATTTCCTAGCAAAAATAGGGTTTAGGAATTTTGAGTCTCCTTTCTTTCCCCCATTTTTACTTTAATTTAAGAGTATTAGTAAATGAGAATGAATGAAGAGGAGAAGGGGTGGAGTTAGGGTAATATGTGAGTTCAAGGGCTGAAACCCAAACCCACAGCCCAATAGAAAAATAGAAAAATTCTACTCAACTCCAAACGTATCAATGTTTATACTCAAAAAGGTTCAAAAATGCCATTTTGAACTCAATGGAAATGGTCTCGAGTCCTAATTCGACAGTTTACAAAAAGTAGCATTTTGGACTTTAATCTGACTAACGATGCTATATTTAAATAAAACATTTAAATATACAATCGTAAAATATGCGGGTTGTTACAGAGTCCCCTCCATAAAGAAATTGCTTCCTTGCAATTCTTAAGAAGAAAACAAAAAGTAACAACCATAAAAGCATATCATCACAAAAGAAAATTTAAAGTAAGAAGTTCATCTCAAAGAGCACGATAGAGTAAATCCGGATGTGTTTGCTCGACGAATTCTCTGATTCCCAAGAGAAATCCTTAGGATTTAAGGACCATTGAACTTTCACAAGCGGAACATCTTAATTTCGAAAGCGTTTAACCTCCGTGGCAATGATACGAATAGGATGTTGCTTACAAGTCAAATTAGGTGAAACTTCATTTTCTTCAACAACACCGGGCTCATGAATAGAATTGGAATACCTAAGGCATTTCCGTAATTGAGAGACGTGGAAAACGTCACGAGCAGCAAAAAATTAAGCCCGTAATAAGAGGCGATAAGCCATGGAACCAATACATTTGGTGATGGGAAATGGACCAACATATCGAGGTGCTAATTTTCCTGATCGACTGAAATGCACAACACCCTTCATAGGTGAAACACGAATAAACACCAAATCTCCCATAGAAAATTCTAAATTCCTTCTTCGGTTATAGGCATATGATTTTTGCCTACATTGAGCTTCTTTCATCCTATGACGAATAAGGTCGATCTTTTCTGTGGAATAACGAATAAAATCTGGACCTAAAACTAGCTTCTCATCGGCCTCAAGCCACTAAGAAGGAGATCGGCATAGCCTTCCATAGAGTGCCTCAAAAGGTGCCATAGCAATACTAGATTGGAAGCTATTATTATAGTAAAACTCAACAAGATAAATATGATCTTCCCAACTTCCGCCAAAATCAAGAACACATGCACGAAGAAGATCTTCAAGAGTTTGATTCACACGCTCGGTTTGTCCATCGAACTGAGGATGATAAGCGGTGCTAAAATTAATCTATGTTCCCAAAGATTTTTGAAGACCCTTCCAAAATCCACTAGTAAACAATGGATCACGATCGCTAACAATAGAAGTAGGAACTCCATGAAATTTAACAATTTCTTTTACATAGAGTTTGGCCAAAAGAGTTACCGTTCGATTAGACTGAAGGGGAATGAAATGGGCAGATTTTGTAAGTCTATCTACTATCACCCACAAACTGTCATGACCCAATGGAGAACGGGGAAGACCGTCAATAAATCCATGGAGACTTAATCCTACTTCCAAACGGGAATGTCTAAAGGTTGCAATAAGCCACTGAGCCTTTGATGCTCGGCCTTTATGAGTTGGCAAGTCATGCAACGCTTAATGAAGTCAGTAATATTAGATTTCATTCCATCCCAATAATAAAGTCGCTTCATATTCGCGTACATTTTACTACTACCGGGATGAATGGTAAATTTAGAACGATGAGAATCTTCTAAAATGTCTTTACGAAGATCACTAATATTTGGCACGATAAGTATACCAAATTTTTGAATGTCGCCGTGAGCATCGAATTCAAAGTCTTTCAAACCATCATTATTTCTATCCCAACAACTTTGGCTAAGATAAGCCAACTCTGGATCATGTTTTCGAGCATCAAGAATTCGGTCAAAAAAAGAAGGATGAGCCTGAAGGCTACATAGAACAAGAGATGAACATGAATCAAATTCATGATCTCAAATTTCACAAGTAGATAGAGTCTCGAGATCATTCCATTCTGATATCATCATAGAAACAACCACTTGTTGTTTACGAGTAAGGGCATCGACAACACGATTTCCCTTTCCAGGAGTATAAAGAATATCAAGATCATAAGATGCAAGGAACTCAAACCAACGCTGTTGACGCAAATTAAGTTCCTTCTGAGAAAATAAATACTTCAAAGATTTATGATTAGTGTGGAGAACAAATTTTTCTCCCAAAAGATAATAACGCCAAATTCTAAGAGCAAAAAACAATGGCCGCGAGCTCTAAATCATGAGTGGCATGTCTAGTCTGAGCAGGCTTTAATTGCCTAGAACGATACGCGATTACACATTCCCTTTGCATAAGAATGACATCCAAACCAACACGACTAACATCGGTATAAAAAATAAAGTCTTGGTTCCCCACGGGAATCAAAAGAATAGGGACATCGGAAAGGAGTTCTTTTAATTTCTGAAAAGCAGCTTCACATTTGTCTGACCAAATGTACTTATCTCCCTTCTTCGTCAAACTAGTAAGAGGTATGAAAATTTTAGAAAAATCTTTTATGAACCGACGGTAATAACCTGCCAATCCAAGAAAGCTACAGATTTCCGTCACACATTTCGGTCTCTTCCAATTTTGAATCGCTTCAATCTTTAAAGGATCCATGGAAATTCCAGACTCAAAAATAATATGTCCAAGAAATTTCACACGAGATTGCCAAAAGTGGCACTTGGAAAAATTTTCTTTCAATTGATTGCTCCTAAGAGTTTCCAACACAATCCGAAGATGTTTTTCATGCTCTTCCTCGGTTTTAGAATAAACAAGAATATCACCTATAAAGATGAGAACAAATCGATTGAGGAAGTCTTTGAAAACTCGATTCATAAGGTCAACGAAATATCGGAGAATTCGTTAAACCAAATGGCATAACAAGCCATTCATAAGGTCCATAAGAAGTACGGAATGATATTATAGGAATATTATCCTCTACAATACGAAGTTGATGAAAACTGGTTGCTAAGTCTAACTGTGAAAAGAATCTAGCACCACAAAATTGATCGAATAAATCATCAATACGAGGTAAAGTATATTTATTCTCGATGGTGAGATCATTAAGCTTGCAGTAGTCAATGCAAAGCCTAAGTTTATCATTGGACTTCCTCACAAAAATAGCTGAAGCTCTCCAAGGAGAGGAACTTGAACGAATAAATTGCTTCGCTTCCAATTCGGATAATTGTTTACGCATCTCCTCATTTTCCTTATTGGATAAACGATAAGAGGACGAGTGATAGGTAAAGCTTCAGGGATTAGATTAATTCTGAACTCAATTGCTCACTTAGGAGGTAATCCTAAAACAGGCTCAAATATGTCAGAAAGTTCATGAACAACGTGAATGAGGGAAATGACATCTTCCTTATCATCATTATCGTCATCATAAGGTTTTAGAGAATATAAGGATGCCACCGAATTAGAATCTAAATCATTAAGCACAATAGAAATCTGCTTAGTAGATTGAGGATGTCGAAGATGAATAGTCCTCTCAGGACATAGGATGTGGGCTTCATAACGGTTAAGCGCGTCCATTCCCAAAATCATTCTTAAGCCAAAGTAACGCATAACATGAAAATTGGCTCGGAAAGAACAATCACATAAAATAATCTCGACATCTTTACAAAGCAAACTGAGTTGTTGTGGATCTGCCAACTGGATTCGCAATTCTCAAAGAAGTCATCAAGCATACAACATTTAAAGACAAAGCATCAACAAGTTCTTTTGATATAAAAGAGTGGGATGCACTCGTATCAAAAAAAACTCGAATAGGATGATCACAGAACATAATAACGCCATCAAAGATATAATGAAAAATACCTTAACCAAGAGAAGTGTTACTAAAAGCTTGCACAACATTTAACTTTCTCTCTTTCTTGCTTGGAATCTTGGGACATGAAGATAGAAGATGACCCGAACTTTTGCAATAACGACAAAAAAGAGGTTTTGGGCATCTATTAGCATAATGGTCCTTAGAACCACAATTGTAGCATTGCCTACGACTATGGGTAGGAGTCTTCGCTACCGAAATTGCTTGCTTCCCTTTCTTGTTGGGATTAGGGCCTTTAAACTTAATAAGCCTCTTCTTGTTGATGTTGAAGTTCTGTGGGGAACCCACAAATTCAACATCGCCTTCTTTATCGGCCTCTTTAAGTCGAAGAGCGATATCAACAAGCTGATCAAAAGAAACTTCTAGTTTCAAAAGTAAAGGCTTTTTGAGGTTCTTATTCAACGCATGGAAAAACCTCTGATTTTTCTTCAACGGGGTATTAATATACTCGACCCCATATTTAGAGAGAGTTTCAAAAGACGTGACGTAATCCGTCACAGAAGATTCACCTTGAACAAAGTCAATAAAGCGCCAAGCTAAAGTTACTTTTTATCTTTCAGCACAAACTTCAACTCGAACTTTTCTCGAAACTGCTCCCAATAAGATCCGCTTCAAAAATCTCCGAAATCAAAAGCTCGTACCAATCTAATGCTCTTTCTTGGAGCATGCTAGAAGCCACTTGGACTCGATGGAGATCAACAAGATTCATGCGAGAAAAGATGCGGTCGCATGATCCAAGCCACACTTGGATTTCTATAACACTTTCAGATCCTTTGAATGGCCTTCCACCCAAATCGGTATAATCTCTACACAAGCGTGCAAACCTAGATCTAGGATGAGTAGGCTCTAGAATAGGTCCAACAGCTTGTGCATTCTTTACAAGATCTAAAAGCTGCTGGGCAGACATAGATACTCCATCCTGAGGAGTAGCACTGGATTGACCAGCGCTAGGACGGCTTGGTCTAACCATTTCTCTTCTTTAAGAAAGAAAGAAAGAAAGAAGAGGAAAAAGTTATTCTCGGAATGAATATCAAACAATCATGATTGATAAAACAAGGCATCATAAAAGATAATAGGATAGAACGGGTCCAATGACTCGAATTAAACCCTAAGGCATGATTCCTAGGAAAGACTTAGGACGATGATCATTGCTACAATATTCTAATATTCTATATTGTTCCGAAGTTTGGCTCTGATACCAAGCTGTCATTCCCCAACTCTATACTCACACTAGCCAAGGACACTACGGAGTAATGTCGTCGACTAGTACGAAGAATTAGGCTGTTGAAGAGCGATCATCTGTGTAATTGCTTTATGCGAGCACCAATATGCCAGATAGTATGTCACGCATTTCATTTCAAGAGGAAATCCAATATACCGATACAAACTCAAAGCTACTACACAGTAGCTATGTGGTCTTCGAAAACAAATACAAAATAAGCATAACACAAAACCAGTCATAGATATTCATATCACAAAGGCAAATACAGATATGAATATACCACATAGAAGTGTACATCAAAGTAGTGGTCATACAAGATCCATTACATCACAAAAGAATAAGTATACATCAAGGAGTCTCTATCTCGAATGTATAAAGGCAAAAACTACTAAGCTAAAGTAGTTAGCCAAAAGTTAGATGACGGACCCAGATAAGAAGTCAAGTAGAAGCACCGGAAATACCTCAATCTGACCTAAGTATTATTTAAGAAGAAAATAATAAACGGATCATTCTAACTATAAATATCATATAAAATGAGATAGGATAAGAGATATGAAAAAAATGTATGATACAATAATGCCATAGTGCGATAATTATACATTAAATAACAACAAAAACCATACAATATCTCAAGAATTTCAAAACACCAAATAGAATGTCATATTCTTTATTTTATTCACAAAACCACAAATATTGATTCAGCTTTTCAATATAAATCACAAAAATTAGTGAAACACAAATTCCAAAAATCAATAATTAGAAATCCAGAAATCACAAAGGGGGAGGCCTATCACAAACAGGTGCATGAAAACTCACCAACGCGTGTATCACAAATGGGTCGCTATCCCATGGTCGCTAACCATCAAATTTGAGTCGGTGCAATGACATAGTACAATAGCGGTAAGCCCGAGAAACATGAAACTCGAATAATTTAGAACATCGACGTAGTATAATAACGGTATGCCCGATGGACCTGAAACTCCAATAATTCGAAACAAGGACATAGTACAATAACGGTACGTCCGATGAACCTAATAAGCCGGAACAATGATGTAGTACAAATACGGTACATCCGATGATCCTGATGAGCCGAAACAACGATGTAGTACAATAACGGTACATCCGATGAACTGAACTCCATAAAAGAACATGGGTCGCTAGTCCATAAAAATGATTCGAAACTCCAAAGAGCCTATAGGTCGCTAGCCTATAAAATAAATGAGACGAAACTCAACAAAACGAGGTACAGCCCCTCGCATGGACAAAGAGACATCGCATACCGCTAGTCTGAACCACAAAATGATCACCATTGATCAATAAAAAGTGTGAATTACACTAAGCTAGTAAATAAATGAGTTTAGCTTCATGTCCCATAAACACTGGCTGAACTTAAGTATTTACGAACAAATTATAGATTTCCGCTCCAAAATTGTCATAAGAGTTCAATCGAACAAGTTCAAGAATTAACCGACAAAGTAAACGCAAGCATTTCATACCACTTGTTTTTCTAAATCGTTTAGTTAGATTTCTCATACGAATGAGGTAAAGTTTTGTATATACAAATAGATTGAAAAACGGTTTTAGAAGCGAGCTTTATATTGAAAGTAAATGTTGAAATCATTTTGATGAAAGAGTTTTAGTATTTACTACTAGTATAGAAACCTTTGTATTTTAAAGTGAAAAACCATAGAAATGATTATAGAAATAATCAATCACCAAAAATTCACATTCGAAAACGTGAATCAAATCCAAAGATCGATACCAAATCCATCAAAATGGATATTCCCAAAAATCCAAAAAAAGAAGTCATCAAAGTTGATAAAGTGATAACAACTAATCGGATCAACAAAAATCGAAAAACATTGGAAATTCACTCAAAAAATAGGCAAATAGGCAAAACCGAATAGTTCCAAATGTCTGGGGGTTAATCTAGATATTTGGTTTCTGGAAATAGTTCAGAAAACCTCCCAGACGTCTGAAATTACAAAACCAGATGTCTGAACCCTAACCAGACGTCTGAACAAATAAATAAGACGTTTGGAATTTGTCTCTGCCATTTTATTTTCTGCATTCACTATATAATTTCTTCAGGGACCATTACCAGACGTTTGAAATTACCAACCAGACGTCTGGTTGGTTCAGATGGGCAGATATTAACCTAGGCTAATGATGGCCAAATCGATTCGGAAGCGATCGGTCGAGCGATGGAGACTAGGGATTTAGGCCAAGCGACAACCCAGCCTTATAGGCTCTTCGATACACCCCAAATAACATGTCTAAATATCCAAGATAGAATCTTTAAGGATTTGACTTCAAAAACACCAAAATTTGGTAAATTCACCAAATCAATTCAAATCAAAAACAAATGAACATGAATAGATGTTAAGAATTCATACCTAACAATAATGAAAGCTATAGACATAGATGTGAGTTCAAGAACTCACCTTTAAACTCAAAAACAACGAATGAGAAGCTCCAACACAAAAGAAAGATCAACCACTCTTCAACTTCAACTCTAAAAGCTCCAATCTAAGCTCATAAGCAAATAATTCCTAAGTTAGGGTTTTGGAATTTCTGAAAATTGGAGAGAGATTGAGATGGAGAAGATGAAGAGGATGCTTACCTAAGCTTCTCCTTGATTTCTAGAACTTGAATTTGAATTTCGTGGCAAAACTAGGGCTTAGGAATTTTGAGTCTCCTTTGTTTCCCCCATTTTTAGTTAACTTGAGTGTATTAGGAAACAAGAATGAATGAAGAGGAGAGGGGGTGAAGTTAGGGTAGTATGTGAGTTCAAGGGCCTAAACCCATAGCCCAATAGAAAAATATCAAAATTCTACTCGACTCCAAACATATCAATGTTTATACTCAAAAAGATCGCAAACGCCATTTTGGACTCAATGGAAATGGTCTCAAGTCCTAATTCGACAGTTTACGAAAAGTAGTATTTCAAACTTTAATCCGACTAACGATGTTATATTTAAATAAAATATTTAAATATACAATCGTAAAATATGCGGATTGTTACAGGTTATATTAGCTACATTTGCATATGGTTATTGTATAATCTATGTTATATACTCATATTACTTTCTATATACGTGTTCTCATTGGTTGTTGAGTGACTAGTGGCGTGGATGGCGTATGCTTCGCATTTGGAGCTCGCTTTCGCATTATATTGAATGTATATGCTTGGTAATGCTAATAAAAGGTACACATCTAGGATTACATATCGTATTTTTTATTTTTCTTTACGAGATACCTCATCCATGAAGATGAGATGTATATTTGTGATTATAGGTATTATTGTAAATTTTTCCGATCAAATTGCACAAAGGAGATGTTGGTGAATTTTTTCAAAAATTTAAGGAATTAGAAATTTTTTGAGAATTTTGGAAAAAAATTTATAATTAAAATTTGATTTTGAGTTATAACTTGGGATAAATGAATGGATGGAAATTAGCGGGTATGGCTGGGTGAATTTAAAAGGCTTAGAAATTTTATAGTCTATTTTAGCTAATGGGTTTCGAAAAGTTAATGGGTTTGTGGCATCCTTCTTACTTCCTAATTTTAGGGATGAAATTCTTTTAATAGAGAAAGACTGTAATAACCTCGAATTTTAGTCATTTGAGTTTGAATATTTAATTACTTTTAAATATTGAAAAGCTAATTTTATATAACAACCTTGGTTTTGTGATTACCTATGAAAATAAATTATAACGATGGTTATAATTTAAAATGGAGGAATAAAATAAATTTGGAGTTGTAAAATTTTGTTAAAAATTGTTTGTTTTGTAATTAACAATGTGTACTTGGGGAAATAAAATGGTAATAAGATGGTTTGGTCGAAAATTAAATATGATAATGGAATTAAGTTAATTTGGTGGTGAATTAATTAAATAAAAGATAAAAGCAATTAATTCAACATTTATTTGTTGTAAATAAATATAAAATAGAGAGAATAAAGTTTTGAAAACTTTAATTAGTTATATTGGGTTAATATTGAATATTGAATGGTTTTATTTCGGTAGAATGTAATAATTATGGAAATAGTGGTCATATAGTGATTTTTGTTAATTTTAATGATGTTTAAAATTAAATATGGTAAATATTGCAAATAAAAATATGGAATTTTATTTAAAAACAACATCTAGGTGTAAAAATAATTTTAATATAGTTTTTTTATTATGATGAATTAGACAAGGAAATGATTTTTGTGTAATTTTTGTTGATTAAAATGTTGTTTTATGTAAATAATAGTGTAAATTTAAGTATTTAATCAGAAATGAAATTTTAATGATTGAAATTTATTTTTAGTGGCTAAAGTAATTTTAAAATATGTTAGTTGCATTTTTCTAAAGATAGAAACATGTTTTGTATAAATTATTTGGTGAATTAAGTGATGAAAATGGTGTAAACATGTTAATATCATAACATAACTAAAATTTGTCTAAGTATTATAACATTATTGCTTATTGGGTAAGTAAATTAACACCAAGCCCAAACCCATTTTCTAGAATGGTCAGGAGAGGAAACTTGTGCATGTACGTATAATCCATCTTCTCCTTCGTTTCATTCCTTTCTTTCTCTAAGATAAACCAAAACTCAAAAATGGCTTCTTCTTCAATGCTCTAGATCAAATTTTTAAGCCTCCAAACTAAATTAAATTATAAGAAAATTAAGGAATTAAAATCTCCTACAGGTAATCTCTCTAAAACCATAAACTATTTCCTCCATCTTTTGATTTGAGAAAGGGTGTTTACTGTAATTTATTTTTCTGGTTTGCATATATGTTATCTTCTTCTCTATAGGTTTCTAAAGCTTATTCAAGGCAACAGCTTCAATCTTTGCTTCCAAAATCCCTTATTTGCTTCGAATAAATCCTATGGTGAGTATTAACTCACACTTCTAACTTAAATAAGCTTGCATGCCAGTCATACATTGTCCTCTTTGTTGTTTGGTAGAAATTTTTTTCTTCAGAGATTGAACTTGAAACTAATTTGATCATGTATCTCACGTTTCTTATCCAAATTCAATGATTTTTGATGTTCTAGAAAGCTTAGGCTTTTAAGTAAAAGTTTGATGTTTTGAGTTTCATGAATTTTTGAATTTAAATTGGTCAAAACTGTACTTCTTTAGTGCTATCCCGAGAGCAAAACGATAGCGACAATGAATCCAGACCTAATAATTGTTTTGGGTATATATTTTGACTTGAACTTCCAAATTAGGTGTTTATTTTTTCTGACTTCTAGCTATGGAAATTCTCTTAAAGCTCCTTGTTTTATGATTTATCAAATTCTATGAACTACAGGGTCAAATAGGCTCTTTAAGCCGCAACCCTGTTGTTAGTTTTGTAATTTTAAACCTGAGAATTGAAATTGCCGTAACTTTTTATTTGAATGTTCGAATTAGGTGATTCTTTTTTTGACTTCTAGCTATGGAAATCATATTCAACTTTTATGTTTCATGTTTTCTCAAATTCTGAGTTTAAAAGGGGTGAAACGGCAAATCCAGCTGCGGGCATGAGTTCATTTGCAAGCATTTTCAGTTGAATTGTTTTTGGATTCGGTGATTTCGAGCATTTTTTTGAGATGGTTCTAAAAGGCCAACTCCTACTAATAGAAAGCCGACATTAACGTCGATTCGCACTATGAATTAACAGTTTCATTTGGGTTTTATTGTATGTTTATTTTATTGAATTGTCATCGATTTTTGTTGTTTCTGTGCACGTGTTTTCTAAACCATTTTCGGAATGATTTTTAAAATGGAAAAGATTTCAAAATAAATGTTTAAAAAAAATTATAACTATTTTTAAAGCTATATATATATATGTACATATGTATTCTCTATAATAAAGAGAATTTTAGAGCAACAATTTCCAAATAATTTCCACAATCATTTAAAAACCCGTTTTCTCGAAGTAAGTATTTTCTATATAAAAGCACATGAAATGGGAAATGTAGGTTTGTTATACTGGTTAATTCCGGACTTGTTCCTTTAATGCTACACACATTTGGAAGTTGGCAGCACATTCCGTTGTTGTTGCCAATATTGGGCCGGGGGGGCAAGGCCGGGAGAGCCACTAGCGCTAGGTCGGTGGGGCCACATATATACATCAGGCCAGGGGTCCAACGTTGATAACTGCACTATTATAGTACTTGGCAAGGCCAGGGGGTCATATATTATATGCACATGCAGTTGTTGTTGTTATGGATCCATACCGTTGTTGTTGCTATTACTATATTTCATATTTATTGATTTTTAGATTTTTATTGTTTTCCGTATGTTCATCATAATGTTGTTCTTGGAGTTATAGATATATATATAACCTATGTGCTATTCGAAGATTTTCATATGGTGAATACATTATGTGGTTATTGAGACCTTACGTGTCTTATTTGGTGCTATGATGCGTTTTCTATCTTGTTGTTTTGTTATTGATTGAGATTTTATATATGGCCTAGCCATGGAGTCGAGCTTCCCATTGTTGATGGAAGCCTTTTATTATGTCGATGTTGAAGTCGATGATATGAGGCATTTATACGTGATTTAATCGATTTTGTTATTGCCCTTTTCATGAGACTTTCATATATTGTTATCATCCCATGAATTATGAGATGACATATATTGTTGTTGCTTCTTCTCTATTGAGAAGAATAATTATTTATTATCCTTATACTTCACCTATCATTCTCTAATCGATTTATTTAAGCTAGATCGACCCGTGTATTCTATATGCTCGGGTCAGACCGAGTTGTTTCAGGTTAGCTACCTGTTGTAGGTTCCCGTTTCGCTGCTTCTGCTATGGTCCACTTTGCTATCTTTTAGATGCTAGTCCACCTTTTGTGTTATAGTTTAGCTATCTTTTTGTGTACTCTGATCTATGTATATTCTTTTCGGACATGATGTGTGTGTATATATATATTTGTTGTCCGTGTTACCACTCCCTTATGTATCACTATGTAGTGTACTGAAGATGTATTTGTAATACATATATGTGCGTCTGCTGCTGTTCTGTGATATTTTGTATATTTGGTGTTGTATTTTGTTCTGAATAGATCCATTAGCCATCGTAGTTTTGTGTTAAACATTTTTTGAGTAAGTTGATCCACAAGAAAAAGGTAAAGAGAAAAAAATTGATGCACCCAATCGACGTATCCAGTACTTGTTTAAGACAAAGCTTACGGATGGTCGCTCCCAACCAGCACTATTCTCTGCACTAGAAGATAGTATTACTCCGTAATACCCTTTGTTAGTGTGGGTCTTGGGGTCGGACATTACTGCTTGGTATCAAGATAGAGTTCAGAACAAAATATGATAAAATAGAATAGAAACACATATTACGGTACATCATAGTCTAATACTAGTGTTACGAATCCCTGAATCATCATGCCTTTGTTTTTTTCGTGTCCTTTAGGGTAGAAAAAAGTTTGGGAATACATCTAGGAATGCATTTTAATTCCGTAGTATTCCATATTTGAATTAATGATATCTACCATGTGAATAATCTTTATCTTATCTTAAATTTCAGCTAATGGCTGGAAGAAGCAGAGGACGACGCTCGGTTGTTGGGCAATCCAACGGCTCGCATCCAGACGGTGTTTATATGTCTACTAATCAGTTGATGGAGTTATTTAGGAGCACTCAGCCTCTAGTTCCTACTCCTTCATCTCCTTCATGCAAGTCTGCTTTTGCGCGCATGTGTAGTGAATTTTCTCATCTTGGAAGAAAGCCTTTCAAAGGCTCAAAGTCTGTTCTTGAGGTCAGGCATGGCTTCGTACATACGAGCGCATTTTTACTCGCATGGAGCTTTATGACCACCACCGAGTTCTTATAGCATCTAGTATGTTGCTAGAGCGTGCTCTTGATTGATATGAGCTTCTTATTGCTGAGATTGATGAGTCCACTCTTACTTGGCTACAATTTAGGGAGCGATTCGAACTTAAGTTCGTTCCTGAATCCGAGAATGCTCTCATAGCCCGTCATTTCCTTGAGTTAAAGCATAGGAAGTCTTCTATTTCAGAGTATGTTTCTTCTTTCGAGGCCTTGTCCAAATATTGTATCGAATATACTAGAACTTCTTATAAGAAGAACCTTAAGTTTGTTTCTAGCCTCAAGAAATATTTGAAGAAATCTTTGATGCTCCAACTTTAGCTTTCTTTTGAGGAGTTGGTTAACTCGACGCTTCATCTCGAAGCCATCGAGAAGGAGTGCAAGAGTGGTGATAAGGTTAAGGTTCGCAAGAACCCTAATAAGAAGAAGTTCCCATTTCATAAGCAGAAAATTTTCCCTTCCAAGAAGAAGAAGCCCATTGGATCTGGTCCTAGTTCTCAGCCTAGTGGAAAACCTCCTACTCAGAAGGGGTGTTAAAAATTATGGCTCTTATGATCATATGGTTAGAGATTATCCCAAGTCTTGCATTTGCCGTAATTCCAAGAAAGAGGGAAATTGGTCTACTTCATGCCCTAGTAAGCCAAAGTCTTTTAATTCTGGAAGCTTAATGTAGTTGATGCTTCTGGTGGTTCTTCTCAGCCCATAGGTACCCTTTCTTCTGTTCTTGAAGGTTCCATTTCATTTCATGATCGTTCTATATGAGTCCGGCTTGATACGGATGCGTCACACTCATTTGTATCGAAGGAGCTTGTTGATGATATACACTTGGATGTTTCTTGCCTCATTACTTATTTGACGATTGCGAATCTTATTGGGGGATCCACAACACTTAGGATGCTTTGCAGTGATGTTGAGATTGTTCTTTATGGTTTTTCTTTCCATGTGAATCTGCACGTTATTCACTATCTTGGATTTGATATGATTTTGCGAATGGATTGGGTTGCATATTATGAAGCCTGAATCCTATGTTCAGAAAGGATCCTATATCTTAAGCGTCCTGATTCGATTGATCAGTTGTCTCTTGTTCTTCGGAATGTTGATAGTGATTTCGAAACATCTTTGTTTACACTTGAGTCTCAAGATGAGGATGATATATCTCAAATTCCAGTTGTTTGTGACTTTGCTGATGTGTTTGATCCTGTTTTGGGTTTGCTAACTAAGCAGGCAATTGAGTTCCATATTGACCTCATTCCTGGTGCTCAGCCAATTAGTCGTCCTCCCACGAGGGTGTTCACTAAGGAGAATGAGGAACTCAAAAAACATGTGTTGGAGCTTGAAGCCAAGCAATTCATTCAATCTAGTTCATATCCGTGGGGTGCCGCGATCGTCTTTGTTAAAAAATCTGATGGTTCTCTTAGGCTTTGCATTGATTACCGCAAGCTTAACGAGTTAACCATTAAGAACAAGTATCCATTGCCTAAGATCAATAACATGTTCGATCAGTTATGTGGTGCTAAGGTCTTCTCTCAGCTCAACCTTGCCACCGGTTTTCATCAACTTCGAGTTGTAGAGGACAACATTTCTCTTACCACATTCCACGCTTGTTATGGTTCTTATGAGCGACTCGTTATGCCGTTCGTTTGACGAACGCTCCAGCTTATTTCATCGATCTTATGAATCGAGTATTCCGGGAATATCTCGATAAGTTCGTCCTTGTATTCATTGATGGCATACTTATGTATTCTAAATCTAAAGCCGATAATTCTCATCGTTTGAGGATTGTTTTGAGCACTCTTTGTAAGCATCAGCTTAAAGCCAAATTCTCCAAGTGCCACTTTTAGGAGAATAAGGTGAAGTTCCATGGCCATTTTATATCTTCTAATGGTATTTTGTCGATCCATCGAAGATAGAAGCCATTCAAAATTGGAAAAGGCCAGAGAATGTTTCTGAGATTCGCAGCTTCCTTGGATTGGCGGGTTATTACTGTCGGTTCATTAAGGACTTTTCCCACATTTTTCTTCCACTCATTAGCCTTACTAGAAAAGGCGTTCGATTCGTATGGTCTGACAAGTGTGAAGCTTCTTTTCAGAAATTAAAAGAGCTTCTCACTAATGCTCCTATTGTTGTGGTTCCTGAGGGGAATCAAGATCTTGTTGTATATACCGATGCTAGTAGTGTGGCCTCGGTGCCATGCTTATGCAGAGAGATCAATCAGTTGCCTATGCTTGTAGGCAATTACGTCCGAATGAGGTTCGCTACACCACCCACGACCTAGAGTTACCCTTGCCATAATCTTTTCCTTAAAGATTTGGCATCATTATTTATTTAGCGAGTGCTTCATTGTCTATGCCGATCATAAATCTTTGAAATATCTGTTCGTACAGAAAGAGCTTAATATGCAGCAACAGTGTTGGCTTGAGTTCCTAGCCTCTTATGATTTTGATATCCAGTACACCCTTGGAAAGGGGAATCGAGTTGCAAATGCGTTAAGTCGCAAGCACTCAGCTGTTGTGTCAATGATGCTAGCTGAGTGGGATGTGTTGGAGACTCTATCTCTTTGTGATATTCATGATCGTGAAGCTCGTCCTAGCATATTGGACCGTATTATCGAGGCTCAATGACAAGATTCAGATCTGGTGCACCTTATTCAGCTTTGTAAGTCTGAATCTTGTGACGATGAGTTGAGGGATTCCAGCATTGATATTCAAGGTTGCCTTCATAAAAAGAATCGTTTGATTGTGCCTAGTGTTTCTGATCTTAGGCGGGACATACTTGATGATTGTCACCGTTCTAAGCATATTGTTCATCCTGGCAGTAACAAGATGTATGCCGATATGAGACGCTTGTATTATTGGCAAGGCATGAACCATGATGTTCCAAGTTATGTAAGTAATTGCATGACTTGTCAACTCATAAAAGTCAAACATCAGCATCAGAGTGGTCTTCTTCAGCCTCTTGAGGTCCAGTTGTAGAAATGGGATCAAATCTCTATAGACTTTATTGATGGCCTACCTCATTCGAGATCGGGCCATAATAATGATTGGGTTATTGTGGATCTCTTAACCAAATCTGCTCATTTTATTCCTATTAAATCTAATAGGACAACTTCTCATTTATCTAAGATAAATATTAAGGAAATTGTGAGACTTCATGGTATCCCTAGTTCGACTGTTTGTGATAGAGATTCACTTTTCACCAGTAATTTTTGGCAGAGTCTTCAGAAAGCATTAGGTACAAAGCTTAACTTCAGCACAGCTTATCATCCGCAGTTTGATGGACAGACTGAATGGGTGAATCGTATTCTTGAGGATCTATTTTGTGCACGTATTCTTGATTTTGGTGGTAGTTGGGAAGACCACCTACCACTTGTCGAGTTCTCATATAAAAACGGCTTTCAGTCTAATATCAGCATGGCTGCTTTCAAAACCTTATACAGAAAGCCATGTCGATCACCATCTTGTTGTTTAAAGTCTTGGGAAAAGTTGATTTTAGGCCTCGATTCTATTCGTGATGGTTCAGAGAAGATTAATCTTATTCATCAGAGAATGAAAGTGGCACAAAGCCGTTAGAAATCCTACGCAGACAACCGTAGGAAGCCACTTGAATTCTCTATTAGTGACCTTGTTTATATTCGTGGATCTCCTTTGAAGGGGGTAATGCATTTCAGTAGGACCGAGAAATTGGCTCCTCGCTAAATAGTTCCAATTCCTATTACTGAGCGTATTGGCCCAGTTGCTTATATAGCATCACTTCCAGCCCAAATTTCTGGTACTCACGACATGTTTCACGTCTCTCAACTTCGGAAGTGCCTTCGTGATTCAAATTCTATTACTGATCCTCCTAATCTGCAAGAGCTTGAGATCTCACTTGATTTATCTATTGTGCAACATCCTATCCATATGCTTGCTTCGGAGGTCAAACGCCTTTGAAATAAGATGTACCGCTCGTGAAGATTCAATGGTCCGCTAATCTCAAAGACTGTACATGGGAAACCAGAGAATTTATCGAGCGATCCCCCTGACTTTCTATCTTCTCGTGTTGAGGGTGAGAATTTTTAACTCAAGCCTATCTATTTTACTATGCTAGATGAAATAAATTGTGTTGAATACAGCTCTTCTTTAAGAAATTGCGGGAACGCAATTTTATAAGGGGGAGTCTGTAACAACCTTGGTTTTGTGCTTACCTATGAAAATAAATTATAACGATGGTTGTAATTTAAAATGAAGGAATAAAATAAATTTGGGGATGTAAAATTTTGTTAAAAATTGTTTGTTTTATAACAAAAAATGTGTACTTGGTGAAATAAAATAGTAATAAGATGGTTTTGTTGGAAATTAAATGTGGACAATGGAATTAAGTTAATTTGGTGGTGAATTCATTAAATAAAAGATAAAAGCAATTAATTCAACGTTTATTTGTTGTAAATAAATATAAAATTGAGAGAATAAAATATTGAAAAATTTAATATGTTATTTTGGGGTAATATTGAACATTGAATGGTTTTATTTTGGTAGAATGTAATAATTGTGGAAACAGTGGTCAAATAGTGATTTTTGATAATTTTAATGATGTATAAAATTAAATATGGCAAATACTATAAATAAAATTATGGAATTTTATTTAAAAACAACATTTGGGTGTAAGAATAATTTTAATATTGTTTTTTATGGTGAATTGGACAAGAAAATGATTTTTGTTTAATTTTTGTTGATTAAAATGTTGTTTTATTTAAACAATAGTGTAAATTTAAGTATTTAATCAAAAATGAAATTTTAATGATGGAAATTTATTTTTAGTGGCTAAAGTAATTTTAAAATATGTTAGTTGCATTTTTATAAAGATGGAAACATGTTTTGTATAAATTATTTGGTGAATTAAATGATGAAATTGGTGTAAACATGTTAATAGTATAACATAACTAAAATTTGTCTAAGTATTATAACATTATTTCTTATTGGGTAAGTAAATTAAAACCAAGCCCAAACCCATTTTCTAGAATGGTCGGGAGAGGAAACTTGTGCCTGTACGTACAATCCATCTTCTCCTTCTTTCATTCCTTTCTTTCACTAAGATAAATCAAAACTCAAAAATGGCTTCTTCTTCAAAGCTCTAAATCAAATTTCTAAGCCTCCAAACTAAATTAAATTATAAGAAAATTAAGGAAATAAAATCTCCTATAAGTAATCTCTCTAAAACCCTAAATTATTTCATCCATATTTTGATTTGAGAAAGGGTGTTTATTGTAATTTATTTTTCTTGTTTGCATGTTTGTTATCTTCTTCTCTATAGGTTTCTAAAGTTTATTCAAGGCTAAAGCTTCAATCTTTGCTTGCAAAATCCGCTAATTTGCTGCAAATAAATCCTAAGTTGAGTATTTACTCACACTTATAGCTTAAATAAGCTTTCATGCCAATTGTATGTTATTCTCTTTGTTGTTTGCTGGAATATTTTTTTAGAGATTGAACCTGCAACTAATTTTATCATATCTCTCACGTTTCTTATCCAAATTCGATGATTTTTTATGTTTTAGAAAGCTTAGGATTTTAAATAAAAGTTTCATGTTTTGATTTTTATGAATTTTTGAACTTAAATTGGTCAAAATTGTACTTCTTAGTTGCTGTCCCGAGAGCAAAACAACAGCGATAATGAATCCATACCTAATAATTGTTTTGGGTATGTATTTTGACTCGTAAGTCTGAATTAGGTGATTTTTTTTTGAATTCTATCTATGTAATTCTCTTAAACTTTCATGTTTTATGATTTATCAAATTCTATGACCTACAGGGTCAAAATGGCCCTTTAAGCCACAACCCTGTTGTTATGCTAATTGTTCACTGTTTTGTAATTTAGACCTGAGAATTGAAATTGCCATAACTTTTGAGCACAATTTCCAAATTAGGTGACTCTTTTCTTGACTTCTAGCTATGGCAATGATCTTCAACTTTTATGTTTTATGATTTATCAAATTCTATGACCTACAAGGTCAAATTGGCTCTTTAAGACACAACCCAGCTGTTATTTTAATTATTAATAGTTTTGTAATTTTAAACCAGAGAATTGAAATTACCGTAACTTTTGACTCGAATGTCCGAATTAGATGATACTTTTTCTCAATTTAAGCTATGGAAATCATCTTCAACTTTTATGTTTCATGTTTTCTCAAATTATGCGTTTGAAAGGGAAGAATTAGCAAAACAAGATGCAGGCCTGAGTTCTTTTGCAAAGTTTGGGCATTTTTCGTTGAATTGTTTTTGGATTCGATGATTTCGAGCATTTTTCTGAGATGGTTGTATAAGGATAACTCCTACTAATAGAAAATCTGACATTAACTTCAATTCGCACTATGAATTGATAGTTTCATTGGGTTTTGTCATATGTTAATTTTATTGAATTTTCATCCATTTTTGCTATTTCTGTGCACGTGTTTTCTAAACCGTTTTCGGAATGATTTTTAAAATGGAAAAGCTTTCAAAATAATTGTTTTACAAAAATTTATAATTATATTTAAAGCTATTTATACATACATGTATTCTCTATAATAAAGAGAATTTTAGAGCAACAATTTCAAATTCGTTTAAAACCTGTTTTCTCAAAGTAAGTATTTTCTATATAAAAACACATATTTTTGCACTATTCGAGAGAACAAGAAAGTGACTTAAACGATATAATAAATCACGTGGTATGGGACACGTAGATTTGCTATACTGGTTAATTCCGAACTTGTTCCTTTGAAGCTACACACATTTGGAATTTGGGAACACATTCCGTTGTTGTTGCCAGTACTAGGCCCGGGGGGGGGGGGCACCAGTGCTAGGTCGGTGGGGCCACATATATACATCAGGTCGGGGGAGCCAATGTTGATAAGCGCACTATTATAGTACTTGGCAAGGCCGGGGGGCCACTTATTATATGCACATGCAGTTGTTGTTGTTATGGATCCATACCGTTGTTGTTGCTATTTCTAGATTTCATTCTTATTGATTTTTAGATTTTGTTGTTTTCCATATGTTCACCATAATGTTGTTCTTGGAGTTATATATATATAGCCTATGTGCTATTCGGAGATTTTCATATGGTGATTACATTATGTGGTTGTTGGAACCTTACAAGTCCTATTTGGTGCTATGATGCGGTTTTCATCTTGTTGTTTTGTTATTGATTGAGATTTTATATGTGGCTTTGCCATGGAACCTAGCTTCCTGTTGTTGATGGAAGCCTTTTATCATGTCGATGTTGAAGCCAATGATATGAGGCATTTATACATGATTTAATCGATGTTGTTATTGTTGTCGCCCTTTTCATGAGACTTTCATATGTTGTTATCATCCCATGAATTATGAGATGACATATGTCGTTGCTGCTTCTTCTCTATTGAGAAGAATTATTATTTATTATCCTTATAATTCACCTATCATTCTCTAATCAGTTTATTTAAGCTAGACTGACCCATGTATTTTATATGCTCGGGTTTGTTATTTCAGGTTAGCTAACTGCTCTAGGTTCCCGTTTAGCTGCTTCTGCTATGGTCCACTTTGTTATCTTTTGGATGCTAGTCTACCTTTTGTGTTATCGTTTGCCTATCTTTTTGTGTACTCTTATCTATGTATATTCTTTTGGCACATGATGTGTGTGTGTGTGTATGTGGTCCATGTTACCACTCACTTATGTTTCACTATGTAGGGCACTGAAGATGTATCTGTAATACATATATGTGCGTCTGCTGTTCTGTGATATGTTGTATATTTGTTCTTGTTGTATTTTGTCTTGAATAGATCCATTAGCCACCGTAGTTTTGTATTAAACAATTATTGAGTAAGTCGATCCACAAGAAAAATGTAAGGAGAAAAAAATTAGTGCGCCCAATCGACGTATCCAATACTTGTTTAAGACAAAGCTTACAGATGGTCGCTCCCAACCAGCCCTATTCTCTGCATTAGCAGATAGTATTACTCCGTAACACCCTTTGTTAGTGTAGATCTCGGGGTGGGGCGTTACATTTTATAACTTAAATAACTTGAATTTCAAATATAATGGTTTTTATTTGGATATTGGAGATTGTTTAAATAATTAAACCTTGAATTCTATGAAAATGAAAATGATTTTGGAAGTTGATTTAAATTCTATTTAGATAAGAATAAAGATAGTAAACTTTTGAATTTGAATTTAAAAGTAATATAAAATTGTTTTATAATAATCATTTTAATTAACATGTGAAAATAACTTTCCCGGGCACTGTCTTAGATTTCGATGAAACCGGTTTCATTGGATCTGTAATGATGAACTGTTGTATTCTATCAAATTTCTTAACAAATTGACGTATCGTGTGCTCAAGCGAGCTTGAAAACATGTAGAATTAATTAGAGAAATAATTTAATATAAATTTATTTTAAAAGATAACTTCTGCATATGATCAAATTAGGTCTCGAAACAGTTCTAGTGAGTTCGGAATAGGGGTATTACATATATAGCTCTAGTGAGTATGCCTCAATAGGAGTTCGAGATTTTTCGGGCATATAGCATCAGATTTTAATTAATAAAATAATATGTACCCATCTTCTTAGCCCATACTCTATCCCATACCCGAGTCATGTCTTCAACTGTTCGAACCATACCTTCGTTCATCATAAAATCACAACTTTAACAAGAGAATAAGTTCGCTCTTTTTTTAAAACCAAACCCATCTCCATCCAACAATCCTCGTTGATCGCGACCACTTTAAGCATTATCATTGCTCGAGCCCTAAATGAAAAGTGTTTACCTCATTGAAGTGAAGCTGATGTACGGTTGGATCGTCTCAAAGTGGTTGTGAATAGCCAGAGTTGCCATTTGAACATGGGAAGAAGAGTTTCTGTTTGAGGCCTATTCCGACATCATCGTCGAGAATTGGTCGATGAGGCCTGAAGAGTAAATTTTTAGTATGGTGGAGGCAAGGCACTGACGAAGTTTGGTGGTGTTTGGTTGTGACGACCCGCCCTTCTACGCCCAGAAAGACGTATCGTCTTGAAGAAAGCAAGGGATGAGAAAATAGAAAGATAAAGAAGAAAGAACAACAACATCAGAATCTCACAGCGGAATGGAACAAAATATAATAGATCACATAACTATTACATAATTTTACATATATCAGAGTTATACAGATCAAACAACCCATACTAGACAGTTATAAACACCTGTCTAGTTATACAAGTCAATATACAATACGGATAAACAACTCAGAGATATCAACACAGCGGAACACTATATATATCTATCTACAATGCTGAAGCCTCCTGCTCCTTTGCTCCTCCAGAATTCGTCAAAGCCAACCTGAATCACTTGGCTACCCGTAAAAATTTGGGTACCCGAGAGTTTATGAAAAACAAAAATAAACTTCGGGTCAGACATGGGTCTGGTATGAGTAACAGGTTTAAGTTTCTTAACTTTGAAAATCATTTGAAAACAAAAGGTATCACGTAAGACTTCCCACAAATAAACATGGGTAAGTTTTTACCTTACGCTAACCAAAACATTTGATAGGAAATTCTGTGATATTATAATAGGTCTAGGGTTTTCAAGTAAATAGAAAATAGCCAAATTGTTACATTCATTAAATTCCAGCTTCTAGCCACCGAAGTGGGCAATAGAATCAAAACCATTGGCACTTATTGGATTTTGGATTCCATACAATGGCAGGGCTACTGGAGTACCGCCCGTCACAGTACGTGGCCTAGATCAACGTACCGAGGATTACTCCCTTCATCCCCTGCAACACAAGGCCGGAACCATTCCTTACTGAACAGTCCCGAACAAGACAACCCCGACAGTTGGAGCTCACAACTGTCCACACAGCCGAATAAAAAGGGACATCTAGACAGGGGGAAATCTTGTCCTGCTTGGGCATGACCCACCTAACCTTGCTGCACCTCCCTTGTTTTAGCCATTCGCGATTGATGAGGCTTGAGGCTACGATTACCTTTAGAGAACATATTTCTTAGAATGCTCATCGTCCGCCTGACGATGTGTTGAAAGCATTCAATCCATACAAGTTCGTTCCGGGTTCGAACAAAACCGAAGGCATTATCTTGTTACACTCATTTTGGAATCACCCTCAGAGTCAACGACGATAACCCTTGCATTCTGAATCTTCATCTTCACTTCGGATTCACGACCTAACGTTAATTTGGAATCGATGTGGTTTTCGGACTTCCAAATGTGGAAAACCCGATCCCGGTCTCATCGAAATCCAAAACATGTCTTTTAAGGCCAAGTTGTCTATTTAGTCTTAACAGTTTAATTCAAAATAATTCAATACACACAGATAGATAGTCAACATCAACATAAACAGATAATCATTATTATCGCTACAAACAGATAATGCATATCATCATAATAGATAATTCATACTTAAATCAGGCATCCATATCATATAGCATAAATATCACATAACATCAATTCTCATATCTGAGATATTAAATCATTCCAGGTAAACAATTTCATCCATTCATACATAAGCAATCATATAAGCTATAATTAATTTAAAATGAATTAAATTAATTATATCATCTCTAATTAATTTAAAGTAAATTAAATTAATTACTTCATCATTTAAGACTTGCTTACACAATCATTAATCAATCTCCAATCAATTAATAAATCATTCACTAATTACTCATTTCAATTAATCATACTCGATTAATTAACATTTAATTATATTCAAGTAATCATTCTTAAATTATTTTCTCAAATTAATTATCTTATCTAAATATAGAAATTAACCTCAAATTACAAACATTACATTACTTCTGAATTACATTAATTAATTACTCTTTAATTTCTTATTATTGATTAATTAATCTAAATTTATCATCCCATCATCAATGATTTCTAATTACAATTTAATTAAT
Organism: Allium cepa; assembly: GCA_030765085.1. NCBI lineage: Eukaryota > Viridiplantae > Streptophyta > Magnoliopsida > Asparagales > Amaryllidaceae > Allium > Allium cepa. The sequence continues at coordinate 875,595,586 of CM060932.1, read as the reverse complement.
TCCCTGTTTTAAATTAATTACTTTAAGTAATTAGTCTTCAATTAAACCATATTTATTAATCACCTCTGATTAATACCATTCAGTAATTAACTATCTTTAATTACTCATCAAATAAATTAATTACTCCTTAATTAATTTCTCTAATTAATCCCCTGATTAATTATACAAAGTAATTATATTTCGATTACTTTCATTATTAAATCACCCTTAGTTGATTACATCCAGTAATTATCATCAATTACTTCCCTAAGTAATTATACTTATCTCATCATCAAAATGGTTGTCTAAATTAATTAAACTTAATTAATTAACTTAAACAATTCATAGAATTAATTACAACGAGTAATTAATTTCTCAATTACTTTCGTTAAGTAATTATACTTAACAATTCACAATTGCTTATCTTAAATTAATAATTTAATTAATTATTAAAAATAATCCCATTAATTTATTATTTCATAATTTTTAGTTAATGACCTTCATTAACTAATTATAATCCTTTAATTTCTTTTCTAAAGTAATTAACTTACATTTTAAGTTAGTCTTAATAACTCATTAATTAATTCTTTATTAACTTATTAATTTATTACTAATCATTAATTTAATATTAAACCAATGATTTCCTAATTACCAATTAATTTACCTATAACATATATCTTATTAAAATAAATTTAACTCTTCATTTCTGAGTTAATTTATTCTAGTCATTAATTATCCACTTAGTTAATTTAATAATTACAAGCCTTAAGTCTTTAGAAACCCTTATTCTATTTAACGATCAATTTATCATTAATAAGCTATTTAATCAATTTAATGTAAATTTACATTCAAATTTGTTTAAAACAAATTTTAAACTTAAAAAACTTATTTATTTAAAGGCTGAGATTCAAACTACGTTTTGAATCCAAACTTATCTTGTTTTTAAACTTTGTTTAAAATACGTATATTTTCATTTAAAAGCCCGTTTTAAATTTTTTTTTATAAAAACTTACATGTTTAAAACCCGTAGCTAAAAATACCCGAGACAAACAAATATTTTTTTTACGAGCAAAACCCCACATTTCTTCGAGTCCGACACTCGAATCACTCGAGTGAAACTCACACAACAAATCCCCCTTTTTAAAGTGTTTCAAATAATTTAAAAATTTTAAACTTTATTTTATTTTAAACTGAGATTCAAATTTCTTTCGAATTCAAACTTTTCTTTTATTTGAATAACCATGTTAAACCCTTATCTCATTTAAAACCCAGTTTAAACAATTTTAAACTTTACAGGTTTTATAAAAAAAACCCTGTTCAACTTATCCAGGTTTCCCCCTCCCCAACTCTACTCCGAGTCAAGCTCGATGTCGCTTCGAGTCGCGTGAAGTATTTTCCCGAGTCAAAATACATAAAAACTCGAGTACCCCCTACCTCACAAAACAATCCAGGTATGACATAGTGCACCGTGCATATGCACGGTGCCGATGGTCGACGCAGACCATCGTTGACGATCTCTCCACACCATCTATCACCCCCAACACCCCCACGCAACCATCAACAAGTCCAATCCAACCTGAAATCAAAAAGGAGGGTTCGAGCTCCCATCAGAAAACACAGACAACCCAAATCCAAACCTGGAAGATCGCCGTCAACTCCACCTCGTTCACCAGAGACGCTACAATTTCGGCCATCACCATGTCTATGCCTCCTCCACCTCCCCTCAAGAGCACGCAACACTCGATCCACTATAGAGGTTTTGGTGATCAATTCATTACGCACAGCAAAAAATTACGGTTCTATAAGAAAATCCCCTTCCGTGAATTCCCTGGTGAATTTTATCAACATCCACCATTTTTACACAAAACTCCATTCATACTTCTTCCTCCAGAAAGAAACCCGAATCCCAAATTCACATAGATCACCCCAAAATCACAGATTCACTTATCATATACAACCCCGAACTAAACCTTAAATACTTAACTAAAAATAGTCATTCTGGTTTTAAAAATCAAATTTTTGTCTTAGAATTTGATTCATATGCCTGAAACTATGATTTAAAAGAATTGGGTTTTAGCTTATTTTAACTTTCCACAGTAAATCTATATTTTCCAGAACCATTTCAAAACTATTTTTCTTTAAACCAATTTCAGACTCAAGTCTATGTTATAACAACATTATATGTTCAAAACTTATGACTTGTTAAAGCTTAAATTAAAAATAAAAGAAATTTTCTTATGTGAACTTAAACCTGAAATCAAAACAGAGAAAAATACACAGTAATACATTATCACATATCCACACCTTAACACAGAGATGTATTTGCAAAAGATACTCACAAATAACTAAGCTTTACAGAGAACATATAGCAGAATAATTATACTTACATATTTATAAATGTGTTGTTACTCACCTGAGTTTTCCAAAACAGAGCTGCTTTATTTTTTTGAAGCATGCTTTTAAATTTTGCTAGCTCGAAATCTCTTGAAAACATGAATGCTAAATGCTTTTGCTTCCTTGTTCTAGATTTATAAACTGCATGTACGCTTTATTTTTGAAAAGATGCAGACTTCTGGTTTCAGAGATGCACAGGCTTGACTTCAGATTTTGAAAAGAAGATACTCAAACTTAAAAATCTCAGATTTCTAGAGATGGAGACCCTGGTTTGTATTGAATTTTATGTAGAAGTTTAGGTTGAACTTTTTTTAGTTTAGATAGTATTTCAGGTTTGCTCAGTTTTAGATGCTCGAAAGTGAGATGGAGTTGATATATAAGAAGCAAGTTTACAAGTTATATTATGTTTGTGCACAGGGTGATATTTTGTTGTACAATAAGTTCAGAGATATTTCTTTACATTTCGACTGAAATGAAAGTATTAAATGGCCTTTGTACTTTTTGTTTACTCTAGCTTACCTTATCTAATTATGCAGATAATTTAAGCTTCCAATATAAGATTCTTACCTGTTTTCTTATTTATCCTATTTTAGTGCATGTATTTAGATATTTTCCTCTTTGTCTTGTTTACAGGCCCGTCACTTTGTTCTTTTTGTACACTTTGAATTTTTGGTACACTTGTAGGATCTAGATTAACCCTAGAGGGGGGGGGGGGTGAATAGGGTTATAGCAAATTTTTGCGAATTAAACACAGAAGCAAACTGTAGAAATAAATATGCTGAAAAATAAATCACACACAAAATTTACCCAGCTTCGGCAACCCCTGCCTACTGCTGCATTCCCAGATTTCTATTAGAATTAAACAGTTTCCCGCTTACAAACACTCTAACAGACTTGCAAACCCTGCTACCGCCTATAGAGTTTTGCAAACTTGCAAACCCTGCTAACTGGACTAACTCTAACTAGACAATCTGTCAACACCTAAACCCTAGGTGATAATTTATCATGTTTTGTTTTGAAAAGAACATACAAATAAAGCAAATTATAAAAGCAAGCACTAAATATAAAACAATTTAAATTATCTTGCCTTTATAATAAAAATAAAAATACCCTAACCCTAACCACACAAAAGATATGCGGTCACTTCCCTTTATCTTATTTCACCCGGTCCATTTTCTTTTGTTTGTGAAAAACATGTCGGTCCTCTGTTTATTCGATCTGAATTTGGGGCTTCTGTTTCTTCCTCGAATTTTGGGGCTTCGGCTTCTTTCTGATGTCTGATTAAGCTCTTGCTTGTCCTCTGATGATTGATGCTCGTTGCTAGCTCGTTCTCTGTTGATCGAGTTTGTTGATGGTTCGGTATGTAATTTCTTTTGTTGCTTGTTTGATTGATTGCTTTTTAACTCGATTTGTTCTATTGTCTATGATGATTTCTTGGGGTGTATTTATAGGGTTGAAACCCTAATTAACACTGTCAGATTTGATTTCTTCATGTCGTTGATTATTTTCCTGAATTTGTTCTGGATTTGGAGTATTCCTTTCTTGATTCAATTTCGAATAATTGCTGACCATATTTGTATTCGAATTAATTGATTCGAAAATTTCTTGCTGTATTTGTTGTCTCGGTCCTCATTTGAATTAATACTGACCATATATGAATTCGAGAAATTTGCTGCAGAAATTTCTTTCCAAATTAGAAATCTTTGACTTAATCAAACACTTAATCAAAAGATACGAATTTGTTTTTAAGCTTCGGCTTGATTTCTGCACTGCCTTGTACTTGCCACTGTCTTGTGTTCCCTACTGCACATTCACCAGTTTACTTTATATGTGCATATATACATTTGTATGTGTGTATGCATATATTTTTGGGTTTGTACTTGGATTTGAACTGCTTCATGTTATGTTAATCTTGATTTTGGGACTGCTACTGACCTCTTTGTTGTAACTTGAAACAGTTTTGACAATTCGAATTTCACTTGCATACTCCATGTTGCATTATCACTGTGTTGCATTGTAGCTCCATCTTGACTTGAACTTTTTCACTGTATCAGATGCTACACTTGTTCATGTATTCAACTGTTGCACTTGAGTTTGTTTCCACTGCTTCATCAAGTTGTATTCATCCCTTGTATGCTTCAAGTTGCCTTGAGTTGAACTTATCTTGGGTTTGACCTTGTTTGTGACTTTTGTGCATTGTGCTATGTTGTTGTATGTGCATTGTGTTACTGATTTTGGTCGAGGCTTTGTTTGTTGCAGTTTGTCACTGTAATTGCTGTTACATTACTTCACAGTGTTGCATTTGTTCATGTAGCTCTGTTGTTGCTGTGTTCCATGAGCATGCTTCACTGCATTATGAAAATGTTGCATTGTACTCTGACCATGTTGCACAATTTCTGTTGTTTCCAGTTGCACTTGCTTACTGCTTGATGGTCTTGTGACTCTTGCCATGTCTTTGTGCATTTTAACCTGTAACTTGAACTTGAATCTGCAACCTTCACTGCATTATGAAAATGTTGCATTGTACTCTGACCATGTTGCACAATTTCTGTTGTTTCCAGTTGCACTTGCTTACTGCTTGATGGTCTTGTGACTCTTGTGATATTCATGTTGATTGCTTCATGACTTGTTGTTGGCATGTACATTGTGTTCACTGTTGCACTTGGTGTTTGTAGCTGCTATGCAGTTGCTATGCATCACTATATATACTATGTTCTGTTCTGCATTGATGCAGTTTCCATATTTTGTGTATTTTGATGTTTCATGCTGCTGTGATGCAGTTTCTTTCACTGTTGTATCTTTGAGAGCTTGCACTGCTTCATGTTGAATTTGTATTTTGTTGTAGTTTGTGCACACGAGTTGGCGTGGCAGTGCACACGTATACGAATGTATACGTGTGTACTGCAGCCACTTATAATTGCCTGTCCTTGATAAAAATTACTGATATGCATAGATATTGCACAATCAAAGATGATGACAATAACCCATGTATCTGAGACACAAACAAATTTTATTTTTGCAAATTTAAATTTGTTTGTTTTCAGATTACTGTTGTAGTTGCTAATTATACAGGTACACAGGAGACAGGACGAGAAGTGGAGCTGGACAATGCAGATAGAAGCAGATGTGCATACAGAGTGAAAAACTGAGTGTTGAGTGTTGTAGTGAGAAAAGTAAAATGTATGAACTGATGTATGTATATATATAGAGAGAGCTGAAAACTTTGTATTGTTTAAGTGTTGTAATAAAATATTATATTGAATAAAAAATACTAGTTGAATTATATAGATTCTGTGCAATAGTATAATTATTCAATATGAATATAGTCCAAACTGCAAACACATATATATATTGATATATATATGTTTGTTATCATCAAACAAAAAATCACATCAAACAATCTTCCCCTTTTGATGATGACAAACATATATATTAAAGATTTTGAAATGCTAATACATGTGTTTGAACACGAAATTTTTAGCTCCCCCTATTTGAATGCTCCCCCTACAACCAAGACCACTCCCTGTTTAGAAGATAACAAAAATTACAAAAGAATAAAAGAACTAAAGAAAAAATTAACTAACAACATTTAACCAAATTTGTTGAAATAGGTCAAAAAATATTTACTTTCTCATCAAAATCTTGTTCTTCTCCCCCTTTTGTCATTATCAAAAGACTGACAAAAAAAATGGAACAGTAGGAACAAAAAATAATATATCATAACGAGATAAAAACTTCCATATTGTAGAGGATGGATCGATGATTAGTTTTAATAAGAAGAGAGATATTTTAACATTAATTTGACATTTAAGCACAAAAACAAAAAAAATAAGCACTTACTAACCACGCATAACCATAAGGACTTTTAAATGGGATTAGCAGTTACTTATTAGTCTATGCATCCAGACTATTAAGTGAGACCAGAATACTTAGTTACCATACTCTATCCATGCATAACCATAAGGACTTTTAAATGAGAATGGAGTAATGATAAAAATAATTCACTCACATGCTCCATCCATGCATAACCGTAAGGACTTTTAAATGAGAATGGATGCATGAGAGTTATTATTATTTATTATTATATATATATATATATTAATTTAAAATAATTCACTCTTCTTATTTTATCAAACCATTATGAACGATAGAAAGATGGTAGAAATAGAAATGATCGTGGAATAAGTTACCAAGTTAATTATATTATGTAATATCCAGTACTGAATACCATATTCGAATCAATCTTTGGAAAATATCCAAAACTTGTTTGAATCCTAGAAATTGAAGTTGAAAGTATATATCCAAGAATATTTCAACCTAACAATGAAAAAATGGTTAGTCAATTTCTATAATCCCCAAATCCAAACGTAATCTAGAAAATCTGTCTTCGGGGAGGGGTTTTGTGAAAATATCAGCAAGTTGAGCCTCAGTTGAAATATATTCAATGCAAATGTCTTCCTTAGCAATGTGATCTCTAAGAAAGTGGTGTCTCACATCAATGTGTTTTGTGCGTGAATGATGAACAGGATTATTTGATAAGTCTATTGCACTTTTACTGTCACATTTTAATGGAACTTGTTTATAAACTAAGCCAAAATCAGAAAGAGTTTGCATCATCCATAAAATTTGAGCACAGCAACTTCCTAAAGCAATATATTCTGCTTCAGTGGTGGATAATGCAACACAATTCTGTTTTCGACTTGACCATGAAACTAATGAATGTCCTAGCATGAAACATGTCCCACTGGTGCTTTTCCTGTCAACCAATGAACCAGCATAATCAGCATCAGAATAACCAACTAAATCAAAGTTTTCACAAGAAGGGTACCATAATCCAAATTTTTGTGTGTGTGAAAGATATCTCAAAATTCGTTTAGTGGCTTTCAAATGAGATTCTTTAGGATTAGATTGAAAACGTGCACACAAACACACAGAAAACATAATATCAGGTCTAGAAGCAGTAAGATAGAGAAGTGAACCAATTATCCCTCGATATTTTTTCTGATCAACAGCACTTCCTTTCTCGTCTTTGTCCAACTTTGTTGATGGGCTCATAGGAGTTCTCAATGGTTTGGAGTTCTCAACTCCAAATTTCTTCAACAGTTCCAACACATACTTGGATTGCGAAATGAAAATGCCATCACTGCTTTGCTTGATTTGAAATCCAAGAAAATATTTCAATTCTCCAACCAAGCTCAACTCGAATTTAGCCTGCATGACTTGTTCAAATTTCTCGCACAAGAGTTCATTAGTAGCACCATAAATGATATCATCCACATAAATATGAACAATCAAAAAATCACTTCCTTTATGTAATAGAAACAGTGTCGTGTCAGCACTCCCCTTTTCAAAGCCATTTTCCAGAAGATATGTACAAAGGCAGTCATACCAAGCTCTAGGGGCTTGCTTAAGACCATATAATGCTTTTTCAAGTTTATACACATGATTTGGAAAATCGTGATTTTCAAAACCGGGGGGTTGTTCAACAAAAACTTCTTCTTTCAGATCACCATTTAGAAATGCACTTTTTACATCCATTTGTTTTAGTTTGAAACCTTTATAACAAGCAAAGCTGAGCAAAATCCTAATGGCTTCTAACCTAGCAACTGGTGCAAATGTCTCATCAAAATCTATGCCTTCTATTTGGTTATACCCTTTTGCGACCAACCTAGCTTTGTTTCTAATTACATTTCCTGATTCATCAAGTTTGTTTTTGAACACCCATTTAGTTCCTACAATTGGATAGTCATTAGGCCTAGGAACTAATTTCCAAACTTTATTTCTCTCAAATTGATTAAGTTCATCTTGCATTGCTAAAACCCAACTTTCATCATTAAGAGCCATTTCAACAGAATCAGGTTCTATTTCAGAAATAAAACCACTATGACAACAAAACGCACATAAATTTTTATCAAATGCAGAGCGAGTGCGTATACCTTCCGTAGGATCTCCTATAACTAATTCAGGAGGATGATTGGATTTGAACTTCAATCTATCAGCATCAACAGTCCTACTTCCATCTTTCTCAATAGATGTCCCTTCTTTAATGCCTTCATGATCTACCCCATCATCACCCGTTTTTTCAGTCGTCCTTTCCAGATCAGATTCATCAAATTTCACATTGACTGATTCAACAATTGTCTTTGTTCGTTTGTTGTATATCCTGTAAGCCTTGCTCCTTGTTGAATAGCCCATGAAAATTCCCTCATCGGCCTTTGATTCAAATTTTCCAAGTTGATCACCTGTGTTAAGAATGAAACAAGGACATCCAAAAACACGAAAATAAGAGATGTTAGGTTTCCTTTCATGCCACACTTCATAAGCAGTTTTGCCAAGTATTGGTCTAATCATTACTCTATTCATTACGTAGCACGAAGTATTCACCGCCTCTGCCCAAAAAGTTAGAGGTAGTTTATACTCACTCAACATGGATCTAGCCAATTCTTGTAATGTACGATTTTTCCTTTCAACCACCCCATTTTGTTGAGGTGTTCGTGGGGCAGAAAATTCATGTTTTAAACCATTTTCTTCACAAAAGTTTTCAAATTCTAAATTTTCAAATTCGCCTCCATGATCACTTCTCAAAGTTTTAATTGAAACTCCTTTTTCATTTTGAACAAGTTTAGCAAATTTTGAAAAATAATCAAAAGATTCAGACTTTTTGGCTAAGAAATAAACCCATGTAAATCTAGAATAATAATCAACCAATACATAACAATAACGTTTTCCATTCAAGCTTGCAATTTCATTTGGTCCAAATAAGTCCATATGAATTAATTCGAGGACCCTTGATGTGCTAACAATGTTTTTAGGGCGAAATGATGATCGACTAAGCTTGCCCAAGGAACATGCTTTACACACTTTGTTATCTTTAAATTTCTGATGTGGTAACCCTCTGACTAATTCTTTCGTTTCAAGATTTCTTAAGAGACTCATGCTAGCATGTCCAAGTCTCCTATGCCATAAAGATGCCTCTTCGTCAGTGTCTACCAAACATCTGGAAAGATTTAGATTGTCAAACGAAAGTGAGTAAACATTTCCTTTTCTTTTGCCCATAAAGACAATGTTATTAGAAGTTTTATCAATGATTTTGCAAGTATCACTATCAAAAACCACATTCATACCTTTGTCACATAGTTGGCTAATAGAAATGAGATTGTGATGCAAATTATCAACGTATAAAACATTAGTCAAGGAAAAAGTACCATTACTTACTTCACCTTTCCCAATAATCTTACACTTGCTATTATCTCCCATGATCACATTTCCACCTCTAAACTTCTCTAGGCTAAGGAACTTAGATTTATCACCTGTCATATGTCTAGAACAACCTGAATCTAGAAACCATTCTTGTTGCTCCTTAGCCCGCCAACAGACCTACATAAAGAGAGAGGAGGATGACCTAGAGAAACTCTTAGGTCCAATGATATTAGTAACTGAAGCATTGTGAACAAACAATCCCTTTGGAACCCAAACTTGTTTTGTCCTTTTATTTTTGTTCCTATAGACATGAAATTTGTTTGTAGAATTCTTAGGAACCCAAACTTGTATAAATTTTGTGTTCTTGTTCCTATGACTACAATTTTCAACACGATGTCCAATTTCACTTCTAACAAAGACACTCTTACCTTTTGCATGATCATCAACCTGTGTTTTCCCAAAACCTAGTCCTTTTCTGTTGTTAGCAAAGAGTTGATTTCCCAATAACATGTTAAACGATTTTTCTCCTCTTGAAAAGTTATTCAGAGATTTCTCAAGATTTTGGACTTTGGTTTTTAGTGTTGTGTTTTCAGTCACAAGTGTGGTGCATCTATTTATAAAATCCTTTTTCCTAGTGTCAATGGTTTCCTTAAGACTCGAGTTTTCTTTTTCAAGATTATCGAAGCTATTCTTAAGTCTTGATATTTCTGAATCTAAAATTTTACATTTTTTACAGTCTAGGTTTTGAAAATTTTCAAGTTCAGTTTCTAACCTAGTATTCTCATGAACGAGTTCTCTCCTGTCAGACTTCAATTTTTCAATTTTAGTTTCAAGAGTATCAATTGTATTAGTAAAATCATAACACGTCAAAACAAGTTCTTTATAAGAATAGTTACGTACCTCACTGGATTCCTCTGAACTTGTTTCTGAATCTGATTTTGCCATAAGGCACAAGTTAGCCTCTTCTGAGCTATTATCCGAAACTTCTTCTCCTTCTTCATCATCCCAAGTTGCTGCAAAGGCCTTCTTCTTCTTTTTCTTTCCTTTGTTGTTCTTGAGAAGTGGACATTTTTGTTTGAAGTGGCCAGGCTTTTTGCAGTTAAAGCATGTTAATTCATTATCGGAATCATCAGAATCTTTTGACTTATTACCACTTGTTTTCTTCTTGCGTGGCCTGAATTTTGACCATTTTCTAAGATTATTGATAGCCATCGCAAGCTCTTCAATTGGATCTTCTTCTTCTTCACCGCTTTCTTCTTTGCTTTTTAAGGTAATCGTCTTCTTTTTTGATTCGGAGTTGTTACGTTCCTCCTTTGCCTTTAGCTCAAGCTCATATGTCATCAAGTTTCCGATCAACTCCTCCATGCTTAGTTTACTCAGATCTTTTGATTCTTGTATCGCAGTGACTTTTGCCTCAAAGTTCATTGGTAAGACTCGCAGTATCTTCCGTACAAGCTCTACTTCAGTGAAGACCTTCCCAAGCGCTCTAGCATTGTACACCAAAGTTGAAAATCGTCCAAACATATCTTTTATGCTCTCGCCCTTTTCCATCACAAAGTTTTCGTATTCATTGCTAAATAGAGCTAGTCGTGACTCCTTGACTTGAGAAGTTCCTTCATGTGTCACCTCCAGAGTGTGCCAAATTTCCTGTGCTGTTGTACAATGAGAAATTCTATTAAATTCATTTTTATCAAGAGCACAGATCAAAGCGTTCATTGCTTTGGCATTTGTAGTTTTTAATTTCTTATCGTTAGCATCCCACCTATCCTTAGGTTTAGGAATCTCAGTATCACCAACAACTATAGTGGGAGATTTATAGCCAGTTTCAATAATATCCCAAACATCATAATCGACCGAACTAAGATAAATACTCATTCTAACTTTCCAATAAGCATAATCATTCCCATTAAACATGGGTGGCCTAGCAATAGATTGCCCCTCAGAAAAAGCATTATTTGGTGGATTCATGACTCTAGAGTTAAAGTAAAATACCTTGCTCTAATACCACTTGTAGGATCTAGATTAACTCTAGAGGGGGGGGTGAATAGGGTTATAGCAAATTTTTGCGAATTAAACACAGAAGCAAACTGCAGAAATAAATATGCTGAAAAATAAATCACACACAGAATTTACCCAGCTTCGGCAACCCCTGCCTACTGCTGTATTCCCAGATTTCTATTACAATTAAACAGTTTCCCGCTTACAAACACTCTAACAGACTTGCAAACCCTGCTACCGCCTATAGAGTTTTGCAAACTTGCAAACCCTGCTAACTGGACTAACTCTAACTAGACAATCTGTCAACACCTAAACCCTAGGTGATAATTTATCATGTTTTGTTTTGAAAAGAACATACAAATAAAGCAAATTATAAAAGCAAGCACTAAATATAAAACAATTTAAATTATCTTGCCTTTATAATAAAAATAAAAATACCCTAACCCTAACCACACAAAAGATATGCGGTCACTTCCCTTTATCTTATTTCACCCGGTCCATTTTCTTTTGTTTGTGAAAAACATGTCGGTCCTCTGTTTATTCGATCTGAATTTGGGGCTTCTGTTTCTTCCTCGAATTTTGGGGCTTCGGCTTCTTTCTGATGTCTGATTAAGCTCTTGCTTGTCCTCTGATGATTGATGCTCGTTGCTAGCTCGTTCTCTGTTGATCGAGTTTGTTGATGGTTCGGTATGTAATTTCTTTTGTTGCTTGTTTGATTGATTGCTTTTTAACTCGATTTGTTCTATTGTCTATGATGATTTCTTGGGGTGTATTTATAGGGTTGAAACCCTAATTAACACTGTCAGATTTGATTTCTTCATGTCGTTGATTATTTTCCTGAATTTGTTCTGGATTTGGAGTATTCCTTTCTTGATTCAATTTCGAATAATTGCTGACCATATTTGTATTCGAATTAATTGATTCGAAAATTTCTTGCTGTATTTGTTGTCTCGGTCCTCATTTGAATTAATACTGACCATATATGAATTCGAGAAATTTGCTGCAGAAATTTCTTTCCAAATTAGAAATCTTTGACTTAATCAAACACTTAATCAAAAGATACGAATTTGTTTTTAAGCTTCGGCTTGATTTCTGCACTGCCTTGTACTTGCCACTGTCTTGTGTTCCCTACTGCACATTCACCAGTTTACTTTATATGTGCATATATACATTTGTATGTGTGTATGCATATATTTTTGGGTTTGTACTTGGATTTGAACTGCTTCATGTTATGTTAATCTTGATTTTGGGACTGCTACTGACCTCTTTGTTGTAACTTGAAACAGTTTTGACAATTCGAATTTCACTTGCATACTCCATGTTGCATTATCACTGTGTTGCATTGTAGCTCCATCTTGACTTGAACTTTTTCACTGTATCAGATGCTACACTTGTTCATGTATTCAACTGTTGCACTTGAGTTTGTTTCCACTGCTTCATCAAGTTGTATTCATCCCTTGTATGCTTCAAGTTGCCTTGAGTTGAACTTATCTTGGGTTTGACCTTGTTTGTGACTTTTGTGCATTGTGCTATGTTGTTGTATGTGCATTGTGTTACTGATTTTGGTCGAGGCTTTGTTTGTTGCAGTTTGTCACTGTAATTGCTGTTACATTACTTCACAGTGTTGCATTTGTTCATGTAGCTCTGTTATTGCTGTGTTCCATGAGCATGCTTCACTGCATTATGAAAATGTTGCATTGTACTCTGACCATGTTGCACAATTTCTGTTGTTTCCAGTTGCACTTGCTTACTGCTTGATGGTCTTGTGACTCTTGCCATGTCTTTGTGCATTTTAACCTGTAACTTGAACTTGAATCTGCAACCTTCACTGCATTATGAAAATGTTGCATTGTACTCTGACCATGTTGCACAATTTCTGTTGTTTCCAGTTGCATTTGCTTACTGCTTGATGGTCTTGTGACTCTTGTGATATTCATGTTGATTGCTTCATGACTTGTTGTTGGCATGTACATTGTGTTCACTGTTGCACTTGGTGTTTGTAGCTGCTATGCAGTTGCTATGCATCACTATATATACTATGTTCTGTTCTGCATTGATGCAGTTTCCATATTTTGTGTATTTTGATGTTTCATGCTGCTGTGATGCAGTTTCTTTCACTGTTGTATCTTTGAGAGCTTGCACTGCTTCATGTTGAATTTGTGTTTTGTTGTAGTTTGTGCACACGAGTTGGCGTGGCAGTGCACACGTATACGAATGTATACGTGTGTACTGCAGCCACTTATAATTGCCTGTCCCTGATAAAAATTACTGATATGCATAGATATTGCACAATCAAAGATGATGACAATAACCCATGTATCTGAGACACAAACAAATTTTATTTTTGCAAATTTAAATTTGTTTGTTTTCAGATTACTGTTGTAGTTGCTAATTATACAGGTACACAGGAGACAGGACGAGAAGTGGAGCTGGACAATGCAGATAGATGCAGATGTGCAGACAGAGTGAAAAACTGAGTGTTGAGTGTTGTAGTGAGAAAAGTAAAATGTATGAACTGATGTATGTATATATATAGAGAGAGCTGAAAACTTTGTATTGTTTAAGTGTTGTAATAAAATATTATATTGAATAAAAAATACTAGTTGAATTATATAGATTCTGTGCAATAGTATAATTATTCAATATGAATATAGTCCAAACTGCAAACACATATATATATTGATATATATATGTTTGTTATCATCAAACAAAAAATCACATCAAACAACACTTTGTTCTTGTAGATATTTCTTATATAAAATTTCCTTTTGCTTGCCTGGGTAATGTTTTTCTTATGTTCAAATATATAAAGTTATTTTAGTCTAAGTATTTATACTCATTTTTAAAACCATACGTTTAATTTATGTTTGAGTTTAATATATTTAAGACTTGTGTTTATTTTAAACATATTTGAAAGATGCTTTTTCAAATTTACAAATCATTACTTCTCATGTTAATGTATTCAAATAATTTTTGAAATAGTCATTTCTATCTATATTAAAAATCCATTTTGTAAGAAGATTACATCATTAATATTGTTAAATATAACTCATGATTAAATTAAAATAATTCACAAATGAATTTGTCTTCTTATTCAATACATTACTTATTTTATTAGCTACATTAAAAACAAACAAATCCTTTTATTTAAATTTAAACTTAAACAAAAATCAAATTTAAAAAAAATTATGTTTTTAGTTTAGGTATTAAAATTATATGGTTATTTATTTGGTAGTTTAATATCAAATTGAATCCAGTCTTAATTTATCAAAAATGTTAGAATAAGAAAACAAGCCTATATATGTATTAAATTTAAAACAAAGATTTATCTAGTTATAATATATACACATATGTATACATAACAAATATAAAATAATTTATTAGCATTTAAAATAGATTATTAGTTTAAATATTTATTTTAAAGAAGATTATTACACTTATTTCAAATTTATTATTAACAATATGGTCAATTTAATTAAATTTTGACATAAATTATTAAATTGTTATTGTCAAAATTTCCGGGATATCACATTCTTCCCCCCTTAAAAGAATTTCGTCCCCGAAATTTAAAACAAAGGTAATTTAATAATTTAATTAAAGATTTAATTTTAAAACACAAGCATATATCAATCATATGCTAATAACCATAGCAACCAATTCATCCAATCAAACAAATCTAACTATCCCGACAAAATTCTAAATAGAATTTTGTCGAGTTTCCCCAAATATAAAATTGGGATTCTCTCTCTACAGAATCCAAACAATCAATATTACTAAGCTACTGAGTTCACACTCACCTGGATCTACAAAACAAAACAGGATATCAGACTACAGATTAGTCTGTCTCAACAACCAAAACTCTTTGAACTGCTGACTCGACAATCAAAGATAGCTCTTACACGTACTCCCTCAGAGATACGTGAAACACACCAAATTCAGTTATCCAAACTGGCAACCCACTCCTGAAACCAAACACTTATCCAAAATCAAATCTCTGATTACGGACTCCAAATTCCTCCGTCTCTTATCCACAAAACTCATCGGACGATTCTGGGCTGCCTACATTCTTACTGATCAGCTCAACTCTTGCTGATACCCCCAGAAACAAATTGAACCAAAGACAATCCAACATAATGATCCTTCCAAGATTGACTAAATCCCAGAACACAAACTCAATTCCAAAATCAAGAGACCGATCTTACTTCTTCTCATATGGAAAGATAATACAGATGCATTCCAATATGGTCTTAAGATCCTGAAAAATTTCCAGTAGAAACTCTCTATCCAAAATACTGCAAATTCTAGTTATTTCCCACACCAAACAACTGCCACCATGCTTCCACTGCGCTACTCTGATCAGAGTAGGTGAGAATGCTGATGATGCTCTCGAGGACAAACTGGACAACACATCTAAGAACTATGGTTCAACGGATCCTTAAAAGAAACTCAGAAGTTCCTCCAAAACTCGAGCTGCTTCACCAACTCATTTTCCAAAAATCACCTTACTGAATCATCGATACCACTCCTGGAATCCAGTCGATACCAAACTCAATTTCTAGACACGAACAAAATTCACATCCAGAAAAAAAATCAGATAATCCAAGAGAAACTCAAACAATCGCAAGTCACTTTTGCGATCAATCTAGCCCATTACCAAAGAAAAACTGTTCTCTCTTTACCAAACAGAACAGCCTATGCTTAATTTGGCCAATTCATCAAAGAAATGGAACCACGCTGCAATTTCTGAACTCCACTGCTGATGCAGAAGTTAAAAACTTCCTTGCCAACACCAATGCCAAGAAATTCCTAACCCAGAGCTCTTCGAGACACTCAGACCTCAAACCAACAGAAACATTCTACTGAACTTAGCCCCAACATCGAAACAGATACACTTCCTTACTGATTCCAAAGAAACATCTTCGGAGACTTCCACAGTCACTGTGTTTCATCACACAGCTACTACATCAAGAGATAAGATATCCGGACTTGCTCATGTCAACCGATAGGTCCAAACTTTAGCTCATCCAAACTTACGCTTCAAAAATGAACTCCGAACCTTAACAGGTTTCCTTCAGAGATCAATGAAATCCTTACTCCATCCAAAGCTCACTCGAGACGGTAATAGGTCTACAGTCTCGACATAAACACTTCCAACCTCAAATATTCAAACTCCAATCATTGGTAGTCGTGTTACTCACACCACTACTCTATCTACCTTTGTAACTTATATTGGATAACCCGGACAGGTAACCCAACAAATAGGTAGAAATATATATATATATATATATATATATATATATATATTTATATATTAAAATTACAAATACGCTCTCTCAAGAAAGAAATCACTCAAGCGCCTAGGTATTTGCTCAACCTAGTGCTCTGATACCAACTGTGACGACCCACCCTTCTACGCCTAGAAAGACGTATCGTCTTGAAGAAAGAAAGGGATGAGAAAATAGAAAGATAAAGAAGAAAGAACAACAACATCAGAATCTCACAGCGGAATGGAACAAAATATAATAGATCACATAACTATTACATAATTTTACATATATCAGAGTTATACAGATCAAACAACCCATACTAGACAGTTATAAACACCTGTCTAGTTATACAAATCAATATACAATACGGATAAACAACTCAGAGATATCAACACAGCGGAACACTATATATATCTATCTACAACGCTGAAGCCTCCTGCTCCATTGCTCCTCCAGAATTCCTCAAAGCCAACCTGAATCCCTTGGCTACCCGTAAAAATTTGGGTACCCGAGAGTTTATAAAAAACAAAAATAAACTCCGGGTCAGACATGGGTCTGGTATGAGTAACATGTTTAAGTTGCTTAACTTTGAAAATCATTTGAAAACAAAAGGTATCACGTAAGACTTCCCACAAATAAACATGGGTAAATTTTTACCTTGCGCTAACCAAAACATTTGATAGGAAATTCTGTGATATTATAATAGGTCTAGGGTTTTCAAGTAAATAGAAAATAGCCGAAATTGTTACATTCATTAAATTCCAGCTACTAGCCACCGAAGTGGGTAATACAATCAAAACCGTTGGCACTTATTGGATTTTGGATTCCATATAATGGCAGGGCTACTGGGGTACCGCCCGTCACAGTACGTGGCCTAGATCAACGTACCGAGGATTACTCCCTTCATCCCCTACAACACAAGGCCGGAACCATTCCTTACTGAACAGTCTCGAACAAGACAACCCCGACAGTTGGAGCTCACAACTGTCCACACAGCCGAATAAAAAGGGACATCTAGACATGGGAAAATCTTGTCCTGCTTGGGCATGACCCACCTAACCTTGCTGCACCTCCCTTGTTTTAGCCATTCCCGGTTGATGAGGCTTGAGGCTACGATTACCTTTAGAGAACATATTTCTTAGAATGCTCATCGTCCGCCTGACGATGTGTTGAAAGCATTCAATCCATACAAGTTCGTTCCGGGTTCAAACGAAACCGAAGGCATTATCTCGTTACACTCATTTTGGAATCACCCTCAGAGTTAACGACGATAACCCTTGCATTCTGAATCTTCATCTTCACTTCAGATTCACGACCTAATGTTAATTTGGAATCGATGTGGTTTTCTGACTTCCAAATGTGGAAATCCCGGTCCCGGTCTCATCGAAATCCAAAACATGTCTTTTAAGGCCAAGTTGTCTATTTAGTCTTAACAGTTTAATTCAAAATAATTCAATACACACAGATAGATAGTCAACATCAACATAAACAGATAATCATTATTATCACTACAAACAGATAATGCATATCATCATAATAGATAATTCATACTTAAATCAGGCATCCATATCATATAGCATAAATATCACATAACATCAATTCTCATATCTGAGATCTTAAATCATTCCAGGTAAACAATTTCATCCATTCATACATAAGCAATCATATAAGCTATAATTAATTTAAAATGAATTAAATTAATTATATCATCTCTAATTAATTTAAAGTAAATTAAATTAATTACTTCATCATTTAAGACTTGCTTACACAATCATTAATCAATCTCCAATCAATTAATAAACCATTCACTAATTACTCATGTCAATTAATCATACTCGATTAATTAACATTTAATTATATTCAAGTAATCATTCTTAAATTATTTTCTCAAATTAATTATCTTATCTAAATATAGAAATTAACCTCAAATTACAAACATTACATTACTTCTGAATTACATTAATTAATTACTCTTTAATTTCTTATTATTGATTAATTAATCTAAATTTATCATCCCATCATCAATGATTTCTAATTACAATTTAATTAATTCCCTATTTTAAATTAATTACTTTAAGTAATTAGTCTCCAATTAAACCATATTTATTAATCACCTCTGATTAATACCATTCAGTAATTAACTATCTTTAATTACTCATCAAATAAATTAATTACTCCTTAATTAATTTCTCTAATTAATCCCCTGATTAATTATACAAAGTAATTATATTCCGATTACTTTCATTATTAAATCACCCTTAGTTGATTACATCCAGTAATTATCATCAATTACTTCCCTAAGTAATTATACTTATCTCATCATCAAAATGGTTGTCTAAATAAATTAAACTTAATTAATTAACTTAAACAATTCATAGAATTAATTACAACGAGTAATTAATTTCTTAATTACTTTCGTTAAGTAATTATACTTAAAAATTCACAATTGCTTATCTTAAATAAATAATTTAATTAATTATTAAAAATAATCCCATTAATTTATTATTTCATAATTTTTAGTTAATGAACTTTATTAACTAATTATAATCCTTTAATTTCTTTTCTAAAGTAATTAACTTACATTTTAAGTTAGTCTTAATAACTCATTAATTAATTCTTTATTAACTTATTAATTTATTACTAATCATTAATTTGATATTAAACCAATGATTTCCTAATTACCAATAAATTTACCTATAACATATATCTTATTTAAATAAATTTAACTCTTCATTTCTGAGTTAATTTATTCTAGTCGTTAATTATCCACTTAGTTAATTTAATAATTACAAGCCTTAAGTCTTTAGAAACCCTTATTCTATTTAATGATCAATTTATCATTAATAAGCTATTTAATCAATTTAATGTAAATTTACATTCAAATTTGTTTAAAACAAATTTTAAACTTAAAAATCTTATTTATTTAAAGGCCGAGATTCAAACTACGTTCTGAATCCAAACTTATCATGTTTTTAAACTTTGGTTAAAATACGTATATTTTCATTTAAAAGCCCTTTTAAAAAAAAATTTATAAAAACTTACATGTTTAAAACCCGTAGCTAAAAATACCCGAGACAAACAAATATTTTTTTTACAAGCAAAACCCCACATTTCTTCGAGTCCGACACTTGAATCACTCGAGTGAAACTCACACAACAAATCCCCCTTTTTAAAGCGTTTCAAATAATTTAAAAATTTTAAACTTTATTTTATTTTAAACTGAGATTCAAATTTCTTTCGAATTCAAACTTTTCTTTTATTTGAATAACCATGTTAAACCCTTATCTCATTTAAAACCCAGTTTAAACAATTTTAAACTTTACAGGTTTTATAAAAAATACCTGTTCAACTTATCCAGGTTTCCCCCCTCCCCAACTCTACTCCGAGTCAAGCTCGATGTCGCTTCGAGTCGCCTGAAGTATTTTCCCGAGTCAAAATACATAAAAACTCGAGTACCCCCTACCTCACAAAACAATCCAGGTATGACATAGTGCACCGTGCATATGCACGGTGCCGATGGTCGACGCAGACCATCGTTGACGATCTCTCCACACCATCTATCACCCCAACACCCCCACGCAACCATCAACAAGTCCAATCCAACCTGAAATCAAAAAGGAGGGTTCGAGCTCCCATCAGAAAACACAGACAACCCAAATCCAAACCTGGAAGATCGCCGTCAACTCCACCTCGTTCACCAGAGACGCTACGATTCCGGCCATCACCATGTCTATGCCTCCTCCACCTCCCCTCAAGAGAACGCAACACTCGATCCACTATAGAGGTTTTGGTGATCAATTCATTACGCACAGCAAAAAATTAGGGTTCTATAAGAAAATCCCCTTCCGTGAATTCCCTGGTGAATTTTATCAACATCCACCATTTTTACACAAAACTCCATTCATACTTCTTCCTCCAGAATGAAACCCGAATCCCAAATTCACATAGATCACCCCAAAATCACAGATTCACTTATCATATACAACCCCGAACTAAACCTTAAATACTTAACTAAAAATAGTCATTCTGGTTTTAAAAATCAAATTTTTGTCTTAGCATTTGATTCATATGCCTGAAACTATGATTTAAAAGAATTGGGTTTTAGCTTATTTTAACTTTCCACAGTAAATCTATATTTTCCAGAACCATTTTAAAACTATTTTTCTTTAAACCAATTTCAGACTCAAGTCTATGTTATAACAACATTATATGTTCAAAACTTATGACTTGTTAAAGCTTAAATTAAAAATAAAAGAATTTTTCTTATGTGAACTTAAACCTGAAATCAAAACAGAGAAAAATGCACAGTAATACATTATCACATATCCACACCTTAACACAGAGATGTATTTGCAAAAGATACTCACAAATATCTAAGCTTTAGAGAGAACATATAGCAGAATAATTATACTTACATATTTATAAATGTGTTGTTACTCACCTGAGTTTTCCAAAACAGAGCTGCTTTATTTTTTTGAAGCATGCTTTTAAATTTTGCTAGCTCGAAATCTCTTGAAAACATGAATGCTAAAATGCTTTTGCTTCCTTGTTCTAGATTTATAAACTGCATGTACGCTTTAGTTTTGAAAAGATGCAGACTTCTGGTTTCAGAGATGCACAAGCTTGACTTCAGATTTTGAAAAGAAGATACTCAAACTTAAAAATCTCAGATTTCCAGAGATGGAGACCCTGGTTTGTATTGAATTTTATGTAGAAGTTTAGGTTGAACTTTGTTTAGTTTAGATAGTATTTCAGGTTTGCTCAGTTTTAGATGCTCGAAAGTGAGATGGAGTTGATATATAAGAAGCAAGTTTACAAGTTATATTATGTTTGTGCACAGGGTGATATTTTGTTGTACAATAAGTTCAAAGATATTTCTTTACATTTCGGCTGAAATGAAAGTATTAAATGGCCTTTGTACTTTTTGTTTACTCTAGATTACCTTATCTAATTATGCAGATAATTTAAGCTTCCAATATAAGATTCTTACCTGTTTTCTTATTTATCCTATTTTAGTGTATGTATTTAGATATTTTCCTCTTTGTCTTGTTTACAGGCCCGTCACTTTGTTCTTTTTGTACACTTTGAATTTTTGGTACACTTTGTTCTTGCAGATATTTCTTATATAAAATTTCCTTTTGCTTGCCTGGGTAATGTTTTTCTTATGTTCAAATATATAAAGTTATTTTAGTCTAAGTATTTATACTCATTTTTAAAATCATACGTTTAATTTATGTTTGAGTTTAATATATTTAAGACTTGTGTTTATTTTAAACATGTTTGAAAGATGCTTTTTCAAATTTACAAATCATTACTTCTCATGTTAATGTATTCAAATAAATTTTTGAAATAGTCATTTCTATCTGTATTAAAAATCCATTTTGTAAGAAGATTACATCATTAATATTGTTAACTATAACTCATGATTAAATTAAAATAATTCACAAATGAATTTGTCTTCTTATTCAATACATTACTTATTTTATTAGCTACATTAAAAACAAACAAATCCTTTTATTTAAATTTAAACTTAAACAAAAATCAAATTTTAAAAAAAATTATGTTTTTAGTTTAGGTATTAAAATTATATGGTTATTTATTTAGTAGCTTAATATCAAATTGAATCCAGCCTTAATTTATCAAAAATGTTAGAATAAGAAAACAAGCCTATATATATATTAAATTTAAAACAAAGATTTATCTAGTTATAATATATACAGATATGTATACATAACAAATATAAAATAATTTATTAGCATTTAAAATAGATTATCAGTTTAAATATTTATTTTAAAGAAGATTATTACACTTATTTCAAATTTATTATTAACAATATGGTCAATTCAATTAAATTTTGACATAAATTATTAAATTGTTATTGTCAAAATTTCCGGGATATCACATTGGTCAAGTGCGGCAGTGGAATTTAGGGGCTAAATGGTGATCGTTTTTTTGGTTTTAGGGAAGCTTCAGGCGGCGATGGTGGTCGAGGCTCAAGGTGTGGGCTTGTCGAGGTCGGCGGAGCATGAATTGACGACGTGGAGGCGATTGGATGACTGAGGTGGCGGCTGCAGCAAGGTGAAGTTGGCAACTAGGTTTAGAGGGAAGAAGAGAAGGATCAAGGAACGAATTAATAAGTTAAACGAGATTAATTATCTACTAATTATGCAATT
Source organism: Allium cepa (assembly GCA_030765085.1). Lineage (NCBI taxonomy): Eukaryota > Viridiplantae > Streptophyta > Magnoliopsida > Asparagales > Amaryllidaceae > Allium > Allium cepa. The sequence continues at coordinate 875,572,575 of CM060932.1, read as the reverse complement.
AAGGATTTAAAAATTATGTTAGTTTATTCATAATCTTATAAAAGGAATATCTAATCCATATGAGGTTGAAATCAAGCGCGATGAGTTGCGCTGTACTCGTATCAACGTATACAACGATATAGATTTAGAGTTGATGGATTTGGAGCAAGAGAAAAATCGCTTAAAATTAAATGCTGGTTGGATTTTAATCCAAACCAGAACGCCTCGGAGATGGCCGGAGTTTTGGAGAGTTAAACTCACTTTTTGGTTCACAAGTAGGTTATATAGTTGATAAAACTACTGTTTCATCAGTTGGTTTGGTATTATTCCCGCCCCTGGAGTGGATGACTTTTATAAATATTCCCGCCTAGTAGCGGATGACCCATATTATATGATTATATACTGTTTGTGTTGTAGGGGAATAGTGGAGGGATCCAATAGGATTCCTCACCACTATTGATTATATATTTCTGTGTGCGCGCGCGCGCTGATATATATGAACTATAATGCAGGGGGATAGGCTGGAGGGATTCAATAGGATTCCTCGCCGCTGTTGAATTGTTTTAAATAATAATCTTGTTATATGAATCGTTGAATATTAAACCAGATTGTTAGCTCTATTGATTATGACATTATTATATGTTCAGAACTTAAAGCCAATAGTGATAGAAAATCAATATCGATATTGGTTAAATGTTTGTAGCCATTGCCTCTAAAAATATACAATAAACTGGCATTCGAGTTGAAGTTGGTTTTGGAGATAGGAAATGATTTAAATCTGAAATTTGGTTTCGGAAATATTTTTTTTTAAGGGATTTAACTTCTATTTTGCTCCAAACTTTTTATTTTTCTTTTTTCTAAGTCATTCATTCGTATTTAATATTTCTTTATGATTATTTATTTATACTTATTGTTGTTTTAAAGTTATTCATCCATATTTTAATATTTTGAAAAATATAATGACCCGAAAATTTTAATGATTTTTAATACGTAATTGTCTAAAATTTTCATGAAAGTATATAATAAAAAATTTAAAATGAAAATATAAAGATTTTATTTAAATATGTAAGTAAATTTTAGATTTTAAAAAAATTATTTTATTGTTTTCACCGATCCAGTTCATCGTGCTTTTTTTTTGTTCTACCGTTGTCTAGAATTTGGTCGTAGCAGCTTTTTGCTCTAGCCAGTGTGCGTGTCCATATCTGTATCCGTGTCAGCGTTGTGTTCATTCCCGTTGATCTCTAGCCTCGAATGGTGAGCGATCATTCACGATTAACATTCTTATATTTAGTAAATTTATATTCACGTGAAATAATGATTGAATATTGTAACGACCCAGAATTTTTGATATTTAAAAATTGAATATTTAATTAATTTTAAATATTTATAAGTTAATTTATAAGTCAAATAAATTTTATTTTGAATTATTGGATTTTATTGAATAATTAAATCGATAATTTAATATGTTAAATTATAGAAATAATTGAAAATTGAGTTAAATATGATTGAAAATGATTTGTAAAATTTTATTTTATCATATTGGAGTTAGAATGATATTTTAGAACTTTTAAAATCGAATTAAAAGTTAATTTGTGAAAATTGAATATTTTAATATTTAAATCGACTAGTGAAAATAGCCAATTTTTGAACAGTCTCAGAATTGAACGAAACCAGTTCCATTGGATCCGTAATAGTTAGTTATTAGCGGATTTCAAATTTCGTGTCAATCGGAGCTATCGTTTGATCGTAGCAGCTCGAAACGCATCGAATTATTTTTAATTTTAATCTGGCGAGTTAAAATAGCCATTTTTCAAAAAGTCTCGGATTTCGACGAAACCAATTTCATCGGATCCGTAATGTGATATTATTGTAAGGTTTCAAATTTCGTGTCAATTGGATTTACCGTTTGTCCGGTACAAATTAAAACGCCTAGAAATCGATTTAAATCGGTTTAATTCAAATTGAACGTTTGCAGCCATAACTCGCACAGATGTCCGAATTAGCTTCCGAAACCTGTTCCATTGTGTCCGGAACGCGGGGTAAACCCTAGAAACGCTGGTTACGGCGCGTGAATCGGAGTTCGGAATTTCCGGGATGAATAGTGTTCGATATTTTCTTATAAATAGCCACCATTCTAAAAAAAAAAAAGAAAAAAAAAAAGCAAAACCCTAGCCGCCATATACCAAACCCATGGCCAAAAACGTCCCAACTTCCTCCCTCCAAATCTTCAAATCCGTGCAACGATTCAAGAATCTTCCAACTAGAAGATTGAAGAGCTCGATGAGATCTTTAATATCAACGGTCAAGATCGCAAAAGAAGCGATGGATTGTCGGCAATTGGAGCTAGAAGGCTGCGAGTTCAAGCACGTATTTCGAGCACCATGGACCGCCGAGCTCGAAGCCACTTGGGCCGAGCATGGAGTGGGGGCGTGCGCACCGAATGGTGGCGAGATGATCGGGTTTCGTCGTCGTTGGGGGGGTGCGTGTATTAGGGTTGCACGGCAGTTTTGGGTGGTGCGGCCTGTACATGTGCGTACGATAGAAGGAGAAAGGGGTAGGGGTGATGTGCGGCCACGATGAATGCAAGTTTGTAAATATAATTAATTGTAAATTTAAGTATAGTAAATCGTGTAAATGTTTAAACTGTGATAACTTTTTCATACGAGGTCGAAAACGCGCGAAACCAGTTGCGTTGGAATCGTATGGACGAGCACTACGCGATGGAGTTGGATTGGAGTCGTTTGGAGTTAGTGAGAATTTTGGGTAAAATTAAACGTCCGTTTAATTTTATTCGAAATAAATCGCTAAAACGAAATTGGAATCAAGGTGAGAACTTCTCACTCAATCGTATCAGTTTCGATTTTATTTTAAATAGTTAGATTTAAAATATTTGAATGCATGTTTGAATGTTGATTGTTATCTATTGATTGTTAAAATAGACATTATACGCCGTTAGTAAGCGGATGTTATTTAATAAAAACATATACCGCGAATATTTCATAAACAGTGAAATTGGTATTATATATAATAGCAATATATATATATATATATATATATTGGCATATGTATATATTGGAGTTATTGATTTCCCGCATTTTTTGTTTAGCGGATGAGACCCTATTGCGCCGTCTATTAAGCGGATAATATTTTAAATCCCATATACCGCGATAATTTCGTACTGGAGCGAAATTGGTATTGTGCTAATGTTTGTGGATGCAGGAAAACAGGTTGGAGGGATCCAACAGGATTCCTCAACAGTATTTATTTGATTTCAGATATTTTGATATTTGATGGATTATCATATCGATATATGATATCGTTGTAGTCATGATTGACTATTTGGTGTGTAGCATCATTGGACCCAGATTTTGGGATTTTAAAATGATTTTTTAAAGTGATTTTGAAAATATAAAATATTATTGGAATTGATCCATTTTATATAAATAAACGTTATAATTTTTAAAGTTATAAAAATTATGATTTTTGAGAAATATAGTAAAAAACTGATTTTTGAGAATATGATGCTATTGATTTTATAAAAGAGTTTAATCGGGATTTTAGAATTTATTGTGAAAAGTTTGAATATAGGATTTATAAAATTTAATTATTTTATGAATCAAAATGGTGAAATAATAAAGGAGATTAAAGACGTTTTAAAGAATAATATAAATTGATTTATATTAAGAGATTTATAAATGGATATTTATAAATTGAAATATTGACATTACAAAACAAGTTTTTATAAGTATTTGAATGAAGTGAAAATAGATTGCATAAGTGAATGGAATTTATAGAATTATAAACGGTGAAGTTATAAATGGAATTTTATAAGCAGTAGTTTTATAAAATTTATAAAGTCATTAAAAGAATGGTTTTGGATAAATAATCGAATCTTATAAGTTATAAGGTTTATAATTATGAAGTTCAAAGGAACGATTTTTCAAACAAATAAATTATAAGTATTTGACTTATAATATGAACCTTTAGTTTATAATTGAGTTATAAAATCGAATAGGTTAATAAAGGAATTTATAAAAGGAGTAGTTATAAAATAAATAGAAATGGAGTTTATAAACGTTGTTTCATAAATTCGCAAATGACTTATTTTGATAAGTAAATTGTTGAAACCTATAAATGAAGTTATATTCACGTTTTTGACTGTGAATAAACCTTTGAAATAAAATGAATAAAAGGATGAAATTGATTAACGTAGTATACTCACGTTTTAAATAGTGAATAATATGTTAAAGAAATTGTTTTGAATGTGATATTTCAAATAGAATTAAAACGATCTAACGATGTTTTAAAATGTGTTGAGATTCGAAACCATAGATTTCAACATTCATTGTTGAAATAGACGTTTTCGAGAAATAGAAGGAAATGGTGGACTATAACACTGTTGTTATAGTAAATGATTTCCGAAAGGAAGTGTTTTGTATAGTATTGGGATTTATATATCTATTTTAATTTCGAATCCCTATACTAGTGATTTTGGGTTGTCGTAACGATGTTTTACGCAACATTCGTTTTGGCCCAAATAAATATGTTAAGAGAATGATTTCCTTAAAGAATGAAATATATACTTAATCTCGATTTAAGTATATTGAATATTTTCTAAGTGTTGAAAATAAATAAAATTTGTGAATTACTTATGAATAAGTAAGTATGGAAATGTTTTTCCAATACAAAGTGAATAAGTTGAGAATTTATCTTTTTGAAGATAAATCGAAAATGAATAATTAAAATCATATATTCATTGATATTGTGAAATATAAATTCACTATGGAATTTATAAAAGAAAGTGGGATTGGTTTAGAAAAATAAATATTGATTTATTTTTGAAGTGTGAAATTATATATCTTGTAAAGATATTTTGGAAAATAAATAATTTGGAAAATTATTTGGAAACTGGTGATGTGTGCATATCCATTGATAGTTTAATAACCGACTATCAATATTTCCCTTTGAATGGGTATTTGATGTGATTTGTTTGAATGTGAATGCCACACTTATTTTTGAATAAGCGCTCACTATTCGGGTTAACCGGGAAAGGACCATGGGGTCGTATAACCCATTCCAAATATGTGATACGTCGTTGTGAATTGCATTGAAGATCGGTGTTGAAGACCCGGTATTTGCGAGAGCGATAGGATGACCTGTCGATTGACTCTGCACCGAGTTGCTCCGGTATAAAGTTCTCCATATGTGATGGTGAATCCGATCAGGATTGTGAATATCCGGATTGCAAGGACTTCTTGTAAGTGCCTTCGGTTTTGTTCGAGCCCGGAACAGACTTGTATGGATAGTATGTCTGACATTACAAATTGAGATATAAAGCCGATTTCTTTCAAATATATTTCTGTTGGTGGCGGAGAATTTATTCTTTTAGCTTAACACCCTTCTCTGAGACGTACGAGCTCAGAGGTTATATAGTTGAAGTTATCAGCGATATATTCCCAATTTGGTAATGTGACATGCTGAGTGTTGCTGTAAAAGATCATTGTGTTGATTATTTGTGATAGGATCGTTTACTTGATCGTCTATCCTGGTGATCATTTCTATGATCATTTGTTGACCCAAAGCATGGCTTTTGTAAAAAGTATGTTTTTATGGACGTGACTTCGTCGAGCCTCACACCCCGTGAATGGTCAAAACAGGAAAGAAGCAGCAAGGTTATGAGGGGTAGCGCCCTTTAGGATGTGTGCATTTCCTTCTGTAAAAGGGTGGTATCATGGTATGTAGCCCAGATACTTACTCATGTTGAAAACACTTTGTTATGATTGTGTGAATTGATTGCGAGCGCTCGGTGAAAAGGTCCCAAAGGACCGGGGGATGGCATATTCGGTCAGTTGTTACTCAGTTAGGGGTAACCCGGCCTTGTGTTGGTAGAGATCCGGTTTGGTTCTCGGGGATGTCCATCCAAAGGCATTCTCATGTGGCAATGGGAAGTTCCTTGGCCTGATCATTCGTTGGAAATCCAAAGAAACAATACGTGACTTGTACGGTATTAGTTGTAGAACCTATCATTCACTTATGGTGGCGCCCCACTGTTTGGATGGTAGCTATAGTAGGCATAGTTCGAAATGTCTATGCTGGCTAAGATTTATATTCTACTTTCGAAATGAATTTTTCCTACACTATGCACTAATAATAATATCAAATGCTCTTATTAATGCGTATCAAGCATCTTTGACTATCATAAGGAGAAATCTCCTCCAATTCTGCGTTTGCATTGTGTGTGTGTGCGGGAGGCCTTATGGTAGTCTCATTTTTAAAAGCATTGCGAATTGACTTTAAAAATATTCCTCTATTTTTGATTTTAAAGATAAATAAACTGTTTTGAGTTCTCACACCAGTCACATGACTGACTTGGAGTTTATTGTTTTCCTTCCTAAACTCTGGGTGCCCACCAATTTCCACACGGGCAGTCAAGAGTTAGGTTTATCAGGATATTCTGGATATTCTGGAGTTGCTGGAAGCAAGCTGGATGGCATGGCGTATTACTAGTATATAGTATTTCTTTTTCCGCTGCACTGTTTGTTGTTGTTGTTGTATACTCTGAGGATATGATGAAATGAAATGTATAAAATGTAATAACTGATATAGTTCTTTGTTTAAAGATTATTCATTTATTATTATATGTTGTTCCGCTGCGAATTATGAGATTCTGATGTTGTTCTGTTGTTTTCTGTTCCGTTCTATGTTCTCTATTCTCTTTTTCGTTCTATTTTCTATTTTTCTGTTTTCTTTTCTCTATATTTTCTACCCTCTTATCTCTTCTTCTCTCTCTTTTTCTTCTATTAAAAAAAAATTTTCTATCTTCTTTTTCCTCTGTTACTTGTTTTTTTTCTATTCTCTTTTCTCTCTATCTTCTATCTTTTTCTCTTCTCTTTTCTTAAATTCTTCTTAAACCATAACATTTCGGGTTTTTGGCCTTCGATTTCTCGGCAGTCGATAAAGTGAGTATCGATGTTGAATTTTCGAAAGTCGAAAATTTCCGGGGCGTTACAAATATGTTGTTAAATTTAAATTGATTAGTTATTTATTTATTGAATATGATATGTTAATATTTATAAATTGTTTGCCTATGCTAATTGACATATAACACCATAACATATTGTGTGTGTGTGTGTGTGTGTATTACATTTAAATTGTTATTATGATATATGTCTGCCATTGATATATTATTATTACATTGTTCTCACACTACAAGTTCACTATTAGTTTAGAAAATCCCTATTGGTTGAAATGATACATACCCAAACGATATTATAGATTAGGGAAAATCATTATGAGTTGAAATGGTAAACCCAAGCGATTTTTTGATTTTAAATTTGGGATCACGGGTTGAAATGATATATACCCGTAAAAATTATTGCGGATTGAAATGGTAAATATCTATATCACTTGACCATAGGATAGAAAATTATATACGCACAACGTTGGTATATTTTTAAGTGATATTCAAATTTTTGAGAAAAAACAATACATGTGTTTTTATTTTAAAATATAATATAAAGGTTTTATTTTAATTTTAATATGTGTGTAAATTTAGATTTTTAAATTATATGTTTGGAAATTTTAAAATTATAAGTTTAGTTTGAAAATGTAAATTTTAAGATTTTACTTATATTTTTATTATTTTTAAAATATAAATTAATATTTAAAATATATTTAATAATAAGGTTTAATTTAATTTAATAAAAATTAAATTTAACTAATATATTTAAATATTTATTTAAATTTTATATTAATATTTTTTAAAATAGATTTTTATTATAACTTTAATAAATTAAGGTTGGAAAGATAAGTTGAAAATTTAATTTGAGTTTATTTGTTAAGAATTGTACTTAAATAAAAACATTTTGAAAACTTATTAATTTTGAGATTTTAAAGATATGATTTTTATAACTTGATAACTGGATTTTGCTTAAAGGTGATTAAATGAATATTTTCAAATTTAAATAAAATTAAAATTGAATATTCAATAATGATTTAAATTTGCAATTTGAGATTTTATTTAAATGTTATAAAAAAAACGATTAAGTGAATGTTTTCAAATTTATATAAAATTAAAGTTTAATTTTGAAATGTAAATGAAATTTATCTAACTGAGTTATTATAAGCTATTTGAATATTTAAACTTTGAAACCTATTGAATTTGAAGTGGTACTTCAAACTTGGATTTGAAATCGATGTAAATTAAAATAGTTAAATGACAATTTGAATTGAATCTTTAACCTTTCTAATTGAAATCGTTAAAATGAGATTGATTTAAACTGAATATAGGAACCAAAATTGATTTGAGTTGATTTATGAAATTGGAAGAAACAATTTTAATTTGAAACTACTTTCGATGTAAATTCTTTTAACATATATAAACTATTTTTATATATGACTTATTTTTAAAAATATATAAACTATTTTAATATATTATTTTAAATTTATAAACAATTTTGAATATATATTTTTCATGTATAAACTGTTTTTAATATATAAACTATTTTAATCTATAACCTATGTTTATATAAAAACTATATTTTAATGTATAACTATTCCAATATATAAACTACTTTCAATATTCAAATTGTTTAAGTTGGAACTGTTATGATTTAAAGTGAATAATGATTTCGAAAGAAAATATGATTTCGAAAGAGAATATGATTTCGAAAGTGAATATGATTTCGAAAGTGATATGATTTTGAAATGAATATGATATTTTATTCTAAAGTATGAACTGTTTAAAATATAAAATGACCACGGTGTGAAATAAGCATTTGGTTGTTAAAGAGATTGGGATCGGATATTGTCATACTCTCTGTCAATACCGAAAACCACTTTAACAACTATGCACATGGTGGAGAATCCAGAATGAAGTGGGATGGTTGGCCAATGTCTGTATGAGGTATGAACGTAGTTCTAACCCCCTCGGGTTAGTTTGATGTGACTAATATAGGAGCCACGTCGGGCCAAGTGAGGTCGTATCTCCAATCGAGCATGCTTCTTTGATACCATTCTATTACTTTGTGATTTGAATGGGTGCACCTTTGATTATGGGAGTATGTCTCGAGGTGGGGCGGTAGTAGCAGTTATGCGTTACCACTAGTCCGGATCCATAAAACGGTAGTATCCTACCCTGGACATTGCCTCGCGTGCCTTATCACATGCCTTATCGCACCCTCTACGAGTTTGGTTTGTGTCGTACACTATGAAGTGCCCTATGATAGCCCTTTAGTTTATGGAGGAATTACGGTACTGTATAGACTACGACATTTATGTAAAATGTATTTAAGGGGATATGGGTAATGCCTTAATATTATTTTAATATTTTACTCTACTTTAGACATTATCTGTATAGCGTATTGTACTATGTATGTAGATAGTTTAACGGATCCTTATAGGATGGAATCCCAAACATCATTTAAGTTATATTGCATTTCATTTGGACATTTCACTTGAGTTGATTTACTTGCATAAGAATGTTAATGCTGACTCGAGTGTTTCGTGTTTTGCTTTATGATCGAGTCAGACTGAGTGTCACAGCATTTAAAACTCACCTTTGAAGCTTGGAGCTTTGCTTAGAGATCTATCTTTATCTATTCAACTTTTTGGTTATTTCCAGTTGTTTATGTTCAGACCTGTCATTTTCTTTTTTATTGAGACTTCTTTGTATTTGAGATTTTTGTTGCATCTTGTTTTAGACTCTGACGTTGTAGTAGCTTCATGAACTACTATTTATCTATTCCGTTGCTTATTGTTGTTTAACTCTGTGTCTGTGATTATGTGATTGATTTATTTACCGTATATGCTAAGTATTGCCAAATATAAATTAACAATCTGTTTTTTTAGCAATTCAATTCTGACGTGTGTGGATGATTGTCGATTTGAATGGTTCAAAATATCAGATCATTACCTGTGGTATCAGAGCTCCAGTTTAGGTAAAACTTAGCATATGGAGCAATGCTGTAGAATGAGTGGAATTGATTATAGAATCATATTTGTTCGAGCCTGAAATTCTTTGTTAGGATCCTCCATGACTAGGATTTCTTTTTGAATTTTTGATCTTTACCTTTGTTCTAAAATCCATTCTTGTATTTTCCTAGTCGTGTTCTTGCTGATACTAGAGCATCCCACACCTTTATTCTGCCGTCCTCTATAATAAATTTAAGCACATCTTGCAACCTCAATTGCCAACTTCATCCTTATGTATAACTAATCCCACCGGAGGTCTCGCCAACCTTAGTATGATTTGTAAAGGGGTGGAACTCCTTTACAACAGGCATCGATTCACCAAAGATTTTGATGTCCTCGGTTTTTATGCGTTTGATATATTACTTAGAGGTGATTGGTTAAAACATTATGATACCGTTATTTCTTGCAAAGCCCGAATTGTTTCTCTAGTTGACAACTGGGTAATTCTCTTATGATTGAATGTCGAATGCCTCAGGATCATGTAGGCAGTTTTATCTTTTCGCTTGATTCTCAACCCAGTGATCTTGACTCCACCTCGATAATAAGGGATTATCCTGATGTTTTGGTAAAGTCACTCCACTACCTCCTAAGCGAAAAATTGAATTCCACATCGATCTTATTCCTAGAGCTCGATCTTGCTACCGGTTTCCATTAGCTTCGTGTAGCTGAGGAGAGCATTCCCAAGATAGCTTTTCGAACAGAGAATGGTTTCTATGAATGGTCAGTCATCCCCTTTGGATTAACCAATGCTTCTGCCTTCTTCGTTGATCTTATGAATCATGTTTTCCGTGATGTTCTCAATAGGTTTGATCCCATTTTCGTTGATGATATTCTTGTCTTTTCTACGTCAAAGAAGGAGCATGAATCTCATTTGGACTATGTGCTGGAAACTCTTAGGAGTCATCGGTTGAAAGCTTCTAAATGACATTCCTGGATGGATGAAGTCTGATTCCTTAGGCACATCATTTCTGAAATGGAGTCTCAGTTGACCCGGTTAAGGTCGCTACGATTAATAAAAGTCTATCCATCTTTCCTCTTTTGTAATTTAATTATCTTATCTTCCTTTCGAGCCTATCTTCCTAGTTAAAATTCTCTTTGTTCAAGATCCCTCTAAACTTGAATCTCTATCCTTGTTTTTGAATCCATTCTTGAATAATCCTATAAGGGAGCTTATTTGTAATTGATATAAAATGTTTTATATTATGTTGTTTGAGTTGTTAAGTTTGAATTTTGGGTTTCGATCGATTCGTCTGGCCAACGCTATTGATAGGAATTCCAAAACACTTGAACAGAGCAAACTGACATAATATTGTTTTTGAAATTGGTAAATGGAAATTTTTTATATACGATTAGATTTTATATATATATATATATATAAGTATAATTTTATGAAATTGGCTAGTTAAATGAATTGGTTATTAGAAATGACAGTACTAGATTATCATCTATTGTTTTGTCAACATTCCTAAACCATTAACTGTTGTTGTATGTTATAAGGAGTTGGATTTTTTTGGTGCTTTTCAAAATTTGGTTTTCAAAGTTTGATAAAATATATTATTTGAAAGTATTTTCAAAAGAAAATTGTTTTCAAAGAATTTTAAAAGAAGTAGTCAGTACTCTCCCCTTATGTCGTTGGAAAATAATTTCGATGATGACTGCAGCATCATCAACATTCATTTTCGAGTCTTAAAGTGGAGAGACTACTTAGTAGCTTTGCTATACTTTTTTTTTTGAAAAATGTATTTGTTTTGAATTTCTTAAGTATGATTTGATGTACAATATATATATATATATATATATATATATATATATATATATATATATATATATATATATATATATATATATATATATTTCAAAATGGTTTGAAGTGAAACCGAAATTTAATTCTTAAGTTTTATGTTGAGTAATGGTTTTCAATTATTGAAATGAAACAAAATTTTTGAATAACTAGAGTGTCTAAAATGAGAAATGAGATTGAAACAACTTGAAACAGTTGAACTACGATAAAATTAATTTGTATAATATTCAACTGCATTCTAAAACATATATAACTTACCTAAAATATTCATAAGGTTAAAATGTTAATGTGTATATGTAATTAAAGGTTATACAAGAGAAAATTTAAGTAATAAAAATGTTCAAACTTAATTTTTTCTAGTAGAAATGTTGTAAATAAAAGGTAAATTTGTATGGTGCTCAATTACATTCGGAAACATTAATAAAACTTACCTGGAAAAAATTGAACATAATGAGAATATGTAATTGAATAATATACAATATAAATGTAAATAATAAGATGTCCAAAAATGGAATTTATATGAATTTTAATTAATTGTTATATCCAGTATTATGTATTTCAAATCTATCTTTCCTTTCCGTTGCTTCTATTCTCCTATCTCATTCCTTTTTGGAGACAAAGAGTTTTGAGAGGGGAGAGTGTAATGACCTGAGAATTTCAACGATTTTAAATAACGTAATTAACTGAAATTTTCATGAAAATATATAATAAAGTTTTTGCAATGAAAATTTGACACTTGGAATACGTCCATTGAAACGTAGCAGTGTCAAATTTTCATAAGGAAATATTTAAGTTTATTCAGTTGTTGAATTTCAATTTTTAATTTTAAATCGGTTAAATTTGTTGGAAATAAAATATTTTTGAAATTTGAATATTTTTATATAAAAAATTGTAAAGTATTTTCTGAGTGAGACGACATACTTCATTTCGTCAAATTTGGAGTGCTCTAGCTCCATTTATCTTATTTTCGACGTTTTAGCAGCAATTCGGCAGCGAAAAATCGAGTTTTGATAGGTAGGTCGTGTCGCTCATATCTGTGTTCCATTCTATTCATCTCGTCGTGCCGATCTTTGCAATAATACATTTGTGTATTTCGGCATTCGGTGCATGGCGAAATCTGCGAAACAGTTAGCCATATCAGTACCAGTTTTTAAATCCTTTTGTTTTCCCTGTCTTCTTTCTTTGGTCCACCAGGAGTAGCTAATGGCCATTAGCTATTAATAATTCCCATAAATTAGTAGCTGACTTTTTCTATTCCTTGGTCTTGGTATATATTGGTTCGTCCATCTCTCTCCTCTTCTTTCTGTACCATTCTATTCTTACCTTCTTATATATATATATATATATATATATATATATATATATATATATATTTATTTATATTTGTGTGTTTGTGTATCAAAGCTTATATATTTTGTTTTTGGAACAAATCTGCTCGTTCCTATTCTTGCTTCTGATATATATAAGTTATAATAAGTTTGCTAGAGAAGTTTTTCTCGCCTCCTTCGTTTTCAAACCACCCTCGACCTGCCAAACGCCGCATCATCCCCTCCGGCTTCCACCTCTGCCAGCAGTCATCTACCCTCGTTGAACTCCACATCCTCCTTCCACCCATCAATGCAAGCTTCCCCTTGCTCCACTTGAATGCCCAAACCCTATAAAAGCCTACAGCTCTTCCTCTAATTCCCTCCTAATCCATCCCGCCTTCTACAACAGCAATGCCTCCACCCTCACCACAGCCTTGTCGTCCAACCCAGACCCGCCACAACATCACCTTCCCTCTCCACCAAAAAGCGAGCAGCCAAGAACCATCCACTACGAGGCCTCCATCCCAAACAACCTGATCTAAACCCTCTATCTCGCCTTGCTCCTCTTCACGGCCGCACCTAGTCAGCCTACCACTCCATTGAGCATACTGCCACCGGCCTGATAGCTCATTTCCGCATCTCAAACCCCTCCCTGGCTAAGTAGCCAAGGCAACCCTCCATTGACTTTAACTCCTTGCTCCACTATTTTTCCTCCACTGACAACCATTACCACATCAACTAACTCACCCTACTTCCCTCGAGCATGCAGGCATGCTTTCCCTTCTAAAAAAAGAAAAATATTTATATTTAAATATTTATTTTTAAAACATAATATACAGATATTTTATTTTAAATATGTGTAACGTTGTCGACTTTTCGACGCTCGAAAACCAACATCAATACGTCCACTGTATCAACTGCCGAGCAATCGAATGCCGGAAAACCGTACCGTTATGGTTAAAGAAGAAGAAAAGGATAGAAGAAGAGAGAAAAAGATAGAACAGAACAGAAAGAAACAACAGAACAATATCAAAATCTCACAATCGCAGCGGAAAAACATATAATAGATAAATGAATATCTTTAAACAAAGAACTATATCAGTTATTTCATTACATCACAATACATTACATTACATCATCAGAGTGTACAACAACAACAACCACAAACAGCCGAAAAGAAATACTATATACAATAGATAAATATGCTACGCCATCCAGCTTGCCTCCAGCAATTCTTGAATTCCAAAATATCCTGATAACCTAACTCTAGACTGCCCGTGTGGAAATTGGTGGGCACCCAGAGTTTGGGAAGGAAAACAATAAACTCCGAGTCAGTCATGTGACTGTTGTGAGAACTAAAACAGTTTATTTTTTTAAAACAAAGAAAAGGATAATTTTTAAAATAGATTCGCAATGCTTTTTAGAAAATGAGACTACCATAAGGCCTCTCGCACACACACACAATGCAAACGCAGAATCGGAGGAGATTCTCCTTATGATAGTCAAAGATGCTTGATACGCATTAAAAAGAAACAATTGATACTATTACTAGTGCATAGTGTAGGAAAAAATCATTTCAAAAGTAAAGATATAAATCTTAGCCAACATACGACCATTATCGTATGCCTACTATAGCTACCATCTAAACAGTGGTGACCACCATAAGTAAATGGCAGGTTCTACAACTAAAACCGTACAAGATGCGTATTGAAGTTTGGATTTCCAACAAATGGTCAGGCCAAGGAACTTCCCATTGCCACATGGGTACGCCTCCGGAAAGACGACCCGAGAACCCAACCAGATCTCTGCCAACACAAGGCCGGGTGACCCTTCAAACTGGGTAACTACTGACACGAATATGTCATTCCCCGATCGTAACCGATCTATATCCGTGGATCCTCGATTCCAACAACCACAAAGTAATAAATTTGCAGCAACAACATAGGCTAAGTATCTGGGCTCCATACCATGATACCACCTCTATCCAGAAGGAATGACATACACTAAAGGGGCGCTACCCCCTAATAACCTTGCCGCATCCTTCCTGTTTTGACCATTTCCGGGGTGTGAGGTCCGACGAAGTCTCGTCCACAAAGCCATGCTTTATACAAAAGCTGTGCTTTGTTCAACAAATGCTCAACAGCACTTAGCATATCACACTACCAAATTGGGAGTATATCGCTAATAACCGTCAACTACATAACCTTTGAGCTCGTACGTCTCAAAGAAGGGTGTTAAGCTAAGAGAATAAATTCTCCGCCACCAACAGAAATATATTTGAAAGAAATCAGCTTTATATCTCAATTTGTAATGTCAGACATACAATCCACAAAAGTCTGTTCCGGGCTCGAACAGAACCAAAGGCACTTCCAAAGAAGCCCTTGCAATCCGGATATTCACTAATCACGTCCGGACTTTCCGTGACTAAGGGTGATAAAACCTCTATATCGGAGATCAGCCGATGCAGAGTCATTCGACGGTAATCCTTCCGTTTTCAAAAATATTTGGTCTTCAACACCGGTCTTCAAATGCAATCCATAACGATGTATCACATATTCGGAATGGGTTATACGACCCCAAGGTCCTTTCTCGGTCAGCCTGAATAGTGAGCGCTTATTCAAAAATAAGTGTAGCATTCAAATTCAAGCAATCACAACAAATACCTATTTAAAGGTAAATATTGATAGTCAGTTATTTAACTATCAATAGGTATGCTCAACATCACCAGATTCCAAATAATTTTCCAAATTATTTACTTTCCAAAATATCTTTACAAGATATATATTTTCCACACTTCAACATTTGAAAACAAATTTTCAAATCACTTTTCACCTTTACAACTTTTGAAAACAAATTTCAAATCGTTTTCCTTACGTGGAAATACTTTCATTTCAAAATGGTTCATTTAAACCAATTAAATAAATCCTTACCGATTTACTTTATACTTACGTTCCAAATCCGTAAATTTATTCCCAAACTTCAAAAATAAATCAACGTTTATTTTTAAATAAATTCCCCTTTCTTTTATAAATTCCATAGTGAATTTACAATTCCAAAATATCTATGAATATACGATTTCCAAATCGATTTCTAATATTCATCTTCAATTTATCTTTAAAAAATAAAATCTCTAAACATTCACTTCATACTGGAAAACATTTCCATACTTATTCAATAATAAGTAATTCACAAATCTATTTATTTTCAACATTTAGAAAATATTCAATATACTTAAATCGAAATTAAGTATATATTTCATTCTTTAAAGAAAACGTTCTTTCAAACACATTTATTTGAGTCAAAACGAATGTTGCTTAAAACATCGTTACGACGACCCAAAATCACTAGTATAGGGATTCGAAATTAAGATAGATATATAAATCCCAATACTATATAAAACATTTCCTTTCGAAAATCATTTACTATAACAACAGTGCTATAGTCCACTATTTCCTTCTATTTCAATAATGAATGTTGAAATCTATGTGTTCGATACTTAATGCATTTTAAAACATCTTTAAATCGTCTTAAATTCTATTTAAAACATCACTTCTCCAAAACATATCCATTTTATTTCATAATATATTCACGGTCCAAAAATCATGAATATACTTTATTTTCCCAATTTAATGTTTCTACACATTTATTAAAAGAATATCCACTGTCCAAAATCGTGGATAAAATTCCCAACCAAACTCTTATTATTACAACATTTAACTTTAAGGATAATTCGCTGTCCAAAATCACAAATATATCTCCTTTAATAACTTTTATGTTTGATTTATCAAATTCAATTGATTTCGAATTTACAAAAGATGTTTATAAATCCCATTTCTATTTATAAAACTTCGATTTATAAATCTCCTTTATTATCCAATTCAATTTATATAACTCAATTATATACCAGAAGTCCATATTATAAGTTAAAAACTTATAAGCCATTTATTTACAAAATCATTCTTTTAAAACTTGACAAATTATAAATCTTATTACTTATAAGATTTTATTTATAACCTTATTTTCAACATTAACAGAACTCCTTTTAGAATTCCATTATTTCGATTTATAAAATATATATTTTATAAATCTCACCTATAAACCATTTATCTTTATTCAAAAATCTCCATTAAAATGTCAAATCTGATTTATAAGTTAATTACTCATTAATCTTTTATTTTACAACATCTATTCATTTTATAACTTCACAATTTACAAGTCCATAAATTTCGTTCACTTATGAAATCCATGTTTTTTTATTTTAACACTTATAAAAAATCGTTTTATAATTCCAGTATTCTTAATTTATAAAATATCAATCTTAGAAATCTTTTATATAAACCATTTATAATAATTCAAAAATCCCAATTTAAACAAACCAATCCTTTTAATAATTTACAAAACGTTATTTAAAACTTATATAACTCCAAAATCATACTTAAGTACTATTTTCCAAACATATAATTGTTATAACAATAAAATTATAATGTTTATTTATTTTAACAATTCAAAATTTAATAAAACGTATACTTTCAAAAATCATTTTAAAATTCTTTTTAAAATCAAAAATCATTATTTTAAAACTTCAAAAATGGATCGGATGATGCAACAGCACCAAATAGTCAATCACGACAAAAAAGACATCATATATCAGTATATGATAATCAACGAATATCACAATATCTGTAATCAAATAAATACTGGTGAGGAATCCAGTTGGATCCCTCCAACCTGTTTCCCTGCATCCACAGATGTTAGCACAATACCAATTCCGTTCCAATACGGAATATCGTGGTATATGGGATTTATAAAATATTATCCGCTGTTATGCGGCGCAATAAGGTCTCATCCGCTATATAATGCGGGAAATCAACTCTAAGTACATATATAATACCAATTCCAATCAAGATGGAATTATCGCGGTATATGTTTTTAATAAATAACCTCTGCTTACTAACGGCGCATAATGTCTATTTTAACAATCAATAGATAACAATCAACATCCAAATATACAATCAAGCAATTTTAAATCTAACTATTTAAAACATAAATCGAAAAAATTCGATTGAGTGAGAAGTTCTCACCTCGTTTCCAATTCAGTTTCAGCATTTTATTTCGAATAAAATTAAACGTGCGTTTAATTTTACCCGAAATTCAAACTAGCTCCAAACGACTCCAAACCAGCTCCATAGCATAGTATTCGACAAAACGATTGCAACGCAATTCGTTTCGTCCAAAACGGACCTCGTATGAAAAAGTTACATCATTTTAAATTTCACACAAATTAAATTATTAAAAATTTACACTTTTATTTATTTTTCAAACCCTAAATGCAATCCAGGCCAACCATCTCCTTTGCTTCAGATCTGGCCGCCCCCCTCCCTTTCTTCCTCATGTTCAAAACTCCCAGGTCTTCTACACATTAAAACCCTAATGCCCGCCATCCTAGGGTTGAATTATACTCCACCACCATCGACATATACCTCGATCAGAGAGTGCCATAACGAAGGCCATCTTGAGAGCTACCTTCGGCTAGAGACACCTGAAGCTCGGTCTCCCCCCTTGCATGCAAAACGAGAGCAACCGTGCAACTTTGAATGCAGATTCCCATCGATCCGGAGCTCTATTTTTGATCACAACCGTTGAAATTATAGAGCTTGTCGTTGTCTACAAGTTTGTAGTTGATAATTTTTCAAAACGATGTGTGGATTGGAAGATAATTGGAGAAGGAGTGAAATTCTCAGCCATTGAATTTAAAATGGCGGCTGAAGCTTAGAGGAACCCTAGGGTTTTAAGTTTGTTTGCAAAAGTGAATATAACCGTCCTTATATAGAAAATTGCCCAAAACACTATTCATCCAAAATTTTCCAAACTCCAAACGAGCGTGCCGGTTAGCGTTTTAAGGTTTACCCCGCATTCCAAATACAATGGAACGTGTTTCGGAGGCTAATTCGGTCATCTGTGCGAGTTACGGAAATAAACGATCAAATTTAAATTAAACCAATTTCTACGTGTTTTGGCTTGCCCCGGACAAACGGTAAATCCGATTGATACGAAATTTGAAACCTTATAATAATATCACATTACGGATCCGATGAAACTGGTTTCGTCGAAATCCGAGACTGTTTGAAAAATGGCTATTTTAACTCGTCAATTAAATATTAAAATATTCAATTTTCACAAATTAACTTTTAATTCAATTTTAAAAGTTCTGAAACATTGTTATAACTCCAATATGATAAAATAAAATTTTACAAATCATTTTTAATCATAATTAACCCAATTTCCAATTATTTCTATAATTTCAACTATTAAATTATCGATTTAATTATCCAATTAAATCCAATTATTCGAAATAAAATTTATTCGACTTATAAATTTCACTTATTAATATTTAAAATCAATTAAATATACAAATTTTAATTGACAGAAATTCTGGGTCGTTAAAACTTCCCCCCTTAAAAGAATTTCGTCTTCGAAATTACCAAGTAAGAAAAAGTTACAGAATCCATTAACTTTCCAAAACAAACCATTCAATTTAGATTTTTTAAATCTCTTAAGTGTTTAACTTTCCCAAAGTTCATAGTTAAACTTCTTACAAAATCTTTACTAAGTTTCCAAATCATACTTAGTTTTCAAAAATTTCCCAACTTTCTCAAAAATATTCTAACGCCTTAAATTTTCGAAAAAATTCGCCAGATTCTCCTTTGCGCGGCTCGATCCGAAAAAAAATGACAGTTTATATATCACAAATATACATCTCATGAAGTGATGAGGCATCCCGGAGGGAAAAAAGTGTAAAAGTACGATATCTAATCCGAGATATGTACCTTATATATTATTAGCGAGCGTATACGGCTAATATAGCGCGAAAGCGAGCTCCAAATGCGAAGCAAGCGCAATCCGCACCTACTAAACACTCAACAAACCAATGGAAAACATGTATATATGAAAATAATATCAATATACATCATATATCACTACAACAACTACATATGCCAACATAGCAATGCATTCAATCAACAAATGCAACCATCAAACAACTATCCAACCAATAAACATCCAACAAATCCATAACTAAATCAATATTCATTCATATTCTCATTAATATTCAATGAATTGGTTTTCAATTTAATCACATTTGATTTGTTGGCATTGGATTTACTAACATTCATTCATATTCAATTTCAATTAGTTTGCATTCACTAATTTACATTCAAGTTGGTTCACTTCCATATTCAAATCAAATTCACTTAACTTCCAATTTGATTATAGCTTTCAATTTTCCTTAATTCAATTTCAGTAACACCTAATGAATTTTACACAATTAACTAACAATCATATAACAACCAACGTATATTCAACATAACCAAATTATTTAATTTACATTAGATTTGGTTCAACACTTTTTAACTCCAATTGGTTGATATTAAATTGATTTTCATTCAATTTTTCAACTTCTCGACTTCATTAGTTTCTAATGAATTTACATACATTCATTGTCCCATATCAATTTATTTTACATTCAATTGATTAATATTCAATCCATTCATTAATTCAATTGCTAATTCCTTTAACAATATAAGGTTGAATTCATTTATACAACTCAAGTTCACATTCTTAATGACTTCATTTCATTAATTCACTTATTAATTTATTTCGACACCAAAATCAACTTCATTCAACTTCACATAAGTTATATTCCATTTCAAACATCATTTGTTTAACTTAACTTAAGTTTCCACTTATAAATTCAATTTAGATTCCAATCCTGAAGAAAATTTTATTTAACCTTTAGCAAGTCAAATTTATTATCTCATATCACTACCAAATTCAGATTTTGCTTTGCTTAACCAAATTGTTTAACCATTTTTAACAATTTGTTGCACTTTCATTTTCTCATTTCATAAGTTATTCAACTTATATTCAACAATTACCACTAGGATTTTATTGATTCACTTATACTTCCTTTAATTTAACTCTATCCTTTAAGTTAAATTTATTCTCTCAAAATTCAAATTGTATAAGTTATCAATTCATTTATCATTCCCATAATATTTTAAATAGGATTCTATAGTCTTTTCAACCTTTCAAAACCATTTTTGGAATCAATTCAAATTACCTTTTGAATTTCCAAAACCAAATCCAAATTTTCCAAACAACTTCTATTTAAAATAATTTGGCAGCAATACCTCTTTTGGAAACCCGAAAATGAACACCAATGATGTCGCGATCATCATTGGAATTATTTTCCCGCGACCGAAAAGAGTTTAGAGCTTTAATTTCTCCGAAATAATTTTCCAAAACCCTTGAAAATCATTTTCAAACTTCAAAGAATTTAAATTTCCCAAATCTCAAATTCTTTAAATTTGTTTTTTTTTTTCAAATATTACTCCGGCATTCCATTTCAAATTATGAATCATAGTTTACAATTTATATTTATAAATGTATTCATATATTTTCACTTCTTATATATAAGATTATTTCACAAGTGTAAATCATTTCAATTATAACTTCATACTTATAATTCATTTTCTTACATAATTATTCTTTTAATTAACTTATATTTATTCTTACATTTTTAACGACTAAACAATCAATTCATATATACTTTAATAGTTCTGAAAAATTATTCCTTTATATACAAAATATAATCGAGGTAAAATTATTCATTTACCCTATTTTAAAACAATATCGTGTCAAATTGTTCTGTATAAGTGTTTAGAGATCCCTATCAACAACGTTAATTACTCGTATTGACCTGAATCCATATACCACTCAACAAACCAATCATCACAATACAAAAAAATTTCATATTCACTAACAAATACGCACTCATATCTATTATTACACTCACACTCATTCTAGAGTACTACTGACTCTATCTCTAATGAGTAATTCCCAACAGAGCCATGGTTGTCGCTTAACCATATGCTATGATACCAAATGTAACGTTGTCGACTTTTCGATGCTCGAAAACCGACATTAATACGTCCACTGTGTCAACTGCCGAGCAATCTAATGCCGGAAAACCGTACCGTTATGGTTAAAGAAGAAGAAAAAGATAGAAGAAGAGAGAAAAAGATAGAAGAAGAGAGAAAAAGATAGAACAGAACAGAAAGAAACAACAGAACAATATTAGAATCTCACAATTACAGCGGAACAACATATAATAGATAAATGAATATCTTTGAACAAAGAACTATATCAGTTATTTCATTACATCACAATACATTACATTACATCATCAGAGTGTACAACAACAACCACAAACAGCGGAAAAGAAATACTATATACAATAGATAAATATGCTACGCCATCCAGCTTGCCTCCAGCAACTCCTGAATTCCAGAATATCCTGATAACCTAACTCTAAACTGCCCGTGTGGAAATTGGTGGGCACCCAGAGTTTGGGAAGGAAAACAATAAACTCCGAGTCAGTCATGTGACTGGTGTGAGAACTAAAACATTTTATTTTTTTAAAACAAAGAATAGGATAATTTTTAAAATAGATTCGTAATGCTTTTTAGAAAATGAGACTACCATAAGGCCTCCCGCACACACACACAATGCAAACGCAGAATCGGAGGAGATTCTTCTTATGATAGTCAAAGATGCTTTATACGCATTAAAAAGAAACATTTGATATTATTACTAGTGCATAGTGTAGGAAAAAATCATTTCAAAAGTAAAGATATAAATCTTAGCCAACATACGACCATTATCGTATGTCTACTATAGCTACCATCTAAACAGTGGTGACCACCATAAGTAAATGGCAGGTTCTACTAGTAAAACCGTACAAGATGTGTATTGAAGTTTGGATTTCCAACAAATGGTCAGGCCAAGGAACTTCCCATTGCCACATGGGTACGCTTCTAGAAAGACGACCGGAGAACCTAACCGGATCTCTGCCAACACAAGGCCGGGTGACCCTTCAAACTGGGTAACTACTGACACGAATATGTCATTCCCCGATCGTAACTGATCTATATCTGAGGATCCTCGTTTCCTACAACCACAAAGTAATAAATTTGCAGCAACAACATAGGTTAAGTACTTGGGCTCCATACCATGATACCGCCTCTATCCAGAAGGAATGACATACACTAAAGGGGCGCTACCCCCTAATAACCTTGCCGCATCCTTCCTGTTTTGACCATTTTCGGGGTGTGAGGTCTGACGAAGTCTCGTCCACAAAGCCACGCTTTATACAAAAGTTGTGCTTTGTTCAACAAATGCTCAACAGTACTTAGCATATCACACTACCAAATTGGGAGTATATCACTAATAACCTTCAACTACATAACCTCTGAGCTTGTACGTCTCAAAGAAGGGTGTTAAGCTAAGAGAATAAATTCTCCGCCACCAACAGAAATATATTTGAAAGAAATCAGCTTTATATCTTAATATGTAATGTCAGACATACAATCCGTACAAGTCTGTTCCGGGCTCGAACAGAACTGAAGGCACTTCCAAAGAAGCCCTTGCAATCCGGATATTCAATAATCACGTCCGGACTTCCCGTCACAAAGGGTGATAAAACCTCTATATCGGAGATCAGCCGATGCAGAGTCATTCGACGGTAATCCTTCCGTTTTCAAAAATATTCGGGCTTCAACACCGGTCTTGAAATGCAATCCATAACGACGTATCACATATTCGGAATGGGTTATACGACCCCAATGTCCTTTCCCGGCTAACCCGAATAGTGAGCGCTTATTCAAAAATAAGTGTAGCATTCAAATTCAAGCAATCACAACAAATACCTATTTAAAGTTAAATATTGATAGTCGGTTATTTAACTATCGATAGGTATGCTCAACATCACCAGATTCCAAATAATTTTCCAAATTATTTACTTTCCAAAATATCTTTACAAGATATATATTTTCCACACTTCAACATTTGAAAACAAATTTTTAAATCACTTTTCACCTTTACAACTTTTGAAAACAAATTTCAAATCGTTTTCCTTACGCGGAAATACTTTCATTTCAAAATGGTTCATTTAAACCAATTAAATAAATCCTTACTGACTTACTTTATATTTACGTTCCAAATCCATAAATTTATTCCCACACTTCAAAAATAAATCAACGTTTATTTTTAAACAAATTCCCCTTTCTTTTATAAATTCCATAGTGAATTTACAATTCCAAAATATCTATGAGTATACGATTTTCCAAATCGATTTCTAATATTTATCTTCAATTTATCTTTAAAAGATAAAATCTCTAAACATTCACTTCATACTGGAAAACATTTCCATACTTATTCAATAATAAGTAATTCAAAAATCTATTTATTTTCAACATTTAGAAAATATTCAATATACTTAAATCAAAATTAAGTATATATTTCATTCTTTAAAGAAAACGTTCTTTCAAACACATTTATTTGAGTCAAAACGAATGTTGCATAAAACATCGTTACGACGACCCAAAATCACTAGTATAGGGATTCGAAATTAAGATAGATATATAAATCCCAATACTATATAAAACATTTCTTTTCGGAAATCATTTAATATAACAACAGTGTTATAATGCACTATTTCCTTCTATTTCTCGAAAACGTCTATTTCAACAATGAATGTTGAAATCTATGTGTTTGATACTTAATGCATTTTAAAACATCTTTAAATCATCTTAAATTCTATTTAAAACATCACTTCCCCAAAACATATCCATTTTATTTCATAATATATTCACGGTCTAAAAATCGTGAATATAGTTTATTTTCCCAATTTAATGTTTCTACACATTTATTAAAAGATTATCCACCGCTCAAAATCGTGGATAAAATTCCCAACCAAACTCTTATTATTACAACATTTAACTTTAAGGATAATTCGCTGTCCAAAATCACAAATATATCTCCTTTAATAACTTTTATGTTTGATTTATCAAATTCAATTGATTTCGAATTTACAAACGATGTTTATAAATCCCATTTCTATTTATAAAACTTCGATTTGTAAATCTCCTTTATTATCCAATTCAATTTATATAACTCAATTATATACTAGAAGTCCATATTATAAGTTAAAAGCTTATAATAAATTTATTTACAAAATTGTTCTTTTAAAACTTCACAAATTATAAATCTTATTACTTATAAGATTTTATTTATAACCTTATTTTCAACATTTACAGAACTCCTTTTAGAATTCCATTATTTCGACTTATAAAATATATATTTTATAAATCTAATCTATAAACCATTTATCTTTATTCAAAAATCTCCATTAAAATGTCAAATCTGATTTATAAGTTAACTACTCATAAATCTTTTATTTTACAACATCTATTCATTTTATAACTTCACAATTTATAAGTCCATAAATTTCGTTCACTTATGAAATCCATTTTTTTTTCATTTTAACACTTATAAAAACTCGTTTTATAATTCCAGTATTCTTAATTTATAAAATATCAATCTTAGAAATCTTTTATATAAACCGTTTATAATAATTCAAAAATCCCAATTTAAATAAACCAATCCTTTTATTAATTTACAAATCGTTATTTAAAACTTATATACTCCAAAATCATACTTAAGTATTATTTTCCAAACATATAACTTTTATAACAATAAAATTATAATGTTTATTTATTTTAACAATCCAAATTTTAATAAAACGTATACTTTCAAAAATCACTTTAAAATTCTTTTTAAAATCAAAAATCATTATTTTAAAACTTCAAAAATGGATCCGATGATGCAACAGCACCAAATAGTCAATCACGAAAACAAAGACATCATATATTAGTATGTGATAATCAACAAATATCATAATATCTGTAATCAAATAAATACTGGTGAGGAATCCAGTTGGATCCCTCCAACCTGTGTCCCTGCATCCACAGATGTTAGCACAATACCAATTCCGTTCCAATACGGAATATCGCGGTATATGGGATTTATAAAATATTATCCGCTATTATGCGGCGCAATAAGGTCTCATCCGCTATATAATGCGGGAAATCAACTCCAAGTACATATATAATACCAATTACAATCAAGATGGAATTATCGCGGTATATGTTTTTAATAAATAACCTCCGCTTACTAACGGCGCATAATGTCCATTTTAACAATCAATAGATAACAATCAACATTCAAATATACAATCAAGCAATTTTAAATCTAACTATTTAAAATATAAATCGAAACAATTCGATTGAGTGAGAAGTTCTCACCTCGTTTCCAATTCAGTTTCAGGGTTTTATTTCGAATAAAACTAAATGTGCGTTTAATTTTACTCGAAATTCAAACTACTCCAAATGACTCCAAACCAGCTCCATAGCGTAGTATTCAACAAAACGATTGCAACACAATTCGTTTCATCCAAAACGGACCTCCTATGAAAAAGCTACATCATTTTAAAGTTTACACAAATTAAATTATTAAAAATTTACACTTTTATTTATTTTTCGAACCCTAAATGCAATCCAGGCCATCCATCTCCTTTGCTTCAGATCTGGCCGCCCCCCTCCCTTTCTTCCTCACGTTCAAAACTCCCAGGTCCTCTTCACGTTAAAACCCATATGGCCACCATCCTAGGATTGAATTATACTCCACCACCATTGACATATACCTCGATCAGAGAGTGCCATAACGAAGGCCATCTTGAGAGCTACCTTCGGCCAGAGACACCTGAAGCTCGGCCTCCCCCCTTGCACGCAAAATGAGAGCAACCTTGCGACTTTGAATGCAGATTCCCATCGATCCGGAGCTCCTTTTTTGATCACAACCGTTGAAATTATATAGCTCGTCGTTGTCTACAAGTTTGTAGTTGATAATTTTTCAAAACGATGTGTGGATTGGAAGATAATTGGAGGAGAAGGAGTGAAATTCTCATCCATTGAATTTAAAATGGCGGTTGAAGCTTAAAGGAACCCTAGGGTTTTAAGTTTGTTTAACGAAGCGTACCGGTTGGCGTTTCTAAGGTTTACCCCACGGTCTGAACACAATGGAACGTGTTTCGAAGGCTAATTCGGTCATCTGTGCGAGTTACGGATATAAACGACCAAATTTAAATTAAACCGATTTAAACCAATTTCTATGTGTTTTGGCTTGCCCCGGACAAACGGTAAATCCGATTGATACGAAATTTAAACCTTACAATAATATCATATTACGGATCCGATGAAACTGGTTTCGTCGAAATTCGAGACTGTTTGAAAAATGGCTATTTTAACTCGTCAATTAAATATTAAAATATTCAATTTTCACAAATTAACTTTTAATTCAATTTTAAAAGTTCTCAAACATTGTTTTAACTCCAGTATGATAAAATAAAATTTTACAAATCATTTTTAATTATATTTAACCCAATTTCCAATTATTTCTGTAATTTCAACTATTAAATTATCGATTTAATTATCCAATTAAATCCAATTATTCGAAATAAAATTTGTTCGACTTATAAATTTCACTTATTAATATTTAAAATTAATTAAATATACAAATTTTAATTGATAGAAATTCTGGGACGTTACAATATGTGTTTTAAATTGAATATTGATTAAAAAATATATAATATAAATATTTTATTTTAAATATGTGAGTAAATTTTAGATTTTTAGAAAAATTATATATATTATTTTCATTGACCAAGTTCATCGTGCTTTGCTTTTGTTTCGGCGTTGTCCAGAATTTGGTCGCGGCAGGTTTTTGCTTTCCCTATTATACTTGTCCTTATCCGTATCTGTGTAAGCATTGTGTTCATTCCCTTTGGTCTCTGGCCTCGAAAGGTGAGCGATCGCTCATAATTAACATTCTTATATTTAGTATACATATATTCACGTGAAATGCGATTGAAATATGCTTTTAAATTTAAATTAATTACTTAACTGTTGAATATGATATGTTATTGTTTAAAATTGTTTACCTATGTTAATTGACATATGACACCATAAACTGTTGCATATATATACATATATATACATACACACATATATATATATATATATTACTTTTAAATTGTATATGCCTGCCGTTGATATGCTATTATTCCATTGTTCTCAACTACAAGTTCTCTACTAGTTTAGAAAATTCGTATGGGTTGAAATGATACAAACAAAACGGTATTATAGATTAGGGAAATCGTTATGGATTGAAATAATAAACCCAAGCGATTTTATTGATTTTAAATTTGGGATTACGGGTTAAAATGATATATAACTGTAAATACTAAATTATTGGGGATTGAAATGATAAATATTGGTATCACTTGACCATAGGATAGAAAATTATATACGGACACCGTTGGTCTATTTTTAAATCATTTCCAAATTTTTGAGAAAAGAAAGATACATGTTTTGATTTTAAAAATAATATAAAGGTTTTATTTTAATTTTAATATGTAAAAATATAGATTTTTAAATTATATGTTTTGGAAATTTTAAAATTATAAGTTAAGTTTGAAAATGTAAATTATAAGATTTTACTTATATTTTTATTATTTTTAAAATATAAATTAATATTTAAAATAGATTTAATAACAAGGTTCAATTTAATTTAATAAAATATAATTTAACTAATATATATATATATATTTAAAATTTATACTAATATTTTTTAAATA
The DNA here is from genome assembly GCA_030765085.1 of Allium cepa. NCBI lineage: Eukaryota > Viridiplantae > Streptophyta > Magnoliopsida > Asparagales > Amaryllidaceae > Allium > Allium cepa. The sequence continues at coordinate 875,543,924 of CM060932.1, read as the reverse complement.
GATTTTTGTGATAACTTTAATAAATGAAGGTTACAAAGATAAGTTGAAGATTTAATTTGAGTTTATTTGTTAAGAATTGTATTTAAATAAAATATTTTGAAAACTTATTAATTTTGAGTTTTTAAAGATATGATTTTTATAACTTGATAACTGGATTTTGATTAAAGGTGATTAAATGAATATTTTCAAACTTAAATAAAATTGAATATTCAATACTGATTTAAATTTATAATTTGAGAGTTTATTTAAATGTTATAAAAAATGATTAAGTGAATGTTTTAAAATTTATAAAATTAAAGGTTAATTTTGAAATGTAAATGAAATTTATCTAATTGATTTGTTGTAAACTGTTTGAATATTTAAACTTTGAAACCCACTGAATTTGAGTAGTAGTTTAAACCTAGATTTGAAATCGATGTAAATTGAAATGGTTTTAATGAGAATTTGAATTGAACCTTTAGCCTCTCAAACTGAAGTCATTGAACTGAGATTAATTTAATTTGAATATTGGAACCAAAATTGATTTGAGTTGATTTGTGAAATTGGAAGAAAAAATTCTAGTTTTAAACTATTTTTGATATAAACTCTTTTAATATATAACTTATTTTTAAAAATATATATATAATATTTTAATATATTATTTTAAATTTATTAACAATTTTCAATATATATTTTCATAGATAAACTATTTTAAATATATAAACTATTTTAATCTATAACCTATTTTTAAATATGAATTATATTTTTATGTATAACTATTCCAATATATAAACTACTTTCAATATTCAAACTGTTTAAGTTGAAACTGTTATGATTTAAAATGAATAATGATTTCGTAAGAGAATATGATTTCGAAAGTGAATATGGTTTCGAAAGTGATATGATTTTGAAATGAATATGATATTTTAATATGAAAATCACCACAGTGTGAGATAAGCATTTGGTTGTTAAAAAGACTGGGATCAGATATTGTCATACTCTCTACCAATACCAAAAACCACTTTAACAACTGTGCACGTGGTGGAGAATCCAGAATGAAGTAGGATGGTTAGCGAACGTCTGTATGAGGTATGAGCACAGCCCTGACCCCCTCGGGTCAGCTTGATGTGACTAATACAGGAGCCACGTCGGGCGAAGTAAGGTCTCACCTCCGATCGAGCATGCTTCTTCGATACCATTCTATTACTTTGTGATTTGATTGGGTGTACATTTGATTATGGAAGTGTGTCTTAAGGTGGGCGGTAATTGCTGCTATGCGTTACCACCAGTCCGGATCCACAAAACGGTAGTATCCTACCATGGGCATTGCCTTGCGTCCCTTGCCACATGCCTTATTGCAACCTCTACGAGTTTGGTTTGTGTCGTACACTATGGAGTTCCCTCTGATAGCCCTCCACATTACGGAGGAATTACGGTACTTTCTAGACTACGGAGTTTATATAAAATGTGTTAAGGGGGATGTGGGTAACGCCTTAATGCTATTTTAATATTTTGCTTTAGTGTAGACATTATCTATGTAGCATATTGTACTATGTATATAAATAGTTTAACGGATCCTTAAGGGATGGAATCCCAAACATCCTTTAAGTTATATTGCATTTCGTTTGGACATTTTACTTGAGTTGATTTACTTGCATATGAATGTTAATCCTGATTCGAGTGTTTTGTATTTTGCTTTATGCTTGTGTTAGACTGTCACTGCATTTGAGATTCACCTTTGAAGCTTGGAGCTTTGTTTGGAGATCTATCTTTATCTATTCAGCTTTTTTATTGTTTCAGTTATTTTCAGTTGTTTCTGTTCATACTTGTCATTTACTTTTGTATTGATACTTCTTTGTATTTGAGATTTCTGTTGTATCTTGTTTTAGGCTCTAATGTTGTAGTAGCTTCATAAACTGCTATTTATCTATTCTGCTGCTTATTGTTGTTTTACTGTGTCTGTGATTTTATGATCGATTTATTTACTATATATGCTACGTTTTGCCAAATATAAATTAACAATCTATTACTTTGAGCAATTTAAGTCTGACATGTGTGGATTACTGTTGATTTGAATGGTTTGAAATAGCAGGTCGTTACATTCAATATTTGAATAATTAAAATGGCTTGAAATTAATAATAAGTATTTATTTATAATGTTTTGAAATAAATTATTACTATTTATAATAATAGTAAAGATTTGTTATTATTGTTTATTTAATAATGTTTGAAATTATTAATTATTAGTTTAAGACGTTTCAAAGTGAATAATTATTATTTTTAAAAATGTTTATTATTAATAATTATTATTATATAATAGTATTTTGAAGTAAATTATTTTATATGTTTGTAAATGTTTTAAACAGAATTTTATAAATGAACTTAGGTTTTGTATTGGGAGTAACTAAGGGAAGATTATTTATAAGGTAAAACAGTTTTATAAATGGTTTCAGATATTTATAAAAGAATTTTTGAAATGGGTTTATAGATTTATAGAACTAGTTTTATTACAGATTTTTAAAGGGTTTATAAATAATTTTAGGAATGTACAAGAGGGAGTTTTATAAATGATTACAGAGATTAATGAATGGGGTTATAACGGGTTTAGAGATTTATAAAGGAATTTATAAATTGTTTTGGAATTGTGTGAGAAGGAAATCTTCCTCCATTCTGTGAATATACTTATACCGTTGAGATAAGTATATTATTTTTTCGAAGTATCAAAAATATTGGGATTTGTGGATAAATCTTTGTAAATGTATTTTTATATAAGTAATTCATAAGTGATTTTAATTAATGAAAAGATTAATTTAAGGAGGTTAGCAGTTGTTTATGTTGTTAACCAATGTTGGTTTTTCCCTATGGAATTAAATCCCTGATTTGGATGCGTATTTATGGATAGTTAAATAACCAACTATCAAATATGGTTAGGAGGTGATCTCAGCTCTTATCTTTGACTGTTTATTACCTAAAGAACTGAGTTGAGTTTACCGAATCCTACAAATGTTGGTTCAAAGAGACCGGGATCAGATAAATTATTTGAAAACCACTTCGATCCAACTCAAGCGTTTCAAAGTAAAGACATCTTAAAGATTATAGAATTGATGATGAAGCTCTCTGAAATGCAAGGGCTGCTTGTTACTAATCCTGAGGGTGACTCCAAAATGGACGTAGTATAAGTAATACCTTTCGTTTGTCCATCTCAAAAACAACTTGAATGGACGAATCTGGCATTACATTGTTGCCTGGAGGGTAGTGTTAGCATTCCAAGTGGGAAATGCTATATAAAAAGGAAAAACGTAGCCTCAAGACTCATCAACAGAGAATGACTAAAACAAGGCAGATGCAACAGGGCTAAGTTGGTCGCTCCTAATTAGGGTATGACCATCCCTATCTAAAGTCGATATTATCTCTCATTTATATGCTTCAGGGCCCATTAACAAATGGGTGATCGTATTCAATACTATTAGTCAAGTGGTTGGCCGGTTCTATGTTGCCAGGTGATCCTGGCGAGGTCGTCTGTGTTATTTTATATAGAGATACACCATGATGGGTGGTACTGAAGTAGCCTGGGCAATATATAGAATGCATTCTCCAATAAGCTCCATACGAACTTAGTTGTTCCTAACTATGTTGAAATGTGAGATGCAAGCATTTAAGCTATATTCAAATTTTACTTTGACCCTTAGACATTATGATAATATCACTGGATTTTCTATAGAAAATGTTTTGTTTATCATAAGGTCTGTTCGTGTTTATGAGCGATGCAGTCTTACGAGATACATTTATTTCCAAAAGATTTTTGAAACATTAGGTGTTTTCTCATGCTAATTTCCAGACCGACTCGGATGTTATTTTATTATAATGCTCAGGTCAGACTAAGCATATTTACAAATTTTGTTTGGATGCTTTAGAGCTTCAAGAGATGAGTCGGATGCCTAGAGACATATTCACGTACATGGTTATTTTGCCATTGCATTCATTGTTATATTTATTTGCAATTTTGAAGATAGGTTGCTACAACAGTCCGAGCTGAAATATGTTAGTATACTTTCATTAGTGTACATAAGTTACATTTTTCTTCACGTAAAGATTTGCTGTATATTATAAATTATTCTGTAAAATTCCTAGTTTTTTATAACATTATACAGAAAATTTAAGTAGATAAATTAAATAGAATAATGATGATAAGGAGATTGAGATGTGTTTAAAAAACATAATAGGTTGGTGCTTATTAACAAAGTAATTCAGCTTTTTTTTTTAAATGGTAATTAAACAACATATGGGCATATTAGTAAAATAGCCATTTATCTTACATGACTATATCCTTTTGTGATTATCCTTTCACATTTCTTGTTTCATTTCCACTTTCACAAACGAAAATTACCCTAAGCAAATGTGGGCTATTATCAAAGAACAAAAGAGGCATTTAATCTAAGGCTAAGGATCAAAAGTTAGGGAGGATTAATCAACAACAAATCTCAAATTCCTTATCAAGTTAAGGTAAATAATAATCTTCTACCATCTCTAATTTTAATCTATGATTATCTGGTTTCGAATTTATGATTTAAATTTGTTTTTTTGATAAAATGGATGATGATATGCTTGAATTATATTATGATGATTTGTTTTAATTCACAAGCATATGAATTTGTACGGTTTTAGTATAAACCGAGAATTTATGATTTCAGATTGCCGTGGAAATTTTTTATGTTAAGTAAAACATGATTTTGGAGATGGGTTTTAATTTTCCTAATTTTCCAAGCTATGAAAATTTTATTATGAATTTTTGATGAAAGATAGGTTATAATTTGGTTTAAAATTTATTTCAAGAATCTCAGGACGAAATTGGGTCTAAGATTTTAATATGTTGATAACGTGATGAAATTGATTTTCTGTGATTTTTAAGGATTTTTGCATAATTGATTTACTAGGGGAAATAAATTATTTTGAAAGAAGGGCTTTTTGGCAAATGTCGATTTTGGTTTTATGGAAAGTTTTTAACGTTAATTTCCTTTAATTTGGATTTAGGTTAATGCAGCAGTTTAAAAAGTAAAGTACTTGAAAAGTTTTTATGACAACCAATCAATAGTTTACAAATAGGCAAGTTGTTAGAAAGTAATTACTAAAAGTGCTATAATTCAGCCTTTAAACAAAAAAGGTGTTCCGCCCCTATTAGTACGAACCTTTCAACTCCTCTGATCCTGCCTCATTCTAATCGATACCAATACAATTGAAACCATCATAGTCAAAACCAATGCACAACATATCACTTAGATGGTATGTGGATTGGTAGGAAGACGGAAGCCTTGGTTTTGAAAGGGTAGCTTTCGATAGGGTCGAAACCTTGCTTTGTTTTCAAAAGTTAAAGTCTTGCCTAGTTTTACCAAAAGCTTTCGACACGGTCAAAAGTTATGCTTTTGAAAAGGTTTTATAATTGGCTTTCAAAGAAGTTGTCATGTTGTGTTAAAGTGTTTTCTTTCGAAGGAGTGCCATTTTCTTTTAAATAATTGCTTCTGAAAGGGAAGGTTTCGCCTCAGTCGAAAACAAGCCGCTAAACTCCCTTTTGACTGCATTGAAGTCATCTATGTTGTCGAAGGGGTTACTTCTACTTTAACTTAAGCCTTTTTTCTGAATACTTTAGAAGGGGTTGAGGGCTTCGAAGGTGATGAAGTCGAAAGGGGGTTTTGACTCTGTCCTTTGACGTTTTGATTTTCTAAAGTCCTTTGCTTTCGACTAAGACAGTTTCGGTACCATCAATTTTTCTCCAAACTAATTTAAGTTGGTTTCAAAAAAGATACTTTCGTATACAACTATTTTGACCAAATGTTTTTAAAGAGTAAACCCAATGCTTTCGAAAGAGTTACTTTTATTTATTTCAGGCTCTATATTTTAAAAGATTATTTGATAACATTGAAAGGTATAATAGGTTTCAAAAGAGAATGTTTATGAAGGGCTTCCAAAGGTATATATTCAATGTTTTGAAAAGAGATCTTTGCTTTCAACAGGAGGCTATCCAGAGGTTTCGAAAGAGATGTTTTTGGTTTTAAAACGTAAACCGAATATTAATTTAAAGTAATAACCATAGCATAAATAAAGATTTTTAAATGTTATTCACTTTCTTATTAACCCATAACTGTATTTTAGGAAAGGGCAGAATAACAAATTAGGTTGACCCGGTAGTGAATATAACTTAATAAATGTTAAAAAATGTAATTAAAGATATTGCAGGGGCCAATAGGTTTATAGTAAGCCCATGAAAACTGTATGACAATGGCAGGGGCCAATAGGTTCATAGTCAGCCCATGAAAACTATGATTTGATACTCGTAGCGGCCATTAGGTTTGTAGTTAGCCTATGAAAAATATATTTGGATTATGATATTGGCAATAAGCCAATAGGTTCCTAGTTAACCTATGAAAACTACGATAAGAAATAAGATATTGGAGTTACCAATAGGTTTTAAGTGATCCCATGAAAACTAAGTAATTGGATAGGTAGTTCTTAACATTTAACAAGTTAATAGTAATCCAAGAAACTATAATTGAGACAGATAGTTAGAATGAATGGGGATGGATATTTCAAAATTAATTTATTTGTTTTTCATATCATCATAATGTTTTGAAATACTATGTTTTAACCGTTATAGATGTAGGAGAATATTATATGTTTTTATAAATGTTTTAGGATACCAGTGAGGGAAAAATCCCTTCCGCTAAGCGTCGTGGTCTCACTAGATATCCAAATGATTTGAGATGGTAAATTATTATTCACACCAGGCTTTATATCAGACTCGAAGTTTCTGTTTTCCCTTAAACTCTCGGGTACTCAATTGATTTTGAGTTAGCTGAGAGTTAAGATTTCAAGGTGTTCTTTTAGCAGAATAAAGCTTCCGAGGACGTGCATAAGGCAAACGTTTTATTAGAGTTCTTTTGTTTCCGCTGTGTGATTGTTTGTAAAGGCAAATTGTTTTATTGTCTATCTATATACTTTGATCTACCAAGAAGGCATCTTCATATGTCGCTTTTGGCGCATTTTGTAATAATTATTGGTATCTGAACGTGGTCTACGAATTGGGATTATGTAATCAATTTGGAAAATTTTAAAATGGAATACGGAATTTATTTTGTTGTTTAAATTTTTTTCATATTCTTTTGTCTCTATGTACCAATGTATCTAATATCGCCGTGTTTGGTCGTCGAGGATGAATAACTATGAATGACTGCAACATACGTAGCTGTTAGTTTTGAGCCTCTATGAAGGGGGATGTTACAAGTTGGTATCAGAGCATAGTTTATGAAACTTTAAAAGAATCTTAAACCTAAAATATTTTTCCTAACATAATCCAATGAATCAGATAATAAGATTGGGGTTTGGGTTAATGCTATAGTAATATGCTTGTAAATGATATATATATATATATATATATATATATATATATATATAAGTGCGTATATCCCTCTCTCTTAGACCGTTCTTCTTTATCTTAATAAGGCTCTTATGCATAATTACAAGAAAGGGATATGAAAGTAGGAAATGGAAGAGGAAATCTTAATGGAGGAAGCATCACAACTAATGGAAATGCTCGACCCACTACTAGGAGAATCGCGGGTCGACCGATTAATGCTAGCACCAAAAATGCAGAAGCCAATGTGAGTGCTGGAAATCCACCAGTAGATATGGGGGTGGTGTATCAATTCTTAGCCGGTTTGATGCAAGCTAGAGCTGCTGTAGGTGTTGCTGGAAAGGTAGGAGGAGCTAATCCTGTAACTCCAGTTGGGAACATTGCTTTCCTGAGTAAAGATTATACCAGTTTGGGTGGGAAACCATTCTTGGGAATGGAGAGTGCCGCAGAAGTTCACAATTGGTCGTTGCATTGTAAGCATATATTTATTGATTTGGGTCTAAATGATGGATAAAAGAAGAGGTTGGCCTTTAGGCGGATGTAGGGGTCAGCACTGCATTGGTGGAATAGTGTTACTACCGGAGAGCCGAAAAAGCAATTAACTTGGAATGATTTCAAGATGAGATACAAGCATAAGTTTTCATCTGAGTTTGCTCAGTTTGAGCCGATGATAAAATTTATGGATTTATTACAAGGAAAGATGTTAGTAGTCGAGCATGCTACTAAGTTTGAAGAGCTTTCTAGATATGGACATGCTATTATAGATACTAATATAAAAAATAATGAGAAGTTCATATGGGGACTGAGGCCCGAGCTTGCTAGGATGACCATGACACATGTTCATGATCCTTGCAATATAGTGGTGGTGATGGTTATTCTCCATGAGGAGATACTTGCTGATTTAGCTAAAGAGAAGTCTGTGGAAACATAAGGTTCTCAAGGGAAGAAGAGAAAATTCTATAAAAAGAAGGGGACCCAAAAGGGAGATACTGCCAAGAAGTCAAAGGCTGAGGTTGTTTGCTATAAGTGTGACAAGAAGGGTCACTTTGCTAACAAATGTCGGTCAGGAAATGAGAGGAAGGCTGCAGTTAAGAAGAATGTGAAATGCTTTAACTTTGATCAAGTTGGGCATTACAAGAATCAATGTCTAAAAGCGGTTAGGGAGGACAAAGGAATTTTTTCGCTATAGGACCAGCTAGGCCTACTGCAACAGATAAGGGAAAGACTATGATGGAAGGTACGCTTTTGATTCAGAGTATTTTAGTTAGGGTACTGAAAGATACCGGTGAATCACATTTATTTATATCTCAATGTTTGGTTGATAGATTATGCTTAGAACCCACCTACCATGTTACATCCCTAAGGGTTGCGAATCCAATAGGAGGGCACGCAACTCTAGGGTTAAGATGTGACTAGTTAGAATTTGACTTGTTAGGTCATAAGTTAACATGCAGTTTGTATGTTATCAATTTCTCAGATTTCGGGATCAATTTGGGTATGGATTGGTCGGGTAGGTATGATGCTAGAATATTTTTGCCAGGATAGAGAAATATCACTGAGATACCCTGATAATCGTAATCGAGTGATATTCTCCATAGAGAATACTAGCCAGAGTGTTAGTGCTATGCTTACTGCTATGGAGGTAGGAAATAAGTTAAGTCTGATTCGGGTAGCAAGAGAATTTATAGATGTTTTTGAGCCAGTCACTGGATTGCCCCTGAAAAGAGCTGTTGAGTTTAGAATAGATCTTGTGCAGAAGCTGAACCTATAAGTAGACCACCTAGTAGGATGACACCAACTGAGATGAAGGAATTGTAGGTGCAACTAGTGGATCTAGAAGGAAGGAATTTTATTAGACCAAGCAGTTCGCCTTAGGGAGTGGCCGTAGTGTTCATGAAGAAACTAGACGGGTCATTGAGGATGTGTATTAAATATCGCGAGTTAAACGAGAGGACAATTAAGAATAAGTATTATTTGCCAAGAATAGATGATCTGTTTGATCAGTTGAGTGGAGAAAGTGTCTTCTCTCAGTTGGATTTGGCGACAGATTTCCATCAAATAAGAGCGGCGGAGGACAACATTCCTTTGACAACATTTCGAACTAGATATGGTTCATATGAGTGGTTGGTAATGCCATTTGGATTGACAAATGCACCTGCTTTCTTCATATATTTGATGAACCGAGTTTTCCAAGAGTACTTGGATAGATTTGTACTAGTATTTATAGATGACATTCTAGTATACTCTAAAGATGAAAGAGGGCATGAAGTTCATCATAGAGTGGTACTTGAGACGCTGAGGCAGAATTAGCTAAAGGCAAATTTTACCAAGTGTCATTTTTAGAAGAAAGAGGTAAAGTTTCTTGATCACATGGTTTCAGAGAAAGAGTCAGTAGACCCAAATAAGATCAAAGCAGTGAATAATTGAAAGTGGCCAGAGACAGTGACCGAGATTAGGAGTTTTTTAGACTTGTTGGCTACTACCAGAGATTCATTAAGGATTTCTTGCAGATAACAGCACCCTTAACTAAACTAAGTAGGAAGGAAGGGAGATTTAATTGGTCTAACAAATGTGAGGAGGCATTCCTTAAGTTAAAGCATTTGTTGACTAATGCACCCGTTTTAGTAGTTCCAGATGGAAAACAAGGTTTGGTGGTGTATACGGATGCATGTAGAACTGGATTAGGAGTTGTGTTGATGTAGAATGGTAAAGTCATTGCCTCACATCTAGGCTGCTTAGACCATCTGAAGTTAGATATCCTACTCATGATTTGTAGTTGGCAGTTGTCGTCATCTTCATATTGAAGATTTGGAGGTATTATCTCTTAGGGGGGAGATTTGAGTTATATACCAATCATAAGTCTTTATGGTATTTATTCTCTCAAAGGAGTTGAATATGAGACACAGAGGTGGCTGGAGTTTTTGACTGCTTATAATTTTGGCATAGAGTATACACCAAGGAAAGGTAATAAGGTGGCAGACGCCCTTAGCAGGAAACATCAGAATGTGGTGTTAGCTATGTAGGTGGAATGGAGAGATTTAGAAGCTTAAGTTTGTTGTGATGTGCAGTTAAGATCGACTGTTGGTTCTAGCCAGAGTACCGCGACGTTGCCTTGTTTGGAAGCTCGACCAGCATTCATTGAGAAAATTGCTTATAAACAGAAGGAAGAACCAGTATTAGATGAGAGGATCAGAAGACTTGAGGTTGGAATGAAGATCGATGATTTGAAGGATTTTATCCTTGATTAGAGAGGATGGCTAAGAAAGAAGGGACGGTTGTTTGTTTCGAATATGGAGGACTTAAGGAAAGAAGTTCTGGGAGAATGTCATCGATCCATGTTTACGATTCATCTTGGAGGAACCAAGATGTATCAGGATATAAAGTACGACGACCCACATTTCGAAAGGTTTAAAATAATACATACATGTCCAACTTAAACAATCCGGAATGTAGATAATCAATGGGATTAAATAAGAAAATTAAGAAAAGAAGAAGAAAACAAACACATAATCTCACAGCGGAACGATAAAATATAATAATCACATAAACAGTTCAAGAAGCTATTTATTATAAATTAGATTATAATCTATACACATTTATCAGAGTTATATATATATACACATGCATCAGGGATAAATAATCAATATAGCAGAATAGCATGATGTAGGGGATAATAATAGTAGTAGTAATATACTAACTTCATCTCCGTCCTCCAGAAACTAATCTTCAATGCACTGGAAAAACTCAGGACTGACCCGACCATAATGAAATGACAAAACACAGACTATCATGACTAATATACTCTTATGTAAGTCAATTAATATCACAAAATATGAGTGCAATAACTTAAGAGATGTTACAGGATTTTCCATCTCCTAAGGATCCATTAAACTATTTATATATAATAGTATATGCTATAATAGATAATGTCTATCAGTAAAGTAAATATCGAAATTACGTTAAGGCTTTACATTTATCCACCTTAACACATTTTTAGGCACTAAACCAGAGTCGTAATGGGCTCGTATAAGGATAAATATGACAAGGCACATGAGGCAATGCGCAAGGTTGGATTCTACCAGTTTACCTTTCTAACTGGTCGTAACCCATCCATGGCCGACTGTAACGACCCAGAATTTTATTAATTTAAAATTTGAATATTTAATTAATTTTAAATATTAATAAGTGAATTTATAAGTCAAATAAATTTTTATTTGATTTATTGGATTTAATTGGATAATTAAATCAATAATTTAATATGTTAAATTATGGAAATAATTAAAAATTGAGTTAAAAATGATTGAAAATAATTTGGAAAATTTTATTTAATCATACTGGAGTTATAGAAATATTTTAGAACTTTTAAAATCGAATTAAAAGTTAATCTGTGAAAATTGAATATTTTAATATTTAAATCGACTAGTAAAATAGTCAATTTTTGAACAGTCTCAGAATTGAACGAAACCAGTTTCATTGGATCCGTAATAGTTAGTTATTACCGGATTTCAATTTTCGTGTCAATCGGAGTTATCGTTTGATCGTGGCAGCTCGAAACGCATCGAATTGTTTTTAATTTAAATTTGGCGAGTCAAAATAGCCATTTTTCAAAAAGTCTCGGAATTTGACGAAACCAGTTTCATCGGATCCGTAATGTGATATTATTGTAAGATTTCAAATTTCAAGTCAATTGGATTTACCGTTTGTCCGGTACAAATTAAAACGCCTAGAAATCGATTTAAATCGGTTTAATTTAAATTGAACGTTTTCAGCCATAACTCGCACATACTTCCGAATTAGCTTCCGAAACCTGTTCCATTGTGTCCGGAACGCGGGATAAACCCTAGGTACGCTGGTTACGGCGTCTAAATCGGAGTTCGGAATTTCCGGGATGAATAGTGTCGCTCGTTCTCTTATAAATAGACCCACCTCTTCATAATTTGCTAAAATAAGAAACCCTAACCCTAATTCAAGTTGCTAGCCGCCACTTTATAATTCTAAGGCCAGAAATCATTCTTCTTCATCTCTTAATCTCTTCCAATCCATCAAGAATTGGCCAAAGTTGTTAACTACAACATTGAAGAGCATGGAGAGAGCTTTAATTTCATACGGTGATGATCGAGTTTGGAGTTGCGTAGAGGGAGCTAGAGGTGGCCGTTCCCATCAGTTTTCGCACGCATTCCCGTGCTCTACAGGTGGCCGAGCTTCACCTAGGGGGGGGGGGGCGAGTATAGAGGAGGAGGAGAGCTTCGACATGGGAGTGGTATGATGATGTATAGTTGAGTGATTGGAGTGCAAATGCTAACCCTAATCTACATGTTGGGTTCGGCCTCAATTTGCACGGCCTGGAGATGATAACGTGATTTGGGAAGATGAGCAGGGGCCGTTGGATCTGGATCTAGTGGCTAGGATGAGCTGTAGGTTAAAAATATAAAGTTATGTTGAAATTTAGTTATAAAATCGTGTACAAACTTGTAAAATTCATATCTTTTTCATACGAGGTCGAAAAAATGCAAACTCAGTTGCGTTGGAATCGTATGGACGAGCACTACGCGATGGAGTTGGTTTGGAGTCGTTTGGAATTAGTGAGAATTTCGGATAAAATTAAACGCGCGTTTAATTTTATTCGAAATAAATCGCTAAAACGGAAATTAAAACCAAGGTGAGAATTTCTCACTCAATCGAATCAGTTTCGATTTTATTTTAAATAGTTAGATTTAAAATATTTGAATGCATGTTTGAATGATGATTATTATCTATTGATTGTTAAAATAGACATTATACGCCGTTAGTAAGCGGATGTTATTTATTAAAAACATATACCACGAATATTTCATAAACAGTGAAATTGGTATTATATATAATAGCAATATATATATATTGGCATATGTATATATTACAGTTGTTGATTTCCCGCATTTTTTGTTTAGCGGATGAGACCCTATTACGCCGTTATTAAGCGGATAATATTTAATAAGAACATATACCGCGATAATTTCGTACTGGAGCGAAATTGGTATTGTGCTAATGTTTTTGGATGCAGGAAAACAGGTTGGAGGGATCCAACTGGATTCCTCAACAGTTTTTATTTGATTTCAGATATTTTGATATTTGATGGATTATCATATCGATATATGATATCGTTGTTAGTCGTGATTGACTATTTGGTGTGTAGCATCATTGGACCCAGATTTTGGGATTTTAAAATGATTTTAAAGTGATTTTTGAAAATATATAAGATTTTCGGAATTGATCTATTTTAAATAAATAAACGTTATAATTTTTATTGTTATAAAAATTATGGTTTTTGTGAAATATAGTTAAAAGCTGATTTTTGAGAAATATGAATTAATGATTTTATAAGATAGTTTAAACTGGATTTTTGAATTTATTATGAAAAGTTTAAATATAGGATTTATAAAATTTGATTATTTTATAAATCAAAATGGTGAAATTATAAAGGAAATTAAAGACGTTTCAGAATAATAATATAAACTGATTTATATTAAGAGATTTATAAATGGATATTTATAAATTGGAATATAGACATTATAAAACAAGTTTTTATAAATGTTTGAATGATGTGAGAATGAATTTCATAATAGAATGAAATTTATGGAATTATAAACTGTGAAGTTATAAATGAAATTTATAAATAGTAAGATTTATAAATTTGGTGAAATTATTTGAAGAATAGATTTGGTTAAATAAATGAATCTTATAAGTTATAAGATTTATAATTTGGGAAGATAAAAAGAACGATTTTGTAAAATAATCGTTTTATAAGTATTTAACTTATAATATGAACGTTTAGTTTATAATTTAGTTATAAACTGGAATAGGTTAGTAAAAGGATTTATAAAAAAGGAAGTTTTTATAAATAAATAGAAATGGAATTTATAAACGTTGTTTTATAAATCCGCAAACAACTTATTTTGATAAGTTAATTGTCATAACTTATTTAATGGAGTTATATTCATATTTTTGAATAGTGAATAATCCTTTGAATTAAAATGAATAAAAGGATGAAATTTGTTAACGAAGTTTATTCACGTTTTTGAATAGTGAATAACACGTTAAAGAAATTGTTTTAGATTTGGTGTTTTAAACAGAATTAAAACGATCTAACGATGTTTAAAAGATGTTGAGATTCGAAACCATAGATTTCAACATTTATTGTTGAAATAGACGTTTTCGAGAAATAAAAGGAAATGGTGGACTATAACACTGTTGTTATAGTAAATGATTTCTGAAAGGAAATGTTTTGTATAGTATTGGGATTTATATATCTATTTAATTTCGAATCCCTATACTAGTGATTTTGGGTTGTCGTAACGATGTTTTACGCAACATTCGTTTTGGCCCAAATAAATATGTTAAGTGAATGATTTCCTTAAAGAAAGAAATATATACTTAATTCGGTTTAAGTATATTGAATATTTTCTAAGTGTTGAAAATAAAAGATTGTGAATTACTTATTTAATAAGTATGGAAATGTTTTCCAATATGAAGTGAATAATTAGAATTTATCTTTTTGGAGGATAAATTGAAATGAATTATTGAAATCGTATATGCACGAATATTTTGAAATATAAATTCATTATGGAATTTATATGTGAAAAGTGAAATTGGTTAAAAATAAATATTGATTTATTTTTGAAGTGTTGAAACTATATATGTAGTAAAGATATTTTGAAAAATAAATAATTTGGAAAATTATTTGGAATCTGGTGATGTATGCATATCCAGTGATAGTTCAATAACCGACTATCAGTATTTCCCTTTGAATGGGTATTGGATGTGAATTGATTGAATTTGAATGCACACTTATTTTTTGAATAAGCGCTCACTATTCGGGTTAACCGGGAAAGGACCATGGGGTCGTATAACCCATTCCGAATATGTGATACGTCGTTGTGAATTGCATTGAAGATCGGTGTTGAAGACCGAGTATTTGCAAAAGCGATAGGATGAACTATCGATTGACTCTGCACCGAGTAGCTACGGTATTGAGTTCTCCATATGTGATGGTGAATCCGATCAGGATTGTGAATATCCGGATTGCAAGGACTTCTTTGTAAGTGCCTTCGGTTCTGTTCGAGCCCGGAACAGACTTGTATGGATTGTATGTCTGACATTACAAGTTGAGATATAAAGCCGATTTCTTTCAAATATATTTCTGTTGGTGGCGGAGAATTTATTCTTTTTGCTTAACACCCTTCTCTGAGACGTATGTGCTCAAAGGTTATATAGTTGAAGTTATCAGCGATATATTCCCAGTTTGGTAATGTGACATGCTGAGTGATGCTGAAATGATCATTGTGTTGATTATTTGTGATAGGATCGTTTATTTGATCGTCTATCCTTGTGATCATTGTGTTGATCATTTGTTGACCCAAAGCATGGCTTTTGTATAAAGTATGTTTTTGTGGACGTGAATTCGTCGAGCCTCACATCCCGGAAATGGTCAAAACAGGAAAGATGCAGCAAGGTTATGAGGGGTAGCGCCCTTTAGGATGTGTGCATTTCCTTCTGGAAAAGGGTGGTATCATGGTATGGAGCCCAGATACTTACTCATGTTGAAAACACTTTGTTATGATTGTGTGAATTGATTACGAGCGCTCGGTAAAAGGTCCCAAAGGACCGGGGGATGGCATATTCGGTCAGTTGTTACTCAGTTAGGAGTAACCCGGCCTTGTGTTGGTAGAGATCCGGTTTGGTTCTCGGGGATGTCCATCCAGAGGCATTCTCATGTGGCAATGGGAAGTTCCTTGGCCTGATCATTCGTTGGAAATCCAAAGAAACAATACGTGACTTGTACGGTTTTAGTTGTATAACCTGCTATGGAATGTGGCGGTAACCTGCTATTGAACATAGTTAGCTATAGTAGGCATACGATAATGGTCGTATGTTGGCTAAGATTTATATTCTACTTTCGAAATGAATTTTTCCTACACTATACACTAATAATAATATCAAATATTATTTTAAATGCGTATCAAGCATCTTTGACTATCATAAGGAGAAATCTCCTTCGATTCTGCGTTTGCATTGTGTGTGTGTGCGGGAGGCCTTATGGTAGTCTCATTTTTAAAAGCATTGCGAATTGATTAAAAATATTCCTCTATTTTGATTTTAAAGATAAATAAACTGTTTTGAGTTCTCACACCAGTCTTGTTAAGCTATTGGGCTATGTGATGGGGGGTTCTCGCTTCGCGGTTAGGTGGCGAACGGGAGACTCTTGCCCCTACACGTCCTCTTTTAGGGGGTTGGTTAGGCGTAAGCTGTGACAGTCGAGAGGCTGGCCGTAAAAGCAAGTTTGGGATACCAGTGTAAGCCACGGTGGGGCTGGGATGGTTGAAAAGCCTACCGGTTGTGACTGCTGTCGACGGTTGAAAAGCCTAGATCTTTACATTTGGTATCAGAGCTGATGGTTAAGCGACAACCATGGTTCTGTAGGGTATTACTCATTAGAGATAGAGTCAGCAGTACTCTAGAATGAGTTTGAGAATAATAGCTACGAGTGCGTATTTGTTAGTGAATATGAAATTGTTTTATATTGTGATGATTGGTTTATTGAGTGGCATATGAACCTTCCTCAGCACGGTATGTACAACTTTGCCGAAGGGGTTTCTAAACACTTGAATAGAACAATTCGACATAATATTGATTTTAAATTGGGTAAATGAAATAATTTTACCTCGATTATATTTTATATATGAAAGAAATAAATTTTCAAAATTATTAAAGTATATAAGTTGATTGTTTAGTTGTTTGAATAATCTAAATAAAAGAATAATTGTATAAGCAAATGAATTATAAGAATTTAATTATAATTAAAGTAATTTGAAATTGTGAGATAAACTTATATATAAGAAGTGAAACTTTATGGATATATCTATGAATATGAGTTGTGGATAAAAATGAATTTAAAGTTAAATGGAAAATTTACTTTAGAATTTGGAATCTGAATTTATTTACAAGTGGGAATTTAAGTTATGAAAAACAAATGATGTTTGTTAAATGGAATATAACTTAAGAGTTGTTGAATATGAGTTGTAAATAAAAGTGACAAAGGTGAACTTGAGTTATGTGAATGAAATTCAACTTTAGCAATTGAATTAAATGAATGTTAAGCAATTAAATGTAAATCAAGTTGATAAGAAATAATGAATATAAGTGTTAGTTCATTGAAATCAAATGTTATTGGGAGTTGAATAAATTGAATGAAATCAATTTAATTAAACAAATTGAAAGTGATGGTGTTAAACCAAATTGAATGAATATAAGCAAAGGAATTTGGTTGAAATTAATAAACTTTGGTTGTTATTTGATTGTTGATTGGTTGTAATAATTCATTAAGTGTTAATGAAATTGAAAGCTATGTAATTGAATTCAAATGGAAAGTAAATAGATTTGAATAGAATTGAAAGTGAATTGGATTTAATTAGTGAATGTAAACTAACTGAAAATTGGACATGAATGAATGTTGATAAAAATCCAACGTAAAAGAATCAAATATGATTTAAATTTAAAACCAATTCATTGAATATAAATGAGAATATGAATGAATATATTGGTTATGAATTTGTTGGATGTTAGTTGGTTGATGGTTGAATGTATATTGTTGTTTTGAATACATTTGCTATGTGACATATATAGTTATTATGTTGCTATATGTTGTATATTGAGATTATTGTCTATATGCATGATTCTCATGTTGTTTGTTGAGTTTAGTAGGTGCGGATCGCGTTTGCTTCGCATTTGGAGCTCGCTTTCGCGCTATATTAGCTGTATATGCTCGCTAATAAAATATAAGGTACATATCTCGGATTAAATATCGTACTTTTACACTTTTTCCCTGCGGGATGCCTCATTACTTGATGAGATGTATATTTGTGATATATATACTGTCATATTTTTTTTCGGATCGAGCCGCGCAAAGGAGACTATGGCGAATTTTTCCGAAAATTTAAGGCGTTAGAAAAAATTTGGGAAAATTTTGAAAACTATTAACTTTGATTTAGAATTGAAAGTTAAATGATATAGTTTGTTTTTGAAAACATAACTAAGTATGATTTGAAAACTTAGTAAAGTATGGTAAGAAGTTTAATTATAAATTTTGGGAAAATTAATAGATTCTGTAATTTTCTTACTTGTAATTTCGAGGACGAAATTCTTTTAAGGGGGAAAGATTGTAACGACCCAGAATTTTATTAATTTAAAATTTGAATATTTAATTAATTTTAAATATTAATAAGTGAATTTATAAGTCAAATAAATTTTTATTTGATTTATTGGATTTAATTGGATAATTAAATCAATAATTTAATATGTTAAATTATGGAAATAATTAAAAATTGAGTTAAAAATGATTGAAAATAATTTGGAAAATTTTATTTAATCATACTGGAGTTATAGAAATATTTTAGAACTTTTAAAATCGAATTAAAAGTTAATCTGTGAAAATTGAATATTTTAATATTTAAATCGACTAGTAAAATAGTCAATTTTTGAACAGTCTCAGAATTGAACGAAACCAGTTTCATTGGATCCGTAATAGTTAGTTATTACCGGATTTCAATTTTCGTGTCAATCGGAGTTATCGTTTGATCGTGGCAGCTCGAAACGCATCGAATTGTTTTTAATTTAAATTTGGCGAGTCAAAATAGCCATTTTTCAAAAAGTCTCGGAATTCGACGAAACCAGTTTCATCGGATCCGTAATGTGATATTATTGTAAGATTTCAAATTTCAAGTCAATTGGATTTACCGTTTGTCCGGTACAAATTAAAACGCCTAGAAATCGATTTAAATCGGTTTAATTTAAATTGAACGTTTTCAGCCATAACTCGCACATACTTCCGAATTAGCTTCCGAAACCTGTTCCATTGTGTCCGGAACGCGGGATAAACCCTAGGTACGCTGGTTACGGCGTCTAAATCGGAGTTCGGAATTTCCGGGATGAATAGTGTCGCTCGTTCTCTTATAAATAGACCCACCTCTTCATAATTTGCTAAAATAAGAAACCCTAACCCTAATTCAAGTTGCTAGCCGCCACTTTATAATTCTAAGGCCAGAAATCATTCTTCTTCATCTCTTAATCTCTTCCAATCCATCAAGAATTGGCCAAAGTTGTTAACTACAACATTGAAGAGCATGGAGAGAGCTTTAATTTCATACGGTGATGATCGAGTTTGGAGTTGCGTAGAGGGAGCTAGAGGTGGCCGTTCCCATCAGTTTTCGCACGCATTCCCGTGCTCTACAGGTGGCCGAGCTTCACCTAGGGGGGGGGGGCGAGTATAGAGGAGGAGGAGAGCTTCGACATGGGAGTGGTATGATGATGTATAGTTGAGTGATTGGAGTGCAAATGCTAACCCTAATCTACATGTTGGGTTCGGCCTCAATTTGCACGGCCTGGAGATGATAACGTGATTTGGGAAGATGAGCAGGGGCCGTTGGATCTGGATCTAGTGGCTAGGATGAGCTGTAGGTTAAAAATATAAAGTTATGTTGAAATTTAGTTATAAAATCGTGTACAAACTTGTAAAATTCATATCTTTTTCATACGAGGTCGAAAAAATGCAAACTCAGTTGCGTTGGAATCGTATGGACGAGCACTACGCGATGGAGTTGGTTTGGAGTCGTTTGGAGTTAGTGAGAATTTCGGGTAAAATTAAACGCGCGTTTAATTTTATTCGAAATAAATCGCTAAAACGGAAATTAAAACCAAGGTGAGAATTTCTCACTCAATCGAATCAGTTTCGATTTTATTTTAAATAGTTAGATTTAAAATATTTGAATGCATGTTTGAATGATGATTATTATCTATTGATTGTTAAAATAGACATTATACGCCGTTAGTAAGCGGATGTTATTTATTAAAAACATATACCGCGAATATTTCATAAACAGTGAAATTGGTATTATATATAATAGCAATATATATATATATTGGCATATGTATATATTGCAGTTGTTGATTTCCCGCATTTTTTGTTTAGCGGATGAGACCCTATTACGCCGTTATTAAGCGGATAATATTTAATAAGAACATATACCGCGATAATTTCGTACTGGAGCGAAATTGGTATTGTGCTAATGTTTTTGGATGCAGGAAAACAGGTTGGAGGGATCCAACTGGATTCCTCAACAGTTTTTATTTGATTTCAGATATTTTGATATTTGATGGATTATCATATCGATATATGATATCGTTGTTAGTCGTGATTGACTATTTGGTGTGTAGCATCATTGGACCCAGATTTTGGGATTTTAAAATGATTTTAAAGTGATTTTTGAAAATATATAAGATTTTCGGAATTGATCTATTTTAAATAAATAAACGTTATAATTTTTATTGTTATAAAAATTATGGTTTTTGTGAAATATAGTTAAAAGCTGATTTTTGAGAAATATGAATTAATGATTTTATAAGATAGTTTAAACTGGATTTTTGAATTTATTATGAAAAGTTTAAATATAGGATTTATAAAATTTGATTATTTTATAAATCAAAATGGTGAAATTATAAAGGAAATTAAAGACGTTTCAGAATAATAATATAAACTGATTTATATTAAGAGATTTATAAATGGATATTTATAAATTGGAATATAGACATTATAAAACAAGTTTTTATAAATGTTTGAATGATGTGAGAATGAATTTCATAATAGAATGAAATTTATGGAATTATAAACTGTGAAGTTATAAATGAAATTTATAAATAGTAAGATTTATAAATTTGGTGAAATTATTTGAAGAATAGATTTGGTTAAATAAATGAATCTTATAAGTTATAAGATTTATAATTTGGGAAGATAAAAAGAACGATTTTGTAAAATAATCGTTTTATAAGTATTTAACTTATAATATGAACGTTTAGTTTATAATTTAGTTATAAACTGGAATAGGTTAGTAAAAGGATTTATAAAAAAGGAAGTTTTTATAAATAAATAGAAATGGAATTTATAAACGTTGTTTTATAAATCCGCAAACAACTTATTTTGATAAGTTAATTGTCATAACTTATTTAATGGAGTTATATTCATATTTTTGAATAGTGAATAATCCTTTGAATTAAAATGAATAAAAGGATGAAATTTGTTAACGAAGTTTATTCACGTTTTTGAATAGTGAATAACACGTTAAAGAAATTGTTTTAGATTTGGTGTTTTAAACAGAATTAAAACGATCTAACGATGTTTAAAAGATGTTGAGATTCGAAACCATAGATTTCAACATTTATTGTTGAAATAGACGTTTTCGAGAAATAAAAGGAAATGGTGGACTATAACACTGTTGTTATAGTAAATGATTTCTGAAAGGAAATGTTTTGTATAGTATTGGGATTTATATATCTATTTAATTTCGAATCCCTATACTAGTGATTTTGGGTTGTCGTAACGATGTTTTACGCAACATTCGTTTTGGCCCAAATAAATATGTTAAGTGAATGATTTCCTTAAAGAAAGAAATATATACTTAATTCGGTTTAAGTATATTGAATATTTTCTAAGTGTTGAAAATAAAAGATTGTGAATTACTTATTTAATAAGTATGGAAATGTTTTCCAATATGAAGTGAATAATTAGAATTTATCTTTTTGGAGGATAAATTGAAATGAATTATTGAAATCGTATATGCACGAATATTTTGAAATATAAATTCATTATGGAATTTATATGTGAAAAGTGAAATTGGTTAAAAATAAATATTGATTTATTTTTGAAGTGTTGAAACTATATATCTAGTAAAGATATTTTGAAAAATAAATAATTTGGAAAATTATTTGGAATCTGGTGATGTATGCATATCCAGTGATAGTTCAATAACCGACTATCAGTATTTCCCTTTGAATGGGTATTGGATGTGAATTGATTGAATTTGAATGCACACTTATTTTTTGAATAAGCGCTCACTATTCGGGTTAACCGGGAAAGGACCATGGGGTCGTATAACCCATTCCGAATATGTGATACGTCGTTGTGAATTGCATTGAAGATCGGTGTTGAAGACCGAGTATTTGCAAAAGCGATAGGATGAACTATCGATTGACTCTGCACCGAGTAGCTACGGTATTGAGTTCTCCATATGTGATGGTGAATCCGATCAGGATTGTGAATATCCGGATTGCAAGGACTTCTTTGTAAGTGCCTTCGGTTCTGTTCGAGCCCGGAACAGACTTGTATGGATTGTATGTCTGACATTACAAGTTGAGATATAAAGCCGATTTCTTTCAAATATATTTCTGTTGGTGGCGGAGAATTTATTCTTTTTGCTTAACACCCTTCTCTGAGACGTATGTGCTCAAAGGTTATGTAGTTGAAGTTATCAGCGATATATTCCCAGTTTGGTAATGTGACATGCTGAGTGATGCTGAAATGATCATTGTGTTGATTATTTGTGATAGGATCGTTTATTTGATCGTCTATCCTTGTGATCATTGTGTTGATCATTTGTTGACCCAAAGCATGGCTTTTGTATAAAGTATGTTTTTGTGGACGTGAATTCGTCGAGCCTCGCATCCCGGAAATGGTCAAAACAGGAAAGATGCAGCAAGGTTATGAGGGGTAGCGCCCTTTAGGATGTGTGCATTTCCTTCTGGAAAAGGGTGGTATCATGGTATGGAGCCCAGATACTTACTCATGTTGAAAACACTTTGTTATGATTGTGTGAATTGATTACGAGCGCTCGGTAAAAGGTCCCAAAGGACCGGGGGATGGCATATTCGGTCAGTTGTTACTCAGTTAGGAGTAACCCGGCCTTGTGTTGGTAGAGATCCGGTTTGGTTCTTGGGGATGTCCATCCAGAGGCATTCTCATGTGGCAATGGGAAGTTCCTTGGCCTGATCATTCGTTGGAAATCCAAAGAAACAATACGTGACTTGTACGGTTTTAGTTGTATAACCTGCTATGGAATGTGGCGGTAACCTGCTATTGAACATAGTTAGCTATAGTAGGCATACGATAATGGTCGTATGTTGGCTAAGATTTATATTCTACTTTCGAAATGAATTTTTCCTACACTATACACTAATAATAATATCAAATATTATTTTAAATGCGTATCAAGCATCTTTGACTATCATAAGGAGAAATCTCCTCCGATTCTGCGTTTGCATTGTGTGTGTGTGCGGGAGGCCTTATGGTAGTCTCATTTTTAAAAGCATTGCGAATTGATTAAAAATATTCCTCTATTTTGATTTTAAAGATAAATAAACTGTTTTGAGTTCTCACACCAGTCACATGACTGACTCGGAGTTTATTGTTTTCCTTCCTAAACTCTGGGTGCCCACAAATTTCCACACGGGCAGTTAAGAGTTAAGGTTTATCAGGATATTCTGGATATTCTGGAGTTGCTGGAGGCAAGATGGATGGCATGGCATATTACTTATATAGTATTTCTTTTTCCGCTGCACTGTTTGATGTTGTTGATGTTGTACACTCTGATGATATGATATGATGTAATGAAATGTAATGTAATAACTGATATAGTTCTTTGTTTAAAGATTATTCATTTATTATTATATGTTGTTCCGCTGCGAATTGTGAGATTCTGTTGTTGTTCTGTTGTTTCCTTTCTGTTCCGTCCTATTTTCTTCTGTTTTTTTCCTTTTTCCTCTATTCTCTGTTTTCTGTCCGTTCTATTTTTAAAATTCTTCTATCTTCTATTTTTTTCTGTTTTCTTTCTCTATTTCCTATCTTTTCTCTCTTCTTCTCTCTCTTTCTTTTCTTAAATTCTTTTTTAAAACCCATAACATTTCGGTTTTTCGGCAACGAAAATCCGCAATTGTTACACCGACCGTGACGATCAATCCAAATGGAAAAAGGTGTGAAAGAAATGCAGATTACGGATCTTAAGGCTAGGATTAACACTAGAGGGGGGGTTGAATAGTATTTATAAAGAATTACTAGATCTTTTTGAGTTTATGTTAATCTAAACACAGATGTATGCAATCTATAGATACAGGGATAATCACAGAAACAAACACAGATGCAAAAATAAAATAAAAGCAGTAAAGGAAAGAACACACCGGATTTTATACTGGTTCGGAGTTACCCTACATCCAGTCCCGCAACACAAGTACGGATTTCCTTTCAAAAGCAATTGTACAATTACACCCTCGATTTCAAGTCTACGAGGTACATCCTCCAGAATTTCAATCCTCTGGGTAGAGATACTTGATTTTCGGGCCACAAGTTTACCCAATTGATTTACTAAGACTACAATCACACCTTTTCTCGCTTGATTGATTTTTAAGGCCACAATCACACCTTTTCTCGATTAATTGATTACAAAGAAGTCTATAACTCTGAATAGCACTGAGAACCTTGTTGAGATAGTGATAGAGAATCAAACTAGAAGTAATCGAGTATGATTCAATATTGATTTCGGCAGAGTAATGGTAAGAGTATGTATTAAGAAATGTGGAAGAAGAAGAGGAGTGAAAAACTAGAAAATCTGATATAAAATTCGTTGAAACTAACCCCTATGTATAGAAGAACAACAACCATGTACATTCATGAAGAGTTATGGTGAATAGACACTTCTTTTGAAATTTAAATTTTGAACTCAACTGACATCATGTCGACATGGTCATCATAGGCATGTCGACATCCCAAAGCAATTTTTAATGATTTGATTTTCTTTGAAAATAACATTTATCTTATATTAAAACTATTTTAAACTTTTCTAATATACTTGACTATAGTTAAAATTCATAAGTAAATATAGAGAATAATATATATAAAATTTAACTATAATTTTATATTTAAATCTTAAGTATAAATATTCAAAAGTTAAATATATTATTTTAAAAGATAGTTTAAAATCAGGAGTAATTTTAACTTTGAAATTAAAGATAATTTTGAGGCTAAAATTATTTAATATCAGGATCGAGGTTTTTCATGCTTTTAAAAGGAAGGTTTTGAAAACATTTTGAAAATAGGGTATAATTTTGAAAAATCATTTTGAATAAAAAGTTAGCTGATACAAAACAATGTTCCACTAGAGTTTTTGTAGGTTCCATCCTACTTAGGGTTCTATCCCTTTAACAGGCTCGAAGTGGATTCCATTCCACGAATAAATTGGATTTTAAGATGCAAGTGCTTTTCTATGAGTTTTAACAAAAATTTTAATTAAAGAATAAATTACTTCAATTCTTGAGCTCTTGGTATTCTTGATACTCATGAGTCTTCAATCTTGATATCTTGAATCTCTATACTGTACACTCTTCATTTTTGGTACCTGCATGGTTAAAACCTGCATATACATATATATCTAAACTTATAATGTTAGTATTTATATTTTATAATCTATTCTAAGGTTGTTGTCATCAAAACCATCATCTCACGGACTAACAATCTCCCCTTTTTGATGATGACAACCTTTGTTTATAAAATATTACTTCTATCCTAATAACTCCCCCTTAATCTATAACTCCCCCTTAATTTATGCCTAACTAACCTATTTTATATTTCTCCCCCTTTGTCATCAACAAAAAAAACTCTAAACTTTATAACTCCAAATTATATAACTCTCCCTAATTCTAATATACTATGTGATTACAATGATAGTTTTATCATAAATAATCAACTCTTAGATCTAATAATAAATCTAATCCTAAACTACTAACTATCTTAAGTATATAATAACCGTATAGTTATATGTATTAATAAGAAGAATACATATAAGAACATAATTAATTTATTAATCATATAGTTGAATGTACATTTTTCATTGTAAAAGTAAGAAGGAATAAACAACAATGGTAAAGAAAGAGAAGAAACTAATGTGTGTTTTTAAACATAGGAGATCTATGAATCGAACAGTTTGGATAGTGGAAAAAAAAATTCCACATTGTTCGACAATATTCCCATTCTTGTCAAAACACACTTCTCCAACACACATGACATGGTCAACATCCTCCACGTGCGCTTATTCCATGGGTTCTTCTTCTTCTTCTTCTTCGCTGGCCACTTGATTGAGTGAAGAGTCTTCATCAATCAAGATAGGGTGGCTTGATTATCCATTATAAATTTTTGCAAATTCCTAAGAATCATGCCTTGCTTCTCTTATTCCTTTGCCATATGGAGTTGAATCACTTGAATTTCAGTCATCATCTGAAATGCATCCTTCAGAGAGTCCTCTATTTTAGTCACACGAGCGAGAGTAGTATGTTGAAATGGACCAGACGTAGGAGAGGGGAACGAAAGGTTGATTTTATGTTTGATTTGGAAGAGGAGGCCATTGATTATTTGATTTCAGAGAGAAGAACAGAACGATAACAGAAATGATGAATAGAATTTCGAAAATGTGAAGAATATATAACAATTATTTTGAATTTTGGTGGGAAAAGAATTAAAAAAAAAACGTTGCATGTCGACATGGGTATATGGGGAATGTCGACATGGGTATATGGGGAATGTCGACATGGTCCATTTTATTTTTACTATTTGATTTATTTTAATGTTAATTATTAATTATACTTGTTATTTACAATTTATATTTCAGTTATTGAATAAATACCTAATTCTCTTCTAAATTTAGTAAATATTGATTCATTTTAGGGTTTTGTTACGATATCAGCAATTTGATTCTCAGAATTGATATAATCGAGAGCAACTACTTCCTTACTTATATTATCTCTAAGAAAATGATGTCTGATATCAATATGTTTAGTTCGAGCATGTTGAGTAGTATTTTTGGATAAATTTATCGCACTCGTATTGTCACAATAAATCGGTGATTTTGAAAATTTTAAACCAAAATCTTTTAAAGTTTGTTGCATATATATTACTTGAGAAAAGCCAAAGCAGCAGAAATATACTCTGCTTCAGTTGTTGATAAAGAAACTGTATTTTGCTGCCCCCAAAAAGTGACAAGTCCCACTTGTACTTTTTCGGTCTCATTTACAACCAGCATAGTCAGCATCACGGTAAGATATTAAGTCCAAAGAATCATTTTAGGGTAAAATAAACCATAGTCAGATGTGCGTTTAACGTATCTTATGATTCGTTTTACGGCTTTTAAGTGGGTCTTTTTAGGTTGGGATTGATATCTGGCACAGAGACAAACACTATGCATGATATCAGGTCTACTGGCAGTAATATAAAGTTGTGATCCAATCATTCCTTTATATAATTTTTGATCTACATCTTTCGAGAGATCTTCTTTACTTAGGTACTCATTGGTTGCCATGGGAGTGGGTTTTCCACGCGCAGTTGTCAAACCAAATTTACTAATTAGGTCTTCAGCACATTTTTCTTGACTAATAAAGATACCACTATCTAATTGTTTTATTTGTAATCCTAAAAAGAAATTTAATTCACCCATATGACTCATCTCAAACTCTTTTGTCATTATTTCAGAAAATTCTTTATTCATTTCAAAATTAGTTGATCCAAAAATGATATCATCTACGTAAACTTGTACTAGTTGAATATCATTTTCATGTCTTTTAATAAAAAGAGTATTATCTACTTTCCAATTTCGAAATTAGATTG
This sequence comes from Allium cepa, assembly GCA_030765085.1. Taxonomy (NCBI): domain Eukaryota; kingdom Viridiplantae; phylum Streptophyta; class Magnoliopsida; order Asparagales; family Amaryllidaceae; genus Allium; species Allium cepa. The sequence goes on along the minus strand of CM060932.1, from coordinate 875,516,034 downwards.
CAATAAATAAGATCTTAGTCTATCATACCAGGCTCTAGGAGCTTGTTTTAGACCATATAAAGCTTTCTTAAGTTTGTAAACATGATTTGGTAATTTATCATTTTCAAAGAGTGGTGGTTGTTCAACACATACTTCTTCTCTTACAAATCCATTTAAAAAGGCACTTTTAACATCCATTTGAAATAATTTGAAATTATTATGATTTGCGAATGCAAGTAGAATCCTAATGGCTTCCAATCTTGCTACGGGAGCAAAGGTTTCATCAAAATCTATTCCTTCTTCTTGACAATAACCTTGAGCGACTAATCGAGCTTTATTTCTAACTACCTCTCCTTGTTCATTCATTTTATTTTTATAAACCCATTTAGTTCCAATTATAGTTTTATTTTCAGGTCTAGGAACAAGTTCCCAAACATCATTTCTAGTAAATTGATTTAATTCTTCTTGCATAGCCAAAATCCATGAATCATCAGTTGATGCTTCTTTTGGATTTTTTGGTTCAATAGTTGATATAAAAGCTACGTTACTCATTTGACTTAGTTGGTTTCTATTTTTAACAAAAGATTGCATATCTCCCAGTATATTTTCTATAGGATGATATTTTAAAAGTTTTGCCCTTTTTTTAGGATGATTAATTTCATTTTTAGTTTCAATTGATTCTTGATTTTGAGTTATTAAATCATCTTCATCATTTGTATCTTCAAAATTTTTGAAATTTTCATCAAATGAAACATGCATTGTTTCTTTAATGGTGTTAGTTTTTAAATTAAACACTCTGTATGCTTTACTTCTATTAGAGTATCCGATAAAGATTCCTTTGTCGGATTTAGGATCAAATTTATCTAAATTATCTTTTGTATTTAAAATAAAGCATTTACTTCCAAAAATTCTGAAATAAGATACCTTAGGTTTCTTTGAATAAAGAAGTTTGTAAGATGTCTTATCAGTTAGAGGTCTAATTAAAATTTTATTTAAAATATAACAGGCGGTAGCAACTGCTTCTGCCCAAAAATTCTTTGGTAAATTACTATCTGAAAGCATAGTTCTCGCACACTCTTGAATCGTCCTATTTTACGTTCTACTACACCGTTTTGTTGTGAAGTTCTCGGAAATGAAAAATTGTGAGTTATTCCCTTTTTATTGCAGAATTCCTCAAACTTTTCATTTTCAAATTCACCACCGTGATCACTTCGAATAGTTATAATCTTTAGAGAAAATTGATTTTGAATTCTTTTTGAAAAGGTCTTAAAACATTCAAAAGTATCACTTTTATGTTTCAAAAATATTGTCCATGTAAATCTATAATAATCATCTACAATTACAAAAACATATTTACTATGATTTATTGACAAAATTTGAGATGGACCAAATAAATCAAAATGAAGTAATTCAAGAGGTTTTGAAGTTGAAATCATATCTTTTAATTTAAAGGAACTTTTTCTAAGTTTTCCTAATTGACATGCATCACATAAACTATCTACTTTAAAATTCATTTTAGGAAGACCTCTTACTAGATCATGTTTTGACAGTCTAGATAAGAGTTTGAAATTCAAATGCCTAAACCTCTTATGCCAAATCCATGGGTCACTTGTGTTTGCCAACAGACACAGGTTATCATTTGAAACTTTCATACTAAGAATATAAATATTCTTTTTCCTGACTCCCTCAAATATTATGGTTGAATTATTATCTTCGATGTAACATTTATCTTTTTCAAATTTAATTTTGTATCCTTTATCGCAGAGTTGACTTATACTTAGCAGATTATGTTTCAGATTCTTAACTAGCAAAACATTAACAATAGTAGGAGTTTCAGAATTACCGACTTTGCCGATGCCAATCACATATCCTTTTGAATTGTCTCCAAAGTTAACCAGTCCTCCGTCTTTGTATATAATATCATTCAGTATTTTTGGATTGCCAGTCATGTATCTACAACACCCATTATCAAGTATCCATTTGTTCTTTCTAAGTTGCACAATTTGTCCGTTGTGGATTGATTCCTCAACAGCCATAAAGCATGATTCCTGCACATCAAACAATTTTGATAGATAACTTGAATTTGAATATTGATTATATAAAGACTCATGAAATAACTAGTATTAACAAATATAGCCATTTTAAAAACTTTTTTCAAAAATCAGATTATGAAACTTTGAAAACCTCGCTCTGATACCAATTGAAAGAAATGCGGATTACGGATCTTAAGGCTAGGATTAACACTAGAGGGGGGTGAATAGTGTTTATAAAGAATTACTAAATCTTTTTGAGTTTATGTTAATTTAGACACAGATGTATGCAATCTAAAGATACAGGGATAATCACAAAAACAAACATAGATGCAGAAATAAAATAAAAGCAGTAAAGGAAAGAACATACCGGATTTTATACTTGTTTGGAGTTAACCTACATCCAGTCCCGCAACACAAGTACACATTTCCTTTCGAAAGAAATTGTACAATTACACCCTCAATTTCAAGGCTACGAGGTACACCCTCCAGAATTTCAATCCTCTGGGTAGAGATACTTGATTTCCGGGCCACAATTTTACCCAATTGATTTACCAAGCCTACAATCACACCTTTTTTTGCTTGATTGATTTTCAAGGCCACAATCACACCTTTTCTCGCTTCATTGATTACAACGAAATCTATAACTCCGAATAGCACTGAGAACCTTGTTCAGATAGTGATAGAGAATCAAACTAGAAGTAATCGAGTATGATTCAATATTGATTTCGGCAGAGTAATGGTAAGAGTATGTATTAAGAAATGTGGAAGAAGAAGAGGAGTGAAAAACCAGAAAATCTGATATAAAATTCGTTGAAACTAACCCTATTTATAGAAAAACAACAGCCATGTCCATTCATGAAGAGTTATGGCGAATAGACACTTCTTTTGAAATTTATATTTTGAACTCAACTGACACCATGTCGACATGGTCACCATAGGCATGTCGACATCCCAAAGCAATTTTTAATGATTTGATTTTCTTTGAAAATAACCTTAATCTTATATTAAAACTATTTTAAACTTTTCTAATATACTTGACTATAGTTAAAATTCATAAGTAAATATAGAGAATAATATATATATATATATATATAATTTAACTATAATTTTATATTTAAATCTTACGTGTAAATATTTAAAAGTTAAATATATTATTTTAAAAGATAGTTTAAAATCAGGAGTAATTTTGACTTTGAATTAAAGATAATTTTGAGGCTAAAATTATTTAAATCAGGATAGAGGTTTTGATGCTTTTAAAAGGAAGGTTTTGAAAACATTTTGAAAACATTTTGAAAACAGGGTATAATTTTGAAAAATCATTTTGAATAAAAAGTTAGCGGATATAAAACAATATTCCACTAGATTTTTCATAGGTTCCATCCTACTTGGGGTTCCATCCCTTTAACAGGCTCGAAGTGAATTCCATTCCACGAATAAATTAGATTTTAAGATGCCAGTGCTTTTCTATGAGTTTTAACAAAATTTCTAATTAAAGAAAAAATTACTCCAATTCTTGAACTCTTGATATTCTTGGTACTCATGAGTCTTCAATCTTGATATCTTGAATCTCTATATTGTATAGTCTCATTCTTGGTACCTGCATGGTTAAAACCTGCATATACATATATATCTAAACTTATAATGTTAGTATTTATATTTTATAATCTATTCTAGGGTTGTTTTCATCAAAACCATCATCTCACGGACTAACAAGGTGCACCCATCGAATACGAAATCACAATAGTAATACGAGGGATCAACGTCGTTATAGGTAGCTAACCTCAATGGCTAGCCACAGGCTCCTATTTTAGTCATTTTAATTATGACACGAGTGTTAATGCTATCCATCATCATTCTCTTACTTCATTTCACTAAACGTTTGGCAATCCAACCACTACATTCTGGATATCATCCACCGCGTCTAGAGTTGTTAAAGTGATTCTAATATTGACAGAGAGTACGCCAATAAGAGGCCCGTGTCTCTTTAACAACCAATTGTCATTTTACACAACGGTTGGTCCTTCTATATTTCGAAAACAGTTCGTACTTGACATCAAAATATCATGTTCGCTTTAAAATCACATCCATTTCTAAATCATCATATTCGCTTCAAAAAACCATATTTTTACTTCAAATGTTAATTCAACTCGATATATCGATTTCATTTCAAAACTTGATTCGTATTACAGTCTTGATTATAATTTACTTTAACCTAACTCGCATTTAAATCCAAGATTTAAATATAAAAATTCCACCCTTTGACCAGTTTGAATTTTAGAAAATAGTCTAAATAGTTTTAAAATAGTAAAATAATTAAAACAGTTTAATAGAAAATAATTTGAGTATTAAAAATGGTTTATATAATAAACTAGTTGGGAAGATTAAAATAGTTCGAATATTTAAAGAAGATAGTTTTGAAATAGTTTATACTAAAATAATTTATACTAAAATAATTTATTTAAAAGTAGTTTCCAAGCCAAATTGATTCAATTCCAAAATTTCCAATCCAAATCAATCTCCATTTTCGTTTCGATTTACTCGATTCAATTCTGATTTCAATTCGAATTTTAATTTCAATTCCAAATTAATTTAAATTCTAATTCCAAATTAATTTCACTTTTGATTTCAAATTAAACCTTTTCGATTTATATCAATATTGAGTTCGATTCCCAAAATATCATTCAAAACACTTAAATCAAATTTTCCTTCAATATTCAATTTAAAATCCAAATCTTCAAATATAATTAAATTCCAAGCTCAATTTCGAAATATGATTTTATATCACCTTTTACTTAGAAATATTCAAAGTTCGAGTAAAAGTCCAACCTTTAAAACAAATCAATTTTCTAAAATTTCGCATCATATTTTGATTATAACTTAAAAATCTCAACTTCGGTTATTTAAAACATTCCTGTTTCAAATTTATATTTCAACATTCCAAGCTCCAATTCAAAAATAAATTTTATTTTCATAAATTCATTTTTTTTCCTTAAAACAAAATCATTTAAATAATTTCAAAACAAAATTTTAAAATCATTTAATTTAACTAATCTGGTGTCCATATATACTTCTCTATCCTATGGCCAAGTGAATCAAATATTTTGATTAAATTCAGGGATGGATATATATCATTTCAATCCAAAATAAATGACATAGGTACGTATAATTTCAACCTATTTTTATTTATTCGAAAAAAATTCAATTATAGTTTTATACACTGTAAATAATATACAAGATGCTAACATGATATATCAAAATAGATAAATATCCAAAATATCAACTAATAGCATCCATCACAACCAACCATCCAACATTAATAAAATTCTCAACAATTTCATAATTATCAATTTCGGGTATTTTACGGGCAATTAAATTCTAATTTAATTTATCTGTCAATTCAAATTCTATCAATTAATTCAAATGTCAATTAAATTTATCAAATAACAACCAATAAATTTCAAATCACTTCACGATATAATTTAACTAACGTAAAAATTATTTCAGTCTATTGTGAGCACGTATAAACACTCACCTTTGATTTATCGATGATTTAAAATCCAAATGAAGGCCCAAATTTGAACAGTCTAAGACTTGACCAATCCAGTTTCATATTGTTTGGAATTTCGATACGATCATAATGGAGAAAACGACGCATTGATTTGATAAATCCTTTTTCGGACCGGTGTAAACACCTCAAAGTTCCAAACTCGAATTTTAGATCACAATTGTTTAAGAAAATGATCTACATATCTCATACCTACTTATTTATCTTTCAAAAACCTTTTATGGAAACATTTCATATATTTCCAAATATATCTTCTTTTAAAAGGGAACATTTCATTCCAATTTTTTTCTTCCAAACCATCTTTTACTATAACATATTTCTTCTTTTTTTAAAAATATTTATGCAAAATAGTTATATCTTCTTTTCCAAATAAATCAATTATCTTTTATTTGGAATACATCATTAAAACTTTATTTCAAAGCTCTTTTTTGAATTTTCTTTGTTAATACATCTTATTATAAATTTTATCCCAAAATTATCTCATGTTTAAATAGCTTCCCTTTATCTCCTTAAACTTCCTCCAAAGACTATGCTAAAAATTTTCATATATTTTAGATTCATTCTTTTACTTTATCTTAAATATACTTTTTTAAGATATATTCTTAAATAAATAGATTTTAAATACTTTTTTCTAAACATCTTATTAGATTTGATCGAAGATAAGATAGAAAAAGTTCATCGAGAGGATAATCAAAAGGAAGTTTATTAATTAATATCATATTCATACATCCATTTCTAACCCTAATTGGGATTACAAAATTTCAGAGATAACTTCCCTAAGGAACACGGCCTATCACACACTACCATTATATAGGTACTTAGACTACTATATACTATTCTTAAACTCCTTTTGAGGTAGAAGGTTTTTTTTAAACTTGTGGACCTAAGTTAACCACTTTCATTCTTGGACAGTCCTTTATTAAGTGTTTCTCTTAAAAGAACCAAATAAAAGTTCGTTGGGAACAATCTTTGACCTCATGTCTTAGGATCTTGCATCGGTAGCAGCATGTTTTCTTCTTTTTAATTCTTGGTTTCTTCTTTGTTTTAGGACATTTATGTAGAAAATGTCTCATCTCTTTACACTTGAAATAAACTATATCATCCTGATCAGAATTTTTGTTTTCCCTCTTCTGCTTCTTACTTCGCTTAGTTTCACACATAACTACATAATGCTCTTTCTTACCGCAATAGTAACAGTCGATGTCTGCAAAAGGTCATAGTTTTTCTTTTTCTTCCGCTTCTTTTTGTGCACTTGTTCTTCGAGCTTGCTTTGGAGTCATCCAAAACTCATCACTTAACATATAATAAGTCATTTAGCCCTTAAGTGATATTCCAAGAATAGAATTGTTTATAACATTTTCATTTCATTTTATTCAAATCATCTTTTATCCAATACTTAATTCAAATATTTTTGGATTTGAACTTGCCTTCATCCTCTAATGATAACAAGAATAATTTACCAATTGCTCAATGCCATTTTCCCAAGCCAACATATGATTGGTACTTAGAAGGTTATTTTAATCATCACTAGATGAATTAAGACCTTATCCATGGAACTTCCTTAAGGGAAAGTGTCTTATAAATTTCCCAAACTACAAAAAATTTTATATCTTTTGAAAGACATTCCATTATATGAAAAATATAATCTCTTCAAAACAGTGTATTGATATGCCTTGTTAAGAGTTTAGAAATACCTATCGATACAGTTGTACTTCCTATACTGACTAGAATTTATAAACCGCTCAACCGATAAATCAATACAAAATATTTTTTATCAAATGACAAATAAGCACTCATATATATAATACACTCAAATTCATTCTTACTAACCCTATCTCTACTGAGTTACTTATCCTAAGGTATTACTAACCCTATCTCTGATGAGATTTAACCCAACAAAGCCTAGGTGTTTGCCCAACCTAAACTCTAATACCAAAGGTAATGACCTTTTTTCTGTAACCTTTGAATCAACAATAAACCACACATGTCCAACTCAAATTGCACGAATAAGCGAACATCAAGAGTAGAAAGAAAATAAAGATAGAACATAATCTCACACAAATGGAATAACATATATTATTTCAATAACAATCTTTACAGTGGAAAATTTTAAAATACAATATCAGAGTCTAACCTAGATTCAGCCTGGACAGTTATAAACTTCTGTCCTTACAAATGCTGAAAACAAACAAAGCAAATGCAGTAGATGTAGCGGATAATAGAATACATCCATACGATGATGAAGTTCTCCAGCTCTCCTCTGGAAACTCCAACCATCTTCAACTAAACCTGAAACAACTCGGATCTGACCCGAGTATTAAAAATACCCGAATCAGGCTTGATAAACCAGCGTGGGATACTCAAAATTTTAAATGCATAAATCATGACGATGCTATCATAACCTTTGAAAAGAAGGGTATCTCACAAGACCACGCTCACACATAAATACGGACGGGTTTTTACCTTGTGACAACGGAACACTTTTATACCAAAATATACTTGATATTATTTTTAATGACATTCTTTTGAAAACACTTTTCAAATAAACTTATTCAAATAAGGTATCAACACTCGGACTAAGTCTAAGGTAATATATCCGGACTGGGTCAACGGAATATACCGAATGAAATGTAAGATACTGACGCAGCGGATAATTCGAACAAAACTTCAATCGATGGAATGTAGCAATCGGTGAGTTGAAGATACCAAAATGCCCAAGTTCGTTGATCCAAAGATACCGAACTCTAGCTATCTCAAACACGTTGATAGCGCACTATACCGTGTTCAAAGATCTACGATTCTTCGCACGTTGATCTAGCGCACTAGATTCCGTGAATCGGCTTCTACGATCGTTGAGTCGAGCGCACTCGATTAACCGAAAGAGGAGATAGGAGATTACACTCAACTACCAATTGGTATGAAAGCACAAAGCTAACAAAAAGGAATTTTATTCAAAAATCAACCACCAACAAATGTACAACACACGCCCCTATTTATAGAGTTTTCGACCCAGTCCTTAAGTCGTTGCCGACCTACGACTCACCTTAAGTCGTGACCGACTTAACACAAAGCGACTCAACCGACTCAACTACATACCGACCTACTATTTACAACACAAAGTACTCAACATAACGACTCAAAAACCTGGCCGACTTAACAAGTACGACCTACATATAACAACTTAAAGATTCACGACTTAACACCCAACACAACCTATAGGTCGGTAACGACCTAAATACAACACGACCCAATCCCCTACGACCTAACATAGAAGGCAGTTCAGCTTGCTTAGATCGGAACTTGGCGAAGTTATCTCGTTCAACATCACTAGTTCGTAACTCGGCACAGTTATCTCGTTCAATATCATTAAGTCGGAGCTTGTTAGGTCGGAATGCTTCTTCCTGTGTTTTCTTAGGTCGGAGACGACCCAAAACTCCGTTGTTAGGTCGTGACCATGCTTTCTTAGGTCGGACTACCTTCCCTCTTGGCTTGTTGACTCGTGGCCCTCCTTCCTTAGCTCGGTAACGACTCATGCCTTCACTGAGTCGTGAATGACTCATCACACTACACCACAAACTCATGTTTTCAGGAATTATAGTTTGTACAACTTCTTCTCTGGCCTTAGCTGCATCATCCTTCCCTGGTTGAGAAAAATTCGTCCTCGAATTTGTAAATTCTTCCCTCTCAGATTGTCCATCTCCATAATATGGCACAAGATGTTTAACATTGAATACGTCAGAAGTATATACATCTTCCGGCAGCTTCAACTTATAAGCATTCTCATTGATCCGTTTCACAATTTCTACAGGTCCAATTTTCCTGGCTTTCAACTTATTATAAGTGCCCACTGGAAAACGATCCTTCGTTAACACAGCATACACCAAATCGCCTTCGTTAAATTCAACATTTCGTCGCTTCAAATCTGCAGACTTCTTATACTTCTCATTCGATTTCTCCAATCGTTCCTGAACGATTTTATGACATTCAGTCAGCTCATCAACAAAATCAACAGCTCGTTTAACTATCCCCTTCGAATGTGGTACTACTGCCAAATCCAACGGTCCCCTGGGTAAATTTGAATAAACAATCCGAAACGAACTGAATCCCGTGCTACGATTCACTGCATGATTATGTGCAAATTCAGCTTGGCATAACTTCATGTCCCAACTTTTCAAATTATCCTGTACAAGACATCGTAATAAATTTCCCAATGACCTGTTAACAACTTCTGTCTGCCCGTCAGTTTGCGGATGATAAGCACTACTAAATTTCAGTTTCGTTCCCACCATCTTCCACAAACTCAACCAAAAGTGACTCAGAAAACGAGTATCTCTATCCGACACAATAGACTCTGGCAATCCATGAAGTCGATAGATCTCCTTGAAAAATAACTGTGCTACTCGAACTGCATCCGCTGTCTTCTTGCAGGCAATAAAATGTGCCATCTTCGAAAACCTGTCCACCACTACACATATAGAATCATTTCCCCTTTGAGTTCTAGGCAAACCCAAAACGAAATCCATGCTAATATCAACCCATGGCTTAGACGGTACTGGTAATGGCATATACAACCCGGCATTCGTTGCCGTTCCCTTTGACACCTGGCAAATATGGCATCTCTCCACGAATCTTTCAACCTCTTTTCTCATCGATGGCCAAAAGTAAGACTGTGAAATCAACTGCAAAGTACGATCACGGCCCACATGCCCTTCCTCGTGTAACTCCTCATGTTCCTTCGGACTCATTCGATAATGTGGTCGATGTGGTAACACTGCTCCCGGAACAAGATCAATTTGATGTTGAATGTCTCTAAGTGGCGGTAACTCTTTAGGCAACTCTTCTGGAAAGACATCTTCAAATTCTTTCAAAATTGGCTTTGCTTCTTCTGGAATTTCAACTTCTTCACTACTCTCATGCCCAATCAACACGTATACTTCAGGCTCCTCTTCAACTTCTTTAACAAACTCTTTCAAGGATAATAAAGTTTTCAATTCCTCAATCTCCTCCAGCTTGCTCTCCTTCTGTTGTTGCTTCTTGGGAACCAAAGTAACTTTAGTACCCTCGAACATGAAACTGTAGCTATTAGCACGACCATCATGTTGAACTGATCTATCAAACTGCCATGGTCTGCCCAACAACAGATGACATACGTCCATGTCTACAACGTCACACCAAATTTCATCTTTGTACTTTTTCCCAATAGAAAAATTAACACAAGCCCTTCGACACACCTTCACTTCACCACCCTTCCTTAACCATGCTAGCTTGTACGGTTTAGGATGTTTCTCAGTCTTCAAGTTCAACTTCTTTACTGCTTCTGTAGAAATAATATTATCGCAACTTCCAGCATCAATAACGAACTTGCAAACTTTTCCCAGAATAGTGCATGTCGACTGAAAAATATTGCTTCTCAACCAACTACAATCCTCCTCTTGCTTTGGTGTGAGACATGACCTCCTCAACATAAGATTACAACCTTCATCTCCAAACAATTCTTCTTCCTCCTCAACATAAGGTGCATTTGAACATTCTGCCTCCTCATCATCATCCTCCTCAACTTCTGCAACCATGGTTCTCTTCTTCGGCTTCAGACATTCGTTGCTTTTGTGACCCAACTCCTGACAGTTATAACATTTGAACCCACTGCTAACCTTCGCCTTCTCAGCCTCCTTCACCACTGGTTTTGTAACAGGTTTAGGAACACTAGAACTTCCACTAACACCCTTCGCTTGATTATTGGAATTAGTAAACACACCACCTCCACGCCTTCCTTGCTTCTCCCAAGCTAACGCTTTCTGATGTGCCTCTGCAACTGATCTAGGATCGAACATATTAACCATATCCTGGATCTGCATTCTCAATCCCCCAATGAATCTAGCAGTTAGTTGTTCCTCCGTTTCCATAATATCATTTCTGGCAATGAGTTGGTAAAATTCATCAGCATAATCACTAACAGACTTTGTCCCTTGCCTCAGATTCTGCAACCTCTGGTACATAAGTGATTGGTAGTTGTAAGGTAAGAAAGTAGATCTCATCAACTTCTTCATCTTATCCCACGATTCTATCTTTGACTTCCCCATTCTCTCCCTGGTAAGTTTAGTTTGCTGCCACCACGCCAAAGCTCTCCCCCTCAACCTAGTAGCAACCAACTTCACCCTTCTATGCTCAGGAACCTCCTTGAAATCAAAGATCTCTTCAACATTTGAAACCCAATCTAAGAACTCTTCAGCAACCATCCCGCCTTTAAACTCCGGAATTTCCATCTTCATACCCGATTCCCATCGACGATCATCTTCAACATCCCGATAAGAATTTCGAACTTGATCTCGATCTCGATAATGAATACTAGCCCTATCACCTTCTTCAACAAAATCAAAAGTACGCCTACATCGATCTCGACCATTATCATCCCTCCGTTCATGCATGCTTCTTTGACTATGTCTTTCTTCATCTCTATATGCTTCATGTTCAAATTCACGTTGACTTCTTCTCTCTTCATGTGCATAGTCATGATGATCTCTTCGTGATGAAATTGACGTTTCTCTTCTATCTCTACAAGAATGTGGTGATACCCTCCTCGCTTCCGTAACCGATGGCGAAACTCGGTTTCCTCCATGGTTCGAGTTTGGTGATCTCCTCCTTTGATTCAAATCATTCATCAATTTCTCCAATTTTCCAATGCCTTCATCAAACTTTTCATTAATACGTTGTTCCATAAGCTCGGCTTCTTCTCTACGATACAAAGCTTCAACGTTCTGATGACGATTAGCTCTCCTTGGTGGCATGATTGAAAAACTCTCACAAACACTTCAACAATTCGAACACAAAAATTCAAAGCTTCAACAATGCAACAAGTCACGGCTCAACAATGACTCGGCTACAATTTGTCTCGGCCTCTACTTAGATCGGCAATGGCTTCTACACGGCTCCACACTTCAAATCTTGGCGCGCAAAACTCCAAGACAAAATCCAAACAATATCCAACTCCTCGATCCAAAATGAAATGGATCAAACACTCCAAACTTGATGCAACTTCAATATGAACACGATGAACAACTTCAAACTTCAAAACTTGGCTCCAAGAATCAACTTAGCTATGATTGGCTAATTATGGCTCTGATACCAATAATGACGCAGCGGATAATTCGAACAAAACTTCAATCGATGGAATGTAGCAATCGGTGAGTTGAAGATACCAAAATGCCCAAGTTCGTTGATCCAAAGATACCGAACTCTAGCTATCTCAAACACGTTGATAGCGCACTATACCGTGTTCAAAGATCTACGATTCTTCGCACGTTGATCTAGCGCACTAGATTCCGTGAATCGGCTTCTACGATCGTTGAGTCGAGCGCACTCGATTAACCGAAAGAGGAGATAGGAGATTACACTCAACTACCAATTGGTATGAAAGCACAAAGCTAACAAAAAGGAATTTTATTCAAAAATCAACCACCAACAAATGTACAACACACGCCCCTATTTATAGAGTTTTCGACCCAGTCCTTAAGTCGTTGCCGACCTACGACTCACCTTAAGTCGTGACCGACTTAACACAAAGCGACTCAACCGACTCAACTACATACCGACCTACTATTTACAACACAAAGTACTCAACATAACGACTCAAAAACCTGGCCGACTTAACAAGTACGACCTACATATAACAACTTAAAGATTCACGACTTAACACCCAACACAACCTATAGGTCGGTAACGACCTAAATACAACACGACCCAATCCCCTACGACCTAACATAGAAGGCAGTTCAGCTTGCTTAGATCGGAACTTGGCGAAGTTATCTCGTTCAACATCACTAGTTCGTAACTCGGCACAGTTATCTCGTTCAATATCATTAAGTCGGAGCTTGTTAGGTCGGAATGCTTCTTCCTGTGTTTTCTTAGGTCGGAGACGACCCAAAACTCCGTTGTTAGGTCGTGACCATGCTTTCTTAGGTCGGACTACCTTCCCTCTTGGCTTGTTGACTCGTGGCCCTCCTTCCTTAGCTCGGTAACGACTCATGCCTTCACTGAGTCGTGAATGACTCATCACACTACACCACAAACTCATGTTTTCAGGAATTATAGTTTGTACAACTTCTTCTCTGGCCTTAGCTGCATCAGATACCTGAAAGGGTAGCTGAAATGTTTGCAAGTCATTATAGCTATTTTGGGAATACAATCAAAACCGCAAATCTCGTATTGGGATTGGATTTCCAACACGATAGAAATATAATGGCCTTTTCTCCAATCCACGCATAACAAACATAGCTCCCACAGTGCTTTAACTGCTTTTCTCAATCTAATCACTTGGAATTATGTTTTCTACACTACTACTGATAACCAGTAGTTCCCCGCTTTTCACAAGCTAACCACTTTATCCAAATGAGGCAATAAATTCCTTGAGGGACATATCCCCAAAGGGCCCAACGTATTGGACACCACCAAACATACTCATTTTTTTTGAATTTGTGTCTGTCAGACCACATAGTATCCCATACCATCTTCGAGGATGTGAGGCTAATGAGTCTATGCTCAATTTCTTCAAAGCTGTGCTTTTACAAAACCACGCTTCGATCATAACAGGTTCCACTTTGAATACCACATTGCCATTCCTTAATCACACAACTGATTTCTACTAATATATAAATCTTAAGCTCGTATGTCTCAGGAAAGGGTGTTAAGCTTAGAGAAGTTGCCTTCTTCACCACCAAGTAGATGATAAGTCGATAGAGATCAACATGATTAGAAATTCATTGTCAGATATTCTTCCATACAAGTTCATTCTGGGACTGAACAAAACCGATGGCACTCTCCTACTACCACTAGTAGCAAGTAGTCCTTGCAATCAAAAAAAATCTCCATAACGAGGAGACCACTGCTATAAATAACTCTATAATGGTAGCGACCCAGAGCATGTCAACAAGCAGTCCTCACGCTACGAAGATCCTTGGTCTTCAGTAATCATCACCATCAACATGTCTTCACTTTCGAACGAATACATTGGTTCGAAGTGGTTTTCGGATAAGAATCACCCAAATCCAACCCTAGTTCCTTCGAAGCCAATCATTGATTTAAAAGATGATATGTTCATACATGGATATCAATCATCAATCAATTACTTCGTCCTTTATTTAAATCAAATATATTTCTTAGTTATATTATTTTTAGTTTATTCCATTTTCTTTTTAAGAGTATATGGAATCATTAAGCCTCATTTATTAAATCATTTAATTTATTTAAACCTTCCTTAAATCCTGGAATAATTCTAAATCATTTTCTCTTTTACTTAGGAAAACTTTTCCAAATCATTATTTTAATCTTAATCAATAATTTCTTATAAAGTAATAACTTTTAACTTAGGGAAAATATTTCCAAACCATTTATTAAATCTTGATCAAAGATTTCTTGTATTCAAGTTATAACTTTTAACTCAGGGAAAATATTCCCAAAACATTTATTAACTCTTAGTAAAAAAATTCTTTCTTAACTTCAAATCATATTCTTGCAAATCGAAAATTTTCATAACAGAGCGCTATTGCCATCTTAGATATGGTAAATTTCACCTCAAGGGACCAATAGCAAGTAATCCTATATCATGAAAATCTTTGTCTTTAATCATCTTTGTCTTCAATATGTTTTATTTCAAAAATTAGTTTGAAGGGGTTTTCGGATATGAATCACACAAATCCAATCCCCGTTCCTTCGTGCTAATCATCGATAAAAAGATGTTAAGTTCAAATGGGGTTTCAAAAATTAGTTTGAAGTGATTTTCGGATAGGAATCATCCAAATCCAATCCCGGCTTTTCAGATTGTAATCACCCATATCAGATCCCGTTTTCTTTGTACCAATCATTGAATAAAAAGGTGTTAAGTGATTAATAAACATTTAAAGAATTTGTTTATTTTCTTTTATTTTGAAAAAACTTAAATATGATCATTTAGAGCATACAAGCTTTCCTTTCTATCTATTCCACCCCTCGACTAAAAAGAGAAAACATAGGCTAGGTAAGTTCAGGGCACTGGTTGCTGCATCTCTAATTTTACTTAAACACCTTGTTTTATCTTCTCAGATCTCACAAGCGGGACAAATGTACTAGTCGTTTCCGCATACTCAGTTATTAGCTTTGTTTTAGAATTGATTATAAGATTCCAAATTATCTTTTAAACTCCTAATTTTCCTTCTAAAAATATTCATAATTGATTCTAGGAAATATCGTTACGTTTAAACTCGTATTCAAAAGGTAATAGAATTCGCAGCGTAAAAGTGCTGCGTAAAGTGCTATATAAGCTTATTTGATTTAAACAGCATTTTAATATTTGAAAATTCATATTTTCCATTCCAAATATATTTTAAATTATATAAATAAATTTGTCAAATTTATTTCATATTTTTAACCATTTAAAAATATCATTTATAAAGAAATCCGTTTTTGGATTCCGAACTACAAAACCACAATGTTTTTAGAAAATCGTTTTGGATATTTCAAAATCTACATGATGAAATCTTGATTTTCTTTCTTCACTGGAATACTATTATAATTGTGGACCAAATAATTTTTATTTCGAAGAAATCTAACTTATAAATCATTCTCTACGTTAATTTGAAGTTACATGTCGAAATTTACGAACTACCGCTACGCGACCAATTTTGTGAATTGCTTCGAAACTTGTCCGAAACACTTCAAATTTGTTTTAAACCATATTTTTAACCATTTTAGATTATTTAAAATCATTAAGAGGCTAAATAATTTCCATACACATATTTGTATGGATTTAATTCTCATTTAATTAACTATGGTTAATTGCTAATCATTTCTCTTATTATTTATTAAACAAAGTTATCATCCATATCACAAACATATAATCAACCATAATATCAACCAAGTTATCAAAATTTAATCATCCATCATATAACAAACTTTTCATATTAACTTGAAATATTTTTATGAATTGGTAACTTAAAATATGAGTACTCACGATCAGTTCCACTCCACCAATCTTTTATGTAGATTTTCGAATCGATTCCGGCAGCACTTTCTTCTCTTTTTCTAGCTCTCAAGCTTCCCGATCTCCTTCCTCCTTCTTGATGTGCTCGTCCTAGGCTATATAGAGCTTGGCCATGCTCCTTTGGGGGGGGGGGGGTTGGTGCTCACGACTTGAAAGTGAGGAGGGGGTGGCCATGGGTTATGGAGGTGAAAAGGTAGAGTCTGCACTTGGTTTTAAGGTGGAATACTTAATTTTTCCTTTATTTTTATTTTTATAATTCTTTTTATTATTTTACTAAGGCATGGAATCCATTATAGAAGGTTTTAGAAAGCTTGAGAAAGGAAGAGAAGATGTAGAAATGTGTAAAAGAAGATGGAAGGATGGTGGTCTATTTATAGTTGAAGTTTGCTACAAAAAATGCCTTATTACCCTTAACCAAAAAGACCAAAATACCCTCCATATTAAATCAAATTTTGTCTCCTTTAATTACAGTAAAACACTCTTTCCAATGCATTACTAAACATATATTAAATGTAGACTTGATATGAAAAGGAAGTGTATAAATGTGATGTGAAGTTTATGTAATAAGTATGTTTAAAGTAAGCATGTATGTGACATTCATTCGTGGTGATTAGATGTTTAAGTAAATATAATTTTAAGTTTAAATCTTTTACTAATCAAATCAAATCTTACTTAATTACACATCAAATCAAAGGATTTCTAACTTTATTTTACAAAAGTAAATCATTTTTGTCTTTTTGTGCTTACTTTTTCTTAATTGTTTTCTAGAAGTTTCTAAGTATGTTTAGTAAAAGTAAACTTGATTAATGAATTAATTAATACTTATACTATTTGAATATATGTTCCTATATAAGAAAATAAAACTGTGGTGACGTTGCGACAACTTTTAATCGATTAAACGTTGATTTTCGACAAAATATTTTACGGTCACATTTTGACGTTTTAGTTAAACTATTTATTTTTGTAAACCAAATTTAGAAAAATTTTTGTATAATGTTATTTAAAAATATAAACAATCATAAATAAACTAAAATAATTTATTAACCATTGAAACATACTTCTCTGAAATCAACATTTTGTCACTTTTGTTGATATATGCAAAAGTCATTACTTTTATGTATACTTCTCTTTCCAATTCCTATCTAATATTGCTTGAATCATATAACCTTGCTCAATTTATGTCTAAAATAACTTTAAATAGTATATTTTAAAGTAGTCAAATTCTGGGTTGTTACAATTATATGGTTTCGAATTTATAAATTTGTTTTTGTGACAAAATGGAGGATGATATGCTTGAGTTATATTATGATGATTTGTTTTAATTCACAAGCATATGAATTTGTATGGTTTTAGTATAAAAATGAGAATTTATGATTTCAGATTACCATGAATTTTTTAATGTTAAGTAAAACATGATTTTGGAGATAGATTTTACTTTTCATAATTTTCCAAGCTATGGAAATTTTATTATAAATATTTTCTAAAAGATATGATATAATTGGGTTTAAAATTTATTATGAGAATTTCAGGAAGAAATTGGATCTAAAATTTTACTATGTTTGATTACATGATGAAATCGATTTTATGTGGTTTTTGGAGATTTGTCCTATTGATTTACTAAGAGAAATAAATTATTTTGATAAAAGGGATTTCTAGAAAATATCGATTTTTGGTTATATGAAAAGGTTTTAACGTTAATTTCCTTAATTTGGATGTGGGTTAATGTGGCAGTTTTAAAGGTAAAGTATTTGAAAAGTTTTTGTGACAACCAATCAATAGTTTACATATATGCAATTTGTTAGAAAGTAATTAATAAAAGTTCGATAATTCAGCCTTTAAACAAGAAAAAGATGGCCCTCCCCCATTAGTAAGAACCTTTCGACTCCTTTGATTCCACTTTATTCCAGTCGAAACCAACACATTCAAAACCATCATAGTCGAAACCAATACACAAGATATCACTTAGATGGTGTGTAGTGGATTGGTAGGAAGGCAGAATCCTTGGTTTCTAAAGGATAGCTTCCGATGGGGTTGAAACCCAACTTTGTTTCCAAAAGTTAAAGTCTTGCCTAGTTTTACCGAAAGCTTTCGACATGGTCGAAAGTTATGCTTTTGAAAAGGTTTTATAATTGGCTTTTGAAGAAGGTTGTCATGTTGTGTTAAAGTGTTTGCTTTCGAAGGAGTAACGTTTTCTTTTAAATAATTGCTTCCGAAAGGGAAGGTTTCACCTCAGCCAAAACCAAGCCGCTAATCTCCTTTTCGACTGCATTGAATTCATCTATATTGTCAAAGGGGTTACTTCTGTTTTAACTTAAGCCTTTTTCCTGAATACTTTCGAAGGGGTTGAGGGTTTCAAAGGTGATCAAGTGAAGGGGTTTTTGACTCTGTCCTTCAAAGTTTAGATTTTCTTAAGTCTTTTGTTTTCGACTAAGATGGTTCCGACACCATCAATTTTCCCCAAACTAATTTATGTTGGTTTCGAAAGAGGTACTTTCTTATACAACCATTTTGACCCAAATGACTTTTAAAGAGTAAACCTAATGCTTTCAAAGGGAGTACTTTCATTTGTTTCAGGCTCTATATTTTTAAAAGTTGATTTGATACCATCGAAAGGTATGATTGGTTTTAAAAGAGAATGTTTATTAAGGGCTTCGAAAGGTATGTATTCAATGTTTTGAAAAGAGACCTTTGCTTTCAAAAGGAGGCTATCTAGAGGTTTCGTAAGAGATGTTTTTGGTTTCAAAACATAAACCTATTCTCAACTTAAAGTAATAACCATGGCATAAATAAAGATTTAGAAATGTTATTCGCTTTGTTATTAACTCATCACTTTATTTGGGGAAAGGATAGATTAACTAGTTAGGTTGACCCAATAGTGAATATAACATAATAGATGTTAAAATTTTAATTAAAGATATTGGAAGGGGCCAATAGATTTACAATAAGCCCATGAAAACTTTACGATATTAACAAGGGCCAATAAGTTCATAGTCGGCTAATGAAAACTACTATTTGAAACTGGCAGGAGCCAGAAGGTTTGTAGTTAGCCTATTAAAACTATATCCGGATTATGATATTGGCTGTTAGCCAATAGGTTCCTAGTTAGACCATGAAAACTAGGATAAGAAATAAGATATTATAGTTACCAATAGGTTCTTAGTGATCCCATGAAAACTAAATAATTGGATAGACAGTCTTTGACATTTAATAGGTTAATAGTAATCCTAGAAACTTTAATTAGGACAAATAGTCAGAATGAATGGGGATGGGTAATCCAAAATTGATTTATTTGTTTTGCATATCATCATAATTTTTTGAAATACTATGTTTTAACCGTTGTGAATGCAAGGCCATAGTATATGGTTTTATAAATGTTTTAGGATACCAGTGAGGGAAAAACCTGTTCCGCTAAGCGGCGTTGTCTCACAAGATATCTAAATGGCTTGAGATGGTAAATTATTATTCATTCCAGGCTCTATGTCTGACTCGAAGTTCTAGTTTTCCCCTTAAACACTCGGGTACTCAATGATTTTGAGTAGGTTGAGAGTTAAGGATTCTAGGTTTTCTTTTAGCCGAATAAAGCTTTCGAGGACGTGCATGCGGCAAACTTGTTATTAAAGTTCTTTTATTTTCGTTGTGTATTTTTTTGTAAATGCAAATTATTTTCATTCCAATATATATACTTTGATCTACCAAAGAGGCATCTTCATATGTCGCTCTTTACGTATTTTGTAATAATTATATGTTATCTGAATGTGGTCTGCGAATTGGGATTATGTTATCTATTTGGAATATTTTGAAACGGAATGTGGAATTTATTTTGTTGGTTTAATTTTTCTATATTCTTGCATTTCTATGTATCAATGTCTCTAATATCACCATGTTTGGTCATCAAGGAATAATACTATGGATGATTGCAGCATTCTTAGCCGTTAGTTTTGGGCCTCCAAAGCAGGGGAGAAGTTACATATTCGTTCCGCTGTGATATTCTATATTGTTTAGTTTTCTTCTTATCTTCCTTCTTCTTTGTTTTCCCTAACTATCCGCTTTTCCGTTTAATATGGGTTGGACATGTGTGGTTTATTGTCCGCTTAACTTGTATGGAAAAGTGGGTCATTACATCGTGGTATCAGAGCGCAAGATGAAGTGAGAACCTTGGCTTTGGTGGGAATTACTCATTAGAGATAGGGTCAATAGCAAGAATAAGTTTGAGTGCGTGTGTGTGTATGAGCACGTATTGGTTAATGATATAGAAGGTTTTATATTGTGTTAATTGATTTGTTCAATGGCTTATTGTAATGACTTTGAATTTCAAAGACTTCGTTTTAAATATCTAAATTATTTAAATATTTGAATCCAAGTTTTAATGTGATTAAATATGATTTTATAACCTTATTAAACACTTTCTAATTAATAACTAATGTTAAAAAAATTATTTTTTAAATATGTTTACAAAAATACACACATTGGATAAATAGTGAAAAGGTGACCAAAAAACGTTGTGTTAAAACAACTTTCTGCACAAAACAAGTTGCGTGAACATATTGCAACCTAAATAGTTATAATATAGTAAAATATAACAAGTATTAAAATACATCTCTTTATTAACTAATAATTAATTAAAATAAGTGGTGTATTAGAAAAAATAAGCATATTAATTAAGGGAACATGAGTACAAAAAGAACCCTTAAATCAAGGCAACAAACATGGAAGGTATGGTGTGTAAGAGGTAAGGTTATGTAAGGGTATGGTGTGCCTGTATTATGCATGGACAAGGAGGGGTTTATGTGAACTTTTACACTAAATTCCTAAGCTTATAAATAAGCATGCAATCCACTTCATTTTCTCACAACGAATCCTCTTCTTATCTTCACTTCTCCTCTATTATCTTTAATGGTCGTGTGCCTTATGATGGAAATATGGACTTTAGCCGTGAGTGATTGAGGGTAGAGGAGGCTTAGGCCATGACTAAGGTGCGTAGGGTAAAGGAGCAGTGGGCTTATGGTGATGGGGGAGTGCAGTGCGTGAGCAGTGGTGATGTAGAGGAGATGGTCATGAGCAGGTGAAAGGGAATGGAGGGTGTGCATGTGGTTTTGGAAGGTAAAGGAGAGGTTTAGGTGATGTTTGGATGAGTTAGAGATGATAGAATAAGTGTAGTTCTAATGAATATTGGTAGGACGAGATTTGGTTGGAATAAAAGTGAGTTAATCTCACTTTGATTACACCATAAACTGATTGCAAGATAACTTCAAATATTGCTCAACATTTGCTTGCTTAATCTCTTGATGATTGTTGTCAAATCACATGTTAGTATACTTGCTCTATATTAATAATAATAGACATTAACTACTTAAAGTTAAACCCTTGATTATACACCCTTAAAAGTATAAAAATTATTAAAGTAGTTGCTTACTAAACCATTTAACTATGATAAGTCCATTTGAACATTTAAAATGGATATATTGATGTGTATATATGTTAATACATGTGTAGTAGTAGTATTGTTGAAACTTGGAATCATATATGTGTATAAATGATATGATACTGAGCATAGGATTGAATACGCAATTGTCCGTATAGTGATAGTCGCTACAAATGCACTTTGAATCCCTTAAACTATAACTTGTGGAACTGGTGATTTAATAATATATCTTAATAATAACTTGTTTGGTTATTATTTATTCTTCTATAATTGTTTAGAAAAGCAAAAAATATTTTTTGGAAAGTTGTAGAAGAAGTAAATCAAAATAACAAAAGATTGAAGTAAAAAGGTCGCTATAGTGACACTTTTAAAAATATTCCATCTATGAAAATAACATGCATTTTTGTGGAAACTTTCTTAGGGGTTTCTTTAGAAATTAATTAATTAAATAATACATTATTCTTAATGGAAAAGTTTTGAAGCCTAATTCAATTGGTAGCTAGTTAAACGAAATGCAAAAGATTATAGCGAAATAATCGCTATAAGTGTAGTTCGGTAAAATGCTTTATATTCGGGAAGTTCTTTAAAATAATTAAAAGATATCCTTTGGGATTTTTATTCGTGGTTTCCAAGTATCCAAAGTGTGCTAACTATTATAAAAAAATGGATCTAAAATTATTTGTTAAGGTATTGAAAACTAGACACAAAGTTGTAGCAAAAAAGTGTTAAAACTTATAACAGAACTTTACACAGCACTTATTGAAATGCCACTTTGCTATTTGAAACTATAAATTGTTTAAAAATGATTAAATTATGTAATTTTATCTAATCCTTTTAGTTTTTATATAACTTATAATAGAGTGTTTTAAATTTGGTCTGAAATTTAAATATATTTTAACAATTAACTGTGAATTTCTAAACTAAGTAGCTTTTAAAATTAAAATTTGTTTTTCTATTTATTTCAAAATTCCTGATTTTTACATAATATTCTATTTAAATCATTATCATATACTTTAAGTAGTTTTAAAAGTATTTAACATATTGATAAGTATTTTTAAGATAATTCTATATATATGTAGTTTTTAAATATTAAATTAAGTATTTTATAAATATAATAAAGGGAGTTTGGATTTTAACACTAAGTTGAAGTAAATCGTTTTATCAAATCGACTAGAAGTGTGATGCCTTAATTAGTAAGTGTGGATATGCATTGATCTTTAAATAAATGTTTAAAGTTATTAATGGATAAGTAAATGGTTTTGGATTTGTTGTGGCAAATGTTTTAAGCAACACTTGTCTTTAACCCTTAAATATAATTAAACCTTTAAAAGGAGAGTTTTAAAGATAATGATTGAATGGGAATGGTTTGGTTTTTTAGTCAACAATGTTTTAGCAACATTTTTTAAAACCCTTGAATTATATTTGGAAGAAATGTTATAAATATTTAATAATTGAATTTTAAAGATAATAGTAAGTATTGAAATCTTTTATAAATAGATAGAATAGGAAAATAGGCACAAGGAAAAACTCAAAAGAAATATTAGACTGAAGGACAGAAAGTTTATTTTTTTGACTGAAGGACAATGCTAGTTATAACTAGCATTTTATATTGCGTAAAACTGAATATAATGCTAGTTATAACTAACATTTTGTATAGTGTAAAAGTTAAATATAATGCTAAATATGACTAGCATTTGCCCTTCAGCCTTAAAATAAAACTTCATGTCCTTCAGCCTAATTTTTTTTCAAAGTTTGTCATTTTCCTTAATTCTCTCTAGATAGAAAATGTTATAATGTTTAATTTATAAAAAGAAAAGAAGTTTGTTATAACACTGTTTTAGTGTTATTGTTTTAATCTCTTTGATTATATTTCAAGTAAGTAAAACTTGTTAAACAATTTGTGAACACACTTATACCATTGGAATAAGTACATCAATTTTTCCGAAGTATTGAAAAGGGTATAAGTGAAAAATTAAACAATCTATAACAGTATATAAAGAGAGTTTTATTAATAATAAAATATTAATAAATAAAGGAAGACTTGATTTATATAAGAGAAGCTTTATTAGGTAAAAAGATGATTTCCTCATAAGAAGGATTTGTAATTAATAAAAGATAAATTAATTAAAAAGGAATTAAAAGTTGTTTATGTGGCTTGACCATGCCTTGCATGAAATGATAGTGCATGTATGTTTACTTGCTTATGAGAAAATAATCAGGACTTAATTCACTTATGCGATCATCCTCACTATTGTTGAATAAGATCAAATTCATCGACTTAGTCTTGGAGAGATCGAGATCGGTATGTGTACTAATTATTGAAAACCACTTCAAGGCTGAGACGCAGGTTCTTTGTTTTGGAAGCGAATGATAGAAACCATGTGTGGTCTGGAATCTGTTGAGATGATGGAATCCATGTGGGAATCATTAATCGATCGGGTTATGATGAAAACTCATATGCAGATGCAGAATGTAACCTTGACATCGGGAAATGACCAAAGACAGAGCATGATGTGTGATCCTAGGGTTTAGCTGACCTATGGGGGTTATAACAACTCCATATCTAGAGTATGCTTATAGATGTTGTTGGCGGAAGTTGTTGATACTTGGTACACACTGTTCACGCGAGTGTTCAGATGATGGCCCATTTGTGTTTACCTTATGGTATATTTTATCTGGAGATATACGATGCTCAGAAGGTATTTTTTGATCCTTGTCATAGGAAATCGGTCTCATTGAGGAGGTCTCCGTGGAAAATCCATTTATACGAATGCAACTTAGCGGTTTTATTTGTAACCTAAATATGTTGTCAAATGTAACCAATATAACCAATTCATCTATGTTATATTTATATTAAACACCTTAGACATTATTATAATATCACATAATTTTATATATTAATTTTTTGGTTATCGTAAGGTAAAAACCTACGCATTTTTATTCGTGGTGTTGTCTTACGAGATACCTTTATTTATAAAAGTCTTATAAACATCAAATAATTCAAATTACTTGAGTTTTCTCACATTGGTTTACCAGACTGATTCTGGTGTTATTCTTCTTATAATGCTCATCTCAGTTCTATATATATTTCTAGATATCGTTGATGTTTCATTGGAGATCTAGGAGAGCAGCTGGATGATTACCCACCGTAGATTTTATTTCCACTGCATTACTTTTTTTATTTTAGCAATTGTGAGGAAAGGTTTTTATAACTGTCTATGCAAATGATAGGTTAGTTTACTTTGATTATTTTATCCATACAGTTGTTCTTTAATTATAATATCATTTGGATATTATATGTTGTCGTTCTGTTATGAGATTCTGATATCATGTTCTCTTCTTTCTTATTCCTTTCTCTTTTCTTCTTTTATTTTACCCTAATGTTTCGTCTTTTCGCCACTTGGGTACTCGGCATGTGAATACCATAGATGTATTAGTGACGACATTTATGGGTCAAAAAGGCGATCATTACAATTTTGTTATGAGAGATGAAGGTTAAGCGAGAACCTTGGCTTTAGTTGGGTATAACGCATTAAGAGATAGGGCAACAGGATGCCTTATTATAAGTTTGAGTGTATTATACGTATGAGAGCGTATTTATTCGTGCCATAACAATATTTTATATTGTGTTGATTGGTCTGATCAGCGCTTATGGATTCTAGTCGATGCGTCTGAGCAATGTTATCAATAGAGATTTGGTAAATGAAATAATTTTACCTAGGATTACATTTTATATAAAAGAACAATTTTTAAATAATTGACATAGTTATTTATATTGTTTTTGTTTGTTAGGAAATGATAATATTAAATTATTATCATTTATTGCTTGACTAGTCATATTCGGACAGTTTATGGGCATTGGCTAATGTTTATTGATTTTACCTTTTTCACAACATGGGTTAGGTAGATAGTAATTTATGGAAACAATGAAACAAACTCTTTGTCAATTAAGTTTACAATTTGACTATAAGGTATTCGGTGATAATGTTGGGTTAAAAAGTTAACTTAAATAGAAAGTTGTAAATATAGTTTAAGAGGAAATGTAAGATATTAAAAAGATAAACACTTATGAAATGATTTCATATAAGAAACTAAATATAATATGAATATTGTTAGCATAAATATGAATTATAAAGGACTTAAATTGGGAATTTGTGAACTTTAATCCCAATGTTTTTGGAAATGTTTTCTAAGGGTTTTTAAGAAAAAAATAATAGTATGATTTTAAACTATTCTAAAGGACTAATGTTATTAAATGGATTTTAAGATTTGTTCGAGTTCAAGGTTACTTTAGGAAACAAAAAATCGATTTGGGAAACAAAATATTTTTATGTTAGCTAGTTCGAATGGCTCGAAACTGAGTAAAAATGGATAGGAGATGTGTTCTGTTGGAAAGCACTTCTCTTGAGTATTACCCTTCTTATTAAAGGGAATATATGATACAATTTGGTAGAACCCAGTTCTTTATATCATTTTGTTGTTACTCGATCTATATTAATTTTTTCCATGGATTTCGAAGAAAATATTTTGGAAATTGGTTTTGAAAATGATTTCTCTTTAATTCCGGAAAGTGTGATTTGATATTCAAAAAGATATAAGTATATATTATTATTTCAAATGACTTAGTTTAATTTCTTAAGTATTTGTTGCTAAGTTATTATGGTTGAATGTATCCTTTGCATTAGGGTAGTATGATTTTGCATCTTATTATGACATATTGTTTGTTAGTTTTTGATTATTAGAATAAAACGGAATTTTCAACGATTTTGGAAAGTTGGAAACTTATGAATTAATATTACTAAGCTAAGTATTTTTGTGAAAATATAAAATTTAAAATTTATAACTCTTAATTTGAAAAGATAATAAATTAAAACAAATTAAAAAGTTGTTTAGCATCTTTGTTAAATAGGACACTCGATATTATTGGACCAACTAATAAACGTCTTTACTTTAGGGATGTCTAAGGAAAGTAGACTCTAGTCTTAAGTTTGAATACTAGAGTCCTACTCTACTTAGCTACTTGTGTAACAAACTAGATTTTCGACTCTCGAAAATCGTCATCAATACATTCACTATATCACATGCCGAGAAATCGTATGCCGGAAAACCCGATTGTAGGGAGAATAAGAAGAAAGAAGATATAAAGAAAACTAATGAATATAGAATCTTACAGCGGAACGAATAACCTATAATATATCACAAGTCTTTACACAAAGAAAAACTGTAATATGTATATATACACACACATCAGTCGGAGTATACTAACCAATTACAGCCTAGGCAGTTATAACAGTCTGTCCTCACAACTGCCGAATATACAGTTTAACACACAACGGAAAATAATAAAATATGTGAAATACGTCTAAAATCCTCCAGCTCGCCCCCTGAACTCTATAACATCCTGACCTGAATCTGTAATACTCAGTTTGACATGAGCATTATAATAAAATAGCACCTGAGTCAGTCTGGAAAGCCAACGTGAGAAAACACACCCAACTTGATTTAAAGTCATACGAAATCTTGAAATTAAAAAGTATCTTGTAAGACCACGCCGCATATAAACATGGACGAGTTTTTACCTTATGATAACCAAAACACTTTCATATAAAATCCAGTGATATTATAATAATATCTAAGGGTTCAACGTAAAATATTAATGTCACGACCCGAAATTCAGCGATTGAAAATCGACATCAAATACCTCACTTGTATTCCACTGCCGTAGATTCAAACGTCGAATTTCAGTTCGGATGGAGCTTATAACAACATTAGATGAAAATAAACAGCGGAAAAATGAATATCACTGATCACAACAAAAATACAACATGATACAATCTCCAATACAACATCGATCACCAATATCATAGTGATACAAATATGACACAACAATAATACGACAACAGAAAACTTCAACAGGTTTCCAACATACTTATCGATAAGGTCTTCAAAACACCGATATTTCAATAGATTTCCAAATCCAAAAGCTTTCCAAAATCCGACAGCTTCCGAAAGACTTCAAAATCCAAGCTAGCTCGAAAACATGGATAAGCTGCTTCTAGGCTGCCCGTGTTGAAATTATGGGCACCCAGAGTTTAGGAAAGGAACAATAAACTCTGGGTCAGTCATGAGACTGGTATGAGTAAACAAAAACAGTTGTTTGAAATAAAACAGTTTTATAAAAGAAACCGATATGCTTTTTAGAAAATGAAACTACCATAAGACCTCCCACCACACACACAATGCAAACGCAGACTTGAAGGAGATTTCTTCTTATGATAGTCAAACATGCTTAATACGAGAAAACTCTTTTGATATTATTATTAGTTCATAGTGTGAAAACATTTCGAAAGTATATTATTAATCTTAGCCAGCATATAACCATTATTGTATGCCTGCTATAGCTACCATGTTCTGTAGCAGGTTACCGCCATGCTGCATGGCAAGTTATACAACTAAAACCGTACATGGCTCGTATTGTTTTGTTTGGATTTCCAACAAATGGTCAGGCGAAGGAACTTCCCATACAAAATAAACGCCTCTGGAGGGACGTCCCCGAGAACCTAACCGGATCTCTGCCAACACAAGGCCGGATTACCTCCGTAACTAGGTAACTATTGACACAAGTATGCCATCTCTCGGTCATTACCAACCATTATCCAAAGCGCTTCTCAACCAACAACCACAAAGCAATAAGTCTGCAGCAACCACAAAGTAAGTATCTGGGCTCTATAACATGATACCACTTATAATCCAGAAGAAAATGGACATACCCTCAGGGGGTGCTACCCCAAATAACCTTGCTGCAACGATTCCTGTTTCGACCATAACCGGATTGTGAGGTTCGACGAAGTCTCGTCCACAAAGCTACGCATTTTCACAAAGATATGCTTCGATCAACAAATGATCAGAAGCACTTAGCATGCCACACTACCAAATTGGGAATATATCACTAATAACCTTCAGCTACATAACCTCTGAGCTCGTATGTCTCAGAGAAGGGTGTTAAGTTAAGAGAATAAATTCTCCGCCACCAAAAGAAATGTATTTGAAAGAAATCAGCTTTATATCTTAAATTGTAATGTCAGACATACAACCATACAAGTCTGTTCCATGTTCGAACAGAACCGAAGGCACTTTGGAAGAAGTCCTTGCAAATCCGGGCATCCACAATCCCGATCGGACGCCCCATCACATATGGAGATCTCTATACCAGAGCAACTCAGTGCAGAGTCATTCGACAGGTTATCCTATTGTTCTCGAAGACGCCCGGACTTCACCACCGTCTTCAAATGTTATCCATTTCATCGTATTACATATTCGGAATGGGTTATACGACACAAAGGTCCTCTGCCGGCTAAACCGAATAATGAGCATTTAATATAAAACACGTGGATATATCATTCACAAAGATTCAAAAATTCGATGTGGGTTACGGATAACCAATTGGAATCCGACACCCTGTTGTATTGAAATTCAAATGTCGTTTTACGGCCAATTGGGTTTTCACATTCACACAGAAGTATATTCATCACAGATATCACAGCTCAGCACAAAGCAATTCATATTACATAGCATCACATCACATATCAGAAATATCAATCTAACACACATCATTTAATAACAATCAACCATTTTCAATTAAGATGAATAAATCGTGTGGTTTTGAATTTATTAACCACATAATTACTTTCATTAGTAATCTATAAATCAATGATTAATTATCATTAATTACAATTGATTAAGTCTTAATCACCTTCGTTAATTAATCATTCCTTAATTAATTATCTTAATTAATCAAAGCTTAATTGTTAATTAATTAAATCTTAATTACTTTTATTAATTAATTACTCCTTAATTAATTATCTTAATTAATTAATCCTTAATTATTAATTAATTAAATCTTAATTACTTTTATTAATTAATTATTCCTCAATTAATTATCTTAACTAATTAACCCTTAATTGTTAATGAATTAAATTTTAATCACTTTAATTAATTAATTACTCCTTAATTAATTATCTTAATTAATTAATCCTTAATTATTAATTAATTAATTATTAATTATTTTTATTAATTAATCATTCCTTAATTAATTAATAATTAATTAACCTTAATTATTTATTAAATTAATCTTTAATATTAAATAATTAATTAAGTAATTACTTCTTAAGAAACTATATTAACAAAATCATTAATTACTTAATAAATCAAGAGATAAATTAATTACTTTGATTTTTCTTTAGAACTTGTCTAATAAATCATCTTTATCACATTAGTAATCTTAAAAGGTTAAGATTAGTTTAAACAACATTCTAGCTTAATTATCCTTTCAAATTATATTATTTATTAAATATAAATAATTTAATAATGTGTCAAAATTGAATAAATTAAAATTTAATTACTTTGAAAATATCTTACTTAAATCTTTAATCGATTCAAACTTTAATCAAAATCATAAATTTGAAAACATGTTTTTAAAAATGTTTAAAAGTTTGAAATTTTTTAAAATAAAAAATGTTTTACGTGGTTGACCCGAGACTGCTTCGAGTCACCCCCGAGACCAATTCTCGTTTACTTCGGGTTTAATCAAAAATCAACATATGCAACTTTTTTTCCAAACTTTAAATTCTCTTAAGTGTTTACTCGGCATATCACATATCTTACTCGAGTTAAGACTCGAGCTATCACGCAACTCTCCTAAAGCTTGCTTCGAGTCCATATCCTTCTTCCCCCAAACCAGACTATTGATACAACATTGGCAACTGCACATGCACGGTCGAAATCGTCACCATTGGTCGAAGCTCCAGCCTCCATCGAGTCGACCACAACTCACCTGAACCCCACGAGCATCCAAAAACCCATGATGTCGATGAATTCGAAATTTTGCTATCGACCCCAAACTGGAGTCAAAACCGATCATCACGAAATTGCTTCACTCATCCACCTCAGGCCATCAGCAGTCACGTGATCACACCAAAGCTCCACCGTTGTCTAACGCTTGTAACAGCACTGGCACGATCGACTCTGGTCGACCAACGACATCGCAGCAACCAAAATTCCGACCCTTATAGAAAAAATGGGTTTAAACCCTAGACCTCTGCTTAACCATCGCCATAGTGAATCATAAATTCATTCGACATTTTTCTGGTGGTAACTGAGTCTTCCTCCTTCTCAAAGAGCAACCCCGACCATTACCAATGCGTCGATCGCCAAAGAAGCCATAAAACCCATCTCACATTCATCCTCAAATTTCTCGGTGAATATGATATTAAAAATTCTGATTTTGTTTTTAAACATCATCAATTCTTAAAACGTTTCGATGGATATGCTTAAAATCAGAAATGGCGATAATCAATTTTTTCAGATATCTTAGGCTTGCCTGTATTTTTCAAATGTTACAGAGAAGTTTGAATTTGTTTTGCTTAAATTTATTTTAGAAGCTTAAAACATTTTGTACACACAATCTTTGTCTAAATTTCAAAGCCTAATAAGCTAAAGGGAGGAAGAAATCAAATTTTGAACAGGGTTTAAATCTCTGTAACCTGGAACAGAGGTGGTTTAAACTTGAACTGACATGCACAGGCAAAAATATGCACATATTCATAGATTTTGTGCATGCAAAAAAATGTTCAAACTTGTTTAAATCCTACATTCAAACAACAGATCAGACACCAGGGCTTAGAAAGGTTTACTCACCTACGAAGAAGAAGCAGAGAAGAAATCCTGGAAGTTCATTATTTGAACTGAAATTGCTATTTTAAACTTGATCTTGGATTTTATTTTACCTGCAACTAGTTATGTAAACTGTTGCTTAGTTTCTGATGGAATCACTTGCTTAATTACTTAACGAATTGAAACTCAAATTTTTAAAAAGATTTACCTTCAGTTTTTTTATAAAAACAGACAAGAGCCTTTAAATACAGAAAGCTGAAAATAGACTGCTGGAACTTGAATTTTTTTCTTGTCTGAGTTGAAATTTTAGTTTCCAGTACTTAATTCTTGAATCTGATGATGAACTTGCTTATTAGCTGAAGCTTTGCTGTGTTGTTTATAGATTTGGCTTTACAATGCCTGATTCTCGAATTTGCTTGATCGTGAGTTGCTGATTAAAAGATTGAAGAAGAAGCCTTGTTTCAATTTGTTTTGATTTCTGGTTTGTTTGATTTGGTTTTAAAGTTTGCTTGATAAATTTTCTTTCTTTTTCTAGTTTGAGAGTTTGTACAGGTAAAAGAAATGAGAGAGGAATGAGAAAAATAGCTTAATTTCTTTTGTAAATTTTCTTAAAAAGTTAAAATCAAAAGAGATGACACTTGTTAACATCCATTCTTTAATAGATCACACTTGTTAATCCATTCTCCTATGATCCTAACACTTGTTAATTCATGCATAAGAATTTAAATAAATTTTTATAATTACTTTTCTCTTATTTATATTTATACAATCTTTTAAAAGAAAAAGTTTTAATACTAATTTATGAAACTATACACATATGTTAATGTATTTGAATCCACATAATTTTTTAAAATATCTTATTTTAAATTTAAATTCAAATACAAGTTCAAATTCAAATTCAAATTCAAATTTGAAATTCAATCCATTCTATATACATATACACACATACACTCATACACACACACACACACATATATATATAATTGAACAAACAAAATATTCATATGTTTTGAAAATTTAAATTTAATTCAAATTAATTCAAATTCAATTTCAGAAATTCAAATAAACTACAAATTTTAAATTAATAAATTTGGGGATGTTATAGGTTCCCCCTTAAGAAAATTTCATCCTCGAAATTTGAAAGAGAGAGAAAGATAAATAAAGAAGATATGAAAATATAAAAGATAAAGAATTGGCTTACCAATCAAGCCGGAATATCCACTCTGTAGTTGGGATAGGACTTCTGCATACTATCCTCTGTTTTCCAAGTACAGTCCTTTGGATCACCGCTCCATTGCACTTTGACTAGTTTCACAATTTTGTTCCTCAATTTTTTTTCATCACGATCAATTATTTTCAATGGCTCTCTTTAAACTGCTAAGTTGGGAGTAATCTCAAGATCATGTCGAGCTGCCTCTTCAATAATGCTATCTGGATTGTGCACATATTTTCGAAGATTAGAAATGTGAAGCACACCATGCACGCCAGATAACCAACTGGGTAGCTGCACTCGATATGTTAGAGGACCGATCCTCTCCAGAATAGGAAAAGGATCAATATAACGTGGTGCCAGCTTACCATTTTTCCTAAATCTTAACATGTCACGCATTGGAGACACTTTCAAGAATACAGTATCCCCAACTTGAAATTCCAAATCTCTTCTTCTTCGGCCATAATAGCTCTTTTGACGACTTTGAGCAGTTATTAACTTCTTTCATATAAAATCTACTTTCTCTGTTGCTTCTTTAATCATATCTAGTCTAAGGACGAGTCTATCACTTGACTCGATCCAACATTCAGGTGATCGATACGGACGACCATATAAAGCCTCAAACAGAGCCATTTCGAAACTGGCCTGATAGCTATTGTTATATGAGAATTTGACCAAATGCAAATGGTCCTCCCAAGAACCACCAAAATCAAGTATACAAGAATGCCAAAGGTCTTCTACAATTCGATTTATCCTCTAAGTCTGCCCATAAGACTGCGGGTGATAAGCGGTACTGAAGTTTAGTTTTGTTCCTAATGCAGCTTGGAAGGCCTCCCAAAATCTATTAGCGAAGATCGGATCATGATCAATCACTATACTGCTAGGAATATCATGGAGACGAGCAATCTCCTTTATATATAGCTCTGCTAAGCTTGCCGCTGTCCGGGTGGATTTCACTGGAATTAAGTGAGCATTTTTGGTCAGACAATCCACTATAACCCAAATTGCTTCATTTCCTTTCTTAGTTCGTGGCAATCCGTCGATGAAATCCATCGATACTTGATCCCATTTCCACTTCGGTGCTTCCAAAGGCTGAAGTAAACCCGCCATTTTCCTTCGATCACTTTTAATTTGTTGACAAGTAGCACAACGACTCACATATATAGATATGTCTCGTTTCATTGTCTTCCACCAGAAAGTTCTTTTGATATCATGATATATTTTATTGACTCCTGGATGGATACAAAGTTTAGACTAGTGGCATTCGTACAAAATTTCACGTTTCAAATCCGGAATATCTGGGACACAAATTCTTCTTTCAATCTTACAATTCCATCATCATCGATTCCAAAGCTGGAATCCTCTACTCGATATATTCTCCAACAAATTTTTTTTGAAGAAACTTGTCTTCGGTCTACTTATTGGCAATCTTTCCAAGAAGGGTAGGAGTGAAAACAGGATGTGCGAGAACAGCATGTCTCCTACTTAGAGCATCGGCAACCACATTGGCTTTTTCGGGTGTATATTGAATATCTAAGTTATAGGATGCCAAAAATTCCAACCAACGTTGTTGTCGCAGATTCAAGCCTTTCTGGGTGAAGCGATATTTCAAAGATTTGTGGTCAGTGAATAATTCAAATATTTTACCTAAAACAAGAAGAATTTATCAAGTATAGATTAAGTTAAGTTGAACTTTAAAATTTTCTCTTAGAAAAGCTGAAGGAGATTCTTACCCAGAAGATAATGTTGCCAAATTTTTAAAGCGAAAATAACAGCCAAGAGCTCCAAATCGTGTGTTGGATAGTTTCTCTCGTGCGGACGTAATTGTCTACTTGCATAGGCAATTACCTTCCCATTCTACATTAATACTGCACCTAACCCCATCACCACAAGCGTCGGTATAGGCAGATAAGACCTGGTTCCCGTTAATGATAGCGAGAACAGGAGCAGTAGTCAATCTCTTTTTCAACTCCTAAAAAGCTTCATCACACTTTGGAGTCCAATTGAA
Organism: Allium cepa; assembly: GCA_030765085.1. Taxonomy (NCBI): domain Eukaryota; kingdom Viridiplantae; phylum Streptophyta; class Magnoliopsida; order Asparagales; family Amaryllidaceae; genus Allium; species Allium cepa. The sequence continues at coordinate 875,481,134 of CM060932.1, read as the reverse complement.
CTTGGCATTCTTCATTGTTAGCTCAGTCAACGGGCTAGCTATCTTAGAAAAGTCCTGAACAAACTTCGGGTAATAGCCTGCTAAACCCAGAAAACTTCGAACTTCTTTCAGAGTTGTAGGTCACTTCAGTCAAGAATAGTGGAAATCTTGCTAGGATCAACAGAAATCCCTTCTTCATTAACAATATGGCCAAGAAATTTGACTTCTTTGACCCAAAAGTGGCATTTAGAAAATTTGGCGAATAAAATGTTCCTTCTCAAAATCTCCAAAACAATTCTAAGATATTCAGCTTGTTCCTCTTCGGTTTTGGAGTAGATAAGATATCATCAATAAATACAAGCACAAATTTATTCAACACCTCTCGAACCACATGGATCATCAAATCTACGAAGTACGTGGGAGCGTTGGTTAGTCCAAAAGGCATGGGTAACCATTCATAGAATACATCCGGACCCCTAAAAGCAGTTAAATGCACACAGTCTTTGGCTATTCGTAACTGATGGAATCCCTGGGCTAGATCCATCTTAGAAAAGAATCATGCGCCATGAAGTTGATCGAATAAGTCGTCGATCCTGGGTAAAGGAAACTTGTTTTTAAGAGTTTGTTTATTGAGATCGCGATAGTCAACACACAATCTCAAGTATCCGTCAGATTTAGCCACAAACAGTACAGCTGAACCCCATTCAGAAACAGGACGAATCAATCCCTTTTTTAGCAAATCACCGGTTTGCTTGACTAATTCAATTCTTTACCTGGGCGCCATCTTGCGACTAGCATGAACGACAGGACGAGCATTTGGAATTAAGTCAATTCTAAATTCAATCTCTCTATGTGGGGGTAAAAATTTCACTTCTTCAAATACATCGAGAAAATGCTGGACAATAGGAATGGACTCCAGACTAGGTTCTGGATATCCCAAAGTATGCATCAATTTATCTCTCTTAGGACTCGGATCCTCACAAGAGATTTCAATAAAATATCCTAGTTTCGATTTGACCAAGATCGTTCGATTGTTGCAATATAATTTGGCTTTATATCTCGTTAACCAATTCATCCCGAGTAGAATATCAAAATCATTGGAGTCGAGAACATAAAGGTTAATAGGAAATCGATGGCCAGAATACGAGATAGGAACTCTCCTACAATATAGACAAAGATTTGTAGGACCACCCGCTGGATTCTTCACACAAATTGGTTCATCGACAAATTTAGGTTTAAGTTTTAATTCATTCACGATTTGTTGGGAGATAAGGCTACGTGAAGCTCCGGTGTCGAATAAAACTCTAACGACTCTATCACCAACAATAGGTTACCTTCCAAAACTCCCTTTCCTTCATCCGCCCTTGAAGTTGAGGGGTCATCTTTTACTGTGTACACTTTCGCTATTTGTGCCTGTTTCTTTTTCAAGCAATTTTTAACTCCGTGACCCGACTGGTGACAACAATAGCATTCCTTGGATCTTCGAATTTGCTTCACGAGTTGATCTTTCTTCACTTGTTCCTTTGGCTTCTCACAATCATTTGCTAAATGGCCTTTCTCCTGATAGTTATAACAAGTAATATTTCTAGCTGAGTTTTCCTGATTACTCCTCTTCTTCTCCTTGCCTTGAACCGGCCTTTTTCCTTTGAATTTTCTTTTCTTCTAATTCAAACTACTTGAACTCCCCTTCTCTTCCGAAACTTTCTGCATACCAAGGGTAGCATATCGATAACCCGTATCAATCAAGTTCGAAAAGGATTCTTTTATGTGGGCTGTCATCCTCTTGTGGTATTCTTTATTCATTCCCCAAATGAATCTTTCATTCTTCTTCAAAGGTGTATCCACCAGCTCCGTACCAAATCGAGACAATTCGTTAAATTTATTCAAATACTTCTCAAGTGATAAACTTCCCTGTTTCAAATCTAGGAACTCCTGCTACATTCGAGAGATACCAGCAGATAGGATGTATCGCTGCTCAAACACTTCTTTAAATCGTCTCCAAGCAAACTCATCTTCTTACTCATCCAAAGTAACTATCTCCCACCAAGCTAATGCTTCTTCTTGGAGTTGCCAAGAAACTATTAGTCGCCTTTGATCGTCTTCCAATTTCAATCCTCTAAAAATTCTTTCACAGGATCGGATCCATGCTTGGGCTTCAACAATAGACTCCTTGCTAGTAAACGGCTTTCCACCAAGTCTGGAGAAGCTTTTTTATAGATCAGCCTGATTTGGCTAAGGTTGAGAAGGCATAGTTGCTGTTGCAGGGACTTGACCAGTTGTGGTGGTATTTTCCCGTCCCCTACCTTGTCCTCTTTTTCCGCTCATTCTCACTATCTGTAAATAGTAAGAAAACTTAATTTAGGCATACAGACAAGATATCTTAGGGAATATCAATACTTAAAAGGAATAGACCAAGAAATTTAGGGTTTCGGTCTCTCGGTTTATACTCATTCTGGGGTATACTTCACCCTATCTCCAATGAGCCATCTAATGTGTTATACTCCGTAGCTAAAGTTCTTACTCAACCTTTAGCTCTAATACTACTTGTCACGACCTAAAATTCAGCGATTGGAAATCGACATCAAATACCTCACTTGTATTCGACTGCCTAGATTCAAACGTTGAATTTCAGTTCGGATAGAGCTTATAACAACAGCAGATGAAAATAAACAGCGAAAAAATGAATATCATTGATCACAATACAAATACAACATGATACAATCTCCAATACAACATCAATCACCAATGTCAGAGTGATACAAATTTGATACAACAATAATATGACAATAGTAAACTTCAACAAGTTTCCAACACACTTCACTTCGATAAGGTCTTTAAAACTCCAATATTTCAATAGATTTCCAAATCCAAAAGCTTTTCAAAATCCGACAGCTTTCGAAAGACTTCAAAATTCAAGCTAGCTCAAAAACACGGATAACCTTCTTCTAGGCTGCCCGTGTGGAAATTATGGGCACCCAAAGTTTAGGAAAGGAACAATAAACTCCGGGTCAGTCATGAGACTGGTATGAGTAAACAAAAACAGTTTTATAAAAGAAAACCGATATGTATTTTAAAAAAAAACCACCATAAGACCTCCCACCACACACACAATGCATACACAGACTTGGAGGAGATTTCTTCTTATGATAGTCAAACATACTTAATATGAGAAAACTCTTTTGAAATTATTATTAGTGCATAGTGTGAAAATATTTTCAAAGTATAATATTAATCTTAGCCAGCATACAACCATTATTGTATGCCTACTATAGCTACCATGTTTTGTAGTAGGTTACCGCCACGCTGCATGGCAGGTTATACAACTAAAACCATACAGGGCTCGTATTTTTTTGTTTGGATTTCCAACAAATGGTCAGGTGAAGGAACTTCCCATATAAAATGGAACGCCTATGGAGGGACGTCCCCGAGAAGCTAACCGGATCTCTGCCAATACAAGGCCGGGTTACCTCTGTAACTAGATAACTACTAACATGAGTATGACATCTCCCGGTCGTTACCAACCTGTGACGACCCGGGTTTCTGACCCCAGAAATCCGTTTCATCATTAAGAAAGAAAGGGATGAGAAAATATAAAAGATAGAGAAGAAAGAACAACAACATCAGAATCTCACAGCGGAATGGAACAAAATATAATAGATCACATAACTATTACAAAATTCAACATCAATCAGAGTCCTACAGATCATACAACGCATACTAGACAGTTATAAACACCTGTCTAGTTATACAAGTCAATATACAATACAACACAGAGATACCAACACAGCGGAACACTATATATAATCTACAATGCAGAAGCCTCCTGCTCCATTGCTCCTCCAGAATTCGTCAAACCTAACCTAAATCCCTTGGCTACCCGTAAAAATTTGGGTACCCAAGAGTTTATGAAAAACAAAAATAAACTCCGGGTCAGACATGGGTCTCGTATGAGTAGCAGGTTAAAGTTGCTTAACTTTGAAAACATTTGAAAACAAAAGGTAACACGTAAGACTTCCCACGAATAAATATGGTAAGTTTTTACCTTACACTAACCAAATCATTTGATAGGAAATTCAGTGATATTAGAATAGGTCTAGGGTTTTCAAGTAAATAGAAAATAGCCGAAATTGTTACATTCCTTAAATTCCAGCTACTAGCCACAAAAGTGGGTAATACAATCAAAACCGTTGGCACTTATTGGATTGTGGATTCCATACAATGGCAGGGCTACTGGGGTACCGCCCGTCACAGTACGTGGCCTAGATCAACGTACCGAGGATCACTCCCGACCCCCTGCAACACAAGGCCGGAACCATTCCTTACTGAACAGTCCCGAACAAGATAACCCCGCAGATAGCCGTCGCTACTGCCCACTATGCCGAAATAAAGGGACATCTAGACAGGGGAATATCCTTGTCCTGCTTGGGCATGACCCACCTAACCTTGCTGCATCTTCCCTGTTTTAGCCATTCTCGGTTGATGAGGCTTGAGGCTACGATTACCTTTATAGAATACATTTCTTAGAATGCTCATCGCCCACCTGACGATGTGTTGAAAGCATTCAATCCATACAAGTTCGTTCCGGGTTCGAACGAAACCGAAGGCATTATCTCGTTACACTCATTTTGGAATCACCCTCAGAGTTAACGACAATAACCCTTGCACTCTGAATCTTCATCTTCACTTCAGATTCACGACCTATCGTTAATTTGGAAACGATGTGGTTTTCGGATGTTCCAAATGTGGAAATCCGATCCCGGCTCATCGAAATCCAAAACGTGTCTTTTAAGGCCAAGTTGTCTATTTAGTCTTAACAGTTCAATTCAATATTATCAATATACACACAGATAGATAATTCACATATCACAATAGATAATCATATCATCATCACATACAGATAATCAATATTATCATCCAAACAGATAATTAAATATTATCATACTTAAACCAACATCCATATCACATAGATATTATTTATCTCATATCCGAGATCACAATCATTAAATGAAATATCAATATCATTCATCCATAAGCAATGATTTATAATCATACCATTTGTACTTAATTTAAAATGAATTAATTTAACTACTTCTATCTCTAATTAATTTAAAGTAAATTAAATTAATTACTTCATCGATAAATCGTGCTTATATAACCATTGATTAATTAATTGTCCTCTAGATATTTATTTTTATTAAGCACCCTTGATTAAATCATTTTCTAATTACAACAAGTAATTAGTCTTTAATTAATTTCATTAATTAATTATCCTAAATCATTTATAGTAATTAACATTTAATTATTTTATTTACTTAATTACATTTATTCTTAATTAATTATATAAATTAATCACCACATTATTGATTATTCCTTAATTAATCCATCATTAATTATATTAATTAATGATCTTTAATTTAGATTTAAATTAAATTACTTTGATTAAATTAATTACATTAAGTAATTAATCTTTAATTAAACACAATATTTAATCACCTTTGATTAATATCAACCAGTAATTAACTACCCTTAATTACTCATATTAATAAATGAATTATCCATAATTAATTATCTCTTTTAATTAATCCTTTATTAATTACAAAAGTAATTATCCAAATTACTTTATTAACACAACAATTTTCACTGATTACATTTAGTAATTAACATTAATTACTTCCTTAAGTACCATTGAATACACTAAGTAATTATACTTATAAATTATCAAATGATTTTCTTAAATTAATTAAACTAAATTAATTAACTTAAATTAATCATTTTATCAAATTAATTACAATAAGTAATTAATCTCCTAATTACTTTTATCAAGAAATTTTACTTAAACCATTTACCGATATATTATCTTAATTAATTAATCTAATTAATTACTAAAATTTATCACATTAATTAATACTTAATTATCCTTAGTTAAATATCCCCGTTAACTAATAACACTTCTTAATTAAGATCAATAATTAAGTCATGTCTTAATTCCCTTATGAATTAAATTCTTTTATTATCTTAATTATTTCTAAGATAATTCATTTACTCTTTTAATGACTTCATTAACATTTAAGTGTATTTAAAACATTATACTTCTATATTTAAATTCAAATTCCATTTTGAACTTAAAATTCTAAATGTTAACCATTTAACATTTATCCCAATTTAGATAAATTCATAAACCTTAAAATAAATTCAAAGGCATTCATTACTTATATAAGCTACTTATATAAACAAGGGTTTAAACTAAATTACTAAGTTTTATTAAGCAAATCAAGCTTTAAAATAAATTGGTTATTTAACTTCCATATTTAAGTTAATCACTTCATAACTTTTCATTCAAATATTAAAGGAAACTTTTTATAAAGAGTTTTATCAAGTTTAAACATTTATTTGAAAATAAATTCACTTTTAAAATTTACTTTAAAACATTTAAACTTGTTCAACATTTACATTAATAAAACTGATTTAAATTCAAGTTTTGGATTCAAATAAACTTGAATCCATAATTTAGATTTGATTTGAAACTTGATTTTAATCTTGCTTTAAATTTAAATTACATTTAAAAACTAGGATTCAAAAGTTCATTTGAAACCAAACTTATATTTTGAATTTAAAACCCTGTTTTTAATCCTGTTTTAAAATTTACATTTCATTTAAATTTTAAAACTCACTTAACACTGTCAGGTTATAAACCTAAAACTAACCTACCCTAGACCAGACAAGATTGCTTCGAGTTTCTAAGCAAAAACTTCGAGTCTGGTACTCGAACTACCCGAGAAAAACCCGAGCCTCGCCTCTGCACTTCACCCCAAAAACTACCGGATACCAAAGTGCACGGTGCACTTGCACCGTGACTATGATCAACTCCGGCCACCACCCTATTGTCGAGCACATCGACGATCACTCCCAGATCAACCCCCGACCACTTGAACCACGTCGCCGCCACGAAATTCGAATACGAGAACCTAAACCCAAACCTGGAACCCACGAGCAAACATCACCTCAAGCCTGACAACGGCTCGTTCTCGCCGCACCAACCACCAGAATATCCACAGATCCGACCATTACTTCGACTCCGACCAAGCTACCACCACCCCAAACCCCGAAGCACTCGTTCAATCGTACGTGCCGTGGTGGTCGATTCATTCGACCCAGTAGAAACTAGCTCACCTGATTAAAACCTCACGCCGCCGATGCCACAGCATTCTGACCTTACCTCTACCATTTTTCCTTAAATCTACGATCACCACTGCTTCACTTCAGAGAATCCTAACCCTCCAGACCATCTAGTTCGCCAGAATTCCCCAAATATCCCATCTCTGGTTAAACCAGAAATGCACACTCAAACACGTGCTAAAATTTATGATTTTAATTTTAAAAATCATGTTTTTGATTAGGGATTTGGTTTATATCCCTGAATAATTGAATCACTAACTTTGAGTTTTGACTTAATAGATTTGCTCAAGTTTATATCTCTGTTATTCCTTTGTTTCCAGGGTTATTCCAGTTTATATTTAACTTATAAAAATTTAAACATTCATCTATGCTAATCCAAACAGCTTTTGTTTAAGTCCTAAATTCAACAGCAAGTAAGTAAAAAGATAATGATTTTTTTTTAAATCAAACTGATATGTGAAGCAAAGAACAGAATGTTACAGGAAACAGCTATACACCTACATAGAGAAATATAACAAACAAATATATATATATATATATATATATATATATATATATATATATATATATCCAACCATACATACTTCATAAATCAATCAACCCACCATTCCATAATTTAAACTTTTAAAGGAGATGTTACTCACTTGTATTTCAGAAATAAGCAGAGCCTTTATTTTGAAAAGCTTTGAATTTTAAAACTGAGAATGGCCTTGCTTATGATCCCCAAATCTTCTTGTCTTTGTTGAATTGCAAACATTATTTAAGTTTGTATAAATGGATTGCTATTATTCTTTGTTTCAGGTTCATATGTTTAGTGAACGAACTAAAAAAATAAGATGGATATAAAGAAGTTCAGGGGAAGGTGATAACTGGGTTAAGCATATGCAGGTACACTGTATATCCTTGTTTTTATCAGGCAAAATCTTTTAATTAGGGGCTGAGTTGATTTTTAAGCAATTTGAACTGATTTAAGTTGTGCTAGCATTTAATGTTTAAGTACTTTTGTTCCTACATACCATGATTTATATTTAGATATTTTACATTTCTCTTACCTGCATCTTATTTCTACTATGCTTTGCTTTAGCTTGCTCTACAAACTATCTTATATGCTGAACATACACAAAGATATTTTTACTTAGCTTTGCTTTGTCAACTTTTGCATTTCGTTTACCAGCACATTTTTTTTTTCATTTTCTATTGATCAGAGATTTGGAGGCTGAGATGATTATTAAAAACAATTGAACCGACTTGTTTGTTACTTAGAGATAGAGGCATTAAACGCATAAGTACCCTATGCTTAATTTTACTTTTGTTTATGTACTTTATGTTCAGATATTTTATTTAGCTTTGGACTTCCCTTACAAGCAACCTGCATGTGTGATTTTCTTTACTTTGTTTCCTTGTCCTAGCATTACTACTTTTACAGGATATCTTCATTTCCATTTTTTTTTCTCTCTGGCAACATTTCTAACTTTACAGATAACATACAAATACAAACCTGGTTTGCTTTCATTTTTTTTTTATACATAGATATTTATCTTTCTTTTATATTTGATAGCATACTTATTTTACTTTGTTACTATACTTGCTTGCATACTTATTTACAGCTACACATATGTCCTTTTTATTCCTTACTTTACTTTGCTTTGTTTCATAACTTTGCTTTGTTTCATAACTTTGCATTTCTATTTCAAGCATATTTATTTATAGGCCTATACATATATTTTTACTTGTCTGGGTATGCCTTCTATCCTATGTACATAGCTATTTTATTTTATTTTGCTTTGTTTATGCTTATGTTTAAATATTTTATAAGATTTATTTTATCATAATATACTTGAAAGATTATATATTCCAAATCATAGCTTTCCAAAACATATATATATATATATATATAAATTTAAAATAACAATTTCCTTTTATATTAAAATCTATTTGTAAAGATATTGCATTATTAATATTGTTTAAATATAACTCATTATTAAATTAAAATAATTTATAAAAGAAACAATCTCTTCAAAATATAAATTACTTATTTTATAAAGCTAAATTAGAAAGAACAAAAGAATCTTTTTATTTAAATTTAAACCTAGGCTAGAATACTTTTAAACAAATTAAATTTATCTTGAGTATTTTTAAAATCATATTATTATTTATTCAATATTAAATTTCCAAATTATACAAAAATAATAGAATTAGAAAACACAGCTTTATCTATTAAATTTAAAAAAACAAAACTGATCTATTTATAATATATACCAATATATACATATATATATTATAAAAAGAAACAATTTAAATTAGCTTTTAAAAGATAAATTATCAGTTAAATATTCATTTAAATGTAGATTATTAAATCAATTCAAATTATTATTAACAAATATTATCAAATCAATTTAATTTTTAATGTAGATTATTAAATAGGTATTGCCCCAAATTTTCAGGATGTCACACAACCTTTATCCGAAGCGCTTCTCAACCAACAACCACAAAGCAATAAGTTTACAACAACCACAAAGTAAGTATCTAGTCACCATACCATGATACCACTTGTAATCCAGAAGAAAATGGACATACCCTCAGGGGGCGCTACCCCCAAATAACCTTGCTGCAACGATTCCAGTTTCGACGATAACCGGGTTGTGAGGTTCGAAGAAGTATCGTCCATAAAGCTACGCTTTTTCACAAAGCCATGCTTCGATCAACAAATGATCAGCAGCACTCAGCATGTCACACTACCAAATTGAGAATATATCACTAATAACCTTCAACTACATAACCTCTGAGCTCGTATGTCTCAGAGAAGGGTGTTAAGCTAAGAGAATAAATTCTCCGCCACCAACAGAAATGTATTTGAAAGAAATCAGCTTTATATCTCAAATTGTAATGTCAGGCATACAACCATACAAGTCTGTTCTAGATTCGAACAGAACCGAAAGCACTTCCGAAGAAATCCCTGCAAATCTAGGCATCCACAATCCCGATTGGACTCCCCATCACATATGGAGATCTCTATATCGAAGCAACTCAGTGCAGAGTCATTCAATAGGTTATCCTATCGTTCTCGAAGACGCCCGGTCTTCACCACCGTCTTCAAATGCTATCCATTTCGTCGTATCACATATTTGGAATGGGTTATATGACACAAAGGTCCTCTCCCGACTAAAGCGAATAGTGAGCGCTCAATTTAAAACACGTGGATATATCATTCACAAAGATTCACAAGTTCGATGTGGTTTTCGAATAACCAACTGGAATCCGACTCCCTGTCGCATCGAAATTCAAATGTCGTTTTACGGCCAATTGGGTTTTCACGTTCACACAGAAGTATATTCATCACAAATATCACAGCTCAGCATACAGCAATTCATATTACATAGCATCACATCACATATCAGAAATATCAATCCAACACACAACATTCAATAACAATCAAACATTTTCAATTAAGATGAATAAATTGTGTGGTTTTAAATTTATTAACCACATAATTACTTTTATTAATTAATTACTCGTTAATTAATAATCTTAATTAATTAATCCTTAATTATTAATTAATTAAATCTTAATTATTTTTACTAATTAATTACTCCTTAATTAATTAATAATTAATTACAAATTAATTAACCTTAATTATTTATTATATTAATCTTAATTACTTTTATAAATTAATTACTCCTTAATTAATAATCTTAATTAATTAATCCTTAATTATTAATTAATTGAATCTTAATTATTTTTATTAATTAATTACTCCTTAATTAATTAATAATTAATTACAAATTAATTAACCTTAATTATTTATTAAATTAATCTTTAATATTAAATCATTAATTAAGTAATTACTTCTTAAGAAATTATATTAACAAAATCATTAATTATTTAATAAATCAAGAGATAAATTAATTACTTTGATTTTTCTTTAGAACTTGTTTAATAAATCATCTTTATCACATTAGTAATCTTGAAAGGTTAAGATTAGTTTAAACAACATTCTAGCTTAATTATCCTTTTAAATTATATTATTTATTTAATATAAATAATTTAATAACATATCAACATTAGATAAATTAATTTTTAATTACTTTGAAAATATCTTACTTAAATCTTTAATTGATTCAAACTTTAATCAAAATCATAAATTTGAAAACATGTTTTAAGAAATTTTTTAAAATAAAAACTGTTTTACGTGGTAGACCCGAGACTGCTTCGAGTCACCCCCGAGACCAATTCTCGTTTACTTCGGGTTTAATCAAAAATCAACCCGTGCACCTTTTTTTTCCAAACTTCAAATTCTCTTAAGTGTTTACCTGGCATATCACATATCTTACTCGAGTTAAGACTCGAGCTATCACGCAACTCTCTCGAAGCTTGCTTCAAGTCCATATCCTTCTCCCCCCAAACCAGACTACTGATACAACATTGGCAACGTGCACATGCACAGTCGGAATCGCCATCGTTGGCCGAAGCTCCAGCCTCCATCGAGTCGACGACAAATCACCTGAACCCCATGAGCACCCAGAAACCCATAACGTCGATGAATTCGAAATTTTTCTATCGACCCCAAACTGGAGCCAAAACCGATCATCATGAAATTGCTTCGATCATCCACCTCAGGCCATCAGCAATCACGTGATCACACCCGAAGCTCCATCGATGTCTAACGCTTGTAAAGGCACTGGCGCGATCGACTCCGGTCGAACAACGACGTCGCAGCAACCAAAATTCCGACCCTTACAGAAAAAATGGGTTTAAACCCTAGATCTCTGCCTACCCATCGCCACAGTGAATCGAAAATTCGTTCGACATTTTTCTGGTGGTCACTGAGTCTTCCTCCTCCTCCAAGAGCAACCCCGACCATGACCAATGCGTCAATTGCCAGAGAAGCTATAAAACCCATCTCACATTCATCCTCAAATTTATCAATGAATATGATATTAAAAATTCTGATTTTGTTTTTACAAATCATCAATTCTTAAAATATTTCGATGGATACGCTTAAAATCAGAATTGGTGATAATCGAATTTTTCAGATATCTTAGGCTTGCCCGTATTTTTGAAATGTTACAAAGAAGTTTGAATTTGTTTTGCTTAAATTTATTTCAAAAGCTTTAACCATGTTTGTACACACAGCCTTTGTCTAAATTTCAAAGCCTAATAAGCTACAGGGAGGAAGAAATCAAATTTTGAACAGGGTTTAAATCCCTGTAACCTGGAACAGAGGTGGTTTAAACTTGAACTGACATGCACAGGCAAAAATATGCACATATTCATAGATTTTGTGCATGCAAACAAATGTTCAAACTTGTTTAAATCCTACATTCAAACAACAGATCAGACACCAGAGCTTAGAAAGGTTTACTCACCTGTTAAGAAGAAACAGAGAAGAAATCCTAGAAGTTCATTATTTGAAATGAAATTGCTATTTTAAATTTGATCCGGGATTTTGTTTTACCTGTAACTAGTTATGTAAATTTTTGCTTAGCTTCTGATGGAATCACTTGCTTGATTACTCAACGAATTGAAACTCAAATTTTTAAAAGGATTTACCTTCAGTTTTTTTATGAAAACAGAGAAGGGCCTTTAAATATCGAAAATTGAAAATAGACTGCTAGAACTTGAATTTTTTGCTTGTCTGAGTTGAAATTTTAGTTTCCAGTGCTTAATTCTTGAACCTGATGATGAACTTGATTATTAGCTGATGCTTTGTTGTGTTGTTTACATATTTGGTTTTACAATGCCTGGTTCTCGAATTTGCTTGATCTTGAGCTGTTGATTAAAAGATTGAAGAAGAAGCCTTGTTTCAATTTGTTTTGATTTCTGGTTTGTTTGATTTGGTTTTAAAGTTTCCTTGATAAATTTTCTTTCTTTTTCTAGTTTGAGAATTTGTACAGGTAAAAGAAACGGGAGAGGAATGAGAAATTAGCTTAATCTTCTTTTGTAAATTTTCATAAAAAATTAAAATCAAAAGAGATGACACTTGTTAACTTCCATTCTTTAATAGATTACACTTGTTAATTCATTCTCCTATGATCCTAACACTCATTAATTCATGCATAAGAATTTAAATAAGCTTTTATAATTACTTTTCTCTTATTTATATTTATACAATCTTTTAAAAGAAAAAGTTTTAATACTAATTTATGAAACTATACACATATGTTAATGTATTTAACTCCAAATAATTTTTTAAAATATCTTATTTTAAATTTAAATTTAAATACAAGATCAAATTTAAGTTCAAATTCAAATTCAAATTTGAAATTAAATCCATTCTACATATATATATAATTAAACAAACAAAATATTCATATGTTTTGAAAATTTAAATTTAATTCAAATTAACTCTAATTCAATTTCAGAAATTCAAATAAAATACAAATTTTAAATTAATAAATTTGGAGATGTTACAATTAAAATAGTTGAAATACTTGCATCTCGTATACCAACATATTTGGTATACAACTAAAACCATACAGTGCTTATTGGAGAATGGATTCTATACAATGACTAAGCACTGGGGTACCGCCTATCATGGTACACGTTTAGAAAATGTACCGAGATCGAAATTATTGATCCATGCCAATACAAGACCGGTCTACCTCTTACTAGATAGTACCAAATATGATATCACCTCTTTTGCTTTGCAACCCTTTTAGAGATCTCATGCACAACCAACCATAAATATGTCGATGTTGGGTATCTAGAAAGGTGACAACATACTCTAATGGATGCGGCCCACTTAGCTGTAACGACCTGGAATTCCACTGCTTTAATTTGTGAATATTTAATTAATTTTAGTTATGCAATATATAGGTTTTATAACAAAAATAAAACTCTTTTTAATACTAAATAATTATTGTGAAATAGTTTTTAAAATGCATTTACAAAAATATGTAGTTCGATGAAAAAACAGAAAATGTGACAAGAAACTGTTTTTTGAATTTTCAACGTTTCATCGTGTAAAAGCAGTTTGAAATGTTATGTACACTTTTTTAATATATGAAAATATGTATTAAGTATATAATAAGGTTTAGGATAATATAATTATGTTTAATTAAGTAAATTAATTTACGATAAGCATGATATGACACTTTGACAACTAATATTAAAAGAACTGAAATAATGTCACTTCAAAGGGGACAAGAAATACATAGGGGTCAAATCAATGTTTTCATGTTTTCTCCATGATAAATTCAAATTTTTAAAGACGGGACATGGATGTACAAGGTGGTGAGGTGGCTTTCAAGGAGAGGAAGGAAAAGTACGAAGGTCATTTTGGTAATCTGACTTATGACATAAATGGCTATTCTTCATTTTTTTTTCTCATTTTTCCATTCTTTCCTTTGCCAAAAAATTTTCTAAGCTTAGAAGCAACTTCCATGGCTTCTTTTTCTGATTTTAAGATTTTAATGTATTTAAATCTAGAGTTTAAATGTTATACATATTTCAAATTCCATTTTAAACTCCTCATTTTAAGTTTCAGAATTTCTCCATTTTTACTCCAAATTGTTTCGGCCATAACATCTTACATTCGACCAAAACAAGGTTTTCTTATTCTCAAACTATGTAGAGTTTCAGTGTCTACAACTTTGTAGTGTATCACTTTTTCGGATTTCGAGCCTAGCTACTTCAAAAATCCATATTTTAAAGAGTGTGTTTGAACCTAGATTTTGAAATCCAAAAATACCCCTTATTGTTTTGCCAAAATATCCCTCAAAATTTAATAAAATTGAGTAATTTTTTTTTAATGTTAGAGGAAATAATTATCTAAACTTTTATTTTGACAAATTTTTAAATTTTCGAGGATAAAGGATCCTTAAATCGAGAAGAAAATGACCTATTTTAAGTGGATTTCAAAGTTTTCGAAGCTTTCCAGATTCTAAAGCATTTCCAGTTTTCAAAGATTTTGGTGAGTAAATTTATTTAACTTTAGGAAGAATTTACTTTATATATACACATACATATATATATATATATATGTATGTATGTATGTATGTATGTATGTATATATGCATGTTGGATAGTGTAGTTATATATATATATATATATATATATATATATAATGTTGTGGTTGGTTTATGGTATGTTTGGATGTGAATGTATGTGTGAACTTGTAGTTTAGCATTAGACTTTGAAATTGAAGGTTTATGTGATATGTTTGGATATAAAGTCATGACCGTTGACGTGTTAAAGATATAGTTTATATTTGTATATGCTTAGATATGTTGTTGAATGGTAACTAAGGAAAGAAATTCTAATTTATTATATTCATAGCAATGTCGCTATGATTGCAGTTTGAAAATTACGATTACCAAGTTTTCAAAGTTTTGTTTCAAAATGTTTTTGAAAACCATTTTAAACTTAATTAGCAAGAATGTAATTTAATTAATTTTGTTTCATGGTAATTAGTTTTAATATTTATTTATTTATTAATTAAAGATAATGATCAATTAATTAAGTAACTAAGTTAAGTAATTAGAGTTTAAGAATTAATTAACTAAGTTGATTGATTTTAGTTAATTAAGAAAGTTTTAGTTAATTATTAATTAAGTTAAGAAGTAATTATTTAATTAATTTTTATTTTAACCAAGTTAACTATTTTAATTAATTATTTAATTAAAGTTTGGATTATTTAATTAATTATTATTTAAAGGTTAATTATTTATTTAATTATTACTTAAATAAAAGTTTAATTTTACATTTTTAATTAATTATGATTAAAAGGATTTAAATTATTATTCAAGTTTAATTAAATATTATTTAATTATTTAATTGATATTAATTAATATTTAATTATTAATGAAGGTTTAATTAATTATTCAATAATTAATAAATGTTTAATTTGGGTTTGATTAATAGTTAGTTATTGTTTAACTATTTAATTAAATTAAGTTAAGATTCAATAAAATTTAATTATGATTTAAATATGGTTTTAACTTATATTAATTGTATTAAAAATGGTTTAAAGGTTTTAAATCCTCTGGTTTCTAAAAGTAAATTTGTTTAAAGGTGCTTCTTTTTTTCAAAGATGGTTTTGAATACAAGTTAGACAAGTGTTGATACCATTAAGAAACCATATAACTATGAATGAGATATAATGTAGACTGTTAGGTTGTTTGGACATGTGTTAGCAGAATAAATCTCTGTTCTGCTATAAATTGATTGATTGTATTTTTGTTTATGTGGACATGTGTTAGTAGAATTAGTCCATGTTCTGCTATAAATTGATTGATTGTTTTTTTGTTTGTGTGGACATGTGTTAGTAGAATAAATCTCCGTTCTGCTATAAAATGTTTGGTCGTTTGATTGTTAGTTTGTTCATATGAACATGTGTTAGCAGAATAAATCTCTATTCTGATATTAATTGATTGAATTGTTTGGACATCTATTTAGCAGGACAAATCACCGTCCTGCTATTATGTTATTTGGACATGTGTATGCTAGTTAGCTTATATTGACATATTATTCCCAGATTTGGATATGAGTTGTATTTACATATCTGTTGATCTATGTAAATAACTGCTAAGTGAATTGGAATTAAAATTGAATGGTAACTTAAGTTAGTACCATTGGAATAGCTAAGCCTCTTTTTGGAATTTATAAAGTATGGTTTTGAATTAACTTCAATTCTTTGATCAATTTGGAGTTTAAAGATTTAAACGATTTCCAAGTTGCACTATTATTTTATAAAGTTAATTGTAAGTAATATCTTGTCAATAAAAGGGGCTTTTACTAAGGGTTTACTTAAGATGTTTTACAAAAGATATTTCGTAAATGATATTTTATAAAGGAAATTTATAAAGGATTTAAAAAGGAAAGTTTTACAAGTGGTATGAGATTTAGAAAAGAGTATTTTTCTAAAAATTTAAGTCGTGAATTTATAAAGAAGTTTTATAAATAAATTGAAATTATTTATGAAATAAAGAGATGTGGGAAAGAATGTTTGATTTGCATAGCGTAATTCGAGTAGCAGAGATTGCCTACAGTTTACTATGTTTTATCGCAGGGATAGCGACGTAACCATTGTGCAAACTGCGATCTACGATGGATTTCATGGTGTAATTCGAGAGGCAGATATTACCTGCAGTTAAGTTTGGATTTCTCTGAGATAGATACGTAACCATTGAGCCGTGATCCATGATCGATACCGAATGGTACTTTCCATATCTATTTTTGAAAGATTTCCAAGTATTTTTAAAAAGAAGTTTTTGTGAATATGCTTATCCCGATGAGATAAGTATATAAAGCAAATTAAAATTAGTTTATGAGGCATTAATGATTTCAATGTGAAAGGTAATATTTCTTTTGGATGTTTGTTTATTTGATAGTTGAATAACTGATTACCAAATCTTGGTCCAAATATGTAATCCTTCTTAATTTTGGTGGTAGGGAAACGATTCTGTAGGAGCGATTTCACCCTAGAGGGGGGTGAATAGGGTGATGGTATAAATTATAAAAATTAATTGCGGAAGCTTATAAAATAATTTCAACACAGATCACAAAACAATAGCAGCACAGATAATAGAAGAATAATAAATGCAAAAATAGAACGACACAGAATTTACCCAGCTTCGACAAAACCCTGCCTACGTGCTGCCCCCAAGGTTTCTACTAGAAATTAGATAGTCAGACGCTTACACACGTAAACTCGCAACACCCGCTATCGACTAAACCTAAATCTACGCTCAAAACCCTGCCACAACTCAGCCACTGAGTTGCGAATTCTCAAACTACGCCACGTAGTTTGTCCCCTAGTCGCACTACTAGAAATTTAAACGGTTTAAAATGAAATTACAAATTAAAAAAAAATTAAAATAAAATAACCCTAATTAAACAATTAAAAGCTCTTATTAAAATAGCCGGCCCCTTTTGTTTATCATTCGGCCCGTTCTCTTTATTTTGTTCCTTTGTGAAAAATGGTCGTCATTCCTCTTTTTACAGAAATTAGGGCTTCGGCTTTGATCCAAATTAGGGCTTGTGAAAATTGAAGGCGTCGCGTGAATTGCTCGATCGAATGATGATTGACGTGCTTCCTTGTCGATCGATTCTCTCTTTTTTTTACCATACGGCTTCTCCAATTTGGATCGAGTTTGTCTGCGATTCCGGTATGTAATTTATTGCGCTTTTACTATCTGATTAATGCTTGAACTCGATGGATCTATGCCGATGATGATTATTGCAATTTATAGAGATTGAATCCCTGTATTTGCGTTCGTCTGGAGTTAGTTGAATTTGTCAATTGATATAGCTCGGTCGTTCGATATTGATTGAACGTTTACGATGATTTCTAACTTTGTCAATTCATATATTTTTGTTTACTTGATATTCACGGCTTTGATTTTGAAATTGCGATATATTTGGTCAAAACGGAATTTCGATTTCTTTTCGTGATGACCACGGCTTCGACTCCGTTCCTTTTTCTGTTGACTTGTTTGATTAAAAACACGGCTTTGACTTGGTTACACACGGCTATGTACATGAATTTTTGTATCACTATAACCTGTACTGTTGCCTGACCTTTGTTGCCTCTGTTCATTGTTTAGCTCGGCTAGATCACTTGTTGGCATTTGGTTGTAGTTGGTCTGACCTTAACTTTACTTGAGCATCAACTGGTCTCTGATCTTTTGTTCCGTGTAGTCATTGTATACACGATGGACATTTACTTGGTTGAAACTGGTCACTCATGTTGTAAGTGATTTGTGCATTTGGTTTGAGTCACTGATTTATGCATTGAGTTGCATCACTGGTCTTTGCATTGTGTAGTTGCCATATCTTGTGCTCGAGCTTTTTGCACACTGATGCATTCTGGAGTTGGCCTTGTTGCAGTTTGTCTTTGTGTACATGTATATAGTTGTGTAGCTTCACTTGCATTTGTATTCTAATTCATTTGTTCTTCTGTACAACACCTTTTCTTTGTTTTTCATTAAGGTCTGCATCTCTGATCTGGAAGCTTCACTATTTCATCTAATAGTTGAGTTTGTGCATTTTCTTTGTGGTTACTTTGGTTACTGGTTCATATCTTGTAATTGTAGACTAGCTTGCACACTTTGATCTACTTCATACCAGTAGCATTCATTAGCTCATGTGTTTCCATTGTGCACTGACCATGTGGTCTTTTGATTTGTTCATTGAGTTGAATCCAGCTTAAACGCTCGGGTTTGACCTTTTGCTCGTGTCGAGATTTTATTTATATTGCACCTGAGTTGAACCCGACCTTTTATTTTGGGTTTGACCTTGTGCTCACATGTCCCTGTAACATTATCAAGTGTATATCGGTGTGCAC
This sequence comes from Allium cepa, assembly GCA_030765085.1. Lineage (NCBI taxonomy): Eukaryota > Viridiplantae > Streptophyta > Magnoliopsida > Asparagales > Amaryllidaceae > Allium > Allium cepa. Next base: position 875,461,693 of record CM060932.1, on the reverse strand, counting down.
GGCCTTGTGGCATGTACAGTGATACACTATGCATGTCACATTGTTCGTGTGTGATGAATTCAAATGTAAATGATGACGAACAACCCAAATAACTGAGGCAAATAATATTTTCAAAATCCATATTTTATTTTATATTGCAAAAATATTTCTTTTTCAATTTTACTACGTTAGTGTATATTTTTGCAGATTGCTCAAATGCTGGATTCTAACTGGAATGAAGTTGAAGATAAAATACGAATTGAGTGAATGAGTGATGTGTAGTGAGGTTAAATGTAAATATGAAATTGTGATGTATTTGTAATCAAAATTGTATATGTACAGTGAGAGCTTGAATTTGTACTATTCAAAATTGTAAAAATATTTGTTTAAATAAATTTCTGTTTGAATTCAAATTCTGTGTTATTTAATTTTATTCAGCAAATATTTGTTTAATCTATGAAAAAATAAAATAGTACATTAACAAATACATTTAAACGAATGTATATATGTTTATTATCATCAAACAAAATCATATAAGCGCATATTCAACAATCTCCCCCTTTTGATGATAACAAACATATATTTAAGATTTTGAATATGTTAAATGTATTTGATCATTCATATGCTCTAATTGCTCCCCCTATTTAAATGCTTCCTCTCTACACAAAGCTCCCCCTACAAATATGCATACAATTAAATAATATGCAAATGAGCCTAGATGCAAATGGAAAATATTTGACCTATGCTTGATTTTATTTGACAAAATCTTAACTTTTCTTTCCCTCTTTTATTATCAGCAAAAGAATAATAGTGTTAGAGAAAATAGAGATAAGGTGATCGATATTAATTCAACATTAAAACTCAATTGAATATAAATATTAAATTTTAATAAAAAATCAAACAAAAATCATAAATATTTTGTTAGGCGCATATTCCACTTTTAGAATGATGGAAATGATGTCATATAAAACCATACAGTTTTGTCTATTTGTGGTATATTTATATCAGGAATTTGAATTTCTACTAAGCATGCATAACCGTTAGGACTTTTAAATGAGATTAGTAGTATTCCAATTTTATTTTAAAAAAAAAATGAATTTAAGTATCTTCTAACCACGCATAACCGTGAGGACTTTTAAATGGGATCAGAATCAACTTGTTTATTTTAAAAATCAACTTTTGATATGCGATCCATACATGCATAACCATGAGGACTTTAAATGAGCATGGAAGCACATAACAAATTCCAAGTAATTCACCCATGCATAACCGTGAGGACTTTCAAATGAGAGTGAATACTTTGGTATTTATTTATTTATTTATTTTTTGAAAAGAAATATAAAATGAAAAATGAACGATTCCTATTTAAAGTACCACATATCGACAAATTATATAGAATTTTGATGAGTGATGGTTGTTAGAAATATGATAGAAATAGAGATGGTCATTGAATTTTTACCAAAAAAAGTTTTATAACTCTTGTTTAAATTTCTAAAGGAATTTACTAATTATACCGTCTCGAGTCATAATATATGATAAATATCAACACTCATCACTTTTTCATTCACTATTTATCTTTCCGATAATTATTAGGTAGTCAGATTAGTCAAAATAGTCATTTAAAATCAAATTCAAAAATAATTATGAAATCAATTTTTCAAAATGACTAATCTGAAAATACGATCAAAAATGATTTTCTCGAGGGGTTTATATAAGAAAATTTTCTGCTATTTGAAATGAAAAATATGCAGATATTTTCTTTGAAAAACGATGCAGTTACTAAATGTCTCAACAAAAATCATGTTCAACTAGTAATTTTTCTATCAACTAGATTACCAGTGTAATCTGCATCTGAATTTCTCTTTCACTCAAAAATATCATTAATTGAATTTGATAGACCAAACCATGAAGTGTGCACCAAAAATTTCAAACTCAATTTTAACAGCAATTTAAATGACATTCTCTTGAATTTGAATTGAAGCCGTGTTAATAATCAAAAATCGTGAATATAGAGTTAGCCGATTATAACCAAATGTATTATCCAACAAAACACTATTTTTAATCCAAACTAATATATATGAAGCAATTCAAAGAATCTAGAGAATTTTATAGTGTTTTTGGCATGAGAATATAATTTGGCCAACTACGTTGAATAAGTCAAAATCATCATTTTTTCATCATCTCATTATTGGCTGATTTAATTCAGAATATGGTGCAGATTATCACATTTAATATATCGTTCAAATAAATATACCATTACCTGTTTTACCTTTACGATATTTTTTTGTTGTTGTCCATTGTGATTCTGTCACCTTTATACTAGCTAAGGAACTTTGCTTTGTTGCTCGGTGTGCTCTCGGAACAGCCAGAATCCAAGTAGCACTATTGTTGTTCCTTAGCCTGCCACCACACCTACACGGGAAAAGATTTATGTGACCTATTTGTTTTTCTAGGTCCATGGTTGTTAGTGGCAGAAAATTTTGAAAAACAATTTTGTGAAAACCCAAAACTATTTATAATTTTTCCCTTCGGCACCCAAATTTGTTCAACTTTGAGAGATTTTATATTTGTGCCTTTTGGAACCCAAATTGGTATAGTTTTCACGTGTTTGGGTCTATACCAACAACTATTTAATTGTGTCCAAATTTTCTACAAATTGTGCACATAGAATTGACTTGACTAATATTGCTTTCAACATTTTCAGATTGATTATATCCAAGTCCTTGTCTAACTGTATTAATAGTTTGCTTTCCTAATAGCATATTCAATGATTTTCACTTTTGGAAAATTTATCTAAAGTCGTTGGCAATTGTTGGACTTGTGTTTTGAGAGATTCATTTTTGTTCAACAATTGTGTGCACTTTTTAATAGAATTTTCTCTTCGAGTATTCTCACTTTCTTTCAAAATCAGAATTTCATTTTCAAGTGATTTTATATTAATTTCTGATTTTTTAATTTCTTCTTCGAATGTTGGACACTTATCACACTTAGGGATCCTACTTTGATAGATTTTAACTAATTGGTCAAGTTGTTCATTTAATTCTATCAAAGTATCTTTTTATGATTCAAGTTTGGCATATTTATCCCTAAGTTGTTCAAAACAGCCATTCACTTCATGGAAATAAATAAGTAATTCAGAGTGAGTAAGTTTTGATACCTCGCTTGGCTCGTCATCGTCGCTATCAGTTATATTTCCCTGAAGGCACATATCTGCTTTCTCACTCTCACTGCTATCGCTTTTATTCCACGTGGCTGCAAAACACCTTTTTGATTTCTTTTCAAAATCGCGTTGAAATCGGGGATAATTGGGCTTGATATCACAGGGTTTGTTGCAAATGATCCCGTGTTCTTCCAAGTTGTCTAGTGCTTTGATTATTCTGCTTTTTAATTTTTGATTTAGAGCTGGATTTCCGTATTTGTGATTCCACCTTTTGAATTTCTTCATTATTAACACCAGCTCAGCTGCTCCATCATCATCATCCTCATCACAACTGCTTTTTACAAATCCTGTAAAGCACATTTGTTTAATTGAGTTGGTTGTGGAGGATTTCTCATTGCTGTTGACCTTTTGCACCATATATTGCATCGAAAGTATTCCAGATTTCCTGTGCATTTTCACAATGAGAGATGAAATTAAAAATATCTTGATTAAAATAAGAATATAATATATGCATAGCAAGAGCATTAATCGAGATAATTTTCTCATCATTTATATCACACCCATTTTCAATAATATTCCAACATTTAATATTAACAGATTCTAAATAAAATTCCATTTTCAATTTCCAATTCAAAAAATCTGTTCCATCAAAAATAGAAGGAATAATATTGGAACGACCCTCAACAAAAGTATTATTAAAATAAGCCATTTTAAAAATTCAAATTTTTAAAACAAAACCAATTTTTGAAACACGAATTTTTAAAACAAAAATTGACTTCTATTCCTAGCTCTGATACCACTTGTAGGATCGATTTCACCATAGAGCGGGGGTGAATAGGGTGATGGTATAAATTATAAAAATCAATTGCGGAAGTTTATAAAATAATTTCAACATAGATCACAGAACAATAGCAGCACAGATAATAGCAGAATAATAAATGCAGAAATAGAACGACACAGAATTTACCCAGCTTCGGCAAAACCTTGTCTACGTGCAGCCCCCAAGGTTTCTACTAGAAATTAGATAGTCAGACGCTTGCACACGTAAACTCGCGACACCCGCTATCGACTAAACCTAACTCTACGCTCAAAACCCTGCCACAACTCAGCCAATGAGTTGCGAATTCTCAAACTACGCCACGTAGTTTGTCCCCTAGTCACACGACTAGAAATTTAAACGGTTTAAATAGAAATTACAAATTAAAAACAATTTAGAATAAAATTACCCTAATTAAACAATTAAAAGCTCTTATTAAAATAGCCGGCCCCTTTTGTTTATCATTCGGCCCGTTCTCTTTATTTTGTTCCTTTGTGAAAAATGGCCGTCGTTCCTCTTTTTACAGAAATTAGGGCTTCGACTTTGATCCAAATTAGGGCTTGTGCAAATTGAAGGCGCCGCTTGAATTGCTCGATCGAATGATGATTGACGTGCTTCCTTGTCGATCGATGCTCTCTTTTTTTTTACCATATGGCTTCTCCAATTTGGATCGAGTTTGTCTGCGATTCCGGTATGTAATTTATTGCTCTTTTACTTTCTGATTCAATGCTTGAACTCGATGGATCTATGTCGATGATGATTATTGCCATTTATAGAGATTGAATCCCTGTATTTGCGTTCGTCTGGAGTTAGTTGAATTTGTCGATTGATATAGCTCGACCGTTCGATATAGATTGAACGTTGACGATGATTTCTGACTTTGTCAATTCGTATATTTTTGGTTACTTGATATTCACGGCTTTGATTTTGAAATTGCGATATATTTGGTCAAAACGAAATTTCGATTTCTTTTCGTGATGACCACGGCTTCGACTCCGTTCCTTTTTCTGTTGACTTGTTTGATTAAAAACACGGCTTTGACTTGGTTACACACGGCTATGTACATGAATTTTTGTATCACTATAACTTGTACTGTTGCCTGACCTTTGTTGCCTCTGTTCATTGTTTAGCTCGGCTAGATCACTTGTTGGCATTTGGTTGTAGTTGGTCTGACCTTAACTTTACTTGAGCATCAACTGGTCTCTGATCTTTTGTTCCATCCAGTCATTGTATACACGATGTATATTTACTTGGTTGAAATTGGTCACTCATGTTGTAAGTGATTTGTGCATTTGGTTTGAGTCACTGATTTATGCATTGAGTTGCATCACTGGTCTTTGCATTGTGTAGTTGCCATATCTTGTGCTCGAGCTCTTTGCACACTGATGCATTCTGGAGTTGGTCTTGTTGCAGTTTGGCTTTGTGTACATGTATATAGTTGTGTAGCTTCACTTGCATTTGTATTCTGATTCATTTGTTCTTCTGGACAACACCTTTTCTTTGTTTTTCATTATGGTCTTTATCTCTGATCTGGAAGCTTCACTATTTCATCTGATAGTTGAGTTTGTGCATTTTCTTTGTGGTTACATTGGTTACTGGTTCATATCTTTTAATTGTAGACTAGCTTGCACACTTTGATCTACTTTATACCAGTAGCATTCACTAGCTAATGTGTTTCCATTATGCACTGATCATGTGGTCTTTTGACTTGTTCATTGAGTTGAATCCAGCTTAAACGCTCGGGTTTGACCTTGTGCTCATGTCGAGATTTTATTTATATTGCACCTAAGTTGAACCCGACCTTTCATTTTGGGTTTGACCTTGTGCTCACCTATCCCTGTAACATTATCAAGTGTAAATCGGTGTGCACGGCCTTGTGGCATGTACAGTGATACACTGTGCATGTCACATTGTTCGTGTGTGATGAATTCAAATGTAAATGACGACGAACAACCCAAATAACTGAGGCAAATAATATTTTCAAAATCCATATTTTATTTTATATTGCAAAAATATTTCTTTTTCAATTTTACCGCGTTAGTGTATATTTTTGCAGATTGCTCAGATGCTGGATTCTAACTGGAATGAAGTTGAAGATAAAATACGAATTGAGTGAATGAGTGATGTGTAGTGAGGTTAAATGTAAATATGAAATTGTGATGTATTTGTAATCAAAATTGTATATGCATAGTGAGAGCTTGAATTTTTACTATTCAAAATTGTAATAAATATTTGTTTGAATAAAATTTCTGTTTGAATTCAAATTAGGTGTTATTTAATTTTATTCAGCAAATATTTTTTTAATCTACGAAAAATAAAATAGTACATTAACAAATACATTTAAACGAATGTATATATGTTTATTATCATCAAAGAAAATCATATAAGCGCATATTCAACAAATTCCCTACTTAACACCGAAGGATTTTAACTCTGGAAATATCTACGGAAAACATGGGAATCATATGGTACAGTTACCATCGGTGGTGCGATACTGTACGTATGATCTAGATTGTTCTTCTAGGATAATGATAAGGAGATCCGTCCACTTAAACGATTAGGGGGCGATCCCCGCTCTTATATAATGTCTGATTATTTCCTAAAGAAACGATATTTAGCATTTCGAAAAATCGACGATTGGTTTGTGGAGCACCTGGGAAGCAGAAGAGTGTACTCGTAAGAGATGACATGAAACTTTAACCACTCCAAAACCATATACGGTTCTATAGAGGAGTTTCGTGGGATATTAAGATGTTGGGATCCATATGTAGTTCCGAGACCCATTGGGGTGCGGGAATCCATGGGTGATTCCAAGATCTATATTGAGATGTGGGAATCCTTACATGATTCCAAGTCCCATGGGGTATGGGAATCCATGTTGGATTTTGTGATCTAGATTTGTGCGGTGCGTAAGCTGGATGACGGACGTAGCCTCATAAGTGGAAATAACTAAAACCAGAGAAAGAAGACATGGCCAGTACGGTTAGCAAACCCATAGGGTGTAGTCGGCTCCCTTTTCTAGCAATATCTATCAGTTTCGGCATGCCGGGAGCGATGCACTCGGTCTTAGCAAGATCAATTATGTTTTTCTATAGTACCCTAGCTAGATGGGTACAATGATTTGTAAGGATAACTCTGATCCTTGTGTAGGAGGACCGTTCTCAGATTATCGAGGCACCTCCGTGGAAATCCTACACAATTTGCCACGCGCCTTAGTAATTTTTGATTTTATACCTAGTATTGTTGTGATGTACACTTCACGAGCATCACAGCTCTTTGGTTATTATTATTTTCACCCTTAGACATTATAATAATATCACTGGATTTTAGAATACAGTGTTTTTGTTATCGTAAAGTAAAAACCCATCCGTGTTTATGTGCGGCATGGTCTTACGAGATACCTTTGATTTTAAAAGAGTTTTAAAAATAATAATTAAGTTGTTTGAGTTTACTCACACCAGACCCATTCTTGACTCGGAGTTTTATTTTCTTTCCCTAAAACTCTTGGGTGCTCAAATTTTTTACGAGTAGCCAAGTAGTACAGGTTTTCTACGGATGCATTTTTGGAGGAGCTTGGAGCAGGAGGCTTCACCGATTGTTAGTTATTATCTTATTTCCTCTATAAATTATGTACTTTATATTTGATGTATAAGGACACGCTGTTATAACTATCCAAGGTTAGAAATTGTATAAATGTAACTCTGATGTATTATTTTGAAATGTCTTTGTAAAGTATTATGTGATTAATATATGTTATTCCATTGCGTTGTGAGATTCTGTGTTTGTTCTTAGTTATTCTAGCTTCTACCTCTCTTCTTTCACACCTAACCATCAGCCTTTTATTCAATTTGAGTTGACATGTGCGGTTTTTTGTCATCTTAGAGTGTATAGAAAAGTGGGTCCTTACAATGGTATCTGAGCGAAAGGTTAAGTGAGAACCTTGCCTATAGTGGGGCAACTAATTTAAGATTGGGTAAGTGAGTCCTTAGAATGAGTATGAGTGTATTATATGTAAGAATGCGTATTTGCTAGTAATATGAAATGTTTTATATTATGTTCTTTGTTCGGTTGAGTTATATATGCATTTTGATCGATGCATCTTGCTAACATTATCGATAGGGATTCCTAAACACTTGAACCAAATCAACCGACATAGTATTGTTTTGGAAATTGGGTATATGAAATAATTTTACCCAAGATATATTTTACATATAAATAATGATTTTCAAAAATAGTGTAGTATAGTATAATATTTTTAAGGTGTTGTTATAGGAGATAATAATGCTTTGTTATTATTATTAATTAAGGTTATTTAGTCATGCTCGTCCAATTTGAGCAATTATTATTGTAAGTGTATATAGGTAGATCCCTTTTTTAAGATATGGGTTGGGTAAATAGGAATGTGGAAACGTTGAAACGAACACCTTGTGAATTAAGTTTCACAATTTGACTATAAGGTGTTCGATGGTAAAATTTGATTAAAAGATGTTTATCCAAAAATATAACATTGGAAATAAATATTTGGAAATGGATTAAATTAGATGTGTCTTTTAATTGAAAAGAATTTAGGTTGAAACTTGAGAACTTAAATCCCGGTGCTTTTGAAAAATGATTTTCAAAGTTTTGGAAACTATAGATAGTTTTATTTGAAAATGTAAAGTGTTTTTTAGAAATAAGATTTTGATATAAAAATATTTTTAAGTTAAATAGTTCGAGTGGCTCGAAAATAACTTAAAATTAGGAAAGAGATATGTTCAGATGGTAAACACTTCTCTTGAGTATTACCCTTGTTGGTAAAGGAATATATGATACCGTTTGGTAATACCCAGTTCCTTAGTATCATTTTGGAGTTACTCGGACTATATGTAAATTTCCTAAGGATTGGAATTATAGTATAATTTCAAAAAGTTTTTGAAATAAAAGATGGGTATTTGGATCTTGAGTTTTCTTAGGGAGATAAATTCAAAATGGAACAGTGGGATCGGATTTTCTTGGTGATAGGTTCACGCATGGTAGGGGGTTCTCGCTTCTTGTTAGGTAGCAAACAGGTGACTCTTACTATTACATATCCTTGAGTGGTTAGTTTGCTAGGTGCTTACAGTCGAGAGGCTGGCTGTAAAAGCAAATTTGAGGTATCAGTGTAAGCTAAGGTGAGTGTACCCGCTGTCGATGGTTGAAAATCCTAGATGATTAAAGTGGTATCATTAAGCTATGGATATGGGTATATACTCTTAGGATATAGAGAATTATTATACAAGTTGAACCTAATTTTAGTTTTAGTGAAATGTTTTCATAAATGATTTAGTGAAAATTGAATTGATATAAGGTAGAACCAACTAAGTAAGTGTGTAGGGAGGACGTATATCATTTCTCATTTTCATAGAGTTTTGTTTCAAGATTCGAGTAAATAACTTTGAGGTGTTTCATCCCATTTCCAAACAAGGATTTATTACTCAACTATTGATGGTGAGCACTTGATGAAGGTTCTTGATGTGGGACCAAAGTTTTCTGTCGTAGTTATAACTATTTAAGGAAGATGGAGGTTCCAAATAAATGAGCTTGATCGAAGTCTGCACTAGAAAATCGGGTAAGCGATACTAGTTCGGAAGGGAAGTTATGTATTCAAGTGGCGATTTAACCATATTTTTGTACAAGTCTGATTCCTACGAAACTTGAAATTTTACAATAATTCACCATTACAGATTCGATGAAACTGGTTTCGTCGAAATCCGAATCAGTGGTCAAAATGGCTATTTTCCAGTTAATTAAATATTAAATTTGTTAATCACTTCGTCAATCCAAATTTAATTATTCACCATTTCTATCATTTCTGATTACGAATAAACTTCTAATTCATTAACCATTTTCATATCAATCAAATAAGGATTTATTGCAAAATTTATAGTGTTTACCATCAATTTAAGTAAATTCAAATAAATTATATTTTTAATTTTAATTAAATTAATACAATTTGTATTCAATCTCTTTATTCAATCAATCATCATCTTATGGATAAATTTAACGTTAGTATATATCCAGTTACCCTAATATTTTTATAGTCGTCGACTAAATTCATATTAACGAAGTTTGTGCTTACGTTTAATTGCAATGGATTCAGATCTAATTCAATAAATTAAATAAATGGGTAAACAATTAATAGTTATCACCATTTGCCTAATTAATCTCATTCATACTTTATTATCAACCAACAACTATTATAATTACTTGTCTAGCATTGATTCTATCAAATTATGATTTATTACGTATTCTTTCCTCAATTAGTATAACTTTGAATTTATTTTCCAATGTACTAATTACAATCAATTATAACCTTACAATTGTTTCTTAACTGGAATTTCACTAATTTAGTTATTTATTAACTTGCATTAACATTCTTACATTTCATTCCCGTTATTAATTCATTAACAAATTTCAAATTTTTATTTATTCCAGATTTAATTACAAAAACCTTATTAAATTAACAAATTTTAAACATCGAAAATTACGGGTCATTACATTTTCACTTGAAAATATCATTTCAAATTTCGATATAGGTTATAACCTCATTTTAACCACATTTGCATTGGTTTAAATATAAACCTTCCAACTTGCACAGTTTGAAATTCTTAGAAAATAGTTTGAATAGTTATAAATAGTTTAAATAGTTAGAGATTTAAAGCAGTTTAATATAAAATGGTTTATACATTATAATAGTTTGGAAAACAAAAATAATTTGAGTATATAAAAATATATTTTTTAAATAGTTTATACTAAAATAATTTATTTTGAAAATAACATCAAACAAAACTGTTTTCTTCCATTTCAAAAAATCTGGACCCAATCCCAAATTTCAAATCAACAAACCTCAATTTCCAATCTTTCAATTCAATTGACTAAATTTCAATTTATTTTCAAATCAATTTGACTTCACTTTCAATTTAATTAACTTCACTTTTCAAAACATTCATTTTTAACTTCAAATTCGATTCAACAATTCAATTCAATGATTTAAAACTTCAATTCAGTTCTTATTTTAAACCATTTCAATTTATATCGATTTCAAGTCCAATTTCACTTTAACGACTTCAAACACTTAAATCGAATTAAACTTCATTATTATTTAAGGTCCAAATCTTAAAATTATCCAATTTTCTGAATTAATGTCACATATCGATTATAACTTCACATTTCCAATTCAACTAGTGTGAAACCATGCTACGCACACTGTTGTTATCGACTAACATTATTTAATGATTTTTTTGGATTCGGTAATTAATTTTGTTTTATGTATGTCATCTTTGAATTATTTGATAATTAAGCTCATTTTCTTTGAGTTACATGGAGTTACATGCATAGTCTAGATATAATGTATAGGACATATGTAGAGTTACATAGAGTTACGATCATTAAATGTGACTTGGAATAATTTTAAGCAGATGCTTTTGTGAAATGGTACTCAACAAATAGACCCAAAGAATATGCAGATTATCCAAGTTATAGGGCAAGAAGTCTATAGCCGTACAAAGGTTAATTGTAGAATTACAAGTATTATAAGATCTGCATCATTACAGCTACCTAAATAAACCACCATATTAAGTTCAATTAAATAAAATATGACTGTTGAACTTTTAAACAAAGTAGCATAGGCAGATAAATATATCATAATACTAACTGTAACGACCTTATATTGGTTAATTTCAACGTAGTTGTTCATATTACTCCTCAAAAAGAAGAATTCAGATAATTAGTTGTTCAAACAATGTAAGGTTATATGACAGAAAACAAAGTAGGATAGCAATTAACACTTCAATTAACATTAGGTTTGGCCATCTTAAAATGCTGGTAACTTCAAGTGCTTCATCTCATGTCATCTTGCATTCAACGCCCCAGCCTACAGCATATGAAACATTAGTATGCAGTAAATTTTTGTAAAGGGTGTAATGTTTTGCTGAATAGAAAATTCTTCCAACAGAAAAATAATTAAAATTTCACAACTTGGTGAAATGTAATTGGCTGTGTATAAACTATGATAATAGTTTTTGGCAGTGCCTCAGTTGAGACTGAGGCATTTGCCTTGGTTGAAAACCGATGCCTAGCCTAAGTTAAAAGCGATGTTTGACTCTGTGTTGATTACAATTAAGCATATTACATACAGAAGAGTTTTCTTGACTGGGTATTTTATGCAATCATACTTTACCTCATATCTAAATTTGTAGTTTTGTAACCACTGTCAGAATTATTTAAAATGCTACATTGCCAGCCGTAATCTTTTGCTCACCATTTCAAGAAAGAACAGGCGCGTTGATTTGTTTTCAAAACTGAAGGGAAAAAACAAATAAAATGGACCAATGTATTAAGAGCACACAATGTTTTATACTGTGAGTGCCTTGCAGATTTGAGAAATCTGAGCCAACGCCATCCAACTCTGCATTGTTTAACATAATGAGCACCCTACAGTACAAGGGAAATGTATGAAGATTAACATGAAATATTTAGCATTCGGTATAAAAAGATTGATGCTCTATTAAATAATCAACACTGTATGAAGGAAAATCAAAAGTGTTTAGACTCCAATTACAAATTTGTAATAGCTTCAAAAAGAATTCAGGTGAAAAGTATTAATAGCTAAACATTCTACACACCTTCAAGTAATGCATGCACGATTTAATTGTTTAAACATTGTAGTCTAAGTTATAGAATTTCTAAGCATTAAGTATATCGTAGAGAGTGGATGGGAACCAACTGAGTTAAAAAAATGCAGAAAAGGGAGGATTGTCGTTGACCTATCATCTGCAAAGTCAATAAAAGTTAATATAGTTTGTTTCGGTACACATTTCTCTGTGTATGAAATGTTGGAATTGGAAAGTGGTTCCTCAATTTTCCGTTGGCTTCATTATGTGAACTCTCATATTTTTGTAGCAGAAAAAATGTACAAGTTCTATTAGCTGACTAACCAATAAACCAACTGGTTAATAATTAATAGCAGCAACAATCACAAATTAATGAAAATACTCACTTTATGTCAGCAAGATTATTGTTCGGGACCTTCTATTCTGAGCTGATAAAAATAATAAGTTGCAACCGGGCAACATTTTCTATGAATAAAATAATATGTAAATAGAAGAACTCTTTAATCTATCTGTATTCATATGATAAATTTCCTAATAAAGCATGTCGAAACTAATTTATTGTCCAAATTTAAACTGGTTTTAAATGAAGCAAACGGGGACTTTGAACTTAGTTTGTTTCCAATGATAAATAGGTACTCATGTATAACCCAAAATAATTAAATTTATAAATATAAATCAATGGCAATCGACAACATTGTAGGATGTAAAATTGTGTGAGGTGGTACATTTTTAGGAAATATGTCTATTATCAGTGGTAGTTTGTAAAAATAATGGCATCATTTCTGCAATTATAATGGAAAACTATTTGGAAAAAGGGAGGGATAATCAAATGATAATAACGACATCAGTTCTGCAAAATAATGCGGTTAAGAAATTTTGTCTAACTAAGATAACAAAGAATATGGAAATAAACCATTGTCTGGAGGAAAAGCAATAGGTAGGTGGATTCATATATTGGTATACAATCCAAAAAATCCACCTGACTTTAACAAATGAGAATGAAAGCCTAATAAAAGAACAAAAGTAGTTCAAAATTTTATACACAGTATATATCCACAAAAGAACCGAACAAATAACAATCTTATTAAATATGAAAATGTATAGTAATATAAAATTTTAACAAAGCAGAGTAAATAAATGGTAATAAAGAAAGGATTACATGGTACCCGTTGGCCTATAACCACTGTCGTAATTAGAAACTATGGAAGTGTGTTAAATTATTTCCAAACTTAAAAGGAAAAGAATAATTTTTAACAATGGTAGGACATGTATGTGTAAATAATCATTTAATTTTTGGCTGAGCTTCGGAAGTTGAAATACTAAATGTTAAATCATTAACAAATTCCTTGCTGTTATGAGACATAAGCACTTTAATTAATAGTTATGTAAAGCATGATTATAAGAAATATGATTTTGAACAAAAATAACAATGAAATATATATACTATAGAAAGATGCAAATGGTAGTTTTAAATTTTTGGATCCCTTGGATGGATTGTAGATCTAGGATTCAGCTCATAATGAAATTTCCAATCATGAAAACCATTTTCTATTTTGTATACGTCTGTTGGGTCAATTTGTCAGTATGTCTCTGTTGTATGTCTAGAAAATTGCACTTAATTATCGTCACATGCAAGAAAAATCGTCTACGAACTCTTGGATTAAAATGTATAATATGAAAATGACAAAAGAATATGTTGTGATTCTCTCTTTCAATCATGCTCACTAAGAAACCCTCCTAACAACAATTAAAAGGCTTTTTCTACTTTGTGTATATTATGTATAGCTTATGCATTCTTCCTTTTTAGTTGCACTGCTTGTTAGGCACTTCTGGTGCACTAGCAGATTAAATTCTCATTTCCCTTTTTTGTTGAAAGTTTCACACAAAAACTGAAGTTTTTAATTATAAACAACGTATTGTTTGAGAAACACATATGCCTGTGTTAAATAAATTAAAAATATTAAATTTTTGAATTTATCAATATGGTCATAGTTGAATCAATATTGTGATGATTAAGTTTTATAGAAACTCTGACTAAAATATAATTTACTCAAATCATAAAAATAATAATAGTACGGAGTAATCAACATGTTCATTTTGCAAAGGACAGAACCATTCGTTTAATGGAATTTACTGTAAAATCTAAATACAAATTATTTCCATATTTCATGCATTTAATTCAAATAAATTAGGTCTAATACAGAACTAATAAGTATCCCATTCATAGATTATTAAGGCAGTTAGGATCTAGGAACATTAAAAATATTGTGACACAAATATGAATGTTTAATACAATTATGTAGCCCTACTAATCCAAGACATATCCTCCTGGAATCAGCACAACAACACCATTCTTCTAAGTATTGACATTGCCACATTTGATGCATAAATTAATGAAGCAAAAACAACCCATTTTTTTGCCAATATTTGCATAATATTATCAAAAGTTGTTGCCTGTTTCAATTCATTCAAGGAAATAACTCCAAAATTTCATGCCAGTCTTATGGTTGTTCATAAGCTATAGTATGCGTGTTGGTCCTCCGATTTTAAAAAGAAAAAACATTTTTTTCCCAACTACACACAGATTATAGTGACCATGGGTTATGCAGAACTTGAGTTTCATGGGTTGAGATATGATTATTGAATAAAAAATAATTTAATATTGAACTAATAGAGGGTTGATTGTTTTTAGAATGAAATTTCTTTAAGCGATGTTAGTGAAATAAGTTTTTTATTTAATATAGACAAACAGACGCTGCATAAAAATGATTGAATCACTATATGAGCATTTAGTAGTTAGTACAGTTTTATTAATAGTTTAGATTTGATATTTATCATACACCATTCTAACAAATCCTAGGTTTCTGGAAATATTTCATTCATTCTAGGATGTAGCTTACATGAGATATAATTACACTAAAAAAATTCTTATGACTTCTCCAATTACACTAAATAAATATCATGTACACAACATAAATTTTATAGATGAGTTAAAATACTTTGACTAAAATTTTGATGTTATCTATGCTTTAAAACATTAAGATTCATAGTCTTAATTTTAAATAAAAATATATAAAATACGAATTTTTTGAACTATAAATTCTTTACTTATACCACGATTGTTTGATGATCATGAATATCTAATAAAATTTGAATATTGAATAATAAGTTTGAGCATAGTGCCCTAAGCATGGTATGGGATGATAGGATGGTGGAAATTGTTCCCAGTGGAGGTTAGTCAGGAACCTAAAGAGGTGGTAATGGAAGTGGGATATAATCAGAGGGTGTTTACCAAAACAATGCTAAGGCAACATAAACTATATGTGCAACTTAGGTCAACACCTTTCAATAAATAAAAATTTTCTAACGGTGGAAATAAGTCATTAAATGCATAACTGATGCAATGCATGCTGACATAAGCACAAACATAACATCCACCTTTTGAACATTATAGCTATTATTCTCAAAATAATATATAACACTGTAGAAACATAAATAAGGTTCATACCACATTGTGTTCAAATATTAAACATGTTGTGTATACCTGAGGACTGAAATGGAGCAAATTGTAAAATAAACTAATAAAGGAAAAGCTACATGACAATATAACAGATATGAACATGAATATATGAGAACTAATAAAGAAACTAAATCTCATGGTTGCATCTTTCTAAATACATTCTTTATAAAGTCCCTAAGAACAATAATCATAGTAGCAAATTACGCATTCTTGAATATTTTTTTTGTCATGTATGTGTGGATTTTAAATGCATTATGTACATCATTAATATTTTCAAACACTAATAAATAAGAAAAAACTTATAATTGTAGTGATTGCAGAAAATGGACAACATTTACAGTAGGCTGACACACATATATCCTTTTTATATTTCTTATTTCAAACATTTACAAATTGGATAAAGGTACATGTTTCACATTGCTTGCGGCTTATAAAATGTAATGTATATTTCTCTGAAAAGAAAGTATGGGTCAAGGATCATTATATGTAATGTCTATGATTTTGAAATGAACTAATATATTTATTTACCTCGACCGAAGTTCAAGATGATAAATTTAGGTTGACCAGTTCCCTTTTGTAGAAGAACCCTCAATTTCAGCCTATGTAGAATCATTTTAGAGCACTTCTTCCAGAATTTTTAGAGCAAGTTGTATATTTGAGATGCCAAACTTCTTTCCCTGGACTGCAAACTCAAACTCAGCCACAAATTCTCAGGTAAGTAATCGAAAAAAGAAAACCAATTTAGATATAAAAAAGAATCCTATTTTAATTACGAAGTGTTCTTAAAAATCATGTTGAAATACTATAAGACACGCTTCTTTTTATGAGGGATAATCAAAACCATTGTGTTTTCCCCTTTTTTGGGTACATATTCAAGTGCTTTAAAAGTAATGCATTTCGAAGAACTCATATAAAACAATCTAGTTTCCTATAAAAAAATCAAATGCACAATCAAAAAATGTTACAATTTCATGCTACTTTCATATTCTATCAAGTTTTTAACCGTTTAATCCTGGCACTTACACAAGCTGAGCTAGCAAGTAGTTTGAGCAGATTAAAAATGTTAATATGTTAACACAAAATTCATATCTTTTGTAGAACATATATTTATGGAAAATGCTTAACAATGTTACTATAGGATTCGCTTGAAGTTGCAAAATCACAACCATAATTGCAACGATGATCTCTTGGCTAAGAAAATTTAGCTACATTTAATTAAGTGTTATAAACAAAATATTTTGTTTTCCATATTCGTAATATACTTTATTAAAGTTTTCTAGTCTTGTAATTAGAACAATCATCCATGTCTTATGAATATAACTAATGAGCATTGATAAACCTTCCACATAAAGAATCGATAGCCTAATAAACATGTGTTCATCGCATGAAATATAGATTACATGAATGATTTATGATTACATTAACTGCCAATTTTATAGTTGAAATTACCTTGAAAATGCCTATAATTATGCCAGAACAATAAGGCCCTAACAGAACCCACTACACACTATATTCCAAAAAACTCTTAACTGTTAAACTAAAAAATGCAACAAAGGAGCATAAATCTAACCGATGACAAAAAAAATTGTTAGCCACAATTTGAGGCTGACACTTTTAAGCGTGAAATGCTAGTAATACGCATAATTTATCAAAAGATTTTAACTATGAGTGCATAAACCAAGGGGCTAACAATATCATCCATTTAAATTATGGTTCTTGGGTAGTTTGCTGAAGTTTACAAATCCTGCATGTATAATAACCCCTAAATCCCAAGACAAGCTTAAGAGTATTTTTAATTAATTCTTAATTATGATTTCACTGAAACCCTTATAACGATGTAAACTTATCATTATATACTTACATGGACCGATTAACCTGAATAGAACCTCCAAGTTTCCAAATTTAAACCGAACGGAAAAAAAATTGCCTTATAGAAAAAGCTTCTTCATCCTAAAACTATGTAAACTTATAATTATATACTTAGTTGGATATATTAGCCTAAATAAAAGCTCCAAGTTCCAAAATCTAGACCCAACAATAAATTTGCCATATAGAAAAAGATGATTCATCACGTAATGCACAAATCAGTTAAAAAGTTTCGACATGCCAATGACAAAACAGAATATACTATCAGGTGAAAGTCACTATTTAAATATACTTTCGGAGGAGAAACTATACATATAAAGAAGAATCAAGAATGAGTGAAATACATTAAAAAACTTAAATATACTTACCCATAAAAGTGAGGATTCCTTGACCGAGCAATTGGATTGAATCCGTGATCGAGCCATGCAATCGATAATGAAAACCAGGACTGAAGGGCGGAAACTGAGGAAGATAGAAGAGGAGAGGGGATTATCGGATGGGAATCGAAATATCAATGTGAAGAGGATGCAAAGATCTAGAGACGTAAAGGTATGTGACGGGCATCAAAGGAGAGGCGGACGTCCATCCATAGGAAAAGGCACAGTTTAGGAGTAATAGAATATTTAGGGCTTGAATGGTAAAGGAGCGAGGCAAAGACGGGGACGAAAAGAAAAATAATACGCTGTGACTTTTGAGTTTAAAATGGTTTTAGGAAATTTAAGTATAGGTAATAGTAGTAGATAGTATAGATTTGGAGACTGTTCAGTTGCCCAAATTCAAGGAGGCCCGTGTGCTCTTGAAATTGAACTGGCTAATAATATAAAAGTATAGATAAGAATGATCTATGTACATCATGCAGACTGATGTATAGTCTTATGTATTTTTGGGTTAGGTTGAGGTGTAATTTCGAGGACGAAATTCGTTTAAGGGTGGAAGAATGTAACGACCCGAAATTCCACTATTTTGATTTGTGAATATTTAATTAATTTTAAATATCCAATATATTAGTTTTATAATAAAAATAAAACCTTTTTTAATAATAAATAATGATTTTTAAATAGTTTTTAAAATGTGTTTACAAAAATATACAGTTCGATGAAAAACAGAAAATGTGACCAGAAACTATTTTTTGAATTTTCGATGCTTCATCGTACAAAAGTAGTTTAAAATGTTGTGTACACTTTTATATATATATGAACGTATATATTAAGTATTTAATATGGTTTAGCATAATATAATTATGTTTAAATAAATAAATTGATTTAATTAATTTAAGATAAGCATGATATGACACTTTGGCAACAAATATTAAAAAAATTGAAATAATATCATGACATAGGGGACGAGAAGTACATAGGGGTCAAATCAATATTTTCATTTTTTCCATTATAATTTTGAAATTTTAAAGGGGGGACATGGATGTACAAGGTGGTGAGGTGGTATTCAAGGAGAGGAGGGCAAAGTACGAAGGACGTTTTGGTAATCTAACTATGCGTTTGATATAAATAGTTATTCTTCAATTTTTTTTCTCGTTTTTCCATTCTTTCCTTTGCCAAAAACTTTTCTAAGCTTGGTAGCAACTTCCATGGATTATTTTTTGAATTTAATGTTTTAATGTTTTTAAATTTAGAGTTTAAATGTTTTAAATATTTCAAATTCCATTTCAAATTCCTCCTTTTAAATTTCAGAATTTCTCCATTTTTACCCAAAATTATTTCGGCCATAACATCTTAAATTCAAATCCAACACAAGTTTTCCTTAATTCCAAACCATGTACAATTCCAATCTCTACAACTTTGTAGTGTATCATTTTTTCTGATTTCGAGCCTAGCTACTTCAAAAATCCATATTGTTAAAGAGTGTTTTTGAACCTAGATTTTTAAAATCCAAAAATACCCCTTACTTTTTTGGCAATAAATCCCTCAAAATTTATCCAAATTGAGAAATTTTTTGAAATGATAGAGGAAAGAATTATCCAAAACTTTGATAATGACAAAATTTTCAAATTTCGAGGATAAAGGGTCTTTAAATCGAGAAGAATATGACCTATTTTTGAGTGGATTTTAAAGTTTTCGGAGCTTTTCGGATTCAAAAGTATTTCCAGTTTTCAAAGCTTTTGGTGAGTAAATTTATTTCCAAATATGTAATCCTTCTTAATTTTGTTGGTAGGGGAACGATTTCCTACTAACACTGAAGGATTTTAACTCTGGAAATATCTAGCGGAAACACGGGAATTATATGGTATAGTTACCATCGGGGGTGTTATACTATATGTTGTTCTTCTAGGATAAATGTAACATTCCTGGATTTTATCTAAGAATAATTTGATAATTGATTTAATCTTTGGGATTAAATTTTGAAATATTTGGTAATTAATATATAATTTTGAATTAAATCGTGAGATTAATTGGTAAATTTATTTGAGTTTCTCCAAAAACAATTAAAATGTGGGTTTTATAAATAGATTGTGAAAATAGGAATTAATAAAAGCTTTAAAATTTATATATATGTATATAAATGGATTTTTAAATTAAATCTGGAATTTGAAATTCAGGAATAAATATTTTGAGATATAAATTGTATTTAAGAACTTTATAAACTAGTAGAGATTTATTTTTCTATTATATATATGTATATGAATATATATATTGTGGTCTGAAAGATAGGATTTAAGATCAATATAAAAATCATTTTCTTAAGGTTGTATAAATAGTTATAAAAGGAAATATAAATAGAAAATAATATAACGATATTACAATTTAATTTTATGAAATGGATTTTAAAAGTTATATAAATATAATGTGTGAATGCAAATGTAAAATAAGAAATAAAAGTTAAGATATACATATCTTTTGAGAATTAGCAAGATTTGAATAAAATATTAATAAAGGAATAATGTTCTTTCTTTTGAAATTATATATGAACTAAGTACAATTTTTTTAAAATCTATAAAAGGTTTAATACCTTTTCTTTTCAAAATGAAAATATGAGATCTAAATAAAACATGATTCAAACCATAAATTTTAAATTTATTTACATAAAGGTCTAAAACATAATATTACTTGTTTTAAACAAGTGTAAACCATGTGATAAGAAACTAAACAAGTGTAACTATTTTTATATATGAAGTTAACAAGTGCCAAAGATGTTTTTCCTTATTTTATAATGTAAGTAAATATTTAAAGAAAGAAGAAAACCAGGCCGTTCATTTTTTTCTCCTATTTGAAAAACCTGGAAAACAATTTACCGCACATAAAAATCAAATCAGAAACTAAAATCTGAAAATAAATCAAAGAAAAGTTTAGGATTTCAACTAAGCAATATAAAGCTTTCAACTCAGCAATCAAGCAACTCAGTTGGATCATCTCAACACAATCAAGTGTTCAGATGAGAGCAAATGGAATTCAGTCTTCAACCTGGAATAAATGAAAATTGAAATCTGCTTCAAACTTGGAACAAGCATCAGTTTTAGGCAAATTAAAAGTTCAGAATAGATTTGAATACAAAATCAAGCATGCAACAAATCTGAAGCATCTCAAATTCAAGTCAAAAGCAATTCCAGGCTTAAAAATCTTGTCCTCTGTATTTCAAAGCAAGGTGAGCAAACATTTTTCTTCTTTTTCTCTTGATATGGTTATCTCTTGATGATTGTGAAAGTGATGCTGTGAAATATGTTTGAATGTTCGTAAATGTGTTTGCATATATACAAACATATGTGCAAATATTTGTGTACGCCTGTGTTACAGACAGAAACATTTCTTTTTTTTGTTCCAGATTACAGAGTTAATCAACTTCAAAAATTTAACCCCCCTCTCTAATTCTTTTTAGAAGTTAAGGTCAAAAGAAAAAGTGTTTAGATTAACAAAAACTTAATTTTAAAAATCATTTTTAGTTTACATTAAGTTGGGCTTACTGGAAAATCAAGTAAACACTGATAAACACAAAATATATCAGAAATTCAAAGGTCTAAATTATGCGTTTTGATATTGTAATCTGGTAAGTATTCAAAAATTGTGATTTTTGATTCTGGTTTCCATATTTTTCGTTGCGTGGTTGCCGAAGTATCGTGAGATGATCAAAAATCATAAATACGTCGATTTCTGATGAACGAGGGGATGATGAACTTCAATATTTACATGGAAGGTTGCTTTAGTATTGGAGATTTGTGGAAAAATGTCCAAATATTTTTTAATTGATTCAAGTAATGGATTGAAGAGGAATTACGGCTTAAGCACCTATTTTGATCAATATTGGTACTGGGACAATTGCGGGATCATCAGCGAACTGGAAGTGATCGCGACTGTGGTGGAAATTCTGATGGAACGGCTTAAGCTTCGATGACTAGAATCGGTGGCGCAAAACAATGTTTGTCATCAGGGGTTGGGTTTCAAGCAGTAAGTGGAATGCTCGATTTTGATTCGCTATCGAATTCTTGGATCTGGGTGTTTGTGGTGACTTGAGGTGTCGTCGACGACTCGTTGACGATGGCTTGGTTGATTGGAGGTGATCAGGCCGGCCGTGCACGTGCACTGTGCACACTTGGGTTGCTGGAGTTGTGGAAGTTTGGGAAGAAGGTAAGAACTCGAAGGGGAGCGTGTGATTTTGATCAACTTTCTTGAAGACAGGCTCGGGTGAATCCTGGGTTGAGCTCAAGTTTGTTTTTTTAAAATGTAATTTCCAAGTTTTTGAAAATTTAAAGGAAATAAAGAAATGAAGTTTCCAATGCAAAACAAACATAAACACGTTTTCAAATTTAGTTTATAAACAAGTTTTTAAAACAAGCTTTTAAAGGTTAAAAATTTGAAGTTAAATGTTTTAAAATTGTTTTGGTTTATAAAATTTTGTATTGTACTAATTATCTTATTCAATCTCTAATTGTTTTCAAGAATGCAATGATTTACTTAAGTACTTTGTTAAGGTGATTAATTAATGTGTTAATGATAATAAATTACAAGGTTTATAAATCAAATAGTAATTAAGGGTATTTAATTACTTAAAGATAATTACTTAATTAAAAGTAATTAATTAATAATTAAAGTTGATAAACCAAGTGATTAAAGATTAATTGATTAAGGTAATTAATTTGAGAATAATTAATTAATTAAAGATTAATTAATGAAAGTAATTAGGGGTAATCACTTATTGCAATTAATTAAGGAAGATTAATTAGAAGTTAATTAATCATTTGGGATTTATTAATGTAAGTAATTAGAGATAAATTACTTAGATGATAATTGCTTGATGAAATTAAAGATTGATTAATTTATTATTAAAGGCTAATTAATCAATGTAATTAAGGATAATTAATTAAACTGGTTTGTAATTAATTAATATTAATTAACCAGGATTTGTAGTAATTCATAAGTATTTAAGTTTGATTTAAAATTAATCAGGTGATTAATTAAACTTACTTACGGATGTTTGAATTGTATGAACTGCTATGAGTTGTTTGATATCTCTGCTGTGTGATGCTTTGTGATATGAATTGTTTTAATTCAAGATGTGATGAATGTAATTAATTTATCTGTGATGAAATTATATTATTTATCTGTGAATCTATGTATAGAAGATAAGCGTTACAGTTTATACCGCTTATCAATTATATTTCTGTGTTTGAATCTGTAATGATTGATGATGTTGCACTATTATTGTGTAAAACCCCTGGACCTTACTTTACACACACAAATATGGATCGCACGAAAAAATTGGTTAAGTCGCAGATATTTTAAAATGATTTTAAAAGTTGTATTTTGTTTCCAAATGATTTTGAAAATGGAATTGAGTTGAATTTGAAAAGGCTTTTGAAATATAATTTAAAAAAATGTTATTTTGGATAACTTGATTAAGTTTGAAAGTTTAAATAATTTAATTTGAATTTGAATTCAAGATTTGAAATTGAATCCTACGTTTTTAAATTATGGTTTAAAAAGGTGTACAAGTTATAAATGTGTTTATATGGGTTTGAACCATTTTAAAGGTATTTTTTTAGGAATTTGAATTTAACCCAAGGGCTTTAACTTGTGCAAATGTAATCAGATTTTTCCATAACGAAAACTATTTTTTTTCAAATAATAAAAGCTTTCATATAAGGAAAGAATTTCCAAATTATGTTGAAGGGATTTCATGTTAGAAATGAAAATGATTTTCCAAGTTATGAATGAATCTTTGGAAATGGTTTTGAAAGCTATGAATTAAATCTTTGATTTAAAGATTGGATGAGTTAATCCAATTTGAAAGGGAAATTGTTTCACAAGAATATGAATGAATCTTTGTTAAAGATTGGTATACTTTGTTTTCAAAATTAAAAAGGGATCTTAAAAGTGTATCCTTTCTATAAAAGATTTGAAATGGAAATTCGGTTGAAATCTGTGAATGAATCTTTGTGAAAGATTGGTGAACTTCGTGAAATAAATCTGTTAAAGATTGGAAATGGTAATTTGTTTAAACCATTTGAAAGAAATATTTTGGGTAATAAGTTGTGACTTAACTAAGATTCCAATATCCATATGTTTTTAAATATTGCGCTCGTTATTCGGTTTAGCCGGGAGAGGACCTTTGTGTCGTAAAACCCGTTCCGAATAATGATACGACGTATATGGATTGCATTTGAAGACGGTGGTGAAGACCGGATATTTTTGAAAACGAAAGGATGACCGTTGAATGTCTCTACATCGGCTGATCCCCGGTATAGAGATTTTATCACCCTTTGTGATGGGAAGTCCAGACGTGATTAGAAATTATCCGGATTGCAAGGGCTTCTTTTGAAGTACCTTCGGTTCTGTTCAATCCCGGTACATACTTGTATGGATGTGTGTCTGACGTTACACTTTGAGTTGTAAAGCTGGTTTCTATCAAATACATTTCTGTTTGGTGGCGGAGAATTTGTTCTCTTAGCTTAAAACCCTTCTCTGAGACGTATGAGCTCAGAGGTTATGTAGTTGATGGTTACTAGTGATACAGTCCCAATTTGGTAATGTGGCATACGAAGTGCTGCTGATCATTTGTTGATCAAAACAAGGCTTTGTGAAAAGAGTAGCTTTGTGGACAAGACTTCATCGGGACCTCACACCCTAGAAATGGTCGAAACAGGAAAGATGCAGCAAGGTTTCAGGGGTCGCGCCCCTAGGGTATGTCCATTCCTTCTGGATAGAGGTGGTATCATGGTATGTAACCCAGATATTTAACCTATGTGGTTACTGGAAATACATTACTTTGTGTTTGTTGGTGTCGAGCGCTCGGATAAAGGTTGGTTACGGCCGAGGATGGCATATCTTAGGTGTTACTCCCGGGAAGGGGGTACACCGGCCTTATGTTGGCAGAGAACCGAGGGATGGTTCTTGGGACGTCCCTCCAGAGGCGTGCCCATGTGGCAATGGGAGGTTCCTTGGCCTGACCATTTGGTGGAAATCCTATCATCCAATACGCGCCTTGTGCGGTTTTAGTTGTAGAACCTGCCATCTAATATGGTAGCTATAGTAGGCATACTATGATGGTACATATGCTGGCTAAATTTAATATTATACTTGCAAAGGTTTTCTCCACTATGCAATAATAATAATATCAAATGGTTTTCGCGTATCAAACATTTTTGACTGTCATAAGAAGAAATCTCCTCTAAGTGTGCGCTTGCATTGTGTGTGTGGCGGGAGGCCTTATGGCAGTTTCATTTTCCAAAAAGCTTTGCAGATTTCTTTTAAAATCTTTTGTTTAGATTTTAATAAAGATAAATTGTTTTTGTTTGATCATACCAGTCCCATGACTTACCCGAAGTTTATTGTTCCCTTCCTAAACTCTGGGTGCCTACAATTTTCCATACGAGCAGTCTAGAGTTGGGTTTTTCAGATAGCAGATATCGATTTAGTAGCTTTCAGCTTTCTCATTGGAATTCTTTGGAGACTTTGGATATTGAAGTCTTTGGTTAGGATGACTGACCGTGCTTAGCTTGGTACAACTTGATGGTGGTTCGAGCTATCTATGGAGATTGCTAATATTGGTGTTTCTTCTGGAGTTTCAAGTTCTAGTTGTTTCGTTGCTAGTTCATTGGTGTTTCCGCTGTAGCATTTCATTGTATCTCTGATATTGATCGTTGTTGTATATTTGGATATTGTATCATTGGAGTTGTATATGATATTCATTCTTTTCTTCCGCTGTGTTGTTATACTTAATGTGTTATAGGCTCCGACGAATCGGATTTGAATGGTCGAATCTGTGGCAATTGAGTACGATGTGAAGTATGGATGTCGATTTTCGAACGCGAAAAATCCAGGTCGTCACATTTGGTATCAGAGCTAAAGGTTGAACTTTAGCTTGGAGTATAACACATTAAGTGACTCATTAGAGATAGGGTGAAGTATACCCTAGAATGAGTATCCCTAAGATATCCGTCCGTATGCCTCAGTAAATTCTCTTACTATCCACTGATAGTGAGTATGAGGGTAAGAAGAGGACAAGATAGGGGATAGGGGAGTACTACTACAAATGGTCAATACCCTATAACAATAAGGAAACAATCTTTCCTCTATCAATCTCTTTTGTTCATCATTCGATTTCAATTCTTTGATGTCTTTGTGACAGCTCGAAGGAGATTATTATTTTGGTTAAATCAAGAGATAAGTTGGTATGGGACATAAAATCCAGATAGGTCAGAATTCTTTGTTTGGATGAATTGTTTGTTTGGTTGCTATGGTTGATTGGAATACTTTGGTTTTTAAACTAAAATTTTTGGGAATTATATCCATATATCTGTCTATTCTTTGGGGTCCAGATATGTTCTACGAACGGTTAGTTATCCCTTCGAACTAACCAATGCCCCTGCATACTTCGTAAATCTGGATGACCCGAGTTTCTTATGAAATGTTAAATAGATTCGTTCTTGTATTTATTATTGATATTCTGAATTGGTAAGCCAAATGCATAATAGACTTCATTTTGATCTGGAAAACTGTTTCTCTATCTTTCTATATTTTTTATCGTCTCCCTACTTTCAAATTTCGGGGATGAAATTTTCTAGGGGGGAATCTGTAACATTCCTGGATTTCAGCTAAGAATAATTTGATAATTGATTTAATCCTTGGGATTAGATTTTGAAATATTTGGTAATTAATATATAATTTTGAATTAAACTGTGAGTTTAATTGGTAAATTTATTTGAGTTTCTCCAAAAACAATTAAAATGTGGGTTTTATAAAAAGATTGTGAAAATAGGAATTAATAAAAGCTTTAAAATTTATATATATGTGTATATATGGATTTTTAAATTGAATCTGCAATTTGAAATTCAAGAATAAATATTTTGGGAAATAAATTGTATTTAAGAACTTTATAAACTAGTAGAGATTTATTTTTCTATTATATATATGTATATGAATATACACATTGTGGTTTGAAAGATAGGATTTAAGATCAATATAAGAATCATTTCCTTAAGGTTGTATAAATAGTTATAAAAGGAAATATAAATAAAAAATAATATAAAGATATTTGAATTTAATTTAATGAAATGGATTTCAAAAGTTGTATAAATATAATGTGTGAATGCAAATGTAAAATAAGAAATAAAAGTTAAGATATACATATCTTTTGAGAATTAATAAGATTTGAATAAAATATTGATAAAGGAATAGTGTTCTTTCTTTTGAAATTATATATGAACTAAGTGCAATTTGTTTAAAATCTATAAAAGGTTTAATACCTTTTCTTTTCAAAATGAAAATATGAGATCTAAAAATAAAACAAGGTTTAAACTATAAATTTTAAATTTATTTACATAAAGGTCTAAAACTTAATATTACTTGTTTTGAACAAGTGTAAACCATGTGATAAGAAATTAAACAAGTGTAACTATTTTTATATATGAAGTTAGCAAGTGGCAAAGATGTTTTTTTTCTTATTTTATAATGTATGTAAATATTAAAAGAAAGAAGAAAACAAGGTCGTTCATTTTTTTTCTCCTATTTGAAAAACCTGGAAACAAATTTACCTCATACAAAAATCAAATTAGAAACTAAAATTTGGAAATAAATCAAAGAAAAGTTCAAGATTTCAACTACGCAATATAAATCTTT
Source organism: Allium cepa (assembly GCA_030765085.1). Lineage (NCBI taxonomy): Eukaryota > Viridiplantae > Streptophyta > Magnoliopsida > Asparagales > Amaryllidaceae > Allium > Allium cepa. The sequence continues at coordinate 875,433,657 of CM060932.1, read as the reverse complement.
CAACACAGCAATCAAGCAACTCAGTTGGATCATCTCAACACAATCAAGTGTTTAAATTAGAGCAAATAGAATTCAGTCTTCAACCTGGAATAAATGAAAATTGAAATCTGCTTCAAACTTGGAACAAGCATCAGTTTCAGGCAAATTAAAAGTTCAGAACAGATTTGAATACAAAATCAAGCACGCAACAAATCTGGGCAAGCATGCAAATCTGAAGCATCTCAAATTCAAGTCAAAAGCAATTCCAGATTTAAAAATCTTATCCCATGTATTTCAAAGCAAGGTGAGCAAACATTTTTCTTCTTTTTCTCTTGATATGGTTATCTCTTGATGATTGTGAAAGTGATGCTGCGAAATATGTTTGAATGTTCATAAATGTGTTTTGCATATATACAAACATATGTGCAAATATTTGTGTATGCCTGTGTTATAGACAGAAACATTTCTTTTTTTTGTTCCAGATTACAGAGTTAATCAAATTCAAAATTTTAATTTCCCCCTCTCTAATTCTTTTTATAAGTTAAGTTCAAAATAAAAAGTACTTAGATTAACAAAAACTTAATTTTAAAAATCATTTTTAGTTTAAATTAAGTTTGGTTTGCTGGAAAATCAAGTAAACACTGATGAACACAAAATATATCAGAAATTCAAGGGTCTAAATTATGCGTTTTGATATTGTAATCTGGTAAGTATTTAAAAATGGTGATTTTTGATTTGGTTTCAAGATTTTTCGTTGCGTGGTTGCCGAGGTGTCGTGAGATGATCAAAAATACGTCGATTTCTGATGAACGAGGGGAGAATGAGCTTCGAGATTTACGTGGAAGGTTGCTTGAGTATTTGTGGAAAAATGTCCAGATATTTTTTAATTGATTCAAGTGATGGATCGAAGAGGAGTTAGGGATTAAGCACCTGTTTTGATCAATATTGTTACTGAGACAATTACGGGGTCATCAGCGAACTAAAAGTGATCATGACCGGGGGAAAAGAAGAGGAGGATTGTGGTGGAAATTCTGATGGAACGGCTTAAGCTCCGGTGACTGGAATCGGCGGCGCAAGGCGATGTTTGTCATCAAGGGTTGGGTTTCAAGCGGTAAGTGGAATGCTCAATTTTGATTCGCTATCGAATTCTTGGATCTGAGTGATTGTAGTGACTTGAGGTGTCGCGACGACTCATTGATGATGGCATGGTTGACCGGAGGTGATCAGTCCAGCCATGCACGTGCACTGTGCACACTTGGGTTTCTGGAGTTGTGGATGTTTGGGAAGAAGGTAAGAACTCGGAGGGAGTGCGTGATTTTGATCGACTTTCTTGAAGACAGGCTCGAGTGAATCCTAGGTTGAGCTTGAGTTTTTTTTTTGAAAACATGTAATTTCCAGGTTTTTGAAAATTTAAAGGAAATAAAGAAATGAAGTTTCCAATGCAAAACAAAAATAAACACGTTTTCAAATTTAGTTTATAAACAAGTTTTTAAAACAAGCTTTTAAAGGTTAAAAATTTGAAGTTAAATGTTTTAAAATTATTTTGGTTTACAAAAATTGGTATTGGACAAATTATCTTATTCAATCTCTAATTGTTTTCAAGAATGTAATGATGTAATTAAATAATTTGTTCAGGTGATTAATTAATGTGTTAATGATAATACATTACAAGGTTTATAAATCAAATAGTAATTAAGGGTAATTAATTACTTAAAGATAATTACTTAATTAAAAGTAATTAATTAATAATTAAAGTTGATAAACCAAGTGACTAAAGATTAATTGATTAAGGTAATTAATTTGAGAATAATTAATTAATTAAAGATTAATTAACAAAAGTAATTAGGGGTAATCACTTATTGTAATTAATTAAGGAAGATTAATTAGAAGTTAATTAATCATTTGGGATTTATTAATGTAAGTAATTAGAGATAAATTATTTGGATGATAATTGCTTGATGAAATTAAAGATTGATTAATTTATTATTAAAGGCTAATTAATCAATGTAATTAAGGATAACTAATCAAAATGGTTTATAATTAATTAATATTAATTAACCAGGATTTGTAGTAATTCATAAGTATTTAAGTCTGATTTAAGATTAATCAGGTGATTAATTAAACTTACTTATTTATGTTTGAATTGTATGAACTGCTGTGGGTTGTTTGCTATCTCTACTATGTGATGCTTTGTGATATGAATTGTTTTAATTCAAGTTGTGATGAATGTAATTAATTTATCTGTGATGAAATTATATTATTTATCTGTGAATCTATGTATAGAAGATAAGTGTTATAGTTTATACCGCATATCAAATATATTTCTATGTTTGAATCTGTAATGATTGATGATGTTGCACTATTATTGTGTAAAACCCCTGGACTATACTTTACACACACAAATATGGATCGCACGAGAAAATTGGTTAAGTCGCAGATATTTTGAAATGATTTTAAAAGTGGTATTTTGTTTCCAAATGATTTTGAAAATGGAATTGATTTGAATTTGAAAAGGCTTTTGAAATGGAATTTAAAAAAAAATGTTATTTTGGATAACTTGATTAAGTTTGAAATTTTAAATAATTTAATTTGAATTTGAATTTGAATTCAAGATTTGAAATTGAATCCTGTGTTTTGAAATTATGGTTTAAAACGGTATACAAGTTATAAATGTGTTTATATGGGTTTGAACCATTTTAAAAGTATTTTTTTGGGAATTTGAATTTAACCTAAGGGCTTTAACTTGTGCAAATGTAATCAGGTTTTTCCAAAACGAAAACTATTTGTTTGCAAATAATAAAAGCTTTCATATGAGGAAAGAATTTCCAAATTGTGTTGAAGGGATTTCAAGTTAGAAATGAAAATGACTTTCCAAGTTATGAATAAATCTTTGGAAATGGTTTTGAAAGCTATGAATTAAATCTTTTATTTAAAGATTGGATGAGTTAATCCAATTTGAAAGGGAAATTGTTTTGCAAGAATATGAATGAATCTTTGTTAAAGATTGGTATAGTTTGTTTTCAAAATTAAAAAGGGATCTTAAAAGTGTATCCTTTCTATAAAAGATTTGAAATGGAAATTCGGTTGAAATCTGTGGATGAATCTTTGTGAAAGATTGGTGAACTTTGTGAAAGATTGGTGAACTTTGTGAAATGAATCTTTTAAAGATTGGAAATGGTAATTTGTTTAAACCATTTGAAAGAAAGATTTTGGGTAATAAGCTGTGGCTTAACTAAGATCCTAATATCCATATGTTTTTAAATATTGCGCTTGTTATTTGGTTTAGCCGGGAGAGGACTTTTGTGTCATAAACCCGTTCCGAATAATGATACGACATATATGGATAGCATTTGAAGACGATGGTGAAGACCGGATATTTTTGAAAATGAAAGGATTACCGTCGAATGTCTCTGAATCGGCTGATCTCGGTATAGAGATTTTATCACCATTTGTGATGGGAAGTCCGAACGTGATTAGATATTATCCGGATTTCATGGGCTTCTTTTGAAGTGCCTTCGGTACTGTTCGATCCCGGAAAAGACTTGTATGGATGTGTATCTGACGTTACACTTTGAGATGTAAAGTTGGTTTCTATCAAATACATTTCTGTTTGGTGGCGGAGAATTTATTCTCTTAGCTTAACACCCTTCTCTGAGACGTATGAGCTCAGAGGTTATGTAGTTGATGGTTACTAGTGATACATTCCCAATTTGGTAATGTGACATACGAAGTGCTGCTGATCATTTGTTGATCAAAACAAGGCTTTGTGAAAAGCGTAGCTTTGTGGATGAGACTACATCAGGACCTCACACCCTGAAAATGGTCGAAACAAGGAAGATGCAGTGAGGTTTCAGGGGTCGCGCCCCTAGGGTATGTCCATTCCTTCTAGATAGAGGTGGTATCATGGTATGGATCCTAAATATTTAACCTATGTGGTTACTGAAAATACAATACTTTGTGGTTGTTGGTGTCGAGCGCTCGAATAAAGGTTGGTTACGATCGAGGATGGCAAGTCTTAGGTGTTACTCCCGAGAAGGGGGTACAACGGCCTTGTGTTGGTAGAGAATTGAGGGATGGTTCTCGGGACGTCCCTCCAGAGGCGTACCCATGTGGCAATGGGAAGTTTCTTGGCCTGACCATTTATTGAAAATCCAATCATCGAATCCGCGCCTTGTACAGTTTTAGTGTAGAACCTGCCATCTAATATGGTAGCTATAGTAGGCATACTATAATGGTATGTAGCTGGCTAAGATTAATATTATACTTGCGAAGGTTTTCTACACAATGCACTAATAATAATATCAAATGGTTTTGGCGTATCAAGCATTTTTGACTATCATAAGAAGAAATCTCCTCCAAGTGTGCGCTTGCATTGTGTGTGTGGCAGGAGGCCTGATGGCAGTTTCATTTTCCAAAAAGAATTGCGGATTTCTTTTAAAATATTTTGTTTCGCTTTTGATAAAGATAATTTTTTTTTGCTCATACCAGTCCCATGACTGGCCAGAAGTTTATTGTTCCCTTCCTAAACTCTTGGTGCCCTTAATTTTCCACACGGGCAATCTAGAGTTGGGTTTTTCAGATAGTAGATGTAACGACCCGCAAATCCGTACCCCTTGAGTCAACACTATTCCACCTAAATCAACTCAAGTTGTACAGAAATATGGACCATTTGGGTTAAAGAAGAAGAGGTAGAAGAAGAAAATAGAAATCAACAACAGAATCTAACTATCGCAGCGGAATAAAATATAATAGATAATAAATGATCTTTACTCAAAATCAAATATATCTGCTTATATTACGTTATCAGAGTATATCAATCACAGCTTAACATCAATAACATACAACAGGATACACAACAACTGAACACAGCGGAATAAATATAAAACAAGTACGAAAGTACGTATCGTCATCCAGCTCGTCTCTTGAGCTCCATAGCATCATGTCCGGTATCCTATAATACTCGGTCTGACCCGAGCATTACAGTTAAATAAAATCCGAGTCAGTCTGGAATACCAGTGTGAGAAAATCACACCCAATTGATTATTAAAGTTTCAAAAATCCTTTGAAAAACAAACACATCTCGTATGACCACGCCACAAATAAACATGTCGGGTTTTTACCTTACGATAGCTAAAACAACTTTTTATAGAAATCCTCTGATATTATAATAGGGTATATTTACAAATACTTATAAAATAGACAAAATTGTTACATTCATTAAATTCCAGCTACTAGCCACAAAGTGGGTAATACAAACAAAACTCGTACAAGGCTCGTAGGGAGAATGGATTTCCAACTAATGACTAGGCACTGGGGTACCACCTGTCACTGTACGTGGCCTAGATCACAGTACCGAGGAGTACGCCCGCTCCCCTGCAACATAAGACCGGGACTACCCCTTACTGGATAATCCCGAGTGAGATTACCCCGCGATTGGGATCAGCAACCGCCCACTAAGCCGAAATAAAAGGGACATCTAGACAGGGATGACCTCACCCTGCTTGGGTGCTACCCACCTAGCCTTGCTGCATAACTCCTGATTTTCAGTCATTCCCATTTGATGAGGCTTGAGGCTAAGCGTTACCTTTTAAGAACATATCCCTTAGAATGCCCATCGTCCACCTGACGATGTTTACGAAAGCATTCATCCATACAAGTCCATCCCGGGTTCGAACGTAACCGAAGGCACTATTCCTACTACATCCATTTTGGTAATATCCTCAAGATTAGTAGCGACTAGCCCTTGCACTTCACTGCTCCATCTTCGAATCCAAAATCGTTTTTCACGAAAACGTACAAACCGGATCGAAGTGGTTTTCGAGAAATAAATCTCAATCCCGGTCTCTTCGAAACGATCAACGTATTTGTCCAATATTGATAGTCGATGATTTAACTATCAATTTATATTCACAACATCCACCAAACAATAAATAATCTCCCAAATTATTTATTTATCTCAAAAATATCTTCACAAGATATATTTTCACTTTCAAGCCCTTTTGAAAATAGTTTTCAAACTATCTTCCTTTTCCCAGAATAAATTCCAAGTATTCCCATTTCCACTGGATTCACCAAGCACAAAACTTTAGATTTTCAAAATAATTTTAAATCATTTTATTGTAAAATATGTTTAACATTTAATTTAGAAAATTTGACTTTAGTACTTAATTTAAAATAATACTTTAGAAATAATTAAAATAAGGTTACTTTATAAATATAACTAGATTTTCTTCTTTAAACAAAATACCAAATCATCTTTTAAATAATTATTACGATAATAGATTAAACAAAACACTTACTTTGGAATTTACTTTAAAACATTTAAGTTAAGACTACTTCAATAATTGGCTAAAAATGCATACTATATGAATAGTTAAAAATAAGGTTACTTTATAAAATATAAACTAGGTTCTCACTCTTTAAAACAAAAGACTAAGTTACCATTTTAAATAATTACTATGATAATAGATTTGGAAATATTTACTTTAGAATTTAAAAGATTAGAAATAATAAATTTTCTAAAACATGCTTTTTAAAACAATATTAAAGCTTTTAACTTATATTTAAAAATTTACTTTGAACGTACTTGGCTATCCAGAGAAATATACATCTCTTCACATTCTTCTATAAATTTTCAATTTCAAACACTTGAATCAATTTCCAAATTGATTTCCAATTTACTCCCTTTTAATTCAAAATCTATTAATTTCGTATTTTATTTCTTAATTATGATATAAAATATTTTTAACTAAGAATACCAATTTTTGATTTCTCAAATTACTTCTTAATCCTTTCAAATAAATTTAAACTTTGAATTTTAAAATAATTCTTTATTCCTTTAATTGATATAACTTAAGTTTACAATTCATCAATTTCGGTCTATTCAAAATTCCTTTCATACTCGAAATAATTTATTATTATTTTCATATTACTTCCATTACTTTCCAACTCATTCTTAATTTATTCAAATTTCCTATAATTATCTCTCTTACAAGTTTACTTCCCTTATTTTCTTCCCAACAATCCAATTTATATATTTTTGGTAATTCATTATATCCAAATATATCCAATCAAACCATAACATTCAATATTCCAATATAACTCATCATAGAATATCAATATTTACAGCAGAGAATATTAAATAATTTAAATAAATGTTGAGGGGTCCAGTTGGATCCCTTCAACCTGTTTTCCCTGCATCCACAGACGTTAGCACAATACAAAATACCAATTCCAAAATATACCAAACTATATCACCTCAATCAATTCAACCATTCAACCAATTATTTAACTTTGATCATTTAAATTTAAATTTAAATTCAACTGAGTGAGATTAACTCACCTTTGTCGTTTTGTAGTCTATTTCAATATTGCCTTGGATTCTCTGATGATTGACCTTAAATAAATAATTTATATAATTTATTAATATTCGAAATAAATTGAACAATTTATTTAATTTACAGATGATTTAATTTTAAACTAAAAATTCCTTTCAAAATCTTTATCTATATATATTCTGGTTTGAACTTATATACGTCCACATATATACATTTATAAGGTTTAATAAAATATACCATTTTTTTAACATATATATTAAACCAAAACTATTTTGTTACTATAGACCTATGCAGATATTTATTCCTATTATTATTTAAAATACATAAACTATATATATAATTTAAAAATTTAAATAGATCTCATTTTATTATTATTTCCTGTTTCAAACTGTATATACTATATCATTTATAAAATCTTCAAACATTTAAAATACTATTTCTTCCCAACCTTATTTTTAATTAATACCCACAGATTATTAAAAGCCTCTGTCTTAAACCTGTAGGTGAAAAATATGCATGAATCAAAAATCAAATACTATTTTATTTTATTTTATTTTATTTTCACTCACAAACTTCTGATATTTAAATCGAATAAGAAATTATACCTCATCGTTGACTATCGCGACTCCCACCTTCGCGATCATCAGCCCAAATCCCAAACACCGACCAATGCAAATCGCGACGCCACAAAATCGCCTCCGAACCCCAGATCGAAGTCGCGACGTCCACGCGAAGACAACCGCAATGCTCCCACGCATTGGCGAGCTCGCGAACCCCCATACATCGCCTCGATCGACAACGAACAGCGGTGAGGTTGAACAACTTCGCCCCTTTTGCCAACGACCGCCTCTCGATCGAACTTGAGTTCGATCCTCCCAAAACCCTAGGCTCTACGGCCGAGCACACGCCGTGATTCGAACGAGAAGATGTCGGCCGATGATCTGAGGAGGCTTCCACGATTCGGCCATTTATTTTTTTCTAAACTTAGATTTTTATAAGGAAGAGGTTCGGCGATTATTATGCTCGATTGATTTTTGAGCTGAGGAAAGAAAGAAGGATTATACCTGATTTAACGAAGAAAGTTGTCGGCTTTTATTTGATTTTTGCGTGTTGGGAAAACCAGCTACGGCGCTAGAGAAAAGTTGTGATGGGAAAGGAAGGCGGCTGATGTTGAAATAAAAATATATTTATTTAAATTATCGACATAAATTCAGGGGGTTTACTTACCGTACGCTCACACAATAACTACGATAAATATGAAATTTGAAATCCGATAATAATACAATATTACGGATCCAATGGAACCGATTTCGTCAAATTCCGAGACTGTGCCTCGGAAGATTATTTTTAAATTCAATTTAAACGATATAAATTTCAAAACTGAACAAATCACTGTTAAATTTAATTTTACAACTTCTATTATCCTCAGTATTGTCAATACAAATTTTAAAAGCCTTCAAAATATTTTTAATAGGCTTAAAATCTCAGATTTCATATTTTATCCAATTTCAAATTATTTAAATTCAATAATTTAATCAGCAAATAAATTGTGATATTTGAATTCAAGTTAAAATTACTCTATTGAATATTAAAAAAAATCAATTAAATTTTCTGATTTTAAATGCTCGAAAATTCCGGGTCGTCACATTCCTCCCCTCTTAAAAGAATTTCGTCCCCGAAATTACTAGTTAGGAAGAATGGTCCAATACCCGTTACTATTTCTCCAAAACCAACAATTTAACATCCTACCAACTATCTTTTTAATAAAAGACGCATTACCTTTTCTTACTAACTTTCCAAACTTTTCCAAAACCTTCTATAGTTTTCAAATAACTTTACTTGTTTAACCATTCAAATTTAAATTCAAATTCAAATTTAGATTATCAAGATTTTCTCAAAAATTCTCTAACTCTTTAAATTTCCGAAAGATTTTGCCAGCGTCTCCTTTGCCCGGCTAGCTCGGTACAACTACAAAAGGCCTCTACGGGCTCCGAAATTCCAAAAGAAAACAAAAGCCAAGTGGCTAGATCCAAAACCACAATCAAATTTCACAGAAATTTAAACACATACCTTTTTGGTCGGCAATTCAATTTTTATCATCTGAAATCAAAACCAATTTTCCTTTCTCTTTATAATACCTACTTATCCTGCTTAGCACCAATATCCAATCACAATATTCCCAAAACATTTTTTTTCGACTTCCCCACAAAATCTCAATATCTATTCATTCCAATATTACTTAGATTATATTTGCAGTATCAATTTTTCATTTAAGAATTCACCGTTCCTTTCTTAAGTTAGTATAAGCATTTTATATGCTTCTTATATTTATTTTCACCTTACTACTTTAGTTTATATCTAATTCTATTCAAATTGATTCTTTCATTTCCATATGAATTCAATTTATCTTTATCTCTGAATATTTAAATTTTATTTTTCATTTATAACTAATTCATGTCCTTATTTTAAATCAGTTTTATTTACTAATTTATTTCAATTTCCAATTTGAAATTGTCTGTCGTTAACAAAAAAATTCAAAATTTTTCTAACTCCCAAAAATTCCTGAAATTTTTCGGCCGAGTTTCCTTTGTACGGAGGAGCTTTTGCAATTTGACAAAAGAGATAAATATATATACATCGACCCACCCGGTCGGAAAAACCAAAAACAGTTCATATTTCCAATTTTTATTGCGTAGGCGTACCTTATTCAGCATTTTTAAGCAAACTGCTTATTATTTTTAGCAACTAACACAACCAAATCCAGCCACACAGCTCCCAGGTACCTGTACATACTCAATTTAAACATGTAAGTGCCAAATATATGAAGTTTAACAACATTTCACTTACTTGCCATAGTTAAACACATGAATTCTAAAAGAAATTCACACCAAACATTTTTCCGTAAGCAACTTATACAAATTTCATACTAATTCCACTGTTCCAATTAATTTATAACCATTTTCATTCAATTTGAATGGTTTTCAATCCATTAGTATACAACTTCATCAATTTGAATGGTTTAAAACTCAATCGCTTACATTTAATTTATTTTTAAGCAAACCGAACTCATATTTTATTCAATTGCTCTCAAAATCAATTTATTTTACTCCTATCAATTCATAGAATTTTAATTACTCCTATTTACATCAAATGACAATTTACTCTATGCAATTTGACGAGATCTATGTGAATAAATAAGTACTAATGTTTTATAATCAATTTAAATTGATTTCATCTCAATTTATACTTAATTCTATTCCATTTTTAAATTTATTCACAATCCATATATTCTCATTTTCATTGCATTTTAAATTTGAATCCATTCACTTGCATTTCATTCCATATTTGTTTATTCCAAACTATTTTATTTAGCTCGAAAACAATCCATGCTATTTCATTCAATAACCATTTCTCAACTTATTTAAACCACACTTCATTTGATTCTTATTTATTCCATCCATTTATTTATTTCAATATAATTAGTTTACCGACTCAATCCAGTATAAATTTTCATTTCCTTAAATATTATTTATAACCCACCAAATTCTATTTCGATTCAAATTTATTTTCACTTGATTTAAATCCAACTCAATATCATTAAACTTAGCTTAAATTGAATTCAATTCAACTCACCCATCTATTTAGCTTAAGTCAATTTACTTCAATTTATTCAAATTTTATACTTAAGCTCATTTTCATTTTATAGGTAAATTTTTCTCTTCTATTCAACTTAATTCTCTCTCAATTAAATCTCAATTTAAATCTGCAATTTCATTTGATTGGTTATTATAGAATTTAACTTTCCAAATTCAACTCATTCAATTTATTACAAGGCTATTTTCCAATTTATTTCCACATATTTGGATTTTATACGCAATACAAACCATTGCCATTTTAATCCAATTTCATTTTTCTATTCGATACATTCCTAACTATATTTAATTTGTTAACACTTCAAGTCAAATTTTTGTTTATAACTCAAGTTCCCACCGTTCTCTTTTAATTTACCATCCAATTTATTAACTTACAATTCAATTTCATACCCGATTCATTTAATCAATTACAAGGCCACCTCCAATTATATTTTCTTCATTCATGATTCAAGTCGAATTTGATTTATAACTTGAGTTTTATTTCTAATCTTCATTATTAGCCTATAATTCAGCTTCTATTTAACTACATTGAACTCCATTTACACATTTCATTAACTAATTTATTATCTAATTAGTTCCCCCCTATTTATAATCCAATAATTGAATTTTAATTCCAAATATCACTTCATTTAATTTTCTTAGTTCAGTTTATTTTATAATTCAAGTTTGGATTTTATTTTATTTTCCATTTCATCAAAAATATTTATTTTGGGTTTTCTATCCCATTTTTCAAATTTTATAAGTCACAACTTATTATTTTACGCAATCCCATTCATTCTAGGCTTGAATATATTCATCTTTTATTTTTAACTCAAAATTCACGCTTATTTACAGCTCAAGCATATTTTTATTTCCATGGATTTCTAATTCTGTTATAAGTTATTCTAGTTTATTTATTTCAATTCAATCCTTATCCAACTTATTTTCCAATTATTCAAGTAAGAATCTAATTCCATTTAATAACTAAATTGAATTTTAATTCCAATTCAATTTTATTTTAACTCAGATTTATTTATCTCAATTCGATTTCAACCTAATTCGAATACAACTGGATATTATTTTCAACCAATTCAATCAATTTCAATCCTGTTAAATTTTTATTTTCCCAATCCAAGATAATTTCATTTATAACCTTCACTACAAATTTAAATTTCCAACATTCAAAGCTTATATTTCCTTCCTGATTTAAAAATCATCTCAATCTATAAGCTTACAGCTATCTTATTAGGATTTTTAATCATCCGGCTTTTGGTTTCAAATCATTTTGAAATCTCCAACATCTCAAATCACATTCCTCAAAAGTTAAACCAATCCTGGTTTTATCCCCAACAAATTTTCTTTGAGATTTTCAAAAACAACTAGCTTTTCTGAACAAATCAAATTTTTGGCAGCAATTCGTCACTTAGAAATTCGAAAATGAATACTGATGATGCGGCCGTCATCATCAGGATTATTTCCCAATAATCCAAGTGATTTCAATGCTATACTACTTTCAAAATCCATTCAAAACACATTTCCTTTCAGAAATACCTTCAAAAGAATAATGCTATTATTTATCTCCAAAATACTTCCAAATCTCCGGGATTTAAATTTCCAAATCCTGCTTAAATCAATTTTAACTATAAATCATTTGCATAGCTTATGCTCATACAAATTCTCATTTGATTATATTTCAATTTTATAAATTACATTTATAATTCATATTTATGAATTCCATTTTATAATGAATTTATTCCCTTAAACTTTGGTTATATTTTCAATTTCTAGTTAAATTTTCCATACAATAAGGATAATAATTTAAATATCATTATTTCTAACATCCAAGGAACCATATATTAGCTAAATAGTTTAAGAAAAACTTTCCCTTATACCAAAATATATTTTTGGGTAAAATTATTTCATTCACCCACATTTAAAACAATACCGTGTCAAACTGTTCTATTCAAGTGTTTAGAAACCCCTTCGATAAAGTTGTCCAGATTGTACCGACGAACGTTCATATGCCACTCAATAAACCAATCAACACAATATTAAAACAATTTATATTCACTAACAAATAGCGCTCATTTATATTAATACACTCAAACTAATTTTAAAGTACTATAGTGTAACAACCCGCATGTTTGTCGATTTTTATATTTAAATATTTAAATATTTTATCGATACTCAGAATTTAGTCCGAAAAGCTACTTTTTGCATACGGTCGAATTAGGACTCGGGACCACTCCCATTGAGTTTAAAATGCCGTTTGCGACCTTTTTGAGTATAAGCTTCGATATGTTTGGAGAAAGTTGATTTTTGCTGCTTTTTCACTTTGGGTTTGGGTTTGGGCTCAGCCCTATGTTTAACTTATACTCAAATCTGAGCCACTCCTTCCCATTCACCCTCACTTTCACCTCTTTTCAGTTCTAAAGCATCAATGGTGGGAGAGATGGGAAATTAAAACTCCAAAACCCTAGTTTTCTTTTGCAAATCAAACTCTAGCTCCAAACTAATAGAAGAACCCATTAATAAGCTTCTCTTCTTCTTCTCCAACTCTTTCTCTCTTTGATTTCAGAAAATTCCTAAACCTAATTTGGGAAATGTTTCTCTTTTAAGCTTAGAATCAAGCTTCTTGAGTTGGTTTTGAAGAGTGGTTGATTCCCTTTTGCTTTCAAGCTTCTTTTTCAATTGCTTGGGTTCAAAGGTGAGATTTTTATCTCACATCTATGCTTATATTTATCTTCGATTGTTATGTATGAATTCCTAACACTTATTCGTGTGCAATTGCTTTTGGTTTGGATTGATTTGGTGAATATTCCAATTTTTAGTGTTTTGGGTTCAAATCCTTAAAAATCATAGCTTTGATGTTCAAATGCGTTTTTGGTGATGCATCGAGGAGCCAATAGGATCGGGTAGCCGTTGGGAATAATTCCCTATCGTCCGTGCTCGTTCGGTTGCGAATTGGTGGAGTTTGCACATCAATTAAATGGGTTTCAATTTGCAGAACATCAGGGTTGGCCGACCGAACCCCTGGGCCGGTCGACCGACCTGCTACTAAGGTGCATAGGCACCTTTGTGTCTCTGGTCCGGTTGACTGGCTACACGGCTCAACCGACCGACCTGCTTCCCGAGACTTTTTAGGAACAGGGTCCGGTCGACCGAGCTCTGTAGCCGGCCAACCGACCTGATGAAATTTTGCCTATTTTGCCTAGTTGCTTGAATTTCCAACTTTAATCGATTTGTGTTGTTTCCTACTTGTTGTTATCATTTATTATGACTTTGATGATTCTTTTTTAGGGATTTTTGAGTATCCATTTCGATGGATTCTTTATCGGTTTCATTGGATTTTTATTCACATCTTCGTATGTGAATTTTAGTGATTAATTGTTCCTACAATCTTCTTTGTGATTTGTCACTTTAAAAATATAAAGGTTTTCTATACTAATAGTAAATATCAAAACTCTTTCTTCAAATGATTTCAACACTATTTTATTACAAAGCTCGTTTCCTTAAACCGTTTTCAATCTATTAGTATATATACAAGCCTTTACCTCACTCATATGAGAAATCTAATTAAACGACTTAGTAAAACAAGTGGTATGAAACGCTTGCGTTTACTTCGTCGGTTAATTCTTGGACTTGTTCGATTGAATCTCTTGTGACAATTTTCTAGTGGAGATCTACAATTTGTTCGTAAATATTTAAGTTAAGCTAGTGGTTATGGGACATGAAGCTAAGCTCATATATTTACTAGCTTACTGTAATTGACACTTCTCTTTGATCATGACGATCATTTTAAGATTTAGACTAGCAATTGTGCGACATCTCTTTGTTTTCGGTGTGATTTCGACTCACACATGTGGGGTAGCTCCCCATGGTCTTCGGGCCATTCGTGTGTCAAAAAAAATTTAATGGCTAGCTACCATGAGATAGCTTCTCGTTCGTGTGGTACATATGTTGGCGAGCTTTAATGCCCCCGTTCATGTGATAGGCCTTCTCCCCCTTTCTTGTGATTTCTGGATTTCGTGTGTTGAATTCCGGAATTTATACTTCACCTATTTTTGTGATTTCTATTGATATGATTTATCAATTTTTGTGCATTGGTGAATTCGTGTGTCATTGACTTGTTGTGAATACAAGTTTTGGGTATGAAACCCTTTTTGGATCTTTGTGAAGATTTGTGTGATATCGATTAATCTCATGTTGATTTTCAATTGCATACTTATAGTAGTATGCCATTATGGTTATCATATGTTTATGCCATATCTCTTATTCTATATCATGTCGTCTGATATTTATAACTAGACTGATCCGTTTATTATTTTCTTATTAATTAATACTCGGGTCAGACCGAGATGTTACAAGTGCTTCTGCTTGACTTCTCCCCAGGGATTTATTACTCTGACTTTTGGCTAACTACTTAGATTAGTAGTTTTTGGGATTGTATACAATTGAGATATAGACTCCGCGATGTATACTTATTCTTTTGTGTAGTTCGTGTAACTATTCTTTTGTGATATTGTGGATCTTTTTAGACCGCTACTCTGATGTACACTTCCTAGTGTAATATTCATATCTATTTCCGCCTTTGTGATATGAATTGTCTGTGACTGATTTATGTTATGTTTATTTCTATATTTGTTTCTGAAGATATTATAGCCACTGTGTAGTTGCTTTGAGTTTGTGTCGGTATGTCGGATTTCCCTCTTGATAAAGAAATGCATGTTATACTATCTGACATATCGATGCTCGCGCAAAGCAATTACACGGATGGTCTCTCCTCAACAGCCTTATTCTCCGTGCTAGTTGACAGCATTCACCGTAATGTTCTTGGCTAGCGTGGGTATAGAGGTGGGGCGTCACAGCTTGGTATCAGAGCCAAACTTCGAAACAATATGGAATATTATAACAAGGATCATCGTCCTAAGTCTTTCTTAGGAGTCGTGCTTTAGGATTTAATTCGAGTCTTCGTACTGATTCATCCTATTTTCTTTATGATTCCTTGCTTTATCTATCAAGAATTGCTTGATATTTATCTTGAGAATAACGTTTTCTTCTTCTTTATTTCTTTCTTAAAGAAGAGAAATGGTTAGACCTGGTCGTCCCAGAGCTGGACCATCTAGTGTTCCACCCCAAGATGGAGTTTTTATGACTACCCAGCAACTTCTTGACCTTGTCACGAATGCTCAAGCAGCTGGTTCTAATCCGGAACCTACTCACCCTAAATCTGGGTTTGCACGTTTGTGTAATGACTACACCAACCTGGGCGGGAAGCCATTTAAAGGTTCTGAAACTATTATTGAAGTCCAGGATTGGTTAAGGACATGCGATCGAATCTTTTCTCGCATGAACCTCATTGATCTTCACCGAGTTCAGGTGGCTTCTAGTATGCTCCAAGAAAGAGCATTGGACTGGTACGAACTTCTTATTTCTGAGATTAATGAAGCGGATCTCACCTGGGAGCAATTCCGGGAACGCTTCGAGTTGAAATTTGTACCAGAAGCAGAGAAAGTGACATTGGCTCGACGTTTCATAGACCTTGTTCAAGGTGAATCTTCCATGGCAGATTATGTCGCGTCTTTTGAATCTCTCTCTAAATACGGGGTTGAATATATTAACATGCCATTGAAGAAAAATCAGAGATTTGTCTATGGCTTAAACAAGAATCTCAAGAAGCCATTACTTCTAAAATTAGAAGTTCCCTTCGACCAACTCATTGATATCGCTCTTCGTCTTGAAGAGGCGGATAGGGAAAATGATGTTGAAGTGGTGGGTTCCAAACCAAACTTCAACAACAAGAAGAGGCCAAACAAATTCAAAGGTCCTTATCCCAATAAGAAAGGGAGGCAAGCAACTCCTGCTGCAAAGACCTTTTCCTCTACTGAAGGGAAATGCTTTAACTGTGGTTTCAGAGACCATTTTGCGAACAAGTTTTCAAAGCCTCGTACTTGTCGCTATTGCAAAAGCCCGAATCATTATTTATCTTCTTGCCCCAAGCTTCAGGGTAGGAAGGAGGGAAAGTTAAATGTTGCTCAAGCCCCTGGCAACACATCTCGTGGCCAAGGTATTTCTCATTCTATCCTTGATGGCATTATTTTATTTCATGATCATCCTATTCGAGTTCTTTTTGATACGGACGCGTCCCATTCTTTTATATCAAAAGAGCTTGTCGATACTTTTTCTTTAAGTGTTGTTGCTTTAATGACTTCTTTGAGAATTGCGAATTTGGTTGGTCGATCCGCAACAATCAGTTTATTGTGTAAAGATGTCGAGATTATTTTGTGTGATTTTCCTTTCCTAGCCGATTTGCATGTCATGCGTTATCTGGGCTTTGGAATGATTTAGGGAATGGATTGGCTTAACCGTTATGAAGCTCATATCCTATGTCCTGAGCGGACTATTCATCTTCGACATCCTTAATCTGTTAATCAGGTTTCTGTTATTCTTAAAGATTCGGATTCTGCTTTGGTTGCATCTTTATATTCTTTAAACCCTCGTGATGACGATGATGATGATGAGGGTGATATTATTTCTCTTATTCACGTCGTTCATAAATTTTCCGACATATTTGAGCCCGTTTTAGGATTACCACCTAAGCGAGCAATTGAGTTCAAAATTAATCTTATTCCTGGAGCTCAACCTATCACTCATCCTCCTTATCGTATGTCCAATAAAGAAAACGAGGAGATGCGTAAACAATTATCCAAATTGGAGACGAAGCAATTTATTCGCTCTAGTTCCTCGCCTTGGGGAGCTTCGGCTATTTTTGTGAAGAAATCTGATGGTACACTTAGGCTTTGCGTTGACTACCGCAAGCTTAATGATCTTACTATCAAAAATAAATATCCTTTACCTCGGATCGATGATCTATTCGATCAACTTATTGGTGCTAGAGTCTTTTCACAATTAGACTTAGCTACTGGATTTCATCAGCTTCGTATTGCAGAGGATAGCATTCCTTTGACATCGTTCCGTACTCGTTATGGATCTTATGAATGGCTTGTTATGCCATTTGGTCTAACAAATGCTCCGGCTTATTTCGTTGACCTTATGAATCGAGTTTTCAAAGATTTTCTCGATCGATTTGTTCTCATCTTTATTGATGATATTCTTGTGTATTCAAAAACCAAGGAGGAACATGAGAAGCATCTTCGAATTGTGTTGGAAACTCTTAGGAGTAATCATTTAAATGCAAAGTTTTCTAAATGCCACTTTTGGCAATCTCGTGTGAAGTTTCTCGGTCATATTATTTCCGAATCCAGAATTTCCATGGATCCTTCAAAGATTGAAGCGATTCAAGACTGGAAGAGACCGGAGAGTGTGACAGAGATTCGTAGTTTCCTTGGATTGGCAGGTTATTACCGCCGTTTTATCAAAGACTTTTCTAAGATTGCCGTGCCTCTCACTAGCTTAACGTAGAAAGGTGTTAAATACATTTGGTCGGACAAATGTGAAACTTCTTTTTAGAAACTAAAGGAACTTCTTTCTAATGCTCCTATTCTTGTTATTCCCGAGGGGAATCAAGATTTTGTTGTTTATACCGATGCTAGTCGTGTTGGTTTGGGTGCCGTTCTTATGCAAAGAGAACGTGTTATTGCTTATGCTTCTAGGCAATTGAAGCCTGCTGAGACTAGATATGCCACTTATGATTTAGAGCTCGCGGCTATTGTTTTTGCTCTTCGGATTTGGCGTCATTATCTTTTAGGAGAGAAATTTGTTCTTTATACCGATCATAAGTCCTTGAAGTATTTATTCTCTCAAAAGGAACTTAATTTGCGTCAACAGCGTTGGCTCGAGTTCCTTGCTCCTCATGATCTTGATATTCTTTATACCCCCGGTAAGGGTAATCGTGTCGCCGATGCTCTTAGCCGTAAACAACAAGCTGTTGTTTCTATGATGATATCCGAATGGAACGATCTTGAGATCTTATCCACTTGTGAGATTCGAGACCGCGTATCCAATTTATGCTCATCATTTGTTTTATGTAGCCTTGAGGCTCGTCCTTCTCTTTTAGACCGCATTCTTGGTACTCAAGGGCTAGATCCCGAATTGGCTCTTCTTGGCCAAAATGTTAAGGATAAAATTGATATTGAAGGTTTGAAAGACTTTGATATCGATTCTCGTGGCGGCATTCGAAAATTTGGTAGACTTATCGTGCCAAATATTAGAGATCTTCGTAAAGATATTTTAGAAGATTCTCATCATTCTAAATTTACCATTCATCCCGGTAGTAGTAAAATGTACGCGGATATGAAGCGACTTTATTATTGGGAGGGAATGAAACTTGACATCGCTAACTTCGTTAAGCGTTGCATGACTTGCCAACTCGTTAAGGCCGAACATCAAAGGCCCGATGGGTTATTGCAACCTTTGGAAATTCCAATTTGGAAGTGGGACCAGATTTCCAAGGATTTTATAGATGGCCTTCCCCGTTCTCGTTCGGATCATGATAGCTTATGGGTGATTATTGATAGGCTTACTAAATATGCCGATTTTATTCCCGTTCGGTCCAATCGAACCGTCCCTCTTTTGGCCAAACTCTTTGTTAAATAGATTGTTAAATTGCATGGAGTTCCTACTTCTATAGTTAGTGATCGTGATCCATTATTTACTAGTGTATTTCGGAAGAGTCTTCAAAAAGCTTTGGAAACGAAGCTTAATTTTAGCACCGCTTATCATCCTCAGTCCGATGGACAAACCGAGCGTGTGAATCAAATTCTTGAAGATCTTCTTCGTGCATGTGTTCTTGATTTTGGTGGAAGTTGGGAAGATCATATTTCACTTGTTGAATTTTCGTATAATAATAGCTTCCAATCTAGTATTGGTATGGCACCTTTCGAGGCACTCTATGGAAGGCCATGCCGATCTCCTTCTTGTTGGCTTGAGGCCGGTGAGAAGCTGGTTTTAGGCCCAGATTTTATTCGTGATTCCACAGAAAAGATTGAACTTATTCGACATAGGATGAAAGAAGCCCAAAGTAGACAAAAATCCTATGCCGATAACCGGAGAAGGAGGTTAGAATTTTGTGTGGGAGATCTTGTGTTCATTCGTGTTTCACCTATGAAGGGTGTTGTACGTTTCAGTCGATCGGGAAAGTTAGCGCCTCGATACATTGGACCATTTCCTATCGCTGAACGTATTGGTTCCATGGCTTATCGCCTTTTATTACCGGCTCAATTTTCTGCTATCCATGACGTGTTTCACGTTTCTCAACTTCGGAGATGTCTTCGAGATTCCGATTCTATTCTTGAGCCCGGTGTTGTGGAAGAGATTGAAGTTTCACCGAATTTAACTTATGAGCAGCATCCTATTCGTATCATTGCTTCGGAAGTCA
The DNA here is from genome assembly GCA_030765085.1 of Allium cepa. Classification (NCBI taxonomy): domain Eukaryota; kingdom Viridiplantae; phylum Streptophyta; class Magnoliopsida; order Asparagales; family Amaryllidaceae; genus Allium; species Allium cepa. The sequence continues at coordinate 875,413,372 of CM060932.1, read as the reverse complement.
AACAACTTCGAAATAAAGATGTTCCGCTTGTCAAAATTCAATGGTCTTCAAATCCTAAGGATTGTTCTTGAAAATCTAGAGAGTTCATCGAACGAACACATCCGGACTTACTTTCCCGTGCTCTTTAAGGTGAACCTTTTATTGCAAATTTCTTTTGTGTTGAATAAGCTTTTATGGTTGTTACTATATATCTTCTTCTTAAATATTGCGAGGACGCAATTTCTTTAAGGAGGGGACTCTGTAACAACCCGCATGTTTGTCGATTTTTATATTTAAATATTTTATTTAAATATTTTATCGATACTCGGAATTTAGTCCGAAAAGCTACTTTTTGCATACGGTCGAATTAGGACTCGGGACCACTCCCATTGAGTTTAAAATGCCGTTTGCGACCTTTTTGAGTATAATCGTCGATATGTTTGGAGAAAGTTGATTTTTGCTACTTTTTCACTTTGGGTTTGGGTTTGGGTTCAGCCCTATGTTTAACTTATACTCAAATCTGAACCAATCCTTCCCATTCACCCTCACTTTCTCCTCTTTTCAGTTCTAAAGCATCAATAGTGGGAGAGATGGGAAATTAAAACTCCAAAACCCTAGTTTTCTTTTGCAAATTAAACTCTAGCTCCAAACTAACAGAAGAACCCATTAGTAAGCTTCTCTTCTTCTTCTCCAACTCTTTCTCTCTTTGATTTCAGAAAATTCCTAAACCTAATTTGGGAAATGTTTCTCTTTTTAGCTTAGAATCAAGCTTCTTGAGTTGGTTTTGAAGAGTGGTTGATTCCCCTTTTGCTTTCAAGCTTCTTTTTCAATTGCTTGGGTTCAAAGGTGAGATTTTTATCTCACATCTATGCTTATATTTATCTTCGATCGTTAGGTATGAATTCCTAACACTTATTCATGTGCAATTGCATTTGGTTTGGATTGATTTGGTGAATATTCCAATTTTTAGTGTTTTGGGTTCAAATCCTTAAAAATCATAGCTTTGATGTTCAAATGCGTTTTTGGTGATGCATCGAGGAGCCAATAGGATCAGGTAGCCGTTGGGCATAATTCCCTATTGTCCGTCCTCGTTCGGCTGCGAATTGGTGGAGTTTGCACATCAATTAAATGGGTTTCAATTTGCAGAACATCAGGGTCGGACGACCGAACCCCTGGGCCGGTCGACCGACCTGCTACTAAGGTGCATAGGCACCTTTCTGTCTCTGGTCCGGTCGACTGGCTACAGGGCTCAGCCGACCGACCTGCTTCCCGAGACTTTTTAGGAATAAGGTCCGGTCGACCGAGCTCTGTAGCCAGCCGATGGACCTGATGAAATTTTGCCTATTTCGCCTAGTTGCTTGAATTTCCAACTTTAATCGATTCGTGTTATTTCCTATTTGTTGTTATCATTTATTACGACTTTGATGACTCCTTTTTAGGGATTTTTGAGTATCCATTTCTATGGATTCTTTATCGGTTTCGTTGGATTTTTATTCACATCTTCGTATGTGAATTTTAGTGATTGATTGTTCCTACAATCTTCTTTGTGAATTGTCACTTTAAAAATATAAAGGTTTTCTATACTAGTAGTAAATATCAAAACTCTTTCTTCAAATGATTTCAACACTATTTTATTAAAAAGCTCGTTTCCTTAAACCGTTTTCCAATCTATTAGTATATATACAAGCCTTTACCTCACTCGTATGAGAAATCTAATTAAACGACTTAGTAAAACAAGTGGTATGAAACGCTTGCGTTTACTTCGTCGGTTAATTCTTGGACTTGTTCGATTGAATCTCTTGTGACAATTTTCTAGTGGAGATCTATAATTTGTTCGTAAATATTTAAGTTAAGCTAGTGGTTATGGGACATGAAGCTAAGCTCATATATTTACTAGCTTGCTGTAATTGACACTTCTCTTTGATCATGACGATCATTTTAAGATTTAGACTAGCAATTGTGCGATGTCTCTTTGTTTTCGGTGTGATTTCGACTCACACATGTGGGGTAGCTCCCCATGGTCTTCGGGCCATTCATGTGCCAAAAAAAAATTAATGGCTAGCTACCATGAGATAGCTTCTCGTTCGTGTGATACATATGTTAGCGAGCTTTAATGCTCCCGTTCGTGTGATAGGTCTTCCCCCCTTTCTTGTGATTTCTGGATTTCATGTGTTGAATTCTGGAATTTATGCTTCACCTATTTTTGTGATTTCTATTGATATGATTTATCAATTTTTGTGCATTGGTGAATTCGTGTGTCATTGACTTGTTGTGAATACAAGTTTTGGGTATGAAACCCTTTTTGGATCTTTGTGAATATTTGTGTGATATTGATTAATCTCATGTTGATTTTCAATTGCATACTTATAGTAGTATGCCATTATGGTTGTCATATGTTTATGCCATATCTCTTATTCTATATCATGTCATCTGATATTTATAACTAGACCGATCCGTTTATTATTTTCTTCTTAAATAATACTCCGGTCAGACCGAGATGTTACAAGTGCTTGTGCTTGACTTCTCCGCAGGGATTTATTACGCTGACTTTTGGCTAACTACTTAGATTAGTAGTTTTTGGGATTGTATACAATTGAGATATAGACTCCATGATGTATACTTATTCTTTTGTGTAGTTCGTGTAACTATTCTTTTGTGATATTGTGGATCTTTTTAGACCGCTACTCTAATTTACACTTCCTAGTGTAATATTCATATATATTTCCGCCTTTGTGATATGAATTGTCTGTGACTGATTTATGTTATGTTTATTTCTATATTTGTTTCTGAAGATATTATAGCCACTGTGTAGTAGTTTTGAGTTTGTGTCGGTATGTCGGATTTCCCTCTTGATAAAGAAATGCATGTTATACTATCTGACATATCAATGCTCGCGCAAAGCAATTACACGGATGGTCGATCCTCAACAGCCTTATTCTCCGTGCTAGTTGACAGCATTCACCGTAATGTTCTTGGCTAGCGTGGGTATAGAGGTGGGGCGTCACATATAGACTCTATTTTATGAGTAATTCCCACCACAGCCAAGGTTATCGCTAACCTTGCTCTGATACCAAATGTAACGACCCGCAAATCCGTACCCCTTGAGTCAACACTATTCTACCTAAATCAACTCAAGTTGTACAGAAATACGGACCATTTGGGTTAAAGAAGAAGAGGTAGAAGAAGAAAATAGAAATCAACAACAGAATCTAACTATCGCAGCAGAATAAAATATAATAGATAATAAATGATCTTTACTCAAAATCAAATATATCTGCTTATATTACATCATCAGAGTACATGAATCACAGCTCAACATCAATAACAGCTCAACATCAATAACATACAACTGGATACACAGCAACTCAACATAGCGAAATATATATAAAACAAGTACGAAAGTATGTATCGTCATCCAGCTCGTCTCCTGAGCTCCACAGCATCATATCCTGTATCCTATAATACTCAGTCTGACTCGAGCATTACAGTTAAATAACACCCGAGTCAGTCTGGAATACTAGCATGAGAAAATCACACCCAATCGATTATTAAAGTTTAAAAAATCCTTTGAAAAACAAAAGCATCACGTAAGACCACGTCACAAATAAACATGTCGGGTTTGTACCTTACGATAGCTAAAACAACTTTTTATAGAAATCCTCTGATATTATAATAGGGTCTATTTACAAATACTTATAAAATAACCGAAATTGTTACATTCATTAAATTCCAGCTACTAGCCACAAAGTGAGTAATACAAACAAAACTCGTACAAGGCTCGTAGGGAGAATGGATTTCCAACTAATGACTAGGCACTGGGGTACCACCTGTTACAGTACGTGGCCTAGATCACAGTACCGAGGAGTACGCCCGCTCCCCTACAACACAAGACCGGGACTACCCCTTACTGGATAATCCCGAGTGAGATCACCCCGCGGTTGGGATCAGCAACCGCCCACTAAGCCGAAATAAAAGGGACATCTAGACAGGGATGACCTTACCCTACTTGGGTGCTACCCACCTAGCCTTGCTGCATAACCCAAATTTTCAGTCATTCCCATTTGATGAGGCTTAAGGCTAAGCGTTACCTTTTTAGAACATATCCCTTAGAATGCCATCGTCCACCTGACGATGTTTACGAAAGCATTCATCCATACAAGTCCGTCCCGGGTTCGAACGGAACCGAAGGCACTATTCCTCCTACATCCATTTTGGAAATATCCTTAGGATTAGTAGCGAATAGTCTTGCACTTCACTGCTCCATCTTCGAATCCAAAATTGTTTTTCACGAAAACGTACAAACTGGATCGAAGTGGCTGTCGAGAAATAAATCTCGATCCCGGTCTCTTCGAAACGATCAACGTATTTGTCCAATATTGATAGTCGGTGATTTAACTATCAATTTATATTTACAAACATCCATCAAACAATAAATAATCTCCCAAATTATTTATTTATCTCAAAAATATCCTCACAAGATATATTTTCACTTTCAAGCCCTTTTGAAAACAGTTTTCAAACTATCTTCCTTTTCCCAGAATAAATTCCAAGTATTTCCATTTCCACTGGAATCACCAAGCACAAAACTTTAGATTTTTAAAATAATTTTAAATCATTTTATTGTAAAATATATTTAACATTTAATTTAGAAAATTTTAGTTTAGTAATTTAAAATAATACTTTAGAAATAATTAAAATAAGGTTACTTTATAAATATAACTAGATTTTCTCCTTTAAACAAAATACCAAATCATCTTTTAAATAATTATTACGATAATAGATTAAACAAAACACTTACTCTGGAATTTACTTTAAAACATTTATGTTAAGACTACTTCAATAATTGGCTAAAAATACATACTATATGAATGGTTAAAAATAAGGTTACTTTATAAAATATAAACTAGGTTCTCACTCTTTAAAACAAAACACTAAGTTACCATTTTAAATAATTACTACGATAATAGATTTGGAAATATTTATTTTAGAATTTAAAAGATTAGAAATAATAAATTTTCTAAAACATGCTTTTTAAAACAATATTAAAGCTTTTAACTTATATTTAAAAATTTACTTTGAACGTACTTGGCTATCCAGAGAAATATACTTCTCTTCACATTCTTCTTTAAATTTTCAATTTCAAACACTTGAATCAATTTCCAAATTGATTTCCAATTTACTCCCTTTTAATTCAAAATCTATTAATTTCAGATTTTATTTCTTAATTATGATATAAAATATTTTTAACTGAGAATACCAATTTTTGATTTCTCAAATTACTTCTTAATCCTTTCAAATAAATTTAAACTTTGAATTTTAAAATAATTCTTTATTCCTTTAATTGATATAACTTAAGTTTACAATTCATTAATTTCGGTTTATTCAATATTCCTTTCATACTTGAAATTATTTATTATCATTTTCATATTACTTTCATTCCTTTCCAACTCATTCTTAATTTATTCAAATTTCCTATAATTATCTCGCTTACAAGTTTACTTCCCTTATTTTCTTCCCAACAATCCAATTTATATATTTTTGGTAATTCATTATATCCAAATATATCCAATCAAACCATAACATTCAATATTCCAATATAACTCATCATAGAATATCAATATTTAGAGCAGTGAATATTAAATAATTTAAATAAATGTTGAGGGGTCCAGTTGGATCCCTCCAACCTGTTTTCGCTGCATCCACAGACGTTGGCACAATATAAAATACCAATTCCAAAATATACCAAACTATAGCATCGCAATTAATTCATCCATTCAACCAATTAATTATCTTTGATCATTTAAATTTAAATTTAAATTCAACCGAGTGAGATTAACTCACCTTTATCGTTTTGCAGTCCATTTCAATATTGCCTTGGATTCTCTGATGTTTGACCTTAAGTAAACAATTTATATAATTGATTAATATTCAAAATAAATTAAAAAATTTATTTAATTTACAAATGATTTAATTTTAAACTAAAAATTCCTTTCAAAATGTTTATCTATATATATTCTGCTTTGAACTTATATACGTCTACATATATACATTTATAAGGTTTAATAAAATATACAATTCCTTTTTAGCATATATATTAAACCAAAACTATCTTGTTACTATAGACCTATGCAGATTTATTTATTCCTATTATTATTTAAAATACATAAACTATATATATAATTTAAAAACTTAAATAGATCTTATTTTATTATTATTTCTTGTTTCAAACTGCATATACTATATAATTTATAAAATCTTCAAACATTTAAAATCCTATTTCTTCCCAACTTTATTTGTAATTAACACCCACAGATTATTAAAAGCCTCTATTTTAAATCTGTAGGTGAAAAATATGTGTGAACCAAAAGTCAAATACTATTTTATTTTATTTTATTTTATTTTCACTCACAAACTTCTGATATTTAAATCGAATAACAAATTATTCTTCATCGTTGACTATTGCGACCCCCACCTTCGCGATCATCAGCCCAAATCCCTAACACCGACCAACGCCAATCGCGATGCCACAAAATCGCCTCCGAATCCCAGATCGAAGTCGCGACGTCCACGTGAAGACAACCGCAACGCTCCCACGCATCGGCGAGCTCGCGAACCCCCATACATCGATCGACAACGAACAGCGGTGTGGTTGAACTACTTCGCCTCATTTGCCAACGACCGCCTCTCGATCGAACTTGAGTTCGATGCTCCCAAAACTCTAGGCGCTACGGCCGAGCACACGTCGCGATTCGAACTAGAAGATGTCGGCCGATGATCTGAGGAGGCTTCCACGATTCGGCCATTTTTTCTTCTGAAATTAGATTTTTATAAGGAAGAGGTTCGGCCATTATTATGCTCCATTGATTTTCGAGCTGAGGGAAGAAAGAAGGATTATACCTGATTTAACGAAGAAAGTTGTCGGCTTTGATTTGATTTTTGCATGTTGGGGAAACCAGCTACGGTGCCAGATAAAAGTTGTGATGGGAAAGGAAGGTGGCTGATGTTGAAATAAATATATATTTATTTAAATTATCGACATAAATTCAGGGTGTTTACTTACCGTACGCTCACACAATAACTCCGATAAATATGAAATTTGAAATCCCATAATAATACAATATTACGGATCCAATGGAACTGGTTTCGTCGAATTCCGAGACTGTGCCTCGAAAGATTATTTTTAAATTCAATTTAAACGATATAAATTTCAAAACTGAACAACATACCCTAAAGGGCGCGACCCTCATAACCTTGCCGCATCTTTCCTATTTCGACCATTTCCGTGGTGTGAGGTCCGATGAAGTCTCGTCCACAAAGCTACACTTTTCACAAAGTCATGCTTTGATTAACAAATGATCAGCGGCACTTCGTTTGTCACATTACCGGTTTAGGAATATATCGCTAGTAACCATCAACTACATAAATTTTAGCTCATACGTCTCAGAGAAGGGTGTTAAGCTAAGAGAATAAATTCTCCACCACCAACATAAATGTACTTGATAGAAACCAGTTTTACATCTCAAAGTGTAACGTCAGACACACATCCATACAAGTCCGTTCCTGGATCGAACGGAAACGAAGGCACTTCAAAGAAGCCCTTGCAAATCCGGATATTCACAAATCACGTCCGGAATCCCCATCACAAAGATGATAAAATCTCTATACTGGAGCAACCCGGTGCAGAGACATTCGACAGGTAATCCTTTCGTTTTCGAAAATACCCGGTCTTCAACCCCTTCTTCAAATGCAATCCCATTTCGTCGTATCGTCATTCAGAATGGGTTTTATAACACAAAGTCCTCTCCCGGCTAATCCGAGTAACGAGCGCTTATTTTAAAAATAAGTGTTATGTTCAGATTTCAAACAAATCACAACAATTTCACTTTGATCTTTTAAATAAAAGATCCATCACAATCACAAAGGTTCGATGTGGTTTTCAGATATCCACTTAGAATCCGACCCCCGGTCGCATCGAAATTCAAATGCCATTTAAAGGCAAATATTGGTAGTCGGTTATTTAACTATCAATCACATGACAATCACTAAGATCTAAATAATTTCCGAGTTATTATTTTCAAAATATCTTCGCAAGATATATATTTTTAACACTTCAATTATTTGAAAACAAATTTCAAATCACTTTTCTCTCACGGAATAAGATTCCTGATGTTATTTATTTCCACTGAAAGTCTGCCGAGTTCAAATATTTTAAAATAATTCAATTCACTTATCTAAAATAACTTGGGAATATTTAGAATAAAAACTATTTTAAAATACTTGCTTAAATATTAGTTATGAAAACAATATTATACTAATATCGCAAATAAAACTTCAAGTCCAATTTTTTTTTCTAAAATAAAATTAGTAGATAGGATATAACTATTTAAATATCCAATTACTAAAACAAATATCAATTAAATCTTTAAATCATTATTTTCACAATTCATCAAATAAATCATTACTTTAAAGATTTTCAAAGCAACTTAAAGAAACTAATTTCTCCAAAATATTCTTTTAAAACCAACCCTAGAACTTTTAATTTATATTTCAATAGCTATTTTACAAACATACTTGGCTTTTCAGGGAAAATACACCTTCCTTTTCAAAATGGATCATTTTTAATCAATTAATAAATCCTTCTGGGTTTATTTTATATTTACGTTCCAAACCCGTAAATTTCTTTCCATACTTTTAGAAATAAAACAATATCTATTTTTTTAAAACAAATTTCCCTTTCTTTTATAAAATTCCCGTTGTGAATTTAAACTTCTAAATATCCATTGATATACGATTTTCAAATCGATTCCCAAATAATAATTATTTTTACCAAATCAATATCAAATTGATTTTCTAATTTATTTTTAAAACACCAAATCAAATTTCAAATTGATTCTCAAATTTATTTCAAACACCAAATTTATTATCTTTTGAAACAAATTCCTTCTTTTAAATCTATTCAATTTTCTATGATTAATTTACTATAAAATTTCTATAAAATTTCAAAAATCCAATTTTATTTATTTCTAATATCCTACGACATCAAAAATATATTCGCCTAAATTTTAGCCTTCAACAGTCTCAATCATAAATAGTAACACACAGATTACAAATAATCAACACACAATATTGAAACTAATTCAAATATTTAAGGAATCCAGTTGGATTCCTCCAACCTGTTTTCCCTGCATCCACAGACGTTAGCACAACAATTAAATACCAATTCCAGTTCGAGGTGGAATATCGCGGTATATGGGATTTATAAAATATTATCCTCTATTATGCGGCGCAATAGGGTCTCATCCGCTATATAATGCGAGAAATCAACAACTCCAAATACATATATAGTACCAATTCCACTTCAAGGTGGAATATCGCGGTATATGGGTTTAATATAATAACCTTCGCTATTATGCGGCGCACAGGTTCTAAACTAATATAGCTGATAATAAATTAATCATCCAAGCACACAATCAACAATTAAATTTAACTATCATAATTCAATCATTAATCAATAACTGAAATTTTCAATTATTAAATTTTTGAGTGAGAAGATCCCACCTTGCTTTTATTTTGCAATCCATTCTCATTCCGACTTGATTTCACAGTTTTAACCTTGTATAACCAATTATACAATTTATAAATACTCGAACCATTCGAACAGGTAAATTTTCATTCGATAAATTTACTTAACTAAGAATTTTATTTTAAACTCATTCTCCTTTAATAGAGTTAATCACCATAGTTCATTAATTTTAACATAACTTAGTAAATCAAAATATGTGGATGCATATTTATTTTCTTTTGATACCCACACTTATAAAATTAATTTATATAAATAAAAAGATAATCTTCGTACAAAAATAAACTTAGATTTGTAAAGATTCCTATATATATATGCCTATAGAAATAATTTATAGAACTAAAAATCAAACTATTTATATAACTTCAACATTTCTGAAATTTCCCTTTTTTTATGAATAACAACCGCAGTTTACTTTTACTGTAAAAAATTTCTTTTACTTGTTTTAAATCTTTAAACAGTAAACTGATGTATGATATTTTCTCTAATCCATATATTCATTTATGTGTGTGTATATATATATATATACAGAATTGAAAATATAAATTGTAAATTTACCTCACTATTAAACAGAAAACCAAAACTCCCACCAGAGTTCGAACTGCCGCCAGAACGAGATCGCGATCAATTCACGAGCAACCTCCCTCTGGATACCAAACCATCGAACCTGAACTCGTCGCACTCGACTTGCCTTGCGATCCTCCCAGTGCGACGCGATTCGCCATGCCACTCTCGAGTTGCCCCTAAGGTCGGCAGTGCTCGCCTTCCCCTCGCGAACCATCGTCGCGAGCTTGACGAACCATTGCCAAGACCTGCCATCGCATCGCCGCTGCCTGCCGTTCGAACTCGAGTCCCATGTTGTTGCCGAAACCTTAGTCGTCGATTCTCCTTGATTCCAGATCTCGAGCTCATGTCGCCACCATCGCGATATCTATCGTTGTCGCCGATTCGATATTCCGAAATTTCAAACCCAATTTAAATGTGATAATCATTTTAATAAATTAATTTAAATTGATCAAATTGTTATTTTAAACAATAATAATAAATGGATTGTAAATGTATATTGATTTTAATTAAAATTAATATATACATATGGAAATGGATTTGTTAAAATTATACACATATCAAATTTGATTTTTAAATTGAATTTGAAATTCAATTTGAATTTGAAGTGTTAAGTTGAAATTCAAAATAGAGTTATTTATATCTTAAATCATATTTTGATTTTAAAGGTGTATTTCTATGATTTTATTTAGAATATGAAATTTGATTTATATTTATTTCTTTAAGAAGAATTAAATTATATGAATTAGAAATGTATTTTAAATTTAGAAATTAATTAATAAAAACATTTAAAAATTCTTTTTGCATGAAGATTTACATTTGTTACACTTTAAAGCACACAAATAACATGTGTTAAGAAGATAACAATGTATATTGACAAGTGTCACAATTTTAATTTATTTTCTTTAATTTTTATTAAACAAATTTTTTTTCTATAAAAGGTTATTTCATCTCCTTCATCTAAATTTTCTAAAGAAAGAAAAAATATCACTCCTCTACTTACAAATCTGAAATTCAGCAATTTTCACTCTTTCAACAAAATTAAATAAGAATTCAAGTTACTAATCTTCAAGAAAAATAAAAAAAAATCTGCAAAACAGAATTCAAAGGCAAAATCTGCGAAATCAAGTTCCTGTAAAAAATCAAGTGTAAAACAAATTCAAAGCTCTCCTCTGTATCTAAGCTCTGATTAAATTCAAGATTTAGGAAGCAATCATAGCAACATCATCAAGAAAATCTGCAGTCATTTTCTTTTTTTCTCCAAAAGTCAAAGTTTTGGGTCTCTGCTTAAAAATAATTCAGGTGGGTAAATTTTAATCAGAAAATTTAAGTAAAGTAAATTTGTGTGTGTGAAATTTTTGAGCTAGTGAATGTGTTGCATGTATAAATATATAGATGAAATCTTGGTGTTTATATTGTTTTAAAACTGTGCATGTTCAGTCTGTTGGATGCATCTCTGTATTATCAAGTTACAGAGAAAATTTAAACAAAAATTTCAAAATTTACTTAACAAATCACTATTAAGCCTGAATCTTCAAATGCAGAAGGTTCATTAAAAGATGATTTAAGGTTTAAATTTTATTCAAAAAGAATTTATTTGGAAATCTTCTGAATCAGGAAGTTACAGTGAATTTTTTTAATAACAGGATAAAATCAAGTGTTGAAATTGGTTGATTCAATTTTACATCTGGAATCAACTTGGTAAAACATGATTTTTAAAGTCAAAATCAGGATTTTTAGTTAGATTATGGTGGATTATTTCGGTGATGACCGGAAAGTGGTTTTTGGGCAAGTACTGGTGACTGGGTGGATTTCGAAGGTCGTGGCATGGATGGGAGCATATGTAGTGATCGGTGAACCCAAGAAAAATAGGGGAGGAGGTAATCGATCATCAGAGGATTAGAATTTGGGAGTAGTAGGATTTAAGCTCAGTAATATGTTCGCGTTCGAAAATGGGTTAACTGGAAACTTGTAGTGGATCGAGTGGCCCGAGATCGTGGGGTTAGTAGCGGGGAGGTCTCGCGGTGATGTGGCCGAAGTTTGGAAGCGATCGATGGTCAGAATTGTCATGATTGAGGGGGTTTTCTGGTGAAGTTATGGTTCAGGTTCGACAGTGCTACCTCGATTTTGTTTTGAGCATTGTGATTGTGGTTTAAGGGTCGGAAAGGGGTGTGTGCTCGATCGCCGACCTGTGGAGGGTGTCGACGTTGGTGGCGACGCCGTTGGTGAACTATGCACATGTACAGTAATGTTGATGTGCCGGATTTTGGTTGGGTTCGTGTGCGGTTGGGTCAGAGAGGATGGGTGTTAGGGGTGACTCGAAGTTTTGGTCGAGTAGGTTGGGTATTTGCTCGAGATAAGGTATGGGTTGATGATGTTATGCTCGTGCCTGGGTTAAGTGTTTGTTTCTCCCAGGTTATATGTAATTTAAACTTTAACTTAGCAAAGAAATAGGAAGGGGAGAAGAAGGGATTGAACTCATATTGATTGAGTTTTGTTCGGGAGTTGGTCAGGTCAAACCAAATGCAAATGATATTTGAAGTTTACAGATTTGTTTAAGTTTTAAAATTTTAAAATTTTATTTAAACTACTTTTGTGAAATGTTAAACACTTTAATTGAAATGTATTTTATACTTTGATAGTTAATTTTAGGATGATTTTACATTAATTTAAATTTAACTTTTTAAAAAGTAATTAGTTTAAACAAATTGGAATGTTTTAAATATGTAATAATTTTTAATGAAATTGTTTGTTTTGAAAATTAATTAAGTTTTAGGATTAAAGTTTACTTTAATTAATAAAGTAATTAAGAATAAATTAATTAATTTTAGATTAATTAATTTATTAAGGTTTGATTAATTAATTATGGATTAATAAATGGATAATTAAGAATTAAAATTAAATTATAATTAATGGACAATCAATTAAATAATTAAAGATCAATTAATAAGTGATTAGAAATTAAATAATTAAGTGATTAGCGATAAATTAATTAATGATTAAGAATTAATTAATTAAATGATTAGGGTTAATTAATTAGGTAATTAAACATTAATTAATCTATAATTAGAAGTTAATTAATTAATGATTAAGGATTAATTAATTAAATAATTAAGGTTAATTAATTATAATTAATTAAGTAATTAAACATTAATTAATTTATAATTAATAGTAAATTAATTAGTGGTTAAGAGTTAATTAATTAAATGATTAAGGTTAATTAATTTGTAATTAATTAAGTAATTAAGATAAATTAATCTGTAATTTGTAATTAACTAAGTAATTAATTAAGGTTTATTAATTGTAAATTAAGGGTTAATTGGTAATCAATTAAGGAATGATTAATTTTAAATCAAATTTTAATAGCGAATAATTAGAGTAACTAATTAATAATTAATTAAAGAATAATCAATTAATTTATTTAAGATTAATAAATTGATAATGAGGTTAATTAAGAAGTGATTAATTAACTAAATGATTGTGATTAATTAATTAATGCTTGGGTAAGCAAGGTAATGTTATTAATTCTTAAGTAATTAATTTAATTTGAATTAATTAAATTAATTATAATATTAATTAGAGATGTGCTTGCTTATGGATGATTGTTTTGAATTGAATATCTGAATTTGGTTGATATCTGTTGGATGATAGTTGAGATATTCTGTGATGAGATATTATATATATATATATATATATATATATATATGATAGATGTTTTTATTATCTGTGGATAATACTTTGTGGATGCTATGTTTAAATTGAATTGTTTAAATCTTTAAACAACTTGGCCTTTAAGACACATTTGGATTTCGATGAGACCGGGATCGGGAATAAAATTTGACTTTCCAAAAACCACATCGATCCAAGTTAAACGTTAGGTCGTGACATCTCAAAGTAAAGATCGAGATGGAGATTAGAGTGCAAGGGTTACTGTCGTTAACTCTGAGGGTGATTCCAAAATAAGTGTGACGAAATAATGCCTTCGGTTTCGTTCGAACCCGGAACGAACTTGTATGGATTGAATGCTTTCAGCACATCGTCAGGTGGACGATGAGCATTCTAAGAAATGTGTCCTATAAAGGTAATCGTAGTCTCAAGCATCATCAACCGGGAATGGCTAAAACAGGGAAGGTGCAGCAAGGCTAAGTGGGTCATGCCCAAGTAGGACGAGATTTTCCCCTGTCTAGAAGTCCCTTATTATTTCGGCTGTGTGGCCGGTTGTTGGCCACAACTTCGGGGTTGTCTTGTTCGGGACGATCCAGTAAGGGGTGGTTCCGGCCTTGTGTTGCAGAGGATCTGGAGTGGTCCTCGGTACGGTGATCTAGGCCCCGTACTGTGACGGGCGGTACCCCAGTAGCCCTGCCATTGATGGAAACTCATTATCCAATAAGCGCCCTCGGATTTGATTGTATACCTATGTATGCTGGAATTTAATAAATGTAACAATTTCGGCTATTTTCTATTTACTTGAAAACCCTAGACCCTATTATAATATCACTGGATTTCCTATTAAATGTTTTGGTTAGAGTAAGGTAAAAACCTACCTGTGTTTATTTGTGGGAAGTTTTACGTGATACCTTTTGTTTTCAAAATGATTTTAAAGTTAAACAACTTTAACTTATTTACTCACACCAGACCCATGTCTGACCCGGAGTTTATTTTGTTTTACATAAACTCTTGGGTACTCAAATTTTTATGAGTAGCCAAGTGATTAGGTTGGGATTGGCAAATGTTTTGGAAGCTGGAGCTGGAATCCAGGCGTACTTATCTATCTCTATCCGTTGTAGTGAATTTTGATGTTGTATTTTGGGTTGTATGGCTTGGCAGACTCTTATAAATGTCAGATGAAATGAAGTCGTATTATTTTGTGTACTCTGATATGTATAACTATGTAATGGATATGTGTAATATTATATTTTGTTTCGTTTCCGCTGTGAGATTCTTATCAGTATTGTAACAACCCGCATATTTATCGAGTTTACATTTAAATATTTTTATTTAAATATTAAATCGTTAATCGGATTTTGGTCCGAAAAACTACTTTTTGCAAACGGTCAAATTAGGACTCGAGACCACTTCCATTGAGTTCGAAATGTCGTTTACAACTTTTTAAGTATAAACATCGATAGGTTTGGAGTTAGTGAAATTTCACTAACTTTTCCCGCTTTGGACTTTGGGTTAGTTTAGCCTATTAAGCCCAAGTTCCAACCCTCTTCTCCTCACTCTTCATAAATTTCCTAACTAACTCAAGCTTTAACATTAATGGTGAAGAGAATGGGAAAATAAAACTCCAAGCTCAAATTCAATTGCAACTCCATCATTCAACTCCAAATTCAAGTAGAAGATATTGGATTCAAGCTTTGGATTGCTTCTCCTTGCTTTCAAGCTTCATCTTCATAAATTTTAGTGCAAAGGTGAGATTTTTATCTCACAATTCTAGCCTATAACTATATTGGACTGTTGGGAATGATTCCCCATCACTTTAGCATGTGCATTTGCATTTGGTTTGGATTGGATTGGCGAAAAAACTCCAATTTTTAGCGTTTTTGACAAAAAACTGCAGTTAGGTCGCACTGCCTCGGAGTTAAGTCGTTTCTGGCCATCGCTAAGTCGTCCACGAGTTAAGCCTAAGTCGTAAGTCGCGCGCGTTGAAAAGTCACCGCCTTTGTATTTCTGTTCGCCTGTGTTGAGTCGTTCACGAGTTAGAGTGCTAAGTCGGCTGCGAGTTAAGAGTTAAGTCGTTCGTGTGTTATCTCGTAAGTTGTTCACCCTTGAGTCGCTGAGTCGTTCAACCTTGAGTCGCTGAGTCGTTCACCCTTGAGTCGCTGAGTCGTTCACCCTTGAGTCGCTGAGTCGTCCACCCTTGAGTCGCTGAGTCGTTCACCCTTGAGTCGCTGAGTCGTTAACCCTTGAGTCGCTGAGTCGTTGGACCCTTGAGTCGCTGAGTCGTTAGACCCTTGAGTCGTTAGGTCGTATGACCTGTTTGTTAAGTCGGCTGTCCTTAAGTCGTTCGACCCCACTAAGTCGTAGGTCGCCTCCGACCTTACCCTTAGGTCGTATGACCTGTCATCCACTAGGTCGCGCCACTTAGGTCGTATCCCTTAGGCCGCGAACTCTTTAGGTCGTTAGACCTCATTTTGCTTTAGGTCGTAGGCCGCTTGATTTCCTTGGATTTTATTCGCATCTCCGTATGCGATCTTTGTGACTGATTGTTTCTACACTTACTTATGTGTTTTGTCACTTTATAATATAAAGGTTTCAATACTAGTAGTAAATATCAAAACTCTTTTAACAAACAATTTCAACTCTATTTTTAATAACAAAGCTCTTTTCTTAAACCGTTTTCCAATCTATTAGTATATACAAGCCTTTACCTCACTCGGATGAGAAATCTAATTAAACGACTTAGTAAAACAAGTGGTATGAAACGCTTGCGTTCACTTCGTCGGTTAATTCTTGGACTTGTTCGATTGAACCTCTTATGACAATTTTATTAGTGAAGATTTACAGTTTGTTCGTAAATATTGAAGTTAAGCAAGTGGTTATGGGACATGAAGCTAAACTTCTATATTTACTAGCTTAGTGTAATTGACACTTCTCGTTGATCTTGATGATCGCTCTATGAATTAGACTAGCAATTGCGCGATGTCTCTTTCATTGCAAGGTTAGACTAGACACCACTTGTGTGACTCCATTCACACATACCTTTCTGCTTTTTGGTTAGTCTTGACCTCATTCTGTGTGATTCCACTCACACATGTGGGGTAGCTCCCCATGGTCTTCGGACCGTCATGTGATAGGCCTCTTCCCCTTTTTTTTATGATTTCTGGATTTCTCGTGTTGATTTCTGGAATTTATGTCATTGACTTGTTATGAGTACAAGTTTAGGGTATGATGCCCCCTTCGAATCTTTGAGAAGATTCTTGTGATATTGATTATCTCTTATTGATTGATCTTCTGTTGATCATTATTTACATACTTATAGTGGTATGTCGTTATGGATGTTTATGTTTATGCCATATCTTTTATGTTATATCATGTCATCTGATATTTATAGCTAGACTGATCCGTTTATTATTTTCTTAAATAATACTCGGATCAGACCGAGATGTTACAGGTGCTTCTGCTTGACTTCTTCCCAGGGATTCATCACTCTGACTTTTGGCTAACTGTTTAGATTAGCAGTTTTTGTTGTATACACTTGAGATATAGACTCATAGTTGTATTCTTTTGTATAGCACGTGTTGCTATTCTTTTGTATTATCGTGGATCTTATTGACCACTACTCTGATGTACACTTTCATGTGTTAGTTATATATTCATATCTTCTTCCGCCTTTGTGATATGGATATCTGTGACTGATTTGTGATATGATTATTTCTATGTTTGTTTCCGAAGATTATTTATAGCCACCATGTGATAAGCAATTACATGGATGGTCGCTCCTCAACAGCCTCATTCTCCGTGCTAGTTGACAGCACTACTCCGTAGTGTTCTTGGCTAGCGTGGGTATAGAGGTGGGGCGTCACAAGTATTGTTCTTTTCTTTCTATCTTTTCTATTTCTATCTCTTTCTTTCTTATTGATGATACGTCTTTCTGGGTATTGAAAGACGGGTCGTCACAGCCGAGCTCCATCCAATCATCACGCGCCTGTGATTTGGAGAACGGCCTGCCTTGATAGAGAGGAATGCGAGATTTATTTATTTATTTTTATTTTATTTATTTATTTTTATTTTATTTATTTATTCGGGTTTCGTTCGAACGAAACTTGAAGTGAACGGCATTTTTTCTTTCTTTTGGGAACGAAATCGATTTTCGACTTTAGAGGAGGGTGCGATTTGAAAAGAATGAAGCTCGGCCATTGATTTTAGCCGAGGAAAAGAAGTAGAACGATTTCGGTTTAGGCATTAAAATTTTCTTCTGCTTTTTGAAATGATTTTCTTTTTTGCGTGAGATTTGTAAAGAAATGGGGAGACAAGGATGGGATGTTGGCGTATGGAGGAAGGCTGTAGTGATTTTCTAATTGTTATTTTTTTATAATTTTATATTCAAAATATCTCGTATAACCTAACTCGAAATACCGAACTCCTATCGAGGCATGTCGCCTAGCGTTTATAAGGTTTTATCCGCATTCCGAACACAATGGAACGTGTTTCGGAGGTTAATTCAATCATATACGGAAGTAAACGATCAATTTTAAATTAAATCGATTAAAATAGTTCCTATGCGTTTTGAGGTGCCAGGGTCAAACGACAACTCTGATTGCTACGAAAATTGAAATCCGATAATAATACAATATTACGGATCCAATGGAACTGGTTTGGTCAAAATCCAAGACAGTGTCTCGGAATGCTATTTTTTAAATATCAATTTAAATCATAAAATTTCAAAACTGAACAAAGCATTTTCAAATTCAATTTTGAAGCTTCCATTAACCCAGTATCATCAGTATAAATTTTCTAAGCCTTGAAAAAAGTTTTAATCAGCTTAAAGCTGAAAATTCAAATTTTTTACCCAACTTCAGTAAATTAAATTCAATAATTTAACTGTCAAATCCATAGTTATATTTGAAATTCAAGTTAAACTAACCTTCAAATATTTAAAATCGATTAAATATTTAATTTTCAAATGTTTAAAAATTATGGGTCGTCGCATCCTTCCCCCCTTAAAAGAATTTCGTCCCGAAATTATTAGTTAAGAAGAATGATCCTTAACCCGTTTATTATTTTTCCCAATCCAAATAGTTTTATCATCTTACCAAAACAAATCATTTTTATCAATGATCCATTATCATTTCAACTAGCTTTCCAACTTCAATTATAAGTTCCAAACAACATTGTTTACTTCACAATTCAAATTTAAATCTAAATTCAAATTTCAAAATTTCAAAAAAAAATTCAAATCCCTAAATTTTCTAAATTTTTTGCCAGCGTCTCCTTTGCGCGGCTAGCTTGGTACGACTACAAAATGGCACCACAGGCCCTCAGATTCCAAAAAGAAAACAAAAGGCCATGTGGCTAGACAAGAAAATCACCAAATTTCATATAGAAATTTAAATACATACCTTTCTGTCGAGCAATTTCAAATTCATCTTCAAAAATCAAATCCCGATTCCATTTTTTCTTTAATACACCTGTATATCCTACTTAGCAATAATATCCATTCATAGCCTTTAAAATCATTTTATACATTTTCTTGCAGAAGTTTCCATATCTACTTCTTCAATTAGTTTTCCCATTACCATATGAATTCAATTTATCTTCGATCTTGAATATTGAATTTTATCTTTCAATTATAGCTGATTCATATTATTATTTTAAATTAGTTTCATTCACTAATTTACTTCAATTTTCAATTTGAAATCGTTTGTCGCTAACAAAAATTTTCTAAATCCCAAAATTTTTGGGAAATTTTGGTAGACTCTCCTTTGTACGGAGGAGCTTTTGCAATTTGACAAAAGATATAAATATATATACTTCGACCCACTCGGTCGGAAAAACAAAAATAGTTCATATTTCCAATTTTTATTGCGTAGGCGTACCTTATTTAGCATTTTTAAGCAAGCGGCTTATTTAATTAGCATTTTGCGCAATCAAATCCAGCCCAACGACTTCCCTGAACTTGTACTTACTCAACTAAAACATGTCAGTGTCATATATATGAAGTTTAACAGCACTTCACTTATTTGCAATAGTCAAACACATGAATTATAAAAGCAATGCACACTAAACATTTTCCGTAAGCAATTTATATAGTTTTAATACCAATTCAACTGTTTCAATTAATTCATATACCATTTTTATTCAATTTGAAGGGTTTACACCTCAGTTGCTTACATTCAATTCATTTTTAATTTTAAACAAACCCATATTATTCCAATTGATTAAAAATTCAATTTTATTCACCTCTGTTAATATATTTACTTTCGTTTACGATTATTGAATTTCAATCCATTTCAAATCATATTCAATTTCGTCATTCCTTTAATTAGTTTTATATACTAATTTTATTTCAATATTTCACTTTGTTTAATACAAATCAAATTCAATTCCAATTCCAGTTCTATATGCTTATAAATTCGAAATGAATCTCAACTTTCAATTCACTTTCAAATACTTGCGATTGCAAATTTATTCATTCATTCACAATTTATTTTCCACCTTAATAATTTTTTTTCCAATCCACTTTTAATCTAACTCATTTCTTATCCAACTTATTTTCGCTTCCACATTTACTTTTATCCAACTTCTCTTTAAGTTATATTTTTATTTTAACATCTTCAAACTTTACCAGCTATCAACTTAATGATATTCCATAAATATTTTATATAACATTCCAAAGTCTTTTCAACCTTTCAAAACCATTATTGAAAACAATTCAAATTATCCTTTGAATTTCAAAACCAAACCCAAATTTTCCAAAAAACTTTAATTTAAAACAATTCGGTAGCAATTCCTCTTTTGGAAACTCGGAAATGAACATCAATGATGTTGTAGTCATCACCGAAGTTATTTTCCAGCGACCGAAAAGAGTTTAGTGCTTTTATCCCTTCAAAATATTTTTCCAAACCCTTGAAATATTTTCAAACTCAAAATAATTTAAACTTTTCCAAATCTCCAAAATTTTCCAATTCTTTTCAAAACTTTTCCAAATACTTCTCTTGAATTATGTTTCAAATTACAAATCACATTTACAATTTACAATTCTCATTTGTGTATGGATTTTATTTTCTTAACTCTTTGTTATGATTTCAATTCTTATTCAATAATCAATGATAATAGTTTAATATTATCACTTCCTAACAACCAAGCAACCAAGTACTATAATAATTCACAGAAAATTTATTTCTTTTATATAAGAAAATAGTTTTGGTAAAATTATTTCATTTTCCCTGTTTTAAAACGATATCGTGTTGAATTTGTTCTGTACAAGTGTTTAGAGATCCCTATCAATAACGTTAATTACTCGTATTGACCAGAATCCAAATACCACTCAACAAACCAATCAATACAATATAAAATAATTTTATATTCACTAACAATTCAGCCTAAAGAGGAACAAACTTACGAGTCTTTAGGGTTTAAAGAAGAAAAGGTAGAAGAAGAAGAAGAAGAAGAAGAAGAAAGAAGAAACAGAAACTGTAACGACCCAGAATTTTAATTTATTAAAATTTGAATATTTAATTAATTTTAAATATTTAATAAGTGAATTTATAAGTCAAATAAATTTTATTTTGAATTATTGGATTTAATTGAATAATTAAATCAATAATTTAATATGTGAAATTATGGAAATAATTGAAAATTTAGTTAAATATGATTGAAAATGATTTGTAAAATTTTCTTTTATCATATGGGAGTTAGAACGATATTTTAGAACTTTTAAAATTAAATTAAAAGTTAATTTGTGAAAATTGAATATTTTAATATTAAAATCGACTAGTGAAAATAGTCAATTTTTGAACAGTCTCAGAATTGAACGAAACTAGTTCCATTGGATCCGTAATAGTTAGTTATTACCGGATTTCAATTTTCGTGTCAATCGGAGTTATCGTTTGATCGTGGCAGCTCGAAACGCATCGAATTATTTTTAATTTTAATTTGGCGAGTTAAAATAGCCATTTCTCAAAAAGTCTCGGATTTCGACGAAACCAGTTTCATCGGATCCATAATGTGATATTATTGTAAGGTTTCAAATTTCAAGTCAATTGGATTTACGGATTGTCCGGTACGAATTAAAACGCCTAGAAATCGATTTAAATCGGTTTAATTTAAATTGAACGTTTATAGCCATAACTCGCACAGATGTCCGAATTAGCTTCCGAAACCTGTTCCATTGTGTCCGGAATGCGGGGTAAACCCTAGAAACGCTGGTTACGGCGCGTGAATCGGAGTTCGGAATTTCCGGGATGAATAGTGTTCGAAAATTCTCTATAAATACACCTTAAAATCAAAAAAAAAAGAAAAAAAAAAGAAAACCCTAATCTACAAAACCCTAGCCGCCACCCACATCTATGCACGGCCAGAAAACTCCCACATTCTTCCCCTCCGATCTCTCAATCCATCAGCTTTTAGACAAAACCCTCAACTACAATATTGTAGAGCATGGCAAGATCCTTATATTCAACGGTGGAGATCGAGATTGGAGCTACGGATCAACGGCAAATCGTTCGAGAAGGCGCTGCATTTGGGCACGAATTCCTAGGCCATGATGAGGCCGAGCTTCATGAGGTTGGGGCCAAGTATAGAGGGGGTGAAGGGCTTCGAGATGGCGGTGGTTTGATGAAGTTTCGTTGAGCGAGGAGATGGTGATATCAAAACCTAATATTGGAGAGGTGGGTTCTAGGTTGCGTGCTTGGCCTGTAGAAAAGAACGTGAATGAGGAGAAGAAGAAGAGAAGGGGGTGGACGGCCAGATCTGATGCAAATAGAAATGGATGGTGGATGATGGTTATAGGTTTAAAATTTTGATTTATGTTGTATTTGTTTATGTATAAACTCGTGTAACTTCAAAAATACATAACTTTTTCATACGAGGTCGAAAACGCGCGAAACTAGTTGCGTTGGGATCGTATGGACGAGCACTACGCGATGGAGTTGGTTTGGAGTCGATCGGAGTCAGTGAGAATTTTGGGTAAAATTAAACGCGCGTTTAATTTTATTCGAAATAAAAGTTAAAACGGAATTTAAATTCAAGGTGAGAACTTCTCACTCAATCGAATTAGTTTCGATTTTATTTTAAATAGTTAGATTTAAAATATTTGAATGCATGTATGAATGATGATTGATATCTATTGATTGTTAAAATAGACATTATGCGCCGTTAGTAAGCGGATGTTATTTATTAAAAACATATACCGCGAATATTTCATAAACAGTGAAATTGGTATTATAAATAATATCAATATATATATTGGCATATGTATATATTGCAGTTGATTGATTTCCCGTATTTTTTAACGGATGAGACCCTATTGCGCCGTTATTAAGCAGATAATATTTAATAAGAACATGTGCCGCGATAATTTCGTACTGGAGCGAAATTGGTATGTACTAATGTTTTTGGATGCAGGAAAACAGGTTGGAGGGATCCAACTGGATTCCTCAACAGTATTTATTTAATTTCAGATATTTTGATATTTGATTGATTTTCATATCGATATATGATATCGTTGTTGTCGTGATTGACTATTTGGTATGTAGCATCATTGGACCAAATTTGGAACTTTAAAATGATTTTTAAAGTGATTTTTGAGAATATACTATATTTTGGAATTGATCCATTATAAATAAATAAACGTTATAATTTTTAAAGTTATAAAAATTATGATTTTTAAGGAATATAGTTAAAAGCTGATTTTTTTTGAAAATAAGGAATTAATGACTTTATAAAATAGTTAAATTGGGATTTCTGAAATAATTGTGAAAAGTTTAAATATAGGATTTATAAAATTTGATTATTTTATAAATCAAAATGGTGAAATAATAAAGGAGATTAAATATGTTTTAAAGAATAATATAAATTGACTTATATTAAGAGATTTATAAATGGATATTTATAAATTGAAATATTGACATTATAAAACGAGTTTTTATAAGTATTTGAATGAAGTGAAAATGAATTTTGTAAATGAATGGAATTTATAAAATTATAAACGGTGAAGTTATAAATGAAATTTATAAATGGTAAGATTTATAAATTTTGTGAAGTTATTAAAAGAATAGTTTTGAATAAATAATTGAATCTTATAAGTTATAAGATTTATAATTATGAAGTTTAAAAGAACGATTTTTGTAAAATAATCGTTTTATAAGTATTTGACTTATAATATGAACCTTTAGTTTATAATTGAGTTATAAATCGAATAGGTTAATAAAGGAATTTATAAAAGGAAGTTGTTATAAAATAAATAGAAATGGAGTTTATAAACATTGTTTTATAAATTCACAAACGACTTATTTTGATAAGTAAATTTTTGAAACCTATTAATGGAGTTATATTCACATCTTTGACTGTGAATAATCCTTTAAAATGAAATGTATAAAAGGATGAAATGTGTTAACGTAGGATATTCACGTTTTTAAATAGTGAATAATATGTTAAAGAAATTGTTTTGAGTGTGATATTTGAAATAGAATTAAAACGATCTAACGATGTTTTAAATGCATTGAGATTCGAAACAATAGATTTCAACATTTATTGTTGAAATAGACGTTTTCGAGAAATAAAAGGGAATGGTGGACTATAACACTGTTGTTATAGTAAATGATTTCCGAAAGGAAATGTTTTGTATAGTATTGGGATTTATATATCTATCTTAAAATTCGAATCCCTATACTAGTGATTTTGGGTTGTCGTAACGATGTTTTATGCAACATTCGTTTTGGCCCAAATAAATATGTTTAAGAGAATGATTTCCTTAAAGAATGAAATATATACTTAATCTCGATTAAGTATATTGAATATTTTCTAAGTGTTGAAAATAAATAAAATTCGTGAATTACTTATTTAATAAGTATGGAAATGTTTTCCAGTATAAAGTGAATATTTTGAGAATTTATCTTTTTGAAGATAAATTGAAATGAATAATTGAAATCACATATGCATGGATATTGTGAAATATAAATTCACTATGGAATTTATAAAAGGAAGTGGAACTTGTTTAAAAATAAATATTGATTTATTTTTGAAGTGTGAAATTATATATCTAGTAAAGATATTTTGGAAAATAAATAATTTGGAAAATTATTTGGAATCTAGTGATGTTGTGCATATCTATTGATAGTTCAATAACCGACTATCAATATTTCCTTTGAATGGAAAATTGATGTGATTTGTTTGAATTTGAATGCCACACTTATTTTTGAATAAGCGCTCACTATTCGGGTTAACCGGGAAAGGACCATGGGGTCGTATAACCCATTCCGAATATGTGATACGTCGTTGTGAATTGCATTGATGACCGGTGTTGAAGACCGAGTATTTGTGAAAGCGATAGGATGACCTATCGATTGTCTCTGCACTGGGTAGCTCCTGGTATAGAGATCTCCTAAGTGATGGGAAATTCGATCGGGATTGTGAATACC
Source organism: Allium cepa (assembly GCA_030765085.1). Taxonomy (NCBI): domain Eukaryota; kingdom Viridiplantae; phylum Streptophyta; class Magnoliopsida; order Asparagales; family Amaryllidaceae; genus Allium; species Allium cepa. The sequence goes on along the minus strand of CM060932.1, from coordinate 875,388,163 downwards.
CGGATTGCAAGGGCTTCGTAAGAAGTGCCTTCGGTTTTGTTCGAGCCCGGAACAGACTTGTATGGATTGTATGTCTGACATTACAAATTGAGATATAAAGACGATTTCATTCAAATATATTTCTGTTGGTGGCGGAGAATTTATTCTTTTAGCTTAACACCCTTCTCTGAGACGTACGAGCTCAGAGGTTATGTAGTTGAAGGTTATCAGCGATATATTCCCAATTTGGTAATGTGACATGCTGAGTGTAGCTGTAAATGATCATTGTGTTGATTATTTGTGATAGGATCATTTATTTGACCGTCTATCTTTGTGATCATTTCTATGATCATTTGTTGACCCAAAGCATGGCTTTTGTATAAAGTATGTTTTTGTGGACGTGACTTCGTCGAGCCTCACACCCCGTGAATGGTCAAAACAGGAAAGAAGCAACAAGGTTATGAGGGGTAGCGCCCTTTAGGATATGTGCATTTTCTTCTGGAAAAGGGTGGTATCATGGTATGGAGCCCAGATACTTACTCATGTTGAAAACATTTTGTTATGATTGTGTGAATTGATTACGAGCGCTCGGTGAAAAGGTCCCAAAGGACCGGGGGATGGCATATTCGGTCAGTTGTTACTCAGTTAGGGGTAACCCGGCCTTGTGTTGGTAGAGATCCGGTTTGGTTCTCGGGGATGTCCATCCAGAGGCATTCTCATGTGGCAATGGGAAGTTCCTTGGCCTGATCATTCGTTGGAAATCCAAAGAAACAATACGTGACTTGTACGGTTTTAGTTGTAGAACCTGCCATCTAATATGGTAGCTATTAGTAGGCATAATATAATGGTACCTATGCTGGCTAAGATTTATATTCTACTTTCGAAATTGTTTCCTACACTATGCACTAATAATAATATGAAATGTTCTTTTTAAATGCGTATCAAGCATCTTTGACTATCATAAGGAGAAATCTCCTCCAAGTCTGCGTTTGCATTGTGTGTGTGGCGGGAGGTCTTATGGTAGTCTCATTTTTAAAAAGCATTGCGAATTGACTTTAAAAATATTCCTCTATTTTGTTTTCAAAGATAAATAAACTGTTTTGAGTTCTCACACCAGTCACATGACTGACTCGGAGTTTATTGTTTTCCTTCCTAAACTCTGGGTGCCCACCAATTTCCACACGGGCAGTTAAGAGTTAAGGTTTATCAGGATATTCTGGAGTTGCTGGAGGCAAGCTGGATGGCATGGCGTATTACTTATATAGTATTCTTTTTCTGCACTGTTTGTTGTTGTTGTTATACACTCTGATGATATGATGTAATGAAATGTGATGTAAAGTAATAACTGATATAGTTCTTTGTTTAAAGATTATTCATTTATCTATTATATGTTGTTCCGCTGCGAATTGTGAGATTCTGTTGTTCTGTTGTTTTCTGTTCCGTTCTATTTTCTCTTCTTCCTATTTTCTCTTCTTCCTATTTTCTGTTTTCTTCTCCATCTTCTACCTTCTTCTCTCTTCTTCTGTCTTTTTCTTTTCTTAAATTCTTTTTTAAAACCCATAACTATTCGGTTTTTCGGCAACGAAAATCCGCGTGCGTTACAGAAACAATAGCAGAATCTCACATTTCGCAGCGGAACAAATATAATAGATAAATAATTATCTTTAAAACAAAAGCACTATATCAGTTTATACATCACATTATCAGAGTTTACAACGACACAATACAAACACTGGCCGTTATAGTAACTTGTGTACAATAAAGTTTGACTTACACTAACCCAGACGCAACGAACACTACATAGTATAAGTGGTACATTTCGCCATCCAGCTTGCCTCCAGATCTCCATAACAACTTCTTGGCTTCGCTCCCGAATAATTGATAACCTGAATCTAGGCTGCCCGTGTGGAAAATTATGGGCACCCAGAGTTTAGAAAGGGAAAATAAACTCCAGGTCAGTCGTGGGACTGGTATGAGATCTTAAAAACAGTTATTTTCATAAAAAAATAAAAAGAAATCGCTATGCTTTTGGAAAATTAAACTACCATAAGGCCTCCCGCCACACACACAATGCAAACGCAGAATTGGAGGAGATTTATCCTTACGATAGTCAAACATGCTTAATATGCAAAATCCTTTCGATATTATTATTAGTGCATAGTGCAGAAAACATTTCAAAAGTATAATATTAATCTTAGCCAGCATAGACATTCCAAACTATGCCTACTGTAGCTACCATCTAAACAGTGGTGACCACCAAAAGTAAATGGTAGGTTATACAAATAAAACCGTGCAAGGCGCGTATTGGAGTTTGGATTTCCAACAAATGGTCAGACTTAGGAACTTTCTACTTCCACATGGGTACGCCTCTGAAGGGACGTCCCGAGAAGTTAACCAGCTCTCTACCAACACAAGCCCGGGTTACCTCTGTAACTAGGTAACTATTACATGAGTATGCCATCCCCCGGTCCTTTGGGACCTTTATCCGAGGATCCTCTACACCAACAACCACAAAGAAAAGTATTTGCAGTAACCACAAAGGTTAAATATCAGGGCTCCATACCTAACACCACCCTTTTCCAGAAGGAAATGACGTACCCTAAAGGGCATGACCCTCATAACCTTACCGCATCTTTCATGTTTCGACCATTTCTGGAGTGTGAGGTCCGATGAAGTCTCGTCCACAAAGCCACACTTTTCACAAAGTCATGCTTTGATCAACAAATTATCAGCAGCACTTCGTATGTCACATTACCAGTTTGGGAATATATCACTAGTAACCATCAACTACATATCCTCTGAGCTCGTACGTCTCAAAGAAGGGTGTTAAGTTAAGAGAATAAATTCTCCGCCACCAAAAGAAATGTATTTGATAGAAACCAGCTTTACATCTCAAAGTGTAACGTCAAACACACATCCATACAAGTCCGTTCCGGGATTGAACGGAACCGAAGGCACGTCAAAGAAGCTCTTGCAAATTCGGATATTCACAAATCACGTCCGGAATCCCCATCGCAAAGATGATAAAATCTCTATACCGGAGCAACCCGGTGCAGACACATTCGATAGGTAATCCTTTCGTTTTCGAAAATAGCCAGTCTTCAACACCATCTTCAAATGCAATCTCATTTCGTCGTATCGTTATTCGGAATGGGTCTTATAACACAAAGTCCTCTCCCGGCTAATTCGAATAACGAGCGCTTATTTTAAAAATAAGTTTTATATTCAGATTTCAAACAAATCACAACAATTTCACTTTGATCTTTTAAATAAAAGATCCATCACAATCACAAAGGTTTGATGTGGTTTTCGGATATCCACTTGGAATCCGACCCCCGCTCGCATCGAAATTCAAATGCCATTTGAAGGCAAATATCGATAGTCAGTTATTTAACTATCAATCATACTACAATCACTAAGATCTAAATAATTTCCCAGTTATTATTTTCAAAATATCTTCGCAAGATATATATTTTTAACACTTCAACTATTTGAAAACAAATTTCAAATCACTTTTCTCTCGCGGAATAATATTCCCGATATTATTTATTTCCACTGAAAGTCTACCGAGTTCAAATATTTTAAAATAATTCAATTCACTTATCCAAAATATACTTGGGAATATTTAGAATAAAAACTATTTTAAAATACTTGCTTAAATATTAGTTATGAAAACAATATTGTACTAATATCGCATATAAAACTTCAAGTCCAAAACAAATTTTTAAAATAAAATTAGTAGATAGGATATAACTATTTAAATATCCAATTTCTAAAACAAATATCAGTTAAATCTTTAAATCATTATTTTCACAATTCATTAAATAAATCATTACTTTAAAGATTTTCAAAGTAACTTAAAGAAACTAATTTCTCCAAAATATTCTTTTAAAACCAACCCTAGAACTTTTAATTTATATTTCAATAGCTGTTTTACAAACATACTTGGCTTTTCAGGGAAAATACACCTTCCTTTTCAAAATGGATCATTTTCAATCAATTAATAAATCCTTATGTGTTTATTTTAAATTTACGTTCTAAATCCGTAAATTTATTTCCATACTTTTAAAAATAAAACAATATCTATTTTTTTTAAATGAATTTCCCTTTCTTTTATAAAATTCCCATCGTGAATTTAAACTTCTAAATATCCATTGATATACGATTTTCAAATCGATTCCCAAATAATTATTATTTTTACCAAATCAATATCAAATTGATTTTCTAATTTATTTTTAAAACACCAAATCAAATTTCAAATTGATTCTCAAATTTATTTCAAACACCAAATTTATTATCTTTTGAAACAAATTCCTTCTTTTAAATCTATTCAATTTTCTAAGATTAATTTACTATAAATTTTCTACAAAATTTCAAAAATCCAATTTTATTTATTTCTGATATCCTACGACATCAAAAATATATTCGGCTAAATTTGAGCCTTCAACAGTCTCAATCATAAATAGTCACACACAGATTACAAATAATCAACACGCAATATTGAAACTAATTCAAATATTTGAGGAATCCAGTTGGATTCCTCCAACCCGTTTTCCCTGCATCCACAGACGTTAACACAACAATTAAATACTAATTCCACTTCGAGGTGGAATATCGCGGTATATGGGATTTATAAAATATTATCCGCTATTATGCGTCGCAATAGGGTCTCATCCGCTATATAATGCGAGAAATCAACAACTCCAAATACATATAAAATACCAATTCCACTTCAAGGTGGAATATCGCGGTATATGGGTTTAATATAATAACCTTCGCTATTATGCGGTAGCTGATAATAAATTAATCATCCAATCATACAATCAACAATTAAATTTAACTATCATAATTCAACCATTAATCAATAACTGAAATTTTCAATTATTAAAATTTTTGAGTGAGAAGATCCCATCATGCTTTTATTTTGCATTCCATTCTCATTCCGACTTGATTTCACAGTTTTAACCTTGTATAACCAATTATACAATTTATTAATACTCGAACCAATCGAACAAGTAAATTTTCATTTGATAAATTTTCTTAACTAAGAATTTTATTTTAGACTCATTCTCCTTTATAGAGTTAATCACCATAGTTCATTAATTTTAACATAACTTAGTAAATCAAAATATATGGATGCATATTTATTTTCTTTTGAAACCCACACTTATAAAATTAATTTATATAGATAAAAATCTAATCTTTGTACAAAAATAAACTTAGATTTGTAAAAATTCCTTATATGTGCCTAAAGAAATAATTTATAGAACTAAAAATCAATTTTTTTATATAAGTTCAACATTTCTGTAATTTCCCCTTTTTATATAAATAACAACCGCAGTTTACTTTTACTGTAAAAAATTTCTTTTACTTATTTTAAATCTTTAAACAGCAAACTGATGTACGATATATTCTCTAATCCATATATTCATTTATATATATATATACACACACACAGAATTGAAAATATAAATTGTAAATTTACCTCACTGTTAAACAGAAAACCCAAACTCCCACCAGAGTTCGAACTGCCACCAGAACGAGATCGCGACCAATTCACGAGCAACCTCCTTCTGGATACCAAACCATCGAACTTGAACTCGTCGCACTTGACTTGCCTTGCGATCCTCCCATGCGACGCAATTTGCCATGCCACTCTCGAGTTGCCCCTAAAGTCGGCCGTGCTCGCCTTCTCCTCGCGAACCATCGTCGCGAGCTTGACAAACCCTTGCCAAGACCTGCCTTCGCATCGCCGCTGCTTGCCGTTCGAACTCGAGTCCCATGTTGTTGCCGAAACCCTAGTCGTCGATTCTCCTTGATTCCAGATATCGAGCTCATGTCGCCACCATCGCGATATCCATCGTTGTCGCCGAGCTCCTTCCCATCATCACACGCGTGCGATTTCGAGAACGGCCTGCCTTGACCAGAGAGGAATGCGAGATTTATTTATTTATTTATTTATTTGGGTTTCGTTTGAACGAAACTTGAAGTGAACGCCATTTTTTCTTTCTTTTGGGAACGAAATCGATTTTCGACTTTAGAGGAGGGTGCGATTTGAAAAGAATGAAGCTCGGCCATTGATTTTAGCTGAGGAAAAAAGTAGAACGATTGTGGTTCGGCCATTAAAATTTTCTTCTGCTTTTTGAAATGATTTTCTTTTTTTGCATGAGATTTGTAAAGAAATGAGGAGACAAGGATGGGATGTTGGCGTATGGAGGAAGGCTGTAGTGATTTTCTAATTAATTTTTTTTATAATTTTATATTCAAAATATCTCGTATAACCTAACTCGAAATCCCGAACTCCTATCGAGGCATGCCGCCTAGCATTTATAAGGTTTTATCCGCATTCCGAACACAATGGAATGTGTTTCGGAGGCTAATCCAATCATATACGCAAGTTAAGGAAGTAAATGATCAATTTTAAATCAAATCGATTAAAATAGTTTCTATACGTTTGAGCTGCCAGGGTCAAACGACAACTCCGATTACTACAAAAATTGAAATCCGATAATAATACAATATTATGGATCCAATGGAACTGGTTTCATCGAAATCCGAGACTGTATCTCGGAATGCTATTTTTTTAAATATCATTTTAAATCATAAAATTTCAAAACTGAACAAAGAATTTTCAAATTCAATTTTGAAGCTTCCATTAACCCAAGTATCATCAATATAAATTTTCTAAGCCTTGAAAATAGTTTTAATCAGCTTAAAGCTGAAAATTCAAATTTTTACCCAACTTCAGTAAATTAAATTCAATAATTTAATTGTCAAATCCATAGTTATATTTGAAATTCAAGTTAAACTAACCTCCAAATATTTAAAATCGATTAAATATTTTATTTTGAAATGTTCAAAAATTCTTGGTCGTCACAGAGACTCTGCCAAAAAATTTAAAAATTTAGGGTGTTAGAAAAATTTCGAAATTTTTTGGAAAACTTTTGTTAACTTGAACTTGATATATGAATTTAACTAAGAAACAAAAGGGTTTTGATGAATATTTGGAAACTAATTAGTGAATATAAGTCTAAAGGATTTAGAAAAGTGAAACGTAGAGTTTTAATAAGTGGGTTCTGAATAGTTAAGGAGTTTAGACCATTCTTCCTACCTCAGCAATTTCGGGGATGAAATTATTTCAAGAGGGAAGGAATGTAACGACCCGGAATTTCAGTCGTTTGATTCAAATATTTAAATTGTTTTAAATGATGAATTTCAATTATTAATTAAATTTAAATATGAAGATTTTTGTTGAAATTGCATAATAAATTTAAAATTCAAATACAACGATTATAGTAATACGAAAATAGTACAAATAATTGAGTTTTGAGTTGTATATCATCGAATTGAATTCTGATGTGAATACAAATTTTATTTGAATTAGAATTGGTTAAGAAGTTTTTGAAATTGGAATTTCAAGTGATTTCACCAATTTTTGAAATCGTCAATTTAATCGATGCGTTAAAAATAGCAATCCGGAGCACAGTCTCGGTATTCGACGAAACTAGTTCAATTGGATCCGTAATAGTGTATTATTATCGTATTTCAAATTTCGTAGCAATTGGATCTACTATTTGGTCGTGTGAGTCGAAAACGCATAGGATTATTTAATTAAAAGGTTGATTCAAAAAGTTGTCTTCTACATACGATCGAATTAGGTTCCGAAACTTGCTCCAGGGTGTTCGGAATAGCATTATAACTTTGGAAATGCTAGGCGGTATGCCTCGATAGGAGTTTGGGATTTTGAGATACGTTATGTGAAATATTTTTGAATAAAATAAAGCAAAAAAACTCAAAAATCGTAGCCGCACCCTAACCACTCTCGAGCCACCCTAGTTGGTCGCGCACCCCCTTATTCGTACGAAGCCGCTTTCCTTATTTAAATCGCGCCCCTCTTTCTGCTTCATTTTATACAGCAGTGAAATAATAAAAAAACGAATGAAAGAAAGAAAAAAATAAATGTGCGTGATGCACTCCGGTCGACACAAGCGCAGCGGCATTGGAGGAAGGTAGATGTGGTGCGAGGGTGGATGGTGCAGCACATCGTTTGATGTTAGGGATTTGGGCTGCTCGTGTTTGTGCACATGGTGGAGGAAAGGTTAGGGTTTAGGCTCGAATCGCGATGGCGGCGCGGGCATGGTCGCGAGCTAGCGAGGGCAGTAGTTCGTTCATTGTTTAACGCATTCAATTTGATGTCGCAAGTTTCAGTGTGGCATGGCAGTGGGCAGTCTTGGTTAGAGGAAGTGCAGTAGGGTCTGGGCGAACTTGGGTAGGGGCACGACGAACTCCGGTGGCATGTGGGGAGGAGCATCGATGTTCGAAGCCAAGGAGTAAAGGCGTGATGCCTAAAACGATGAAAGGGAAGGTTCACTGCTTATGGGTGTTGCGTGCATACAGAGGAGGGTGAGGCAATTAGCATGGTAATTAGGTTTTAAACGCTAAAATTAAGCAAGATAATTTCTATTATATAAATAATATCCTTAAAAAAATTGTAACTTGTTCGTTTTAGGTCCAAATCAAACATGATGAGTCGCGTTTGATTCGTAACTGCGAAATCTACAATCTTGAGTTAATTTGGAATTGATTTGAGATTGCAGGATTTTAAGTTAAATCAAATGCCATTCGATATAATTTAAATTTGCATCGTTTGACAAATTAAAAAATCAAGGTGAGTAAATCTCACTCATTTGGATAACTAGTTTTATTTTAAAGTGTTAAAAAAATTGTTGGTTGATTGGATGAATTGGCAAATTTTTATTATTAGTTGGATTTGATATTATATATGTTAGTATATATATTAGTAATTGGTTATATTTCCCGTCGATTGGAGTGGATTAGATACTATATGCCCCACATAATAGTGGATGACCCAATATTACCGTGATATCCCACCTCGATGCAGGATTGATATTTTATGTGATATAACATCCGTGGATGCGGGGAAACGGGTTGAAGGGATCCAACTAGATTCCTCAAATATATTAATTGTTTTTCATATATGGTGATGTACTATGAGATTGGATAATTTGTTATGGATTATTGCGTGATTTGATATATTGGATGTTATGATAGCACTGGGCCTAATTTTCGTATTACAAATACCATAAATAATATTTTTTGACTTTAAAAATGGAATTCAAAAGCGGTTTTGGAAATGGAAATATTTATACTGAATTTTTGAATTACTTAAAAAGGAATTGGGTTGGATAAAACAAATAATTTGATTTATTCGTTTATTTAGCTATTTCGTAAAATGGTTTCAAATTGAGAATTTTAAATTGAGAATTTTTGAACAATGGATATTAGTGAGATTTCTTAAAATAGGAAAAGGAAGTCTTAATAGAGTTTCTGAATGAATTTGGATTGTTATTAGAACTTGTTAAGGAATAAATTTCCAAATGGAATTTTAAATAGAAATTGATTTATAAATGAAGTTTGTTTAATATAAATCTGTTGTTAATTGAGAAAAACTAGAAATGAGTTTATAAATTTATAAACGATGTTTATGGATAAAGTGAAATGATTACGACTTGGTAAATTGGAAATATAAATACACAGTGAGAACTTATAATGAGATATGGAAATCGAGTTAGAAAGAAATTGTGGATTCTATTTAGAATTTGGAGATGATTATGAAATTGGAAATGAAAATGGATTTGTGATAAATTGAGTGAGATTTTATAGATATAAAAATGGTTATGTTGAATTTTTTTATAATTTTTTTATCGAGAGGTTAAGGTTTGTCTTTAAAATAAATTTTATTTATTAAGTTATGGAATTTAAAAACTATTATTAATATTAGAATATTTTTGAAAGGTGATTATTCAAGTATTTAATATTAGTTGAAGTGAATTTTAATTTTTATAATAAGCTTTGTAGTCGATTAGTTTTATTTGAAAATGAATTGGAAATGAGTTATCGATGTTTATTTAAAAGAGTTTTAATATTTCAAATAATTACTTAAACGTGTTTTAAAAATAAATTATTATTATTTAAAAATACTTATCATATATACATAGTTTTGAATTAATTGAAATTTATTTATAAATCCTCTCGAAATTTGTAAATGTGGTTTATTTGACGGATTTGATTTTATAAGAGGAAATCTTATAACAGAATTCTGGAAACTTGAGAAATATCCAAAATGTTTAGATGCGAGAACTTCGAAAATGAATCTAAATTCATAATAAAGTTAAAAATTGCTAGTTGGAATATAAAAAAGTATAAGCGATAAATTTTTGGAAATTATAAAGGAAAATTATAAGAATTCTAGAGATTTATGAGATAAGTATGAAATATTTTCTAAGTGTTGATATTTGTAATGTTTTTTGGGAAATTTACTTGTGAACATTTTCCTAAGTATTGGAATGAAAGATTTGGGAAATATTTTAACTATAAATTGATTTATATAGAAATATTTTCTAAGTAATGAGTTATAAAATGGAATTTGGAAATATTTCTAAGTCTTGAGATGGTTTGAAATAACCTATGATGGATTTAAGTATTTGAAATTGTTTTCAAATATTGAACCATTGAAAGAAATTTGAATATATATCTTTGTAAAGATATTTTGAAATTAAAGATCGAAAGATATAGAATATGGGTCTAGTGACTACCTATGTGTGTTATTTGATAGTTAAATAACCTACTGCAAAATCTAGCCAAATTCATTGATCGTTTCGAAGAGACCAGGATCAAATTAATCATCCAAAACCATTTCGATCTGATTTGTGCTTTACGAATTGTGATATCTCAAAGATAATGAAGATGATGAATTAGGAGATTCGGTTTATTCAGACCTAGAACAACTTATATGGATGAATGCTATCATTGCATCGTTGCCTGGAAGGCAGTGTTAGCATTCTAAGAATAAATGTTTTTCTTAAGGCAATACATGGCCTCAAGCCTCATTAATCGGAAAATGACAAAATCAGGGCATGTAGGAAGGCCAAGTAGGTCGCTCACATTAGAGTGTGATCATCCCAAGATCTAGACCAGTTACTATTTATTCATGAATGCTTTCGGGGCCCAAAAAAGTGGGGTGATCATATTCAGTACTAGTAGTCACATGCTAGTCTAGTCTTGTTGGCAGGGGTACAAGATGTTCTTGTCAAACTTCGGTGCATTTTATCTAGAGATGCACCATCAGAAGATAGTTCCTTACCTTGTCATTGTATGGAATCCATTTTCCAATAAACGTAAGATAAAAACTCGTCGTATTTATTGTGGCGTTGTCTTAGGAGATACCTTTGTTTCAAAGGATTTTAATAACAGAAATAAATTCAAACTGAGTGTGTTTTCTCACGTTGGTTTTCCTAACTGACTCGGATGTTATTTTATTGTAATGCACGGGTCAGATCGAGTACTACAGATTCAAGTTAGGATGCTATGGAGCTCAGGAGACGAGCTGGAGGACTTTAGGCGTATTACACATACTTGGTTATTTTCCACTCTGTGTGTTAAACTGTATATTTAGTACTTGCAAGGACAAGTTATTATAACTATCCAAATTGCTTTAAAATTGAAACTAAGGTTTGGGTTTTCTTTCATTAGAAAGAGGAGATGAAAAAGAAATGTGCGTATAGAAAGTATAAAACAAAAAGGCTGATGAGGTTTATAACAGCCTATATATAGGCAACGATGGATAAGAATGGATGGTAGAGATCGAATTGGTCGAAACGATTGCTCAAACCCGAAAAGCTCGTTCCGTTCTTGAAACGAAAAAACATCGTCCAATATATCAAAATATAGGTTTTCAATATTGTTAAATTCAATGGAACTAGTTTCAAACCCTAATTTCATTGTATACAGAATTTAGCCTTCAAAAATCGGATTATATTCATTTAAATTCCATTAATAGATTTCTATGCATTTCGAGCTCGCACGATCAAACGATAAGTCTGATCGCTACAAAACTTGAAATCATATAATTATTCACTGTTACGGATACAATGAAATTGATTTCATCAAAATTTGAGATAGTGCCCAAAACGGCTAATTTCACGTTAATTAAATAAATTATTATTAAATTGATTTAATCACTTTAAATTCAAACTTAAAAGTTAACCATTTTCATCATTCCTGGTTACATAGAATTTATAATCTTAAATAAATTTTCCATGTCAAATTCAATATTTAAATATTGCACTAATTACGACGTTCAATTACAACTGTAATAAAATCCCAGTTAATTATATTTTAATTTCAATCAATTTCCTTTATTTCAATTTACTCTCTTATTATTCAATCATTCAATACCATATGAATTCATTTGAAACTAGTTTATATTTTACTAACTCTTATTCTATAATTATCATCTTAACTCATATTAACTGCAGTATTTAATTACATTAAATTTCATTGGTTTCCAATTTAATTCCAAACTGATTCGATCAATGAGATGCTAATAAATCAATTGTTAAAGCTTTGTAACTCATTTCTATTAGTTCATTGTTTACAACGAAGGGTTATAAATTACTTACCCAAACTGATTTCATATTCCATATTAACTAATCTCAATTAAATAGATATAATTTCACCATTAATACATCATTTAATTCATTTCTTATTGACTTACACTTAATTTCCACTTTAAGCTCTACAATTACATTTCCAATTAGCTTTACCATTACAATTGATTGAAATCACATTAATAATTGTCAGTTTCATTCAATCAACATTATTAAATTACATTTAAAATAAAAATTCCCATTTATAAATTGAAAATTTAAATTTCTTACAATATTAAATTCCAAGATCTTATTTAATTTAATATTTTTAATTATCAAAAATGCGGGTTGTTACAATAATTATTGCACCTACTGATTACTCTGATACACTAAATTTTGATATTGAACTTTTTATAGTTGTAACAATCGATGCAGAAGAAGATGTGTAAGTGGCTGACTTTGAGACCGAGTAGTTAGTTCCTACGACCCAAATTACGTGGCTTACTCTTGACAGAAGTTCTAGATCAGTAGGTGATAGGCGGAATCGGAGATCCAGAAGCTCGTCCAATAAGTTTATTCATGGAAGCCTAAGACATCTTGCATCCTCAACTGAATCATCTATGCCAGGTGAACACGTTCTTTTCGAAAGCACTTACACCCCTATTAATCTAGACACTCTAGCTCCTAATCAGGCTTTCCACATAGCTACAAACAATGGTTGTATTTATTGTGAGAAATGAGGAATACAGATCTTAAGGCTAGGATTAATACTAGAGGAGGGTGAATAGTGTTTAAAGGAATTACTAAATCTTTTTGAGTTTTTGTTAATTTGAACACAAATGTATGTAATATCCAGACACAGATATGATCACAGAATCAAACACAGATGCAGAAATAAAGTAAAAGCAATAAAGGAAAGTACATACCGGATTTTGTACTGGTTCGAAGTTACCCAACATCCAGTCCTGCACACAAGTACAGATTCCCTTTCAAAAGCAATTGTGCAATTAAACCCTCGATTTCAAGGCCACGAGGTACACCTCTCCAGATTCACAATCCTCTAGATAGAGATACTTGATTTCAGAGGCAACAAGTTCACCCAATTGATTTCCAAGGCTATAATCACACCTTTTCTTACTTGATTGATTTCCAAGGCTACAATCACACCTTTCCTCAATTAATTGATTACAAAGAAGTCTATAACTCTGAATAGCACTGAGATCTTGTTGAGATGGTGGTAGAGAATCAAACCAGAAATGATCTAGTTAGATTCAATGTTGATTTCGGCAGAGTAATTATAAGAATGTGTATAAGGAAATGTAGAAGAAGAAGAGGAGTGGAAACCAGAAAAATATGAATACAAATTCGTTCAAAACCACCCCTATTTATAATAGAACAACAGCCATGTCCATTCGTGAAAGGATATGACGAATAGACACTTCCTTTGAAATTCGAAATTTTGAAATAAATTGCTAATTTGTCGACATAGGGTACTTGAGGATGTCGATATGCCAAAGGAAATTTTGGTGATTTGTTTTTCTTTGAAACTAACTTCTATTTATATTAAAACTATTTTAAACTTTATAAATATACTTAACTATAGTTAAAATACATAAGTAAATATAGAGAATAATATTTTGGTATATATATAAAATTTTACTATAATTTTATATTATAATCTAAGTGTAAATATTAAAAGTTAAATATATTATTATTAAAAGATAGTTTAAAAACCAAGGATAATTTGATTTTGAAAATAAAGATTATTTTGAAGCTAAAAGTATTTAAAATCAGGATAGATGTTTTGATTCTTTTAAAAGGAATATTTTGAAAACATTTTGAAAACACGATATAATTTTGTAAAACATTTTGAATAAAAGTTAGTGGATACAAAACAATGTTCGACTAGATTTTTCGTAGGTTCCATCCTACTTAGGGTTCCATCCCTTTAACGGGCTCGAAGTGGATTCCATTCCACAAATAAATTGGATTTTAAGATGCCAGTGCTTTGCTAGGAGTTATAACAAAATTCCTAATTAAATTACTTATTATTGAAATCTTGAACTCTTGATAATCTTGATACTCATGAGTCTTCATCTTGATATCTTGAATCTCTATACTATACAGTCTTCATTCTTGGTACCTGCATGGTTAGATCCTGCATATACATATATATCTAAACTATAATGTTAGTATTTATATTTTATAATCTTATTCTAAGGTTGTTGTCATCAAAACCATCATCTCAAGGACTAACAATTCTCCCCATTTATGGTGATGACAACCTTTGTTTATAAAATATTACTTCTATCCTAATAACTCCCACTAAAACTAATAACTCCCCCTTAATCTATGCCTAACTATCCTATTTTATACTTCTCCCCTTTGTCATCAACAAAAACTAACTCCAAACTATATAACTCCCCCTCATTCTGTACTAAAGTACCTGCATTAATAAACTATACAATGGAGCATATAATAGACAGATTAAGAGATAATTATACTGATAAACACCATAACTAATCAACGATCATATAAATATCAATGTGTTTTATACATGTTTTGCACACTAAATATCAATCCACACCAAACCAAATCAAAGCAAATCAAATCAATCCAAGCAATCTATCAAACAAAGCAATCAAATAAAATCAAACAAAGCAATAAAATCAAACAATATGAGGAACTTCCACCCATCCTTCTTCTCTAAATATAGGGTCCGCTTTAACGGCATCCCAATTTTCATTATCATTGGTGAGAGAAACAGGAGGATGTGCTTCATTGTCATCTTTGTGCAGGGAGGAAATCATCCATCGTATCGCATCGAAATGCTTTTCTTGCTCCTTGATCATCTGCATTTGATTTAACTCTAAGTGTCGCTAGTTACGAAGAATGAAAAAAAGAATATTCTTGAAAGAATTTAGGGTTTCTTCAAGATTCTCGGTCAAATTATGAATTGGATTGGCCATAATTGAGTTTGTGAGAACAATTAGAGATAAAATAGATAAGAGATAATTCTGAGTGATGAATTCTGGAAGAAATAGGTATTTATAGGTGTAGAAATTCGTTTGAAATGAATAGACGTAAGGTAGTTATTCAAATTTCAAATTTAAAATGAAATGTCATTTTTGACCAGTACATGTCGACATGGTCAAGGGGAGGATGTCGACATGGTTCAATGAATTTTGATGACTTATTTTGATTTTATGAATAAATGTGTATATATATATTTATATAATATACTAACATTTATTCTGGAGATAAGATAAGCTAGATAACAGAAAAGAATTTCAATTTCATTGCATAATAGAACGATACAATGATTAATCATAAAGAACTACACGAACTATCAAATCAAAACAAAATAAAACTAATACAACATGATATAAAAAGATAGAACTAGTTAGAGGATGATGAACATGAAGATAATCCAAGCTTCTTGCTGACTTTGGAGAAAATCTTGTTCATCTTCGATGACATTTTATCCAATTTCTTACTAACAGACTGTTTAAAATTCCGTTGATTCTCGATGATAGTCTTTTGATTTTTGAGGAGAGTTTTGTTGGTTGGATTGGAAGGATAGTCAATGCTTTCCAAAGAGGTTTCACCTTCTTCTTCTTCTATTTCCATTTCATCCCCTTCTTCTTCTTCCTCTTCCTCCTCTTTCATCTCCTCATGAGCCAAACGCTCTTCCTTTTCGGCAAGAGTCTCATAAGGTTGAAAAACAAATAGAATTTTCATAAGAGAAATATTTGAGTGATTAAAAACTTTTCGTGAAACAAATTCTACTACTTTGAAATCTACTCCAAAATAGTTAAAAATCCGAGTGAGATAGATTCCATGATACAAAGTGTTTTCTCCCATTTCAAGATTTTTGGGACGAAGTTCATCCAAAATAACTTGCACCTAATTAATATCATAATTTCCAAAAATAGGAAAAAGTGCTTTGAAAACTTTTGAAGTTGGATTGTTAAAATTCCCCGATCTTGGGGTCAAAGTATGTTGCAAATGAAGATTAACAATTCTAGCTTTTGGTCGAAAGTTTCGATTTTTGAATTCAAAATCATCATTTCCTTCGAAAATGTAATGAAATGTCTCACGGTCATTTTCGTCGATATTAAAACTAGAAAGATCCATTCCCTGCTTTTGCAATTGAGAATGAGACCCAAAAGATCACAACTTAAAATGATTCTACTGCCTTTGACACTACTCCAAATCTCATCATCATTTCCATTATAAAATCCATGGTTTAAATTTGCATAGAAAATTTTAACAAGACTTGGATAACAAACAAAATCATTTTGAGAAGCATCAATAAGACTAAGAACATGATTGTTTGCAAAAAGAGAATCAATTTCATAAGAAGAGAAATCTTGAAATAGAGCAAACTTTTCGGGATGGACTTTTCCATAGTTAGCATAATTGATGTATGCTTCTATGGCCTCCGAATCATTGAAGAGTTGCTCTTTTATCTTTCTGAAAATTCTCATTGTGGAGGGGTTGCTTGAAGAAGCCATTAGAGTAGAGAGTAGAGAGTTTGAAGTTTTGAGATAAGAGTTTGAATTTCAAAATGAGAGTAAAAAGTTGTGATAAAAGATAGTGAATAAATAGATTCTCAAAGGACATATTCTCTGGTCAAAATGTGGCTTTTCAGAGAATTGAATAAAGTGAAAAAGTGGAGGGAAATTCAACCATTTGAATTCAAATTTTGAATTTCAAATTCTGTACCCTTGTCGACATCAAGGTGGGGACCATGTCGACATGTGTCTTTGAATTTCCATGATTGTTTTTCTTTAAGTATTCTAATATATATATATATATATATATATATATATAAATATATTATTTTTAATGTCTATATATATCTGGAATATTACCTGAATTATAGTATATTTCATAAAATATTATGATATTATTAAAAATAAAAATAAAAATAAAAATAAAAGTAAAATAATAGTAAAAAAATGAAAATTTTAAAATTCAAACAACACACCAATTCAAAATCAAACAATCAAGCATCCAATTTAAAGCATGCAATTTCAACCAATTGTACTGTAAATGTGTATCTTTTTCTGAGTCTGTTTCTCTAAATTCGTCGGAGTCGTGAACTGCCATGAAACACATATTTGAATTATCTGTCTTTTGATCATTATCGCTTGAGGACGAGTCTGAGTCATCTAGAGTAGCAGTAAATGCACGTTTTCGTTTCTTTACGGAATCATTGTTTATAGGAAGATTTTGCCTATCTAGATATGGACAGTCTCTTTTGATATGGCCTGGTTCGTCACAGTTGAAACATCTGATATTGTTTGGCACTAAATTCTGATTTCTAGAATTCTTATAGTTGTTTCTCTTGATATTGTTCATCTTTCTGTATTTCAGGAATTTCCGAAAATTCTTGGTCATAAGGGTTATCTCTTCATCATTATCGCTGTTTGAGACTGATCCATCGGTCAATGCATTGAACACCATTGATTTCTTTTTAGATGCTTTGCTTTCTCTTCTCTCAATCATTTGGACTTCAAACAATATTAGATTTCCAATTAATTCTACTATCTTTAAGGTACTGATGTCATTTGCCTCTTCGATCGCAAGTATCTTTTGATCCCAATCCGGGGTAAGAGAATTTAAGATTTTTCTGACTTGATCTTCTTCGAAAAATTCCTTTCCCAAGGATATTAGAGAATGCACAATGTTCTGAAATTTACTATACATATCTGAAATAGACTCATTAGGATTCATTTTAAATAGTTGAAATTGGTTTGTGAGCATGGAAATTTTGGTATGTTTAACTTTGCTTGTTCCTTCATGAGTAACTTGCAAAGTTTTCTAGATTTCATATGCAGACTTATAAACTGACACTCTATTAAATTCATTTCTATCAAGTGAACAGAACAGAATCTTCATAGCTTTAGAGTTATTTTGTGCAACAGTCTTTTGCCCAGCATTCCACTGTGCAAAATCAATTGTGGGTTCAAAATATTCAGTCTGTGTGACATTCCAAGTGTCTAGTCCTATAGATTTTAAATATATTTTCATCCTACATGCGCAATATGCATAGTTACTGCTATTAAAAAGTGGTGGTCTGACAGTAGATTGACCTTCAACAAATGAACTAGTTACAGGATAATAGAACCAGTGTTGGTAGTGTTAACAGTACCAGTGTTGGTAGCCATTTTGAAAAATTTTCAAAATTCAGATTATGAAAACTTTGAAAACCTTGCTCCGGTAGCAAATGCGAAAATGCGGAATACGGATCTTAAGGCGAGGATTAACACTAGAGGGGGTGAATAGTGTTTAAAGGAATTACTAAATCTTTTTGAGTTTTTGTTAATTTGAACACAAGTGTATGCAATATTCAGGCACAGATATGATCACAGAATCAAACAAAGATGCAGAAATATAGTAAAAGCAATAAAGGAACGAACACACAGGATTTTATATTGGTTCGGGGTTACCCTACATCCAATCCCACACATAAGTACGAATTTCCTTTCAGAAGCAATTGTACAATTACACTCTTGATTTCAAGGCCACGAGGTACACCTCTCCAGATTCACAACCCACTGGGTAGAGATACTTGATTTCAGGGGCAACAAGTTCACCCAATTGATTTTCAAGGCTACAATCACACCTTTTCTTACTTGATTGATTTACAAGACTACAATCACACCTTTTCTCACTTAATTGATTACAAAGAAGTCTATAGAGATCTTGTTGAGATGGTGATAGAGAATCAAACCAGAAATGATCTAGTTAGATTCAATGTTGATTTCGGTAGATTAATGGTAATAATGTGTATAAAGAAATGTGGAAGAAGAGAGGAGTGGAAACCAGAAAAATATGAATACAAATTCGTTCAAAACCACCCCTATTTATAGTAGAACAACAGCCATGTCCATTCATGAAAGGATATGACGAATAGACACTTCCTTTGAAATTCAAAATTTTGAAATAAATTGCTACCATGTCGACATAGGGTACTTGAGGATGTCGACATGCCAAAGGAAATTTTGGTGATTTTTTTCTTTGAAAATGACTTCTATCTTATATTAACACTATTTTAAACTTTATAAATATACTTAACTATAGTTAAAATACATAAGTAAATATAGAGAATAATATTTTGGTATATATATAAAATTTTACTATAATTTTATATTTAAATCTAAGTATAATTATTAAAAGTTAAATATATTATTATAAAGAGATAGTTTAAAAACCAAGGATAATTTGATTTTGAAAATAAAGATTATTTTGAGGCTAAAAGTATTTAAAATAAGGATAGATGTTTTTTATTCTTTTAAAAGGAAGATTTTGAAAACATTTTGAAAACAAGATATAATTTTGTAAAACATTTTGAATAAAAGTTAGTGGATACAAAACAATGTTCCACTAGATTTTTCGTAAGTTCCATCATATTTAGGGTTCCATCCCTTCAACGGGATCGAAGTGGATTCCATTCCACGAATAAATTGCATTTTAAGATGCCAGTGCTTTTCTAGGAGTTTTAACAAAATTCCTAATTAAATTACTTATTGAAATCTAGAACTCTTGATAATATTGATACTCATGAGTCTTCAATCTTGATATCTTGAATCTCTATGCTGTACAGTCTTCATTCTTGGTACCTGCATGGTTAGATCCTGCATATACATATATATCTAAACTATAATGTTAATATTTATATTTTATAATCTTATTCTATGGTTGTTGTCATCAAAACCATCATCTCAAGGGCTAACATTTATAATCAAGTAGACAATGATATCAAATACATTAAAAAAATGAACTTGATAAAGCCATTAATGTAACTAAATAAACATAGTTAGCTGGAATGTTAGGGGCCAAGCGATTCCATTAAAACGATCTAGAATTAAAAAAATTTTAAAACATATCTCGGTGGATATTGTACTACTTCAGGAAACCAAAATTGAAGCATTGTCTGCTTTATTTATAAGATCGATTAGAGGAGGCCTCCTCTCTGTATGGAAATATGTCCCATCATCGAGAAGTTTGAGCAGTATTCTTACAGTGTAGAGAGAAGATAAATATAAACTGCAATCAATCCAAAACTGTTTCTCCTTACATGTTTTCCTATTAGACTTCCAATATAATAGTATCATAATTATCACTAATGTTTACGCGTCCAATGATAGATCTCTTCGACAACTCCTCTAGCCTGAATGTTCTGAGTTTAGAAATATGTCTAATGATCTTTGGATTGTTAGTAGAGATTTCAATATGACTAGGTACTTCGGCGAGAGGTCACCAAGGGAGCGAAATTTTCACGGTATGGAAGAATTCAATGATTTTATTGACTCAAATAATATTAATGAACTCTCCTTATTGGAAGGAAATTTACCTGGTCTAATAGCAAAGAAAAGCCATTAATAGCACTGTTAGATAGATTTTTTATGTGTGAGGAATGAGAGGATAGCTATACCCAATACAAAACTTATGGGCCAGCTAGCCACATCTCTGATTATTTCCCTATGTTTTTAAATTCACATGACTAGCTACCAAAAATCAAATCGTTTAAATTTGAAAAGATGAGTTGAAAGAGGATAACTTCGAAAACCTGGTTATCGCAAAATGGATCTCTATGCATAACCATGTCCATAATAACGTAGCTAAAAATATAGTCTATAAATTTCGGGAATTAAGAAACTTCCTAAAATACTAGAACAATAATATTTGTTGGAAACGTTTTTATTGAAAAGAATAAAATATTAAGTGAAATACATGAATTAGACAAGATAGGTGATGGCAAGAATCTAAACCAAGATGGGAAAATCAAACTAAATAACTTGACAATGGACATGAATAAATTAATGGACCAAGAAGAAATTATGTGGAAGCAATGTTCCTCAATAAACTGGATCGGCGAAGGGGATAAAAATGCTAAAGTTTTTCGGCCAATCGTAAATGATGTCAAATACCATAAGATCGATCATTTCAAATGATTCTGAAATTTTAGATCAATATGAATTGAAACACGCTTTCATTAACTATTTCAAGGAAATTTTCAATTATAAATATAGAAGTAGAATGTGGGCAGACTGGATGACAATATATCCATCGATTGATAACTTGTTAAATGAATTAGATGATCCATTCACTAAAGAGAAAAATTCTAGTGGCCATCAAGGGACTATCCAGTGGCAAAGTTCCCGGCGTAAATGGATTCCCTATGTTTTTCTATCAAAAATTATGGCAAACTATCAAAGATGACGTTATGAACTTATTCTTAGAACTTTACAGTGGTAGAATACAATTTGGGAGGTTTAACTTTGCGGATGTCCTTCTCATCCCAAAACAGGATAACCCATGGGAACTTTTTGACTTAGAATAATCTCCCTTTTAACTACTCAATTAAAATTATCACAAAGGCTTTAGCTAATAGATTGAGAAATAAAATGGATAAATTAATCAATAAAACCCAAACCACCTTCATGCCTAAGAATTTATTAACTATTGCCATAAAAGAAAGATCAAGTGCGCTCCCCTTAAATTATATTTTTCTAGGGCCTTTGACTCTATTGATTGAGATTTCACGATTGACACCCTCAAAGCTAGGGGTTTCACTGAAAAGTGAATCTCCTTGATTGACCTTATCTAGAAATCCAGTGCATCTTCCATTCTGGTAAATGGTATTAAAGGTAACAAAATTCAATATAAGGGTGCACTGATTCAAGGTAATGCCCTCTTACCCCTTCTCTTTAATCTTGCAGTTGGTGTTTTTATAGAATAATTTTTCTAGCCATTAATAATAATATACTGCTTAAAATCAGAACTAGTCTCACTACCGATGATATTTCTACCCCTATAGTATGCTGATGATACTTTGATTTTTTTTCTCTCATCTTCCCCATCACATTACTTCCTTCGAATTAATCTTATATAACTTTAAATTTTTATGGTCTTAAAATAAATTTCCATAGGAATTCGACTTAAATCATTAATGATGATTCTAATAAAACACCTGAAGTAGCTAATACTCTCAATTGTAAATCGATGGAATTCCCAGTTTACCGTTTAGGACCCCCATCAGAAATTCGAAACCAAAAAAGGAGAACTGAAATATCATCATTGATAAAGATAATTAGTGACTATCCAATTGGAAAGCAAATTGTCTATCAGGAGACTCATCAAGTCTGTCCTTCCTGTAATTCTGATTTATTGGCTGTCCTATTATCAATGCCCTACTTGGGTAATAAATTAAGCTGATAACATTAAATGTAAATAACTTTAGAAAGGAAGTTCAGAATGCTTTAGTTTAACGACCTAATTAATTTGAACATCATTTGTAAACCAAAATCTCGAGGCGCATTAGATATTACTAACTTAAGAATGCTAAATACTTCATTTCTTTGTAAATGGGTCTGGAAATTCCTAGATGACAATAATATGACTTAGAAAGTTATAATGGCTCCTGAAACCTATATAAACCCAATGCTCATCTAATTTCCTTATTTTGGAAGAGCATCTGCAACGATCCATATTTTAACCATTTAAAAATGTCAAATTAAATAAGATTTTTGAATAAAATTAGATTTTTTTTAAGATTGCATTGATACAAACTAAAATTATAATACATAAGTAATATGCTTAATTTAAATGTCTATTAAAGACATATGTTTGCAATAAGGTAAGAATAATAACGTAGGACAGTGTATGTTTAATGAAATTGGTTTGAATGAAATTGATAACTTTTTGAATGTAAATTTCCAATTGTTTGGAATAATAAATGTTAATAAAGAATAATATATATTTCCTTTTTAAAGATGAAATCATATGTCTATTCATTTGGAATGTTTGGTAGCTGAAAGATTGATTACATGTGTAAGAAATCAATTATTTAATAAAAAATTACTAACTTTTGTTTTGTGTAAAATAATTCCATAAATACGTTAAATTACTATAAATATGAATTGAATTGTCTCATTTCCTTTTTTGTAATTAATGGACGTAACAATAGAAACATACGTTTGAATTAAAATAAAAGAGAAAGTTGAGGAAATAAAAAGGAAACATATGGTTTAATTGAAAAGGGAAATTGATGTAATAAAAAGGAATATTTTTAATAAAATTTAAATAATGTTCAGAAAAGAAAATAAAATAAAATAAATGTTCTCATTTTATAATTAAATATAATTATATGAAAAAACTGAATTTTGAAACAACATTTTATGGTCTTTAAATAGCAGTCGGAGACGGTACTAAATTAGTTTTAACTCTAACCACAAAGTTTAAAATAAATTAAATATTTGAGTTCCTGATTGTGTGCTAAGAAAGACGTTGTTTTTAAATTTGATTTTGGAGTCTCGAGTTATCTTTATTTGTGTATAGTAGTGGTCTCTATGACGTTAATTTGGTGTGTTCAAATTTTATTTATTATGTGTTAATAAAAATTTAAATGGGTGCAAGTTGAGTATTTTAAAGGTTAATGAATCAACTGAGTGGAGGATACATTTTAGAGTTAGATCCCAAAAGTTTAGTAGCAGTGTATGGTTGGTCCTCCTTGTTTACTTTATAGTACCTCATTTATGCTGTTATATTTTTAATGTTGTATATTATCTTAATTAATTAGATAAATTTGTGTATAGAATTTATTTTTATTTACTGTATGTTAATTAAATCTTTAATGGATGTCAATTTTAGTATGATTGGGATTACTAAAATTAATTGAGTGAACAAATATTCTTGAAATTTGAATTCCAAAAGTTTGTTTACTGTAAAGAGTTGGCCCGTTCAGTTCCTTTCTAAATTAATAATTACCACACTCTTTTCCTTGTTTCCTTATTAGTTTCATTAATCCTTTCCATTTACATTGTTTTTGGCCAACGTGAACTACTTTTCATAATTTTAATTCTTTCCTTCACCTCTTTTTAATACTTGCTACTTTTACAATGGCTGTTCATATTTACTTTATTTCAATACCTAGTTTATTTATATTGACTTTATTACATTTTCATTCATTTTAAAACTTTATTTCTTGAAGCCTCGTTTCATCTAATTGACAGCAGCCTCTCTAGTCAAATTTCAATGGCCCTAAACCTAACTCAAACTTCATAAATAACGTATGATGCAAGTAAAACTCGAGCCACCATTCTAGTCTACTTTTTTTCCTCGTTAAATCTTCTTATTCTCTCTTATTTATTTTCTTCTTCAAATCTTCTCCCTCTTCAAATCTTTTCCTTTTTCAAACTTTCTTCTTCCTTTTCAAATCTTGATTTTCTCTTTCATTTTCAGTTCTTCTTGTTTTAATCCTTTTTGCTTTTCAATTCTTCTTTTTTAAATCCTTTTCCTTTTTTGCTCAAACCATATATATTAATAACAAGGAGGCAAATTAAAGCGAATCAAGCCAAAAGCAAAATTTAGGAACAAAGATAACAATAAAAAAGGAGGCAAATTAAAGTGAATCAAACCAAAAGCAAAATTTAGGAACAAAGCTGACAATAAAAAATGAGACAAAGGAAACCTAGAGCGGAGCTATTGATTAGAAGTCTATTATTTTCAAATTCATATAAAGGTGACTGATTAAATACCAATCATGCAACACTAAATTTTCTTATGTTAGTTGAATTAAAATTTTGAAGTGATAAAATTTTATTGGTCGCTATTTGGTAATTTAATTTGAAATTTAAATTGAATTTGAATTTTATATTGAATTAAATTGACATTTAAATTAATATTGATCTCAATTGCTAGTTAAACAACAACAATTGATAACTAGTGGATATTGTGATATATTAGTTGATTTGGATGTTGATTGCAATTGGATGTCTATTGATTAATATGTTGGATGAATGGTTGTTATTTATTTAGACATAATCTTGTTATTACCTTATTTAGTATTTGACATCTTATAAATTGTTGCTTGTAATAAATTGAAGCAAACTAAGAAATATGTTGAAATGATATGCACCTTTGACATTAAATATGAGTTGAAGTGATATATATCTATTTATATAATTAAACTGAAATTAATGATCACTTGGCCATAGGGTAGAAAATTATATATGGACACCGGATTTGGGTAAATTAAATAATATTAAAATCTTGAATTTTGAATTGGTTTAAATGGTATTGTTTTTAAAAAAATTAATTTATATGAATTAATTATTTTCTAATTTGAGATTTGTAATTTTGGAATTGAAACTATTTAAATGAATTTTTTTAAAGGATTTAAATTGAAATCTTAAAGTGGAAACTGGGATACGATTTGAATTTATGGGAAGTGAATAATTATGAAGATTTATATTTTAATTTAAACCTTGAATTCAGATTAATTAAAATGGTTTAAATTGGTATTTAAAAGTTTGGATGTGAAATGGATTTATATTAAATTGCTTAAAAATGAGAATTTGAATTAAAACATTCAGCCATCTGAATAGAACCGTTAAAATTGAATTTGAAGTAAAGTTTGAAATCATTTTGAATTAAGGCTGATTTTAATTGGACTTTGAATGTGATGTTTACTTGAATTGGAAATCAAAAAAATTATATTCGTTATGATTTGGAATTGGAACATGAGTTTAAATTATTGTGAAAGAAGAAACAGTTTTAATATAAACTATTTTAATATAAAATTATTTAATAATCAAATTATTTTAATATATAAATTATTTTAATTATCTAAAATATTTTTAATATTAAAACTATTTATATTCAAACTATTTCCAATCTTTAAAACTATTTAAATTATCCAAATTATTTTTCAATATTAAAACTATTTTAATTATTCAAAACCATTTTCAATATTCAAACTGTTATAAATAGAGAACTATTTAGATTTAAATCATTGATTTAAATACGAATGTTTTGACAAGATGGTACAACCTAGTTTGAATTCAAAATGATTTTGAAGCGAATCTAATATTTTGATATGAAATATGACTTGTTCTTGAAATTTAAAAGAACCAACCGATTTGTAAAGTGGACAATTGGTTGTTAAAGAGACCGGGGCCGGTTGAATGACATACTCCTTGTAATTCTACTAGAGCCACTTTAACAACCGTGTACACGATGGATGTTATCTAGAATATAGAGGTTGAATTGGCGACGTTTATTGGAATGAATAAAGAGAACAATAATGGATAGACCTCGACACTTGTGTCATTTGGAAATGACGAAAACAGGATGACTTGTCCTGAGCATTGAGGCTAGCTATCTTTAGCAACATCTATTCTTCGTACTACTATATTGATTTTGACTTGATCAGTGCACCTTGATTTGATTATGGGATGAATGTTCATGGTGGGCCGTTAGGGGTTATCACTAGTCTGGAAACCCGAATTGGTAGTATCCTGCCTTGGGCATTGCATCACGTGCCCAGTCATACTTTTATCCTTATACACAACCACTACGACTTTGTTTTAGTATTGTCTTATCACGACACGTCCCTGGCTACCGACGTTACTGGTGATGCAACTAAGGTAAACTGTAGGAAAATGCATAAAAATGTGTTAAGGGGGATCAATGTAAACCCTTAACGTTATTGTAATGCTTTACATTACTGATAGACACTACATAAAAGGTGTATCTTACTACATATAGATAGTTTGACGGATTCTTTAGTGATGGAAAATTCCGTCACATATCTTATATTATTGCACTCATGCTGTACACTTGATAGGAGATGGAATATCCCGTAAACATCTCTGAAGCTATTACACTCATATTTAGTTGTTATTTATTTAACTTACATAAGAACTTTTAGTTCTGACTCGAGTGTTTCTTCTTTTCATTGTGCTCGGGTAAACCAGAGTATTTCAGTGTCGAAGACATTATTCCTTGAGATGAAGATGAAATTTGTTAGACCGTATTTACTATTATTATTCCTCTGCATTATTTTGCTTTGTTTGTTGATTATGCTCTGATTATGTTGTAAAAAATTGTGTAGCCAAATGTAATTTGTAAAATAGCTTCATGAACTGTTTATTTGATTATTATATTTTTTCATTCCGCTGTGAGATTCTATGTTTTTTTTCTTCTTTTTCTCTTAATTTCTTATTAAACCGCATTGATAATCTATTCTTTTGAATTGTTTGGGTTATACATGTATAGTTTATTGTCAACTTGAACTATCCAAAAAGGTGGGTCGTCACAATTGGTATCAGAGCCAGGTTCAGAGATACCTTAGCTTGTTGGGGTTTGACTCATTAGAGATAGGGTTTATAATACCCTAGAATGATTCCAAGAGTATGCACATGAAAGAGCGTATATCTAGTGCAATAAAATTGTTTTTGTATGGTGTTAATTTGTTCTGTTGAGTATCTATGGATTATGGTCGATACATAGGCCACTATGGCATCAGAATGGATTTTTAAATACTGAATAAGGTATACCGACACAATATTGTTTAAAAATAGTAAATGAAATAATTTTTCCTAGTACTATATTTTGTATTTAAAAGAATAATTTTTTTTCATAAATTGATTTTGTTATTTTTGTTCTGTTGGTGTCAGTAAATGATAATATTCAATTATTGTCATTTATTATTTGGTTTATCAAGGTTCTGAAACTATTAATTATTGTAAGTCATAAGAAATTGTAATTTTATAAATATGGGTTATATATTATGATTTATATATCAAATGAATTTAAATTGAAAATTTGAGAACTTAAGTTTTGGTGTTTTGGAAATTAGTTTTCAAAGATTTTGAAAAAAATAATATTAGCATTATTTGGAAATATTTTTGGATAGAAATATTTTTAACAAAATTTGAAAGAAATGTTTTCAAAAGAATAAAAAAGAAATAACTTCTGTACTCCCCACTTTTGTCGTTGGAAAATAATTTCTCGCGACATCATCGACTTTCCATTTCGAGTTTCAAAGTGTGAAGACCACTATAGTAGCTTTGCTACACGGTTGTTTTGGTGAAACAAATTTTAAATTTAAATTTTTAAATATGAGATGATGTATAAAAGATATGAGCATATGTATTATTTCAAAATAATTTGAAATGATCCCGGTATTTGAATTTTTAATTTATCTATTTATTAGTGATTTTCAATCATTGAAACGAAATGGAATTTTCAATGATTTTAAATGGTCGGTAACTTCCAAATTGAAATCTAAAATTTGAAGATAAGTGTTTAATGAAAGTATAAAAATTGAAGTTTTGTAACTTGTAAATTAAAAGATAATGGAATAGCATACAAGTAAAAACTTAAGTAATAATAATGTTTCAAATATGAAATTATGTCTATAAATAAAGAATTGAGATGTGAAAGAAATGTTATAAACTTAAGTTAATATTTTGAAATGTTTTATAATTAAGTTGAATAGTAAAAAGGGAATACTATTTTAAGTAAATGATTATAAACTTAAGAAAATGATGAAATAATTCAAAATAGATTTAATATTAAGTAATACTATATATGAAGAAATAAATGTGAATTAAAGGTAGAAAAACTTAAGTATTAAATGATTCATTAATGACTATAATCAAGTTATATAAGTAAATAAATGCGACTTAAACTGCAATGAAACATACGTAATGCTTTGAGAATTTATTCGTTGATTATTTTAAACATAGAATAAAAAATCATATGTAAGTAATTAAATATAAATTAATAAAAGATGATCTTATATGAATGGATGAGAATTTTAAATAAATGAAAAGTAAATGATATGTTAAAGAAACCAATAGAATAAAACATGTAAGTCGTGCGTAGATTATTTTATTCACATAACTGTTCTGATTCAGAATTGGATGCATGATTTGTTGAAATTCCCACCAGTCTGAATTAGGATTTTTTGCTCGATTCTTGACAGTGAACGCTTGATACGAATTTGAAGTTTTCTATCATAGTTTATGGCTATGCAAGGAAAATAGAGATTTCTAATCAAGAAATTGGACTAGTGTCCACATTAGAGTAGTCAAGTTAACGATTCAAGTTCGAAAGTGAAATTTATGTAATCAAACAAGCGATCGAAATTGATGTTGTGTACGATTGATTGATGTACATCATACAAACTCAAATAATATTAAAATTCTATGTTGGTTTGCTTATTGGAAGTTTGGGAAATGATACTTCAAATCGTTTGAGGTTGTATGAATAATATATTAAGTAATTATCTAAGGCTATTGAGCATAAGGTACACTTGATAGTTTATTTATCACTCCTTTATGATGAAAAGTTTTTGAACTGAGAAAAACCTATATTTTTGGTTGCTATAGCTGTGTGATGGATTCTTTTGTTGGATATAATGGTTGTACTACTTTTGTTTGCATATGATTATTATATATGTTGTGTTGCTTGTGCTATTGATTGAAATAACTAATATATATTACTCTTTTATATCATTTAACAATCTTTTGGATTATGTAAGTAAGATACAGGTTTATGGAAGCAATAGCTATTTCTTTTGGTTTCATAAATAAAGCTTTGTTTGCTCGACAAATAGGTACGTTTTCGGATTACGATTTTATTACGTTATTTTATTTTTTCCATAGTTTAGGGATCCTTATTATTGAAATAAGATGTATACCATGTAATTATTGATATTGTTATTTTTTGTGGACTTAACCGCGCAATGGAGATGCTGCCAAAAAAATTCATGAATTTAAGAACTTAGAAATTTTTCATAGAAGTTGAGTTATTTTCAAATTTATATTAAACTAAATACGTGAGCTTAATTTTTTATAGATTACTATTTCAAATAAAATATATCAAATTTCTTGATCCTTTCTTGTTCCTTTTTAGGGACGAAAAGTTTTGAGTGGGGGAGATTGTAACGACCTGTATTTTAACCATTTAAAAATCTTAAATTAAGTAAGATTTTTGAATAAAATTATTAGAGAAAAATATTTAAGATTGCATTGGTACAAACTAAATTATAATATATAAGTTATGAGCTTAATTTAAATGTCTATTAATGATATATGTTTGCAATAGGTAAGAATAATAACATAGGATAGTGTGTATTTAATGATATTGGTTTGAATGAAATTGCTAACTTTCTGAATGTAAATTTCCAATTGAGTGGATTAATAAATGTTAAAAATAATAATAAGTGTTTCATTATTATGGAAGAAATCTTATTCTTATTCATCTGAAATGTCTGGTAGCTGAAAGATTGATTACTGGTGTAAGAAATCAGTTATTAACAAAAAAATTAATAATTTTTGGTTTGTATACAATAATTCCATAAATATGTTAAATTACTATAAATGGGAATTGAATTGTCTCATTTCTTTTTTACTTTAATTTTGGAATTAATTGCAATTAATGTAATTGAAATATTTCAAATAAAAGGAAAAATAATATTAATTGTAATTAATGGACACAATAATAGAAACATATGTTTGAATTACAATAAAAGAGAAAGTTGAGGAAATAAAAAGGAAATATATATATATATATATTTTAATTGAAAAGGGATGTTTATGTAATAAAAAGGAATGTTTTTAATCAAACTAAAAGAATGTTTTAGAGAATAAAATAAAATAAATGTTTTCATAAATTTGAATTTTGAAACAACATTTTACGGTCATTAATTAGCAGTCGGAGATAGTACGAAAGTAGTTTAACGGTAACCTTAAAATTTAAAATAAATTAAATATTTGAGTTCCTAATTATGCGTAAAGAAAGACATTGTTTTTAATTATGATTTTAGAGTCTCGGGCAATCTGTATTTGTGTGTAGCGGCGGTCTCCGTGATGTTAATTGGTGTGGTCAAATTATATTTTTTATGTGTTAATTAAAATTTAAATGGGTGAAAGTTGGGTATTTTAGAGGTTAATGAATTAATTAAGTGGAGAATACGTTTTGAATTAAATCCTAAAAGTGTGGTAGCAGTGTATGGCTGGTCCTCCTTATTTATTTTATATTATCTCATTTATGTTGTTATATTTTTAATGTTGTATATTATCTTAATTAATTAGACAAATTTATGTGCAGAATTTATTTTTATTTATTGTGTGTTAATTAAATCTTTAATGGATGTCAATTTTAGTATGTTTTGATTAACAAAATTAATTGAGTGAAGAAATGTTTTTGGAATTTGAATTCCAAAAGTTAGTTTGCAATGTAGAGTTGTTCTGTTCATTTCCTTTCTAAATTAATAATTGTCACACTCTTTTCATTTTTTTGTACCAAAAGTGGGCACAACACACCTTGGATGTAGAGATGAGAATGAAGAAATAAAATGTAAAATGAGGCTAATCTAACAATCACACCAAGAAAATAAGCAGTAGCAGAAAGAAGACATGACTTTACAGTGGTTCGGTGCTTTGACCTATGTCCACTTTGAAGGATTTGATGTTTATTGCTTATTATAAACTGAATTACAATAGTACAACAGCTAATGCTTGAATTACAATGGATTTCAATCCAGGCAGCAGCATAAAATCCTTTTTTAGTTGCAATGGAGGTGCTATTTATAAGTATGAAGCTGGAAATATCTGCCTTGAATCTCGAAATACCTTTTCTCATGCGTAGGTGGGCCTATACAATCGACCTGGAGTCGTTTGGGATCGATCTCTGATTGATCCACTTAAGTTTCGTATCGATCAGGAGATGCACCAATTGAGCTGCGATCGATCATGGATGTTCTTGAGTTGATATGCAACCTTCTGTGAAAATTTCATGGTATTTGGATTTGTGGTTTTAGAGAT
This sequence comes from Allium cepa, assembly GCA_030765085.1. Taxonomy (NCBI): domain Eukaryota; kingdom Viridiplantae; phylum Streptophyta; class Magnoliopsida; order Asparagales; family Amaryllidaceae; genus Allium; species Allium cepa. The sequence goes on along the minus strand of CM060932.1, from coordinate 875,356,104 downwards.
ATGATCGATCCAAGATTGAGTTTTCTAGTGAAGCTTAAGCTTTCGTATCGATGGATTCATATCCATCAACTCGTATCCATTAGACTACCATCCACCTGAGTCTTGTGCTATAATCCATGCGATGCGCTCCATTCCTTGATCGGTTCCTTTGTATCGATCGATACGAACGCGATTGATATGAAATAGCTCCTGAGTGCTTGCTGCTTTTCGTATCCATTCAGCATCCTTCTCTTTGCACCAATCCGATGAGCTGTGGTGAAGAATATGTTTTTGTATCGATCCGAGTTTGATCGATACAAACCATGACCGATCCGAAACAAGATGCAAGGCGCATTTTTCCATCCTGGAGTTAATTAATCGATGCAAAATGTATCAATACAAGATGTATCGATACAAATATCGATCAATCTAAACAAATACCACAGTGATTGATACGAAAGTATCGATACGAATCCATTTCTTTCAAATATTTATCCATCTATAACTTGAGCGTACGAACTCCGATTAACCTAAAATTTGGAACATGGCCTTGCATAGCTCTGTTTGTCATATCATGCTAATCGTAGCTTGATTTGGACTCGAACCAAGTTTGCTTACATCCATCGTGAACTTACTGTTAACTGATCTCCGTAGCAAATTGTCTTCAGTCTCTAATCAAGCCCTGGGTATCATGGCCTTGCCAAAAGGCGAGATAATATTTGCCCCCCAAAGTGCGTCCTATGTGAACATGACATGCTTAGAAAAGTAGCAATCTTCATTCTAAAAGGCTCTATCCGATTTACTGAACAGTTGTTGTTCTTTCATCAAGAGATGTAACCCTCGGTTAATTTCTAGTAGTATAAATGTTGAGATGTAGACTACCGATGATCATGCAGTTTTTTGTTGCAATTGAAGGTCAAGTGCTAGCAATTCATTTTTTTGTTGTTCTGGCTGTCACCAGGTAAGCATCCAATTCCTGTTAACTTTGAAAATCAATTATTAGTATGGCATATGATGTGCACGTAAATGTGCATATTTTTACCACCATATTTATTCTATTTAAATTAAATAAATGATCATATTGGGTATTTTAACTTGTTTAAACCAAATTCAAATTATTTTCAAATTGTCACATATTCATCTTCATATAGGGACAAAATTGTCTTTTTGTGCATTTATTAATTTGTGAAAATTTAATTGAAAATTTCTATGTATTTTGTAGGAATTAAAATTCAAACACAAGTGACTTCATGAAAATATATGTATGCACAAGGGTGAATAGAACAAATGAAGATGGAAATAATTCAAAGGCATGATAATGGAGGACCCCACCTACCCACCTTTCTTCATGTACAAATTAGAAGCTAATCCACATGCTTATGGCCATTAAATCTTCATGCATACTTAATGGATGATCAGTGGAAGTTAATAGTTACTTGGTGACCACACTTCCTCCAAGGGCATTTTGGGTACTCCCCAAAAATATGCATTAGGGTTTCTAACTTATATAAATACCCCTTATGTTTCATGTTGCCATCTTCCTCTTAGTGAATTAGTTTTAGTTGAGAAAATAAAAGAAAGCTCTCTTTCTCTTTTCATGGCTACTTAGCCATTTTTCTTCATGTATTTTTCTTTTTTTTATGCAATGTTATTTAGTGTTTCCTTTTAATTACATGTTCATTTTCTTTTCTTGTTTATTTTCTTTCATGTTCTAGTATAGATCTCTTTTATTTTATGCAAGTAGAATAATTTTTCTTTTCATTTTGCTCTCTTTCTCTCTTCTTGTTTAATGTTGTTTTCTACATTTGTTCATATGATAACAAATATGAGAGCTTAATCCCTTCAATTTAGGGGTAATGAAGCTCTCTAGTATGTAGATCCAACATTTTGATGTTTATGCTCTCTTTTTGTGCTTAATGATAATGATTGAAGTGGTTTAATGATGTTGTTTAGCTTTGAATTTGATAGTCTATGTTGTTCATAATAAATAGGCTATACTTAAACAAACAAAACACAAATTGCCTCTTCATTTACATATGATTATGGCAAGGAAGTGATTGTTGAAATTAAAATTTGATGGCTTATATTTCTAATTAATAGTTAATAGGTCATGCTTAAAATAGATTTTTGCTTTCAACTTTGTTGTCATATTTTATGAAATTTAAAAGTGTATTAGTGGTTGTGTTATAGTTTGATGGTTTATATTGAGCTAATTAATAGCACAAATATACCATACTTATAATAAGCACATCAACTAATTCACTAATGACTAGAAAAGAGAGATCATAACTTCAAAATTTTGATTTATGTGATCTAGAGAGTGGAAATTGCCTCTAAATTGTCTTAACACTCTCATATTTTTATCAATTTTCTTTTGCTTGTTTTTATCATATATTTTCTAGCAAATCACTCTCGACTTTGGTTTAATTTGATTAAATAGAATTTTAAAATCAACAATACCCTGTTGATCGACCTGTATTCGCCACGTGCTACATTCGTACACCGTGCGCTTGCGGTTATTTTTATTTCAAAATTCGTTCGACGGTTTTCTAATCCGATAAAATTTCCGTCGACGATCAAGTTTTTGGCGCTGTTGCCGGGGAATTATTTGATTTTGATTTTCTATTTTTCGAATTATTTTTGTTTGATTTTTAGTGTGTTTGTTTGTGTATCGAGTGCATTTACCAAAAAAAAAGGGTTTTGTTGTGTGTTTGACTGATTTTTGTTTCCATTTTGTTTGTGTGTTCGTGTTTTTAGTTGCGTTTGCATATTAAAAAAAAATTGAACAACTTCATTCAAAAATTATATTTCATTCTTTTTTTTACATCAGTTTGCATTCACATTAAAAAAACATTTGTTTTAGGTTTTCTGTTCATTTCCTCTCTGTCACTATTCATAGTGCATTTCCACTCTCTGCATTGTGCACATTCCATTCTCTGTTATAAACTGTTGCTTCTGCTCCTCAACCCACTGTCCATCCACTTCCCAATTTCAACTCTGGCCATCACCCAAACTACTTCCAGAATACTGCTACTGTCCACCTTCCAAAGAATGCTTGCAACTGCCACCAATCTTCCACTTTCTTTCTGACATCGACCACAACCATACAAAACTTCCACACTGCAACATTCCAAACTGTTCACGAACTGCTGTGCACCTCTCCCATCGCTGCTTGCCAACCATAACATCATCAACTACAGCCAAGCAATAATTGAACCTCCTCCTCTTCTACTGTTGGTTCAAAACTGACATTAACCTCTGCCTGTCATTCCATCCACCACTTCACTCATCTATTACCACTGCCTTGCTGTTCAACAAAACATCACAATCCACACTCACAACCCAAATCACTTCACACAGACCCTCCCTCTTATCCCCTCCTCAATCCATACATCAACAATCTTCACCATATCCCTACGACAACAACACCTCCTTCTCATACTTCAAACCAACCATCCACCACCATTTCAAAACACCTTCACTTCACCACTATCCACTCAACTGCTAACTGGATAGCTACTGCCTACTACAGTCCTTTCCCATCACCAAAGCATCCACTGACCATCTCCTTCTATCACAAACACAGCAACTTCACCCATCATACAACAGACATCCACCATCCACCATCCACCATCATACAACAGACATCCAATACTCCCCACTACTACACAACATTTCACTTCTTGCTACATTCCCCTGCTGTGCACTCTTCCTCCAACCATCACGCAACTTCAACAACCCCTGATACATATACAACATCATCCCCTCAACAGACTCTACATCCACCACTTCAACAATACAAATACCGTCCACCTCCTCCATCATTCAACAAATTTCAATATCGACCATCGCCTGAACATCTCACCACGTTTCCAATCCATATACAAATTGCTCACCATTTCAACTGCCTCATCTCAACTCCTCACCACAACATTCCATCACGTTCTTGACCACCTTGCAACTACAAGAGCAACATCGTATGCTTCCACAGCCCACAGTCCTTAGCTAAACATCACCATAACTGCAGCTACGACATCCCTTGAAACATCCCCACCAACCCCAATTTGACATCAACTACATCCCCCATACCACAACTGGCATCAATCGCTAACCCAACCACCCGGAACTTCGACCAATCAAACTCCACCATCCATTGCCTTCGAAAAAAAAAATCAATCCCCAAATCATCTGCAATCAATTTCGAAACCACAGACCCACGAAATCGCAATTCAATTTTGAGAAAATGGACACTCAAGCGATCACACGATTGAATGTGATTTTGATTTCTATTTTGAGAAATTTTCGGTAAGAAGTATTCGTAAATTGTAACTGTATTTGGTCAGTAATTTAAGCAAACCGATCTTCTAATTGGCTTGTTTTTAAATTACGAAGTGGATTGTGTCTTTAGTTTTAATTGGGTCGGGTTTGCATTTCTTGTGGGTGTGGGTTTGAGTTAATTTTTTTTATTTCCTTTGTTTGGTTTTAAATTGTTTTTGTTTAAATTGCTTTTGTTTTTATAATTTGGGGTGAGTTGAGTTGATTTTAAGTTTACATTCAATTTTTTTTTTAAGTAAAACCCTACTTTTAAGTTTCCTTTAAAAAAAAACAATTGTATATGTTTTGTTTTTAATTTCAGGTTGCAAAAGCAGAAATTCAAAGGAGAGGAACTGCTGCCAATGCTTCGCTTTGCTTTATAAAAAGAAAAGAAAAAACTGTTTGCTTGATATATCTATTGTTTTTATTTGCCTTGCATTGTATATATCTCTTGTTTTTATTATAGTTGCATTGTTGATTGCTTGCATTTGCATATATATAAATTTTTTTAAAAATTCAAAAAAAAAATTACATTCGTAATTGCATTGTTAATACACGTTTATTTTCTGCTTTGCATTTCATCTTAAATTTTGATTAATAATAACGGTTAAAAATCAATAACACTTAATTGTATATTGACAAGTTGTCTTCTTTGAACAATTTAATTTCTTGTTGTCTAGGCTACGGCAGAGTATTAACCATTTATAAATATTACGGTGATTCGTAAATATTATAGTGGTTGTTCCTCTTAAGGTACTTAAACCTTCGGCTGCATTGCTACGATGATTCGTGGTGCACCGATAAATCCTGCCCGTTACCTGGCTGAGAACTATCTTGTTTATTTAAGACAGTTTGTGAGTATACAATTTTGGGTTAACTTAGGATAAATCATTTGTAATTAAACCTTGCATTCATTTAGTTGCATTAGTTCATGCATATTTAAGAGAAAAAAAACAAAAAAAAAAATTTCAAAAATCCAAAACCAAAAAGAAAATTGTAAATATTCCTTTTATTTTTCTTTGAAATCTTTAAATCCTTTTCCTTTGAAAATTCAAAAATCCAGAAAAATTAGAAAAACAAAAATCCAAAAAAAAATTATAAAATCTTTTCAAAAACAAAGAAAAAATTTGAAAAACCAAAAAAACAAAACAAAAATCAATTTCCCTTTTGAAAAATAAATTCCATTTGTAAATATTTTTCTTTTACAAAAAAAAAACACAAAAACATTCTTGAGAATGTCCAAGTTTCCCCACATACACGAATTTTACAACAGTTGTGAAAATCAATATAATCCATATAATTTCACTTCAAATTCTTATGGATATTTCAAAAACAACTATTGTTTAAACGATTCGAATTTTGAACCTCAAAATTTTCAAAATGATGACCAACCTTCAAATCTTGAAAATAGCATTTCATCTTTACTTGAAATCGCTACACAACAAAATCAAATGATAAATAAGTTGTGTAATTCATATTTGTGCGATAACTCGAATCAAAGTTTTCAAAATAATCAAAATTTGGATTCACTTGAAAATTCAAACGATTTCGAGTATAACCCATGCCAATTCAATTTTGAACTCCAAAATGAGTTTCAAAATCAAGTTGAAAATGTGAACCAATTTGTAAATAATTTTGGCAATGAGAATAATCTCGACCATGATACAATTGAAAATTTTGATTATCAACGAATTCAAAGTGAAAATTTTCAAATTAGTAATCATGAATTTGATTTTGTTGAACAGATGGAAAAAGATAACGGGGATTTATTATTTGAAAAATACAAAACTTTTCGTGAAAATCATAATCAAATCTCAACTTGCGAAGAATCAAATACTAATCTACCGTTTGTCGAAATTGACAATTCTTGTTCTCAACAAGTCCAAATCGAAAATTTTCAAGTTAATAATTACAAATTTGACTCTGTTGAGCAAATGAATGACATGTACAATGATCACATGGATTTGGTGTTCGAAACATATTTGAATCAACGTGATAAACATACTCAAATTCCAACATGTGACAAGTCAAGTGATAATCCACCTTTTAACCAAATCGATGATTTTCAAATAACAACTTTCGAAATTGAAAACGAAAATCTTAACGAAGTTGTTGAAAACATGGTAATTGAGTTGGATTACAATTCTTTTGAGGGTATGGAACCAAATTTAAAATTCGATCTTCCTTTTCTCGGTTTCGAAAATTTGAATACAACAACTTTGGATTTTGAACTTGAGATATGTAATAAAGTTGTTGACAATCCAACAAAGGAAGACGAATTTAATGAACATGAATTCTTTGGACTTTTCGAAAATGAGTTGTTAAATTATGAAGGGGAAGATTTACATCACCATTTTGATTTTGAAATCAATAATTTTGAAGAATTTTTCAATGACAAACTTGAATTTCAATTTGGTGAAAATAAACTTGAATTTCAATCACTTGTTTTATCTGCCCCAAAAATCATCGAAAACAAAACAACTCATTCAATTTTCAATAAAACGACATTCGTTTTTCCAAATCAACATTCAACTTCAAAATATTTTATGGTTTGGTTTTTCGAGCTTAAGATGTGTCTCGTATACTCGACGAGACAAATGAATCGGTCTTTAGAAGACCGTTTCATTTACTTTTTGACTGTATACTTTCTCATCTCTCGTAAATAATAATCTTTCATGTAAATTTAAGATTTTTATTTTATTTTTTTTCCTTTCACTTGGGTTGACTATGGGGACACAGTCAAAATCAAGTGTGGGGGGAGACTCATCTTCATTTTTTTTTCATGGTTTATTTTTGCTTTAAAATCAAAAAAAATTAAAAAAAATCCCAAAAAACAAATTTTCTTTTCATTTATTTTTAAAAGAAACACTATAAGATAAATATATGGCTTTGGTTTATTAAATTGAAACTTTTGAAAATTTATTGGTCTTAACAAAAATAAAAATGAAGTTTGATTACAAATAATAATGGTTTAACTAGTATATAGGAAGATTCATATGTGTTAATTATGAAGTACATCCTAATTGAAAATCTTTGTTTTAAAAAGTGGTTGATTTAAAGTAAAGGATATAACATTTTTTTTGTCTTCTAAGTTAAATGGTGCTAAGATGATTTTGCAAAACTCCCTCTCAAAAAAATAAAAAAAATAAAAAATAATAACATCCAAGTATTCACTCTCATTTAAAAGTCCTCACGGTTATGCATGGGTGATTACTTGGAATTTTTGTTTATGTGATTTCATACTCATTTAAAAGTCCTCACGGTTATGATGTATGGAACACATGTAAAAAAAAGACTTAATAAAAACCACCTACGGTCGATAGTGTATGCATGAAAGTGTGTGCACTCGTCATGCTTTGTACTCCCCTCACATAAGACCGAAAGGCAGTGCATGGGTGGTATTTCTGGCCTCAGTTTATCTGAGCTAGGTGTGTAATTTTTCTTGCAAATAATGAGAGAGCAAGCTTGAAATCCTAGTACTATTTTTACTTATTTGATTTGATTTGTTATTGAAAAGAAATGAAAATACCATTTTGATAAACTATGATAATCAACTAAGGATCCATTTTATAATTACACTTTGTTATCAACCGAAACAACAAGTTAAACTACTGTCTATTTGTGATGATAACTTGATTTTTGTTGGAAATTTGACAAGTAAATGAATTAAATTTTCAAGATAATGAACAAAACCAATATTTAACTTATTTGTGTCGATTTAAAAATAAATTCTTAATTTTGTAAATATTTCAAAAACTTGCATTCATCTCTTTGTAAATAAATCTTGCATTTTATAAATATTTTCATCCTGCATTTGGATTTTGTGGGTAGTATCCGCTGAAAACCCTCACGAGACAACACTCGTCCTACTGGGGACACCCAGAGGTTTAACGGCTTGTTGCATACGCTCAATGCAATCGTGCTCCCTACAAAAACGGATTTATCTCAGTTTTTCTTTATTCGAGGACGAATAAAAAGATAAGTGTGGGCGTATTTGATGTGCACGTAAATGTGCATATTTTTACCACCATATTTATTCTATTTAAATTAAATAAATGATCATATTGGGTATTTTAACTTGTTTAAACCAAATTCAAATTATTTTCAAATTGTCACATATTCATCTTCATATAGGGACAAAATTGTCTTTTTGTGCATTTATTAATTTGTGAAAATTTAATTGAAAATTTCTATGTATTTTGTAGGAATTAAAATTCAAACACAAGTGACTTCATGAAAATATATGTATGCACAAGGGTGAATAGAACAAATGAAGATGGAAATAATTCAAAGGCATGATAATGGAGGACCCCACCTACCCACCTTTCTTCATGTACAAATTAGAAGCTAATCCACATGCTTATGGCCATTAAATCTTCATGCATACTTAATGGATGATCAGTGGAAGTTAATAGTTACTTGGTGACCACACTTCCTCCAAGGGCATTTTGGGTACTCCCCAAAAATATGCATTAGGGTTTCTAACTTGTATAAATACCCCTTATTTTTCATGTAGCCATCTTCCTCTTAGTGAATTAGTTTTAGTTGAGAAAATAAAAGAAAGCTCTCTTTCTCTTTTCATGGCTACTTAGCCATTTTTCTTCATGTATTTTTCTTTTTTTTATGCAATGTTATTTAGTGTTTCCTTTTAATTACATGTTCATTTTCTTTTCTTGTTTATTTTCTTTCATATTCTAGTATAGATCTCTTTTATTTTATGCAAGAAGAATAATTTTTCTTTTCATTTTGCTCTCTTTCTCTCTTCTTGTTTAATGTTGTTTTCTACATTTGTTCATATGATAACAAATATGAGAGCTTATCCCTTCAATTTAGGGGTAACGAAGCTCTCTAGTATTTAGATCCAACATTTTGATGTTTATGCTCTCTTTTTGTGCTTAATGAGAATGATTGAAGTGGTTTAATGATGTTGTTTAGCTTTGAATTTGATAGTCTATGTTGTTCATAACAAATAGGCTATACTTAAACAAACAAAACACAAATTGCCTCTTCATTTACATATGATTATGGCAAGGAAGTGATTGTTGAAATTAAAATTTGATGGCTTATATTTCTAATTAATAGTTAATATGCCATGCTTAAAATAGATTTTTGCTTTCAACTTTGTTGTCATATTTTATGAAATTTAAAAGTGTATTAGTGGTTGTGTTATAGTTTGATGGTTTATATTGAGCTAATTAATAGCACAAATATACCATACTTATAATAAGCACATCAACTAATTCACTAATGATTAGAAAAGAGAGATCATAACTTCAAATTGTTGATTTATGTGATCTAGAGAGTAGAAATTGCCTCTAAATTGTCTTAACACTCTCATATTTTTATCAATTTTCATTTGCTTATTTTTATCAATTTTTTTAGCTAATCACTCTCGACTTTGGTTTAATTTGATTAAATAGAATTTTAAAATCAACAATTCCCTATGGATCGAACCGTATTCGCCACGTGCTACATTCATACACCGTGCGCTTGCGGTTATTTTTATTTCAAAATTCGTTCGACGATTTTCTAATCCGATAGAATTTCCGTCGATGATCAGCATACATGCACGTATTTCAACCTGACTCGCATTCATGCTTGCACATTCACGGGTTGCCGTCGAGTTCTCTCTTTTTTTTTAAATGTATCTTGGTGAAAATAGGTTCTTTCCATCGATTGATGGTTTCTTTATAATCGAGTTTCATATCGGTACTCTCATGGATCGATGTGAAATCTGAGTTGCAACAACGATCAATGGCTATTTTGATCCTTTTCTTCGTATCAATCCTCTCCTGGATCGATTTGGGGTGTGTCAAGGCTAATTTTGTATCAATAGGGATCGATACGAGATGGATTTATAAAAGGTGTATCCATCTAAGGATATGGTTTGGCTTAGGTTGTTGTACAACATGCTCTTTGTATCGATGGATATGAAATATGTGCTTCGTATCGATGGATACAGAGTATGTGCTTCGTATCGATGGATACAAAATGCTGGGCTTCATATCGATGGATACGAAAGGATAGGCTTTATATCGATGGATATGAATGATACAAACACAAGCATGCAGCATTCACATCAATAGGCATGTTGACCCCTTCAATCGGTATTGTAACTGCGATACAAATCGTTTTTTCTTAGGGTACGAAGGAGAATAAATATGTTTTGTACTTAGAATATTTTTTCACCTTGCTCCTGTTGCTATTTCGTATCGATTAGAGAAAAAGAAGAACTGCAGATCTTTCATCCCCAAACATCAACCTATTAACCTTTAACCTAAATTCTTCAAGCTAGGTAAATAATCAATAAAATCGTGCTTGCAATGATAGGGCTCAGCTTCGTGCCACCTTTTTCATGGCAACGGCCATCTCTGGTGTCATTGGCGTCGGAGCGTGGCTGGGGTGAGGTCGAGAGCATGGTTAATGGCGATTTGGAAAAAAAGGCGAGTAGCCGAAGGAGTCGATGGACTTGGAGTTTTGAAGATAATGGATGCAGTGGAAGATATTTCCACGATCGATCCGGGAAGAGTAGCTTAATGATCGATCTGAGGTGGGGCAGTTCGTAACGATTTGGATGAGAGGTGGTGTGTTCGATCCGAGACCAAAGTCCTTGGATCGATACGAATTTAATGATAGGAAGGTTTTATTGATACGAAAAGGTTACCGATCTAAGTCATTGATCGACACGAACGAGTGACAGCCGATCGATACGAAATACTTTCTTTAGGGGAACGATCTGAAATGAATTCTAATGGACTTGAACTTTATGACTTTTGCATACTTGAACACTCTCCAACGAGCTTTAGCCTTGCACACTTGGACTTGACCGTAAAACTGCATATGTGATTATCCCTTAAAGCTCATCGATGCAACTATAACTTGTTAAACGTAGTCAAATTTGGACATGGATCGTTCTCTGAAGTTAGAATGGTAGGTTGAGACGGTCAGCGATGATGGTCACTCCGGTTGATTCTCGAAGTCTTGTCTCTTTACTATCTTTTAACCTTGTAGATGTTTTAGAGTACTGTGTAGCACTTCACTACACAACACGATCACTCACTTTGCACCGAAGGGACACGGGCCTTTCTTACCATCTAATAATGGTTTTTACTGAATTCAATAGCTATGGATCCTAGAAACTCAGAGCAGCAAGAAGTTCAGAGTCCTCCATTTCCCATAATAGAAATGCTGGATATCCCAACAAATATAGCGAATCCCGCTCCGATGAACTGCCGAATGCAGTGGTGATATTGAATCCGGAAGATTCTGTTTGATCCATGATTATAGAAGTAATGCTAATAATTTGCCTTAGAACGGACTGTCTTTGGAAGAAGTTCAGTTGCTAGGACTAGAAGATAAAGTGCATAATCCCCCAGAAGGTTTCGCCGTATGCAATAGATTCATGTGCTTGGATGGAACATTGCACTCATTCAATCAGTTCATTTCGAACGTGCTAATTTTTATGAGGATTACACCTCCTCAGCTTCATCGTAATGGATACACGCTACTCAACAGCCTGTACATTATATCTATGGAGCATCTCCTCCGCCCCCTGATTGTTGATGAGATCAGATTTTTATTCATGTAAGAGTCAGGGGGATAATCTGTCATTCTCCTTCCTAGAAGCTGTCAAGAACATCCAAGTGGTGGCAGGTTCATGGAGCAAGTTGAGCTACTTCAAAATAGAGTGGTTCTTCGTGAGGTTCCCACCAGGGTTCACCAAGTGGTGGCTGATCAGATGTAAGTCCTATTGCTTGTTTTGTTGCTAACCATGACTAGATAATATAGATTGTGCTGAATTCATGATGTGTTTCTCTTATAGCTGATATTCCATGGATTAAAGGAGCCATATATAAAGAGTTAGTAAGGACACTCCAAGCGGTGCCTACAAAGTTAAGAGAAATAGACGAAGTTCTCACCGATGACAACTTGATTATCGCCGCGCTTATAGAAAGAGGATAGAGCATAGGGATGACGGGGATACCAAGAGTGGTCCATACAAGACATGGTGGAAGATGGGCTCCTATTGCGCCTGAGTCGAGGGAGCTCAGGATGTGCTCGGCATAATAGTCGTCGAATCTCGCGATGATGAGGATACAGAAGTTGGTCAAGAGCCCGCGATCGTGCCTCTACAGGGCCCTCAATCATCCGTGTTAAAGAGAAAAGGCAAAGCTCTTGCCCACAAAACCAAGAGGCAAAAGAGGAATGAAGCAACTGAACTTATTACTACTTCCATAGGTCCGGAGACCTCTTCCCCGTAAATAGAAAGTTCAATCAAACGGCTGCCGGATATTCCTATCCCAGAGGAGATATCATCATTCTCTGATCTCACGCTAGAGAGGCTTCACTCTCCATCGAGAACCAGCACATAACTAACCTTAATAGACATAGGGTAACCGATTCCAATAAGCAAAGCTGCTACAACCGGTCAGTTGGGAGGTTTGCACATGCATACACACACTTCAGGCACCACACAACATTCCATCACATGCTTCTTAACCTCTAGCGATGACTAATTACATTTCTCTTTTCGTTTTTGCAGATACATTGGTGAAACAAGACTCCATGCTCAGCAAACTCTGCTCTTCCTACCATTCATCTGGATCGCAGTTCGAGTCATATCGCCTCGAGAGCAAAAGAAATTACGACCATGGCCATAATTCTAACCAAGAACATGAGCACCATGACAGAGAGAAAGAAATATCATATCAAAGCAAGTGCCATTCTAGGTCGCGATATCCACCACCAAAAGGACCTTCCAAACCCTCTAGATCCAGTAGGCCTTCTTCTGAATCTTCACATAAAATAGCGCCATCTCACGCTCCAAAAATTGGCGATCAGTGCCGTAGAATTGAAATAGAAACTCCTACCATCGTAGAACAAACTGCCATAGAGCTAACGGGGGAGGAAGCTAGTCACATCGCCAAAATAAAGAAAGATTTTCTGAACATATGTTTCAATGGCCTCCACTTTCCTTCCATCTTGAAGAATATTCCGAAAGACATAGAGAAATTAGTGCAGGACTATGTGCATGACACATACAAGTAATATCGCGAATGGATTGAGACAGCAGAACGGGTTTCGGCTGTGTCCTTTGAGAGGGCCAAGGCTATTGAGAAACTGGAAGGCGATCTATCTCATAGGGACAAGATAATAGATGTACTCTCTAATGAACTCGAGTCCTCTAGACAAAATGAGATAGAAGTCGAACAGAGAGCCGAGGAAGCTAGAAAGTCCATGGAAGCAATGAGAAAGACTCATATGGACTTAGTGTTGGAGATGGGTCGCCGCAACACCGTTATCATTCAAGAAAGGGATGCCGCGTTGAAAGAAGTTTACGTATTAAAGGCAACGCTGACTGAGGCCATTAAAGAAAAAGACGAATCCAAAAAAGTTGTCCAGGAAGCATGCGAGGGGGCGGTGAAACTTTGAGAAGAAAGGGATACTGCGAATCAAAAGGCCGAAGAAGCCGACATCGTCGTTGAGGCCAAGATGGAGAGTGAGTTTGAAGATCTCCTGGTATTAATGCAAATGTCTTGAAAAATCATAACCTAAACTAACTTGGCGAGGACTATCCCATTCAGTTATATAAGGCCTAGAGCCGCTTGATTGAGGATGAAAAGGCGATCCGTGGAGTTGCAACTATCGATGAATTTGAATTGGAAACTCAAGTGTTGATCAGATATGAGCCTAAAGTACTTCATGACACTACGATCATGCTTCATGGAGAAGATTTCGCTGCTAAATACCTAGAGGCTGGAGAAGGATCTGGGGGCAAGCACCACGTCATTGCTTCTGAAATGCCCCCAGTGTCTCGAACTATGCCCACATCTTTTGTTGATCCCTCAGTCTTCCTGGGGTATGATCTTGATAGGCCATATCTCTCTCCAATCATAGAGCACGGCTCGGAAGGCCCATCGGCGTAACATGGGGGCAACTCGAGGAAGGTATTCTGGACACTTCTCCTATTCCTCAAAATGTAGGAACATTATCAGATGATATTACTAATATATTCTCCTATCTTCATTCAGTCATAGATTCTACACCGGCCGACCCTCCTACAGCTCAAGAAGTTCATCACGAGCAGGAGGCATTAACAATGGAGGCCACAACTATGACAATTATTTCTTCGGCTGGGGAGAGACATGATAGCGGCTATGTGCTTGTTGACCAATTGGTGGAAGCACTTCTCAACTGCCAAAGTGACCCGAGCGTCGAGATTTCCTTCAACATAGATGAAGATGTTATTATCACGGGCTCCTGGGTCTAGATGGCAGTCTCCCGATGGGAGAGCGCGTGGACCGAGAGGAACAAATAATAGAGGAGATTAAGGCTGAGATTGAGCAGGTTCGTAGAGCCAGTGGAGGTATGTCAGGCCTTGGTCCTACCCCAATCCTTGTGCTCTCTCTGGGTGGCACCATAGTTGAAACTGGAGCGCCTCATTCTTCTAATATAGAAATGCCACCTTTTCTTCGGTTCCACACATAGAGGATACTTTATTCCCTATGGGCTCTCAAGAGGAGACCGCGTCGATTCCCCCAGCCGGACAAGCCAGTGGAAGCAAGCCGGGGAGGCAAGAGTTCAAAGAGAGGTCTAGGCGCTAGCTCGAGCGAATCTACGCCAAAGAAAGTCAAGAGGAAACAAAAGGCTTAAATTTGCATTTTTCTTCCTCTTTTGTAGATGGCCATAATAAGCTTCTATTTTGCATTTCATAGGCCATGTATAGATGTGGGCTTGGTCCCCTGCTTATATGATTTCTTTGAACCGATTTTGTACTTCCTTTCTCAAAGAATAGCGTGAATAAAATTTCTCCTTTGTTTTTAGCATAACTCTGTGTATATTTGTCTATGTACTTTAGCACTCACATTTCCATTCAATATACTCGTCAAGCTTTAGTCTCTGAGTTGAACTTGAGTTCGGTCATTAAGTCCCGAGGTCATGGAATCGGGCCATAATCAAACGTTGAGTTGAGTCCCAATGTTGCGTTGTCTCGGTCAGCGTATGTAACTAGAGTTATGCCTTCAGTTCTGGGGAGAATTGAAGTAGTCGGTTAGCATTCGTTCTACGCCATCACCGAATTTAATTTAACTTAGTCGGAAAAAAGTAAAAGCGACATGAATTTGAGCGGTCAGGTCATACTCGCTCGCTTATTAGTATTCGCATCCGCACTTTCGGGATCTAGACCTGTATGCTGGCGGTCGGTCACACCTGCAAATTGTTTAGAATCATATCCATACTCCGGGGACATAAGTTATTTTACGGGCCGTAGGTCACACCCGTTTAATGTTTGTACTCTAGTTCACATTCCAGGAACCTATAGTTAGTTGACAGACGGTCAGTCACATCTGTTTAAGTATAAGGATCTTACTCCCACCTTGGGAATAAAGGGTTGGCCATTGTTGTGGATGGTCTGATCACATACTCCTTGATCCGGTAAGCGAAGTCATAGATGGACGGATCCATCTTCTTCGAGTTTGGAAAAATAGGCGAGGTCGTGGGTGAACGGGTCCATCCTCCTCAAACTTTAGAAATTAGCGAGGTCGTGGATGGACGGATCCATCCTCCTCGAGCTTTGGAAATAAGCGAGGTTGTGGATGTACGGATCCATCCTCTTCGAGCTTTGGAAATAAACGAGGTTGTGGATGGATGGATCCATCCTCCTCAAGCTGGACGGTCAATTCACATCCTAACCTTGGAGTTTGCACTTCAGCTCGCACTCTGGGAGCTGGAGTTGGCTGTAGAATTGTCGTGTTTCAGTTCTCTTTTAATTGATTATTGCTTTCCCCCTGAGCTTGGGGTTTCATTTAGCGAGTGGCTGGTTGGACCGCGATCACTCTTTATTTGAACGGGTCCCATCGTAAGATAAAACTCAGCTCATCGTACATCATATCGGTTGCATGATGCTCTTAGGTATCATTAATTTGGCTTTTTGAGTCTGTGCTTTATTGTTGAAATAAGAAATCACGGTAAAATCAGTTGCCTTATTACAAGTACAAGTTCTCAAATTGCATAAACAAACTTGAAGAAGGAAAGCAGACTAAATGAATGAAAGCTAGTTATATGTAACAGCAATGGAGACTTTCGTTGTTCCATGCTCTCGGTAGAGCTAGACCATCAACAATCGATTATTTGAATGTGCCATCTCCAAGCCTCCGTCCGATGACATACGATCCTTCCCATGTTGATTTCATGTGTGAAGGGACTGGATAGACCCGCTTGAGTACGAGATCGCCAACTTCAAAGGTTCTGGGCTGGATCTTAGCATTGTACAATCGGGCGACTCGGTTGCGATGTGCGGTTGCCCTCAAATCAGCCTCTTTATGCTTCTCATCCAGTAAATCCAGATATTCTACGAGTAGGATGGCATTCATCTTTGGATCGTAATAATTCACACTGTGAGAAGGTACCTCTAGCTCTACAGCAATAACGAATTCAGAGCCGTAGAAAAGTGCAAATGGAGTATGGCCGGTAGCGAACTTATGGGTAGTTCGATATGCCCATTAGGCCATGGAGAACCCATGGACCCACTTACCTCCAGCTTTCTCCAGTCGTTTCTTTAAAATGGACTTGATGACTTTATTGACAGCTTCGACTTGTCCATTCGCTTGAGGCTGAGCTACTGCCGAGAGTTTCTTCTAGATGCGATAACATTGGCAGAAATTCTTAAACTCTTCACTAACAAAACCGAGCACCATTATCAGTTACAATTGTTTATGGGAGGCCAAAGTGGCAGATGATGTTGCGCATAACAAATTTGATTACTTTCTTCGTTTTATAGTAGCAAGGGGCTTAGCTTCCACCCATTTAGTAAAGTAGTCAACTGCAACAATGGCGTACTTCACACCACCTTTGGTTAGAGGTAAAGACCCTATTATATCAATGCCCCATTTGGCAAACGGCCATGAGCAGATTTTTTTGATAGGGCACTTGGAATTCTAGCACCTTTCACATCTCTTAGCATAATCCTATGCGTCTCGATTTACGGTTGGCTAGTAATACCTATATCAGAGTATCCTTTTCGCAAGGGCTTGCCCCCTAGCGTGGTCGCCACACTCTCCTTCTTGCACATCATGCAACACTCGTTAGATCTCATCGTGAGCGATACACTGGAGTAAAGGAATAGAATATCCCCTTCTATATAGGACTTCATCCTGGATAACAAATCGCGAAGATTTTCGGAGAACCTGTCTTTCACTTCTGCATTTAGGTAATGTTTCGTGCATAAGATAATTTCTGATCAAAGTCATCGACGACTCTCTCTCTCGGTTTCCACCTCGGGCGCCTAGTTTATCTCTATCTTATTAATACTTGAAGCAGTGATTGTTTCCACAGGAACAAGTCCCATCCGCTGTGCTTCGCCAGTGCTGGCCAGTTTTGCAAAAGAATCGGCTTTTTGATTTTGCTCCTTGGGTATACAGTGGATAGTATAATTGTCAAACTGGTTCAATACTTCTTGGACCGGCATATGCTAAGAGGCTAACCTTTGATCTCTGGCTTGATACTCTCCTCGAACCTGACACAGCACAGTTGTGAATCGTAGTAAATTTCCACAGCGACGACTCCCAAATCCTTGGCAAGCCTTAGTCCAGCGAGTAAGGCTTCGTACTCAACTTCGTTATTAGTCACACGAAAGTCAAACTTTAAAGCATAGTACACAGATCGACGTTTCGAGGTTTCGAGTACCACTTCAGTGCCTGAGCATCGGTCGTTTGATGCACCATCAGTGTATTGCTTCCATATACATTTAGGAGATTCACTAGCCTCGGGCAAATCCTTCATCATGGTGAATTCAACTATGAACTATGCCAGAACTTATACTTGAATAGCTCTCCTTGGTATACAAGTGATATCAAATTGACTCAACTCGATGTTCCACTTGAGCAACCTACCAGACATCTCAGGTCGTGTCAAGATTTGTCATAACAGCTGATTGGTCTAAATAGTAATCGGATTAGCTTGGATATATGGATGGCACTTTCTCGAGGCTACAACAAGACAACAAGCTAGCTTCTCTATCTTCGAGTAGTGTCTTTCTGCCATCCTCAATCTTTTGCGGACATAATAGACCGGTCGTTGGATCCGATCCTCTTCTCGAACTAGCACAGCATTGATTGCGTTTGCCGAAACCGCCAGATAGACATACAACTTCTCATGATCAACCGACTTCGACAAGATGCGAGGTGTTTCTAGATGTTGTACTAGTGCCCTGAATGCGCCCTTGTACTCCTCTGTCCATTCAAAATTTTGTTTCCCTTTTCTGATCAGGTGGAAGAAGGGAATACACTTATCCGTGGATCTGGAAATGAACCTGCTCAAAGATGCTACTTTCCCATTAAGACTTTGCACCTACCTTTTGGTTCTGGGAGTTTTGAAATTTCGAATTTCCCAGATCTTTTTGGGGTAAGCTTCAATCCCTCTGGCATTGATAATAAACCCAAAGAATTTTCCAGATGCGACTCCAAAATGACACTTCAACAGATTGAGCTTCATTATGTAATGTCGGAGTATGTTGAACATCGTCTCTAAACCATTGATATGTATGTTATATAGTCCCGATTTCATGAGCATGTCGTCTACGTACACCTCCATAGTCTTCCTGATATGGTTTGCGAACATTCAGTCTATGAGCTTCTGATAAGTTGCTCCAGTGTTTTTGAGTCCAAACGACATCACCTACTAACAATAAAATCCCAGATCAATGATAAACCTAGTGTGCTCCTGGTCGGGGAGGTGCATCGGGATTTGATTGTAGCCAGAGTATGCATCCATGAAAGATAAGTGCTCATGTCCGGCTATTGAATCCACCAATTGATAGATTCTAGGAAGCGGGAATTTGTCTTTGGGGAAAATTTTGTTCAGATATGAATAGTCCACACATGTCTGCCATTTTCTATTCGACTTTCTGACAAGTACTGATTTGATACCCACTTCTGGGTATAGAGCATCACGAATAAACCCATTAGCCTTGAGTTTATCCGCTTCTTCTTTCAGGGCGGCAGATCTCTTTGGATCCATACCGCGCCTTTTTTTTCACTGGGACATGCCGTAGGTCGATATTTAATGCATGGCTCATGATACTTAGTGAGATCCCGCATATGTCTAAATAAGTCCACCTAAACACATCGAGGTTTTCCCAGAGGAAATCGACCAGTTCCTGTACCATCTATGGGCTGAGCTGAGATCCGATCTTTACCACTCTAGGTTCATCATCATCGTTGACCGGGACATCAATAGTCAACTCTACCAGGGAAGCCTGATATTCTCTGACTTTCCCTTCATCATTGTTGTCTCTAGGATCAAGATCTTTTGGAAATTGGTCGTGGTGCCCGAGCCTTGGCTCAGGCGTTAGTTGTCAATCCTCCATAGAGCGAACGCAGAGAGATTCCTTCATGCCCTTACCTTTCTCCTTTCGCTACGCATCCTACAGTTCCGCAATATAACAGGCATGTTGTAGCGACCCAGAATTTGACCACTTTAAAATATAATATTTAAAGTGATTTTAAATAAAGTTATATGATTCAAACAATATTAGATATGATTTGGAAAGAGAAGTATACGCAAAAATAGTAACATTTGCGTATATCGACAAAAGTGACAAAATGATGATTTCAGAAAAGTATGTTTCAATTGTTAAATAAATTATTTTAATTACTTTATGAGTGTTTATATTTTTAAATATCATTATACAAATTTATTTTTAAATTAGGTTTACATAAATATATATTTTAACTAAAATGTCAAAATGTGACCGTAAAACATTTTGTCGAAAAACGACGTTTCATCGATTAAAAGTAGTCGCAACGTCGTCGCACCTTTATTTTCTTATATAGGAACAAATATTCAAATAGTATAAGTATTAATTAATTCACTAAACATATTTACTTTTACTAAATTAGATTAGAAAACTTCTAGAAGTCATTAAGAAAAGTAAGTAAGAATTAACAAAAGTAAGTAAGAAAGGTCAAAAGTACATCAAATCAATATCACATCAAAAGCCAACATAATTATGATATTCTTTACTTAATCTTTAAGTGAATAAGATATAAAGTAAGGATATGAAAGATGATGTTAAGTATTGAAAAATCGGAGATTGCTTTAGGTTGAAGTAAGGTTAGTTTGGTAATTTAGTAAGAGGTTATTTTGGTAAATTGCCACTTTTTTTATTTATAAATACTCACCTCCTTCTTCACTTTCATTCACATTTCTTCTTCTTCTTTTCTCAAGATTCTTCATCTTCTTCCTCTTCTCCTTAATGGCTTCCAAGACATAGAAAAAAAGTAGAACTAAATAACGTCAAAATATTTTCAAAATATTCAAAAGAAATCAATGTTTATTCTCTTCAAATCAAACTCATTTCTCTCTCCATATTTTTCCTCTTTTTCTCTCGGTGACAACTTCTTCAAAACCAAACCAAAATAAAAAATTCTTTTTTTAACATCATGTATATGTTGACCACTTTATCCAGTTCTTAGCAAAATTATGTCATAATTCTACTTCTTTCCAGTGTATTTTCTGGCCCAGTTTTTAAGCTAGAAAATAGGCCATTTTGTTTTGATCATAACTTGATCATAACAGACCCAAATTAAGAAATTCTTTTATTATAACCATATGAAATTCCACTGGCTACAACTTTTATATTGGTCACTTTTTCCAGTTTTGGGTTTTACTATATCTGAAACTCAATTCTTTAAAGTACATTTTCGAGATTCATTTTGTCAATGCGACAATACCTCTTCTTCATTCTATCATATCTCCCTCAAAATAACATTGATTCAAATGATTCTTTTTGTAATTGAAGAGAAAATAATTTGAAACAATTTTTCAGTTAGCAAGTTTTTCAAATTTTGAGAGTAAGAGAGTCAAAAATAAGAGAGAAGATGACTCATTTTTCGGATCTAAATCTTGGGAATTCAAGTTCAAAGCTCTATCGCTTATTCTCTATATTTTCAGCCAACCTCCATCTCAATCCTCAGCCAAGCTATTGGAAGGGAGAGGGTGTTGTTTGATAGTGTTTAATGGAGTAGGAATTAATTATTGAAGTGTTGGTTGATTAGAATGTTGGTAGGAAGTTAATCGCTTTGGTTTATAGTGAGAAAACTCTATTTAGCATCTCTATTTATATATATACATGTTTGATGTTGTGTTATGATTGCTATGGATGCTTATATATGCTTTGATCATCAAGTATTGATTATTTGATATGATTGTTAAACTATTTTATCAAGTCATGTTAATACACATCGATAAGCACAAAGGAAAGCACTTTCCTTTTGAAAATGAAATGGTGTATATGGAATGCTTAAACCTTCTGGAAATAGTTTTAAAATGAGTTAGAAATGTTTTATAAACATTTAAATATGTATAAATAAATAAAGGAAGAAAATCAAGAAATAATCTTATATATTTTAAATATGCCCAAAATAATTTTCCAGAAAAAAAATCACGCTTTTGCAGTAAAGTGACCAAAATATAGAATTGATATTTTAAATATTTTAAAAATATGAAATAAATCCTAATAGTATTTTAAAATGTATTAAAAGGGATTTAAGTTGAAAATATGGATTTCTAAATGATATAAAAGTCGTTTTGAAGAATACAGCTTTTAAAACGCTATTTGCAACATTTTCGCAAGGCTTTTCGCAGCAGTTTAAAATGACTTTTGAAATGCAGTTTTAAACTTAACAATTCTTTCCTATATAATTTGTGAATGATTTCAAAGGAATAATTAAGTTATTTAAAGTTGATTTGGATGTTTTAATGAGAGTTTGAATAAATAGGAAAGTGGAATTGTTTATACCACTTAAACAATAAGTGAAGAAGATTGAATGTATTAACAAACCGAGTAACGCGGAAATGACTAGTACATTTATCCCGCCTGTGAAATCTAGGAAGATAAAACATGGTGTTTAACTAAGGTTAGGAATGGATCAATCAGTACCCCGAACTTACCTGGCCTATATTTTCTCTTCTTAGGCGAAGGGTGGAACATATCGAAGGAAAGCCCTGATGCTCTAAAAGATCAAAATTAAGTTTTTCTAAGATAAAAGAAAAGAAATAAATTCTTTGAATTTGTTATAAATGGTCTAGATCTAAGATTTATAAAATTGATATTTTATAAATAAAAGTAGTGGAATTATAAAAGCATTTTATAAATATTATAAATGAGATTGTAATCAAATCTATATATGGGTTTGCAATTGAAATTTAGAAAAGAATTTATAATGGATTTTATAAATAATAATATTTGAAAGGAACGAATTTGTAAATAAGAGTTTGTAAGTAATTTAATTATAATTGGATTTTGACTTATAAATGAGATATAAATAGAATTTGTTAGTAAAGAAATTTTGTACATGGAAGTTTATAAAATATAAATCGAATTTGTACTATTTTGTAAATCTGAAATCAATTTAAATTGATAAGTTAAATGTGAAAGTTTATTAAAATAATTATATTCGCGATTTTGGATGGTGAGTAATCTTTTAATTTAAATGGATGTTTTGGAAAGTGATGTTATAAAAGGGAATATTTTCCCTAAGTTAAAAGTTAAGAAAGAAATCTTTTATTAAGATTTAATAAATGATTTGGGAATATTTTCCCCAAGTTCAAAGTTATAACTTGAATATAAGAAACTTTGATTAATATTTAATAAATGATTTGGAAAGGTTTTTCTAAGCAAAAGAGAAAATGATTTGGAATTATTCCTGGATTTAAGAAAGATTTAAATAAACCAAATGATTTGATAAATGAGGCTTAATGATTCCTTATACTCTTGAAAAGAAAAAGGAATAAATTAAAAATAATATATCTAGCAAAGATATTATATAAAAGATGAAGTAATTGATTGATGATTGATATCCACATATGAACTTAACATCTTTTAAATCGATAATTGGCTTCGAAGGAACCAGATCAGATTTGGATAATTCCTATCCGAAAACCACCTCGAACCAATGTATATGTTTGAACGTGAAGACATGTTATAGATGATAATTATTGAAGACCGTGGATCTTCATAGCGTGAAGACTGCTTGTTGAACATGCTCTGGGCAGCTCCCACTATAGAGTTATTCATAGTGGTCTCTTCATTGTGGAGATTTTTCGGATTGCAAGGACTACTCGCTACTAGTGGTAGTAGGAGAGTGCCTTCGGTTTGTCCTGTTCCTGGATAACTTGTATGGACGTTTGTCTGGCATTGCATTTCTAAAGATTACGTACACTGGTTTTTACAAACGCACATCAGTGGTGGAGGAGAAGGCAACTGCTCTTAGCTTAACACCCTCCTTGAGACATACAATCTCAAGGGTTGTATTTTTATGGAAGGCAATTAGTAGTTAACAAAAATGGCAACGTGGCATTCAAAGATGTGATACGTGCTTTGTGAAAAGGTAATCGTAGCCTCAAGCCTCATCAAACCGGAAATGACCGAAACAGGATTAGATGCGGCAAGGCTAAGTGGGTCATTCCCAATTAGGGTATGATCATCCCCTTCTAGATATATTTCTTCCCGCTATGATATTCGGGATGTAAATTAATATGGTGTATGGAAAACAAGTGCTTGGTTAAAGGTCGGTAACGACCGGGGGATGATATATTCGGTACTATCCAGTTACAGAGATAGACCGGTCTTGTGTTGGTAGTGGATCCTTTGGGATGGTCCTCGGGACATCCATTTAGAGGTGTACCCATTTCGAAAGGTAGATCCTTAACCTGGTCATTTGTATGGAAACCCATTCTCCAATAAGAGCCTACGGTCTTGTTTGTATTGGCATAATGAATAGTCTCGAAATGATTGGTAACCATTTCAGATAAGATTAATAAATTTATTTGCAAATGTTTTCAAAGAGATGTCATTAGAAATAATATCAAATGTTTTGATATAAAAGTGTTTTAGTTATCATAAGGTAAAAATCCGTCCGTGTTTATGTGTGGGCGTGGTCTTATGAGATACTCTTTATTTTCAAAGGATATTATCCAAAGGCCGATATATGACACTGTCATTTAATAGTGAATTTTTCTCACGCTGGTTTATCAAGCCTGATCCGGGTATTTTCAATACTCGGGTCAGATCCGAGTAATTTCTGGTTAATCGAAGAACGTTGGAGTTTCCGGAGGAGAGCTGGAGATATTCATCATACGTATGAGCATATTCTATTATCCGCTTTGCTTAGTGAGGTTCGTACATGATAGGGGGTTCTCGCTTCTTGTTAGGTAGCGAACGAACGACTCTTACTCCTACATGTACCTGAGATCGAGTATCGAAGGGTTGGTTTCAATCGAGAGGCTGGCCGTAAAAGCAAAGCGTGCGGTACCAGTGTAAGCTACGACAGAAAGTGGCCGTTGTCGATGGTTGAAAAACCTAGATCATTACATTTGGTATCAGAGCTGAAGGTTAAGCGAGAACCTTGGCTTTGTTATGGGTAAAGACTCATCAGAGATAGGATTAGTAATATCCTAGGATGAGTAACTCATTAGAGATAGGGTTAATAACACCCTATAATGAGTTATGATAGTATTATATATATGAGCGCGCAATTGTTAATTTTATAAAAATAGTTTTGTTTTAAAAAAATGGTAAATGAAATAATTTTACCTAGGATTATATTTTGAATATAAAGTATATATTTGGAAAAGTTGTATAGTAAGAAATCAAGATCAATGAAATTTAAATATGAACATCTTGTGATTAGAATTTCACAGTTTGACTATAAGGTGTTTCATAAAGATAATCGATAAGTAAGAAATCTGATAAGGTAATTATATCTTTAATACCTATTCCAAAATAATAAATTAAGAAATGATAATTTAAATTCGAGTAAAAGAATTATGGTAATTTAAATAAAGTTAATTAATATAAGATAAATTTATAAAATAGGTTTAATAAAGTAATCTCTAAAGGATTTTACAATGTTATTTCAAATAAAAAGAGGTATTTTATGATAACTAATTCGATTTACTCGAAAATAAACTAAAAATGGGCAAGAGATGTGTTCGGATGGTAAGCACTTCACTTAAGTATTACTCTTCTTGTTAAGAGGATATATGATACTATTGGTAGTACCCAGTTCCTTGGATTGTTTTGGAGTTACTTGATTAATATAATTTTCTTGAGTTAATGAAATAATATGAACCATTAATTAGTAATCTTTATAAAAGTGTTTAAAGTAAAGATAAATTAGGAATCTCTAATTGCCAAAATAAAGCGGAATTTTCGATGATTTTGGACAGTCGAAAATTTCTGAATCGCATCAAACTCAAAGCTAAGGAATTTATGGAATATTTTGGTAAAAGATAAACCATTGTGAAATACTCTGAGTAAATGAAATAAGATAAGGATAATTTATAAATCTGATTTATAAAGGAAAAAAAAGATTTAAGAGTTAAGAGTATAAGGGTTTAAATGCGGGTGGTTTTAAAATTTGTTTTTCAAAGCTAGAAAATTAACAATAGTATTAAAAAAAAAATGAGTTTTATAACTTATGAATTTGAGATAATAGTAAAATACAACAAAGTCTAAATTTGTTAGATAGACTGATTTAAGTAAAACCAATTTGGAATTTGGGATTTGTATATACTCTTAGGGTGTAAAGGTATATCATACAAATGTAGATTTAAATCATGAACTATTAAGTAAAATAATGACTCCTCAAAAAAGGTAATTATAACCTGGAAAATGTTTTATTAATGAATTCTAGCATTATTTAAGAATTTGGACTTAAGTATTTAAAAGTGATTGATTTACATAAGTTATAAGATGTAATAAACTTAAGCAATAGATTTATAAAATGGTTCATAAATAATATTAGTGTCAAAGGAAATATACTGAGTTAAAAGATTGTGGGAAGACTTTTCTATAAAGATAAATTATCTTTTGAGTGAAAAATGTTTTCTTTGGAATATATTCCTTTAATAAAAATATTTGGAAATAAATAATTAAAGGGATTATAAAAAAAACACCTTCATAAAGTGTTTGAGTTTAAGATAAAAGTTTATGAAAGTTTTGAGGGTTAATAAATACATATGTTATATGTAGATCATCTCATCGTATAATTTTGATCTAAGATTCGAGTTTGGAACTTTGAGGTGTTTACACTGATCCGGAAAAGAATTTATCACTCAATTCTTAATGACGAACATTGATGAGGATGTTTGGTTAGGTACTTTAGTTTTCTATCATAGTTGAGCACTATGCAAGGAAAGCAAAGGTTTCTGAGCAAAGAGCCTGATTAAAGTCCTCACTAGAAGATCGGGGATCGATACTAGTTCGGAAATGAATTTGTGTATTCGAATAAGGTATTTCATACGGATGATCTGTGTATATTATATGGAATTAAGTTTAAAGATAAATGTTTTAGGTAAACTTTTGTTTGGGTAATTTCGAGGATGAAATTCTTTTAAGTAGGTGAGAATGTAACGACCCAGAATTTGACCACTTTAAAATAAAATATTTAAAGTGATTTTAAATAAGGTTATATGATTCAAACAATATTAGATAGGATTTGGAAAGTGAAGTATACGCAAAAATAGTAACATTTGCCTATATCGACAAAAGTGACAAAATGCTGATTTCAGAAAAGTACGTTTCAATGGTTAAATAAATTATTTTAATTAATTTATGAGTGTGTAACGACCCGTAATTTCGCTACTTCGAAAATAAGAGATTTCATTTGTTTTAAATTTAAATAGGTGTAAAACTTAAATAAACAAGTTATATATAATAGATAATAATAGAGAAATTATTTATTCTTATAGTTAATTAAAAAATGTATAAATTTGGATTTTAGAAAAAATCAACAAAAGTTAAGTTTTGTTAAAAATGAATAAATGCTTAAATAAATAGGTTTAAATATTTATCTTATTGAAAACATCTAATAAAGATAATAAAAGTATATTAAAATACATATAAGTATGTTAATAATCGTTTTACAAAAATAACCAAATTTGGTCATATTTTGTCAGTTTTACATACACCTAAAATTAGAGATTTTGATATTATTTAAATATGATTTTAAAATATAAAGAGACATGTTTTAATTTATTTAAAGAAGTAAAAAGTTCATTTTTAAATTTGGTTTGCATAAATAAATAGTTTAACTAAAACGTCAAAACATGACCGTAAAACATTTTATCGAAAAACGATGTTTTGTCGATTAAAAGTTGTCGCAACGTCGTCGCACCTTTATTTTCTTATATAGGAACCTATATTCAAATAGTATAAGTATTAATTAATTCACTAATCAAGTTCACTTTTACTAAACAAGGTTAGAAACTTGTTTCCTAGAGATTTGACCAGGCGACCTAGTACTCGGCCTCCCCATCGTTCGACTAAGCTGGTTCGTTCGACAGCACATTACGACCGGCATCCAAGAAGCATTCAGCATAAAGGAACGTTCGGCATCTAAAGAGCGCTCGGCGTTAGGCATCGTTCGGCCAAAGATATCGTTTGGCCAAAGGCATCGCTCGGCTAAAGATATCGTTCGGCCAAAGGCATCGTTCGGTCAAGCTATCGTTCGGTCAAAAGACATCGTTCGGCCTACCAAGTACGTCCGGCATACTATACCGTTTGGCATCCACAACTTGTTTGACATGTCATTCATTCCGGCACAAATCTTGTTCGACGATCACCCGCCGTTCGTCATTCAAGGTCACTCGATTCAAATGGATGTTCGGCATTCAGAGTGTCCGGCCTCACCTCGTTCGGCAGAAAGGGGTAGGCTCATCATTTGGTCGTTCGGCCTCTCTGGTTCGGCGTATAGAAACCACTCCATTTGGGCCAAGATATTCAGCTACCAGGCCCACCAGGGAAGTCCAACCCACCTTCGTCTATAAATAGAGGGGCAGGGACACAGAAAAAGGGGGAGATTTTAGAGAAGACTGGGGAGACTCTGCCATTTTCAAGACTCATTCCAGACTTACTTCTTTGTACCTTGCAACTGTATTCAAGTACTTAGAAGCAGATTGTATCTATAATCAAGTATCAATGAAAAGAATAAAGATCAACTTCAAAGTGGACGTAGGCTACTACGCCAGACCACTATAAATTTGGTGTTCTTACTTTCTGCGTTGAAATTTACATTTTGTTCTCTGTTTTAATTTACTTTCTTCATTAATCTCTCTACACAATCTTTCTAAGGGTGTTAGTGACCAATTTTGTTGCTAACATTTTGGTGCTCCCTGAGAATTGAACTCAAGTTGTTAGGATCTGCTTTGTAGCTATTGGATTGCATAAATCCCCGAAGGAGATCCAAAATCATTGACAAGGCATCTGTTGATTCTACTCAGAGTTATAACCAACAACTCTATCATGGGGAGACCACGAACCAGATCAGCCTCTCATAATGCAGATGTCCATGAAACTGCTAGCGTACAACAAGTTGGACCTGGAAATCAGCAAACAACCAGAGGTGCAGGGCCCTCCACCCAAATCCAAGCAGAAGTAGTTTCCCGAACGGAGTTCAATGATTTGATAAGAGAACTCAAGGAAAGTAGAAGGCAGCTTGCTGAACAGATTCAAGCCAACACTAACCTCATGACTCAGCTCGCTCAACAGCAGCGCCATAATGCAGGAGGTAACCCTGCCCCTTATTCTGAATCTGATAGCTCAACCTCAGCTGACAAACCTCCTAGGCATAGACGTCGTAAGGATGAAGGTGCACAGGCGGGCGTTGGGAATCAAGCCTGCGAAGAGACCGGACACCCGAATCTCCAAGACCAAAATCAGGCGGGACATCAACCCGCACGATCCCGTGAAACGGAACCCAACCTTCCATCCTCTATACAAACTCCGGACTTAACAGCTATGGTCAGGCAGTTGATGAGAGAAAACCAAGGCTTGACCAATGAAGATTGGGGAGTGACCAAAAGCCATACCCCCTTTACGGATGGTATCCTGCGGGCTGAGTACCCCAAGAAGTTCAATATGCCGACTATCCCAGCCTATGAGGGGAAGACTTATCCCAGGCAACATGTGATGAGGTATGGATGGATGATGGATTCTGCAAGAGCCAATGATGCGACCAAGTGTAGGTGCTTCCCAATCACTTTGTCTAGTATTGCCACCATGTGGTTTACTCGACACCCACCTCGATCTATATCCAGCTTTGACGAATTAGCAACGAAATTCATAGAACAATTCATAATACACACCACTCGCCCAAAGGATGTGATGTCCTTATCAAGCGTAATCCAAGCTCCGGGAGAGTCATTAAAAGCATACTTGCAAAGGATTCATGTTGCTGCTACCGAGGTGAGCAATCCTAACGACCACGCGATTTTGATGGCACTAATGCGTGGAGTGGATCCGGATTCTGAGTTTGGAAATTGGTTGGCGGGGAAGCCCCCAGCTACGCTGTAACGTTTTTTATTTGAAAGCTCATCAGTTCATAAGAAGGGAGGAAGCTCGGTGGACAAGGCGAGACAAGGCACCAGGGCTCGTTCAAGAGTCTGTGAAAAGTAACATCGCCGTGAAACGAACCGGAGATAATTCTGGAAAAAATGAAGTTAACATCCAGAATAAGCCTGGGCAGTCTAAAGGATCCGGAGGTGGAAATCTCGGAAAGAAAAAAGAAACAAGGAGATGGAAATCAAGGATCCCAACCTATAATGAATACACCCTGTTGAACGCATCTCTTGAAAACATCTATCTATCAACTTGCAACACTTTCCAATATAGAAAGCCACGTCCAAAGGGATCGACGGAGGAACAGAAGCGGACCGGGAAGTATTGCCGTTTTCACGAGTCTTATGGGCACAACACAGAGGAGTGCAGACACCTCCATGATGCTATAGAAAAGCTGATTAGACAGAAAAAGCTGCAGGAATTTGTCAAAGACCCACAGGAAGGGAGGCAAGAAACATCGGTCCCTGGACGTGGGCCGGCCCCACACCAACCAGAACAACCTACTCGAACTGTGGGCAGATTGGTTATTAACACGATTGCTGCCGGACCTCATCCTGCGGATAAGAATTGACAGGAGATGGAGCGATATGCTAACTCTTTAAGACATGCGGAGTATGAGTGTTTTTCGAATGTAGAGGATGGGACTCCTGCAAAGCAGCAGCGCACGATGAATGATGATGTCGTATTCAGGAGCTGAGATGCGAACAAGGTGGAGGCCCCTACCATCGACCCGATGGTCATATCTGCGACAATCGGGCCGGCGTATGTGAAGATAATTCTAATTAAATGTGGAAGCTCTGTTAATATCATCTTCAAGAAGGCATATGACCAAATGAAACTGGAAGTTAAGGATTTGAAACCATCCAATGCCAGAATCCATGGCTTTAAGGGCACAGCAACGGATGTAGTGGGATATGTGGAGTTACCAGTTGAACTGGGGCAGGGCGAGCGTAGGAGTGTGCGAATCCTACCATTCATAGTGTTGGACGTTGACTCTCCATATAACGTATTCCTAGGACATCCCACCTTGGAAGAATTTAGGGCAGCATCGGCCCATTGGTGTCTGACATTAAAATTTCCCATAGACAGCGGTGTTGGAGCAGTGCACGACGATCAGGCAATCAGACGTGCCTGTTATGTGGCTGAGCTGAGAGAGGCTCAGCGTAGAGAGAAAGAAAAGGTTGCGGACCGCTCCATCCGCTACCGAAATGCTGATGATTGACAAGTAGCGCCCGAGCCCTGACTCGGGCAACATTCTCGGATCTATAGAGACATAGATCCAAGAGATGATGGGGAACCCAGGGAAACCAATGTAGCACCGGCTGAACTCACAATTGACATCCCTGTTAGCTGGAGCGACCCATCACGAGTTCTTAAAATTGGGTCGCAACTCGACCCTTTGGCCGCTGAGAACCTTACTAATTTCCTCCGAGCGAATCTTGATGTTTTCGCCTGGACACATTCTGATATGTGGGGAATTTCTCCTGCAATCGCGAGTCATATGTTGAACATAGACCTGAAACATGTACCTGTGAAACAAAAAAGGAGAGGCATGGACCCGGAGAGGTCTGCGGCTCTCAAAGAGGAGGTGGACAAACTCAAAGCCAACGGGTTCGTCCGCGACGCCCTCTACTCTGAATGGGTATCTAACCCGGTGCTAGTGATGAAAGAAAATGGAAAATGGAGGACCTATGTTGATTATTCTGATTTAAACAAAGCATGCCCTAAGGATAGTTTCCCGTTGCCTAGGATTGACCAGCTGGTCGACCCAACTGCCGGGCATGAGTTATTATCATTTATGGATGCGTACTCTGGATATAATCAAATCCCAATGGACCTCCCAGACCAAAAACACACCAGTTTTGTCACGAACATGGGATTGTATTGCTATGTAGTAATGCCATTTGGATTGAAGAACGCAGGAGCGACTTATCAATGCCTGGTGAATCGAATGTTCAAAGATCAGATTGGTAAAACAATGAAAGTCTATGTGGATGACATGCTAGTGAAGTCTCGGCAGTCAAACGACCACATCCGAGACTTAACGGAGATGTTTGACATACTCAGGCGTTATGGAATGAAGATCAATCCATTGAAGTGTTCATTCGACGTAGCATCAGGAAAGTTTCCATGATTCATTGTGAATGCCTGGGGAATCGAGGCTAACCCAGAGAAGATCCTGGCTATCCGAGATATACAAGTACCCAGAACCATAAAGCAGGTGCAAAACCTGAATGGAAAAGTGGCTGCGCTAAGTCGATTCATATCCAGAGCTACAGAAAAGTGTATTCCCTTCTTCGACATTATAAAGAGAGGAAAGAGAAACTTCGAATGGACATCCGACTGCGAGGAAGCATTTCAGGCTCTGGTAAGGCACTTGGAAAGTCCCCCTGTACTGTCAAAGCGGATAGACCATGAGATGTTGTATGTATACTTGGCGGTATCCCAGCATGCTATCAGTATGGCTTTGGTTCGCGAGGAAGATCAGATTCAAAAGCCAGTTTACTATGTCAGTAAACGCTTGACAGGGGCAGAAAGAAATTATCCAAAGATTGAGAAACTAGCCTATTGCTTGGTGATTGCATCACGCACGCTTCTCCCCTACTTTCAGGCACACTCAATCAGTGTCTACACTGACCAACCGTTGCGATAGGTACTCCAACGACCGGAAACTTTCGGAAGGATGCTGAAATGGAATATTGAGTTAAGTCAGTTCGATATTACCTATCTACCATGAAGGGCCATACAAGGAAAAGCACTAGCTGACTTCATTGCCGAATTCACTGTGCCAGATAAACCGATTAGTCACAATGTCATACCTCCCATTCGATGGAAGATGTACACCGATGGTGCATCTAACGACCATCGTGCGGGGTCTGGCGTAGTCCTTGTGACTCCGAAAGACCGATCAATTTTCTACGCTTTGAAGCTTGAGTTTGCAGCGACAAATAACGAAGCCGAGTATGAAGCATTGATTGCTGGCCTGAGACTTGTCAACGAACTGGGAGTGAAGTCAATTGAAATCTTCTGTGACTCGCAATGGTAGTATATCAGATGCGGGGAGACTATCAAGCGAAGGGACAGAGACTGGCTCCATACCTTGCCTGTGTTCAAGAGCTGCTGGCGAATCTGGAATATTACGACATCTTGCATGTCCCGCGTGAACGAAATAGAGAAGCCGATTCGTTGGCAAAATTCGCAAGCACTAGCGATGCGCAGCAAATGGGATTATTCCCTGTTGAGACCCTCCATGCTCCGAGTATAGAGATGATAGAGATAGATCTCGTGTTAGAAATCGAACCTGAGAAGGAATCATGGTTGACCCCGATCAGATAGTACTTTCTACAAGGGGACTTACCTGAAAAAAGGAACGAAAGACGCCAAGTCCTTCGTAAGGCTTCGCGTTATGTAATACATGACGGGATATTGTATCGGAGGGGATTCTCGATCCCCTTACTCTGGTGCGTGGCCCATGATGAGATAAAATATGTATTAAAGGAAGTCCATGAGAGAGAGTGTGGTGACCACACTAGGGGGCAAACGTTAGCAAAGAAAATCCTCCATTACGGATACTATTGGCCGACTTTCAATCGGGATGCTGCAGACTATGTGAGAAAATGTGACAAATGCCAGGTATATGCAAAAATCCTGAGAGCTCCGCCAACGGAACTCACACAAATGGTTAGTCCCTGGCCATTTGCGATGTGGGGGATCGACCTAGTAGGCTCTTTACCCTTAGCCAAAGGTGGAGCGAAATATACAGTAGTTGCAGTCGACTACTTTACCAAATGGGCAGAAGCAGAGCCTCTGGCCACGATAACCTCCAAGAAGGTTATTAATTTCGTCGTACGAAATATCATATGCCGTTTTGGCCTTCCGCGGACCATCGTCACGAACAATGAAACTCAATTCGAGAGCAAGGACTTCAAAGAATTTTGCCAGAAATATGGCATTGAAAAGAAATTTGCAGCAGTTGCTCACCCAAAGGCGAATGGACAGGTAGAAGCTGTAAACAAAATAATCAAGTCCATATTGAAAAAATGTCTCGAAAAGGCTAGAGGCAGATGGGTGGATGAACTTCCAAAAGCACTTTGGGCCTACAGGACCACCCACAAAACCGCGACTGGCCACACTTCATTCGCATTAGCATATGGCATGGAAGCTGTCATACCCATGGAACTTGAGGTCCCATCACATTGGGTAACTTATTACGACTCCGAGTCGAACCAGAATCTCTTATTGGAATCGTTGGACCTCATTGATGAAAAACGCGAAGAAGCCAATTTGAGAGCGGCCGCATACAGGCATAGAGTCGCTAAATATTATAATGAGAAGGTCCGACCAAGAACTTTTAGTGTGGGAGACCTCATTTTGAAACAAGTTTTCCCGATCCGGTCTCATATGAATCCCGCATGGGAAGGTCCATATCTCATCGAACGGAAGCTTGGAGAAGGAACTTTCAAGCTAGCGACCGTCGATGGTGCGACACTCCCCCGAGCATGGAACAGCGAGCACTTGCGGCATTATTATACTTAGTCTATTTCTTTTATGCATTAGTTGCACTCATTTCCAGTATGCTTTTATTTCTAATTCTTGGAATGCAATAAGGCAATTTAGCTTTCTCTCATTAGTAAAGGCTTGAAGCCATCTTTTCCATGAATTACTAATGTCTCTACAAATAATGATCCTGTGACGGCAAATAAAATTATGTTATTCCGGCTAACGTGCAAACGCGGACGGACATTTAAAATCTCTAAGTCCCTGGAGTGCGGACTGGAGTACTCTAAGTCCTCGGAGAGCGGACTCAAGTATAAACGATTTAAAATCTCCAAGTCCCCGGAGTGCGGACTGGAGTACTCTAAGTCCCCGGAGCGCGGACTCGAGTATAAATGATTTAAAATCTCGAAGGCCTCGGAGTGCAGACTTGAGTACTGTAAATCCCTGGAGCACGGACTCGAGTATAAACGATTTAAAATCTCCAAGTCTCCAGAGTGCGGGCTGGAGTACTCTAAGTCCCCGGAGCGTGGACTCGAGTATAAAAGATTTAAAATCTCCAAGTCCCCGGAGTGCGGACTGGAGTACTCTAAGTCCCCAGAGCGCAGACTCGAGTACAAACGATTTAAAATCTCCAAGTCCCTAGAGTGCGGACTGTAGTACTCTAAGTCCCCGGAGTGCGGACTCGAGTATAAATGACTTAAAATCTCCAAGTCCCCGGGGTGCGGACTGGAGTACTCTAAGTCCCCGGAGCACGGACTCGAGTATAAACGACTTAAAATCTCCAAGTCCCCGGAGCGGACTGGAGTACTCTAAGTCCCCGGAGCGCGGACTCGAGTATAAACGATTTAAAATCTCCAAGTCCCCGGAGTGCGGACTGGAGTACTCTAAGTCCCCGGAGCGCGGACTCGAGTATAAACGATTAAAAACTCCAAGTCCCTGGAGTGCGGACTGGAGTACTCTAAGTCCCCGGAGTGCGGACTCGAGTATAAACGACTTAAAACCTCCAAGTCCCCGGAGTGCGGACTGGAGTACTCTAAGTCCCCGGGGCGTGGACTCGAGTATAAACGATTTAAAATCTAAGGGGTGAACGATGGGAAGGAAACTTCACGCACGAGAATAGAAGCGTGGAGGGCTCACGGGAACGCGCTTGGACGATCGATCGAGAGCGCTTCGATTTAGGGTTTGGACTGCAAGCGTAGATGGGTGGAAGTTGGCGTTCGTGAGAATGGTGGAGGATGCTGAGATGGCGGCTTCTGTCGCTACCGTTCGATTGAAAGAAAAAAAATTAGCAGCAGATGGGGAAGATGAAGTTGCGGTTGGGGTTGCTACTTAGGTCGGTGATTGTGATGAAGGTTGTTTATTTATTTATTTAGATTAGCTAATTTGAATGTTAATTAATCGTTATGCTAATCAATTTTTAATTTTTAAATTCGAGACACGTTCGGATAAAACAAAGTGCGCTGGAATCATATCGTCGTCGTCTACAATATGGGATCGAGCTGGGATTTATTTGTAACTGAAAATATTTTCAGTTTCAACTTAAGGTGAGTGTTTTATACGCTCATGTTTTGGCTAATTTTTGTTTATGATTACTTAAATTAATATTGTGAAGTGATTGGAATTTATCAATTGTTGCTTGATAAATTTAATTGACAATTAAATTAACATCTAAATTTATTGATAGGATTTGAATTGATAGTTAAATTAAATTAGAATTTCATTGCCCGTAAAATACCCGAGATTAATAATTCTAAAATTATTGTGAATTTTATTGACTATTTGGATGATTGGTTGTGATGGTTATGATTGGCTGATTTTGGATGTTTTGTTATGTTTAATGTAACGATAAATAAATTTGTTAATTTAATTAAGATTTTGTAATTTAAATTTAGAGAAGAAAAGAAAATTTTATAATTTATATTAGAGCAGTAGAAATTGTAATCAAATTTAACAATTTAAATTTTATATGGCAACTTATTGAAGTAACGTAAATTGTCATACCTGGCTTTAAGTTTAATATAGGAAACAAAGGGGAATGTTGAATTAGTGAATGAATTTTTAATTTTTTTTAACTAGAATGGAATTCAAATTAATATAAAAATGGAAGTTGTAAATTGTATGCATTAAGTTATAATGGGATATAAGGGTTTATACCTGGATATAAAGCGAATATGTGAAATTAGAGGTAAGTATTGAAAATATTAATGTACTAAAACATGATTAACAATAATTGGATGTAAATTTAGGAAATACGTTTTTGCAAGTTAATAATTAATGAACATTTCCAATGTAATACAATCATTCAATTGTTATGACTTAGTTTTAAATGGAGCATAGTATAAACAAATGCAATCAGTGTATTATTGTGTGGAATAATATATTGATTTATTTGTTACTGAATGTAAATTAATGCAATTATGTTAATGTATGTTAATAAATAATTAATCTTGCGCAACCCCTAAATTTATTGAAATAACTGAAAGGTCAAAAATTGATTGCGTTAAATAAATTGGGAATTTAATTTCATTAAAGGTAATTTAATACTATCTTAATGTAAAATTTAGATAAATTTTGGAATTAAATGCTAACTCCATTCAGAATATGACAAATGGGTGTAATATTTGGATTGTAAGCATATAATATAAGTTAACTGTTTAATTGGTTGATAGAATTAGAACCTGAAAAATGTTAATACAATTAATAAAAGTTACATTAATATGAGAAGTAATACCATGTTTAGAAGTTGTTAATTTAGAGTATATTAAGACTTAGAAATTGAATTTTAATCAATTGGAATAAAAATAAATAAATTTTTACGATAATATTAATTAAGGGATATTTGGAAATAACGTTAACGGTATTCATAATATAACTAGTTGTTGAATTTGAGGAATGGAAGAAAAGATTTATTAATGTAAACTTGATAAATGGATAAATGGAAAGGAAAGGTCTGGGGGATTTTTGAAATTTGTTATAATTGATTTTGAGTTTGAAATGTAAGAAAAAAATGGGAACTTTGATTTTGAGAGAAAAAAGCGTATTAATGTGACTAAAGGTTAGAGTAACGATTATTGTATGTTGCCTATTTTGGTAACCTGTTAATTTACAATTTTGAAATCAGTTACAAAAATTTTAATTGAGTATTGCGTTAATGTTAATTAAAGTAGTATTTGTAACAATGTTTAGACTTTTCGTATTGGATAGTTTGTTGTAATATAAGACATTCAAATAAAGTTATTAACGTATTGGAAAACGATTACATTTAGATGAAATTAATTGTCTCATTTATGTGGGTGAGAACTGTAATTGAAAAGTATAAAGGTAATGAGCAACGGAAATGCATATTTATTTCATAAGTTAATATAAAAGAATGAAACCTATTTAATGAATTAATTGAGTTTCTAATTTTAGCACATGTATATAGTTGGATTGGAATAATAATTTGGAATAACAACTTCGATATATTTGGAAATAATAATTTATACAAAGGGAAGCTGGAAATTTGATTATATATGGAATGAAATGTGAGACAAGTGTTAACTGCGTTACAAAGCAATGATAGGCTCAATTAAAGGGTTGAAATTGAATCTAATCAGTTTAATTGGAAACTTATTAAAATAAATTTGGATTGGGTGATTTATTTCCAATTAAATCAGTTCACGTTTCAAAATTTAAAGCTTGTTTATTGCACATATGTTTATACCTAAATTTAAACTTATGTTTAGATCCAATCAGATCATTAAAAAGAAAGTATTATTTATAATATGAAGATAGGCTAATTTAAGGTTAGTAATTAATGGGTGGAATGAAATGGGTTTAATGTAAATGTTATATTAGGCTGTAAATCAATTTGTAATAAAATTTTATTTAATTGGAAGGTAGATAATTTATGAATTTGATGGTAAGTAATTAGGATCAAATTCTATACTAATTGAAACTGGATGTAATTTAATAAGGTTAGTGCAATACCATTTAATTTAAATTGTAAGGTTGAAATTGATTGGGATTCAATTTATAATAAATATAATTTTTGTAGAAATTGAAATTTTATGTTTTGCAATTAAACGTAATTAAAAAACTACGTTAATATGAATTTAGTTGATAACTGTAAAGAAATTAGGGTAATTGGATATATAAACTAATGTTAAATATATACATAAGATGATGATTATTGATTTAATAAAGAGAATTGAATACGAATGGTATAAAATTTCATTGAAATAATATTTTATAATTTATTGAATTTACTTTAGGTAAAGGTAAACACTAAATTTTTTGCAATAAATCCTTATTTGATATGGAGGTTTGGTTAATAAATTTGAAGCTAATTGCAATCAAAAATGATAGAAATGGTAAGTTGACCATTTATTAATAATAAGATCTAAAAATCAAATAAATGGATTTTTGGAATTTAAATTGACAAATTGTGAATTCATTTAAATTCGGATCCATCTGTCTATCCCAACTTCATCTATAAATACCCTGCTAAACCCTAGCCTCCGCCTACTCTCATTTATCTGCGCGTAAAATTTCTTCAGCCCCTTCTCCTCCTCAATGGCAGGCAAAATTTCAGATCCAGATCCATTTCAAAATCAGAGTCAAAAAGTCAAAGTCGTCAGAAAAATCTCAAAATAATATATGTTGAAGCTCTCGACGAGCATAATTCAATGGTGTAATTCATTTTTCAATTCGATGCATCGTTTGACCAGAAATCGCGGTCAAAATTGATTTGGGCGTTTTTGACTGGTGCGTCTGATCGGAAAATCCCTTCTGGGTTATGTAGAGGGGCTAGTATGTTGTTCATCGGCGAAGTTTTGCGGCGAATTGACGGTCGAATTGGTGGCCAGGCATGGTCAAAGATAGGTCAAATGGAAGTGTGTTGGGTTCCACTTGTTGTGCGCGCGGTTATGAAAGAGGGGAGTGAGGTTGACGTGGCATGTTGCAAGGTGAATTGTGTTCTTTTTTTTGTTATTTTATTTTTGAAATTCAAGCGCAATTTTCGCTATATTTTTCACATACGAACTACGTTTCATGCGTGGTTTTTTTGTTAGGATCGTAGTAAAATTTCCGACCATTTGGCGCTAGTTTGGACAGATTTGAAGACCGTCGAATTTTTGGGTTTAAATTCGATTTAGATTCAAAAGGTGAGTGTTTTAACCCACTCACAACTTCTAAAATTTCCTATGTCTGTTAAATTGACTTAAGATATGAGTAGAAATTTATTTATGACTATTTGGCATGTTTTATTCATCATCTCTGTTAAATCGCATCTATTTAATTTAACTGTTAATTAATTTTATTTTTGCATATAAATTGACAGTTAAAAATTTATTTATTTGCATATAAACTGATAGTTAAACAGTTAATAAATTTATTATTGAATATAAATTATTAGTTTATAACTGTTATTTATTATCTGTTATATTTTATATGCTATATATTGATGTTTGTTTAAATTGGATGATGATTGTAATAAATGGTTGATGATTGATATTTGGATGAATGTATGCTATATTTTATATTGTATAAACTGCAAGTTATTATGCATTTTCATTTCATTCGGGATTGCGGTTTGAAATGATATACAACCGCATTTTTATTTTTAAATTGCGGATTGAAATGATAAATATCCGTATCACTTGACCATAGGATAGAAAATGATATACAGGCACCGCGGTATATATATATATATATATATATATATATAAATATTTTTGAAATGATTTTCTATGGTTGGGATAAGATACGGTTTAATAAATATTTAATTTTAATATTTTAAAAATCTTATTTTATATATACATATATAGTTAAATTATTAAATTTAAGATATGTATAATTTGTTAAATAAACTAAATAAGTTGAATAATGAAGTTTAATGATTTAAATCAATCTAGATTGGAAGGTAAATTAAAAAATTAAATTGGAATTGAGCGTATTTAAGAACTAAACTCTATAAGTAATGTGACTTATTTAAACTTGGAAATTTTAAAGGTATGACATTTATAACTGGATTTTTTTTCAAGACAAATTAAATGAATATTTCTAGTATAAATAAAATGGAAGAAAATTTTTAGTGTTAACAAATTTAGTTATTTTAAATGGTTATGGATTTACCATGTAAACCTTTCAAACTGAATAATAGGAAAATGAATTGTTAATTTGAAATTCCCAACCTTAGTTTTGAAATTCATTAAATACTCAAAGTTTGAAAATATTCAAATCGAAGTGTTTTATTCAAACTGAAAGTGAATCTAAAAGTTATAGGTTTAGACTGAATTTAAAGTGAATAAAAATTTTTGAAGGTGTGGAAATTATTTACTTTTAAAGAAATTTTAAATTCAACTGTTTTATTTATATACTATTGAATATCCAAACCATTTAAGTTTTGGAAGTTATGGTTTTAAAACTATGGATTTCGAAGTATTATATTGAAAGTTAAAATTCAAATATTTGGTTTCGAGGTACTATAAATTTTAAAAGTGGCATGATTTTGGAAAAGAAATATATTTGAAATAAAATGATATCATATTTATTTGGGTTTTTAAAAGGAAATGATATCGTATTTATGGGTTTTGAAATGGATAATTATATTCTGATTTTGAAAGTATAATTATTTTTAAATGACCGCGGTGTTATAATAAC
The DNA here is from genome assembly GCA_030765085.1 of Allium cepa. Lineage (NCBI taxonomy): Eukaryota > Viridiplantae > Streptophyta > Magnoliopsida > Asparagales > Amaryllidaceae > Allium > Allium cepa. The sequence continues at coordinate 875,315,273 of CM060932.1, read as the reverse complement.
GTTTGGTTGTTGAAGAGACCGGGATCGGAAGTTGTCATACTCTCTGCCAACTCCGAAAACCACTTTAACAACCGTGTACGCGGTGGAGATTCCAGAATGAAGTAGGTTGGTGGCGGCGTTTCCTGTAAGGTAAATACGTGGACCCAACTCCCATGAGTTGGCATAAGATGGCTAAAACAGGAGCGATTGACGGGTTAATAAGGTAGCACCTTTGATCGGACACATCCCTTCGATATTATACTTTGATTCTTGGATTGATTCGGTGGCCAATTTTGATTTTTTTTTGGGTGTGGCTCGAGGTGGGCAGTAGCTGCGACTACGCGTTACCACCGACCCGGAAGCGTAATTGGTATATCTACCCTGGCATTGCCTAGTTGTGCCGTGTCACCTACCCTAGCGCGCCTTATACGATTTTGGTTTTGTACCATACCTATGGAGTGCCCTCTGACGACGCCCAGTACAGGGGAGATTACGGTACTGTATAGACTATGGGAATATATAAACGTGTTAAGGTGGAAAATGTAAAGCCTTAAGCTATTTAAAAGTAAGTTTATTTTACAATTAGACACTATTATAATAGCGCAATATACTACATAGTAAATAGTTTAACTGATCCTTAGGAGATGTAAACCCCGAGCATCTCTTGAGTTACTGCACTCATATTTATTTCTGTTAATTTAACTTACATAAGATCTTTTAGTTCTGACTCGGGTGTTTTACCTTTTTAATTCGCTCGGGTCAGTCCGAGCGTTTCAGGATCGAAGACCTTAGATCTGGAGGACGAAGACGGAGATTTCTACTATTATTATTAATTATATTCCACTACACTATTTAATTCTGCTGTATTGATTATGATTGGTATGTGAACTCTGATATTTCTTGTATAAAGAAGAATCGAATGTTTGTAAACAGTTTATGAACTGTACATTTATTATTATATTTTATCCTTCCGCCGTGAGATTCTAATTTGTTTTTCTTTCCCTGTTTTCCCTTATTTACCCCATAACAATCCGCTCTTCCATATGGTTTGAATTGGCACGTGTTTCGATTTAAAGCGTGCGAAAAGGCGGGACGTTACATCTGGTATCAGAGCTTTGGTTTAGCGATAAACCTTAGCCTTGTGGGGTTTGACTCTTTACTAATAGGGTAGTAATACCCTATGGGAGTTGCTGAGTGTATATATGAGAGAGCGTATTTGTTAGTGTTATAAAAATGTTTTAATATTGTGTTAATCTGTTCTTGCTTTGAGTTTCCATGCTCCCGTTCTTGCTTTGCGTTGCACGTGTTGGTGATTTATCATGCTCACGTGTAGGTGAGTTTCCATGCTCCCGTTCTCGCTTTGCGTTGCATGTGTTGGTGATTTTTCATGCTCACGTGTAGGTGAGTTTTCATACTCCCATTTGAGTTTCCATACTCCCATTTGAGTTTCCATACTCCCATTTGAGTTTCCGTACTCTCATTTTGTGATATCTGGATTTCTTGTGTAGATTTCTAGAATTTGTGATTTCTGGATTTCTTGTGATGATTTCTAGAATTTGAGCTTCACCAATTTTTGTGATTTCTATTGATAAGTTTTATCAATTTTTGTGCATTGGTGAATTCGTGTGTTATTGACTTGTTATGAATACAAGTTTAGGGTATGATACCCCCTTTCCTATCTTTGAGAAGATTCTTGTGACATTTTTGATGAATGAAAATTCATTGGTATTATATTTTGATGCCAATTATTTCGATGAAATTTTGACGTATGTCGAAGTTGCTCCGGATGTTGCTGCTTTAATCACGTGTTTTAAAAATTGTTTCAAAATATAAATTAAAATTGTTTTCAAAATTTTTACGATTTGCGCTTTCAAAAGAATGAGGAAGCGAATTAAACGTTTAAGTAAAATCGAGGACTATGACCCCTTTCTTTTGCTGATTCGCTTAATTCCGGACTTGTTCGTTTGAGAATGTAAATTATTATTATTTTTTTATATAAAATAAATGAAAATTGTTTTCAGAAGTTTTATAGTTTATGCTTTCAAAAGAATGAGGAAGCGATTTAAACGTTTCAGAAAAATCGAAGACTATGACCCCTTTCTTTTACTGATTCGCTTAATTACGGACTTGTCCGTTTGAGAATGTGAAATGTTATTTTTAAAATACACCATTATGCACTTTCAAGAAAACGATGAAGTGAATTAAACGATTTAGTAAAACTCGTGGTTATGGGTCATGCGCGTTTGCTATTTCGGTTAATTCCGGACTCGTTAATTGAATAATTTTTGATTTCTGATTATCGTTTTGATAATCGGATGTTGGTGATTTCTGATTTATCGTTTTTGATAATCAGATATTTATCGTTTCTAATTATCGATTGTGATAATTAGATATTTGTGATTTAATTATCGTTTGTGATAATTAAATATTTGCGATTTAAGATTTGATTATCAATTGTGATAATTAAATATTCGTTGATTTGTGATTTCTGATTATCGTTTTTGATAATCAGATATTTATTATTTCTGATTATCGCTTGTGATAATTAGATATTTGAGATTTAATTATCGTTTGTGATAATTAAATATTTGTGATTTAAGATTTGAATTATCGTTTTGATAATTGAATATTTATTGATTTGAAATTTAATTACCGTTGTGGTAATTCCCGATTATCGTTTTTGATAGTTAGATATTTATGACTCGTGTTTTCTAATTATCTTTGTTGATAATTAAATTTTTGCTGTCTTTTAATTATCGAATCGATGATTAGATATTGCTGTTTTGTGATTTCTGTATTCTGATTATCTATTTGATAATTAAATTTTATAAAGAATTTGTGAATTTCTTTTACGAAATTAAAAGATCTCATTGGCGTTTATATTGTACTACGCCGGTGTACCGGCTCAATTTTCTGCTATTCATGACGTTTTCCACGTCTTCCAATTACGGAAATGCCATAGGGATTTCTGATTTTTATTCTTGAGCAACTTTCTATTCATATCAATGCTTTGGGGGTACAGCACCTTCGAAATAAAGATGTTTTTCTCGTGAAAGTTCAGCGGATCTCAAATTCTATGGATTTCACTTTGGAATCCAGAGAATTCATCGAGCAAACACGTTTAGGCTCTCTCTCTCTCTCTCTTTCGTGCTCTATATGTTGAACTTCCTATTTTCAGATTTCTTCATCTTGTGATGATATGCTTTTATGGTTGTTACCAGTTGTCCAATTATTCCTTATGATTGCGAGGACGCAATTTCTTTAAGGAGGGGAGTCTGTAACAACCCGGTACTTCGCAACAATTAATAATCGACATTTAGACGATTAATATTGTCGCAAATTTCCATTTGAAGTTTTTAAATTTAGTTGAAATTCTTTTATATATGGTTAAAAGGATTTCTGGGCTTTGAATTCTCGGCCCACTTAATTGTTTGATGTCGTGATAATAATTAAACCCGCCCCTTTTGATTTTTCCCATTCGTTTTTAACCCTAAAAATAAAATCGAACGAAGAAATAACAATGGCGGCTCCAATTTCGTTCGTCCCTCTTTCAAAAACTAGAGCTTGTGGAAAATCGAAGATGCCGATGCTCGATTGAAGTGGCGATTCAGCGTTCTGGTTTGTCCATCGATGGCCCCCTCGTAGATTGCTTCGACTGCTTTGATTCTTGAAAAGGTGAGTTTACTCACATCTAATTCAACTCTTGCTTCGACCGTTTCCTTTTTGTTTGAATGCTGATGATATGAATGGTTTTAATTCACTCGAGTTTAAGCACTTGATGGATTTGATTTTTGGTTACGATGATTTATGATTTCAGTGATTCAATTCGTTCTTTTTGTTTACTTGTTTGTTTGGGTGTTTCGGCACTGCTTGGTTTTCGAGGCCACTACGGCTCCATTTGTCTGCGGTCATGGAATTTTGAGTATCCCTCTTGAATTGAAAACTTGATTACTGACTTGGGTTATTCGAGTCGGTTGACACTTTGTTGCATTTAGGCCTACTGCCTGGTCCTCATTTTATGTTGACACCGCCTCGTAATTCTGTTAATTGCTGGCCTTTGCCTTTTCTTCGGCACTGTGCCTTGTTCTTGATCGTGATATTAGCACTATCCAGTTTACAGTTGTATATATTTTGTATTTTGGGAGATACACTTGGTTATGATTAAACTTGCTGCCTTGACTTTGTTCACGGTGGTCACGATGTTGTTCTTTTTAATTGTGAGGCAGTACCATTTATAGTTGTATTTTAGCTTGGCAGCTTATGTTTGCAAATTGGTCATTTCATAACCTGTAGCATACTTGACTTTGGCCATTCTTGTTACTGCCTCTGGTCATTTTGTTCTCTGTAGCACTTTTTTTTGATTTTTTGAATACCATGGCTATGAGTTCTGGTTATATTGGTACATGTGATGTTCGATTCAATTGGGCATGCACTTGTACCATTCTGTCTCTTATTGCATTTGTGTTGTGGTATACTTTGTTACCCTTGGTCATTCGAGCCTTTTTTGTATTTTAAAACTGCTGTGAGTTGCATCGACATAACTGCTACTCACTTGATTGCATTCCTTTGCATTGTGTTCCCTTTGGTGCACTTTGTACTTGGTCATTTTTCTTGTACCCTTTGAATGCCTGACTTCGGCTCTGGCCATTTTGGTTTCAGTAGCATTCATGCTTCATTGTTATCTGGTCTTGCACCTGACATTTCTCATCCTTGACCTGTTGCACTATTTCTGGTCATTCTTGTTGCCTCTTTTTGGTTGCAGTCTTGGCCTTGTTAGTTTGCATTGCGTTAATACATTTGGATTTGTTTCCGAATTTCCTTGTGTTGAACCCAGTATTTTGGGTTTGACCTTGTGTTCGTTTGTGAATTTTCATTGGGTACATCGTCACTATAGTGGCAAGGCAGTGCATGCAAGAGTGAACTGCAGCCACACGGTATGGCTTTTATGATATTCAATCTTGCTTTGATTTATTGATCTTTTGCATATTCCATATGCTGTAGTGGCGAGGCAGTGCACGCGTGTGTGTACTGCAGCCCTACTCGACTTAATATTTTATTTGATATTTCAATTGTTTGAACTATTTCGTTTATTCAATTCAATATTCTGAATTTCATTCTAATTTGGTTGAATTTGCTGATTTGTTGTTTAACACTGCTACGTGTTATATTTATCGTTATCCGATTTCTTTATTTAAAGATCGGATGGACGAAATTTATTGTGACCATCGTTTATTCATTATTTAATTATTATTGCTTCTGTGCTCTAATAACTGAGTTTGAATTAGACTGACCCGAGTATTATTTTCTTTTGAATTTAATACTCGGGTCAGACCGAGTATTTCAGGTTGTAGACATTCTGCATTGGGTTGCTGATAGAGCTATGAAGTTCTTTCATATATTTTGGAGTAGTCGTCGTCATTTGTAGTAGTCTTTATCATTGTATAGGAAGATATGTATTCATGTATATTATATACGTTCATGTACTTATATATGTAACTTCTTGAGTCGACTGTTAGTTGTATCATATGTATTGTAACTGACATCAGTTATTGTATATATGAGACTTTCTGTTTTATCTATGTTCCGCATTTATATTATCTATGTTATTATTTATATTTACTGTTCTAACTATTACGAACCATCGTAGTTCGTTTTATAATGGAATTGGGGTATGTCGATGGGAGAAAATAAATCAGAGATGAAAAAAAAAATTATATATATATACCACTCCTATCGAGATACCCAATACTAGTGTAAGGCCTAACTATTGATGGCCGCTCCTCAACAGCCATATTCTCCACGCTATTTGACAGCACTACACCGTAGTGTTCTTGGCTAGCGTGGGTATAGAGGTGGGGCGTCACAGGTTTCCTTCAGAGATCGATGAAATCTCTACACTCTGCACAACTTACTCGAGACAGTATTCGGTCTACAGCCTCGACAGATACACTTCCAACCTCTAACACCAAATTTCAACCAATGGTAGTCGTGTTACACACACCACTACCTCATCTACCTTTATATCTTATATTGGAAAACCTGAACGGGTGACCCAATAGATAGGTAGAAATAGACAAATATATATAAATATATATAAAATTACAAATACTGTAACAACCCGCATATTTATCAATTGTATATTTAAATATTTTATCGTTCGTCGGATTTTGGTCCGAAAAGCTACTTTTTGCAAACAGTCGAATTGGGACTCGAGACCACCCCCATTGAGTTCAAAATGACGTTTGCGACCTTTTTGAGTATAAGCTTCGATATGTTTGGAGAAAGTTGATTTTTGCCACTTTTTCACTTAGGGTTTTGGTTTGGGCTGAACCCACTTACTAACTCAGTCCCACCCCCTCTCCTCTTCACTTCATTCTTATTTTCCTAACACTCAAGCTTTAGCAAAAATGGTGGAAGAGAATGGGAAATAGAAATCCAAAACCCTAGTTCCTCTTGCTAGCTCATGTTCTTGCTCCAAACTAATAGAAGAACCCATTGGTAAGCTTCTCTTCATCTTCCCCAACTCATTCTCTCTTTGATCTCAGAAATTTCCTAAACCTAACTTGGAGAATGTTCTTCTTTTAAGCTTAGATTCAAGCTTCTAGAGTTGGATTTGAAGAGTGGTTGATTCCCCTTTGCTTTCAAGCTTCATCTTCATAAATTTTAGTGCAAAGGTGAGATTTTTAATCTCACATCTATGCTTATAATTCTCTTCTATTGTTAGGTATGAATTCCTAACACTTATTAATGTGCATTTGATTTTGATTTGGATTGCTTTTGTGAATATTCCAATTTTTAGTGTTTTGAGTTCAATTCGTTAAAAATCCTAACTTTGATGTTTGAACATGTTTTTGGTGATGCATGGTCGGGTAGTCGATTGGAATAAACCCTTAGCGTCGTTGCTCGTGCGATTGCAATTTGATCGAGAGTTGCACCTCTTTTGAAATAGGGTAGGAAGTGCAAGCATACAGGTTCGGCCGACCGAGCCCCCTGGGCCGGTCGACCGACCTGTAGTCAAGGCACTTCCTGCCTCTGTTTGGAAGTGCTGGTTACAGGCTTCGGCCGACCGAGCCCCCTGGGCCGGTCGACCGACCTGGTGCCCTGAGCACTTCCAACCTCTGGTTCAGTCGACCGACTCAGGGAGTCCGGTCGACCGACCTACTACTATTTGCCAGATTAGCCTATATTGCCAATTCGTTCGAATATCCAACTTTAATCGATTCGTGTTGTCTCCCTTTTTTGTTGTCATTTATTATCGACTTTGATGACCTTTTCTTTGGGAATTTTAGATATATCCACTTTGATGGATTTTATATCGATTTCTTTGGATTTTATTCACGTCTTCGAATGTGAATTTTTATGCTCGATTGTTTCTACAATCACTTCTATGATTTGTCACTTTAAAATATAAAGGTTTTCTATACTAGTAGTAAATATCAAAACTCTTTCTTCAAATGATTTCAACACTATTTTATTACAAAGATCGTTTTCTCAAACCGATTTCCAATCTATTAGTATATACAAACCTTTACCTCACTCATATGATAAATCTAATTAAACGACTTAGTAAAACAAGTGGTATGAAACGCTTGCGTTTACTTCGTTGGTTAATTTTTGGACTTGTTCGATTGAACCACTTGTGACATTTTTCTAGTGGAGATTTACAGTTTATTCGTAAATGTTTAAGTTAAGCAAGTGGTTATGGGACATGAAGCTAAACTTTTATATTTACTAGCTTAGTGTTATTGACACTTCTCGTTGATCATGACGATCATCTTTGTGGTTTAGACTAGCAATGTGCGATGTCTCTTTGTTTGCGAGGTTAGGCTAACCACCACTTATGCGATTCCATTCGCACATACCTTTTCGGTTAGCCTAGACACCACTTGTGTGATTCCGTTCACACATACCTTTTTGCTTTTTGGTTAGGCTAGACACCACTTGTGCGATTCCATTCGCACATACCTTTTCGGTTAGCCTAGACACCACTTGTGTGATTCCGTTCACACATACCTTTTTGCTTTTTGGTTAGGCTAGACACCACTTATGCGATTCCATTCGCACATACCTTTTCGGTTAGCCTAGACACCACTTGTGTGATTCCACTCACACATACCTTTTTGTGATTTCTGGATTTCGTGTGTTGATTTCTGGAATTTATATCATTGACTTGTTATGAGTACAGGTTTAGGGTATGATGCCCTCTTTGGATCTTTGAGAAGATTCTTGTGATATTGATTAATCTTTTGTTGATTATCATTTACATGCTTATAGTAGTATGCCATTATGGATATTATGTTTATGCCATATCTTGTATGTTATATCATGTCATCTGATATTTATAGCTAGACTGATCCGTTTATTATTTTCTTATGAAATAATACTCGGGTCAGACTGAGATGTTACAGGTGCTTCCGCTTGACTTCCTTCCGGGATTTGCTTCTCTGACTTTTGGTTAACTACTTTAGTTTAGTAGTTTTTGTTGTATACATTTGAGATACAGACCCTATGATGTATATTTACTCTTTTGTATAGCACGTATTGCTATTCTTTTGTATTATCGTGGATCTTTTTGACCACTACTCTGATATACACTTTCATGTGTTAGTGTTATATTCATATCTATTTCCGCCTTTGTGATATGAATTGTTTGTGACTGATTTGTGTTATGTTTATTTCTATATTTGTTTTCGAAGACCTTTATAGCCACTGTGTAGTAGCTTTGAGTTTGTGTCGGTATGTCGGATTTCCTCTTGAGATGAAAAGTTATATTTTTATCTGGCATATTGGTACTCGCACAAAGCAATTATACAGATGGTCGCTCCTCAACAGCCTTATCCTCCGTGCTAGTTGAAAGCATTACACCGTAGTGTTCTTGGCTAGCATGGGTATAGAGGTGCGGCGTCACAGCTTGGTACCAGAGCCAAACTTCGGAACAATATGGAATATTATAACAAGGATCATCGTCCTAAGTCCATCTTAGAAGTCGTGCTTTAGGATTAGATTCGTGTCTTCGTACCGATTCATCCTATTTTCTTTATAATTCCTTGTTTTATCAATCAAGTTTGATTTAAATCTATTCTGAGAATAACTTTTTCCTCTTCTTTCTCTCTTTCTTAAAGAAGAGAAATGGTTAGGCCTGGCCGTCCCAGCGCCGGTCAATCTAGTGCAACTCCCCAAGATGGAGTTTTTATGACTACCCAGCAACTCCTTGACCTCGTTACAAATGCTCAAGCAGCTGGAGCTAACCCGGAACCTACTCAGCCAAAGTCGGGATTTGCACGCTTGTGCAGCGATTACACTAATTTGGGTGGGAAGCCATTCAAAGGTTCGGAAACTATCATCGAGGTCCAGGCCTGGTTAAAATCATGCGATCGAATCTTTTCTCGCATGAGCCTTATCGATCTCCACCGCGTTTAGGTGGCTTCCAGCATGCTCCAGGAGAGAGCATTGGACTGGTACGAACTCCTTGTTTCAGAAATTAATGAAGCGGATCTTACGTGGGAGCAATTTCAGGGACGCTTCGAGTTAAAGTTTGTACCAGAAGCTGGGAAAGTAACCTTGGCTCGACTTTTTTGTAGACCTTGTTCAAGGTCAATCCTCTGTGACTGATTACGTCGCATCCTTCGAGTCGCTTTCCAAATATGGGGTTGAATACATCAACACCCCATTGAAGAAGAACCAGAGGTTCGTTTATGACTTAAATAAAAATCTTAAGAAGCCACTACTCCTGAAACTAGAAGTCGCATTTGATCAACTCGTCGATATCGCTCTTCGTCTTGAAGAGACTGATAAAGAAAGTGATGTTGAAATAGTAGCTTCCAAACCCAACTTCAACAACAAAAAGAGACCCAACGAATTCCAAAGCCCTTATCCCAACAAAAAGGATAAGCAAGCAACGCCTACTGCAAAGGCTCCTTCTCCTAGTAGTGCGAGATGCTTCAACTGTGGATCTGGGGATCATTTTGCTAATAAGTGCTCAAAGCCCAAATCATGTCGCTATTGTAAGATCCCAGATCATTTCATCCATCAATGCCTCAAACGTGAAGGCAAGAGGGAGGGAAAGTTGAATGTGGCTCAAGCCCTTAGCAACACATCTCGTGGCCAAGGTATTTCTCATTCAATCCTTGATTTTGTTTGTCTTGTGAATATTCTTTTCAAGTTCTTGTTGATTTGTATCTCATTATTTTATATCAAAAGAACTTGTGGATTCTTTTTCTGTGAAAATATTTTGGGCTTGATGACTTCTTTTAGAGTTGCGAATCCGATTGGTGGATCCGCAACACTCAATTTGCTTTTTATTGATGTCGAAATTATTTTATGAGATTTTTCTTTCCAAGCCGATATTTTTACTTAGGCTCCGGAATTGATTTTTTTGAAAGGATCGACTTAATTGTGAAGCCCGTATCCTATTTTTCGAGTGGACTATTCATCTTCGACATTTTCTATCTGTGAAGCAGCTTTCTATTTTTCTTTGTGATTCCGATTTCAAATTTTTGGTGGAATCATTTTATTCCATAAGCCCACTTATAAGGAAAGTGTTGTTTCTCTCATTCATGTAGTTTGAGATATTTTTCGGTATTTTTGAATTTGTCTTACGACTGTCACCTAAGCAATCTTTTGAGTAGTGTTAAGGTCTTTTCAGCTCAACCTTGCCACCGGTTTTCATTTGCTATGAGTTGCGGAGGTCCACTTACCGCATTCCGCACTTGTTATGGTTCTTATGAATGACTTATTTTGTCGTTCAGTTTGTCCTGCTTATTTCATCCATTTTATAGATCGAATATTCTATGAATATCTCGATGACTCCATTCTTGTATTTATTGATTTTGGATGAAAATAGCAATTTAAAATTTTGCAAATCTTTTTCATAAGATTTATTTATAAGTATAATTGGATTTTTGTTCTTAAAACGAACAAAGAATATTCTTAGAAGTTTTTGAGAAACTTACTTATCCTATAGAAGATGATTTTGTGATTGTATTGCCCGTTGAGTGCTTTAAGAATTCTAGTCGATGCGCTTGATCAACGTTATCGATAAGAATCTCCTAAACGCTTTGATGAGACAGTCAGACACGATATATTGACTTGTAAAAATGTAAATTTTTGTAGAAATATTATTACATAAAAATTAAAATGTAATTTTGAAAGTTTTAAATTTTTGGGAAAGAAGATTATTTAAAAGAAATTCTTTCTTTTCGATACTCTTGTTCTTGTGATTCCCGAGGGGAACCAAGACTTTATCTTTTGTACCAATGCTTATCGTATTGGTTTGGATGTCATTCTCTTACATGAGATAACGTGCTATCACTTGTGCTTCTAAATCATTATAGCTTATCGAGACTAGATATGCCACTCATGATCTAGTGCTCGCGGCTATTGTTTTTACTTTTGGAATTTGGCATCACCATATTTGGATGAGAAATTTGTTCTCTGCCTCGATCATAAATCTTTGGAATATTTATTTTCTTATAAGGAACTTCATGTCGACTTGAGCTCCTAACATCTTATGATCTTGATATCCTTTTTATTCCTGGAAGGGAAATCGTGTTGCCAATGCGCTTTGTCGTAAGCAACAAGTGGTTGATTCTTTGATATTGTCTGAATGGAATTATCTTTTTATCAAGTTCATCGGACGTTTTGGTACACTTCGTTTTATTGAGCTTTATCTTATTCCTTTTATGGACTAGTGTCCGCTGTTCTTTTATGGTGTTCGGTTCTCGGATGTACTGTTATTATACTACATCGATGTTCCGTCTTATTTGATTCATTGGATGTACCGTTTGTACTACAACAATGTCTTTGCTATTTGATTCATTGGATGTACCGTTTGTACTACATCAATGTCTTTGCTATTTGATTCGTTGGATGTACCGTTTGTACTACATCAATGTCTTTGCTATTTGATTCGTTGGATGTACCGTTGTACTGCATCAATGTCTTTGCTATTTGATTCATTGGATGTACCGTTTGTACTACATCAATGTCTTTGCTTTTGGATTCATTGGACGTACCGTTTTTGTACTACGTCGGTGTTCTGAAATTATTCGGGCTTTGGTTCATTGGACGTACCGTTTTTGTACTACGCTGATGTTCCAAATTATTTGAGTTTCTAGTTTCTCGGGCGTACTGTTATTATACTATATACTACGCCGTTGCACCGGCTCAATTTTCTGCTATTCTTGACGTTCTCCACGTCTTTTATCTACGGAAATGCCTTAGGGTTTCCAGTTTTATTCTTGTGCCTGGTGATATTGTGGAAATTGAAGTTTCACCAGATTTGATTTTTAGCAACATCCTATTCGAATTATTGCTTCGGAGCTCAAACGACTTCGAAATAAAGATGTTCTTCTTGTGAGAGTTCAATGGCTCTCAAATCCTAGGGATTACTCTTGGGAATCTTGAGAATTCATTGAGCGATCCCGTTCTTGCTAACTCTTTCGTGCTCTTTATGGTGAACTTCCTATTTCAAATTTTCTTTTGTGTTGATATGCTTCTATGGTTGTTACTTCTTAATTTCTTCTTAAGTATTGCGAGGACGCAATTTCTTTAAGGAGGGGAGTCTGTAACAACCCGCATATTTATCAATTATATATTTAAATATTTTATTTAAATATTTTATCGTTCGTCGGATTTTGGTCCGAAAAGCTACTTTTTGCAAACAGTCGAATTGGGACTCGAGACCACCCCCATTGAGTTCAAAATGACGTTTGCGACCTTTTTGAATATAAGCTTCGATATGTTTGGAGAAAGTTGATTTTTGCCACTTTTTCACTTAGGGTTTTGGTTTGGGCTGAACCCACTTACTAACTCAGTCCCAACCCCCTCTCCTCTTCACTTCATTCTTATTTTCCTAACACTCAAGCTTTAGCAAAAATGGTGGAAGAGAATGGGAAATAGAAATCCAAAACCCTAGTTCCTCTTGCTAGCTCAAGTTCTTGCTCCAAACTAATAGAAGAACCCATTGGTAAGCTTCTCTTCATCTTCCCCAACTCATTCTCTCTTTGATCTCAGAAATTTCCTAAACCTAACTTGGGGAATGTTCTTCTTTTAAGCTTAGATTCAAGCTTCTAGAGTTGGATTTGAAGAGTGGTTGATTCCCCTTTGCTTTCAAGCTTCATCTTCATAAATTTTAGTGCAAAGGTGAGATTTTTAATCTCACATCTATGCTTATAATTCTCTTCTATTGTTAGGTATGAATTCCTAACACTTATTAATGTGCATTTGATTTTGATTTGGATTGCTTTTGTGAATATTCCAATTTTTAGTGTTTTGAGTTCAATTCGTTAAAAATCCTAACTTTGATGTTTGAACATGTTTTTGGTGATGCATCGAGAAGCATATAGGGTCGGGTAGTCGATTGGAATAAACCCTTAGCGCTGTTGCTCGTGCGATTGCAATTTGATCGAGAGTTGCACCTCTTTTGAAATAGGGTAGGAAGTGCAAGCATACAGGTTCGGCCAACCGAGCCCCCTGGGCCGGTCGACCGACCTGTAGTCAAGGCACTTCCTGCCTCTGTTTGGAAGTGCTGGTTACAGGCTTCGGCCGACCGAGCCCCCTGGGCCGGTCGACCGACCTGGTGCCCCGAGCACTTCCAACCTCTGGTTCGGTCGACCGACTCAGGGTGTCCGGTCGACCGACCTGCTACTATTTGCCAGATTAGCCTATATTGCTAATTCGATTGAATATCCAACTTTAATCGATTCGTGTTGTCTCCCTTTTGTTTTTGTCATTTATTATCGACTTTGATGACCTTTTCTTTGGGAATTTTAGATATATCCACTTTGATGGATTTTATATCGATTTCTTTGGATTTTATTCACGTCTTCGAATGTGAATTTTTATGCCCGATTATTTCTACAATCACTTCTATGATTTGTCACTTTAAAATATAAAGGTTTTCTATACTAGTAGTAAATATCAAAACTCTTTCTTCAAATGATTTCAACACTATTTTATTACAAAGCTCGTTTTCTCAAACCGATTTCCAATCTATTAGTATATACAAACCTTTACCTCACTCGTATGATAAATCTAATTAAACGACTTAGTAAAACAAGTGGTATGAAACGCTTGCGTTTACTTCGTTGGTTAATTTTTGGACTTGTTCGATTGAACCACTTGTGACATTTTTCTAGTGGAGATTTACAGTTTGTTCGTAAATGTTTAAGTTAAGCAAGTGGTTATGGGACATGAAGCTAAACTTTTATATTTACTAGCTTAGTGTTATTGACACTTCTCGTTGATCATGACGATCATCTTTGTGGTTTAGACTAGCAATGTGCGATGTCTCTTTGTTTGCGAGGTTAGGCTAACCACCACTTATGCGATTCCATTCGCACATACCTTTTCGGTTAGCCTAGACACCACTTGTGTGATTCCGTTCACACATATCTTTTTGCTTTTTGGTTAGGCTAGACACCACTTGTGCGATTCCATTCGCACATACCTTTTCGGTTAGCCTAGACACCACTTGTGTGATTCCGTTCACACATACCTTTTTGCTTTTTGGTTAGGCTAGACACCACTTATGCGATTCCATTCGCACATACCTTTTCGGTTAGCCTAGACACCACTTGTGTGATTCCACTCACACATACCTTTTTGTGATTTCTGGATTTCGTGTGTTGATTTCTGGAATTTATATCATTGATTTATTATGAGTACAGGTTTAGGGTATGATGCCCTCTTTGGATCTTTGAGAAGATTCTTGTGATATTGATTAATCTTTTGTTGATTATCATTTACATGCTTATAGTAGTATGCCATTATGGATATTATGTTTATGCCATATCTTGTATGCTATATCATGTCATCTGATATTTATAGCTAGACTGATCCGTTTATTATTTTCTTATGAAATAATACTCGGGTCAGACCGAGATGTTACAGGTGCTTCCGCTTGACTTCCTTCCGGGATTTGCTTCTCTGACTTTTGGTTAACTACTTTAGTTTAGTAGTTTTTGTTGTATACATTTGAGATACAGACCCTATGATGTATATTTACTCTTTTGTATAGCACGTGTTGCTATTCTTTTGTATTATCGTGGATCTTTTTGACCACTACTCTGATATACACTTTCATGTGTTAGTGTTATATTCATATCTATTTCCGCCTTTGTGATATGAATTGTTTGTGACTGATTTGTGTTATGTTTATTTCTATATTTGTTTCCGAAGACCTTTATAGCCACTGTGTAGTAGCTTTGAGTTTGTGTCGGTATGTCGGATTTCCTCTTGAGATGAAAAGTTATATTTTTATCTGGCATATTGGTACTCGCACAAAGCAATTATACAGATGGTCGCTCCTCAACAACCTTATCCTCCGTGCTAGTTGACAGCATTACACCGTAGTGTTCTTGGCTAGCGTGGGTATAGAGGTGGGGCGTCACAGCTTGGTATCAGAGCCAAACTTCGGAACAATATGGAATATTATAACAAGGATCATCGTCCTAAGTCCATCTTAGAAGTCGTGCTTTAGGATTTGATTCGTGTCTTCGTACCTATTCATCCTATTTTCTTTATAATTCCTTGTTTTATCAATCAAGTTTGATTTAAATCTATTCTGAGAATAACTTTTTCCTCTTCTTTCTCTCTTTCTTAAAGAAGAGAAATGGTTAGGCCTGGCCGTCCCAGCGCCGGTCAATCTAGTGCAACTCCCCAAGATGGAGTTTTTATGACTACCCAGCAACTCCTTGACCTCGTTACAAATGCTCAAGCAGCTGGAGCTAACCCGGAACCTACTCAGCCAAAGTCGGGATTTGCACGCTTGTGCAGCGATTACACTAATTTGGGTGGGAAGCCATTCAAAGGTTCGGAAACTATCATCGAGGTCCAGGCCTGGTTAAAATCATGCGATCGAATCTTTTCTCGCATGAACCTTATCGATCTCCACCACGTTTAGGTGGCTTCCAGCATGCTCCAGGAGAGAGCATTGGACTGGTACGAACTCCTTGTTTCAGAAATTAATGAAGCGGATCTTACGTGGGAGCAATTTCAGGGACGCTTCGAGTTAAAGTTTGTACCAGAAGCTGGGAAAGTAACCTTGGCTCGACGTTTTATAGACCTTGTTCAAGGTCAATCCTCTATGACTGATTACGTCGCATCCTTCGAGTCGCTTTCCAAATATGGGGTTGAATACATCAACACCCCATTGAAGAAGAACCAGAGGTTCGTTTATGACTTAAATAAAAATCTTAAGAAGCCACTACTCCTGAAACTAGAAGTCGCATTTGATCAACTCGTCGATATCGCTCTTCGTCTTGAAGAGACTGATAAAGAAAGTGATGTTGAAATAGTAGCTTCCAAACCCAACTTCAACAACAAAAAGAGACCCAACGAATTCCAAAGCCCTTATCCCAACAAAAAGGATAAGCAAGCAACGCCTGCTGCAAAGGCTCCTTCTCCTAGTAGTGCGAGATGCTTCAACTGTGGATCTGGGGATCATTTTGCTAATAAGTGCTCAAAGCCCAAATCATGTCGCTATTGTAAGAGCCCAGATCATTTCATCCATCAATGCCTCAAACGTGAAGGCAAGAGGGAGGGAAAGTTGAATGTGGCTCAAGCCCTTGGCAACACATCTCGTGGCCAAGGTATTTCTCATTCAATCCTTGATTTTGTTTGTCTTGTGAATATTCTTTTCAAGTTCTTGTTGATTTGTATCTCATTATTTTATATCAAAAGAACTTGTTGATTCTTTTTCTAGTGGAGATTTACAGTTTGTTCGTAAATGTTTAAGTTAAGCAAGTGGTTATGGGACATGAAGCTAAAATTTTATATTTACTAGCTTAGTGTAATTGACACTTCTCGTTGATCATGACGATCATCATTGTGGTTTAGACTAGCAATGTGCGATGTCTCTTTGTTTGCGAGGTTAGGCTAACCACCACTTATGCGATTCCATTCGCACATACCTTTTCGGTTAGCCAAGACACCACTTGTGTGATTCCGTTCACACATACCTTTTTGCTTTTTGGTTAGGCTAGACACCACTTGTGCGATTCCATTCGCATATACCTTTTCGGTTAGCCTAGACACCACTTGTGTGATTCTGTTCACACATACCTTTTTGCTTTTTGGTTAGGCTAGACACCACTTATGCGATTCCATTCGCACATACCTTTTCGGTTAGCCTAGACACCACTTGTGTGATTCCACTCACACATACCTTTTTGTGATTTCTGGATTTCGTGTGTTGATTTTTGGAATTTATATCATTGACTTGTTATGAGTACAGGTTTAGGGTATGATGCCCTCTTTGGATCTTTGAGAAGATTCTTGTGATATTGATTAATCTTTTGTTGATTATCATTTACATGCTTATAGTAGTATGCCATTATGGATATTATGTTTATGCCATATCTTGTATGTTATATCATGTCATCTGATATTTATAGCTAGACTGATCCGTTTATTATTTTCTTATGAAATAATACTCGGGTCAGACCGAGATGTTACAGGTGCTTCCGCTTAACTTCCTTCCGGGATTTGTTTCTCTGACTTTTGGTTAACTACTTTAGTTTAGTAGTTTTTGTTGTATACATTTGAGATACAGACCCTATGATGTATATTTACTCTTTTATATAGCACGTGTTGCTATTCTTTTGTATTATCGTGGATCTTTTTGACCACTACTCTGATATACACTTTCATGTGTTAGTGTTATATTCATATCTATTTCCGCCTTTGTGATATGAATTGTCTGTGACTGATTTGTGTTATATTTATTTCTATATTTGTTTCCGAAGACCTTTATAGCCACTGTGTAGTAGCTTTGAGTTTGTGTCGGCATGTCGGATTTCCTCTTGAGATGAAAAGTTATATTTTTATCTGGCATATCAGTACTCGCACAAAGCAATTATACAGATGGTCGCTCCTCAACAACCTTATCCTCCGTGCTAGTTGACAGCATTACACCGTAGTGTTCTTGGCTAGCGTGGGTATAGAGGTGGGGCGTCACAAATACGCTCTCTCAAGATAGACACCACTCTAGAGCCTAGGTATTCACTCAACCTAATGCTCTGATACCACTGTAACGACCCACCATCCATCCCCACAGAATGACGCATCATTAATAAGAAAGAAAGGGATAGAAAAGAGAAAGAATAGAAGAAAGAAGAAACAACACATCAGAATCTAAACAGCGGAACGAATAAATTATATTAATAGCAAAAAAAAAATTACATAGTACACAACAATTATCAGAGTACACAGATAATACAACACATACTAAACAGTTATAAACACCTGTTTAGTATTTAATCCTCAATACAACTCAGAGACAACATAGAGATACCAAACACAGCGGAATTCTATTTATTTAACGCAGAAGCCTCCGGCTCCATTGCTCCTCCATAATTCGTCAAAGCTAACCTGAATCCTTTGGCTACTCGTAAAAATTTGAGTACCCACGAGTTTAAGAAAACAGAAGATAAACTCCGGGTCAGACATGGGTCTGTTGTGAGTAACAGGTTAAAGTTGCTTAATTTTAAAAAAAAACCTTTTGAAAAGAAAAGTATCACGTAAGGCTTCCCACACATAAACATGGAAAAGTTTTTACCTTACGCTAACTAAAACATTTGATAGGAAATTCAGTGATATTATAATTGGTCTAGGGTTTTCAAGTAAATATGAAATAGCCAAAATTATTACATATATTAAATTCCAGCTACTAGCCACAAAAGTGGGTAATACAATCAAAACCGTTGGCACTTATTGGATTTTTGATTCCATACAATGGCAGGGCTACTGGGGTACCGCCCGTCACAGTACGGGGCCTAGATCACCATACCGAGGAGTACGCCTGCTCCCCTGCAATACAAGGCCGGAACCATTCCTTACTGAACAGTCCCGAACAAGACAACCCCGCAGTTGGTGCGCAATTCCAACCGCCCACTAAGCCAAAATAAAAAGGGACCTCTAGACAGGGGAAAATCTCGTCCTACTTGGGCATGACCCACTTAGCCTTGCTGCACCTCCCCTGTTTTAGCCATTCCCGATTGATGAGGCTTGAGGATACGATTACCTTTATAGGACACATCACTTAGAATGCTCATCATCCACCTGACGATGTTCTGAAAGCATTCAATCCATACAAGTTCGTTACGGGTTCGAACGAAACCGAAGGCATTATCTTGTTACACTCGTTTGGGAATCACCCTCAAAGTTAACGACGATAACCCTTGCACTCTGAATCTCCATCTCGAGCCTGTAAGTACTATTTACATCAAACTCATCACGGAATCACCCCCAAAGTTATACTGACTAATAGTCCTTACACCTCGAGTCTTCACTCTTCACATAAGATTCATGATCTATCGTTAATTTGGATCGATGTGGTTTTCGGATATCCAAATATGGAAACTCGATCCCGGTCTCATTGAAATCCAAAGCATGTCTTTTAGGTCCAAGTTGTTTTGGAGTTTAAAACAATTCAATTACATTATCTATATACACACAGATAGATAATTCACAGATTCACAACAGATAATTAACATTATCATAACCAAAGATAATCCACATTATCATTATCAAAAGATAATCCATATCATCATCACAACACAACCAATGCATCCATATGACTCAACATTACTAATCTCATAGTTGAGATTCCAAACCATTCAAGGCAACCAATATTATCCATTCATAAGCAGTGATCTAAAATCATACCATCTATAATTAATTTAAAATGAATTAAATTAATTACATCTTCTCTAATTAATTTAAAGTGAATTAAATTAATTACTTACCTCAATATAAATCTTGCTTACATCACCATTAATAAATTACAAATTAATTAATTAACTAACCTCTAATTTATCATTTTAATTAATCAACCCTGATTAATTATACTTTAATTAATTTTCATAAAATTAATTACTCTAAACCAAGTACAGTAATTAATCTTTAATTACTTCATTAATTAATTAACTATAATTAATTACATTTAACCTTAATTAATTACAATTAATTAATTACCCTTAACCATTGATTATTGGTTAATTAATCTTGATTAATCAACCTTAATTACATCATTAATTATATTAATTAATGATCCTTAATTATATTTAATTAATTATCTTATTTAAATTAATTTCATTAAATAATTAATCTCAGTTAAACCATAATCATTAATCACCTTTGATTAATCACATTCAGTAATTAACTACCTTAATTACTTCATCAAATTAATTACTCCTTAATTAATTTCTTAAATTAATCCTTGATTAATTATACAAAGTAATTTAATCCAAATTACTTTCCCAATTCCAACATCATCCACTAATTACATCCAGTAATTATCTTTAATTACTTCACTGAGTAATTTTACTTCATTAATTACATCAAGTAGTTATTATCAAATCCAATGTTTAAAATTATTTAAACTAAATTAATTAATTTAAATTAATCTCAATAAACTCCATTAATTACATTAAGTAATTAATGTCTTAATTACTTTCATTTAGTAATTAAACTTCACAATTGATTATCATTAAATTAATTAATCTAATTAATTATTAAAAATCAATCATATTAATTAATTACTAAATAATTCTTAGTTAACGACCTTCATTAACTATTTATCATTCTTTAATTACTTTCTTAATTTACTTCTTAATTATAAACTAATCTAAATTATTAATTTATACATTAAATAAATAAAACATTCCTTAAATTATCTTATTCATATGATCATTTTAATACTTTAATAATCTCTAAGAAAATCCATTTCTTATTAATGATTTTATAAATATTAAAGTGTACTAGAACATTGCATTTTTAAATTTAAATTCAAATTCCCTTTTGAATCTAAAATTCAAAATAATATTCATTTAAGCATTAACCAAATTTAAATTCCATTTAAAAATCCTTAAAAATAAGTGTAAATAACATTTATTACTTACATTTAAAACTTATATAAGATAAGCCTTTAATTAATTTGCTTAATTTCATTTAAAATTAAGTTTAAAGTACATTACCATTTAAATTGCAAATTCAAGTTAACAAATCATTTAACTTCCTTTTATAAACCTTTTATAAATGACTTCATTCAAAAAGGAAATCAAGTTTAAATGTTTGTTTAAAAACAAATTTACTAACAAGCTATTTAAATTTAAACTTGTTTGAAAACATTCAAGATTTTAAAACTTATTCAAATATCCATATTTAAATTCGAGATACTTGAACCCATTCTTTATTTAAATCATTTGATTTAAACTTGAATTAAACTTTTGATTTAAACCTTGATTTTAAAACTCTTTATTTAAAATCCAAATTCCATTTTTAAAACCTGAAGATTCAAAGGTCTTAAGAAAAGCTGAACATAATATTGGAATTCAACTACTGTTTTAAAATATGTTTCAGATTTTTAAAATGAAATTCAATTTCTAGAAACTATCAGGTTTCTTTTCTTTTTTTAAACTGAAAAACCACTTTCAAAATTTAAAAACCTATAAGATTTCAAAACCATTTGAAACTATAATACATACTAGATTTAAACTTGCTTTAAATCTTATCATTACAACTTGAAATTCATTTAAATTTTATTTAAATTCAAAACTTCATACAGTTTACAGAAAACTGTAATAACCACAATTACCCGAGCTAACCTAATATTGCTTCGAGTCATCTGGCCAGCCTCTTCGAGCAAACTTTCCCAAATCTTGAGTAAAACTCGAGTCAAAAACACTGCAATACCCAGATTTCATCAGAAACCCAAAAGTGCGTGGTGCATGTGCACCGTGCCTCCGGCCATCTTCATCCACCTCTGGTGGCTTCCCCATACCGACGATCAACCCATCAAGCCATTACGATCCTCACAATGCTCACCTACAGCTCGAATTTCAAATTCGAGTTCACATCATAAACCTGGAACAGATAGTCCAAAACCCCATAAAACCTGTCCTCGCCAAGATCACGGCTCTCCGACCATCGGAAATCCAACAACTCCAGCTATGCTTCCACCCACGTCCAAGCTTCCATCTGCCCAATTCTCATTCAACTCGATCATCTCTACAGGATGAATCGGCTAAACCAAATTACCCAAACAAAATTAGGGCTACAGAAAGTAAAACATCATCACTGCAACCATGGTGGTTTTCATCACCTTCACCTATTTTTCCCAGCTTCATTGGTAACTCCTCTACCCACAAAATGAACCCCGCCTCCCTCAAAATTGATAGATCATCAGAAATCCCATAATTTTCCTTTTGTGTTCATCACAGAACTGCACCATTTCCCTTAATCTATAAATTATGATTTTTGTATTGAAATTCATATTTTGCTTTGTGTTTCCATTTTATATTACTGAATTCATAATTTACAAAGTTTGATTTTCACTTTGTATAACAATTACTACTATTTTTTTCTTTTTTTATTTCCAGAGACACTCAGATGAATTTTAGCTTAAATAAGTTTTTAAAGCATTAATCCATGATAAATCACACAACTTTTGTTTATAAACTAAGTCCTATTAACAATTATTTTGAAGAGAAAATGAATCTAAATCTAAAACTTGGAACTAAAATTTGAAACAGAGGATACTTATATGGAAACAAAACATGCATACTGCAGACTTCATCTTCAAATATATATACTACAGATTTAACCATAGAAATAACAGCAACCATATTTTATACTTAACTTTTAAAAAAATAAAGTTACTCACTTGTTATAAAAGAAGGACAGAGCCTCCATATTAGTTTTGAAGAGCCTGAAAAACTGAAACCCCTTTTTTTTCTTTGTTTTGAACTTTGCACTTCAATGCTTTTGCTTTAAAACTTTGAGTTGCTTTATCATCTAGAAGTGCACTTTGATTCACAATACAATTGCATGCAGACAACTCCAGATTGGAATGAAAATGTAGTTGCTGGAGCTTGCTACTTAAATTTTGAAATGATGCGGATTTGCCTTGATTTAATATGCAGGCTTAAAAACAGTTTTGCCTTGAAACTGTACAGAGTATAGATTTGCAGGAAATTGAAGAAGCTTTCAGATTCTTATTTTTAAATGGAAGTGTTTATTTTTTTAGATTTGTTTGACTTCAGTTTTTAGATTAGTTTATACAAATATTTTAAAATCAAAACAAATTAAAAATATTTATACTTTATTTGTCAAAGCTTTGAATTAAAGTTCAAATTAAATTTGAAATCAAGTTTATTTACAAATATAACTACACAATTAAATTTTTGAAAAACAATTATTTTTATTAAAATCTATTTATTAAAAAAAATGTATTCTTATATTTTTAAAAATAACAAAATTGATAACTATAAATAACTTATAAAAGAAATTGTTTCTCTTATTAATAAATTATTTATTTTATCACACTATATCAAAATAAACCTTATTGTTATTTTTATTTTAAATTTAAACTTGAGTTAAAACACATTTTAAATCATTTCAACATTTACTTTATTCATTCAAAATCATTAATTATTTATTATATACTTTAAAAAAGTTAATATCAAATAAATCAATTTAAAAAAAAATAAAATTCATCTAAACTATTTAAAAACCCTATTTTATTTATTAATTAACCTTTTAAAAGTTTAACTTTTAAATAAAATCATAATTCCTAATTTTTACTAAAGATATATATATTTATAGAAAACAAGATTTATTTATTTATTAGATTAAAACAATATCTATTTTCAATGTATACATATCATATATACATTGTAAATAGATAACAATTTATTAGATTTAAAAAGATAAAATCTATCAATTAAATATTTATTTTAATTGGATTATTAAATTAATTCAAATCTTGTTACAAAGATTATCAAATCAATTTAATTTTTAATTCAGATTATTAAATTGATATTGCTTAAAATTCCGGGTCATCACATATATCCATCCTTGAAATTAAATTGAAATGATTATCCACTTGGCCATAGGTTAGAAAATTATATGCGGACACCGGGTTGGTTAAATTTAATGATTTTAAAAGTTGTTTTGAAATTATATAAATGAATTGATTTTAATGAATAAAAATACAATTTATAGAAATTGAATTATTTTGAATTGAAGCTAGGAATGTTGGAATTTAAACTTGATAACGAAATTGTTTAAGTAAATCAGAGTTTAGATTTTTAAGTTAAAAACTGAAATATGACGTAAATTTTCGGAATTCGATTTGTTTTAAAAGATTGATCTTTTATTCGAACTTTAAATTTAAAAAAAAATTGATATGAAATGATATTTAAAAATTTGAGTTTGGAATGGAAAATTCGGATTTAAAATTGGTATTAAAAGTAAATTTGATTTAAGTGTTTAAATTGATATTTTTAAATCGAGTTTGAAATTGGAACAGAAATTGGAAATTAATTTGAAATTGAAATTTAAATTAATTTGGAATTGGAAATAAATTTAAAATTGGAATTTTAATTAATTTTGAATTGGTATTGAAAATTAATTTGAAATTGAGATTTAAACTAATTTGGAAATTGCTATTGAAATTGAAAGTAATTTGTGAATTGAAAGAAATTTGTGTGGAATCGAAAATTTGAGGTGAAATCGGAATTGAATCGATTAAATTGTAATGGAATTGGAATTGATTTGGGTAGGAAATTGGGAAGTTGACCGGTTTGACTTTGGAATTAATTTAAAAATGAATATTTTTAGTATAACGGATTTAAAATCTATATTCTTTAAATATTCAGACTATTTTGATTTTTTTAAACTATTTTATTATATAAACCATTTTTATATTCAAATTATTTCAATTAAGCTATTTTTAACTATTTTAAACTATTTTCTAAAATTCAAACTGGTTAATGGGTAAATTGTTTATATTTAAACCTTGGATTTAAATACGAACTAGGTTAAAGCGAAGATGTTAACCTAAATTGAATGCGAATCAAATTTGGAAGTGAAATTGATTTATTGGACAAAAATTGAAAATTATGAATACATGATAATTTCAAAATGGATTTGATTTAAAGCGGATATACGATGATTTCGAAATGGATTTGATTTTGAAGCTAATATGATATTTTGATATCAAGTACGAATTGTTTTCGAGATATAAAAGAACCGACCGGTGTGTAAAATGACCATTGGTTGTTAAAGAGACCGGGGCCTCTTATTGAAATACTCTCTTTCAATATTGGAACCACTTTGACAACCGTATACGCGGTGGTGGATATCTAGAATGTAGTGGTTGAATTGGCGACGTTTACTGGAATGAAGTAAGAGAACGATGATGGATAGCCTTGACATTCGTGTCATAATTAAAATGACTAAAACAGGAGCCTATGTCTGGCCATTGAGGTTAGCTACCTCTAGCGACGTTGCTCCCTCGTATTACTATTATGATTTCATATTCGATGGTGCAACTTGTCGTTTGGATTGATTGTCGCGGTCGGCCACGGATCGGTTACGACCAGCCAGAAAGGGTAAACTGGTAGAATCCTACCTTGGGCATTGCCTCACGTGCCTTGTCATATTTATCCCTATACGAGCCCATTACGAATTTGGTTTAAAATTATAAAATGTGTTAAGGTGGATCAATGTAAAGCCTTAATGCTATTTTGATATTTATTTTACTGATAGACATTATATATTATAGCGTATACTATTATATATAAATAGTTTAACGGATCCTTGGGAGATGGAAAATCCCGTAACATCTATTAAGTTATTGCACTCATATTTGTGATATTGATTTGACTTACATAAGAGTATTTTGGTCCTGACTCGAGTGTTTTATCTTTTCATTGCGCTCGGGTCAGCCCTGAGTTTTTTTCCAGTGTATTGAAGACTATTCTTTGGAGGACGAAGACGGAGTTTTGGTATATTATTATTATTATACCTGGTGTCATGCCATATTACTGCATTGATTATTTCTCCTTGCTGTATATTTATAACTCTGATAAATGTGTATAGATTATAATCAGATGTATATTAAACAGTTTATGAATTGTTATTATATTTTATCATTTCTGCTGTGAGATTCTGTATTTTGTTTTTTCTTCTCTTCTTATTTTTCTTATTTTACCCCCATTGATTATCTACGTTCCGGATTGTTTTAGTCGGACATGTGTGGATTATTGTTGATTTAAACCTTCCAAAATGTGGGTCGTCACACTTGGTATCAGAGCCAGGTTTAGCGATAACCTTGGCTTTGTGGGGTTTGACTCATTAAGATAGGGTAGTAATAACCTAGAATGAGTCTGTTTGAGGGTATATATATGTGAGAGAGCATACTTGTTAGTGTTATAAAATGTTTTATATTGTGTTTACTTATCCGTTGAGTTGTTTATGAATTTTGGTCGATGTGCGGGATGCCGTGTCATCGATAGGGGTTTCTAAACACTTAAACGAGGTAAGTGGACATAATATTGTTTTAAAAATCAGTAAATGAATTAATTTTACCTAAGTATATTTTATATATATAAAATGATAATTTTAAATGAAATTGTTGTTACTGGATGATAATATTTAATTATCATTGATTATTGACTGAATTAAAATAAAACGGGTACTTTGTAAATTCATTTTATGAAGCATTGATAATTAAGTTGAATTGAAATCAATCGAAATAAGAATTGATTAAAATGACCAAGTGTAAAATAATGAATATTTTGGTAATAAGGTGGGGAAATTTGCATAGGTATATTTATAATATTGCTTATTTATAGAAATGATTAAAAATTGAGAAATTTTGAATTTAAAATCCTTTGTTTTCAAAATTATTTTTCAAAGCCTTAAAAATTAATAATAGTATCATTTGAAAAGTTATGATTAGAAAAAAATGTTTTGAAAGGATTTTTGAAGAAATAAAAGCATTAAATTCGCTTGGTTGCTGGAAAATAATTCTGGAGATAACTGCAGCATCGTTAGTGTTCAATTTCGAGTTTCTGGGTGAAATTGCTACCGAAAGAAATTTATTTTCAATTAAAATATGTTTTGATTATGAAAGAAAAATATATTCTAAGTATGATTTAGTAAATATGAAAAAATTATTTGAACTTATAATTGAAATCAGTATATAAGGAATAAGTTTGAAACTTATAAATTGAATAGAAAAAAGTTATAACTTGTAGATTTGGACAGGGAAGTAAAGTTAAATTTTAAAATGGTTAAAATTTTGGTTAAGCAAAATAAATGATTTAAGAAATATTAAATTAATTAAGTTAGTAAAATGAAATAAACAAAATATATTTTAGCTCATGGAAGTTTAAATAAAATTGAATTATAATAAAATGAAATTTTGAATGAATAAATTGTATAACTTATAGATTTGAAATTTTTAAGTTAAAAATAAATTTTAAATTTGTAAAATGGGAATGATTAGAAATTTAACTTGAATCAAATTTAATAAATGAGAAATGGATTAAATTGAAATGAATTTTAACTTCATATTAAATAAGTTGAATTAGATATTAAGTGAAATTAGATAAATTGGTAAAGTGAATTAAATTCCACTCAAGCCATAAATTGAATTAATCAAATGGATATGAACTTGAATTTAAAATGAAATGTGATTTAAGCAAGTAAGAAATTGAATAAGAATAAATGAATGCAAGTAAAATTAATATGGTTAATTGAATTTAAATTTAAATTGGATAAAAAAATAAAAAAAATGCAAGTGGAATAGATAAATAAAAACTGAATGTTAACTAATATAATATGGAATGAATTATAAAGTGAAGTTAACTTAAGAGAAGCCGAATGAATTGATTGCAAAAAGAAAAAAAAGGTTATTAATATGAATTGAGCTACAAAATAAATTTTACTTTGGTGAATTAATAATATGAATAAACGAAGTAAATCAATGAGTTAATAATAATCGTGATTGCGCTGTATAAATTATTATAATAAATTTAGATGGTTTATAAATGATGTTAATGTATAAAAAAAGGAGAGAGAATATACTAAGTGGAAATAAAAATTTAACTTAATTAAGTGGAATAATTTTTATAAATGATTCATAAATGAATTTATATGAAATACGTTTAATATAAAAAAAAGTGAAACAATTGGAATTTCACAAACTGAATTGAATAAAATTGAATAATGAATTTGCAACGAATGTTAATGAATTTAAAGAGATCAATGAAATATAAATTAAATTTAAATATGGATGAAACAAATGTAAATAATTAGAACAAATCGATTAAATGAAAGTATATTGAATTGAAATAAGTCAAATGCGAATGCAATAAATATTGATTGAAAGAAAAGAATGAATTAAAACCAAATTTGTTGAATGTAAATTAATTAAAATCGAATGAAATAATTATAAATCTATTGTATGATTAATGAGATAAATATTTATAAGTGATTGTGAATCAGTTTAAAACATAGGAAATATGGTATGAAATTAATTTACGTAAATATAATTAATTATATGTATTATTGAAATAAAATAATGGAAGTGAAGAAAGGAAAACGAATGTAACTATAAATGAGTGTAAATTAGTAGAATGTAAATTTATTAATATTGATAATTGCATGCAAATCAATTGGAAATGAATAAATTGAATGAAAAATCAATTGAACCTGAATCTAATTGAATAAAAGTTCCTTGAATGCAATAAATTGAATTGAACCAATTAAAATGTTAATGAAATTGAATATTAAGTCGATTCAAAGTAAATAAATAAATATGAATAAAGGGAAAATGTTAATGAATGTTAACAAGGAATGAATGGAATAAATTAAAAGTTGATATTGGATAATACTAATTCACACGGTTATAAATTAAATTGGATAAATTGGGTGGATATTGATAGTTGGATGGTTTCTTTTGTTGCAAACCATTGTTATTATCATTTTGATTGCATATGATTGTTGTATGTTATGTATTTGTGATTGTTTGTGTTGTTTGGATTCAAAAATCCATGTTATATGGTTATATTAGACTTATATATGCTTCTATACCTTTATATGCAACTAATATTTTAAGTTGAGTTGAGATAGGTACATACGAAGACCGTTTGGGGCGTACACGCAGGTTTATATGCTTTTGCTTGCTTAATATGAGCGAACTCGCTCGTATTATCAATAATAAGGTACGTATCTCGGATTAAATACCGCGATTTAATATTTTTGCGCTTCGGGATGCCTCATCATTGAGATGAGATGTATATTTGATATATGTTGGTTATATTTGTGTTATATATTGAATTGTAAAATTTTTCTGATCGAGCCGTGCAAAGGAGACTCTACCGAAATTTTCCGTCAATCCGGGAGTTAGAAATTTTTTGAAGTTTTGAAGGTTTTATAATTGGTTTTTCTATATAAGTTATATTTTCCGTAAACCGATAGCGGAATGGCGTAGGAAAAGCGCAGTAAAGATTTTCTAATAAGATTTTAAAGTTATAAATGATTATTTGAATAAATCCATTATATGTTAAATTCTTTACTTACCGCCTTTTCGAGGATGAAAAGTTTTGAGTGGAGGAGTATGTAACGATCCGTATTTTTAGCTATTTTAAATTATTGGATTTAATGCGACGACTAGATAAAAAAATGGGTAGATATAAAATTTTGATGATTTATTATTGTAGTTTATTAATATTTAAGTTGTTAAATTTAACTTTGGAAAATTTTGAATAATTGAAATTTTGAATTAAATATGAATGAAATGATATTAGAAATTGATTTAAATAAAATATAAATATGAATGAAGATGGTTACCACTTAATATTGAATTTAAAAGTGAATAACCAAAAATTGGAAATTTTATATTTTTTAGTTAACGAGTAAAAAATAGCCATTATGGCCACTGTCTCGCATTTCGACGAAACCAGTTTCATCGGATCCGTAATAGTGAATTATTGTAGGATTTCAATTTTTGTAGCGATCGGACTTGTCGTTTGGCCGTGCGAGCTTGAAATGCGTGGAAATTCACTTACGAATTTAATTAAAATAATCGACTTCGAAAAGCTATCTTCCGCATACCATCAAATTAGACCTCGAAATTAGTTCCATTGTCTTCGAAATGGGGGTAAAATATTATAAATGCCAGGCGGCACGTTTCGTTTGGTGCTCGAGGAATTTCGAACGTCTTAGGCTAGATATTTTCAAATTAAATAATAATATTTATATTTTCTTATCTCTCATTCGTTCACACCTCATCCTATTTTCCCTCCTCCGTACTTGCTCATTTCCCTCTTTCTCGTTCAAATTGAAACGCAGTCATTTAGAAAAAACAAAATCGGACCGAATCACCAAAAAAACGAACAAAAAAAAAGGGCCGCAGCCAAAAAAAGAAGAAGGGGGGAATGGTGGGAAGAAAACTTCGCGCACGAGAAGAGAAGCGTGGAGGGCTCGCAGGGACGCGCTTGGACGATCGATTGAGAGCTCTTCTATTTAGGGTTTGAACTGCGAGCATAGATGGGTGGAAGTCGGCGTTCGTGAGAATGGTGGAGGATGATAAGATGGCGGCTTCTGTCGCTACCGTGCGATTGAAAAAAAATTAACAGCAGAAGGGGAAGATGAAGTTGCGGTTGGAGTTGCTGCTTGGGTCGGTGATTGTGATGAAGGTTGTTTATTTATTTATTTAGATTAGTTAATTTAAACGTTAATTAATCGTTATACTAATCAATTTGTAATTTTAAATACGAGACCCGTTCGGACAAAACAAAATGCGCTGGAATCATATCGTCGTCTACAATATGGGATCGAGCTGGGATTTATTTGTAACTGAAAATATTCAGTTTCAAATTAAGGTGAGTGTTTTATACGCTCACATTTTGGCAATTTTTTTTTTTATGATTAGTTAAATTAATATTGTGAAGTGATCAGAATTTATCAACTGTTGCTTGATAAATTTAATTGACAATTAAATTGACTCCTAATTTTATTGATAGGCTTTGAATTGATAGTTAAATTAAATTAGAATTTAGTTGCCAGTAAAATACCCGAGATTAATAATTCTAAAATTATTGTGAATTTTATTGGCTGTTTGGATGATTGGTTGTGATGGTTATGATTGGCTGATTTTGGATGTTTTGTTATGTTTAATATATTCTGTGATCACCCTGTGTATTATTTACAATATGTAAAACAGTAAATTTAATTATTTCAAATAAATTAAGAAATATGTCGAAATGATATATACCTATGACATTTATTTGGATTGAAATGATATATATCCATCCTTGAAATTAAATTGAAATGATTATCCACTTGGCCATAGGTTAGAAAATTATATACGGACACCGGGTTGGTTAAATTTAATAACTTTAAAAGTTGTTATGAAATTATATAAATGGATTGATTTTAGGAATAAAAATCCAATTTATGGAAATTGAATTATTCTAAATTGAAGCTAGGAATGTTGAAATTTAAACTTGATAACGAAATCGTTTAAGTAAACCGGAGTTTAGATTTTTAAGTTAAAAATTGAAATACGGCGTAAACTTTTGGAAGTTGATTTGTTTTAAAAGATTGGTCTTTTATTCGAACTTTAAATTTTAAAAAAATTGATATGAAATGATATTTCAAAATTTGAGTTTGGAATGGATAATTCGGATTTAAAATTGGTATTGAAAGTAAATTTGATTTAAGTCTTTAAATCGATATTTTGAAATCGAATTTGAAATTAGAACCGAAATTGGAAATTAATTTGAAATATAAATTGAAATTAATTTGGAATTGGAAATAAATTTGAAATTGGAATTTTAATTAATTTGGAATTGGTATTGGAAATTAATTTGAAATTGAGATTTAAACTAATTTGGAAATGGCTATTGAAATTGAAAGTAATTTGCGAATTGAAAGAAATTTGTGTGGAATCGAAATTTATTCGAGGTGAAATCGAAATTGAATCGATTAAATCGTAATGGAATTGGAATTTATTTGGGTAGGAAATTTGGAAGTTGAACGGTTTGACTTTGGAATTATTTTAAAAATGAATATTTTTAGTATAACTGATTTAAAATCTATATTCTTTAAATATTCAAACTATTTTGATTTTTTTAACTATTTTATTATATAAACCATTTTTATATTCAAATTATTTCTATTAAGCTATTTTTAACTATTTAACTATTTTAAACAATTTTCTAAAATTCAAACTGGTTAAAGGGTAAACTGATTATATTTAAACCTTGGATTTAAATACGAACTAGGTTAAAGAGAAGATGTTAACCTAAATTGAATTCGAATCAAATTTGGAAATGAAATTGATTTAATGGACAAAAATTGAAAATTTTGAATACATGATAATTTCAAAATGGATTTGATTCAAAGCGGATATATGATGATTTTGAAATGGATTTGATTTAGAAGCTAATATGATATTCTGATATCAAGTACGAATTGTTTTCGAAATATAAAAGAACCGACCGGTGTGTAAAATGACGATTGGTTGTTACAGAGATCGGGGCCTCTTATTGAAATACTCTCTTTCAATATTGGAACCACTTTTAAAACCGTGTACACGGTGGATGATATCTAGAATGTAGTGGTTGAATTGGCGAGGTTTACTAGATTGAAGTAAGAGAACGATGATGGATAGCCTTGACATTCGTGTCATAATTAAAATGACTAAAACAGGAACCTATGTCTGGCCATTGAGGTTAGCTACCTATAGCGACGTTGATCCCTCATATTACTATTATGATTTGGTATTCGATGGTGCACCTTTGTCGTTTGGATTGATTGTCGCGGTTGGCCACGGATGGGTTACGACCAGCCAGAAAGGGTAAACAGGTAGAATCCTACCTTGGGCATTGCCTCACGTGCCTTGTCATATTTATCCCTATACGAGCCCATTACGACTTTGGTTTAAAACTGTAAAATGTGTTAAGGTGGATCAATGTAAAGCCTTAATGCTATTTTGATATTTATTTTACTGATAGACATTATATATTATAGCATATACTATTATATATGAATAGTTTAACGGATCCTTGGGAGATGAAAAATCCCATAACATCTCTTAAGTTATTGCACTCATATTTGTGATATTGATTTGACTTACATAAGAGTATTTTAGTCCTGACTCGGGTGTTTTGTCTTTTCATTGCGCTCGGGTCAGCCCTGAGTTTTTTTCCAGTGTATTGAAGACTATTCTTTGAAGGACAAAGACGGAGTTTTGGTATATTATTATTATTACACCCGGTGTCATGCTATATTACTGCATTGATTATTTCTCCTTGCTGTATATTTATAACTTTGATAAATGTGTATAGATTATAATCAGATGTATATTAAACAGTTTTATGAATTGTTATTATATTTTATCGTTTCCGCTGTGAAGTTCTGTATTTTCTTTTTTCTTCTCTTCTTATTTTTCTTATTTTACCCCATTGATTATCTACGTTTTGGATTGTTTAAGTCAGACATGTGTGGATTGTTGTCGATTTAAACCTTCCGAAATGTGGGTCGTCACAGACGGTCAGACTGAAAGGGTGAATTAAGTCTTAGAAGATCTCCTTCGCGCTTGTATTCTTGACTTTGGAGGTAGTAGGGAAGACCACTTATCTCTTATTGAATTTTCTTATAACAAAGTTTCCAATCCGGTATCAGTATGGCTCCTTTCGAAGCCCTTTACGGAAGGCCGTGTCGATCGCCAT
This sequence comes from Allium cepa, assembly GCA_030765085.1. Lineage (NCBI taxonomy): Eukaryota > Viridiplantae > Streptophyta > Magnoliopsida > Asparagales > Amaryllidaceae > Allium > Allium cepa. The sequence continues at coordinate 875,281,761 of CM060932.1, read as the reverse complement.
CTTATTGGTTGGAATCTAGGGAAAAGTTAGTTCTCAGCCTCGATTATATTCGTGAATCTTCTGAGAAGATTGATATTATTAGACAAAAAACGAAAGAAGCTCAGAATAGGCAGAAATATTATGCCGATCATCGTAGGAAGCCTTTGGAATTTCCTGTGGGCGATCGCGTGTTCATTCATGTTTCTCCAATGAAGGGGGTGGTGCGTTTTAGTAGCTTCGGGAAATTGGCTCCTCGATATGTTGGACCATTTCCTATTACGGAACGCATTGGCCTATTGCTTATCGTGTATCGCTACTTATTCAGTTTTCGAGAATTCATGACGTATTTCATGTATCCCAGCTTCGTCGATGCCTTCGAGATTCGGATTCTATTATTGATCCTCATGTGTTGCAAGATCTTGAGATAACACCCGACTTGTCTATGGTGCAAAATCCTATTCGTGTGCTAGCTTCGGAGGTTAAATGCCTTCGGAATAAAAAGGTCCCGCTTGTGAAAATTCAATGGTCCACAAACCCCAAAGACTGCACCTGGAAAACCAAAGAATTCATCAAGCGTTCTTATCCCGGTTTTCTCTCCCCTTCGGTTGGGGTGAGAATTCTTTATTCATCTTTTCTATTTAATATTTGTTGTGATGAATTAATTGTGGTATAGACTGCTTCTAGTATGAAAATTACGGGGACGTAATTTTTATAAGGGGGAGTTTGTAACAACCATGGTTTTTTGATTACCGACGAAATAAAAATTAAAATAGAAATTTTAATTTGAGATTTGAATTGAAAAAAATGCAATTCAATTGCAAAGTCAGTTGAAAATAACTAAGTTAAGTTATACTTTCTTTTTGCCTTCACGTGTGAGAATAGGCCAGTTAATAACAAATTGGAGCACTTTTGCTATCACTGCTATATTTTTAAAACAAAAGTTTGAACACTTTTGATACTACCATCGTCATTTATATGTAGCCCATCCTTTTTCTTTCTCTAGTGCACATTTCTCTTAAATGCTATTGTACAAATTCTTGCTAGCACATTCGTTTCTTTGACTTAAACACATTTTGGAAAAGAAAAGTAAGCCTTCATCCTTTCTTTTGTTTCATTCTAGTAGCACTGCAAAAGAAAGGTATCACGTAAGACTTCCCACACATAGACATGGAAAAGTTTTTACCTTACACTAACCAAAACATTTGATAGGAAATCCAGTGATATTATGATAGGTCTAGGGTTTTCAAGTAAATATGAAATAGCCGAAATTGTTACATTTATTAAATTCCAGCTACTAGCCACAAAAGTGGGTAATACAATCAAAACCGTTGGCACTTATTGGATTTTGGATTCCATACAATGGCAGGGCCAGTGGTGTACCGCCCATCACAGTACGTGGCCTAGATCAACGTAACGAGTAGTACGCTCGCTCCCCTGCAACACAAGGCCGGACCTATTCCTTACCGAACAGTTCCGAAAAAAACAACCCCGTAGTTTGCGCGCGATTCCAACTGCCCACACAGCCGAATAAAAAGGGACTTCTAGACAGGGGAAAATCTTTCTCTCCAGTGGGAGCTACCCACGAAGCCTTGCTGCACCTCCCCTGTTTTAGCCATTCCTGTTTAATGAGGCTTGAGGCTACGATTACCTTTAGAGAACACATCTTTTATAATGCTCATCGTCCACCTGATGATGTGCTGAAAGCATTCAATCCATACAAGTTCGTTCAGGGTTCGAACGAAACCGAAGGCATTATCTCGTTACACTCATTTTGGAATCACCCTCAGAGTTAACGACGATAACCCTTGCACTCTGAATCTCCATCTCGAGCCAATAAGTACTATTTCTGTCAAACTCATCACGGAATCATCCCCAAAGTTATACTGACTAATAGTCCTTACACCTCGAGTCTTCACTCTTCACATAAGATTCACGACCTATCGTCAATTTGGATCGATGTGGTTTTCGGATATCCAAATATGGAAACCCGATCCCGGTCTCATTGAAATCCAAAGCGTGTCTTTTAGGTCCAAGTTGTTTTAGAGTTTAAAACAATTCAATAACATTATCTATATACACACAGATAGATAATTCACAGATTCACAACAGATAATTATCATTATCATAACCCCAGATAATCCACATTTATCATTATCAAAAGATAATCCATGTCATCATCACAATGCAACCAATGCATCCAATCACTCAACATTATTAATCTCATAGCTGAGATTCAAAACCATTCAAAGCAATCAATAACAACCATTCATAAGCAATGATCTATAACCATACTATCTATAATTAATTTAAATTGAATTAAATTAGTTACATCATCTTTAATTAATTTAAAATGAATTAACTTAATTATTAACACAATATAAATCTTGCTTGCATCATTATTAATTAATTACAAATTAATTAACTACCTAACCTCTAATTTATCATCTTAATGAATCAACCCCGATTAATTATACTTCAACTAATTTCATAAAAATAATTATTCTAATCCTAATATAGTAATTATCCCTTAATTACTTCATTAACTAATTAACTATAATTAATTACATTTAACCTTAATTAATTACAATTAATTAATTACACTTAATCACTTATTATTAATTAATCTTGATTAATCAATCTTAATTACTTCATTAATTATATTAATTAATGATCCTTAATTATATTTAGTTAATTACTCAATTAAATTAATTACTTTCAGTAATTAATCTCACTTAAACCATAATTATTAATCACCTTTGACTAATCTCAATCTGTAATTACTACCCTTAATTACTTCATTCAATTAATTATTCCTTAACTAATTTCTGAATTAATCCCTTGATTAATTACACAGAATAATTTAACCCGAATTATTTCACAATTCCAACATTATCCACTAATTACATCCAGTAATTATCTCTAATTACTTTACTGAGTAATTTACTTTATTAATTATATCAAGTAATTATTATCAAACCCAATGATTAAAATTAATTAAACTTTATTAATTAATTTAAACCAATCTCAATAAACTCCATTAATTACATTAAGTAAATAATGTCTTAATTACTTTCATTTAAGTAATTAAACTTAAATAAATTACACAATTTATTATCATTTATTAATTAATCAAATTAATTATTTAAAATTAACCACATTAATTAATTGTTAAATTATCTTAAGTTAATGACCGTCATTAACCATTAACTCTTTAATTACTTTTCTTTAATTACTTCTTAATTAATCTCTAATTTAAATTAATCCAAATTATTAATTATAAATTAAATAAATAAGTCATACCTTAATTATCTTATTTAATTAATTATTTTAATATCTTAATAGTTTCTAAGATAAACCATTCCTTATTATTAATTTTATTGATATTAAAGTGTACTTAGAACATTTCATTTTTAAATTAAAAAAATTCAAATTCCATTTTGAATCTAAAATTCAAAATGATCTTTATTTAAGCATTAACCAATTTTTAAATTCCATTTATAATCTTTTTTTTAATAAATGTAAATAACATTTATTACTTACCCTTTAAAACTTATATAAGATAATCCTTAATTTTCTTAATTTAATTTAAAATTAAGTTTAAGTACATTACTATTTAAATTTCAAATTCCAGTTAACAAATCATTTATCTTTCTATTATAAACCTTTTATAATGAATTTATTCAAAAAGAAAATCAAGCTTAAATATTTTTTTGAAAACAAATTTACTTCTAATAAACAATTTAAATTTTTACTTGTTTGAAAACATTCAAATTTTAAAACTTATTCAAATATCCAGATTTTTAAATTCAGTACATTTGAACCATTCCTTATTCAAAATTATTTGAATTTAAAGTTGCATTAAACTTTTGATTTAAACCTTAATTTTTAATCTCTTTATTTAAAATTCAAATTCCATTCTTAAAAACTTGAAGATTCAAGGGTCTTAAGAAAACCTAACTTAAATTTGAAATTCAAACTGTTGTTTTTAAATTAGTTTCAGATTTCAAATGAATTTCAATTTCCAGAAAGCAACTGTCAGGTTCTTTTTTTTATTTAAAACTGAAAACCACTTTCAAATTTGAAAACTTATCAGATTTCAAAATCATTTGAAACTCTGATACATACTAGATTTAAACTTAACTCAGATTTAAAACTAGATTTGAATCTCATTTAAAAACTTTACTTTCCTTTTTAAATGCAGGTTTTAAATTTTATTTAAAAAAATTAAAAAGAGTAACAGGTTTCTGTTTAAACCTGTTACCATACTAAACCCCACCCTGCCCAAAATCTGCTTCGAGTCATCAGACTCACTTCTTCGAGCAAGACAGAAATTCTCGAGTTATACTTCGAGTTCAAAAATACTTCAATACCCAGAAAAACAGCAGACCAAAAAAAATGCACGGTGCACGTGCACCGTGCCTCCGGCCATCATCCTCCTTCTCCGGTGACTTCAACACATCAACATTCAACCCCCCAGTCCAATATGACCATCTCCTTACTCTTATCCACCTCGAATTTGAATTCGAGTTCAAAACATAAAACCTGGAACAGAAGATACAGGTTTCACCCAAAGCCTGTAACACACCTCCTCCTCCACCTTCTGACCACCGGAATGGCAACGACTCCGGCTACGACTTCATCAACCAACCTACTAACATTCCCCAAAATCTTAGTCCACTCGATCACTTCAATATGCCATGCCACCCAAAACAAATGTCCTAGTTAAAACTAGGGTTCTGGTCAAAAACTCATCACCGCAGCAAATACGATGAACTGCAACACCACCCCATATTTTTCCCAGCATCACTGACTACTCTTCCACCTATCAGAAGAACCTCGTCACCCCAAATTGCCTAGATCACCCATTAACCCAAAATCCCCCTTTGCAGTTCAACATAAAACTGCATGTTACATCTAGTTTTAAAAACTGAGAATTTTGGTTTAAAAATCATAATTTTGAATAATGTTTTTGATTTTATTCCTGAAACAATGAATTAATATGTTTGGTATTTCATATATATATAATTTGGTTCTATTATCCTGAGTTTTCAGAGATAATTCAAATATTTTTTTTAATTATTTAACTTGAACAAAATTTTAAACTTTAATCCCTAACTCAACAAACACATTTGTATGAATCTAAAACACTAACATATATTATTTTATGAGATGATGGAGGTTGAACAGATTTTTGATCCTAGAAATAAAATACAAAGGACATTGCATGTTCAAATTACACATTCATTTTTTTACAGAAAAACATCTGATATAAACATATATATCATTCATATTTAAACATGGAAATCAATAAGCAAAATTTTAAAATACTTAAATTTCATTAAAGAGAATGTTACTCACCTTTTTCTTGATGTGTAGAGCAGTGAATTTTGAAAAAGACTTGAGTTACTGAAGCTTAAAGCTTGATTTAAAATCTGCACTTGCTCCTTGATTTGAAAATTACATGTATGCTTCTTTTTAATTTGAAACTGCAATTGCTTGCATTCCAGATGCTAAATGATGCGTTTTTCAAATAAATTTGCTCCTGATTTTCCAATATAGTTACATGCATGCTCCAGATTTTTGAAATGCAGGCTGTTTTGATGCAGGTTTTATTTTTTTAAAATGAACTACAGGAAAAAGGGATTGCGTGTTTGAACTGAGGCTTTTGAAGATGATTACTGACCTTTGTTTCAGGTCTGTGAAGTGGATTTTCAAAGTTGAAGATGTTTACAGATTTATGTTTTTGAATGGAAGTGTTTTATTTTATTTTAGGCTTGTCTTCAAATTTTTGGAAGAAGAAAAGGAGATGAGGGAAAGAAGTTTTTATGTAAATTGAAATTATTAAAATAAAAACAAAAGAAAATGTTAAATTAAATTTTTGACACTTGTCTCACAATGTAACATTTGTCACTTTGTCAAGTTTATGGATTAACACTTGTTCTTCTAATTAGTATAATGTTTACATTTGTATTTAATGTTAATTTGTTATAATTATGTTAACTTATATTTTAATTAAATGCTTAATATAAGATATATGAAAATCCATGTTTAAATAAATTAGTTAACATGTATTTATTTACATGTATATAAATTTTTAAAATGAATAAATCAAATTTAACTTATAAAGTGAAACTTATACAAATAATTCAAAATAAAAACAAAATAAAAACATTTACACTTTAGATTTCAAGCTTTGAATTCAAGTTCAAATTAAATTTTGAAATCAAGTTTATTTACAAAGATAATTACACAATTAAATTTTGAAAAACAGTCATTTTATTAAAAATTTATTTGTTAAAATAATGTATTATTATATTTAAAAAAAATAACCACATTTAATAACCATAAATAACTTATTAAAAGAAATTGTCTTCTTATTAATAAATTATTTATTTTATCACATTATATTTAAAAGAAAATCAAAATAACCTTATTGCTATTTATTTAAATTTTAAACTTGAGTTAAACATATTTTAAATTAGTTCAATATTTATCTTATGTATTTAAAACCATATTTATTTATTAAATAACCTTTCTAAAAGTTTAACTTTTTAAAAAAAAATCATAATTCACAATTTACTAAAGGTACATATTTTATAGAAAACAGGATTTATTTATTAATTGAATTTAAAACAATACCTATTTACAATATATACAATATTCTATATATATTATAAATAGTAAACAATTTATTAGATTTAAAAGATAAAATCTATCAATTAACTATTTATTTTATTGAATTATTAAATTAATTCAAATCTTATTACAAAGATTATCAAATCAATTTAATTTTTATTTAAGATTATTAAATTGATATTGCTTAAAATTCCGGGTCATCACACCAGCTCTCCTCTGGAAGCTCCAACCGTCTTCAACTCAACCTAAAGCTACTCGGATCTGACCCGAGTATTGAAAATACCTGGATCAAGCTTGATAAACTAGCATGAGATACTCGAAATTTAAATGACTATATTATCAAAACCTTTGAAAAGAAGGGTATCTCATAGGAACACGCCCACACATAAACACGGACGGGTTTTTACCTTATGATAACCAAAACACTTTTATATCAAAATACACTTGATATTATTTCTAATGACATTCTTTTGAAAACACTTTTCAACTAAACTTATTCAAATAAGGTATCAATATCTAGACTAAGTCTAACGAAATATATCCGGACTGGGTCAACCGAATATATCGAACGGAATATATAATACCAAAAAGGGGTAGCTGAAATTTTTGCAAGTCATTACAGCTATTTTGGGAATACAATTGAAACCATAAATCTCGTATTTGGTAAGGATTTCCAACATGATAGGAAACTAGTGGAAAGATCAATCTGTATCCACGGCTTATGTCCATGACTCAGACGCCGTTATACAACAACACAAATGGCTAAAAGTGGACGCAATCTGCGAATAACATCCAAGGACTCGGACTTCGCGCATCTCTGCCATGAGGCCCAAACGTATCTGGTACCTGGGGCTCAGAACATCTGATAACCCAAATCACTACTATCCGAAATGCGAGCATACATCTGACCATATAGAATCTCATCATAACCGGGGTGTGAGGCTACGCTCAATTTCTTCAAAGCCACGCTTTTCATAAAAACCATGCTTTGATCATAACAGTTTCCACTTTGAATGCCACACTGCCATTCCACATCACACGACTGATTTCTATAAAAGTATAACTTCCTAAGCTCGTATGTCTCGGGAAAGGGTGTTAAGCTAAGAGAAGTTGCCTTCCCCGCCACCAACTGATATACGTTTATAGAATCCACTCAAATGTGGTTTAGAATACAATGTAAGATAAATATCCATACAAGTTCGTTCTGAGACTGAACGAAACTGAAGGCACTTTCCTCGGCCATTACTAGGCGAGAAGCCCTTGCAATCCGAAAAATCTCCACAACAAGGAGACCACTGCTATAAATAACTCTATAATGGGGGCCAACCGGAGCATGTTCAACAAGCAGTCTTCACGCTATAAAGATCCACGGTCTTCAATAATCATCATCTTCAACATGTCTTCACTTTCGAACGTATACATTGGTTCGAAGTGGTTTTCAGATAGGAATCATCCAAATCCGACTTCGCTTCCTTCGAAGCCAATCACCGCTTCAAAAAGATGTTAAGTTCATACGTGGATATCAATCATCAATCAATTACTTCATCTTTTAAATCAAATATCTTTCTTAGATATAATATTTTTAAGTTATTCCATTTCTTTCCAAGAGTATATGGAATCATTAAGCCTCATTTATCAAATCATTTGGTTTATTTAAACCCTTCCTAAATCCTAATCATTTTCTCTTTTACTTAGAAAAACCTTTCTAAATCATTCTTTTAAATCTTAATCAAAGATATCTTATATTCAAGTTATAACTCTTAACTTAGGGAAAATATTTTCAAATCATTCATTAAATCTTAATCAAAGATTTTCTTTCTTAACTTCAAATCATATTCTTGCGAATCGAAGATTTTCGTAACAAAGCACTACTGCCACTTTAAATATGGTAAATTTCGCCTCCAGGGACTAAGGGCACGTAATACTACATCATGAATATCTTTGTCTTTTAACTTGGAAAAACTTAAATATGATCTTTTAGAGCATCTGGGCTTTTCTTTAAATCTGTTCCACCCCTTGCCTAAGAAGAGAAAACATGGGTCAGGTAAGTTTAGGGCACTGGTTGCTTCATCCCTAACCATAATTAAACACCTTGTTTTATCTACCTAGATCTCACAGGTGGGACAAATGTACTGTCGTTTCCGCAAACTCAAATTTCAACTTTAATTTGGAATTTCTTATAAATATTCCAAATTATCTTTCAAAACGCTTAATTATCCGTTTTACAACACTCACAATTGATTCTGGAAAATATCGTTACATTTATATCCATATTCCAAAAGTTATAGAATTCGCAGCAGAAAAATGCTATAGAAAGTGCTATATAAGCTTATTTGATTTAAAGAACTTTTTAATATTTGAAAATTCATATTTTCCATTCCAAATCTCTTTTAAACCATTTTAATTGATTTATCAAATTTATTTCATATTTTTAATCATTTAAAAATGTCACTTATAAAGAAATCCCGTTTTGGATTCCGAACTACAAAACTGCGATGTTTTTAGAAAATTGTTTTGGACATATTTCAAGCTCTACTTGATGAAATCTTGATTTTCTTTCTTCGTTGGAAATCTCTTATCATTGTAAACCAAAGAATTTTTATTTTAAATAAATCCGACTTATAAATCATTGTCTACGTCAATTTGAAGTTACGAGCCGAAATTTACGAATTACCGCTATGCGACAAGCTCGATTTTGACCAATTTTGTGAATTGCTCCGAAACTTGTCCAAAACACTTAGGATTTGTTTTAAACCATATTTAAACTCTTTTAACTTATTTAAAATCATTAAGAGGATAAATAACTTCCATACACACATTTGTATGGATCTAATTCTCATTTAATTAACTATGGTTAATTACTAATCATTTGAATCCAAGTAGTGTTGAGGGAGATATAATAGAATGAACAAGAGGTACTGTCGCGTTGACAAAAATGAAGCTGGCAAATGCACTTCAAAGAATTGAGTTTCAAGTATAGCAAACTTTAAAACTGGAAAAAGTGATCAACATAAAAGTTGTAGCCAATAGAATTTTATATGGTTTCGAAAAAAGAATTTCGTAATTTGGGTCAGTTATGATCAAGTTAAGATTAAAAAAATGACTTATTCTCTGGCTTAAAAACTGGGCCAGAAAATGCACTTGAAAGAAGTGAATTTTTGACATGATTATCTTCATAAGAAGATAAAGTGGTCAACATGAAAGTTGTAGCCACTGGAAAAATATATGGTTTAAATAAAATAAATTTACAATTTGATTCGATTCTTAAGAAGTTATGGTCAAGAGAAGAAGAGGCAAAATGTGGAGAAAAGAGGAGTTTGATTTGAAGAGAATAAACATTGATTTCTTTAAAATATTTTATAAATATTTTGACATTATTTCTTTTTAATTTTTTATATGGCATGGAAGCCATTAAAGAGAAGAGGAAGAAGATGAAGAAGCTTGAGAAAAGGAGAAGAAGAAAACGTGAATGAAAGTGAAGAAGGAGGTGGATATTTATAGAAAAAGAAAGAAGTGGTAAATTTACCAAAATAACCTCTTACCAAATTACCAAACTAACCTTACTTTAACCTAAAGCAATCTACACTTTTTCAATACTTAACATCATCTTTCACATCCTTACATTATGTCTTAGTCACTTAAAGATTAAGCAAAGAATATCATAATTATGTTGGCTTTGATTTGATGCAATTTGATGTTTACTTTTTCTTACTTTTGTTAATTCTTACTTACTTTTACTAATGACTTCTAGATGTTTTCTAATCTTATTTAGTAAAAGTAAAAATGTTAGGGAATTAATTAATACTTACACTATTTGAATATGTGTTCCTATAAAAGAAAATAAAGATGCGACGACGTTGCGACAACTTATTTTGAACAAAACATTGATTTTCGACAAAATGTTTTACGGTCACATTTTGATGTTTTAATTAAACTATTTATTTATGTAAACCAAATTTAAAAATAAATTTGTATAATACTATTCAAAAATACAAACACTCATAAATGAATTAAAATAATTTATTTAACCATTGAAACATACTTTTCTGAAATCAACATTTCGTCACTTTTGTCGATATAGGCAAATGTTGCTATTTTTATGTTTGTTTCTACTTCCAAATCCTATCGAATGTTATTTAAATCATAAAACCTATTATATTTTATACTTACAAATCACTCTAAATAATATATTTTAAAGCGGTCAAATTCTGGGTCATTACATTCTCCCCTACTTAAAAGAATTTCATCCTCGAAATTACAAGGATGAAAAAAAAATAACGAAAAAACAACAATTAACGAAAGTTATGCATACCAAAAATAGTAATATCACCTATAACCCTGGTCGGAGGTACTATGCCTTATCCTATCCATTTTATTTATCAAATTAAGGTAGTTTCATTTTTAAAATTCGTAGGTTGATATACTAGCCCTAGATGAATTTTACTTAGGCACCTAACCTAAGCTCTAATACCATGTGTTATGACCCAGATTTTCGAATCAGTTAAAATTGCCGAAAAATCTATCTGTTCTAAAACTAATAATGAAAACTACCACCTTAATACACCATATTTGATAAATATTCAGCATTATTAAATGTATAGGATAAAATTTCAATTTTTACAAGTTATCAGAGTAATCAATTTAATCTACTAGGTGTGCTTATATACAACCAAATACAGATAAATCTATCCGTTAAAGTGCATATTAAAGCGGTTTATTCGTACATGATAGGGGGTTCTCGCTTCTTGTTAGGTGACGAACGGATGACTCTTACTCCTACATATCCTTGAGATCGAGTATCGAAGGGTTGGTTTTAGTCAAGAGGCTGGCTGTAAAAGCAAAGCGTGAGGTCCCAGTGTAAGCTACGGCGAAAAGTGGCCGTTGTCGATGACTGAAAAGCCTAGATCATTACATTTGGTATCAGTGCTGAAGGTTAAGCGAAAACCTTGGCTTTGGTTGGGTAAAGTTTCATCAGATATAGGGTGAGAAATACCCTAGGATGAGTGACTCATTAGAGATAGGGTTAGTAACATCCTAGAATGAGTTTGAGTGTATTATATATGAGCACATATTTGTTAGTGACTAATAAAAATGTTTTGTGTTGATTTATCTATTGAGTGATTTATGGATTCTCATCGATGCGCCTGATCACCGTTATCGATGAGGGTTCCTAAACGTTTAAACAAGACAGACCAACACACTGATTTTGAAAGAAAAAAATGGTAAATGACCTTGGATTATATTTTGAATATAACGTATATATTTTGAGAAGTTGTATAGTTAGAAATTTGAATTAGTGAAATTTAAATATGAACATCTTGTGATTAGAATTTCACAGTTTGACTATAAGATGTTTCATAAAGATAATCGATAAGTAAGTAATCTGATATGGTAATTAAGATCTTTAATACCTATGCCAAAGTAATAAATTGATCAATTGTTTGATTTTAAAATACCTTGTGAATTAAGTTTCACAATTTGACCATAGGGTATTTGATAATAAGATTTGTTTAAGGAATGAACACATAAGATAAAAATGTATTTAAATGATTGTGTAAAACAACAAAATAAAAGGAATAAGAATTTAAATTCAAGTAATTTAAAGAATTGTGGTAATTTAAATGAAGTTAATCAATATAAGATAAAATGAATTTATAAGATAGGTTTTACAAAGTAGTCTCTGAAGGATTTTGAAAATATTGTTATTTCAAATATAAAAAGAAATATTTTATGATAACTAATTTGATTGGCTCGACAATAAACTAAAAATGGGCAAGTGATGTGTTCGGATGGTAATCACTTCTCTTAAGTATTACTCTTCTTGTTAAGAGGATATATGATACTAATTGTAGTACCCAATTCTTTGAATTGTTTCGGAGTTACTCGATCTATATAATTTTCTTAAGTTAAAGAAATAATGTGAATCATTGATTAGTAATCTTTATCAAAGTGTTTTAAACTAAAGGTAAATTGGGATCGCTCATTGATAAGATAAAGCGGGATTTTCGGCGATTTTGGACAGTCGAAAATTTTCGAATCATACCTAACTCGAAGCTAAGGAATTTATGAAAACCAAAAGATTGTGAAATATTCTGAGTAAATGAAATTGGATAAGTATAATTTATAAATGTGATTATAAACAAAAATGGAAATTATAACCTAGATAATGTTTTATTAATGAATTCTAGCGTTAATTATGAATTGGACTTAAGTCTTTAAAAGTGATTGATTTATATAAGTTATAAGATGTAATAAACTTAAGTAATAGATTTAAAAATAGTTCATAAATAATATTAGTGTTAAAGGAAATATACCGAGTTAAAATATGTGGAAAGACTCTTTTAAAGATAAATTATCTTTTGAGTGAAAAATGGTTTCTTTAGAATATTTTCCTTTAATAAAAATATTTGGAAATAAATAATTAAAGGGATTATATAAAGAAGCACCTTTATAAAGTGGTTGTTCTTAAAATAAAGTTTTTATGAAAGTTTTTGTAGGTTAATAAATGCATATGTTATATGTAAATCATTTCATCACACAAATTTTGATCTAAGATTCGAGCTCGGAATTTTAAGGTGTTTACACTGGTCCGAAAAAGGATTTAGCACTCGATTCTTGACGATGAACATTGATTAGGGTTTGTGGTTGGGTACTTGAGTTTTGTATCATAGTTAAGAGCTATGCAAGGAAAGCAACGGTTTTTGAGCAAAGAGCCTGATTAAAGTCCACACTAGAGAATCGGAGGATCGATACTAGTTTGCAAAATAAAGTTGTGTGTTCGAATAGGAGATCGAATAAGATACTTCATATGGATGATTTGTGTATATTATATGGATTTAAGTTTAAAGATAAATGTTTTGGGAAAACTTTTGTTTTGGGTAATTTCGAGGACGAAATTCTTTTAAGTAGGAAAGAATGTAACGACCCGTAATTTCGCTACTTCGAAAATTAGAGATTTCATTTGTTTTAAATTTAAAAAGGTTTAAAACTTAAATAAACAAGTTATATATAATAGATAATAATAGAGAAATTATTTATTCTTATAGTTAGTTAAAAAAAATGTATAAATTTGGATTTTAGAAAAATCAACAAAAGTTAAGTTTTGTTAAAAACAAATAAATGCTTAAATAAATAGTTTAAATATTTATTTAAAAATATAAATCTTACTGAAAACATCTAATAAAGATAATAAAAGTATATTAAAATACTTATAAGTATGTTAATAATCGTTTTACAAAAATAACCAAATTTTGTCGTATTTTGCCAGTTTTACATACACCGTAAAATTAGAGATTTTGATATTATTTAAATATGATTTTAAAATATAAATAGACATGTTTTAATTTATTTAAAGAAGTATAAAGTTTATTTTTAAATTTTTTTTACATAAATAAATAGTTTAACTAAAACGTCAAAATATGACCGTAAAACATTTTGTCGAAAAACGACGTTTTGTCGATTAAAAGTTGTCGCCACGTCGTCGCACCTTTATTTTCTTATATAGGAACATATATTCAAATAGTAAAAGTATTAATTAATTCACTAATCAAGTTTACTTTTACTAAACAAGTTTAGAAACTTCTAGAAAACAATTAAGAAAAAGTAAGCACAAAAAGACAAAAATGTCATTTCAAAGCAAAAGGTAAAACTTCAAATCAAAAACATAATTATCACTTACTTTACTTAATATCTAAGTAAAAATGACATAAAGTTATGATTTGAAATGTGATGTTAAGTGTTGAAAAAAATAAGATTACTTTAGAAGTAAGTAAGGTTATTTTGGTAATTTGGTAAAAGGATATTTTGGTAATATACCACTTCATTTCTTTTTCTATAAATAAGACCACCATTCTTCCACTTTCTTTTACACCATTTTCAACCTTATTCTTTCTTGAAGCTCTCTTTAATGGCTTCTTCTCTTCCAAATGCTTACTAACTTTTCAAAACCATATCAAATCAACTCCAAACACCACCAAACTTTGCCAAAGACCTTAGAATACCATTTAAACAAGGTTTAGCATCTAAGAAGTGAAGAAATAATGGAGGAAGGGGAAGAATAGGAGGAGGCCGAACTTATGAAAGAAGGAAAGCAAGTCATGACGCTCCGGAGCAAGAAAAAGAGAAGGAAGTGCTGTCCATTTCATTCCAAGGAGCTAGGAGCAAATTCAAGGTGTCGCGGAACCTCTGTCGGATTTTCAAGGGTTTAAAAGAAGAGGTCAATGGCATAAAGTAAAAGAAATGGAGTAGAAGTTGATTAGTTGAAGTTTAAGTGAAGTGTTGTTGCAAATGAATGTTGGTAGGAAGAATTGGTTAAGTTAAAGGTGAGTACTCTTATTTACTAATTAATCCATAAGTTATTTCAAGTATAATGATTTGAAAAGTTTAAATATGTTAAATAAGTGTTTGATAACTTGGTTGCAAATTGGTTGATTATGTGATTGATTATGTGGTCGATAACTTGTTTGATAAATGATAAGAGAAATGATTAGTAATTAACCATAGTTAATTAAATGAGAATTAAATTCATATAAATGTGTGTATGGAAATTATTTAGCCTCTTAATGATTTCAAAATATCAAAAAAGATTGAAAATGATATCATAATAATATAACATTATAATATGAAATGAAATGAAAAATGAATTTGAAATGATGGAAATGTTGTTTAAAATGAGTTTAAAATGATTTAGAAATGTTTTATAAACATTTAAAAGTGTTTCTATAGTTTGAAAAGAAATTGAAAAACAAGTCAAAACTATGCGCGTCGCGTAACGGTAATTCGTGATTTCGCGCCATAAAAGTTAAAGGTGTGTACAAAGTGAAATATAGCTCGGAATTCTTCGAGATAATAATTTTCCGGTCTATTATTCCATAGTTTTCCAACGAAGAAAAAAATTAAGATTTCGTCAAGTAGATTTTGAAATATGTCCAAAACAATTTTCTATAAACATCGTGGTTTTGCAGTTCGGAATGCAAAACGGAATTTCTTTATAAATGATATTTTTAAATGATTAAAAATATGAAATAAATTTGATAAATCTATTAAGATGTTTTAAAAGAGATTTGGAATGGAAAATATGAATTTTCAAATGTTAAAAAGTTGTTTAAATCAAGTAAGCTTATATAGCACTTTCGGCGGCACTTTTATGCTACGAATTCTATAACCTTTTGAATATGAGTTTAAACTTAGCAATTCTTTCCTAAAACTTTTGTGAATGATTTTAAAGGAATAATTAAGTAATTTAAAAATGATTTGGAAGTTTTAGTAAGACTTTGAATAAATTGTTAAGATGAATTGTTTGCAACACTTAAACAAAAAGTGAAGAAGATTGAAGATAATAACAAACTGAGTATGCGAAAACGACTAGTACATTTGTCCCGTCTGTGAGATCTGGGAAAATAAAACAAGGTGTTTAACTAAGGTTAGGGTTGGAGCAACCAGTGCCCTGAACTTACCTGGCCTATGTTTTCTCTTTTTAGGCGAGGGGTGGGACAGATCGAAAGGAAAGCCCGAATGTTCTAAAAAGATTATTTTTAAGTTTTTCCAAGATAAAAGAAAAGAAACTAATTTTGAAAATAAAATATATTGAAGACAATGATCATTAAAGACAAAGATATTCATAATGTGGGATTACTCGCCATTAGTCCCTGGAGGTCAAATTTTTCATTAGTCCCTGGAGGTGAAACTTGCCATTAGTCCCTGGAGGTGAAATTTACCATATTTTAGATGGCAGTAGTGCTCTGTTATGAAAATCTTCGATTTGTAAGAATATGATTTGAAGTTAAGAAATCTTTGATTAAGATTTAATGAATGATTTGGGAATATTTTCCCTAAGTTAAAAGTTATAGCTTGAATATAAGATATCTTTGATTAAGATTTGATGAATGATTTGGAAAGATTTTCCTAAGTAAAAGAGAAAATGATCAGGATTAAAGAAAGGTTTTAATAAATCAAATAATTTGATAAATGAGGCTTAATGATTCCATATACATTTGAAAAGAAATGGAATAAATTGAAAAGAATATATATGAGAAAGATATTTGATTAGATAGAAGATGAATTAATTGACTGATGACTGATATCCACATATGGACTTAACATCTTTTAAATCGATGATTGGCTTCGAAGGAACCAGAGTCGAATTTGGATGATTCCTATCCGAAAAACACTTCGAACCAATATATACGTTCGAAAGTGAAGACATGTTGAAGATGATGATTATTGAAGACCGTGGATCTTTATAGCGTGAAGACTGCTTGTTGAACATGTCCTGGTTGGCCGCCATTATAAAGTTATTTATAGCAGTGGTCTCCTCGTGATGGAGATTTTTCGGATTGCAAGGGCTTCTCGCCTAGTATTGATCGAGGAAAGTGCCTTCGGTTTCGTTCTGTCCTAGAACGAACTTGTATGGACGAATGTCCGACATTGCATTTCTGAGAAACAACATTTGTCTTTTACAAATGTACATCAGTGGTGGCGGAGAAGGCAACTTCTCTTAGCTTAACACCCTCCTTGAGACGTACGAGCTCAAGGATCGTAGTTTTGTGGGAGTCAAATAGTGATCAAAGGAATGAAAGTGTGGCATTCAAAGTGGAACCTGTTATGATCAAAGCGTGGTTTTGCATGAAAAGTGTGGCTTTGAAGAAATTGAGCGTGGCCTCACGAGCCTCACACCCCGGTTTTGATGGGATTCTATGTGGTCAGATGTATGCTCGCATTTCAGATAGTAGTGATGTTGGTTATCAGATGTTCTGAGCCCCAAGTACTAGATATGTCTAGGCCTCATGGCAGGGATGCGCGAAGTCCGAGTCCTTGCATGTTATTCGCAGATTGTATCAACTTTTAGCCATTTGTGTTGTTGTATAACGGCGTCTGAGTCATGGATGTAAGCCGTGGATACAGAATGATCTTTCCACTAGTTCCATATCATGTTGGAAATCCAAACCTAATACGAGATTTACGGTTTTGAATGTATTCCCAAAATAGCTGTAATGACTTGCAAACATTTCAGCTACCCCTTTTTGGTATTATTTATTCCGTTCAGTATATTCCGTTGACCCAGTCCGGATATATTTCGTTAGACTTAGTCCAGATATTGATACCTTATTTGAATAAGTTTATTTGAAAAGTGTTTTCAAAAGAATGTCATTAGAAATAATATCAAACGTTTTGATATATTAAAGTGTTTTGGTTATCACAAGGTAAAAACCCGTTCGTGTTTATGTGTGGGCGTGATCTTATGAGATACCATTCTTTTCAAAGGTTTTGATAACATAGTCATTTTAAAGTTCGAGTATCTCACGCTGGTTTATCAAGCCTGATCCGGGTATTTTTAATACTCGGGTCAGATCTAAAGTAGTTTCATGTTGAGTTGAAGACGGTTGGAGTTTTCGGAAGAGAGCTGGAGATCTTCATCATCGTATGGACATTTTCTATTATCCGTTGTACTTAGTGTAATTTGTTTGATGTTTGTCCGCAATTGTAAGGACAGGTGTTTATAACTGTCGAAGCTGAATTTAGGTTAGACTCTGATATTGTATTTAAAAAAATTCACTGTAATGATTTTTATTGAAGTAATATATGTTATTCCATTCGTGTGACATTCTGTTCTGTCTTTATTTTCTTTCTACGCTTAATGATCCGCTTATTCGTGCAATTTGAGTTGGACACGTGATGTTTATTGTCGATTCAAACGTTAAACGGGCCATTACAGAGTGTTTATATTTTTAAATAGCATTATACAAATTTATTTTTAAATTTGGTTTACATAAATAAATATTTTAACTAAAACTCCAAAATATGACCGTAAAACATTTTGTCGAAAAAGACGTTTTATCGATTAAAAGTAGTCGCAACATCGTCGCACGTTTATTTTCTTATATAGGAACATATATTCAAGTAGTATAAGTATTAATTAATTCACAAAACATGTTTACTTTTATTAAATTAGATTAGAAAACTTCTAGAAGTCATTAAGAAAAGTAAGTAAGAATTAACAAAAGTAAGTAAGAAAAGTCAAAAGCAAACATCAAATCAATATCACATCAAAAGCCAACATGATTATGATATTCTTTACTTAATCTTTAAGTGACTAAGATATAAAGTAAGGATGTGAAAGATGATGTTAAGTATTGAAAAATTGGAGATTGCTTTAGGTTGAAGTAAGGTTAGTTTGGTAATTTGATATGAGGTCATTTTGGTAAATTACCACTTTATTTCTTTTTCTATAAATACCCACCTCCTTCTTCACTTTCATTCACATTTCTTCTTCTTATTTTCTCAAGATTCTTCATATTCTTCCTCTTCTCTTTAATGGCTTCCAAGACATAGAAAAAAGTAGAAATAAATATTTTCAAAATATTCAAAAGAAATCAATGTTTATTCTCTTCAAATCGAACTCATTTTTCTCTCCATATTTTACCTCTTTTCCTACCGGCCATAATTCTTCAAAACCAAACCAAAATACAAAATTATTTATTAAAACCATGTATTTTTTCTAGTGGCTACAACTTTTATGTTGGCCACTTTATCCAGTTCTTAGCATAATTATGTCAAAATTCCACTTCTTTCCAATGTATTTTCTGGCCCAGTTTTTAAGCCAGAAAATAGGTCATTTTGTTTTGATCATAACTTGATCATAACAGAACCAAATTAAGAAATTCTTTTACTAAAACCATATGAAATTCTAGTGGCTATAACTTTTATGTTGGTCACTTTTTTCTTTTTTGAGATTTACTATATCTGAAACTCAACTCTTTAAAGTACATTTTCGGGCTTCATTTTTGTCAATGCGACAATACCTCTTCTTCATTCTATCATATCTCCATTAAAACAACATGGATTCAAATGATTCTTTATTTTAAACTCAAGTGAAAATAATTTGTAACAATTTTTCAGTTAGCAAGTTTTTTAAATTTTGAGAGCAAGGGAGTCAAAAATAAGAGAGACATGACCCATTTTTTAGATCTAAATCTTAGGAATTCAAGTTCAAAGCTCTATCGCTTCTTCTCTATATTTTCGTCCAACCTCCATCACAATCCTCGGCCAAGCTATTGAAAGGGAGAGGGTGTTGTTTTATAGTGTTTAATGGAGTAGGAATTAATTAGTGAAGTGTTGGTTGATGAGAATGTCGGTAGGAAGTTAATCGCTTTGTTTTATGGTGAGAAAACTCTATTTAGCATCTCTATTTATATATATACATGTTTGATGTTGTGTTATGATTGCTATGGATGCTTATATATGCTTTTATCATCAAGTATTGATTATTTGATATGATTGTTAAACTGTTTTACCAAGTCACGTTAATACATGTCGATAAGCACAATGGAAAACACTTTCCTTTTGAAAATGAAATGGTGTATATGGAATGCTTAAACCTTTTGGAAATAGTTTTAAAATGAGTTAGAAATGTTTTATAAACATTTAAATATTTATAAACAAATAAAGGAAGAAAATCAAGATTTTATCTCATATATTTTAATTATGTCCAAAACAATTTTCCAGAAAAATCGCGCTTTTGCAATAAAGTGACCAAAATTTAAAATTGATATTTTAAATGTTTTAAAAATATGAATAAATCCTAAAAGTATTCTAAAATGTATTAAAAGTGATTTAAGTTGAAAATATGGATTTCTAAATGATATAAAAGTAGTTTTGACGAATATAGCTTTTAAAACGCTATTTGCAACACTTTTCGCAAGGCTTTTCGCAGCAGTTTGAAATAACTTTTGAAATACAGTTTTAAACTTAACAGTTCTTTCTTATATAATTTGTGAATGATTTTAAAAGAATAATTAAGTTATTTAAAGATGATTTGGATGTTTTAATGAGAGTTTGAATAAATGGGAAAGAGAAATTGTTTATACCACTTAAACAATAAGTGAAGAAGATTGAATGTATTAACAAACTGAGTAATGCGTAAACGACTAGTACATTTGTCCCGCCTATGAGATCTGGGAAGATAAAACATGGTGTTTAACTAAGGTTAGAAATGGAGCAACCAATGCCCTAAACTTACCTGGCCTATATTTTCTCTTCTTAGGCGAGGGGTGGAACATATCGAAAGGAAAGCCCGGATGCTCTAAAAGATCAAAATTAAGTTTTTCTAAGATAAAAGAAAAGAAATAAATTCTTTGAATTTATTATAAATGGTCTAGATCTAAGATTTATAAAATCTTATTTTTAAAATAAAAGTAGTGGAATTATAAAAGTGTTTTATAAATATTATAAATGAGATTGTAATCAAATTTATATATAGGTTTGCAATTGAAATTTAGAAAAGAATTTAGAATGGATTTTATATATAATAAGATTTGAAAGGAATGAATTTGTAAATAAGAGTTTGTAAGTAATTTAATTATAATTCGATTTTGACTTATAAATGAGATATAAATGGAATTTGTTAGCAAATAAATTTTGTCTATGGAAGTTTGTAAAATATAAATCGAATTTATATTATTTTTTAAATCTGAAATCAATTTAAATTGATAATTTAAATATAAATCTTTGTCAGTTTCATCCCAAGTAGCCGCAAAGCTTTTCTTCTTTAGTTTCTTTCCTTGATTTGATCGTTTTTGAGGACATTGTGGCTTGATATGACCGGGTTTGTTGCATTTGTAACAGATGATTTTCTGTTCTTCTGGGTTGTCTAGTGCTTTGCCTATTCTGCTTTTCAATTCATGATTTCGAGCTGGATTTCCGTATTTGCGATTCCACCTTTTGAATTTCTTTATTAGTAGCGCCAGCTCTGCTTCTCCATCATCATCATCATCGTTATCATCATCACTTTCGGTTGTTCCTTTGAGCGCTATTGATTTCTTTCGAGTATCTCCTCCTTCACGCTCTTCCTTGAATTTCATTTCTAGCTCATAAGTGGTGAGATTTCCAATGAGTTCTTCGACTTTGAGTTTTTTTAAATCTTTCGATTCTTGAATGGCAGTTACTTTTGCTTCAAAGCTTCGTGGAAGAACTCTGAGAATTTTTCGGACTATTTCCAATTCGGTGTATGTTTTTCCGAGAGCTTTTGATTTGTATACGATATTGGAAAGTCGACCGTACATCTCTTTGACATATTCTTCCTTTGCCACTGTAAAGTTCTCGTATTCGCTGCTTAGCATGGCAAGGCGAGATTCTTTGACTTGAGATGTTCCTTCGTGAGTCACTTCTAGTATGTGCCATATTTCCTGCGCAGTTAGACAATGTGAGACACGATTAAATTCAAATTGATCTAATGAACAGATAATAGAATTCATAGCTTTGGCATTAGTATTCTGTAATTTATTTTCTAATTCTGTCCATTGTTCCTTTGGTTTCTCTATTTCCTGATTATCTACAGTTATAGTTGGTATCCTATAACCTGTTTCAACAATATCCCAAGCGTCAATGGTTTTCAAAAAAAATTTCATCCTATTTTTCCAAAAAGCATATTCACCATTGAACATTGGTGGTCTAACTATGGATTGACCTTCTGCAAAAGCATTATTAAAAGAAGCCATTTTAAAAAATTCGAATTTTTAAAACAAAAACTGATTTTTTTTTTTTTAAAAAATCGAATTTTTAAAACAGATGTTGACTTCTATTCCTGTCCTAGCTCTGATACCACTTGTAGGATCGATTTCACCCTAGAGGGGGGGTGAATAGGGTGATAGTGTAAATTATTAAAAATTAATCGCGGAAGCTAATAAACTAATATTATCACAGAATATTACCAGCACAGAAATAAATAGCAGAATAAAATGCAGAACAGAACAAACACAGAATTTACCCAGCTTCGGCAAAACCCTGCCTACGTGCTGCCCCAAGGTTTCTACTAGAAATTAGAAAGTCCCTCGCTTACACACGTAAACTCGCTATACCCGCTATTGACTATTCTAACTCTACGCTCAAAACCTTGACCACAACTCAACTACCGAGTTGCAAATTCGTACCCTAGTCACACGACTAGAAATTTAAACTGTTTAAAAAAAGAAAATACAAACTAAAAACAATTTAAAGTAAAATAGCCCTATTTAAAAAATTTAAAAACCCTTTGTAAATAATAAAACAATAAAAGTAAATTGGCCGGCCCCTTTTATTATTCAACCCGTCTCTTTTGTTTATGCTAATGGCGGCTTCTCGTTCCTCCTGATCCAAATTAGGGCTTCGTCCCTCTTTGCTCGGCTCTGAGATTAAGGGCTATTTCGAAGCTCCGATTCTAAGTTGATCGAATTCGTGATTAATTTCCTGAAGCCTTGTTCGATCGAATCGTTGTTGCTCACTTCGGTTGCTTCGAATTTGTTCGAGTTCGAGATGGCCTCTGTAAGTGATTTTTGCTTCTTTTATTTCTCTGATTGAATGCTTGAACTCAATTTTATTTTTGCCGATGATGATTAGGGTTTTATACGCGTTCGATTTCCTTAATTTGCGTACGTCTGATTTTGTCAAATTGTTTGCTCTGGCCATTCGATTATACTTGAATGATTGAGATTGATTCTGACTTTGTCAAATTCGTATCTTTGGTTGCTTGAATTCCACGGCATTGAGTTCTGACTGCTCCGTGAATTTCTTGTTTCGACTTGTTTGAGTCACGGCCTTGTATCACTTGTTATCTGTATTTCAAATGCCTGCAACTTGAATTTCAATGTTCGCTGTAGTTTAAACTTGCATCACTTGAGTTTATAGCTTGCCACTGACTTGTTGCTTTGGGATTGAGCTCGAGCTTTGATTCATTGTGATTTTTGTATCACTGCTTGAAGGTCAGTTTGCCTTGTATCACTGCAAAAATGCATGTTATTGCATTCATGGTTTACTATCTGCATTCACTACAGTTTGTACATGCATTGCTTTTGTGGTCATTATATTGTGCTCTCTGGTTGCTTTATTCTTGAGCTCGAGTTGTGGTGTTGGTCCTGACTTGTTTCATATTACCACATATGTGCACTGTCACTTGTGTTGGTGTTGCATTGTTCATGTCATGTTGTTCATGTGATCTGCTGTCCACTGCTCTAATTTGCATTGTCTTACTGAACTTGATTCACTTCATGTTGCAGCTGGATATTGTTTCATCTGACTTTGGTCTGATGCTTGTTGTACTTGTAGTTGATAGCAGTTGTCTCTATTGCATTGTTGTACTTGTGCACAAACTTCCATTTGTGTACTGTCATGTACACTTGTGTTCAAGCTTGCATTTTGTATCTGTACTACTCTGTGGTTTTGGTCTGGTCATCTGGTATGTTGGCATTTCTTTGTGGTCTATTTATTCCTTGTGACATCCATGTTGCAACTGCATCTATTCACTTGAATTTGTAGTCTACCTTGAGTTGAACCTATGTGTTACTTTGGTTTGACCTTGTTTTTTATTTCTGTGCTTTTTGTTTGATTTGTGCATACGAGTTGGCGGGGCAGTGCACACGTGTATAAATGTACACGTGTGTACGGCAGCCACTTATGTACAACCTGTCCCTGATAAAAATACTGATATACACAGATATTCCACAATCAAAATGATGACGAACAGCCCAAATAACTGAGGCAAATATTATTTTCAAAATCCATTTTTTTTTATTTTAAGTCGCAAAAATATTTCTTTTTCAATTTTACTGCGTTAGTGAATATTTTTGCAGATTGCTCAAATGTTGGATTCACACTGGATTGCAATTGAAGATAAAAATACGAGTGTGAGTGATATGTAGTGAGGTGAATATGTAATTGTGAAATGTGATGTATTGTAATCAAAATTGTATATGTATAGTGAGAGCTTGAAATTGTACTATCAAAGTTGTAATAAATATTTGTTTGAATAAAATATTCATTTGAATTCAAAAACTGTGTTATTTATTTTTATTCAGCAAATATTTATTTATTCTGTGAAAATTAAAATAGTACGTTGACAAATACATTTAAACGAATGTATATATGTTTATTATCATCAAACAAAAATCATATAAGCGCATATTCAACAATCTCCCCCTTTTGATGATAACAAACATATATTTAAGATTTTGAATATTTAAATGTATTTGATAATTTCAATTGCTCCCCCTATTTGAATACTTCCTTTCTATATGATGCTCCCCCTACATATATGACTCCCCCTACATATATGCATACAAATAAAATGTGTGAATGAGCCTATATGCAAATGTATGCAAATGGAAAAATAATTGACCTTTTCTCTTCCCTTTTTACAAAATCTTAACTTTCTCTCCCCCTTTTGTTATCAGCAAAAGAATAATAGTAATAGAAAAGTAGAGATATAGTGATCGATATTAATTCAACATTAACACTCAATTGAATATAAAAATTAAATTTCGATAAAAAAAATCAAACAAAAATCATAAATCTTTTAATTGACGCATATTCCACTTTAGAATGGTATGAGTGATTTCATCAAATAAAACTATATAGTTGTGTCTATTTGTGGTATATTTATTTCAGGAAATTTGAATATCTACTAACCATGCATAACCGTTAGGACTTTTAAATGAGATTAGTAGTATTCGATTTTTATTTTTATTTTAAAAATGAATTCAAGTATCTTCTAACCACGCATAACCGTGAGGACTTTTAAATGGGATTAGAATCAACTTGTCTATTTAACCAATTAATTTTGATATGCGTTCCATACATGCATAACCGTGAGGACTTTTAAATGAGCATGGAAGCACATAATCAAAAATCCAAGTAATTCACCCATGCATAACCGTGAGGACTTTTAAATGAGAGTGAACACTTTGGATATTTATTTTATTGCTAAAAATATAATAAGTCGAAGCACAAATGATTTCCCGTTTAAAATACCACATATTGACATACTATATAGAATTTTTAATGAGTGATGGTCGTTAGAAATATGAAAGATATAGAGATCATCATGGAATTTTTACCAACTAAAAGTTCTATAATTCTTGTTTAAATTTTCAAAGAAATTTACTAATTATACTGTCTCGAATCATAATATTTGATTAATATCAATACTCATCTTATTTTCAATCACTATTTATCTTTTCGACAATTTGTAGGGAAAAAAAAAATGTTAAATATTCAGCAAATTTCTAAAACACCTAAGCTGAGTCGTAGTTTGCAAAAACTATTTTCTGGTAGGGGTTTTGTAAAAATATCTGCCAATTGTGAATCAGTTGAAATAAAATTTATGCAGATATTTTCTTTGGATATATGATCTCTAATAAAATGATGTCTAACATCTATATGTTTTGTTCGTGAGTGATGTACAGGGTTATTTGTGAGATCAATTGCGCTTTTGCTATCACACATTAGTGGTACACGTTTATAACTTAGACCATAGTCGTGCAAAGTTTGTATCATCCATAGGATTTGAGCAGAGCAACCACTCAAAGCAATATACTCTGCCTCTGTTGTAGATAATGCAATACAATTCTGTTTTCTACTTGACCATGCAACTAATGAATGTCCTAACATAAAACATGCTCCACTAGTACTTTTTCTATCAACTAAATTTCCAGCATAATCAGCATCTGAAAAACCTTTTAATTCAAAATTATCGTTTGTTGGATACCAAAGACCAAACCGTGGGGTGTACAACAAATATCTTATGATTCTTTTAACTGCTTTTAAGTGAGATTCTTTTGGATTAGATTGAAACCGTGCACACAAGCATACAGAAAACATAATATCTGGCCTAGAAGCAGTAAGATAAAGAAGTGATCCAATCATACCTCTGTATTGCTTTTGATCAACTGCCTTACCTTTTTCATCACTGTCAAGTTTAGTTGTTGTGCTCATTGGGGTTCTAGCCGGTTTAGCATCTTTTAACCCAAATTTGTTGATGAGTTCCTTAATATATTTTGTTTGAGAAATGAATGTACCTTTATCGCTTTGTTTGACTTGAAATCCTAAAAAGAATTTCAATTCTCCCACCAGACTCATTTCGAATTTTTCCTGCATAACTTTTTCAAATTTCTCATACAACAGATTGTTAGTAGCACCATAAATAATATCATCAACATATATTTGAACAATTAAAATATCATCATTTTCATGCAACAGAAAAAGTGTGGTGTCTACACAACCCTTTTTGAACCCATTTTCAAGAAGATAAGTACTGAGACATTCATACCAAGCTCTAGGAGCTTGTTTTAACCCATATAATGCCTTTTTAAGTTTATATACATGGTTAGGATATTCATGACTTTCAAACCCTTCTGGTTGTTCAACAAACACATCTTCTTTTAAAATTCCGTTAAGAAAAGCACTCTTAATGTCCATTTGTCTTAGTTTAAATCCTTTGTAGCAAGCAAAAGCTAATAATATTCTAATTGATTCTAGTCTAGCTACAGGTGCAAAAGTTTCATCAAAGTCAACACCTTCAATTTGATTATACCCTTTAGCGACTAGTCTAGCTTTATTTCTAATCACATTTCCAGATTCATCATATTTATTTTTGAAAATCCATTTTGTTCCTACGACTGGATAGTCCTTAGGTCTAGGTTCTAAACTCCAAACATCATTTCTCTCAAATTGATTTAGCTCTTCTTGCATAGCTATAAACCAATTTTCGTCATTAAGAGCTGTATCTATGTCTTTGGGTTCTATTTCTGAGATAAATCCACTATATAAACATAGATCACACAAATTTCTAAAGGAGGAACGAGTTTGAACACCTGCGATAGGATTTCCTATTACCAATTCTGGAGGATGATCTGCTTTGAATTTCAATTTTTCTGGATCTAGATTCCTTCGGACTTCATTTGTTGTTGCGGTTTCTTTTGGTTTTTCATTCTCATCTTTTCCATTCTCCTCTTCAACATTGCTTTTGGTCAATTCCTGTTCATTAATGCCTTCATCAAACTTCACATTGATTGACTCCACAATTGTTTTATTCCTTTTGTTGTAGACTCTATAAGTTTTACTTCTAGAAGAGTATCCCATGAATATGCCTTCATCAGCTTTTGCTTCAAATTTTCCTAACTGATCTCCTGTATTAAGAATATAGCACGGACACCCAAATACTTTGAAATAGTCAATGTTTGGTTTATTTTTAAACCACAGCTCATATGGTGTTTTGTCAAGAATTGGTCTAATCATAACTCTATTCATTACATAACAAGCTGTATTTATTGCTTCTGCCCAGAAATGCAAGGGTAGCTTATACTCATTTATCATAGACCTAGCCAATTCTTGCAAAGTTCGATTCTTTCTCTCAACAACCCCATTTTGTTGTGGAGTACGTGGTGCAGAGAACTCATGTTTAAAACCGTTTTCATCACAGAAATTTTCAAATTCATAATTTTCAAATTCTCCACCATGATCACTTCTTAACGAAACAATAGTGACTCCTTTTTCATTTTGCACTAATTTTGCGAATTTTGTGAAGTATGACAAAGTTTCCGATTTTTTAGACAAGAAATAAACCCATGTATATCTTGAGTAATCATCAACTAACACAAAACAATATTTCTTACCTCCTAAGCTAGCAATGTCATTAGGTCCGAATAGATCCATATGAACTAGTTCAAGAATTCTAGAAGTACTTACAATGTTTTTGGCACGAAACGTTGATTTCTTAAGTTTTCCCAAGGTACATGCTTTACAAATGTTTTCTGTTTCAAACTCATGTGATGGCAATCCTCTTACCAAACTTTTCCTTTTTAATTTGTTTAACAAGTTCATACTAGCATGCCCTAAACGTCTATGCCATAAATTCA
Source organism: Allium cepa (assembly GCA_030765085.1). Lineage (NCBI taxonomy): Eukaryota > Viridiplantae > Streptophyta > Magnoliopsida > Asparagales > Amaryllidaceae > Allium > Allium cepa. Next base: position 875,253,484 of record CM060932.1, on the reverse strand, counting down.
CTTCTATATCCTTAGCTACCAAACATTTAGAAAGTGTGAGATCATCAAAAGATAGGGAATATATATTACCTTTCCTTTTACCTGAAAATATGATTTCTTTTGATGATTTGTCAACAATTTTGCATAGGTCAGAATCAAAAATAACATTCATACCTTTATCACATAGCTGGCTGATTGATATCAAATTGTGGTGCAGATTTTCAACATATAATACGTCATTCAAGGTAAATGTATTGTTACCTACTTTACCTTTACCGACTATTCTACACTTGTCATTGTTTCCCATTGTGACTCTGCCACCTTTGTACTTTTCTAGGCTAAGGAACTTTGATTTATCGCCTGTCATGTGCCTGGAACAGCCAGAATCCAAGTACCATTGCTGTTGTTCCTTAGCCTGCCAGCATACCTACATGAGAAAAGAGTTTAGTGACCTATTTGTTTTTATAGGTCCATGATTGTTAGTTGCAAAATATTTAGAAAAATAATTTTGTGAAGACCCAAAACTATTTATAATTGTTCCCTTTGGCACCCAAATTTGTTTAACTTTGAGAAATTTTATATTTGTGCCTTTTGGAACCCAAATCGGTATAGTTTTCACATGTTTGGGCCTATACCAACAATTATTGTGACCGTGTCCAAATTTTCTACAAATTGTGCACATAGAATTAACTTGATTAATCTTGTTTTCAACAATTTTCGAATTATTATATCCAAGTCCTTGTCTAACCGTATTAACAGTTTGCTTTCCTAATAGCATATTCAACGATTTTTCACTTTTTGAAAATTTATCTAAAGTCGTTGACAATTGTTGGACTTGTGATTTGAGAGATTCATTTTCGTTTAACAACTGTGTGCATTTTTTAATAGAATTCTCTCTCCTAGTATTTTCATTCTCTTTTAAAATCAGAATTTCATTTTCAAGTGATTTTATATTGATTTCCGATTTTTTAATTTCTTCTTCAAATGTTGGACACTTATCACACTTAGGGATCCTACGTTGATAGTTCTTAACTAATTGATCAAGTTGTTCATTGCATTCTATCAAAGTATTCTTTTGAGATTCAAGTTTGGCGTATTTTTCCCTAAGTCGTTCATAACAGCCATTTACTTCATGGAAATAAATAAGTAATTCAGAATGAGTGAGTTTTGATACCTCGCTTGGCTCGTCATCATCACTGTCTGTAACTTCACCATGAAGGCACATGTTTGCTTTTTCACTCTCACTCTCGGTGTTATCACTTTCATCTTTGTCAGTTTCATCCCAAGTAGCCGCAAAGCTTTTCTTCTTTAGTTTCTTTCCTTGATTTGATCGTTTTTGAGGACATTGTGGCTTGATATGACCGGGTTTGTTGCATTTGTAACAGATGATTTTCTGTTCTTCTGGGTTGTCTAGTGCTTTGCCTATTCTGCTTTTCAATTCATGATTTCGAGCTGGATTTCCGTATTTGCGATTCCACCTTTTGAATTTCTTTATTAGTAGCGCCAGCTCTGCTTCTCCATCATCATCATCATCGTTATCATCATCACTTTCGGTTGTTCCTTTGAGCGCTATTGATTTCTTTCGAGTATCTCCTCCTTCACGCTCTTCCTTGAATTTCATTTCTAGCTCATAAGTGGTGATATTTCCAATGAGTTCTTCGACTTTGAGTTTTTTTAAATCTTTCGATTCTTGAATGGCAGTTACTTTTGCTTCAAAGCTTCGTGGAAGAACTCTGAGAATTTTTCGGACTATTTCCAATTCGGTGTATGTTTTTCTGAGAGCTTTTGATTTGTATACGATATTGGAAAGTCGACCGTACATCTCTTTGACATTTTCTTCCTTTGCCACTGTAAAGTTCTCGTATTCGCTGCTTAGCATGGCAAGGCGAGATTCTTTGACTTGAGATGTTCCTTCGTGAGTCACTTCTAGTATGTGCCATATTTCCTGCGCAGTTAGACAATGTGAGACACGATTAAATTCAAATTGATCTAATGAACAGATAATAGAATTCATAGCTTTGGCATTAGTATTCTGTAATTTATTTTCTAATTCTGTCCATTGTTCCTTTGGTTTCTCTATTTCCTGATTATCTACAGTTATAGTTGGTATCCTATAACCTGTTTCAACAATATCCCAAGCGTCAATGGTTTTCAAAAAAAATTTCATCCTATTTTTCCAAAAAGCATATTCACCATTGAACATTGGTGGTCTAACTATGGATTGACCTTCTGCAAAAGCATTATTAAAAGAAGCCATTTTAAAAAATTCGAATTTTCAAAACAAAAACTGATTTTTTTTTTAAAAAAAATCGAATTTTTAAAACAGATGTTGACTTCTATTCCTGTCCTAGCTCTGATACCACTTGTAGGATCGATTTCACCCTAGAGGGGGGGTGAATAGGGTGATAGTGTAAATTATTAAAAATTAATCGCGGAAGCTAATAAACTAATATTATCACAGAATATTACCAGCACAGAAATAAATAGCAGAATAAAATGCAGAACAGAACAAACACAGAATTTACCCAGCTTCGGCAAAACCCTGCCTACGTGCTGCCCCAAGGTTTCTACTAGAAATTAGAAAGTCCCTCGCTTACACACGTAAACTCGCTATACCCGCTATTGACTATTCTAACTCTACGCTCAAAACCTTGACCACAACTCAACTACCGAGTTGCAAATTCGTACCCTAGTCACACGACTAGAAATTTAAACTGTTTAAAAAAAGAAAATACAAACTAAAAACAATTTAAAGTAAAATAGCCCTATTTAAAAAATTTAAAAACCCTTTGTAAATAATAAAACAATAAAAGTAAATTGGCCGGCCCCTTTTATTATTCAACCCGTCTCTTTTCTTTATGCTAATGGCGGCTTCTCGTTCCTCCTGATCCAAATTAGGGCTTCGTCCCTCTTTGCTCGGCTCTGAGATTAAGGGCTATTTCGAAGCTCCGATTCTAAGTTGATCGAATTCGTGATTAATTTCCTGAAGCCTTGTTCGATCGAATCGTTGTTGCTCACTTCGGTTGCTTCGAATTTGTTCGAGTTCGAGATGGCTTCTGTAAGTGATTTTTGCTTCTTTTATTTCTCTGATTGAATGCTTGAACTCAATTTTATTTTTGCCGATGATGATTAGGGTTTTATACGCGTTCGATTTCCTTAATTTGCGTACGTCTGATTTTGTCAAATTGTTTGCTCTGGCCATTCGATTATACTTGAATGATTGAGATTGATTCTGACTTTGTCAAATTCGTATCTTTGGTTGCTTGAATTCCACGGCATTGAGTTCTGACTGCTCCGTGAATTTCTTGTTTCGACTTGTTTGAGTCACGGCCTTGTATCACTTGTTATCTGTATTTCAAATGCCTGCAACTTGAATTTCAATGTTCGCTGTAGTTTAAACTTGCATCACTTGAGTTTATAGCTTGCCACTGACTTGTTGCTTTGGGATTGAGCTCGAGCTTTGATTCATTGTGATTTTTGTATCACTGCTTGAAGGTCAGTTTGCCTTGTATCACTGCAAAAATGCATGTTATTGCATTCATGGTTTACTATCTGCATTCACTACAGTTTGTACATGCATTGCTTTTGTGGTCGTTATATTGTGCTCTCTGGTTGCTTTATTCTTGAGCTCGAGTTGTGGTGTTGGTCCTGACTTGTTTCATATTACCACATATGTGCACTGTCACTTGTGTTGGTGTTGCATTGTTCATGTCATGTTGTTCATGTGATCTGCTGTCCACTGCTCTAATTTGCATTGTCTTACTGAACTTGATTCACTTCATGTTGCAGCTGGATATTGTTTCATCTGACTTTGGTCTGATGCTTGTTGTACTTGTAGTTGATAGCAGTTGTCTCTATTGCATTGTTGTACTTGTGCACAAACTTCCATTTGTGTACTGTCATGTACACTTGTGTTCAAGCTTGCATTTTGTATCTGTACTACTCTGTGGTTTTGGTCTGGTCATCTGGTATGTTGGCATTTCTTTGTGGTCTATTTATTCCTTGTGACATCCATGTTGCAACTGCATCTATTCACTTGAATTTGTAGTCTGCCTTGAGTTGAACCTATGTGTTACTTTGGTTTGACCTTGTTTTTTATTTCTGTGCTTTTTGTTTGATTTGTGCATACGAGTTGGCGGGGCAGTGCACACGTGTATAAATGTACACGTGTGTACGGCAGCCACTTATGTACAACCTGTCCTTGATAAAAATACTGATATACACAGATATTCCACAATCAAAATGATGACGAACAGCCCAAATAACTGAGGCAAATATTATTTTCAAAATCCATTTTTTTTTATTTTAAGTCGCAAAAATATTTCTTTTTCAATTTTACTGCGTTAGTGAATATTTTTGCAGATTGCTCAAATGTTGGATTCACACTGGATTGCAATTGAAGATAAAAATACGAGTGTGAGTGATATGTAGTGAGGTGAATATGTAATTGTGAAATGTGATGTATTGTAATCAAAATTGTATATGTATAGTGAGAGCTTGAAATTGTACTATCAAAGTTGTAATAAATATTTGTTTGAATAAAATATTCATTTGAATTCAAAAACTGTGTTATTTATTTTTATTCAGCAAATATTTATTTATTCTGTGAAAATTAAAATAGTACGTTGACAAATACATTTAAACGAATGTATATATGTTTATTATCATCAAACAAAAATCATATAAGCGCATATTCAACACCTTTAGTTTGTCATGTTCCTAGACAACTTGTATGGACGTTTGTCTGACATTGCATTTCTAAAGAATACTTACATTTGTTTTTACAAATGTACATCAGTGGTGGCGGAGAAGGCAACTTCTCTTAGCTTAACACCCTCCTTGAGACATACAAGCTCTAGGATTGTATTTTTGTGGAAGGCAATTAGTAGTTAACAAAAATGGCAATGTGGCATTCAAAGATGTGATATGTGCTTTGTGAAAAGGTAATCGTAGCCTCAAGCCTCATCAAACCGAAAATGACCGAAACAGGATTAGATGCGGCAAGGCTAAGAGGGTCATTCCTAATTAGGATATGATCATCCCCTTCTAGATATATTTCTTTCCGCTATGATATTTGGGATGTAAATTAATATGGTGTATGGAAAACGAGCGCCCGGTTAAAGGTCGGTAACGATAGGGGATGATATATTCGGTACTATCTAGTTACAGAGATAGGCCGGTCTTGTGTTGGTAGAGGATCCTTTGTGATAGTCCTCGGGACATCCATCTAGAGGTGTACCCCCTTCGGAAGGTAGATCCTTAACCTGGCCATTTGTATGGAAACCCATTCTCCAATAAGAGCCAGTGGTTTTGTTTGTATTGGCGTAATGAATAGCTTCGAAATGTTATATAGGTAACCATTTCGGATAAGATTAATAAGTTTATTTGCAAATGTTTTCAAAGAGATGTCATTAGAAATAATATCAAATGTTTTGATATAAAAGTTTTTTAGTTATCATAAGGTAAAGACCCGTCCGTGTTTATGTGTGGGCGCGGTCTTATGAGATACTCTTCATTTTCAAAGAATTTTATCCAAATGCTGATGTATGACACTGTCATTTAATATTGAGTTTTTCTCACGCTGGTTTATCAAGCCTGATCCGAGTATTTTCAATACTTGGGTCAAACCCGAGTAGTTTTAGGTTAATCAAAGACCGTTGGAGTTTCCAGAGGAGAGCTGGAGATATTCATCATACGTTTGAGCATATTCTATTATTCGCTGTACTTAATGTATTCTGTTTGATGTTTGTCAGTAAATGTAAGGACGGATATTTATAACTGTCCAAACTGAATTTAGGTTAGACTCTGATATATGTATTTAATAGTTTTCCGCTGTAAAGGTATTTGTTCAATAATATATGTTATTCCATTCGAGTTAGATTCTATTCTGTCTATTTTTCTTTCTACCCTTAATGATCCGTCTTTTCGTGCAATTTGAGTTGGACATGTGTGGTTATTGTCGATTCAAAGGGTATGGGAAAACGGGACATTACACATGTCCTGCTGCCTGATCACTATGTACCACCCCGACTCCATTATTAGTGAGGAACTTTAGAGTTAAACACCAAGGGGTAATCGCTGCCCTAAACTCCGCAAGGGCCAGTCGGCCCAAGAAAGCATTGTAAGGAGAATGAATATCCAACACGACAAACTGTAACATCCGGACTCTCCGGCGATCACCAACACCCAACTCAATGGGTAACTCTACTATCCCAGCTGGTATGGTTGCACTGCCTTTGAGACCATGTATACGCGACTGGCACAGTTTCAGATCCTTCGCTTCCATTAGCATTTGATCGTAAGCACGTTTGAAATGTATGTTTATGGAATTTCCGCCGTCGCTAAGATCCTTTTCATCCAAAAGGACATATTTGGGCAGAAATAACCAAAATAGTGGGGGCCTCGACCCTTTCGCATCATGGTTTTTGAAAATGGTGTCATCTATCATCGTCCTATGTTGCTTTGTCGGGGCCCCTTTGTCGGCACCACTACAAAATTTGAAGTCCACATGCCTAATCGGACTAGCATATGACTCCATTTACTTCTAGCTCCGATCAACTGGATAAGGACCACCACTCATAGTTTTAATCACCAGCTTCCTGTCGGTACGTGCGGGTTCTTCGGGCCTAGCCTGGCCTTGGCCCGGATTGGGATTAGATGGGCCGCTCTGCCATCCTGCGGAGCCCAGAAAAACTGCTCTAACTTTCTTTCTATAATCAACATTTCAATAATTTCCTACAGATGACGGCATTCATTGGTGTTATGGCCGTAACAACCATGGAATCTATAAAACTTTTCAGTCTGAATCTGCTTCTCTGACGATCGTTTTGGAGCTGGCTTCTTGTACTGCCTTGTATTACAGGTTTGAAGATAAACATTCTCTTGTGACATGTTCAAAGGAGTATATCGATCGAACATAGGAGCTCTAGGTATCCCACGACGAGGGTCTCTCTTCCTTCCTTGACCTCTGTCACTCTTCTATTGACTTTGCTTATTCTGAATGTTCAACTGTACTTTAGCAAAACTCTCCCATGTCTGCTTCACTACAACATTACTCTGGATATCTTCACTACTGGGCCTCGTGATGTCCTGCTTCCTAGACTATCTAACATCTTCTCTCATAAAAAACTGGGCTGCCTTTGCGTAGAAATGGTCCAACAAAGCAGGGGGTTTTCCAGTTAACCAAACATGAAATTCGGAATCAAGATCGATCCCTTTAGTCAATGCCATTAGAATAGAGTTATCGTTGGGATTGTTCACTTCGACACAAGTAGCATAGGACAATTCTAGATAATGTCATAGAGTCTCTCCTGGAGCTTGATTAACACTGGATAAGGTATTGACATCCTTCGGTCTTGCAGCATGCATACAAAACTGTTAACAAACTTAGTAGCTAACTGGTCAAAACATGAAATGGGCGTGGCGGCTCCACATAGAGAATGTCATTAGTGAAGGTGGTGTGACATCTAAAAATTCCCCAGTCATCATTTGTGAGGTCCTGACTTTCTTTAATCATCGTGTGTATCATGGTTGGAATGTTAGGCATCTGGGGATTCAGGCCAAGGCATGGTCAGGTTTCATGTGACAAGGACTGTAAGGTCGCTGTCTATGGTCCATTCCTTGCCTCCTTGGCTCCTGGGCTTCAAGGAAGTGAGGATCCTGAGCATGAATGTGGCGATGAGGGGCTGGATCTGGTTGGTTCTAGATCTCGGCATCTAGAGCTATAGCAGCAACTACTTCATGGTTATGAATAGTGTTGTAAGGAAGTGTCCCCCCTTGGGAAAAGGGTGCAGGTTGATGCCCAGTTGAAGGACCTATCCCGGCCAGTCTGGGATTAACACCAAATGGGTGCCCAGAGGCTTCCACGTAATTCCCATCTAATCGGTGGGATGTAGATATGTGATTGAAGTCAGACGACGCCGAGATTTTGGACAAGGAATAAGAGGCATGCTCCCTTCTAGATCTCCCTCGCCTTTCTTCATTCAGCTGGTTCTTATGTTTCGTGTATGCACGGGTTTGCCAAGTGAGCTCCTAATGGCTTCGAGTGAGCTCCTGCATAAGGATCTGGAATTCCTCTCTAGTTACCGAATCAAGTGGATCTGGAACTCCAGCTGATGTTTTCCCTGTGGTAGTCAGCTGCATAGGACTTAACCTATCCATTCCGTCTAGATTAGCCACATTAGAAGCAATTCTGGTATTGCACACCATGTTGGATGTAGTTCTTCTTAAATTAGAAAAATCTGAATAGAATAGAAAGAACTACTAGAGGATGGATCTAGATCTCCTCCTTAGATTTTAGCAATCCAACGACGACAGGGGATCCACAGAATCAGAGAAACGCGGAGTTTTCTCAGGGAAAGCACCAAATTTTTGTACCAAAAATGGGCACAACCCTCGTCGGATGTATTTGAAGAGATTAGAATGAAGAGATAAAATGTCAAACGAGGCTAATCTAACAATCACACCAAGAAATTAAGCAGTAGCAGAAAGAAGACAAGAATTTGTAGTGGCTCGACCTTATGGCCTACGTCCACTTTGAAGGATTTGATGTTTATTGCTGATTATAAACTGAATTACAACAATACAATGGCTAATGCTTGAATTACAATAGAGTTCCAGGCAGTAGCATAAAGTCCTTTTTAGATGCAATGGAGGTGCTATTTATGGGTGTGAAGTTGGAAATATCTGCCTTGAATCTTGGAATACCTTTTCCCATGCATAGGTGGGCCCACATAATCGATCTAGAGTCATTTGGGATCGATCCCTGATCGATACACATAGCTTTCGTATTGATTGGGAAATGCTCTAATTAAGCTGCGATAGACATGGATGTTCTTGAGTTGATATGTAACCTTCTGTGAAAATTTCATGGATTTGTGGTTTTAGAGATATGATCGATCCAAGATTGAGTTTTTTATCGAACTTGAAGCCTTCGTATCGATGGATTTGTATCCATCAGCTCGTATCCATTAGACTACCATCCATCCGAGTCTTGTGATGTGATCCATACGATGTGCTCCATTCCTTGACTGGACCCTTCATATCGATCGATACGAACGCGATTGGTATGAAGTTGCTCCTGAGTGCTTGCAACTTTTCATATCCATCCAACAGCCTTGTCTTTGCACTGATTCGATGCATTCTGGTGAAGCAAATGTTTTTATGTCAATCCGAGTTGGAACGAACAGTGATTGTGACGACCCAGAAATTTTGAACATTTGAAATCGAAATATTTAATTAATTTTAAATATTTGAATGATACTTTAACTTGTATTTCAAAATATAAATATGAATTTGGCAATAAAATTATTGAATTTAATTTATTGAAGTTGGGTGAAATATTGAATCTTGATATTTAAGCTGATTAAAGATATTTTAAAAGCTTAGAAAATTTATTTTCAGGGTACTGAAGATAATGGAAGCTTTAAAATAGAATTTGAAACTGTTTTGTTCAGTATTGAAATTTATATCGTTTAAATCGATATTTAAAAATAGCCTTCCAAGGCACAGTCATGGAATTCAACGAAACCAGTTCCATTGGATCTGTAATATAGTATTATTATCAGATTTCAATTTTCGTAATGTTTGAAGTGATTGTTTGGCCGTACGATAAGCAAACGCGCTGAAATTTAAATTTAAAATTCAATGTTTTAACTGGTCCGAAAAAAGCTATCTTCTACATACGATCAAATTTGCACTCGGAACTTTTTCCATTGCATTCAAAATTGGGGTTTAACATTATAAACACCTGGCAGCACATTTCGATTGGAGATTGAGATTATGAATTGTGAAAACCAAGACGATTTGAATTTGAATTTGAGTTTAAAATAAAAATAATATAATCTCATTACGGTAGCAGCGTGTACGGTAGCAACGAACACGTTGCTTCTATCTTCAACACTTGGCAAAAGAATTGAAACACGCATTGTTTTCAAAATAAAATCAAAGCTGTGCGTTTAAAAATAATGAAAATCAAAATGAAGAAGAAAGAAAATATCCAAACCCCCCTTCTCTCCAGAAATCGAAACCAAAATCTAAAAGTAGCATCTTCCTTCAATCGTTCAAGAAATCGAATCGAGCCTTTCATATAAAAAAAAGAAACAAGCATACAAAAAATCATATAAATGGCCGTAGCCTCAATAAATTTATGTCGCGGCAATGAAGACCAAGAGATTGACAGGCTCGAATTCGAGATGGAGGTGACGGGAGAGGATCGTGAATAAGTTCTCTGGCATTGGGGTTTTCGCGTGCGCGGCGTCGAGTGATGGTGGCGGCGAAGGATTGGGTGTCGCAAGTCGTTCTCGCACTAGCATGCGATGTCTGGAGCAGCGATGGTCCAGGCGGCGAAGCTAGGGTTGCATCGCGATGGCGATTTGCGGCGGTAAGCGGCGACAGTGGCGTGGAATTCGTGGGTGGGCTGGGTATTGGCAGAGAGGTTTTTCGTCGTGAACGCAGCAACTTTGCTGGGTCGATTCGATCTAGGATAATGTAAAATTACTCAGGTTTTAATTTATTCAGATAACTATATTATTGAAAACATGTACATTTTAATTGCTGTATGAATTTGGGTTGTTAAAATATATATAAAATGTAAAAAATGATAACATCGGTAAAGTATTTTATTTTATCTTATCAAATCATATGCATGTATATAGGGAATCGAAAATTATTATAGATTTGAAAGATATAAGGATTTAAGTTAAATATTGGATTTAAAAAAGAAATCTATATAGATTATTTTTACAAAATATATATACTTTCAAAAGGGAGATAAATTTTTTTAATTTACTTGTTTAATTATTTTAGAACTGGTTAAAGAGAAATTATTTTAAAACTAAGGTATTAGTTAATTCAATTATTAGTGGTAAGTGATTATTCAATTAGTTCAAATATTTTATTAAAAGGAAATTTGTTTGAAATTAAATTGATTAGATAAAACAAAATTTTATAAAATAGAAATGAATTGTTCGATCATTTCGAATATTAATAAATTGTACAATTGTTTATACAAGGTCTATTTTTGTGAAGAAAACAAGTCGGGATGGAAATGCGTTGCATGCGTAAGCAAATGGTGAGGGGATCTTCTCACTCAATCAGATTTTCCGATTTAAATTTAAAATAGTTAAATTTAAAATGGTTGGTTATGTGCTTGGATGATATATTATTATCAGTTGTATTGGATTAGACCCTATGCGAATACTATAATATACGTACATCCTACGTATTCATTTCTAATTGATTATTAGCTTTATCAATTTTCTTTTCCTTTATTCATATTGATTCATTTATTCATAATTATCATCTCACAAATTTCCAATTTAATCTTCACTCAATCATCAACTTAGAATATTTCCTCAATTCAAAATTTTCTTAAGAATTTTTCCTTTTATTTCATAAGTTCAATAAATATTTAATATAATTTCTTATATTATTTTCAATTCACCACTTCGGTTTTATGTATACTTTTATTTAAACTGGATTTCAAATACCATATGAATTCAATTTACCTTTCATTTATAATTATTGAATTCAATTCATTTCAATCCGTATTAAATTTGCCATTACTTCAATTAGTCCCACTTACTAATTTTATTTCAATTCTTCACTTTGTTTATCACAAATCAAATTCAATTCAAATTCCAGTTGTATTTGTACAAGTTGTCACGTCCGATATCCAACGCTCGAAAATCGACATCTGTACTTCACTTGTACTCGAATGCCGTAGATTCAAACGTCAAAACCTGATTCGTACCGGAGCTCATAACACATTAAGCATAACACAGCGGAAGAAAAGAATATATCACTGATATACAACAGTTGATACCATATGATTACAACTATATCAGACATAATATATAACAACGGAAAGAAACAACTTCAAATAGAAGAACACCAACATATGCCTTCAAAAAAAAAGAGACAGCTTGAGAATTCAAACTGCAACTCCATCTCCAATGCTCCAAAACTCCAAATCGAAAGCTTGAACCATCATCAAGTTGACTTAAGCAAGGTCAGTCATGCAGTCTGCAATGCGATTGCCAAGATCCAAAAGCTGAAAGCTATCGACTCTACACCTACTATTTGATTATCTGAAAAACCCAACCCTAGACTACCCGTGTGGAAAATTATGGGCACCCAGAGTTTAGGAAGGGAACAATAAACTTCGGGTCGGTCATGTGACTGGTGTGAGCAAACGAAAATAGTTTTAAACAAAAACAAACAACAAAAGAATTTAACATTGAAATCCACAATGCTTTTTGGAAAATGAAACTACCATAAGGCCTCCCACCGCACACACCATGCAAACGCAGAATTGGAGGAGATTTCGCCTTATGATAATCATACATGCTTGATACGCAAAAAACCTTTTGATATTATTATTAGTGCATAGTGCAGAAAACCTTTCGAAAGTATAATATTAATCTTAGCCAGCATACAACCATTATTGTATGCCTACTATAGCTACCATCTAAACAGTGGTGACCACCATAAGTAAATGGAAGGTTCTACAACTAAACCGTACAAGGCACGTACTGGAGCTTGGATTTCCAACAAATGGTCGGGCCAAGGAACTTCCCATTGCCACAAGGGTACGCCTCTGGAGGGACTCCCTGAGAACCTACCCGGATGTTAAGCTAAGAAGCCCTTACAATCCGGGTATTCACAATATCGATCGGACTTCCCATCACATATGGAGACCTCTATACCGGCACGACTCAGTGCAGAGGCATTCGACGGGTTATCCTTTCGTTCTCGAACATACCCGGTCTTCATCATCGGTCTTCAAATGCTATCCATATCGTCGTATCATTATTCAAAATGGGTTATATGACACAAAGTCCTCTCCTGGCTAAACTGAATAATGAGTGCAATATTTAAAAATATTTGGATAATGGGATCTCAGTTAAGTCACAACTTAAAGCCCAAAACTTTTCTTTCAATGGTTTAAACAAATTACCATTTCCAAATCTTTAAACAAAAAGATTCACTTCACAAAGTTCTCCAGTCTTTCACAAAGATTCATTCATAGCCTTTCGAAACACTTTCCCTTTCAAATTGGATTAACTCATCCAATCTTTAAATTAAAGACTCAATCCATAGATTTCAAAACCATTTCCAAAGATTCATAGCTTTCAAAAACAATTCTGTTTCTAATCTTTTATACAAAAGATATACCTTTAAGATCCTCTTCAATTTCAAAACAAGGTTCAACCATCTTTCACAAAGATTCATTCATAGCTTTCAAAACTATTTCAATCCCATTTCAAACTTGAAATATTTCAACACAAATTGAAAATCCTTTCTTTATATGAAAGCTATTATTATTTGAAAACAAATAGTTTTCGTTTTGGAAAAATCCGATTACATTTGCACAAGTTAAAGCCCTTCAAGCATAAGACTTAGATTAAATTCAGATTCCCAAAACAATACTTTTAAATGGTTTAAAACCCATATAAACACATTTGCAACTTGTATAACCTTTTTAAACCATAATTTCCAAACATGGAATTCAATTTCAAATCTTAAATTCAAATTTAAATCAAATTATTTAAATTTCAAAACTTTATCAAGTTATTCAAAATAACTTTTATCTTTAAACTTCTTTTTCCCAGAACCATTCGGATTTAAATTCATCTTTTAAAACCATTACGAAAAATCTATGACTTAACCAATTTCCTCGTACAATCTATATTTGTGTGTGTATGGTGCAGTCCAGGAGTTTTGTAACGACCCAGAAATTTTATTAATTAAAATTTGAATATTTAATTAATTTTAAATATTAATAAGTGAAATTTATCAGTCGAATAAATTTTATTTCGAATAATTGGATTTAATTGGATAATTAAATCGATAATTTAATATGTGAAAATATGGAAATAATTGAAAATTGGGTTAAATATGATTGAAAACGATTTGTAAAATTTTATTTTATCATGTTGGAGTTAGAACGATATTTTAGAACTTTTAAAATCGAATTAAAAGTTTATTTGTGAAAATTGAATATTTTAATATTTAATCGACTAGTGAAATTAGTCAATTTTCGAACAGTCTCAGAATTGGACGAAACTAGTTCCATTGGATCCGTAATAGTTAGTTTTTACCGGATTTCAATTTTCGTAGCAATCGGAGTTATCGTTTGATCGTGGCAGCTTGAAACGCATCGAATTATTTTTAATATTAATTTGGCGAGTTAAAATAGCCATTTTTCAAAAAGTCTCGGATTTCGACGAAACCAGTTTCATCGGATCCATAATGTGATATTATTGTAAGGTTTTAAGTTTCAAGTCAATCGGATTTACCGTTTGTCCGGTACAAATTAAAACGCCTAGAAAATCGTTTAAATCGGTTTAATTTAAATCGAACGTTTATTGCCATAACTCGCACAGATGTCCAAATTAGCTTCCGAAACCTGTTCCATTGTGTCCGAAACGCGGGGTAAACCCTAGAAACGCTGGTTACGGCGCGTAAATCGGAGTTCGGAATTTCCGGAATGAATAGTGTTGTTCGTTTTCCTATAAATAGGGCCTAAATTCACAAAAAATAAAAAAAATAACAAAACTCTAACCCTAAACGTGTAGCCGCCAGCAACAGAACCAAAGGCCGAAAATCAATGATCTTCCTCCCTCAAATTCTTCTAATCCATTCATCAATTCAAAGAACGTTCAACATCAAAGTTGAAGAGCACGCAACGAGCTTCGAATCTATACGGTTAAGATCGTGATTCGTCGCTTGGATCGACAACCAATTGGGCTGGAAGAAGGCACGAACGCGCACGCAAATCGAGGAGATGGTGGCACTGGGGGGGTGCGGTCGGCTGGCGTGGGGGGCTCTGGTGATGGCGCTTCGTTTGGCGTCGTTTGATCGGGGTAGAGATCATCGTGGTGGTCGCGAAATTTGGAAAGGGGGTGGCGGCTATGGGTTGCTCGACCTGGAGCATGTATGTGAGAGGGAGAAGCATGTGGATGGTTCTGATGCGAGGGGTTTAGATCCAAGGGCCCAGATTCTCTTAGGTTTAAAATTTTAAAAATTATGTTGTAATTATTTATATAAAATTCGTATAAAACTTGTAAAATGCATATCTTTTTCATACGAGGTCGAAAACGCGCGAAACCAGTTGCGTTGGAATCGTATGGACGAGCACTACGCGATGGATTTGGATTGGAGTGTTTGGAGTTAGTGAGAATTTCGGGTAAAATTAAACGTCATTTAATTTTATTCGAAATAAATCGCTAAAACGAAATTGAAATCAAGGTGAGAACTTCTCACTCAATCGAATCGGTTACGATTTTATTTTAAATAGTTAGATTTAAAATATTTGAATGCATGTTTGAATGATGATTGTTATCTATTGATTGTTAAAATAGACATTATGCGCCATTAGTAAGCGGATGTTATTTATTAAAAACATATACCGCGAATATTTCATAAACAGTGAAATTGGTATTATATATATAATAGCAATATATATATATTGGCATATGTATATATTGGAGTTATTGATTTCCCGCATTTGTATAGCGGATGAGACCCTATTGCGCCGTCTATTAAGCGGATAATATTTTAAATCCCATATACCGCGATAATTTCGTACTGGAGCGAAATTGGTATTGTGCTAATGTTTGTGGATGCAGGAAAACAGGTTGGAGGGATCCAACTGGATTCCTCAACAGTTTTTATTTGATTTCAGAAATTTTGATATTTGATGGATTATCATATCGATATATGATATCGTTGTTGTCGTGATTGACTATTTGGTGTGTAGCATCATTGGACCAAACTTTGGAATTTTAAAATGATTTTTAAAGTGATTTTTGAAAATATACTATATGTTTGGAATTGATTCATCTTAAATAAATAAACGTTATAAATTTAAAAGTTATAAAAATTATGAATTTTGAGATATATAGTTAAAGGTTGATTTTTGAAAATATGAGGCTAATGATTTTATAAAATAGTTAAATTGGGATTTTTGAGTTTATTATAAAAAGTTTAAATATAGGATTTATAAAATTTGATTATTTTATAAATCAAAATGGTGAAATTATAAAGGGGATTAAAGACGTTTTGAAATAATAATATAAATTGATTTATATAAAGGATTTACAAAATGGATATTTATAAATTAAAAATATTTGAATTATAAAACGAGTTTTTATAAGTGTTAGAATGAATTGTGAATGAATTTCATTAATGAATGAAATTTATTGAATTATAAACGGTGAAGTTATAAATGGAATTTTATAAGCAGTAGGTTTATAAAATTTATAAAGTTATTGAAAAAAATAGATTTGGATAAATAAAGGGATCTTATAAGTTATAAGATTTATAATTATGAAGTTCAAAGGAACGATTTTTCAAAGAAATAAATTATAAGTGTTTAACTTATAATATGGACTGTTGGTTCATAATTGAGATATAAAGTGAACAGGTTAATAAAGAAAATTTATAAAGAAAGATGTTATAAGATAAATAGAAATGGAGTTTATAAACATTGTTTTATAAATCCGCAAACGACTTATTTTGATAAGAAAATTGTTGAAACCTATTAATGGAGTTATATTCATGTTTTAGACGTGAATAAACCTTTAAAATAAAATGAATAAAAGGATGAAATTTGTTAACGTAGTATATTCACGTTTTTTAATAGTGAATAATATGTTAAAGAAATTGTTTTGAATGTGATGTTTTAAATAGAATTAAAACGATCTAACGATGTTTTAAAAGGTGTTGAGATTCGAAACCATAGATTTCAACATTCATTGTTGAAATAGGCGTTTTCGAGAGATAGAAGGAAATAGTGGACTATAACACTGTTGTTATAGTAAATGATTTCCGAAAGGAAATGTTTTGTATAGTATTGGGATTTATATATCTATTTTAATTTCGAATCCCTATACTAGTGATTTTGGGTTGTCGTAACGATGTTTTACGCAACATTCGTTTTGGCCCAAATAAATACGTTTAAGTGAATGATTTCCTTAAAGAATGAAATATATACTTAATCTCGATTTAAGCATATTTGAATATTTTCCAAGTGTTGAAAATAAATGGATTGAGAATTACTTAATAAGTAAGTATGGAAATGTTTTCCAATATAAAGTGAATATTTTGAGAATTTATCTTTTTGAAGATAAATTGAAGTGAATAATTGAAGTCGTATATTCATAGATATTTTGGAATATAAATTCACTATGGAATTTATAAAAGGAAGTGGAATTCTTTTAAAAATAAATATTGATTTATTTTTGAGGTATTGAAATTTTATATCTTGTAAAGATATTTTTGGGAATTAAATAATTTGGAAAATTATTTGGAATCTGGTGATGTTGTGCATATCCATTGATAGTTCAATAACCGACTATCAATATTTACCTTTGAAAGGTATTTGTTGTGATTTGCTGAATTTGAATGCACACTTATTTTTAAATTATTGCGCTCGTTATTCGGATTACCCATTCCGAATAGTGATACGACGTAATGGATAGCATTGAAGATCGTTGTTGAAGACCCGGTATTTGCGAGAGCGATAGGATGACCTGTCGATTGACTCTGCACCGAGTTGCTCCGGTATGGAGTTCTCCATATGTGATGGGAAATCCGATCAGGATTGTGAATATCCGGATTGCAAGGACTTCTTTGTAAGTGCCTTCGGTTCTGTTCGAGCCCGGAACAGACTTGTATGGATTGTATGTCTAACGTTACAGATTGAGATATAAAGCAGATTTCTTTCAAATATATTTCTGTTGGTGGCGGAGAATTTATTCTTTTAGCTTAACAACCTTCTCTGTGACGTACGAGCTCAGAGGTTATGTAGTTGAAGGTTATCAGCGATATATTCCCAATTTGGTAATGTGACATGTTGAGTGTTGCTGTGAAATGATCATTGTGTTGATTATTTGTGATAGGATCATTTGTTTGATCGTCTATCCTGGTGATCATTTCTATGATCATTTGTTGACCCAAAGCATGGCTTTTGTATAAAGTATGTTTTTGTGGACGAAACTTCGTCGAGCCTCACACCTCGGAATGGTCAAAACAGGAAAGATGCGGCAAGGTTATGAGGGGTAGCTCCCTTTAGGGTATGTGCATTTCCTTCTGGAAAAGGGTCGTATCATGGTATGGAGCCCAGATACTTACTCATGTTGAAAACACTTTGTTATGATTGTGTGATGATGGTGACGAGCGCTCGGTTAAAGGTCCCAAAGGACCGGGGGATGGCATATTCGGTCAGTTGTTACTCAGTTAGGGGTAACCCGACCTTGTGTTGGTAGAGATCCGGTTTGGTTCTCGGGGATGTCCTTCCAGAGGCATTCTCATGTGGCAATGGGAAGTTCCTTGGCCTGATCATTCGTTGGAAATCCAAAGAAACAATACGAGACTTGTACGGTTTTAGTTGTAGAACCTGCCATCTTATATGGTAGTTATAGTAAGCATACTATAATGGTACCTATGCTGGCTAAGATTTATATTCTACTTTCGAAATATCTTTTACACTATGCACTAGTAATAATATCAAATGCTTCTTTTTAATGCGTATCAAGCATCTTTGACTAACATAAGAAGAAATCTCCTCCAAGTCTGCGTTTGCATTGTGTGTGTGGCGGGAGGTCTTATGGTAGTCTCATTTTTAAAAGCATTGCGAATTGACTTTAAAAATATTCCTCTATTTTGATTTTAAAGATAAATTAACTGTTTTGAGTTCTCACACCAGCCACATGACTGACTCGGAGTTTATTGTTTTCCTTCCTAAACTCTGGGTGCCCACCAATTTCCACACGGGCAGTCAAGAATTAGGTTTATCAGGATATTCTGGAATTCAGGAGTTGCTGGAGGCAAGCTGGATGGCATGGCGTATTACTAGTATATAATATTTCTTTTTCCGCTGCACTGTTTGATGTTGTTGTTGTTGTACACTCTGATGATATGATGTAATGAAATGTAATGTATAAAATGTAATAACTGATATAGTTCTTTGTTTAAAGATTATTCATTTATCTATTATATGTTGTTCCGCTGCGATTGTGAGATTCTGATGTTGTTCTGTTTTCTGTTCCGTTCTATTTTCTATTTTCTCTATTTTCTCTCTTTCTCTCTCTCTCTCTCCTTCTATCTTTTTCTTTTTCTTAAACATTGAGAATTCGTATTTCTGTTCATCTTGAATTAATCAATGGAGATTAGTGTATATTCAAGGAGTACGGATTTAAGGGTCATCACAGGTGGTATCAGAGCATATGGTTAAGCGACAACCATGGTTCTGTTGGGTATTACTCATTAGAGATAGAGTCAGTAGTACTCTAGAATGAGTTTGAGTGTAATAATAGATATGAGTGTGTATTTGTTAGTGAATATAAAATTGTTTTATATTGTGATGATTGGTTTGTTGAGTGGTATATGGATTCTGGTTAATACGAGTAATTAACGTTGTTGATAGGGATCTCTAAACACTTGAATAGAACAATTCGACACAATATTGTTTTAAATTGGGTAAATGAAATAATTTTACCTTGATTATATTTTTATATATAAAGTAATAATTTTTCAGAATTATTAAAGTGTATATAAGTTGATTGTTTAGTTGTTTGAATAATCTAAATAAAAGAATAATTGTATAAGCAAAAGAATTATAAGAATTGAATTATAGTTAAAGTGATTTACAATTGTGAAATAAACTTATATATATGAGAAGTGAAACTATACGAATATATTTATGAATATGAGTTGTAATAAAAATGAATTCAAAGTTAAATAAAAATTTACTTAGAATTGAAATCTGAATTGATTTATAAAATGAAATAATGAATATAAGGGTTAATTCATTAAAAATCTAATGTTATTGGAAAGTTGAATAATTGAATGAAAATCAATTTAGTTAAACCAATTGAAAGTGAAGGTGTTAAACCAAATTGAATGAATATAAGCAAAGGAATTTGGTTGTAATTAATATACATTGATTGTTATATGATTGTTAGTTGATTGTATATAATTCATTGAGTGTTAATGAAATTGAGTTAATGAAATTGGAAGCTAAAGTAATTGGAATCCAATTGGAAGTTAAGTGAAACTTAAATAGAATTGAATTTGATTGGAAGTGAACCAACTTGAATATGAATTAGTGAATATAAACTAATTGAAAATGAATGATAGTTGGTTGATGTTTGCATTTGTTGTTTGCTACATTTGCTATGTTGGCATATATAGTTATTATGTTGCTATATGTTGTATATTGATACTATTGTCTATATACATGATTCTCATGTTATTGTTGAGTGTTTAGTAGGTGTGGATCGCGTTTTCTTCGCATTTGGAGCTCGCTTTCGCGCTATATTAGCCATATATGCTTGCTAATAAAATATAAGGTACATATCTTGGATTACATACCGTACTTTTATACTTTTTTCCCTACGGGATGCCTCATTACTTGATGAGATGTATATTTGTGATATATATACTGTCATTTTTTTTCGGATCGAGCCGCGCAAAGGAGACTATGGCGAATTTTTCCGAAAATTTAAGGCGTTAGAAAAAAATTTGAGAAAATTGGAAAATTTTGAAAACTTTAACTTTGATTTTGGAGTTGAAAGTTAAACAATAGAAGTTGTTTTTGAAAAGATAACTAAGTATGATTTGAAAACTTAGTAAAGTTGTTATAAGAAGTTTAACTATGGATTTTGGAAAGTTAATGGATTCTGTAACTTTTCTTACTTAATAATTTCGAGGACGAAATTCTTTTAAGGGGGGAAGATTGTAACGACCCAGAAATTTTATTAATTAAAATTTGAATATTTAATTAATTTTAAATATTAATAAGTGAAATTTATAAGTCGAATAAATTTTATTTCGAATAATTGGATTTAATTGGACAATTAAATCGATAATTTAATATGTGAAAATATGGAAATAATTGAAAATTGGGTTAAATATGATTGAAAACGATTTGTAAAATTTTATTTTATCATGTTGGAGTTAGAACGATATTTTAGAACTTTTAAAATCGACTTCATCACCTAACTCTTCGCCAATCTTCGGCAATCGACGAATAACTCAATTTCGATCATCTCCATAATTATCAATGAATATAAACTTAAAAATTATGATTTTCATATTAAAATCCATAATTAACAATTTCGAATCATATCATAGAATCAAATTAAGAATTCAAGACATTTTTTCCTGTTTTAAAAAAATCACTGTTATTCCATAATTTAAAAATAGCTACCTACCTTTTCAACTTCAAACCATTTTTGAAATTCAAACCTTGTTAATTTGAACATGTTTTGTTTAATCCATCGGGCCTAAAAAGAATTGTAAAAAAAGCTTTTGAATTTTGAACAGGTTTGGTAGCCTGTAAACTAAGAACAGAGGAGATTTTTTCCTATATGTATAAGCATGCACACATATATTTACAACATGCAGTCATATTCACACAACCATACTAGCACATTCACATCATAGCTCTAAATACAACTTCAAACACTAAGATAAACAACAAGGTCAAGGGGTTTGCTCACCTTAATGAAGACAGAGGACTAGAATTTCGTTTTGAATCTGAAAACTTGATTTTTCTGTTGAATCTGGAAATAGATGTTGATCTGAACCTTGTAGCTGGTTGAAGATTATTGTTTGGTTGCTTTATCTCTATTTTTCTTTGATTTAAGTTTGGTCATTAACTTACTTTGCTTTCAGGTTTGCTTCAGATCTTTTAATTTGAGCAGATTTTTTTTTTGAATTGGAATCTTGTTTCCAGGTTGATGAAACTTGAATTTATTTTCTTTTTAGTCTACAGGCTTTTGTTTACAGGTTTTGAAATGAGAAGAAATGAAATTATCTTTTCTTTTAATACATTTTAATTAAATTTTAGTTTAAAATAAACATGCATTTGCCACTTGTTATCATAAGGTAGAATGGCAACACTTGTTTATTTTCTTGTTAAGATGATTACACATACATATTGTTTACTTATCTTTGATAACACTTGTAAATTATCTATTTCCTTTAGCCTACATTTGTATAAAACAAGTAAATTTATGTTTAGACCATCATTTAAATTAATTTATAATTTATGGTTTAAACCTTTTATTAAACTTTTATTTAATTTATATTTTAAACCCTTTCTTTTATAAATTACTTAATTTTTTATATTTACATATGTTTATGTGATACATTTTCTATTTAGCTTAAATATGTACAAAACTAATTTATTTCAAGTATAAAAGAAAAGTATTTTAAACTTTTTATTAATTTAAGCAAATTATACTTACATCAATTCCAGAATAGAATTTTCAAATCCTCATATTATAAATACAAAATAAGTTTTTTCTATTATTAAATTATAGATTTTCCAAATCCAATATATATTCAAAACTTTATTTTTAAATTTCAAATTCAAAAATTAATATACAATCAATTTGTATTTATAAATGAGTAAACAAATATCTTTTTATAAGTATAAATTTTATTCCAATCATAATTTATTTATTTTCCAAATCTTTATTTTCAACATATATGTATTCGAATTTCAATTCCAAATTATAATCTATTTATAAAATATTTAGATTTCCAAATCAAGTTCTTTATTTAAAATCTTATATATATATTTTTATTTCCACATTTTCAAATTAATCCATAATTAAGTTTATAATTAATATATTATTCAAAATATTTATTTCTGAATTTTCAGTTAGAAATTCTATTTAAAATCAATTTATATACATATATTAAAATAACAAATGAATATCATATTTTATTTGGAAATATTAAATAAATTCACCAATTAAATCCAAAAATTTATATTAATTATCAATTTAAATTTAACTCAAAAATCGGGATCGTTACAGATTCCCCCTTAAGAAAATTACGTCCTCGAAATTTGCTAGACAGGGAGACAACAAAGAACGGATGAACACATCTGAGATAAAGAATTGATTTACCGGATCAAATTGAATATCTATTCTGCATTTGGCTTACTAAATCAGAACATCATCAATAATTACGAGAACGAACTCATTCTACACTCCACAAGATACTGGGGTTACCAGATCTACGAAATATATAGGGCATTGGTTAGTTCGAAGGATATTCGTAGAACATATTTGGACCCCAAAGAATAGACAATCAGGCACTCAATTTAGGTTGAATATCCTAAATTATATTTTAATACTTCGTTTTGTAACGATCCAATTTTTCGACGCTCGAAAGTCGACATTGACACGTCCACTGTATCCAATGTCGCACCGTCGAATGTTGAAAAACTGAACCGTTAGGGTTTAAGAAGAAGAAGATAGAAGAAGAAACAGAACATCAACAGAATCTCACATTTCGCAGCGGAATAAATATAATAGATAAATGAATAATCTTTAAAACAAAAGCACTTTATCAGTTTATACATCACATTATCAGAGTTTTACAACAACAACATGAAACCGGTAGTTGTAATAACTTGTGCTAAAGAAATTTGACTTGCACCAACCCATATACAGTGGACACTACAATATAAGTGATACGTCTCGGCGTCCATCTTGAACTCCAGATCTCCACAGCAACTTCTTGACTTCGCTCTAGAAATAACTGATAACCTGACTCTAGGCTGCCCGTGTGGAAAATTATAGACACCCAGAGTTTAGAAAGGGAACAATAAACTCTAGGTCACTCATGAGACTGGTGTGAGATCTTAAAAATGGTTATTTTCACAAAGAAAATAAAAATAAAACCGCTATGCTTTTGGAAAATGAAACTACCATAAGGCCTCTCAGCACACACACAATGCAATCGCACACTTAGAGGAGATTTCTCCTTATGATAGTCAAACATGCTTGATACGTAAAATCTTTTCAATATTATTATTAGTGCATGGTGTGGAAAACATTTCGAAAGCATAATATAAATCTTAGGCAGCATACGTACCATTATAGTATGCCTACTATAGCTACCATATTAGATGGCAGGTTCTACAACTAAAACCGTACAAGGCCCGTATTGATGATTGGATTTCCAACAAATGGTCAGACAAAGGAACTTCCTAGGCCACATGGGTATGCCTCTGGATGGACACCCTGAGAACTCAACCAGCTCTCTGCCAACACAAGGTCAGGTTACCTCTGTAACTAGGTAACTAACTGTCACGAGTATGCCATCCTCTGGTCGTACCGACCTTTATCCGAGGATCCTCAATGCCAACAACCACAAAGCAACAAATTTGCAGCATTCACATAGGTCAAATATCTGAGCTCCATACCTTGGTACCACCTCTTTTCAGAAGGAAATGAACATACCCTCAGGGGGCATTACCCTCAAATAACCTTGTTGCATCTTTCCTGTTTTGACCATTCTGGATTGTGAGGCTCGACGTAGTCTCGTCCACAAAGCTACGCTTTTAACAAAATCCATGCTTCAATCAAAAAATGATCAGCAGCACTTCGTACGCAACATTACCAAATTGGAAATGTATCATTAGTAACCATTAACTACATAATCTCTGAGCTCGTACGTCTCAGAGAAGGGTGTTAAGCTAAGAGGATAAATTCTCCGCCGCCAACAGAAATATATTTGATAGAAACCAGCTTTACATCTCAAAGTGTAACGTCAGACACACATCCATACAAATTCGTTCCGGGATCGAACGGAACCGAAGGCACTTCAAAGAAGCCCTTGCAAATCCGGAATTCACTAATCACGTTTGGAATCCCCATCACAGTGGGAGATAAAATCTCTATACCGGAGCAATCTAGTGCAGAGACATTCGACAGGTAATCCTTTCGCTTTCGAAAATATCTGGTCTTCAACACCATCTTCAAATACTATCCCATTTCGTCGTATCATTATTCGAAATGGGTTTTATGCACAAAGTCCTCTCCCGGCTAATCCGAATTTAAATTTAAATTTGAATTATTGAGAAAAAATGTTGTTTGGAGTTCATGGAAGGTTTTGGAAAGATAGTTTAAGTGATAACGGATCTTTAATAAAAAGATTTGTTTTAGCAAATTGATAAAACTATTTGGCTTTTGGGAAAATGATAAACGGATTAAGGATCATTCTTCTTAAGTAGTAATTTCGGGATGAAGTTCATTTAAGCGGGGAAAGGATGCGACGACCCGGAAATTTTGAACATTTGAAATCGAAATATTTAATTGATTTTAAATATTTGAATGATATTTTAACTTGGATTTCAAAATATAACTATAAATTTGGCAATTAAGTTATTGAATTCAATTTATTGAAGTTGGGTGAAATATTGAATCTTGATTTTTAAGATGATTAAAGATATTTTAAAAGCTTAGAAAATTTATTTTGAGAGTACTAAAGATAATGGAAGCTTCATAGTTGAATTTGAAACTGTTTTGTTCAGTATTGAAATTTATATCGCTTAAATCGATATTTAAAAATAGTCTTCCAAGGCACAGTCTCGGAATTCAATGAAACCATTTCCACTGGATCTGTAATATTGTATTATTATCGGATTTTAATTTTCGTAATGTTTGGAGTGATCATTTGGCCATGCGATAAGCAAACGCGCTGAAATTTAAATTGAAAATTCAATGTTTTAACTGGTCCGGAAAAGCTATCTTCTCCATACGATCGAATTTGGACTCGGAACCTTTTCCATTACGTTCGAAATATGGGTTTCACATTATAAACGCCTAGAGGCACGCCTTTGATTGGAGATCGATATTTTGAATTGCGAAAACCAAAAGATTTGAATTTGAATTGGAATTTAAAATAAAAATAATATAATCCGATTACTGTAGCAACGAACACGTTTCTTCTATCTTCAACACTTGGCAAAAACATTGAAATACGCATTGTTTTCAAAATAAAATCAAAGCTGTGCGTTTAAAAAAATAAAAATATGAAAATCAAGAAGAAGAAGAAAGAAAATATCTGAACCCCCTTTCTCTCCAGAAATCGAAACCAAAAATTAAAAATAGCATATTCCTTCAATCGTTCGAGAAATCGAATCGAGCCTTTCGTATAAAAAAAGAAACAAACAAATCAAAAAATCAAATAAATGGTCGTATCCTCGATAAATTTATGTCGCGATGATGAAGACTAGGGGTTTGACAGGCTCTAATTCGAGATGGAGTTGAGGGAAGAGGCTCGTGAATGGGTTCTCTAGCATTAGGGGTTTTCGCGTGCGCGGCGTCGAGTGATGTTGGTAGCGAAGGATTAGGTATCGTGAGTCATTCTCGTGCTAGCATGCGATGACTGGAGCAGCGATGGTCTAGGCGGCGAAGCTAGGGTTGCATCGCGATGGCGATTTGTAGCGGTAAGCGGTGACAGCATCGTGGAATTCATGGGTGGGCTGGGTTTTGGCAGGGAGGTTTTTCGTCGTGAATGCAGCAACTTTGCTGGTTCGATTCGATCTAGGATAAGGTAAAATAACTCAGGTTTTAATTTATTCGGATAACTATGTTATTGAAAACTTGTACATTCCAATTGCTGTACGAATTTGGGTTGTTAAAATATATATATAATGAAAAAATATGATAACAGTAGTAAAGTATTTTATCTTATCAAATCACATGCATGTATATATGGAATCGGAAATTATTATAGATTTGAAAGATATAAGATTTAAGTTAAATATTGGATTTAAAAAAAATCTATATAGATTATTTATATATATATATATATATATATATATATATATATATATTCAAAAGGGAGATAAATTTGTTTAATTATTTTAGAAATGGTTAAAGAGAAATTAGTTTAAAACTAAGGTATTAGTTAATTTAATTATTAATGGTAAGTGATTATTCAATTAGTTCAAATATTTTATTAAAAGAAAATTTGTTTAAAATTAAATTGTTTGATAAAATAAAATTTTATAAAATAGAAATGAATTGTTCGATCATTTCGAACATTAATAAATTGTAAAATTGTTTATACAAGGTCTAATTTTATGAAGAAAACAAGTTAGGATGGAAATGGGTTGCAAGCATAATCAAAAGGTGAGTCTTCTCACTCAATCGGATTTTTCGATTTAAATTGTAAATAGTTAAATTTAAAATGGTTGATTGTGTACTTGGATGATAAATTATTATCAGTTGTATTGGATTAGACCCTATGCGCCACATAATAGCAGAGGATATTATATAAACCCGTATACCGTGATATTCCACCTCGAAGTGGAATTGTTATTATATGTATTTGGAGTGATTGATTTTCCCATTATATAGCGGATGAGACCCTATGCGCCGCATAATATCAGATGATGTTATATAAAATCCCATATACCGCGATATTCTACCTCGAAGTGGAATTGGTATTTAATTGTTGTGCTAACATCTATGGATGCAGGGAAACAGGTTGGAGGGATCCAACTGGATTCCTCAAACATTTGAATTTGTTTGAATGTAGTGTGTTGATTTATCTATAATCTGTATATGATTATATTTGTGATTGAAATTGTTGATGGCTATAGTTCATCCGAATATATTTTTGGTATCATAGGATACCAGAAATAAAAAAAAATTGGATTTTTGAAATTCGAGTAGAAAATTTATAGCAAATTAAATTTTGGGAATTGGACAAATTTAAAAGAAGGAATTTAAAAGTGTAAAAGATTTATTTTTGCAATCTTATAGAATAAATTCCAAAATATGGGAAAGGTTTTTAATAAATGGATTTTTTTAGTAATATTGTTTAAAGTCGAAGGATTTATTTAAAATTCAGATTTTTAAATAGTTTGGTAGAAGCAAAGGAATTTATTTTAAAAATGAAATAAATAGGGAAATCAAATTGAAAATTTGATTGGTGTTTTGAAAATAAATTGGGAAATCAATTTGAAAATTTGATTTGGAGTTTTGAAAATAAATTGGGAAATCGGTTTGAAATTGATTTGGTGTTTTAAAATAAATCTTTGGGAAATTGACTTGGAAATCAATTTGGTGTTTGAAATAAATGTTTGGAAAATCAATTTGGAATTTGATTTGGTGTTGAAAATGAATATTTGGAAATTGTTTTGAAAATCGTACATCAATGGAAATTGGAAATTTAAAATTCACAATGGAAATTTATAAAGGAAAGGGAAATTTGTTTTAAAAATAAATATTGATTTGTTTTTAAAGTGTGAAAAGAAATTTGCGGATTTGGAATATAAATTGAGATAAATCAAGAAGAATTTATTTATTGATTTAAAAGGTCCATTTTGAAATGGAAGGTTCATTTTCCCAGGAAAGCTGAGTATGTTTTTAAAGTGGCTTTCAAAATTATAAGTTTTGAAGTTGGTTTTAAAAAGGATGTTAGAGGAGAAATTATTTCTTAAGTTGTTTTTAAATCTTTAAAGTAAAAGGTTTATTTAATTAGTTATAGAAGTGACTATTTAAAGATTTAATTGATATTTGATTAGAAAATGGTTATTTAAATAATCATATCCTATCTAAAATTTTATTTTAAAATTATTTTGGACTTAAGTTTATATGAGATATTAGTATAATATTTTCATAACTAATATTTAAGCAAGTGTTTTAAAATAGTTTTATTTAAAATGTTTCCAAGTATATTTTTGTGATGCCCCACCTCTATACTCACGCTAGCCAAGAACACTATGGAGTAATGTTGTCAACTAGCGCGAAGAATAAGGCTGTTGAGGAGCGACCATCCGTGTAATTGCTTTGTGCGAGCACCGATATGTCAGATAGTATAACAGGAGGAAATCCGACACACCGATACAAACACAAAGCATCTACACAGTGGCTATATGATCTTCAGAAACATATATAGAAATAAGCATAACACAATCAGTCACATATTTCCATATCGCAAAGGCGGAAATAGATATGAATATATAACACCAAGAAGTGCTTATCAGAGTAGTGGTCAAACAAGATCCACAGTTTAACAAAAGAATAGATACAAGTGCTAGATAAAAGAATATGTATACATCAAGGAGTCTCTATCTCGAATGTATAACAACAAAAACTTCCAATATAGTGTAGTTAGCCAAAAGTCATGTAACACTCCCACATGAGGAGTCAAGTAGAAGCACCTGCAACACATCGGTCTGACCCGAGTATTATTTAATAATAAAATAATAAACGGATCAGTCTAGCTATAGATATCAGATAAAATGAGATGGAATAAGAGATATAACAAAATGTATGATAACAATAACGCCATACTATGAAAAGTATACATTTGACAACAAGAAAAATCACACAATATCTCAAGAAATCTCATAACATCAAAAAGAATGTCATATTCTTTACTCTATTCACTAAACCACAAATTTTGACAAACTTATCAATGCCAATCGTAAAAGTTGTTGAAACACAAATTCACAAAAGTTAGTGAAACACAAATTCACCAATGCACAAATATTAATAAAGCTTATCAATATAAATCGCGAATTTTGGTGAAACACAAATTCTAGAAATCATCAATAGAAATCCAGAAATCACAAAAGAGGGAGGCCTATCACAAAACGAGAGCATGAAAACTCACCAACACGTGTATCACAAAACGGAACTCTATTCCATGGTTGCTAACCATTTATTTTGAGCCGAAGCTCCACAAAATGGTCCGAAGACCATGGGTCGCTACACTACCAATTTTGAGCCGAAGCTCCATAGAAACGGGGTTTAGTCTCCCTCGTAGACAAAGAGACATCGCACATTGCTAGTCTTAATCACAAAATGATAATCATCGATCATCAAGAAATATCAATTACACTAATCTAGTAAATAGACGAGTTCAGCTTCATGTCCCATAACCACTTGCTTAACTTAAATATTTACGAACAAACTGTAAGTCTCCACTCGAAAGTTTTCACAAGAGTATCAATCGAACGAGTCTAAGAATTAACCGACAAAATAAACGCAAGCGTTTCATACCACTTGTTTTACTAAACCGTTTAATTAGATTTCTCATACGAGTGAGGTAAAGGTTTGTATATACTAATAGGTTGAAAAACGGTTTTATAAACGAGTTTGATATTGAAAATAGAGTTGAAATCATCTTTGTGAAAGAGTTTGAATATTTACTGCTAGTATACAAACCTTTGTATTTAGAAGTGACAATCCATAAAGATGATTATAGAAACAATCAATCACCAAAATTTCACGTTCAAAGATGTGAACTAAATCCAAAGAAATCGATTCCAAATCCACCAAAATGGATATACCCAAAAATTCCAAAATAAAAGTCATCAAGGTCGATAATAAATGATAACAACAAATCGAAAAACCATGAATTGATAGAAATTGGAATTTCAAACAAAATAGGCAAAAGCAAGCAAGTCAGTCGACTGATCCAGAAAATTGGAAGTTTCATTTCCTGCAGTCAGTCAACTGATTGCAGGAAACAGAGACTTCCGGCATCTGCAAACAGTCCCAGGAACCCTCATTTGCTACAGCCAGTCGACTGACTATAAAGGTCAGTCAACTGACTTGCACTAGGGCTGTTTTTCAGCCTATCAAATGAATAGCAATCACAAGCCAATTCGCGATCGGACGAGCAATGGGCGCTAGGGGTTTATGTCAATCGACAACCCAGCCCTATAGGCTCTTTGATACATCACCAAAAACATGTTCAAACAACAAAGCTAGGATTTTTAAATATTTGACTTCAAAACACCAAAATTGGAACATTCATAAAACCAATTCAATCCAAAGCCAATGAACAAGGAATAGAAGTTAGGAATTCACACCAAACAACCAAAGATAGTTATAGACCTAGATGTGAGATAAAAATCTCACCTTTGGCACAAAAACAAGGAAGAAGAAGGTATAGAGAAAGGTAAAAGCAATCACTCCTCAATTCCAACCCAAGAAGCTTGAATCTAAGCTTAAAATAAAAACATTTCCTAAGTTAGGGTTTAGGAATTTCTGAAATTGATGGTAGAATGAGTTGGAGAAGAAGATGATGATGCTTACCAATAGCTTCACTTTGAATTTGGAGTTAGAACTTGGATTTGCAATGGAACTAGGGCTTAGGAATTCTAATTCTCTTTCTCCTCCCCCATTTTTATGAAAGCTTGAAGTTATTAGGAAATGAACGTGAATGAAGAGAAGTGGTAGTGGAGCTAGAGTTAATTGTTTAGGCTACCCAAACCCAAAGTCCAAAGTGCATAGGTCAAATTTTAGCTAGCTTCAAACATATCGAAGTTTATACTCAAAAGGTCACAAATGGCATTTGAACTCAATGGGAGTGGTCCCGAGTCCTAATTCGACCGCATGCAAAAAGTAGCATTTCGGACTATAATCCGACTAACGATGCTGTATTTAAATAAAATATTTAAATACACAATCGTAAAATATGTGGGTTGTTACAGACTTCCCTCCTTAAAGAAATTGCGTCCTCGCAATATTTAAGAAGAAAATAAAAAGTAACAACCATAAAAGCATATCAACACAAAAGAAATTTGAAATAAAAAGTTCACCTCAAATATCACGAGAAAGTAGGTCCGGGTGTGTTCGCTCGATGAATTCTTTAGATTCCCAAGGACAATCCTTAGGATTTGAGGACCATTAAACCTTCACAAGAGGGACATCTTTATTTCGAAGGCGTTTAACCTCTGATGCAATAATACGAATAGGATGTTGCCCATAAGTCAAATTAGGCGAAACTACAATTTCTTCCACAACACCGGGCTCAAGAATAGAATCAGAATCTCGAAGGCATTTCCGTAATTGAGAAATGTGAAACACGTCATGAATGGCAGAAAACTGAGCCGGTAATAAAAGGCAATAAGCCACGGAACTAATACGTTCAGTGATGGGATATGGACCAATATATCGAGGTGCTAATTTTCCCGATCGACTGAAACGCACAACACCCTTCATAGGTGAAACACGAATAAACACAAAATCTCCCACAGAAATTTCTAATTTCCTTCTTCGGTTATCGACATAGGATTTTTGCCTACTCTGAGCTTCTTTCCTATGATGAATAAGGCCAATCTTTTCTGTCGAATCACAAACAAAATTTGGACCTAAAACCAGCTTCTCACCGGCCTCAAGCCAACAAGAAGGAGTTTGGCATGGCCTTCCATAGAGTGCCTCAAAAGGTGCCATACCAATACTAGATTGGAAGCTATTATTATAGGAAAACTCAACAAGAGAAATATGATCTTTCCAATTTCCACCAAAATCAAGAACACATGCACGAAGAAGATCTTCAAGAGTTTGATTCACACACTCGGTTTGTCCATCGTACTGAGGATGATAAGCGGTGATAAAATTAAGCTTTGTTCCCAAAGCTTTTTGAAGACTCTTCCCAAATCCACTAGTAAACAATGGATCACGATCGCTAACAATAGAAGTAGAAACTCCATGTAATCTAACAATTTCTTTAATAAAGTGTTTGGCCAAAAGAGGCACGGTCCGATTGGACCGAACGGGAATAAAATGGGCGGATTTTGTAAGTCTATCAACAATCACCCATAAGTTATCATGAGCAGAACGAGAATGGGGAAGACCGTTGATAAAATCCATGGAAATTTGGTCCCACCTCCAAATGGGAATGTCCAAAGGTTGCAATAACCCACCGGGCCTTTCGTGCTCGGCTTTAACTAGTTGGCAAGTCATGCAACGCCTAACAAATTTAGCAATATCAGATTTCATCCCATCCCAATAATAAAGTCGCTTCATATCCGCATACATTTTACTATTACCGGGATGAAGGGTAAATTTAGAACGATGAGAATCTTCTAAAATATCTTTACGAAGATCACTATTATCTGGCACGATAAGCCTACCAAATTTTCGAATACCGCCACGAGAATCAATATCAAAGTCTTTCAAACCTTCAATATCAATTTTATCCCTAAAATTTTGGCTATGAAAAGCCAATTCGGAATCTAGCTTTTGAGCTTTAAGGATGCGGTCTAAAAGAGAAGGATGTGCCTCAAGGCTATTTAAAACAAGAGACGCACATAAGTTGGATTCACGATCTCTAATCTCACAAGTGGATAAAGTCTCGAGATCATTCCATTCGGATATCATCATGGAAACAACCGCTTACGACTAAGTTCATCGGCAACACAATTTCCCTTTCCAGGAGTGTAAAGAATATCAAGATCATAAGATGCAAGGAACTCGAGCCAACGTTGTTGACGCAAATTGAGTTCCTTTTGGGAAAATAAATACTTCAAAGATTTATGATCGGTGTAGAGAACAAATTTCTCTCCCAAAAGATAATGATGCCAAATTCGAAGGGCGAAAACAATAGCCGCGAGCTCTAAATCATGAGTGGCATATCTTGTCTCGACTGGCTTTAATTGCCTAGAAGCATAAGCAGTAACATGATCCCTTTGCATAAGAACGGCTCCCAAACCAACACGACTAGCATCGGTATAAACAATAAAATCTTGGTTCCCCTCAGGAATCACAAGAATAAGAGCATCGGAAAGGAGTTCTTTTAATTTTTGAAAAGAAGCTTCACATCTGTCCGACCAAGTGTATTTAACTCCCTTCTTTGTCAAGCTAGTAAGAGGCACGGAAATTTTAGAAAAGTCTTTGGTAAAACGACGGTAATAGCCCGCCAATCCAAGAAAACTATGGATTTCTGTCACACTCTCCGGTCTCTTCCAATTTTGAATCACTTCAATCTTTGAAGGATCCATGGAAATTCTGGATTCAGAAATAATATGGCCGAGAAATTTCACATGAGATTGCTCCTTAGAGTTTCCAACACAATCCGAAGATGCTTTTCATATTCCTCTTCGGTTACAAAATACACAAGAATATCATCTATAAAGATGAGAACAAATCGATCGAGGAAGTCTTTGAAAACTCGATTCATAAGGTCAACGAAATAAGCCGGAGCATTCGTTAACCCAAATGGCATAACAAGCTATTCATACGATCCATAACGAGCACGGAATGATGTCAAAGGAATGCTATCCTCTGCAATACGAGGCTGATGAAAACCGGTTGCTAAGTCTAATTGTGAAAAGAATCTAGCACCACTAAGTTGGTCGAATAAATCATCAATCCGAGGTAAAAGATATTTATTCTTGATAGTAAGATCACTAAGCTTGCGGTAGTCAACGCAAAGCTTAAGTGTACCATCAGATTTCTTCACAAAAATAGCCGAAGCTCCCCAAGGAGAGGAACTAGAGCGAATAAATTGTTTCGTCTCCAATACGGATAATTGCTTACAACATCTCCTCATTTTCCTTATTGGACATACGATAAGGAGGACGAGTAATAGGTAAAGCTTCAAGAATTAGATTAATTCTGAACTTAATTGCTCGCTTAGGTGGTAATCCTGAAAAGGGGTCAAATATGTCGAAAAATTCACGAACAACGTGAACAAGAGAAATGACATCTTCCTCATCATCATTATCGCCATCATGAGGGTTTAAAGAATATAAAGATGCTGCCACGTTGGAATCTGAATCTTTAAGAACAATAGAAACCGCTTAACAGATTGAGGATGTCGAAGATGAATAGTCCGCTCAGGACATAGGATATGGGCTTCATAACGGTTAAGCCGATCCATTTCCAAAATCATTCCGAAGCCCAAGTAACGCATGACATGCAAGTCAGCTCAGAAAGGAAAATCACACAAAATAATCTCGACATCTTTACAAAACAAACTAAGTGTTGCGGATCCATCGACCGGATTCGCAATTCTCAAAGAAGTCATTAAAGCAACAACACTTAAAGAAAAAGTATCAACGAGTTCTTTCGATATAAAAGAATGGGACGCACCCGTATAAAAAAGAACTCGAATAGGTTGATCACAAAACATAATAATGCCATTAAGGATATAATGAGAAATACCTTGACCACGAGAAGTGTTACTAGGGGCTTGTACAACATTTAGCTTTCCCTTCCTCTTACTTTGAAGTTTGGGACATGAAGATATATAATGGCCCGAGCCTTTGCAATAGCGACAAGTAAGGGGCTTTGAACACTTATTTGCATAATGGTCCTTAGAACCACAATTGTAGCATTCTCCACGGCTAGAGTTAGGTGTCTTTGCTACACGTTTCCCTTTCTTGTTAGGATAAGGACCCTTAAACTTATTAGGCCTCTTCTTGTTGTTGTTGAAGTTTGGTTTGGCACCCACAAATTCAACATCACTCTCTTTATTAGCCTCTTTGAGTCGAAGAGAGATATCAATAGCTGATCGAAAGCAACCTCCAATTTCAGAAGTAATGGCTTCTTGAGATTCTTATTCAAGCCATAGACAAATCTCTGATTTTTCTTCAATGGGGTACTTATATACTCGACCCCATAATTAAAGAGAGATTCAAAAGATGTGACATATTCTGCCATAGAAGATTCACCTTGAACAAGGTCTATAAAACGACGGGCTAAAGTCACTTTCTCAACTTTTGGTACAAACTTCGATTGAAATCTTTCCCGAAATTGCTCCCAAGTAAGATCCGCTTCAATAATTTCATAAATCAGAAGTTTGTACCAATCTAATGCTCTTTCTTGGAGTATACTAGAAGCCACTTGGACTCGATGAAGACCAATAAGATTCATGCGAGAAAAGTTGCGATCGCATATTCTAAGCTAAGCTTGGACTTCAATGATGTTTTCAGTACCCTTGAATGGCTTCCCACCCAAGTTGGTATAATCACTGCACAAACTTGCAAACCCAGAATTAGGGCGAGTAGGCTCTGGAATGGGTCCGGTAGCTCGAACATTCTTTACAAGATCAAGAAGCTGTTGGGCAGACATAAATACTCCATCCTGGGGAGTAGCACTAGATTGACCGGCGTTGGGACGGCCTGGTCTAACTATTTATCTTCTTTAAGAAAGAAAGGAAGAAGAAGATAAGGGTTAATCTTAGAATGAACATCAAACAAATCTTTATTGATAAAACAAGGCATCACAAAGAAAATAGGATAGAACGGGTCCAATGACTCGAATAAAATCCTAAGGCACGACTCCTAAGATGGACTTACGACGATGATCATGTTTAAATTATTCTACATTGTTTCGAAGTTTGGCTCTGATACCAAGCTGTGACGCCCCACCTCTATACTCACGCTAGCCAAGAACACTACGGAGTAATGCCGTCAACTAGCGCGAAGAATAAGGCTATTGAGGAGCGACCATCCGTGTAATTGCTTTGTGTGAGCACCGATATGTCAGATAGTATAACAAGAGAAAATCCGACACACCGATACAAACTCAAAGCATCTACACAGTGGCTATATGATCTTTAGAAACAAATATAGAAATAAGCATAACACAATCAGTCACAGATATCCATATCACAAAGGTGGAAATAGATATGAATATATAACACCTAGAAGTGTTTATCAGAGTAGTGGTCAAACAAGATCCACAGTATAACAAAAGAATAGATACAAATGCTAGATAAAATAATTTGTATACATCAAGGAGTCTCCATCTCCAATGTATAACAACAAAAACTACCAATATAGTGTAGTTAGCCAAAAGTCAGGTAACACTCCCAGATGAGGAGTCAAGTAGAAGCACCTGTAACATCTCGGTCTGACCCGAGTATTATTTAATAAGAAAATAATAAACGGGTCAGTCTAGCTATAAATATCAAATAAAATGAGATGGAAAAAGAGATAAAACAAAACGTATGATAACAATAATGCCATACTATGAAAAGTATACATTTGACAATAAGAAAAATCATACAATGTCTCAAGAAATCTCATAACACCAAAAAGAATGTCATATTCTTCACTCTATTCACCAAACCACAAATATTGACAAACTTATCAATGCCAATCGTAAAAGTTGTTGAAACACAAATTCACAAAAGTTAGCGAAACACAAATTCACCAATGCACAAATATTGATAAATCTTATCAATATAAATCACGAACTTTGGTGAGACACAAATTCTAGAAATCATCAATAGAAATCCAGAAATTACAAAAAGGGGGAAGCCTATCACAAAATGGGAGCATGAAAACTCACCAACACGTGTATCACAAAACAGAACGCTATTCCATGGTTGCTAACCATTTATTTTGAGCCGAAGCTCCATAAAATGGTCCGAAGACCATGGGTCGCTACCCCACCAATTTTGAGCCGAAGCTCCACAGAAACGGCGTTTAGTCTCCCTCGCAGACAAAGAGACATCGCACATTGCTAGTCTAAATCACAAAATGATCATCATCGATCATCAAGAAGTCTCAATTACACTAAGCTAGTAAATAGATGAGTTCAGCTTCATGTCCCATAACCACTTGCTTAACTTAAATATTTACGAACAAACTGTAAGTCTCCACTCGAAAGTTGTCACAAGAGTTTCAATCGAACGAGTCTAATAATTAACCGACAAAATAAATGCAATCGTTTCATACCACTTTTTTTACTAAGTCGTTTAATTAGATTTCTCATACGAGTGAGGGAAAGGTTTGTATATACTAATAGGTTAGAAAACGGTTTTATAAACGAGTTTGATATTGAAATAGAGTTGAAATCATATTTGTGAAAGAGTTTGAATATTTACTACTAGTATATAAACCTTTGTATTTAGAAGTGACAATCCATAAAGATGATTGTAAAAACAATCAATCACCAAAATTTCACGTTCAAAGATGTGAATTAAATACAAAGAAATTGGTTCCAAATCCATCAAAATGGATATAACCAAAAATTCCAAAATAGAAGTCATCAAGGTCGATAATAAATGATAACAACAAATCGAAAAACCAAGAATCGATAGAAATTGGAATTTCAAACAAAATAGGCTAAATAGGCAAAAGCAAGCAGGTCAGTCGACTAACTGTAAAGGCCAGTCGATTGATCCAGGAACTTGGAAGTTTCATTTCCTGCAGTCAGTCGACTGATTACAGAGGCCAGTCGACTGATTGCAGGAAACAGAGACTTCCAGCCTCTGTAAACAGTCCCAGGAACCCTCATTTGCTACAGCCAGTCGACTAACTGTAAAAGTCAGTCGATTGACTGGCACTGGTGCTGTTTTTCAGCCCAAATGAATAGCAGTCACAAGCCAATTCGCGATCGGACGAGCAATGGGTGCTATGTGTTTATGTCAATCGACAACCCAGCCTTATAGGCTCTTCGATGCATCACCAAAAATACGTTCAAACAACAAAGCTAGGATTTTTAAAGATTTGACTTCAATACACCAAAAATTGGAACATTCATAAAACCAATTCAATCCAAAGCCAATGAACACGGAATAGAAGTTAGGAATTCATACCTAACAACCAAAGATAGTTATAGACCTAGATGTGAGATAAAAATCTCGCCTTTTTCACAAAAACAAGGAAGAAGAAGCTATAGAGCAAGGTAAAAACAATCACTCCTCAATTCCAACCCAAGAAGCTTGAATCTAAGCTTAAAAGAAAAACATGTCCTAAGTTAGGGTTTAGGAATTTCTGAAATTGAAGGTAGAATGAGTTGGAGAAGAAGAAGAGGATGCTTACCGATAGCTTCACTTTGAATTTGGAGTTAGAACTTGGATTTGCAATGGAACTAGGGCTTAGGAATTCTAATTCTCTTTCGCTTCCCCCATTTTTATGAAAGCTGGAAGGTATTAGGAAATGAAAGTGAATGTAGAGAAGGGGGGTGGAGCTAGAGTTAATAGTTTAGGCTAACCCAAACCCAAAGTCCAAAGTGCATTGGTCAAATTTTAGCTAGCTTCAAACATATCGAAGTTTATACTCAAAAAGGTCGCAAACGGCGTTTTGAACACAATGGGAGTGGTCCCGAGTCCTAATTCGACCGCATGCAGAAAGTAGCATTTCGGACTATAATCCGACTAACGATGCTGTATTTAAATAAAATATTTAAAAAAAACAATCGTTAAATATGTGGGTTGTTACAGACTCCCCTCCTTAAAGAAATTGCGTCCTCGCAATATTTAAGAAGAAGAAAAAAGGTAACAACCATAAAAGCATATCAACACAAAAGAAATTTGAAATAAAAAGTTCACCTCAAACAGCATGAGTAAGTAGGTTCGGATGTGTTCGCTCGATGAATTCTCTAGATTCCCAAGAACAATCCTTAGGATTTGAGGACCATTGAACCTTCAAAAGAGGGAAATCTTTATTTCGAAGGCGTTTAACCTTCGATGCAATAATACGAATAGGATGTTGCTTATAAGTCAAATTAGGCGAAACTTCAATTTCTTCCACAACATCGGGCTCAAGAATAGAATCGGAATCTCGAAGGCATTTCCGTAATTGAGAAATGTGAAACACGTCATGAATAGTAGAAAACTGAACCGGTAATAAAAGGCGATAAGCCACGGAACAAATACGTTCGGTGATGGGAAATAGACCAATATATCGAGGTGCTAATTTTCCCGATCGACTGAAACGCACTAAACCCTTCATAGGTGAAACACGAATAAACACAAAATCTCCCACAGAAAATTCTAATTTCCTTCTTCGGTTATCGGCATAGGATTCTTGCCTACTCTGAGCTTCTTTCATCCTATGACGAATAAGGCCAATCTTTTCTGTGGAATCACGAATAAAATCTGGACCTAAAGCCAGCTTTTCGCTGGCCTCAAGCCAACAAGAAGGAGATCGGCATGGCCTTCCATAGAATGCCTCAAAAGGTGCCATACCAATAATAGTTTGGAAGCTAATATTATAAGAAAACTCAACAAGAGAAATATGATCTTCCCAATTTCCACCAAAATCAAGAACACATGCACGAAGAAGATCTTCAAGAGTTTGATTCACACGCTCGGTTTGTCCATCGGACTGAGGATGATAAGCGGTGCTAAAATTAAGCTTCGTTCCCAAAGCTTTTTGAAGACTCTTCCAAAATCCACTAGTAAACAATGGATCACGATCGCTAACAATAGAAGTAGGAACTCCATGTAATCTAACAATTTCTTTAATAAAGTGTTTGGCCAAAAGAGGCACGGTCCGATTGGACCGAACGGGAATAAAATGGGCCGATTTTGTAAGTCTATCAACTATCGCCCATAAGCTATCATGACCCGAACGAGAACGGGGAAGACCGTCAATAAAATCCATGGAAATTTGGTCCCACTTCCAAATTGGAATGTCCAAAGGTTACAATAACTCACCAGGCCTTTGGTGCTTGGCTTTAACTAGTTGGCAAGTCATGCAACGCCTAACAAATTTAGCAATATCAGATTTCATCCCATCCCAGTAATAAAGTCGCTTCATATCCGCATACATTTTACTATTACCGGGATGAATGGTAAATTTAGAACGATGAGAATCTTTTAAAATATCTTTACCAAGATCATTAATATTTGGCACGATAAGCCTACCAAATTTTCGAATACCGCCATGAGAATCAATATCAAAGTCTTTCAAACCTTCAATATCAATTTTAACCCTAAAATTGTGGCTAAGAAAAGCCAATTTAGGATCTAGCTTTTGAGCTTTAAGGATGCGGTCTAAAAGAGAAGGATGAGCCTCAAGGCTACATAAAACAAGAGATGCACATAAGTTGGATTCACGATCTCGAATCTCACAAGTGGATAAAGTCTCGAGATCCTTCCACTCGGATATCATCATAGAAACAGTCACTTGTTGCTTACGACTAAGTGCATCGGCAACACGATTTCCCTTTCCGGGAGTGTAAAGAATATCAAGATCATAAGGTGCAAGGAACTCGAGCCAACGTTGTTGACGCAAATTGAGTTCCTTTTGGAAAAATAAATGTTTTAAAGATTTATGATCGGTGTAGAGAACAAATTTCTCACCCAAAAGATAATGACGCCAAATTCGAAGGGCGAAAATAATAGCCGTGGGTTCTAAATCATGAGTGGTATATCTTGTCTCGGCTGGCTTTAATTGTCGAAAAGCATAAGCAATAACACGATCCCTTTGCATAAGAACGGCTCCCAAACCAACACGACTAGCATCGGTATAAACAATAAAATCTTGGTTCCCCTCGGGAATCACAATAATAGGAGCACCGGAAAGGAGTTCTGTTAATTTCTGAAAAGAAGCTTCACATTTGTTTGACCAGGTATATTTAACTCCCTTCTTTGTCAAGCTAGTAAGAGGCGCGGAAATTTTAGAAAAGTCTTTGATAAAGCGATGGTAATAGCCCACCAATCCAAGAAAACTACGGATTTCCGTCACACTCTCCGGTCTCTTCCAATTTTGAAACGCTTCAATCTTTGAAGGATCCACAGAAATTCCGGATTTAGAAATAATATGGCCGAGAAATTTCACACGAGATTGCCAAAAGTGGTATTTAGAAAATTTTTCTTTCAATTGATTACTCCTAAGAGTTTCCAACACAATCCGAAGATGCTTTTCATGTTCCTCCTTGGTTTTAGAATACACAAGAATATCATCTATAAAGATGAGAACAAATCGATCGAGGAAGTCTTTGAAAACTCGATTCATAAGGTCAACAAAATAAGCCGAAGCATTCGTTAACCTAAATGGCATAACAAGCCATTCATACGATCCATAACGAGTACGGAATGATGTCAAAGAATTCTACCCTCTACAATACGAAGCTGATGAAAACCGATTGGTAAGTCTAATTGTGAAAAGACTCTAGCACCACTAAGTTGGTCGAATAAATCATAAATCCGAGGTAAAGGATATTTATTCTTGATAGTAAGATCATTAAGCTTGCGGTAGTCAACGCAAAGCCTAAGTGTATCTTCGGATTTCTTCACAAAAATAGCCGAAGCTCCCCAAGGAGAGGAACTAGAGTAAATAAATTGCTTCGTCTCCAATTCGGATAATTGCTTACGCATCTCCTCATTTTCCTTATTGGACATACGATAAGGAGGATAAGTAATAGGTAAAGCTCCAGGAATTAGATTAATTCTGAACTCAATTGCTCGCTTAGGTGGTAATCCTGAAACAGGCTCAAATATGTTGGAAAATTCACGAACAACATGAATAAGAGAAATGACATCTTCCTCATCATCATTATCGTCATCATGAGGGTTTAAAGAATATAAAGATGCTACCAGTTGGAATCCAAATCTTTAAGAACAATAGAAATCTGCTTAACAGATTGAGGATGTCGAAGATGAATAGTCCGCTTAGGACATAGGATATGGGCTTCATAACAGTTAATCCAATCCATTCCCAAAATCATTCCCAAGCCCAAGTAACGCATGACATGCAAATCGGCTCGGAAAGGAAAATCACACAAAATAATCTCGACATCTTTACAAAAAAAACTAAGTGTTGCGGATCCACTGACCGGATTCGCAATTCTCAAAGAAGTCATTAAAGCAACAACACTTAAAGAAAAAGTTTCAACAAGTTCTTTCGATATAAAAGAATGGGACGCACCCGTATCAAAAAGAACTCGAATAGGTTGATCACGAAACATAATAATACCATCAAGGATAGAATGAGAAATACCTTGACCACGAGAAGTGTTACAAGGGGCTTGTACAATATTTAGCTTTCCCTCCTTCTTACTTTGAAGTTTGGGACATGAAGATATATAATGGCCCGAGCTTTTGCAATAACGACAAGTAAGGGGCTTTGAACACTTGTTTGCATAATGGTCCTTAGAACCCCAATTATAGCATTCTCCATGGCTAGAGTTAGGAGTCTTTGCTACATGTTTCCCTTTCTTGTTGGGATAAGGACCCTTGAACTTATTAGGCCCCTTCTTGTTGTTGTTGAAATTTGGTTTGGCACCCGCAAATTCAACATCACCCTCTTTAACAGCCTCTTCGAGTCGAAGAGCGATATCAACAAGCTGATCGAAAGTAACCTCCAATTTCAGAAGTAATGGCTTCTTGAGATTATTATTCAAGCCATAGACAAATCTCTGATTTTTCTTCAATGGGGTATTTTTATACTCGACCCCATAATTAGAGAGAGATTCAAAAGATGCGGCATATTCTGCCACATAAGATTCACCTTGAACAAGGTCTATAAAACGACGGGCTAAAGTCACTTTCTCAGCGTCTGGTACAAACTTGGATTGAAATCTTTCCCGGAATTGCTCCCAAGTAAGATCCGCTTCAATAATTTCAGAAATCAGAAGTTTGTATCAATCTAATGCTCTTTCTTGCAGCATACTAGAAGCCACTTGGACTCGATGAAGACCAATAAGATTCATGCGAGAAAAGATGCGATCGCATGTTCTAAGCCAAGCTTGGACTTCAATGATGTTTTTGGTACCCTTGAATGGCTTCCTCCCCAAGTTGGTATAATCATTGCACAAACGCGCAAACCCAGTTTAGGGTGAGTAGGCTCTGGAATGGGAGACAGCTTGAGCATTCTTTACAAGATCAAGAAGCTGTTGGGCAGACATAAATATTCCATCTTGGGGAGTAGCACTAGATAGACCGACACAGGGACGGCCTGGTCTAACATTTCTCTTCTTTAAGGAAGAAAGAAAGAAGAAGAAAAAGGTTAATCCTAGAATGAACATCAAACAAATCTTGATTGATAAAATAAGGCATCACAAAGAAAATAGGATAGAACGGGTCCAATGACTCGAATAAAATCCTAAGGCACGACTCCTAAGATGGATTTAGGACGATGATCCTTGTTAAATTATTCTACATTGTTCCGAAGTTTGGCTCTGATACCAATCTGTGACGCCCCAGCTCTATACTCACGTTAGCCAAGAACACTACGGATTAATGTCGTCAACTAGCGTGAAAAATAAGGTTGTTGAGGAGCGACCATCCATGTAATTGCTTTATGCGAGCACCGATATGGAGAAGAAGAAGAGGATGCTTACCAATAGCTTCACTTTGAATTTGGAGTTAGAACTTGGATTTGCAATGGAACTAGAGCTTAGGAATTCTAATTCTCTTTCTCTTCCCCCATTTTTATGAAAGCTTGAAGGTATTAGAAAATGAAAGTGAATGAAGAGAAGTGGGGGTGGAGCTAGAGTTAATAGTTTAGGCTAACCCAAACCCAAAGTCCAGAGTGCATAGGTCAAATTTTAGCTAGCTCAAAACATATCGAAGTTTATACTCAAAAAGGTCGCAAAAGGCGTTTTGAACTCAATGGGAGTGGTCCCGAGTCCTAATTCGACCTCATGCAAAAAGTAGCATTTCGGACTATAATCCGACTGACGATGCTGTATTTAAATAAAATATTTAAATACACAATCGTAAAATATGCGGGTTGTTACAATTTTGGATAAGTATTTTAAATTATTTTTAAAGTATTTGAACTCGGTAAATTTTCAATGGAATTGAATAAATATTTGGAAAATTATTCCACGTGAGGAAGGTGATTTGAAATTTGTTTTCAAAGGATTGAAGTGTGAAAAGTGATTTGATATTTGTTTTCAAAAGATTGAAAGGTGAAAAGTGATTTGAAATTTGTTTCCAAATGGTTGAAGTGTTAA
Source organism: Allium cepa (assembly GCA_030765085.1). NCBI lineage: Eukaryota > Viridiplantae > Streptophyta > Magnoliopsida > Asparagales > Amaryllidaceae > Allium > Allium cepa. Next base: position 875,209,301 of record CM060932.1, on the reverse strand, counting down.
AATTATATTTTGCGAAGATAATTTGAAAATAATAATTAAGGAAAAATTATTTGAAATACAGTGATTGTTGTGAATGTTGATTGATAGTAAAATAATAAGTTATGACTTAACTAAGATCCCAATACCCATACAAACTTTGTAACGACCTAATTTTTCGACGCCCGAAAGTCGACATCAATACGTCCATTGTATCAAATGCCACACATCGAATGCCGGAAAATCGAACCGTTAGGGTTTAAAGAAGAAGATAGAAGAAGAAACAGAAACAACAACGGAATCTTACGTTTCACAGCGGAACAATATATAATAGATAAAATGAATAATCTTTAAAACAAAGAACTATACCTGTTATTACTATACATCATCAGAGTTTACAACAACACAACAGCGAAAAAGAAATATTATATACTAGTGATACGCCTCGCCATCCAGCTTGAACTCCAGATCTCCACAGCAACTTTTCCTTTAACTTCGCTCCAAAATAATGATAACCTGACTCTAGGCTGCCCGTGTGGAAAATTATGGGCACTTATAGTTTAGAAAGGGAACAATAAACTCCAGGTTAGTCACGGGACTGATGTGAGATCTTAAAAACGGTTATTTTCACAAAGAAAGGGAAAGAAACCCGTTATGCTATTGAAAAATGAAATTACTATAAGGCCTCCCGCCACACACACAAAGCAAACGCAGAATTGGAGGAGATTTCTACTTATAATAGTCAAACATGCTTGATATGCAAAATCTTCTTAATATTATCATTAGTGCATAGTGTGGCAAATATTTCGAAAGTATAATATTAATCTTAGCCAACATACAACCATTATTGTTTGCCTACTATAGCTACCATCTAAACAGTGGTGACCACCATAAGTAAATGGCAGGTTATACAACTAAAACCGTACAAGGCGCGTATTGGAAATTGGATTTCCAACAAATGGTCAGGCTAAAGAACTTCTTATTGCCACATGGGTACGCATCTAGAGGGACGCCCCAAGAACTTAACCAGCTCTTTCCCAATACAAGGTCGGGTTACCTCTGTAACTAGGTAACTACTACACGAGTTTGTCATCCCTCGGTCGTTAGCGACCTTTATCCGAGGATTCTCAACCACAAAGTAATAAATTTGCAGCAACCACATAAGTTAAGCATCTCTGCTCCATACCATGATACCATCCTTTTCCAGAAGGAAATGACATACCCTTAGGGGGCGCTACCCCCAAATAACCTTGTCGCATCCTTTCAGTTTCGACCATTTCTGGTTTGTAAGGTCCGATGAAATCTCGTCCACAAAGATATGCTTTTCACAAAGCCATGCTTCGATCAACAAATGATCAGTAGCACTTCGTATGCCACATTACCAAATTGGGAATGTATCATTAGTAACCACCAACTACATAACCTCTGAGCTCTTAGATCTCAGAGAAGAGTGTTAAGCTAAGAGAATAAATTCTCCTCCACCAATACAAATGTATTTGATAGAAACCATCTTTACATCTTAAAGTGTAACGTCGGACATACATCCATACAAGCCCTTCCTGGGATTGAACAGAACCGAAGGCACATCAAAGAAGCTCTTGCAATCCGGTTATTCACTAATCACGTCCGGAATCCCCATCACAAAGGGTAATAAAATCTCCATACCGGAGCAACCCGGTGCAGAGACATTCGACAGGTAATCCATTCATTTTCGAGAATACCCGGTCTTCGACACCATCTTCAAATGCAATCCCATTTCGTCGTATCATTATTCGGATTGGGTTTTATGACACAAAGTCCTCTCCCGGCTAATTCGAATAACCAGCGTTTATTTTAAAAAAATAAGTGTTACATTCAGATTCAAATAATTCACAATAATTTTCACTTTGATCTTTTAAACAAAAGATCCAACACAACGATTCGATGTGGTTTTCGAATATCCATTTGGAATCCGACCCCCGATCGCTTCGAAATTCAAATGTCATTTAAAGGCCAATATTGATAGTCGGTTATTTAACTATCAACTAATATTCACAACAATCACCAAGATTTAATTAATTTTTTCCAAATTATTTATTTTCAAAATATCTTCGTAAGATATAATTTTAACACTTCAACCATTTGAAAACAAATTTGAAATCACTTCCCACATTTCAATCCTTTAAAAGCAAATTTCAAATCATTTTTCCTTACGCTGAATATATTTCCAAATATTTATTCATTTCCCTTGAAAATCTGCCGAGTTCAAATACTTTTAAAATAATTTAAATCACTTATTCAAAATATACTTGGAAACATTTAAAATAAACTATTTTAAACACTTACTCAAATATTAGTTATGAAAATATTATACCAATATCTCAAATAAAACTTCAAGTCCTACTAATTTTAAAATTAAATTAGAAGATAAAATATAAATATTTAAATAACCAATTTCTAAATCAAATATCAAATCACTTCTGTATTTAATTAAATAAATCTTTACTTTAAAGATTCAAAAACAACTTAAGAAAATAATTTCTTCAAAACATTCTTTCCTTAAAACCATCCTTAAAACTTCAATTTATATTTATAAGCTACTATGAAAACATACTCGGCTTTTCATGGAGAATACACTTCCATTTCAAAATAGTCCATTTAAATCAATAAATAAATCCTTATGGATTTATTTTAAATTTACATTTCAAATCCGTAAATTTCTTTCCACACCTTTAAAATTAAACCAACAATTATTTTTAAAACAAAATACCCTTTCCTTTATAAATTTCCCATTGTGAATTTAAATTTCCAAAATATCCACTGGTATACGATTTTCAAATCGTTTTCTAAATATTCACTTTCAAACACCAAATCAAATCCCAAATTGATTTCAAAAATTTATTTCAGACACCAAGTCAAATTTCAAATTGATTTCCCAAAGATTTATTTTCAATCACCAAATTAAATTCCAAATTTGATTTCTAAATTTATTTCCTTTTAAAATGAATTCCTTTATCTCTTCCAATCTATTTAAAATCCGAATTTTAAATAAATTCTTTAACTATTAAACAATATTACTCAAAACCCATTTATTAAAATCTTTCTCGTATTTTGGAATTTATTCAATAAGTTTTCAAAAATAAGACTTTATCTATTTAAATTTCTTCTTTTAAATTCACCCAATTCTTTAAATGAAGTTATTATACATTTTCTACTTAAATTTTTTCGACATTCACCCATCTTTCACAAAGATTCATTCATAGTTTTCAAAACTATTTATATTCCAAATCTTTTATACAAAAGATATACCTTTAAGATCCTTTTCGATTTCAAAACAAGGTTCAACAATCTTTCAGAAAGATGAATTCATAGCTTTCAAAACAATTCCATTTCAAACTTGAAATCTTTTCAACACAAATTGGAAATCCTTTCTTTATATGAAAGCTATTATTATTTGAAAACAAATAGTTTTCTTTTCGAAAAAAACCGATTACGTTTGCACAAGTTAAAGCCCTTCAAGTATAAAACTTGGGTTAAATTCAAATTCCCAAAACAATACTTTTAAAATGGTTTAAAGCCCATATAAAAACATTTATAACTTGCATACCCCTTTTAAACCATAATTACCAAACATAGAATTCAATTTCAAATTTTGAATTCAAATTCAAATCAAATTATTTAAATTTCAAAACTTTTCAAGTTATTCAAAATAACTTTTATCTTAAAAACCCCTTTTCAAAAGCTTTTCATTTTTAACCCAATTCCATTTCCAAAACTATTTTGAATTCAAATATTCAATCTTTAAAACCATTTCATTAAATTCAAATATCTGCGACTTAACCAATTTCCTCGTGCAATCCATATTTGTATGTGTATGGTGTAGCCCAGGGGTTTTATACAATAGTGCAACATCATCAATCATCACAGATTCAAGCACATCAATATCGATAAGCGGTATATTCCTATAATGGTTCTTCATTCACAGATTTACAGATAAATAATATAAATTTATCACTGATAAATAAATTACATTCATCACAGATAAATAGATTACATTCATCACAACTCAAATCAAAACAGAGCATCACATATCAGGGATATCAAATAATTCAATCATTCAATAGAATCCAAACATCCATAAGTAAAATCAATTAATTATCTGATTAATTTAAATCAAATTGATTACTGATCTTGGTTAATTACCATTGATTAATTAATTACAATTTATTTTAATTAATTATTCCTTAATTATTTATTAATTAACCTTAATTAATAAATTAATCAACCTTTAATCATTTAATAATTAATTCTTAATTATCTAATTATCCTTCAATTAATTACCCTTAATTAATTAATTAACCCTTAATCAATTACCATTTAATTAATTATCCTTAATTAATTACGATAAAATGATTATCCCTAATCACTTTAATTAATAGATCACAAAATGAGTAATTATCCTTTAATCACTTGATTAGTCAACCTCTAATCATAAATTAATAATATTAATTAATTAATCACATTAATAAATCACTTTGGTTAATTATCCCTTGATTTATCGCTTTAAATTAATTGTCCTTTAATTTACTGATTAACCTATTATTAAGTAATTAATGTTTAATTACTTTCATCAATAACCATTAATTACTCAAGATCTTAATTAATTAAAAGATAGAACATTCTATTATTTAATATTTAATTGTTGCTTAATCCTTATTTAATAACCTTTTGAGTTAATTATCAATTACCAATTTAACTCAAAACCATTAAGTTAAATTATCCTTTTAAAAATAAAACAATTTAAAAACTTTTAAACTTTAACATAGTCTTTGAAAACCTTATTAAGTCCTGTTTAATAGCTTAGATAAATACTTTTTCCCTAAAAACTTAATTATCATTATAATTTAAAATCTATTAACTTCAAATATAGTTTAAAACTTGTTCAACATTAATCTTCGCAAACAAATTATTTTCATAACTCTAAAACTTTATTTTACTTTTCTTTAAACTTAAAACATTTTTAAAACACAAGTTCTATGATTCAAAACCTGAAACATTTTTTTTTCTTCTTTCAGTTTTGAAAACTATTACTTAAACAAAATATAACTCGAGACAACATTCAAAACTCCCGAGCAAAACACGAGACACACGAGCCTTCTTCCTGCTTCGAGACAAACTCACCAACGTTTCGGGATTGACCCGAGTAATCTTCATCTTCTCCAACTACTAAAATTTCCAGATACGGGATTGACACTCGTGCACATGCACGATCATCTAGTCGACTTTCGATCATCACCGAGATCTTAGGCACGACAACGAACACGCCCCCATCCCTCACTAACACTCAGATCATTCAATTCGACAAGAATTCGAAATCAAGCAAGCCATCAAAAAACTGGTACTACACGACCAACCAAACCTTCCACATTTTGCGATCTCTGGCCATCAGGACCTTCGCCACCACGGCCATAACCTCGTCGGAGTCCCCTCTTTCCTTTCCCCTCAGACCGGTGCAACTCGATGCGATATTGATGACAATCAAGCCTCGAATTCAACAGCCACCCAAACCGGTCTTTAAACCCTAAATCGCCATCAATCAACAACCTTGACCATCTATAAATGCTTCGAGCATTTTTCCTACGACCACCCATCCACAACCTTTCTCCAGACATGATCCCACTATCATTAATCTACGTGATCGTCAGATTTTGATCAATACCAATCATCGTTCAACTTACGATTTCTCATTAAATATACGCTTAAAAATTATGAAATGATTTCCTAAAATCATCATCTTCTAATACAAATTCAATTATGAAATCAAATCATAAAATTTCGAAGATTGATTTTTCAGGTTTTTAACAGTTTTTAATGTAATTCACCACTTTAGGAATAACTACTAAATCTTTTCACTCGAATTTATTTTTAAAATTTAATTCAGGTCAATACAAATACTTTTCTTTTAAAGTTCATTTCCTAAATCCTTTTTGATTCTGAAATATAAATTTTCCTTGAATCTTATTACTCTGTTATTAAACAGAGAGACAGACATGCATTTAAATATATATATACACACACACACAGAGACATGCATGCATATTAACATTAATACATACAACCTCAGATATATATCATTAAGATATCATAGCAGATTCAGGTTCGAAAAGGGGAGTTTGCTCACCTGATAGGAAGGAACAGAGAATAGCTTTATATTCTCTGATCTGGAAATATTGAGATGATCTGAACCTAGTTTATTTTGATCTGAAATCTTGCTTGCTTGAAATTGCTTGACTCCTTAATTGCTTCAGGTTGAAACTGCTTCCACGTTGAAGATCTTGAGTTGAATTCAGGTTTTGAATTTTGATTTACACTTTCTTGCCTTTGAGTTGATTTGTCTTAGGCTTTTGATTTTGAATGAATTTTTTTGCTTTATTTCCAGGTTTGAATTGAACTTTTAATTATTGATCTGGAATTCGATTTGTTTGAGCTTGAAGTTTTTTTTTTGATTTATTGAGTTGCTTCTTGGTTTTGATTTTTATTAAAAAATTGCTTTTGGTCTTGTTTGCTTTTTTTGGTTGTAGAAAATGAGAGGATGGTTTTAATCTTTAAACTGAATAAAATGAACAACCTAGTTTTCTATAATAACCTTTTATTTAAATTTTATAAATCTTTAATTTAATCAATTGCCACTGGTTAACTCATAGGATAAAATGGCAACACTTGTTTATTTGCTTATTAAGATGATTACACATACATATTGTTTACTTATCTTTGTTAACACTTGAATTACCTATTTCCTTTAGCCCACATTTGTCTAAAACAAGTAAATTTATGTTTAGACCTTCATTTAAATTAATTTATTATTTATGGTTTAAACCTTTTATTAAACTTTTATTTAATTTATATTTTAAACCCTTTCTTTTATAAATTACTTAATTTTTTATATTACATATGTTTATGTAATAAAATTTCTATTTAGTTTAAATATGTACAAAACTAATTTATTTCAAGTATAAAAGAAAAGTATTTTAAAAAATTTATTAATTTAAGCAAAATATACTTATATCAATTCCAGAATAAAATTTTCAAATCATCATATTATAAATACAAAACAAGTTTTTTTCTATTATTAAATTATAGATTTTCCAAATCCAATATATATTCAAAAATTTATTTTTAAATTTCAAATTCAAAAAATAATATACAATCAATTTGTATTTATAAATAAGCAAAAAAAAATACTTTTATAAGTATAAATTTTATTCCAATCATAATTTATTTATTTTCCAAATCTTTATTTTCAACATATATGTATTTGAATTTTAAATTCAAATTCCAAATTATAATCTATTTATAAAATGTTTAGAATTCTAAATCAAGTTCTTTATTTAAAAATCTTATATATATATATATATATATATATTCCCATATTTTCAAATTAATCCACAATTAAGTTTATAATTAATATATTATTTAAAATATTTATTTCTGAATTTCCAATTAGAAATTCTATTTAAAATCAATTTATATACATAATTTAAATAACAAACAAATATCTTATTTTATTTGGAAATATTAAATAAATTCACCAATTAAATCCAAAAATTATATTAAATATCAATTTAAATTTAACTCAAAAATCGGGATTGTTACAGATACAACACAGCTCTGATACCGAATGTGACGACCTGGATTTTCGCGCTTGAAAATTGACATCTATACTTCACTTGTATTCGAATGCCGCAGATTCAAACGTTCGAATCTGATTCGCCGGAGCTTATAACACATTAAGTACAACAACACACATAGCGGAAACAGAACGAATATTTCATTGATATATAGCAGTTTGATACAATATGATACAAATGAATATCAACAAATATCGGAGATACAAGACAACAACGGAAAATAACACATCTGGATGGTCTAGACTTTGCAACCATCGACAGTGGAAAGATAACTCCAATAGAATCTTCAAAAGAATCCAACACCATCCAGCAACTCCATCTCCAAAACTCCAAACCAAAGATAGCTTGAACCAAAAGCGCGAACCACCAACATCGATGGAAATGAAGCAAGCTCGATCCATAATGCGATTGCCAAATCAAAGACTTCGAAGGCTATTGAATCTACATCTACAAGCTGACAATCTGAAAATCTAACCCTAGACTGCACGTGTGGAAAATTTTAGGCACCTAGAGTTTAGATAGGGAACAACAAACTCCAGGTCAGTAATGGGACTCGTATGAGCAAACAAAAACAATTTTATCTTTTAAATAACAAACAAAAAGAATTTAAAAGAAATCCGCAATGCTTTTTGGAAAATGAAACTACCATAAGGACTCTCGCCGCACACATCATGCAAATGCAGAATTGGAGGAGAATTCTCTTTATGATAGTCAAACATGCTTGATACGCGAAAATCATTTGATATTATTATTAGCGCATAGTGCAGAAAATCTTTCGAAAGTACAATATTAATCTTAGCCAGCATACAACCATTATTGTATGCCTACTATAGCTACCATGTTCAATAGCAGGTTACCGCCACATTCCATGGCAGGTTATACAACTAAAACTGTACAGGACGCGTATTGTTTCTTTGGATTTTCAACAAACGGTCAGGATAAGGAACTTCCTATTGCCACATAGGTATGCCTTTGGAGAGACGCCCCAAGAACCTACCCGTATCTCTGCCAACACAAGGCCAGGTTACCCCTGCCTGGAAGTAACACCTACAAGTTTGTCATCCCCGGTCGTAACCAACCTTTATTCGAGCGCTCGACACCAACAACCACAAAGCAATGTATTTGCAGTAACCACATAGGTTAAATATCTGGGCTCCATACCATGATACCACCTTTATCCAGAAGAAATGGACATACCTTAGGGGCGCGACTCCTAATAATCTTGCTGCATTCTTTCTGTTTTGACCATTTCCGAGGATGTGAGGTCCTGATGCAGTCTCGTCCACAAAGCTATGCTTTACAAAAAGTCGTGCTTCGATCAACAAATGATCAGCAGCACTTCGTATGCCACATTGCCAAATTGGGAATGTATCATTAGTAACCATCAACTACATAACCTCTGAGCTCGTATGTCTCAGAGAAGGTTGTTAAGCTAAGAGAATAAATTCTCCGCCACCAAACAGAAATGTATTTGATAGAAACCAGCTTTTCATCTCAAAGTGTAACGTCAGACATACATCCATACAAGTCTGTTCCGGGTTTGAACAGAGCCGAAGGCACTTTATAAAGAATCCCTTACATATCCGTATAATCCCTATTCACGTCCGGACTTCCCATCACAAAGGGTGATCAAATCTCTATACCGGGGATTAGCCAGTGTAGAGACATTCGACGAGTTATCCTTTCACTTTCGAAAATATCCAGTCTTCACCACCAATCTTCAAATGCTATCCATATTGTCATATCATTATTCGAAATGGGTTATATGACACAAGGTCCTCTTCCAGCTAAACCGAATAATGAGCTCATATTTTAAAACCATATGGATATATGGGATCTTAGTTAAGCCACAACTTAAAGCCCAAAACCTTTCTTTCAAATGATTTAAAAAAATCACCATTTTAATCTTTTAAATAAAAGATTCACTTCACTTTCAAAACCAAGTTCCCCAACCTTTCACAAAGATTCATTCATAGCTTTCAAAACCATTTACATTCCAAATATTTTATACAAGAGATACACCTTTAAGATCCTCTTCAATTTCAAAGTTCAACTATCTTTCACAAAGATTCATTCATAGCCTTTCAAAACAATTTTCCTTTCAAATTGGATTAACTCATCTAATCTTTAAATCGCAAACTTAATTCATAGCTTTCAAAACAATTTCCATTTAAAATTTGAAATCCTTTCAATAAAATTTAAAAATCCTTTCTTCATATGAAAGCTATTATTATTTGAAAACAAATAATTTTTTTGTTTCGGAAAAATCCGATTACATTTGCATAAGTTAAACCCCTTCAAAGTATAAAACTTGGGTTAAATTCAAATTCCCAAAACAATACTTTTATAATGGTTTAAAACCCATATAAATACATTATATTACTTGTATAACCTTTTTAAACCATAATTTCCAAAATAATTTCAAAACGTTAAACAAGTTATTTGAAATGATCTTTATCTTCAAAACTCCTTTTCAAAAGCTTTTCATATTTAAGCAAATTCCATTTCCAAAACCATTTGGATTCCAAATTCAATCTTTAAAACCCTTTCATTAAATTCAAATATTTGTGGCTTTACCAATTTCCACATGCAATCCATATTTGTGTGTGTATGGTGTGGTCCAGGGGTTTTACACAATAGTGCAATAACATCAATCATCACAGATTCAATCATATCAATATCGATAAGTGATATAATCTATAACGCTTATCTTCGTTCGCTGATTCACAGACAGATAATATACATTCATCACGGATAAAATAAATTACATTCATCACAGCTCAAATGAAAACAATTCATATCACAAAGCATCACACATCAGGGTTAACAAACATTTCAGCATTCAATAGAATCCAAACATTCATAAGTAAGATCAATTAATTATCTGATTAATTAAAATCAGATTAATTACTTATGAATAAATTACTAATCCTGGTTAATTAACATAAATTAATTACAAATCATTTGATTAATTACCCTTTAATCATTTATTAATTAATAAATTAACTAACCTTTAATTATTTAATTATCCTTTAATTAATTAATTATACTTTAATTAATTAATTATACTTTAATTAATTAATTAATTAATTAATTATAATTAATTAACCCTTAATTAATTACCATTAATTATCCTTAATTAATTACAATAAGCGATTATCCTAATCATTTATATTAATAAATCACAAATTAATTACTTTGAGTAATTATTCTTTAATCACTTGATTAATTAACTTTAATCATTAATTAATTAATTTTATTTAAGCAATTATCTTTAAGTAATTACCTTTAATTACTTGTCATTAATTTGTCACCAATAATAAATTGATTAATCAACTTTTAATTACATCAAAGTAAATAACCTTTAAGTAAACATATTAAGTGATTAATCTTCAATTACTAAAAAAACATTTTATTTTAAACTTGGATTTTCTTTGCTTTTAAAACCTATACAAAGTTTCTTTAAATTTTTAAACATGTACATGATTTATTTTCAAATTTTAAATCTAAAAACATGTTTTCCCTAACAATTTGAAAATCTGGTATCTGTTTTTAAACAGACCCGAGCTACTACGCTATTCCCCCGAGCCCATCTTCGAGTAAATCCAGATCTTCATTTTCCCCAAGTAAATCCACCAAATCCTTCGAGTAAAACCCGAGATTCCTTCTTCTCCCCCAAACCCATAACTGCACCTGATATTTCTTTATTTCCGTAACCCTATCTGTTAATTATCCTCAGTAATATTCTTTAAAATCAAATTTAGTTATTATTGACAGTTTTCACTTAAGTATTATAACATAATTCTATATATATATATATATATTGAGATAGGAATTACTGTTTAAATTCATTAACCTTGAAACTTAGAACAGAGTGTGTATATACATATACACAGGCATTGCTCAGACATACTTATATCTATACAAAAACTTTCACAGCTATACTACAAGTATTTGTCATAGGAAACCAGGATATATGTAGAGTTTAGTTACAGCATCAACAAATAAATGGATTAAATTTTTAAATTAGAAGTTTGCTCACCTGGTGTTTGACAGGGAGGAACAGAGAACAAATTCTTATCCCTGGAAATGATTTTTGAAAAGAATCTGGGAACTTAGATTGAATCTGAAGCTGATTCACTTGAGTTTGGATCTGGAATTTATGCTGAGTTGAACTTGAATTTATTTACAAATTATATTTTTAGACCTTACTTTATTCCAATTTATGAAACATATTTTATTTAATTTATACAATTTGTTTTAAACCCCTGTTTTTCATACCTTATGTATAACTTGTATATAATTTAATAAAATAAAATAAATTAAAATAACATTATTAGTTTAAATTTAAATTTGTTAGTTTAAATTAAAATCATTGGTCAATTAAATTTACCTAATGGCAATTAATTGTTCGATCAATTAAAATATTAATAAAATTATATATTGTTGTACAAGGTCTAAATCATGAAGAAACAAGTAAAGGAAACAAACTAGAATGGGATTACATGCGTAGTCAAGGTGAGATCTTATCAATCAATTGGATTTTCTAATTTAATTTCAAATAGTTAAATTTAAAATTGTTGATTGTGTGCTTGGATGATAAATTATTATCAGTTGTGTTGTATTAGACCCTATGCACCGCATAATAGTGGAGGATATTATTTAAACTCGTATACTGCGATATTCCCCCTCGAAGTGGAATTGGTATTATATATGTATTTGGAGTGATTGATTTTCCGCATTATATAGCGGATGAGACCCTATGTGTCGTATAATAGCAGATGATATTATATAAAATCCCATATACCGCGATATTCCACCTCAAAGTGGAATTGGTATTTAATTGTTATGCTAACATCTGTGGATGCATGGAAACGGGTTGGAGGAATCCAACTATATTCCTCAAACATTTGAATTTGTTTCAATGTTGTGTGTTGATTTATCTATAATCTGTATACGATTATATTTGTGAATGAAATTGTTGATGGCTATAGTTTAGTTGAATATATTTTTGGAATCGTAGGATACCAGAAATAAATAAATAAATTGGATTTTTGAAATTCGAGGAAAAAAATTATAGCAAATTAAATTTTGGGAATTGGACAAATTTAAAAGAAGGAATTTAAAAGTATAAAATATTTATTTTTATAATCTTATCAAATAAATTCCAAAATATGGGAAAAAGGTTTAATAAATGGATTTTGAGTAATATTATTCAAAAGTTGAGGAATTTATTTAAAATATGGATTTTAAATAGTTTGGAAAAGATAAAGGGATTTATTTTTAAAAAGAAACAAATTTTAGAAATTGATTTGGGAATTTGATTTGGTGTTTGTAATAAATTTGGATCGATTTTGAAATTTGTTTGGTATTTGAAAAATATATTTGGAAATCAATTTGGAATTTGATTTGGTGGTTGATAGTAATTATTTGGAAATCGATTAGAAAATCGTATATCAGTGGATATGTGGAAATTTAAATTCACAATTGGAATTTATAAAGCAAGGGGAAATTTGTTTTAAAAATAAATATTGGTTTATTTTTTAAAATAGATGTGGAAAGAAATTTACAGATTTGGAATGTAAATTTAAAATAAATCCAGAAGGATTTATTAATTGATTTAAATGGAAAGAAAAGTGTATTTTTCCTGTAAAGCCGAGTATGTTTTCAAAGTAGCTTTCAAATATAAATTAAAAGTTCTAGTGTTGATTTAAAAGAATATTTTAGAAGAATTTTTTTTTCTTAAGTTATTTTGAAAATCTTTAAAGCAAAGATTTATTTAATTAATTATAGAAGTGATTAATTAAAGATTTAATTGATATTTGTTTTAGAAAATGGTTATTTAAATAGTTATATCATATCTACTAATTTTATTTTAAAATTAGTTTGGACTTAAAGTTTATATGTGATATTAGTATAACGTTTTCATAACTAATATTTAAGTAAGTGTTTAAAATAGTTTTTATTTTAAATGTTTCCAAGAATATTTTGGGTAAGTAATTTAAATTATTTTAAAGTGTTTGAACTCGGCAGATTTTCAGTGGAGATGAATAAATATTTGGAAATATATTCCGCGTAAGGAAAAGTGATTTGAAATTTGTTTTCAAACTATTGAAATGTGGAAAATGATTTGAAATATGTTTTCAAAGGATTGAAATGTGGAAAGTAATTTGAAATTTATTTTCATATAGTTGAAGTGTGAAAATATATCTTATGAAGATATTTTGAAAAGAAATAATTTGGGAGAAAGTTATTTAAATCTGTGATTGTTGTAAATGTTGATTGACAGTTAAATAACCGAATATCAATATCAACCTTTAAAAGGTATTTGAATTTCGATGCGATAGGAAGTCGGTTCTAGATGGTTATCCGAAACCCACATCGAATCTTAATGATGAATCTTTGTGATTGAAATATTCACGTGTTTTTAAATTAAGCGCTCACTATTCGGTAGCCGGGAGAGGACTTTGTGTCATATAACCCTTTACGAATAGTGATACGATGAAATGGATAACGTTTGAAGGCGGTGGTGAAGACCGGTGTTTTCGAGAACGATAGGATAACCTATCGAATGACTCTCCATTGAGTTGCTTCGGTATAGAGATCTTTATATGTGATGGGGAGTCCGATCGGGATTGTGGATGCCCGGATTGCAAGAGCTTCTTTGAAAGTGCCTTCGGTTCTGTTCGAACCCGGAACAGACTTGTATGGTTGTATGTCTGATACTGCACTTCGAGATATAAAGCTGATTTCTGTCAAATACATTTTTGTTGGTGGCGGAGAATTCATTCACTTAGCTTAACACCCTTCTCTGAGATGTACGAGCTCAGAGGTTATGTAGTTGATGGTTATTAGTGATATACTCCCAATTTGGTAGTGTGGCATGCTGAGAGCCGCTGATCAGTTGTTGATCGAAGCATGGCTTTTGTGAAAAGCGTAGCCTTGTGGATGAGACTTCGTCGAACCTCACCACCCGGTAATGGTCGAAACAGGAATGTTGCGGCAAATTTATTAGGGGTCACGCCCCTAGGGTATATCCATTTTCTTCTGGATAAGAGGTGGCATAATTGTATGAAGCCCAGATATTTAACTGTGTGGTTGTTGCTATTTGTTAGTGAATCTCGGGATAAAGGTCGGTAACGACCGGGGATGGCATACTTGTAGGTGTTACTTCCGGGCAGGAGTAACCCGGCCTTGTATTGGTAGAGCACTGGTTAAGTTCTTAGGGGCATCCCTCCAGAGGCGTTCCATTCGGTGTAGGAAGTTCCTTTGCCTGACCATTTGTTGGAAATCCAAACAAAAAAATACGAGCCCTGTACGGTTTTTGTTGTGTAACCTACCATTTACTTATGGTGGCGTCCCACTGTTTAGATGGCAGCTATAGGAGGCATAGTTCGAAATGTCTTTGCTGGATAAGATTTATATTATACTTTTGAAATGTTTTCTGCACTATGCACTAAGAATAGTATCGAAAGGATTTTGCGTATCAGGCATGTTTGACTATCATAAGGAGAAATCTCCTCCAATTCTGCGTTTGCATTGTGTGTGTGGCGCGAGGTCTTATGGTAGTTTCATTTTCCAAAAGCATAGTGATTTTTTTTTCTTTGTGAAAATAACTATTTTTAAGATCTCACACCAGTCCCATGACTGACCTGGAGTTTATTGTTCCCTTTCTAAACTCTGGGTGCCCATAATTTTCCACACGGGCAGCCTAGAGTCAGATTATCACTATTCTAGAGCGAAGTTCTGTGGAGATCTGGAGTTGAAGCTGGATGGCGAGACGTATTACTTATGCTATATAGTATTCGCTGCGTTTGGGTTGCTAAAAAGTAAATTTCCATAGAGTCAAGTTATAATGACTGTCAGTGTTGTGTTGTGCTGTTGAAAACTTTGATGATGTGTTGTAATAACAGATATGGTTCTTTGCTTTAATGATTATTCATTTGTCTATTTTATATTATTCCGCTGCGAAATGTGAGATTCTGTTATTTTTTTCCGTATCTTCTTCTATCGTCTTCTTCTTAAATCCTAACGGTTCGGTTTTTCGGCATTCGACTATGCGGCATTTTGTAGTCGTACCTAGCTAGCCACGCAAAGGAGACGCTGGCGAAATTTTTCGAATATTTAGGGAGTTAGAAAAAATTTAAGAAAAATTGGATAATTGAAAATTTGAATTTAAATATAGACTTGGAAGGGATTGCAAAATAAAATGCTAAGGTGAGATCTTCTCACTCAATTGGAATTCCCAGTTTAATTTTAAATAGTTAAATTTAAAATTGTTGATTATGTGCTTGGATGATAAATTGTTATCAATTGTATTGGATTAGACTCTATGCGCCGCATAATAGCAGAGCATATTATAAATCTCATATACTGCGATATTCCACTTCGAAGTGGAATTGGTATTATATATGTATTTGAAATGATTGATTTCCCGCATTATATAGCGGATGAGACCCCATGCATCGCATAATAGCAGATGATATTATATAAATCTCATATACCGTGATATTCCACCTCAAAGTGGAATTGGTATTTAATTGTTGTGCTAACATTTGTGGATGCAGGGAAACAGGTTGGAGGGATCCAACTGGATTCCTCAAATATTTGAATTTGTTTCAATGTTGTGCGTTGATTTATTTATAATCTACGTACGATTATATTTGTGATTGAAATCGTTGTAGGATATAGTTTTGCCGAATATATATTTTTCATATCGTGGGATACCAAAAATAAATAAAATTGGATTTTTCAAGCTCGAGTAGAAAATTTATAGCAAATTAAATTTTGGGAATTTTACAAATTTAAAAGAAGGAATTTAAAAGTATAAAAGATTAATTTTTGTTATCTTATCGAATTAATTCCAAAATGACGGAAAAGATTTTAATAAAGGAATTTTAAATAATGTTATTTAAAAGTTGGAGAATTTTATTTAAAATTCAGATTTTAAATAGTTTAGGAAATCGATTTGAAAATTAATCTGGTGTTTTGAAAATAAATTGGGAAATCGATTTGAAATTGATTTGGCGTTTTAAAATAAATCTTTGGGAAATTTATTTGGAAATCGATTTGCTGTCTGAAATAAAAGTTTGGAAAATCAATTTGGAAAGTGATTTGGTGTTGAAAAGTGAATATTTGTAAATTGATTTAAAAATCGTATATCAGTGGATATTAGGAAATTTAAAATTCACAATGGGAATTAATAAAGAAAGGGGAAAAAATTTAAAAATAAAGATTGAGTTATTTAGTGTGGAAAGAAATTTACTGATTTGAAACATAAATTTAAAATAAATCGGAAAAGATTTATCAATTGATTTAAATGGACCATTTTGAAACGGAAGGTATATTTTCCTTGGAAAGTCGAGCATGTTTTTAAAGTAGCTTTCAAATATTAATTAAAAGTTTTAAAGTTGGTTTTTAAAAAGGATGTTTATGGAGATATTATTTCCTTAAGTTGTTATAAAATCTTTAAAGTAAAGATTTATTTAATTAATTATAAAAGTGATTATTTAAAGATTTAAATTGGTATTTGATTCAGAAAATGGATATTTTAATGATAACACTTTATCTAATAATTTTATTTTTAAATTAGTTTGGACTTGAATTTTTTATATGAGATACTAGTATAATATTTTCATAACTAATGTTTTAAATAAAGTGTTTTAAAATAGCTTTTCTTCTGAAAGTTTCTAAGTATATATTTTTGGATAAGTAATTTAAATTATTTTGAAGTATTCGAACTCGGCAAATTTTCAATGGAAATAAATAATATTTGGAAGTTGATTCCACGTGAGGAAAATGATTTGAAATTTGTTTTCAAAGGATTGAAAGGTGAAAAGTGATTTGAATTTTTTTTTCAAATGGTTGAAGTGTGAAAATATATCTTGCGAAGATATTTTGAAAGTAAATAACTGGGGGAAAATAATTTGAAATCTGGTGATTTTTGTAAATGTTGATAGATACTAAATAATCGACTATCAATATTCGAAAAGTCGTATTAATGTCAACTTTCGGTGATCGAGACTTTGAATTGCGAAAACCAAGACGATTTTAATTTGAATTTGAATTTTAAATAAAAATAATATAATCCCACTACTGTAGCAACGAATACGTTGCTTCGTTCTTCAACATTTGGCAAAAGAATTGAAACACGCGTTGTTTTCAAAATAAAATAAAAGCCATGCGTTTAAAATAAATAAAAATATGAAAATCAAAACGAAGAAGAAAGAAAATATCTGAACCCCCTTCTCTCCAGAAATCGAAACCAAAAATTAAAAATAGCATCTTCCTTCAATCATTCGAGAAATCGAATTGAGCCTTTCGTATAAAAAAAGAAACAAACAACTCAAAAATCAAATAAATGGTCATAGCCTCGATAAATTTACGTCACGATGATGAAGACTAGGGGATTGAAAGGCTCGAATTCGAGATGGTGGTGAGGGGAGAGGCTCGCGAATGGGTTCTCTGGCATTAGGGGTTTTTGCATACGCGGCGTCGAGTAATAGTGGCGACGAAGGATTGGGTGTCGTGAGTCATTCTCACGCTAGCATGCGATGTATGGAGCAGCGATGGTCTAGGCGGTGAAGCTAGGGTTGCATCGCGATGGCGATTTGCGGTGGGAAGCGGCGACAGCGGCATGGAATTCGTGGGTGGGCTGGGTATTTGCAGAGTGGTTTTTCATCGTAAACGCAGCAACTTTGCTGGTTCGATTCGATCTAGGATAAGGTAAAATAACTTAGGTTTTAAGTTATTCAGATAACTATATTATTGAAAACTTGTACATTTTAATTGTTGTATGAATTTGAGTTGTTAAAATATATATAAAATGAAAAAAATGATAACAGCAGTAAAGTATTTTATTTTATCTTATCAAATCACATGCATGTATATAGGGAATCGGAAATTATTATAAATTTGAAAGATATAAGGATTTAAGTTAAATATTGGATTTTAAAAAAAAAATTACAAATATATATATTTTCAAAAGGGAGATAAATTTGTTTAATTTACTTGTTTAATTATTTTAGAAATGATTAAAGAGAAATTAGTTTAAAACTAAGGTATTAGTTAATTAATTTATTAATGGTAAGTGATTATTAAATTAGTTCAAATATTTTATTAAAAGGAAATTTGTTTGAAATTAAATTGATTAAATAAAATAAAATTTTATAAAATAGAAATGAATTGTGAAAGTAACTACTGTGTGGCTAGTTATCGCTTAGGATCGTGTAATATGGAATATAATTAAATCTAAATGAGAAAACAGATGATAATAGCAAAGTAAATGAAAAATGAGCACACCAGGAATTTTTATACTGGTTCAAACTTCCCGTTCTACGTCCAGTCCCAGACTCTTTCTAGAATTTCACTAACAATAATCCTCACTTAACCCGGAGGAACATGTTTACAACGCCTGAACAACAAAACAGGATTTCGATGCCTCAACAGCCAAAGAGGACTTTACTTGCCTGAACAGCAGAACGGGACTTCAACTTATACAAAGAGTAATTGACACAATGTGTTCTCAATAACACGAATTTGTCTCTTGATAGTACAGCCTTCCTATAATCTTTTCCTTTTGATATATGTATGTATGTATGTATGTATGTATGTATGTATGTATGTATGTATGTGAAGAGTATGGAAGTAGATGAATGATTTTATATGAACTTGAATGCATAAGAGAGTTAGAATCAAAGTAATATAAGAATAGAAAGAGTTAGATCGATTAGGTGAATTAAAACTGATGATTCTAACAAGTTTATATAGAGTATAAAGAGGTGTAATCATTCGTGAATAGTTATCATGAAAGAGTATGGACATTTCAATTAATAAAAAGTTGTATCTCTTCATAGAAGAGAAATGTCTATTCAAAAATATAGCTGTTGCAGAAATTCAGACGTCTGAAAATAAGAATTCAGGCTTCTGAAATTGGTAACGTGCAATCCAGAAAGGAAATAGGTCATTTTTGACCAGATTTAGACGTCTGAAATTTTCAATTCAGACGTCTGAATATTGTATGAAAATTTAAATTAGATTACAGTTTCAGACGTCTGAAATGGTCATTTCAGACGTCTGAATTTGACCTGAAAATACAATTTTGCTCTGCGCATGTGTGTATGTGTACTTGTCGATATATATATCTAAAGGAGATATTTTAACATTATTTCAATTCTTAACAATGACTCAATACAACATATATGCAGCATGAAATTCATTTGATTCTGGTCTTGTAGATATTCCTACAACAACAAGTTAGTATAGAAAATCAATGTATATAGTTGTCGTAGTCAAAATATCATAAGTATGAAACGTCGTAAACGAGGTTTCAACATTCTCCCCCTTTTTGACGATGAAAACTATATAACACGATACACACACACACACACACACTCCCCCTATTTAAAAGCTCCCCCCGCCAAAAAACAAGTTAGAATAGATAGACAATATGTAGACAATATTAACACCTTCTCCCCCTTTGGCATCGCAAAAAGAAAAAAAATGAATAATAGATAAAGCAAATTGGAGTATTCAAAACATACTACAAACCATCAAATAATTAAGGAGTTCACGACAGAAGATAGAAATAACAAACAACAAAATAGTTCAAAACAAACTGAATAACATCTAAGGAATTCAAAATCTAGGACTTGAATCACTTCCTACATCGTCGTCGTCGTCGTTATCATCATCTTCACCATTGTTGTTCCCCGGTCTTGATGACCATTGAAATGGAGCAGGGTTGAAAACTTCGGTAGATGATGAGGTGGAGCAACCAATACGTTCTCAAATTTTTTTAGAAAGCCGCGAATGGAATTAAAACATTTTTCAGTTTTCTTTTCAAGATGTACCATTCGGGTTTTAAGCTTAGCTTGGTTTTGGGAAAGAGTGGCTAAAGCACTTCTTGAGCTAGAGTCGGGAGAAAGAATAACTATTTCATCATTGTCATCGTCTTCTGAGGTAGGAGCAATTGGATGAGCATGTGGAACATGATGATGAGGTTGAGGTTGGTTTTGATCATGGTTGGCAACCCATTCTTGAAAAGAGATATATGCCAAACTTCCTGGTCGTTTTGGCAAACCCATAAGCCCCAATGTCTTTGACCCACGTTCTTTGATTGATGTGAATTCGGAATCAGGAAAAGGAACGTTAATATTTTGGAGAATCTTCGTTATATAAGCACCATAATGAAAGGCCTTGTATTGTCTTCGTCGATTAACATCCATGAATTCTTCCAAAATCACTGGAGCCTAATTGATGGGTTGACCAGAGTAGATAGCATAGAGGGCTTGGAAGTTTCTTTTATTAACAACTTCATAACTTCCTGTCCATGGAATAACAGATCGAATCAAATCTCTATGGAGAATACAAGCTTGTGGGCGGAGTTGAATGGAAGTAAGTCTAGTAATGTCATCATTCAAGAATTGATGTGAGACCTCGTCTCTATCATCTAAGTTTAAAGAAACATCAATCTTATCCAAATCAGTCCCCGTTGATGGACATTAAAGAATTTCACCAACTCTAGCAAGTGGTAGATAGATTTTAACTCCACAAACTAATGTCTAAATACAATCGTTGCGATTGTGAGGAGTATGATGGTCCAAATTCATATTAGCATAGAACAATTTAACCAAAAGATGATTAATTTTGATATTGTTTGCAGCAAAAGAGACAAGAGATTCTAACTCATTTTCTCTTACAACTCGTTGAATCCTATAAGCTTTGAATTCTTCAAATTTTATGAAAGCACCTGGAAAGAAATTAGTTCTACTCATTTGAGCAAAACGTTGTCTTGCTTTCTCATTCCATAGCCACTGATCGATGTTTGGGGTAGATGAAGAAGTAGATGGCCTTGATCTTTTTGATTTTGGAGCTATTTGTGAATATGAGGAAGAAAGAATTGATTTTTAATGGGGAAGGACTGAAAAAGAAGATGAGGAATGAAGATAAAAGAAAGGTAGGAGATGCATAAAGGGGTAGTTAACTTGAGAAACGTGCAAAAGCAATTCAATTTTGAAAAGCCAGCAGACTTCAAACGTCTGAAATATACAATTCAGACATCTAAATTGGAGAAAATCGATTCAGAAAGAAAATAGTGCATTTTAGGCTATATTCAGACGTCTAAAGTTTTGGATTCAGACGTCTTAATTTGAAGAAAAAGTTCTTCTTCTATAATATTCAGACGTCTGAAACCTCTATTTCAGACGTCTGAAACCTCTATTTCAAACGTCTGAAATATGCATGAAAATATATTTCAGACCTTTGAAAAAAATGGGAAAAAAAAAGAAATAGATTTAATATTTGAATGATTTAGTATACAAATATGATCATTCAACAACAAATAGAGATAAATGAAATCATTAGTCCGAATCAGTTGGAGTCTTGCACTCTTTCGGTTCAATCTTGGTTATCTTTGTGTATGGTCACAATGGAGACCAATATGGTTGACGTTCCTAAGAGTTTGGTGAAACCGGAGGACGTTGTGGACTAGGCTCCCATGGATTCGAAGTAGAAGGTTGAACTACATCTTTCTTTGGAGATGTACTGCAGAATTTTAATGCTACTTGTTCAATGAAACTAAGTCGTTTGGCATTAACTTTCTATTCGTAATACATCTCTCATTGCAAATCCAACTGTTCTTTCTAGTAATGATGAATCTCGACTATTTTTTCTTTTATGGATGGAGAACCGAAGAAAAGAAATCGTCGAGATTTCTTCTTTTCTGGAGTATAACCAGATGGTTCGTATGAAGGATAAGGCTAGCCGGTTCACGTGGTGTTGGAGTAGCCAATATTTCTATAGAAGATGTAGAATATGATGACGGTGAGTTGTTAGAGTCAGAGTTGTTGTTTGATGCCATGGAGAGAAGGAGAAAAATCATGTTGAATTCCATTGTGATAATTCTTTTGGTAAAAAGAAAAACAGAATTTGTGTGTATAAAAGAAAGTAAAAAGTTTAAAAATAGAATTTTAGTTAAAATAAATTATGGCTGAAAAGTTTAAATCAGTAATATACACATATTTAAAGGCAAATAAAATAAGAGGTTGAAAATGGAAGTTAGTTTTAGCGACCTAAGAGATAAGAGTTTTGAAATGCAAAGATAAGCAGAAACATTAATATAAAAGATATCATAAATTTTTAACAGAGACGATAGTCTGAGTTTGATAAAAACATTTTCTAAAAGAGGTTTTGTAAAAATGTCAGCCAACTGATTTTCAAAAGCCAAATTTATTGTTCCTTTTTCAACATTATCACGAAGAAAATGATGACGAATGTCAATATGTTTTGTTCGTGAATGATTGACAGGATTTTTAGACAAGTTAATAGAACTAGAATTGTCACAATATATAGTTGAATTTGTTAAATTTATATTGAAGTCTTTAAGTGTCTGTTGCATATATATTACTTGAGCAGAAGCCAAAGCAGCAGAAATATATTCTGCTTCACATGTCGAAAGAGAAACACAGTTTTGTTTCTTACTAAACCAAGATACGAGTGATTTTCCAACAAAATGGCACGTACCACTTGTGCTTTTTCGAACTGTTCGAGAACCACCAAAGTCAGCATCACTTTATGAAACTAACTCGAATGGACATTCTTTAGGATAAAACAGACCGAAATCCTTGGTGTTCGTGAGATAACGTAATATACGTTTCAGGCTCTTAAATGTGACTCCTTTGGGTTAGCCTGAAATCTAGCACACAAATATACACTAATCATTATGTCAGGTCGACTTGCCGTTAAATATAGTAATGATCCAATCATACTTCGGTATAATTTTTGGTCAACACTTTTGCCATTGTCATCTTTTTCAAGATGTGTTGTTGTACTCAATGGAGTTGGTTTGGCAGAAGTATTTTCCATTCCGAATCATTTGATTAAATTATCACAATATGTTTCTTGATAAATGAAAATCCCATTTTGAAGTTGTTTACTTTGTAAACCAAGAAAATATGTCAGTTCTCCCATGTGAGACATTTCAAATTCCTTGGTCATTGTTTCGGAGAAGTCCTGGCACAACTTGTTATTGGTAGAACCAAAAATGATATCATCAACAAAAATTTGAACTATTAAAATATCCTTTTTCGAATGTTTAATAAAAAGTGTTGGATCAACTTTTCGAATTTGAAATCCCGAAGAAATTAGATATGTCTTTAGTCGATCATACCAAGCACGTGGTGCTTGTTTTAAACCATATAGGGCTTTCTTAAGTTTGTAGACATGATCTGGAAATTTCTCGTGGATAAATAAGGGAGGTTGTTCAACATACACATTTTCTTTTATATAGAAATTCAGAAAAGCATTTTTAACGTCCATTTGATAAGTTTGAAATTGTGAAAACATGCATAGGCCATTAAGATGGGTATTGCTTCTAGTCTTGCAACCGGAGCAATCGTTTCTTCGTAGTCAATTTCTTCTTCTTGATTGTATCCTTGTGTAACTAACCTTGCTTTATTTCTGGTAATGTTGCCTTGTTCATCTGCTTTTTCTTGTAGACCCATTTAGTTCCAATAACAGTTTGGTCACTTGTTCTAGGAACTAATTCCCAAACTTCATTGCGTTCAAACTGATTTAGTTTTTCCTGCATTGCAATTATCCAGTAGTCGTCTGTGGAAGCTTCTTTGGGATTCTTTGGTTCGATATTTGAAAGGAATGCTACGTGGCCCATTTGATTTAGTTGACTTCTAGTTCGTACATTTGAATTAATTTCTCCGATAACATTCTGAACGGGATGATCCCTTAATATTTTTGGTGGAGATCTTAATTCGTCATTATTATTATAAACAATGTTTTCATCATTTTCAAGATTTGTAGTTTCCGTATTTGTGATGTTATCCAAAAATATTCACCATCTTTTCTAATTGGTTTTTGTTGAAAATTTTCATCGAAAGATACGTGTAAAGTTTCTTCAACAATATTTGATCTTTTATTAAATACACGATAAGCTTTGCTATGATCTGAATGTCCTAGAAAGATTCCTTCGTCGGATTTCGCATCGAATTTTCCAAGCTTATCTTTTATATTTAATATAAAACATTTTGAACCAAAAACTTTGAAATAAGAAATCCTTGGTTTTCTTCCAGTAAAAAGTTCATAAGAAGTATTTTTTGTGAGAGGTCGAGTAGAAACACCATTCAAAACATAACAAGCAGTTGCAACAGCTTCTGCCCAAAAATGTTTTGGAACAGTGCTTCCATTTAACAAACTTTGTTCACATTCTTCTAAAGTTATGTTTTTACGTTCTACAACTCCATTTTGTTGTGGAGTTCTTTGGAACGAAAAATTATGAGAAATTCCTTTCTTTTTACAAAAATGGTCAAAAACTTCGTTTCAAATTCTCCTCCATGATCACTTCTTATGTTTTTTATTTTCAAGCCTTTTAAATTTTGGATTCGTTTGACAAAAAATTTAAATGGCTCAAACGTATCGCTTTTATTTTTCATAAAAATGGTCCAAGTATATCTAGAAAAATCATTACAAACACATATCTATTACGGTTTAAGGATTGAACTTGGGTTGGTCCAAATAGATCTATGTGTTGTAATTCAAGTGGTCGTAATGTAGAAATAACTTTCTTAGATTTAAAAGATGATTTGGTTAATTTTCCTAATTGACATGCATCACAAATATTATTAATTTTGAAGCTCATTTTTGGTAAACCTCTGACTAAATCATTTTTAGAAAGCTTGTTTATAGTTTTGAAGTTGATATGATAGAATCTTTTGTGCTATAGACAAGGATCATTTTCATTAGCTATTAAACACATATCTGAATTGTGATTGATTTTCTATTCAGAATATAGATATTTCTGTCTCTATTTCCTTCAAATATAATATTTTGATTTTTGTCAAAATTGCTACAGTTGTCTTCAGAAAAAGAGATTTTGAATCCTTTGTCACACAACTGGCTGATACTTAAAAGATTGTGTTTTAAATTTTTGACTAGTAAAACATTGGAAATAAGAGGTAAATTAGATGTACCGACATTGCTGACGTCGCCTTTTCCAATGATATATCCTTTGGAATTGTCTCCAAAAGTGACAGAGCCTCCATCTGAGTAAGTAATGTTTGATAGCATATTTTTGTCTCCAGTCATATGTTTTGAGCAACCGTTGTCGAGTATCCATTTTCCTCTCTTTTTATGTGGGTCCTGTAAAAATAATAATAACATTGGTACCTACTTTGTGATAGGGTCCTAAGAGTTAGGTCTTAGGAAACCAAACCCAAGTGGATTCAGTATCCCCTTTAAAAATATAATTCATATTCCTATGAACAGTTTCCAAAAAGGTATTTATATATTATTCCTAATCAAACTTTTGTTTGTTTTAGGAACCCATATTTTTACGATTTTTAAATTATTGTTCCTTTTTGGACGAGTAGTACTATTAGAAATATTTCTCCTTATTTCCTTGTTAGATGGAGCCATTGATTTCCTAGAATATCCTTGACCTTTTTATTAGCAGTGGATTGAGAGTTTTCAAGAATATTGGATAGAGTTTCTTGACCTTTATCAAAGTTAGAAATATTTCTAGAAATATTTTCTAACTTGGTTTTAAGACTAGTATTATCTAATCTTATCATTTTGATCTTAGTTTTAGATCATAATTTTCAGAGACAAGAGAATCATTCTTTTCTTTTTGAGTTTCAATTTCTTGACGCAATGAAGTAAGTTGAGAGTTATCATTAGAGAAGGTATCTTGAAGTTTTCCAAGTTCTTCTTCTAATATTTTCTTTTCATCATTTGGCATATCTCTC
This sequence comes from Allium cepa, assembly GCA_030765085.1. NCBI lineage: Eukaryota > Viridiplantae > Streptophyta > Magnoliopsida > Asparagales > Amaryllidaceae > Allium > Allium cepa. Next base: position 875,182,903 of record CM060932.1, on the reverse strand, counting down.
TCGGATTCTACTTTTCTTTGATTTTCGAGAGCCTCTTTATATTTTCTTTTGATACTTTTTAAGATATCAAGAAGTTTTGAATTAATTTCAATCTTATCATCAAAAGTAAGATCATTTACCTCATTCTCTGTAGCCATGAAACAAACATTTGCTTGTTCATTTTCACTGTCATAGTTGCTTTCTGAAGAGAAAGAATCTGAATCATCCCATGTTACTGAAAATGCTTTTCTTTTAAACTTGTCCATTAGATTTTATTGTGATATGTTTTCTTTTGTTCTGGACAATCTTTTTGCATGTGCCCTTTCTTGTGGCAGTTAAAGCATTCTAGTACAGATGAAGATGGCTTATTTGTATTGTTGTTGAAGTTTCTTTTCCCGTGGTTTCGATTTCCTTTTCTGTACTTTAGAAATTTTTTAAAGTTTTTAGCAATGAATGCTAAGTCTTCTTCATCCGAGTCTGATTCTCCTTTTTCTGCATGAAATGTCATATTCTTTTTGTCTTGAGCTTGTACTCTTTTAGCCTGCAAATTCACTTCGTGGGAGATTAGATTTCATATTAACTCTTCTGGTTTCATGGTAGATAAATCATTAGCTTCTTTAATAGCTAAGACTTTTCTTTCCCATTCATCCGTTAAAGAATTAAGGATTTTTGAAACAATATCAAAATCGGAGTATATTTCTCCTAGTCTTAGTAAAGAATGATGAATATCTTGAAATCTAGAGTACATATCATTTATAGTTTCATCTTATTTCATCCTAAAATTTTGAAATTGATTCTTAAGCATAGATATTTTACTTTGTTTAACCTTATTAGTACCTTCATGGGTGACTTTTAGTGTTCTCCATATTTCATATGCAGTGTTACATATGCTAACTCGGTTAAATTCATTTTTATCTAATGCACAAAACAACATATTCATTGCTTTGTTTTTGTGCGGTTGTCCATATAGTATATTCAGTAGTAGGTGCAGTATATTCTGCTTGTGTAATATTCCATGCATTAAAACTACAGGCTTGCACATAAATACGCATTCGTGTTGCCCCATAGTTGTAATTCATGCCATTAAATAGTGGAGGTCGTGCAATAGATTGACCTTCAATAAAACTAGTGTTAGTGACAGTGTTAGTGGTAGTGCTGATATTGTTTTCCATATTAGCAAGATATCAGATAACTGTGTAACGGTTATAAGATGCCTTGCTCTGATACCAAATGAAAGTAACTACTGTATGGCTAGCTCTCACTTAGGATCATGTAATATGGAATATAATTAAATCTAAATGCGGAAACAGATGATAATAAAGTAAATGAAAAATGAGCACACCAGGAATTATTATACTGGTTCGAACTTCCCGTTCTACGTCAGTCCCAGATTCCTTCTAGAATTTCACTAACAATAATCCTCACTTAACCCGGAGGAACAGGTTTACAACACCTGAACAAAAGAACATGATTTTGATGCCTGAACAGCCGAAGAGGACTTTATTTGCTTGAACAGCAGAGCAGGACTTCAACTTATACAAAGATTATTTGACACAGTGTGTTCTCAATAACACAAATTTGTCTCTTGATAGTACAACCTTCCTATAATCTTCTCACTTATATATATGTATGTATGTATGTATGTATGTATGTATGTATGTATGTATGTATGTATGTATGTATGTATGTATGTATGTATGTCTGTGTGTGTGTGTATGTATGTATGTATGTATGTGTGTATGTATGTATGTATGTATGTATGTATGTATGTATGTATGTATGTATGTATGTATGTATGTATGTATGTGAAGAGTATGGAAGTAGATGAATGATTTTATATGAACTTGAATGCACAAGGGAGTTAGAATCAAAGTAATATAAGAATAGAAAGAGTTAGATCGATTAGGTGAATTAAAACTGATGATTCTAACATGTTTATATAGAGTACAAAGAGGTGTAATCATTCGTGAATAGTTATCATGAAAGAGTATGGACATTTCAATTAATAAAAGTCGTATCTCTTCATGGAAGAGAAATGTCTATTCAAAAATATAGCCGTTGTAGGAATTCAGACATTTGAAAATAAGAATTCAGACTTCTGAAATTGGTAATGTGCAATCCAAAATGGAAACAGGTCATTTTTGACCAGATTCAGACTTTTGAAGTTTTCAATTCAGACGTCTGAAAATTGTATGAAAATTTAAATTAGATTACAGTTTCAGACGTATGAAATGGTCATTTCAGACGTCTGAATTTGACCTGAAAATACAATTTTGCTCTGTGCATGTGTGTATGTGTACTTGTCGATATATATATCTAAAGGAGAGATTTTAACATTATTTCAATTCTAAACAACGACTCAATACAATATATATGCAGCATGAAGTTCATTTGATTCCGGTCTTGTAGATATTCCTGCAACAACAAGTTAGTATAGAAAATCAACGTATATAGTTGTCGTAGTCAAAATATCATAAGTATGAAACGTCATAAACGAGGTTTCAACAAATTGTTCGATCATTTCGAATATTAATAAATAGTAAAATTGTTTACACAAGGTTTAATTTTGTGATGGGATGGAAATGGATTGCATGCGTAAGCAAAAGGTGAGATATTCTCACTCAATCGGATTTTCCAATTTAAATTTTAAATAGTCAAATTTAAAATGGTTGATTGTGTGCTTGGATGATAAATTATTATCAGTTGTATTGGATTAGACCGTATGCGCCGCGTAATATCGGAGGATATTATATAAACCCATATAGTGCGATATTCGACCTCGAAGTGAAATTTGTATTATATATGTATTTGGAGTGATTAGTTTCCCGCTTTATATAGCGGATGAGACCCTATGCGATGCATAATAGCAAATGATATTATATAAAATCTCATATACCGTGATATTCCACCTCGAAGTAGAATTGGTATTTAATTGTTGTGCTAACATCTGTGCATGCAGGGAAACAGGCCGGAGGGATCCAACTGGATTCCTCAAACATTCGAATTTGTTTCAATGCTATGTGTTGATTTATCTATAATCTGTGTATGATTATATTTGTGATTTAAGTTGTTGATGGCTATAGTCTAGCCGAATATATTTTTGGTCTCGTAGGATACCAGAAATAAATAAATAAAATTGGATTTTTGAAATTCGAATTGAAAACTTATAGCAAATTAAATTTTGGGAATTGGACAAATTTAAAAGAAGGAATTTAAAAGTATAAAAGATTTATTTTTGTAATCTTATCGAATAAATTCCAAAATATGGGAAAGGTTTTTAATAAATGGATTTTTTAGTAATATTGTTTAAAGTCGAAGGATTTATTTAAAATTCATATTTTTAAATAGTTTGGTAGAAGTAAAAGAATTTATTTTAAAAAGGAAATAAATTGGGAAATCAAATTGAAATTTTTATTTGGTGTTTTGAAAATAAATTGGGAAATCAATTTGAAAATTTGATTTGGTGTTTTGAAAATAAATTAGGAAATCGATTGAAATTGATTTGGTGTTTTAAAATAAATCTTTGGGAAATTGATTTGGAAATCGATTTGGTGTTTGAAATAAATGTTTGGAAAATCAATTAGGAATTTGATTTGGTGTTGAAAATGATTATTTGAAAATCGTATATCAGTGGATATTTGGAAATTTAAAATTTATGATGGGGATTTATGAAGGAAAGGGAAATTTGTTTTAAAAATAAATATTGATTTATTTTTAAAGTGTGAAAAGAAATTTGCAGATTTGGAATATAGATTGAGATAAATCAAGAAAAATTTATTTATTTATTTAAGTGGTCCATTTTGAAATGGAAGGTGTATTTTCCCTGAAAAGCCAAGTATGTTATTAAAGTAGCTTTCAAAATTAAAAGTTTTGAAGTTAATTTTAAAAAGGATGTTTGTGGAGAAATTATTTCTTAAGTTGTTTTTAAATCTCTAAAGTAAAAGGTTTATTTAATTAGTTATAGAAGTGATTATTTAAAGATTTAATTGATATTTGATTAGAAAATGGTTATTTAAATAATCACACCCTATCTAATAATTTTATTTTAAAATTAGTTTGGACTTAAGTTCATATGAGATATTAGTATAATATTTTCATAACTAATATTTAAGCAAGTGCATTAAAATAGTTTTATTTTAATTGTTTCCAAGTATATTTTGGATAAGTATTTTAAATTATTTTTAAAGTATTTGAATTTGGCAAATTTTCAGTGGAATTAAATAAATATGTGGAAATTTATTCCATGTTAGGAAGGTGATTTGAAATTTGTTTTCAAAGGAGTGAAGTGTGAAAGGTGATTTGAAATTTGTTTTCAAAAGATTGAAAGTTGAAAAGTAATTTGAAATTTGTTTTCAAATGGTTGAGGTTGTAAAATTATATGTTGCAAAGATATTTTGAATAATTGGGAGAAAATTATTTTAAATCTAGTGAATGTTGATTGATAGTTAAATAACCGACTATCAAAATTGACCTTTAAACGATGTTTGAATTTCGATGCAACCGGGGGTCGGATTCCAAATGGATTTTCGAAAACCACATCGAATCTTTGTGATGGATCTTTTGTTTAAGAGATCAAAGTGGAAATTGTTGTGATTTATTTGAATCTGAATGTAACACTTATTTTTAAAAATTAGCGCTGGTTATTCGGATTAGCCGGGAGTGGACTTTGTGTCATAAAACCCATTCTGAATAATGATACGACGAAATGGGATAGCATTTGAAGATGGTGTTGAAGACCAGGTATTTTCAAAAGTGAAAGGATTACTTGTCGAATGTCTCTGCACTGGATTGCTCCGGTATAGAGATTTTATCACCCTTTGTGATGGGGAATCCGGACGTGATTATTGAATATCTGGATTTGCAAGGGCTTCTTTGAAGTGCCTTTGTTTTCGTTCGATCCCGGAACGGACTTGTATGGATGTGTGTCTGACGTTACACTTTGAGATGTAAATCTGGTTTCTATCAAATACATTTCTGTTGGTGATGAAGAATTTATTCTCTTAGCTTAACACCCTTCTCTGAGACATATGAGCTCAGAGGTTATGTAGTTGATGGTTACTAGTGATACATTCCCAATTTGGTAAGGTGGCATACGAATTTCTACCGATCATTTGTTGATCGAAGCATGTCTTTTGTGAAAAGCGTAGCTTTGTGGACGAGACTGCGTCGAACCTCACAACTCGGAATGGTTAAAACAGGAAGGATGCAGCATGGTTATTTGGGGGTAGCGCCCCCTGAGGGTAAGTTCATTTCCTTCTAGAAAGAGGTGGTATCATGTTATGGACCTAGATATTTAACCTATGTGAATGCCGCAAATTTATTACTTTGTGGTTGTTGGTGTTGAGGATCCTCGGATAAAGGTCGGTTACGATCGGGGGATGGCATATTCATGACGGTTAGTTACCTAGTTACAGAGGTAACCCGGCCTTGTGTTGGCAGAGAGCTGGTTAAGTTCTCGGGCGTCCCTCCAGAGGCGTACCCATGTGGCCCTGGAAGTTCCTTTACCTGACCATTTGTTGGAAATCCAATCATCAATGCGCGCCTTGTACAATTTTAGTTGTAGAACTTGCCATCTACTATGGTAGCTATAGTAGGCATACTATAATGGTACGTATGCTGGCTAAGATTTATATTATACTTTCAAAATGTTTCCCACACTATGTACTAATAATAATATCAAAAAGAGTTTGCGTATCAAGCATGTTTGACTATCTTAAGCAGAAATCTCCCCCAAGTGTGCGATTGCATTGTATGTGTGCCGGGAGCCCTTATGGTAGTTTCATTTTCCAAAAGCATAGCGGTTTTCTTTTATACTTTCTTTATGAAAATAACTGTTTTTAAGATCTCACACCAGTCCCATGATTGACCTGGAGTTTATTGTTCCCTTTCTAAACTCTAGATGCCCATAATTTTCCACACGGGCAGCCTAGAGTCAGGTTATCAGTTATTTCTGGAGCGAAGTCAAGAAGTTGCTGTGGAGATCTGGAGTTCAAGCTGGATGGCGAGATGTATCAGTTATATTGTAGTGTCCGCTGCGTATGGGTTGGTGCAAGTCAAATTTCTTGTGCACAAGTTATTATAACTACCAGTTTTGTGTTGTTGTTGTAAAACTCTGATAATATGATGTATAAACTGATATAGTGCTTTTGTTTTAAAGATTATTCATTTATCTATTATATTTGTTCCGCTGTGAAATGTGGGATTCTGTTGTTGTTCTGTTTCTTCTTCTATCGGCATTCGACTGTACGGCATTGGATACAGTGGACGTGTCAATGTCGACTTTCGGGCGTCGAAAAATTGAGTCGTTACAGTGATCGATCTGAAACAAGATGCAAGGCGCATTTTTCCATCCTGAAGCTAACTAATCGATGTGAAATGTATCGATACGAGATGTATCGATACGAATATCGGTCGATCTACACCAATGCCGCAGTGGTCGATACGAAAGTATTGATGTGAATCCATTTCTTTTGAATATTGATCCATCCATAACTTGAGCGTACAAACTCTGATTAACCTGAAATTTGGAATGTGGCCTTGCATCGCTCTGTTTGTCATGTCATGCAAATCGTAGATTGATCCGAACTCGGACCAAGTTTGCATGTATCCATCGTGAATTTATAGATAACCGATCTTCGAAGCGAATTGTCTTCAGTCTCTAATCAAGCCCTTGGTATCACGGCCTTGCCAAAAGGCGAGATAACAATTATTTCCTCATTTGTTCAATTAATTCTTTCCACTTACGTTGTCTGAAGCTTTTCCATTTCGCAAACGTTAACTACTTTTCATATTCTTAATTCTTCCCTTCACCTCTTTTCAATACCTACTACTTTTACAAAGGCTGTTCATATTTACTTTATTTGAATAACTAGTTTGTTCGTATTTACTTTATCACATTATCGTTAATTTTCAAACTTCATTCCTTGAAGCCTCATTTAATTAATTTCTAATTAACACCAGCCTCTCTTTTCAAACTTCAATGGCCCTTAACCTAACTCTAACCTTATAAATAATAAATGATGCAAATGAAACCCTAGCCTCCATTCTAATCTTCTTCTTTTTTTCTTTTCCTCTTCAAATCTTCTTCTCTCTCATTTATTTTCTTCTTCAATCTTCTCCCTTTTCAAATTTTTTCCTTTTCCAAACTTTCTTTTTCCTTTTCAAATCTTGATCTTCTCTTTCATTTTCAGTTCATCTTATTTTAATCCTTTTCTTCTTTAATACTTCTTTTTCAAATTCTTTTCCTTTTTTCCTCAAACCATATATATTAATAACACGGAGGCAAATTAAAGTGAATCAAGCTAAAAGCAAAATTTAGGAACAAAGCTGGCAATCAAAATGGAGAAACCTAGAGCGGAGCTATTGATTAGAAGTCTATTATTTTAAGATTCATATAAAGGTGAGTGATTAAACTCACTCACGCAATACTAATTTTCTTATGTTAGTTGAATTAAAATTTTGAAGCAATAAAAATTTATTGGTTGTTGTTTGTTAATTTGATTTGACATGTAAATTGAATTTGAATTTTATATTAAATTAAATTGAAATTTAATTTAATATTGAATATAATTGCTAGTTAAACACCGACAATTGATAACGAGTAGTTGTTGTGATATATTGGTTGATTTAGATGTTGATTGGGATTGGATGTCTATTAATTGATATGTTGGATGAATGGTTGTTATTTATATGGACATATTCCTGTTATTACCCTATTTATTATTTGACATCCTATAAATTGTCACTTGTAATAAATTGAAATGAACTAAGAAATAGGTCGAAATGATATACACATTTGACATTAAATATGGGTTGAAATGATATATATCCATCCATGTAATTAAATTGAAATTAATGATCACTTGGCCATAGGATCGAAAATTATGTACGAACATCGGATTTGGTTAAACTAAATAGTTTTAAAATCTAGAATTTTGAATTGGTTTAAATGGTATTGTTTTAAGAAAATAAAATTTTGATTCATAAGAATTAAATTATTTTCTAATTCGAGATTTGAAATGTTGGAATTGAAACTATTTAAATGAAATTGTTTACGGATTTAAATTGAAATCTTAAAGTGGAAACTGGGATATGATTTGAATTTGTAGGAAGTGAATAATTGTGAAGATTTATATTTTAATTTAAACCTTAAATTCACTTTAATTAAAATGGTTTAAATTGGCATTTCAAAGTTTGGATGTGACATGGATTTATACCAAATTTTTTAAAAATGAGAATTCGAATTGAAACATTCAGCCATTTGAATAGAACCAATAAATTGAATTTAAAGTAAAGTTTTTAAATCGTTTTGAATTGAGGCTAACTTTAATTGGACTTTGAATATGAAGTTTACTTGATTCGAAAATCGAAAAATTTGAATTCGTTATGATTTGGAATTGGAACATGATTTTAAATTATTATAAAAGAAGAAACAGTTTTAATATAAACTATTTTATTATATAAATTATTTAATAATTAAATTATTTTATTATATAAATTATTTCAATTTTCTAAAATATTTTTAATATTATAACTACTTAATTCAAAACTACTTCCAATCTTTAAAACTATTTCAATTATCCAAATTATTCTTCAATATTAAAACTATTTTAATTATCCAAAACCATTTTCAATATTTAAACTGTTATGAAGGGGGAACTGTTTAGATTTAAATGTTTTGATATAAAGGTATAACCTGTTTTGAATTACAATTGATTTTGAAGCGAATATGATATTTTGATATGAAATATAACTTGTTCTTGAAATTTAAAAGAACAAACCGGTGTGTAAAATGGAAGATTGGTTGTTAAAGAGACCGAGGCCGGATGAATGACATACTCTTTGCCATTCTACCAAAACCATTTTAACAACTGCATATGTGATGGATGTTATCCAGAATGTAGAGGTTGAATTGGTGACGTTTTCAGGAATGAAGAAAGAGAACGATGATGGATAGACCCCGACACTTGTGTCAATTGGAAATGGCTAAAAGAGGACGACTTGTCCCGACCATTGAGGCTAGCTACCTCTATCGACATCCGTTCTTCTTATTAATATATTGATTTTGACTTGATCGGTGCACCTTGATTTGATTATGGGATGGTTGTTCACGGTGGGCAGTTAGGGGTTACCACCAGTCAAGCGACTCGAATTGGTAATATCCTACCTTGGGCATTGCCTTACGTGCCCTGTCATACTTTTATCCTTATATGCGACCACTGCAACTTTGTTTTAGTGTTATCTTATCACGGTGCCTCCTTCGCTATTGACGTTACTAGTGATGCTACTAAGGCAAACTATAGGACAATGCTTAAAGTTTTTTAAGAGGGATCAATATAAGCCATAACGCTATTTTAATACTTTACATTACTGATAGACACTACATATAGAGCGTATCTACTACATATAGATAGTTTGATGGATCCTTAAGAGATGGAAAATCTCATAACATCTCTTAAGTTATTGCACTCACGTTGTACACTTGATAAGAGATGGAAAATCCCGTAAACATCTCTGAAGCTATTACACTCATATTTACTTGTTATTAATTTAACTTACATAAGAACTTTTAGTTCTTACTCAACTGTTTTGTCTTTTCATTATGCTCAGGTTATCCTGAGTATGTTAGTGTTGAAGACATTATTCCTTGGAGATGACGTTGAAGTTTGCTAGACCGTGCTTACTATTATTATTCCACTGCATTATTTTGGTATGTTTGTTATTGTACTCAGATAATGTTATAAAAAATTGTGTTATCAAATGTATATCATAAAACAGCTTAATGAATTGTTTATTTGATTGTTATATTTTGTTATTCCGTTGCGAGATTCTGTGGTTTTTTTCTTCTTTTCTCTTAATTTATTATTAAATCCCATTGGCAATCTACTATTTTGAATGGTTTGGGTTAGATATGTATATTTTTTATTGTTGAATTGAACCGTCCAAAAAAATGGGTCGTCACAGCATCTCTAAACACTTACCTCAACTTAAAATTGGAAACATAATTAATACCCATTCTAGAAATAAAACATCCTTTTGGAATGATTGTTGGGCTTTATCTATTGCTTTTAAACATGAATTTCAGGTCTTTATTTAGCTTCAAACAATTAAAATGACCTGGTCATCGATATTTACAGACTGCATGAGACTTTTAAATGGAATATTTCATTAAACCAAGATTTGATTGTAAATTTGCTAAACCTATATTTGAAACCGTTAATATTATAGATCACATTACTCTGGATGAACAACAAGATTAAATGGTTTGGAGTTAGGATACGAGAAATGTTTATACGTCTAGTTCAATTTATAAATTCTTAACCTTCTCTAGAACCAAAATATTTAATTATTTCAGACCTATCTGGAAAATGAACACGCCTCCTAAAATCAAAATTCACATGTGGATTGTACTCCACCATAAATTAAATATGATTAACAAATTAAACTCCAAGTTAACTAACAGTCAGAATCTCAATTCCTGCTATTTTTGTAATGCATGCTCTAAAACTTTCGATCACCTATTCTACGACTGCCAGTTCATCCAAAATATAATGTGTGCACCTTTGGACATATTTGGGTTTAGTTTCCATATTGTAATAGTATCCTTTTATGAATATTGGACTATTTTTAGATTTAAATACACCAAGCCTACTAGAAATATTAGACACTTTATATTCTATTACATGTTGGGGTTTATGACACAAACGAAATCAAAGAATATTCAATAATTTATATAAATATTCTATAGCTATTTTATATTTCATTGCTTGACATATTTCTATTTGGGTAGATGCCCCACTAAGCAATTAACCTGGAGAGATCGCTTGAAGATTTTCATGGATGATGCTATGGTTCGTACCAGCCAACTGGCACTTTTTCCAGATCAGGCTCGATAAAATTAGGGAGGAAAGTTCACCCATCTGTTCGCCCAATCACCTTGTCTTTATTGCTGCAACTCTCCCATCCTCTTCATATTTCAAGATACATGTTCATGACCTGGCTACAGATACCTCATCAGCATGCTAGCCTAGCAGCAATTTCTATCATCTTGCTAGTGATCCCATCCTCAGTATTGAGCTCATCTCTCTAGCATTAGTCAATTTAGCAACCTACTGCAAGCCTTTTTCATACCTCAGTTTCCAATATTGATAAGCAGCTTAGTTCAATTCCTTTTTTCTAAATTCACTTGTTTCAATGCTACAAGCAACCTATATTCCCAGCATACTCTTTCATCTTTTGACATGTCATATTCTATACTTTGAAAACCCTAATTTCTCCAAATGCCTTGTAACATGATGCACAACTAGGTGCTTCCTTTCTCCATGCTGGCTTTATTTCCCTATATTTTTTGCTGCCATGCTCCTTTTATGTTGGTCACGTGCATTGGGTTGCATTTCAGTACTTTATCTTCCCCTCAAAGCTCTCACCTTGAAACCCAAAGCCTAATGGCTGCATTATTTTTAATATTCTTTTTCCTATTTTTTATTTGTTTAGATAATCTATGTGATGATCACCTATTATATTAGCTACATATACGTATGGTTACCCGTCAGACTTGCTGGGGGCTTTTGGCTTATTACTTATTAAATAAAAGTGCTCTTCTTCTCATGAAGACCACTCTTTCATCAAAAAACATATAGTAGATCTGAACAATGGGCCAACATAATAAATTAATGATGTGATTAGATTTAAGTTAATTAACATATATTAGATTTGAACTTTGGGTCAACATAATAAACTTCGATTCTATTGAATCTACCTCTGGATTTTGCAAGGATTTAAAGGTAAACACCACCTTAAATGTTATTGAATTTATTTGAACCTTTTTAGAGATTTTTATCATGGAGGCTATTAAGGAAGAGGAGGAGAGAAAGAGAAAGAAGCTAAGATGTTTGTTAGGAATATAGTAATAATATATTGAATAAGAGAGAATATGTTTTTAAAGGAAACATTGAAACCATTTAATTTTTCCTCTTAAAACCTCCATATTTATTTCCTAATTAAATCCAAACAAATCCTTTCCCTCCTCTTCACATTTTCAAAAAAGTAAATAGAATAAAAGAGAAAAGGATGAAAATCATTTCATAAATGAGATTTAAGTGAGTCATAAAAAGGAGTAAATGATAGAGATTCAATTCCTTCTTTTAATTACTCCTTTTGATTTTCAAATCTCATTTGAAAAATCTTGCCTCTTTTATCGTGTATGTGTGCCTCAAAAAACATCTCAAAATAACTTAGCAATTAATCTATTTAAATCTAATTTAATTATTTCATCGATATCGTGTTTATAACTTTTATATACATGCTTTATTAATTGCTAATGATATTCAAGCAAATCAAATAAAGTCTAATAATTAATATTTCATAAATACTAATTAATTAAATTAATTACAGTAATTATAAAATAATTAAATCGTGTGGTTTATTCAAAGTATTCATCATTAAGGTTATGTGATTCAAAGATGCAGATACAGACAACGATTAATATCGAACAATTCAAAAATTAACGTTCACTTATCACCTTAGCTTGTGGTGTAACTTAATTTACCGCTTACACATCTTATGGTAAAACCCAATTTTACTTATTATAAGTGGTACCTGATAGTGACGATTATTTACACTAATTCTCTTCTCAAAAATATATCACTTTGGACATGTGGAATTTGGTAATAGTCAAAATTTCATTATCATCCATACTCAAAGTCCAAACACAAAATTATTGGTTCAACAGTAACAATTATTGTTGACTAAAATGCTTTGGCCAAAGATTTTGAGTTGACTTATGTTGACTGTGATACTAACCTCATATAACTGAGGAGACGAATTCTCTCTTGAATGGTGTTTCACTTCCAATTATTTCACTTGACCTAGCTATAGTCGTTCGATAGATTCATGTCATGATTTGACTATAATCAAAGAGGGGCTTTCACATTGAAGATCAATGGTATTCTCAAGTCAAGAGAACTATGTAAATTTGTCAAATCAATATGTTCCGTTCGACCTTAGTTATATTAACCAATAGAAAACTATTGAGTGAGTCATTCCATGGTTATCTAATAACTATTAGTACGTAATCCCTTAGTGCCTCCTATGGTCATGCGTAATACACTGCCCAACGTTTGAAGTGTGTTATGTACTCTAGTCTCAACGGATATATCGATATCTAGCCTCGATACATCTTGACTAGGAATATTTAAAATGGTATATTTATTTTCATTGAGATAAATTACTCACCGTTACAACACCTTATAGATACTATCACAAAATATACCACTTATGGATTTTCTATTAATTATACTTTTAATGAAATTAGTTACTTAATATATAACACACTATATCAAATATATAATAGAAAGAAAACAACTTTTATATCAAAGAAGATTGATTATCGAGTTAGATATATGTAACAAATTACTTAATTACCCCACCTAACTCTATTAACTGGAGGACCAAGGGGTTACATATTGATAGTAATTGGATAACTATGTAATGACTCACTTGAGTGTATTATGTTGTTCAATATAACCAAGGTCAAACGGAGAATCTCGAGTGATGATATGTTGACTTGAGAATAATGTTAAACTTCAATGAAGATACTCCACTTTGATTATAATTAAACCATGGCATGGTGTCCATCTAGAGACTATAGTTGGGTCTGACTTAAAGCATAGGTAGTGTGTAATACCCCATAAATTGTAAAAATTTATATAAGGGTACTTTAGTATTTTTAACTAAAAAAGATAAAATGGTAATTTCACGAACATTGAAATTATACAATGGGTCTTGTGCCATTGCGTAGAGCTTGTTTTCCTAGTTAGAATGGTATATTGATATGTTTGGATGTGAATCCTTATGATGGAGTTACGTGGGTTTTAAGTTGCAGATTTTTGAATTACTTTAAAATGGCCTTAGCCTATTAGACTGAAACTTTGATTCGGGAAGTTATAATACAGGCTAAAAAGTTTAAAATTCATTTTCTATCACGTTTGCCTTTTGTTTTCCATCTTCTTCCTCCGTCTCTCTTTTATATTCCTATTTCTTTCTCAAATCAAAACGAAAACCTAGTAGTTTATATGCCAAATTGAAAAGCGCGATGAGGGCTACGCGAAGATATCAATTGTTTGCATAGAATGATTACATTTCAGGTCAGCAAGGATTGAGAGGCAAAGTAGAGATTTCTAAGGCTAGGAGACTTGATTTCCTAAGTGTAAATCATCTCCTTTGACTATAATGGCTAATATCTTTCAATAATCGCTTTTAGGGTTAGTAATTGAATACACACACACAAATAAACAAATTACGTAAATAGAATATATATAAATATATATGTATATATCTAAAAAATATAAACGTTAAATAACTTAATGATTATTATAGTGATGATTTGAATGTATTTTTATTGGATTAAAAGTGTTTAAATGCCGAAAGAATTGAAGTTGGGTGAAATTGGTGATATGGAATTATTCTATGAAGATCAAGTGATTAGGAATATGTAGAATTACGCCTTAAGATGTAAAGAGCCTTAAAATCGAAAAAATGAAGATCTAGATCGAGTTTTGTGAAGATTGGTGGAGGAATGATGCCAGGCGGCAGGTAGAGTTCTTTGCCTAGGATGTGCACCAGTTCACTAGTGTATCAGTGTATCCAACACGCATAGGTTGAACCTAAGCCCAACTAGGGCCAAATTGAATAACGACTGTTTATCATTTGGTTTCTATGCAACATGAGTAACTTATACAATGTCTATATGAATCTTTACCAAGCATTGTATAATATATTTTTATAGTTTATAGATGCATATTCAGCTGTTAGTATTATTTAACTAATAATAGTGCATTTGAAAAATAGTATATATTTAATTAGTTCTCTACATTTGTATAGTGTTAGACTATGCTTATCTAATATAATTTTTGTTTATAACCATTTGATGTTTAATTAGTTATTGTAAGGCTATGTTTACCTAATCATCGATCATTTATGAGTTTGTATATGTTTAACTAATTCATACTTTGAATGTTATATTGTGATATTTTATGGTATTGTCGTTACAAAGTAGTTCAGGCACGCATATTCTTTTTATTATGTCAGGCTTACTTTGTGAGTGTAAGTGATAAATGTTGATGTACATCTTTGTTTAGATGTAGCCTTTATATAATGTTACGTGAACATATCTACAGTATATTCTTACTAGTGTTTTTCACTCACCAGACTCATGTCTGACTCCCTCCCCCTATGTTTCCATTTTATTTATAGATTTAAAGGTTATGACGGTGGTTTTGAGTAACGTTGATAGTGCAAGTGATGATGGTGTTGCTTATATATATATATATATATATATATATATATATATGTTTTGTATTTATCACTTGACAGTATTAGTATGTGATGTATTAATGTATAAGTATTTAAATTTGATCATGTGCACTAGGATTTGATTTGATATATGTTATACATATTATAATTGTTTCATTCCACTGTGAGATTCTAAAGGTTTAGTTAGTAAGTTTATATGGCTCTCGAAATATTGTACGTTAACTACAATGATCCACCGTTTTCGATTTCGTTCATTTACATACGGAGGTCGAAAATAATAGGTTGTTACATTTGGTATCAGAGCTAAGGTTAGGACATATTGAGAGAGTGTACTTGTATATTTTTATAACTCATATTAATAATTGAAAGAAGTTACATGCATACTCCATTTATTTCAGGGTTAAGTTTACCATCTCCATTTACTATTCTGTAGGGAGTTCCTAGTGAATTTCATTTTACATATAGTAGAGATGAGTAACCCGATTAAAACAGGTGCTAGAGAGAGAGAAACCAGGAGTGAACATTCCATTGTGGTTCTACCATTATCTACATGCCAAGAACTAGGCCGCTATTAACACTGAAGCTCCAACATCTTCAGTACAAGGTGTTGTAGTGCTTAGACTCCCACTTTGAATTTTCTAAAATTGTGAAAGGAGTTTAAGGGTTTGGGAAGTAAACATTTAAGGAGACTAAGTGGTTTATGGAAACACATAAGTGGATTCGTGATTATGATAAGATTTTTAATTTTCTTGGGTTGGATGATAGTCTTAAAAGAAAGCTTGCCTCTTGGTATTTAAGTGGAGAAGCACGTAATTGCTGGGAAATGATGGTGGCCGAGGTTAACAAGGAGGAAATTACTTGGGCTGGCATTAAGAAAAGATTTGAGGTTAAGTCTATATCGGGAGTTGAAAGGGAAGTGATGCGCGATAAACCTCTATCACAGAGAAATGATTGTGAAGGCGTATATAAATAAGTTTAGTGAACTAACAAGGTTTGGATTTCAAATGGTGAACAATGCATCGAAGAAAGCAATGAAATTTGCAAAAGGGATTGAATTCTCCATTAAGGGAATTGGCGCTTAGTCAGATTCCTATAGGAGCGACCTTCTAAAGTTTGGTGGATGTTTCATTATTGAACGTTGCTGCCGTGGGAGTTTCCATAGGATAGTTAAAGAAAGGTACTTATTTAGAAAAATGTAAGGAAGGCGGAAATCATAGTGACCAAGCTAAGAAATAAGATGTTAAGTGTAAAAGTGTAATATGAGGGGACACGATGTGAAGGACTATAGGGTCAACATCTCAAAGATCAAGTGCTATAATTGCAACAAGATGGTTCATACGAAGGAAGAATGCCCGACTTTGGAAAAGAACTGAAGGTGTGGTATTTATCCTTGTTTTGCTAATTTATGATACAAGTTTGTAAGTTACGGATACATATACACGGCTGTGCATATTTATGAATATATCATGTATGTTATGCGGTATGTGAGTTTGTAGATTGCATTTTTTATCCTTTGGGAAGTTCAAAGGTGAAATTTTTAATATGGGAAAATGCAATTCCCCGTAAAATTTTAGAAATTAATATGAGGGTATTTTAGTAAAAAAGGCCAAGATTGGAATATTACCAACATTGGAATATATGAAGTGGCTTCTATCATTGCATAACGCTTGTTTTTCTAGTCAAAATGATATATTGGTTTGTCAATATCGGAATCCGTATGAAGAAGTTACGAGAGTTTTAAATTGCGAGTTTTTAAATTGCTTTAAAATGGACTTTGTCCCATTCGATTGAAACATTGGTTCAAGAAGTTATAACAGCTTGGGATGTTTGAAATTCATTTATTTTTATATGCATGCTTCAGTTTTCCTGCCTCTCTCTGGCATTCCTCTTTCTTTCTCAAATCAGAATGAAAACCTAAATGTTTATATACCAAATCGAAGAGCATGGCGAGGTCTATGCACGAATATTAGTTGTTTTTAGATTTGGGAATCTTAGAAGGACTATCTTTCAGGCTAGCGAGGACTGAGAGGATAATTCAAGGATTTCTAGGGCTAGATAACTCGATTGGTTGAGTGGAAATCATATCCTTCAACTATAATGCATATATGCAATATACCATTCTACAATCGTTGTTAGGGTTAGTAATTGAATATATACATATATATATATATATTATATAAGAATCGAAAACAATATAAATTTTAATTGCCTTAAATTATTATAGAAGTGACGATCAGAATGGATTTTATTGAAATTGTTTAAATGTCGAAAGAATTGAAGTTGGGTGAAGTTGGTGATATGGAATGAATATATAAGGTCAGGTGATTAGGAGTATGTAGAATAATGCCTTAAAGATGTAAAGAAGTTTAGAAATCAAAATAATGAAGATCTGAATGGAGTTTGCTGAAGTTTGGTAGAGGAATGTGCTAGTACCTTGGGAATTGGTTTTGATGATAACCACTATAGATTTTTGTGACAACCCGCCTATCTCAACCCAGAAAGACGTTTCATCATTAAGAAAGAAAGGGATAGAAATAGAAAAGAATAGAAAGAAAGAATAACAACATCAGAATTTTACAGCGGAATGGAACAAAATATAATACATCACATAACTATTACATAGTTATACATACATCAGAGTAGTACAATGTCATATAACAGAACTGTCATATACATATATGTCCATACATACATCCAAAATACAGCATACACTAACTACACAGCGGACTACATATATAGATACATACGTCTGGTCTTCTCCCAAAATAGCTCCTCCATAAAACCAACACTTCCAAATACCTATCACTTGGCTACTCATAAAAATTTGAGTGCCCAAGAGTTTATGAAAACACAAAATATAAACTCCGGGTCAGACATGGGTCTGGTATGAGTAAACAGGTTAAAATTGCTTAACTTTGAAAATCATTTGAAAATAAAGGTATCACGTAAGACTCCCCACAAATAAATACGGGTAAATTTTTACCTTACGCTAACCAAAACATTTTATAGGAAATTCAGTGATATTATAATAGCGTCTAGGGTTTTCAAGTAAATAGAAAATAGCCGAAATTGTTACATTCATTAAATTCCAGCTACTAGCCACGAAAGTGGGTAATACAAATCAAAACTGTAGGGTCTCGTAGGGAAATTGGATTTCCAACAATGGCAGGGCTACTGGGGTACCGCCCATCACAGTACGGGGCCTAGATCACCGTACCGAGGATCACTCCCGACCCCCTACAACACAAGGCCGTAACCATTCCTTACTGAACAGTCCCGAACAAGATAACCCCGCAGTTGTGGCCAACAACTGCTCACACAGCCGAAATAAAAAGGGACATCTAGACAGGGGAATATCTTGTCCTGCTTGGGCATGACCCACCTAACCTTGCTGCATCTCCCCTGTTTTAGCCATTCCCGGTTGATGAGGCTTGAGGCTACGATTACCTTTATTGAACATATCTTAGAATGCTCATCGTCCGCCTGACGATGTGTTGAAAGCATTCAATCCATACAAGTTCGTTCCGGGTTCGAACGAAACCGAAGGCATTATCTCGTTACACTCATTTTGGAATCACCCTCAGAGTCAACGACGATAACCCTTGCATTCTGAAACGCCATCTCGATTCACCATTTGATAAGTTACGACCTATTGTTTAATTTGGATCGATGTGGTTTTCGGAGAATCACAAGTTGATTCTTCCGATCCCGGTCTCATCGGATCCAAACGCCATTTTAAGGGCCAAGTTGTCTATTTAACTTAACAGTTCAATTTAATATCAGAATTAACATAACAGATATAACAGATAAATCAAATACAGTTATCACAGGTATCCATAATATCACAACACATCACAGAAATATCATCAAACAGATATCAAAGTCAATCAAACATAATTATCAATGCATACCAAACAGTTTGGATTTATTTAACTAAATTATTTGCTTAAGCATAAACTATTTAATTTGCTTAATTACTGATTTGTTAGCTTATTAATGATCAATTAATTAATTAGTTAATCATTAATAATTAATTTATTAATCATCTCATCTTTAATTAATTATTTAATTAATAAACCTTTATTCATTAATGGTTACTTAATTACTCAGTTAATTAATTTATTTTTAATTATTAATTATTAAGTTACTTAATATAAATTAATTACTTATTTAATTCTCACAAATTACTTGAATTAATCAATTATTATTAATTTAATTAATCATATCGTCTTTAATTAATCACATAAGTTACTTATCATTTGTTAATTAACTTTTAAGTGATATGCTAACATTCCTTAAGATTTAAATTGATTTAACATATGATTAAATTTTTAATTCAAAATCAACTTAAATTTATCAATTTAAAATTCAAGTATAAATTAATCAACATTCTAACTACTTACTGTTAATCACCTACCTTTACATATTTACCTAAATCAACCTTTAATTAAAATACTAACTTAACTAACTAATAAATTGTTTAATTAATTTAGTTAAAACAAATGCTAAAAACAAAACGACGCACGTCCAAAAACTATACCCGAGACAAACTCCAATCCTACTCGAGACAGTCTCGAGACTTTCCCGCGTCTCTCTCTTCCACCCCATCCTGTTCTTCTCCCCGGTTCTTCTTGTTTTTTTTTTAGTTTTTAAGTTAAGCTATAAATTGAACTGCAGTAGTTTACTCACGCAAACGCGCCCTAACTCGAGCCAGCATACCAACTTACTCGAGTACCCACTCGAGTACCACTCGATACAAAACCACCACGATCTCACTGGCACGCCCACGCCACCGTGCACGTGCACGGTGGTGCGCCTCTCCTCCGACGACTCGCGGCAGCCCCCACACATCACAAAACTTCCACTCATACGAAATCGAGACCCAGAATTCAATTTCAAGTTGAAAACAAAAATATGACATGTAGCTTGAATATGTGACAACAACGCCCACTGTCAAATCGATCGTGCGGCCACCACACATCACCGGAAGTGATGAAAATTCACCAGAACGTCAATCACATCCCCCTCTAACTCCACCAAAGATCACGCTTCACTCGGTTGCCTATTGGAGCCAAAAATCTAATTTTTACAGAGCATTGAAAAATATGAACTTAAACCCTATTCTAGATTCAAACCCAAAATCCTTGCATTCGAAAAATAATTTGGCATTTTTCTTGAATCAAGTGGTGTACAAACTTGCTTCCTGTTAATTTACAGAAGTTAAAATTAGCTCAATCTCCCATAATTTACAAAAACCCATTTTTGATTCATTTTAAACTGCTCTGTTGCTCTTTGCTTAAAAATCAAGATTTTTATGTTAAAAATCATAATTATGTTTATGAAAACTAATTATGTTATTGGATTTACAAATTTCAACATTTGAATTTTAAACTTTGATTTCCTTTTTAACCTGTAGTTTGATAATACAGTATGAATATCATGCTGTTAAACCTTAAACATGTTTGCAGGCTTTGTTTCATATAAACAAACTTGAATTAGCTCACTACCAAGTTCAAATGGTTATATGAATAAGTTTTGTAAATTTATTGGCTTTACTTTGTACAAAACTTGAAATACTGATCAAGAACAACCATGTAAACTTCCAGTGCAAACAAAAATACACAGAACAGTATGTTAAACTATATCAACACATATCATAAATAAGCAAATATACAAGCTAAATTTGAAAACAGTTTGTTTACTCACCTAAAAGAAATTGAACAGAAAGTATGTTGAAGGAACTGCAGTTGAACTACCCTGAAACCTTCTTGAGTTTCCTGACTTCTGTTTCCCCTTTTATTTTCTCAGGTTTGCTTTTTTTTTTTAAGTTAAAGTTTGTTTGAACGAACTAATGATATATAGGTGTGTATATATATAAATGCTACTCATTAGGTTATAGCTGGCCAGCCACCATGTTTGACCAAACAAAATTTTGGTATTAAATTTTACTGCAAATATGAAATGATTTTGTGATCTCGGCTGTATGTACTTATTTAAACAAGATGTTAGGATAATTAATGCTTATGCTTTTAATCATGATAGCAAGTAATTAATGTTTACTGATAGTTGCTATTTGTACAAAGATATTTATCATTATTTCGGCTAGCATGCTTTGTAAGATACAGGTTTTGTTTTTTTATTATTTTTGAAGTGAAACTTGTTTTATATTGAAGTGGACTTTGTTTCCTGAGGCATAAAACTGTATAACAGTACACCAATTTTATATCTAATTTGTCTTGTGTAATTAATCATCTTGTACTATATTTTATTTTTTTCTTACAGGTTTGTTCAACTTGACTTTGTAAGTATATTTAGCTATCTATTTACTTGGCTTATTGTAGAAGCTTGCTCATTTACACATATGTTTATTATTCTTAGTGAAGCCTGATTTTGATTTTGTTTTTATTTGTTAAGTACAACTATATACAACTTGTCTTGTTTCTTTGCATTATTCATTTGCATATACAGGTTATATTTTTTTCTAACTTTCTGATATGATTGCTTAAAAGTTATTGTTAACATATTTGTTTATTTATATTGTTGTTATATTTTATATGAAATTTGTATACTTGTTCATATGATCTTTTTAAACATTTTTATTAAGGATGTTGTGTTGTACAATTTGAATTTTGAAGATTATTGTTTGACTAAAATACTTGTATTTATATATTTCAAATTATAATTCATATTTGTATATTTATATTACTTTGATTACATCTTATAATTTATGTTTACGTTTTATACTAGTTTTGAATGTTTATGTTTATAATTAATTATATTGTTTTTAAACTTATGTGTTAGATTTCCATTTGTTTATTTTAAAACTTATCATTTTAAAAAACTAAAATTGTATTCATATAAATTATCAAATAATAAAATATTGAATCTTTGATTTGATTTTATTGAATAAGTCAGATTTGTTTTAATGGCTTTGAAGCATTCTATTTCAAATTTTCTTTTATAAAACATGTAACTATTAAATATCCACGATCTCATCAATTTAAACATTGACAAGCTTATATGTAATTTAAATTAGATTAAATATTCATTAAAATATGCTGTCAAAATTCCGGGTCGTTACATTCCTCCCCCCTTAAAAGAATTTCGTCCCTGAAATTTAAACAACAGTAAATTCAAAAACTTTTATATTAACCATCCAAACATACATATCATTCATACAATAGCAAACAAACAAACAGCCTATTCTAACAAACAATACTAGTTATCCGAACATAAATCCGGATAAGCATTCTTAAAACTATCGAGAGTTTTCCAGGTACAATCTCTGGGGTCCTCACTCCATTGCACCTTGATGAGTTTCACCACTTTGTTCCTGAGTTGCTTCTCGTCTCGATCCACAATCTGAACTGGATTTCTGACCATAGTTAAATTGGGTTCAACTTCCAAATCTTCTTGAATTACCGGTTCTACAACCAGTGAGGGATCATGAACAAATTTCCTCAAATGTGATACATGAAACACATTGTGAATCCCAGACATCCGCTCTAGCAATTCAATCCTGTAGGCTACAGCTCCAATTCTTTCCAATACTCGAAATGGTCCAATGTATTTCGGAGCAAGTTTTCCCGTCTTTCCAAATCTTATAGCACCTTTAATTGGGGAAACTTTAACAAAAACTATGTCTCCGATCTCAAATTCCAATGGCCTTCGTCTTCTATCTGCATATTTCTTCTGACGATCTTGAGCAGCTTTCATCCTTTTCTTGATAAGCTCAACCTTCGTAGAAGCTTCACGAATAAGATCGGGTCCGAGCACAAGACGATCCTTCGCTTCAATCCAACAAGATGGAGATCTACACGGTCTTCCGTATAAAGCTTCATAAGGATCCATCTTGATACTCGCTTGATAACTGTTATTATAAGAAAATTCCACTAAATGAAGATGGTCCTCCCAAGATCCTCCAAAATCTAAAACACAAGCCCGTAGCATATCCTCAAGAATACGATTCAGCCTCTCTGTCTGTCCATCCGTTTGGGGATGGTAGGCTGTACCCAATCTCAAATCTGTTCCCATCGCTGATTGCAGAGCTTCCCAAAATTTGCTAGTGAAAATAGGATCACGGTCACTTACTATGCTGACTGGAACACCATGCAATCGAACTATCTCTTTCAAGAAAATTTCTGCCAAAGAAACTGCAGTACGGGTTGCCTTAACTGGTATAAAATGGGCACTCTTAGTTAAACAATCTACAATAACCCATATACCATCATTCCCTTTCCTGGTTCTAGGCAAACCATCAATAAAATCCATAGAGATCATTTCCCATTTCCAATTCGGAATTTCCAAAGGTTGCAATAACCCGGAAGATTTCTGTTGATCACCTTTAACTTGTTGGCAGATGGCACAACTGTTCACAAAAGCAGCTACATCCTCCTTCATGCCCTTCCACCAAAAGACTCTCCTCATGTCCTTATACATCTTCGAGATTCCAGGATGGATATTCAATTTGGAGCGGTGACTTTCTGACAACACTTCTTGCTTCAACTCCTTGTCATTCGGAACACAGATTCTCCCGTTGATCCTTAGCATTCCTTGGTCATCAATGTCAAAACTAGGACACTGACCTTTCCTGACTCTTTTAATAATCCTCCTCAACATCTTATCAGATTCTTGCTTGCTTGATATCCTATCAATGAGAGACGGAACCACTTCCAGAAGAGATAAAACTGCATTCCTACTGAGAGCATCAGCTACGACATTCGCTTTCCCCGGAGTGTACCGAATGTCCAAATCATAAGATGCAAGAAATTCAACCCACCGCTGCTGTCTCAGATTAAGGTCTTTTTGAGAGAATAGATATTTCAACGGTTTGTGATCCGTGAACAATTCGAATTTCTCTCCTAAAAGATAATGTCTCCAAATTTTTAGAGCAAAAACAATGGCTAGAAATTCAAGATCATGCGTAGCATAGTTCTTCTCATGAGGCTTCAACTGTCGACTAGCATACGCAATAACCCTTCCGTTCTGCATCAGAACTGCACCCAAACCAACAATACAAGCATCAGTGTAAACCTCGAATTTGCTCTTCCCATCTGGAATAGCAAGTACTGGTGCACTAGTGAGCTTTATCTTCAATTCCTGAAAAGCTTCTTCACACTGAGGTGTCCATTTGAATTTTGCTCCTTTTCTGGTCAGCTTAGTCAGATGTGAAGAAATCTTGGAATAATCCCTGATAAATCTCCTGTAGTAGCCAGCCAATCCTAGAAAACTGCGAACTTCCGTTGGTGTCTCTGGTTGTTTCCATTCCAAAATAGTTTCAACTTTCACTGGGTCCACAGAAATGCCTTCACCAGAAACAATATGCCCTAAAAATTTAAATTCCGATTTCCAGAAATGGCACTTCGAAAACTTCGCCTTCAGCACATTCTTCCTCAGAGTCTCCAATACGATCCTCAAATGCTCCCTGTGCTCTTCTTCGGATTTGGAATAGACCAAGATATCATCAATGAATACCAGCACAAACTTATTCAACACATCCCTAAAGACTCGGTTCATGAGGTCAACGAAATAAGCAGGAGCATTGGTTAATCCGAACGGCATAACCAACCACTCATAAAAACAATTCGGTCCCCTAAATGCAGTCAAAGGAATACTGTCTTCAGCTACCCTCAACTGGTGGAAACCTGAAGCTAGATCCAATTGAGAAAAGATAGAAGCACCATGCAACTGGTCAAAAAGATCATCGATGCGAGGAAGAGGATATTTATTAAGGATAGTCACTTTGTTCAATTCTCTATAATCCACACAGAACCTCAGTGATCCATCCGATTTGGTTACAAACACCGCCGCTGAACCCCACCAAGAAAAACTAGGTCTTATCAATCCCTTCTCTAAAAAAGATCATGCGTCTGCTTAATCAACTCTTCTCTTTCCCTAGGAGTCATTCTCCTACTAGGTTGAATCACTGGCACAGCTCCTGGAATCAAATCAATATGGAACTCTATTTCTCGATGTGGTGGCAGACACTTAACTTCTTCAAAAACATCAGCAAAATCCTGAACCACGTCGATATCTTCAACCCTCTCTTCAGAAGTCTCAATTCCATGCAGAAGACTGCTCAAGTGAATCCCAGAATTATCACACGACACTCTGGAAATTCGACCCAGATCAGTTTCCAACGAAACTATTCTTTCATCACAATTCAAGACGGCTTTTTACTTATCCAGCCAATCCATACCCAAAATAAGATCAAATCCCTTAAAATTCAACACATACGGGTCGCAAGAAAAACTATGGGATAGATAAGAGATCTTCAAGTCCTTACAAATAGAGTCTAATTTGGTCACCCCTCCTATAAGATTAGATCCCAAGATAGGATTGTCTACAGAACTAGGGGTAAGAGAAAACTTTTCAACAGAGTCCAAAGAAATAAAACTCAAGGAAGCACCCGAATCAAACAAAACTCTAATATATTTTCTGTCTAAAAGTAAAGTACCTTCTAATACTCCTTTGCCCACCGAAGAAGAAGATGGTCCGGCTTCCAAAGCAAAAACTTTATTCTGAGGTGCTCTCTGCAGAAGTGGACAATTTTTGATCATGTGTCCTGGCTGATGACAATTAAAGCACAAAGATTTCTGAACCATAGCTGATCCTGAGCCACTCTGATGCGGTT
The DNA here is from genome assembly GCA_030765085.1 of Allium cepa. Taxonomy (NCBI): domain Eukaryota; kingdom Viridiplantae; phylum Streptophyta; class Magnoliopsida; order Asparagales; family Amaryllidaceae; genus Allium; species Allium cepa. The sequence goes on along the minus strand of CM060932.1, from coordinate 875,156,979 downwards.
GTTGTTGTTGCTGCTGGATTCCCTTCCTAGGACACTTATTTGCCAAATGTCCTTCCTGATGACAAATGTGGCATTTTCGAGGTCCGTTGTTATTCCCAGGTTTCTTCTTATTCGGTTTCCTCCATTTAGGATCAAACTTTCGCTTATTCGGATTAGTGAAATTCCCACCTGAAGTTGCAACTGGAGCCACCGACTTCTTACTCATCAAACTTTCATACCTCAACGCCATATCAATCAAATCAACAAAAGATCCTTTCAGAAGCACTGTCAATTTCCTATGGAATTCAGGCCTTAACCCATGCACAAAATTCTCATTCTTCTTCAGAGGAGTATCGATGAGTCCTGGTCCATAACAAGAGAGCTCGTTGAATCTGGTTTCATACTCCGAAATGGACATACTACCCTGCTTCAAATACAGAAAATCCTGATACAATTGGGTTCTCCCTGCCGTCGGCACATACTTCTCTTCAAACAACTCCTTGAATCTGTCCCAAGAAATGTCATCCTCAGAAATATTTGAAATAGTTGAATCCCACCATGCTGCTGCACCACCTTACAGTTGCCACGATGCCATATGCCTCTTACGCTCATCAGTCAATCTCATGCTCTTGAAAATGCGCTCACAAGAGCGTAGCCAGTCTTGAACTTCAATTATTGACTCTGAACCTTTGAATGGTTGACCTCCAAGATGTTTGAAATCTTTGCAAAAGGCTGCAAAGCTAACTTGAGACGGTACTGGATTGACAGCCTCACTAACATTCTGACTCCATCCATTATCTGTTGAAGTACTGGCCCTAACTCTACCTCTTCTTCCTGAACTCATGTTGGTCACCTGAACAGGTAACTCAACCAATTTAGATATATATATATATATATATATATATATAATATGAAAATACAAATACGCACTCTAAAGATAAATATAACACAAGAGCCTAGGTACTCGCTCTACCTAGCGCTCTGATACCAACTGTGACGACCCATCTTTCTCAACCCAGAAAGACGTTTCATCATTAAGAAAGAAAGGGATAGAAATAGAAAAGAATAGAAAGAAAGAATAACAACATCAGAATTTTACAGCGGAATGGAACAAAATATAATACATCACATAACTATTACATAGTTATACATACATCAGAGTAATACAATATCATATAACAGGACTGTCATATACATATATGTCCATACATACATCCAAAATATAGCATACACTAACTACACAGCGGACTACATATATAGATACATACGTCTGGTCTTCTCCCAAAATAGCTCCTCCAGAAAACCAACACTTCCAAATACCTATCACTTGGCTACTCATAAAAATTTGAGTACCCAAGAGTTTATGAAAACACAAAATATAAACTCCGGGTCAGACATGGGTCTGGTATGAGTAAACAGGTTAAAATTGCTTAACTTTGAAAATCATTTGAAAATAAAGGTATCACGTAAGACTCCTCACAAATAAATACGGGTAAGTTTTTACCTTACGCTAACCAAAACATTTTATAGGAAATTCAGTGATATTATAATAGTGTTTAGGGTTTTCAAGTAAATAGAAAATAGCCGAAATTGTTACATTCATTAAATTCCAGCTACTAGCCACGAAAGTGGGTAATACAAATCAAAACCGTAGGGTCTCGTAGGGAAATTGGATTTCCAACAATGGCAGGGCTACTGGGGTACCGCCCATCACAGTACGGGGCCTAGATCACCGTACCGAGGATCACTCCCGACCCCCTACAACACAAGGCCGGAACCATTCCTTACTGAACAGTCCCTAACAAGATAACCCCGCAGTTGTGGCCAACAACTGCTCACACGACCGAAATAAAAAGGGACATCTAGACAGGGGAATATCTTGTCCTGCTTGGGCATGACCCACCTAACCTTGCTGCATCTCCCGTGTTTTAGCCATTCCCGGTTGATGAGGCTTGAGGCTACGATTACCTTTATTGAACATATCTTAGAATGCTCATCGTCCGCCTGACGATGTGTTGAAAGCATTCAATCCATACAAGTTCGTTCCGGGTTCGAACGAAACCGAAGGCATTATCTCGTTACACTCATTTTGGAATCACCCTCAGAGTCAACGACGATAACCCTTGCATTCTGAAACGCCATCTCGATTCACCATTTGATAAGTTACGACCTATTGTTTAATTTGGATCGATGTGGTTTTCGGAGAATCACAAGTTGATTCTTCCGATCCCGGTCTCATCGGATCCAAACGCCATTTTAAGGGCCAAGTTGTCTATTTAACTTAACAGTTCAATTTAATATCAGAATTAACATAACAGATATAACAGATAAATCAAATACAGTTATCACAGGTATCCATAATATCACAACACATCACAGAAATATCATCAAACAGATATCAAAGTCAATCAAACATAATTATCAATGCATACCAAACAGTTTGGATTTATTTAACTAAATTATTTGCTTATTGTTCGTCGACGGAAATTCTATCGGATTAAAAAACCGTCGAACGAATTTAGAAATAAAATTTATACCGCAAGCGCACGTTGTATAAATGTAGCACGCGGCCAATACGGGTCGATCCACAGGGAATTGATGATTTTTAAAAATCTATTCAATCAAATTATACCAAAGTCGAAGAGGATTCATTAACTAGAAATTATGAGGCTAACACTAGAAAATGTGATTCAAGAATTATTAGACTAAAGAACAATTTAGAGGCAAATCCACTCTCAAATTTTTGTAAATCAACAAACACATAATTTATGATCTCTAACTTTGATATTAAGTGAAATAATCATTGCATTTATCATAAGTATGGTTTGTTTATGTTATTAGTTAACATAACTCAAACCATCAAACTATAATACAACAATTATACCACTTACAATTCTCATATAAAAGAAGCCAAAGCAAAAACTATTTTAAGTATGATCTATTTACTATTGTAACTAGTAACATAGATCATCAAATTTCATTTTTACTTTCATTTCATAATCAAAAATTAATTAGCAAATGTTGATGTAAATTGTGTTTATGTTGAGTAAGAATAGCTCATTTGCATAAGCAATATAAGCTATCAAACCCACTTGTATAAACTTACATCAAAATTCACATTCATGAAGCATAAACAAAGAGATCATAAATCATAAAAAATGTTGAAATTACATAAAGTTAGAGAGCTTCATCACCCCTAAATTGAAGGGGTTTAGCTACTCATTTGTGGCATTGAAGCATCACAAGTAAGTTTCAACATTAAAGAAAAGAAAATAGAAAATAAGCAAAGAAAGCAAAAGAGATTAGCTACTAACTACTTGCATAAATGTAAATCTAAGCTATGAACATAAGGAGAAAGAGAGCATATAAATAAACATTAACAATAAAACAAAGAAAAACATGTAGAAAAGAGAGAAGAAAGAGGCTTGGAAGCCATTTTTATTTCATAGAACATTGAGCTTACACTTTGATTTCTTAATTTCCTAAGTAAAATGAAAGAGTAGATGATGATCTTCATGTACATAAGAGGGCTATTTATACATGCATAAAACCCTAATTCTCTTTTTCGGGAGCTTCCCAAAATACCCTTGAGGTGGTGTAGCCTCCAAGTAATCATTAACATTCACTAATCCCCCACTTAATATGTACATGAAGCTTTAAGTCCTTTTAGCATGTGCTTAGCTTCTAATTGGAAGTTAGGTAAGTGGGTGGGGTCCTCCATGATCTTGAACTTGAATTATTTCCTCTTCATTCCTTTGTATTTCCTTGTGCATGCATGTATCTTCATATAAGCCTCTTCCATATGCATCCAAATTCCTATAAAATAATCAAAAATGTCCAAGTAAAAATTCTTACATTGACACATGCACAAAAATGACCGTTTTGCCCCTGAATGATGATGAAAATATGATGGTTTGGAAATAATTGAATTTTGGTTTTAAACATGTTAAAATGCCCAAATATGATGATTATTTAAATAAAAAGAGATAAAATATGGATGTAAATATATGCACAATTACGTGTACATCAAATACCCTCACACTTATCTTTTTATTCGTCCTCGAATAAAGGAAAAATAAGATAAATCCGTTTTCGTAGGGAGAACGATTGCATTGAGCGTATGCAACAAGCCGTTAAACCTCTGGGTGTCCCCAGTAGGACGAGTGTTGTCTCGTGAGGGTTTTCAGCGGATACTACCCACAAAATCCAAATGCAGGATGAAAATATTTACAAATTACAAGATTTATTTACAAAGAGATGAATGCGAATTTTTTGGAAATATTTACAAATGAAGGATTTATTTTTAAATTGACGCGAATAAGTTAAATACAAGTTTTGGTTATTGTCTTGAAAATTTAAGTCATTTACTCGTCAAAATTTCCAATAAAAATCAAGTTGTCATGACAGATAGACCATAGTTTGGCTAGTTGTTTCGGTTGATAACACAATGTAATTATGAAATGGATCCTTAGTTGATTATCAAAGTTTATTAAAGTGGTATTTTCATTTCTTTTCAATAACAAGTTAGGTCAAACAAGTTAAAATAGTGCTAGGATTTCAATTGCTTGCTCTCTCATTATTTGCAAGAAAAATTACACACCTAGCTCAGGTAAACTGAGGCCAGATATACCACCCATGCACTGCCTTTCGGGCTTATGTGAGGGGAGTATAGAGCATGGCGAGTGTACACACTTTCGTGCATACACCTATCGACACTAGGTGGTTTTTATTAAGTCTGTTCTTTTTTTTATATATGTGTTCCATACATGCATAACCGTGAGGACTTTTAAATGAGTATGAAAGCACATAATCAAAGATTCCAAGTAATTCACCCATGCATAACCGTGAGGACTTTTAAATGAGAGTGAATACTTTGGATGTTATTATTTTGTTTTTTGTTTTTTTTATATATATATATTTTTTTTAAGAGAGAGAGAGTTTTGCAAAATCATCTTAGCACCATTTAACTTAGAAGACAAAAATGTTATATCCTTTACTTTAAATTTACCACTTTTTAAACAACGATTTTCAATTAGAACATACTTCATAATTAACATAAATGAACCTTCCTATATACTAGTAAAACCATTGTTATTTGTAATCAAACTTCATTTTTATTTTTGTTAAGACAAATAAATTTTCAAAAATTTCAATTTATTAACCAAAACTTATACTTATCCCATAGTGTTTCTTCAAAAATAAATCAAAATGGTAAAAAGAAAATGTTTCTGAGATTTAGGAGTTTTGAGTTTTTTTTTTTTGAAGAAAATGAAAATTCAAAAATGCCATGAAAAACTAAAAAAAAAATGAAAATGAGACTCCCCCCACACTTAATTTTGATTGTGTCCCCACAGTCGATGCATGATATAATGAGTGTAACGGGGAAAAATATGTACATATTTACAAAAGAGGGTTAACATTCTTACTAGACGTAGCTTGGCTCATGAAGGATCATGAGCTCCTCCTCTTGGTTACCGGGAAATTCCAAGAAGGGTTTTAAACGATGACCGTTGACTTTGAAAATCGATCCATCCTTTGGGTTTTCTATTTTTATGGCACCATGTGGAAAAACAGTTCGTACCACAAATGGTCCGGTCCACCTTGATTTAAGTTTCCCAGGGAATAAATAAAGTCTTGAGTCATATAAAAGAACTTTCTGGTTAGGCGAAAACTTTTTCCTTAGGATTGACTTGTCATGAAAAACTTTGGTTCTTTCTTTGTAAATTTTCTCGTTTTCATACGCGTCGTTCCTAAGTTCTTCTAGTTCGTTGAGTTGTAATTTTCGATTTTCGCCAGCTTCTTCATGATCAAAGTTTAAGTTTTTTATTGCCCACAACGCTTTGTGTTCAATTTCAACGGGTAAATGGCAAGCTTTACCGTAAACTAAATGAAAAGGGGACATCCCAAGGTTAGTTTTAAAAGCAGTACGGTAAGCCCAAAGCGCGTCGGTCAATTTCTGAGACCAATCTTTTCGATTTTTATTGACAGTTTTCTCCAAGATTTGTTTTATTTGTCGATTTGAAACTTCAACTTGGCCACAAGTCTGAGGATGATATGGAGCGGATAACTTGTGGGTTATCGAGTATTTTTTTATTAAAGTTTCAAAAGAACGGTTGCAAAAATGGGTTCCGTTATCACTGATTATTGTGCGAGGTGTGCCAAACCTCGAAAAGATGTTTTCTTTAAGAAATTTCACAACAATTCTGTGGTCATTGGTTTTGCAAGGAACGGCTTCGACCCATTTTGAAACGTAATCGACAGCGAGAAGGATATACAAGTTTCCAAAGGAATTGGGAAAAGGTCCCATAAAGTCGATACCCCATACATCAAAGATTTCGATCGTAAGAATGGGGTTTAAAGGCATCATATCTCGTCGAGAAATTCGTCCAAGCATTTGACATCGATCACAAGTTTTACAAAATTCAAACGAGTCTTTGAAAAGCGAAGGCCAATAGAAACCACACTGAAGCACTTTTTCCGCAGTTTTTCGAGGACCGAAATGTCCACCGCATGCTTGATCGTGGCAAAACGAAAGAACACTCCTTATTTCATTATCCGGAATGCAACGTCGGATGATTTGGTCGGGACAATATTTGAACAAGTATGGATCGTCCCAATAGAAATATTTCACCTGGGACATGAATTTGCATTTGTCCTGTTTGGACCAAGATGAGGGAGTTTCTTTAGTGACTAAGTAGTTCACTATATCAGCGTACCATGGATCGATAGAAATCGAAAGAAGTTGTCCATCGGGGAAGTTTTCATTGATCGGCAAGGAAGACGGTGCGTTTGAAAGACGAGATAAGTGATCGACTATGACATTATCGGATCCTTTTTTGTCTTTAATTGTAAGGTCAAGTTCTTGAAGTAAAAGGATCCAACGAATCAAACGGGATTTAGCATCCTTTTTAGCGAAGAGATATCGAAGTGTAGAATGGTCCGTGTACAAAGTAATGTGTGACCCTATCAAGTAAGGTCGAAACTTTTTAAGCGCAAAAACGACAGCTAGAAGTTCTTTTTCAGTTATTGTGTAGTTGAGTTGAGCGTCGTTCAAAGTCATACTCGCGTAATAAATGACATGAAGGATTTTGTTGATGCGTTGTCCTAAGACAGCACCAACCGCAAAATTAGAAGCGTCACACATGATTTCGAAAGGAATATCCCAATTGGGCGCGCAAATGATTGGACCAGAAATGAGTTCGTTTTTGAGACGTTCAAAAGAAGAGATACACTCGGAGTTAAAATCGAAAGGAACGTCTTTTCCAAGAAGAGTCGTCAAAGGACGTGCGATCTTGCTAAAGTCTTTCACAAATCGTCGATAAAAGCCAGCGTGTCCTAGAAATGATCGAATGTCCTTAACAGATTTGGGAATGGGTAGATTTGCAATGACATCGATTTTCGCTTTGTCTACCTCAATGCCTTTATTTGAGATGATATGTCCAAGGACAATGCCTTGTTTGACCATAAAGTGGCATTTTTCCCAATTCAAAGTCAAGTGTTTTTCTTTACATCGATTCAAAACCAACTTGAGATGATGTAAACATTGAGAAAAAGAATCACCAAAGATAGAGAAATCGTCCACAAAGACTTCTAGAAAGCGCTCGATCATGTCAGAAAAGATTCCAACCATGCATCGTTGGAAAGTCGCAGGAGCGTTACAAAGTCCGAATGGCATACGTCGATAAGAGAATGTACCGAATGGACACGTGAAAGTCGTTTTCTCCTGATCTTCGGGAGCGATTGGAATTTGGTTATAGCCGGAATAACCATCAAGGAAGCAATAGAATTCGTGGCCGGCTAAACGTTCGAGCATTTGGTCGATAAATGGAAGAGGGAAATGATCCTTACATGTTGCAGCATTCAGTTTTCGATAGTCAATGCAAACACGCCAACCCGTTTGAGTACGAGTTGGGATAAGTTCGTTAGCGTTGTTTTTTATAACAGTAAGTCCGGACTTTTTAGGCACGACATGAATTGGGCTAACCCATGGGCTATCGGAGATGGGATATATGATACCATTATCGAGGAGCTTAAGAATTTCGTCACGAACCACATCTTTCATTTTTGGGTTAAGCCTCCGTTGTGCATCACGAGTGGGTTTGGCTTCGTCAATCAAATGAATGCGATGTTGGACAATAGCAGGGCTAATTCCCTTAATATCGGTAATGGACCACCCAATTGCTTCTCTATTTTTCAAAAGAATAGAGAGAAGAGAAGCTTCTTGGTCAAGAGAAAGATTGTTATAAATGATGACAGGACAAGTTTCGTTTTCACCTAAGTATGCATACTTAAGGTGAACGGGAAGTGGTTTGAGGTCCAACTTCGGGAGTTTTTCGATTGCAGAATTGGGCTGAGATTCGGACTTAACTTGAAGCGATACAAAGGGAAGAGTGTATTCGATCTCGTTGGGAACTTCATGAAACAATTTTTCGTACTCGGCCTCGCGTTCATCGTTAAGATCAAGTGTTTCGTTTTCAAAGTTTTCGTGAATGGCACTAACTTCTAATGTTTGGTCACGAAGTTCGTTCGAGTGGCTTTCAAGATTGAAAATGTTAAGATCCAAAGTCATGTTTCCGAAAGAGATTTTCATCGAACCGTTACGACAATTGATTAAGGCGTTTGAGGTGGCTAAGAATGGTCGACCTAAAATCAATGGAATTTGACTCGAGGGATTTATCACGGGTTGTGTTTCGAGAACTATAAAGTCAACGGGGAATATGAATTGCCCTACTCGAATGAGCACGTCTTCGATTTCCCCACGGGCTTCTTAATGGAACGATCGGCAAATTGAAGCGTAACTTTTGTGGGTTTGAGCTCACCTAAGCCTAATTGTTCGTACACGGAGTATGGAATCAAGTTGACACTCGCGCCTAAGTCTATCAAACATTTGTTAATCGTCTTGTCTCTAATTGTACACGAAATCGTAGGGCAACCAGCATCTTTGTATTTAACGGGCATGGATTGGGACAAGACTTCACTCAAACTAGCGGCTAAGAAGACTTTTTTGGGCACTTGAGTGTGTCTCTTTTGGGTGCACAAGTCCTTAAGAAATTTTGCGTAAGTGGGGACTTGCTGAACGATGTCAAGAAGCGGAATGTTCACTTTTACTTGTTTAAAAATTTCCAACATCTTTTCCATTTGGTCCGAGTGTTTCTTTGGTCGAAGACGATGTGGAAATGGAACACGATACTCGGTAGGCGGGTCTACTCGAGTAGAAGAAGAAGAATTTTGATTGTCGTTCGATTCGACGTTTGGCTCCACGTTCTGTTCTAAGTCGTTCGTTGTTTTAGAAGTATCGAGAAAAGTTCCCAGTGAATCATTTGGATTAACGACTTGATTATCGATTTGTTTACCAGAACGGAGAGTTGTGATAGCATTCAACTGGGTGACGTTGCTATCTTGAACAACATGGGATTGACTTGAATTTGCGTTTTGATTTCTGGGATTTGGAAGGGGCTGGCTTAGGAATGTTCCTCGTTCACGTTCACTTACAGATGTAGCTAATTGACTCATTTGCATTTCGAGTTTCGCAATCGATTGGTTTGTGTTTTGCATATATGAAGTCAATAAATTTTGCAAATTGCTATTTGATTGAAGGCTTTGAGTAGTTGCCTTAGCCAACGTTTCAAGAGTTTTCTCAAGCGAAGTTAAACGTTTATCGTCTTGTGGAGGATGAGTAGAATTTGGTGGAAAATTTGGTTGTTGCGGTTGATTATGAGACGGGCCCGCAAAGTTTGGTTGAAAATTATTGGGCTGAAAGGGAGGATTCGAAGCATTATTCGGAAATGCTTGAAAATTGGGACGAATCGTATTCGTGTTGGGATTGTTTTGGTTCCACGCAAAATTCGGATGATTTCTCCATCCAGGGTTGTATGTTGGAGAAAACGGGTCGTTTTTGATTTTATTGAAAGCATTGATTTGTTCGACGGAATTGGGACACTGATCGGCAATATGATTAGGATCGTTGCATTTATAACACATTGGTTGGGAAGCTTGGTTCGTTTGATTCGATGAGAAAACGTTATCGAATTTTTTAATCATTGCGTCGATCTTAGCTTCCAAAGCAAAAGAAGATCCCGTCGAGTGTGCACTCGATCGTGAGTAGATTGATTTTTCGTTCGAGCGTTCCCATTGGGACGACTTTTCAGCGAGGTTTTCAAGAAATTGCCAAGCATCGTCATGATGTTGGGCAAGAAAATTGCCTTGGCACATTGATTCGAGCATGGTTCGTGAGCTGTTTTCGAGTCCATCATATAAGATTTGGCAAATCGTCCATTTTTCAAAGTTATGGTGTAGACATTTTATCAAAAGCACTTTGAATCTTTCAAAATATTTTCCAAATGGTTCACCCTTGAATTGATGAAAATTTACAATTTCGTTTCGAATTCTACTTGTTTTTTCTAAGGGGTAGAACTTTTTTAAGAAAGCTTTTACAAATTCTTCCCACGTTTTAATTGAGTTCGAAGGTAAGCTGTACAACCATTTTTCAGCGTAATCCGTAAGAGCAAATGGGATTAATCGAAGTTTGATTTCGTCATCAGAAAGTTGTTGAAGTTTAATGGTTGCGCAAACTTGTTCGAATTTAGTCAAAAAGATGTATGGGTCATCGTGTTCGAAATTGCCAAATTTTGGAAGCATGGCAATATGGTTCGAATGGATTTCGAAATGGTTACCCGTAGGGGCGGGTAATGTGATGCAAGATGGAATAGAAACTCTATCGGGAAAGATTCTATCCATAAGAGTTCGAGGGGCGTTTTCGTTCGCCATTTCGGAAGGATTGCCTGTTCGAGTTAAACGGTTTGTAGAAGGGTCACGAATCCAAGTATTCGTTGTTGTGTCACGAGTCCAAGTACTCATGCACAAGTGAAAGTCGAGAGGAGAAAGAAATTAGAAACGAGTTTGGAGAATGAAAGAAGATTTGAAAATGTTTTTGTTTTTTTTTTGTTTTTTTTTGTTTTTTTTTTGTTTTTTTTAAAGGGAAAAAAAACTATTTACCAAGTGAAGTTTATTTCAAAAGAAAAGTTTGATTTTTGTTTTGTTTTTGAATTTTGAATTTTTTTTTTTTGAAAAGATTTTACAAATTTTTTTAGATTTTTGTTTTTGAGTTTTTTTTTTAAATATGCATGAACTAATGCAACTAAATGAATGCAAAGGACTTCATTATAGTTTTCTGTCCTTAGTAGCTCCTAACCCAAAATTATATAATCACACTTTGTCTTAAATCAACAAAAATATTTCTCAGCCAGGTAAAGGACAGGGGTTATCGGTGCACCACGAATCACCATAGCAATGCAACCGAAAGTTTAAGTACCTTCAGAGGAACAACCAGTATAATATTTATGAATCACCGTAATTTTTATAACTGGTTATTACTCAGCCGTAGCCTAGACACCAAGAAATAAAATCGTTTAAGTAAAACAATTGTGAAGATACAATTAAGCCCTAAGTGAGCTCGTGACACCCTTAGGTCCAACGTCTAACCTTTATTATTAGTCAAATTCTACGATGAAATGCGTTTGTGGGCTAAGGAAAGGGTGATGAAATCCCTCACCTTATGTGAATTGGGGTATTGCCCTTAGAAAAGAAAAACAAGATGAGATGAATGCAAAGCAGAAATTAAACGTGAAATTACAATGCAAATAAAATGAAGTTTGTTTTTGTTTTTGGATTTTTTTGAATTTTTTTTTTTGTTATATATAAATGCAAATGCAAGCAACCAACAATGCACTAGAGATGAAAGCACAATACCAGAGCGGGCAGATTATTAGCAAAATTTTTTTTTTTTTAGCGGCGATTTTAGCAAAGCAAAGCAATTATTTTTCCTTTTGGCAAGCAATTCCTTGTAATTTTCTGCTTTGACAACCTGAAATGAAAAACAAGATATATTCAACAATTTTTATTGTTATTATTTTTTGTATGTTTATCAAAGATGAAAAACAAAATAAGCGAAAAAAAACAATTGAAAATAAAATAAATGAAAAATGAAAATTAAACAAACTTGAACTTGTTTTTTTTTTTTGAATTTTTTTTTTTTGGAGATACGCAGCCCGCACCCACACACTTTATAATCCGGCCCAAATAAAACACCTCACAACATTTCACATTCACAGTTCAAAACCGCACACTCAAATCACGAACAAATTCAATTCACAAAACAAATTCAAATTTTTCTTCTGTTCGAAGGTTGAAAAATGTCCACAGCTGCTCGCGGTTAAAGCTTGGTTCAAATTCGAGGTCGGGTTTTTTTTTTAAGGTAACTGGCTATGAGTTCGATTAATTTAGAACTGAAATTGAATCGAACTTCGAGTTGGTGTTCGAATTGGAGGTGGATGGTTGCGAGTTTGTTTCTGGTCTTCGTTCGATTGGGCAAATTCAGGTCAATTTGGCAAATTGGAATGAGTGTTGGTCGTTTGGGATTGTCGATGTGGTTTGCAGAACAGTAGAAGGGTATTGCTGTGTAGATATAGTGGCCAAAAGTGGTTGTTTGGGAGAGGCTAGTGAAGTTGCTGTGAGGAACCAGTGCAGCAGGAGTTCGTTTTAGGTGAAAGTGCAAAGTAGGCGAATGTTGAGCAGGGAATGAAGGTTGTTGGTGGAACTGCTGTGCAGTTGTGTATTTGGAGAGGGGTTGCTTGTATGGGGAAGTCTCAGGCGAGGGAGACGATGAATTGTTGGTTGCTGAGTGATTGAAGGCGTAGGGGAAGTCGCGATTGAAGCAGTTGATGGTGATGTGAGTGTTGTTTGGTATATTGGTGACGTGCAGTGTTGGATGGAGTAAGGCACTGGGTTATGGAAGAAGATGGAATAGCAGTTCTATGTTGATGGAAGGGAACAGGCGGTGGTCGTATGGGGTTTGCTTGTTGAAGTGGAGTTTGATTGGCAAGGGGCAGTAGCAGGTGTGAGTTCAATTGGGGATTCTCGCGAGTGGTTGAATGGTGAAGGGCGAATTTGCAAAGTGGTATTGTAGAAGTGCGGCAATGGTATGAACTGGGTAGTTGAATGAAGTAGTGGTAAGAGTTGTAGTAGCGAGTTCAAGCAGTGGTGGTAGAAACTTGAAGTTGCACAGTGATGGATGTGCACTTTTTTTTTTTTGGAACGTGCAGCTGTTTTGTGATGTCAAGTATGATCGTGGAAGAGGATGGAGTTGGAAATATGAATTGATGAAAATGGAAGAATGGTGATTGCGATCAGAAATGAAGTATGTTTTGTAGAGGTTATTTTATGGGTTGTAAGGGTTGGTGGTCTGAATGGAGGGTGGATTTGTTTTGGTTGATATATATTTGATGTGCAGTTTTTTGTGGTATGTTATGTGCAGTTCGAAATGATGAAGGGGAAAATTTGTTGATGTGCAGGGGAGAAGAGCTTCAGGCAGAGGGGTATGGTGAAATTTGTATATAACTGGTGGAGGGGAGGTCAGGTGAGGAAGGCAGTGATGTCTGTGACGACAAGGGGTGTAGTAGTGAGGTGATTACTGATGAGCATCTGATGATAGAAGTGTAAAGTGATGATGATGCCTGTATGGTCGTTTGAAGGCAACTGCAGTGGTTCAGGGGTGAGTATTGACAGTGGTTTGTGGAGATTAGCTAAAGAAGTTGATGAAGGCAGGCAATAGGCAGAACAGTAAGAACAATAAGAAGTGGCAAGGCACAGTTTAGTTCCACTGTGATTGATGAGTGATCAGGGAATGTTGAATGTGGGTATGGTTGTGAGGTAGTAGAGGGGTGTTCAGGAAATTTTATGGCAGTGGGAATATGCACTTTAATGGTTGACAGCAGGAGGTGGCTCAGGTGAATGTTGGTTTGTGATGGCAAGGTTGATGAAATGTGGTGATGTTTATGGTTATGGTTTGCAAATGAACAAGTGTTGGTGATGGAAGAAGGGAAATGGACAGAGAAGATTGTGAGTTACAGTGAGATGAATGTGCAGTAACAGTAACAGAGAAGGGGGAGAACTGCACAGTTTTTAGGAAATCAAGTTTGTAAAAGAAATTAAGTTGTAGATTGTAAAAAAAAATGAACAAGAAATAAAATGTTTTTGTTTTGAAATTTTGTATGTTTTTTTTCTCTTTTTAATGGAAATAGAAATGCAAACGCAAAATGAAAAACTACAAACACACAAACAAAAGCAAGCACAAATCAAACACACAAAACAATTTTTCTTTTAAATGCACTCAACACACAAAACAAACACACAATATAATCTAACGAAAATAATCCGAAGAATAGAAAATCAAAATCGAAGCAAATCCCCGGCAACGGCGCCAAGTACTTGTTCGTCGACGGAAATTCTATCGGATTAAAAAACCGTCGAACGAATTTAGAAATAAAATTTATACCGCAAGCGCACGGTGTACGAATGTAGCACGCGGAGAATACGGGTCGATCCATAGGGAATTGATGATTTTTAAAAATCTATTCAATCAAATTATACCAAAGTCGAAGAGGATTCGTTAACTAGAAATTATGAGGCTAACACTAGAAAATGTGATTCAAGAATTATTAGACTAAAGAACAATTTAGAGGCAAATCCACTCTCAAATTTTTGTAAATCAACAAACACATAATTTATGATCTCTAACTTTGATATTAAGTGAAATAATCATTGCATTTATCATAAGTATGGTTTGTTTATGTTATTAGTTAACATAACTCAAACCATCAAACTATAATACAACAATTATACCACTTACAATTCTCATATAAAAGAAGCCAAAGCAAAAACTATTTTAAGTATGATCTATTTACTATTGTAACTAGTAACATAGATCATCAAATTTCATTTTTACTTTCATTTCATAATCAAAAATTAATTAGCAAATGTTGATGTAAATTGTGTTTATGTTGAGTAAGAATAGCTCATTTGCATAAGCAATATAAGCTATCAAACCCACTTGTATAAACTTACATCAAAATTCACATTCATGAAGCATAAACAAAGAGATCATAAATCATAAAAAATGTTGAAATTACATAAAGTTAGAGAGCTTCATCACCCCTAAATTGAAGGGGTTTAGCTACTCATTTGTGGCATTGAAGCATCACAAGTAAGTTTCAACATTAAAGAAAAGAAAATAGAAAATAAGCAAAGAAAGCAAAAGAGATTAGCTACTAACTACTTGCATAAATGTAAATCTAAGCTATGAACATAAGGAGAAAGAGAGCATATAAATAAACATTAACAATAAAACAAAGAAAAACATGTAGAAAAGAGAGAAGAAAGAGGCTTGGAAGCCATTTTTATTTCATAGAACATTGAGCTTACACTTTGATTTCTTAATTTCCTAAGTAAAATGAAAGAGTAGATGATGATCTTCATGTACATAAGAGGGCTATTTATACATGCATAAAACCCTAATTCTCTTTTTCGGGAGCTTCCCAAAATACCCTTGAGGTGGTGTAGCCTCCAAGTAATCATTAACATTCACTAATCCCCCACTTAATATGTACATGAAGCTTTAAGTCCTTTTAGCATGTGCTTAGCTTCTAATTGGAAGTTAGGTAAGTGGGTGGGGTCCTCCATGATCTTGAACTTGAATTATTTCCTCTTCATTCCTTTGTATTTCCTTGTGCATGCATGTATCTTCATATAAGCCTCTTCCATATGCATCCAAATTCCTATAAAAATAATCAAAAATGTCCAAGTAAAAATTCTTACATTGACACATGCACAAAAATGACCGTTTTGCCCCTGAATGATGATGAAAATATGATGGTTTGGAAATAATTGAATTTTGGTTTTAAACATGTTAAAATGCCCAAATATGATGATTATTTAAATAAAAAGAGATAAAATATGGATGTAAATATATGCACAATTACGTGCACATCACTTAAGAATAAACTATTTAATTTGCTTAATTACTGATTCATTAGCTTATTAATGATCAATTAATTAATGAGTTAATCATTAATAATTAATTTATTAATCATCTCATCTTTAATTAATTATTTAATTAATAAACCTTTATTCATTAACGGTTACTTAATTACTCAGTTAATTAATTTATTTTTAATTATTAATTATTAAGTTACTTAATATAAATTAATTACTTATTTAATTCTCACAAATTACTTTAATTAATCAATTATTATTAATTTAATTAATCATATCGTCTTTAATTAATCACATAAGTTAATTATCATTTGTTAATTAACTTTTAAGTGATATGCTAACATTCCTTAAGATTTAAATTGATTTAACATATGATTAAATTTTTAATTCAAAATCAACTTAAATTTATCTATTTAAAATTCAAGTATAAATTAATCAACATTCTAACTACTTATTGTTAATCACCTACCTTTACATATTTACCTAAATCAACCTTTAATTAAAATACTAACTTAACTAACTAATAAATTGTTTAATTAATTTAGTTAAAACAAATGCTAAAAACAAAACGACGCACGTCCAAAAACTATACCCGAGACAAACTCAAATCCTACTCGAGACAGTCTCGAGACGTCCCCGCGTCTCTCTCTTCCACCCCATCCTGTTCTTCTCCCCAGTTCTTCTTCTTTCTTTTTTTAGTTTTTAAGTTAAGCTATAAATTGAACTGCAGTAGTTTACTCACGCAAACGCATCCTAACTCGAGCCAGCATACCAACTTACTCGAGTACCCACTCGAGTACCACTCGATACAAAACCACCACGATCTCACTGGCACACCCACGCCACCGTGCACGTGCACGGTGGTGCGCCTCTCCTCCGGCGACTCGTGGCAGCCCCCACACATCACAAAATTTCCACTCGTACGAAACCGAGACCCAGAATTCAATTTCAAGTTGAAAACAAAAATATGACCTGTAGCTTGAATATGTGACAACAACGCCCACTGTCAAATCGATCGTGCGGCCACCACACATAACCGGAAGTGATGAAAATTCTCCAGAACGTCATTCACATCCCCCTCTAACTCCACCAAAGATCACGCTTCACTCGGTTGCCTATTGGAGCCGAAAATCTAATTTTTACAGAGCATTGAAAAATATGAACTTAAACCCTATTCTAGATTCAAACCTAAAATCCTTGCATTCGAAAAATAATTTGGCATTTTTCTTGAATCAAGTGGTGTACAAACTTGCTTCCTGTTAATTTACAGAAGTTAAAATTAGCTCAATCTCCCATAATTTACAAAAGCCCATTTTTGACTCATTTTAAACTGCTCTGTTGCTCTTTGCTTAAAAATCAAGATTTTTATGTTAAAAATCATAATTATGTTTATGAAAAGTAATTATGTTATTGGATTTACAAATTTCAACATTTGAATTTTAAACTTTGATTTCCTTTTTAACATGTAGTTTGATAATACAGTATGAATATCATGCTGTTAAACCTTAAACATGTTTGCAGGCTTTGTTTCATATAAACAAACTCGAATTAGCTCACTACCAAGTTCAAATGGTTATATGAATAAGTTTTGTAAATTTATTGGCTTTACTTTATACAAAACTTGAAATACTGATCAAGAACAACCATGTAAACTTCCAGTGCAAACAAACATACACAGAACAGTATGTTAAACTATATCAACACATATCATAAATAAGCAAATGTATAAGCTAAATTTGAAAACAGTTTGTTTACTCACCTAAAAGAAATTGAACAGAAAGTATGTTGAAGGAACTGCAGTTGAACTACCCTGAAACCTTCTTGAGTTTCCTGACTTCTGTTTCCCCTTTTATTTTCTCAGGTTTGCTTTTTTTTTTAAGTTAAAGTTTGTTTGAACGAACTAATGATATATAGGTGTATATATATATAAATGCTACTCATTAGGTTATAGCTGGCCAGCCACCATGTTTGACCAAACAAAATTTTGGTATTAAATTTTACTGCAAATATGAAATGATTTTGTGATCTCGGCTGTATGTACTTATTTAAACAAGATGTTAGGATAATTAATGCTTATGCTTTTAATCATGATAGCAAGTAATTAATGTTTACTGATAGTTGCTATTTGTACAAAGATATTTATCATTATTTCGGCTAGCATGCTTTGTAAGATACAGGTTTTGTTTTTTTATTATTTTTGAAGTGAAAACTTGTTTTATATTGAAGTGGACTTTGTTTCCTGAGGCATAAAACTGTATAACAGTACACCAATTTTATATCTAATTTGTCTTGTGTAATTAATCATCTTGTACTATATTTTATTTTTTTCTTACAGGTTTGTTCAACTTGACTTTGTAAGTATATTTAGCTATCTATTTACTTGGCTTATTGTAGAAGCTTGCTCATTTACACATATGTTTATTATTCTTAGTGAAGCCTGATTTTGATTTTGTTTTTATTTGTTAAGTACAACTATATACAACTTGTCTTGTTTCTTTGCATTATTCATTTGCATATACAGGTTATATTTTTTTCAAACTTTCTGATATGATTGCTTAAAAGTTATTGTTAACATATTTGTTTATTTATATTGTTGTTATATTTTATATGAAATTTGTATACTTGTTCATATGATCTTTTTAAACATTTTTATTAAGGATGTTGTGTTGTACAATTTGAATTTTGAAGATTATTGTTTGACTAAAATACTTGTATTTATATATTTCAAATTATAATTCATATTTGTATATTTATATTACTTTGATTACATCTTATAATTTATGTTTACGTTTTATACTAGTTTTGAATGTTTATGTTTATAATTAATTATATTGTTTTTAAACTTATGTGTTAGATTTCCATTTGTTTATTTTAAAACTCATCATTTTAAAAAAATAAAATTGTATTCATATAAATTATCAAATAATAAAATATTGAATCTTTGATTTGATTTTATTGAATAAGTCAGATTTGTTTTAATGGCTTTGAAGCATTCTATTTCAAATTTTCTTTTATAAAACATGTAACTATTAAATATCCAAGATCTCATCAATTTAAACATTGACAAGCTTATATGTAATTTAAATTAGATTAAATATTCATTAAAATATGCTGTCAAAATTCCGGGTCGTTACAATTTTATAGAAAATATAAATACTAATGTTTTATCAATTTAAATACAGCATATAGTGTGGGATATTAGACAGATGTTGATTAAGAAGACTGTACAGTATCAAGAGTAGATTCAACATGCTGATAGAGTTCCAAGAGTTGGAGAATGAAGACTCATGAGTATTGAAGGGTTCAAGAATTTAAGATATTCCAAATAAGTTATAGAGCCATAGAAGTGATGTTAAAAACCTTAATAGCACTTTCCTGATCTCTCTCCTCTTTCTAATTTTTTTTTAAATATCTTGGTTTGAAAATAATCTTTTCAAAATATTTGTCAAAATGATTTTCAAATCTTATACTTATAAATATATTATTTTAGTGTTTTTAAGTTTATGTATATTTATATATATTCAAATTTTTTATACTTTAATAAGTTATTATTATATTGATTTTATATATATTGTTTACATTATATTAAAATTTTCAAAAATATTATATAAAGTTTTATTAAGTTTTGTTATGATTAAAATATAAATAAACTATGCTTAAATGATTTTACAAAGTACCAAACTATATCACAAAACAACACGTTTTCAAAATAACGTTTTAAAGTATTTTCAAAGTTTTAAGAAGAGTATTTCGACATACTCTATGTACATATGTAGACATAGTAACCGATTTTTTTTTGAAAATTTAAATTTCAAAAGAATTGTCTTTTCGTCATATCTCTTCACGAATGGATATGATCATTGTTCCTCTATGAATACCAGACTTCCAAATGAATTTTTAATCATTAATTTCTTATTCATCTCTCTTTACTTCCACTTTTTCATTTTCTAAATCAAAATATACTCAAACGCCGCCGAAATTCAATCATCACTAATTTGGTCTCCTTCAACTACTCTATTATTGCTCTCGTCTCTCTTACTTAAACCAAGATCAAAGTGCTATTCAAGATTTATAGGATCAATTATTACCAAGACCGAAGATCTGAGTATGTAAAACTCTACCAAATCATACTGCTATACTTATGGGTGTAATTATATCCCATAAAATCAATTGGGAGTGCTTGTAGCCTGATAGTCAAGTGACTTTACCCAAAGGTTGGGGTTTTGGATACGGTTTTGTAACCTTGAAATCGAGATTGTATTTGTATTTACTAGTTGAAAAGAAATCCGTATAAGGAATTATGCGGGATTGGATGTAGGGTAACTCTAAACTAGTATAAAATCCTGGTATGTTCTTTCTTTTTACTTTTACTGCATTTAGTTTTATCTACGCTTTGATTCTGTGGTTGTTAATTACATTATTCCAAGTAGAATCTTAAAGAATTTGAAAATTATTCATATAATCCATTAAACATTATTTACCCCCCTCTAGTGTTAATTCAGCCTTAAGGTCCCTATTCCGCTGACTCACATTTGGTATCAAAGCATTGGTTTTTAAAGTATTCATAATCTTGTTTTTGAAAAAGTTTCATTGAAAATTTTTGATACTATTTTTAACACTATTTCGAAAAATATAATTTGCAAAATCATCATAATATTGTTTCAAAAATTTGCATCTATTCATTATAGAAAATCACATGTTCTTTTGAAAAGGTATGAATTGCAGGAATAGGTATATAGCTTTTGATGCACCACGCCTGATCAAAATTGACAAATGGATATTGGATAGAAGATGCTCAAGACACATAACTTGAAACCCAGAAATTTTGAAAGATATAGTTTACAATGATGGTGGATAAGTAAATTTTGAAGATAACTCTAGAGTATATGTGATTAGCATCGGCAATGTTGGTAATTCTAAAAATCCTACTATTTTTAATTTCTTATTAGTTAGAAATTTAAACCATAATCTGTTGAGTATTAGTCAATTGTGTGATAAGGGTTTCAAAATTAAATTCGTAAAAGATAAATGTAACATTGAAGATAATGAGTCAAACATTATGTAACGACCCGATATTTCGAGATATTCGCATCCACACATGTCGGACTTTAATCGCTCAAAATATCGTATTGTTAATTTATATTTAGCAAAACTCAGCATATACAGTAAATAAATAAATCATAGAATCACGGACACAAAGTAGTATGATAATATGCAATGGAATAGAATAAATAATAGTTCATGAAGCTACTGTATAAAACATCAGAGTTTGAAATAACATACAACAGAATATCTCAAATACAGTGAAGTCTCGAATACAATAGATGACATCTCTGAACAAATCAATTGGAAAGATGAAAGATGAATAAATGTAGATGGATCTCCAAATGAAGCTCCAGGTCAGTCTCAAATACTGTATCACTCAGTCTAACCCGAGCGTAAAGCAAAACACAAAACACTCGAGTCAGGATTAACATTCTTATATCAATAAATCCAACTCAAGTGAAATATCAACTGAAATACAAGTAACTTAAAGGATGTTTAGGATAACCATCCTCAAAGGTCTGTAGAACTATCTACTATGTGATAATATACTCTACTATAATATGTCTATAGTGAAGTAAACTATTAAAATAGCGTTAAGGCTTTACCCATATCCCCCTTAACACATTTTACATAATGCCATAGTCTATACAGATACTGTAAACTCCACCCGTGGGTGGGCTATCAAGGAGCACTCCATAGGTACGACACAAAACAAACTCGTAGAAGGTGCGATAGGGCATGTGACACGTACTCGAGGCAATGCTAGGGTAGATATACCAATTGCACTCCCGGACTGGTGGTAATGCATAGCAGCAACTACCGTCCACCTCGTGACACACTCCCAAATCAAATCGAGGGTGCACCCAATCACATCACACAAGCAATAGAATGGTATCGAAGAAATGTGTCCGATAGGAGGAATGACCTCACTTAGCCCGATATAGCTCCTGTTTTAGCCACATCAAGCTGACTCATGGGAGTTAGGGCTACGTACATACCATATAGAATCGTCACCAAACCATCCTACTTCATTCTGAAATCTCCACCATGTACACAGTTGTCAAAGGGGTTTTCAGTATTGGCAGAGAGTATGACAATATCCAACCTTGGTCTCTTTAGCGACCAATCGTTATTATAACATCGTGGTCATTTCAAAACAGTTTATACATCAAAACCAGAATATCATATCCATTTCAAAACCATATCGGCACTATATCATTTTCACTTCAAATATATATACATTTCCAAAACCATTTCACATTCAAAGTTATAACCTTTTCGAAACCAAATGCTTGAATTTATAACACTTTGGAAATCATAATACTTTGCAATTCATAATACTTTGGAAACCATAACTTTGAAATCATAACTTCCACCATTTAAATAGTTTAGATATTAATAATAATATATAATAAAATAATTTTATTAAATAGTTTTTATAAAAATAGTTTATATTAAATATGTTTTGTATTAAAATAGTATATATTAAAATAATTTATAAAGTAAAATATATTTTAAAAATAATTTATAAAATAAAGTAGTTTCCTCAAATTTCACAAATCGATTCAAATCAACTCGAATTCCAAAATTTCAATTTAATTCAATCTCATTTTTCAACTTCGATTCAACTTGGTTTCTCAGTAAATCATTTCAAATTATATCGATTTCAAATACAAAATGGAACCACAAAATAAACCATTTAAAATTCAATATATTTCAAAGCTTTAATATTCAAACATTTTCAAAACTACATTTGATAGTTTCACATATCTCTTTAATTTAACTTCATTATTATTTATTTTGAAATATTTATGTAATAAATCTAATATCATTTAAATAAACCTTAAATTTCAAAATTTTAAATAAAACTAAATATACCATTTCAATTTATGTAAATTTGAAATATTCATTTAAATCGCTTTTAATCAAATTCAAGTTATCAAACCTTATCTTTAAAATCTCAAATTTAATAAATTTCAAATCAACCTATTTAAGTATAATTCTTAAATATATATAATTTCAAACCTATTTCTATTATAAACTTTATATTTGAAATATAATTTCAAAATTCATTTACAACCATATAATTTTCAAAACATATAAATTTTAAAAATCTAAATTTTAAACCCTTATAAATAACATATATATATATAATATCTTAAAATCGATTATTTATTAAAACCAAGATATTCACTTTTAAAACCTTGGAGATCATTTTAAAATATATATATAGACCAACGATGTCTGTAGATAATTTTCTATCTTATGGTCAATTGATACGGATATTTATCATTTCAACCTGTAATTTAAATATATATACGGGTTATATCATGTCAACCCACAATCCCAAACTCAATTCAATGAAAATCGCTTGGGTTTATCATTTCAACCCATAACGATTTTTCCCTATTCTATAGGTTCGAGTATGCTTCATTTCAACCCATAGGGAATTATATACTAACAAGGTACTTGCAGAGTGATAACAGATATGATAATAACATAACAGGCATATATCATCAATAGCAATATAATATAAACAACAGGGTATGGTGTCATATCCCATAGTGAATAGTTACAGATAATAGCTTATATAACAATTTTAAATAACTACAGCAGCATATTTCAATTGTCGTTTCAATTGAAATCAAATTTAATAAATACAAGAACGTTATTCGTGAATGATTGCTCACCTTTCGAGGTTAGAGAGTTTGACAACAAAACAAGCTACGAATTCCAAAGAAAAGCAAAATTGGCATGAATTTGACGAACAAAGCAGACAGCTTGAAATTGACAAAATGGAATCAAAATAGGATTAATGAAGATCAGTTATATAAGTAAACTGATATAGATATAACATATATAATTATATATATATATATATATATATATATATATATACAGAATCAGTTATATAAGTGTTTTTACGTTTTGTTTTTCAAAAAATGGGGACCCTCCCTTTTTCTTCCATCTTTCCCGCTGAACCATCTTATCACCCACCCCCCCCCCCCCCCGCCGCAATTTCCTTCTTCCCCTAAATTTGTACCACCTTCTTCCGCTGCCCATGCTTCCCTGCCACATTCTCCCCCATCCCCCATCCCTCTTGTCAGTCTCCCATCCCTGCCAGCCTCTGCCACCAACGCTAATTCATCTTCTTCCCAGTCTGCTTCCCAGAACCTTTCTTCCCCTCCATTGCTTCCCCTACCACAACCCCAACTAGCTTGGAATTCTCTATTCAAAGCTAAACCCATTAATGCTGGGAAATATGAACCACGTGACATACTCCTTGATTTCAATGGTGATGCTTTAGTTCCACCAGATGAAGTTGTGAAGGCGGGTAACTCGATGTGGAAGGAATACCTGGTGGGTTTTTTTCTTGATAACCCGTTACCATACTCGACTGTGGTGTACTATCTTAAGAAAGCACGGAAACTGCGTGGAACCATTACTGTTAAGTCAGATGGGTTCCTGTTTTTGTTAAAATTCACCAATGAAGAAGATAAGATTAGAATTTCAGAATCTAATCCCGTTGTTATGAGGAATAAACTATTTATTGTAAAACCATGGGATGAGAATGTTGGCAATAGTTGTAGCAGTATCAAAGCAGTCCCTATTTGGATTAAGTTATCTAACATCCCCTTGTATGCCTGGTCTCTATTGGGAATAAACTGGTTAGCTGCAAGAATTGGTAAACTTCTTTGCATGGATGCCTCAACTGAAAATTTTGAAAGAATCACTTTTTCCAAATGCTTAGTTGAAGTGACACCACAGAACGAACTACCTGAAAGATTTACAGTTCAATTGATTGATGGGTCTGAACAGGATGTTATAGTTGATTACCTATGGAAGCCTGAAATATGTACCTTTTGTAAGGAGTTTAAGCATTTGGTTAGTACTTGCAAGAAGTCGGTAATTGAAGAGAAGGATAAGCTATGTGAAGTTATTGAACAACAAGAGTGTGGTGAAGTGAAGCAACACAGTGAGCATAAGGGAAAAAACCATGGCAAACATGTTTTAGTGAAGCAAGTCTAGCGAAAAGTCAATAGGAATAGGGGAAAAAAAGTGAATTAAGGAGTTGGAGAACAAAACAAAGATAAACACAGGAGCAGAGGAAACAATTGAACTTGTTGGAAGTAAAGAAAACAGATCTGGTATGAATGTTACTACTGAATCTCATAAAGTGGACCAAGCATGTACTGTAAAAACACACAATAAATATAATGTGTTGCAGAATGAAGAGTTTGAGCAAGAAATAGTGGAAATTAATGAGGAAGAGGAAGGTGAAATTATACCTGCAGACAGTTGTGTTGAATTAAGTATGGAAACTTCTCTGATTACTGCAAATTCTTCTGATAGTACTGTGATTCATAACAAAATTCCTTTTTTGCATACTGATGAGCAGCACAAACAAATTAATGCATCAGCTAACTGTAGCAATAGCAAGGAAAATGGTAATAGTATTTCAGAAGAGCATGCACAAGCTGATACACATGTAACAGAACAAGATAGTGCCTGGTGCACTGCTATTGAGACATTCATAACACAACTTATTATCTCAAGCCATAAGCCTGATGCTGTTGTTCAACCACAAGTTCCTCCACATTACAATTTCTCCATTGACCTGCCTGGTTGGCCTTCAAACCATTCTTTTCCTCACCCAAAACCTATACCAACCAAAGAACCATCCACCACCCACTCTCATCATACCTCTTCCTTCAGGAAAATTGAAACAAGGTCTCTGTCTGCACAGAGAAGAAATAACTCCACCAACCTCCAATAATTTTTATGTTTAAAAAAATCGCTGCATGGAATCTCAGAGGTGCGCACAGTAATATAAAACTTGATCAAGTCAAAAGTTATATTTCAACTTATGACATTTGTATATTTGGATTGCTTGAAACAAAACTTAACCAATTGTTATCCATCAAAGCAGCAACTTACATTAACCCTACTTGGGATTTCCATCACAACCTTGATTCTGCATCATATGGTCGAATTTTAATTATGTTTGATCCTAAAGTAATTACTCTATCCCCAATTCTATCTACTAGACAGTACATTCATCTTCATGTCATTGAAAATCTATCTCAAACCTCCTTTTATGTCACCTTTGTTTACGCTGACAACACTGTTCTTTCACGTAACACATTCTTCAAATCCTTGCCTCCATTATGACAGTCTTCACATCCCTGGGTTGTGATAGGCGATTTCAATTCCTGTTTTGAATTCTCTGACAAATGTGGGGGTAATCCCCTTACTCCTGCAGACATTGCTACATTCAACTTAGCTATTGAACAGTCTGACTTAATCATGGTTAATAAGTCAGGAGCCAAATATTCATGGAATAATAGAAGTCATAGTGGAGTTCGTACGTTCACGACTATTGATCATGCCTTCTGCAACATCCAAGCACTCAACCAATGGCCCACCTTATCTGTCTTCCTTCCTCAACCCATATTTTCTGACCATTCTCCCTTAATTTTAACTCTGGGTCCCCATTTGCGAAAGGAAAAGAGAAGTTTCAAATTTTTTGCTGCTTGGCTCAAGCATGACCACTTTCTTGATTTAGTTTCTCAAGTTAGCTCTGAATTTATTTGCTACGGTAACCCCATGTATAAGTTTTGCAGGAAATTGAAAAGAATCAAGCAAGAAATTAAATTGTGGGCCATTACAACCTTTGGAGCTCGCAGCCTACTTTCTACAACACTCAAGGAACAGTTGAAGAAGCAACAAGATTACATGATGGAGCATCCCCTTGATGAACAAGCAGCCGCTGTTGAAAGAAAATTATTCAGTGATGTTAACAATGCCCTATGCTTGGAAGCAAACATGAAGAAGCAACAACTGCATGTCAAGTGGACTGTTGAGGGAGACAGGAACACCAAGTTCTTCCATGATGCAATAAAGGTCAAACATGCCAGGGATAATATTTTTAGTATTCTTGATGATCAGGGTAACCTTTTTTCTACGGTTAATACTGTCGATCAGGCCTTTGTTGAGTACTTCTCGTCATTGCTTGGCAATGATTCTGGGTTCTCCCCTGACCTTGATCTTATCTCAACACTTACCTCGCCATGTATAACACCCCAGGACGCTCTAGCTCTTATAAGCCATGTAACTGATGATGAAATAAAAGCTACTCTATTTTCAATGAATAAACAATCTGCTAGAGGTCCTGATGGCCTAAACGTGACATTCTTCACAGCTACGTGGGGTGTGCTTGGACATGAATTCTGTCAAGCAATCCACAACTTCTTTACAAAATGCAAATTGCTTGGTGAAGTGAATTGCACTAATATTGCTCTGATACCTAAAGTTTCTCCACCAACTTGTGTCTCCTCGTTCAGGCCTATATCCTGTTGTAATGTTTTATATAAATGTATCACAAAAATTCTTGCCACCCGAATGATTAGTGTAATGCCAACTGTTGTCTCCTTGAACCAAGCAGCCTTCTTACCTTCAAGAAACATTCTCGATAATGTCCTACTTGCCCAAGAATTGCTAAAAGGTTATACTAGAGGTAATGTGTCACCTGCTGTTGCTATAAAAATCGACATTTCTAAAGCTTATGATTCTATCCACTGGGCTTCAATTGTGAGGATCATGGCAGTCATGGGGTTTCCCAAAATATTTGTGTCATGGATATATGTGTGCATTTCCACTCCAACCTTCTCTGTTGTTTTGAATGGTAGACCAGTTGGGTACTTAAAAAGTAGTAAAGGAATACGTCAAGGTGATCCCATATCTTCCTACTTATTCTTGTTGGTCATGGAAGTTTTCACAGTTATGCTTAATTCCAGATACTCTCAGAAGATAATTAAGTACCACCCTAAGTGCTTTGCTCTCCAAATACAATCTTTAATGTTTGCTGATGATGTTTTGTAGTTTACTAAGCCTGATATTCCCTCCTTGACTGGAATTATGGAAGCTCTCCAATCATTTTATTGTATGACTGGTCTATCTATTAACCAAGCAAAATCTTCCATGTTATTAGCTGGAGTTAGTGATGTTCAAGCTGCTGCCCTATATCTGCACACTGGCTACTCTAGCATGGACAATGATATGAGGTATCTTGGACTTCCTTTACTCACTAAAAGAATTAGAAATGCTGATTGTGTACCTTTATACAATAAATGTAACGACCCGTATTTTACGTGTCGACTAATCGTAAAATAATGGTTGCTAGGTCGTTAGTGTTGTTGAGTCATCCATAGCCTAAGTCGTATGGGGAGTAGGTCGTGTGGAGACTAACTCGGGTAGGCAACCTAAGTTAAGTCGTAGATGACTTACGGGTTAGTGGGTAGCTTGGGTCGTAAGGGTGATAGGTCGGGCGTAGCGACTTAAGTGTGTTGGCCGAGTTATAGGAGTTAACAGGTTAAGGTAGTTGGCGAGTTAAGAGAATGGGCCGACTTAAGATAGTTAAACGACTTAGTGGAATGAACGACTTAAGGTGATTGGCTGACCTAAAGGAACTAACGGCTTAGGGGATGTCGACTCATAGGTTAGCGGCTTAAGGAGTTAAGGCTTAGGTCGTTGGTAGTTGAGTCGGTTGGTAGTTGAGTCGTCCAGACGACTTAGTGTTAGGTCGGCAGGGAACTAGGTCGTGTGGCCCTGTGTAGTGTTAAGTCGTGAGTCGGCAACATAGTTAAGTCGTTAGGCCGTATTAGTTGGGTCGTTGAGTCGGCAGGATAGTTTAGCTCGTGTGTGTTTTTAGGTCGTGTCATAGTTAAGTCGTCATACGACTTAAGACTTAGGATATGCGGCAGTATCTTAGGTCGTGTGTTGTTAAGTCGGTAGGGGCTTGAGTCGTGTGCATGCTGTGCCGTGTGTGTGTGTTGTGTCGTATTTGCCTTGAGCTGCGTTGAGTCGTGAGTCGTAGTGGTTTGAGTCGTGAGTCATGAGTCGTGGACGACTCATAGTGGCGGACGACTCATGGGGGATTTCAGCCTATAAATAGAGGGGTTTGGCTCACTTTTTGGCATCGGATTTTGAAGCGACGAGGTGCTGCCATTTTGAGAGCTCGACTACAACATTTCTTCATCTCCTTTTCTCCATTCCAATCTAGTTCTAACATCCATCCAAGATCGAAGATCAAGATCGAAGATCCAAGAGCCAAAGTTGAAGATCTTCATCCAACCAAGCCAGATTTCATCGTTTCAAGCGAGATTTCGACGAATCAAGCTTGAATCCTTGCTGTCCAGATCTGAAGTTGCTGTTTTTTTTGAAGTGTTTGAGTGATTCGGTGAGTGGTGGTTATCTCTCACGCGGACCCAAAGGAGTATATTGGATTGGTGGTTTGTTGAAGTGTTGTAGATAGTGATTTTATGCATATTTCTTTAGATCCAAGTGTAGATCCATTACTTATGAAGATGTTTACTTATGCAAGTTCATTCACCAAGTTGTAGAGATAAAAACCCATGATTTATATTTGTTAGATCTATGCTAAAAAAAACCCTTGATTCATGTATGATAGATCCTTGCTCATTTATTTACGAAATTTCCATTTTAGTTATAAATGCTTATTTAGATCTTGATGGACTACTTATTTGTTTAGATTAATGTTTGCCTTGTTTGATTGTTGTGAATAAGTTATCTAGTTGATAGATTTGGACAAGTATGGTCAAAGACGATTCAAGAGCTACGGAAGAGGCTCTTGAATGGTGAAAGTCGCTTAAGGTATATGTAGTGGATGTTGAAGCTCATATGTATGGATTGGATGATGTTGAGATGGAATTTTGCCTTGATGCGATGAGGCAAACCATGATGTTAAGATGAGCCTTTGCTATGATGAAGATGAGGCAAGGAATGATGTGATGTAACCTTGGTATAATCGAGAAGGATTGCTCCAAGCATGTTGATAACTTGAAGGGTAGTTCGAGTTGATTGATAATGGATGGCTCAAGAGGTAGTTTGGGCTAGGTTGAGAATAGTCGTCAAGGAGGATGACTAGAAGGCTTGGATTTCATCATTGTTGAAGGTTCTAGCAGACTCAAAGCAAGAGTACAAGGGTTGCCCTAAAGACTACAGGTAGGTGGTCTGGACACCCTAAAGACTACAGGTAGGTGGTCGAGTACTCTGGGTAGTTGCGAAAATTCCTAGGCACGGGTCATGATGATGTGCGGAGTTATGTCTAGAACCGGGATTACCATTAGCCCTTGATAGATGGCTCAGGAAGGAGTCGGTCATTCAATTAACGGTGATTTCGAAGCAAGGTTAACAGTGATAGCCAGAGTCATGGATGTTTGATTGTACCATCATTCGGCCTCAAAAGCGGTGTTTTCTGGGTGCTTATCTGATCTTGGTTTAGGCCTTGGGGGTTTGTATTTGGAAAACATCGACCTTGACTCGAGTGGTTGTTGCTTTACTTTAATTGTTTGCCATGTTATGCTTGCTTCTCCTTAGTGTGTGTCTGAAGGCTATCACTGTAGAAAGAGGCGGAGTGGGATGGTTTGGTTCCTATTCCTTTTATCCCTTATGCTCTTTTGGTATGTTTGATAGTTGATTTACTGCTCACTAAGACTTTGTCTGACTCAAGGTTTTATGTCTCCTCTTATTACCTTGGGATGTTCATCCATGTTGGGATGGGCAGACTAGGTAGCAGGTGACAGGTGCTGTTCTTGGAGATCTACGTTGATGATGACGAAGACGAGCAGGAGGCTTTTGCATATTATTTCATATTATGTACTGGGTTTTTTCCGCTGTATATACTTTGAGTGCTTTGTAGTGAGGTTTTGATGTATTGACTATTCTGATGATTGTATCAAACTTCTAAGATGCTTATTTCATATTATTCTGTTATGAAGCTTCACTATACATATACTTCTCTATTGTATTTTATCCATGCGCTGTGAGTTATGCGATAGATTCTGCGATGTTTATTCTACCCTTGACGGTCACCCATGGCTGCCTGGCACGCCTTTCAGCGCATTATTTCCTTGTTTTGGTGCGGGAGTCATGGGCGGTCGTCACATTTGGTATCAGAGCTTTGGTTAATCGATTTTAGCCAACGCTCGCTGACGTAACTACGTATGAGAGACGTAATTGTATTTTGATGAATGATTACTATATATAATATAGTAGTTTAGAAGGATTTGAACTCCTTATGCAGTTGAGGTGTTCTAAGTCATTCCTTTTTGTAGATATTAAGGATGAGTCGAAGGGGGAGACCAGCTGCTAGAGAAGGCCGTGCTGCTAGGGAAGCTGTTGATTATGCTCCTATGTTTGAGGCCATGATGACTTCGATCATGAGGAGGATACCAGCTTCAGGGTCATCAGTAGATGTTGGAGTTCAAGTTCAAGGTCCAAGATCGGTGGATTTTACTAAGCTTTGTAAGGACTATACTTCTCTTGGAGGAAAGGTTTTCTTGGGAACGGAATCAACTATTGAAGTGCAGAGATGGATTGATGCTTGTAGGAGGATCTTTGGTGATTTGGGAATCGAGGATGCAACTAAGAGGAAGCTTGCATCAAGGCAACTTCAAGGGAGAGCTTCGGATTGGTGGAATTCTATCACCATTGATACTCCGGAGGAGGAGATTACTTGGGAGCAATTCCAAGTCAGATTTGAAGCTAAGTTCATCTCTACGGCTCAGAAATCTGTCTTGTTTAAGAAGTTTGTGGAGCTCAAGCAAGGTGGAAGACCCGTTCTTGAGTATGTTTCTGAGTTTGAAGCTTTGTCCAAGTATGCCAGATCGTATATTGATTCTCCCTATCAGAAGAATGAGAAGTTTGTGACCGGTTTGGATGCTTATCTTGGGAGGCAGTTGGTGGATCATTTGGACGATCCGTTTGAGAAGCTTGTGGAGAAAGCTCTCAGGCATGACAGTTTGTTTCCTAAGGAAGGATCTGTTGTTGCTGTAACCAAGGAAGGGTCTAAGCCACAGCAGGGTGGAAACAAAAAGAGGAAGCAGCAGCAACAGAAGGGTAAGGATGGCCAGAAGAAGCCGAAGAGTGAAGTGACCTGCTACAACTGTCAGCAGAAGGGCCATCTCTTCAGAGATTGCAAGAATCCAAAGGTGCCGGGAAAGTGTTATAACTGTGATAAGCTGGGACATATCAAGAAGAATTGTCCAGAGCCGAGGAAGGACAGGCAGATTGTGCAAGCTTATGCTTTGGGAGCTGTGCCGTCGTCTTCAAAAGCTCCTACTGCCGAAGAGAAGGGGAAGAGTTTGGTGGTTCAAGGTACTCTTTCCATTCGTGGTGTTCCAATTAGAGTGTTGTTTGATACTGGAGTGTCGCATTCTTTTATTTGTGATGATCTTGTAGGCCGGTTAGATTTGGAACCGGATATTGTTGATAGGCCATTGGTTGTGACTAATCCAGTTGGGGGTTCGTCTTGTTTGTGTATGATGTGCCGTGGTCTAGTTGTGTCGAGTCATGATTGCTCTTTTGCTTGTGATTGCTTTGTTCTGAACTTTGCGGGGTTCGGAATTATTTTGGGTATGGACTGGCTTAGGAAGTATGCGGCAAAGGTTGATTGTGAAAGGCTGGAAGTGACAGTCGAGAAGGTGGAGGGGCGAAAGGTTGTGATACGATGTAAGCATGAAGAAGGTGTCTTCATGAGCTTCATGTATTCGCTGGATGTTCCACGGGATGGACTGTCATCGGTGCCAATCACAAATGGATTTGAGGATGTCTTTGAGGAAGTCAAAGGGTTACCGCCGCATAGGGAGATCGAGTTTCGTATCGATCTAGTTGAAGGAGCCAGACCTGTTGTGATGCCTCTTAGGCGGATGGCGCCTAGGGAGCAGCTAGAGTTGAAGGTGCAAGTTGATGATCTTTTGCAGAAAGGATTCATTCGGCGTAGTGTGTCCGAATGGGGTGCACCAGTTGTGTTCGCAACCAAAGCGGATGGATCGTTGAGGTTGTGTGTGGATTATCGTGAGCTGAATAAGGTGACTAAGAAGAACAAGTATCCATTGCCGAGAATAGATGACTTGTTTGATCAGCTTCACGATGCTAAGGTGTTTTCTCAGATGGATTTGGCAACGGGATTTCACCAGTTGAGAGTGGCAAAGGATAGTGTGCCGAAGACTGCTTTTAGGACACCATCCGGTTTTTATGAGTGGCTGGTAATGCCGTTTGGATTGACTAACGCACCAGCATATTTTGTGGATCTTATGAACAGAGTATTTAGAGATCAGTTGAACAAGTTCGTACTTGTGTTTGTTGATGATATTCTGATTTATTCCAGAACTGAAGAAGAGCACAAGACGCACTTGCGTATTGTTTTGGAAATCTTACGGAAACATCAGCTGAAGGCTAAGTTTTTGAAGTGTCACTTCTGGAAGAGTGAAGTGAGATTCTTAGGCCATGTTATCTCTGGAAATGGAATAGCGGTTGATCCCGCTAAAGTGGCAGCAATCCAGGATTGGGTTAGACCTAAAAATGCATCTGATGTGAGAAGTTTTCTTGGATTAGCAGGATATTATCGTCGGTTTATCAAAGACTTTTCCAAGATAGCTGCACCGTTAACAGGATTGACGAAAAAGAACCAAGGGTTCAGTTGGGATGATAAGTGTGAGCAAGCTTTCGTAATCCTGAAAGAGCGACTGACAAGTGCTCCTGTTTTGACTATTCCAAGTGGGAATGATGAGATGGTGGTTTACACCGATGCATGTGGTACGGGACTTGGAGCAGTGCTGATGCAGAAGGATAAAGTTGTTGCGTATGCTAGTCGACAACTGAAGCCGCATGAAAGGAATTACCCGACTCATGATTTGGAGTTAGCGGCGATTGTTTTTTCTTTGAAGATGTGGAGACATTACCTATTGGGAGTTCGATTCGAGTTGTTTACGGATCATAAGTCGTTGAAGTATTTGTTCTCCCAAAAGGATTTGAATCTCCGACAGCAACGGTGGCTAGAGTTTTTAGCATCGTATGATTTTGGTATAGCCTATACTCCGGGAAAAGGCAACGCAGTGGCAGATGCGTTAAGTCGAAGACATGCAGGATTGGGAGCCATGTTTTCGGAATGGAAGGGTCTAGAGTATTTGGCTGAATTTGACTTCAGGCCTAGATGTGAATTGGAACCTGAGATGTTGGCAAACTTATCGATAAGGCCTACTCTGGTGGAAAGAATTGGCGAGAGCCAAAAGCGAGACGATAAGCTTGTCAAAATTATCCGAGATTTGGAATCTGGATTGAATCCAGAAAAGGATAAAGGATTTGAAGTCGATCGAGAGGGTTGGCTTCGAAAGCAAGGACGATTAGTTGTTCCCGATGTAGATGGATTGAGAGATGAAGTTCTTAGGGAAAGTCATCACTCGAAGTTGACAATTCATCCAGGTGGAAATAAGATGTATCGGGATATGAAGAGAACCTATTATTGGGCAGGCATGAAGAAGGATGTTGGAAATTTTATTTCTAAGTGTATGAACTGCCAGTTGGTGAAAGCTGAGCAGAAGAAGCCCAGTGGATTACTTCAGCCATTGGAGGTTCCTACATGGAAGTGGGAGCAAGTGTCGATGGATTTTATCGATGGCCTACCTAGAACCAGGGCAGGGAATGAAGGGATTTGGGTCGTCATAGATCGTTTGACCAAGAGTGCAAGATTCATTCCTGTTCGATCAACTAGGACTGCATCGAAGTTGGCTGAGTTGTATGTTAAGTGGATAGTTTGATTCCATGGTATTCCGAAGAGTATAGTGAGCGATCGAGACCCATTGTTCACTAGTGGATTTTGGAAGAGCTTCCAGGAGGTGTTGGGAACTGAGTTGTGTTTGAGTACAGCTTATCACCCTCAAACAGATGGTCAGACTGAGAGAGTCAACCGAGTTTTGGAAGATCTTCTCAGAGCCTGTGTTTTGGATTTCGGAGGATCATGGGAAGATCACCTTCATTTGGTGGAATTTGCATATAATAACAGTTATCAGTCAAGTATTGGTATGGCACCATATGAAGCATTGTATGGAAGACCGTGTAACTCTCCGACATGTTGGTTGGAAACTGGAGAAAAGCTGATACTTGGGCCAGAAATGATTCAACAGACTTCGGATTGTATAAAGATCATTCGGCAACGAATGAAGGCAGCCCAAGATCATCAGAAAAGTTATGCCAATAATCGTCGTAAGGATTTGGAATACGACGTAGGTGATATGGTTTTTGTGAAGATTTCTCCTCTGAAGAATGTTATTCGATTCGGGAAGAAAGGAAAATTGACTCCAAGATTTGTTGGACCATTCCCGATCATCGAGCGAATTGGAAAGCTCTCTTATAGATTGGAGTTACCGAAAATGGCGGGTGTGCACAATGTTTTTCATGTATCCTATCTACGGAAGTATGTGCATGACTCGAATACAGTGGTTTCTGCTGATAGCTGTGAAGATTTAGAGGTTGATCCAGTGGTTACGAGACCTCGTAAGCCGCTTCGTGTTGTTGAAACCGACACGAAACAGCTTAGGAGGAAGACGATTACGTTGCTCAAGATACAATGGAGTGATGATGTTAACAACTGTACATGGGAGGAGGAAGAGAGGATGAAGGCAGCTCATCCTGAACTCTTCGAGGTATGGCCCTAAGGTGTCGTGGCATCTCATGAATTTGTAACTTGTTCTAATCTTAGAATTCTGCATGCTAGGATAGTAATTGGATGCATGGTTTGTTGATTGCTATGGATGGTAGGCATGCGGAATAATTTTGATTGCTCTTGTTTGTTTGGAATTTCGGGGGCGAAATTCCTAAGGGGGAGAGAATGTAACGACCCGTATTTTACGTGTCGACTAATCGTAAAATAATGGTTGCTAGGTCGTTAGTGTTGTTGAGTCATCCATAGCCTAAGTCGTATGGGGAGTAGGTCGTGTGGAGACTAACTCGGGTAGGCAACCTAAGTTAAGTCGTAGATGACTTACGGGTTAGTGGGTAGCTTGGGTCGTAAGGGTGATAGGTCGGGCGTAGCGACTTAAGTGTGTTGGCCGAGTTATAGGAGTTAACAGGTTAAGGTAGTTGGCGAGTTAAGAGAATGGGCCGACTTAAGATAGTTAAACGACTTAGTGGAATGAACGACTTAAGGTGATTGGCTGACCTAAAGGAACTAACGGCTTAGGGGATGTCGACTCATAGGTTAGCAGCTTAAGGAGTTAAGGCTTAGGTCGTTGGTAGTTGAGTCGGTTGGTAGTTGAGTCGTCCAGACGACTTAGTGTTAGGTCGGCAGGGAACTAGGTCGTGTGGCCCTGTGTAGTGTTAAGTCGTGAGTCGGCAACATAGTTAAGTCGTTAGGCCGTATTAGTTGGGTCGTTGAGTCGGCAGGATAGTTTAGCTCGTGTGTGTTTTTAGGTCGTGTCATAGTTAAGTCGTCATACGACTTAAGACTTAGGATATGCGGCAGTATCTTAGGTCGTGTGTTGTTAAGTCGGTAGGGGCTTGAGTCGTGTGCATGCTGTGCCGTGTGTGTGTGTTGTGTCGTATTTGCCTTGAGCTGCGTTGAGTCGTGAGTCGTAGTGGTTTGAGTCGTGAGTCATGAGTCGTGGACGACTCATAGGGGCGGACGACTCATGGGGGATTTCAGCCTATAAATAGAGGGGTTTGGCTCACTTTTTGGCACCGGATTTTGAAGCGACGAAGTGCTGCCATTTTGAGAGCTCGACTACAACATTTCTTCATCTCCTTTTCTCCATTCCAAT
Source organism: Allium cepa (assembly GCA_030765085.1). NCBI lineage: Eukaryota > Viridiplantae > Streptophyta > Magnoliopsida > Asparagales > Amaryllidaceae > Allium > Allium cepa. Next base: position 875,120,509 of record CM060932.1, on the reverse strand, counting down.
CTAGTTCTAACATCCATCCAAGATCGAAGATCAAGATCGCAGATCCAAGAGCCAAAGTTGAAGATCTTCATCCAACCAAGCTAGATTTCATCGTTTCAAGCGGGATTTCGACGAATCAAGCTTGAATCCTTGCTGTCCAGATCTGAAGTTGCTGTTTTTTTTGAAGTGTTTGGGTGATTCGGTGAGTGGTGGTTATCTCTCACGCGGACCCAAAGGAGTATATTGGATTGGTGGTTTGTTGAAGTGTTGTAGATAGTGATTTTATGCATATTTCTTTAGATCCAAGTGTAGATCCATTACTTATGAAGATGTTTACTTATGCAAGTTCATTCACCAAGTTGTAGAGATAAAAACCCATGATTTATATTTGTTAGATTTATGCTAAAAAAAAACCCTTGATTCATGTATGATAAATCCTTGCTCATTTATTTACGAAATTGCCATTTTAGTTATAAATGCTTATTTAGATCTTGATGGACTACTTATTTGTTTAGATTAATGTTTGCCTTGTTTGATTGTTGTGAATAAGTTATCTAGTTGATAGATTTGGACAAGTATGGTCAAAGACGATTCAAGAGCTACGGAAGAGGCTCTTGAATGGTGAAAGTCGCTTAAGGTATATGTAGTGGATGTTGAAGCTCATATGTATGGATTGGATGATGTTGAGATGGAATTTTGCCTTGATGCGATGAGGCAAACCATGATGTTAAGATGAGCCTTTGCTATGATGAAGATGAGGCAAGGAATGATGTGATGTAACCTTGGTATAATCGAGAAGGATTGCTCCAAGCATGTTGATAACTTGAAGGGTAGTTCGAGTTGATTGATAATGGATGGCTCAAGAGGTAGTTTGGGCTAGGTTGAGAATAGTCGTCAAGGAGGATGACTAGAAGGCTTGGATTTCATCGTTGTTGAAGGTTCTAGCAGACTCAAAGCAAGAGTACAAGGGTTGCCCTAAAGACTACAGGTAGGTGGTCTGGACACCCTAAAGACTACAGGTAGGTGGTCGAGTACTCTGGGTAGTTGCGAAAATTCCTAGGCACGGCTCATGATGATGTGCGGAGTTATGTCTAGAACCGGGGTTACCATTAGCCCTTGATAGATGGCTCAGGAAGGAGTCGGTCATTCAATTAACGGTGATTTCGAAGCAAGGTTAACAGTGATAGCCAGAGTCATGGATGTTTGATTGTACCATCATTCGGCCTCAAGAGCGGTGTTTTCTGGGTGCTTATCTGATCATGGTTTAGGCCTTGGGGGTTTGTATTTGGAAAACATCGACCTTGACTCGAGTGGTTGTTGCTTTACTTTAATTGTTTGCCATGTTATGCTTGCTTCTCCTTAGTGTGTGTCTGAAGGCTATCACTGTAGAAAGAGGCGGAGTGGGATGGTTTGGTTCCTATTCCTTTTATCCCTTATGCTCTTTTGGTATGTTTGATAGTTGATTTACTGCTCACTAAGACTTTGTCTGACTCAAGGTTTTATGTCTCCTCTTATTACCTTGGGCTGTTCATCCATGTTGGGATGGGCAGACTAGGTAGCAGGTGACAGGTGCTGTTCTTGGAGATCTACGTTGATGATGACGAAGACGAGCAGGAGGCTTTTGCATATTATTTCATATTATGTACTGGGTTTTTTCCGCTGTATATACTTTGAGTGCTTTGTAGTGAGGTTTTGATGTATTGACTATTCTGATGATTGTATCAAACTTCTAAGATGCTTATTTCATATTATTCTGTTATGAAGCTTCACTATACATATACTTCTCTATTGTATTTTATCCATGCGCTGTGAGTTATGCGATAGATTCTGCGATGTTTATTCTACCCTTGACGGTCACCCATGGCTGCCTGGCACGCCTTTCAGCGCATTATTTCCTTGTTTTGGTGCGGGAGTCATGGGCGGTCGTCACAATAAAATTACATCTGTTATGGGTGTTTGGTCTAATAGGCAACTGTCACAAAGTGGAAGGCTTGTCCTTATAAAATCTGTAGTTTTTTCCTCCTTAGTTTACTGGGCACGGTCCACTATCCTCCCAACCAAGCTGTTGCAACTTGTCAGGTCTGCAATGAATATATATTTCTGGTCTGGAAGTATTCACAACAGGAAGTTGATCCCTTGATCATTTACTAAATTTGAAACTCCCATGAAACTTGGTGGGCTTGGTGTTATTAATGCTAGGATGTGGAACTTTGCTGCCATAAGTACCCATTTTGATGATCTCATCAATAAGAGAAGCAGCATTTGGGCAAAATGGGTCTGGCAATATTACATAAAGACAAGTTACTTTTGGTGCATTGAAATCCCTCAAAACAGCAGTTGGATCTGGAGGAACATTCTGAAGTTAAGAGATGTATATCTCCCATTGATACAATATCATGTATCTGCAAAGTCTGAAGTGAGCTTCTGGCATGACCCTTGGCCAGGCAAAGGGCTTATCCTATCAAAAGTTTGTGACTACCTTCAAGTTCAACAATCTGGTATACACTATGATGCTAAAGCCAATGATTATTTACATGATGGGAATTTGCTATTGCCTAATAGTAGTAACCAATTGATCAGGCAATTATGGACTGACATCCAATCCAATTGCTGCTCTACCCATCAACTGGAGGCTGTTGCTTGGGACTTGAAGCCTCACACTATCAGGAGTGTTTACAATTCTATTTCAGTGTATGATTCACTCCCTGCGGCCAAATGGTACTCTGTGATCTGGTCTGATGATTCACTTCCTTCTGATAACTTGAAGTTGTGGAAAGTCATCAGGCCCTACTCACTAGAAGTAAGTTGAACAATTTTGGTATGGCTTGCTCCTCTTTTTGTCTCTTTTGTGAGTTGCATGAGGAAACAATAGATCACATTTTCTTTGACTGCCCTACTCTCCAAATAATTATGGCCGGAATCAGTACCATTTCTGGAGTTAACCTTACTACTGGGGGTACTAGCATGATTTGGAGTATAATATACAAAGCTACTAGATGGAGAAAGTATGAGTCCAGAATTTTTGCAGTATGTTTAAAAAAATATCTTACTGTAATATGGAAGGAAAGGAACGCAATTATTCTTGATAATCACAGGAAGAAAACTGAATTATTATGGCAAGAAGTTAGGAGAAGCACCCACTGGCAATTGATGAACTGCAACACCAAATTCCCTGACATTTTGTTACATGTTTGGGTTTGATGTTTTTTGTTGTTTCCTCAATTGCTTCATTTTTCTTTCTTTTTTCTTTTCTTTTCTATTCTCTATGTATTGTTCTCTTTTATTGTGTTGCAATAAAACTAGTAGGGGTCCAGTCAACCCCGCTGGCTTTGCCAAAAAAAATCATATTCTAATTTCAAATACCTATTAAATTAAATATACATACGTGTTTCAAAAATCATTGTTTTAAATTAAAACACGCATATATATACACTTAATAAAAATTGTAAGATACTTATATAAATTATATATTATTCATTGAAAAATTACAACTTAACATTATATAAAAATCAATGTATATATCATTACAAAATCACTACTTACATTAAGACACATAGATTTAAAGCCAGAACACCTATTTATATTCAAACAGCAAGGGTAACTATATGAGTATATATTAAAATATTACAATACTCTTAAACACGTAATATATCTATATGCATACTTTTTCACAAAAATATTATATACTTTACAGTAAAAATTTCTAAAACCTGAACACAACATATTGAAATACTCTTAAACACATACATGGATATATAAACTATCTTTATAAACTTATAACCACACACGCAAATATGAAAACTTACCTTCTACAATATCTCTATCTAAACAGATCCTATATAAACTACTAATAAATTCCAAATAAATAAACCTACGATATATATATACTAAATAACCAACGTATAATATTATATATATATTTCAAAATTCCATATACATATATATGTGCGTATATAGCTAATCATACTATTATTTACTATATATGTATACACAACTGTTTTTACTATTATTATTTATTACAACATATTGCTGCAAACTGTAAAACACATATATAACAACAACAACTTATCTATAACATATATAACATAAAATCTGTATATATATATAATATATTACAAGACCATCACTTAACTTAAAGTAAATGTTTTAAAATAACGTACATATATACAATATTTTAATTTATAATTCGAAAGGCATGCATACCCATCAACAATATATATAAACTACAGATCTTGATATACAAACTCTGATATGCAAATCGAATAAAATAGCAATACTTACATAACTTATATTATATATAAACCGACATAACTATCATACATAAAACAATATATATTATATGATTTATATAACTTATACATTCCAAAACTCATATATTATATATAAATTTGAAGAAGAAAAATGCAGAGATAGAATAGTCATATATTACATAGCATCAACAGATCATTTGGAAACCTATGTAAATTTTATATCTACCAACATATGTATATATAAGTGTATATATATATATATATATATTAAAACATATATTAGATATAACTAAATACATACGCACACATCCAAAATAAACTTACACTATCATATGTGCGGATTCAAAAGGAAGGAAGAGGGAAGTGCTCCACTAATGAGTGGAATACCTGGCTGCGTGTAGATTGATGGTGGAGTGGGGTTCGGTAGAGGGGCATTTGTGGGCTTAGGAGGTCGAATCCGTAGTGGAGGGTCGGAGACTCGGCCAAGAAGAGGAGAGTCGCATGGCAGCTTCAAAGCGGGTGGTGGTCGTGCGTGCTGATCGAGGAGGAGGCTGTAGTTATGGGAGTCGAGGAGGTGAGGCTTTGATGGAGGTGGCGAGGTGGTTGCAAGCATGCAGGCGATGAGGGGAACGACGAGGCAGATCTGGAAACGTGCGAGCTGGAGGGCTTGTTGAGGTCAATATACGAATTATAATATTTTACAGAAAATGGAAAAGAAAACGAATAACATTATTATATAACAATTTGGAAAGAGAAAAGGCTTAATGTGGAAGGCCAAACATGGGTGGATCTTAATACAACAGGAAGAGGAATGGGAAGGTAAGCAAAAAAAAAGGTAAGAGCAATGGTGGAATGGGCAGGTAAGCAAAAAAAAGGTAAGAGCAATGGTCACCCCTTGGATTAAGCTGAATAATCAAAGCAATAAATTTTTGTTTGCACAGCATGTTTAAATTTTGAAACCGAAGGAAAATGTAAGGTCATGATTTATGGTACCTATGTGACGCACCGTTTACAATTTTCGACGCGTACTGGACTTTGAAACTCAAAAGTGATTATGCCGTAGAGATCAGCACGACGAGACGATCAAAACGGTATACATATTTCCATGGTACGAGCATCCAAATAAAAATCGATATCGGTATCGAAAATGCTGCAAATTTATCGTAATAAGATAAACGAAGCAATAGTAGTTCAAATTTGGGAAAACGAAAGATGTGTCTTACTCAGAAGATGATTTATAAATTTTCTATATAAAAATATTCAAGTTTAGAAATTATTTTATTATCATCAATTCTTAACTGATTTAAATTGAAATAGAATTATACAAGAAAATAAACTTCTATATTATCTGATGAAAATTTACCATTTGCTATATTTAAGTAGACGTATTCCAAATATCAAATTCATATTCTCAAATTCAATCGTTTAAAATTTCACCAAAAAAATCAATTAAATACGTAAAAAATTATTAAAATTTATGAGTCGTTACACATTATCTTTGAAGGTATTAAGAAACGAAATATCTGTACATAAAGTATGAAAATTTCAAATGATAATTTATGTCTTTTGGCTGCATCAATTGATCCTGGCATAAAAGATTTGGTCATTTGAAATTCAAATTAATATCTAAAGTTTCCAAAAATGATCTAGTTATAGGGCTTCCCAAGATGAATTTTAAAGTTAATAATTTATGCGATGCACGCCGATTAGAAAAAATTACAAAATAATCTTTTGAATCAAAAGATATGATTTCTGCCTCTTAACCTCATGAACATCTTCACTTAGATCTTTTCGGTCCCTTACAGATATAATTTATAAATCACAGTAGATAGGTATTTGTAATCATTAATGATTTTTCTAGTTTTACCTGGACAATTATCATAAAACTTAAAAGTGATGCTTTTGGAATGTTTAAAATCTTTGTTAAATGAATTAAAAATTAAAAGATTAGTAAAATTAAAACTATTTGGAGCGATCACGGTGGAAAAAGTCGAAAATGAAGATTTTAAATATTTCTGTAATAAGAAAGGTACTCATAATTTTTTGTTTCCAAGAACATAACAACAAAATGGAGTGGTAGAACACAAAAGTAGGATGTTTCAAGAGTGTACTAGAAATATGCTAAATGATATTATTTACCTAAAAAATTTAGGCTGAAGCGGTTGGTACTGCATAATATATATTAAATAGAATTTTAATAAGACCATTAACTAAGAAAACACCATATGAGTTACCCTATAATAAAAAACCTAAAATATCGTACTTTAGAGTTTTTGTTAGTAAATGTTTGATTTTAGATACTAAAGATAATTTGGATAAATTTGATGTTAAATCAGATAAAGGAATCTTTATTGGATAATCAAATAGAAGTAAAGCTTATAGAATTTTCAACTAATACTATTGAAGAGACATTACATGTATCATTTAATGAGAATTTTAAAGTTTATAATCAAAATATTGATTACGAAGAAAATATTGATAACCCAAACGTAATTAGTAATAATGAGATTACTGAAAACAAAAATAATGATAATTCAGAAATTCACATCCAAATAAAAGAACAAAATACTTGAAAGAAAGTCCTATGAATATATATTGGAAATATTATGTTTGTTGTTAAAACTAAAAATCAACTAAATAAAATGAGTAACATTACTTTTATTTCAACTATTCAACCTAAAAATCCAAAGGAAGCATCAACTGATGATTCATGGATTCTTGCTATGCAAGAGGAATTGAATCAATTTACAAGAAATTATGTATGGGAATTAATTCCAAGACCTAAGGAAAAATCCAATAATAGGAACTAAATAGGTATGTACAAATAAAATGAAAAACAAGGAAAGGTTGTAAGAAATAAAGCTTGATTAGTTGCATAAGGTTATTGTCAGGAAAAAGGAATAGATTTTGATGAAACCTTTGCACCCATAGCAAAATTTGAAGCTGTACAAATTTTACTTGCTTTATGTGATATCCCGGAATTTTAGGTAAATAAATAATGTAATGATCTTCTTTTATAATCTAAAATTTATTCTTTTCCTAATAAAATAAAATAAGTATTAATTTGAATATATATATATATATATATAAGTAGATTTTAAAAGAGAATTTGGATTTAAAATTTAAATATAAACATCTTAGAAATAAATTGGATTTAAATATAATTATATCTGATTTTTATTAGTATATAATTAGTTTTATATCATTGTCTTCAAAAGGTTTTATAAATATAAATAAGGATATATTAAACTAGTATATTTGTACAATTATTTTTATGTATATATGATCGGGTTTTTATTTCATTTTCTTTAAGTAATATGTAGATAAATAAAGGAAAAGGGTTAAATATAACAACATGGAATTACAAATGTAAGTTAAAATGTATACAAAATTACAAATGTAAATTAATTCTCTATGCTTTATAACAAGTGTAAATTCATTATAGCATGTTATTGACAAATGTAAGTTAATTCAACAAGTGTCTTAATTTTTATTTCCTTTTTAATTTCTAATAAAAAGATAAAAGTAAGTATATAACCTCTCTACTCTCTATCTCATTCTTTTTTTTCCTATCTTCATTATCAAAACTAAGAAAAAACAAAATCTTGTAACCCAAAACCAGTAAACAAAATCAAAGAGATTTAAACAACAATCAATACTTTCAAATTGTTTCAAACCTGAGGCAAACTAGGCAAGATCAGCTCAACAAATTCAAGCAAATCAGGATTCAATTAAGCAAGAGAATCAAGTTCAAAGTCAAACTACTTCCAGAAAGAAAGCTTCTCTGTTTATAACGTATAGTGAGTAAACCAAGTTTTTAATCTGTTTAAAATCCTATTGCATGTAGGAATTACTTGGAACAAACTATTATAAGTATTTGCATGTAGATATATATATGATTACATGGTGTGCATGCCTGAATAGAAAATGAATACTCTGTTCTAGTTATACAGATTTCAAAACCTGATCGAATTTAAGTATCTCCTTCCCTGATTCATTTTAAACTTTGGTGTATAAACAAAACTTGTTTATAATAACAAGATAACTGATTTAAAAATATTTCCATTGAAAATCTGATGGTACTTTTAATAGAAAGGAAGAAGAACAGCAGAATTTTAAATATATCAAAATCTCAACTTTAATAATTTGTTGTTTCAGATATATAATCTGATTCGTTATCAAAATCTAGGATTTTTAAAAATAAAACCTTGATTTTTAAGCTCTAAATTCGTTAGGAATCATAAGATGAATGGAAGTTGTGTTTTTGCCTAATTCTGGTGAACGAGAAGCTCGGTGGGGTCGGGGTTCTTGCGAAAGGTAGATCGTGGGTAGAGAATAACGGAAAAAATAGTCGGAGGTGATATCTTTCGCCGTGGTGATGCGGCGAGATGATTTTAGGGTTTTAGGCTATGTTTGGGTCAGGGCGGATTTCTAGGTGATCGTGACACCGTGCTAGCGTCGAGCGAAGCCAGAGGAAGGGGAAAAGGTAGTAGGGTGTTGAACGGAGCTTCAGACATAGGGGCATGGGTCCCAGTGGCTAGTGGCAGCGGTACGATATGAATGAAGTAGGGGATTTCTTTTATGGTGATGTCGAAATCGATTTTTGGGTTCAAGCATCGGCAAAGTTTTTCGATGGGTCAGGAAGATTGAGGAGGTCGGCGGTGATCAGGAGATGAGATCGATGGTGGTCAGAGCGTCGATGCCATGTGCATGTGCAAGAGTGTTCGCCTGTGTCTATGGTTGCTGAGCGTTTTGGAACTTCGGGAAGACAAGGGTAGGACTCGGGTTTGTGTAGTTTTAGTTTGGGATTATTGCAGGGTCGTCTGAGAAGGTAGTGTGGGTTTGGATCGATTATTGACTCGCGTTAATACTGGATTAGGCTCGGGTTTTGTTGTGTTTTAAATAACTAGATTTTTTATTTTTAAAGAAACTTTGTTCCAGGTTTCCAAGGCTTATATAAAAATAAATAAATTGTGAACTAGTTATTTAAAGCAACGGAAGTAGGAAATATTAGCAAGTTTCAGAATAATATAATAACTAATTTTTCAAAAGGAATATTGAATGAGTTTTCAATATAAATTGTTTTTATAGACAAAAGTTTGAAATTAAATTTGTTTGTTTGAATGGTTTTGAATTAGGATAATTACTTAAAGTAATTAATTAAAGAAGGGTCAGTTAATTTATGTAATAATTACTTCATTGAAGATTAATTATTAACTTAAGTAATTAAAGGATAACTAATTATTGCGATTAATTAGAGAGTCTTTAATCAATATAAGTAATTAAAATTTAGTTATTTAATGTGAATGATTAAATGATTAAGAATTAAGTAATGTAATTAATTTAAGGATAATTACTTAGTGTAATTAATTATTCTTTAATTAATTACTGAATGTGATTGATTAAGGTCAATTAATGAATATTATTAATTAAAGATAACTAATTTATGCAATTAATTAATGTAATTAATTATAGTTAATTAATTAGTAGGAGTAATTAAAGGTTGATTAATGTGAATGGTTAAGGATAATCAATATATTGCCAACTACTTAATATAATTAGAGAATAATTAATTAAGGAAGATTAATTAAGATGGATGGTTAAAGGTTGAGTTATTTATTGGTTTGTAATTAACTAATGTTGAGTAAGCAAGATTTAGAGGTAATTAAAGTAATTAATTTAATTTAATTGGAGATTAATTGAATTAATTAGAAATTTTTCAACTTACAAATCTTGTATGAATGGATAAGTTGTATTGGATGATTAGATTAATATCTGTCTGAGAATTTGTAATATTTTGTGATATGGTAGGTTTGGGTTGGCAGTGATAGTGTGGTTTATCTATGTGAGATAAATTGTTGTGACGATCGATATCTTGAATATAAATTGTATTGTATAAAACTTGACAATTAGGATTAGAGATGACATTGAAATTGAAGAGACCGGGGTCGGGTATCAGCAATACCCGAATCCACTTCGATTAGTAATCCAAATTTCTTAAATTGGATATGCAAAATTAAAAAGGCTAGAATGGAATAAATTAAGTAACATGGACATTTAACCTGAGAACTATTGTGTGTGATAAATGATTGACTATAGTGAAGTAAGAACTCGTAAAAGGTACGAGTTACCCTGGTATTCACATATGTTATAACTTCGTATTTCATATTTTATGGGTTTACTCATGCTGGTTTCCAGCCTGACCCGGGTGTAACTTTGATGCAATGCTCGGGTCAGACCGAGTATTACAGATTTTCAGGTTAGGATGTTCTGGTGCTTAGGAGGCGAGCTGGATGGCAGGAACATATGGAGTTTACCGCATTGTATTTGAGATCGTTGTGATATTAGTCTGAGACAGGTTGATAACTGTCTAGTCTATTTGTATATGATTGTAACTCTGATGTATTGAATGTAAATTGACAATTACTGCTTATCTTTGTATAGATATTATTATGTGATACTATATTTTGATCCGCTGTGAAATATGTGATTCTATGATTTGTTTTCTGTTCTTCTTCTACCTTCTTTCATCTTTTCTCTAACAATCTGGAATTTTCGGAGTCGAAAATTTCGGGTCGTTACACTTTCACTAGTCATAATAAATTTAGGTTATAACAAATGGATGTTAAAAGTGCATTTTTAAATTGTCTTATTAAAGAAGATGTATATGTAGAACAACCCCTACTTTTTGAAGATGTAAAACTACCTAATCATGTTTACAAATTAAAAAAAAACTTTGTATCGTTTAAAATAGGCTTTATAAGCTTGGTATAACAAACTTAAATCCTATCTATTACAATCAAATTTTGAAATAGGCAAAGTAGATATCACACTTTTATTAAAAAGTGATAAAAATGATATTCAGTTAATGCAAATATATGTAGAATATATCATTTTTGAATCTACCAACGATAAACCTAAATAAGGAATTCTCAAAAATAACGACTAAGGAATTTGAAATGAGTCATATAGAAGAACTAAATTATTTTATGAATTATAAATAAAAAAACTAAGTAATGGAATTTTTATTGGTCAAGAAAAATAGGCTAAAAATTTAATTATGAAATTAGGTATATCAAATACTAGTGGCAAACCAACCCCTATGACAAGTAATGACAAATTAAATAAAGAAGAAAATTCAAAAGAACTAGATAAAAAATTATATAGAGAAATGATTAGATCACTACTCCATATAACTGCTAGTGGACCAGATATAATGTATAGTATTTGTTTCTGTGCAAGATATCAATATCAGCCTAAAGAGACTCATTTAAAATCCATAAAACAAATTTTGAGATATGTAAATAATACATTAGACTATGGACTTCTTTACTCAAAGAAAACTCTTTTGTATTGATTTCATTTAGTGATGCTGACTATGTTGATTGTAAATCAGATCGAAAACATACAAGTGGAACTTGTCACTTTTTGGGACATCTATGATTTTCAGGTTTAGTATGAAGGAAAATTGTAACGATCCAGAATTTTTGTCATTTGAAATTCGTATATTTAATTGATTTTAAATATTAACAAGTAAAAATTTTAAGTCGAATAAATTTTATTTCGAATATCTGGATTTAATTGGATAATTAAATCGATAATTTAATATTGGAAATTACAAAAATAATTGGAAATTGGGTTTAATATGATTAAAATTGATTTATAAAGTTGTATTAAATCATATTGGAGTTAGAATGATGTTACAGAACTTTTAAAATTTAATTTGTAGAAATTGAATACTTCGATATTTAATTGACGAGTTAAAACAGCCATTTTTCAAACAGTCTCGGATTTCGACGAAACTAGTTTCATCGGATCCGTAATGTTATATTATTATAAGGTTTCAAAGTTCGTGTCAATCGGATTTACCGTTTGTCCGGGGCAAGCCAAAACGCATAGAAATTAGTTTAACCGATTTAATTTAAATTTGATCGTTTATTTACGTAACTCGTGCATATGATCAAATTAGCCTCCGAAACATGTTCCATTATGTCCGAAACGTGGGGTAAACCCTAGAAACATCAGTCGGCACGCTTCGTTTGGAGTTCGGAAAATTTTGGATGAATAGTGTTTTGGCAAATTTTCTATAAAAGGACCTTATTTCTTTTATTTTGCAACAAAAACTAGGGTTTAGTTCAGGCCGCCACATATAAATTCAATGGCCAGAATTTCGCCTTCTTTCTCCCCTAATTTCTCCCAATCCATGCGATATTTCAACAAACGTTCAACTGCAAAGTCGTAGATCATCGCGAGAGCTTCAGATCCATACGGAGTTGATCGAGAATAGTGCTACCAATCAACGGAAATTTGCATTCAAAGACGTGCGTCTCCTTCACGTTTTACGAAGCAATGGGGAGGTCGGGTCCACGCGGTCGGTCGGCGTTGGTAGAGGAGGCGATGTCGCACGTTGCAACGTCGTCAGATCATGGTAGAGGTGGATGAAGGTGGTCGCGAATTTGATGAAGAGGGCGGCGAGATGGGTTATTTCGTACGCGTTAGGCCTGGGGGAAGAAGCAAATATCACGCGGCCGTGATCATCAATCTAGAACGAGCGGTCAGATTTAAATCTAGAGTTTATAAAATAAAAAGAAATTGTGAATTAATTTTATTATAAACCATATAAACTTTGTAATGCTATATCTTGGTCATACGAGGTCGAAAATGGACGAAACAACTTGCGCTGGGTTCGTATGGACGAGCACTACGCAATGGAGCTGGAATGGGATTTATTTGAGCTAGCGTGAAATTTTTGGGTAAAATTAAACGCGCGTTAATTTTATTCGAAATAAAACACTGCAGCTGTTATTTGAAGCAAGGTGAGACCTTCTCACTCAATCGAATCTGTTTCGATTTAAATTAAATAGTTAGATTTAAAATTGCTTGATTGTGTTGATTGTGTGCTTGGATGATAAATTATTATCTATTGTATTGAAATAGACCCTATACGTCGCATATTAAGCGGAGGTTATTTATTAATCGCATATACCGCGATATTCCACCTCGATGTGGAATTGGTATTATATATGTACTTGGAGTTGATTTCCCGCATTATATAGTGGATGAGACCTTACTGCGCCGCATAATAGCGGATAATATTTTATAAATCCCATATACCGCGATATTCCATATTGGAACGGGATTGGTATTGTGCTAACATCTGTGGATGTAGAGAAACAGGTTGGAGGGATCCAACTGGATTCCTCACCCGTATTGATTTATTTACAGATATTGTGATATATTCTATTATCATATGATATATGATGTTTTTGGATGCCGTGATTGTTATATTTAGTGTTGTTGCCGCATTAGGCTTATTTTGGAAAATTTAAAAAGGGTTTTTTTAAAAGTGATGATTTTCAAATTTAAAAGGATTTTAAAGTGATTTTTGAAAGTATACGTTTTATTAAATTTTGGAATTGATTCATTTTAAATAAATAAACGTTTTAAATTTTTATGTTATAAAAATTATATTTTTTGTGAAATATAACCTAAATATGATTTTTGAGATAAGTAGTTGATTAATTTGTAAAATGGTTTAAATTGGGATTTTTGAATTAATATAAACGGTTTATATAAAATATTCATAAAATTGATATTTATAAATTAAAATATTGGGATTATAAAACGAGTTTTATAAGTGTTAAAATGAAGTATAAATGGATTTCATAAGTGAATGAAATTTATAGATTTATAAATTGTGAAGTTATAAAATGAATAGATTTTGTAAAATAAAAGATTTGTAAGTAATTAACTTATAAATCGGATTTTGGCATTTAAATGAGATTTAAATAGAATTTGTTAATAAAGTGCTTTTATAAGTTGAAGTTGTTATAAAATATAAATGAGATTTAGAAACATTGTTTTATAAATCCGAAATCGACTTATTTGATAAGTTAATTATTATAGCTTATTAAAGGAGATATATCCACGATTTTGGACAGTGGATAATCCTTTAAATAAAATGTGTAGAAATGTTGAATTTGGTTAACGAAGTATATTCATGATTTTGGATAGTGAATAATATATTAAAGAAATATTTTGGGAAGTGATATTTTAAATCGAATTAAAACGATTTAAAGATATTTTAAAATGTATTAAGTACCGAAACCATAGATTTCAACATTCATTTTTGAAATAGACATTTTTGAGAAATAAAAGGGAATGGTGGACTATAACACTGTTGTTATAGTAAATAATTTTCGAAAGGAAATGTTTATGTATAGTATTGGGATTTATATATCTATCTAAATTTCGAACCCCTATACTAGTGATTTTGGGTTGTCGTAACGATGTTTTACCCAACATTCGTTTGGACCCAAATAAATGTGTTTAAGAGAATGTTTTCCTTAAAGAATGAAATATATACTTAATCGCGTTTTAAGTATATTGAATATTTTCTAGGTATTGAAAATAAATAGATTTGTGAATTACTTATTGTTAAATAAGTATTTGGAAATGTTTTTCCAATGTAGAAATTGAAATGGGTTGGAGAATATATCTTTTCAAAGATAAATTGAAGTGAATATTTGGCAAGTTATTTAATTTATGGAAGATTAATAACAGCGGCCTAGTGATTGTTATGGTGCTGAATATTGGTTGGTTGGCTTTGATTGTTAAATAACCGACTATCAATATTTACCTTTAAATGGGTATTCATGTGATTTGCTTGAATTTGAATGTTACACTTAATTTTTAAAAAATAAGCGCTCGTTATTCGGTTTAGCCGGGAGAGGACCTTTGTGTCATAAATCTCATTCCGAATAGTGATATGTCGTAATGGATAGCATTTGAAGACCGGTGTTGAAGACCGGATATTTTTGAAAACGGAAGGATTACCGTCGAATGACTCTGCATCGGCTGATCTCCGATATAGAGATTTTATCACCCTTTGTGATGGGAAGTCCGGTCGTGATTAGTGAATATCCGGATTGCAAGCGCTTCTTTTGGAAGTGCCTTCGGTTCTGTTCGAACCTAGAATGGACTAGTATGGATGTGTGTCTGACGTTACAATTTGAGATGTAAAGCTGGTTTCCATCAAATACATTTCTGTTGGTGGCGGAGAATTTATTCTCTTAGCTTAACACCCTTCTCAGAGACGTACGAGCTCAGAGGTTATGTAGTTGATGGTTACTAGTGATACATTCCCAATTTAGTAATGTGGCATACGAAGTGCTGTTGAGCATTTGTTGATCAAAGCGTGGCTTTTATGAAAAGCGTAGCTTTGTGGGCGAGACTTCGTCGGACCTCACACCCCGAAAATGGTCAAAACAAGAAAGATGCAGCAAGGTTATTAGGGGATAGCGCGCCCTTAGTGTATGTCATTCCTTCTGGATAGAGGTGGTATTATGGTATGGATCCCTGATACTTAACCTATGTTGTTGCTGCAAACTTATTATTTTGTGGTTGTTGGTGAATCCCGAGATTTAGGTCGGTTACGACCGGGGGATGGCATATTCGTGTCAGTTGTTACCCAGCTAGGGGCAACCCGACCTTGTGTTGGCAGAGATCCAGTTAGGTTCTCGAGGCATCCTTCCGAAGGCATTTCCATGTGGCAATAAGAAGTTCCTTCGCCTGACCATTTGTTGGAAATCCAAAGAAACAATACGAGCCTTGTACGGTTTTAGTTGTAGAACCTGCCATCTAATATGGTAGCTATAGTAGGCATACTATAATGGTACTTATGCTGGCTAAGATTAATATTGTACTTTCGAAATGTTTTTCTACACTTTGCATAATAATAATCAAATGAAAAGAAATTTGTGTATCAAGCATCTTTGACTATCATAAGGAGAAATCTCCTCCAAGTTCTGCGTTTGCATTGTGTGTGTGGCGGGAGGCCTTATGGTAGTTACATTTTCTAAAAGCATTGCGGATCTATTTTAAAAATATTTCTTTGTTTATTTTAAAGATAAACTGTTTAAGTTCTCACACCAATCCCATGACTGACTTGGAGTTTATTGTTTTCTTCCTAAACTCTGGGTGCCCACCAATTTTAACATGGGCAGTCTAGAGTCAGGTTATCAGATCATTCTGGAATTTAGGAGTTGCTGTAGAGATCTGGAGGCAAGCTGGATGGTATGGCGTATCAACTAGTATATAGTATTTCTTTTCCGCTGTTTGTTGTTGTAAACTCTGATAATGTAATGTGATGTGATGTAATAACTGATATGGTTCTTTTGATTTAAAGATTAGTCATTTATCTATTATATGTTGTTCCGCTGCGACTATGAGATTCTGATATTGTTCTGTTGCTTTTTCTTTCTTCTTCTATCTTCTACATCTTCTTTAACCCTAACGGTATGGTTTTCCGTCCTTCGATTGCTCGGCAGTTGATACAGTGGACGTATTAATGTCGACCTTCGGGAGTCGAAAATCCCTATCCTGAAAAAAATTATGTATCTCTGACTACGACAAAAGCAGAATATATTTCAACAGCATTACCAAGTTCATAGGTTATCTATATGCAACAAACAATAAAAGATTTTAGTTTAAATTTTAGTAAATCTCCAATATACAGTGATGATACAAGTGTGATAAATCTATCTAAAAATCCAACTCATCATGCTAGAATTATGCATATTGACATAAGACAAAATTTTCCAAGAGATAACGTAAACAAACAAAAAATATTACTTGATTTTGTAAATACTGAAAATCAAATAGCTGATATATTAATAAAACCATTGAATGAAACAACTTTTACTAAGTTAAGAAGGGAGCTAGGAATTTCTCTATTGGAAATATAAAAATAATGAAGTAATAATAACAAAATATAAAGAAAAAAATCAAAATTATAACATATATGTCGACATATCATATCCCCCTATTTCGACATATATCGATAATTTTTGTTTTTTAAACTTTCCTCCAAAATTCAAATTGGTGGTTATATAATAAACAAATTTCAACTTTCTTCTTCATTTCTCTGTATTATCTCTATTTTAAACTTCTAAAATAAATAAACCATGGCCTCCTTTAATCCCAAATATTCTAGAGAAGAGAATTCATCGTTTTCCTTTCCTTCTCCTACCCAAGGCCTCTTTCAGAACACTACTATGGCCAAAGTTATTAAATTGGAAGGAGAAATGAAGAATGTTTTGGAGATGTTGACTAAAATACAAGTTGTACAACTTCGTATGTCCAAAGAACAAGAGAAACAAAGTAGAATACTTTACAATTTGCAAAAATATCCATTGGATAATCCTACGAATCCAATAGTTATTAAAGATGATTCTGCAAATTTGGTCATTTATAACCCATTCAAAGCAGCGATAATAAGGAAGAAAATGAAGAACACATGGAGGAAGATGATAAAATCTGGTGCATCAGAGCAGTATGTTTCAATCGAGATGGAAATCTCATCGAACAAAAGGGGAACTCTTGCCTTCATTATCCTTATTATCTTATTCATAAATCTCCGATCATTAGGGAATCACGGTAGGATGGTAATTGCCTTCGTTAATTTGATTGTGTGGTGTGTATATTTAATTTAATTTAACATTTGTTTAACTTACTTATGGACATTTTAAGATGTGATTGGATTATGGTCTGGTATTGAATGAATATATAGATTGGTTTGGTTACTATTAATAATTTATGCCATCGCTTATCATTTCTTATATTTCATTCTTATCACTATTTCTTTTTCATGATTATCTTATTTTGTATATTTCTTATTATTCTTATATATAAATCATTCTTGTCATTATTATATGTCATTTGTCTATAATATTTTATTAGGGGGAGTTAGATTTAGAGTTATAATTTTTGGTTGTTAATTTTTTTGATGACAAAGGAGGAGAAATATAAAAAATCTAGGCATATATTAAGGGGGGGTTTGAGGGGAGTTCTATTATATTTTATATACATAGTTGTCATCATCAAAAAGGGAGTACCTTAGGTATTGGTTTTGGTGATAACAACTATAGACATTATATAAAATATAAATACTAATTTTTTATCAAGTTAGAAATGGTATTTAATGCAGGATATTAGACAGGTGTTGATTAAGAAGAATGTATGGTATCAAGGGTAGATTCGAGACAGTGATAGAGTTTTAAGAGTTGGAGAATGAAGACTCATAAGTGTTGAAGTGTTCATGATTTCAAGATATTCCAAATAAGTTATGGAGTCCTAGAATTTATGTTAAAACCTTGCTAACACTTTCATGATCTCTCTCTCCTTCTCTAATTTTATTTTAAATTGTTTTTCAAATATCCTGGTTTTAAAATAATCTTTTCGAAATATTTCTCAAAATGATTTTCAAACTTTTATACTTATAAAGATATTATTTTAGTGACTTCACCAAATACATCGGGATAGGGTTTGACCACGTGATCGAGTCAAGATCACCAGGCGGATAATCAAGAGAATTAATAAAGCTGCCAGCAAAATCCTGGGGCAAACTACACTGAATCACCAAAGAATTTCCAAGATCATCCACAAGAGAAACAGTTCGGGAACTACAAGAGATAAAGGCATCAGGCCTCTTCAGCCAATCACCAGCAAGCAATGGATCAAAAGCATCAAAACCCAGAATATAGAAATCACCAGTGAAATGGTGATCAAGATGGAGAAGTTTCACTTGCTTACAAATCCTACTATGATTCGTAGGACCACCAATATAATTTGAGACACACAAAGGCACAGAAGCAAACTCGGGTAAAAGACGATGCTCGAATTTATTACAAAGATCCACGAAAATAAAGCTATGGGATGCTCCAGTATCAAATAAAACACGAACGGGAGATTTAAACAAAGTAAAGGTGCCCTGAAGAGTACCTTGAGAATCACTAGGAGCAGGAGCCAGAACAGGTGCAGGTGCGTGGGGTGGAGCTGGTGAAGATGCAGAAATCACAGCAAAAATACCCGATGACTTGCCCTTCTACTGAGTAGGGCAGTCCTTCTTGAAATGGTCAGGCTGCATACAAATGTGGCAGAGATCACGCCTGGTCAACTGAGCTGGAGGAGGAATAGCAGCACCAACAAGAGTAGGACAACTATTAGCATAGTGTCCCTTCTGATTGCATCTGTAGCAATTAATGGAAGATAGGTCGATCGACTACCTTTGAGACGAAGAAGATGATCCCAACCCTGGAGTCTTGTTTTGATTCTTCTTATGATGATAAAAGTTGGGCTTTCTCTTCTTATGATTACCAGAGGAAGACTTAGTTGAAGCGGATTGAGCAGCAGGAGAATCCTTAGAAGTAGGATTCTCGTATCTAATGGCCATGTCCATCAAAGTGGTGAAAGGACTATGCACATAGGCTATGAGGCGATCATAGTACTCCGGGCATGAACCAGCAATAAACTTCTCATTTTTTCTTGAGAGGAGTGTCAATCAAATTAAGGCCAAACTTAAAAAGTTCATTGAACTTCCTCTTATATTCAGCAAAAGACATATCACCCTGTTTTAGATCCAAGAAGTCCCGATACAGCAGAGGCTTTCCTGCCTCCGGCATCCCTTTCACAAGAAAAGAATCCCTAAAGCATGACAAAAGAGGATAAGGCAGATTTCAAAAAGTGGAAACTGAACCAAATTCAAAACAAACAGAAAATGATACCTAAATTGTTCCCAAGAAATGTCAGCCTCCGCGGTGTGAGATATGACAGACTCCCACCAATCCAAATCTACTCCTTTCACCTGCCAAGCTGCCAACTGACACTTCTGGGCATTAGTGATCTCAAGACCAGAGAAGATTCTCTCCAAATCCTTCAACTGTTGAGCTTCAACGATGCTCTCAAATTCAGTGAACTTGGTGCCACCAAGCTAAGTGTATTCCTTACAGAGTTTCGTAAACCTGATTGGTGCAGTAGGCTCAGGAGCTAGGGCAATACCATGTCCCCTACCTCTTGCATTCCTATGACTCTTCCTGAAAAATCAAGAATGAATTTTAGGACAGAGGTAATTGAGAACAAAGACAAGATTAGATCAGATAATATGCAACGAGAACTAAATATCCCGAACCAAGAAATTATTAATAGGATGGATAAGGAAAAGAAAGAAGTTAAGAAAAGTTTGATTTTAAAACAAGAAAGGTTTTCATATCAAAATACTCTTTAAAATCCTTTGACAATCATTTTATACTTTAAAATACGTTTTCTCACAAAGAAAGGATTCTAAGATTGATTTCACTCATTCTAGAGCATTTCTACCCTATCTTTAATGAGTTTTTGCTCCATAGGCTAAGGTTTGCCTAAAACCAAAGCTCTGATACCAAATGTAACGACCCACTATTTTGCACCATTCAAATTCGACAATAAAACCAAAATATGTCAAACTTGACTAATTTAAAATAGTAGATTGTAATAAAATTTAGAGCAAATAAACCAATTACAGAATCACAGACACAGATAAATCAGAATAACTCGCAGCGGAAATAAAACAACAGTAGTAGTTCATGAAGCTACTACAACACAGTCTCAAACCAAGTCTCAAAACAGTTATAAAATACCATAGTCTGAAAGACAAATGCAGTTCTGAAATAAATACAGTAGAAATCCCAAATACATAAGTCTCTAATACATGAGCTGAAATAGAATGACTGAACTGAAATAGATAAAACTAGATAAGCATATAAACTCCAGAAATCTCTAGCTTCCAGAAGATAGATCCAAGCTGTGATACTCAGGCTGACCCGAGCATAAGAAATAAACACAAACACTGGAGTCAGGATATACATAATTATACAATGTAAACCAACTCAAGTGAATTGTAAATAAATGTACAAGTAACTTAAAGGATGCTTGGGACCGCCCATCCTCTAAGAATTTGTTAAACTATTTACTGTGTAGTAATATACGATGTAATAATAATGCCTATTAGTGAAATAAACTTACTTTAAAATAGCATTAAGGCTTTACATTTTCCACCTTAACACAGAAATAGCACTAATAGTCTATACAGCACCTGCGTACCTCCTGATCGGGAGGCTGTGAGAAGATACTCCATAGGTACGACACAAATCAAACTCGTACAAGGCTCACTAGGGTAGGTGACACGGCACAACTAGGCAATGCCGAGGTAGATATACCAATTACTATCCGGGCTGGTGGTAACGCATAGCCGCAGCTACCGTCCACCTCGAGCCACACTCCCAAAATCAAAGGTGCACGTCATATCGATCACAAAGTAATAGAATGATATACGAAGAAGTGTGTCCGATCAGAGGAGCTACCTCATTGGCCCGAGAATCACTCATGTTTTAGCCACCTTATGCCAACTCACGGGAGTTGGGTCCACGTATATACCTCAATAGAACGTCGCCACCATCCTACTTCATTCTGATATCCCCATCGCGTATACGGTTGTCAAAGTGGTTTTCGGCATCGACAGAGAGTATGCTAATATCAGATCCCGGTCTCTTTGCCAATCAATCGTTATTATAACCCATGGTTATAAATTTCAAAAATGGTTTATGTTTCACTTCAAAACATATTCATTTAAACCACTTAAATTCAATATCAAAT
Source organism: Allium cepa (assembly GCA_030765085.1). NCBI lineage: Eukaryota > Viridiplantae > Streptophyta > Magnoliopsida > Asparagales > Amaryllidaceae > Allium > Allium cepa. Next base: position 875,098,811 of record CM060932.1, on the reverse strand, counting down.
AATATTCATTCCAAAACATTGTAAATTTCAACTAGAACAGCACTTATAAAATGTTACGGTATATATAGTGATATTCAAAAACATTGTCAAATTCAAAACAGCAGCACTTATAAAGTGCCACGGTAGGTATTTAATTACTTCAAAATAGCTCAATTTCAAAAACAGCAGCACTTACAAAGTGCTACAGTAGGCATTAGTAATTTAAAACAGTTCAGTTTCATTTCAGCAACAATAGCACTTACCAAGTGCTACAATAGCTATTTAGTTATTCAAAACAGTTTACTTTCAACAACAACAACACTTACAAAGTGATGCATTAGCTCTTTAGTTGTTTCAAAATATAGTTTAGTTTCAGCAACAATAGCACTTAAAAAGGATTGCAGTAGCTCTTTATTATTTCAGAACTTAGTTTATTTTCAGAAATGACAGCACTTAACGAATGCTGTCTTAAAACCACAGCATTTTTGAATGCTACCAATACTAATACCAGATTTTATACAAAATTTCAGAAACATTAAAACTTCCATTTTAACCATTTAAACTTATAAAAATCATATTTTTCGCTTCAAAAAAATTCATTTGGATATCATTTAACTTATGATTCAATAAAATAAACCTTTAATAAATAAATATCCAATTTAAACAATAATTCACTTACTAAGTCAAAAGTAAACTATTTTCTCAACTTTTTATTTTTAACAATTAACTTAATACTTTATTTTAAATTACCCATTTCATAAATAAAAATTAAATTTCCATTCACTTATTTAATTTAAAATTTTCCATTCTAAAAACCAAATTTCCAATTTCCAAGCTAAGTCATATTTTTAAAATACACCTTTGCACTTAATTCTTTACACATTATAACATATAGAAAAATCAATATCAATTCATTTAAATTTTTTAAATCCAATTTAAGCTAAAATGTCATATTTTTACATTTAAAAATACTTATAAATTTCAGAAAATATATATATTTAACCACGGGTTTGTATAATATTTTCTAGCCTAGGTCAAGTGATATGGATAATATATCATTTCAATCCGTAATTTAAAAAGAAAAATCCAGGTTCTATCATTTCAAACCCGCAATCCCAAGTAAATCAATTACAATAAAAATAACTCGAGCCTATCATTTCAGCCCATAATGATTTTTCCTTATTCTAAAGTCCGTTCGGGTATACATCATTTCAACCCATAGTGATAAGGGGACTTGCAGTTGTGAGATACAGAAAATAAAATAACAGTATAGCATCATAACAGATGATGTAACAGGTATAAAATAAGGTTATGCATCATATAAACAGATCACATGCATATATGAACATAGTATATCAATCATTACATATTCCAGATCACATGCATATATGAACATAGTATATCAATTATTACATATTCACTTGTCCTCGTTTCACAATTATATAAGTATGTAATGTCTAGAGTGAATAACTCACCTTTTTGAAGCTAGAAATTGTGAAGTAAAAGCACACAACAAATACAGAAAGGCATGACAAGCATGCACTAGATTCGAGAAGAAGTAACACCCAAATTCAAATCTTGTAATCAAATAAATAAAACAAATATAAGCATATGATTTAACACAAACAAGATATGAATTCAACAATGGAAAATATGAATAAATTTGAAACAAATATGGATTCAATCAAAAAGCGGGATTGGCCACATCACCTATAGGCTCGGCCACACCCCTATAAGGCTCGACCATGATGTGTTAGAGGCAACTAGGCTAGGTTATGGGGACCATAGGCATGGCTAAGGCTAGGAAAGTGGAGAAGTTTTTGAGTTACAACCATGGAATGCAAAAAGGAAATCAAAAGAAGGGGTTTTGGTTCAACTAGGCTTGGCCATGGGTCTAGATGGCTCAGCCATGGTCTTGTTTGGGTCCAGTGCATATCATAGCATGGCTAGGAAATGAAGTATGGTCGGCAAGGCAACATATGGTGGAGGAATAAGGGAGGCCATGGCAAATAGTATAGGAAGTGGTGATTAAATAAGCTTGTGATGGATTTCTGTATTGCTTTTGGTGATGGGTCTAGATCTATGGGCACAGCCAAGGGCATGGGATGGTGATGAGGAGTGGTGGCCAGCCATGATGGAGGAGGAGAGGAGATGGTGGTCGAAAATATGGTGGAGGCTGAGCACTTAATGAAGAAAACAAAAGAAAAAGGAAAAAAGAAAAAGGAAGAGAAGCTATGGAACTTACTGTAAATTTTTCCCAGGAGAAAGCAAATGAGGAAATGAGATGTAAAGGAGTTTATATACATGATTTAGCAATAGAGGAGGCGGCTAGGGTTGGGGCATGAGCGGCTAAAAAAATAATAAAGAAGGTAGGCAAATAAAAAGGCAAGAATTAAAACAATGTAACGTATGCCTAATTAAAACAATGTAACGTATGTCTAATTGATTTTTTCCAAGCCATTAAATAAATGATATACACAAGAAATCCAATAAATAAAATAAAGTCTATACAAACAACATAGAAAAATAAAATAAAGAGATGGACATAGGAAAAATATAAAATAAAATACAGAAATTAATTACGTGTAAAACGTTATATTTTATCCAATTTTAAAAGTATAAATCGGAATTTAACGAAACGAAAAGAAGAATGGATATCAGAACTATATCCAGCTTCAAATGAAAAGATTAGAATTTTAATTTTTAAATTTTTAAATTTTCAAATAAAAGTCAAAGTTTGACCAAAATATAAATTTTCATAAATTGTTTGTTTTATCCTATTTCGAAAGATAAATTACACACATCCAAAGTTGCACTGGAAAAACTCCGAAATTCAAATTTTAATGGATAAAAATCAAAGCAAATAAATTAAATTTTAAAATATTTACAAAAATTTTGGGTTGTTACACTCTCACCTACTCAAAACTTTTCATCTTCGAAAAGGAACAAAAGAAGGAAAACAAAGAAAAATAAGATAGCAAAGCAAAAGTACCTGAAACAAACAATTCTGGATTCGAAGCACATATGCTCTCATCCGTCTCCCAGGTACAATCCCAATCATCCGTACTCTACTGCACTTTGACCAGGTTGACAGATTTCCTTCTTAGCTGTTCATACCTCTTTCGACGATACAAAGTGGCTTCCTCTCAACAGTCAGATTAGGCTCAATGCCCAAACTATCAAGAGCAGAAGGCTAGACAATAAGAGATGGATCATGCAGATACCGATGAAGATGCAAAACATGGAATACATTATGTACTCCAGCAAATTTATCTAGGCAAATCTAGACGGTAAGCCAAAGAACCAACTCTTTCCATAATGCGGAAAGGACCGACGAACCTAGGAGCAAGCCTCCCTCTACGACCAAAACAAACCACATTCCTTAAGGGATAGACCTTAAGGAAAATCTGATCACCAACAGCAAACTCTAAACTCCTCCTACGACGATCAGCATACTTCTTCTGCCTATCCTGGGCAATCCTCAACTTCCTCTTAATCTCCTCAACCTTCACCAGAGCTTCCAAGATCATCTCAGGACCAAGAACCAAAAGATTACCGGATTCAATCCAGCAAGATGGAGATCTACAAGGTCTTGTGTAAAGAGCAGCAAACGAAGACATCTCAATGCTAGCTTGAATTCAAGGACGGAATGAGACCGATAAAGATTAAGATAAGATTAAAAATAGAAGACTGAGAATATACCTGATAACTGTTGTTATAGGTGAATTCAACAAGATGGAGATGATCTTCCCAAGATCCTCCATAATCAAGAACACAAGCACGAAGAAGGTCTTCTAGAATCTGATTCACTCTTTTCGTTTGTCTGTCGGTCTGTGGATGGTAAGCACTGCTCAGATTCAGCCGAGTACCCAAAGATTCCTGGAAAGATTTCCAAAATTGACTGGTAAAGATAGGGTCCCGATCACAAACAATGTTGATAGGAACTCCATGGAGACGAACAATCTCCCTCATATAAAACTCAGCCAGACTGGAAGCAAAACGGGTAGACTTGACCGAAATAAAATGAGCGGACTTGGTCAGTCTATCCACAATAACCCAAACACTCTCATTACCCCTCCGAGTCCTAGGTAAGCCATCAATAAAATCCAAGGAAACATGTTCCCATTTCCAATTGGGAATCTCAAGGGCCTGTAACAAACCAGGAGTCTTCTAATGATCCGCCTTGACTTGTTGACAAGTTGCACACCTAATAACAAAGATAGAGATATCTCGCCTCATACCTCTCCACCAATAAAGCTTCTTCATGTCTTGATACATCTTCAACATGCCAGGATGAATAGAAAGTCTGGATCGATGATGTTCCCAAAGTAACTCTTGCCTCAATCCATCAACATTCGGGACACAAATCCGATTATTAATCCTCAAAATACCTCTATCGTCGATCTGAGCTCCACTACCATTAAGACTACTACCACCAACCCTGCTACGAACACTCTCCTTAATCAATCTGATGATCCTATCCTCATCCTGCTTAGCTTTGATACGATCCAAAAGAGGAGAAGAAGAAACAAAAAGCTGACACAACATGGCCTTCTTCTGACTCAAAGCATCGGCCACAATGTTAGCCTTTCCCAGGGTATAGAAAATGTCAAGATCATAAGAAGCAAGAAATTCAAGCCACCTAACATGTCGCTGGTTCAAATCCTTTTGGGTGAAGATAGATTTCAAAGACTGATGATTAGCAAAGAGCTCAAACTTAGCACCCAAAAGATGGTGCCACCAAAGCTTCAAAGCAAAGACAACAGCAAGCAACTCTAAATCATGATCAACATAATTGGCCTCATGAGTCTTCAACTGATGACTAGCATAAGCAATGACCTTCCCATCTTGCATCAGAACAGCTCCCAAAATCTCACGACAAGCATCAGTGTACACCGTTAATCCCTTATTTCCATTTGGAACGATAAGCACTAGTGCGGAAGTAAGCTTACGCTTTAACTCATTAAATGCAGCTTTACACTTATCATCCCATATAAACTTAGAATTCTTGCAAGTCAAAGCAGTGAGAGGTGTAGAAACCCGAGCAAAGTTCTCAATGAATCTCCGATAGTAACCGGCAAGTCCCAGAAAACTGCGAATATTAGTTAGAGTCCTTGGAGTCTCCCAATCCTATATAGAATAGGGAGAAAGAAGGACCACAGGAAAGATAGAATAATCACATTACAGAAAGAGAAAGAAAGAAGGCTTACATTGATCACAACGATCTTGACTGGATCAACAGAAACTCCATCACTATAAACAGTATGTCCGAGAAATCGAACTTCATCTCTCCAGAAATAGCATTTCGAGAATTTGGCCTTCAACTGATGATTTCTAAGAGTCTCCAGAACAAATTTCAAATGTGACTCATGCTCTTCTCTTATATTGGAGAAGACAAGGATATCATCAATAAAGACTAGAACAAATTTATTAAGCACATCACGGAAGACACGATTCATCAAATCAACAAAGAAAGCGGGAGCATTAGTCAAACCAAAAGGCATAACTAACCACTCATAGAATCCGTTCTCAGTACAAAAAGCAGTCTTGGGAATACTTTCCTCGGCAACTCTGAGCTGGTGGAAACCTGTGGCAAGATCAAGCTAAGAGAAAACAGCAGATCCATGGAGCAGATCAAACATATCATTGATGCGAGGCATAGGATATCTGCTCCTCATAGTGAGCTTGTTCAGCTCCCTATAATCAACACACATCCTTAAAGAACCATCGGACTTAGTGATGAAAACCACTGCAGCTCCCCATTCCGAATGGCTCGGTCTGATCAGACCCTTGGAGAACAAGTCCTCAATTTGATTCTTCAACTCAACCTTCTCATGGGGTGCCATTCTTCTAGGTGGAAGAACTACAGGTCGAGCACCAGGAATAAGATCAATACGAAAATCGATTTCCCACTTAGGAGGTAAAGAAGTGACTTCACCAAATACATCGGGATTGGGTCTGACCACGTGAGTCGAGTCAAGATCACCAGACGGAGAATCAAGAGAATAAATAAAGCTGCCAGCAAAATCCTGGGGCAAGCTACACTGAATCACTAAAGAATTTCCAAGATCATCCACATGAGAAACGGTTCGGGAAGTACAGGAGATAAAGGCATCATGCCTCTTCAGCCAATCACCACCAAGCAATAGACTAAAAGCATCAAAACCCAGAACATAGAAATCACCAGTGAAACGGTGATCAAGATAGAGAAGTTTCACTTGCTTACAAATCCTAATAAGATTCGCAGGACCACAAATAGGATTTGAGACACACAAAGGCACAGAAGCAAACTCGGGCAAAAGACGATGCTTGAATTTATTACAAAGATCCACAGAGATAAAGCTATGGGATGCTCCAGTATCAAATAAAACACGAACAGGAGATTTAAACAAAGTAAAGGTGCCTTGAAGAGTAGCTTGATAATCACTAGGAGCAGGAGCAGGAGCAGGAGCAGGAATAGGTGCAGGTGCAAGGGGTGGAGCTGGTGAAGATGCAGCAGTCACAGCAAAAATACCCGATGACTTTCCCTTCTGCTGAGTAGGGCAGTTCTTCTTGAAATGGCCAGGCTGCAGACAAATGTGGTAGAGATCATGCCTGGTCAGCTGAGCTGGAGGAGGAATAGCAGCACCAACAAGGACAACTATTAGCATAGTGTCCCTTCTGATTGCATATGTTGCAAGTAATGGCAGATAGGTCGATTGACCGCCTCTGAGATGAAGAAGATGATCCCAACCCTGGAGTCTTGTTCTGATTCTTCTTATGATGATAAAATTTGGGCTTTCTCTTCTTAGGATTACCAAAGGAAGACTTAGTTGAAGCGGATTGAGCAGCAGGAGAATCCTTAGAAGTAGGATTCTCGTATCTAATGGCCATGTCCATCAAAGTGGTGAAAGGACTATGCACATGGGCTATGAGGCGATCATAGTACTCCGGGCATGAACCAGCAATAAACTTCTCATTTTTTCTTGAGAGGAGTGTCAATCAAATTAAGGCCAAACTTAAAAAGTTCATTGAACTTCCTCTCATATTCAGCAAAAGACATATCACCCTGTTTTAGATCCAAGAAGTCCCGATACAGCAGAGGCTTTCCTGCCTCCGGCATCCCTTTCACAAGAAAAGCATCCCTAAAGCACGACAAAAGAGGATAAGGCAGATTTCAAAAAGAGGAAACTGAACCAAATTCAAAACAAACAGAAAATGATACCTAAATTGTTCCCCAGAAATGTCAGCCTCAGCGGTGTGAGCAGTGACAGACTCCCACCAATCCAAAGCTGCACCTTTCAGCTGCCAAGCTGCCAACTGATGCTGTTAGTCATTAGTGATCTCAATACCGGAGAAGATTCTCTCCAAATCCTTCAACCACTATTGAGCTTCAATGATGCTCTCAGATCCGGTGAACTTGGTGCCACCAAGCTTAGTGTATTCCTTACAAAGTTTCATGAACCTAACTGGTGCATCAAGCTCAGGAGCTGAGGCAATACAATGTCTACCTCTTGCATTCCTATGAATCATCTTGAAAAATCAAGAATGAATTTTAGGACAAAGGTAATTGAGAACAAAGACAAGATTAGATAAGATAAGATGCAACGAGAATTGAATATCCCGAACCAAGAAATTATTAATAGGGTGGATAAGGAAAAGAAAGAAGTTAATTTTGACTTTAAAACAAGAAAGGTTTTTATATCAAAATACTCTTTAAAATCCTTTGAAAATCATTTTAAAAATCATTATATACTTTAAAATCGTTCTCTCACAAAGAAAGGATTCTAAGATTGATTTCGCTCATTCTAGGTTATTTCTACCCTATCTCTAATGAGTTTTTTCTCCGCAGGCTAAGGTTTGCCTAAAACCAAAGCTCTGATACCAAATGTAATGACCCACTATTTTTCACCATTAAAATTTGATAATAAAACCAAAATATGTCAAACTTGAATAATTCAAACAGTAGATTGTAATAAAATTTGGAGCAAATAAACCAATTACAGAATCACAAACACAGATAAATCATAATAACTCGCAGTGGAAATAAAGCAACAGTAGTAGTTCATGAAGCTACTACAGCACAGTCTCAAACCCAGTCTCAAAACAGTTACAAAATACCATAGTCTGAAAGACAAATATAGTTCTGAAATAAATACAGTAGAAATCCCAAATACATAAGTCTCTAATACATAAGCTGAAATAGAATGACTGAACTGAAATAGATAAAACTAGATAAGCAGATAAACTCCAGAAATCTCTAGCTTCCAGAAGATAGATCTAAGCTGTAATACTCAGGCTAACCTGAGCGTAAGATATAAACACAAATACTCGAGTCGGGACATACATACTTATACAATATAAACCAACTCAAGTGAATTGTAAATAAATGTACAAGTAACTTAAAGGATGCTTGGGACCGCCTATCCTCTAAGGATCCGTTAAACTATTTACTATGTAGTAACATACGCTATTATAATAATGCCTATTAGTAAAATAAACTTACTTTAAAATAGCGTTAAGGCTTTACATTTTCCACCTTAACACATAAATAATGCCAATAGTCTATACAGCACCTGCGTACCTCCTGATTGGGAGGCTACGAGAAGATACTCCATAGGTATGACACAAATCAAACTCGTACAAGGCTCGCTAGGGTAGGTGACACGGCACAACTAGGCAATGCCATGGTAGATATACCAATTACTATCCGGGCTGGTGGTAAAGCATAGCTGCAGCTACCGCCCAACTCGAGCCACACTCCCAAAATCAAAAGTGTGCACCATATCAATCACAAAGTAACAGAATGGCATGCGAAGAAGTGTGTCCGATCAGAGGAGCTACCTCATTGGCCCGAGAATCGCTCCTGTTTTAGCCAGCTTATGCCAACTCACGGGAGTCGAGTCTACGTATATACCTCAAAAGAATGTCGCCACCATCCTACTTCATTCTGGAATCTCCACCGCGTATACGGTTGTTAAAGTGGTTTTCGGTATCGACAGAGAGTATGACCATATCCGATCCCGGTCTTTTTGCCAACCAATCGTTATTATAACCCGTGGTTATAAATTTCAAAAATGGTTTATGCTTCACTTCAAAACATATTCATTTACACCATTTAAATTCAATATCAAATAATATTCATTTCAAAGTTGTAACATTTCTAAGTTCATTCATTCGATTATAAAATTTCTAAAACATTGTAAATTTCAGCAATAATAGCACTTGTAAAATGTTACGGTAGATATAGTAATATTTCAAAAACTTCGTCAAATTAAAAACACAACACTTATAAAGTGCTAAGTAGGTATTTAGTTATTTCAAAACAGCTCAATTTCAAAAACAGCAGCACTTGCAAAGTGCTAGAGTAGGAATTAATAATTTAAAACAGTTCAGTTTCATTTCAGCAACAACAGCACTTACCAAGTGCAGTAGTAGCTATTTAGTTATTCAAAACAGTTTACTTTCAGTAAGAACGGCACTTACAAAGTGCTGCAGTAGCTCTTTGCTTATTTCAAAATATAGTTTAGTTTCAGCAATAACAGCACTTATAAAGTGCTGCAGTAGCTCTCTATTATTTCAGGACTTAGTTTATTTCCTGAAATGACAGCACTTAACAAATGCTGTCCTAAAATCACAACATTTCTAAAGTGCTACCAATACTAATTACAGATTTTATATAAAATTTCAGAAACATTAAAACTTCCATTTTAACCATTTAAACTTACAAAAATCATATTTTTCGCTTCAAAAATATTCATTTGGATATCGTTTAACTTATGATTCAATAAAATAAACCTTTAATAAATAAATATCCAATTTGAACAATATTTCGCATTAAGTCAAAAGTAAACTATTTTCTCAACTTTTTATTTTTAACAATTAACTTAATACTTTATTTTAAATTACCCATTTCATAAATAAAAACTAAATTTCCATTCATTTATTTAACTTAAAAATTTCCATTCTAAAAACCAAATTTCCAATTTCCAAGCTAAGCCATATTTTTAAAATACACCTTTCCATTTAATTCTTTATACATTTTAACTTATAGAAAAATCACTATAAATTCATTTATATTATTTAAAATCCAATTTAACCTAAAATGTCATATTTTTACATTTAAAAATACTTATAAATTTCAGAATATATATATATATATATATATATATATATATATATTTAACCATGGGTTTGTATAATAATTTCTAACCTAGGTCATGTGATACAGATAATATATCATTTCAATCCGTAATTTAAAAAGAAAAATTCGGGTTCTATCATTTTAAACCCGCAATCCCAAGTAAATCAATTACAATAAAAATCACTCGAGCCTATCATTTCAGCCCATAATGATTTTTCCTTATTCTAAAGTCCGTTCGGGTATGTATCATTTCAACCCATAGTGATAAGGGGACTTGCAGTTGTGAGATTCAGAAAATAAAATAACAGTACAGCATTATAACAGATCATGTAACAGGTATAAAATTAGGTTATACATCATATAAACATATCACAGGCATGCATGAACATAGTATATCAATCATTACATATTCACTTATCCTCGTTTTGCAATTATATAAGTATGTAATGTCTAGATTGAATAACTCACCTTTTTGAAGCTAGAGATTGCATAGTAAAGGCACACAACAAACACAGAAAGGCACGACAAGCATGCACTATATTAGCGAAGAAGTAACGCCCAAATTCAAATCTTGTAATCAGATAAATAAAACAAATATAAGCATATGATTTAACACAAACAAGATATGAATTCAACAATGAAAAATATGAGTAAATTTGAAACAAGTATGGATTCAATCAACAAATGGGCTTGGCCACATCACCTATAGGCTCGGCCACACCCCTACATGACTCGGGCCATGATGTGTTAGAGGCAATAAGGCTAGATTTGCGGTCCATAGACATGGCTAAGGCTAGGATAGTGGAGAAGTGGTGGAGTTACAACCATGGAATGCAAAAAGGAAATCAAAAGGAGGGGTGTTAGGTTCAACTAGGCTTGGCCATGGGTCTAAATGGTTTGGCCATGGTCTTGTTTGGGTCCAGTGAACATCATAGCATGGCTAGGCAATGAAGTATGGTCGGCAAGGCAACATATGGTGGAGGAATAAGGGAGTCCATGGCAAATAGCATAGGAAGTGATGATTAAATAGGCTTGTGATGGATTTTTGTATTGCTTTTGGTGATGGAGATCTATGGGCACGGCCAAGGGCATGGGATGGTGATGAGGAGTGGTGGTGGAGGAGAGGAGATGGTTTTCATAAATATGGTGGAGGTCGAGCACTTAATGAAGAAAACAAAAGAAAATAAAAGAAAAACGAAAAAGAAAGAGGAAGAGAAGCCATGGAACTTGATGTAAATTTTTCCCAGGAGAAAGCAAATGAGGAAATGAGATTTTGAGGAGTTTTTGTACGTGATTTAGCAATAGAGGAGGCGGTTGGGGTTTGGGGCATGAACGGCTAAAAAAATGATAAAGTGGGTAGGCAAATAAAAAGGCAAGAATTAAAACAATGTAACATATGCCTAATTAAAACAAACGTATGTCTAATTGATTTGTTTCCAAGCCATTAAATAAAAGATATACACAAGAAAAATCCAATAAATAAAATAAAGTCTATACAAACAAAATAGAAAAATTAAATAAAGAGATGGACATAGGAAAAATATAAAATAAAATACAGAAATTAATTGCGTGTAAAACGTTGTATTTTATCCAATTTTAAAAGTATAAATCGGAATTTAACGAAACGAAAAGCAAAGCGGATATCAGAATTATATCTAGCTTCAAATAAAAAGATTAGAATTTTAAATTTTAAATTCTGAAATTTCAAATAAAAGTCAAAGTTTGACCAAAATATAAATTTTCAGAAATAGTTTATTTTATCCTATTTTGGAAGATAAATTACGCATATCCAAATTTACACTAGAAAAACTCTGAAATTCAAATTTTAATGAATAAAAATCAAAGTTTACAAATAAATTAAATTTTAATGACTCACAGAATGGTGCCACGCCTCAGGTAGAACTCTCTGCCTAGGACATGCGTCGGTTTCTCGGATAATATCTGACGGTGCATCGGTGAAACCTGTAGTCGTTGGTTGAACCTAGGCCCATTTATGGATAAATCAAATAATGACCATTTATCGTTTTGGTTCTTATGAAATATGAAGATCTCATATGATGTCTATATGAGTGTTTACCATGCATTGTATAATATATTATTATACCTATATAGGTGTGTATTCGGGTGTTAGTATTATTTAGCTAATACTAGTGCGTTAAGAAACTAGTCTCTATTTAACTAGTTCTCTGTATTCGTTTTGTGTTAGACTATTTTTGTCTAACATAATTTATGTTTATAATCAGTCAATGTTTAATTGGTCATGGTTAGGCTATGTTTACCTAACCATTGATTTACAGGTTAGTATACGTTTAACTAACGCATACGTTGTATGTTATGATTTGTTATGGTATTGTCACAAAGTTGTTTAGGTCCACATATTATGTTTATTATGTCAGGCTAACTTTGAGAGTGCGGGTCAGACAAGTTGAGGTACGTTTTTGCTTAGATGCAGCCTTTATATAATGTCAAGCAAACTTATCTATAGTATATTCCTATTAGTGTTTTTCACTCACAGGACTCATGTCTGACCCTCCCCTCATGTTTCCTTTTTGTTTACAGATTTATAGGTTATGATGGTGGCCTAACACAGAAGGAAAAAATGATTATATCATTGCTTATGGTATATAGTATGTTGTATTTATCATTTGACAGTATTAGTGTATGAGGTGTTGAGTAACAGAAAGCACAGATGACTATATCGTTGCTTATGTATATAATATGTTGTATTTATTACTTGACAGTATTAGTATATGATGTATTAAGGTGTAAGTATTTGAATTTGATCATATGTACTGGGATTTGATTTGATTTGATATATGTTATATATGTATATATTATATATTTTTTGCTTTCATTGTCAGATTTTGAAAGTTTAGTTGGTTAGCTAGTATATATAGTTCTCTGTATACTATATCTTATCCAGGTCCGCCATTCCTAGTTTCTATTATTTACGTACGGAGGCCAAAAATGATAGGTTGTTACAGAGCGAAACACGATTAAATAGAGAATCATCTCCTAGGTTATATGAGGTTAGTATCAAAACCAACTGTAGTTAACTCAAATTCAAAGTCTCTAGCTACAGCAATACAGTTAATAATATTTTTTATTATTGAACCAAGGATTTTGTGTTTGGATTAAACAGTTGAATGTGGAGGATATTTGAATTTTGACTAAAATTAAATTCCATAAATCCTAAAGTGATATAGTTTTGACGAAGAGAACTTATGTAAATAATTCTAATACTGGGTACCACATAAAATGGTAAAATTGGATTTTACCAAAAAGACGTATAAGCGATAAACCATATGTTACAAAACTAGCTAAGGTAATGTATGAACGTTAATATTCAAACTGTTTGATATAAATTACCGATTAAATTTAGACCTGCGAATCGCACAACCGCATTGTTAAATTCTTAGAAATACCTCATGATTTAATTGATTTATAACTGTACAAATTAAATACATAAATTACAAAATATTAATTAATTAATTATTTTATTTATTAGGTGCTATTAATATTAGGAGTTAATTCGGTGCTTATATAAAAGTTATATATATACAGATTGATATACGATACTGATACGCATTTAAATTAAGTTTAATCGTGATCAATTAGTTAATGGATTTGAAGTGTTTAAAGGCTCATAATTTCCCTATGAATAGCCGACCATGGGTAGAAAAAAGAAGGGGATTTTTGAAGTGAAAAGCTGTTAAAACTAAGTAAAACCGTGATAATAAAATTAAGGAGAAAACTTCTCCCTAGTTTCTCTATACATACTTCCTTACCCTTTCATTGTTTAGTTACTAAATCTCTCACCTTACCTATGTTATATCTACCACTTCCTACACCACCCCTTGGCTGAAAATCATTGCGCATTATACAATATCAAATTAAATCTAAAAGGTTCTCCAAGCAGTTGCATAGATAGGAACTTGGATAAGGATTGAATCTAGGAAAATTTGCCAATCAAGATGCATGACTAAGGCAACATCTTTAAAGTAACATTCTATTATCGATGATTATTGTATCATCATGTTACTATAGTTCTACAGTTATATTTGAATGAACTTATATGCACAAACATTGTCCAATATACTTGTATTGTTTTTCATTTATGTGTGTGTGCAAGTATAAATCTGTAACTTTTTTTCGAAAACCCAGGAGAACCCAGCAGGCCGATAAACTCTTGAGGAGGGTATAGTAAAGCCGTCTGCTAAACTAAGCCCCATACCCCCAGGTAAATTTATATAGGATAGGGAAGCGCATGGTAGGAACAGAACTTGGGCCTTTTTAGCAGAACCCAAGCCTCTCTTCCACTGCGCCACCGCGGACAGATCTGAAACTTCAACTATATACAGTACTATATGGAAATTATATGTTTATTTTTTTATTTCAAAATCAGTAAAAAACTATTTTATTAATTGAAAACCGTTATCCATTATATATATATATATATAACTATACATATAGCTATACATAAATTATTTCTTTTATTAAATAAAAAATAGTTTCAGAAAATAAAAGGAAATCCATAACATAATTTATTATTTATTTATGAACATAAATTAAATATTAATACTTAAAAGTGTGTGTGTTTGTGTATTAACATATATTATTCTATATGTAAATATACATATATAAATAAATAAATTTATTTTATAAAATGATATCAGTTACTCTCAGTTTAAGAAAAACTAAGTTAAAAGGCATTTTAGTATATATTTTAGATTTTGTAAATTGATTGATAATTATATAATGCTAAACCAAATATATACATATAAAAAATTACATACTGTTATTTTCAACGGTTACTATATTTTTTAAATATCATGTTATTTAATTTAATATATAATATTTATATATAAGTATCTTAATTTTAAGCTATAGATCTACATCTGTTTTTAAACTGTTATGCTAACTAAACAAATTAGATATTTTGAAAATGAAATTGGATTTTGAATTTATTAACTTTGTCAAAATAGCTTATTAAATAATATTTTGATATTTGATTGTTTTACGTATCTAAATAATTTAAAATTGTTTTGGACAACAATGTGTGTGACAAATGTGCCTGTTTCAACATAAATCCTAGCACCTACACATTAAAGGTGTACACTATTTATTTATATATTACATGTGCACTTTACACATATAAGTGTATTTGATACACTTATAAGTTTATAATTAAATTTAAATTAAATTATACATTTTATAAACAAAATAAATACAATAAAGATTTTATTTAAATATTTTAGATTGGATTTAAAATCAATTAGATTACATAGACCCAATAAAGATCTAAATGGAAAAAAAATTAAAATTTACTCATTTAACCCATTGCAACCTAGCCTAGTTCCATCATGTACGATAAAACTTAGTCAATTAACACAACTCTACCTACCCTTAAAAGAAATTTACATTTTCAATTTATTAATTTTTTCTGACCGTATTAATAATGACATTCTAATCCTTTTTTTAGGATACATTGGTCTGATAGGAATACCTATATAATTTGCAGGAAATTGCTGGTAGAGTTAAAGATGTCCTATGGGCAATTATGTAAATAATTATGTAACTTAATTATGTAAATAATATTGTTTGAAATAAATTATGAATTTTATTTTTTATATGTTTTATTGTACAGAGATATTAATTATCAAAAATACATTAAACATATATAAATAGAAAATACTTAGAAGATGCATTTTATCGACCGTAGTTACGAATGTGTTCGTAACCATGAGTATTGAGTCAATATTTAATTCTTTAAATTTTCCTAGTAAAGATGTATTAAGAAAAGTAAAAGATATAGTGGAATGCCCTATGGGCAATTATTTAATTGTTACACATATCTAACTCTATAATTAATTTTGTTTGTAGTGACGATGTTTGTTTTCTTTTATATACTTTTTTGTATTGTGTTATAAATAATTAAGTAATTAATTTGAGGTATATTTTGATGAAAATCCTCAAATAAAATGTTTTTTGATTGTAGTTGCAAACAGTTGTAATCATGAGTAATTAATCACAAAGTAATATAACATTTTATATATATAATTTTGGTCAAGGTTTTTTGAGAGAGGATGTTGATGCATCCGTTAAGACCATAGTTTGTAACTCTTTTCAAATATTGGTTAATGTATTACTCATGGTTACAAGAGGCACCAATTTGTTATATATTCATAAATAATTATAGAATGATCCGTCCAGGAGTTTCTTGTTAGTTGGTAACAATCGGGTCAAACATGAAATCTCTATGTGACGGTGTTACATAGTTCTCTCAACTTGAATGTACCATGGAACTTCAATCTGGATACTCCGCGTTGATTACGGTTAAAACATGGTTCGTCGATTCATCAAACGACTATAGTTGGATCTAAGTTGCAGCACTAAAAGTAAAACACTATTCAGTAGAGAATTTTCCTTCCTGGTTACATGAGGTATGTACCACAGTCAACTATAGTCAACTCAAAGTCAAAATCTTTAATCAGAGTAGAACGTTAATAAGAAATATTACTATTGAACCAATTACTTTGTTTACGGACAAATCAAGTTGAATGTAGATAATATTGGAATTTTGACCAATACCAAATTAGATACATCCTAAAGCGATATAGTGTTGGCGAAGAGAACATGTGTAAATATAACACTATTGCAACGCTTAGAGATAATATAAAATATTACTTTACCGAAAAGATCGATAAGAGGTTGATTTAGCCAAACTATCATACCACTAACTAAGACGATGTATGAATGTTATTATTTGAATTGTTTAATATTACTAGCTGACTGAATTCAAACAATCGTATTTGTGAAATTTTCAAAAAAACACATGATTTAATTAGTTTATAAAGTGTTGTACATTGATAAATATTTATGAATTATTAATTATTAATTATTGGATGTTATTAGTAATTATTTGAATGTATATATAAAAGTTATATATACACGTATCAATATAATATATTGGTATGTATTTAATAGGGCTTTAAATAGTTTTGGAAATTAATTGATCCAAGGGCAATACATGACCGACCATACATAGGAGAGAGGAGGACTTGACATAATTGAAAATTGATTACAAACTGTCATAGTAAAATGTTTAGGCTACACTATAGATAAAAGTAAAAAATGATACTAGGTAAGTGTTTTAATATGACAGAAATGTTAGTGCTAACACTAGAAATCGAGATAGTTCCAGAACCACTTCTTGTCATAGCAGTACTTCATTTAGAAATTATAAATAATATTTCATAAGTACTAAATCATTTTCTTGTCAAATTTAGACTATGCGTGCATGTGAATATGAATAAGATAATAAAAAGTTATATATGGGAAATTATGCCAACAAAATAGCCAACAGTGAGGACTGTATCTTTAGATTTACAACCACACATGGGTATGTTCCCTAAACCTAGGAAATATATATATAGAAAATAAGGTACATTATGCTTAAATTTTTATATTACATTCGATGCTATGTCAAATCATATTTTATAAACATATTTTTCAAGTATACAATCATGACTATTTTAGTTCTCGCCATTTGATTAACCATTGGATCCTAATGTAGGAAGTGGATATCAAAAAAAAAAATTATTTCTTCCAAATACCTAGAGAACAACAAGAGGAGAATGATTATGAATTGTGGATGTTCCATATAGTTGATGTAATGTAAGCTTTTATGTAAAAGAGACGCTAACACTATTTGTAAATTTAACTCGATTACCTTAAATATAATTTTTAAGTTGGTCAACTAGAAAATTGAGTGTTACAAGGCTTCTGTTTTTGAACAATGTGTTTAATAATTTTAGTTAAGAAATTGGAGGGAATATCAAGACATTAAGGATATAAGTAGGATTAAAAACTAAAATTATTTTAGCAAATTTCGTATATTTAGAGAATTAGAACGCGTCTTATATTTTTGAATGTCTATATATTCCTTATATCTATTGATTTTTGCCTCTTTTCTCTGATGGTAAAGCCAAAGAAAAATTAAGCATATTGATTGGTGGAGTGCATAAATTCAATGGGAGCAAATATCAAAGAAAAGTAATTCAATTATTACATTATTATAAGTCATGTGCTTGTCATCTTCAAAAAGTAGAAGAATGTTAGAAATGAGATTATAATGTTTCGATAATAACAACCGTATGTTAATGCTAATAATCTATTTATCAAGATATTATAGGATTTGTAGCATTATACAAAGAGTAATAAAAGGTGACAATGAGAATATAGAAAAAAAGAAGCACATATGACAATAATGGAGTGAATAGGCTTTCAATGCATTATAATAGAGTTAACACATCTATTGGAGCACCTATATTTTAAAGATATACTCGAAGATTAATTGCAAAGTTGAAAAGAAAAGTATATTATATATTAGGTCATTATCGAGTCATTTGGAGTCTAGATTTGTTAAAATTGCACAAATGGTATCTAAATCATTTCAAACTTCACCACATCATTTGAAATATGTTAAAACTATTTTAAAGAATTTTTTCGAACTTTTTAGAGCTAAAAAGTGCAAAAACAGACGAAAAGTGCTAAAACGAGAGCCATAACAGAGTATAAGAACACTAAACTATCAACCCATCCCCCTTACCGGTTGGAAAATTTAGGACTAATCGTTTGAGAGAAGTGGTCGACTAGTTGTGTGCATCTATAGCCATTTTAACACCTCGTCGCGTTGAATTTTCACGCCGCGGCATCTCTTCATTCTATTTCTCTTCCTCTTCATTTCTATTCTCCTCCTCATCATTTTAGAGACATTTCTAATGATTGCAAATTTTCAAAAACGTCATCGCAACCCTATTTAAATCCTCTAGCATCTAGAGTAGAGTTTAACAACTCTATTGTAACTTTTGTATGTTCATTGTTATACCCTTTCTCTGATCTTTGTTTCTTTCAAATTCAAAATTATTTCAAATAAATATATGATTGGCAATCATTCAATTCACTACCTTAATATTCTAGTCGAATTAATCTTCTAAGCCTCTAAAACTCCACCCAGAATCAATTTGATGGTTACAGGGGTTTGTACTACAATGTTGACATATTAGTGTATTCAGACACAGCACAATCATATTTTTAATATTACTTAGTAGTTGAAGTTCGAGATGTTGGCAGAGTAGAAATCATATTGCATTGTCCTTGGGCAAATAATAGTGAAGTCTTATGTAAAGTCTCAGGTAATGTTGAAGTCCGGTTCATTTATTATGCCCGTTGTAAAAATATGTTCCTCTAGGTGAAGTGAGTTGTTGTTTAGTGAAAATTCTAAGGGAAATTCTAGGACTGGACTTACGATGGAAGGTCCAAACCAGTTTGTATCGACTATGTGATCTACTTTGTCTTTTTCGTTGTATTTGCTGTTATATTCTATGATTATTTGACCAAATTTTATCCTGATAATGCAACTTTACAATTAGGACCACGTTACTTTTCGCTACCATGGTAACTAATTCTACAAATCGATATCCTCCTCGTTAATCACTGCAAACACGCAGTACTTCTAGAATACTAAAGTTTTTCATTTCTCCTCAACTATAAACTACAGGATTACTTAATGTTATGCCAGATTGATCATCAAAAGAGTGTGCATTTCTTATGCATATTATGCACCATGCACATACATACACACATTATTATTCTCTTTCTTCATGTGCAGATTAACCATTTCATGACCACGAGTGATCTTCAACTTCTAAGTGCTCCTCTTATCATTTCTAGGAGGTGTGCTAGTGTTCGCAAAAGTGGCGTATAATGGGTAATAAAATTCACATACCTTTGGTTTGACAAAATGTTTGTAATTACAATTTATTGTGAAGTAAAGAAATAAATTTGAAAATTAAACAATAGAGCTTACTCTGCTACAAATTCTGTCAAGCTATATTGCTTGAAAGTATTACTTAAACAACATATTTTTTATAAAATAAAATAAAACATAAACTGAAATTTTTACTAATAAAACCATTCTGCCAAGCATTTACAAAAATATTATATTTTAAATGATAAAGTTATTCTTATTTAGCATTTATGAATATACTATATTCCAAATGATTAAGTTACTCTCTTCGGCATCTGATATGATACTTGTTTCAAAATATAAGAGCAGTATTTTTATTCAAGTGAAGCACTTATTTTTAAGTCGTCTATGCTCAAACTCAAGACTTTTGTAATCTCAGTCTATAATGTTATACCACTTATTGCTTAAGTGATTAGTCCTTGACGTAGAATATGCTATATTTAAATAATAACGATAATTCATTTGGCTTTTCAAGCAAACTACCGTTTGTTTATGTTTCCTTTTATGCTTACGTTGAACAAACATTTCTTAAATATGTTTTATTAAATAATCATACTTTTTGTATAACTTTTACTAATTAGGAAGAAGAAACTGAAATTATTGTATACGACTAATTTCCCTTAAAACTAGTTATAAATCTTATCGTTGCTAAAACTAATTTCTTTTACAATTTTGTCTTTTAAGGGGAAAACCCCTCAAAATATTTCATCGAGTTAATTATTTCCTTATTTATGTTCAAACTTTTGACATGTTTCATTTTCTTGGATTATGTTTATTTTTAATGATAATTTTATCCTAATAAAAATTAAAATTAGTTAACTTCGATAGTAATAGTAGTGATACTTTATTGTACTCAAAGTAAATAAATTATATATCCAATAATAACATACGATTGTTCCTCTTTCAATTTCCCTTTCAAACCCCTGAGACCCAAATTTTCTCCTTGCTTCAATTCTCAAATCATCTTAAGTTGTTGCGTGTAGGGCTGAACGTTCGGTCGATTTGGTTGGTTTTGAGGTAAAAATGTAAACAAAAAAAAATCGAAACCGAACCGGATCAAATTAATTTCGGTTAATTCGATCGGTAACCGATTCAACCGAATTAAAAGGTAGGTAAGATAAATTACCATAAGTTATTATTCAAATGAACGATTTACTTAAAGAAAAATATAAATTTATGTTTAGAGAAACCATTTCAAATACTTTTTTACGTTTATAAGAAGAATTAACATATTTTCAAAAGATAAAGTTTGGTTTTATTACTAAACAAGTTATTATGAGTATTATAATGCTACGAATTTGGATAATATAATAGAAGTTCGGTTAAACCGATAACCGAGTTATAATTATTTTACAAACTGAATTCCAGCCGATACAATTTTATAACTGAACCGACTAAAATGGACCGGTTTGGTCGGTTAATTCGGTTTAAATTGAATATTGTACACCCCCCTGTTTGCTTGTAATGTATTGTGCATTAAGACCCTTTCACATATTCCACTTTAATTGAAAATGGTTTATCCATACGAGTGATTGAGATAATTCTCGTGGCTCGATAATTTTGAGCTATTTGCGATGCCACGATTCAATACCTATGCTATCAGGGAGACTTAATCATCCAAAAGCACGAAGTAAAGAACACGATAGGAGCGATCCGTCACATACGCTCTAAATCAACACTCTAAATCAACACGGATATGTTTCAAAATAACAATTCAACTTAAAAATACATATTTCGTCACAAAAAGTAGTTTCAAATCAAAACAATGTAGAAATAGTACGCATATTAAAATAAAAAACATCTCAGACTAATACTATCAGAACGTGTTTTTAAGACATCTGTTTGAGTTGGGATCATAGAAAATATTAGTAAATTATGATTTATGATTGATTTTAGGAGCTGCGAGGTCGTTGATATTATTCCAAATTAGATATAAATAATGATTGAACATTGTTTTCATCTGGGGTATAGGTCATGCTAATTTTCCTTTTCCAATTTTTTAACGTTATGTAAGAACCACTATGGCATGCAGATCAGGTAAAAGAAATAAAGAGATTTCATATTCATGCTTTCTATAATCCACGGCAACATAACGTCTAAATACCAAAATTATACTAAACTACTGTAGTAAACTCTATTTTGTCACTGAAGTACTACTACCGCTCAGCAATAAGATACAACACTGATATGGAGATTACACGGCGCAACATATATCAGTCAGGCATGGATAATTTTCATAATGGAGAGCTATTACATATACATATGAAACTAATGCATGCCTTCAGACCTACATTCCTTTATTTTTGTAAGCTGCCTTTTTATCTCCATCTTGGCTTCTCTTTCCTGTATATTATAACAGCAATAAGAACAATAACCAAAAGAAATAAACAGCTGAAGTCGCAGCACTTCTTTTACCAATATGCAAGTTATTTTTCTGAGGGATAAAGCAGTGGAATTTTATGATTACATTTTAAATTGATGCTTAAAGTGAAGAGAACTTACTCTGAATTTTTCCTTGAATTCTGGGATTGCTCACCAAATCCTTGTCTACTTCCACACACCCGTGGTCGAGCTACCTGTTGCATGTCATTTATGAGTTTTTTTCACAAACCAACTTAAGATGTAAAAGTCGCTTGAGAAGAGAGTAAAAAAACATAACTTATCTTTTTGCATACCTTTTTTACTTCAGATGCTTCTCCTGTACCATGTTTTGAACCTTGTCTTGTAACTTTACTGGTGATGCTCTTTGTATCCACTCTACTAGCTTTTGTCATTTTTGATTCCTGTCTTGTCTGCAACAAAAAATATAAACTTATTCATGTTTAGTAAAACTCTCTCAGACCTTGTTCCAAAATATCATGTCTACTTGGCATGTTTCCATCTTTGAATACGTTAAGAAAGTGATGTTCACATAAATCACACTAGTTCAAATCTTACATATTCAACTAGAAACGAAATATAGCAAGTCAATAATTAACTGCTCTAGAATGTCATTTCTTTTTTCTTTTCTTTTTTACTATTTTGTATTGCAATATGAATCAAAATATCTGCAGAAAAAATTGGAAATTGTCAAGGACATAACACATGTGACTTTTCAGTTCATAGTATTTATGGATGACTGAAACTAATTATACACAATTAATCACAAACTTAAAAAATAAGTATCAAAAAAATAATACATAATTGGTAACAATAGGGGAATAATAATATAAAATACGAAAGATGATATGGTAAAAACTTACAACTTCACGTTTATCGACATCCATTTTAGCCTTTGATCCCATGTCACTAACACCTGTGGATCTTATTCTGTCTCTAGGAGGAAGGCTGGATGACCTGGTTGTCCATAGATAGTAGGTAATTAGCCTTCCAATTATAAAATGTTGCTTTATTGTAAGAAGCAACTTATGTATACCTATTTTTTGATGAACCAATTGCATTGGTATCCCTTTCTTTGAGACTGATCCGATTTTCCACTTTTGCAGTAGGTGGTTTCTCAACTTGTTCATTAATTCTAGTAGAGTACACAGAGACATTAGTCCACCGAACCTAGTTTATTATAGCAAAATATAAAAAACCAAAACCAACCTTTTCTCTTCAGTCCGTTTGCTTTTTATGATGTTGGTCGTGACGGTTAGCTTTGTAGTATTCTCTTCCTGACTGATATTTAATGTGGTATGTATAGTGGTCTGAAGCATAAATAGTAGATAAGGAAAATAACATATCAATCAACCATCAAACACCAGTAATATAAATAAAATGAGATTGTACTTTGAGCATGTTTGACAACTACCCATAAATAGTTAAAAAAATAAACTTGCAAGTCACTAATTACTATTCATACCTTTCTCAACAGATTATAAAGGAGTTGAAATAAGTTATTTAGTTCATACGGCATAAGAAACACTTGCTTCAAGTTTTATAGCAAAATTCATCAAGACTTCAATTTATTTATCCCAACACGTTTATATTTTACTATTCAAAACTACTTTTCAGAAGTTATAAAATAAGTTGTTCCCAAGCAGGATTTAGTAAGGTAAATAGAAGGCACCTTAGCTTTTATTGGCTCTTTCTCTTTAACTGTTGAAGACCTTTTCGTTTTAGAAGACAATTCTCTTCCTTGACTACTGGTAGATGCTCGTTTGTTAATTGCTCGTGAGGAAGGGCGAGAATTGGTACATTTGTAAGTTTTTGGAACTTCATCAGCAATTTTTATACTGGACTCAATGCCAATACCAGATTTAACATCAGCCTTTCTGATTGTTTTTGATGCATTCGATGACTTTCCAGGGTCTAATTTTGCATCCCTTTCCAGCTTTGAACTAATTTTAGCTGGAGCAGATGGTTCCTATGAGAAAAAAAATGAAATATAATAATGGCATAATGAGAACACTACAAATGCAAATAATGAGTTTGTTCAATACAAGTTCAGTAAGTTGGGAGGTTGTGCATGCAAACATGGAAAGTAGGTATTTTTCCACCGTTAATGCAGTACATAGCGTACCTTCATCTTAGCAACTGTTTTGGTATCTTTACTCTTCCTAACAGCTGGAGGAACTTTTCTCGGCACAAGCATTTCCTGAGCTGATTTTATTTTCATATTACATGCACTGGAATTTTCCGAAACAGATTTTGGTTCTTTAGCAACCACGTCTAGTTCAACTTTTGTGACCGGGAAGCTATTTTCCCTTGAAGCTTCTTTATCCTCAGGATGATGAATCTCAATTTGTTTAGGCTCTTTACTGCTTACTCCCAGTGACTGATTAACAGCTACATCGACTTCCAGATTTTTCTGACTGGTATCACCTATCTCATCCTGTTGTTTATTTACTACAAAACCAGTACTGTCAAAATCAGAACCCAAAATTGTAAGTTCACATTGAGCTTCAACTTCATCTTCAAGCTTTTCTACTAGTTTGACTGATTTTTTAATAGGGATTTTTCCCTCTTCTGTGTGGCTTGTATTAATATATAGACTACTAGACAAATCAGAACACGAAGATGTAAGTCCACATTGAGCCTCAACTTTATGTTTGCACTTCTCTACAAGTTTAACTGAATTTTCAGTAGGAACAATTTCTCCTTCTGTTTGGCTTGCGTTACTACCAATATCACTATATTGAGTAGCAATGTTATTATTACTGGACAGATTGGAATATGAAGTTGTAAGACCACATTTAGCTTCAACTTCATCTTTAGACTTTTCTACAGGTCTGATTGGATTTTCTATGGGAACTTTTTCCTCTTCTGTTTGGCTTGTATTACCACTAGCACTGTCACTATAATCCAATGTTATTTCAGTTTGCTGGCTCTCTTGCAATGCTTTCATTGCTCGGATTTTCTTGTAGTACTCTTCAAAATAGGCCTTTTTCTTTGCAACTAAACCATTAGATTTGAATTTCTCTAACTCTTCCTGATGTTTATTAAAAGTAAAAACTGATCTTTTTTCCCATGATAATGGTTCGCAAGCATACCTTCCAAAGGATATAGAACCATGATCGAGCATTTGGGAATTAGAAACTTCCTACAAATCAAAAGGAGAACCAAACTTAGTAATAATCAAAATATCCCTTAAAGTTGAGTAAACAAAAACATTTTTACACAAGTGTGCATATCAATATAATAACATTAAGATATTTAAGCCTTGTATGTGATGAAATTTGCTTGCAACAAAGATGAAAGTATGAATCCATGAAGTTTGTAATGTACTTACTTGGAATTCATTTTGCTCTGGTAGCTCCTCATGTGACCACCCATAATAAGATTGATCAACATAAGCTGTCATTCTGCGTTGATTTATGCAAAGTAAACCGAACAGATTGCTAAGTTGATTTTTCTTTTTATAAGAAATCTGCAGAGGAAATTGTCAATAAATCACCTTGTTATTTGCTTATTAATGTTAACGGACAATGATTAGAAACAAAATAACACTCTACACTGAACAAAACATACTAAATCTAAGAACAAATATAGCATATAAACATTGCAATATTCTTATAAATAAATCTTACTGCCCCAAATTAATTAGTAATAACAGCAATTATTTGTCATATGCCTTCACAGTTCTAGAAAGAAATTACACAGCTTGAAATACTAAGCTAAAAAATAAAAGAGTACTACTTAACAAAGAGCACAAAATTCCACCATGCCTTCAAAATTCGACTAACGCATACTTCGCCGCCAGCATATATTCTAAATGATTCATAACAAACTCAAATTTTCGCACCTCGACTAAATATGATAAAAAATAAAAAAATAAAATTGCTTTCGAAACCTAGTTTCCAAGCCAAGAATCTAACTTTCTATCTGCCTCTCAAACTTATAACACCTCCGGAAAAAAGCAAAACCCAGATCTGAAAACACAAAATTCGAAGAATAAAAACTCACGAGGGGTTTACCCGAAAAGGCCTAGGCAACAAGAATCAAGCGAAGAAAGAAGGGTAATCTAGAGGGAGGTGGAAGTAAATGTGTATTTATTCTATTGAACTGCTAACGGTTAATTGAGTTTTAGAACTTTTGCAGGAGTAAATGGCTTTTAAATGAGAAAGAAAAGAGCAAACGAGCGTTATGTAGAATATTTTGTGCGAATTGGGACTAATTTTCTTGATGAAATTGACCGTTGCTAGCAGCTGTAACATTGAATTATTTTCAAATTCATTATGGGTTTTGACAATGATGTAATTTCCTATTTTATAGATTTCAAAACTTATCAGTAAAAGTTGTACTAAGATTTGGGTACATGTGTAAGCCTTTCTGAATCCACTGAATCTCGTGTGGGACCAGAAAGTCAGTCTGTGGGCTACAGATTGACTGTAGCAAATTTTTCCTCCAAAGATTAGAACACATCTACTCTATTATGTCAAATATCAATGAAATATAATATATAACGTTTTCCACAATATAATAACTTATAGATCGCCTCAAGTATAACGTTAATTTCATTATTTAATGACCAAATATATTGATAATGCTAATGTTCATTGCTTTTTCCATAATATAATAACTTACATTAATTTTATTATTTAATGACCAAATATGAAGAACAACTAATGTTCATTTGCTTAATATATGAAATTATGTCGTCCTTTTATATTAAAATACATGGAAAATATTGGGAATAAAAGCATTATTTAAGTCAAATTCAAGTATTTTTCCACTAAATTATGTAGATAAACCATTTGTTTTTAGTGTTGGATCCTGTCATTTTAAATTTCAATGAGACAATTATACATTTTCTCTCACTCATACATACATACACACTACCTTTTTATTTGCAGAAATATATACAAGAAGACATGACGAACAACATTAGAGTCGAGCTCAAATATGGAAGACAAAAATAGAGTTTGTCGTATAGTTGATTTAGTTATAATGCACAATCTTCTATATGATTATCTCACACACACAAATACTGTTTTGAAAATTATTTTCAAAAAAATTCTCTTTAAGATTTTTTTTTCCTTAAACAAGAATTTAGTTATAATGCACATATCACCCGTTCACTCAAACTTGATCTTCATCTTCATTCCAGTTTGAATCCAGCATTTGAGCAATCTGCAAAAATATACACTGACGCATTAAAACTGAAAATGAAATATTTTTGCAGTGTAAAATAAAATGTATTTTGAAAATATTATTTTCCTCAGTTATTTGGGTTTTTCGTCATCATTTTATTTTGAATTCATCATACACGAACAAGTTGTGACATGCACAGTGTATTATTGTACATGCCACAAGGCCGTGCACACTGATATACACGTGATAAATTTACAGGGACATGTGAGCACAGGTCAAACCCAAATGAAAAGCCGGGTTCAACTCAAGTGCAATAAAAATAAAGTCATAACACGAGCACAAGGTCAAACCCGAGCTGCAAGCTAGATTCAACACATGTGCAGTCAAAATGTGCAAGCTAAAGAAAATTGTCAAGTATAAGTGAATATGCAACATGCACATACAAAGTGGTGCACTGCAAATTCAAGCACCAGATTTCATGTCGAACAAGACAAAGTCAAAGACCAGGCACCAAGCATACATGAACCGAAGCATGTGCATAGCAGCAGCAAGCATGCAAATACAAATACAACAAGACCACATACAACACGGAAATGGACTGATACAAGTAACTCGACCAGTTCAATATGGTGTGCACCAGAACCAAGGCTACGAGTTCAAATGCATATAACCAAATACAAGTCCATGAAGCACATGTGCCCAGACCAAAGACATAAAAACAAGTGATGCATTAGTGAAACAACTCAGTATGCAACCCACTGCAAATACAAGTCGACAAAGCAAACCATCAACCAGACTCAAGGAAATGAACTGGTCAGAATAAAGGCAGTGCACATGTATACCAGACTAAGGATGAAACTCATCATAATTCAAACCGAAACACATAAAACACCGACGAACTAACTAAGTATACATGTTCAACCAAGTGGCTCAACTTAACACAAATGCATGCAGACTTTAAGATTCAGTGTACAGTCACAATGAAGACTGCATGATGATATCCCATAGGGAAATAAATACAAATCAATATCAATACAACAGTGTACAAGACCATCTATACAATGTCTCGACCAAAACAGCACCAGACTCGACCAAGATCGGACTGCAATATCAAAGTAAAGAAGCAACTCATCATAATTCAAACTGCAATATACTTCAATATGCATATATCAGACAACATGAAGTCCAAACATGAATCAGTGAATATACTATAGACATGAATCTTGTAACATTCTCGGATTTTTGTCAGAATTAAATTGATAATAAATTCAATTTTTGGAATTAAATTATGAAATTATTGGTAATTAATTTTAAATTTTGGTTAAATGATGAATTAATTGGAAAAAATTCCATAATAAATAAAATGTCATTTTGAAATTTATAAATATATTGGAAATAAAATTGGATTTAAAACTCTATATTTTAAGTTAATAAAATGATTGTTTTCTAATATATATGTGTATATATCTATTGTGATTTGGAAGTTATATCTTGAAATTAATATAATGATTTTCTAAAGGAAAATTTAAGTTAAATTGAACATTTTAACACTAGTACTTATTTATAGTTATCAAAATAAGTATAACAATTTAAATTTAAAATTTAAATAAGATTTAATAAAGAGATTTAAAATATATTTTCTCTTAAAGTGAATAAGTATAGATAGTATATTTATAAATTTAAAAATATAATACATATGTTAAAGAGTTTTGACATTTGTAAAATTTTATAAAACATAAAAACATGTTTTATAAATAAAATAAAGTAAAGGATTTTGACAAATGTTATAAATAAATATCACAAAACTATAAATGATGTACTATAAATTAAGAACAACTAATGTTCGTTTGCTTAATATATGAAATTATGTCGTCCTTTTATATTAAAATACATGGAAAAAATTGAGGATAAAAGCATTAGCAAAGTCAAATTCAAGTATTTTTCCACTAGATCATGTTAGATAAACCATTTGTTTTTAGTGTTGGATCCTATCATTTTAAATTTCAATGAGACAATTATACATTTTCTCTCACACATACATACATACACACTACCTTTTTATTTGCAGAAATATATACAAGAAGACATGACGAACAACATTAGAACCGAGCTCGAATATGGAAGACAAAAATAGAGTTTGTTGTATAGTTGATTTAGTTATAATGCACAATCTTCTATATGATTATCTCACACACACAAATACTGTTTTGAAAATTATTTTCAGAAAAATTCTCTTTAAGATTTTTTTTTCCTTAAACAAGAATTTAAAAAAAAATCAAAAGTAATTTAAATTAAAAACATAGGAAAACAAACATATGCAAAAACTGGTTGTTCAGCAGTTTAAAATTATATTTCAGACGTCTAAAACAAAAATTAGACGTCTGAAATATATTTTCAGCCGTTTGAATTAGGCAAAATTTGCACTGTTTTGTTTCTGTCAAATTTCAGCTAACTGTTTTTTATTTTCTGCCAGCTGACTTGTATGAGAAGTGTCAGTTCACATAAATTCAAAATCTAAAATGTTATTTTCTTCTCCAAAGGTTGCAATCTTTCTAATGGCTATAATCATTCAATTGGAACGTTTCAAAACTATAAATAAAGTTGAAATTTGTCATTTTAATTCACTGCATACTTGCTTTCTACTCTCTATATTCTTGTGAAATACAAAGCATTCAACTTTCAACTTTCTAAATTCACGTTCAAATCATCATCTCAAGGAGATTGTCAAATAAAATCAAACACTTTACTACTATTTGTAGTCGAAGTCATGTTCAGCAGCTCAAGCAGTTTGTAATATTTATTCCTCGGGGTTAAATAAGGGCGTTGTTTAAATTTAGGAGTCTGAGACTTGATGTAGAAGGAAAAGTTCGAACCAGTATAAAAATATCTGGTGCACTTTACTTTACAGTATTTTTTTATCAAAATTCGTACAAGTTTGAATTCAGTAGGAATATTTATTACTCGATGCATAGCAACTTTTATTTGGTATCAGAGTTGGTCATCATGATATTCAAGTATATGGATAGCACTACTCTACTTCTGTTGAAGAACAATCTATTACACGACCACCTCTATTTAACGGATTAAACTATGTTTATTAGTCAACTAGGATGAGAATATATATGTAGGCTAATGGGTATGACACCTGAAATATTAAATAACAGGAGCACACTGTTCCTACCACTAATTATGCACAATGGCCAACCCTCAAAAACTAGATGCTACTAGTAACGCTAAAGCTATGAACATGTTATTTTTCTCCCTGGACCAAAAAAGAATTTAATAGAGTTAGTGTGTGTACATTTGCCTACGAAATTTGGCACATCTTAAAAATTACTCATGAAAGTACAAATAAAGTTAAACAAAGCAAGATTTCTATGCCTAAAATCGGTTTCAAAATTTTAAAATGAAGCAAGATGAGAACATAAATGATATATACACTAAATTTCAAGATATTTATCATTCACTTCTAGCACTATGAGAAAAACATACATATTTTGATACTATGTCAAGAATCCTTAACTCTTTGATTGATGACTAGAAATGAAATATTGTAGCTATCGAAGAAGCTAATGACATTTCAACTATAAAATCAGAAGAGTTAATAGGAAATCTCATGTCATATGAAGTGAATTTGTAGATAAAACGCGTATAATCTCAAGATAGAAAGAAAATTGCATTTAAAGCAGAGAAGGAAGAATCTAATATAGATGACGACGGTGTTGCATTTCGAGCCAAAAACTTCAGGAAATTTATGAAATTTAAGAAGACCAAGAAATTTGGCAACAGAAATAGCAACAACAATCTGTTATCATCATCGCTCAATTGTTATGAATGTGACAAGATAGACCACTTAAAGAAAGATTTTTCAAATCTCAAGAAGGAGAAGAATAGCTTCAAAAACTAAAATGAGAAATTCTATAAGAGAAGGAACCAAGCATTTTCAGTCACATGGGATGACCTAGATTTATCTTCATCATTAGATAGTGAGATCGATTCGAAACAAGCGAACGTGTGCTTTATGGCTTCTTATGATGGTGTAAGTGAATTTTCTTTTGATGATCTAGTTGAAATAAATACTGAATTGTTAATTAGATTAAAAGATCTAAAAAGAAAATATAAGGACACTCTAGGAAAGTGGAATAGAAGTTAATTAGAAATTGATATGTTAAAAGACGAAAAGAAAATATTAGAAGAAGAATTAGAAAAATCCAAAGAATCATGTGTTAATATAACATCTCAATCATTATATTGAGTAGTGAAATTGAAGTTCATAAGAATTAGAATGTTAAATTACCAATAGAAAATTGTGACTTGAAATCCAATATTGATATACTAGGTATAGAAGCCGTAGAACTTAAAATAAAGCTAGAAAATCTAACTAAAAATGTCTCAGACTTTTATAAAGGTAGAATTTTTTTATCTAGAACGATTAATAATTCATGATCTTCCATTAATAAGAAAGGTTTTGGTTATAATAAAACTAGCAAGGAAGTAAAATATAGTCCTAAAAGTATAACTCATTATACACAAATTTCAAAAGGAAGGATGATTAATAAAAAAAACCGATAAATAAGATTAAATCTATGAAGATATGGGTTCCAAAGACTAACATTCATCTCATAAGAAATAAGTATATACAGACATTTATATCTAATGTACGTAAAAATTTTGATTTTATCTCCAAAGGGAATACCAAACTCTCTTGGGTATAGCTTTTCGAGATGTAACTCTTAGGACCCTAATGTACGAAGTGTGTACCAATTCAAATTAATATTTTTTGGAGGTGCCAAATTAGAAAAGAGAAAAATGGATACTCGATAATAGTTGCTCTAAGCATGTGACGAGAAATAAAGAGATACTATCAAATATTATCTACTCAGATGGATGGTCCATCATATTTGAAGATAACTCCAAAGGTTACGTTGTTGGAAAAGGCAACGTGAGCAACAAGGATGTATCTAATTCACCTCTCATTACTAGTGTATTATTAGTTAAAAATTTAAATCATAATTTATTAAGTATGAGCCAATTATGTGACAAAGGATTTAATATTTCTTTTAAAAAAGATAAGTGTAATATTTTGATAAAAATCTAATTTTTGAAGGAATTAGAAAAATAAATATCTATGTTTTAAATATAAGAATATATCATAATATAAATACGTGTTTAATAGCTAAAGATAATGACCCTTGTTTTTGACATAAAATATTTTTGTCACATTAACTTTAAATCTATAAGCAAATCATCTAAAAATAATTTAGTAAGAGAATTACTATAAATGAGTTATAAAGTAAATAATTTATTCGATACTTGTCAATTAGAAAAATTAACAAAATCTTCATTTAAATCTATGAAGATTGCTTCTACTATACAACCACTGGAATTGTTTGGATCACTTTGGTCCTACTCGAGTATAGTCTATAAATCATAACAAATATGTTTTTGTAGTAGTAGATGGTTTTTCTAGATATACTTGGATGCTTTTTCCAAAAAAAAATAAAAGCAATACTTTTGAAACTTTTAATATCTTTACTAAAAGAATACAAAATTTAAAGAGTTTAAAAATTAATAATATAAGAATTGACTATGGTGGTAAATTTGAAAACAAAAAATTTAACAATTTTTGTAACAAAAGGGGGATTAGCCACAATTTCTCATTTTCTAGAACTCCACAATTAAATGGTGGTGTAGAATAGAACGTTACAAGTTAGAACTTTATTAATAACAGTCTATTACCAAAAACCTTTTGGGCAAAAGCTGCATATACTGCATGTTATGTTCTAAATTGTATCACAATAAGACCATTAACAAAACGCATTCCATACGAATTTTTTCATGATAGAAAATAAAATATAAAATACTTTAAAACTTTGGTTCAAAATGCTTTATCTTTAACACAAAAGACTTATTAAGAGAATTCAATCAAACTGATGAAGGCATATTTATTGGATGTTTAAAACGAAGTAAAACTTATAGAATTTCAATGATAAATGAAAAATAATAGAAGAAATGCTACACGTATCTCTTGATGAGAATTTCAAAAATAATGATATTATTGAAGAAGAAATTTTAACTACTGAACAACCAATTATAGAAAATCCACCTCCATGTACTATAATTCAAAGTGAACTTAAAACTCCTAAATGAATTTTAAAAATCATCTAATAGAAAATATAATTGGAGAAGTAAATACTAATGTTAAAACTAAAAATAAATTAAATCAAATGGGTCATATAGCTTTTATTTCTAATTTTGAACCTTAGAATTTCGAAGAAGCATCTATCCATGATTATTGAATTTTAACTATGCAAGAAGAACTAAATCAATTTAAACAGAATGATGTTTAGGAATTAATTTCAAGACCAAATGATCAAATATTCATTGGAACGAAATGAGTTTATAATAATAAAGCCAAATAACATGGAAATATAACTCGAAATAAAGCTAGGCCAGTTGCACGGGGGTTATAATCAAGGAGAAAGAATAGACTATGAAGTAATGTTTGCTCCTATAGCTAGACTAGAAGCAATACGTATCTTATTAGCTTTCACTTGTCATCATGGTTATAATTTATATCAAAAGGATGTTAAGAATGCATTCTTCAATGGTTTTATTAAAGAAAATGTGTTCGTTGAACAATCCCCACTTTTTACGCATGAAAAATTCCTTGATCATGTCTACAAACTTAAGAAATTTTTATATAATCTAAAACAATTACCCCATACTAGGTATGAATGATTAAAAAACTATCTTATTACTTCTGGTTTTGAGATAGGCAAAGTAGACCAAACACTTTTTATTAAACGAGAAAATAAAGACATTTAATTATACAAGTATATTCTAATGATATTATTTTCGGTTCTATAAATAAAAAATTATGTAAGGAATTTTCAAATATAGTGAAAAGTTAATTTGAGATCTTTCATATGGGAGAACAATCATATTTCCTTGGTTTGCAAATTATATAATTAAACGATAGTATTTTCATTAATCAAGAAAAATACCATAAAATTTTACTTAAATGTTTAGGTATGGAAAATACATCAAGTAAACCAACACCCATGAGTACTACAGATCATTTAGATAGAGACTAAAATGGTAAAAGCATGGATCAAAAGCTATGCAGAAGTATGATCGACTTGCTATTATATCTTACCGCTAATCATCCAGATATAGTGATGAGTATTTGCTTAGGTGCACGCTTTCAAGCAAATCCCAAACAATCACATTTGCGAGCAGTAAAACAGATTTCGTGTTACTTAACCAACATTAGAGACTATGGAATTTTCTACCCGAAGGAATGTCCTTTTGGGCTTGTATAATACAGCGACGCTAACTTTGAAGGATGTCGGATGAATGGAAAGTGTGCGAGTGGTGCCTATCACTTCATCGGACAGTCGCTAGTATTGTGGTATAGTAAGAAACAAAACCGCGTCTCACTCCAAGATTTCAGAATCTACATAAAAAAATCTTCGATATTTTATGACAGTACTAGTGCTATAAAATTATCAAAAAATCTGTAAACCACTCTCATACAAAACATATAGATATTCATCATCACTTTTTACAAGGCGGCATAGAATAAGAAGTAATTTCATTAAACTTTGTAATGTCTGAAAATCAAATTGCTTACATTTTCACTTAACCATTAAATGAAAATATTTTATTAACTTCATAGAGAACATGGAATTTGTTCATTACAGGAATTAATTTAATGTATATAGTGATTTATTAAAATTTATAAACGTTTGAAATTATTCAAGGATAAGCCAAAATATTTTAGCTCAAAAACAGGGTCATTCGAACGTCTAAAATTTTAAATTAGACGTTTGAATTTGAATCTAGATGTCTGATTTAAACTTTCAAATGTCTAAATGTTAGAATTAAAAATCCCCTGTCAAATCTACCTTCATACTCACCAACCCCTCTTTATTTCCCATCGCTTCTTCATTTTTTTACTCCACCTTTTCAATGAAATTACTTTCTCAAACCTTAAAATTTTCCATCTCCAAAGATCAAAAGAAAATCCCTAAACCTCATAATGGCACAAAAATCCAAACATTCAAAGAAAAGACTAACCGTCGAAGCAAGCTTGACAGCAGCCCTTTCTAAGAACAACTCAAAGAATGGATCCATCATGATGAGAGGAGCTTTGAAAGATTCAAGCTTCTCTCCAAACTGAAAATGTGTACTGATATCTTTTACAACCTTTGTGATTTCCTATCTTATAATCTACAAGCATATATGGATTAAACAAAAATGATAAGCATGATAGATGTTAATGGCAATAATGTAAAAATCAATACCTTAAGTGCGCAACTTTTTTTAGCCAACTTAAATAGTAAATGCATTAGGTTATACAAAGATAAAGGCTAGTTTTGGTCAAGTGTTTATGGTAATATTGTCAAAATCCACATTAACGATGCAGCTCATATATTGAAAATTGGTAAATGGACATGATTTAGAGGTATTGACGGTAAACGGAGGTTAAGAGATGAAGTTAGTCATCATTTATGGAACAATTTTAGGGGAGAGTGTAAATCAAAGGACCTACGTCCTTGACCTAGGCTATTGTAAAGAATGTTTATCAATACCATCCTTTTAAGGCTTGTAAATCATGAGCTTATTTATGATCTAGACTATAAGACGTTATATGCAATTTTGATAATATAGAAGTTAATTGGGCTAGACATATCTACCATGAGCTTTGCAACTATTTCAACTACAAGAAGAACATTATCGTATATGTTACATATATTACTTGCCTTCTGAATGATCGAAACATTCAAGGACTTGGATAAGATCCTATTCATATCAAAATAGCTGAAAATAAATTCTTGAGCCCCATGTATCTACCTAAGGAAGTCTCGAATTTTTTCCTTTTGAGATACACCTTTAACATGTACAAGAACAAAGAGCTCAACAAGACAAGGGAAAGAATCCAGCTATATAAGAAGGCGAACAGAGTAACGACGATGATGACAACAATGAGAATGAAGAAGAAAGTGGGGTTGAATCAGTCAAAATAATTCATAATGACATGAAATCCTATGGACAATCCAAGATGTACTCCTCATCCATTATCATGACATGAAACCAAAGAAGCTTGAAAACAAATTTCTACAGGCCCGACGAAAGTCAACTAAAGAATTGATCAATTAAAAAGTAAAATTGATCGAGTCTTAAATGAAGTCAAAGAGGTGAAGACTTTACTTAAAAGAATTTGGAAAAAATTTGTCGACCGTTCTCCAACTCCCTCACCTACATGAGGAGAATGGTAAGGTTTGTTTTCAATTATTATTTTTCTCTGTCTGAAATATCTTATATCATCACTAATACTTAACCATGCATTACTATGTAGATCTTGGAGAATGATTACTTATGTTTGGGTGGTCTTCGATATCATTGATTTGAATATCATGGTGTTTGCATGCATTTTGTTGATGTTCGGATGCTTTTGAAGAAAGAAGCTTTTTTTTTTCATGTTATAGCTTTGTTTATAATGTTTGTGTTTGTTGTCTTAAGTTTCAAACATTTGTGATGTTGTATGTTCTTAAAACAATTTCGAACTCCTATTATGTATAAACATGTTACGTGGTTAAATCTATTATGGTAATCTTTATGTTATCATTATCTCATATATTCTTTTTATTAATGACAAAGGGGGAGAAAAATCCAGGCATATTGATAGGTGGATTTTTTTCATATTGCATACTTACTCAAATGTAATATATATATGTCATCATCAAAAGGAAGAGAATGTTGGATCCAGCCTTTTCAAGTTTCAATGAGACAACTATATATTTCTGTATATATATACACTACCATTATATTTGTAGAAATATATATAAGGAGACAAGATGATCAACATTAGAATTAAGCTCAAATACTAAAGAAAATAATAGTGTTTGTTGTATACTAGTTAATTTAGTTATAATGTACAATCTCCTATATGATGATCACACACATACACAGATATTTTTTTGAAAATTATTTTCAGAAAAATTATCTTTTATATTTTTCCGTAAACATGAATTTATATTACAAAAGCAATTTAAATTTAAAATATAGGAAAATAAACATACGTAAGGACTGGCTATTCAGCCATTTGAAATTATTTTTTGGATGTCTGAAACAGAAGTTAAACATCTGTCAGCCATCTGAATCAGGCAGAATTTACACTGCCTTGTTTTGCCTTTTCATGTAAAATTTAGCAATTTGATTTTTATTTTCATTCAGCTGAGCTATACGAGAAGAAGTGTCTCTTCATAGAAATTCAAAATATGGAGAGTTGTTTTCTTCTCCAAAGGTGCAATCTTTCTAATGGCTATAACCATTCAGTTGGAACATTTCAAAACTATAAATAGAGTTGAAATTTGTCTTTTTAATTTACTAATACTTACTTGCTTTCTACTCTCTATATTCTTGTGAATTGCAAAGAATTCAACTTTCTACTTCCTAAATCATCACATTCAAATCATCTTCTCAAGGTTATGATAGGAAGGGTGTACTACATTGACTCATTGGTGTTATTCAAGAGCACACTTTACTACTATTTGTAGTTGAAGTCCCATTGGAGATCTTCAGGGACGAAGTCCTACTCAACGGTTTAGGTGATTTGTATCTATTTATTCGGGTTAAGTGAGAGTGTTGTTTAATCCAGAGGAGTATGGGGCTGGGCGTAGAATGGAAAGTTTGAACTAGTATAAAACTATCTGGCGCACTTTACTTTACAATATTTTTATTCTATCACTATTCGTACAAGTTTTAATATAGTAGAAATATTCATATAAGTGACAAGAAAATAAATATAAAATCACATATTCATGTGAAGTGTGCGCTCTTGTAATAAAAGAGAGGGCCTTAATAATGTGGGGTTCCTGCAAATTTTTATTTAGTACTAATAAAAAAAATAAGAACAGCTTAATTTGATGGGGCGATCGCTAGTTTATCCTTTATTGCTATATATGCTTTAAAAATGTGCGAATAACTTAATTTTATGGGTTGGATTGTTTTATTATCTACCTATGGAGATACTCTTAATGGAATAAACATTAAAATATTGTAGAGAAGTATTGAAATGATTTGTCGGCTTATCAAGTTTATTTTGTAAGGTGTTTTATAAAAGGAGTGATACATAGTTTTAAGCAGAGCTCTCATTTCTGATGTTTTGTTGAATCGAATCTAAGATCTCTAGAACACAATCTAGAGATCTTACTATTTGAGCTAGTTGTGAAAATTTATAAGATCCTAAGAAATATGAAAATTCTAACCACCCCCAAAGGGTAGCCCAGTAGATAAGGCATCTATGAGGAAACATTATGACACAAGTTCGAGTCCAAATGGCGTAATCTCCTTTTAAATACATGTAGTATGTGTTGTAGGGTTGGCGCATATTTCATCAGGATGTTACAGATGAATCAACCAATATAGACATATGGCTTACCCGAGTGTTCGAAAAATGAATAATTCTAACTTATGATAACTAATCTAAATATATAGATAAATAATAAGTAAAGCAAAGATAAGCTGTAACGTCCTCCAGAGACCCACCTTAGCAAAGAGAATTAACAACTAATTCTATCTACTAAAGTGGAGAATAGGGCTGGTTAAGGGCGACCATCTATAATTTTGTCTTAAACATTTATTGAATACGTCGATAAATGCAAAATAATTTTTTTTCAACTCAAGTGGATCGACGTACCCAATAAATGCTTTATCCAAAATTATAGGTGGCTAACGAATCTATTAGAACAAAATACAATAACTGAATGTAAATCACATCACGGAATAGTAATCAACCTCATATATATACATATACACTGATACATATTCAGTACAATACAATATGAATACAATAAAGGTGGTACACGACCACACCACATACATCAAATCAAATGTGAAAACATCAGAGTATGCGGAAGAAATAAACTACCCAAGCGAAAGAAGAGCTGATATCCAACATCAACTTCAAGCTAAGTCCAATAAATGATACCTGAAACAACTCGGTCTGACCCGAGTGAAAACACATGGGTCAGGCTAGCTAAAATCATCAGATAAATAGAATAA
Source organism: Allium cepa (assembly GCA_030765085.1). Taxonomy (NCBI): domain Eukaryota; kingdom Viridiplantae; phylum Streptophyta; class Magnoliopsida; order Asparagales; family Amaryllidaceae; genus Allium; species Allium cepa. Next base: position 875,059,311 of record CM060932.1, on the reverse strand, counting down.
TCGATAAGGATAAGTAAGTGGAAGTTATGGTACCCTTTTTCTTAAAGGATGCCATGCCCTAAACAGTATTTCAACATCATAAGAAAGGAAAACATCTCTTCTTGGCAAGTAGAAGGGATAATGATGATAAAGTCATACTGAAGTGGCATAACTGACACTTAAGCAAATGGAACACAGACGAGCATAGTTTTAAAGATAAGATTCAATAAACATCGCTTTCTCCACATATCATCGGCGGTATAAAGGAATATGGATAATGACTACAAATGATTCAACTATCTTCTTAGAAATGGTTGTCAATATAAAAATACATCAAAGGTACATATCCTTCATACATAGAATAAAATGCATATAGATGTGCCTCATCTCATTGGCACATCCCAAGGATCATTCAAGGAAATATAAACCCAATCATAAAAGAAGCATTATACTTATTCATATCTCATCTCATTGGTATGAATATAGATACATCTCAAATCCATCACTAAAACTCATCACAAAAGATTCTTCATAATCATTTATACCTCATTTCATTGGTATAAATTTATAAATACATCTCAACTCCATCTTAACATCAAGTAGTCTATAAAATCACCAAATCATCGATCCATAATGCAAATAACTCAATCAAAGAGTAACATCATAAATGATTTCACAATATATAAATACATCTCATCTAGCACTAGGCTATCAATATAATAATCCTCTAAAGATGGTGAAGTCTAAAACATCAAAATTCAAAGAAATCCCGGATTGGCCAAATCCTCGATTGCATGCCGAAGCAATGCTACGTGCGCTTCATCGTGACTAGTACTACTATTTGGTACCAAAATCATCATGATGACTGGAGTCAAATAACATCTTAACATCGTGAACATCGTGAATGACTACAGTCTATAATATCATAATGACTCCCAGTCACAAAGACTCGAGTTAATAATATCGTGATGATTGGAGTAGCAACTACATCGTGATGACTCCAATCGAGTACTCGTGGTCTGTAGTACGAGTAAACATCGTAAATGTGTATCGACTTCTCAGATAGAAACCCAATAGGTGTTAACGTACGTCCCATATCATACGTTCGTCCCTAATGGTTTATTAGCCGTTAGTTGGTACCACACTAGTAAAGCATCATAAACATCAAGAAAATATACTCGACCTCGTTTCATTGGCGAGTAAATACAATACTATGCTCGTCTCATCTCATTGACGAGTACTAGCGGCATCGTGGCTTGTCTCTTCTCATTGACAAGTAAAAACTATCATAATACATATCAACATCGTAAAATCATCATAAAGAGGCTTACCTTTTCTCATTGTCAAATAAAAATAATATCTAGATGGTTATTTATAACCATAATTCCAAATAGGAATTTCTAGCTCTTAATTCATCTCATTTCATCGGCGATTAAGAAACACATCTTAAAATGGTTCTTCATCGAATATACTCGTAAATTGGAGTTCTCAGACCATATAACCTACCCAAAATTTAATAACATCTTAAATCATCTCAAATAGTTCATCGAAAGGGTTTCGATCGTGTAAGTCCGATATTAAGCGATAAAGCAAATCCATGTGTCCCATACCACATGTTATACTTTACCGTCTAATTGTCCTTCTTACACATCCAAAATTCATAAAAATAAGTAATTTTACTTATAAAATAATTTTATTAGAGAAATAGAAATTTAAAACGATTTTTCGAAAATGATTATTAAAACCAATATTTGAAATTCCTTTATTATACGAAATCAATCAATCTTTATTTAGAAAAATAATCAAAAAATAATATGTAATAATAATTTGAAATGTCCATGTATTTCAAAAATGGTTTAGTGAAAACCGTTCTCGAAAGCAATGAAAACTAAGAGGGATATCTCAAAACCGATAACCTGAATTCAATAAGAATTCAATTCATATTTAACCCAAAATCAATTCAAATTCCATTTAAATTTGAATTTCAAATTCTCCAAATATATCTAGCCTACTATTAGGCATCATAGCTCTCAAAATATCTCAAAAACATCATCAAAACTGAAGAGAATGAGAGCAAAAACGAGCTAATACAATCTAAGGTCAACGGTTGTTGTTGCTAACATTTTGCTCTCACGACAACAACATACAACCATAATTATGACCAAGCAAACTTCAAAATCTAGAAAATGCAATGAATAAAACATGTAGCACATGACCTAATCTTTCCGAAACATTCAAAATTATCAAATTTGGTTAAGAAACTAAGAAGTTATGGTCAAATTCATTTCCGTTTCAAACACGAGCAAATATTGATTTTGCTCTCGGGTTAGCAGTAGAAAATTTAGATTTTGACATAGCTAACCTGAAAATTACAGAAAAATCAAAACATGAAAGTTGTAACACATGATTTATTCTTTTCTAAACATCTAAAATTATCAAAATCGATTAAGAAACGAAAAAGGTATGGCCAATTTCGTTTCAGCTTCAAGGATAGAGAAAATGTTGGTTTTGCTCTCGGGTTAGCAGTAGAAAAATTAGATTTTGACATATCTAACTTCAAAATTACAGAAAACACAAAGCATGAAAGTTATAGCCTAAATCATAAGATTTCTAGAACTTTAAAAATTTCTAAATTCCAATAGGTAACAGGAAAGTTATGATCAAATTACTTTTCAGGTGAATATATAAACACTCTCTGTCAATGACAGGACAGTCACAAAGATATGGATTTTGACCATATAAACATCAAAAATACTCAAAACTCAAACCATCAAAGTTATATCCTAAATTATAAGGTTTCCAGAACATCAAAAATTTCTAAATTTCGAAAGGTAACAAGAAAGTTATGGCCAAAACAATGTGGCGACAGAAAACAGAAAATAACAAAGACGAAACATAACCTTATTAATACGAAAATTCAACTCAAAACTTTGATTTTGGCTAGCATTTGCAAGCTTTTACACTTAACTTTTTATTTGCAGTGAATAAGCGCGATTTGCAAGCAAGATTGAACCTTTAACACAAAATTGGAGCCCTAAACATATGAAAATAGAAAAATACAGTACATGCAAAGAAGCAATTGATCAAAACAAAATTTATAGAAAACCATTCTAGGGTATACATAGATTCTAAGATAGATTATATTGGAGATTATCTTTCTCTTATCTCTCTATTTGATTGATTTAATTTCTTAATTTGCAGAGATTTTGAGTGAAATTGGTTTATAAGAAGAAAGCCATTGATTTTCTCTTTTTTTGGAGGCCATTGATTAGAATATTGAAGTTTTTAGAAGAAAAGTGTTTAAATGAAAAAATAGTCAGAGAGAAATGATTGTATATCTCTTTGAACATTCTAGAAATTGGGTTTGTGGACACAAAATAACCCTATAAGCCCAATTCTCACACTTAGAAAATATTTAGAGTAAATATGCATATGTGTTTTAGTAATTTATACATAAATTTTGCATAAATTTCCAAATCAAGGCGCGGAGGTGTGTCCCTGATAAATCCAAGATAAAAATTGATTAGGGACATCAAATCTCTGTGCTGGGCTAGCTAAAAAGGGGGGTCAGTGTGGCGGATAGATGTATCCCCTAGCTCTACTCTTCGGAGTAGGGTTTTTTTTAAAAAAAAATTCCAAATCACATGAAATAAGTTGCATTGTTCATGTTTTAATAAAGGAAACATGTTAGTGACATCAAAATTAATTAAAATATTATTTTCCCTATATAAAATAAAATTAACAATATTTACCAATATTTCCATTTTAGTGAAAAATCAGTGTTTTCATCCATTTCAACCAAATAAAATTTATTTTTTAAGTCTAATGAAGTGTATAAAAATGTCTAAACATTTTTATAACATTAATATATCATTCCAAGCCTAATTACACTTCTAAATTTTATTTTCTTCATATTATTCCTTTTATTTCACAATAGAAGGCTAACATTGGAATAAATTTCCAATATTACTAATTAACAAAAATTAAACCATTACAATTATTTATTTTCAATCCAAATCCATAAATAAAGTTTTTCAAACTTTATTTCATTCATCTACACTTTTTTTCAACAATCAAACGTTGAAACAGGCTTTAAATAAAATAATATGACTTATTTAAATTTCAAATCCCAAATTATATTCATCAACATATTATTTATATAAAATAAATAATATAATCCCTCATTTTGTTATCCAATTCATTTTTAAACACAATATTAAATTATAATTTGCATTACAATTTAATATTAACAGTAATCTGCAAAATCTCGGGTTGTTACAAACTCCTCTCCTTAACAAAATTACGTTCCTACAATTTCTAGTGGAAAAGGCTGTAAACAATACAAAAATTCAATCGACAAAGGATAAAAGTCAAGCTTAAAACTCAAACCATTCATACTCTCCATATAGAATGGTAGAGCGAAACAAGGAAAAACTCACTTGGTTAATCCAATGGCCTATCAAATGCTAATATAGTGATTAGCAAACCATCGAATTTCCCAAGTAACTCAAAAGAATTTCAAAGATATCCCGTCTTCGAATCAAAACTCAATAAGATGCTCAACAATTAATCAATCGAAAATGATTGATTTCACAAAACTCTATTAATAGAGTCGGGATCAAATTTAATTAAACCCAAACTCTATGCAATAAAGAAGATCATCAATATGATTTTCCGCACAAATATACGGAAAGAACATCCTCACAATAGGGTAGACACAATAGACAAGATTGATAAATCACAAGATGGCTTCTCACAAGGCCACCTATTCGAATGACCGCGAAAATGCACGTCGTTAATAATAGCTCAAAGATAGAATATACTCAAGAATAAGGATATAAGTTCGAATTATCTTTTAATCCAAGATATTTAAAAAAATTAAATCTCAACATCTTTTAATTTTAAATCTCAATTTTCAACATTTAAAAATTTTCAAACTTTTTACTATATTACCTAGTAAGTTATTTAAAACTCAAATTAAAAGTCCAAATTTCATCTCCTACTTCAAGATTAGTTTCCAAAGAAATTTTTAAATCCATAATAATATTCCTCAAAATAAATTAAAGGTTTAAATTCTCTTTACTCTTTTTATTAAACCACTTAAATAATTTAAAAATAATCTTCAAATTCTCTTATAACTCTTCTCTTAAAACATCCAATGTATACAATATAGGTTCTAAAATCTCAAAATATACTTCCAATAAAGCACAACTCAAAAATAATCTCATTTATATTCTCATCTTTATAATTTAAAAATAAATAAGTGGAATTGCCTCTCCATTGAGTCTCTAATAAATAAATATATCTGTTGGCTGCAGAGTTGACCGAACAATCAAAACTGCCTCGCCACTCTATTACTAGTCTCTAAAATCAATGGCTGCAATTACCATTCAAAAATAAATTTAATATTTCATCTCAAAATATTATTTTCAAAACTTAATTTTTAAAACATAAACCATCGTGTATGATTGCATCATCATAGCATTTAGGAGATTCCTATCGATAAAGTTGATCAGGCGTATCGACCTGAACTCTTAACTACTCAATGGACAACCCAACACTCTCAAATTATTTCTATAAAAGAAATCCTACTCATATATTATCAAAATATTCTTTGATTTTTTTATATCTCAAAGCTCCAATTTTTCTTTAAAACTCATATTTATACAGCTTCAAAACTCAAACCAAAGAACATTAAGAGAATGCATCGAGATATTCCCAGAATACTCGATTCTCAAAGTCATCAAAAGGAGATAGAGTGTTCGTCAATCTTACGATGTCATGAGCCACTCCCAAAAATCACCAAGATACATGATAAGCAAGAAATTCTTCTCGAAGGAGAAGAAACACACAATCCACGAATTACTACTTCAAACAGAGTAATGCTAAAGGATAACATTGATTGAGTATCTGAAAAGAATACTCAAAGGAAGCAGAATGATAACCCAACCAAACTCGAACAATCTAGAAACTCACCTCATTCCTTAGGAGATATCCTCGTGGAAGGATAACCGAAGAGCTAAGGGCCAGGAATAAGGTTACTTCAACACTCGATTGCCCAATTGGATGTCAATTCCAAATGGACTCAAAAAACTCAACAAAGTCACTATGCCTGGAATTTGAGATTGATCATCATCATATCGATACTCAAGAGTGAAATCAAAAACTTTAGAATCATCATTAACATTCCAAAGTGACGGAAATGATAAACCAATCAAATTAGGATGCCAAAATAAAGAAAGGATCCTATAACAACAAAAGGATCAGACTTTACATTAAATAAGTCAATCTATCTCAAATCAGATATATCTCAAGATGGTGAGTAATAACTAATACTCACTAAAACAGCAACAAATAAAGAACTCAGAATGCTCACAAAAAACCAATCGTTGTGGATCCCTTCAATAGGATTCACAACTCTCAAAGGAACGCAACAAGAATGCCCAAAGAAATCAATATGCTCCATCGATACGAACTCACTCGTATTGACAAAAATAAGAATCTAATGATCCCAAATAAGATTTTATATAAGATAAGATGACATCAAACTCTATTATGGAATACTAAGGAATATAATATAACTATATTCCTAGACATATTCCATCTTAACAATCCCAAAACTCAAAAAAGAATCAAGGCTTGATTCAAAAACAAGCTTAAATAAAGGACAATGATTCACCCGTATTGTACTTCGATGTATCATGATATACATACTGTTATATGTTTATTCTACTTTGTTCCGACCACAGCTCTGATACCAAGCTATAATGCCCCACCCCGAGACCCATCTTAGCAAAGAGAATTAACAACTAATTCTATCTACTAAAGCGGAGAATAAGGCTGGTTAAGGGTGACCATCTATAATTTTTTTCTTAAACATCTATTGAATACGTCAGTAAATGCAAAATAATTTTTTTTCAACTCAAGTGGATCGACATACCCAATAAATGCTTTATCCAAAACTATAGGTGGCTAACAGACCTATCAGAACAAAACACAGTAACTGAATGTAAATCACATCACATAATAGTAATCAACCTCATATATATACATATACACTGATACACGTTCAGTACAATACAATATGAATACAATAAAGGTGGTACATGACCACAATACACATGAAATCAAATGTAAAAACATCAGAGTATGAGGAAGAAATAAACTACTCAAGCGAAAGAAGAGCTGATATCCAACATCAACTTCAAGCTAAGTCCAATAGATGATACCTAAAACAACTCGGTCTGACCCGAGTGAAAACACACGGGTCAGGCTAGCTAAAATCATCAGATAAACAGAATGATCGATAAGGATAAGTAAGTGGAAGCTATGGTATCCTTTTTCTTAAAGGATGCCACGCCTTAAGCAGGGTTTTAACATTATAAGAAAGGAAAACATCTCTTCTTGGAAAGTAGAAGGGATAATGATGATAAAGTCATACTGAAGTGTCATAACTCACACTTAATCAAATGGAACACAGACGAGCAAAGTTTTAAAGATAAGATTCAATAAACATCGCTTTCTCCACATATCATTGGCGGTATAAAGGAATATGGATAATGACTACAAATGATTCAACTATCTTCTTAGAAATGGTTGTCAACATAAAAATACATCAAAGGTATATATCCTTCATACATTGAATAAAACGCATATGGATGTGCCTTGTCTCATTGGCACATCCCAAGGATCATTCAAGGAAATATAAAACCCAATCATAAAAGAAGCATTATACTTATTCATATCTCATCTCATCGGTATGAATATAGATACATCTCAAATCCTTCACTAAAACTCATCATAAAAGATTCTTCATAATCATTTATACCTCATCTCATTGGTACAAATTTATAAATACATCTCAACTCCATCTTAACATCAAGTAGTCTATAAAATCATCAAATCATCGATCCATAATGCAAATAACTCAATCAAAGAGTAACATCATAAATGTTTTCACCATATATGTATACGTCTCATCTTGCACTAGGCTATCAATACAATAATCATCTAAAGACGGTGAAGTCTAAAACATCAAAACTCAAAGAAATCCCGGATTGGCCAAATCCTCGATTGCATGCCGAAGCAATGCTACGCGCGCTTCATCGTGACTAGTACTACTATTTGGTACCATAAACATCGTGATGGCTGGAGTCAAATAAAATCTTAAGATCGTGAACATCGTGAATGACTATAGTCTATAACATCATAATGACTCCTGGTCACAAAGACCCGAATTAATAACATCGTGATGATCAGAGTAGAAACTACTTCGTGATGACTCTAATCGAGTACTCGTGGTCTGTAGTACTAGTAAACATCGTGAATGTGTCTCAACTTCTCGGATAGGAACCCAATAGGTGTTAACGTACGTCTCATACCACACGTTCGCCCCTAATGGTTTACTAGCTGTTAGTTGGTACCACACTAGTAAAACATCATAAACATCAAGAAAATATACTCGACCTCGTCTCATTGGAGAGTAAATACAATACTATGCTCGTCTCGTCTCATTGACGAGTACTAGGGGCATCGTGACTTGTCTCTACTCATCGACAAATAAAAAAAATCATAATACATCTCAACATCGTAAAATCATCATAATGAGGCTTACCTTATCTCATTGTCAAGTAAAAATAACATCTAGATGGTTATTTATAACCATAATTCCAAATAGAAATTTCTAGCTCTTAATTCATCTCATTTCATTGACGATTAAGAAACACATCTTAAAATGGTCCTTCATCGAATATACTCCTAAACTGGAGTTCTCGGATCATATAATCTACCTAAAATTTAATAACATCTTAAATCATCTCAAATAGTTCATCGAAAGGGTTTCGATCGTGTAAGTCCGATATTAAGCGATAAAGCAAATCCATGTGTCACATACCACATGTTATACTTTACCGTTTAATTGTCCTTCTTATACGTCCGAAATTCATAAAAATAAGTAATTTTATTTATAAAATAGTTTTATTAGAGAAATAGAAATTTAAAACGATTTTTCGAAAACGATTAATAAAACCAATATTTGAAATTCCTTTATTATAGGAAATAAATCAATCTTTATTTAGAAAAATAATTAAAAAATACTATGTAATAATAATTTGAAATGTCCATGTATTTCAAAAATGGTTTAGTGAAAACCGTTCTCGAAAGCAATGAAAACTAAGAGGGATATCTCAAAACCGATAACTTGAATTCAATACGAATTCAATTCAAATTTAACCCAAAATCAATTCAAATTCCATTTAAATTTGAATTTCAAATTCTCCAAACATAGCTAGCCTACTGATAGGCATCATAGCTCTCAAAATATCTCAAAAACATTATCAAAACCGAAGAGAATGAGAGCAAAAACGAGCTAATACAATCTAAGGTCAACGGTTGTTGCTGCTGTCATTTTGCTCTCAGCAAATCAACATACACCATAATTATGACCAAGAAAACTTCAAATTCTAGAAAATACAATGAGTAAAACATGTATAACCTGACCTACGCTTTCCGAAACATCCAAAATTATCAAATTTGGTTAAGAAACGAAGAAGTTATGCTCAAATTCGTTTCGGTTTCAAACACAGAGCAAATATTGATTTTGCTCTCGGGTTAGCAGTAGAGAATTAGATTTTGACATAGCTAACCTGAAAATTACAGAAAACTCAAAACATGAAAGTTGTAACATATAATTTTTTATTTCCGAAACATTTAAAATTATCAAAATCGGTTAAGAAACAAAAAAGTTGTGGCCAATTTCGTTTCAGCTTCAAGGACAGAGCAAATATTAGTTTTGCTCTCGGGTTAGCAGTAGAAAAAGTAGATTTTGACGTATCTAACTTCAAAACAACAGAAAACTCAAAAAATGAAAGTTATAGTCTAAATCATAAGGTTTCAATATCTTCAAATATTTCTAAATTCTGATAGGTAACAATAAAGTTATGATCAAATTACTTTCCAGGTAAATATATAAGCACTCTCTGCCAATGACAGGACAGTCACAAAGATATAGATTTTTCACCATATAAACATTAGAAATACTCAAAACTCAAAACATCAAAGTTATAGCCTAAATCATATGGTTTCCAGGACTTTAAAAATTTCTAAATTTCGATAGGTAATAAGAAAGTTATGGCCAAAACAATATGGTGATAGAAAACAGAAAACAGAAAATAACAAAGACGAAACATAACCTTATTAATACGAAAAGTCAACTCAAAACTTTGATTTTGGCTAGCATTTGTAAACTTTTACACTTACCTTTTGATTTTTAGTGAATAAGCGAGGATATGCAAGCAAGATTGAACCTTTGACACAAAATTGGAGCCCAAAACATCTGAAAATAGAAAAATGCAGTACATGCAAAGAAGCAATTGATCAAAACAAAATTTATAGAAAACCATTCTAGGGTTTACATAGATTCTAAGATAGATTAGACTGGAGATTACCTTTCTCTTATCTCTCTATTTGATTGATTTAATTCCTTAATTTGCAAAGATTTTGAGTGAAATTGATTTATAAGAAGGAAGCCTTTGATTTTCTCTTTTTATATAGGCCATTGATTAGAATATTGAAGTTTTTAGAAGAAAAGTGTTTAAATGAAAAAATAGTCAGATGGAAATGAATGTATATCTCTTTGAACATTCTGGAAATTGGGTTTGTGGACACAAAATAACCCTATAAGTCCAATTCTCACACTTAGAAAATATTTAGAGGAAATATGCATATGTGTTTTAGTAATTTACACATAACTTTTGCATAAAATTTCCAAATCACCTGAAATAAGCTGTATTGTTCGTGTTTTAATAAAGGAAACACGTTAGTGATATCAAAATTTTAATTTTGCAATTAAAATATTATTTTCCCCACATAATTTTTTTTAACAATATTTACCAGTATTTCCATTTTAGTGAAAAATCACTGTTTTCATCCATTTCAACCAAATAAAATTTATTTTTTAAGTCTAATGAAGTGTATTAAAATGTTTAAACATTTTTATAACATTAATATATCATTCTAAGCCTAATTGCAGTTCTAAATTTTATTTTCTTCATATTATTCCTTTTATTTCACAATAGAAGGCTAACATTGGAATAAATTTCCAATATTACTAATTAACTAAAATTAAACCGTCACAGTTATTTATTTCAATCCAAATCCACAAATAAAGTTTTTTAAACTTTATTTCATTCATTTACACTTTTTTTTCAACAATCAAACGTTGAAATAGGTTTCAAATAAAATAATATGGCTTATTTAAATTTCAAATCCCAAATTATATTCATCAAGATATTGTTTATATAAAATAAATAATATAATCCCTCGTTTTATTATCCAATTCATTTTTAAACACAATATTAAATTATAATTTGCATTAAAATTTAATATTAACAGTAATCTCCAAAATCCCAGGTTGTTACATGAGATCACGCCAAAACTTTTTTCTATTTCGAACTTTCCTTCCAACATCCAGTCCCTAAACTCTCTTTAGAAATTTCACTGCCTAACGACCCTCACTTCCCTAGAAGAAACATGTTTAGAATATGCCTGAGCAGCCGAATAAGACTTCACACCACTCTAAAGCTAAATCTTGGCTTATTGATGTTTGCACAAAAAATGGACAAACACCTCCAAGTCGTATTATTTAGTTGATTATATGTGATTTTCAATGATTTTAGATGAGTATAAATATAAAAGAAGTAGGGGCTGAAATGTAAATGACACGCGGATTTATAGTGGTTCGGCCAGAATGTGCCTACGTCCACTTTATAAGTTATTATCTTCTTTCCTTCAGATTACAAGTACAATGCTTCGTATATTAGTATATGAAAGTAGTTTGAAAGTTCCTTCCTTGCTTGAGCTCTCAAACTTGTCCGCCATTGTTGTACCCCTGCCCCTCTATTTATAGAGTGCGGTAGGGGGCAGGGGTCTTGGAAGTATATAGCTGCTGGTGGGCCCGGGCTGAAGCAATCTGGCCTGGTAGCATTCTGGTTCGGCGAGCCTTTTATTCGGTATGGAGCTTGGACCGGTGATGGAGTGGGATGGTGGATCATTCGGTGGTGAGGTTTGCAGTTGGTCCGGTGGTGCTATGTGGTCCGGTGGTAGTGTGGAGATGGAGTTTGGACCGGTGTTGGTTCTCGTCCGGTAGTGGAGGAGAAGCTTTGGTTCGGCTGAGGGGTGGTCCGGTAGTGGTACCTCATCATCTGGTTCGGTGGTGTGGAGGCGAGGCTTTGGTTCGGCATGGTCTCATTCGGTAGTTGGGCCTTGGTTTGGACCGGCATGGAGATGTGGGGGGTTGGTCCGGTGGCCTTCGTGCCGAATGGAACTGCTGCCAAGGGGATGTTGGATGGGCTTTAGCACTTGAGTGTTGAATGAACTCCTTACTGGGTGGAATGGGGGTTGCCAGCCCGGGTGAAATTTACGCTTCTCGGTCTCGAGACCTTCTGGGTGAGAATCCGCCCAACATTTGCCCCCCAAAGTGGGGCACGTGCTTGCACGTGTCGCGCTTTGTTTCCCTGTAGTGGGCGTGATTTGTAAAACGACATAAGCTGGGTGTCCATATCCTTCGGATGTCCTGCAAAGGAAATTATAGCTTCAGTGTGATTTCAAATGATGACCGTTCGAGCTCGTTATCGATGCCAGGTCCACGTTCGAGTGGTTCCCCGGATCGTTTTCAAGGTGGTTTATCGCCAGCTCAGAGCATGCCTAGGGATCGTTCGCGATCCCGTACATGTGTAAGTAGCTTAGCCATTTCATAATTATCAAATATCCATATGACCGCTGGGCTTAAGAATGCGTGTCAAAGTGTAAATTCCCACGACGATAGGGTTAATAACCATTCAGAGCGTGCCTATGGACCATTCGTGGTCGCATACACGTGTAAACGATTAATCCATGTTAGTGAGAGTTTTACGACTTATTCACCGTTATCATAATCTTATTTTATTAGTTAGTTCTGGAGTTCGGTACTTATCTGCATGAGGCGCTCTGTATGCCCCTAGTTCCTGGTTGTTGTTGGCAGAGAGAGAGTTCATTCGGCTTTGTGTTTGGTCCGGCTGTTCTCATCCGGCTTTTGGTTGGTCCGGTACCGAACTAACTGGTTCGGCCGTCCTGAGCTCGCCTATATATAGAGGCTACACCCCCCTTGGTTTTTCCTTACCGAATCAGAGAGCCGAATCAACTGTACTGCCGAACCAAATCTTCTGCCGAACCAAATTTCTACCGAATCAGGTACGTACTCTATTGCCGAATGCCTCTTATTACCGAATGGCTCAGAATGCCGAATACACACGTTGGTTCTCAAATGCCGAATGAACATGGGACATAGGTGCCGAATGGGCTTTCGTCATTAGGGCCGAATGAATTTACTTGCACTGTACCACCGAACGAATTCGTATACCGGATGAACTCCTAATGCCGAATGGAATTTCCGAATGAGGCATATACCGAATGAGACTCGAAAATTTGAATCTTGAGCGAAATCTTAGGCTTTTATACGCTTGCTTTATATACTTGCATGTTTGTGTTTCTATACTTCTTATTCTAATCTCAAGTCTTTCTTGTGTTGCAGAAAATGTCTCGCAAAGCGGAAACACGATCAGACAGAAAGAAGTCTAGAGGCACAGGAGAGCCTTCTTCTTCCTTGCCCCCAGTCCAACCAGGATCCGGGCAACACCGACCTATTCCGAGGTCTCTAGTGGACGGATATGGTCCACAGGAACTTTTGATCTCTCCCCCGGATTGCTTTCCTAGCTCCCTAAAGGAGGAGCAACTTGACGTCATATCCCGTTCCTTTGGGATAGATAGGGCCCTTATGCTGCTGCCGGGAGATGGAGTGATGCCATATAATCCTCCCGAGGGCTACTTCGCTTTTAGCAGATACCATTGTATGTGCGGTGCTATCCCCCCTATCAACGCTTGGATAATTAGCTTCACCACATATTTGAAGGTGGCTCCCTTCCAGCTTCAGCCTAATTCTTATGCCATCCTGGTGAGCCTCTTTGTTATCTTCCAGAGGAGGTACGGGCGTCCCCCTTCTAACCGGGAAATTCGATACTTGTACAACCTGAGAGGCTATAAGAAGGGGTCTCCGTATATTAGTCTGGAAGCGGCCGTGCCCTTCAAACCAGTCCTGGACCTATATTCCAAGTTTACCATGTTCAAGAAAGAGTGGTTCTTCATCAAGGACGATGCTGTTTCTTTCCGCCTTTTCACTTCTGGCTGTAAGATGGATTTCATTTATATTTTCCATGTTTTGACTGTAGTGTTTTTTCTGACATGCTTCTATTTCTGGCTAGCGACAGGTGGTATTGCAGTTGTGGAGGATGATTCCTTGGTGCGAATGGCTGCTGAACTAAAGGCTATTCCGGCACGGGACCGGTCGGCCTCCTTCTTGATCAGGAACGCAACCCTCTTGGAGTATAATTTGATCTTACCGCACCAGTCCGTGGTTAAGCAAAGAGACACGGCTGAGGAGAAGGCTGCTAAAGCTAAGGAGGGGGATAAGGTAAAGAGCGGTAAGAGGGAGCCTTTCGCAGAGCGTCCCGTGGTCGGGGGGAAGAAACTGAGGAAGTCCGATGGCCCTTCTCCAAGTACTTGCCCGACTGTCCCGGAGGAGGAAGGTGTAGAAGAGGAGGAAGGAGGCGAAGTTGGAGAAGGGTCGGAGGGTGGAGGAGATGGCGACGGTCAAGGTGGTAGTGGTGTTGCCGCTCTAACCTCTGAGCAAGACCTCGAACTGGATGAGGCTCTCCGTCGGGCCTTCGGGGAGTCGGAGGGAGAGTCGGAAACGGAGAAGGAAAAGGAGAAAGAAACGGAGAAGGCAAAGGAAACCGGCAAAGCTGTGGCTTCAGCTAGGGTGACTCCGGCGACGCAAGGTGAACTTTTGTCTTCTGCCGATTCCATTTTCGATAGGGACTTAGAAATTTTTTACGGTTCACTTCCGTCCTGGAATGAGATCCAGGACTTATTGCAGTTTCCCACTCCTCCGCCGGGTTTGTATAATAGATGTGTCTCCTCACTTTTCTTTCTTTTTAACTTAGCACATTTTTTGAATTGCGGATTATTGTATGTTCGTAACACTTGTCCTTTATTTCAGGGGCAGGCCCGGCAGTTAAAACGTCGGATGTTCGACATCGTCTTGAACAATTTAAGTCGAGGAGAGCTTCTGCGAAACCTTCTACTGATCGCACTGGGGACGTAGTCAAGTACCGCCCTCTTCTTGGGGTCATCGAAGAGGGCATTCAGAAAAGGAAGCGGAGCCGTTCCTTATTTGAGTCTTCTTCTGCTTCGCAGCTTCCTACTCTGCCTCCCCCTACTCAGCCTCCTCGTGATACTACGGAGGAGAGCACGGAGCCCTGCCCCCCTCCTCCTCCTTCCAAGAGTTCTACTGTCATTCATATAAGGCGTCCCGATGTGCCTCGCCCCGTGCCTCGTGACCCTTTTGCCGGTCATCCTGATTTAGACCCAAGTTTTCGGGACATTTCATTCGATGAGACCACGGGCGAGCACCTCCTTCCCCGCAACCCCATGGTAAGAGTGCTGGACGAGGCCAAATCTTTAGATCTTGATTTACTTACTACACGGGTAGTCACCATGGGGGATGAGGCCAAGGCTAATATCGACCGGGTGGCCGCAGAGACCAAGAAGTTAATGGAGCATCATGCTAAGTTGGTCAAGGCCGGGGAAGAGATCGGGAGTGCTAACATTCGGTTGAGGTTAAAGGTTGCCGATCAGGCCAAGCAACTCGCCGACCAAGCCATCCAGATTTCCCAGCATGAGGAAGCCTCCAAGCGTCTGAAAGAGACCATGGAGAAGGCCAGTAGGGCGGAATTACGGAAGATGGAGGTCGCTTGCAGGGAACGGATTAACATAGCTATCGCAACGGTGGATGAGGTTCGAAATGCGGATCTCGAGCGGGTGGAGGAGTTGTCAGGGAGGCTCGAGGCTACGGAGATGGCTCAGGCCGAGTTGAAGGAGGAGATGGAGGAGATGAGGAGGTCCCTCAAGTTGAAGGAAGAGGAAATGAGGAGGTCACTCCAGGCTGACTGCTTGAGATACCAATCAGAGAGGGACGTCGCCATCACCAAGTTGCAAGCTTCCGAGGCCCGGGTGAGGGAGTTTGAGGAAAACGAGGGGATGATGGATGAGATGTTGCAGGATATGTACTTCCACACTTGGAAGGAGGGCGGCTTGTCTTGGATGGACGATTATCCTCGGGTCATGGCCAAGGTGTATCTCCAGGCTTTAGAGGAGGCCAGGGTGAATGCGGGTAAGGAAGGCGGAGAGGCTTTCAACTTGAGTGCGGTCACTGCTCAGTTCTCAAAGGAGGAGCAAGCGGCGGTGAAGGAGGGGATGCGGCTACTCGCTGCAGAGGAAGCGGGCGTGCAGTTGGATGATGAGGATCAAGCGGCGGATGCTGGTGAGTTATTCTTTTCCCTTTCTTTTCTTTTCGTGTTTTCATAACTTGATCGTTCGTTTAATGAATTCCTCTTCTGATCTGGACAGGTGGGACTTCAGATCCACATGCTGGGGGCTCCGATCCTGCGGCTAAGTAGGCTGGGGGAGTTGGTGATGGAGTGTGGATGCATCTGCCATCTTTTTGTTTCTTTTTTATCACTGTTTATGTTAGTCTTTGATATGCAACTGTAATAAAATTATCTGCAAAGAATAACTTCGTGTGATCTTATAATATAAGCTGATTTTGCCATGTTCAAATGTTGTTGCTATCTTTATGTGCCGTGTGAGAAGTATAATTATGTATATGCCTGTGATTCTAGTTGTGTTTGATGTTAAGTTTTTGCTTGAAATATAATTTCACGTTTTGCGATGCCAGTGTACGAATAAGCTATAGTTACGCATTTATGTACAAGAGAAGAGAGTACCGCCCTTCATGTTTTATTCGCAGGAGGTAGCGTTGAGTGTCATGTGTAACTGTTCACGGATATAGCTGAGTACCCTGCCGTCCAATACGCAGGCTTAGATTCTCATGAGTGAATGCTTCCTATTCGATTTCCTGCACTTTAGAGTTTGTTATACAGGATAGAAGAAAAATATTTAAATGGAATGGAAATATAGTAAAAGTAAAACTTCCAGTCACGGAAGGCCGTCGATGTGCTTAAGTTCGTGGCAAACGGGTTTTGTAGTCACTTTCCCTAGCTGTGGGTCTTGGAGACATTTGTCACCCATCTTACGCCTCCGCGGGGAGTTTTCTTTTTTACCACAGCCGCACTTAAGACACATCGGAGCCGAAATCGCGCACGGTAACTACCCGAACCATTATGGTCCGTAATCGTGGGTATTATTCGATTTACCGTGGCCGGCTAGCGTGGGTGCCGTTGGCCGTGAACTACCCCTGGCTGGCCACACCTTATGTTGGGGCTTAAAGTAGGTTCACAGTTACCGGCGAGCCGAACGCCGTAATGAGCTGCCATCGGCTATAGTCGGCCTTTATGATGACTTATAATCGGCTCATTACAGTTGGCTTTGAGGGCAGGCGCGCAATGAGTTAACCCGCAGCAGAGGGATGCTGGAGCAAAAGAGTCTCATTGGCGAGTGCATAGAATCGTAGCGTACCTGTTAGGCCTAGTCCAGATGAGGCCGCGGTGCGTCTTGAGTGGAGGTGCCATAGGATTTTGTTCAACAGAAAGGGATAAAACTTAACAAGTAGCCAAGACATAAAGGAACAAGTTAAAAAGAGACAAGATTTTTTAAAGTGGTTCGGCATGAAAATGCCTACGTCCACTGATTCTCTTTGTTAATTCACTTCATATGGGCAGTACAAGTTAAGAAAAGTATCGACGGAGGTGTCGGATGTTCCATGCCCTCTGGAACACCTCTCCGTCCACTGTTGACAAAATGTAAGCTCCGTTGTGGAGATCTTTGTGAATTACATATGGTCTGTCCCAGATGGGGTCCAGCGCCCCGGGGCGCGGAAAGATTCGCCTGAGGACAAGATCTCCTTCTTGTAAGCTGCGATGCTTGACTTTGGAATTGTATAGTGCTGCCACTTTTTGTCTGTGAGCTGCTGCTTTGAGTGCTGCATCATTCCTCCTTTCCTCAATCAGATCCAAAGACATGAGGAGGAGTTCTTCGTTTTCTTCTGGGTTATAGTGGATCCTACGGTGAGAAGGCACAATAGTCTCAACTGGGAGCATTGCCTCCGATCCATATGCCAAAGAGAAAGGAGTATGTCCCGTTGCTGTTCTGAAAGATGTGCGGTATGCCCATAGTGCCGTAGGAAGTTCGTCCACCCAAGCGCCTTTTGACTTTTCAAGTTTCTTCTTGATTAGGGCTTTGAGAATTTTGTTGACAGCTTCAACTTGTCCGTTTGCCTGAGGGTAAGCTACTGATGAGAAGCTTTTATGAATTCCATGCTCTTGGCACCAGTCGGCAAATTCTTCGCTGTCAAATTGGAGTCCGTTGTCTGATACGATCTTGAGGGGGACTCCATACCTGCACAGAATGTTTTTGATCAAGAAGTTGATAACTTTTGCTGAAGATATTTTATTTAAAGGTTCCGCTTCCACCCATTTGGTGAAATAATCGACTGCCACTATAGCATATTTGGCTCCGCCTCGGCCCGTTGGCAGTTCGCCAATTAAGTCAATTCCCCATACAGCAAAGGGCCAAGGGCTGGTCATTTGAGTAATTTCGTTTGTGGGTAGTCGAGGGATCTTGGCGAACTTCTGACATCTGTCGCATTTCTTAACGAAGTCTAGGGCATCTTTGTTTAGTGTGGGCCAGTAATATCCATATCGGAGTATCTTTCTTGCCAAAGTCTGTCCTCCAGTGTGATCTCCGCATCCTCCCTGATGGATGTTTGTCAATATCTCCTTGGCTTCCCTTCCGGCGACGCATCTTAATAGGGGGCTAGAGAAGCCACGCCGGTAGAGGATGCCTTCTTGTATTGTGTAGTGGGGAACTTTCCTCAAGATCTTCTTGGCTTCGTCACGCCTGTCGGGTAGTATGCCATCTTGCAAATATTTCCGGATAGGAGTCATCCAGGTTCCTTCTTCGATTGCAGTTATCAGATTCGCTTGTTCGAAACTCGGGGCTAGCTGCCTTGAGATTGCTAGTGCTCCGGGAATGGTGCTGTCCTTCATACTAGCTTGCTTTGCAAGTTCATCTGCCTCTTGGTTTTCTTCTCGAGGAATGTGTTTGATTAGATAATGGTCCAATCGATCGAGCAGCAGTCTGGTTTTCTTTAGGTATGCTGTGAGCCGTTCTCCTCGAGTCTGGAATTTTCCTAGTACCTGGTTTACGATAAGCTGAGAATCACTATGAATACATAAGGAATTGATCCCAATTTCTAGGGCCAGTTCCAATCCCGCTATTACTGCTTCATATTCAGCATCGTTGTTAGTGGCCGTGAACTCCAATCTTAATGCATAGTACAACTTTCTTCCCCTGGGGGTGACGATCACAATACCTGCCCCCGAGCCTTGTTCGTTCGATGCTCCGTCTACAAAGAGGTTCCACTTGATGTTTTTTGCTACTTCGGATTGTTCCTTGCCTTCGTTGGTAGTGAATTCGGCAATGAAATCAGCCATGGCTTGTCCTTTGATAGCGGTGCGGGGATGGTAGGTGATATCATACTGACTTAGTTCGATGCACCATTTGAGGAGTCGCCCAGAAGTGTCAGGACGATGGAGCACTTGTCTTAGTGGTTGATCGGTTAGAACCCTGATGGAGTGAGACTGGAAGTAGTGTCGCAGTTTCCGTGACGCGATCAATAAACAATATGCTAACTTCTCAAGTTTAGGATATCTGGCTTCTGCCCCCGTAAATCTCTTGCTTACAAAGTAAACCGGGCGTTGTGTGCGGTCTTCTTCTCTTACCAAGGCGGCGCTTAGAGCATGAGATGATACAGCGAGGTATAGGTATAACACTTCACCTTCATTTGGAGTTGAGAGTACTGGTGGTCTCTGAAGGTGTTTGATTAGGTTGAGGAAGGCTTTTAAGCATTCGTCGGTCCACTCGAACCTCCCTTTGTCTTTCTTGAGTGCTTCGAAGAAAGGGACACACTTGTCAGTTGCCTTGGAAATGAATCTGCTTAGGGCGGCCACCTTCCCGTTTAGGCTCTGCATTTCTTTTCGAGTGGAAGGTATCCTTATTTCTTTTAAAGCCCGGACTTGTTCAGGGTTTGCTTCGATTCCTCTGGCGTGGACGATGAATCCTAAGAATTTTCCCGATGAAACTCCGAAGGAGCACTTTAGAGGATTCAGCTTCATTCCATACCGGCGAAGTACCTGAAACATATCGTCCAGATGGCTTACATGGTCGTTGGCTTTCCTGGACTTTACCAACATGTCATCCACATATATTTCCATAGTTCGTCCTATCAGTCCTGCGAACATTTTGTTGACGAGGCGTTGATAGGTAGCTCCAGCATTTTTGAGTCCAAAAGGCATGACTTTGTAACAATATAATCCGCGGTCGGTGATGAAGCTAGTGTGGTCCTGATCGGGAGCGTGCATGGGGATCTGGTTATATCCGGAGTATGCATCCATAAAAGATAGGAGTTCGTGCCCAGCTGTGCTGTCTACGAGTTGGTCAATTCGGGGAAGTGGGAAGCAGTCTTTCGGGCAAGCGTCATTCAGATTGGAGAAGTCAATACATGTTCGCCACTTTCCATTGGCCTTTTTTACTAGCACCGGGTTAGCGATCCATTCTGGGTAGATGGCTTCCCGTATGAAGCCATTAGCAAGTAGATTTTTTACTTCCTCATCAAGGGCTGCTGATCGCTCTGCCCCCATGCTCCTCTTTTTCTGCTTTACTGGTACCTTGGTGGGATCGATGTTCAACATGTGGCATGCTATGTCTGGGGAGATTCCTGTCATATCGGCATGGGTCCACGCAAATACATCTAAGTTGTGGCGGAGGAAGTCAATGAGTTGATCCTTCAATCCCGTTTTCAGCTGAGATCCGATTTGTAATAGTCTACTTGAATCATGCTTATCTACCGATACGAATTCCATAGTCTCTGCAGGCTCGGCGGTAGCCTCCTCCTCTTTATCCCTGGGGTCTAGTTCATTGAAGGGATCGCTTGTGTATCGAAGAGGAGGGGCTCTCTTTAGTTGCTATGCCTCCAAGCTTTTCATGCAGAGAGTAGTCTCTGCATCTTTTCCTTTATTCTTTCTGCGGTTATTGCGAAGTTCAGTTACGTAGCAGTCTCGGGCAGCATCTTGATCTCCTTCTACTTCTCCTACTCCGTTGTCTGTTGGAAATTTCATTTTCAGGCACCAGGGGGCTAATACAATCTGAAAGTCAGACAAGGCTGGTCTTCCCAAGAAAGCGTTGTAAGCCGAGTGGTTTTCTATTAGTACGAACGTTTGTTTTCGCACAACGGAGCGGGGATGACTTCCTATTTCGACGATGAGGTCAAGTTGCCCGAGAGGCATCTTTGCATCTCCAGTGAAACCGTGCAGTGGTTTGTCACAGGGGGATACATCCTTCATTGATAACTTCATTTTGTCGAAAGCATGTTTGAACAGGATATTAACGGAGCTTCCCGTGTCTATTAGAATCCGAAAAACTTTAGCTGGACCAAACCAGGCAGAGATGACCATGGGATCCATATGTGGGTACTGTCTTCCTTCCAAATCATGCCTACTGAATACAATGTCATTGTTTTCTTTTCGTTTCGGGTGGCGTTCCTCCGTAATGGAGTTAACATATCCTTCGGCATTTCTAAGCGACTTGCCGTACCTTTCCATCTCTGCCCAACTTCTGTCGGCGATGTGTGGTCCTCCTGAGATGGTAAGGACCACTATCTTCTCTTGACTAGAGCCACTGGTGTTGTGATTGTTGCGATTCCCTCCGCCTACTTCTGGGAGGGGTTGCTTTGAGTTCTCGTTGGCAAGAGTTGGAGTCCTGTTCTGACCTTTCACATAACGTTCCAGTCTTCTTCTTCTAATGTGTTCTTCGATCAAGTCCCGAAGATGGTGGCATTCATTGGTGTCATGTCCGTGGGATTCGTGGAAGCGACAGAACTTTCCGGACTTGAGTGCGTTATCTGATTCTTTCTTGTGCGGGGGGCGCTTGTATCCGAGTTCGCCCTGAGTGGCTAGGTAGATGTTTTCGATTGTTTCATTCAAAGGAGTGTAGGAGTCAAATCTTGGCCCTGGTCGATATTGGCGCTTCTCAACCTTTCTGCCTCCAGAATTGTCTCTAGATTCATTTCTTCGAGCGTCCTTAGCTGCAGTGGGAACCTTGTCCTGAACTATCTTGCCTTGTTGCCCTGACTGCCTCTCAGTAGCAGCGTCTTCAAGTCTCATATACTTTCCAGCTTCATGGAAGAAATCAGGCAAGGTAGCTGGTTTTTCCTTAGTTAATCTTCTGGCAAACTTGGTGTCTGGATGTACACCACTACAGAGGGCCATCAGAGTGAGTTTTTCATCGGCATCTTGAACTGCTGCCGCTGCGGCGTTGAACCGTGTTAGATATTGTTGCAGCGTCTCTCCGGATTTCTGTTTGACATTGGATAGAGAATAAGCATCCTTGGGTTGTTCCACATGGATGCGGAACTGGCTAATAAACCTTTCTTTTAACATCTCCCATGAGCTGATGGATCCTTGGGGTAGATGGCAGAACCAGGAGGTAGCTAGATCTGATAGGAATAGCGGAAAGCATTTACATAATACTCCTTCTGTTGCTCCACTCATGAGCATATGCTGGGTGTATCTCTGCAGGTGTACGATGGGGTCGGAAGTTCCTTTGTAAGGTTCCATGGTTGGCATTTTCCATTCCCGGGGAGTGATGGCAGTTTCGATATTTCGGGTAAAGGGACTGGTGACCCTAGCGCCTATTCCCCGGTCCCTTTGCTCCCGTTGGACACATTCTCTGAATAATCGTGCCATTCGTTCGTCAGAACTTGGAGCGGACAAAAATGAGCTCGGTTCTTCCCTGCGGGATCTATCTCGTCCAGATGCCCTGTAGGGATGGTACAGTCTATCACCTCTAGCATTATCCAGTGGTTGTCTTTGGCTGCTTGGATGCACGCTAGGACCAGCTACAGTTGCCCCCTGCCTTGATCTTCCCCTGTGGGGTTCTGTTTCGAGCACATCCATGGGGTCAACTTCGGGCTGGGTTCTAGCTCGGCTCCGTTCAGCGGGGTTTCTATGATCAGGTGGCATGACTGGCTCAGCCACATCCGACCCTCGCCTGGTGCCTCCCCCGCTAGGTTCGGTTCCAAGGGCTTCCTCGAGTCGGAATTCGGGCTGAGTCCGGGCGCGGCCCCTATCATCGTTTTTCCTGTTGGTAGCTTGTTCGAAGAGTGAAGACCTTTGTTGCCTCCGGGATCCTCCGGATTGGGATTCACCCCATGATTCCGTGTTGCGGTTGGACTCCTCAGCATCCCTTAAGCGTGACATGAGTTGGTCCACCAAAGTTTCTTGTTGGGATGTGAAGCGGTTAGTTACTTCAACCACAACCCTGTCCAGATCTGCCCTAGTGATTGGTTGTTCCGTTGCGGGACCAGTTGGATTCTCCTGATTTTCATCTGGTACTGCTGTTGAAGTGGGCTGATCTGTGATTGCTGGATCTGGAAGGCTGCTAGTTGCGATGTTCTTTCCTTTGTTAACATCCCTTCTCTGCTTGGAAGGCATGATTTCTAAGCAACGAGTGATGTTGTTAGGAAAGAGGTTGAGTGGGAGAAGATGAAGCCTGAGTTCACCTTCTCAGTGAAAGCACCAAAAATGTTTGCACAAAAAATGGACAAACACCTCCAAGTCGTATTATTTAGTTGATTATATGTGATTTTCAATGATTTTAGATGAGTATAAATATAAAAGAAGTAGGGGCTGAAATGTAAATGACACGCGGATTTATAGTGGTTCGGCCAGAATGTGCCTACGTCCACTTTATAAGTTATTATCTTCTTTCCTTCAGATTACAAGTACAATGCTTCGTATATTAGTATATGAAAGTAGTTTGAAAGTTCCTTCCTTGCTTGAGCTCTCAAACTTGTCCGCCATTGTTGTACCCCTGCCCCTCTATTTATAGAGTGCGGTAGGGGGCAGGGGTCTTGGAAGTATATAGCTGCTGGTGGGCCCGGGCTGAAGCAATCTGGCCTGGTAGCATTCTGGTTCGGCGAGCCTTTTATTCGGTATGGAGCTTGGACCGGTGATGGAGTGGGATGGTGGATCATTCGGTGGTGAGGTTTGCAGTTGGTCCGGTGGTGCTATGTGGTCCGGTGGTAGTGTGGAGATGGAGTTTGGACCGGTGTTGGTTCTCGTCCGGTAGTGGAGGAGAAGCTCTGGTTCGGCTGAGGGGTGGTCCGGTAGTGGTACCTCATCATCTGGTTCGGTGGTGTGGAGGCGAGGCTTTGGTTCGGCATGGTCTCATTCGGTAGTTGGGCCTTGGTTTGGACCGGCATGGAGATGTGGGGGGTTGGTCCGGTGGCCTTCGTGCCGAATGGAACTGCTGCCAAGGGGATGTTGGATGGGCTTTAGCACTTGAGTGTTGAATGAACTCCTTACTGGGTGGAATGGGGGTTGCCAGCCCGGGTGAAATTTACGCTTCTCGGTCTCGAGACCTTCTGGGTGAGAATCCGCCCAACAATTGACTTTAAAGTGTTCTTTACAACATGGATAATTGAAGTTCGAGTACACCCTTCCTAATATCCTTTGATGATTGTGAATTTAACAAGCAAAATTTAGGAAGTAGGAAATAGTTTTGACCACTTTTGATTTCATAAAAAATATTAGAGATTTAGAGATTAGAAAGCAAGATTTGAAATCAAAGGAGTGAATCTGGTCTATATTTATAATGTTAGAAAAGATATTCTAAAAAGTTATAACTATTTAAAGAATCGTATCCTATAACCTTTTGATAAATAAATGTCCATGTAGAAAATATAGTCATCTTATGTTTATCAGATGTCTGACTTGTCCATTTAGACATCTAACTTGTCCATTCAGATGTTTGACTTAATATATTTAAAAATAATTTAAAACAACATCAGACATTTGGCTAAATAGCCTAAGACGTTTGAATATGATCCATAAAAGAGAACATTCATTTTTGGCCTAATTTGGACATCTTGCCTAATTAGTCAAATGTATGGTCATTTATGTAAAAATATTTTGAAAATAGATTAAACATTTGGTTTTTATAACTTAGACATCTGGTTTTTATCAAGAAAGGAATTAGTTTAATTTGGCCTTGATGTCTGGTTGATTTGATCAGACATCGGATGCCCTAATCAGACATCCGGTCAAACCAATCCAATGTCTAAATGGTTTTAAAAAAAACTAGGCTTTCTTTTCCTTAGACATCTAATATTTTATACGAGTATAAAGGCTAAATTTGATAAATGTCTGAGTTTATATGTCGGACATCCAACTCCTGGCAAAGTTCAAAAAAATTCCTTTCTGAAACTTTTGAGTTCGAGAACCATTATAAACTGATTAAAGGATATTTGTATGTGTGTGTGTCATCAAAGGGTACTCTATAAGTTTTCTAGACTCATAGATATGATGAGCCTCTTGATAGTTGATCTTCATTACCGGAGCAAAGCAGCTAGTCATTTTTCCTAGTCTTTAACATTAGAAATATCCTGCAATGATCAACTTATGGAATTCATTGAAATATATAGTTGTCTCATCAAAACTCAAAAAGGAAGGATTTCACATTTTACTCATTTTTTAGAATGATAATTATATATGTATAAAAGAAGTATATGGTAATAATTTAACCCCTCTTATCATTATGTGCAATATTTATCCTCTTTTGGCATCATCAAAAACATAGTAAGCATAGTTAAATAATTTAATATAGGAAAGTAAGTAACCATCATAGCACACATACAAAAAGAACATTCATCAATCACAAGAAAACATACATAAGCATAACACCAAAATACTTAACTGTTGATAATCCCAAACATCAATATGAACAAATAATTATTTCAAGCACATAACAAACGAACAACCAAATATGTACAAGACCAAATGATAAATCGATAAACACACTAGATCATTAAATGCAAACAACATGAAGATAT
Organism: Allium cepa; assembly: GCA_030765085.1. Taxonomy (NCBI): domain Eukaryota; kingdom Viridiplantae; phylum Streptophyta; class Magnoliopsida; order Asparagales; family Amaryllidaceae; genus Allium; species Allium cepa. The sequence continues at coordinate 875,033,333 of CM060932.1, read as the reverse complement.
TAAAGCACCCAGATGCAAGACCATCCCAAGCATACCTAAAATTAAGTAATATTTTATGATATGTAAAAATAAGTGTAAATATTAAAGAGCATATGCATTTTTACTGGTACCCCAAACTTTTCTTTCTTATTGGTGGTCACTTTTTTCCTCTTTTTCACCACTTTCATTTTCATAATCTAATTCACTGTCACTCTGTCTTGATCATTCTTTGTATGTTGTTCTAATCCAAATGATGACCTAGTGTGTGGATGATTTGGAGGTAGAGAAATTGTAGGGGATAGACACACCGATTTGCCTAAAAGCTTTTTCCAAACCTTACCCAAGAAATTCTTTATTCCAGAAAGTTCTTTTAAAAAAAAAACCATCCTTTAACTATTTCTAGAAAGTTGTTTTTCATGTAGTTTTGCGAAAGAAGAACTTGATTTTTATGAAATTGAGGCATCTCAAAGTGGGGTACGTTAGAGGAAATGACTTGTATAGACTCAATACTATCATCACTACCACCATCACTCTCCTCATCACTACTTTCTTCCTCACAAATTTCAAAACCCATTCGTTTGATGGAAGTAGCAAAAGAGGTTTGTTGTTGAAGGCACTGCGTATACTCTTCGTATGATATAAATGAAGGAGCTATAGCTGGTAGTTTCATAAGAGAAAGGAACTTGTTGCTGGAATACCTTACTTATTCATCATCATCATCATAATCAAGAAGTATATTTTTCAAAAGCATTAGACGAGTAATATAGTGTAATGACCCGGATTTTCGAATCGTTTAAAATTAAATATTTGAATTATTTAAATAATTGAATCTTGCATTTAATTTGAATAAAAATGATCTCCAAAGCTCATTTAAATTTTATTTAAATAAGAATGATAATAATAGACTTTTAATTCAATTAAAAGTGATTAAAATTGTTTTAATAATAATTCAATTTAACTAACGGGTGAAATTATCATTCTGGGGAAATGCCTTAGATTTTGAAGAAACTAGTACCATTGGATCCGGAATAACAAACTATTATATGCTAACGAATTTTATGAGGTCGGACGTGTTGTGGAGTCATGCATGCTCGAAACGCTTAATGTTTAAATCAAGAGAATATAATATATATATATATATATACACACACACATATATATATAAACATCAATGATTAAACTAATTTTCCAATTCCTCTTTCTTCCATCAGTGAACTTAGCCACCACCAATCATTTTATTCAATCAATTAAATCAAGAGAATTAGTTAACAGAATTGGGTTTCGTTTGATCCGTTGGCTTCAGATGGTCGAGGGCTTCAATTCCTCTTGTACATTTTGAAAGTGGCTCCCTAATGAAAATCAGGACCTAACATGTGATAGGGAACTCAGTTGTGACTTTCTAGGTAGTGCTAGAGGTGATTTCAAGTGGTGCGACAGGTTCGTGCCGCGAATAGAAGACGAACGACGATGGTCGGAGGAGCTCTAGTGGAGCAAGGTGGAAAGTGCCTATAGCAGAGGAATTTTAAGACACATTGTCACGATTTTTAGGGTGTAGTCGGAGGGTTCGAAGTGGATACCGACAGATCGAGTGCGAAGAGAGAAGTTGAATGGCGAGATTGGTTTGTGTAAATGCCGAGCGGTTCATTGTATTAGTGGGAAGTGTGTATGGTCGTGGTGGGTGATGTATGTATCAATGTGCATGAAGAGAATGGGGAGAAGATGATTAAGGATGGTTTTTTAGTAATTGAAAGGTTGATTGATATTAGATTAATTTATTTAATTAAAGTTTAAGTTCAAATTCATTTATAACGCATAACTTTTGCATACATAGACAGATTAAGGCACCATTTTTGCCATTGCATTAATACCGGGATTATTTACGCATTGGATTTGGATTCGTCACGTTTGGAAAGTAATTTCTACTAACACAAGTATGGATTAGTTTTTGGTTTTTTGTGGCAATTGTTAGTAATATTCGTCTTTAACCCATTTTGATTATACTTATGAACATAAATAAATCGTTGAAAAGAATGTTTTGAAGATAATCATAACTAAAATGAGTTTGGGTTTGTCGTGACAATGTTTGAGCGAAATTTGGCTTAAGCCCTTTGAAATTTATTTGTGAGTATACTTATACGATTGAGATGAGTATATGAATACTTTTAAGAAGCGTTGAAATATGTTGAAAATGAATAGTGATGTTATAATTAAATAGTGAATTTTAATTAATAAACGGAGTTTCATTTGTAAAGAGTTATTGGGTAAAATTTGTTTTACTAATAAAAGGAGGATTTTAACTAATAAAGGAAGATTAATTAATAAGGGGATTAGAAGTCATTTATATAAGTTTATCATGCTTATGTGTTTCGATCATGCTTTGTGTATTACTTGTTTATAGACGATATACGAGACTTAGTTTCCGGTATGCGATTATTCTCATTGTTATTGGATTGTTTGTTTATTTGATAGTTAAATAACCGACTATCAAATCTTGGTCAAAATATACCCTAGAAATATCCAGAAGAAACATAGAATTATATAGTACAGTTATCTTCGATGATGTTATGATGTACATGTAAACTCGTTTTGTTTTTCTAGGACAATGATAAGGAAATCCTTCCGCTTAAATGGTTAGGAGGCGATCTTCACTCTTATTTATGTCTATTTATTTCCCACAAACCAAAGTTGAGATTACCAGGAAATCGATGGATTGGTTTTGGAGCACCCTATAAGTAGGGTAGTGTATTATATGAGATCACTTGAAATCATAACCACTCTAAAATCATATATGTGTTTTATCCTTTGGAACAGGTTCGTGGTTGGTTCACGATTGGTTCAGATTGCTTCCCGATGCCGGAATCTATATGGAGATTCAAGATCTGTTTGAGATGCTCAAACACATGTAGTTGTTCGTGTACTATTCAGGATGTAGGAATCCATGCATGATTCTGAGACCTACTGAGGTATGGGAATCCATGTGTGATTCTAAGATCTATTGAGGAATCCATATGTGATTCTGACATATGTTGAGATATGAGAATCCATGTGTGGTTCCAAGATCTGTTCGAGTTAGAGTTCGTGTGGAAGATCTGTTCGAGTGGTGACTCATGTGCTGGAGTTTTGGACGTAGCCTTACCAGCGGATATAACTAAAACCAAAAATAGGATGCATAGCCATAGGGTTAGCAACCCACGAAGGTGCATGCGACTCCATCCTAGCATCACTTACAAATATGCATGCGGGAGCGATACACTCGGCTAGTTTCGCTAGCTATTTATTTCCTATGGTACATTCACTAGGATGTGTGTTGCTTTAGAAGGATATCTCTAATCCTTCTACAGTAGATCAGAGTCGACTTTGATCCGAGGAGATCTACGTGGAAATTCTACACAATTAGCAAATGTGCCTTAGTAGTTGTGATTGTATGCCTATCATTGTTGTGATGTACACTCACATGCATTGCACTATGTGATTATTAACATTTCACACCTTAGACATTATTATATTGTCACTGGATTTTATAATAGAAATGGTTTGTTTATCGTAAGATAAAAACCCGTCCATGTTTGTTGGTGGTATGGTCTTACGAGATACCCTTATTTTGAAGGGTTTTGAGATATAATAAACCTATATGATTTGAGTTTCTCACGCTGGTTTACCAGACTGATCCGGATGTTATTTTCTTAATGCTCAGGTCAGCTCAAATATGTTTCTGTACTTAGCTGTGGTTTACTGGAGCTCTTGGAGTGGAGCAAGATGGTATCTTATCGTATTTATTTTCCTCTGCATTACTTGACTTGTGTCTATCAGAATTTGTGAGGATAGTATGTTATAACTATCCAGGCTGATGATAGGTTAGTTTTCTCTGATTTATGTATGTATATCAAAGTTCTTTTTTTGGTAAAGACCTTTTCAGATATTATATATTATTGTTCATCATGTGAGATTCTGATATTGTGTTCTTTTCTTTCATGTTCCATTTATTTTTCTTTTTATTTTACCCAAACAATACGTCTTTTCGGCAATTAGGTGCTGGGCACGTGTATACCGTGGATGTATTAGTATCAAAATTCAAGGGTTGAAAAGGCTGATCATTACATACGGCATCAAAGCTGAAGGATAAGTGAGAACCTTGGCTTTGGTGGGTATAACTCATTGAGAGATAGGGTAATGGAATGCCTTATTAGGAGATGAGTATATATATACAAGAGTGCATATTTGTTACAGCTATAAAAAATGGTTTGTATGGTTTGTGGAGTGTCTTATGGATTCTGATCAATACAAGTTGCTATCGTTATTGACAGGGATCTCTAAACACTTGGACATGAAAAACCGACATAGTATTGTTTTTGAAATTTGTGAATGAAATAATTTTATCTTGGATTATATTTTATATATAAAAGAATAATTTTCATGAATTGATATAGTTATTTATAATGTGTTTTTTTGTTAGTAACTAATAATTTTATATTATTATCATTTATTGTTTGATTAGTTGTGCTCGATCGGTTTATGAGCAGCTTTACCTTTTCACTGTATATGTTGGGTAGATCGTAACTTGCTGGGAACATTGAAACGAACACCTTATGAATTAAGTTCAAGGTTTTACTATAAGGTGTTCGATGATAATATTGGGTTAAAAATTTAATTTTAGTAAAAGTTATTTATTATAGTCTTAAATGGAAAAAAGATATTTTAGAATAAACACTTGTGAAATAGTTTATATAAGAAAGTGAACTTATATAGTATGGTTTATAATTATGATCTATAAATAAAAATAGGATTTAAACGGAGAATTTGAGAACTTAAATCTCGGTGTGTTAGAAATTGGTTTTTGAAGGTTTTGGAAAATAGTACGAGTATTATTTAAAAGTAAATATTTAGGAGTTGGTTTAGGAGATTGATGTCATGATACTTAGTAATATTTATGAATTATTTGATATCATTCTGGAAATGATTTTGGTTTAGTTTGGAAGGCACGGTTTAGAAGGACGGAACTTACTTCTATCGTTGGAAAATGATACTGATGATGACTACAGCATCATTGGTGTTTATTTTCGAGTTTCAAAGTAAGGGATACTACAGTAGAAATTTGCTACAGAGTTGATTTAGTAAAATCTGATTTAAATTCTGGAAATGTGATTCGGTATACAAAAGTTTTTAGTATATATATATATATATATTTCAAAATGATTTGAAAAAGGATTGGGTGTTTAGTTCTTAAGATTTTGGTTAATTTATATTATGGACACATATAACTTATGCATTAGGATTAAATGGTCTGTGCATCGTAATTGATGTGTTTGGGTGATAATTTTCATTTGTTATAATGAAATGGAATTTTCGACGATTTGGGACAATCGAAACTTCAGAATTTGTGTAAGAAATTTGAAGCTAAATATTTTGTAAAAATATAAAGATGAGTTTATATAACACTTGAATTTGGAAGATAGTAGAATTTAAATAAGTTTTAAATTGATTGAATGTCCATGCTAGGTAAAAGAATTGGATGATTTTGTATATACCCTGAGGATTTAGTGGAGTATTATGCGAATATGAACTAATGTAACGACCCAGAATTTTATCACTTTAAATATAGATATTTAAATATATTTCTAGATAATTAATTTATGGATTTCATAACTTGAATAAACTCCTTTTAAATAATAATTAACGATGGTAAAATAGTTTTCAAAATTGGTTTACAAAAGCAATTAATTCAAAGAAAAGTAGGAAATGTGTCTGGAAATCGTTTTTTGAATTTTCGACTTTTTAATGTCTAAAACTTATCGAAAAATGTTGTGCACATTTGTGGTAACATATACAAACATTTACAAATAGGTTAAAAAATATTTTGATAAATATATGGATATGTTTACTTAAATAAATATAATAAGGTGATATGATTTATTATGAAAATTTAAAACAAAATAAAAATGTAAAATACAAGCGACATAAGATGTCATTTCTTTAGAAACATAATACTCATTAAATGAATGTTGGAGCACTGGAAAAGGGCGGCATGGATTTTCCAAAATAAGAGAGGGGGACAAGATTTGCGATGTAGCATTCAAGGAGAGGAGGGCATGTACTTAAGGGGCCTTTTGTAATTCAGTTATGCCACTTTGTATACATACAGAATTTCAGGTATTCTTACTAACACTTTTTATTTCATTTCCATTTTCCAAAAAACATTTCCAAGCTTGCTAAAGTTCTTTCACGTCTTCCTTAGCTTTTCTAAAAGTTTGAAAATCTATGTTTTCCACTTCTAAAACTTTCAAAATCCTGCTTAAAGCTCTCAAAAACCTTATTTTTCTAAAGACAAGGCGATGACATAGGTCCTATTCAAGTTATAGCATAAGTTTGGTTTATTTCGTCAACTTTTGGTGATAGAGTTCTGTAATGACCCAGAATTTATATTAATTAAAATTCGAATATTTAATTGATTTTAAGTATTAATAAGTGAAATTTATAAGTCAAATAGTTTATATTTCGAATAATTGGATTTAATTGGATAATTAAATCGATAATTCAATAATTGAAATTTCAGAAATAATTGGAAATTGGGTTAAAAATGATAGAAAATGATTTGTAAAATTTTATTTTATCATGTTAGAGTTAGAATGATGTTATAGAACTTTTAAAATTTAATTTGGAGTTAATTTGTGAAAATTGAATATTTTAATATTTAATTGACGAGTTAAAATAGCCATTTTTCAAACAGTCTCGGATTTTGACGAAACTAGTTTCATCGGATCCGTAATGGGATATTATTGTATGGTTTCAAATTTCGTATCGATCGGATTTACGTTTTGTCCGGGGCGTGCCAAAATGCATAGAAAATCGTTTAATCGGTTTAATTTAAAATTGATCGTTTATTGCCATAACTCGCACAGATGATCGAATTAGCCTCCGAAACCTATTCCATTGTGTCCAAAACGTGGGATAAACCCCAGAAACGTCGGCTACCGTGCGTAAATCGGAGTTCAGAAAACCCGGAATGAATAGTGTTTTGAATATTTTCTATAAAAGCACCATACTCTTCACAAAAAAAAAATTGCAAACCCTAATTCCTATGGCCAGCCGCCACTTTCATCTCGAACGGCCAAGAATCATCATCTTTTCTCCTCAAATTTATTCAAATCCACTAACCAATTCGCGAAACTTTCAACATGAAAGTTGTAGAACACGTTGTGAACTAGCTATTCAACGGTCACGATCTAAAACGACTTCACGAATCAACGGCAAATTGAGCTAGAATGCCCGAAAGTCGTGCACATTTTCCCATGTCATTATGGGGCCGAGCTTGGCCGCAACCTGGCCGTGGGTGGAGCTGGAGCACGCGCGCGTGATGACGGTCCCTGATCAAAGTACAAGTCGTTGTGGTGGCTGCAACATAAAACCCTAGAACGCGTGTTCATGGGTTCTTCGGTCTGTAGGATGAAAACGTGAGAGAGGAGGGGGAAGGAAGGATGCGACCTGATTACATCGCGTTGAGATGTGCGACTCAGATGGATTAGCGTATAAAATAAAAAAAAATCGATTTGTAAATTTAGTATATTTAAATCGTATAATCTTTAAACTGCTATAACTTTTTGCTACGAGGTCGAAAACGCACGAAATCAGTTGCGTTGGGTTCGTATGGACGAGCATTACGCTATGGAGCTGGTTTGGAGTCATTTGGAGATAGTGAGAATTTCGGGTAAAATTAAACGCGTGTTTAATTTTATTCGAAATAAAACGCGGAAACTGAATTGAAAGCAAGGCGAGAACTTCTCACTCAATCAAATCAGTTTCGATTTAAATTTTAAATAGTTAGATTTAAAATTGCTTGATTGTATGATTGAATGATGATTGTTATTGATTGTAAAAATAGACATTATGCGCCGTTAGTAAGCGGAGGTTATTTATTAAAAACATATACCGCGAATATTTCACCGTATAGTGAAATTGGTATTATATATGTACTTGGAGTTGATTTTCCCACATTATATCGCGGATGAGACCCTATTGCGCCGTCTATTAAGCGGATAGTATTTTATAAATCCCATATACCGCGATATTTCATCTTGAAGCGAAATTGGTATTGTGCTAACATCTTTGGATGCAAGAAAACAGGTTGGAGGGATCCAACTGGATTCCTCAAACATTTGAATTAGTTTCAATGTTGTGTGTTGATCTATTTGTTGAACTATTTATAATCTGCGTGATTATCTTTGTGATTGAAATCGTTAAAGGTTAAATTTTAGCCGAATATATTTTGGTATCGTTAGATGCCGAAATTAAATAAAATTTGATTTTTGAAAATTTAAGTTGAGAATTCATAATAAAATTTAATTTTTGAATTTATTCATTTTAAATAAATAAACGTTATAATTTTATTATTATAAAAATGATATTTTTGGAAAATAATACTTAAGTATGATTTTGGAGTTATATAAGCTTTAATAATGATTTGTAAATTATTAAAAGGATTGGTTTATTTAAATTGGGATTTTTGAATTATTATAAATGATTTATATATAAAATATTTATAAAATTGATATTTATAAGTTAAAAATATTGGAATTATAAAACAAGTTTTTATAAGTGTTAAAATGGAATATAAATGGATTTCATAAGTGAATGAAATTCACAATTTTTATAAATTGTGAAGTTATAAAATGAATAGATTTTATAAAATAAAAGATTTATAAGAAATTAACTTATAAATTGGATTTTTGCGTGTAAATGGAATATGGATAGAATTTGTTAATAAAGTGATTTTAAAAGTTGAAGTTGCCATAAAATATAAACGGAATTTATAAACGTTGTTTTATAAATCCGAAAACGACTTATTTTGATAAGTTAATTATTATAGCTTATTAAAGGAATATATCCACGATTTTGGACAGTGGATAATCCTTTAAATAAAATATGTAGAAATGTTGAATTTGGATAAGGAAATATATTCACAATTTTGGACGGTGAATAATATATTAAAGAAATATTTGGAAAAAGTGATATTTTTAAATAGAATTTAAACGATTCAAAAACATTTTAAAATGTGTTAAGTATCGAAATCATAGATTTCAACATTTACTGTTGGAATATACGTTTTCGAGGAATAGAAGGAAATGGTGGACTATAACACTGGTGTTATAGTAAATGATTTCCAAAAGGAAATGTTTTATATTGTATTGGGATTGATATATCTATTTATGTTCGAATCCCTATACTAGTGATTTTGGGTTGTCGTAACGATGTTTTACGTAACTTCGTTTTGACCCAAATAAATGTGTTTAAGAAGATGTTTTCCTGAAAGAATAAAATATATACTTAATTTGAATTTAAGTATATTGAATATTTTCAAAATGTTGAAAATAAATAGATTGGCGAATTACTTATTATTAAATAAGTATGGAAATGTTTTCCAATATGAAGTGAATGTTTGAGATTTTATCTTTTAAAGATAAATTGAAAATGAATATTAGAAATCGATTTAAAAACCGTATATTCATAGATATTTTAGAATTGTAAATTCACTATGGAATTTATAAAAGAAAGGGAAATTAGTTAAAAATAAACGTCGATTTATTTTGAAGTATGGAGATTAATTTACGGATTTGGAACGTAAATTTAATAAATCGGTAAGGATTTATTTAATTGGTTTAAATGAACCATTTTGAAATGAAAGTTGTAAGCGTGTAAATTTATTTGAAATTGGTTTTCAATTGGTTGAAGTGTGGGATATATATCTAGTAAAGATATTTTTGGAAAATAAATAATTTGGGAAATTATTTGGAATTTGGTAATGTTGAACACGCCTATTGATAGTTAAATAACCGACTATCAATATTTACCTTTAAATAGGTATTTGTTGTGATTTGCTTGAATTTGAATGCTACACTTATTTTTGAATAAGCGCTCACTATTCGGGTTAGCCGGGAAAGGACCTTGGGGTCGTATAACCCATTCTGAATATGTGATACGTCGCTATGGATTGCATTTGATGACCGGTGTTGAAGACCGGGTATTTGTGAAAACGATAGGATGACCTATCGATTGTCTCTGCACCGTTAGCTACGGTATGGAGATTTCCTTTGTGATGGGAAGTTTTATCGGGATTGTGAATACCCGAATTGCAAGGGCTTCTTTTGAAGTGCCTTCGGTTCTGTTCGAACCCGGAACAGACTTGTATGGTTACATGTCTGACATTACATTTTGAGATATAAAGCAGATTTCTTTCAAATACATTCTGTTGGTGGAGGAGAATTGATTCTCTTAGCTTAACACCCTTCTCTGAGACGTACGCACTCAGAGGTTATGTAGTTGAAGGTTATCAGCGATATATTCCCAATTTAGTAATGTGGCATGCTTAGTGTTGCCGTGTGATGATTATTTATTGATCATTTGTTGATCAAAGCGTGGTTTTGTGCCTAGCTTTGTGGACGAGATTTCGTCAGACCTCACTCCCCGGAAATGGTCAAAACAGGAATATGCGGCAAGGTTATGAGGGTCACGCCCTTTAGGGTATGTCATTTCCTTCTGGAAAGGGTGGTATCATGGTATGGAGCCCAGATACTTACTCATGTTGATACACTATATCTATTACTGTGTGGTGTTGTTGGAATCGAGCGCTCGGATAAAGGTCCAAAGGGACCGGGGGATGGCATAGTCATGTAGTAGTTACCTAGTGACAAAGGTAACCCGGCCTTGTGTTGGCAGAGAGCTGGTTAAGTTCTCGGGACGTCCCGCCAGAGGCGATCCCATGTGGTAGTAGGAAGTTCCTTTGCCTGACCATTTGTTGGAAATCCAAAGAAACAATACGAACCCTGTACGGTTTTAGTTGTATAACCTGCCATGTAATGTGGCGGTAACCTGCTATTGAACATGGTAGCTATAGTAGGCGTACGATAATGGTCGTATGTTGGCTAAGATTTATATCTTTACTTTCGAAATGATTTTTCCTACACTATGCACTAGTAATAATATCGAATGTTTCTTTTTAATGCGTATCAAGCATCTTTGACTATCATAAGAAGAAATCTCCTCCAATTCTACGTTTGCATTGTGTGTGTGGCGGGAGGTCTTATGGTAGTCTCATTTTCCAAAAGCATTGCGAATTGACTTTAAAATTATCTTTGTTGTTGTTGTTTTAAAAGATAATAACTGTTTTAAGTTCTCACACCAGTCCCATGACTGACCTGGAGTTTATTGTGCTCTTCCTAAACTCAGGGTGCCCACCAATTTCCACACAGGCAGCCTAGAGTTAGGTTATCAGGTTATTTTGGATTCAGGAGTACTATGGAGCTCAAGTGGCAAGCTGGATGGCATGATGTATTCGCTAGTATATAGTATTTCTTTTCCGCTGTTTGTTGTTGTAAACTCTGATAATGTAATGTAAAGTGATGTAATGTAATAACTGATATAGTATCTTTGTTTTAAAGATTATTCATTTATCTATTATATGTTGTTCCGCCGCGATATGCGAGATTCTGATATTGTTTCTGTTGCTTTTCTTTCTTCTTCTATCTTTTTCTTCAACCTCTTCTTTTTAACCCTCATGTTTCGGTTTTCCGGCATTCGATTGCTCGGCAGTTGATACAGTGGACGTATTGATGTCGGTTTTCGAAAGTCGAAGAATCGGGTCCTGACAACGTGGTATCAGAGCATATGGTTAAGCGACAACTATGGCTTTGTTGGGTGCTACTCATCAGAGATAGAGTCAGTAGTACTCTAGAATGAGTTTGAGTGTAATAATAGATATGAGCGCGTATTTGTTAGTGAATATAAAATGTTTTATATTGTGATGATTGGTTTGTTGAGTGGTATATGGATTCTGGTCGGTATAGTCCGTACAACTCTATCGATAGGGATCTCTAAACACTTGTTCAAAACAATTCGGCATGATATCGTTTTAAATTGGGTAAATGATATAATTTTACCTCGATTATATTTTTATATAAAGGAAATAATTTTTTTTCAGAATTATTAAAGTGTATATGAATTGATTGTTTGGTTGTTGAATAAGTTAAATAAAAACAACAGTTGTAAAAGAATGAATTGTATAAGCAAATGAATTATAAGTATGGAATTATAATTAAAATGATTTACAATTGTGAAACAATCTTGTATAAGTAAAGGAAAATAATGAAATTTTATAAGGAAAGATTTATAAATGTAATTTATAAATAAAAGGAGATTTTTGAAAGAATATTTAGCACTGATTTCACTATTGTTGCTGGAAAATAATAAGGGTGATGACTGCAGCATCATCAGTATCATTTTCGAGTTTCTGTGTGATGGATTTGCTACCATAGTAAATTGAAAATTGAAGTTTTGTTGTGATAAACAAATTTGGAAAATAAAAATCCAAGTTGAAATTGATGAATATAAGTGAAATGAATTTTGAACTTATAGTATAAGATAATAAATGTAGCCTTGGATAAGTAAATGGATTTGGAAGTTTAAATATATAAGTTGTATAATTTAGAAAATGAGAAAATGTAAGTAAAACTGATTGTTAAAATGGTTAAACAATTTTATTAAGCAAAACAAAATCTGAATTTGAATGTTGATATGAATTTGGCTTAAGTAAAAGTTAAATGAAATAGAATTCGAAATAAATTAGAAGTGAACTTAAGTTGTATAATGGAAGTAAAATGTAAATGAAGTTGAAATGGAATATAACTTAAGGGATGTTGAAAGAAGTTGATTTTCGTGTCAATGTAAACTAATAAGTGAATTAATGAAATGAAGTCATTAAGGATATGAACTTGAGTTATATAAATGAAATTCAACTTTATCTGTAAATGAATTAGCTATTCAATTAATGAATGAATTGAATGTAAATCAATCTAATGTAAATAAATTGATATCGAATAATGAATGTAAGTGTAAATTCATTAGAAGCTAATGAAGCTGAGAAATTGAATAAATTGAATGGAAGTCAATTTAATGTTAAACCAATTGGAATTAAAAGTGTTAAAGCAAAATTGAATGAATGTAAGAGAAGTAAATAATTTGGTTATGTTGAACATACATTGTTTGTCATATGGATTGTTAGTTGATTGTATATAAATTCATTAAGTGTTGATGAAAGTGAATTAGCAAAATTGAAAGCTATGTAATTGAATCCAAATTGAAAGTAAATGAATTTGAATAGAATTGAATTTGATTTGGAAGTGAACTAAAATGAATGTAAATTAGTGAATGTATACTAATTGGAAATGAATAAATGAATGTTGATAAAGTCCAATGTTAACAAATCAAATGTGATTAAATTGAAAACCAATTCATTGAATATTAATGAGAAGTGAATTCATATTGATTTGGTTATGGATTTGTTGGATGTTTATTGGATGATAGTTGTTGATGGTTGCATTTATTGTTTTTGTTGCATTTGCTATATTGGCATATGTAGTCTATATGTTGCTATATATTGTATATTGATATTATTTTCATATATGCATGTTTCTCATGGTCTGTTGAGTGTTTAGTAGGTGCGGATTGCGCTTGCTTCGCATTTGGAGCTCGCTTTCGTGCTATATTAGCCGTATATGTTGCTAATAATAAATAAGGTACATATCTCTGATTACATACCGTACTTTTACACTTTTTTCCCTGCGGGATGCCTCATCACTTGATGAGATGTATATTTGTGATATATATACTGCCATTTTTTTCGGATCGAGCCGCGCAAAGGAGACGCAGGCGAAATTTTTCGAAAATTTAAGGCGTTAGAATATTTTTAAGGAAATTGAGAAAATTTTGAAAACTAAGTTTGGATTTGGAAACTTAGTACAGATTTTGTATGAAGTTTAACTATGAATTTTGGAAAAGTTATACACTTAAGAGATTTGTAAATCCAACTTGAATGGTTTGTTTTGAAAAGTTAATGGATTTCAAAACTTTTTCTTACTTGGTAATTTCGAGGACGAAATTCTTTTAGGGGGGGAAGATTGTAACGACCCAGAATTTATATTAATTAAAATTCGAATATTTAATTGATTTTAAGTATTAATAAGTGAAATTTATAAGTCGAATAGTTTATATTTCGAATAATTGGATTTAATTGGATAATTAAATCGATAATTCAATAATTGAAATTTCAGAAATAATTGGAAATTGGGTTAAAAATGATAGAAAATGATTTTTAAATTTTTTTTTATCATGTTAGAGTTAGAATGATGTTATAGAACTTTTAAAATTTAATTTGGAGTTAATTTGTGAAAATTGAATATTTTAATATTTAATTGACGAGTTAAAATAGCCATTTTTCAAACAGTCTTGTGTCGAATATGCGCTTATATGATTTTTATTTGATGATAATAAACATATATACATTCGTTTAAATGTATTTGTTAATATACTATTTTGTTTTTCACAGTTTAAATAAATATTTGCTGAATAAAATAAATAACACAGATTTTGAATTCAAACGAATATTTTATTCAAACAAATATTTATTACAATTTTGAATAGTACAATTTCAAGCTCTCACTATAACTATACAAATTCAATTACAATACAATTTCTAATTACAATTCAACTTACATTCAGAACCTCACTACACATCACTCACACTCGTATTTATCTTCAACTGCATTCCAGTTTGAATCCAGCATCTGAGCAATCTGCAAAAATATAAACTAACGCAGTAAAATTGAAAAAGAAATATTTTTGCAATTCAAAAATAAAAGATAATTTTTGAAAATATGATTTGCCTCAGTTATTTGGCTTGTTCGTCATAATTTAAATTTGAATTCATCATACACGAACAACTTGTGACATACACAGTATATTACTGTATATGCCACAAGGCCGTGCACGCCAATATATACACTTGATTGATTTACAGGGACAGGTGAGCACAGGTCAAACCCAAATGAAAAACCCAGTTCAACTCACGTGCAATAACATTGAAAATCACGACTCTCAGCACAAGGTCAAACCCGAGTTTTAAAACTGGATTCAACTCAGGTGCAAATCAAAAGTGCACATGAATGCTATGTTCAAACATGACACAGCCTCAAATCAATGGACATGTAGTACATCAACTACAAAGAGCATCAATAATGCATGAAACAGTTCAAAGCTTCAACAAATCGTCACAAACCATAGAAGTGGAATGGGCTAGAGTGAACGAAAGGGAGGCCGTGTTTTTACAGTATCAAAGGACTAATTCGAGAAAGAAGAACGAAGCCGCCATTGTCACAAGCCAATATTACGGCAAACAGTGTGGCAAATGCATGTACAAACTGTAGTGAATACAGATAGTAAACCAGAGATCAGACCATAAAGAAGCGAAGCCAGAAGATCAAGTCAATGCACAGTGCAAACATATACACCTAAGTGACACAGTGAACAAAGTAATATGTACATCAACAAGTCCAGCTACAAGTTGCAGACTCAAAGCATCAGTGGACACAAATAAACACAATGCACATGCCAACAACAAGTCCAGCAAATATGACACCAAGCTACAAACTCAAGCAACAACATGGACTGCACAAATTCAAGACAGCACCAAAGACTCAGCAGTGGCACATGACCACCAAGCAGTGACAGTTCAAGTGAATCGAGTTCAAGTCAGACCAACACTGCAACTCAAAAAGCAACATGAATGCAACATGGCCGAGCATTGATCAAGACCAATAACATGTGGACAGTAAAAATCAAACAACCAGACCAACATAATGCAATAGCAACATGCACATTAACCAAAGTCAAGGTCGAAAATGAAGGCTGCAAGAACATGAATACAGGAAAACATGTCACTGCAACATGAATGTCATCAGCATGCAAACAGGATCTCAATATCCAAGCATGAAGGTCACAGTGGAAATTACTCAACTCAGATATAATAGGTAAAATGACCAAGTGCAACTACACAACTACAATTCAAGTAATATCATAGGTGAAGTTCACAGTGAAGCCAAAGTGTACAACTACAAGATCAGGGAAGCAACCAGAATTGAGCAGAGACAAGTCAATGCAACATGAATCAACTCCAAATGTATCAGTAGCATATACTACAGGTATGAACACACGAGAATGGAATGCACAGGTCAAAGATACAACAATGGAACCATCACAACAGTTCACATTGCAGTAATATCATATCACTACAGAAGTTCAAATCAAAACAATCAAATGGAGACCAGAGAAGATGGCCAGAGACGAAGACTACAAGATGAACGAAGTTCAACAGTATAGAGAAATTCACGAAACCAAAAATTCACATAATCAAAACATGGCCGAAGTCAAGTCAAATCAAACCGTGATGACCAAGGCAACTAGTTCAAACCAAAAATGCCAGCAAAAATCGAAGTTGAACAAGTCAGGATTTAATACCGTGGTGACCAAGCAAAGCCGTGACCATCAATATACGTTTTTGATCAAGTCAGAAAACATCTCAATCATCGAAACAAAATCAAGTGGCCGAGTTGAATAATATGAAAAATTCAAATGATTTTATACGAACGCAAAAATAGGAATTCGAGTCCAATATAAACCCTAGGATCATCATCGGCAAATCCATTCGAGTTCGAGCATAACAAAGAACAAATCATCCAACTCGAATCACGATCGAGTTCAAGTACGAAAAGCACAAAAGCACAAACGCATAAAATTACATACCGAAGCAACGGTGAACTCGATCAAACAGAAGCGGCCAAGAGTGAACGAACGAGAACGAAGCACACGAAAAGGCGCAGCTTCACAACCCTAATTTGAATCACGAACGAAAGCCCTAATCTGGATTGAAGGACAAAGCCGCCACTATCTCAAAACAACGAACGGAGCAAATAAAAAGAAGAAGGAGCGGGTTGAAGAAGTGAATAGGGGTCGGCCTTATTTTATTATAAGGCTTTAGTTTATTTTTAATATAGGGTTTAATTGTCTTTTAATTATTGTTTAATTGTTGTTTTTATTTTTCGAGTCAAAGAATTTGTAAATCATCACCTAGGGTTTAGGTAGTGTCAGATTGTCTAGTTAGAATTAGTTCAGTGAGCAGGGTGTGCGAGTTTGCAGAGCTCTATAGGCGGGAGAAGAGTTTGCGAGTAAGCAAAGCTCTATAGGCGGGAACATAATTTGCGAGTAATCAAAGTTCTATAGGCGGGAGCAGAGTTTGCGAGTAAACGAAACTCTATAGGCGGAAGCAGGGTGTGCGAGTCTAGTAGAGTGTTTGTGAGCGGGAGCAAATGTTTGCGAGTCTAGTAGAATGTTTGTGAGCGGGAGCAAATGTTTGCGAGTCTAGTAGAGTGTTTGTGAGCGGGAGCAAAAGGGTCTGCGAGTCTAGTAGAGTGTTTGTAAGCGTGATACTGTTTAATTCTAATAGAAATCTGTGAATGCAGCAGTAGGCAGGGGTTGACGAAGCTGGGTAAATTTTGTGTGTGATTTACTTTTCAGCATATTTATTTCTGCAATTTGTTTCTGTGTTTAATTCGAGAAAATTTGCTATAACCCTATTCACCCCCCCTCTAGGGTTAATCTAGATCCTACATCTTGGATTTTGATGAAACTAGTTTCATCGGATCCATAATGTGATATTATTGTATAGTTTCAAATTTCGTGTCGATCGGATTTACGGTTTGTCCGGGACGAGCCAAAACGCATAGAAAATCGTTTAATCGGTTTAATTTAAAATTGATCGTTTATTTCCATAACTCGCACAGATGATCGAATTAGCCTCCGAAACCTATTCCATTGTGTCCGGAATGCGGGATAAACCCTAGAAACGCCGGTTACCGCGCGTAAATCGGAGTTCAGAAAACCCGGAATGAATAGTGTTTTAAATATTTTCTATAAAAGCACCATACTCTTCACAAAAAAAAAATTCCAAACCCTAATTCCTATGGAAGCCGCCACTTTCATCTCGAACGGCCGAGAATCATCATCTTTTCTCCTCAAATTTCTTCAAATCCACCAACCAATTCGCGAAACTTTCAACATGAAAGTTGTAGAACACGTTACGAACTAGCTATTCAACGGTCACGATCTAAAACGACTTCACGAATCAACGGCAAATCGAACTAGAATGCCCGAAAGTCGTGCACGTTTTCCCATGTCATTATGGGGACGAGCTTGACCGCAACCTGGCCGTGGGTGGAGCTGGAGCACGCGCGCGTGATGACGGTCCCTGATCAAAGTACAAGTCGTCGTGGTGGCTGCAACATAAAACCCTAGAACGCGTGTTCATGGGTTCTTCGGTCTGTAGGATGAAAACGTGAGAGAGGAGGGGGAAGGAAGGATGCGGCCCTAATTACATCGCGTTGAGATGTGCGGCTCAGATGGATTAGGGTATAAAATAAATAAAAATAGATTTGTAAATTTAGTATATTTAAATCGTATAATCTTTAAACTGCTTTAACTTTTTGCTACGAGGTCGAAAACGCACGAAATCAGTTGCGTTGGGTTTGTATGGACGAGCACTATGCTTTGGAGATGGTTTGGAGTCATTTGGAGATAGTGAGAATTTCGGGTAAAATTAAACGCGTGTTTAGTTTTATTCGAAATAAAACGCGGAAGCTGAATTGAAAGCAAGGTGAGAACTTCTCACTCAATCGAATCAATTTCGATTTAAATTTTAAATAGTTAGATTTAAAATTTCTTGATTGTATGATTGAATGATGATTGTTATTGATTGTAAAAATAGACATTATGCGCCGTTAGTAAGGGGATGGCATAGTCGTGTAGTAGTTACCTAGTGACAAAGGTAACCCGGCCTTGTGTTGGCAGAGAGCTGGTTAAGTTCTCGGGGCGTCCCGCCAGAGGCGATCCCATGTGGCAGTAGGAAGTTCCTTTGCCTGACCATTTGTTGGAAATCCAAAGAAACAATACGAACCCTGTACGGTTTTAATTGTATAACCTGCCATGGATTGTGGTGGTAACCTGCTATTGAACATGCTAGCTATAGTAGGCATACGATAATGGTCGTATGTTGGCTAAGATTTATATCTTTACTTTCGAAATGATTTTTCCTACACTATGCACTAGTAATAATATTGAATGTTTCTATTAATGCGTATCAAGCATCTTTGACTATCATAAGAAGAAATCTCCTCCAATTCTGCGTTTGCATTGTGTGTGTGGCGGGAGGTCTTATGGTAGTCTCATTTTCCAAAAGCATTGCGAATTGACTTTAAAATTATCTTTGTTGTTGTTGTTGTTTTAAAAGATAATAACTGTTTCAAGTTCTCATACCAGTCCCATGATTGACCTGGAGTTTATTGTTCTCTTCCTAAACTCTGGGTGCCCACCAATTTCCACACGGGCAGTCTAGAGTTAGGTTATCAGGTTACTTTGGATTCAGGAGTACTATGGAGCTCAAGTGGCAAGCTGGATGGCATGGCGTATTCACTAGTATATAGTATTTCTTTTCCGCTGTTTGTTGTTGTAAACTCTGATAATGCAATGTAAAGTGATGTAATGTAATAACTGATATAGTATCTTTGTTTTAAAGATTATTCATTTATCTATTATATGTTGTTCCGCTGCGATATGCGAGATTCTGATATTGTTTATGTTGCTGTTCTTTCTTTTTCTATCTTTTTCTTCTACCTCTTCTTTTTAACCCTCATGGTTAGGTTTTCCGGCATTCGATTGCTCGGCAGTTGATACAGTGGACGTATTGATGTCGGTTTTCGAAAGTCGAAGAATCGGGTCCTGACAAGTTCTCACCTTTAACTAAG
The DNA here is from genome assembly GCA_030765085.1 of Allium cepa. NCBI lineage: Eukaryota > Viridiplantae > Streptophyta > Magnoliopsida > Asparagales > Amaryllidaceae > Allium > Allium cepa. Next base: position 875,013,678 of record CM060932.1, on the reverse strand, counting down.
TTCTTAAAACTTATATTATTGCTTAACTTGTTGTAAGATAAGATGTTCGTTTGGTTAGAAATTATGTTGACATGAATGTATGAATATGTGCTTCGATGAGAAGTCATATAGTTTGAATAATTGGAAGTTGAAATGCTAAGTTAATTGCAAGTTATAATCTTTGCTTCTATATGTTCGTTATGGCATGTTTGTATGTTTATGATGTGATTATGTATGTTATTAGCACGAGTACATGCGTGTATGCTAAGAAAGTTAGCACCGTTTCTAGTTTAAGCGACATAGGATCCTTTGTGTAAAAACTATGATCATTGGGTTTAAATACAAAATCATTTCAAGATTTAATCATTGTTTAGTTTTACAAAATACGTACTTTATGTTTTATAAAAGTAAGCAAGCTTTTCAAGTGATAAAGACTTCAAAGAAAACTTTGAAAAACAATTTACAAGTTATGGTATCTCTAGCGATAATCGCTATGGATGCAGTTCGGTAAAGTTTCAACTTTTTGCAGAATAGAGTTTTAACTTAAGTATATTTTAGAAATGTTTTCTAAACCTAATAATAAGTATTAAGATAGCCAGTTAAGTGTTTTGTAGGTAATTGTTAATAAACTAAGTTTTGGTAATTAATAATTAATTAAGTATTCAGTAAGATTTATTAATTATAATTCAGTCAAGATTGGTTGTTAATTAATTATCATTTAAAGTAAGATTAATTTTCAATTAACTATTAGTTCATTAAAAATTAGGTATAAGATTTTTTATTTAATTATTAATTAAGTATAGGTTTAATTATTAATTAATTATTAAGTAAGGATTTAAATATTTATTTAATTACTAATTAAGTTAAGATAAACTTAATTAAGAATAATTATTAGATAAAGGTTAAATCTTATTGAATATTTAATTAAAAATTAATCATGATTTATTTATTTATTCAAAAAGTTAATGATTATTTAATCATTTATTTGATGGATAATTATTATTTAATTATTTATTAAAAGTTAATTATTGTTAATTATTAATTAATGGCTTAATCATTATTAAACAAGCAGTTTAAATGTTATTTAGTTATTAAATAAAAGTTTTAACCACTTTATTTCTAAAGATCAATTTTATTTTTGAAAGCAACTCTCTTTAAAGGATGTTTTATATACAAAGGGATTTCTTTGTCGATAACCCTTAAGTAACCTCAAATGGATATGAAATCCAGTGGCATCAGTTTAGCATAAATAAACACCGTTGTGCTAATTAAAATTTATTTGACATCTACTAAGCACGAATAAAACCCAGTTCTGCTATTATGGCAACTTGGTCATTTTACCTACGTGTTGATTGGTTGTTATTGACCGATTCCTTTTACATATATGATTGTTACATAAATACCCATGTTATAACTTGAAAGTTAAACTAAATTAAATGAGAATCACTATGGTTACTAAGTCTTTTTCTGATTTTTTGAAATCGATCATTTTAAACATATTTTTAATAATGGTTTTAAAGTAAAGTTATTACGTATTTATAATACTTAAAGTTCATTGCCATTTAAAATATGATATTTAAAGGATAATTAAGCAATTATTTTATTAAAGGAGGTTTGAAGTAATTTAACACTTTTTAAATGGTTGTTTAAAATCATTATTTTGATAATGCAGTAAAGATAAATTTAATGAAGGTGTTTTAAATAATTGCTTTGCTTATCAAAGGAACTTTATTAAATGAGATTTATTAAAGAAGTTTTGTTTTAAATAAAGAAAGTTTATAAAAAGAGATTTATAAATTGAAAAGAGATCTTGGAATTTGGGAAGATGTTTTATAAATGATTTTGGATTTATAAAGGAAGTTTTATAGATAATTTTGGATTTTTGTAGAAGAGTTATATAAATAATTTAGGATATTTATAAAAGAGTTTAATAATGATTTTGGGCATTTATAAAAGAGTTCTATAAATAAATTTGAAGATTTATAAATTGTTTTATAAATGGATTTGGAATTTAAGTAAAGGAGATTTCATAAATTAAAGAGATTTATTAAATGGATTTATAGAAGTAAATTACAAAAGAATTTAAGATTGGATTTCCTTTAACCGACCTTTATAATTATGGTGGTGCAGAACATTCGGTCCATGCTTAACACTGAAGTAATAGTGTTTGAGGTTATCTTTATCTCTAATTTAAATAACATTTGTTTGATCCTTTTAATATGATTTTGAAATTAGAAATCTTCCATAATGTTTCATGAATATACTTATGCCAGTGAGATAAGTATATGAATATTTGATAAATATTTTGGGAAGGGACTTAAATAAATGAAAGTTTTATTTGAGGCTTAGTGGTTTCTATAGGCAATTAAATCTCTGAACTGTTGTTGTTTGTTATTTGATAGTTAAACAACGGACTGCCAAAGTATGGCCAGTTTTGACTCAGGAAGTATGTTATGTATATTCGAGTTTCCTGGTGAGGACCCGACTACTTGTTGCATATTTATGAAAGAACCACGAATGAGTCAACCGAAAATTTTGTTTGTTGGTTTAAAGAAACCGAGATCGGATATGTTATTCGAAAACTACTTCGAACCAACATATATGTTCAAATGGAAGATATCTTGACGATGATCGAAGATGGAGCTCTTTAAAGTGCAAGGGTTACTTGCAACTAATCCTAAGTGTGATTCTAAAATGGATGTAGTCGAAGTAGTGTCTTTGGTTTCGTTCAGACCTAGAACAAACTTTTATGGATGAATACTGGCATTGCATTTCTGCCTGGAGGGCGGTATTAGAATTTCAAAAGAGAATTGCTGGAAGGAAATGGTAAGAGCGCAAACTCTTAAGCCTTAAACCCCGGTACGGCTAAAGCAGTGTATGTCCCAAGGCAATGAGGGTCACCCCCATTGGGGTATGATCATCACCTTATCTGGAGTCGATATCTATATGTATACTTCGGGGCCTATTTTTAGTTATTGATCACAACCTAGGGGTAAACATGTTTGGTACTATCTAGTCAGGGGTATGCCGGTCTTGTCATGCAGGTTGCAAAGGTAACTACAACGTATAATACACTTTATCTAGAGGTGTACATTTCAAAAGGTAGTCCCTTGTCTTGCCATTTGTTGGAATCCATTTTCCACATATGTGCCTTAGCGGTTTTTGATTGTATACCTATTATTGCTATCATGTCCACACATCACTGCTACTTGATTATTGAAAACTTTAAACCCGTAAACATTATCATAATATCAACGAATTTTATAAAATAAAATATTTTGGTTATCGTAAGGTAAAAACTCACTCGTGTTTATGTGCCATGTAGTCTTACAAGATACCTTTTATTTTGAAAGGGTTTTTAAGTATGGAAATCCATATGTTTGATTCGAGCTTTACTCATGCCAATTTACCAAACTGACCCGAATATTATTTTCTTATAATGCTCGGATCGCTTGAGCATATTTTCCAAATTAGCTCGATGCTTTGGAGATTTTAGGAGGCAAGCTGGATTTCCAAGATGTGTTCACGTATCTTATATTCTTCTACTGTATTATAGCGTTTGTTTGTATTTGCAAGTGTAAGGATAAGTTTATATAAATGTCCAAAATAGTGATAGTCTAGTGTATTCGAATTTGGGCCATGTATATACATCATTTCTTTTTGTAAAGATCTTATGTATAATATATATTTCTCGTCACGATATGAGATTATGCTCTGTCTTTTCTTTTTTTGAACCCCGAATGATCTGTCTTTCGGATACTTAATGATCGGCACATGAATATCGATGATGTATCAATTGCCTTCTTTAGGTGTAAGAAAGGCAGATTGTTACAACTTAAGTTATATAATGTTTAATAACTTGAAGTAAAGTTTTATGAAATGGTTCATAAATGATTATAGTATTAAATAATAAATACTATTAGTGATAATGAATTTGAATTAAAAATGGAAAGTAATAAGTGTAATTAAGTAACCAATTGAATATACTGCATAAGTTGTACGAGGATCATTTTATTTGCTTGGCAGTTCTTGATCTAGGGTTCGAGTACATGGTTTTGAGGTGATTTACGCTGGTCCAAGTTAGCATTTTCACTCGATTCTTGACAACAAACACTTGATACAGATTTTTGATATGATTCTGAAGTTATCATAGTATATGACTATGTAAGGAGAACAAAGGTTTCTAATCAAGGAACCAGATCAGAGTCCGCACTAGAGAGATCAAGCGATCTATACTAGTTCAAAAGTGAAATGTATGCGATCGAGTTAGCGATCAGAGTAGGTTAGCTATGTCAAAATCAATTTTTTTTTACACCTATCCCGTGCGCAAAACCAATATTTGATTTGTGTTTGAAACTGAAACAAAACTGGTCGTAACTTCTACGTTTTTTAATCGAATTTGATAATTTTTAATGTTCCGAAATGGCCAAATCATGTACTACAACTTTCATGTATTGAATTTTCTGTAATTTTGAGGTTAGCTATGTCAAAATCGAATTTTTTTTACTGCTATCCCGTGAGAAAAACCAATATTTGCTCTATATTTGAAACTGAAACGAAATTTTTCATAACTTCTTCGTTTCTTAACCGAATTTGATAATTTTGGATGTTGAAAACTTAGATCATGTGCTACACATTTAACTGCATGCGGATGATATATGTATATCGTACGGGCTTTAGTATAATTATACGATATGTGCATGGAGAGTTTGGGAAATGACTCTTTAAATTATTTGCGGTAGCATGAGTGATCGATTGAGTAATACCTGAGGTTGTTGAGCATAAGGTAACACTTAGTGGATTGCATGTCATCCTTATATGATGAGGGGTTTCTGAATCTGGGCACCATGAGTTTTGTTTGCTAGTGATGGCAGTACCATATAGTATTGTTGTGTAATTATTTCTATGGTTGCTAGTGATTGCAATACCACTAGGCTTTGATTGGTGATTGTTGCTTTTGTAGCTTGGGTTGGAATAATTCTTTTAAGGGAGGAAGAATGCAACGACCCGGATTTTTGAACGGTTTAAAATTAAATATTGGAATTATTTAAATAATTGAACCTTGGATTTAATTCGAATAAAAATGAACTCAAAGGCTTATTTAAATTCTGTTTGAATAAGAACGATAATAGTAGACTTTTAACTTAGAATTAAAAGTGGTTAAAATTGTTTTAACAATAATTCATTTTATTTGATGGGTGAAAATATCGTAACGACCTAAATTTTGATCACTTTAATTAAAGATATTTAAATGATTTGAAATATTCAAATATAGGTTGTTTTTCATAAACAATCAAGTTTCAAGTGATAATTAATAACAATGAACATAGTTTGGAAGAATGTTCTAAAATATAGTTCCTTTGGAAGATATACTGATAAAATCCCCGAAAACCGTTTTATGGATAGATAGCTCTAAATTCGCAAAACATCACGTAAGGAACATGATACATACACTTATTTTTATAATCGAAAGAATATGAAATAAAATAAATTATTTTATTTTTGAAAATAAAATGTGTCCTTTACATCATCGGTGATGCCATTATATTTAATAATTAATTTATTAATTTAAATTAAGAATTGAGAATTGAGAATTAATAATTATTATAATTATTCAAATAATTTTTTTTAAATGATGGTAATTTATTTTAAATAGTTATAAAGTGATAATAAATCATTATTAATTATTTTATAAAGATATATACTTGATTTGAAAATATAATAAAGTTCGTATCGCGCTATCAGTATAATAGCAATTTTTGTAAATATTTGTTTGTATGGTTTTATAATTCAGATTTGGTCATTTTAGTTCATCTAAAACGATAGAAAATGGTTTTTAAATTTTATTTACAAATATACATACGTTAATTAATTAGTGAAAATATGACCAGAAATCAGAATTAAAATTCGTAATAGTTTGACATACATAAGTTATATAACTTTGTTTATATAACTTGTACACCTTTGTGGCATGCACACACATATATTAACATAAACATATATATAAAAAATGGTAGAAAAGTGGAAATATTTCTACATACAGTAAGTACGAAAAATATCTAAGATATTTATAAGTTTAAAAAGCAAACATCTTTTCACATCAAATCCACCTCACACCACTATCATCACCACCATCTCCTCCATATCATCCATCACATCGTGGGGGGCGGGCTGCCATGCACCTAAGGGAATCTAGGAGGAGGTGGCAAGGGGTAATTTTATCCATCCATATTATGGTATTTTAGTTTTCTAAAATCCTATAAATACCCCACTCTTTCTTCATATTTTTCACACAATTTTTTTACTTTCTTCTCCAGTTCTCAATCTTATCAATAGCTTCTCATGTTAAAAAAATTATGGAGAAAAATATCTCAAAAAAATTAAATTTATAATATGTAGATACATTAGTATATCCACCTCAAAAATACTTCAAACCACTTCTCTTCCTCAACATAACCTACGGCCTTAACCCTCCACCACCTTGACCGGGCCTTCCACCACCTCTAAACATAGACCATGACTTCCCTAGCTATACCAAGCCCAATCCAAGGCTCTCAAGCTCGATTTCGTGGAGTTTTATTTCATGATAGCGAAGCTATGGCCAATTTTAAATTAGCTCGAGGGAAAATGAAGGTAAGAAACTCTTGCTTATATTATATTTTTGGATGATGATATTATGTTTGCAATGGATTTTAATATGCATTGATCATCGTTTTTGGTTGTTTAATATTGTTGTTTAATTGTACTAACTAGTCATGTTTAATATACGTCGAAAATCGTAAAGGAAATTATTTTCCTTTTATTAATGAAATGGTGTATATGGAATGTTTAAACCTCTTTAAAATGGTATAATATAATTTATAAATGTTTTATAAACATTTCAAAGTGTTTTGGCAGAGTTCAAATTAATATTGAAAATTTAGTCAAAAATAGGCGCTTTGCATAACGACTTTTTGCGATTTCGCATCTTAAAAGTTAAATCCATTTGTAGGATGGATTCGAAGACGGATTTCTTTGAAATAAGAAATTTCTAAACCCTTATAACCATAGTTTTCAAAAAAATTTGAGATTTTATTTAGTAGATTTTAAAATATGAGAAAATCAAGTTTAAATAAAATCGCACTTTGGCAGTTCCAAGGCTAAAGTAATAAATGTTTTAAAATGGAATTTTTAGTTATTTAAAAATATGGAATGAATTCTATAAATATTTTAAAATTCTTTTAAAAGAAATTTATGTTATATGAATGGAATTTCCAAAAGATAGAAAAGTCATTTTGATCAATATAGCTTTAAAAACAGTATTTACAACACTTTTTCGCAGCACTTTTTAATAACTTTTGCAAACAATGGTTTTAACTTAATTATTCTTTTCTGAATATTTTATGAACCTTTTTAAATAAATAACTAATTAATTTAAAGATGATTACGAGGTTTAAAAATGAGTATGCAAAAACGACTTGTACATTTGTTCCATTTGTGAGTGTCATAGAAAATCCGACCAAGGAGTGGAACAGATCGAAGTGAAAGTCCAGATGCTTTATAATAATTAAAAGTTAATTAAGTATGTCAAAATATTTAGGGTCGATCAAATAACTTGACCACCCTATGGGTGATAGAGAGGTAGTATCTAGGCTTGGGTTTGGAAAATCAGTTCCTGCCCTCCCTAGTCACCTGGCCTGGTTCGACAAGGGGATAGTATATTTGATTTACTCGTATCAAATTTCCCAAAGTATAAATGATATAATTTTCCAAATTCAAACAACTTGAGTTACATAGAAATGATCTTCTTATACTTGGTTTTAAATTCCGATGAGGATACCCGCACTATCCTTGTGAATTTAAAAGGTTGAATACGGAAACTGATATGAAGTAGAATTAGTATAATTTTTATTGACCCTTTTTAACTCAATAATGTTTTCAAGTATGACTTATGAAATTGATTTGAAATAAATTTAATTACCATATTTAAAATTAATTTGATTGGGTTTACAGTAAATAATAACATTGTTTTTTTACTGGTTTTGAAGGTTATGATTTGTAAATCTTTGTTAAGATTAAAATAAATGATTTGAAAATATTTTTCTAAGTAAAGAATGAAATGATTTGGAATTTAAAAAGGTTTTAAGTAATCAAAGGATTTGTTAAGAGAGATTTAATGATTCAGTATATACCAAAAATAATGTTTTTAAGATATATATCTTTAGAAGATATCTTTAATAAATAGGAAGAAATTAATCAAACAATAAGTACATATTTACCTAACATCTTTTTATCAATGATTAGTTCGAAGAAACCAAGGTCAGATTTGAAGTGATTCTTATCTTAAAACCATTTTGAACCAGTTTACGTATTCGAAGTGAAGAAATGGAATGACAGTAAATGAATGAAGGGCTGCTTTTCACTGACCATCGAGGGATATGTGTGTGTGTGTGTGTGTGTGTGTGACAATATTATCTTCATTTGATCTTTGATGCAAGGGCTGCTTGCTACCAATCCTAGGGATTATTCCCGACAGGATGTAGAGGAGAGCTCCTTTGGTTTGTCCCGTTCCTGGACAACTTGTATGGATGAATGTCCGACATTGCATTTCTAGTCACAATGATTGATCTCTATGAACGTATCATTTGTTTGATGGTGGAGAAGGTAACTTATCTTAGCTTAACACCCTTTCTCGAGAAACATATAAGCTCGGGAGTTATATGTTTGTAGAAATAAGTTATGTGATCATGGAATGACAATGTGGCATTCAAAGTAGAATGTGCTATGTAAAAGGTAATCATTATCTCATGCCTCATCAATGAGAAATGGCTTAAACAAGGCACGTCGTGAGGCTAAGTGGGTCATGCCCATTTGGGTATGGTCATCACCCTTCTAGATTACTCTATATATGTCGAGTACTTGTGTGTTCTAAGAGTGATCTCGAATATGTCGGTTACGACTAGGTTAATGTCATATTAGGTTCTATCGACCACCAAGCAGGTATGTGGGTAGCTCGGTCTTGCCCGGTGCAAAGGTTTCGAAGACATCGATCCTCGGTACATCCCTCTAGAGATGTACTATACGGAAGGTAGTCTCTTATCAGCCATTGTATGGATATCTATTCTGCAGTAAGTGCCATAGGACTTAGTTGCAAAACTATTACGCCATCAAATTTAACCAATGTAATAATTTCGGTTATTTTAATATATTTATTTGAAAAAATGTTTTTCAAAGGATATCATTAAAAATAATATTCCTAGATTTTGCATAGTAAATGTTTTGATTATCATAAACTAAAAACAGGTTTCGTGTTTATGTGTGGCATGGACTTAAGACATACCATTTGTTTCAAGTATCTGTATTTTGAGTTTCTCACACCAGTCCCATGACTAACTCGATGTTTATTTTTCTTATCCCTTAAACTTTGGGTGCCCTAATTTTCCTGGGCAGCCTAGTGGTCAGGTTTCGTTGGAAGGAATATGCTTGGAGATCAAAGCAGGGAGTTGGAAGATTCTTCAGTAGGCTATTACCTCATTTCCACCAATATACTATTGTATTCCGTATTTGTAAGGGAAGATATGTATAACCATCCATGCTTAGCTCTGATAAATTTATATAACATTTTCCACAGTAAAGATCAGATGTTGAAGTAATATACATTATTCCATTCGTGTGAGATTCTGTTCTGTCTTTATTTCTTTCTTACCCTTAACAATCGGGTTTCTAGCGCTTGAATTTGCGACATGTAATACGGTGGATGTATTAATGTCGATTTTCAAGGGTTGAAAATCTCGATCGTTACATTCATTCAAAGGCACTATCTCAGAGTTTGATGAAACTAGTGTCATTGTATCTAGAATAATGAATTATTATAAGCTAACAAGTTTTGTGGTCATCGACATGCTATGTGGTCATGTGTGCTCAAAACGCATAATGTTGAAATCAAGAGAATATAATATAATATATATTTTTATAAATAGACATCGATTCTTAACCAAATTTTCCAATTCCTCTTTCTTCCATTAGTGAACTTAGCCGCCACTAATCCTTTTGTTCAATTAATTAAATCGAGAGAATTAGTCAACATAAATGAGTTTCATTTGATCTGTTGACTTCGGGTGGTTGAGGGCATCAATTCTCTATGTGTCATTTTGCAAGTGGCTCTCTAATGAAAATCGCGACATAACACGTGACTAGGAGAGAAAGCTCGGTCGTGACTTTCTAAGGAGTTATGTAGGTGATTTCAAGAGGTGCGTCGGGTTCGTGGCACGAAGAGAAGACGAATGGCGATGGTAGGAGGAGATCTGGTGGAGGGAGGTGGAAAGCGAATGTGGCAGAGGCATTTTAGGGCACACTGTCATAATCATCAAGGTGTGGTTGGAGGGTCGAAATCGTATCGACAGGTCAAGCACGAGAGGAGAAGTTAAATGGTAAGATCGGTTTATGGAAATGTTAAGCGGTTCATGGTATCAGTTGGAAATATGCACGGTCGTGGTGGGTGATGTGTGTATTTGTGTGAATGAAGAGGATGGGGAGAAGAATTCAATCAGGGATGGTTTTTTAAGGCAATTGAAAAGCTAACTAATAATTGTTGTATCAACTAATTAATTTAACTAAACTTTAATTCAAATTCTTTTATAATACGTAACTTTTGCATATGAGGTCCGATTGAGGTGTTGTTTTCACCATTGCGTTCGTTTTGGGATTATTAAGTTTTGGAGTTGGATTCATCGAGTTTGAAGCAAGTGGGAATTTTAGTCAAAATCAAATGGCGTTAGAATTTGGACTATTCGAAAATGCGTAAGATTTAGTTGGAACTTGGGTGAGTTTTACTCAACAGTTGATTCTACAATTATTATGTATATAATTATTGTTGTATTAAAATATAAAATGCATAACGAACAATGCAAGTCATTACTTTTGGACCCTGGCTTATTTTTTTAAACAAGTGACAATATTATTATGGAGTATAATCTCTCTTTTGATCATCTATAACATGTATCGTGGCTTAGACTACTTGTTTACATGTTTGATTTTGCTTCGTGGAAAGTGTAAGTACGTTATAAATGTTTGAATTGATATAGTCATTATGAACGTGCTTTGAAATCCCTGATATTTGACATATGTTAAATTAGATAAATTATGATATATTGTGGTAATATATAAGTACAAATATTTGGCTACACGCGAATGTTAGAAGCGAAAGAGTCACTGTGGATGCACTTTGAAATCGCTGTGATTGACGATTTTAAAGATAATTTTGAAAACATCCTAGGGCTTCTTTGCATTTATAATAAGTACAGTAAGCATACTTATTATCTAAAAAATATAAAGGTTTAAATATATTACTGGAAATCATTTAAGGATTTTTAAGGAGATGGTTTTAAATTATAAATGGGTTTTTATAGTTTTTAAATAAAAGCTTTTAAATTATTGCATAAGTATTTTAAAGTATATTTTTAGTATATATATGGTTTTAGAAACTTGTTAAAGATTTTAATTAATAAATAAAAGGTTTTAACATTATAATATTGTATAAATGGTTTATAGTATCTTATTAAATATCCTAGTTTTATAAATAAACGAGTATATATGTGTGTGCATGTGTGTGTCTATCCTTGTAAAGGGTACTTTAGTATATTATGAAGTTTTAGAAAGGAGTTTAGTATTTGCAAAAGAATATAAAATAGTTTTTGGATTATAACACTCACGTTATAATGGATATTAAAATGTTATATTACCTTGTTTAATAAGTGGAGAAGTATTTAGAGCTTTAAATTGATGTTTCAAAGTAAATGGCAAGTATAAATTTTGATTTTGGGTTTATAGTAATGATCTTTATGCAACATTTGCTTTAGCTCATTCAATTATACTTTTGGAAAGTGGTCGGATCTTTAAAATGGAGTTTCAAAGATAACATAATAGTGAAATATTTTGGTTTGTTGTAAATAATGTTTTAGTGTTATTTGTTTTTAAACCCTTGGATAATATTTTATTGTCGTAAAATATTGTTAATTTTGAAAATACTTTGATCTCTGGTAATGGAATTTTAAGTAGAATAACAAGTATGGACTGGTTTTGGGTTTGTTGTGGCAATGTGCTTGTAACATTCGCCTTTAACCTATTTTGATTATACTTATTAACATAAATTAATCTTTGAAAACAATGTTTTGAGGGTAATCGTAAGTAAAATTGTTTTGGATTTTTAGTGACGATATTTGAGTAACATTTGCCTTATGCCCTCCGAAATTGATTTGTGAATATACTTATACGATTGAGATATGTAAATGAATACTTTTGAGAAGTGTTGAAATGTGTTGAAAATGAATAGTGTTGTTTTAATTAAATAGTGAAGTTTAATTAATAAATGGAGTTTCATATATAAAGAGTTATTGAGTAAAATGATTTTTACTAATAAAAGGAGGATTTTATTTAATAAAGAAAATTAATTAAAAAGAGGATTAGGAGTCATTTATATGACTTGATCAGGCTTATGTGTTTCGATCGTGCTTCGTGTGTTACTTGCATATGGACAATATACATGACTTAGTTTCCTATATGCGATTATTCTCATTGTTATTGGATTGTTTATTTATTTGATAGTTAAAAAACCAACTATCAAATCTTAGCCAAAATACATTCCAAAAATATCGGAAACATAGGAATTATATGGTATAGTTGTCATCAGTGATGCTACACTATACATATAAAATCATTTTGCTATTCTAGGACAATGATAAGGAAATCCGTCCTCATAAACGGTTAAGAGGTGATCTTTTCTCTTATGCATGTTTTTTTATTTCCTACAAAATCACGATGGAGATTACGGGGAAATCGATCGGTTAGTTTCAAAGCATCCGATAAGAGGATGAGTGTACTTATATGAGATGGCTTGAAACCATAACCACTCCCAAACCTATACATATTATTTGCTTTGAAAAGGTTCATGATTGGTTCATAATTGCTTCGTGATGCTGGAATCTATATAGAGATTCGAGATCTATTTGAGATGCTTGAAAACTTGCAGTTATTTATAAGCTATTCAGGATGTGGGAATCCATGTGATTCTAAGACCTATCGACGTATGTGAATCCATGTGTGATTCCGAGATCTTTTGAGTAATCCACGTGTGATTTCGAGATCTGTTGGGATATAGGAATTCATGAGTGGTTCTGAGATCTGTTCGAGTTGGAGCTCGTGTGGAAGATCTGTTGAGTGGTGACTCGTGTGCCGAAATGCTGGATGTAGCCTTACCAGTGGATATGACTAAAACCAGATATAAGATGCTTAGCTATAGGGTTAGCAACCCACGAGGGTGCATGCGACTCCATCCTAGAGTCCCTTACAAGTATGCATGCGGAAGCGATGTACTCGGCTAGTTTGACTAGTTATGTATTTCCTATGGTACGTTCACTGGGAATGTATATTGCTTTTGAAGGATATCTCTTACCCTTGTGTAATAGATACGATTCGACTTTGATCCGAAGAGATCTACATGGAAATCCTACATAATTAGCAAATGTGCCTTAGCTGTAGTAATTATATACTTATTATTGTTGTGATTTACACTCACATGCATTACATCTATGTGAATATTTATATTTCACACCTTAAACATTATCATATTATCGTTGAATTTTATAATAGAAATGGTTTGGTTATCGTAAGGTAAAAACCTATCTGTGTTTATTAGTGGCGTTGTCTTACAAGATACCCTTATTTTGAAGGGTTTTAAGATACAGTAAATCTATATGATTTAAGTTTCTCACGTTGCTTTATCAGACTAATTCGGGTGTTTTTTCTTAATGCTCAGGTTAGCTCGAGCATGTTTCCAGATTTTGCTGTAGTTCATTGGAGCTCTTGGAGTGGAGCTAGATGATTTCTTACCGTATTTGTTTTTCACTGCATTACTTGACTTGTGTCTACCAACATTTGTGAGGGCATGATGTTATAACTATCTAGGTCGATGATAGGTAGTTTTCTTTGATTGATGTATGTGTATCAGAGTTTTCTTTTTGCTAAAGACCTTTTGAGATATTATATATTATCGTTCCGCATGTGAGATTCTGATATTGTGTTTGCTTCTTGCTTGTTCTATTTCCTTTTCTTTTTATATTACCCTAACAATTCGTTTTTTCGGTGCTTGGGTGCTCATCATATGAATACCGTGGATGTATTAATGTCAACATTTAGGGGTCGAAAAGGCAGATCGTCACATGTAGAGTTTGTAGAGGATAGTTTTTCTTAAATGGTCAAAGAAGGCAACAATTTGTCTTGTAAGAATTTAGCCCAATTAACTTTAATATTTCCAACAACTGTATATAAGGCCTTATAACCTTTGTCATAAATAGTTCGTGACTTCCAGCCCTAGGGATGAAAGTATTTCTTATCATCCATTCTAGCAATCATGGTCAAGGACTTAGGTCTTTTGAAGTTGTGTTGGAGAATCGATAAACCCAAAGATGATAACCTATATGGTTTTTCATCTCCTATGTTTGGTGTCAATAACACTTAATTCAATTCCCTTATGCCTAAACCTAAGAATTTGTCTAATATGGTTATAATGAAGCTTGAAGACTTTTCCATAAACACTTGTCCATAAATACCCTTCATCGTTATGAACCTTAACAAACTTTCTGCTAAATTTACAGTAAATAACTTAATGGCTATGGTGTTAATTTTTTCATTATTAGATCCATACTATATTAAAAGTGTGACTTAAGCCTTATCGGCAAGGGCTCTCAAATTACAAGTGGGGAAAATCATCTATTTTATAGAATATCCTATGGAAAAATTTCATATTATTCAATACCATGTATCTTTCCATGCTCTGTGGGTCGTTGTATAGCCAAGCTTTCAATTGTTCATGAGAGACCACTATTTGTAGAGAGGATAAAGATTATCTCATCTTTTCTTACTTTTATTTTTTGGTCTCGTTGGATTTTTGGGCACATTGATGAATTTGATTTTTTTGGGTTAGGGTTTATTGAAGATGAAAAAGAAAAAAGAAAATTGATGTGAAAACGAAGTGGAGGGGTTAAAGTTTTAACTGGTGAAATAATGGGTTAGTGGAAACGTAGGTGTTAAATTTGACCATAAATGAACATGTATGTGAAAAAAAAATCTAAAACAAGACAGGCATTTGATTGGTTCAAACGTCTGGTTGAACCTGGTTAGGCGTCTGACCTTATTTATTTAACAAAAAATGTGAACAAATATATATAAATATATTATAAATACAACCAATTTTACTCTATTGGTCAAACGGCCCAGGCCAATCATGGTATTCGAAAGGAATGATTGGAACTGATTCAAAAGGATTTTTCTTCAGATCAAATATTCTAAGCATTTTCAACTTTACTGATGGAAAGATTCCCTTACCACTGATTTTTTTTCTAGTGTGCATTATACCACAGAAAGCAGTCAAAGTTATTTCGATAAAGTTTAATTTCTTCCCCTATCTATGTTGTTCCATCCCTATCTCCCTTTGCTCTCATAAATGATTGTGTCCCACTGCTCTATTAATTTGCATGGCAAGTATTTCATATTTTTGAAATTGTCATTATGTCATATAAAATAAAAAATAATAGGTTCTTTAACTCGTTTTTCCTTTAGATAGCACTAGATTCTTCTAATGTAGAAGTTGTCTCTAAAAACCATTTTTTTTGAAATGGTACTTTATATGCAACAAATCATATATCATATGTCAATATGTGTTTGAATCATGCTGCGCAAGTTTCGAACTTGTGAACTCTCGCATCAGAGTCGAAGCACTTGACCACTGGGACAATGGTGCTTGTCTCTAAAAACCATTTTATCCTTGATAAAAAAGTATTAATACCTAGACTTTTTAAGGCCAAATAAAATAAGCTTTGGGAAAGCAAAAAATAGATAGGTTATTTTAGTTTGATGATTTAGATTGTAGTTAAGTTATAATCTGAGAATAAATAATCTTGTTATTTTGATGTTAGTGTTGAACTATTTCATTATGAGAGAAAACTCCTAATTTTTGTCTTGGGTTTGTCAAAACGTTTTCACCATGTAATTTTGTGAAAATATCTCTAATTTGATTTGCAGAGTTAAAAAATTCAAGTAATACGATGCTTTCTCTACATTATCACGTAATTAGTGATGTCTTATATCAGTGTGTTTGATACATATATTTATAGCACTAGTATTATCACAGTATATAAGTGAATTTTTAATAAAATACCGAAGTCTTAAAGTGTTTATTATATGTAGAAACTTGTTGCACATGCCAAAGCAACAGAGAAATATTCCGCTTCACACGTCGAAGGTGAAACAAAATTTTGCTTCTTACTTAGCCATGACATAAGAGACTGGCTAATGAAGTGGCATGTGCAATTTGTATTTTTCTGATTCATTTTGGATCCTCTAAAACTTACTTTGCCATTCGATACAAGTAAGAAGGGGTAACCTTTCAGATAGAAAAGTATGCAGTCTCTTATATCTGTTAAGTAGTGCAAAATCCGTTTTACAGCTCATAAGTGTGATTCTTTGGGATTTTCTTGAAATCTTGCACGTAAAAAAACACTCATGATAATCAGGTCTACTTGCTATTAAATATGATAAAGAGCCAATCATACTTCTATAAAGTTTTTGATCAACCTTCATCTATTTTTGTCTTTATCTAAATGTAGACTAGTACTCATAGTGTTGCTTTACTAGAAACATTTTCCATTCCCACTGTTTTTAATAAATCATTACAATATATTTTTTTGAAAAGTAAAAATCCATTATTTAATTATTTAATTTGTTAACCAAGAAAATAAGCTAATTCACTCATATCTGACATTTCAAACTACTTTTTCATAATGTTTGAGAATTTGTTGCATAGTGTTTCATTTGTATAACCAATAATAATATCCACTACATAAAATTGAACAATCAAAATACTATTTTTTTGTCTTTTAATAAGAAATAATGTAGAATCAACCTTTCCAAATTCAAAACCAGATTCTAAAAGATTACTCTTTAATTGATCGTATCAAGCACGTTATGCTTATTTTAGACCATAAAGAGCCTTTTTAAGTTTGAAAACATGGTTAACAAATTTTTCATGTTCGAATAATGGTTGTTCAACAAAAAAGATTTTCTTTTATAAGTCTACTTAGAAAAGAATTTTAACATCCATTTAAAAGGGTTTAAAATTATGATGACAAATAAATGCAAGTAGGATTCTAATAACTTCTAGTCTACCGACAGTGGCAAACATTTCTTCATAGTCGATACATTCTTCTTGGTTATACCCCTAAGCTACGAGTCTTGCTTTGTTGCTTGTTACATCTCCATTTTATCTACTTTATTTTTGAAAACCTAATTTGTACCATTACGTTTGATCGTTTGGTCATGGAATCAATTCACAAACGTCATTTCGTTTAGATTAAATTAATTCTTCTTACATGCCTAAAATCCAAAAATCATCTTTTAAAGCTTAATAATTTTCAATTCAATATTTGCATTAAATGCAACGTATTTCATTTGATTTAATTGAATTCTCATTCTAACTCTAGCGTTTACTTCACCAATTACATTGTCTAGTGGATGGTCTTTTAAAATATGTGATGGTGATAATAAACTATCACCAACATTTTTATTTTGTTGAGGGGGATTTTCAAAAGTTGTTGGTTGATTTATTAAAATACTTTCATCTCGTTGTTATTAATTTTGAAATTTTCAACAAAAGATACCTGCAGAGTTTCTTTAATAGTGTTAAATTTTTTTTTAAAGATTTTTCATGCTTTACATTTTCCTAAATATACCTTCATCGATTTTGGATTGAATTTTACAAAATTATCTTTCGTCTTAAGTATAAAGTATTTTGAACCAAAAACTATAAAGTAAGAAATATTAATTTTCTTCCATTTATTAATTCTTAAGGGGATGTTTCTTTAATGGCCTTATAGAAATGCGATTTAGAACATTACAAGCAGTAGCCATAAGTTCAGTCAAACATTCTTTGATAATTGGCTACTACTTAATAATTTCCTTTCGCATTCCTATAAGGTTTGATTTTTTTGTTCTACAACACTATTTATTTGGTTTTTCTAGGAAAGGAAAAATTACGACTTATACCCTTTTTGTTGGAAAAGTCATTAAATAAATCATTATCAAATTCACCATCGTAGTCACTTCTAACATCTTAATTTTCTAAAATTTAAAATTGAATTCTTTTTTCAAAAATCTTAAAAACATCATTAGTGTCACTTTTATGTTTTGAAAACAAGGTCTATGTATATCTTGAAAAATCACCCGTTATGACAATCACATATTTATTATGGTTAAGAGACCCTACTTGAGTTAGTCCAAAAAGGTTTTTAGCGAAGCAATTCTAGAGGTTGAAGAGTAGAAATAATTTTCTTTGATTAGAAAAAGAATTTGTTTAATTTTTCTAGTTGGCATACTCAGGTTAACCTTTTACTAAATCATTTTTAGAAAGCTTGTTAATATATTAAAAATTTATATGCCAAAATATATTGTGTCATAGCCAAGGATCATGATCATAAGACACATATCATTGTTATAGATAAGTTTCATTCTTAAAACATAAATATTTATTTTGATCAAAAATATTGCATTTATCTTTTTACAAAAGAGATGGTAAAAACTTAACGCTATGTTGACTTATAATAAGCAAATTATATTTTAAATTTTCAACATGTAGGATATTTGTAATAAAAGGAGAGTCAAATATACCATTATGGCTGACGTCCCTCATACTGGTAAGATAACCTTTAGAATTATATCCAAAGGCGATGATGTGTACATCTATATATTTAACATATAAGCATATCTCGATTCTCTGTCATATGATTGGAACATCCACCTTCAAGAATCCATTTCTCATTTTTATTACCAGATACCTACAATAATAAAAGTTTGGGTTGGTACCCACTTCCTATGTTAGGGTCGTAAGAGTTAGATTTTAGGAAACCATACCCAAAAGGTTTTGTGTTCCGTTTAAAAATAAAATTCTCTCTATTACGGATAGTTTTCAAAAAATCTTATGTATAATTATTTTTAATCAAGTTGTTGTTAGCCTTTGGTACCCATACTTTTATTGTTTCTACATTTGTTTTAGCTATGGGTTTATCACGACTAACATTTTTGCCCTTTTTAAGTTTTGTTTATAAAGAATTATATTTTATTGGAGAAGATTTCTTTTTATTGTTAAAAAAGCCTAAACCCTTTTTATTTGAAGATGGTTTTGAAATATTTGTAACTTTTAACAAATTTTCTCTTCCTTTATTAAATTTGGAAACATTAGTAGAAATGTTTTCAAAATTACTTTCAAGGTCATGATTTCACTACTAAGAGAATCAATAGTAGAACCCAAATCACAGTTTTCTTTTGTTAATTTGACATTCTCTGCTTTATAAATTTTTGGTTCACTATTTCGAGTAGTGATGTGAGAACTCAAATTTATGCAAGAATCTTGTAAATTTTAGAGTTAGTCTTTCAAAATAATTTTTCATCTCTAAGCATTTCAATCTCTAATACGGTTCTGTTTATCTTTCCAACAGTTTCTTTGTTAGTCTTTTTGAGAGCTTTTAATTTTTCAAGTAATTCTAAGTTTATTTCTAACATATCATAAAAAGAAATTACAAAACTCACTTAATTGTTGACGGCCATGAAGCATACATTGGCTTCTCTGAATCGCTCTCACTATTTGATGGAGAAGATGAGTCTGAATCATCACATATTACTTGACATGCTTTCCTTTTCTGTCCAAATTATTTGTCATTCTAACTTTTTCGCTTTTCCTTTTGTAAATTCGAGAAATCCTTCTTGATGTGACCTATTTTGTTGCATTCGTAACATTTAAGATAGGATGAGTTGTCGTTGTTGCATAAATCTTTATTACCATATTTCAAAAACTGGAATGGAATATGAAATCATCTCCTCCAATGTCTGTATCATCTATGGCTTGGAAGGCTTAGTCTTTTGTTCTTGAGCTTGAGTTCTTTTGGCCTGCAAATTAACTTCATAGGACATTAAATTACCAATTAACTCTTACGACTTAAGTGTTGAAAGGTCGTTGGTCTCTTTAACGGCTAACACCTTTCTTTCTCATTGATTCACCAAAAAGTCAAGAATTTCTGGTATAATATCAAATTCAAAAAGATATTCTTCTAAGTCCATCGAAGTAAGAGTGATATCTTGAAACATAGAGTACATATTATTAATGTTTTCATGCAGATTTATTTTAAAGTTTTGAAATTGATTGTTTAACATTGAAATTTTACTTTCCTTAGTTTTATTGGTTCCTTCATGTGTGGCTTGTAAAGTGCGCTATATATCATAGTTTTTTTTGCAAATACTAACTCTATTGAATTCATTTTTGTATAAAGAGCAAAAAATTATATTCATAGATTTTGCATTATTATTGCCAGCGGCATCAATTTTTTCTAAATTAGGCCATGTGGAATACTTAGTGGAATGTGTAACATATTCAACTTGTGTAGCATTCAATATTTTATACATATGTGCTTGCATATATATCCTCATCCTAGTTGACCAATAGACATAATTAGAGCTAGTGGATAGTGTTAGTCATGCAATGGATTGATCTTCAGCAAATGTGCAAATTGTATTATCCATATTACTTAATAAATATCACAAACTTTATTTTAGTTTATCTGCTATGATACTAAATGAAAATCTATAGGATTCTTAAGTAATATGAATAATTCTAACCTAAAATAACTAATCTAAATATGTAGATAAAAAAAATAAGTAAAGTAAAGATATGACCACGGTATAATATTTATACTGGTCATCATAGAGTTAGGGGTATGTCCTAGGGGCAATAATGTAATTTGTTACATATATCTAACTCTGTGACCAATGTTGTTCAAAATAAACCCGTTTTTCTTTCTATTATATACTTGTTATATACTAATATAAGTAATTAATTTAAAATTATAGATGAAAGATCATTAAATGATATGGTATGTGATAGTAATCACAAAGTGATGTAATCATGAGAATATGATCACATTGAAAATAACATTTTGTTTTAAATATTCCTAGCCAAGATGTTTTAAGAAAGGTTATGAATTCATCTGTTAAGACCAAAGTACATAAAGCCCTCCAAATGTTGGGAAGTGTATTTATCATGGATGATAGAGGCACAAAGGAGTAACATACTGATAGTTATTGGGTAACTATGAAATGACTCACTTGAGAGTTCCATGTTGGTTAATATAACTAAGGTCTTGTAACGACCCCTAATTTTCGATGTTTAGAATTTGTTGATTTATTAAGATTTTGGTAATTAAATTAGAAATTGATAAAAAATTGTAATTTGTTAATGAATTAAAAATGGTAATGAAATGTAAGAAAGTTACTGCAAGTCGATAAATAACAAAATTTAGCGCAATCCTAATTAATTGAAACAATTGTAAGGCTATAATTGATTGTAAATAGTAAATTAGGAAATAAATTCAGAGTTATATAAATTGATGAAATAATACGCAATAAATTGAAATTTGATAAAATCAACGTTAGATAAGTAATTATAATATTTCTTATTTGATAATAAAGTATGAATGAGAATTAATTTAGGCAAATTAGGATATTATTAATTGTTTGCCTATTTATTTAATCTATTAAATTAGATCTAAATCCATTGCAATTAAACGTAATTAATTACTAAGTTAATATGAATTTGGCCGATGACTGTAAAACATTAGGGCAATTGGATATAGTAGTGTTAAAGCTATCCATAAGACAATGGTTGATTTAATAAAAAGAATGGGGATCAAGGTTTATTAATTTAAATTTAATAAATTGGATTAATTAGAAATTAAATGAAATTTAATATTTAAACATTACGTAAATGGGAATTAAGATGAAATTGGGAAATATTAATGTACCAAGATATAAACCAATGTTAATTATATTCTTATTGTAATAAAGGACATGAATAACACAGTTTAGAAATTTATAAATGGATTTTTTAGAATTTTATATTCATAAATTTCTGAATATAACGAAATTTAAACTTAACGCTGAAATTGATGGATTAATCAACTTTAACTTGACATCTAAATTTGTTTAAAATTATTGTGATTGTTTAAGAAATCAAAAAGATAAGATTTGTTGATTATAGAATTTAAATTGAAGAAGTGATTAATTAATTTAATATTAAATTATTTAATTAACTGGAAAATAGCCATTTTGGCCACTGACTCGGATTTCGACGAAACCAGTTTCATTGAATCTGTAATGGTGAATTATTACAGGATTTCAAGTTTCATAATGATCGGGCTTATCGTTTGATCGTACGGACACGAAAAGCCTAGAAATTAATTTAATTGAAATCAATTTGAAATAACTTGATTTTAGCACAACTTATTCATATGATGGAATTGGACTTGAAACCTGTTCCATTGATTTTAAAATATTTTAAAACATCTATTTCGATATATGGGTTGACCCAATTTCGTTCCGGAGTCAGAACGGCCTTTTCGGGCCGTTTATCGTTCAACGGTCCAAACCAATCGTATCCGTTCCTCTATTTCTCAGCTCTACCTATATATATCCTGTTATAAACCCTAGCATTTCTTATGTTCATTATTCTGTACATACAACTCTAGTTGCTCCTCCTCATTCCAATGGTAGATGAAACCAAAATTCCAATTGCAATTTCAAATAAAATTCAAAGCCAAAAATTTAATCTCCATAAACAATATCAAATTATATATCGTTTTGAAGCTCTCGATGAGCGAATCTCAGATCTGCAATTCATTTTTGATATTGAATCATACTTTTCCTAGAAACCCTTGAGTTATTTTCGGCTATCCGTAGGTAATTGCCTCGTTTAACGGTGGATCTTTAGCGATGGGTCAATCGAAGGTGATCAGTGCGTGTGGGGCGTCAAGCAGCCCAGATCTATGCGACTAATTGGTAGGAGTAGTCAAAGTTTTTGTCGCGATTTGACGATGAACGTGGTCGGCCTCGTACATTTAAGATGGCCCTGGGGGGTCGCGCGTCTCGTCGTAGGCAAATGGGAGGTCGGCTCTAGGAGGGGAGTGCAATGGCGTAGGCTGATCGCATCACAGTTCGATGAGGCGGCGGCATAATTGGCTCAGAGATCGGCGGCAAGGGATAAAGGAGATTGGGTCTTGTTCGAACGAAGATGTGGAGTGGGTGAGATGACGTGTATTACCCTTTTTTTCTTAATTATATCATAAATCGTATGTCGTTCAAATTTGCTTAACTTTCACATGCGAGGTCCGATTTACGCGCGGTTGGTTTCGCTAAGGATCATATCAGGATTTTAAACATTTTGACGCTGGTTTGGTTGGATTCTGAGACTGTTCAAATTTTGAGTTTAAATGGGTTTTAAATTCAATTTAAATTCAAAAGGTGTGTGTTTTAACCCACTCACAACTTCTAAAATTTCTTATGTTTGTTAGATTGATTTATGACGTGATTTGAAATTTATTTATGACTGCTTGGCATATTTTTAATCATCATCTTAGTTAAATTGAGTTTATTTAATTAAATTGTTATTTAATTTAGTATTGCATATAAACTGCCAGTTAAATTGTTATTTAATTTATCATTGAATATAATTGCCAGTAAATACCTGTTATTTATTATCTGTTCTATATTGATGTTATTGTTTGAATTAGATGATGATTGTGATAAATGGTTGATAATTGATATTGGATGAATGGATGTTGTATTTTATATTGCTATAAACTGCAAGTTGTTATGGATTTTATTTCATTCGAGATTGCGGTTTGAAATGATATACAACCGTATTTTTGTTTTGAATTGCGGATTGAAATGATAAATATTTGTATCACTTCACCATAGGATAGATAATTATATTCATACACCATTGGTCTATATATATAAATATTTTGAACAAGATTTCTATGGTTTTAACAAGATATATATATATATATATATATATATATATATGGTTTTATTGGATATTGAAATTATTCTATAAATAAGTTCAAAATTAAAGAGGATTTAAAAATTTATTTGGAAATGTATTTAATTAAGAATTGTTTTAGATATATCGATTTGAAACTTATTGGTTTTAAGATTTAAGGATATGATTTTTATAACTTGATTTTGGTTTAAGGTGGATTAAATGAATATTTCAAGTATGAATAAATTGAAGGAAATATTTAGTTAATTGTAATTTGAGTTTTATTTAAATAATAATGGATTTATTATGTAAATATTTCAAAACTAAATAAAAGAAACTGAATTGCTAAATCGTAATTACCAAACTTAGTTTTGAAATTATTGAATACTTAAAGTTTGAAATATATTGAATTTGAAATGGTTTATTCTGCGGATCAAATCTGGTTTGAAATCGATAAATTTGGGATAATTTATTTGGAAACTAAATTGAATTGAAATTTATGATTTGGGATTTGGTTAAATATAAAATGTAGAAATTCGAGTTGTATTGGATTTGAGTTGTGAAAATTGAAGAAGCTATTTTATTATATAAAGTATTTTAAATATTCAAACTATTTAAGTGGTGGAAGTTATGTTCAAAGTATGAGTTTTAAGGTACTATAATTTGAAAGTGTTATTCAAGTGTTCCGATTTCGAAATGTTATAACTTTGAAAGTGTTATGGTTGTAGAAAGGATATATTTGAAATAAAATGACATCGTATTGATTTGGTTTTTGAAAAGGCAATGATATTTTTGGTTTTAAAGTATATACTATTTTGAAAATGACCGCGGTGTTATAATAACGTTTGGTTGTTAAAGAGACCGGGATCGGAAGTTGTCATACTCTCTGCCAACTCCGAAAACCACTTTAACAACCGTTTACGCTGTGGAGATTCCAGAATGAAGTAGGATGGCGGCGGCGCTCCTTTGAGGTATATACGTGGACCCGACTCCCGTGAGTTGGCATAAGGTGGCTAAAACATGAGCGATTCTCGGGCCAAGGAGGTAGCCCCTCTTATCGGACACACTCCTTCGATATTATACTCTGACTTTGGATTATTTTGGTGGCCGCTTTTGATTTTGATTTTGGGGGTGTGGCTCGAGATGGACGGTAGTAGCTGCTACGCGTTACCACCATCCCGGATGCGTAATTGGTATATCTAGCCTGGCATTGCCTTGTGTGCCGTGTCACCTACCCTATCGCGTCGTGTACGAGTTTGGTTTTTTCCCGTAGCCAGTGTGGTATCCTCTGGTGGCTTCTCGATCAGAAGGGACCATGATACTGGATGGACTACTGAGACTATTACATGTTAAGGTGGAAAATATAAAGCCTTAATGTTATTTAAAAGTAAGTTTATTTTAGTATAGACGTTATTATAATAGCGAAATATTACTACATAGTAAATAGTTTAACGTATCCTTAGCAGATGTGAATCCCGAGCATCTCTTGAGTTACTACACTCATGTTAGACACTGGATAAGAGATGTCAAATCCCGTAAACATCTCTGACGTCGTTCCACTCATATTTATTTCTGTTGATTTAATTCACATAAGATCTTTTAGTTCTGACTTGAGTGTTTTGTCTTTTCAATTCGCTCGGGTCAGTCTGAGCATTTTGGGATTCGAAGACTTTATTTCTGGAGGACGAAGACGAAGATTGTATTACTATTATTTATTATATTATTCACTGCATCATGTACTCCGCTACATTTTATTATTCTCTGGTATGTATAACTCTAATATGTATTGTATAAGTATAACCAAATGTTTTGTAAACAACTTCATGAACTGTTTATTTGATTATTATATTTTATCGTTCCGCTGCAAGATTCTATTTTGTTTTTTTCTTTCTCTGCTTTTTCTTATTCACTCCAATAACAATCCGCCCTTCTGTATGGTTAGAGATGACACGTGTGTCTGCTTAAGCGTACAAAAAGGTGGGATATTACATTTGGTATCAGAGCTTTGGTTTAGCGATAAACCTTAGCTTTGTGGGGTCTGACTCTTTACTAATAGGGTAGTAATACCCTATGAATAGTCGCCGAGTGTGTGTGTGTGTGTGTATGAGTGAGCGTACTTGTTAGTGTTATAAAAAGGTTTTAGTATTGTGTTAATCTGTTCCGTCTTGTATTTATAAATTCTGGTTGGTGCATAGGACGCTATGATATGAATAGGGATTTCTAAACACTTAATAGGACAGACCGACACAATATTGTTTTGAATATAGGTGAATGAAATAATTTTGCCTAATATATTTTCTATATATAAAATATTTTTTTATAAAAGCTATATTTGGTTGCAGTATATTGGTTGTTAGGTAGTGAAATTTATAAATATTGATTTGAAACAAAATTTGAAGAAAATAAAATAAATGTAAATTGAAAATTTTAGAACTTAAGTTCCGGGATTTTGAAAATTTCTTTCAAAGGATTTTGGAATATAATAATATTGTTTATAAGTATTTTCTGATATAAATATTTCAAATATGATTTGAAAGAATTGTTTAAAGAAATTTTGGAAGAAATAAGTTCTGTACTCCCCTCTCTGTCGCTGGAAAATAATTTCGGTGATGAGTGCACGCATCATCGACATTCATTTTTGAGTTTCTAAGTGGGAAGGCCACTGTAGTAGTTTTACTGCAATTTTATTTTGATAAACAAATATAAATTTTAAATTGTTTTAAATATAATTTGATATATAAGTTCTAAGTATATATACAACTATTATTTTAAAATGATTTGAATTTAACCCGGTATTTAGTTCTTAAGTTTCCTTTAATTAATAGTTTTAATTATTGTAGTGAAATATGATGTAACTAATTAATAATTGGAACCTCTAATTAAAATAAGAGATTTAATGCTAAGTTATAAATGGGATTAAAAGAAATTTGAAATTGTAACCTATGAAACAAAGGCTATTAGTATTAAACATTAAGTTAATTAAAAGAAATAAAATAAACTTGTGTAACTTTCAATTACGTCCTTAAAAGTATATATATAACTTACCAAATATTAAAAGTTCTAATGCTTGTAAGAAATGTAATAGGATATTATACTAGTAAACTTGAAGTAATGAAAGTATTCAATGAAATTCTTTAATAAATAAGAATTTGATATTGTAGTTGTTATAAGCTTAAGTATAATTGAAAGGCTACGAATTTAATATAATAGAAAGGTAAGTATTATAGATAAATTGAAAATTTGTAAGAAATAAATGTAAACTAAAGAAATGATCATTCAAAAAAATGAACTTGATTTATTGCTTGGAATTTGATGTATGTTTAGCTTTTGCGTTGTTGGGATAGGATACTTCTAATTGATAAAATGTATGGATAATCTATTGAGTTGGCCTATGGCTATTGAGTAAATGGTGCAGTTAATAGTTTATTTTTCATTCTGTACAGTTTGAAGTTTTCAAACCCGAACAACTATTAGTTTTGTTTGATATGATTGGATAATTATTGTGTTGATTTTCGATTATATATGAGTTGCAAGTGATTGTTGTTGTTTGACATTGATTTGTTTGTTAGTGGCTGAAACAACTTTAAATATTTCATTTTATATAATTATTAACTCTTGTTAGGTTATATAAGTGAAAACAGGTTATGGAAGCAATTGTTACTGCTTTTGGTTTCATAGTTAAACATTGTTTGCCTGACAAATAGGTACGTTTTCGAATTATGGTTTTATAGCGTTATTATATTGTTTTTCCCATTGTTGGGATATATTATTTTGAGATGTTGTGATATATATTATTATATTTGATATTATATTTTCTTCCGAGCCTCCCCGTAGAAAGGAGACTCTGCTAAAAAAATTCGTAAATTTTGGACTTAGAAAATTTTCTGTAATGTTTTCCAAATTTTGTTAACTTGAAAATAAAAGATTTAATTGTTTACAAATTTACATATTTTATTTAAATTATTTTATGATGTAAATAAATTGTTTATAAATTTAAAATTTTGAATAAGATATATTGATTTCTTAATTCATCTTTTCCCTTCTTTTTCCTTTTCGGGGACGAAAAGTTTTGAGTGGGGGAGAGTGTAACGACCTATAATTTTTGATGTTTAGAATTTGTTGATTTATTAAGATTTTGGTAATTAAATCAGAAATTGATAAAAAAAAATTAATTTGTTAATGAATTAATATGTAAGAATGTTAATGCAAGTCAATAAATAACAAAATTTAGCGCAATCCCAATTAATTGAAACAATTGTAAGACTATAATTGATTGTAAATAGTAAATTAGAAAATAAATTCAGAGTTATATAAATTGATGAAATAATACGAAATAAACTGAAATTTGATAAAATCAATGTTAGATAAGTACTTATAATATTTGTTATTTGATAATTAAGCATGAATGAGATTTAATTTACGCAAATTGGGATATTATTAATTGTTTACCCATTTATTTAATCTATTAAATTAGATCTAAATCCATTGCAATTAAACGTAATTAATTACTAAGTTAATATGAATTTAGCTGATGACTATAAATCATTAGAGCAATTGGATATATAGTAGTGTTAAAGTTATCCATAAGATAATGGTTGATTTAATAAAAAGAATGGGGATCAAGGTTTATTAATTTAAATTTAATAAATTAGATTAATTAGAAATTAAATGAAATTTAATATTTAAATGTTATGTAAATAGGAATTAATATGAAATTGGGAAATATTAATGTACCAAGATATAAACCAATGTTAATCATATTCTTATTATAATAAAGGACTTGAATAACAAGCTTTAGAAATTTATAAATGGATTTTTGGAATTTTAAATTCATAAATTTCTCAATATAATGAAATTTAAACTTAACGCTGAAATTGATTAATCAACATTAATTTGACATCTAAATTTGTTTAAATTATTTTGATTGTTTAAGAAATAAAAAAGGTAAGATTTGTTGATTATAGAATTTAAATTGAAGAAGTGATTGATTAATTTAATATTAAATTATTTAATTAACTAGAAAATAGTCATTTTGGCCACTGACTCGGATTTTGACGAAACCAGTTTCATCAGATCCGTAACAGTGAATTATTTTAGGATTTCAAGTTTCATAATGAACGGGCTTGTCGTTTGATCGTACGGACTTGAAACGCCTAGAAATCAATTTAATTGAAATCAATTGAAATAAATTTGAAATAACTTGATTTTAGCATAACTTCTTCATATAATGGAATTTGGACTTGAAACCTATTCCATTGATTTTAAAATATTTTAAAACAACTATTTCGATATATGGGTTGACCCAATTTCGTTCCGGAGTCAGAACGGGCTTTTCGGGCCATTTATGGTTCAACGGTCCAAACCAATCGTATCCATTCCTCTATTTTTCAGCTCTACCTATACATATCCTGTTATAAACCATAGAATTTCTTATGTTCATTATTATGTACGTCCAATTCCAGTTTCTCCTCCTCATTCCAATGGCAGGCAAAACAAAAATTCCAATTGCAATTTCAAATAAAATTCAAAACCAAAAATTTAATCTCCACAAACAATATCAAATTATATATCGTTTTGAAGCTCTCGACGAGCGCGTCTTCGATCTACAATTCGTTTTTGAAATTGAATCATAATTTTTCCAGAAACCCCTGAGTTATTTTCGACCGTCCATAGGCTATTGCATCGTTTAACGGTGGATCTCTAGCGATGGGTCAATCGTAGGTGATCAATGCGTGGGGGCGTCAAGCAACCCAGATCTACGCGACTAATTGTTCGGCGTATTCAAGGTTTTCAATGCGATTTGAGGATGAACATAGTCGGCCTCGTACGTTCGAGATGGCCCTGGGGAGTCACCCGTCTCGTCGTAGGCAAGGGGAAGGTCGGCTCTAGGAGGGGAGTGCAACAGCGTAGGCCGATCGCGTCACAGTTCGACGAGGCGGCGGCGTAATTGGCTCATTGATCGGCAGCTAGGGTTGAAGGAGATCGGTTCCTGTTCGAACGAAGATGTGGAGTGTGTGAGATGACGTGTATTACCTTTTTTTCCCTTAATTATGTTATAAATCGTATGTCGTTCAAATTTGCTTAACTTTCACATTCGAGGTCCGATTTACGCGCGGTTGCTTTCGCAGGGATCATATTAGGATTTTGGACATTTTGACGCTGGTTTAGTTGGATTCTGAGACTGTTCAAATTTTGGGTTTAAATTGGATTTAAATTCAATTTAAATTCAAAAGGTGAGTGTTTTAACCCACTCACAACTTTTAAAATTTCTTACGTTTGTTAAATTGATTTATGATATGATTTGAAATTTATTTATGACTATTTGGCATATTTTTAATCATCATCTCAGTTAAATTAAATTTATTGAATTAAATTGATATTTAATCTATCATTGCATTTAAACTACTAGTTAAATTGTTATTTAATTTATCATTGAATATAACTGCCAGTAAATACCTGTTCTTTATTATTTGTTCTATATTGATTTTATTGTTTGAATTAGATGATGATTGTGATAAATGGTTGATGATTGATATTGGATGAATGGATGTTGTATTTTATATTGTTATCAACTACAAGTTGTTATAGATTTTATTTCATTCGGGACTGCGGTTCAAAATGATATACAACCATATTTTTATTTTAAATTGCCGATTGAAATGATAAATATCCGTATCACTTGACCATAGGATAGAAAATTATATACAGACACCGTTGGTCTGTATATATATAAATGTTTCGAAAAAGATTTCTATGATTTAGACAAGATATATATATATATATATATATATATATATATATATATATATATATATATATATATATGGTTTTATTGGATATTGAAATTATTCTATAAATAAGTTCTAAATTAAAGAGGATTTAAAAATTGATTTGGAAATGTATTTAATTAATAATTGTTTTATATATATCGATTTGAAACTTATTGGTTTTAAGATTAATGATATGATTTTTATAACTTGATTTTGGTTTAAGGTGGATTAAATGAATATTTCAAGTATGAATAAATTGAAGTAAATATTTAGTTAATTGTAATTTGATTTTTATTTAAATAATAATGGATTTATTATGTAAATATTTCAAAACTAAATAATAGAAACTGAATTGCTGAATCGTAATTACCAAACTTAGTTTTGAAATTATTAAATACTTAAAGTTTGAAATATATTGAATTTGAAATGGTTTATTCTACGGATCAAATCTGGTTTGGAATCGATAAATTTGGGATAATTTATTTGGAAACTAAATTGAATTGAAATTTATGATTTGGGATTTGGTTAAATATAAAATGTAGAAATTCGAGTTGTGTTGGATTTGAGTTATGAGAATTGAAAAAGCTATTTTATTATATAAAGTATTTTAAATATTCAAACTATTAAGTGGTGGAAGTTATGTTCAAAGTATGAGTTTCAAGGTGCTATAATTTGAAAGTGTTATATTCAAGTGTTCTGATTTCGAAATGTTATAACTTTGAAAGTGTTATAGTTGTAGAAAGGATATATTTGAAATAAAATGATATCGTATTGATTTGGATTTTGAGATGACAATGATATTTTGGTTTTAAAGTATAAACTATTTTGAAAATGACCGCGGTGTTATAATAACGTTTGGTTGTTAAAGAGATCGGGATTGAAAGTTTTCATACTCTCTGCCAACTCCGAAAACCACTTTTAACAACTGTATACGCAGTGGAGATTTCAGAATGAAGTAGGATGGCGACGGCGTTCCTTTGAGGTATATACGTGGACCCGACTCCTATGAGTTGGCATAAGGTGGCTAATATACGAGTGAATCTCGGACCAAGGAGGTAGCCCCTCTTATCGGACACACTCCTTCGATATTATATTCTGTCTTCAGATTGCTTTGGTGGCCACTTTTGATTTTTGATTTTGGGGGTGTGGCTCGAGGTGAGCGGTAGTAGCTGCTACGCGTTACCACCAGCCCAGATGCGTAATTGGCATATCTACCATGGCATTGCCTTGTGTGTCGTGTCACCTACCCTATCACACTGTATACGAGTTTTGTTTTCTCCCGTAGCCCGTGTGGTATCCTCTGGTGGCTTTCGGATCAGCAGGGACCATGATACTGGATAGACTACTGGGACTATTACATATTAAGATGGAAAATATAAAGCCTTAATGCTATTTAAAAGTAAGTTTATTTTACTATAGACATTATTATAATAGCGAAATATTACTACATATTAAATAGTTTAACGGATCCTTAGGAGATGTGAATCCCGAGCATCTCTTAAGTTACTGCACTCACGTTAGACACTGCATAGAAGATGTCAAATCCCGTAAACATCTCTGACGCCATTCCACTCATATTTATTTCTGTTGATTTAATTCACATAGGATCTTTTAGTTCTGACTGGAGTGTTTTGTCTTTTCAATTCGCTCGGGTCAGTCCGAGCATTTCGGGATTCGAAGACGAAGATTGTATTACTATTATCTATTATATTATTCACTGCATCATGTACTCCACTGCATTTTATTATTCTTTGGTATGTGTAACTCTGATATGTATTATTTAAGTATAATCAAATGTTTTGTAAATAGCTTCATGAACTGTTTATTTGATTATTATATTTTATCGTTCCGCTGCAAATTTCTATTTTGTTTTTTTTCTTTCTCTGCTTTTCCTTATTCACTCCAATAACAGTCCGCCCTTCCGTATTGTTAGAGATGACACATGTGTCTGCTTAAACGTACAAAAAGGCGGGATGTTACAGGTCTATAGACAATCTCGAAGTGACGACGTTACATAGTTCCATCAACTTGAGAATACCATGACTTTAATGTGGTCACTCCACTTCGATTAAAGTTAAATCATGGTATGACATTCATCGAATGACTATAGTCAAGTCTGAGTTAAAGCATTGAAAGTGAAACGTTATTCGATAGAAAATTTGTGTTCTCGGTTATATGAGGTTAGTATCACGGTCAATTGACTAAGTCTCTGGCTAGAGTAGTGCAGTTAGTAATAATTGTTATTATTGGACCAACGATTATGTGTTTGGAATTACAAATTTGAATATGGACGATGTTGAAGTTTTGACTAAAACCAAATTTCATAAGCCCTAATTTGATGTAGTTTTGATAAAAGAATCGGCGTAAATAATTGTTACTACTAGGTATAAATTGAATTTCACCAAAAGATAAGTAAGCGATAAATTCAACCAAAATGTCATACCACTAGCTAAGGTGACATGTGAACGTTAATATTTGAATTGTTCGATATTAGTTATCATCTAAATTTACACCTTTGAGTCGTACAACCAAAATGATGAATATTCAGAATGAACCACACGATTTACTTAATTTCTAATAATTGTAAGTTAATTAAAATTTGTGAAATGTTGATTATTAAATTTATCTAATTCGTTTAAATACCATTAGTATTCAATAAAGTGCAAATATAGAAGTTATAACGTGCATACCGATATGCGATGTTGGTAGAATGTTTAAATTAGATTTAAATAGAATAAATACTAAGTCGATTTTTAAATAAATTAAATGAATTAATATTTGTGAAATCTTAATTATTAAAATTTATTTGAAGTTTGAATACACTAATATTTAATAATAAAGTACATATATAAAAGTTATTAACGCACGCAGCGATATACAATATCAGCGGAATATTTAAATCGGATTTAGATGGGATTAATGCTGTTGAGATTTTGGAAACTTTGAGGGGCCATATGGCAACAATTAGGGTTGCTCACGCATGTGGAGGAGGGAGAGAATTAACTGAGATTTAGTAGAGATTTAAAATGGGAAAATTTTAGGGAATTAATAGGAATGGTTTCTTTTACTTCTTTAAAACAAAATATCCCTTCATTTCTTTTATTCAATTCATTCATTCGTGATAATTCATTTCCTCTTGCCCTCTTCCTCTTTATTAGGGATGAAATTTCCATGGCTTGTAAGCTACAAAATTCCCAAAAACAAAATCAAATCAATTCAAGGGGGTTCTTGTCTCTCTGTTCTAGTAATATCCAGAGGTCGATTCATTGGAATTTAGGAGTTCTTCATCATTCAAGGTGCATTCTCTTGGCCATATCTTAAGGTAAATTTATAATTTAATTTATTCATATATTCACTTGTTCATATAATTTGGATTCATTATGTACCCATCTCATCTAAATATAAGATTGTTTTGTTACACTGATTAGATCCCATTCTACTACACCTTAATTCCATAATCTAAATTTTAATTTAGATCCATTTTATGATAAAAGTTTATTTGTTACATGTTTATCTTGTGAACATTAGATTTATCACTTGTGACATCTCATTTAATCTATTCTCCATATTGTTTTTGTAGAATCTGTAACTTCTATCACAAATTTATATGTGCCAATGTTGTCGTAATTAGTTTTGTTATTTTTTTTTTAAAAGCAATTTTTTAACAAAGAACAATTTTGAATGAAATCTAAGTTATAATTAATTGACATAATTGTTACTTGTTACTTACACAAATATTGATAAATTGCATATGCTGTCTATTTGAAATTTGCTGGAAATTGAATGTATGGTTTTTATACTTGTTGTTTTGATTATTATTTTGTCATTATATACTTTTGTTTGCCATTTATTTTGAAAAAAAGTGGACTTTTATGCAAAACATCATAAACCATTTCATTTCCTTTTAAGTTAAAATTATATTACAAAATTTTGCTTTAACCTAAAACTATATTAGATTACTAACTTTACACACACACACATGTATGTATATGTACATATGTATGTATGTCTATGTGTGAGTTGTTTTAATTTTAAAGTGGCTTGCAATTGTTTGTATATGTATGTGTGTATGTTATTTATTATATACACATTTTAAAATAAAATCTAAGACAACAAATGCGTATATATAAAGAAAGAATGTGTCCTTTGTGGTGTAAATCCCAATAACTACATACGTATATATTAACTATGTACATTGCTTATACGTTGCACTTACACAATATATACTATGGTATATTTGAATGTACTCACAATTTATGCTCTGTATAAATTGCTTATTAATGATACTTAATTAATCAATAAATTTAATTAAAGTGAGTGATGTGCACACAAATGTGTATATTTTTACCTCCATATTTAATTTACTTTTATTTTAAATAAATGTCATAATTGAGAGTTTTTAAGTGTCTAAAATCAAATTTCAAAAAATGCTTTCAAGTCATCATTCATGCATCTACATGGAGGTAAAATGGTAATTTTATGTGTGATTTAATTTGAGAAAATTCACTTGCATATTTTATTTTTATTTATAGGAATTTGGATGGAAAATGAATGCGGCTTTATGTATATATGCATGCAGAAAGGTTGGAAGATAAAGGAATGAAGAAATAAAAGAATTCATGAAATCATGGAAGACCCCACCTACCCACTAACCATGAACTACAATCAAGAGCTAATGCACGTGTTAGTGGAGATTAAAAGAAAATGCACATACAATGGATGATTAGTTTCATGCTAATGATAACTTAGAGGCCACACTTCCTAAGGGGCATCTTGGGTAGTCCTCTAAAATGGATTAGGGTTTTAGTCATGCATAAATGGCCCTTTTATGTTCATGTAATGGAGTTTTTTTAACTACTTACTTCTTATGCACGTTGTAACAACAAAATTAATGAGAAATAACATGGCTACTTAAGCTTCGTTTTCTTCTTTGCTCATATTTTATTTTCATGCTCATTTTTATTTAGATGCTTTCTTCTATTTCATGTTAGTAGATTAGCTTTCTTTTCATTGCAATTAGTTTTATTTTTATGCAAGTAGTTTAGTAGTCTTTTATTTTATTTAGCTTGTACTTTCCTTGCTTTTCTATGTTGAAATTTACATATGTTGAAATGATAACACAAATGAGAAGCTAAACCCCTTTAATTTAGAGGTAATGAAGCTCTAAAATTATGTAGATTCAACATATTTGATTATTTATGATCTCTTTTTATGCTTCATGAAAAATTGAATTATGACGTAAGTTTATTAGGGAATTTGATAGTCTATGTTGTGTTCCTAATCACAAATGAGTTATGCTTAATCCAACATAAAAAAAAATTACATCGTCATCTTGCTAATTGATTTTGATAATGAAATTAATTTAGAATCAAAATTTGATGATCTATGTTACTAAACAAAACAATAAATATACCATGCTTAAAATAGTTTTGCTTTAACTTCATGTTCATTTTCACGATAATTAATAAATGGTTTTAGCTGTTATAGTAAAGTTTGGTGGTTTAAGTTATGTTAATTAATAACATAAATAGACCATACTTATGATAAATACATTGCTAATTCTACTTAGATTAAAATGAGAGATCATAGATTGATTTTATGTGGATTTATGTGAGATTATGAGAGTGGATTTGCCCCTAAATTGTCTTTTAATCTCATATTTTCAATCACTTTTATTTGAAGTTAGTTTTTGCATTTCCTTTTAGTTTAAAACAAACTTGAGAATTTAGGCTAATTAATTTGATTGGGTAGAATTTTAAATTAATTCAATTCCCTGCGGATCGATCCATACTCACCACGTGCTAAAATTGTACGCCGTGTGCTTGTAATTATTTTTTTTACAATCGATGATTTTCTAACCGTTAGAAAATTCGTCGTTAAACTAGTTTTTGGCACTGTTGCCGGGGATTTGAAATTTAATTTTAGTTTACTCTTTAAATTATTTTTATTTGATCTTAGTGTGCTTTCATTTTGTGTGTTGAGTTGCATTTTAAAAAATAAATTTTTGTGTTTGTGTGTAATTTTTGTTTTCATTTTGTTTATACGCTTGTCGTTTTCTATTTGCATTTGCATTTCTACTTAAAAATATATACACAATTTCATTTCAAATATATATATATATATATATGTGTGTGTGTATATATATATATATATATATATATATATATATATATTCCATTTCATTTTGCATTACATTTACAACTATCTTTTTACAAATTTCATTTTTTTTTTGAACTGGTACTTCATATACAACAAATCATTGGGACAACATATCCCATGTCAAATAAACGTTCGAAAGCAAATTTCGAACTTGTGACATCCTGCACGAAAACCGAATCAATTAACCACTTGGGTGCAAACTTCAAAACCGTACAACCTGCACGTTCACAACATTCATCTCCTGCTGCCTTATTCACCCCCCCGGGCCATCTTCCTACCTATCACCAACCACCATCACAGTGTACCATCTCCAACATCACAGTGCATAGCCTGCACAACCTCCCTTTCCAGTGCTCTACATTAACTTCAACCTGACCATCCAACCACCATCACCAAATTCAGTATTCCCTATATCACCATTTGCACATCCTCCTATCACAAACAACCATCAGTCCATATCAAACTGCCTCATCTTAACTGTTGCCCTTACTTCAAACAATTCTTGCTGCTGTGCACTTCTATGCAACTTCTGTGCCATTAACTTGTGCATACATGCAGCCATCAAAACTTGCCTGAACACCCACCGTCGCCTCCTTGCTGCCTTCAAATTCTCCTCTTTAACTTGCACCTCGTCACATCAACATACCACCTTACTGTGCACAACATCAACATACCAACTTCAACATACTATGCATAGTTGCACATAACTGATAGCATATCCCCCTTTGTGCACTTTTGCATTTCTGCCACCCACCAATGCAACATATAACTTCATTGCAGTCACCCAAACTTCTATGCCATACATTCTACATCACCCAGTTCATCATCCTTGCTTCACTACCCCTGATACAACAGTCATCATCCCTTCCCTTCCATTGTCATTACAACTACAAACTTCAACTGTGCACAACTTTCTATTACCTCTGCATCAACTACTTTACCAAATCACCAATACTTCATACAACAACTCACCGTCACTGCTTCTTCCCCAATCACTACCATCCCTTTACTTCAACCACTTCACATACACCATCAATCGACTTCTCTACTTCTCTGTGCACCCTTAAACATACATATGCACATCCACACTATCACCCTGCTCCACCTTCATATAGTAACTTCTCACAACCTTCCATCAACATAACCATTCAACATTAAAACAACAACACTTCTACATACACACTTTTCTTCAAAACTACTGTTTCATTGCTGCATACATTACCAACCACTGCCGCACTACCACAACCTATCTTCTCTGTCAACTCGATACCATCCACAAATCGTAAAACCCAAAACATTGCAAGTGCCTTCCTACCCAACCTTCAATCACTACCTGCTTCACCAGAATCTGCCTTGTCCCACCTCCATTGCTCCTACCCAATAACCATCCACAGGCACCCTCCTACAAGTTCACAAATAATCAAACTTCTCCTCCTCTGTCAGCAGCTCAATCACCTCAAATCACTGTCATTGCTGCCTTTATCACTGCCTATTTCACATTCCCCTGCTCACTTCGAACAATACAAACCTCGACCCGCGACCAAATATCCACGATCGCTGCGACCGGCGACCAGTACAAACGCAATCTATAATCGCAACTTCGGCAAACTGCAAATTATTTACTGGTTTTCTCTTTTGATGATTGGTTGATTTGCTCGTTTGATGAATTGCTATATTATGGATTTGGGAATTCTTTTTTAAAACGAAATTTTAGTGTGTAACTGTGTTAGAGGATTGTTTGTTGGATCGGGCCTTACATAGTTATTTTACATTTAATTTTTTTTTTAAGTTCTTTTACAAAGTGTGTTGGAATTGCTTTTGTTTAATTCTTTCTTTAATATATATATATATATATATATATAAAAGAAGGGTTGCTTTTGTTTTAGTCTGATAAATATTCGTGTTAGCAATTTTGCAAGTTGTAATTTGCAGGAAATAAAAAGGAATTGCTGCTATTGACCGTTCTACTTATAAAAAAATTGCTGCTTTAAAAAAAATTGCTAATAATTCTACAAGCTCTATTATCTTGGTCTCATCACTTGTTTTTATTTTCTTTGCATTGTTAATTGCTTGCATTTTAAAAAAATTCTGAAACAAAGACAAAAATAAAATTTTCATTCGTAGTTGCATTGTTAATTCACATTTAATTTTTATTTTGCATGCATACCATTTTATTTTCTTTTCAAAGAGGAATACCCAAATCCACATAAGGTGGGGGATTTTATTACCCCTTCCATGGCCCATAAATGACATATCATCATAGAATTTGTTAATAATAACGGTTAGACTTCAAACTTAAGAGAGTCACGAGCTCACCTAGGGCTTAATTATATGTTGACAAGTTGTCTTCTTTGAACAACTTATTTTCTCGGTGTCTAGGCTATGGCAGAGCAATAATCATATATAAATATACGGTGATTCTTAAATATTATAGTGATTGTTTCGCTAAAGGTACTTAAGCATTCGGCTATATTGCTACGATTCGTGATGCACCGATAACTCATATTTACTACTTGGATGAGAAATATTTTTTTGGATTAAGACAACGTGTGATTATACAATTTTGGGTTAGGAGCAACTAAGGACAGAAAATTTGCAATTAAGTCTTTGCATTCATTTAGTTGCATTAGCTCATGCGTATTTAAAAAAAACAACAAAATCCATAAAAATTGTAAATTTTACTTAACTTAGTTCTTTCTTTTCAATTCAAAAAAAACTTTTTAATCTTTTCCTTATTTCTAAAAAAAAGAAAAAAAAATATTTCACACAAAATCAAAAATCCAAAAACAAGTTTTAAAAAAAATCCAAAAAAATATATAATCTTTTCAAAAACAAGAAAAGCATATAAAAAAGAGAATTTTTTTTTTAAAATCCAAAAAAGTTCAATCTTCCTTTTAAATAATAAATCCTTTTTGGTAAATATTTTTCCTTCTCAAAAAATAATAATATATGAATAAAACAAATTTTCACTTCATTTCATCTTCAAACCTTGCTTCCTTCTCTGAAATTCAATTCTCGTCTTTCTCTTCTCGACATTTTCTTATGCATAAGTATTTGGACTCGTGATGCAACGACAAATACTTGTACTCGTGACACAACAACGAATTGTTTAAATCGAACAAACGATCCTCCTATAATGGCGAACGAGAATGCCCCTCGAACTCTTATGGATAGAATCTTTCCCGATCAAGTTTCTATCCCTTCTTGTATGACGCTACCCACCCCGATGGGTAATCACTTTGAAAATCATACAAACCATTGCCACAATTTCAAAATTTGGTAATTTTGAACACGATGACCTATACATTTTCTTAACAAAATTCGAACAAGTTTGCGCAATCATTAAAATCCAACAAATTTGTTGATGACGAAATCAAATTTTAATTAATCTCATTTGCTCTTACTAATTACACCGAAAAATGGCTGTATAGCTTACCATCTAAGTCAATCAAAAATTGGGAAGATTTTGTTAATGCCTTCTTAAAAAAGTTCTACCTCTGGGAGAAATCAACTAAAATCCCAAACAAAATTGTGAATTTTCATTAATTCAGGGGTGAACCATTCATAAAATATTTTGAAAGATTTAAAGAGCTTTTCATAAAATGTTCCACATCATAATTTCAAAAAATGGACCGTCCGCCAATTCTTATACGATGGACACGAAAACAGCTCACGAACTATGCTTGAATCAATGTGCCAAAGCAACTTTCTCACCCAACATCACGATGATGATTGGCAATTTCTTGAAAAATAGTCGAAAAATCATCCCAATAAGAACTTTCTAACAAAAAAATCAATTTACTTACGATCGAGCGCACACTCGATAGGATCATCTTTGGCTTTGGAAGCTAAAATCGACGCAATGATAAATAAATTCGGCAACATTTCTCATCCAACCAAATGAATCAAGCTTCCTAACCAATGTGTTATAAATGTAATGATCTGAATCACATAGCCGATCTGTGCCCTAATTTGATCAAACAACTCAATGCTTTCAATAAGGTTAAGAATTACCCATTTTCTCCACTGTATAATCCTGGTCAGAGAAATCATTTGAGTTTTGCTTGGAACCAAAATAATACCAACACGAATTTGATTCATCTCAATTTTCAAGCATTTTCAAATAATGCTTCGAATTCTCCCTTCCAACCCAATCATTTTCAACAATAATTTGTGGGTCCATCTCAAAATCAACCGCAACAATCTTTTGCTCCCCAAGATGATAAATGATTAAGTTCACTTGAGAAATGACTTGAAACTTTGGCTAAGGCAACCACTCAAAGCTTCCAATCAAACAGTAGTTTGTAAAATTTGTTAACCTCGTATATGTAGAATACGAGTCAATCGATTGCTAAACTTGAAATGCAATTGAGTCATTTAGCTACGTCTATGAGTGAACATGAACGTGAATAAAGCACATTCCTAAGTCAGCCAGTTGCGAATCCCAAAAATTAAAACATGAATCCGAATCAAGACTATGTTGTTCAAGATAGCAACGTAACACAAATGAATGTTATCACCACCTTGCATTCCAGAAAACAAATCGGTAATCAAGTTGTTAATCCAAATGATTTGCCGAAAGTTCCTCTTAACACTTTTAAAACAACAAATGAATCAAAACAGAACGTTGAGCCAAACATCGAATCAATTGCCAATCCAAATTCTTCTTCTACTCGAGTAGACCCACCTACTAAGTATTATGTTCCATGCCCACATCGTCTTTGAACCAAGAAACACTCTGTCCAAATGGAAAAGATGTTGGAAATTTTAAACAAGTCAAAGTTAACATTCTGCTCCTTGATATCGTTCAACAAGTCCCAACTTATGCTACGTTTCTCGAGGACTTATGTACCCAAAAAATGACATGCCCATATACCCAAGAAAGTTTTCTTAGCTACCAGACTTACCGCGGTCTTGTCCTGATCAATTCCAGTTAAATACTAAGATCCTTAATATCCGACGATCTCGTGCACGATAGGAGATAAAACGATTAACAAATGCTTACTTGATTTGGGTGCGAGTGTCAATTTGATTCCTTATTCCTTTTACTAGAAATCTAGCTTAGGTGAACTAAAACTGATGAAAGTAACTCTTCAATTTGTCGATCATTCGATAAAGAAACCCATGGGATAAATCGAACATGTACTCATCAAAATCGATTAATTCATATTCCCTGTCGATTTCATCGTTTGGGAGGCTCAACCCTTAAATAATATAATGAGTCAAATTCCATTGATTTTACGCCGACTTTTATACTTCAAATGCTTTAATCAATAGTCAAAATGGTTCAATGAAAATTTCTTTTAGAAACATGACTTTGGATCTTAACATTTTCAATCTTGAAAATCAACTTAACGAACCACATGACCAAACACTAGAAGTTAGCTTCATTCAAGAAAATTTCGATAACGAAACAGTTGACCTAAACACTGAACACGGGACCAAATACGAACAACTATTCATGATGAGCCTAATGAAATTGAAATTACGCTTCTGTTTGACCCCTCACCGGTGAGTCAGAACTTCCACCTAATTCTTTGATTGAGCAATCCCTGAGGTTGGACCTTAAGCCCCTTCCTGATAACCTTAAGTATGCATAATTAGGTGACAACGAAACATTTCCTATCATAACCTCTTCGGTTCTCTCTTGATCAAGAAGCTTCCGTACTTTCAATTCTGTCGAAAAATAAAGAAGCAATTGGATGATTAATCGCTGATATAAAGGTAATTAGTCCCGCTCTTGTTCAACATCGCATCCACTTAGTTGACGATGCCAAGCCTATCCGTGACGCGCAACGAAGGCTTAACCCAAAAATGAAGGATGAAGTTTGTGATGAAATTTTTAAACTTCTCGATAACAGAATCATATACCCAATCTCTGATAGTTCATGGATTGGCCCAAATCATGTCATGCCTAAAAAGTTTGAACTTATCGTTAACAAGAATGACTCTAACGAACTCATTCCAACATAACGGGTTAGCGTGTTTGCATTGATTATCAAAAACTAAATGCTGCAACATGTAAGGATCACTTCCCTCTTTCTTTCATCGACCAAATGCTTGAAGGATTAGACGGTCGCGAATTTTGTTGCTTTCTTGATGGTTATTCTCGCTATAAACAAATTCCAATTGCTTTTGAAGATCAAGAGAAAACAACTTTCATGTGTCCCTTTGGTACTTTTGCTTATCGACGTATGCCTTTTGGCCTTTGCAACGCTCCTGCTACGTTTCAAAGATGCATGGTCAGCATCTTTTATGATATGATCGAACGCTTTCTTGAAGTATTTATGGATGATTTTTCTATCTTTGCAAACTCTTTTTTCAAGTGCTTACACCATCTTAAATTGGTTATATGATACAAGGACGAACATTAACGTTAAATTGGGAAAAATGCCATTTCATGGTCAAACATTGCATTGTCCTTGGGAATGTCATTTCAAACAAAGTCATTGAGGTAGATAAAGCGAAAGTCAATGTAATTATGAATCTACCCATTCCCAAATCTGTTAAAGACATTCGTTTATTTCTTGGACATGTTGGTTTATATCGACATTTCATAAAGGACTTCGGTAAAATTGCTTGACCTCTTACAACTCTTCTTGAAAAAGACATTCCATTTGATTTTAATTCTAACTATGTATCTGTTCTCGAACATCTCAAAAACAAACTCATTCCCGATCCCATCATTTGCTCATCTAATTGGGATCTTCCTTTCGAAATAATGTGTGACGCTTCTAACTTCGTCATTGGTGCTATCTTAGGACAACTCATCAATAAAATCCTTCATGTAATCTACTACGCTGGTATGACTCTTAACGATGCTCAAATGAATTACACGACCATTGAAAAAGAGCTTCTAGTGATAGATTTTGTGCTCGAAAATTTTTGATCTTATTTAATTGGCTCACACATTACGGTTAACACTGACCATTATGCTCTTAGGTGCATTTTCGCTAAAAAGGATGTTAAGTCTCGTTTGATCCATTGGATCCTGTTACTTCAAGAATTTGACCTTATGATCAAAGTCAAAAAAGATCCGATAACGTCATTGTTGATCATTTGTCTCATTTTCCAAATGCACCATCTTCTTTACAGATCAACGAGAACTTTCCTAACGAACAACTATTTTCTTTTTCTATCGGTCCATGGTATGTGGACATAGTGAACTATCAAGTCATTAAGGAAACTCCTTCATTTTGGTCGAAATAAGATAAATATAAATTTCTTTCCCAAGTCAGGTACTTCTATTGGGATGATCCATACTTGTTTAAGTATTGTTCCATCAAATCATTTGATTTTGCATCCCGGATTGTGAAATCAAAAGTATTTTTTATTTTGTCACGACCAAGCTTGTGGTGGTCACTTCGGTCTGAAGAAAATTGGGAAAAAGTGCTTCAATGAGGCTTTTACTGGTCCACTCTTTTTAAAGACTCATTCGAATTTTTTAAAACTTGCGATCGCTGCCAAATGGTAGGAAGAATCTCTCGACGAAACATGGTGCCTTTGAATCCAATTCTTACGATCGAAATCTTTGATGTTTGGAATATTGACTTTATGGGACCGTTTTCTAACTCTTTCAAAAATTGTACATGCTTCTTGCCATTTATTACGTCTCTAAATGGGTTGAAGTCATTCCTTGTAAAACAAATGTCCATAAAATTGTTGTGAGAGTCATAAAAGAAAACATTTTTTTGAGGTTTAGAACACACCGCACAATGATAAGCGATAGTGGAACCCATTTTGTAATCGTTCATTTCAAACTCTAATGAAGAAATAATTGATAACCCACAAGTTATCCACTCCATATCATCCTCAAACTTGTGGCCAAGTTTAAGTCTTAAATCGTCAAATAAATAAATTTTGGAGAAAACGGTTAATAAAATCGTAAAGATTGGTTTCATAATTAACGGATGCACTTTGGGCTTACCGTACCACTTTTAAAACTAACTTGGGATATCTCCATTTTGTTTAGTTTACAGGAAAACAAGCCATTTAACAGCTGAAATCGAACATAAAGCATTGTGGGCAATTAAGAACTTAAACTTGATGTTGAAAAAGCTGGCGAAAATAG
This sequence comes from Allium cepa, assembly GCA_030765085.1. Lineage (NCBI taxonomy): Eukaryota > Viridiplantae > Streptophyta > Magnoliopsida > Asparagales > Amaryllidaceae > Allium > Allium cepa. Next base: position 874,968,806 of record CM060932.1, on the reverse strand, counting down.
AAAATTGCAAATCAACGAATTAGAGGAGATCAAGAATGACGCGTATGAAAACGAAAAAATTTACAAAGAAAGAACAAAGTTTTTCGTGATAAGTCTATTCTAAGAAAAACATTTTCGCAAACCAAAAAGTTCTTTTGTATGACTCTAGACTTCACTTATTCCCTCGAAAATTAAAATCAAGATGAACCAGACCGTTTGTGATACGAACTGTTTTTCCATACTGTAACAACCCTAGATTTATGTATATTATTTAAATTGGACTTTCTTTTATTTTTAAATTATTTTAAATTTGTTTTATTTCAAACATTTCATTTTTAAATATAAATGATGATTATTAAGTGATTTATAGTTCAAACTAGTATAATTTGAATATTTTACTATAAAGTGAATTCCTGGTCAAACTGTTCAAACTGTGAATTTTTAAACTTCAAATTTAAATTATTTTAAATCTTAAATTTTATCTTTTATTATGAAAATAGATGAAATAACTTGAACACTGCTTTTCATTTCGTTGGAAACGGACTTAAACTGTGAAAGTTATGTATATTTCAATATTGAGTGCAATTTGTTTATTCTGCACTTTTGTTATTTTTAAATTGTATAAATCATATTTTATTGTCATATTTCATTTTGATCTGGGTCAATATGTTATTGTATGTATATTTTTGTATTATAATAAATTTAAAATGAAGTAAACAATTTTTCAAAGTCAATGGTGATTTATTTGTAATTTCTGGACACTGTTTTGGATTTTTAAGAAATTTCTTTAAATATTTTTCTATTTTCTTTAAAAAAAATCTTTTTTATGTGTTAATGGGTTATTTTAAGAATATTTTGTCTTTTAATATTTTTTTAAAAGTAATGTTATAATTTTTCCAAAGTTTACTGTGTTGATTTCTTTTTTATTTTAAAAAGACTATTTCTTATTTTGTGCTATTTTCTTCATTAAAATTATATTTAATTTTTTTATTTATTTTGTGAATGTACTTTTATCTTATATTATTATTTATGTTTAAAAATATATTACAAGCTCATATGAATTTTCTAAAATTTATTTCATGTAATTTCAAATTTTCTAGACTAGTTTTCATTTTGTGCTATTTTCTTATTTAATCATATCTAATTAATACTTAACCATTAATATTTGGTTTATCTGTTATATTTTCGAATTTGAACTGAAATTTATAAGTGTTTTCAGTTATTTAAAATGTATATAAATATATGTGGAAAATTGGAAAGGTTTTAAAAGCTTTGAAACGTAAAGTCGTTTCACCTCCTAAGTCGTTTCTTTTACCGTTTCCTCATTTACTCTTTGACCGTTTTTTTCTTTTTCTACTGTATAGCCGTGTATTTTCCTTCCTATTCATGTGAGAAACTTCTCACTTTCCATCATCAAACTCACGGCTAGAAGTATTGAAGGTAATGGCTTCCATTTCATCTTCTTCTTCCTTTGTTTTTCTACTTTTCTATTTGAATTTTGTACTTGTTCTCACCTTCATAGCTTGGCTCCTCCTCAACCTGATCTGACCTGACCTCCACGACCCCCTTCCTCTGACCATCTCCCATCCTACTACCTCTGCATTTCAGGTTGAGCCAATCCAAGATGAAGACCACACACAAAATCAACCAAAAACCATCACAAACTATCACTTATGGCCTAGAATTGTCATCTCCTCCTTCTACCACCATTTGCCGCCACTACCACCACCACCACCACCTCTGACCAGACCTCCACCCTCTGCCACATCACCCACCACCACCTGCACCACTGGTTGGGCCCACCTAGCCTCTGGCCGAGCACAATAGGAGCATAGAGATAAAGTTGTTGCCTTGTAGTTGTATAGTTTTGCACCTATACCATCTCATCATTTTTATACCATGATGGCCGACTACTTTGGACCCCAAACCTGACCCAATCCTCTGCCTTAGCTGAGCTTATTCCATGTCTAACTGAAGCATATGAGGTTGAGAACAAGTGCAATTCGTTTAATGTTGTTTTGGGGTTTTGTTACTAATGCTATTTGGTGATAACTTGCGTTGAAACTTACATATATTTGCATTATTTGGTGTAAATATTTGAACAAGTCTAATTGCTTTAGCTCTCCACTCTCTCGTCGTATCCATGTTGTCTTGCCTTCGTAGTGTCAGTATGTGTGCTTTAGCAGCGATCTCCAGCTTTGAAACATGTGAGTTATTCTCACCAGACAATATGTACATATATAACTAGTAAATTGACCCCTTTTGAATCTGTAAAATGCATTATCATGTTACACCTGCTATATTATGATTTTATGATGTTCACCCATGCTTAAACACCTGTTATAACATCTGTTACTGTTATATTATGTTGTTCTGCTATTTTTATCAGTTTATCACACTGCAAGTTCCCTTTAGATTAGAATCACTATGGGTTGAAATGATACATACCCGAACGGACTTTAGAATAGGGGAAAATCGTTATGGGCTGAAATGATAGGCTTGAACGATTTTCAACTTATTTTATTTGCTTGGGACCGTGGGTTTGAAATGATAAAAACCGGATTTTTCTTTGTAAATTACGGGTTGAAATGATACATTACCCGTTTCACTTTACCTAGCGTAGAAAATTATATATAGGCCCGTAGTTAAAATATGTTTTTCTAAAATTTTTAAAATATTTTAGAAATTTAATTATTATTATATTTTGATTTAAAATTAAATAAAAATATAATTTTTGTAAAGTATTATTGATTTTCTGGAAATCTATAAGTTAAATAAATTATGGAAAAATTAGAAAATCTGAATGTAAGTTATTTTGGAAATTTTGATTTAATTTTTAATGGAATTTAAATTAACTTTGAAAATATGATAAATTTATGATATTTTGAATTTTAAATTAATTTTAAATGATTTGTATAACATCTTAATGATTTTTGAATAAAGTAAAATGTTAATAAGTGAATTATTAATAAATATTGATTTTTGGAAGGAAACTTAACTTTATAAAATCAGGAATTTAAGAAAAATTAAATGATGCTTATAAATGTGAAAATGTATGATTTTATAAGTTAAAAATGATTTAAATAAAAATATAAGTGTTTGTGAAATTCTATTGAATATTTGAAGTTAATTAACAGCATTTTAAATGCTGTCTTTTGTTAAATTGAATTGTTTTGAATGTAACTTTCTGTAGCATTTTCCAAATGCCGCGGAACTTGAATTTTCATTGTTTTAATAAATTTAAGTGCATAAATGAACATTGAGAACTTTAAATTTTTGGAATTTAATAATTTAATTATTAAATGTAACAACGTCATTTTTATGATTTAAAATGAAGTAATTTGTTTGTAAATATAACTATTTGATATATTAAAATGATTTGAAAAATGGAGTTTTGAAAGATATGATATTTTGATATTAAATGATTTGAAAAATGAAGTTTTGAAAGATATGATATTTTGATATTAAAATGATTTGAAAAGAAGTTCTGAAAGATATGATATTTTGAAAATGAAGCTCTGAAAGGTTATGATATTTTGATATATTAAAATGATTTGAAAGGAAGTTTTGAAAGGATATGATAATTTAATATATTGAAATGGTTAGAAATGACTTGATATTTATTTTGATAAATATTTGAATTGAAATATATGGTATGATGATATATTGAAATGGTTTGGAAATGATTTAATCTTTATTTTGATAAAGATTTGGGTTGAAATGACATTTTATTTTGAAGAATAAAATATTGTTTTAAAGTTATAGCTACGGGTTATAATAACGATTGGTTGTTAAAGAGACCGGGATCGGATATTGTCTTATAGCCGGCCAATACCGAAAACCACTTTAACAACTGTATATGCGGTGGAGATTCCAGAATGAAGTAGGATGGTGGCGACGTTCTCGAGGTATATTACGTGGACCCAACTCCCGTGAGTTGGCATATATGACTAAAACAAGAGCTATACCGGGCTACACAAAGGGTCGCACCCTTTCATCGAGCATGCTCCATCGGAAACCATTCTATTACTTTTGGGATTCGATACGAGGCGCCACTTTGATTCGGGGGTATTGTTCGAGGATTACATTGGCCAGACGCATCGACCAGAATTCTTAAGTCACTCAACATATCAAACAACACAATGTAAAACTTTTTTATGAAAACAAAGAATATGTGCTCTTATATATAAACACTCAAACTCATCCTAGGGTCTCACTTACCCTGTCTCAAATGAGTCAACCCCACAAAAACCTAGGTGTTTGCTCAACCTAAGCTTTGATACCACGTTGTAACGACCCACTTTTCCATATAGTTTAAGCGGACAATAAACCACACATGTCTAACCCAAATTGAACGGAAAGGCTGATAGTTAGGGAAAAGAAAGCAGAAACAACCAAGAAGAAACTAAACAACACAGAATCTCACAGCGAAATGAATAATCTATAATATATAACAAATCTTTACACAAAAAAACTATTATATATGTATATATATACATTGTTTAGAGTATACTAACCTATTTCAGCCCGTACAGTTATAACAGCCTGTCCTTGCTGACAAATACAACAATGAATGCAACGGAAAAATAATAATGTATGTGAATACGTCTCTGGCCTCCAGCTCGTCTCCTGAAGCTCCAAAAAAACCTCCAACTAAACCTGGAAAATACGTTCGGTCTGACTCGAGCATTTTAGAAGAACAACGCCTGGGTCATTCTAGTAAAACTAGCGTGAGAAACACAATCAAATGGATTCTTAAATTTAAATAACCTTTTGAAAACAAAGTTATTTTGTAAGACCATGCCGCACATACACACGGATGGGTTTTACCTTATAATAACCAAAACTTTTATTATAGAAAATCCAGTGATATTGTAATAATGTCCAATGGCAAAAATAATAATAATCAAGTAGGTGAGATGCTTGTGAGTGTATATCGCAACAATACTAGGTATATAATCCAAAATCGGTAAGGCACGTTCGCTAATTGTGTAGGATTTCAATGGAGGTGCCATCGGTACTTCGAAGAGCGGTCCTCCTGCACAAGGATCAGAGATATCCTTCCAAAGCAGCATACATTTAAAGTGATGTACCATAGGAAAAACATGGCTCGTCTCGCTATGACCGATTGCATCGCCCCAAACTGTAAGTGACATCTAGGTCATGCCTCATATCCCTGGTTTTAGTCATTCCCGCTGATGAGGCTATGTCTGGTGTTCCATCTTATGCACCGTCATCAAAATAGATCATGGAATCCCACATAGATTCCAATACCACAACGGGTCTCGGAATCACACATAGATTCCCATGTCTCAATTAGATCTTGGAATCACACACGGATTCCCATACCCCAACGGGTTTCGGAACCACACATGTATTCCAACATCTCAATATATCACAAAACTCCTCCATTGAACCGTATATGGTTGTTGGAGTGGTAATGGGTTCGAGTCATCTCTATCGAGTACACTCTTTCGCTCCCCAGGTACTCTACAAACCAATCGTCGATTTTTGAAATGTTCAGTACAGGTTCTTTAGGAAATAATAAGACAATACATAAGAGAGGGGATCAACCCCTAACCATTTAAGTGGACGGCTCCTTATCATTTGTCGTAGAAGAACAGAATGAGTTTATACATACATTATAGCACCATCGATAATAATTGTACCATATACTTCCTGTGTTTCCCCTAGATATTTTTAGAGTTAAAATCCTTTTATGTTAAGTAGGAAATATTTCCCTACCAACAAAATTAAGAAGGATTACATATTTTGGCCAAGATTTGATAGTCGATTATTTAACTATCAAATAAACAAACATTCCAAACAAAGATTATATTTCGCGTGGAAAGTCGCTAGGCCTCATTTAATTAAATTTTCCATTGTTTTAAAAGAACCTTTCAAATACTTTGGAAATCATTACCAATATACTTATCTCAACATGTATATTCACAAACCATTTCACTGCCAAAACTTAGAAACTTGAAAACTCTTAAAAATAGATTTTTGAAAGATCGTTCAATATCAACCATGGACCGTCGTTTACACAATGATTATGTCGCTATCCCAGCGAATGCATAGTAAATTGTAGGAAATCCCTACCCCTCGAATTACGCCATGAATATCAACCATCTCTTTCTAAAAAAAAAATTATCTTTTAAATATTTCCAAACCTATTTGTAAAGCTTCTTTATAAATCTTTATAAGGAATTATTTGTGTATCTCAAAACTCCATTTATGAAATCTTTCCTTTTCAAACCTTTAAAACTCACTTATAATCCTTTTATAAATATCTAGAACTATTAATAAAATACTCCCCATATTTAAACAAATTTATCGAACAAACTCTTTAAGTCACCAAGGTTGCTTTGATAAACCATAAATTATTTAAAACAACTTTAAATAACAAGTTATTATTTAAACATCCTTCTATTTTATGTTAATTAAATCTCATGCGAAATAATAACTTTAGAATCTCATTAATAATATATTAATTAATTTTAAGCACTATTATTATGTTAATAAGTTAACTTCAAAACAATATTAAAATAATAATCAATTAACATTAAGACGTTGTTAATACAATAATCAATTAACTTTTAACTAATATTAATATGATAATTAATTAATCTATATTACAATTAAATAACTTTAATTAAAAATTAAAGTATTAAATCACTTTTGAATAAATAATTAAAATTTAGTTAAAAATATTTTAAAACAATAATTAAATAACTTTAAATAATAATTAAATATTCTTAAATAACTTTAAGAAATAACTTTTAAGAATCATATTAATACAGAAAATAACTTTAAATCATTATTAAAAACAATTATTAATTTATCATTAGAACATTATTAATAAATAGTTATTACCTTTTAAATTTTATTAGTAAATAAGAATTATCTTTTAAAACCCTTATAATAGATAATAATTATTCTTTCAAATCGATAATTAAACTTTCAACATCGAAAGATGCTTAACGATCACAAAGGTACTTAAGCAAGCTACCATATCATTCAATTTAACTTTCAAGTTAATAAGTGATATTTACATAATCAACGACTACGTAAATAAGTTTAACACTTAACCGTCATTGGTTAACATATCACTTATTCAAAGTGGCATATAAATTAATGACATATAATTAGATGCCCAGATCTGTAAAATAGCAGAACAGAGATTTATTTTGCTAATCGATGTCAAATTAATTTACATAGTGGAACGGTGTTTTATTCTGCAAAACAGGTGTCCAAATTACCCTATTTAATTTATTTTAATAGAATTGTGTTTATTTGGCCAAATAGACAAAACCCTTGTAGTATAATTAGTTTAACTACGTCATTACCCAAATTAGCGTAATTAAAGCTAGTCGCTATTAATTTATCATTAAATTATACTGCTCCAAAACTAATAATAAGTTGTGTCAAAGAGTTGCATTAGTCAATACTAATCCAAAGCAAAAATCCGTTGCTTAAACAGATTAATACGGATGAGGTAAAGCATTTTAAAATTTGATATTTTGATCTATAAAAAAAATAAACTAATAATTTATTGCCCTTTTATTTTACTTCATTACATTCAATATCACAAGCAAACTAAGTCACAAGTAGTATGAGGTGTCCGCCATTTCAGTTGTGTACTTCATTTTGAAACCAAACATATATATTCACCACAAGCATCACACAGGCGAATATTAACATATGCAAACTAAAGTCGCAACATACATAATAAAAATTTCCTTACCCAACATGCAATTGTCCTTATTGATATATGCCTTTTTGCAAAATCCCTTGCACAAAACAGTAGCATATTTTCCCTCTCCCATTTACATTCACATGGTCCCAGCACGCCTCGTCCTCGTCCCACGCAGGAACCACCGTTGCTTAAACCAAGCTCGGCGACAGCCACCACCTTCCCAAACTCCATCACGTTTTAACATCTCCCTGCCACTTTTTTTCCTAATACATGCCTACGTCCCCTCACCATGCCTAGCACCACACTCCCTACTGCACACGTCCTCCTCCACATGCATGAATAACCCACTCTCGTATACCTAAAACCGTATACATGTATGCAATCTCACTCACACAGTTGAATGGACAAAGAAAAATAAGAAAAAGGGAAGAGCTGCAGTGTATTCTTTTTGCAAAAAAAAATGGAAATATGTTTTGAGCATTAGAAAATCTGTCCATTTTATTTTCTTTTTTTGTTCATGCGTTTAGAAAATTGTAGCCTGGGTGAATGGATGTCTACTATTTACATATCTAACTAGACTATCCCACTCGCGTACAAGTCACGAACGACAGAAACAAAAATTTGACCGTGCACAACAATGTGATACGATCACAAAACAACAATAAAATAAACAAAATATCTTATTCTATGAAGTGTCAAAAATGCTCACGTTTGCCTTAAAATACGTCAAGCGAAAATTTGCTTACTTTCCGAATTAAAAATTATGGAAAAATTCTAAAAATTAAATTAAACATACGTCATCAAAAATCAAATCTAAATTTGAAATATAGGTTTATTATAATTTAATTCCAATCTAAATATTTAAACAAATTAAATATCCAAATTCGAAAATCCAAAAATACGGTTCGTTACATTAGGCCTAAAAAGTCTAAAGGTATATTAGATCCAATCTAATTTACTTTTAAATAAGAACATATTTTTATTTAGATTATTTAGAATCGTCAGTTTAAATTTAAATGTTTGAGTGTATCAAACACACTCATGCGTGTAACAATTACTTGTTAAAATTAATTTAGAGATGGAAACCTTTTATTTCTTTCTCTAGAACTTATGCAATTAATTATAGGAAAATTTTGTTTTTATTTAAGACAGAAACCTTTCATTTTTCTCGCTATTTGACGACGTATTTTCTATCGATTAGAAAATCGCCAAAAAATATTGTAATAAAAATAACCGCAAGTGCATGGCGTACAATTTTAATACGTGGTGAGTATGAGTCGATTCGTAGGGAATTGAATTAATTAAAATTCTACACAATCAAATTAGCCCATTCTCAAGTTTGTTTTAAACTAAAAGAAAATGCAAAAACTAGCTACAAATAAAAGTGATTAAAAATATGAGATTAAAAGACAATTTAGAGGCAAATCCACTCTCATACTCTCACATAAATCAACACAATGTCAATATATGATCTCTCATTTTAATCTAAGTTGAATTAGTGATTTATTTATCATAAGTATGATATATTTATGTTATTAATTAACATCACTTAAATCATCAAGCTTTAATACAACAGCAAAAACCACTTATTAATTGCCATGAAAATGAACATGTAGTCAAAGCAAAAGCTATTTCAAGCATGATCTATTTACTATTTTGTTTAGTAACATAGATCATCAAATTTTGATTCTACTTTAATTTCATTATCAAAATCAACTAGTAAGATGATGATGTAAATTATGTTTATGTTGGATTAAGCATAGCCTATTTGCGATTAGAAACACAACATAGACTATCAAATTCGTTAATAAACTTACATCATAATCCAACTTTTCATAAAGTATAAAAAGAGATCATAAATAATCAAATATGTTGAATCTTCATAATTTTATAAAGCTTCATTACCTCTAAACTGAATGGGTTTAGCTTCTCATTTGTGTTATCATTTCAACACATGTAAATTTCAACATAGAAATGCAAGGAAAGTGCAAGCTAATTAAATTAAATGAGAACTAAATTACTTGCATAAAAATAAAACTAATTGCAATGAAAAGAAAGCTAGGCAACTAACATGAAATAGAAGAAAGCATGTAAATTAAAATAAGCATGAAAATAAAATAAAAGCAAAAAAGAAAAAGTGATTTAGAAAGCCATTTTATTTCTCATTAATTTTGTCATTACAACTTGCATAAGAAGTAAGTAGTTAAAGAAACTCCATTACATGAACATACGAGAGTTATTTATACATGACTAAAACCCAAATCCATTTTTATGGGACTATCCAAAATTCTCCTTAGGAAGTTTGGCCTCCAAGTATCATTAGCATAAACTTAATCATCCATTAAATGTTCATGTGCTTTTAATCCCCACAAACATGTGCATTAGCTCTTAATTGTAGTTCATGATTAGTGGGTAAGTGGGGTACTCCATGATTTCATAAAAAAAATTATTTCTTCATTCCTTTGTTTTCCAACCTTTGTGCATGCATGCATATGTGAAGGCTCTTCCATTTTCCATCCAAATTCCTACAAATAAAAATAAAATGTGCAAATGAATTTTCTCAAACTAAATCATACACGAAATTATCATTTTACCCCCATGTAGGTGCATGAATGATGACTTGAAAGCATTTTTTGAAATTTGGTTTTAGACATGTAAAAACACATAATTATGACATTTATTTAAATTTAAAAGTAGATTAAATATGAAAGTAAAAACATGCACATTTACGTGCACATCAAATACCACCACACTTATTCTTTTATTCGTTCTCGAATAAACTAAAACTAAGATAAATCTATTTTTGTAAGGAATACTGTTGCATTGAGCGTATGCAACAAGCCATTAAACCTCTAGGTTTTCATAGTAGGACAAGTGCTGTCTCATGAGGGTTTTTAGGAGATACTACCGGCAAAATCAAAATGCAACATGAAAAATTCCTAAATCCAAGATTTATTTACAAAGGTATGAATGCTAATTTTTTTGAAAATATCTACAGATGAAGAATTTACTTTTAAATTTACATGAATAAGTTAAATATAAGTTTTGGTCATTATCAAGAAATTTAATTCCATTTACTCGTCAAAACTTCCAACAAAAATAAAGTTATCATCACAATTGGACTCTAGCTTGGCTTGTTGTTTCGGTTGATGACATAGTGCAATTATGAAATGGATCCTTAGATGATTATCAATGTTTTTCAAAGTGGTATTTATATTTCTTTTGAATAACAAGTTGAATCAACTAAATGAAAATAGTGCTTGGATTTTAATTGTTTGCTCTCTCTATTTTTGAAATGTATTAACTTTATTATTATTAATTTACACACCTAAATCAGATAAACTGAGGCCAGATATACTGATCATGCACTGCCTTTCGGAGTTACGTGAGAAGAGTATAGAATGTGGTGAGTGTACCAACTGGCGTATGAACACACGACTCTAGGTGGTCATTTTTATTAAATCTACTTACATACACCTAACTCAAATAAACTGAGGCCTGATATACCGATCATGCACTGCCTTTCGGGCTTATGTGAGAAGGGTACAGAGCATGGTGAGTGTAACACTTGCGTGTGAACACATGACTCTATGTGTTTCTTATTTTCACAAAAACCATTTTTTTATAAAGAGAGAGTTTTGCAAAATCATCTTAACACCACTTAACTTAGAAGATCAAAAACGTTATCGCCTTTACTTTAAATCAACCACTCTTTTAAATAAAGATTTGCAATTAGGATATGCTTCATAATTAACACCCACGAACCTTCCAATATACTAGCTAAACCATAGTCGCTTATCCCATGGTGTTTCTCTAAAAGCAAATCAATATGCTAAAAAAACTTGTTTTGGGATTTTTTTGGGGTTTTGGAAAGAAAATGGAAAAAATAAACCATGAAAAAGTCAAAAATGAACATGAGACTCTCCTCCCATACTTGATTTTGACTGTAACCCTACAGTCATAGCATGGTGTAATGAGTGTAATGGATAAAAATATGTGCATATTTACAAAAGAGGGTTAACATTTCTTACTAGACATAGTATGACTCATAAAGAATCGTAAGCTCCTCCCCTTGATTGCTTAGCAATTCCATGTATGGTTTCAAACGATGACCATTGACTTTGAAATTATTCCACCCCTGGGGTTTTGCATTTTTTTCAGCACCGTATGTGTAACAACCCGATATTTTCAACCATCCGCATCCATTATAAGTGTATAGGTAGACACTCATGCCGGAATTGAATTGCTCAAAATACCGCGTTGTAAATAAAAATTTGGCAAATCTTAGAATATACAGTAAATAAAATCACAGATCACAGACACAGAGTAATAATAATGCAGCGGAAGTAAAAGAGATAGTAGTTCATGAAGCTACTATATAAATGTATCAGAGTTACATAAGATATAAAAGAAGAAATAAAGTACAAAAGAAGTCTCAATATATAGAAATCTACTAATACAATAGCTGGAAAGGACCAACAGACTGCAAAAGATAAAACTTGACAAGTAGATAATCTCCAGCGATTCCAATCTCCAAAAAGTGGAAATCCAAATCTGTGAATACTCAGGATGACCCGAGCGTAAATAAAAATACAAACACTCGAGTCAGGACATACATACTTATACAATGTAAACCAACTCAAGTGAACTGTAGTAAAGGTACAAGTAACTTAGAAGATGCTTGGGACCGCCCATCCTTTAAGGATCCGTTAAACTATTTACTATGTAGTATATTGCGCTATATACAGTAGTGTCTAATCAGTAAAGTATAATCATATAGAAAATAGCGTTAAGGGGATGGTGAACCTTAACGCGGTCGGATCTTTAAAACCAAAATCGTAGTGGGCTCGATATAAGGATATGACACGGCACGCGAGGCAATGCTGGGGTGGATACATCGTTTGCACTCCCGGACCGGTGGTGACGGCAAGCCAGCAGCTTCAGCCCACCTCGAACAATGCCCCCGAATCAAAGTGGCGCCTCGTATCGAATCACAGAAGTAATAGAATGGTTTCCGATGGAGCATGCTCGATGAAAGGGTGCGAGCCTTTGTGTAGCCCGGTATAGCTCTTGTTTTAGTCATATATGCCAACTCACGGGAGTTGGTTCTACGTAATATACCTCGAGGACGTCGCCACCATCCTACTTCATTCTGGAATCTCCACGCATACACAGTTGTTAAAGTGGTTTTCGGTATTGGCTGGCTATAAGACAATATCTGATCCCGATCTCTTTAACAACCAATCGTTATTATAACCGTAGTTATAACTTTAAAACAATATTTTATTCTTCAAAATAAAATGTCATTTCAACCCAAATCTTTATCAAAATAAAGATTAAATCATTTCCAAACCATTTCAATATATCATAATACCATATATTTCAATTCAAATATTTCTCAAAATAAATATCAAGTCATTTCTAACCATTTCAATATATTAAATTATCATATCCTTTCAAAACTTCCTTTCAAATCTTTTAATATATCAAAATATCATAACCTTTCAGAGCTTCATTTTCAAAGTATCATATCTTTCAGAACTTCTTTTCAAATCATTTTAATATCAAAATATCATATCTCTCAAAACTCCATTTTTCAAATCATTTAATATCAAAATATCATATCTTTCAAAACTCCATTTTCAAATCATTTTATGTCAAAATATCATATCTTTCAAAGCTCCATTTTTCAAATCATTTAATATATCAAAATATCATATCTTTCAAAACTTCGTTTCAAATCATTTTAATATATCAAAATATCATAACCTTTCAAAGCTTCATTTTCAAAATATCATATCTTTCAGAACTTCTTTTCGAATCATTTTAATATCAAAATATCATATCTTTCAAAACTCCATTTTTCAAATCATTTAATATATCAAAATATCATATCTTTCAAAACTTCGTTTCAAATCATTTTAATATATCAAAATATCATAACCTTTCAAAGCTTCGTTTCCAAAATATCATATCTTCAGAACTTCTTTTCGAATCATTTTAATATCAAAATATCACATCTTTCAAAACTCTATTTTTCAAATCATTTTAATATCAAAATATCAGATCTTTCAAAACTCCATTTTTCAAATCATTTAATATCAAAATATCATATCTTTCAAACTCCATTTTTCAAATCATTTAATATCAAAATATCATATCTTTCAAAACTCCATTTTTCAAATCATTTAATATCAAAATATCATATCATTCAAAACTCCATTTTACAAATCATTTAATATCAAAATATCATATCTTTCAAAACTTCGTTTCAAATCATTTTAATATATCAAAATATCATACCTTTTCGAAACCACATTTCAATCATTTTAATATATCAAAATGTCATATATTTCGAAACCACATTTCAATCATTTTAATATATCAAATAGTTATATTTCTAAACAAATTACTTCATTTTAAATCATAAAAATGTCGTTATTACATTTAATAATTAAATTATTAAATTACAAAAATTTAAACTTTTTAATGTTCATTTATGCACTTAAATTTATTAAAACAATGAAAATTCAAGTTCCGCAGCATTTGGAAAATGCTACAGAAAGTTGCATTCAAAACAATTCAATTTAACAAAAGACAGCATTTAAAATGCTGTTAATTAACATCAAATATTCAATAGAATTCCACAAACACTTATATTTTTATTTAAATCATTTTTAACTTATAAAATCATACATTTTCACATTTATAAGCATCATTTATTTTTTCTTAAATTCATGATTTTATAAAGTTATGTTTCCTTCCAAAAATCAATATTTATTAATAATTCACTTATTAACATTTTACTTTATTTAAAAATCATTAATATGTTATACAAATCATTTTAAATTAATTTAAAATTCAAAATATCATAAATTTATCATTTTTCAAAGTTAATTTAAATTCCATTAAAAATTAAATCAAAATTTTCAAAATAACTTACATTCAGATTTTCTAATTTTTCCATAATTTATTTAACTTATAGATTTCCAAAAAATCAATAATAATTTACAAAAATTATATTTTTATTTAATTTTAAATCAAAATATTATAATAATCAAATTTCCAAAATATTTTAAAATTTTTAGAAAAACATATTTTAACTACGGGCCTGTATATAGTTTTCTACGCTAGGTAAAGTGATACGCGTAATGTATCATTTCAACCTGTAATTTACAAAGAAAAATTCAGGTTTTATCATTTCAAACCCGCAGTTCCAAGTAAATAAAATAAGTTGAAAATCGTTCAGGCCTATCATTTCAGCCCATAACGATTTTCCCCTATTCTAAAGTCCGTTCGGGTATGTATCATTTCAACCCATAGTGATTCTAATCTAAAGGGAGCTTGCAGTGTGATAAACTGAAAAAAATAGCAGAACAACATAATATAACAGTAACAGATGTTATAACGGGTGTTTAAGCATGGGTGAACATCATAAAATCATAATATAGCAGGTGTAACATGATAATGCATTTTACAGATTCAAAAGGGGTCAATTTACTAGTTTTATATGTACATATTGTCTGGTGAGAATAACTCACATGTTCAAAGCTGGAGATGCTGCCAAAGCACGCATACCGACACTACGAAGGCATGAAAACACGGATATGACAAGAGAGTGGAGAGCCAAAGCAATTAGACTTGTTCAAATATTTACACCAAATAATGCAAATATATGTAAGTTTCAACGCAAGTTATCACCAAATAGCATTAGAAACAAAACCCCAAAACAACATTAAACGAATTGCACTTGTTCTCAACCTCATATGCTTCAGTTAGACATGGAATAAGCTCAGCTAAGGCAGAGGATTGGGTCAGGTTTGGGGTCCAAAGTAGTCGGCCATCATGGTGTAAAAATGATGAGATGGTATTAGTGCAAAACTATACAATTTCAACGCAACTACAAAGTAACAACTTCATCTCTATGCTTCTATTGTGCTCGGCCAGAGGCTAGGGGGGCCCGACTAGTGGGGCAGGTGGTGGTGGGTGATGTGGAAGAGGGTGGAGGTCGGGTCAGAGGTGGTGGTGGTGGTGGTAGTGGCGGCAAATGGTGGTAGAAGGAGGAGATGACAATTCTATGCCATAAGTGATAGTTTGTGATGGTTTTTAGTTGATTTTGTGGTGGTCTTCACCTTGGATTGGCTCGGCCTAAAATGGAGAGGTAGTAGGATGGGAGATGGTCAGAGGAAGGGGGTGGTGGAGGTCAGGCCAGATCTGGTTGAGGAGGAGCCAAGCTATGAAGGTGAGAACAAGTACAAAATTCAAATAGAAAAGTAGAAAAACAAAGGAAGAAGAAGATGAAATGGAAGCCATTACCTTCAATACTTCTAGCCGTGAGTTTGATGATGGAAAGTGAGAAGTTTCTCACGTGAATAGGAAGGAAAATACATGGCTATACAGTATAAAAAGAAAAAAAGGTCAAAGAGTAAATGAGGAAACGGTAAAAGAAACGACTTAGGAGGTGAAACGACTTTACGTTAAGCTTTTAAAACCTTTCCAATTTCCTATATATATTTATATACATTTTAAATAACTAAAAATACTTATAAATTTCAGTTCAAATTCGAAAATATAACAGATAAACCAAATATTAATGATTAAATATTAATTAGACATGATTAAAATAAGAAAATAGCACAAAATAAAAACTAGTCTAGAAAATTCATATGAGCTTGTAATATATTTTTAAACATAAAAAATAATATAAGATAAAAGTACATTCACAAAATAAAAAAAATTAAATTTAAATATAATTTTAATGAAGAAAATAGCAGAAAATAAGAAACAGCCTTTTTAAAATAAAAAAAGAAATCAACACAGTAAACTTTGGTAAAATTATAACATCACTTTTAAAAAAATATTAAAATAAAAAATATGCTTAAAATAACCCATTAACACATAAGATTTTTTTTTTAAAGAAAATAGAAAAAGATTTAAAGAAATTTCTTAAAAATCCAAAACAGTGTCCGGAAATTACAAATAAATCACCATTGACTTTGAAAAATTGTTTACTTCATTTAAAAATTGTTATAATACAAAAATATACATATAATAACATATTGACCCAGATCAAAATGAAATATGACAATAAAATATGATTTATACAATTTAAAAATAACAAAATTGCAGAATAAACAAATTGCACTCAATATTGAAATATACATAACTTTCAAAGTTTAAGTCCGTTTCCAATGAAACAAAAAGCAGCGTTCAAGTTATTTCATCTATTTTCATAATAAAAGATAAAATTTAAGATTTAAAATAATTTAAATTTGAAGTTTAAAAAGTCACAGTTTGAACAGTTTGACCAGGAATTCACTTTACAGTAAAATATTCAAATTATACTAGTTTGAACTATAAATCACTTAATAATCATCATTTATATTTAAAAATGAAATGTTTGAAATAAAAAAATTTAAAAATAAAAGAAAGTCCAATTTAAATAATATACAAAAATCTAGGGTTGTTACACTCTCCCCCACTCAAAACTTTTCGTCCTCGAAAAGGGATGAGGTACGGAAAAGCACTAAAAAAGATAGAGTGAAATAGGATTTAGATAAGATGACAAGACATTGAAATTATATCTGATAACTGTTGTTATAGGTAAGTTTAACAAGGTGAAGATGATCTTTCCAAGATTCTCCAAAATTAAGAACACAAGCACGAAAAAGGTGGATCCAATATTGTGACGCACCACCTCTATACCCACGCTAGCCAAGAACACTACGGTGTAGTGCTGTCAACTAGCACGGAGAATAAGGCTGTTGAGGAGCGACCATCAATAGTTAGGCCTTATACTAGTATTGGTTATCTCAATGGGAGTGGTATATAAATATATTTTCTTTCATTTTTCATCTCTGATTTATTTTCTCCCATCGACATACCCCAATTCCAGTATAAAACGAACTACGATGGTTCGTAATAGTTTAGAACAGTAAATATAAAATATCACACAGATAATATAATGCGGAACACAAATCGAACAGAAAGTCTCATATATACAATAACTGATGTCAGTTACAATACATTTGATACGATACATATGACACGGTACATATGATACAACTACAACAATGAAATGGTTTTGAATAACCATAAATGAATACTGCAACATGTACATGAAGACAACAACTATCTATAGGTTCCAGTTGCAGTCAATTGGAACTCAAGCAAAATACAACATGAATGTACAGATTCAAGTTGAATCGAAAGACAAACTAATCCAGACAGCAATGCATGCAACAGAGACTCAGGCATGTGTCCAGACATCAACATGAATGCAATAATAACTTCAGTGAAGTCCAAGTATACAATATGACAATGCAAACATGAAGTGAATGCAACTACAGTGATCATATAGTATGCAAGAAGTATGCAACCTATGGCATGAACCCACAGTGCATCAGGTCAATGAGGTTTTAACTCAAAACAGGGAGCTACAGACCAAACTCAGAAATGCAGTGAATCACAAGTGACGTGAAGCGATGAATCAAGTGTAAATCAGATAACCATATAAATGCAAATTGTCCCAAATAAATGAACATCAAGCAACACTACGTCAAGTGCCGATGCCATAGGACTGCAGCCAAGCCAGGTCGCAAGTGCTACAGGAACAGTAAACCCAAATGGCCATAGCCACAACTAAGGAGATGAACACGGTCAAACAGTGTCAAAGTCGAAGTTAAACAAGCAAGATAGCATAAAAGCAAATACCCAAATCGATTCTCATCTCGCATCAAATCTCGAACGCATAATTATGATAAGAGATATAGCAGTGGCAAAATCAACCAAAAATCCAAATTGTGTTCGCAAAGCAAAAGGGCAGAGACCAAAATGTTAACACCGAAAATCACAGATGTCGAAAGCGAGTAGAAGAAGATGTGAGTGAGAACGTTCACTCACCTTTGTTCGAAGAACCTCCAAGATCGCGCAGTTCGAATCGAAGCAGAGGCGACTCAATCAAGTGGTCGAAGCAAGGAACACGACGACGAACAATCGACAAATCGACACGCAACTTGTTTTGAAACCCTAGTTTTCACCGAGGGACGAAAAAGAGGGGCGAACGATTGAGCAGCCATTATTTTCTTCCCTCGTTCGATTTTTGTTTAGGGTTAACGAAAATGAGATGATAAGGGTGCGGTCGAATTCAATTAAGAAGGGAACGGCATCACAAAGGAAAATGGGCCGAAACAAATTTTAAAGTCCGATAATTCTCTCAACAATTTCAAACTAATATTAACACGATTAAATCCCTTTAAATTTTTCACGGCCCAATAATAAATGGACCACCATTTAATTTCTCAAAGCCCATCAAACTTTATAACAATTTGTAATTTAAATTTTAATTTAAATTTTAAAAACTTCAAAATGGCAATTGACGAAAATATAAATCGTTTTAACGTCGATTATGAATTGACGCGAATATCGGGTTGTTACAAATATGATTACCAATGATTATCAAGGATTATAGAATGATTTCTAAACGGAAACATTATAGAAAGATGTCTATACTAGTCTGTAGGAAGATAAGGATAATAAGGACAACAAAAATATAGTTTGAAAAACAAAATAAGGAAATAAATTTGAAAGCATGGAAATTTCATCTTAAATAGAAAATAAATCTTTACACAAGTTAAATAAATCTTAACAATCCCAAATTTCATTATCTTATTATCCAATCATCTTAAATTATCAATTTTTAAAACCATGGGTTTGAAAAGTAATAATTTATTACACTCACAATGTATTTAATAAATTTTATTCTTCTTTATTCCTAATTAAAATTAAATTTATTCATCTCAATATATTTATCACTTATGTTAAACATACTCACACTTATTATAACTGCTTTCTTTCATTCTTAGTTCTTTTAACATTATTTTATTGTAAGTTATTCAATTACCCTTTATTATATTTACCTCTATTAATCGTTTTATAATTAAAATTTAAGTGTATAACATTTATTATTACCGCTTAAATTTTATTAAAAAAAAATCTTTTTATATTGTATATTATCCAATTACATTTTTAACTTCTGAATTTAGGTAAGTTATATTTGAATGCAATTGTATTATACAAATAAACTTTCCAATTAAATCATTTCTTGCTTGATATTCATCTAAAATTTTGATTTGATTTTTTTTTATAATTGGAATTATTCTTTAAAATAAAATTTAAGAACTAAATTTCCGATTACATTCAAACCACTTAGAGATAAGTAATAATATATACATAATATGTCAAATCAAATTTCAATCATATATCTATATATATATTATAAATCAAGTCATATTTTAGAAATTCAATTCAAATCAATTTGATTTACCAAAACAAAGCTGCAGTAAGTCTACAGAGCGGTCTCTTCACTTCGAAACTCGAGAATGAACGTTGATGATGTTGCGATCATCACCGAAGTTATTTTCCAACGACAAAGAGAAGAGCACGAATTTTAAACTTTAAAATTCTTTGGAAACAAATTTCTATTTGAAAATACTTTAAATAATATAACCCTTTAAAACTTTAAACACAAGGTTTGAAACCATCGGAAATTAAATTCTCAAATTTCTTGTTTTAAATTCATTTCAGTTCCCAAATAAATTTATAAACAACTATCTATAAATTCATTTATAGAACAATAAATGATAAATTAGGTATTATCATTTCAAATAATCAATTTTAAATCAATTTATTAAGTTTCATAAATTTACTTATATATCAAAATTTATTTCATTAACCAAATTTTAAAATAATATTGTGTCTGTTTGTTCTGTCAGAGTGTTTTAGAAATCCTATCGATAGCGTTGATCAGACGAATCGATCGGAAACCCAAATCAACATCAACAACTCAAACCACACAATATATAAAACAAAACATATATATACAAGTACAATTCAAAATGTTTGGAAGAATAGATTGGAAACAAAAGACAAGATGATTAAATAACAAAACAGGGAGGTGGATAAGCTTAAATAAATCACGAGCAACATTAACCTGGTCAACCGTGACTTAAAGAATAAGATCAATAAGGATTTTTCTAGGGTAAATCTACATTCGATCCTAAGAGTTAGTGTTTGGAATAACAAAAGATATTAGCATCTAAACCAAGGATAGATAAGAATCTCTAGTGAACCGATGCTAATTGTAAGAGAGTTTCCCCTTTTATAATTCAATTTGAAATTGGCGTGACCGCCGACTCACTAAAAAGATCATTCGAAGCGGAGTTATGGAATACTCCAGGGTCAAAAGAAGATGAATAATGAGGGATACGAATGGATTTTGGAACCGTAGGAAACGTTCCAAAATTCAAAGGAATTGAGTCAAAAAGGAAGAGATTCAAACTCGAATGAAAGTGATTCAATAAATACATTCACTCCATAAGCTGAGTTTTGCCTAGAGCTACCAAGGCTCTGATACCAACTGTAACAACCCGATATTTTCAACCATTCGCATCCATTATAAGTGTATAGGTAGACACTCATGCCGGAATTGAATTTCTCAAAATACCGCGTTGTAAATAAAAGTTTGGCAAATCTCAAATATACGGTAAATAAAATCACAGATCACAGACACAGAGTAATAATAATGCAGCGGAAGTAAAAGAGATAGTAGTTCATGAAGCTACTATATAAATGTATCAGAGTTACATAAGATACAAAAGAAGAAATAAAGTACAAAAGAAGTCTCAATATATAGAAATCTACTAATACAATAGCTGGAAAGGACCAACAGACTGCAAAAGATAAAACTTGACAAGTAGATAATCTCCAGCGATTTCAATCTCCAGAAAGTGGAAATCCAAATTTGTGAATACTCAGGCTGACCCGAGCGTAAATAAAAATACAAACACTCGAGTCAGGACATACATACTTATACAATGTAAACCAACTCAAGTGAACTGTAGTAAAGGTACAAGTAACTTAGAAGATGCTTGGGACCGCCCATCCTCTAAGGATCCGTTAAACTATTTACTATGTAGTATATTGCGCTATATACAGTAGTGTCTAATCAGTAAAGTATAATCATATAGAAAATAGCGTTAAGGGGATAGTGAACCTTAACGCGGTCGGATCTTTAAAACCAAAATCGTAGTGGGCTCGATATAAGGATATGACACGGCACACGAGGCTATTTTCAATGTGACATTTAGTTTCCTATCTTACTTAACATGTGACAGCTCGATACATGACAACTCGATGACTTATTTATTTACCCTAATCAACATATGATAATCCAGTATGCACAAGCCTATTTATTTGTTCAAATTGGAATAGTTTTATTTAGTACTCTTATTGTCTTATTACTTAGAGACTCGTTAGCTTAATCATGTTGAATTATTGCATAATGTCAATAGCTAAAGTTTTCTTTATATGCCAACTGATATGCTACATATAGTTGACCTACTATCATTTTCCTAAGAGTATTTGTATTCCTCTTACGAAAAATCGTGAATAAACTAAGAGTATATTATGTCTAAGTTTTGTTTCTTATTAGTTAAAGTTTTATTAATTTGCATGCTTGACTAAAATGAACTAGGTACCTTGGTTGGAAAGAAAAGTGATCTTCTAAAGCATCTCCTTTTACTTCTAAACTAAAAAGACCTTCTAAGGAGAAGCTTTATACTAAGTATCAATCCTACTTTCCAAGAGAAGAAGACACCGACTCCTTATTGCATCACTTTGGAATTTCCAGAACTAAAACCAGGCTTCCAGGTCCCTATGACAGGATCAATATCCCTCCCAAGGCATTCATCAACTTTACTCCTATTCATGTTTGGCATTCTTGTACCTACCTTTCGATGATATAGTTACAAGTGTTCTATCATTTCTTGGGATTTTCCATGTCCAGCTTATCCTGAACTCCTATAGTTACATTCACATTCTTTTCATGTTACTCAAACAAATTAAGTTAGAGGATTTGACCCCTTCAACTTTATGTTCGCTTGCCACTCGCTAAATGCGCCAAGTTTCAACCTGAGGGATTTGTGTTCTGTCTTTGCCCTACCAATGGTGGCTGATTTCTGATTCAATTAAAAAGCCAAAAGAACTAGAGCTACCAATTCTTTTACATGAGATGCTTCTCTCCCGAGGACTCCAGGAAATTCTCTATCCTTAGTATGTCATTAGTCTCATATTTTCTTTGTTATTTTACCACCATTTTATGCTACCTTGTATTTTTCAGATTCCGCCTCAAAAGGCGTCGACTTTAAAATTCTAGAAAAGATTCATAAGCTTGGAAATGCCACCAAATACGCGTGGAGTCAATAGAGCACTATACCATAAAGTGAATTGGATAACAGTGATCACACAACATAAAGTAGATTTTCTGTTATCTCAATACTTACTACTGTTTCACAAAACACATGGTAAATCAGCTGTTATGTGACATGGCTCGTGAAATCATTATTTTATTGAGATTTCATCCATGCCATTCAGAAAACAATTTATCTGTTGTCGGATTTAAGTTATCAAAAATTTCATTTTGCCACCAAATCAGTATTTTGGTTTACCTCTTTATGTTGTGGCAATTATTTCGTAGCCTTATTATTTCCCTCTTTTATTTCTTTCCATTCTATTTTTCTCGTCATCTCTCATTTTCTAAACCAAATTAGGTTATTTTCCTCTTCTATTTCCTGGCCGCGTTATCCATGTCGATTCCTTTTACTCCTTTTGTCCTTAGAAATTAGGGTTTCACATTGTTTGAAACTATCAATTCAATGATTGTTGCATGAATGCATCATCGATCGATCATATAGCTTTGAACTCTTTCGGCTACTTTAATGTCGAATGACTGTTGCTTTCAAATTGGTATCAATTCTGTTCCCTTTGAATTTTGTGTTCAAACTCGATTATTTTCCAGTGATGATTTGGTAATTCTCTGCATTAGCAAATAGTATTACCTAGTGATACTCTTTGTTAATGTAGGTCTCGGGGTGGGTCGTCATAGCCACATTGTCATTTTCGTTGATTGTTGATTTCCTTCCATAAAAATACAACCCTTGAGCTCGCACGTATCAAGGAGGGTGTTAAGCTAAGAGAAGTTGTCTTCTCCGCCACCGCAGATGTATGTTTGTAAAAACCAATGCATGTAATCTTAGAAAATGCACCGCCATTCATTCATCCATACAAGTTGTCCAAGAACAAGACAAACCGAAGGTACTTTCCTACCACATCCTATCGGGAAATCCCTAGGATTAGTATCGAACAGTTCTTGCATTAGATATTTCATAACGAAGAGACTACTGCTACTATATGTATATTGGGTTTTAACCCCAAACGATCAAGAAGAAGTCATTCACTATGAAAATCCTAAATATCAACATCATCAACAAACCTATATAATCATCGTATACAGGTTGGTCCGAAGTGGTTTACGGATAAACCGATCTTGGTCTCTTTGCGCCAACATCGTAAAAGCATTACTCAACCTCATACAGAAACCACGTCTTATAGACTTATCACGTTTTCAACTTTCAACTTGCTATCCTTCGGCCAAGAAGGACGCTTGATAGATTTGAGTAATTACTCTACACTACTCGAATCAACATCCTTTACACCAAACGATAATCAAGCCTACACAAATAGCTACATACTAAGTGTACGACTAATTAGTTTCCACATCAAGTTGAGAAAATAAAATGGCCAAAAAATATAATTTAGCACTAAAGCAGTCGTAAGGCCTGATTTACTAAATCATTTATAAATCAATTCACCTTCCAATTTTTTTTACTTCGAATTATCTGTAAAAGATATATTACCAAAACCATTCAATATTTCGGTATTTGGAAAACATTTCATAAAATTATTTTAATAATAAGTGTATTTGCACCTTATTGTATTTTCAAACCATTTAAACTCCATTTTGAAATAACACTTTCCAAAACATTCACTTTAAGAATTTTTCACTTTAAAAATGTGAATATATTTCCTTTACAAACTTTTATATTTAACTTATCAAATTAAACTGATTTCGGGTTTATAAAAAAATGTTTATAACTTCCATTTATAGTTTATAAAAACTTCCATATATAACCCTTGGTAAAAATTTCCATTTGTATCTCATTCATATGTCAAAATCCCATTATAAGTTTATTTACTTATAAATCTCTTAATTTAAAAATTCATTCTTTTGTAATCTCATTATTTATAAAGTCCGTTATAAATTCATTTCTAAATTTCAATTGCAAATCCATTTACAAATTTGATTATAAATCCATCACTAATATTTATAAAACATGTTTATAAAAATCCATTTCATTAAATCTCTTTATTAATAGCATTCCTCTATAAACTTTCATTTTAACAATTATAGTACTTGATTATACTTCCATTACTTTTATTTATAAAATATCGACTTTGTAAATCTTACATATAAAACATTTATAATAAGTTCAAAATTCTCCGTTTAACTTATTTTACAAAATAGTTAACTTCATATTTCAAAAATCATATTTAAGTATATTTCTTAAAGCCATATTTTATAACATAAAAATTGTAATTTTTATTTATTTAAAATAAATCCATTTCTTTAATCATTTAAAAAATTATTAAAACATGTATATTTTCAAAATCTCTTTGAAATCCTTTTTAAATTGAAATCATTATTTCAATATTTTAAATTTTCAAAAATATGGCCCAATGCTGCAAAAGTACCAAATAAGGGGATTCACATCAATAATGACAAACATGGCATCCAACACATTAAACATCACATGGTACAACATATATGACAATATGTGTAAATAAAAATCAACAATGGTGAGGAATCCAGTTGGATCCCTCCAACCTATAATCTGCAACAAATACACATATGAGAAAAATATGTACAATGTCTTCTTCAAGGCAGACGCATGTACAAAGGGTCATCCTCTCATATACGGAAACATATAGGGTCTCACCTGCTCCAATATGCAGGAGTATATCCAACTACTAATAATATAGCATAAAATTCAAACAATCATCAAACAACATATTATAAATTTAGTCCCACTTATATAAAAATATAAGCGGGCCAGAGAGAGCGAGTTTTACTTACTTTGCTTCTAGCCGTCGTTGCAGCGTTTTATTTGGAATAAAATGAAATGAGCGTTTAATTTTACTCAAAAATAATGTAAGCTCTAAATCACTCCAATCCAATTTCTACACATAGTATTTCCAATAAGGAGTGCAACACAACTCGTTTCGTCTGAATTGGACCTCGTATGACAAAGATATGAATTTTATAAGATCTCAAGAATTTATTATAAATAAATTTACATATTTTTATTTTATTTTAATAACCACGTCAAATCTCAGCCTCACGTTCCATGATCTACAGATCCCAGCCCTTCGTCCTTTCTTCCCTATTCTAGCCACACGTGAATGAAACCCTACGGCCGATTTAATGCTCCTCCTCCATTATCGATGAGATGATTAGCCTCCACATGTCGATGCACCGAAGCCCTACGCTCCTCCACTCAAAATATTGTCAACCATCTCCTCCTCGATGGTTAGAAAAACGGGCTCGAATGTTGCGCGTTCTAAAGCCAATTACGACCAAACGCGGCCACGATAGTCGATCACTGTTGTTGGATCGAAAGAACTCGACGTGCTCTTCAATTTTCTAGTAGAAGTCTTGGCCTAAAAGTCAATGGATGGGGAGATAATTGAAAGGAAAGGCCATGAAATTCAAGCCATTGAAATGTTAGTGGCGGCTATGGCAGGAAACCTAGGGGTTGAGTAAATTTGAGAAAATGATGTCCTTTTATTTAAAATTTCATGATACTATTCATCCAGGAAATTTACGGACTCCAAAGAAAGCATGCCGCTTGGTGTTTCTACAGTTTTACCCCTATTCTGAACACAATGGAATATGTATCGGAGGTCAATTTTCAAAACAGAATTATTTTAATTAAAATTACTTTAATAAATTTCTATGCATTTCAGCTTCGCACGACCAAATGGTAATTTCAATCGCCGTTGTTAGCGCCAAAATTGGTCAATAACACCCAAATCTGTATGAAAGCACCAAATACCAGACACAGCTCCCAGATAGTGTGTATGTAGGGTGTATAAATATGAAGAACAGTAAAAAATAAAATGAAAGCAATAAAGAACAACAGATTTTATGGTGGTTCGGCTGATTCCGGCCTACGTCCACTCCAGAAATTTCCTTTTTGTTGATATTAGAATCAGTTACAGTTACAAATGGTAGAGTAGTCCTAGCCTTAGAAAATAGAAAGCCAGAGAACCGAAAGAAGATCACTTTTCTGAACCCCCAAATGTTGTACTTATAGGCAAATTCAGGTAGTTGGGTGTAACAACCCTGAATTTTGAACGATTTAAATTGAAAATATTTAATTTATTTTAAATATTTGAATGATGGTTTAGTTTGAATTCCCAATATAACTATGAAATTGGCGATTAAATTTTAGAATTTAATTTATTTAAAGTTGAATAAAATTTGAATTTGACTTTGGAGTTTGAAATTGAATATTGAATTTGTATTTAAAATTCGAACTAATGACTTAGAAAAGTAATTTGGATTTAAGGATTTTTATTTATTTAAATTAATAAAGGATGGTTAGTTTAATAACATTTTCTTTAGCTTAAATAAAAAGGAATAACATTTTAATCAATACAAGATAAAATAAATAAATACACTTAGTTATAATTTTAACAACAAAATTAAACAAAACAAAGTAAAGAAAATAATTATACAAAACAAATTGAATTAAAAATAAAAAAAATAAAAAAATAAACATAATTAGTACACTGCCTTACTCTTATCAGCTGTAAACACGCCTAAAATTATGCCGTAACCCACGCCAAAATCACGATCTCCTCTGCAAAAACACGTTCCTCCTTTCCCTTTTATATTCGAAACCCTTTTCATTTCAGAACAAAAATCAAACGAGAAAAAAAATTGTGGCTCCTCTTTCTTCTTCATCCTTCGATCCAAATTAGGGCTTCGGCTTCATCTTCGTTCGTCCCCCCCTCTCAACAGCTAGGGTTTCGTCCTTCGATCCAAATTAGGGCTTCGGCTTCAAATTTTCTCGACCGCGTCAAGCAAGGTGAGTGTATATCACTCACATCTAAATCAAATTTTGGATGATTTCTGTCTTGTTCTAATTCGTAAATTTTCGTTGCTTAATTTCTGGGCTATCATTGCTTCGAATTTTTGATGATTTTGTCTATATTGGGCTTCGGCCATTCGATTTGTTTAGATGCTTGAGATGATTTTACTGTGATGATTTCTTTAATTTTGCAATTTTGTATAACCTGATACTTGATACACGCGGGTTTGAGCTGTTCGATTCTTGACAATCTTGTCTCTGACTCGTTCAGCCTATTTTTTGATCATGGTTTTGATTTGGGTCGTTGTTGACTTCGGTTTTGATTGAAAGTGTTGCAGTTGATTTACTTGAACGGTGTCGATTTTGTTCGACTTTGACTATATTGTCTACTGCCTCTGGTGGCACTTCTGTCCTTGTTCGATTTTACTGCTGCTATAAAACTATACTTTGGGCTTTGACTTCGGTCGATTTGATATGTGAAAATATTGAGTTTGAAACCTAACTAGAATTCGGCATACTTTGATTCAAACTGCAGTTGTTTTTGAACTTGATTGAAAACTTGATTTTTTCGAAAATAAATTGGATTTGGTACTGTCTTGACATGAAACTGTTGTTTCATGATTTTGAACTCGTTTTGACTCGTTGGCCTCGGCATTACTTTGAATTGTTGCTAGTCGTTGCATATGCCTTGAATTGATATTGCCTTTGACCTGTAGCTTGAATATCTTGATGGCACTTTTGTTGTATCTGTTATGTGCAGTGATATCGAACTGCTTCATGTTTCACTGTTTTGTTAAAACATGGTATGTAACGACCCATAAATTTCGACAATTAAATTGTTAATTAAATAGGATCTTGTAATTTAATTTTTTGTAGAAAAAAAAAAGAAAAAGAAAAAGAAAAAAATGAAGATGATAAATTAGTATTGGAATGAACGCTAAATTAAAATATAGCAACGGTTTTTAAAAACTTGATTATTAGTAATTTGAATAAAAATCTAATGATTGAAATAGTGAAAGATTTATACCTTTGTGTAAATTGAAAATAAATAAAGGGAATTTATTATGTAAATTAAGAAAAGATTGGAATAAATGATGATTCCATGCATACTTATAAAAAAGTTATTATGAGTTGCATGTTGAAATGGTTGATTGAGTTGAAATTATGAAAAGGGTAATTAAAGACAAGAATTTGATTTTGCCTAAGTATCGATATATTGATAAACTATAACTGAATAGAAATTTTAATTTGCTCAATCCTTTTATTTACTATTAGAAGATGTTAATTAATTTAACGGTGAAAATTTGAAAATAAATTCAAATTGTATGTTAGATAATAAATTGCAATAATTAAAGTTAGTAATAAATGGAAAACGGAATACCAATTTATTTATGAAGTGGATATAAGGGAATGTAACAAATTTGAATAAGGAATGCTAATTGTGCATTAAGTGAAGGAATGGAGCATAGATGGAATAATTAAAAGGGATTTAGAATTTTTAATTTGTATGTATACATTAATGAATGAATATAGAAATATATTACAAATAAAATAGGAAGTGAGTGAAGATATACATTAATGAATGAATATAGAAATATATTGCAAATAAAATAGGAAGTGAGTGAAGATATGCATTAATGAATGAGTATAGAAATATAAAATAGGAAGTGAGTGAAGATATGCATTAATGAATGAATATAGAAATATATTGCAAATAAAATAGGAAGTGAGTGAAGATATGCATTAATGAATGAGTATAGAAATATAAAATAGGAAGTGAGTGAAGATATGCATTAATGAATGAATATAGAAATATATTACAAATAAAATAGGAAGTGAGTGAAGATATGCATTAATGAATGAATATAGAAATATATTACAAATAAAATAGGAAGTAAGTGAAGATATGCATTAATGAATGAATATAGAAATATATTACAAATAAAATAGGAAGTAAGTGAAGATATGCATTAATGAATGAATATAGAAATATATTGCAATAAAATAGGAAGTAAGTGAAGATATGCATTAATGAATGAGGAAGTGAATGAAGATATGAATTAATGAATGAATATAGAAATATATTGCAATAAAATAGGAAGTGAGTGAAGATATGCATTAATGAATGAGTATAGAAATATATCGCAATAAAATAGGAATAAGTGAGAATCGATTGAAATATAAAATGATATTGGGTATTACAAGTATGAGTTTAGAAAATAATTACAAGATATAAGTGAAATAAGATGCATAGAAAAGTTGGTTAATTGTTAAGTGATGAATGATGTAATAAAGGAAAGAAATCCAGATAAATTAACCTAATTGGGACCTTAATTAATGATTAAAAAAAAAGATGACTGACTAATAGAATAACTTATAATCTAAGGAAATCAAGTAGTACGTTAAATTGAAATAAATTTATAAATTCATTTATGGAATGTAATATAATTCAATGCTAAATGTCAATTTATTTAATAGTAAGATTGTAAATCAATAAACGAAGTTATGAAGATTTCAAATTTTATTTATAACAATTTATGGGAAATCAATTACAATTAATTGACTTGAATTGTGCAGTTAGCGTAGATTTTGTTTTGTAATTGAAGGAGGTTAATTTTATAAGATGAAATTTTGCTAATTCTATATAAAATAGGACCACTGGTTGATTTATAGTATAGAAAGCAAGATGTATAAATTTAATTAAAGTATCAAAATTCAACAATTGTAATTATTGCAAATTAAAATGGAACTTGAGGATAATAAGGTGAAACCATGAACAAATGGTAGCGCATCCTTATTATTGGTAAAAGATGAGAATATAAAAGTTTGAAAATCAAAAAAATAGGTTTTTGAAAATTTAATTTATAATTTCTAAATATAAGGAAGTGGAGAAATTAACACTGCAATGGATAGACTTTTCAGCTTTTAATTTACATCTAAATTTGTTTAGATCAATTTGGAAATTAATAAAATTGTGGATATATTTTGAAACGTAAACGAAACGTCTAGATTTACATTTGTAAATACGTTTAAAATAAAATGTAAATGATAAGGAATTTATTTATTTCCTACATCCGTAACGTGTGTAATTAATATTATTTATCTTTTGGGACCACTTCCGTTTGCACGTTAAAATTCGTGCACACCTATTCTTTTGCGATCTATCTATAAATAGGCGGTGAAACCCTAGCCTCCATCTTCATTCCTCTGTATAGTCTCTTATTCAACTTCTTCTTTTCTTCAATGGCAACAGACAATTTCTAGATCCAGTTTCAATCCAAATAAAAGTCAAAATTCAAACTCCTCTAAAAATTCCAGAAAAACTATATGTTGGAGTTCTCAGAATACGCAATCTACTGGTGGTGTTCGTTTTCCATTTTGGGTTCGGTCTGAAAACATATTCGCGTGCTCCTGTAGCCAAAGCGTGTGGAAGACGATAGTGACGTGGCGAGTATTTAATTAAGGTTTGTTTTGTTTTATAATTTATTTTGATTTTCAAATCGTTTAAATCGCATAACTTTTTCATACAACCTCGGATTCACGCGAAACTTTTTTTGTTAGGATCGTAATTAAATTTCGGACAGTTTGGAACTAGTTTGGACCAATTCGGAGATCGTCAAATTTTTGAGTTTAAATGAATTTAAATTCGATTTAAATTCAAAAGGTGAGTGTTTTAACTCACTCACAATTTCTAAAATTTCTTATGTTTGTTAAATTGATTTTAGATATGAGTAGAAATTTATTTATGACTATTTGACATGTTTTATTCCTTATCTCTGTTAAATCGCATTTATTTAATTTAACCGTTCATAAATTTTATTACTGCGTATAAATTGACAGTTATAGTTATTTATTTGCATATAAACTGTTAGTTTAATAGTTGTTAAATTCATTTTTGAATATAACTGCCAGTTATTACCTGTTATATATTATCAGATATATATTGATATTGATTTATTATTGGATGATGATTGTGATTTGGATGATGGATGATGAATGATGAATGGATGTTTTATTTTATATCATTAAACTGCAAGTCATCATGCATTTTCATTTCATTCGGGATTGCGGTTTGAAATGATATACAACCGCATTTTTTATTTTAAATTGCGGATTGAAATGGTAAACATCCGTACCACTTGACCATAGGATAGAAAATTTTATACAGGCACCGCGGTAAATATATAAAATTATTTTTGGAAATGTTTTACTATGGTTTTGTAAAGCTATACATATATATATGGTTTATGGGTTTTGATTTGATCATTAATAAAAGCTATATATATATATATATATATATATAGAAATTTTCCGGTTTTAGGCTTTGTATAAAAATTGATTTGAAGTATAAACCAAAGTTTGATTTTAAGATCAAATACGATTTAGCATTTAATTAAAATTTAATTTTTGGTAGTTCTATTGACTTAAATGAGAATAAAATTGGAAGTTGAATATTAAGTTAAATCAGAATTTAAATAAAAGTTAAAATTTTAAAGGATGTGATTTATAACTTGATTTTGTGTAAAGTGATTTAAATGAGTATCAGGTTGGTTTAAATGAATATATCCAGTTAAAAAATTTTCCAGTTATGTGAAGTTAAAGGTTTACTTAAATTATATTGAATTCAATAAGTAAACATTTCAAGTCTAAATAATAAGTAATTGGATTTGATACATATGGGTTTGTCAAATAAGTTTGTTTTTGAAATGGTGAAATATTTAAAACCTTGAAACATAAGAATTGAAATGGTATTTGGAAGTGTAAATCGATATTTGAAATTGATTTGTGAAATCTAAAGAAGCTATTTTGTTTTATAAAAGTAGTTTAATATGTAACCATTTAAGAGATGGAAATTTGTTTCAAAGCTATGTTTTTTCAAGGTAGTATTAGTTGGAAATATTATATTCAAGAGTTTTGATTTCTAAATATTTTACTTTGGAAACCCTATGATTTTGGAAATAATATATATTGGAAAATAAAATGATATCGTATTGATCTGGGGTTTTAAGAATAAAAATGATATCGTTTTTATATGGGTTTTAAATGGATATTTTATTTTGGTTTTAAAAGTATAATTATTTTTAAATGACCGCGGTGTTATAATAACGATTGGTTGGCAAAGAGACCGGGATCGGATATGGACATACTCTCTGTCGATACCGAAAACCACTTTGACTAACCGTGTACGCGGTGGAGATTCCAGAATGAAGTAGGTTGGTGGCGGCGTTGCTTGTAAGGTAAATACGTGGACCCAACTCCCGTGAGTTGGCATAAGGTGGCTAAAACAGGAGCGATCGACAGGTTAATAAGGTAGCACCTTTGATCGGACACATCTCTTCGATATTTTACTTTGACTCTTGGATTGATTCGGTGGCCACTTTTGATTTCTTTGATTTGGGGATGTGGCTCGAGGTGGGCAGTAGCTGCGGCTATGCGTTACCATCGACCCGGAAGCGTAATTGGTATATCTATCCTGGCATTGCCTAGTTGTGCCATGTCACCTACCCTAGCGCGCCTTATACGATTTGGTTTTGTACCATACCTATGGAGTGCCCTCTGACGACGCCTAGTACGGGGGAGATTACGGTACTGTATAGACTATGGGAATATATAACTGTGTTAAGGTGGAAAATGTAAAGCCTTAACGCTATTTAAAAGTAAGTTTATTTTACAAATAGACACTATTATAATAGCGCAATATACTATATAGTAAATAGTTTAACGGATCCTTAGGAGATGTAAATCCCGAGCATCTCTTGAGTTACTGTACTCATATTTATTTTGTTAATTTAACTCACATAAGATCTTTTAGTTCTGACTCGAGTGTTTTGTCTTTTCAATTTCGCTTGGGTCAGTCCGAGCCTTTCAGGATTTGAAGATTTAGCTCTGGAGGACGAAGACGAAGATGTATATTATTATTATTTATACTAGTACACTACACACTGTTCCGCTGCATTGTTATTGGTATGTGTAACTCTGATATGTAGTATATAAATGTTTTGTAAACAGATTTATAAACTATATATTTTATTATTATATTTTATCCTTCCGCTGCGAGATTCTATTTTCTTTTATTTCTTTCACGTTTTTCTTATTTACCCCATAACAATCCGCCCTTCCGTATGGTTTGAATCGGCACGTGTGTCTGTTTAAATCGTGCGAAAAGGCGGATGTTACAGTTGGTATCAGAGCTTTGGTTTAGCGATAAATCTTAGCTTTGTGGGGTTTGACTCTTTGTTAATAGGGTAGTAATGCCCTATGGGAGTTGCTGAGTGTATATATATGAGAGAGCGTACTTGTTAGTGTTATAAAAAGGTTTTAATATTGTGTTAATCTGTTCCGTTTTGTATTTATAAATTCTGGTTGATGCATGGGACGTTGTGACATTAATTGGGGTTTCTAAACACTAAATAGGACAGACCGACATAATATCTGTTTTAATATAGGTGAATGAAATAATTTTTCCTATTATATTTTCTATATATAAAATAAAATTTTCAATCTATATCTATATTTGGTTGTAATAGATTGGTTGTTAGGTAATGAAGGCTTTGAATAATGATAGAAATAAGATTTAAAAATAAGATAAATGAAATTTGGAAATTTAGGACTTAAGATCCGGGGTTTTGGAATTTTTGTAAATTTTTTGGAATATAATTGTTATAAGTATTTTCTGATATGAATATTTAATATAATTTAAGAGAAATTATTTTAAAGAAGATTTTTGGAGAAAATAAGTTTTGTACTTTCCTCTCTGTCGCTGGAAAATAATTTCGGTGATGAGTGCACGCATCATCGACATTCATTTTCGAGTTTCGAAGTGGGAAGGCCACTGTAGTAATTTACCGCAGAATTGTTAAGAAAATTTTATCGTTTTAATTATACTTGGATATATATGTTACGTGTAGATATCTATCTATTATTTTAAATGATTTAAAATTTAACCTGGTATTTGGTTCTTAAGTTCCAAATTTATTAATAGTTCAATTAAGTGTAGAAATTGGAACCTTTAATTAAAGTAAAAATTTAATACAATAGGAAAATAAGTAATGTAAATAAACGATTGTAAACATTATTAAATGAATTAATGAACTTCTTTATTTATAAGAATTGATGTATAAAGTTGCAAATTTAGTGTAGTTAAATTGTTACCATTATTAAATATAATAGAAATGTAAGCATTAAATAGATGAATGAAATTAAAAGTAAGTTGAAATTGTAATTTATAAAACGAATATATATAATTATTGAACCATTAATTAATTAAAGGAATTGAAAAGAAACTTGTAAAATTTTCATTTACATTCTTAAAGCATATATATAACTTACCATATAATAAAAAGTTGCAATGTTAGTAAGAAAATGTAAGGGGAAATCTTATAAGTGAAGCTTGAGGTAATAAAGGTATTCAATGAATTTGCTGTTACAAAACGAGAATTAAATGTATAAACTTAAGTTAAAATGGAAATTTTAAGTATTATAAATAGATGATTGTAAACTTAAGTAAATAAAATGGAATGCAAATATAATGAATATTGTAATAAATGAAAAATGAAAATTGTAAGTAATGAAGGAATCACTCAATAAATGAAATAAAAGAAATTAAACAACTAAAGCATGAAATAAATGTATAATAAGTTAATTTGGTTGTTGGTTTGAATTGTTATTGTTTGACTTATGGTTGGTTGGGTAAGAGAATTTGAAGTTGTTGGATGAATAAATAATCTATCTAAAACTGTTGAGTAAAGGATGCACTTGATAGTTATTTTCATTCCATACAATTTCAAGTTTTGAACCCGAACAACTATTTGTTTGTTGGATTAAATGGTTGCTTTGTCTTGTGTATGTATGCTGTTTGTAAAGTTGATGGTTGTTGTATTGATTGGTTGATTAATGGTTGAAACCGCTTAAATATTTCACTTTATATAAATTTGTATATTTTAGCTAAATTAACTAATTTTGTAAATTTAGATTTTTATAAATATAATATTTAAATATGATATTGATTTCGAAATTCTTCTTTTCCCTTCTTTCCCTTTTCGGGGACGAAAAGTTTTGAGTGGGGGAGAGTGTAACGACCCGTAAATTTCGATAATTAAATTGTTAATTAAATAGGATCTTGTAATTTAATTTTTTTGTCGAAAAAAAAAGAAAAAAGAAAAGAGAAAATGAAGATGATAAATTAGTATTGGAATGAACGCTAAATTAAAATATAGCAACGCTATTTAAAAACTTGATTATTAGTAATTTGAATAAAAATCTAATGATTGAAATAGTGAAAGATTTATACCTTTGTGTAAATTGAAAATAAATAAAGGGAATTTATTATGTAAATTAAGAAAAGATTGGAATAAATGATGATTCCATGCATAGTTATAAAAAAGTTATTATGAGTTGCATGTTGAAATGGTTGATTGAGTTGAAATTATGAAAAGGGTAATTAAAGACAAGAATTTGATTTTGCCTAAATATCGATATATCGATAAACTATAACTGAATAGAAATTTTAATTTGCTCAATCCTTTTATTTACTATTAGAAGATGTTAATTAATTTAACGGTGAAAATTTGAAAATAAATTCAAATTGTATGTTAGATAATAAATTGCAATAATTAAAGTTAGTAATAAATGGAAAACGGAATACCAATTTATTTATGAAGTGGACATAAGGGAATGTAACAAATTTGAATAAGGAATGCTAATTGTGCATTAAGTGAAGGAATGGAGCATAGATGGAATAATTAAAAGGGATTTAGAATTTTTAATTTGTATGTATACATTAATGAATGAATATAGAAATATATTACAAATAAAATAGGAAGTGAGTGAAGATATACATTAATGAATGAATATAGAAACATATTGCAAATAAAATAGGAAGTGAGTGAAGATATGCATTAATGAATGAGTATAGAAATATAAAATAGGAAGTGAGTGAAGATATGCATTAATGAATGAATATAGAAATATATTACAAATAAAATAGGAAGTGAGTGAAGATATGCATTAATGAATGAATATAGAAATATATTACAAATAAAATAGGAAGTAAGTGAAGATATGCATTAATGAATGAATATAGAAATATATTACAAATAAAATAGGAAGTAAGTGAAGATATGCATTAATGAATGAATATAGAAATATATTGCAATAAAATAGGAAGTAAGTGAAGATATGCATTAATGAATGAGGAAGTGAGTGAAGATATGCATTAATGAATGAATATAGAAATATATTGCAATAAAATAGGAAGTGAGTGAAGATATGCATTAATGAATGAGTATAGAAATATATCGCAATAAAATAGGAATAAGTGGGAATCGATTGAAATATAAAATGATATTGGGTATTACAAGTATGAGTTTAGAAAATAATTACAAGATATAAGTGAAATAAGATGCATAGAAAAGTTGGTTAATTGTTAAGTGATGAATGATGTAATAAAGGAAAGAAATCCAGATAAATTAACCTAATTGGGACCTTAATTAATGATTTAAAAAAAAAGATGACTGACTAATAGAATAACTTATAATCTAAGGAAATCAAGTAGTACGTTAATTTGAAATAAATTTACAAATTCATTTATGGAATGTAATATAATTCAATGCTAAATGTCAACTTATTTAATAGTAAGATTGTAAATCAATAAACGAAGTTATGAAGATTTCAAATTTTATTTATAACAATTTATGGGAAATCAATTACAATTAATTGACTTGAATTGTGCAGTTAGCGTAGATTTTGTTTTGTAATTGAAGGAGGTTAATTTTATAAGATGAAATTTTGCTAATTCTATATAAAATAGGACCACTGGTTGATTTATAGTATAGAAAGCAAGATGTATAAATTTAATTAAAGTATCAAAATTCAACAATTGTAATTATTGCAAATTAAAATGGAATTTGAGGATAATAAGGTGAAACCATGAACAAATGGTAGTGCATCCTTATTATTGGTAAAAGATGAGAATATAAAAGTTTGAAAATCAAAAAAATAGGTTTTTGAAAATTTAATTTATAATTTCTAAATATAAGGAAGTGGAGAAATTAACACTGCAATGGATAGACTTATCAGCTTTTAATTTACATCTAAATTTGTTTAGATCAATTTGGAAATTAATAAAATTGTGGATATATTTTGAAACGTAAACGAAACGTCTAGATTTACATTTGTAAATACGTTTAAAATATAATGTAAATGATAAGGAATTTGTTTATTTCCTAAATCCGTAACGTGTGTAATTAATATTATTTATCTTTTGGGACCACTTCCGTTTGCACGTTAAAATTCGTACACACCTATTCTTTTGCGATCTATCTATAAATAGGCGGTGAAACCCTAGCCTACATCTTCATTCCTCTGTATAGTCTCTTCTTCAACTTCTTCTCTTCTTCAATGGCAACAGACAATTTCTAGATCCAGTTTCAATCCAAATAAAAGTCAACATTCAAACTCCTCTA
The DNA here is from genome assembly GCA_030765085.1 of Allium cepa. Classification (NCBI taxonomy): domain Eukaryota; kingdom Viridiplantae; phylum Streptophyta; class Magnoliopsida; order Asparagales; family Amaryllidaceae; genus Allium; species Allium cepa. Next base: position 874,930,614 of record CM060932.1, on the reverse strand, counting down.
AAAATTCCAGAAAAATTATATGTTGGAGTTCTCAGAATACGCAATCTACCGGTGGTGTTCGTTTTCCGTTTTGGGTTCGGTCTGGAAACATATTCGCGTGCTCCTGTAGCCAAAGCGCGTGGAAGAAGATAGTGACGTGGCGAGTATTTAATTAAGTTTTGTTTTGTTTTATAATTTATTTTGATTTTCAAATCGTTTAAATCGCATAACTTTTTCATATGACCTCGGATTCACGCGAAACTTTTTTTGTTAGGATCGTAATTAAATTCCGGACAGTTTGGAACTAGTTTGGACCAATTCAGAGACCGTTAAATTTTTGAGTTTAAATGAATTTAAATTCGATTTAAATTCAAAAGGTGAGTGTTTTAACCCACTCACAATTTCTAACATTTCTTATGTTTGTTAAATTGATTTTAGATATGAGTAGAAATTTATTTATGACTATTTGACATGTTTTATTCCTTATCTTTGTTAAATCGCATTTATTTAATTTAACTGTTCATAAGTTTTATTACTGCGTATAAATTGACAGTTATAGTTATTTATTTGCATATAAACTGTTAGTTTAATAGTTGTTAAATTCATTTTTGAATATAACTGCCAGTTATTACCTGTTATATATTATCAGATATATATTGATATTTATTTATTATTGGATGATGATTGTGATTTGGATGATGGATGATGAATGGATGTTTTATTTTATATCATTAAACTGCAAGTCATCATGCATTTTCATTTCATTCGGGATTGCGGTTTGAAATGATATACAACCGCATTTTTTTTATTTTAAATTGCGGATTGAAATGATAAACATCCGTATCACTTGACCATAGGATAGAAAATTTTATACAGGCACCGCGGTAAATATATAAAATTATTTTTGAAAATGTTTTACTATGGTTTTGTAAAGCTATACATATATATATGGTTTATGGGTTTTGATTGATCATTAATAAAAGCTATATATATATATAGAGAAATTTTCCGGTTTTAGGCTTTGAATAAAAATTGATTTGAAGTATAAACCGAAGTTTGATTTTAAGATCAAATAACATTTAGCATTTAATTAAAATTTAATTTCTGGTAGTTCTATTGACTTAAATGAGAATAAAATTGGAAGTTGAATATTAAGTTAAATCGGAATTTAAATAAAAGTTAAAATTTTAAAGGATATGATTTATAACTTGATTTTGTGTAAAGTGATTTAAATGAGTATCACGTTGTTTTAAATGAATATATCAAGTTAAATTTTTTTTCCAGTTATGTGAAGTTAAAGGTTTACTTAAATTATATTGAATTCAATAAGTAAACATTTCAAGTCTAAATAATAAGTAATTGGATTTGATACATATGGGTTTGTCAAATAAGTTTGTTTTTGAAATGGTGAAATATTTAAAACCTTGAAACATAAGAATTGAAATGGTATTTGGAAGTGTAAATCGATATTTGAAATTGATTTGTGAAATCTAAAGAAGCTATTTTGTTTTATAAAAGTAGTTTAATATTTAACCATTTAAGAGATGGAAATTTGTTTCAAAGCTATGTTTTTTCAAGGTAGTATTAGTTGGAAATATTATATTCAAGAGTTTTGATTTCTAAATATTTTACTTTGGAAACCCTATGATTTTGGAAATAATATATATTGGAAAATAAAATGATATCGTATTGATTTGGGGTTTTAAGAATAAAAATGATATTGTTTTTATATGGGTTTTAAATGGATATTTTATTTTGGTTTTAAAAGTATAATTATTTTTAAATGACCGCGGTGTTATAATAACGATTGGTTGGCAAAGAGACCGGGATCGGACATGGACATACTCTCTGTCGATACCGAAAACCACTTTGACTAACCGTGTACGCGGTGGAGATTCCAGAATGAAGTAGGTTAGTGGCGGCGTTGCCTGTAAGGTAAATACGTGGACCCAACTCCCGTGAGTTGGCATAAGGTGGCTAAAACAGGAGCGATCGACGGGTTAATAAGGTAGCACCTTTGATCGGACACATCCCTTCGATATTTTACTTTGACTCTTGGATTGATTCGGTGGCCACTTTTGATTTCTTTGATTTGGGGGTGTGGCTCGAGGTGGGCGGTAGCTGCGGCTATGCGTTACCATCGACCCGGAAGCCTAATTGGTATATCTACCCTGGCATTGCCTAGTTGTGCCATGTCACCTACCCTAGCGCGCCTTATACGATTTGGTTTTGTACCATACCTATGGAGTGTCCTCTGACGACGCCCAGTACGGGGGAGATTACGGTACCGTACAGACTATGGGAATATATAACTGTGTTAAGGTGGAAAATGTAAAGCCTTAACGCTATTTAAAAGTAAGTTTATTTTACAAATAGACACTATTATAATAGCGCAATATACTATATAGTAAATAGTTTAACGGATCCTTAGGAGATGTAAATCTCGAGCATCTCGTGAGTTACAGTACTCATATTTATTTTGTTAATTTAACTCACATAAGATCTTTTAGTTCTGACTCGAGTGTTTTGTCTTTTCAAATTCGCTCGGGTCAGTCCGAGCGTTTCAGGATTTGAAGATTTAGCTCTGGAGGACGAAGACGAAGACGTATATTATTATTATTTATACTAGTACACTACACACTGTTCCGCTGCATTGTTATTGGTATGTGTAACTCTGATATGTAGTATATAAATGTTTTGTAAACAGATTTATAAACTATATATTTTATTATTATATTTTATCCTTCCGCTGCGAGATTCTGTTTTCTTTTATTTCTTTCTCGTTTTTCTTATTTACCCCATAACAATCTGCCCTTCCGTATGGTTTGATCGGCACGTGTGTTTGTTTAAATCGTGCGAAAAGGCGGATGTTACATGGTATTCTCACTTTTACTTAGCCACTGCGTTTTACTATGCCGTGTCCATTTGTGGCTTGTCTACATATCTGGCTGCACTTGAGTATGAACTTGCACTTGAGTAGTTGCATTTGAGTAGTTTCTTATACCAAACCCTATGATGCATGTATGTTCATCCTTGTATATGCATTTCTTGGTCATGTTATGTTGTCTGCTGTCTTCGTGTACATGTATACACTTGTTGTATATTTGAGCATTTGGGATGCATTGAGCTCGTGTGGTCTTCATTCATGTGCAGTTTGCATTTATATTGCCTCTGACCTTTTGGGCATGCAAACATTATTTCATCTTGTTTGTTCATTGTCTTGTACCACTGGTTGTACTTGCTGTCACATTAACCTGTGCATTGCCTTCATGTGTTGTCTATGCATTGCCTTCATTTTATTGTCTGTGCACTCTCAAATGTAGCACTCAAGTCTTATTCAAGCCTCATGCATTGTCCACTGATCATTTGTTATATATGCCATTCATTGTTGCCTAGATTGAGTTTTGAATTGTAGACTTGAACCTGTTGTGCACTTCATATAGTGTAGCCACCTGATCATATATGTTAACTGTGTATGCATGTATTGTTGAAATTGCACACATATCCCGTAGCTTGTTACTTTGATTTGCACGTCCCTGTAGCTTTATTTGATTGGCTGCCATCATTTGCCTTTGCCTTAGATTTTTGGCATGTCCATGTTTCGCCTGTTGTTTGATTTGAACAGGCTATTTGTTATCTCTATGAATTCTTTTGGTTTCATTCTTGTAGTCTTTCCCTTGAATATTGTGGTGGCTGCAGTGGTTTTTGTCGAGATTTTTCCCTTGACTGGTTTGCATTGCATTGATGCACTGATTTCAATTGCAGTTTGATTTGTTGTACCTTGTACTGGCTTCCTTGTATTCAAGTGGGGACTGCAGTTTTGTGGAAGTTTGCCCTTGAGTCCAAGTGGGGCCGTAGTTTCATTTTATATAAAATATTACACTTGTTGAAGTGTGCAGTAATCAGTTGTTTGGAAACTTGTTTCTTGAGTTTTACTTGATTATATGCAAACAATTGCATTTCGACCCTGCCATGTTGCACGGGTTTTGGTGTTGCAGCCGCGTTGAGTCACTGACTTGACCTATGCAGCTTCGATTTCTGTTAGTATTCACTGTTGTGATGATCTCTATTTCATTACGGTAGTGGCGAGGCAGTGCATGCAAGCGTGAACTGCAGCCACACAGAGTTAACATGTTGTTGTGGCGAGGTCGTACACGAGTGCGTGTACTGCAGCCCTACTAGACTTGATGTTTTAAATGATGTTTTCTATTGTTGGAAATTTATTTTGTTTTAAGTTGCCAATTCAATATATTTTGAATCGCATTTTGATGATTTTATAGTTAATTGCCGTTTAGGCAATTCTGATGTTTTTTCTAAATTATCTTCATCAATAATCCTTTCATCTAACTTCATTGATAATCTGAATCTACTGATTTGTTGTTTAACACTGTTATGTGTTATATTTACCGCTATCCGATTTCTTGTTAAAGGATCGGATAGGTGAATTTATCTTTGACTGTCGTCTAATTGTTGTTTGATTATTATTGCCTCTATGCACTAATAACTGAGTTTGAATTAGACTGACCTGTGTATTATTTTCTTTTGAATGTAATACTCGGGTCAGACCCAGTATTTTACAGCTTGAAGATTTTCGGGCAGCGAAGTTAGAGAGAGTTGGGGATAACGCTTCACTTTATCTTTTCAGGATTTTTGTACTTAAAGAAATATTCCACTGTATAAATTTAATTCATTGTATAAACTCTGATATATGTATAAAAATTCATTATTGTGAAATATTAATATTATTATTCTGTGTTTCTGTGGCTGATTCTGTTTAAACTCTATAAGCTGAATAACAATCCGTCATTTTGAACGTTTCAAGTTGGTTTAATTACCGACTAGGGGCGGTCAGAAGGGCGAGTCGTTACATTGGGCTTCTTGAATAATCTAGGCCCATCAAGGCCATTGTCGATCCAGGCTCTGCTCTACGACCGAACCAGGTAGGTCGAGCTGTATTCAGAGATCCCCACTCCTCAATTAACCGAACCAAAGTAGCCAGGGCACTATCCTAAAGCGAGCATATCCAAAACTCAAAGAAAACTAGTCCAGAACTCCATGCAAAGCTAGTGACGAACCATGCACTGATACCGACCCATGTCATCATATAGCAAACGCCGAGCCACCCTGGCTGACCCACAATGTCGAGCGACTCTGACCTCACCTTAATGTCGAACCATCCTGGCCTCACCATAATGCCGAGCGACATGGCCTCACCACAATGCCGAACCATCCTCCAAGCACGATTCGTCGTTTACCCATCGACCATGCTTAATCTTGACTTCATATTAACTATCCATCCATTTTAAACCGAATCCATCATATTCCAGCCTCGATAATTGCGAAGTTGGTTAGGTTGAATCCGCCTGTTTATGGCCTTGACAAAAGGCAACATGCCTTGCTTTTGGAAGGTGTGTTTTGAATAAACTCAGTTACGATATTTGAAGTCCACAGGTTATCCATAGCCATACCTTTCGATTCATAATCCAATCTGTTTTATCCGAGTGCCATTGCCATATTCTTACCCGAATCTACGACTGCTCTGAGTCAATATCTGATTCCTATCCAGTGACCGAATCCTTATCCAATTCCATGTCCATCCGATATCGACACTGAGTTCTATTCCATCCATATCCAATAGTCAAATCTATGACCTTTCTCGGTCGATATCCAAATTCGGGATCGCTCCGACCCTTTTGCTAAATCCAGGACCTCACTAGGTCCAATTATCCTAAGTCGAAATCCGAATCCCCGACCTCTCCGGGTTTAACTTCGAATCCGTAGACCTCGCCGGGCCGCGTTATCCTGTCCCGGCCTAGACTCTCCGGTCAAGGGTCTGTATGTTCACCAGCCTTGACTCTCTGGTAAAGGACTTCTTATATCCTTCGGCCTTGGCTCTTCGGCCAAGGACTTTCTACATTCTCTGGCCTCGACTCTCCTGTCAAGGACTCCCTACATTCTCCAACCTCGGCTCTCCGGCTAAGATCTTTTTATATTCTTCGGTCTCAGCTCTCCGGCCAAGGACTTTTTATATTCTCTGGCCTCGGCTCTCCGGCCAAGGAATTTTTATATTCTCCGGCCTCGACTCTTCGGTCAAGGACTTTTATATTCTCTGGCCTTGGCACTCCGGCCAAGGACTTTTTATATTCTCCGGCATCCACTCTCCATTCAAGGACTTTTATATTCTCTAGCATCGGCACTCCAACGAAGGACTTTTTATATTGTGTTCGAGTCCACTCCAACGCTCTCTGGCGAAGGGACTCATAATTTGCGATTACCGTCCCGTATCTCCGGCCGGGACCATGATCGTGAGACCTATACTATTTATTACATTAATCCAAATCCAACCATAACAGAATTCAGTTATCAACACGAAATTTTGTAAAACGAAGGGAATTAAATGTCCAAAGTGCCAGGTAAGAAACCAGAGTTTGCAGAAAGACAGAAAGAAAACAGGATTTCATAGACCCAAGCAGTACGATTTTCCGTCATCTTAGAGCATGCATAGGGATCGTCCTCGATCCCGTATGCGTGTAACTGACCTAGCCGTATTACTTTGAGTTTAGAACCATCAAACCATTCAATTGATTACAAGCCGGTGGTCACCAGATCCAGCGACACCTTCGTTCAAGGTAGGCGGTGGCCGCTCCTGTTCCACTGCTACAACTCGATTCCTTATGTACTGTTGCAGGTGACCATTCATTACATTCTCCTCCATGATATCTTTCAAATTCCTAAAATCATTTATGTTATGCCCATTTAGCTCAAGGAATAGGCAATGCTTTCCCGATGCCCGTTCGTACTCAGAAGGTTCCCTCCTTGCCAGTCTTCGATACTGGAGGTGCCCTCAAGTATCCAAGTAATCTTTTCTAGAGTCTCTTTTAGATCTGTGTAAGAAGAAAATTTTGAATCCCTCCGCAGCCTCTTCGAAGTGCTACTGTTGCCATCCATTTTCCTTTTTCCTTTATCGTTATTTTTATCCGAGCTTCGGTTGGATGGCCCTCCATCCTCAGCCGCATTCACCTCCTTTAATTTCATATTTGAACACGCAACTTCCTGCTGAAAGAATCTCTCAGTTTCATGAAAGAATTTCCCGAGATCCATTGGTGGGTCCCGTATCAATGACACTTTGAAATCCGAATTCTCTCTTACTCCTGACATTGCTTCCATCAAAATCATTGATGAATCGGCCGATCCATCGAAGCAACTGCAGCGTTGAACCGAGTTAAGAAAGCTCTGAGCGATTCCTTTGTCCTTTTATTTACCAACGTTAGAGTCATTACGTTCTTCGGCCTTTTTATATGAACCCTAAACTACTTCAGAAGCCTGTCCACCAATTCTGTCCATGTCCTGATAGATCCCTCTTCCAACTGTCAGAACCATGTAGCAGCTATATCCATCAAGTACAAGGAGAAACATCGGGCCGTGACTTCCTCCGATGCCCCCAACACTTCCATATGTCTTGCGTATCTCATCAAGTGATCAATAGGATCAGTCTTACCATTGTACACTTCTAGAGTAGGTAGCTTGAACTCCGGTGGGTTCCGAGCCATTCAGATTTCACGGATAAACGAACTCCTATTTACTCCTTCCAGATCTCTGTTGGTCAAACCTCCGCGTATAGTTCGCCTGATAATCTCAGCCAATCCAGCATTGTCCGTCAAGGTTTTCCCCTCGAGTTCCCAAGGGAATTCCGATACGTACTCTTCATCACTCGCTCTTGTATTCCAACTAGCATCTCATTGTGTGGTATCACCTAGAGTTCCTCTAGGGATCGGTCCATCATTGCCAGGTGGTATGCCCTTAAGCCTGGATCAAATAAAGAAGAGGAAAAGCAATAAAGAAAAATCAAAGAAGCAAACAAATAAATACTTCATCGCTAAACTCAGATCACAATCGGTATGCTTAGATTCTTTATATAAAGATCTTTTATTAACACATGATGAATTATTAAAAGATTGTCAAACTTTGAATAAAGTTAATAGAATTGCTTTAGCTAAGTTAAAAGATTGTGAGCAAGAATTTTCCAATTCAAAAGAGGAAAATAAATTTTTTGTAAAACAAACTAAGTGTTTTGAAAATACCGTAGAAGAACTTGTTTTACAAAAAGATTTCCTACAAAAAGAAAATGAGCAGTTAGAAGATAAAAACAATGATCTTTTGTAGGAAATCAATGTTTTGCAAAATAAAAATACATTTTTGGAAAATTCTTTAAATAATTCTAATTCTTTAATTTTGTCTCTTGAAAAAGAGAATGAAGCTTTAATTAAAAAGAATCTAGAATTATCTAAAGAATGTGAGATTTAAAGTTAATAATAATATTTTTCAAAAATAAGTTTGTAATCTATAGAAAATTTTGAAAGATTAAATACAAAAATCTTAAATTTTGACAAAGGTAATAATATCTTATCTTTTTTAGTTACAAATTCTAAATCTCACAGTGATAAAAGCGGTTTACGATATAAACAAGCTAAAAGTAAAAATAATACTAGATATGCATTCTTGTGTAAAAAAATTAATGATAGTGCTAGTAACAAAGATAGTTCTAAAATCACTTTTAATCATAATAATGCTTTGTTTAGAAATGGTAGAAATTATTTTTCAAGTATACCTTACATTATAAGTAGCAGTTATTTTGTTTTATATTGTTCTATGTTAAACACTTATGTGGAACATAATTTATGTCATCATATAAACTCTTCTTTTTGTCGATGATAAAGAGGGAGAAAGATGTTTCTCTAATGCTTTTTGCAGGAATAAACGATGCAGGCACAGATTAAGGGGGAGAAAATATTAATTATTTGCAGGAATATATAGCGTAGATTCAGGGGAAGAAATCTATAGCACAATTACAGGAATATATTCCGAGGGAGAGATAAGTCAACAAAGCTTGTTGAAGATTCGTCCGTTGCAAATGGAGTTGTCATCATCAAAAAGGGAAAGAATGTTGGATCATAGGTTTTAATTCTTGACATGAAGCAACAATTCACGAATCTACGACCACGACAACATCTGCACTCAACGACTCAAAGTATGGTTCATATAGTTATATATTTTAACAAGAGTCATCAAATATGTATATAGAGTCCAGTTTAGTACTTCGTTGAAATCTTTCCTTTAGAATCATCATTCACATTCAAATAAACTTGCATGCATATTTTAATCAAAATCAAGTTTTTAAAAAATGCATGGAGCGGGGCTCGAACCCGGGTCACTAGTTTAGAAAGCAAGTGGTCTAACCAAATGAGCTATGGTGATTTTTGATTATTAGCAGAATTCAGTCGACTGAACAAAATCGACCAGTCGACTGAATATCTATAAAATAGCCTGTTGAACTTGTGCATATGTATACACGTTTATATTTTCAAATTCAGTCGACAGACCAAAAACAGCCAGTCGACTGAACATGTTCAATAGACAGATAAACACTGTTTTTTTACTATATTTGAATATTCAATCGACTGATCGATTTTGCTCAATCGAATGACATGGTTCCAACTGCTATTTTTGGAAAGACAGTTCCTTTTCAAATAGCCTTCTTCCTCGCGAAGAGTTGCTGCCATTGCTATTCGTTGAGAACTCTTCACCATCCGTTGCAACTCTTTAAACTACTATATATATGCATGAATTTAAAGATCAAATAACTTCAATTACTTGCTTATACTTGAATCATATTTTCTGAATCAACTACTCTCTTGAATTCATATATTCATTGCTAACAATCACATTTCCATATTTCTAAAGCAATTTGAAACTTCCTAATCTTCATATACACACAACTATACATATCATATTTGAGGAAAAGATTATAGGAAGGGTGTACTACAAGTGACAAATCCGTGATATTAGAACACATAAGGTCAAGACAATCTAATTTGTAATCAAAGTCATGTTCGGTTGCTCAGGAGGTAAAGTCTTATTCTGTTGCTCAAGTGGTAAAGTCCTGTTCGGTTGTTCAGGCGGTAAAAGTCCTCTTCGGCTGTTGAGGTGGAAAAATCCTGATCGGTTGCTCAAGTGTGGTATACATATTCCTCCGGGTTAAATGAGGGGTTATGGAGTGAACTTGCAGAGGGAAGTCCGGGACTGGACGTAGAATGGGAAGTTCAAACTAGTATAAAAACTCCTGGTGTGCTTATTCTTATTTAATTTACTATTATTATCTGTTTCCGCATTTAGATTATAATACATTCCATATTATACGATCCTAAGTGATAATTAGCCACACAATAGTTGCTTTCAAAAGCACCAAAATGTTAGCGCCAAAATTGGTTACTAACACTCAAATCCAGTTAAAAGCACCAAATACCAGACACAACTCCTAGATAAAGCGTATGTAGAGAGTATAAATACGAATAATAGTAAAAAATAAAATGAAAGCGATAAAGAACAATAGATTTTATTGTGGTTCGGTTGACTCCAGCCTATGTCCACTTTAGAAATTTCCTTTTTATTGATGTTAGAATCAGTTAAAGTTACAAAATGGCAGAGTAGTCTTAGCCTTAGAAAATAGAAAGCCAGTGAGCCGAAAGAAGATCCCTTTTCTTAACCTCCACATGCTGTATTTATATGCAACTTCGGTTAGTTGGGCATCTTGAATAATCTGGGCCCATCAAGGCCATTGCCGATCCAGACTCTGCTCTATGACCGAACCAGGTAGGCCAAGCCGTATTCACAAATCCCCACTCCTCAATCAGCCAAACCAAAGTAGCCAGGGCACTGTCCCGAAGCGAGCCTATCCAAAACTCAAAGCAAACTAGTCCAAAACTCGGAGCAAAGATAGTGCCGAACCATGCATTGATGCTGACCCATGTCATCATATAGCCAACGCCGATCCACTTTGCTGAGCCACCCTGGCTGACCCACAATGGAGAGCGACCCTGATCTCACCACAATGCCGAGCGATCTTGACCTCACCACAATGCCGAGCGACCCTGACCTCACCACAATGCTGAGCGACTATGACCCCGAACCATCTTGGCCCCACCACAATGCCGAGCGACATGGCCTCACCACAATGCCGAGCGACATGGCCTCACCACAATGCCGAGCGACATGGACTCACCACAATGCCGAGCGACATGGCCTCACCACAATGCCGAGCGACATGGCCTCATCACAATGCCGAGCGACATGGCCTCACCACAATGCCGAGCGACATGGCCTCACCACAATGCCGAGCGACATGGCCTCACCATAATGCCGAGCGACATGGCCTCACCACTATGCCGAGCGACCCCAACCTCACCATAATGCCGAACCATCCTCCAAGCATGCTACGTTTACCCATCGACCATGCTTAATCTTGACTTCATATTAATTCTCCATCCATTTAAACAGAATCCATCATATTCCAGCCTCGATAATCGCAAAGTTGATTAGGTTGAATCAGTCTGTTTATGGCCTTGACAAATAGCGGGTTAACATTTGGTCCCCAAAACATGCCTTGATATTAGAAGGTGTGTTTTGAATAAACTCAAATCCGATGTCTGAAGTCCATAGGTTATCCATAGCCATACCTTTCGATTCATAATCCAATCCGTTTTATTCGAGTGTCATTGCCGTATTCTTACTCGAATCTACGACTGCTCTGAGTCGATATCTGATTCTTATCCAGTGACCAAATCCTTATCCAATTCCATATCCATACAAACCCGACAACTGAGTTCTATTCCATCCATATCCAATAGCCAAATCTATGACCTTTCTCGGTCGATATCCAAATTAGAGATCGCCCTGAGCCCGTTGCCAAATCCAGGACGTCACCGGGTCCATTTATCCTAAGCCAAAATCTGAATCTCCGACCTCTCTGGGTTTAACTTCGAATCTGTAGATCTCGCCGGGTCACGTTATCCGGTCCCAGACACGACTCACCAGTCAAGGGCCTGTACGTTCTCTGTCCTTGACTCTCCAGTCAAGGACTTCTTAATCCTCTGGCCTCGGCTCTCCGGCCATGGACTCCTATATACTCCGGCCTCAACTCTTCGGTCAAGGACTTCCTATATTCTCTGGCCTCGGCTCACCGGCGAAGGACTTTTTATATTCTTCGGCCAAGGACTTTTTATATTCTTCGACCTTGGCTCTCCGGCCAAGGACTTTTTATATTCTCCGGCCTCGGCTCTCCGACCATGGACTTTTTATATTTTCCAACCTCGACTCTCCGGTCAAGGACTTTTATATTCTCTGGCCTTAGCACTCCAGCGAAGGACTTTTTATATTCTCTGGCCTCGACTCTTTGGCTATGGACTTTTATATTCTCTGGCCTCGGCACTCCGACCATGGACTTTTTATACTATGTTCGAGTCCATTCCATCGCTCTCCGACGAAGGGACTCATAACTCGCGATCACCGCCCCGTCTCTCCGGTCGGGACCATGGTCGCGGGACCTATACTATTTATTACATAAATCCAAATCCAGCCATTACAAAATTCGTTTATCAACGTGAAAGTTGTAAAACAAAGGGAATTAAATGTCCAAAGTATCAAGGAAGAAACCAGAGTTTGCAAAAAGACAGAAAGAAAACAGGATTTCATAGACCCAAGCAGTACGGTTTTCCATCATCTTAGAGCACGCCTAAAGACCGTCCTCGATCCCGTATGTGTGTAAGTGACCTAGCCGTATTACTTTGAGTTCTATTACTTATTCAAAACCATCAAACCATTCAGTTGGTAACAAGACGATGGTCAGCCAGATCCAGCGCCTCCTTCATTCGAGGTAGGCAGTGGCCGCTCCCGTTCCATTGCTACAGCTCAATTCCTTATGTACTGTTGCAGGTGACCATTCCTCACATTCTTCTCCATGATATCTTTCAAATGCCTACAATCGTTTGTATTGTGCCCATCTAGCTCATGGAATAGGCAATGCTTTCCTGATGCCCGTTCATACTCAGAAGGTTCCCTCCTTGCCGGTCTTCGATACTGGAGGTGCCCTCAAGTATCCAAGTAAATCCTTTCTAGAGTCTCAGTTAAGACTATAAAAGAAGAAAACTTTGACTCCCTCTGCATGCGTCTTCGAAGTGCTACCGTTGCCATCCATTTTCCTTTATCGTTATTTATATCCAAGCTTCCATTGGATGGCCCTCCATCCTCAGCCGCGTTCACCTCCTTTAATTTCATATCTGAACATGCATCTTCTTGCCGAAGGAATCGCTCATCTTCGTGAAAGAATTCCCTGAGATCCATTGGTGGGTCCCGTATCAATGACACTTTGAAATCCAAATTCTCTCTGACTCTTGACACTGCTGCTATCAAAATGATCAATGGATCCAGCCGATCCATCGAACCAACTGCAGCGTTGAACCGAGTTAAAAAACTCTAAGCGATTCCTCTGTCCTTTGCTTTATCGATGTTAGCGTCATTATGTTCTTCGGCCTTTTGATATGAACCCGAAACTGCTTAAGAAACCTATCTGCCAATTCTGTCTATGCCCTGATAGATCCTCTTCTAACTGTCTGAACCACATAGCAGCAATATTCATCAAGTACAGTGGGAAACATTGGGCCATCACTTCCTCCGATGCCCCCAGCACTTCATATGTCTTGTGTATCTCATCAATTCATCAGTAGGATCAGCCTGGCCATTGTACGCTTCCAGAGTAGGTAGCTTGAACTTCGGCGGGTTTCGGGCCATTCTGATTTCACCGGTAAACGGACTTCTGTTTACCCCTTCCAGATCTCTGTTGGTCAAACCTCCGTGCATAGTTCGCCTGATAATCTCAGCCAATGCAGCATTTTCCATCAAGGGTTGCCCCTTGAGTTCTCGAGGGAATTCCGGTACGTACTCTTCATCACGCGCTCTTGTATTCCTGCTAGCATCTCGTTGTGTGGTATCGCCTAAAGTTCCTACAGGGATCGGTCCATCATTACCAGGTGGTATGCCCCCTAGCCAGGATCTACCCAGATTAGCAGTTCTGTGCTGATTAGGGGCTACGCCCGTTGAGCTGCTTCGTTTGATTGCCTGTTGGGCCCTTCTGTTCCAGCTCCGTGGATCTGGACTCCAGCAACTCCAGCTGTCCCGGCCTCTCCAAACTGTCTAAGGAGGTTCTGCATCATTTCCTCTTGTCATTTCAAAAACCCTTCATGCATAACTCCCATCATCATCTCCATCTCGTCTTTGGTGATGAAGCTGAAGTCTGATTAGCTCCTGAAGATGCTTCCTAGCTTCCTTCACGCTGACTTCTCTTTGCTCTTTGCCTCCTTATTGATTGCTTTGTCATTGCCTCATAGAATCCAAGTTCCTAGCTTCAAAATCCTTGAGTGATTGCTTCCTCAGTGAAAGCACCAAAATGTTAGCGCTAAAATTGGTCATTAACACCCAAATCCAGATGAATGCACCAAATACCAGACACAACACCCAGATAGAGCGTATGTAGAGAGTATAAATACGAAGAACAGTAAAAATTAAAATGAAAGCGATAAAGAACAACAGATTTTACCTTGGTTCGGCTGACTCCGGCCTACGTCCACTCTAGAAATTTCCTTTTTATTGATGTTAGAATCAGTTGCAGTTACAAAATGGCAGAGTAGTTATAGCCTTAGAAAATAGAAAACCGGAAAGGCGAAAGAAGATCCCTTTTATAAACCTCCACATGCTGTATTTATAGGCAATTTCAGGCAGTTCGGCTTCCTGAATAATCTGGTCCCATCAAGGCCATTGCCGACCCAGGCTCTGCTCTATGACCGAACCAGGTAGGCCGAGCCGTATTCACAGATCCCCACTCCTTAATAAGTCGAACCAAAGTAGCCAGGGCACTGTTCTGTAGCGAGCCTATCCAAAACTCAAAGCAAACTAGTCCAGAACGCGGAGCAAAGCTAGTGCCAAACCATGCATTGATGCCGACCCATGTCATCTTATAGCCAACGCCAAGCCACTTTTCCGAGCCACCCTGGCTGACCCACAATGCCGAGTGACCCTGACCTTACCATAATACCGAACCATCTTGGCCTCACCACAATGTCGAGCGACATGGCCTCACCACAATGCCGAGCGACATGGCCCCACCACTATGCCGAGCGACATGGCCTCACCACTATGCCGAGCAACCCTAACCTTACCATAATGTCGAACTATCCTCCAAGCACATTGCGCCATGCTTAATCTTGACTTCATATTAATTCTCCATCCATTTAAACCGAATCCATCATATTTCAGCCTCGATAATCGTGAAGTTAGTTAGCTTGAATCTGCCTGTTTATGGCCTTGACAAAAGGTGGGTTAATTTGGAATCATATAATAATATAACATCACGCATCTAATGAAACCGGTTTCGTCCAATATGAGACAGTGTCCCGAATGGCTATTTTTACTCATTCTACAAAATTTCCATTTTCTCTATGTTCACTTTTAGTTTAATTTTAAAAGTTTATTATCTTCATTCTAATTTAAAAAGAATTCAAATCAACATTAGAAACCATTTTTATTCACATCCATAGGCAATTATTTAACTGATTTTACTTATAAAACTTACCTTAAAATATTTAAAATCAATTAAATGTTCTAAATTCAGATGGCCGAAAAAATGAGCCGTTACATTCTTCCCCGCTTAAAATAATTTCGTCCCCAAAATTACTAAGGAAGAAAGATGCTACAACTCCATTAACTTTTCAAAACAAATTGTTCAGATTAGATTACCGAAATCAATTAAATCTTTTAGATTTTCCAAAATCCATTAGTTAAGCTTCTTGCAAAAACTTTTCTAAGTTTTCAAATCCATTCAAAGTTATCATGTCAAAACCAACCAATATCATTTAAATTTTAACTCAAAAACCAAATTTTTAGTTATCAAAAATTTTCCCGAAATCTTCAATAATTTTCTTACGCCTTGAATTTTCAAAAAAGTTCTCCAGAGTCTCCTTTGCGCAGTTCGATTGTAGTAAAATCATAATATATATATATATATATATATATCATAAAAATACATCTCATCTCAGTGATGAGGCATCCCGTAGGGAAAAAAAGGTGTAAAAGTACGATATGTAATCCGACTATATGTACCTTATTTATTATTAGCGAGCATATATAAGCAATATAGCAAGAAAGCGAGCCCCAAATGCGAAGCATATGTCATTCGCACCTACTAAACACTATACAAACCAACAACTAACATCCATCTAATTTCATAACCATCCAACAACTAACATCCATCTAATGTCATAACCAAGTTAATATACATTTCAATACAAATGGTTTTAATTTTTATTAACTTTCCTTCTTATTAACATTCATTTGATTTGTTTCCAAATTATTCACATTCGTTTTATTAACATTCAATTATTCATATTCAATTAGTTTTCATTCAACCAATTTACATTCCTTTCATTTACATCCAAATCATTAACATTCAATTTTAACCACGGCAACATTCAAATTGATTAACATTCATTCTACCAATATTCAGTTGATTTACAATCAATTCAATTCATGTTCACATTCACTTAATTCTCATTCAATTAGTTTACATTCATTAACTCCCACAAATTAATATTCATTTAAATTCAATTCATGTTTAGCAACCTCTCATTCCATATTTAATTTACCAAGTATATTTTATTTAATACTAATAACAATTAACAACCATTACATAAATTCTTTACTTATGTTAATGATTAATTTTAACAATTTTATACAACACTTCATATTATTTAATAACTCAAGATCATTATTCATTTCATTACTCCATTTCATTCATTCATTCATTTTTAATATCAAAATCAACTTTATTCAATTTTACTTAAGTTAAATTCCTTCACAACATTTCATTCTATTTGACTTAACTTAAAATTCAACTTATAGTTCAAATTCAAATTTTATTTCTTAGCATTCATGTTCAACAAATAGAAAATTTGTTTTAACTTACTATCCTCAAATTTATAAGTTATACAAACTTAGTTACCTAAAATTTCATGAATATTTACTTAAGTATACTTTCATTCGATAATTTCTACTCCTGGTTATATAATCAATTTACGATTTAAGTTTATATTCACTTTTATTAAATTCATTTCAAATATCTATGTAATTCATTTCAAATTCAATTTAATTTATTTATATTTTCTTTGGTAAATTCAGTTTCATATAATTCATTTTACTAACTCGATATATTTAACTTCACTTAAGTTAAAATTTAAATCTCATACCTTAATTTAAATTTTCTTTTTCTGATACATACCATTTTCAATTTATTAGTTTAAAAACTTATTTTCATACACATTTATCGAATTATACTTTGGATTGTTAAAATCAAAATTTTTTTATCAGAAAAAATCTAAATTTCATTAGTAAATTATTATGGTAGCAAAATCGTCACTCAAAAACTCGAAAATGAATACTGCTGATGCTGTAGTCACCACCCGAATTATTCCCTAGCGACTATAGTGAATTCAGTGCTTTTTATTTCTTCTTTCAAATCCTTTTATTGTTTATAAATCACATTCACAAATTTATAATTATATAAATTCACTTTATTTCACTTTGCTTATATAAGTTTATTTCAATTTCGTTTTTCTTTGTTTAGATTATGTTTATAACAAGTTTTATTTCACTTATGAATATTATCATTACATAAACAACAAAACATCCATATATAATTATAATATCTCCAAAAAATAATATTCCTTCATATATGAAATATAATTTAGGTAAAATTATTACGTTTACCCAATTTAAAACAATATTGTATTAGTTTGCTTGCTCAAGTGTTTTGGAATCCCATCCGATAACGCTAGCTAGACGATTGACCGAAACCCAAAATTCAAACTTAACAAATCAAACAACACAATATAAAATATTTTTATATCACTAACAAATACACAGTTATATATATACACACATACCCAGACTCGTTTTATGGTATTTCTAACCATATCTATAATGAGTACCCATCAAAGCCTAGGTTTATCGCTAAACCCAAAGCTTTGATACTACGCTGTGGTGACCCGCAAATCCGTACCCTTTGAATCGACAATAAAACACACAAGTCCGACCCAAAACGCACAGAATGACAGAATGTCATGAGAAAGAAGAGAGAGGGTGAGAAGAAAGAAAGAAGACAAGAGAAGAAGAAGAGAGAAACAGAACCGAAACAATACATAATATCACTTCGCAGTGGAATAACATATAATATAGATGAATAATCTTTACAAAAGAGAAACTATAACATACATACATCAATATCAAAGTGCATGAATAAATAATAATCAGCTTGGATAGTTATAACAATCTATCCTCTCAAATGCTAATAATTATCAACAACAATGCAGCAGAAAATTAACAGATACGTGTATACGAGATAAAGATCTCTAGCTCATCTCCTGAAGCTCCAATAGTACCAAATCTGAACCTGAAAATATACTCGATCTGATTCGAGCATTGGATGGAAAGAGCTCTCGGATCAGTCTGGTAAACCAGCATGAGAAAACACATCTTAACTGAATCTACTTCAAAGTTTATAAAAGCATTCTTTTATCAAAACAAAGATATCTCGTAAGGCACGCCCATACATAAACACAGACAGGTTTTTCCCTTACATAACCAAAACAGTTCATATCAAATTATCTTATATTATAATCGTGTATATTGCACAAATAATAATTAATCATAGCTGAAATTGTTACATTATTAAATTCCAGCATTATAGGTTCAAAACAAAATGGCAGGCACACAGTGGATATTGGACTCCATATAAATGACAAGGTAAGGGACTACCTTTTCCGAACTCAGTACACCTCTAGAGAGATGTACTTAGGGTCAAGATACTCGACGCCTAAACTAACACAAGTCTGGCCTGCCCCTTCCTGGATAGTACCGAATATGTCATCACCCTGGTCGTTACTGACCTTTAACGGGTACTCGGGTCATACATTCACAACGTACTTAGACATGTGTAGAGTAAATCTAGAAGGATGATGACATCTCCTAATGGGAGCGACCCACTTTGCCTTGCTGCTTCTACTTTGTTTTAGTCATTTCTTGGGGCGTGAGGCCAAAAGAGGTATCAAATATATTTCATATATCACGTCATCATCATCTTTGAATGCCACATTGCCATTTCCGTTGACTATTAGTTATCTTCCATAAAAATCCAACCCTTGAGCTCATACGTCTTAAGGATGGTGTTAAGCTAAGAGAAGTTGCCTTCTCTGCCACCACAGATGTATGTTTGTAAAAACCAATGTACGTAATTTCAGAAAATGCACAGCCAGACATCCATCCATACAAGTAGTCCAGGAACAAGAGAAACCGAAGGTACTTTCCTACCACATCCTATCGGGAAATCCCTAGGATTAGTAGCGAATAGTCCTTGCATCAGATATAGTATAACGAAGAGACTACTACTACTATATGTATAGTGCGATTTTAACCCCAAACAATCAACAAGCTGTCCTTCACTATGAAAATCCTAATTATCAATATCATCAACAAACCTGCACAATCGTCGCATATAGGTTGGTCCGAAGTGGTTTTCGGACAAACCGATCCTTGTCTCTTCGCACCAGCAACGCAAAAGCGTTACTCAAACACATACAGAAACCAAGTCTCGTAGACTTATCACGTTTCCAGCTTTCAATCTTATATCCTTCGGACAAGAAGGAAGCTCGAAAGGTTGGAGTAATCACTCCACACTACTCAAATCAACATCCTTTACACCAAACGATAATCAAGCCTACACAAATGGCTACGTACTAAGTGTACGACTAATTAGTTTCCACATCAAGTCGAGAAACTAAAATGATCAAAAAATATAATTTAGCACTGAAGTAGTCACTAGGCTTGATTGATTAAATCATTTATAAATCAAACCACTTTTCAATTTTTTTATTTCGAATTATCTTTAAAATATATATTTCTAAAAACATTCAATATTCCAATATTCGGAAAACAATTCAAAATTATTTTAATAATAAGTAAATTCACAACTTACTGTATTTTCAAACCATTTAAATTCCATTTTGAAATATCACTTTCCAAACTATTCATTTTAAGTATTTTTTACTTTAAAAACATGAATATATTTCCTTTATAAACTTTCGTATTTGACTTATTGTTACCCCACCTTTTGGCGAGGCTATGCCACCAAGAACTTGACTGGAAATCGATGATAGTTCGTCCTGGAGGTCGTTAATACACAAGTCTACTATGGATATCGGTAAATTTTGTCCATGACTGGATTGAGCTACAATTGATATGACAAGACCAAAAAAGCTATAAAAGCCAACATTTCGAATTTCAAGTCAACTGGAGTTCGTATGCTCGAGATATGATCGATACAACTCAAGTGGACACGTTGATTCGTATCCATCAAAAGGCCGTGTTCGAATCGATCAGTTCGAACCCATCTGGAGCCATACTATTCGTATCGATCTAGAAGGACTTTGTTCGTATCGATCAAGCGTCGACAATTCGCATCGATCCACCAGTGCGCCTCATTTCGTATCCATCATGAAGCCAATGTTCGTATCCATCACTTCGTATCGATCGATATGAACATAGTAGGATGATCGATGCGAATGGAGCGAATTCTGATCAATTCGAACAACACATTACTGATCGACTCGAACAACATATTACCGATTGATTCGAACAAAGAACATGCATAGAGGAGACTCGGTCGATTAGGCATGAACTTCGGATCAACCCTAAACTCAAGCGCCATGACAACTTGCAGGCACGTGGTCCACATCGATTCGAACCGGTCGTTACGAATATATCGATTCAAACCAAACAGCCTACCGAAAAATCAAATTTGCATAGATCATATCTCACAATCCACAGGTCCAAATTCCATCAAATTTTCATAGGAGCTTACGTACAACCTAAAGAATGTTTCTGCCAAATTTCGACTCGATAGGATCAAATCTTGATCGATACGAAATTCATTCGTATCGATCATGGATCGAGTCGAAATTATGTGGGATCCATCGCATGGGCCCACTCACATGCCAGAAGAAGTCTCTTGAGATTTCAGTGAGATATTTGCAGCCTACGCCTATAAATAGCATCCTAGAGCCTACAAAAAAGGACTTTTTGGTTCTTCGATGTTCAGACTCTGTTGAAATCATTATCCAATGTTGTGCTCAAGAATTATTGCTGTAATCCGGTTTAACCAGCAAGCAAAGTTAATAAAAGATTAACCTTTGAAGTGGACACAGGCTGGAGATAGACAAACCACTATAAATCTTGTGTCTCTGTCTATTTCTTTCGGTTTTAAGTTTATTATTCTACATTTTTTATTCTCTAAATTACCTAGATCTATGATTTGCGATCATATACTATTGATTTGTGTTCATACACTGGTGCTTTCATGATATTTGGGGTTTGTGACCAATTTTGGCGCAAACACTTATCAAATTAAATTGATTTCAGATTTATAAAACAGTGTTTGTAGATTCCATTTATAGTTTATAAAAAGTTCCACGTATAAAATTCCTTTATTAACAAATTCCATTTGTATCTCATTTATATGTCAAAATCCAATTATGAGTTTATTTACTTATAAATCTCTTTATTTACAAATTCATTCTTTTGTAATCTCATTATTTATAAAGTCCATTATATATTCGTTTCTAAATTTCAATTGCAAATCTACTTACAAATTTGATTATAATCCATTTCTAATATTTATAAAACACTGTTTATAAAAATCTATTTCATTAAATCTCTTTATTAATTGCATTCCTCTATAACTTTCATTTTAACCCTTATAAAACTCGTTTATAATTCCATTACTTTTATTCATAAAATATCGATTTTATAATCTTATATGTAAACCATTTATAATAAGTTCAAAATTCTCCATTTAACTTTACAAAACAGTTAACTTCATATTTCAAAAATCATATTTAAGTATATTTCACAAAGGCATAATTTTTATAACATGAAAATTATAACTTTTTATTTATTTAAAATAAATCCATTTCTTTAATCATTTCAAAAATTATTAAAACATATATATTTTCAAAATCACTTTGAAATCCTTTTTAAATTGAAATCATCATATCAATATTTTAAATTTTCAAAAATATGTCCCAATGCTGCAAAAGTACTAAATAAGGAGATTCACATCAATAATAGCAAACATGGCATCCATCACATCAAACATCACATGGTATAACATATATAATAAAATGTGTAAATGAAAATCAACAATGGTAAGGAATCTAGTTGGATCTCTCCAACCTGTAACTTGCAACAAATACACATATGAGACAAATATGTATAATGTCTGCTTCGAGGCAGATGCACGTAAAAAGTGTCATCCGCTCGTACATGGGAACGTATATGGTCTCATTTGCTCCAATAGGCGGCAATATATCCAACTACTGATAATATAGTATAACATCCAAAAAATCATCAAACATCATATAATAAATTAAGTCCCACTTATATAAAAATATAAGCGTGCCAGAGAGAGTGAGTTTTACTCACTTTGCTTCCAGTCGTCGTTGTAGAATTTTATTTGGAATAAAATACCCAAAAATCCTATGAGCTCCAAATCACTCCAATCTAATAATTCCAGTGGGTTGTATTTTCTGCAACGAGTGCAACACAACTCATTCCGTCTAAATCGGACCTCATATGTCAAAGATATAAATTTTATAATATCTCACAAATTTATGATAAATAAATTTACATTTTTTATTT
The DNA here is from genome assembly GCA_030765085.1 of Allium cepa. NCBI lineage: Eukaryota > Viridiplantae > Streptophyta > Magnoliopsida > Asparagales > Amaryllidaceae > Allium > Allium cepa. The sequence goes on along the minus strand of CM060932.1, from coordinate 874,908,003 downwards.
TTATTCTAATAACCTCACAAATCTAAGCCGCACGTTCCATGATCTGTAGATCCCAGTCCTTCGTCCCTTCTTCCCTTCTTCCTCATTCCAATCGCACACGAATGAAACCCTATGGCCGATTCAATGCTCCTCCTCCATCATCGACGAGATGCTCAGGATCCACATGCCGATGCGTCGAAGCCCCGTGCTCCTCTACTTGAAATCCATCAATAATCTCCTCCCCGATGTCCAGAAAAACAAGCTCGAATGTTGTACCTTCTTGAGCCAATTCTGACCAAACGTGGCCACGATAGTCGATCATCGCCTTTGAATCGAAAGAAATCGACGTGCTCTTCAATTTTCTAGTTGAAGTCTTGACCTAAAAGTCGATGGACGGAGAGATAATTGATGGAAAAGGCCATAAAATTCTGGCCATTGAAATGTTAGTGGCGGCTAAGGCAGGAAACCTAGGGGTTGAGTAAATTTGAGAAAATGATGTTCTTTTATTTAAAATTTCGTGACACTATTCATCCGAGAAATTTTCGGACTCCAAACAAAGCATGCCGCCTGGCGTTACTAAGATTTTATCCCTATTCCAAACACAATGGAACATATATAGGAGGCCAATTCCATCGTATACAGAAGATAGGTATTCAAAATAGAAATATCTATGCATCTCAGCTTCGCATGATCAAACGGTAAGTCCAATCGATACGATATTTGGAACCCTATAGTAATATAACATTATGGATCTAATGAAACTAGTTTCATCCAATTCTGAGACAATGTCCCGAATGGCTATTTTTACTCGTTGAATTAAATAAAAAAAATTCAATTTCTGTTTATTCACTTTTAATTAAATTTTAAAAGTTTATTACCTTCATTCTAAGTCAAAAAGAATTTAAATCAACATTAAAAACCATTTTTATTCACATATGATTCCAGATTCAATTATTTAACTGATTTTACTTATAAAACTTACTTTAAAATATTTAAAATCAATTAAATATTCTAAATTCAGATGACCGAAAAACTGTGTCGTTACAGCGACCCGTTAATAAAATATTTTGTTTATTCATTTTTTACTAAGTAATTTTTGTTATTTATATTTTGATTTAGGATAAAGAATTACTCTATCCCTTGATCACTTAACCTTACACAACATCATGATAGTATTCAATCTAGGACATTTTTAGCCATGGAGATTAATTCTTCTCGCTCTGCTTTGGGCTTATCATCTATTGACAGTGCTGAAATTAATAAAGGATGTGAGAAATATATTGAACTAAAATCTATCTTGTGAGCTACTCAAGAGATGGTCATTGAAGTTGATAATAATATCTCTTCCAAAGATAATGAAATTCACAACTTGATGGGGACACTTATTTCAAGATTTGACCCCCAACGATTGAAGTATGATACAAATATCGCCCAACTTAATTAGCTTATACTCGATTTGGAAATAGACTTAAAAGTTTAAGAAAGAATGTCAACCATATGAGCTCATCTTAAGTGAAGATGAAGAAGGAATCCCTATGCCAACACCAACAAAATTTTCTAAAAAAGTCTACTTTGTGGGCTTCCTCTTCATCTTAAGGTTAATGCAGTGGTAATGTTGTCATTCCTTCTTCAGTACCTTTGCCATCGAAAGGTGATTCTGGCAATCGTACTAGACCAAGCAAGCCTTCAAAGTTTGAGTGTAACCAAAAAATAAAAGAATATCAGAATGAAAGTACATATAGGTATTTTCTAAACTCACACCACAAACCAAGGACTTTGGTCTGCCTCCCTTTAGAGGCCTTAGTTCATGGCCTATTAGAAGTAGAAGGCGCTCTGACGGGTATGGCCAATCATTTTGGGTATAATGGTAGATGCCCGAGACCATTGAAGATTGAAAATTAAGAGCATAAAAAGAATGAGCTTACAATGAATATTCAAAAGCTCGAGACTAATTATAAAATCTCACATTATCAAATTTCCTAGTTAAGGATTTCCAACAAAACTTCCAAGAAAGCGTTAGCTTCCCAAATTAACTCTATAGAATCGCTTAACATCATTCATCATAAGGAAAAGAAACTAAAGAAATATCTCTTTATGGTGATCCAACATATTATTGACCCTCCTTTCGAAATAGAAACAATGATGAAAAAGGTAAAGGAACTTAAAGATCAAATCGAATTGATGTAGTTTTATACATCGGGGCATTTCAACTTGATTCATTAGTAGATTACTTGATTAAGTCATCGTCGCCTTTGATTTAAAAATTGGCTTCTCATTTTAAGCCTAGAAAGAGATTGTCGATTGAGGAAGGTCATGGCTTTCGACTATGAGAGATATTGGCATTTGTTCTTATATGGATGTTCTGACATGATTAAGGAGGTTAAGGGTCCTCCTATTTTGTACAAGAGCTCAAGTTCACCTAGTGAAACCCATTCGTGCATTTTGGAAATCGAGGGGAAATGAATAGAGTTAGTGTACGAACATCACCCTCTTCCACATCTTCTAGATTGTAAAAGCTATTTTTGTTGTAGAAATCATATTTCGTAGTATAATGATTATATGTAACAAGAAATTATTTTGCATACCAATTTTATTGTAATCTGTTTATTTATTCTCTTCAATATAGTTGATAAAGTCTTTTACATGCTTTTCTTTTGTCATTCGGCTCTTCCTTGGTTAGATGTTTTGAACTGAAAATACTGTTTGGCCATTATTCTTCTTATAAGTGCTTTAGCTAGACTCGACGGCAGGAATAAAGGCTTTATTGACCACTATCTTGAATTAGTGCTTTGGTTGGGTCTGACAGCATGACCAAAGGTTTTGTTAACCATCTTCCTTGGATGGATCCTTTGGTCGGTCCCAGTCGTGGACCAAAGGCTTCGTTGACCATCTTCCTCAGATAGGTGCTTTGGACTAGCCTTAAGGGAGAATCGAACACTTTACTGACCATTACTTTTGGATGGGTGCTTTGGCTGGGATAAAATGCTTAATTGATCATCTCTCTTGAATGGGTGCTTTGGTCGAGCTCTAAGGTAGGACCAAAGACTTATTTGACCATCTCTCTTGAATGGGTGCTTTGGTTGGCCCTGAGGCGAGACAAAGCCTGAATGATTCATTGTTCCATTTGAAGCTACTTTCTTTTGTACTAGTTCCAACCTTTAAGAGTTATGTCGGAGAAATACTACTACCATCATTCAAAATTCCATATGTTCTTCTTCTGTTCCTTGAGAGTTCATATTCAACAAATTCCCGCAATTTTACTTTCCTTACATAATGGTCCATAATTCTAATTAAGGTTTTACAATCATTAGTTTTGGGTCCATTCTCTTTATGATTGTAACCATACTCACCTCCTTTGTACCTTTCCTCCATTTTCATACCATTCTCATGTGTCCAATAATCCATCCTTTATTTAGTAAGGAAATATACTCCTTCTTGCGAAACACAAAGAGGAGTAACTATTTTGCTCTTGGGTCCTTTAACAATATGGGTCCTTCGCTCACTTTGGTATTTCTTTTGAGGGATCATGACCTCTCTTTGGTTCTCATCCAATTTCCTCTTCACTTATTGAAGGCATCTCTCTTTTTCTTGAAGAGTTGTGTTGACATCTCCTCTCCATTTCTGAGCAAATTTGTCAAAGTCATGGTTTAGCTCGACTTCAAATATTGTTACTTTAGCCAGAGATTGAATACTTCATCTTGCTTGAGCGAAAGGATCATCACGATTTTTTTCTTTCTTATCTTCATGGATTGGCTCTTCGTTGTTCTGTTCATTCATTAAGGAAAGATTGGTTTTCTTTCTATGTGGAAATCATTCAAACTTCATTTACTTTGACTATATTTGTAATGGTTCGTATTTTACATATCAGAGGATTTGAAATATTAATATTATTTTTATTTAGGGTTGTATGATTCTATAACTTTAGAAAATGTCTATTGGAGATATTTTCCATCCTTAGAATTTTTCCCTAACGATTTTGATCTTAAAAATATTGCATGGACTATAAATTTTGATAGTAGCCGAATTGAGGTCTGAAACTAATTCTATTAGATCATGACGATTGTTTCTCTTTCCATAGAGTGGTCATAATAGATAAACGGACTCACCATTTGGGAGAAATGACTGTTTGAAGTTTCACTCGATTTTGAACAACTCAGTGGATACTTAGGAAGATTAGTGGCAAAGCCCAAGGCCCTTTTCGGGATTAATTTTCCACCTTAAACCACTTGCTTTAATTTTGAACAACGTAGTGGATCACCTTAAACCACTTGCTTTAATTTTCCAAATCTTATCATTAGAAGCAAATTAGTGAGATTAGTGCTTAGATTTTGGGGATTTACGATTGAAGATGCTTAGGAGCTGCCGTTCAGTCTTGGATTCCATGCTCTTTCGGATTGCTTTGGATTACATAAGTTTTAGGTGAGTGGTTAAGACCACCCACTTGTTAATTAGTTAATACTAGTGTGAACCTGTGCTTCACACACGGTTTGGCCGAAAGGGAATGTACATATTTAAATCAATGAAATTATAGGCCATTATCATTGTAAATATGGGTAACTTTCATCCTTTTGGCACAAATTCCTATAGCATTCAACATTCCGTTGTTTAGTCATCAAATCTTCCTATCCATTATTCCTAATATTGCATAATAATTCATTGTGTTCAAGGTAGGAAAAACAATTGACTTTTGAAAAAAAATCACAGTAGTTTCATTTGTCTATCAATGCAGACAAATTAATAACCAACAATTTCATCACATCAAAGGATATAAAATATATAATATATCTCTAATAAATCATATATATTTATAAATTATTGAGGCAACATGATAAATCCAAAAAAAATTATGCAACTCTAAAATGAAATGAAAAGGAAATCTAGTCAGTTCCTATGAATTATAATCTATCTCCAACTGAATCTATAAAGGAGGTGTGCAAAAATGTTGTGCAAATGAAAGTTCTGACCCATGAAAAACTATATGTAAACAGAGAAATACTTATCCTCAGATCAGTGAGCATTAGAGTGTATTTAAGAGCATCAAATTGGCCACTAACATCAGTGCATGGTTTTAGCAACATTTTATAGAAATTGAGTAACTTCTTCTCTTTTTTATTTTGGAAGTATTGAAAATTGTCATAGAACCCAAAACCAATAATAGCCTCAGTTACTTGAATTTTGACTGGCGTTTTCTTTGAAACTTTATTGTATCCAAGAAAAAAAATACATTTTCACACAATATCATTACTACTCAAACTAAGAAATATTAACTATATGTGAACTAATAAAAAAGCTTATGCAACTGCAAAAAGACACCATGATAGGAACCAGCTGGAAGATGTAGTATTTGGCAGCTTGTCATAACTTAACGTATAGTAAAAGCCGAATATCAGAAACTTGGACATGTGACAAAATAGCGGTGATTGAAAAAAATATCAAGCACAATATTCCCATAAATTATTGTTACGTAGGTTTTTTGAGCAATGAAATACCAAAAGCAATTTAATGATGACACAAGTCATTCTTGATGCAGCTGCATAAAAAGCAATGAAGCCTAGTCAATAGCTTTATTACATTCATTTAGTGATGTTTTCCCAAAATAGCAACAACAACCTAAAAAATAACAAAACCGATCATGAATAATTTTAATGTCATGCTTATATAGTTTAATTAAAAAAGCCTATTTGAATTTCTGATATTCTAACCAAACAGGTATGGTATTTCTGTTTTATGGTTGCAACCAGACAATGTATGCTAGTAAGAATAAACTGAGGGTGCAATTTAGCTAAACATATAATATAGTCGATAAATGAAATACGTAATACTATTATTGTAGTAGAGTATTAGAATCAAGCATAAAAAAATGTAAGTAATACAGCTTTTGCAGTTAATATACGACAGATCTGGAGTATTGGCGTGTTTGATTTAAATAAAATAAAGTCTAATTTATGAACTAAATCTATTTTGTACAACTTTTACACCTGCTTTAAAAAAGGTAGCGTATTTTGTCTTCATCGAAGCCATATTATTATTGACAACATGATTTATTTTCCTTTTTTTGAAGGGGAAAAATCAAATCATTACACTTTTGGTTTCAATGTTTAACTACATTAAATAGTTGTTAGTAAAAAAAACATCTTAGTTAGCACTTCAAACCAAGTGCACAAATATTAGATGGACATTGAAATGCATTTTCATGTCGATTAACTTCACGCTAAAAATAATCATGGTGAAGAAGTAATCTAGTTATCGTGTGTGCATACAACATCTTAATTTTAGAATAAAGAACATTTTAATTCTCTCTTTTAGAATATATAGCAATTAAAACAAATTTGAATTCATGTTAACTTGGAATATAGATTTTATTGTCATCTATCGCTATTGTAACAAAACTTTATCTTTGAATTTTAAATAACCTAAGTCATGCATAAATAAGTAAGTAGATCAATCGAAGAGCCAAATCATTATTATTTCATAATATTTCTTCTTATATTAATAGTGCTTTATGTAACAACTAAGAGTAGCTCTTTTATACTATACATGTTGCATTCGATGTCTAGAGCACATGTTAATTCACCTAGAAAATATATTTACTTCGCATTTGCACAACACATTTTGGTGGTTTGTTAAAGAAGTGAAGTCAACTACTATAGGATATTAAGGTATATCACATTGTGATGTTTGTCAGCCTTAAGAACGTTACTTTTTCGATAACTAAATGCATGTATTTTATAAATATACAAATAAATATGAGCATTTCGATGATAATGTTGGTTGTAGCAAAAAGTATCTCAAGCACTTCACTAATAGTCATTTCAAATTATAACATAATGTTAACCAAACAATAAATAAATCCTGCATTTTTGGACTATGTAAGCATAATATAATTTTCAAAATGATATATGAAACATTAAGGAAAAAAAATTATTGCAAACTGGAAAATAACTACATGGGTTCGATCCTAAAGGATGCACATGTAATTTTTCTTATGCAATATCATATGGTTCCCATGTGGTTGGGGTGTATAGGTTAAGTGCAATCCAAACATAGTTGATTAATTTTTATTATGTGTATTCATGTATTTGTAAAGTTCATAGTTTAAAGAATGAGGGAAAGAGTGGTTGCAGGCCACATCAACGGAATGTTAAAATACCAATAAATGATCTTGGATGGTATAACCGTATTCACTTTCAAAGTGCAAACAATTTTTAGTGTAAACCATGCATGACACATCATGCCGTGAAGTGTGTGTATGGAGCGGCTATTGGAACAAAAAATAAAATACAAAATTTTACATAACAAGTATTAGCCATTGATTTATTTTGTTTTACATGAGAGGTGGAAAGCAGGGGAGATCCAATAGTTAAGATCTCATGTATCCCACGTGTCACCAACTTGCATCCACATAGAGGTTCCATACACACCCCCTTACATCCTCTCCCCCACCCTAATGCACACGTGCGTATAATTTGCCAATTTTTTTTTATGTTTGAGTTAATCATAACTCTATCACTATGAATATATACAAAAAAAACTAAATCCGTCTGCATTCATACCTGAAATGTGAATAAATATTTGATATCCTAAAAAAGAGTGGATTCCACATCCAAAAATTATTCTTTTGATTTCTGTCAGGATTATAGTTTATATTATGTGTATTTTAGTACTGTAAAAGATATGTATTTATTATTTTATTAAGATACAATGTTATGTTGTATTTATGTAATGCATAATAGCTACTCAAAACTATTTATTAGTGTCATATTCATTTATTTATAATTAGATTGAAAAGGGTTATTTAAAAAAATCTATTTATTTTGCTTAATTCATCGATCGTTAACGGATATGATAATCATCTGTATTCATCCTATCCCGTATCTATAGATAAGGATATCCGAAAATGCTTTCGGATGCAGATATGAAATTATCCTCATTTGAAAATATTTGTTGATAGCCTATAGAGCCATGCATTAGACACCTATAAATATGCTAAGAACTCACAAATGATTAAGCATGGAAAATGGGTAATAGTAAATAATACCTCGTAGGAACTAAGTATGCAAGCCTCTCTTTGATTTTGACTTGATGCATATTGTCACGATCATAAAATATCACAAATTTTTTATTGTTGTTGTGTGAAGACATAGGATAACATTTTTTTTTGAAATGGTACTTTACATACAACAAATCATTGGGACAACATGTCCCGTGTCAATAAACATTTGAAAGCAAGTTTCGAACTTGTGACCTCTTGCACCAAACCCGAATCAATTAACCACTTGGACAACGGTGCTTGTCGACATAAAATAACGATATCAAGACTATGGTAAGCCTATATTGAAAATCCTTACTGTTAAATTACCTTTGAAATTTTTTATTCCCTATTAGAGCACTTTAATGATAATTTAGCAAAGTTTGGGATAAACTAAAATCAACAAGCCATCATAGTTTATTACATGCTATTTCATTTAAGGATAACCAGTGCATGGCATGAGTTAGCCTTTTAATAAATTACAATTTTTAAGAAAAATGAAAATTTAAAATAAGTTAAATGTTACATGTTTAAAGCAGTACCATACAGTTAGTTGAAATTGAAAATAATGTATAATTTCTAACAAATAACATACAGATGATAGCATACAGTTATGTACACATGTTAATAATTCTTATCAATTTGTATTGAACAAATAATCATTACATAAGTAGAAAGTTTTTGGCTTGTATGAACTAAAAAAAGCAAATAAGTACTCTTCTATCTAACCTAGGATAATGAAAAAGAACGTATAAATAATGAAAAAACAAATAGTAATAATGCATTCATGCAGTGATAAGTTGCAAAAAGTCAATTGAAATGAAAACAATAAAAAACAAAGAAGCAAAACACATCAAACCTTTATTTTTTGATTCCGATGTTCAATTTTCACTATTACATGCACTCGAAATTTCGTTACTTTTTTGAGACATTAAAAATATCAAAATAACATTAAATAAGAACTGGAATTCAAGTTTCAAAAAACAATTATTAGCAATTACGGTTTGACCTCTTTACTTAATCTTTACCGATGTTATGATCAGGTAATCTCCATTAGAACTCAAGTTGTATCTAATATCATTCAGTAATGATATAATATTGCAATATCCAGGATGAAACTGCACATCATAAATATTTAAGATGCTAATCAGAGTGAATTGGAAAAGCATGAAAGTTCCAAATGTAATATACATGCTATTTTACAACATGAAGTTATTAAGTTTGAATAAAAACATTCATGGAACCATAGATTGAATTGGTGTGTTAGTATATGAAAATGGCATCAGAAAAAGATGGAAACGATGTATATCAATTTATTGTAAACAAATCAATGACGAAATTATCGTACAATTGGTTAAATAATTTTACAAACCTCACCAAAACAAATTGCTCCCAAGTGTAGATTGTAAATAGCCAACTTGCCAATTGACATGCTGACAATTGCACCAACCGATCCACTTGGAAAAATCTAATTTAATTAAAAAAACGAATCAGATCAAAATTAGAAAATAATTAAATCAGTTTAACGAATTATGATAAACCAATAATAAAATTAATGGAAAGTTAATGATCGAATTGAACAACATTATCAAACGAAATCACTTTTTCCACGAAGAAGGAAGACCTAGGAAAGATTTCTTTATCTAGTTAGCAATCTAGAAACCAATTCGAGAAGAACAAATTAGGATTTTTACCTGAGGTATGTAGACGATTGGGTAGCATAGTCGACCAGATCTTGTTGCTGAAGCATGATTAATAATGGATGAAACTAACTTTTAGTTTGGACTTGCGATTTTTAGCCATCTCGGATCCAGGTGGAGAATACAAAGGATGAGAGCAGACCAAGATCTGGAAAATACAATGTTCGGTTGAGATTCGCATAGCCAGCTGGAATAATTTGATGCCATCTCCAGTTCGTCATCTAAAATATGTTCTAATGGTCAGCAAAATTGATTTGGCATCATTGCATGATGGAAGAATCTACCAGATACTGAATTTTAAACCCTTCCGACCTCAAGAGACGAAGATTAGGGTTCATGATTGTTCCGGTATGAAAGAATGAGATCCAATATTTTGATAGACGGTCCTATTCATGAAATTAGGGTTAGGTAAAAGGGGATGAGAAGCTATGGTGGATTAGATAAAGTGGAGTAGGGAGTGATGGAGAGCTGGGAAAGAAATAGAAAGAAGTGGCAAATGCGACCGTTCATTTTAGAAAATATTGAGATGGCTTCTGTGCACTTGAAATGTAACTCAGTAATAATATAATAGTATAGTTACACCATAAAATGATGCTTTAAAATGACTTTTGAACCTTAAAACATGTTTTAAACCCAACTAATTACATATGCTAGTTTGAAATGATTTTACGAAGTTTAGTGGAATTGTGTTCTTATGGATCTTTATTGTTCTTATGGTTCACCTATTTTCCTAATCCGTGGATTTAGTCTATAATTTGATGTGTAAGAATGTTTGTTTGCTTGCATATATTTTTGTAGGTTAATTGCTAGACGTATGATGTTTGTTTGATTGAAAACGCTGATCGAATGAAGACAAAAAATTAGGTATGGATTGTTGGATCAGTGATGATCCAAAAATTCGACTTCACCCAAATTTGATATTATTGGTGTGGGGTAATGATGAAGGCCTCACAAATCTATACTTCAAGTTTCAAATCGTTTGGAGTTCATTTGCTCGATTTATTGGCAAAAGAAGATAGGTCGATGGTGGTGTGCAAATCTTGGATTAATGGAGGAGTGCTCTAAGTCATACTTGAGTAAAATGAGGGCTTGATTTGGGTCGTTTTCATGTATGCTTCGGGAAATTTTTAGGAAGAAAAGAAGCCAAATGTGGGATCGGTACCGATCCAAGAAGCGCTTTAGATCGGGTTGCTTCAAGTTACGTATGTACTAGCATGGAGTTCAGTTGGAGGTTTGGAAATCGTCTAAGTGCAGGATCAGTACCCATTGATCAATACCGACCCATGAGGGGAATAGGTTCAGTAAGAGGATGGTTCGAGGGAGGAACATGGGTTTAGACCTTGGTGAAGTGTTGGATCGGTAATGGGGTTGGATCGAGGTGGCACTCAGATCGTTGACGATGGTTTGGGGTAGTGAAAATGAAGTGCTCCATGTTATTGTGTGTTTGTTCCAGGTTGTTTACATGTTCACTTCAAGACTTGCTTCAGGTCTTCATGCATGAGCTTTCTTTGAGTTATATCTCCATTTCTTCAAGCTAAAGCTCGAGTTGGTATCGAGTTGTATAATTTGGTAGCGAATTTTGATGATGACACCGTATAATTCGATGATGGTGATTTCATGATGAAGAGTGACGAATTCAATGATGGATGGCCATACTTCGAAATGCGGAGTAGAGGATGATGATTCGAATTGAAGAAATTGTTGGAGGAAGGTTACATGACAAACAATGATATTCTATGACTAGCGATGATTGTCGAGAAAGTCCCAAACCACGATGACTTCAGGCAGGAGTTGTAAGATCAGTTCAGGATGTGTTGTTCTACGCATGACGTATGCAAAAAGGATTGTTGAAACTTAAAGGTTCATGGAGTACTCTTAAAGCAAGAGGTATGTAGGAGCACCCATTTGGACATAGGTCCTGATCTCCTTGACGAGCAATCTTTACTATGGATCAGCCATGACGAGCAATCTTTCCTGGCCTGGCGAGTGGCATGGATTCGAGTACTCAGAAACTGAGACGTTAAGTGGTCTTTGACCATAGTAGGACACACAAGTCAAAATGTATCCATTGCACTAAATGAGTGAATGTGAGGTTGGATGATGATGCTATGTTTGATTTGGTTTCTTATCACCCTAGGAATGTCACATGATGTGGTTATCTTTGATGTAGATACTTGTACACCCATTAGTACTTTAAGGTATGCTACACCATGATGATTATGATATAGAGTAGCATATATCTTGTGTTATGTGCTAACTCTGTGGACGCAAGATAGATCATGTATGCATTCTCCATATCCATTTTCCTAGTATATTGAATTTGTAGTATTTGAACACACCAGACTGTTGCCTTACTCAAGATTTTATGCTATGCTTCTTATTATTTTGGGTACTCTTAAATGAGTAGATTAGGGATATCAGATCTGGTGAGCACATTGAGCTGGAAAGGTGGAGAGCAAGATGATGCGTTCTCACGAATTATTATGTTTTATTGCTATTACTTATTATTCCACTGTGCAGCACCACGAATCTTACTAGTGCTTTCCTATTTAGATACAGTTACTTATTTGAGTTTATTATTAGTTGTATAAACTTTATCGCTTATATTGTATAGCTATATGGATCTATGTACTTTGATTTCTATGGTTCATTCAGTTATTACTATCTTTCCTGTTTTATATATGTGATGACTATTACATTTTATTTGATGCGCTATGGGATATGTGATAGGTTCTATGATTGATTTACTTTACTACAACCTCAATAATCATCCTACATCGGCCGTGCACCATTACGACGCGCTATGCATGTATATTGGATATCGATGGTGTAGGACGGTCGTTAGAATATTGGGCAATACTTTTCTTTTATTCTATAGTTGGTAGGGTCAAGTTACTAAATCATAGGGCATTTCATCATAAGTTGAAGAGATTAAATAAGGTTTTGAAGACCTTTGTTAAGAATTAGTCATCATGGGCACTTTTTAGGTAGAATTGATTTTTTTTTGCTTTATCCCCAAGTTTAATTCTCAATGAAAGCACCATTAAATGTAGGGCCAAAATTTGGTTCAATCCAATATGCTTTGGTAAGAAAGAATCAATGATACTTGAGTAAGGTAGCTCACTTAATCAAGCGTGCTTGTGTTAAGTTCATATGTAGTCATTTATGCAAATAAGAATTTGTACAAGTCGTTCATAAAGTCATAATTTCAATTTAACCAAACGACCATTAAAGTCCTAATCTTAAGCTTTCTTTGTTATATACAAGATAAAATGAAATATGAAAGAGAAGTACAATTCAAAATTTGTCCCCTTTTGTAAGGCGGTACATGCCAATTTATAGAGAAATTAGAACTTTAGGTTCATGCTAGGTGTCATTTGCAGAAAATGAACAGTGTTGATTTGCTGACATGACACATGCTCGAGATGACATGTGGCACAATCCTCCTCTAATTTATTTATGATGACATGGCATGGCTAATCCAATCAAAGCATGCAACGTGGCTAGCTGAAGTATCAATTTTAGGTGTACTTTTAACATGCGATAGCTTCCTTTAGTCATCAACATGCGATATCTTTCTCCTATATCAACTTGTGAATGCTCTTCTAACTATCAACATGTGATAGCTTCCATTAACCATTGAAATGGGTTAACTTCATTCTGTATTAACTTGCGATGGCTTTCTTTCTATCAACTTACAACAGCTCTTCTAATCATCAACATGTGATAGCTTCCTTCAACCATCAACATGCATTAGATCCCTTTTATATCAAATTGCAATAGCTTTCTTTTCATCAACTTCTAACAACTTCCTTTAATCATCAACATACGATAGCTTTCTTTCAATCAACTTGCTACAACTTACTTTTGCCTCAACTTATGACAATATTCATTTTTCCTCAAATTTCAATGGCTTCTCAAATTGCTACAGCCTTTCCTTAACCTGGCTAGCTTCAAATTTCTAGCAAAACATTAGGCAAGTATTAACCAGCATTTTAACCCGGCTATATTTGAACGTACCGAATCGATCAAGCAGGAATCTAGAGTGATAACTGCTAAACTTGGATATCAAATAGATTCAAGAGACAAGGTTGTCAACTTGCACACAACGTCCTAAAGTGGTCCATGCACCATATTGCTGCAAGTACCAGAACCGAAATCTAACATTCGAGCAAAATATGGATTAGTGCCAATCAATGCTTATGGATGAGTACCCATCCATGCCTATGGATCAGTACCAATCCATGGCTATGATTTGGTACCGATCCCCACTTTTCGCCCAACACCACTTCAAATCCACACAAACAAGTCTATAAACCAAATATAGTCAAGATCATAAGATAACAACAAGGCCAATCCAAGAGTTCAATAACTTGATCCATTAACTTGATGGATCAGTACCGATCCATAGTATCTCCTCTTAATCTCCCTATTTTTCTCATGCTATTTAACCTCGATGCTAAAAACTTATTCCTTAGTCCATGGATCATTCATATGTCAGTGTCTATCAAATGGTCCAAGCATTGGAAGCTAACAGGTTTGATCCTCCATTGATCCATATAATTGACTCAAAAAAAAGCTCATAGCTCTACAAATAAGTTTGGAAACAAAAGGTTAACGATATATCACTACGATTCAAAGTGGCTAAAAGTATTCATAAGTCAATCTTATGGATCGGTATCGATCCATGCCTATGGATCGGTCTCAATCCATAGTTGATTGTTGACTTGGCTATGTTTTCTCGAATGCAACTACTGCTGCATCATAGAGATTGTGGAAGAGAATGTGGGGGAGCATTTCCTACTGACCTACAACTATAAATAGGCATAGAGGGACAACATTTCAAGGATCTTTGAGCTCTCTAGCAATCTTTTACACATTTCTTGTAATTGGCTATCGAGTGGTACCAAATCATAGGAATAGCACATGTAGAACAAAGTATAATTAAAAGAAACGTTATGTGGATGTAGATAATGAATAGCTGAACCACTGTAAAACTTTTTTGTCTTTCTTTTGCTTTTTTTTAATTTAGTTTCTTCACACTTTTCTCTACTATATGCATTTCGATGTTTGTGCCAATTTTGGTTTAAACATTTTGGTGCTTATACTGAGAAATACTTGACGTCGCTAATTTAAGATTTAAAAAGATTCAAAATGAAGAGATAATCTACTAGGAAGACTCATGCTGGAGGAAATTAATAAGGCGATAGTCATGAGGTGTCCTCAAGATCCAATCCCTCATCCATCTATATAACTAGGGATGAGATGGAAACCACGATGAACGAAATACCGGAAAGCATGATAACCCATCTGGAATAGACGATCAAAAATTTCTTTAGGAGGATAGGAAAAATAGGAATAGTCAAAGTTGCTACAAATCAAAATCAAAGACCTAAAGAAAGAGTAAATGCACTTAGGATCAGATTGGAGCAACATGAAACAACCCCGATGGAGTGGTATGAATCGAAACCGATCCCCATGACTAATCAGTACCAAATCCCAAGAACTCATGGGGATACCCCATGTTGCCTTGGGTAGATATGTTGCGTGTCCAGGAAATAATGCCGCGCAACTAAATATGAATCAGAATTTGGATGCACAGCCGAAGGAGTACGTTCCAGATTCCCTCATGGAAATGGAGGAAAATTGAGAGCACAAACTCGAGAATTCATTTGAATGAAGATAACAGACTTGTCGATATGGTGAGACGAGCTATGAGGGGAGAATTTCCTAATAGGAGCTTGGAGTATGTGAACAAGAGTCCATTCACTCCGAACATTCGGTATGCTCGGAATTCATCTGATTTCAAGTTGCTAATGTTGGAAACATATGATGGGAAGATAGATCCAACGGTTCATTTAATGAGGTACATCCAGCACATGGAGTTGCGGTGTGTCTAAAGAGGTCATGGGATGGTGTTTCCCTTTATATCTTACAAATTTGGCGGCATTATGGTTTAGGCAGTTGGACAACGGTTTAATTAGCATATGGACTGAGTTAGTGAACAGATTCATGAATAGTTTCGGATTCGTATTTCACAACCCAAGAATTTAATGACATTGTCGAGTGTGAAGCAGTGGACCGGAGTGTCCCTTGGGAGTTTCTTGACGAGGTTTAATGCGACGGCTGCTATGGTAGATAGGCCGAATCCATCAATGGTTTTGATGGTGGCAGTTTCGAGAATAGCTAGTAAAATAGATTTTAAGGTTTCTTTGGAACGGGATCCACCGATGAATATCACATAATTTAGCATGAAGCAAAAAGGTACTTACGTCAAGAGAACGACAAAGCTAATCAGGAAGAAATTAATTCTGTAGATGGTTAGGTACCAGTTGGAGAAGGATCCAACAAAGGAAAAGGAAAATGAAAGATGGATGATGGCTTTGAAGGATCAAAGTGACAAAGAAGGGAACACAAATTCTCCTCTTACATGGCTTTGAATGAGATCCAAAACAGATTTACCTTGATACTAGGGGATAGATCCCTTAACGGAAGCCAATAAGGAGAAATCCCATAGATCGTGGAAGGATGTTCGAAAAATATTGGCTATTCTATAAGCTAGATGGGCAGAACACAAATGATTGCAGACACTTGCATGACTTAATTGATTAACAGGTTAGGAATTGTCAATTACAATAGTATGTGAAAAGCCGACCTACAGTTGTGGAATAAGAGTAGCCATCATTCGCACTGAATGGAAACGACCTTGGATCGTGGTCAAGGATTGTCATCTCCTAACTGGGATGGAAGGGAATGAGGTTCATTTCCCATACTTTGCCATTTTTATTCCTAGTAAACTAAGTGGTATTGCGGTTAAGCCACTCACTCATGCATAGGATATTGATAGATCCCTGAACATGGTCTAAGTTGGATGCAAGGATGTAATACCTAGATGAATGTTGCGATGTGCGTTTTGTATTTAAGTTCAAACCCTGCAATGAATGCTTTATTTTATCCACTTAATCGTGATGATCGACATTGGTTGTGGTAGTTCCATCCGGAGAGACAAGGCAGTGACTGTAAGGTGCAAGTCCCCTCATTGGAGAGCAAGCAGATGGACTTGTATGATATTGATTGTGTTAAGTCCCGAGTGAAGAGTCAGAACCGGAGTGCAAGATACAAGTTCCCTTGCTAGAGAGTGAGTGCATTGGGTTTGTATGGAAAGTAAGTCACCTCACCGGAGCATGAGCGAATGGGCTTGCTATGATCACTGAGTCCCCTCATCGAAGAGCAAGCAGATTAGGCTCAACAAGGGTCCGGAGAGACCATGTATTTAATTATCGACCTTGGACGACCGTGGATTTACTTATCAGACCTGAACGGCCATAGAATTGATTAACAATCCAAAGAGATCTTGGATTTACTTATCGGCCTCAAACAACCATGGATTTAATTAATGATCTAAAGAGATCATAGACTTAACTATCGGTTTGGAACAACAATAGATTCCACTAACGATACAGAGTGATCGATCCCTAGATTAGATGACAAATGATCTAGAAAGATCGATCCCAAGATTGGATGATAAACGATCTGGAGAGATCGATCCCTAGATTGGATGATAAATGGTCCGGAGAGATCGATCCCTAGATTGGATGATAAATGACCCGGATAGATTAACCCTTAGATTGCATGGTAAGAAATCCGAAGAGATCATGGATTTAGTTATCGGCCTGAAACGACTACGAATTTAAATAAAGATCCAGAGAGATCATGGGCTTAACTATCAGCCTAGAAAGGCTACGGATTCGACCAATGATCTGAACGAATTAAGAATGCAACTACCGATTCGGAGAGATCGAGTTTTCGGCTAATGATCCTGAGCGATCGAGAATTGAATTTGTCATCGAATATATGACCCGTAGAAATCGAGATCTATACTCGAGCATTGAACGCCTTTAAACTTTTAAATAATTCGATGGCGATTATCGATTCGAGCCATTGGTTTCAACATGAGATTGCGATCTCCTAGATGAACATGGCATGATCTTGATTCATGATGCAACATGCAAGATAACAATTCTGGAAGAACTGGAATGATTATTTGTGACAAAATTGAAGCAAGGACTCGAGTCCTTAGCTATTTGGTCTGGAAAAATCTTTTATTTACAGGTGAATCTAGAGGAACAAGAGGATTCACCGTAGGTCGGTAGGCGGATAGCTAGAAAGCTCAATTACCAATGTTGCATCAACTTTGATATCCATTCTTGAGCAAAGCACACCTTTCGCTCGTAAGGAATGCTTTATGGGACAAGTGTTATCTAGCCTTTTGACCCGGCCATATTCAAACGAATTGAACCGATTAAGTAGGAATCCAATATGATAATTGCTAAATTTAGATGCCAAACAGAGTCAAGAGACAAGGTCGCTAACATGAAAACAACCTCCCAAAGTGGTCCATGCACCATATTGCTTCAAGTGCCAAAATTGGAATCTAACATTCAAGCAAAGTGGGGATCGGTACCAATCCATGCCTACGGATTGGTACCAATCCCCACTTTTTCCCAACACCACTTCAAATTCATACAAACAAGCCTAGAAAGCAGCTATAATTAAGATCACAAGGTAACAATAAGGCCAATCCAAGAATTCAACAACTTGATCCATCAACTTGATGGATCAGTACCGATCCATAAAATCTCACCTAAATCATCCTATTTTCCTCATGCTACTTAACGTCAAAGCCAAAAGCCTATTCATTGATCCATAGATCGTTCACATGTCAATGGCTATCGAATGGTCCAAGAACTGGAAGCCAATAGGTTTGATCCATCCAATTGACTTGGAACAAGCTCATAGCTCTACAAACAAGTTTAGAAACACATGCTAATGATATATCACTTCGATCCAAAGTGTCTAGAACCATCTATAAGTCAATCTTATGGATCGGCGATCCATAGTTAATTGTTGACTTGGCCATGTTTTCTCAAGTGCAACTGCTACTACATGATGAAGGTTGTGGAGGAGAACTTGGTGGAACATTTCCCACTGACCAACAGCTATAAATAGGCATGGAGGGGAATCATTTCGATGATCTTTGAGCTCTCTAGCGATCTTTTACACATTTCTTACAATTGGTTATCAAGTGGAACCGAACCATAAGAACTATGCCTGTAGAACAATAGTATAATTAAAAGAAACATCAATTGGGCATAGGCAATGATTAGTCGAACCACTATAAAACTTTTATGTCTAGCTTTTACTTGTTTTTGTTTAGTTTCTTCAGTCTTTTCTCTACTATACTCATTTAAGTGTTTGTGCCAATTTTGGTTTAAACAATAAGTAGTTGTATCTTTAATACATATTCCTATAATTTCAGTAAATGAACCAATAGAACTACAATAGAAATATATCTTTGAATTTAGAGATGAAAATGATGACATAAGAGGGAGATTGAAAATTCAAGTACAAACTCTCGGATCTTGAGAGATTTGCGAATTCTTGATTAATTTAAGAGTATGGACTTGTAAAGGGCGTGAAAGTATATAAAGCAATATTTCTCTCAAAATTATAGAGTTGTAAGAGTAAGAGAAAATCTTGAATTTATTTGTCAATATTCATTTTCAGACCTTTTTAAATAAAAGATGAAAGGATGTGTCCATTGATGAAGAGATAAGTCCAAAATCCTTTCATTTGAATTCTAAAACTAAACGATTGCCTTTGTGTCAACTTATCCCTAGAGAGTATGTCAATATACTCTAGCATAAATTGTTTTTCTATTTTTTAAAATTCAAATTTGACTTCTACGTTTTAAAAGTCAGACTGTACGTTTATATAAAGATGTTGGAGATTAAAATAATGTTAAATGAAAGATGAATTTCAAGGATATTTATTATGGGTGGGGACTTTAACAAAATTCTAAGACTAGGTAAACTTACCGAACACTTCAATTATCTTTGTCTTAAAGCACTTATGTTCCATTCATTTTGAGCCAATTATATCATTCATTTACTTTGATCAATCTTCATATTTATAACACATTTGATTGCTTTTATTTTGACTTTGTCTTGTCTTTGTAAAATATCCCTATAGTATTTTTAAAAATGTTGTATGACTGGATAAAATTTAATAGTAATATTCATATGTTCGTTGTCATCAAAATCAATACTTAGGGTATTAAAAATTTGATTTCTTTCTTTATATTCAAGATTCTCTTGATATCTTTGGAGGATGTTTAATACCTAATGTTTGGCTTAAGTTTTAAAATAAGATATGTAGCTAACTATTTAATCAAGGGTTAAAACAATTATTCAAACAAAGTAGTACAAATATTGTAATGATACTGAAAATGATTCAACCATGGGTAATGAAAAAAGCTCCAAATAAAAGAAGAGCAATGTAGGAAAATTTTGTAATAGCTTTGTATAAAAGGGCTATAGGTTAAATGGTTTTTCTCTATAAAATATTGGTAGTTTTTGCTCAAAATTGAATTTTAAGTTTTAAATTTTCAATATGTATGTCAAGTGGCGTGGGAAAGAATGAGGAGTCAAAAATCCTAGTCATCCCACCAAAGTGGAGAAGGGAAAGGAAAAAAAATAGTTTTTTATATTTTTTGAAAAGTGAAAAAAAAGTCATTCTAAATTTTGTAGGTTAAAACCATTTTTCAGATCGACCATTTTTCATTTCATTTCCCTTGCCCATGCATTTTAAAATACATTGTTGTAGATGCAAAACAAAAATTAATTTTAAAACTAAACATTTTATTTTTATTTTTAAATGTTCCTTTTTAACTTTTATTCATTTTAACCAAATCATTCCTTTATTTGCCAATGCACTCAAATAAAGAGTAGTTGGTACATACCCTTGTGACTTCATTGCTCAAGTATATAATAGGTGTAGTTTATAATGGTTAATGATTTTTGTTTGATGATAATAAACATATATATGTTTTCAAATGTGTTTGTATTAATATTATTATAATATCACGAAAAGGGATAAACAAATAAAAATTTCATTTCGAAAAATATTTTATTTGAATAAAAATTTAATAGTACACATAATTACAACAAGAGTTCCCACAATTTTCATACACTATCCATACACCAACAATTTTTACTCTCTTTTATACAACACACCTTCAAATAAAACAATTTTCTAATCACTCCTATCCTCACTCACCCGAATACGATCTTTATCTTCTTGATTTAAATTTTTCCAAATATCTACTTTGCCTGTCAAATAACAAGGCAGTAAAAGGCAAAAAGAAACAAATTAAAAAAAATTTTTGACCTCGACATTGCCTCAGTTTATTGGTTTTGTGCTTTTCATGTTTTAAACAGACATCAACAATAACTAACATGGACCAGTATAATAGGTACAAGTACCAGCACAATATGTTCATGTGGAACAAAAATTTAAAATCAAATCAATAATGTGCACAAGCAACCTACTACATGCGTAGTGTATCACTGTACACATCCTTAGGCCAAGCAAACTAAATTAAACGAGCACTTTATGCATATTCACATGTGCATATGTCACATTTGCACACATGCACTAAAATTAACCAGACTATATATAATCAAAGTCAAGTTTAGGCTTGAGTGCAAGTACACAAAAGTAGGCAAAGAACAAAAGCTTCACCTATTCAAGTACATAACAATAAATTCAAACTAGGAAAGCACAAGACATGCATAAGTCAAGGACATAGGCAAGCATAAGACACGCACAATGCAAGGACATAGGCAAGCATAAAATTAGCACATAAGCAAGCACAAACAAACTCAAGTGGAGTGCAATAGTGCACAACATCAAAAATGTACAACAAATCAAGGTCAGGTGAGACATAACAAGAAGCACAAAGTAACTCAACAAGGTCATGCACACACGTACACAAGCAGGTCAACATAGTGCACAACCAGGTCTAGCTAATAAGTACGCACACTGGTTTCCTCAGGCTAGTACACAGACTCAACAAACAAGCCAAACCAGATGCAGATCGAATTCAAGTACAATGCATAGGCCAAATAGGAGTACACAAGGCAATATGCAACACACTGGAAAGTTTGGGTAAATGCACAAGGCAGTTTACAAGTGCAAGTGCATGCAATTCCAACTCAAGGCTAAACACACATCTGATTCGAGTACAAGTACACATGCAGGCCAAACATAGATCAGACTCAAGTGCAAGTGCACATACAGTCAGGAACGTTGAACACATGCAGAAGGTCGGCTCACAAATAAACGAGCCCAAAGTTCATAGCATGCGCAAGGAGAAAATGCACAACCATGCACATTAATATACATACACTCATATATGTATATATGTACATGGTAAAAATCTGTGGAGTGTATAAAGGAGCATCACAAATCAAGCAACACATCCATGTCCAGCTACAAACTCACACACAAAAAAACTAAGGCAGCAAGCAACAAGTCGTACAACCATAAGCACAAGTCGAGCACGTTAATCGGTAAGTGAATGCATACACGAACTGGGATAGCAACACTCAAAGCAAGTACAAGAAACCAAGCTCAAAGAAAATTAAATTAGAAATTCACAAGTTGATCGAGTCAACATATATATCGGGAATGAACAAGTCAATGATCTCAATATTGAAGGCCAAAGGATCGATCAAAAATTAACATCCAACATCGAAATTCAAGAAATATATGAAAACCAAAGGAAAAGTTTTTTACAATCAAATCCTACATAAGCTAAGTTCATCATCGACAATTAAATCAAGTCAAGTAAGAACCAAAATTCAAATATGATCAGAGAAAAAAATTTGTACCCAATAATCACAGGAAAGGAGCTCGAAGAGGAAGCAGTCGAAGACATGAATTACCAAACCATCGATGAGACTGATCAACAAGGAGATAAAGGCAAGATTTCATCAATTAGTTATAGAATCGGCGGCTTCCACAAATCAAAGGAAACCCTAGAAAATAAAAGGATCCCCTTTGAAAGATAAGAGACAAATGGGCTAATTAATTTGAAGACTACTTGTTGTTTATGGGCCCAACTTTTTCCTATTCTTAAATTTATATATTATTTTAGGGTTTCTCTTATTTTATTTTCTTTTGTAATTTACTTTAAATTTTTAAAGCTTTAGTTTTTAATGGGGTTGAACTATAGTGTGTAGTTTGGGAAATGCTCCACTCAGAATAGAGTTGAGGCAGAGTTTCCAAATTTAGGGTTAGAAAAGTTAGGTAAGTCATAGTCGCAAGTTTATGGACTGTTTGTAAGCAGTCGATTATATAATCGCAGTAGAAATCTTAGGGGCAACAGGATGAAAGTATTACTGAAGCTGAATAAATTTGTGTGATGTCATTATTTCTGCATTTACATTATTATTATATGTGCTGCAATTACTGTTATCCTATGAATTTATTATAAACCCTATTCACCCCTCCTTCAGGGTTAATTCTATCCTATAATAGGTCCACAATCATATTATTAATTTTAAAAATATAAAATTTCAACCAGTCAAATTGAAGACTCTATGCTAGATCAATTTTATCATCACCTTAAATAAAGCATGTTAGTATAAACACACACAAAATCTATCAGTTGTGTCGCCTAAAATGTTTTCAAAATTAATTCATCAAAACAACAAGAAACAACGTTCTAGACCATTTTGGAAAACTGAGCAGAAAAATATTTACACAATTAAGCATGACTGAACGAAACTTACTAAATAAATAATTCTAACTGTTATACACAATTATATCTTCTCATATCATTTGTCGATAACAGCTGAAAAGGAGATTAAAAATGTACAGCATATTAGATTATTTTTAAATTATTGTTTTATGATTTGAGAGATTTTTTTTAATTCATGGACTATACATGTTAATTATTGTTGTTGTATTCTCATTGTTGTCAAGGAAAAATCTATAGTAGTAATTAATGATGTTTGACGTAGTATAATTTCTTTTTCATTAATACCTTTGAGTGAAACAAAGTATTAATTAAATAATATGTTTTTGTAACAGTGCAGGTTTTGTAAAATCAAAATTTGTTCTAGTCAATGTACTTTGTAAAACTGTTTGGTCGGCAAATAGATATATGTTAACGGTTTGAATGAGTGAGAGTAGAGATATCTGGGAGAAGGTGTTTGAGTGTGTATAAGTAGTAACATTTACCGATTTTCTTTATCATGCTTCCATCCCATGTGTTGGACGCGTCCATCGCAGCAACACGCCATTTCCCTCAAATGGCTTTTTGTGTGGAATGTGAGGAAATGTTGCGTCTGCATTTGGCATGTTGGAAGCGTATGACCATTTGACCATCAATGACTGTTCATTCGTTCTTCCTTCTTCCATATGTTTCATTCTCTAACAAATATTGTCGTATCATTACATACATTTCTCTTCTAACCAACTTTCTCGTTTCGATACTCCGCTCAAATGTTCTTCTGAAATGCTTAGCAATGTACGGACCCTAAAGTAATTCTACCGCTGGATAACAATTATACCCACGATTATCGTCTATACTCACAAACCCAACATTTGCAAATAGTGAAATTCAGATTAGTATACATATGGTGGCCTATATACATACATACATACATACATATATATATGCCGTTGGAACAACTCTTCCAAAAACATATAATACAAAAAGCTATGAATACTCTCTACAAAAAGCTAATTTAACTAGTACTCTTAATTTTACCCCCTTATTATTTTGGTATCAGATCTTAAAGATTACTTGGGCCATCAAATATGAGTTACAAAAGATTCAATTACCTAAATTTAGAGATTAATAATCCAATAAAAAGGATAATTACATTAGATAAACAGAAACACATATGTTATATAAAAGACTCAACATATACCTACAAGGTGCATTCTGAATCAGAACATATGAATGCCATAATAGATTTAATTATAGAATTAGGTGAAAACTTAAACCTCTATAATGAAAAACATTATAGCTTAATGCAATTAGTCTTAGAAGGCATAGTTGAAAAAAAAAATTATTAAAACAACTCACTAATAACCAAGAATATCTAAAAGCTAATCTACATAAAATAGATAGTATGGAAATAACTTTAGAAAAATTAATAAATAAATTTAAAGTCATAAAGCTGAAAGAGTTCCCAAATAAAAATGACATAATAAAACTAAAAGACTTGATTGAAGAAAATAAACCTAAAGACAGAAATAAAATCTAAAGATCTAATATTATAAGTAAAAGAACAATCAGAAAAAGATAAGAAACAATTTGAGAAATCGAAAAAATGTTGCAAGAGATCATATATATACAATAAAATTAAGATGGGATATGATAATAAATATTATTTAGAAGCCACTAAACATGTTAATATGATGCTTAAACAAAATGATACATTATCAGTAGGATATAATAAAGACACTTACCAAAGTAAGGGAGATAATATAATATGTCTGGTGTGTAACACTATTATTGCAATGTTAACTCAGATGCATGATAGAATAGACGTGATGGATAAGGAAGTTATCAGTTTGAAAAAACAAACAAATAGTCTGGATAAAACTGTTAGAACCTAAATTGTTGGATTTTAATGACAACAACTATACAATTATGTCAAAGAATCTCTAAGCTAATTTGCAGGTACATGAGCATCAAAAAGAGATAATGAAATACGTTCAAAATGAAGATACACAATACAAAAGTATGAAAGAATGTATACGGAGATACAAGAAGAGATATATACGATAGAGATAAGACGAATGTGAC
Source organism: Allium cepa (assembly GCA_030765085.1). Classification (NCBI taxonomy): domain Eukaryota; kingdom Viridiplantae; phylum Streptophyta; class Magnoliopsida; order Asparagales; family Amaryllidaceae; genus Allium; species Allium cepa. Next base: position 874,882,628 of record CM060932.1, on the reverse strand, counting down.
AAACAAAATATTATTAGTCATAGAGTGTCGTGTTTAGAGTTTATAAATGTTAAAATCTTCTCAAAATGATATACGCACATATGCATTCATATTTTAAATGAAAAATCAAGTTTTCAAAAATTACATGGAGTCGGACTCGAACCCAGGTCAATAGTTCAGTAGGTAAGTGCTCTAACCGTTTGAGCTATGGTATTTTTTAGTTACATTCAGACGTCTGAATGTACCAAATCAGACGTCTGAATCTGGAAAAATGAATATTGTTTAGTACAACATTCAGACGTCTGACTTGTTCATTTCAGACATCTGAAAATGGTTATTTTTAACCTATTTTCTTTCTGGTTTAAGCTCGTGCAATTTCAGAAGTCTGAATTATTCAATTTAGAAGTCTGAATATTGTTTAGTGCAATTTCATAAGTCTGAATTATTCAATTCAGAAGTCTGAATATAGTCATTTTTAGCCTATTTTCTTTCTGGTTTGAGCACGTGCGAATTTAGAAGTCTGAATTTTTCGATTAAGAAGTCTGAATATCTATAACGAATATATTTTCAAATAGACACTTTCATTCGTGAAGAGACGCGTCCTTCATTTCAAAAGATATGACCATATCTCTTCATGATAACTCTTCACGAACAAATGCACCTTTTTATAATCTATATAAACACATTGGAATCATGATTTTAATAATTAATTCAATCAATTCTTACTCTTCTCTCATATTCTTGATTCTAGTACTCTTATGCATTCAATTTTATACAATTTCATTCTATTGCTTCTTTGTTCTTCACATATTCAAATATATATCATAAAGGAGAAGATTATAGGAAGGATGTACTATAATTGACAAATTCGTGTTTCTAAAGAACACATAGTGTTAAGAAAACCTTATTTGTATAAGCCCTGTTCTGCTGCTCAGGCGTGTGAAGTCCTCTTCAGCTGTTGAGGCAAAATCATGTTCTGCTGCGCAGGTCCCTTGTACGGCTATTCAAGGGTTGTATAGACATATTCCTCCGGGTTAAGTGAGGGCTGTTGTGTTAGTTGAAATTCCAGAAGGAGTTTGGGACTGGACGTAGAACGGGAAGTTAGAACCAGTATAAAAATTCCTGGTGTGCTTGTTTTTTATTTTATTTACTTTGCTCTATTATCTGTCTTCAGTTTTATATTTCCGCACTAGTATAGTATAATTTCATATAGCACGATCCACACTGTCTTTTCATTTGGTATCAGAGCCTAGTATTCTAGAGATCATAACAACATCCTAGAATAAATGGCTACAAAGAAATATAGTCAAGGAAATAAGAAGAGGAAGAGCAATAAAGAAAAATCAAAGGAGCAACTAAACAAATGCTTTATGGAAAAAGATAATGAGGTTAGTGATCTAACTTTTGATGACATGATAGAAATAAATTCAGAACTTCCAAACACTTTAAAAAGTCTCAAAAGAAAATATAAGGAAGCTCTGGAAAATCAGAAAAAAGCAGAATTCGAAAGAGATATGCTTAAAGACGAGAAGAAAATATTAAAAGAAGAACTTGAGAAATTCAAGATTCACTCTCTTACAATTCTCAACTCCTCTATTAAATAAAGAAATAGAAGCTCAAAAGGAAAAGAATAATGCTCTAGCTTCTGAGAATCATGAGTTAAAAACAAAAATTAAAATTGTTGAGTTAGATAACACTAGTCTCAGAACTAAGCTTGGTGACATTACTAAAAATATTTTCAATTTTAATAAAGGGAGAGAAAATTTATCCAGGATTATTGAAAATTCTCAACCTGCTTCAAATAAGAAGGGATTAGGTTATATTAAGAATTCAAAAGCTCACAATGATAAAAGTCGTTTAGGCTATAAACAAGCTAAAAGTAAAAATAGTACTAGATATGCATTCTTGTATACTAATTTTAGTGCTAGTGCCAGTAACCAAGATAGTCATAATAATACTTTATTTAGAAATGGTAGAAATTATTCTTCAAGCACTAAGAATGATTAATAGTATTAAGATATGGATTCCAGCTAATATGATTGATCATGATAAACTACTTTATATTAGCAGCTATTATAAGAATGTGATTTGTAATGAAAATTATATTTATAAGGGTTCAACCACACCCAAATGGGTATGGTTTCCTATAACCTAACCCCCTGGACGCTAACATAAAAAGTGGTATCGAAAATGATTATTATTTTTTGCAGGTACTTAGAGAAACAAAAGGAAAAGGATAGATTTTGGAATTTTAAAGAATGTTCCATACGAATTACGTGCTTACAATGAAATATGGACTTCAGCAAATATGGTAACATCTATTTTATTTTTCCTTCATAATTAATAATGAGTTTATCTCGTTATTTACAAGATATTTTATATAATTTATTATATTCCCTCATTCTTTTTGATAATGACAAATGGGGATAAATTCATATGCATATTAATAGAGGGAGATATTATACTTATGGGAAGATGTTATACTTAGGGGGAGCTTTAAGCATATTAATATTATTTTTTATATAGAATGAATATTTTCTAAAATTGTATAGTTGTCATCATCAAAAAGGAGGAGAATGTTAGAATCTAAATTGTTGGATTTTAATGACAACAACTATACAATTATGTCAAAGAATCTCTAAGCTAATTTGCAGGTGCATGAGCATCAAAAAGAGATAATCAAATATGTTCAAAATGAAGATACACAGTACAAAAGTATGAAAGAATGTATATGGAGATACAAGAAGAGATATATACGATAGAGACGAATGTGACAAACAAAGTATTATTAGTCATTACCTTTTACCATGACATTAAATGACTTTGAAAATTGTTTATATAGCTCCAAATTTTAGCATGACATTAAATGACTTCTACAAACATATAAAAATAATAATACAACCAAAGGTTTTGAAAATTTTGTAGGAAGAAATATATTACTAGACATTACCTTTTTGGGAAAATGTATGTCAAATACACTCCAAAAAAAAATGGATAAAGTCATAAAACCATTAAATTCCACAGGAATAAGCTTTATAAAACCTATGGAAATAGATTCTTCTATTCTTGCTGGCCATGAATGAAAAATAGAAAATCCTAACAATACAACAGCAACATTAAAACCAAATAATGTTGCAACGTATAATAATTTAGAAAAATCCATGTCTATAAGGTTTAGAGATTATGGACCTTCAAACCAATAAGAGATAGAAACTGATGATGAAGCAAATGAACTAAATAAAAGAATTAATGGATAAAATAATATATACAAAAGAAATGGGGATGGCCCTTGAACCATCTGAACTCTATGAATTAGAACAACAAATGAGAATAAAAAAATAGATAAATGAAAATACCTTTGTTTACATCGATGTTGAAAACAATGTGAGAATAAGAGAAATGTATAATCTAGATGACTTCTTGGAAGAATCTAAAGGAACAACAAAGAGGTATAAGAGCAAAGTATTTTAGAAGATATAATATCAAACTTCATAGAACACAATGACTTAGCTGACCATGAGGAAAGTGTAAGCTCAAGAGTTTCATGTCCAAATAAAAACCAAGAAACAATGCTATATACTTTAGGACAACCCCCTAGACAGCCAGTTGATCCCTATACAAATGAAAATAAAGATTTAAGAACAATAGGAAAAAGATTATCAAATGGAATATCTTTTTTCAAAAATAATTCAGTAATACTAAATTCACGGAATGTCATCCACAATTATTGGATAAATATCTAGAACAATGGACTGCTTCTATAGCAAGAGACTATGCAGTTAGACATATAAACATAAATTCTGGCGAAGAAATGATTAGAATAGCTGAGAATTACTTAGGTGATGTAGCTACGGCTATATGGGAAGACTATAAACAAAACTTTCCTGAAGAAATAACTAACCTAGTCATACAAGGAAGTAATATATATAACTTTGCTTATACAATGCAAAAGATAATCACAGAAAGAGATGTAAATACAGGAGTAACAATAAGACAACAAGAAGCCATGAGAGATTTAGAACAAATCCAATCATTAGATTGGAAATACATAATAAAATTCCTAAAAGAATTTCTGCATAATGCAACTATTTCAGGAAATTATTATAGTACTGAAATAGGAATAGATTATTTTCTAAATTACCAGGTGATTTAGGAAAAGAAGTACATAGATCTTGAATAGAAAGTTATGAGAATAACTCTCATAATATTCCCAAAGGATATGATAATATTGGTATAAGAATAACACATATAATTACTGAGTTAAAAAAGAAATGTACCTACATATAAATCCAAAGAGAATTAAAATAGAAAAACTATGGATTTTATGGTCAAATATATATTCCACAACAATATGGATCAAGAAATTATAGTACAGATAGGAAACCTAAATTTAAAAAGAAATATGCTAAAAAATACTATTTAAGAAAAGCAAATGCCAAAAAACCATACCTCAATAAAGAAAGGCATATAAGAAAATACAATGCAAGAAAAACATATACAAATGCAACTACATGTTTTGCTTGTAATGAAAAGGGACACTTGTCTTCCTCATGTCCAAGAAGACATAACTTATTTACTAAAGAATCTAACCATGTAGATTCAGTAAAAGAAAATTTAATAGAAATTGCTTCTGACGTTTCAGAAACCTCTACAATACATTCTATAATATCTTAGAAGGATTAGAAGAACAAGAACAAATAAAAACATCTAATTTATACGTTAATTGATGAATTTACATATCTCCAAGAAAACATACCACAAGAATACTTACTAAATGTTGCCAATAAGGATTTATGTGAACATAATTTCAAACATAAAATGGGAACAGATACCACAAAATGTGAATTTTGTCCTTGGTATCCTGCATTTGATAAGAGATTTAAATGTATAGAATGCATAGTAGAAATATCCATATATGTGCAAAAAACGAATTTAACATAGACTTACCCGGAGAAAATAAACCTGTTTGCACAGATAAAAATAAGATAAATGAAGATAGAACTAAAATACTTGAAGAAAGAACAAATAACATTGAAATAGAAATAGAAGAAATAAAAGAAAGAGTTATAACTTTAGATAAAAAGAAAAATGTTATTCACGATGAATCAATATCATATGAAAACAATAACAATTTAAATAACATTGATAAACCAATGCAAATTCCACTAATATGTAATGCAAGAAACCTAAAAGAATTATGTATTCCAACAAGATTAATATAAAGGCTTAGAAATACAGATATTAGCATTTATAGGCACTAGTGCTACTAGTTCAACTAGTTGTTCTAGTCTGATATCGTACAAATATGTAACAAAAGCAGATATACCAAAACACAGTATCCAATTTGATGGAACTACTAACATTATCACAAATGTTGAAAAAAAATATAAACATAAGCTTTACTAATACATGTGGAGTATGGTCCCCTTATTACAATTTAAAACAATTGTGGGTTTTAGAATTAAACCTTGAAGGAATAAAACTAATCCTTAGATTAGATTTCTTATTAAATGACAATGGAAGTTTTGCATTTAATAAAGACTATATACAAATTTCAAAGAAAACTACATTAACCCCAATTATATCAGAATATGCGCTTGAGAAGCATGGTGGGAATACATAAAAAAAAATAGAAACAGATTGTGATTGCCCTATACCAGGACAATGCAAAATAAAAAAACAATATATTGACAGATACTCAAGAAAACGAGAATGAAGAATTTACACAGGATTCCCCTATAAACTATGATTACAAAAGAAAAGGATTTATTAATGATATCCAACTTATAAATCCAATAAATATAAGTAGATTGTTATTAACAATAGATGATATAGACCAATTAATTTCTAAACTGGAAAAAATAGAAATTATTGGAGAAAAACCATTGAAATATTGGAACAAAGATTCTATACAATGTAGACTAGACATAATTAATCCAGATTTAACCATAAAAACAGGATCTCCAAAATATGATACTTGGATTATGGAAAAATTCAAGATGCATATAAAAATTCTAACAAACTTAAATATTATTAGGAAAACAGATTCGAGGCACAGAACAGCAGCATTTTTGCCCAAAAAGAATCTGAAAGAAAACGTGGTCAATCTAGAATGGTTATGAACTATACTAGACTAAATGACAATACCCATGAAGATGGATATTGCATTCCAAATAAAGATGTACTAATAAATAAAATACAAGGATCAAATTGGTTCTTAAAATTTAATTTAAAATCAGGATTTTGGCAAGTAAAATGCATCCTGAATCCATACCTTGGACTACATTTACATGCAGTGAAGGACATTGTGAATGGCTAGTAATGACATTTGGCCTAAAAAATGCACCACAAATATTCCAAAGAAAAATGGATAATGTTTTCCAAAATTTCAATAAACACACGTGTTTATACATAGATGATATTCTTGTATTTTCTAAAACTAAGCAAGAACACATATCACACTTATATACTGTGTTAAAACTTATAAGAAGCACATGGATTAATTATATCCAAGAAAAAGATAGAGTTAACAAAAAAATATGGAATTTTTGGGAGCTAAAATTGGTAAAGGAATTATAGAATTTTAACATATAACCAAAAAAATTCTAGAATCCCAAAATAAACTAGAAAGTTTAAAACAGTTACGAGCTTTTTTAGGACTTGTAAATATTACAAGGCCCTATATAAAAGATCTTTCAAAATATACTGGCCCTCTTTATAACAAAACAATCCCAAATGGGAATAGAGATTTTAACATAGAAAATATGAAACAAGTCAAAAAAATAAAAGAGCTAGCCCAAAACTTAAAACCATTAAGCTTACCATTACAAACTGACTATTTAATAATTGAAACAGATGGATCTTCCCTAGGATGTGGAGGAATTTTATTAAGTAAAAATAATAAATACGAAAATAAATCTAAATAAAAAATATCTAGATACACTTCAGGGGTATACAAAGAAAAAGGATACATGACATCCTTAGATTACGAAATATTAGCTATAATCTACGTTCTAGATTCATTCAAATTATTTATAATATCTCAAAGAGAAATAACATTAAGAACAGACTATGAATCTATAGTAAAATATACGGACAATAAAAAAGAAAAAGGAACCATAAACAATAGATGGCTAAAATTTAAACACGCTGTTTCTAATTGTGGAATCAATATTTGTTGGGAACATATAAAAGGGAAAAATAATTTCCTAACTGATCAATTATCCAGATTATTGAGATAATTACGGTCATATGTCTTTCTAACATCTAGATTGCAGATATGGATATGGAAGATCAAGTCCATCTAAACACCTGTAGACATATAAAACAAACCATTTTGTTAGTAAGACGAAAGTCACAGAAGAACAATAGCTTGTTCTAGACAATATATGGAATATGAAGACTCCGCAAGAGTCCAACAACACAAAAACTAAGTGTGTTATACACCTTAGTGCACATATTTACACAAGAGAAAAAAACAAAATATCTCTACTATGGTCTTTTTACAGGACCTGATGTTGGTATTTATACCACATGGGAACAAATGATCGTCAAGATCAAATTTCTAGAAGAAAATCCTAGATACGGGAAACCGTTGTACAAAAGTTTTAATTCTCTTGAAGCTGCTACAAATGAATTATAAAAAATGTTTGGAAAAGACTATGTCATTTTCGAAGATATACAAAGCCTTCAACAAATAACCTTAGGGAAACAAATTAAAAGCGAGCTACCCAAAACCCCTTCGGTAGTTAGTCTCAGACCACAAACCTCCTCCTTTGCCAACATAGTCAAAACGACTGAACCCAACAAACTCATAAGCCTTGGAACATCCAAACAAGTTTATACAAGCCAAAATAATCCAAGCCCAAACTAAAAGCCCATAATCCTACCCAATTTTCCAGAACAACTCACAAGGGAATTATATTTCCTACAACACCCAATAGAACTCTCCCCTGGTATCTTCAACAAAACTTGCAAATTCCTTTCTAGCATTTCATGGATGAAGACAGAAGGATTATAGATTGAATGGGAAATCCTAAGGAATACCAATGTTCCTTGCACAAAACAATATGAAGGATGCCTCAACACATCCATAAATTGCCCTTGCACAATAATTTGTGCAGTACCACAAATAAATCTTAACCTTACAAATTACTAATACTTAGTCCATGAAGGTATTACATATGACCCGAATACTCTCATAAACTATGGCCTCAAAAGAGTTTATTTTGATGAATGGGCCCAAGATGACCTTCCAGAACACATTGGAAGTATAACAGAGCACCTAACATATATATATATATATATATATATATATATATATATATATGGATTTTAAATCTGTACCCCCATATTTTGGAAAAACAGTGTTTGAACCTATAAAACGCATAATTCAAGTAAAAGCAAAGTTTTTAGATCCAGATTTTGAAAACTGGAATGAAAATTTCATTCCAACTAAGATAGAGAGTGTTAAAATAAACGAACAAACAAACGAAAGTTACAGAGTAGCTAGAATTGCAGATGATGGAGATTGGGATCACAACAAATTATATCTATATGTAGAAACTCCAGTAATCAAGTTATATATTACAGATGCATTAGAAGAACACACGTTGAGCTTCATAAATTTTGATATTTATCATCCAAAGCCTTCCATGATTAAAAGTTACAAGAAAGGTATATCCCGAAAAAATAATACTACAAATAAAAGCGACAAGGATGACGTAGATTCCACTACAATGTCTACAGACAAATAAAGAACAAACCCACCAAAAGATATGAAAATTTAACAGAAAAAAGCCTACTCCACCTAGTGGGAATCCCTAGACATAAAGAAAAGCAAAAGACAAACAAGATGTGACATATTATGCTTTCCTTTTGAAAAATGTAATTATTTTATTCTTAGTGCACATTTCTTTTTCCTTAGTGGAGGTCTTCTTTTTACCTTCACATGTATGTAACAAAGGACAGCTGTCTGTCCATCTGTTGTAAACCTTAGGCTATATATTGAGCCTCTGTGTGTTGATGTAAGTATCGAAAAATCAGTATTGTAACCTATTGTGGAAATAATATAAGCTTTCCTTTAATGGCTATCTTCTTCAACCTTTCTTCTTCTTCTTCAAAGATCATGACTAACTAAAACATTAAGTCAAAGCTAAAGAAAGAAAAGACACAAGGCTGCTGCAACTATGTAAATCCTCTTACTTTCCATAAAATTCTCATCTATATTATGCTCACTATGTTTAAGTAGCCAAGTTTCTTTATGAACAATTGACACCGGTTGCTATAAGCTTAATAAGTAATTCAAACAGACGTAAGTCCGTTAGTCGAAAGAAGTACCGTGTGAGGGAAATAGTAGACGCTTAGGACGACAAAGTGAGGAAGAATGATTTAAGATATGGAGTTCTGGTAAAGGTTTCTAAGAAACAAGGTTATTTTAACCAATCTGAATATAATATGAATAATGAATCAATATGAAAAAACAAGAGAATTCTACTTTTTCGTGCAAAAATGTATCCTAGTATTTTCAAAAGCTTTGACTACTTTCTCAAACAGATCAACCAACTTTTCACAAAAAAATAAATCTATTAAATTTCTATGGGAAAACAACAGCAATATTTAGAAGATAAATTCATGTTAAATATAACAAACATCATGAAGAATAATACAACCATTACAGAAGACCAAAAATACCAGATAATATGCATTTTCAAACAAAAATATATACATGAACTAATAAAATATACGACTATGAAGCAAATTTCATCCAAATATTCAACAATTTTAATTACATCAGGGAAGGAGGAAACATAATATTAACAGAAAGGTTCATGAGAAATTTCTACACAGAATGGAAAAATTATATAATTCTAAAAAATAATGTAACGACCCGTATTTTACGTGTCGATATATCGTAAAACTGTCAACATTAAGTCGTTGATGTTGTTAAGCCGTTTAGAGTTGAGTCGTATGGAAGTTAACTCGGGTGGTGCTTAAGTCGTGGACGAGTTAAGGGTTAGCTCGTGTGAAGCTTATGTCGTGTGAAAGTTAGGTCGAGAGGAGCGACCTATAGGAGTTACGACTTAAGAATGTTAGGTCGTTAACGGGTTAGAGTAAGTTAACGACTTAGGGGTTGAGCGGTCTAAGGATTGGGACGACCTACAGTGGCTAGCGACTCAGTAGGTTAACGGCTTAGGGGATTAGCCGACTTAAGGTGTTTGCCGGCTTAAGGTAGTTAGCGGGTTAAGGAGATGAGTCGTGACCGACCTATAGGAAGTAACGACCTAGTGGTTGGTATGTGTTGTAGTTAGGTCGCTGAGTCGTGTGAACGACTTAGTGATAGGTCGTGGCTTCGTTGAGTCGTTGGGTCGGCTTAGTGTTAGGTCATGAACGACCTAGGGCTTGAGTCGTGTGTGTTTTAGGTCGTCTCATAGTTAAGTCGTGTGATCCAGTGCTGAGTCGTGCCTGTGTTGAGTCGGCAACATAGTTAAGTCGCTAGGTCATAACTCGCGTGCGAGTTAGGTCGCGAACATGTTGAGTCATGCGTGTTAGGACGTTGAGTTGGCAGAGGTTTGAGTCGTGAATCGGCATGTGTTCTGGGTTTAGGTCGGTAGGGGACTAGGTCGAGTGACCCTGTAGCGTTAAGTCGCATGAGTCGTTAGGTCGTTGAGTCGACCATACGGCTTAAGACTTAGGAAACACGGCAGTGTAGATAAGTCGTGGGTCGTGTCTGGGTTAAGTCGCTATGCCGCATGTTTTAGGTCGTTAGGCAGTTGGGTCGTGCATTAGTGCTTAGGCTTAGGTCGTTAGGTCGGCGACGACTTAGTTAGGTCGTGGACGACTAGGGGGGGGGGGGCGGCGACCTAAGGATTTCAGCCTATAAATAGAGGGGTTTGGCTCACTTTTTGGCACCGGATTTTGAAGCGACGAAGTGCTGCCATTTTGAGAGCTCGACTACAACACTTCTTCACTTCTTTTCTCCACTCTAATTTAGTGATTCCTTCCATCTAAATTGAAGATCAAATCAAAGATTCAAGAGCCAAAGTTGAAGATCTTCATCCAACAAAGAGAGATTTCATCGATTGAAGTGAGATTTTTCCGGATCAAGCTTAGATCTTTGCTGTCCAGATCTAAAGTTGGTTGTTTTTGAGGTGTTTAGGTGATTCGGTGAGTGGTAGTTATCTCTCACACGGACCCAAGGGAGTATATTGGATTGGTGGCTTGTTTATGTGTTAAAGATAGTGATTTCTTGCATTTTCCTTAAGTCTGCATGTAGATCTATCATCTATGAAATTTTGATATCCATTTTACTACATGTTCACTTATGCAAGTTCATTCATCAAGTTGTAGAGATATTGTTCATAATTCATGCTTGTTAGAATGCATGTTAGGTTTGAACTCTTTATTACGAAATTGCCATTATTGTAGTAATTGCTTATTAGATCTTGTTTGAATGATTGATTACTTGGATTGATGTTTGATTTGATTGATTAGTTGATAGATAACTTGATTTGGACAAGTTGGTCGAAGATGATTCAAAAGCTAAGTGGAAAGGCTCTTGAATGGTGAAAGCTGCTTGTGGCATATGAAGCGGATGTGGAAGCTCATATGGATAGATTTGATGATGATGGACTTTGCCATGATGCGATGAGGCAAGCCATGATGTTGAGATGGGACTTTGCTATGATGCGTTGAAGCAAAGCATGATGTGTGAAAGCCTTGGTTTAATCCATACGGGATCATCCCAAGCATGTTGATAACTCGGTGATGCGGTCCGGGTTGGTTGATAATGGTGGGCTCGAGAGGCGCTTGAGCTAGTGTGAGAATAGTCATCGAGGAGGATGACTAGGAGGCTTGGATCTTATCGTTATTGAAGGTTCTAGCATGCTCAAAGCAAGAGTACGTTGGAACGGGTCACGATGACGTTCCAGACACGGGTCACGATGATGTGTTAGTACTCTGGGCAGATGCGATAGTCCTAGGCACGGGTCATGATGACGTGCGGAGTTATGTCTAGAACTGGGGTTGCCATTAGCCCTTGACGGACGGCTGAAAGAAGGTGCCGGTCATTCAATTAACGGTGAAATTGAGACAATGATAACAGTGATAGCCAGAGTCATGGATGTTTGGTTGTATCATCATTCGGACTCAAAAGCGGTGTTTTCTGAGTGCTTATCTGATCTTGGTTTAGGCCTTGGGGGTTTGTACTTGGAAAACATCGACCTTGACTCGAGTGATAATTACTTTACTTAAATTGTCTGCTTTGCTATGTTTGTTTATGCTTAGTGGGTCTGGGGGCTATCACTGTAGAATGAGGTGGAGTGGGATGGTTGAGTTCCTATTCCTTTTATCCTTTATGCTCTTTTGGTATGTTTGATAGTTAATTTACTATTCACTAAGACTGTTGTGTGACTCAAGGTTTTATGTTCAACTCTTATTAACTTGGGCTGTTCATCCATGTTGGGATGGGCAGACTAGGTAGCAGGTGACAGGTGCTGTTCTTGGCTACCAACGCTGTTGATGACGAAGACGAGCTGGAGGCAGGCATATTAGTTTTCTTACTATATGTACCGGATGTTCCGCTGCTTGTATATGTTTTGAGTGTTATGTAGTGAGGTTTGATGTATTGATTGTTCAGATGCTTGTATCAAACCTTTATGAAGTCTATATGATGATATTCTGTTATGAGCTTCACTATATACTTATATTTCTCTATTGTATTTTGTCCATGCGCTGTGAGTTGTACGATAGAGTTTTGCTGTTTTATCTTACCCTGACTATCGTCCATGGCTTCCTGGCACGCCTTTCAGCGCACCATTCTCTTGTTTAGTGCGGGAGTCATGGGCGGTCGTCACATTTGGTATCAGAGCTTTGGTTAATCGATTTTAGCTAACGCTCGCTGACGTAACTACGTATGAGAGACGTAATTGTATTTTGATGGATGATTACTATATATATGATATAGTAGTTTAGAAGAATTTGAACTCCTTATGTAGTTGTTTCTCAAGGTGTTCTAAATCATTCCTTTTGTAGATATTAAGGATGAGTCGAAGTGAGAGACAAGCTGCTAGGGAAAGCCGTGCTGCTGGGAGAGCTACTGACTATGCTGCAATGTTCGAAGCTATGATGACTTCGATCATAAGAAGGATACCAACTTCAGGACCGTCAGTAGATGTTGGAGTTCAAGTTCAAGCTCCAAGACCAGTGGATTTTGCTAAGTTGTGTAAGGACTATACTTCTCTTGGAGGAAAGGTTTTCTTAGGGACAGAATCAACCATTGAAGTGCAGAGATGGATTGATGCTTGTAGAAGGATCTTTGGTGATTTGGGAATTGAGGATGCAACTAAGAGAAAGCTTGCATCAAGATAGCTTCAAGGGAGAGCTTCGGATTGGTGGAACTCTATCACCATTGATACTCCTGAGGAAGAGATTACTTGGGAGCAATTCCAAGTTAGATTTGAAGCTAAGTTCATTTCTACGGCTCAGAAATCTGTTTTGTTTAAGAAGTTTGTGGAGCTCAAGCAAGGTGGGAGACCAGTTCTTGAGTATGTTTCTGAGTTTGAAGCTTTGTCCAAGTATGCTCGGTCGTATATTGAATCTCCCTATCAGAAGAATGAGAATTTTGTGACAGGCTTGGACAGTTATCTTGGGAGACAGTTGGTGGATCATCTGGACGATCCATTTGAGAAGCTTGTGGAGAAAGCTCTCAGGCACGAGAGTTTGTTTTCTAAGGAAGGATTTGTTGTTGCTGTGACCAAGGCGCAAAATGGGAACAAGAAGAGGAAGCAGCAACAGTAGAAGGGTAAGGATGGCCAGAAGAAGCCAAAGGGTGAAGTGACCTGCTACAATTGTCGGCAGAAGGGCCATTTCTCTAGGGATTGCAAGAATCCAAAGGTGCAGTTGAAGTGCCACAACTGTGATAAGCTGGGACATATCAAGAAGGACTGTCCAGAACCAAGGAAAGATAAGCAGATTGTGCAAGCTTATGCTTTGGGAGCTGTTCCATCGTCTTCGAAAGCTCCTACTATTGATGAGAAAGGGAAGAGTATGGTGGTTCAAGGTACTCTTTCCATTTGTGGTGTTCCTGTTAGAGTGTTGTTTGATGCTGCAGCATCGCATTCATTTTTTTGTGATGATTTAGTAGGCCGGTTGGGTTTGGAACCGGAAATTGTTGATAGACCATTGGTTGTGACTAATCCAATTGGGGGTTCGTCTTGTTTGTGTATGGTATGCCGTGGTCTAGTTGTATCGAGTCATGATTGCTCTTTTGTTTGTGATTGCTTTGTTCTGAACTTTGCGGGGTTCGGAATAATTTTGGGTATGGACTGGCTTAGGAAGTATGCGGCAAAGGTTGATTGTGAGAAACTGGAGGTGACAGTCGGGAATGTGGAAGGGCGAAAGGTTGTGATACGATGTAAGCATGAAGAAGGCGTCTTCATGGGCTTCATGTATTCGCTGGTTGTTCCACGGGATGGACTGTCATCGATGCTGGTTGTGAATGGATTTGAAGACGTCTTTGACGAGGTCAAAGGGTTACCGCCGCATAGGGAGATTGAGTTTCGTATCGATCTAGTTAAAGGAGCCAGACCCGTTGTGATGCCTCTTAGACGGATGGCGCCTAGAGAACAACAAGAGCTGAAGGTGCAGGTTGATGACCTTTTTCGGAAAGGATTTATTCGGCGTAGTGTGTCCGAATGGGGTGCACCAGTTGTGTTCGCAACCAAAGCGGATGGATCATTAAGGTTGTGTGTGGATTATCGTGAGCTGAATAAGGTGACTAAGAAGAACAAGTATCCATTGCCGAGAATAGATGACTTGTTTGATCAGCTTCACGAAGATAAGGTGTTTTCTCAGATGGATTTGGCAACGGGATTTCACCAATTGAGAGTGGCTAAGGATAGTGTGCCAAAGACTGCTTTTAGGACACCATCCGGTTTTTATGAGTGACTGGTGATGCCGTTTGGATTGACTAACGCACCAGCATATTTTGTGGATCTTATGAATAGAGTGTTCAGAGATCAGTTGAACAAGTTTGTACTTGTGTTCGTGGATGATATTCTGATTTATTCCAGAACTGAGGAAGAGCACAAGACACACTTGCGTATTGTTTTGGAAATCTTGCGGAAACATCAGCTGAAGGCTAAGTTTTCGAAGTGTCACTTCTGGAAGAGTGAAGTGAGGTTCTTAGGCCATGTTATCTCCGGAAATGGAATAGTGGTTGATCCGGCTAAGGTGGCAGCAATTCAGGATTGGGTTAGACCTAAGAATGCATCTGATGTGAGAAGTTTTCTTGGATTAGCAGGATATTATCGTCGGTTTATCAAAGACTTTTCCAAGATAGCTGCACCGTTAACAGGATTGACGAAAAAGAATCAGGTATTCATACGGGATGATAAGTGTGAGCAAGCTTTCGTAATCCTGAAAGAGCGACTGACAAGTGCTCCTGTTTTGACTATTCCAAGTGGGAATGATGAGATGGTGGTTTACACCGATGCATGCGGTACTGGACTTGGAGCAGTGCTAATGCAAAAGGATAAAGTTGTTGCATATGCAAGTCGACAACTGAAGCCGCATGAAAGGAATTACCCGACTCATGATTTGGAGTTAGCGGCGATTGTTTTTGCTCTGAAGATGTGGAGACATTATCTATTGGGAGTTCGATTCGAGTTGTTTACGGATCATAAGTCGTTGAAGTATCTGTTCTCCCAAAAGGATTTGAATCTTCGCAGCAAAGGTGGCTAGAGTTTTTGGCATCATATGATTTTGATATAGCCTATACTCCGGGAAAAGGTAATGCAGTGGCCGATGCGTTAAGTCGAAGACATGCAGGATTGGGAGCCATGTTTTCGGAATGGAAGAGTCTCGAGTATTTGGCTGGATTTGATTTCAGGCCTAGGTGTGAATTGGAACCTGAGATGTTGGCAAACTTATCGATAAGACCTACTCTTGTGGAAAGGATTGGCGAGAGCCAAAAGCGAGACGATAAGCTTGTCAAGATTATCCGTAATTTGGAATCTGGATTGGACCCAGAAAAGGATAAAGGATTCGAAGTCGATCGAGGGGGTTGGCTTCGGAAGCAAGGACGACTAGTTGTTCCCGATATAGATGGATTGAGAGATGAAGTTCTTAGGGAAAGTCATCACTCGAAGTTGACAATTCATCCAGGTGGAAATAAGATGTATCGGGATATGAAGAGAACCTATTACTGGGAAGGTATGAAGAAGGATGTTGGAAATTTTATTTCCAAGTGTATGAACTGTCAGTTGGTAAAATCCAAGTAGAAGAAGCCCAGTGGATTGCTTCAGCCATTAGAAGTTCCTACATGGAAGTGGGAGCAGATATCGATGGATTTTTTTGATGGTCTACCTAGAACCAGGGCAGGAAATGAAGGGATTTGGGTCATCGTAGATCGTTTGACTAAGAGTGCAAGGTTTATTCCTGTTCGATCAACTAGGACTGCATCGAAATTGGCTGAGTTGTATGTTAAATGGATAGTTCGATTCCATGGTATTCCGAAGAGTATAGTGAGCGATCGAGACCCATTGTTCACTAGTGGATTTTGGAAGAGCTTCCAGGAAGTTTTGGGAACTGAGTTGTGTTTGAGTACAGCTTATCACCCCCAAACAGATGGTCAGACCGAGAGAGTCAACCGAGTTTTGGAAGATCTTCTCAGAGCATGTGTTTTGGACTTCGGAGGATCATGGGAAGATCATGTTCATTTGGTGGAATTTGCGTATAATAACAGCTACCAGTCAAGTATTGGTATGGCACCGTATGAAGCACTGTATGGAAGACCGTGTAACTCTCCGACATGTTGGTTGGAAACTGGAGAAAAGTTGATACTTGGGCCAGAAATGATTCGACAGACTACGGATTATATAGAGATCATTCGGCGACGAATGAAGGCAGCCCAAGATCGTCAGAGAAGTTATGCCGATAATCGTCGTAAGGATTTGGAATTCGACGTAGGTAATATGGTTTTTGTGAAGATTTCTCCACTGAAGAATGTTATTAGATTCGGGAAGAAAGGAAAATTGACTCCGAGATTTGTTGGACCATTCCCGATTACCGAGCGAATTGGAAAGCTCGCTTATAGATTGGAGTTACCGGAAAAGATGGCGGGTGTGCACAACGTTTTTCATGTATCTTATCTACGGAAGTATGTGCACGACTCGAATTCGGTAGTTTCTGCTGATAGCTGTGAAGATTTAGAAGTTGATCATGTTGTTACGAGACCTCGTAAGCCACTTCGTGTTGTTGGAACCGACACGAAACAGCTTAGGAGGAAGACGATTACGTTGCTCAAGGTACAATGGAGTGATGATGTTAACGACTGTACGTGGGAGGAGGAAGAGAGGATGAAGGCAGCTCATCCTGAACTCTTCGAGGTATGGCCCTAAGGTGTCGTGACATCTCACGAATTTGTAGCTTGTTCTAAGTCTTAGAGTTCTGCATGCTAGGCTAGTAATTGGATGCATGGTTTGTTGATTGCTATGGATGGTAGGCATGCAGAATAATTTTGATTGCTCTTGTTTGTTTGGAATTTCGGGGGCGAAATTCCTAAGGGGGAGAGAATGTAACGACACGTATTTTACGTGTCGATAGATCGTAAAACTGTCAACATTAAGTCGTTGATGTTGTTAAGCCGTTTAGAGTTGAGTCGTATGGAAGTTAACTCGGGTGGTGCTTAAGTCGTGGACGAGTTAAGGGTTAGCTCGTGTGAAGCTTATGTCATGTGAGAGTTAGGTCGAGAGGAGCGACCTATAGGAGTTACGACTTAAGAATGTTAGGTCGTTAACGGGTTAGAGTAAGTTAACGACTTAGGGGTTGAGCGGTCTAAGGATTGGGACGACCTACAGTGGCTAGCGACTCAGTAGGTTAACGGCTTAGGGGATTAGCCGACTTAAGGTGTTTGCCGGATTAAGGTAGTTAGCGGGTTAAGGAGATGAGTCGTGACCGACCAATAGGAAGTAACAACCTAGTGGTTGGTATGTGTTGTAGTTAGGTCGCTGAGTCGTGTGAACGACTTAGTGATAGGTCGTGGCTTCGTTGAGTCGTTGGGTCGGCTTAGTGTTAGGTCGTGAACGACCTAGGGCTTGAGTCGTGTGTGTTTTAGGTCGTCTCATAGTTAAGTCGTGTGATCCTGTGCTGAGTCGTGCCTGTGTTGAGTCGGCAACATAGTTAAGTCGCTAGGTCGTAACTCGCGTGCGAGTTAGGTCGCGAACATGTTGAGTCGCGCGTGTTAGGACATTGAGTCGGCAGAGGCTTGAGTCGTGAATCGGCATGTGTTATGGGTTTAGGTCGGCAAGGGACTAGGTCGTGTGACCCTGTAGCGTTAAGTCGCATGAGTCGTTAGGTCGTTGAGTCGACCATACGGCTTAAGACTTAGGAAACACGGCAGTGTAGATAAGTCGTGGGTCGTGTCTGGGTTAAGTCGCTATGCCGCATGTTTTAGGTCGTTAGGCAGTTGGGTCATGCATTAGTGCTTAGGCTTAGGTCGTTAGGTCGACGACGACTTAGTTAGGCCGTGGACGACCTAAGGGGGGGGGGGGGCGGCGACCTAAGGATTTCAGCCTATAAATAGAGGGGTTTGGCTCACTTTTTGGCACCGGATTTTGAAGCGACGAAGTGCTGCCATTTTGAGAGCTCGACTACAACACTTCTTCACTTCTTTTCTCCACTCTAATTTAGTGATTCCTTCCATCTAAATTGAAGATCAAATCAAAGATCCAAGAGCCAAAGTTGAAGATCTTCATCCAACAAAGAGAGATTTCATCGATTGAAGTGAGATTTTGCCGGATCAAGCTTAGATCTTTGCTGTCCAGATCTGAAGTTGGTTGTTTTTGAGGTGTTTAGGTGATTCGGTGAGTGGTAGTTATCTTCACACGGACCCAAGGGAGTATATTGGATTGGTGGCTTGTTTATGTGTTAAAGATAGTGATTTCTTGCATTTTCCTTAAGTCTGCATGTAGATCTATCATCTATGAAGTTTTGATATCCATTTTACTACGTGTTCACTTATGCAAGTTCATTCATCAAGTTGTAGAGATATTGTTCATAATTCATGCTTGTTAGAATGCATGTTAGATTTGAACTCTTTATTACGAAATTGCCATTATTGTAGTAATTGCTTATTAGATCTTGTTTGAATGATTGATTACTTGGATTGATGTTTGATTTGATTGATTAGTTGATCGATAACTTGATTTGGACAAGTTGGTCGAAGATGATTCAAAAGCTAAGTGGAAAGGCTCTTGAATGGTGAAAGCTGCTTGTGGCATATGAAGCGGATGTGGAAGCTCATATGGATAGATTTGATGATGATGGACTTTGCCATGATGCGATGAGGCAAGCCATGATGTTGAGATGGGACTTTGCTATGATGCGTTGAAGCAAAGCATGATGTGTGAAAGCCTTGGTTTAATCCATACGGGATCATCCCA
Source organism: Allium cepa (assembly GCA_030765085.1). Lineage (NCBI taxonomy): Eukaryota > Viridiplantae > Streptophyta > Magnoliopsida > Asparagales > Amaryllidaceae > Allium > Allium cepa. Next base: position 874,863,207 of record CM060932.1, on the reverse strand, counting down.
AGCATGTTGATAACTCGGTGATGCGGTCCGGGTTGGTTGATAATGGTGGGCTCGAGAGGCGCTTGAGCTAGTGTGAGAATAGTCGTCGAGGAGGATGACTAGGAGGCTTGGATCTTATCGTTATTGAAGGTTCTAGCATGCTCAAAGCAAGAGTACGTTGGAACGGGTCACGATGACGTTCCAGACACGGGTCACGATGACGTGTTAGTACTCTGGGCAGATGCGATAGTCCTAGGCATGGGTCATGATGACGTGCAGAGTTATGTCTAGAACCAGGGTTGCCATTAGCCCTTGACGGACGGCTGAAAGAAGGTGTCGGTCATTCAATTAACGGTGAAATTGAGACAATGATAACAGTGATAGCCAGAGTCATGGATGTTTGGTTGTATCGTCATTCGGACTCAAGAGCGGTGTTTTCTGAGTGCTTATCTGATCTTGGTTTAGGCCTTGGGGGTTTGTACTTGGAAAACATCGACCTTGACTCGAGTGATAATTACTTTACTTAAATTGTCTGCTTTGCTATGTTTGTTTATGCTTAGTGGGTCTGGGGGCTATCATTGTAGAATGAGGTGGAGTGGGATGGTTGAGTTCCTATTCCTTTTATCCTTTATGCTCTTTTGGTATGTTTGATAGTTAATTTGCTGCTCAATAAGACTGTTGTCTGACTCAAGGTTTTATATTCAACTCTTATTACCTTGGGCTGTTCATCCATGTTGGGATGGGCAGACTAGGTAGCAGGTGACAGGTGCTGTTCTTGGCTACCAACGCTGTTGATGACGAAGACGAGCTGGAGGATGGCATATTAGTTTTCTTACTGTATGTACTGGATGTTCCGCTGCTTGTATATGTTTTGAGTGTTATGTAGTGAGGCTTGATGTATTGATTGTTCAGATGCTTGTATCAAACCTTTATGAAGTCTATATGATGATATTCTGTTATGAGCTTCACTATATACTTATATTTCTCTATTGTATTTTGTCCATGCGCTATGAGTTGTACGATAGAGTTTTGCTGTTTTATCTTACCCTGACTATCGTCCATGGCTGCCTGGCACGCCTTTCAGCGCACCATTCTCTTGTTTAGTGCGGGAGTCATGGGCGGTCGTCACAAATAAACCCAATTATAAAATCACAGAAAATAATGATTGGGAAAACTAAGATGGACAATTTTCCAAGAATCGAAAACATAGAATCATTACAAAATCATTTTGAACAAAACTTCATGATAAAACTTTTAATTATATTAAAGCAAACAAAACTAAATAAAAACTAATAGTATAATATATCAAAGATTTTTAAAGAAACTTATTCAAAGAAAATTGTAGACTTAACAATGATCCTAAATTAAAAGAAGAAAAGGTACTAAAAAATCTAGAGCATACCTTTTATCTAGTAGAAAGTAAAATGGAAATACAACTTACAGATAGAATGATGAAATTAGTATGTGATGAATATTACAAAATGCTATCAAAACAGATACAAGAAGATAATGAAAACAGAACAAACTGGTTTGGATTATACGATGATGAGATAAATACATAAAATGAATTCTACTAATAAAGGAAACTACAAGAAATTGAACACAAAATTAGCATACTCTGAAAAAATACAAAGAACAAGGTTCTTAATTCCTAGTTCAATATTCTACTTACTGCACCCTTGGGTATTACACTTGCAAGTTGCCAGTAAGGTAGTTGAAACTAAATAGAATGAAACGACAAATTTACCATATATTATACGAAATATTAGACCAGACAATAAGATTCATAGCATGTTATGCTTTGGGATTTTATATATAAATATTTATAAAAATATAATTAAAATGTGGTATAACCCTCTATAAAAAAAACTCTTCCAATAGCATATAATACAAAAGGCTATGAATACTCTCTACAAAAATCTAATTTCTACTTCAATTTTATTTGTTCTTTCTTCAGGTATTTTAATTATATCTTCATTTATCTAAATTTTATCTGTGTAAACATGTTTATTTTCTCTGGGTAAGTCTATATTAAATTTGTTTTTTGCACATATATGGCATATTTCTATTATGCATCCTATACATTTAAATCTCTTATCAAAAGCAGGGTACCAATGACAAAATTCACATTTTGTGGTATCTGTTCCCATTTTATGTTTGAAATTATGTTCACATAAATCCTTATTGACAATATTTAGTAAGTATTCTTGTAGTATGTTTTCTTGGAAAGCTGTTAATTCATCAATTAACGTATAATTAGATGTTTGTATTTCTTCTTGTTCTTCTAATCCTTCTAAGGATATTATAGAATATATTGTAGAGGTTTCTAAAACGTCAGAAGCAATTTCTATTAAATTTTCTTTTATCGAATCTACAAGGTTAGATTCTTTAGTAAATAAGTTATGTCTTCTTGGACATGAGGAAGACAAGCGTCCCTTTTCATTACAAGCAAAACATGTAATTGTATTTGTATATGTTTTTCTCGGATTGTATTTTCTTACATGCCTTTCTTTATTGAGGTATGGTTTTTTGGCATTTGCTTTTCTTAAATAGTATTTTTAGCATATTTCTTTTTAAATTTAGGTTTCCTATCTATACTATAATTTCTTGATCCATATTGTTGTGGAGTGTATATTTGACCACAAAATCCGTAGTTTTTTATTTTAGTTCTCTTTGGATTTGTATGTAGGTACATTTCTTTTTTAACTCAATAATTATATGTGTTATTCTTATATCAATATTATCATATCCTTTGGGAATATTATGAGAGTTATTCTCATAACTTTCTATCCAAGATCTATGTATTTCTTTTCCTACATCACCTGGTAATTTGGAAAATAATCTATTTCCTATTTCAGTACTATAATAATTTCCTGAAATAGTTGCATAGTGCAGAAATTCTTTTAGGAATTTTATTATGTATTTCCAATCTAATAATTGGATTTGTTCTAAATCTCTCACGGCTTCTTGTTGTCTTATTGTTACTCCTGTATTTACATCTCTTCCTGTGATTGTCCTGTGTATTGTATAAGCAAATATATATATATATATATATATATATATATATATATATATATATATATATTACTTCCTTGTATGAGTAGGTTAGTTATTTCTTCAGGAAAGTTTTGTTTATAGGCTTCCCATATAGCTTTAGCTATATCACCTACGTAATTCTCAGCTATTTTGATCATTTCTGCGCCAGAATTTATGTTTGTATGCCTAACTGCATAGTCTCTTGCTATAGCAGCAGTCCATTGTTCTAGATAAGTATCCAATAATTGTGGATGACATTCTGTGACATTTAGTATTACTGAATTATTTTTGAAAAAAGTTATTTCATTTGGTAATCTTTTTTCCTATTGTTCTTAGATTTTTACTTTCATTTGTATAGGGATCAACTGATTGTCTAGGGGGTTGTTCTAAAGTATATGGCATTGTTTCTTGGTTTTTATTTGGATATGAAACTCCTAAGCTTCCACTTTCATCATGGTCAGCTAAGTCAATGTGTTCTGTGAAGTTTGATATTATATCTTCTAAAATACTTTGCTCTTGTACCTCTTTGTTTGCTCCTTGGGATTCTTCCAAGAAGTCATCTAGATTATATATTTCCCTTATTCTCACATTGTTTTCATCATCGATGTAAACAAAGGTATTTTCATTTATCTGTTTTGTTATTCTCATTTCTTGTTCTAATTCATATAGTTCAGATGGTTCAAGGACCATTCCCATTTCTTTTGGATATATTATTCTAGCCATTAATTCTTTTATTTAGTTCATATGCTTCATCATCAGTTTCTATCTCTTGTTGGTTTGAAGGTCCATAATATCTAAATCTTATAGACATGGATTTGTCTAAATTATTATACGTTACAACATTATTTAGTTTTAATAATGTTGTTGTATTGTTAGGATTTTCTATTTTCCATTCATGGCCAGCAAGAATAGAAGAATCTATTTCCGTAGGTTTTATAAAGCTTATCCCTGTGGAATTTACTGTTTTTATGACTTTGTCCAATTCTATTTTTATTTTTGGAGTGTATTTTGACATACATTTTCCTAAAAGAGTAATGTCTAGTAATATGTTTCTTCCTATAAAATTTTCAACACCTTTGGTTTGTATTATTATTTTTATATGTTTGTGTGAAAATCATTTAATGTCATGGTAAAATTTGGAGCTATATAAACAATTCCTATGTTATTGTTCATATCAACTTCTATCATTCCAAGTATGGCTTTATCCATATCTTGGTGTCTATAATCTATTATGATCAATAATAGTTTTGTTTCAATTTTTTGCCTGACTAATCCTCTTATGCCTACAACTATTAGTCCTAAGTGGATTAATTTGTATTTTTGGATTTTTAATTGTTTTATAATTTCTTGTGACATTAAATTTATTATCTGTTGACTTCCATCTGGAATGGGAAGTATTTTTTCCCCTTGGTGTCTATATAATTCTCTTACTGCTATAAACAATCATGTTCTATATATTTCTCTAGGATTTAAAGAATTTAATTGGTTATTAGAAAATATTTCTATGTCCCTATCTAAGTCAATTATTTTTTCTAATTGGGCTTGTGTATTGTTCGTTCTTCTTAACATGTTATCAATCCAGCCTGTGGATGATAATCTATTTGATTATGTATGTCTATATGTTAATGTCCTAGATGGACCAGTGATAACTTCCTTATCACTTCCTTATCATGATAATCTATTTGATTATGTATGTCTATCTGTTAATATCATGGTCTTTTTCTTGTGTTGTTTTATCCAGACTATTTATTTGTTTATTCAAACTGATAACTTTCTTATCCATAACGTCTATTCTATCATGGATCTGAGTTAACATTGCAATAATAGTGTTACATACCAGACATATTGTATTATTTCTCTTACTTTGATAAGTGTCTTTATTATATTCCGCCGATAATGTATCATTTTGTTTTAAAAAACGAAGGCTGTGTTCCTTGCTAAGTTCGTTATCTGTCTAGTCGATCGAAAGTCGTATTATTATGCTATCTAAATTTAACCTCATTATACGTTCGCCTTTTCTCTCTTAGAACCAATAGAGAGACAGAACGTCTTCTAGAAATCAGAAATTTTTTTGTTTAGGATTTTAAATCAAAAGTCAACCCTAAATTTCGTTCCCATAACGCAAAAGGCTAACTAAAAATAGATGATTCAATGTCACCATTGAATTTGGACGTGTGCATTTGTCATTAAAATTTAGGATAAGAAAAGGAAATTGGAGAAGATGAAATTTAGGATAAGACGTGAGCGAGTAGTACACTGTTTCGGCTGCGACAGAGCATGTGAAAGCAGATGGTTTTAATTGGATGCATATGTTTAGCATGTTTGTCTCCGTTCCACTGTCACATTAGATTTATTATTCTTGGCTGATCTCGATCTGGATCTACAGTACAGCATTGTCATCAATTTTATACAGTAACTAACGTACATAGTGGAATAAGAATTGGTACAGAATTTTTATTATGTTTAATCAGTGCCCTTGCTCCATTACATCATACCACCATACAGATTTAAGATTTTTTGTCGTTGGCCTTTTTATTTCCTTTCAGCTTAAACCAAACGTAAACTTCTAGTTGATTCAATTGGATGTGGGCAAAACCAGTTTTATTTTCGGTTGAATCAAGGAATATGCATTTAAAATGAGGGAATAAGCATTTTACAAAAAGGTTTAAGCCTGTCATTTTTACATAAAGGGGTTAAAATGTCTAGATCTGAACGAATAAATTGCATAAAGCATAAATTTATAATATTTAATAACATACCATGAAAAATCTCATACATACTTTAGATGAATTCAACGCCATAGAACGAAAATAAACCATGCAAACATCATGTCACGTGTTCTCTTTTTGCACCAAAAATTATAGAACAACGAACTTCATATTTTCTACACGCTTTTTTCACATACTACATGGGATGGTTTCGTTGTCTCATGCAGATACCAGTGCGCGCGCATGACACAACTTTATTGTCGAATGTTACATAGTGAAATTATGAATTTTCTTTTTATATCTGTATGTATAAAGATGGTTAAGAATTCCATCATGCAAACCTTCGAAGAAATTTGACATATCAATCAAGATATTTATCTAATCAGCATCTTTGAAGTAAAAACTATAAGTTTACTAAAGAGAGGTAATATGAAACCACGTGGAATTGACTATACCATAAAACAATTACATAATTGTTGTACAGTAAGAGAATCTGGACATAGATACGTGAAACATAAGAATGTATGACAAACGTTGTATATTAATACAAGGAACTGCCCCGGACATGTGCAAAGAAAAATTGAAAACTAGCTTACTTTTGCTTATGAGAAGCACGAAATACATGCTTTTACTCTCTGTCTCTTGCTACCAACCTGGATAAGTGAATATTGCTTGCTTGTAACTTGTGTATTGCAGAGGCATGGAGGCTGACGACGAAATCAGGAGAAAAAGGATTTTTTTTTTTTTTTTTTTTTTTTTTTTTAAAGATGGTAAAGGACCAGGCCCAAAATACAAAAATGGGTAAAGACCCGAGTCCCTTATTACAAAACCTATCTCTATTAAGGTTGCCGACACAATATCACAATATACAAAACAAAACAATGGCTGTGAGGTTATCTCAAAATGCGAGACTTCAAATCTCGTTCGCCTGCCTCTTTCCGCTACTTTCTCCTCTTTCTAAGTAAGAAAGACGTTGATTAAGTTTGCTTCTCATGCTTCTGTCGGGTTTGATTGTGTTGGTGTAGCTTTTCGAAGCTAATCATTGAAGCTAGATTTACAGATCTAATGTCATCGTGACTAAGATCTGTAGATCTGTAGCTACTTTCGTAAATTTCTGGCCGACTATTGGTCTGAAACTCGTTAGCACCTTGATCAAATTGCTGATGAATGCTCAAATCAGTTTGGTAGACCTTCGGATTGTGGAGATAATGTTTGATGTACTTACTGTTGGCCTCTTTACTCAAAAAATCCGCAAGAAAATCAAATCTAGTTTGGTCATTAACTTTTTCCTTGGACTTATGAAAAATAACTCTGCTGTCACTTTCTATAATAAGCTATCTTTGCTCTTTGGAAAGTTTCGACTTGTTATAAGTACGATTATTTCTCTCTTTCCATATATGATAAACAACTGTAGTCAATAATACATTCGCAAAATCTTTTTCCTGTGATTTGCTTCTGAATTAGTTGATGATATCCATTATAATATGTTTAAGATCCATGCTTATGCTCAATGTAGTTCTAATCTCGCTCCATATGTAATAACTGTAATTGCATGATCAAAGAATAGATGATTAGCAGTTTCATTAGCTAAATTACATAAGGAACGGAGTGAATAAGTATTTCTTCCCCATTTATTGATTATATCCAAAGTTGACAATCTGTTTTTAATTGCGGAATATGTACAGATAGTCATCTTAGGATTATTCACCTTGTTTCAAATGCATTTATGCCAATCAACAATAGGCTGTTTACTTCTAACACGTTCCCAAGTTTTTTTAAAAGAAAACTTACCTTTGCTGCTGGCTAACCATTCCCAATAATCACATTCTGCATTAGGATCTAAAGGAATATTAGTAATAATGTTTTTATGTGGATGAGTAATTGGATGTAGATGAGGTTGCCATTGATTATTTTTAATAATGACATCCACATTACCATTAGCAACACCACAAATAACTAGATTATCCCATCCTACCCTATTAATAAAAGAATCATTTTGAAACCATGGGTCAAACCATAGACTAGTTTCATTACCAGATTTGAATTTTATTCGAATTAAAGATTTTCCTAAATCTCTACATTTTAAGATTTGACCCCAAGCATTGGATTGATTATTTTTTGGTAAAGCTGTCCAAAAATTACCATTTTAAAGATATTTCCATGTCATCCATTTAGTCCATAAAGAGTCTTCACTTACAAATCTCCAAAAAAGTTTAAATTGACATGCTAAACTAAGGTCATTAAGATTTCTAATACCAAGGCCACCTTCTTTTTTGTGTTTGCATACTTTATCCCAACTAATTTTATGGTATTTACCTCTCCATATAAAGTCAGTACGTTTACTTTCAATTTTTTAATTATAGCCACATGGATATGATATGTTTAAAACCAGTATAGAATGATGGCATACACAACAGTCTTTAAAAGTTCAATTCTACCAGCAATAGATAGAAGCTTACAAGACCATGTCTCCATTCTGCCTTGAATTTTCTCAGTCAGATTAGAACAATCACTGCCCTTAATCTGATTGACTGATAAAGGGAGAGCTAAATATTTGATAGGAAGATCACCTTCACATACTTTAAGAACATCCAAAACCTCCTTTTTATACCTGCAATGCTCACTGAAATATGCCTTTGTTTTAAATTCATTAATTTGAAGTTCTGCATATTTGTACATATTCTCAAAAACTTGGCCAATAGCATCTGTATTATTATTATTGGCCTTAGAGAACAACATAAGATCATCAGCATAAATAAGGTGAGTAATAGATGGTCGAACTCTATTGATTGGAGAAACATAATTTTTAATTGTTTCTATATCAATAAGAATAGAAAAATATTCCATAGCCAAAGTAAAAAATAGGGAGAAAGTGGATCACCCTGTCTATTACCTCTATTACTTTTGATAAAACCCTCGGGTTTAACTTGAATAAAATAGAGAAGGTGGGTGTACACTCAAAAATTAACTTACAAAATTTAGTAGGAAACCTCATACATTTCATGATATGAATTATGAAATTTCTATTCACTTTATCATAGGCTTTCTGTAAGTCAACTTTAAGAAACATATTATCACCTTTTTTATTATTAAAATTACTGACTATTTCATGTGCCAACAGAGAGTTTTCATAGATCAGTCTATCAGGAATATAAGCACTCTGATTTTCTAAGATTAAAAAGGGAAGAAACAGTTTTATCCTATTGCTCAAAATGGTAGCAATGATTTTGTAAACAAAATTACAGCAAGAAATTGGTCTATAATCTCCAATACAAGTTGAATTTTTGTTTTTTGGAATTAAATAATGAAGGTATGGTTAAAACTTTTAAGCAACTTTTCTTTGTCCAAAAATTCATTGACAACTCTAATAATCTGTTCCTTAGTACTTTCCTAGTGAGTTTTAAATTTTTTACATTAAAACCATCTAGACCAAGACTTTTATTATCACCAGCACCAAAAATAGTGGATTTAATTTCTTCTTGATTTACATGAGCCAATAAAATTTCTATAGCATTATCATTTAACACATTCTTACAGATAATATCAGGAAAATTAGTTTCATTAGAGTCTGAGTAATATAAATGAGAATAAAAATTAATAGCTTCACTAATAATCCTATCAAAGTCATTATTGCAAGCACCCATACTGTCAATAATCTTCCCTATATTTTAATGTGTTTTCTGCAACTCATTTTAGCATAATAATTTTAGCGTAGTCATCTCTCATAGTAAGCCAGTCCACTTTAGCTTTTTGCTTATGGTTAACTGTGTTAATATAAAGCTCGTGAGAAAAAATTTCTTCGTTAGAAAAGAATTTATCAATAATGTTGATATTACCAGGATTATCATCGGCTAGTTTTGCAAAAAAATTCCTTCCTCTCTAAGTTTGTTTAGAATATCATTCTTATTACAGTTATCCTTATTCTAGTTTTTAATTTTATTTTTTGTATTTTTCAGAAACATGTTCAACTGTAATTGACAAGAACCAGTACAAGAGAAATTGAAACACTCTTTAATTATCTCATTGTATTCATTGTAAGCGACCCATCCCTTTTTAAACCTAAAAGAGCATCTTTATCATTATTATTATTATTCTGATTATGAAAAAGTTTATAAGTAAAGGGGTATGATCACTAATGTTTTGCTCAATAGAGAAACAACTGAAATCTGGGGAAACATCGTAGAAGTTTTTATTAATTAACACTCTATCAAGTTTACAATGTATATTATTTTCTTTACCAGATTTCCAAGTGTATTTGTTTCCTCTCATATTAGGTTCTATAAGTCCAGATTCAAGAAAAATTTTATTAAAATTTTCTAATTTACTATGAGGGATTTATTACCACTAAATTTCTCATATGCATGGAAAACAGTATTAAAATCTCCCTTAATAAGCCAAGGAAAATCATAGCTTTGACTTAAGGCTTTTAACCTGTACCATAAACTGTTTTTTTTTTGTTTTCAAAATTGCTACCATAGATATTAGTGATTTGTAATGAGAAACCACCAACATTCCTTAAATTGTAATCAATAAATTAGACGTCCTTATTATAATTAACCATATTCCAAACATTTGAGTCCCAAATAACTGAAATTCTACCATTGCTGCCACAGTCATTATTGTTGATAGATTTTCAATTATTGGAAAGTCTAAAACAAAATTTCTTAATATTAGCATCATCATCTTATTTTCAATGAGGGCAAACAATGATGGTTTATAAATCCTAGCCATATTTATAATATCAGTTTGCTTTGGGGGGAATTCATACCCCTGACATTCCAAGCAATGATAGACATAATAAAATATATTAATGTTGTATATGAAAATATATGAAGCTAAAAGATTTTCAGATTGAACCTGATGCGCTGATACCCTTAGCCTTCTTCATTTTCTTAGTGCTTTTAGCTTTAAGCTTTGTTGTCATTTCATTCCAATCTAGATTGACTTATGTGTATTTTTTCCTGAAAGCCTTCTTCTCTTTAATTTTGCTCTTATTCTTGCCAATTCCTTTAACTTTGGCAATATATAATTCTCATATATCAAATTGTTTTTCAGATTCATTCATAACATAATCAGTAGTTGGTACAGTAGCACTGTCTGGAATTCGCATAAGAGAGACGTCAAACTCCTCAGGGTTGCGAGGCAAAGTTGAGTGGATGCCGACACTGCCCTCAACTTCTGCAGCATTTACCGATGGAGGTTCACTCTCCATGTTATTTTCCTGACTCTGACTAGTTCTTTGATGAGGGATGTTTTTATAACTGTGCCATAATTGTCTGTAATTAAACATGCCTTTGAAATGGGAGGGATTTCAGAGTTAAAGACCTTTTTGTTATTGTTTCCCTCTTCTGTACTGTGTTGTATTATATCCTTCGAATTTTCTTTCTAACCTTCTGAATGATGAACTTCCATAGCAAGGATCTGGTTATTTTGATCGGTGAGCAATTTTGATGTTGATTTTTGATTGAAGATGATACCTTGATGGTTGATTCGATCCTTGTCCTTTTGGATTCTTGACTGATTTATTGTCTCTTCATTGAGATTTGGTTCTTGAGATGTCTCAACTGAATTATTTTCGTGGACTACAGAGATTTATCTGTTTTGGTTATTGGCTTTGGGTATCATAATTGTTTCGGATTACATTGTTCTCTAATGTGTCTGAAGCATTTACAGATATTACACTTCGGTGGAACCCATTCATATTCAATTTTTTGAGTAATATTTCGCCATTATAGAGTGTAAGATTGATTTCTTGAGGAAGTTCATCATATGCAGACACCTCCATAAGAAGACGAGCGAATCTCGTTTTCACGGTTGTAGCTGCATCCATTTTTATGGGTTTTCCAATAATGCTGGACATCACGCTGAAAGCTTCGTGATTCCACAATTTAAGATTGACATTGGGTAACTTAACCCATATCGACATCGTAGTAAGAAGATCTCTGTCCATTTTCAGAGATTCAGACCATCTTCTCATTATGATGAGTTTTCCATTATAGAAGTATGGTCCATTCTGAATAAATGAATTGCAATCTTGCAACTCCTTGAATTTAACAAGAAAGAATCCATTTTCTCTGGTAAAGATTTCAAATTCTCCAATTGGTTTCCAGACACGTTGAATATAAGCTTTGAAAAACATATAATATGGTCGGTGTCTACAACATAAACCAAGATCGAATTATTCCAGCATTCAATTTCTCTTTTGTAAACGTTTTTCTTTATTATACCATATTTCTAATTGTTAATTTTGATAGGAGAAATAGCTTCAAGATTGCATTCATCTTCTTTTGATTCCTTAGATTGCTCAGAAACGATGTCTGCCCATGATTTTTGTCCCTGTTCTATATTCAGAGAAAAAGTTATCGATTTTCTAGATTGGAATAGTTGATTTCCATTATTCTGATGGGTGAAGGTCAGATTCTGACCCTCTTTTTTCTTCATTTCACCATCATTGACCCGTGACAATCTCTGATTATTACTAGGCCGATGTTTTCTTTGTGATCTTGACTGAACCAATTGAAAGTCATCGTCATCTATGATGATACCATCAATTGATGCTCTCATGTGAGATTCCGGTGGTCTATTTTGATGCCTTGAAAATGAAAGATGAGATTGATATTTGCGAGGAGAGTGAATTTCCCACATGGCTAAGGAAAACCTCAAATTTTAGAAAAAATCTATTTGAGTATGAATATATATGAAACTAAAAGGTATCTTTTCACTGTCTGTAGACAAACTTTTATATAATAAACAACCTAGGAGAAAAGGTTAATTGAATAATAAAACATGCATAACAAATACATTTTCTGGTCAAATAATTACTATTTTTGAGCTATGGGGCCAAGATCAAGTACCGACATTCTACAACAAAACTTTCATTATCGATAAACTCATCAATACCCAACTTGACTGGTTGAATCCACTTAAAGCACACTTATGCCAAGAGTACATGAAGAATAACATTTACAAAGGAAGGAAAAATAGAGCAAATTAACATTGATAATCCGTTAATCCAAACGTGGTTACGGAAAATGCTATAGCTTCCTAACTTTAAAGATCATCAACACAAATTAAGATACAAAAGGGTTAAGATCACATGGGACTAGTTGGAGCTTCAGACTCATTCAGCAAGTTAGAACGAGTCTCACTTATCTAGTTGTACTTAAATTTGAATAAGTGTTCCTGTAAAATAGGGACACATTGCTATCTACTTTCTGTTTATCAGCAATATTAGCTTGTAAAGGCTATATATAAGCCCGCATCTTATTATTTGAATAAAGTAACAAGTTCAGAATACATAATGTCTTGCATACAGATTTGACAATTGGCATCGGAGCTAATTTACGAGCTGACTGCAAACACAAAAGCGAGATTAAGAGAATTTAGAGGCAGCAGATCACTAATAGTTGTGTTTAAGTTAAACCGATAGCAGATCATTAACCGAAGAAGATCGATAGCATATCGTAGATAGCAAAGGAAGCAAAGGAATGATGGCCTCCCCTGACATATTAGTTCAACCTGCAGCCTAAGGTTCGATGGTTACTTTGACCATTGATCTATGTTAATGGAAAATTTCCCGAGGAGCAAGGAAATGTGCGTATGGTTGAAGAAGTACCGACACCACCTATTGGCACGTCTACTGCAAGTGATACCTTGAGAGGATCCTTGTTTCTGGCCATCTGGGCTCTTGTATAAGGCATGGCAGTGGCACTTGGTGGTAGGCTAGGTGGGTGAGGGGTTTCAGACAGCAATCAGTGAAGGAATGTTGATAAAAGATAGGTATTATAGAAATTAAGAAGGTGGCGAAGAAACAGATAAAAAGTAAAGCAAGAATAAGAGCGAAATGAAGATAATACACAGATTATACAGAAGAAAGAAATAAGGAGAAGACACAGAGGTAAAATAAACTCGTTTTTATTTTAATTTATTTTTCACTCATATCAGTTTTACATACTCCTCCTCATATATATACTAACGAACGTGGACTCATTCAATTTACCCATTTTATGACAACTCATCAAAGTACATTGTTGAACTATAATTTACAAATAAACCCTTGAAAGTGCACACGGATACATTGTGCATGTGTACACGGATACATTGTGCATGTGCACACATACACAATGTGCACCTTCTTTATTCAGCTTTTTTCGGGATCATCTTTAGCTTTTGTTTACATTATCTCACATCTGCATCATTTCTAGGTCATCAGGAGTTCCCTTTGCTATTGCAGTTAAGGTTGATGTCCTGGTAGCCTACTGTGTATAAGTGTTTGTTGAAATGATGTAACAACCCGCATATTTTACGATTGTATATTTAAATGATTTATGTAAATATAGCATTATTAATCAGATTAAAGCCCGAAATGCTACTTTCTGTAAACAGTCGAATTAGGACTCGAGATTACTTTCATTGAGTTCAAAATGGCATTTGCGACCTTTTTGAGTATAAACATCGATATGTTTGGAGTTGAGTAAAATTTTGCCCTTTTTTATTGGGCTTTGGGTTTAGGTTCCATCCCACTAGCCCAACAAAATACCCTAATTTCCCCTCCACTCCTCTTCATTCATTCGTAACATTTTCCTAACACTTGCAAGCTAAAGGAAAATAGGAGAAAGAATAGGAAATTAAAATTCCTAAACCTTAGATTGCTAGGAAATTCAAGATTCAAGCTCCGAAATCAATAAGAAGCTTAGGTAAGCATCCTATTCATCTTCCCCATCTCAATCTCTCTTCAATTTTCTGAAATTCCTAAACCCTAAATTAGGACACATTTGCTTATGAGCTTAGATTGTAGCTTTTATGGTCGAAATTGAAGTGTGGTTGATCTTTCCTTTGTTTTTGGGCTTCTCATTCGTTGTTTTTGGGTTTAAAGGCGAGTTCTTGAAATCACATCTATGTCTATACTTTTGATTGTTGTTAGGTATAAATTCCTAACATCTATTCATGTCCATTTGCTTTTGAATTGAATTGGTTTGGCGAATTTTCCAATCTTTAGCGTTTTGAAGTCAAAATCTATGAAAATCCTTATTGTTGATACGCGAAGATTTTGATCAATGACAATGTGCTTCAACAAAAAAAGGAAGAGATATGTGCAAAGCTAAAGGAAGATCGATGAAGACCAAACAAACATAAGTATGATTTTTATATAGGTCTTAGTCAGATTTATTGTTAAAATCTATCCTCAAGAGGCTTGCACGAACACTAGAACACATTTTATGAACTTCATTTTTATTTAAACTTTCACTGTGCATATTTTAGTAGTCCAGTCGACCGAACAGGAATTGCCAGTCGACTGAAACTGGTACACATATATAAACATGCACAGTTTCAGTCGACTGAACTTCATGCACAGTCGACTGAATTTGTTCCTGAAAATTTTACTTCATATTTTCAGTTGACTGAATTCCCTGCTCAGTCGACTGAATTTGAACCTGTGAATTTTCTCTGAAAAGACACCTTCTTCCTCCCAAGAGTTGCAACCATTCTCCAATGGAAATGGAAGCATCTCTTGTTTGCAACCTTTGATAACAAATGCACCTCTTCTACAAGTATAAATACATGATTCTAACATCATTCAATTTACCGAATTCTTTTGCTTTAATCTTACTATTTTCTTGATCATATTCTCTAGATATTCTCAAAGCAATCACCAATCTATTGCTTGAATCACTGTTTTGTTTATAACATTCTTTTGATTCATAGCAATTCACATTTCTTAAATCTTCACAAACACATTGCATACTCTCGAGGATAAGATTATAGGAATATTGTACTACATTAGACTCATTAGTGTTGACAAGAACACAACAAGTCGAATATTGTTTTTTTAGTAATTGAGTTGAAGTCCTCTTCGGTAGTTGAGGCAAGAAATCCCGTTCGGTTGTTCGGGTAAGTTGTAAACCTATTCGTTTGGGTTAAGTGAGGGTTGTTAGTAGAATTCCTAAGAGAAGCTTAGGGACTGGACGTAGGAAAAGAGGTCCGAACCAGTATAAAGTCTTGGTGTCTACTTTACTTATTGCTTATCGTTATTTATCTATATCATACTGCTATTCCATATTATACGATCCTACCGCATAGCCCCCTCTTTCACTTATATGGATGTGTGGACATGTTGTTCGGAGTGTATTGGTGAGTCTATAGGGCTGGGTTATCGCTTGGCATGAATCTTTAGCCATCGTTGCCCGTCCGAACGCTTCTGATATGATTTGGCCATCAACGGCCTAGGAAAAATATTGCTGAGCTTCAGCTCAGACGTCTGGTAGTATGCTCAGACGTCTGAAGCTAAGGAATGAAAATTCTAGTCTTTCAGCTCAGACATCTGATCTTATTTCCCAGACGTTTGGACAATCTGGAAGAAAATTCCAGACCTTCAGCTCAGACGTCTGAGGAAAGCACTAGACGTCTGACACTATTAAATTCAGGAAAATTGCTCATTCCTACATAGCTTTCCATTTATATCGATTTATGGTTGATCTGATTGGTCGTCGACATTTATTATCGATTTTGATGACTTCTTTCTGGATTCTTGAAAATATCCATTTAATGGATTTGATATTGATTTCTATGGTTCTGATTCACGTCATCGTATGTGACTTTTTGGTGAATGACTGTTTTAACAATCATTTCTGTGATTTGTCACTTTAAAATACAAAGGTTTCTATACTAATAGTAAATATTCAAACTCTTTCACAAAAATGATTTCAACGTTATATTTAATACAAAGCTCATTTTTAAAACCGTTTTCAATCTATTAGTATGTACAAATCTTTACCTCATCCGTACGAGAAATCTAATTAAACGACTTAGCAAAACAAGTGGTATGAGAACGCTTAATTCTTAGACTTGTTTGATTGAACTCTCGTGACAATTTTTGAGTGGAAATCTACAATTTTTTTGTAAATACTTAAGTTAAGCCAATGGTTATGGGACATGAAGCTAAACTCATTTATTTACTAGATTAGTGTAATTTACACTTCTTATTGATCAATGGTGATCGCTTTGAGTTTTAGAATAGCATTGTACGATGTCTCGTAGTACACAAAGGGGGACTATACCCTGTTTGGAGGAGTTTCGTCTCATAAAGGGGGACTATACCCTGTTCGGAGGAGCTTCGGCTCATAGTCCGCAATGGGAGACTATACCCTGTTTGGAGGAGCTCCGGCTCATTTTATGGGATAACGACCCATTTGTGATACACGTGTTGATAAGTTTTCATGCTCCCGTTTGTGATAGGCCTTTGCCCCCTTTATGTTTTCTGGATTTCTAATTATTGATTTTTGAAATTTTTGTGTTTCACCTATTTTTGTGGTTTGATTGATAAGCTTTATCAATATTTGAGGTTTGATGAATGAACTAAAGAATATAACATTCTTTTTGGTGTTTTGAGTAGATTTGAGATATTGTATGATTTTCATTGTTATCATTTATTTCTGTTATATCTCTTATCCTATCTCATTTTATATAATATTTATAGCTAGACTGATCCGTTTATTATTTTCCTTCTTAAATAATACTTGGGTCAGACCTTGGTATTTCAGGTGCTTCTGCTTGACTTCTTATTAAGGTTCGTCATATGAGTTTTGGCTAACTACTTTAGCTTAGTAAATTTTGCTTTTAAACATTTGAGATAGAGACTCCTTGATGTATATATATTCTTTTGTCTTGCACTTGTACTTACCCTTTTGTGTTGTAGCGGATCTAGCATGACCACTACTTTGATGTACGCTTCTATGTGATGTATCCATATCTATTTCCGCCTTTGTGACATGAATATCCATGACTGATTTGGCATTATGTTTATTTTATATTTGTTTTCGAAGACCATACAACCACTGTGTAGTTGCTTTGAGTTTGTATTTGAACTGTCGGATTTCCTCTTGAAATGAAATGCGTGCCATGTTATCTCACATATCGGTACTCGCATAAAGCAATTACATAGATGATCGCTCCTTAACAGCCTTATTCTTCGTGTTAGTTGACAGCTTTACCTCGTAGTGTCCTTGGCTAGTGTGAGTATAAAGGTGGTGCGTCACAGCTTGGTATCAAAGCCAACTTTGGAACAATATAGAGTATTATAGCAAGGATCATTGTCCTAAGTCTCTCTTAGGAATCGTGCCTTATGATTTAATTCGAGCCATTGGACCCGTTCTATCATATTTTCTTTTATGACGCCTTGTTTTATCAATCAAATTTGTTTGATATTCATTCTGAAAATAACATTTTCCTCTTCTTTCTTTCTTTCTTAAAGAAGAGAAATGGTTATACTTGGTCGTTCCAGCGTCGGTCAATCCATTGCTACTCCTCAGGATGGTGTATTCATATCTGCCCAACAACTTTTGGATCTTGTAAAGAATTCTCAAGCTGCTGGACCCATACCAGAGCCTACTCATCCTAAATCCGGGTTTGCACACTTGTGCAATGATTATACCAATTTAGATGGAAGGCCATTTAAGGGTTCTGAAAGTGTTATAGAAGTCCGAGCTTGGCTTAGATCATGTGACCGCATCTTTTCTCGCATGAATCTTGTTGATCTCCATCGAGTCCAAGTGGCTTCTAGCATGCTCCAAGAAAGAGCATTAGATTAGTATGAGCTTTTGATTTCGAAAATTATTGAAGCGAATCTTAGTTGAGAGAAATTCCAGAAAAGGTTCAAGTTGAAGTTCATGCCGGAAGTTGAAAATGTAACTTTAGTTTGGCGTTTTATTGACCTTATTCAAGGTGAATCTTCTGTGATAGATTACTTCGCATCTTTTGGATCTCTCTCTAAATATGGGGTCGAGTACATTAATACCCTATTGTAGAAAAATCAGAGGTTTGTCTATGGGTTGAATAAGAATCTCAAAAAGCCTTTACTTATGAAACTAGAAGTTTCTTTCGATAAGCATGTTGATATCGCTCTTCGACTTGAAGAGGCCGATAAAGAAAGTAATGCTGAAGTAGTGGGTGCCAAGAAGAACCTTAACATCAATAAGAAGAGGCATCCCTTTATTAAGTTCAGAAGTCCTAATCCCAACAAGAAAGTGAAGCAGGCAACTTCAATAGAAAAGACTCCAATCCCTAATCGTGGAGAATGCTACAATTGTGGCTCTAAGGACCACTATATAAATAGGTATCCTAGTCCAAGGCCTATTTCTTGCCGCTATTGCAAAAGTTCAGATCATTATATATCTTCTTGTCCCAAACTTCAAGGCAAGAAAGAGGGAAAGCTAAATGTTGTGCAAGAACCTAGTAACACTTCTCTTGGTTAAGGTATTTCTCATTCTATCATTGATGGCATTATTGTGTTTCGTGATCATCCTATTCGAGTTTTTTTTGACACGGGTGCATCCCACTCTTTTATATCAAAAGAACATGTTGATATTTTTCTTTAAATGTTATGGCTTTGATAATTCTACTGAGAATTGCGAATCCGGTTGGTGGAACCACAACACTCAGTTTTCTTTGTAAATATATGGAGATTATTTTATATGATTATGCTTTCCGTGCTGATTTACATGTTATGCGTTACTTAAGCTTCGGAATGATTTTGGAAGTGGATTGGCTTAACCGTTATGAAGCCCACATCTTATGCCCTGAAAGGACTATACATCTTCGACATCCTCAATCTGTTAAGCAGATTTCTATTGTTCTTAAAGATTCGGATTCCAATTTGGTAGCATCCTTACTCTAAATCCACATGATGACGAGAAGATGTCATTTCTCTCATTCACGTTGTTCGTGAATTTTCCGACATATTTGAACCCGTTTTGGTATTACCACCAAAGCAAGCAATCAAGTACAGAATTAATCTAATTCCAGAAGCTCTACCTACCACTCGTCCTCCTTATCGTATGTCTAATAAGGAAAATGAGGAGATGCGTAAACAATTATCTGAATTGAAAATAAAACAATTTATTCGTTCTAGTTTCTCTCCATGGGAAGCTTCATCTATTTTTGTGAAGAAATCCGATGGTACACTTAGGCTTAGTGTTGACTACGCAAGCTTAATGATCCACCATCGGGAATAAATATCCTTTACCTCAGATTGATAATCTATTCGGTCAACTTAACGGTGCTAGAGTCTTTTCACAGTTATACTTAGCAACCGGTTTTCATCAGCTTCGTATTGCGGAGGATAGCATTCCTTTGACATCGTTCTGTACTCATCATGAATCTTATGAATGGCTTGTTATGCCATTTGGTTTAACGAATGCTCCAGCTTATTTCGTCGACCTTATGAATCGAGTTTTAAAAGACTTCCTCGAACGATTTGTTCTCATCTTTATGGATGATATTCGTGTTTATTCTAAAACCGAGGAAGAGCATGAAAAACATCTTCGGGTTGTGTTGGAAACTCTTAGGAGCAATCAGTTGAAAGCAAAATTTTCCAAGTGCCACTTTAGGCAATCTCGTGTGAAATTTTTAGGACATATCATTTCTGAATCCGGAATTTCCACGGATTTTTTAAAGATTGAAGCGATTCAAAATTGGAAGAGACCGAAGAGTGTGATGGAAATTCGTAGCTTTCTTGGATTGGATGGCTATTACCGTCGGTTCATAAAAGACTTTTCTAAAATTTCCGTACCTCTTACTAGTTTGACAAAGAAGGGAGTTAAGTACATTTGGTCAGACAAATGTGAAGCTTCTTTTCAGAAATTAAAAGAACTTCTTTCCGATGCTCCTATTTTTGTGATTTCTGAAGGGTACCAAGACTTTATTGTTTATACCGATGCTAGTCGTGTTGGTTTGGGAGCCGTTCTCATGCAAAGGGGACGTGTTATTGCTTATGCTTCTAGGCAATTAAAGCCTGTCGGGACTAGATATGCCACTCATGATTTAGAACTTGCGGCTATTGTTTTCGCCCTTAGAATTTGGCATCATTATCTTTTGAAAGATAAATTTGTTCTCTATACCGATCATAAATCTCTAAAGTACTTATTTTCTGAAAAGGAACTTAAGTTGCATCAACAACATTGGCTCGAATTCCTTGCGTCTTATGATCTTGATATTCTTTATACTTCTGGAGAGGGAAATCGTGTTGCCAATGCTCTTAGTCGTAAGCAACAAGCGATTGTTTCCATGATGACATCCGAGTGGAATGACCTCGAGACTTTATCCACTTGTGAGATTCGGGATCGTGAATCCAATTCATGTTCATCTCTTGTTTATGTAGCCTTGAGGCTCATCCATCTCTTTTTGACCGCATTCTTGAAACTCAAAAGCGTGATTCCGAATTGGCTCATCTTAGCCAAAGTTGTAGGGATAGAAATATTAATGGTTTGAAAGACATTGAAATCGATGCTCATGGCGGCATTCGAAAATTTGGTAGGCCTATTGCGTCAAATATTAGTAATCTTCGTAAAGACATTTTAGAAGATTCTCATCGTTCTAAATTTACCATTCATCCCGGTAGTAGTAAAATGTATGTGGATATGAAGCGACTTTATTATTGGGATGGAATGAAATCCAATATTGCTAACTTTATTAGGCGTTGATGACTTGCCAACTCGTTAAGGCCGCACCAAAGGCCTGATGGGTTATTGCAATCTTTGGACATTCCAGTTTAGAAGTGGGATCAAATTTCCATGTACTTTAATGATGGTCTTCCCCGTTCTCGTTTGGGTCATGACAGTTTATCGGTGATTGTAGATAGACTAACAAAATCCGCCCATTTTATTCCCGTTCGGTCCAATCGGACCATACGTCTTTTGGCCAAATTCTATGTTAGAGAAATTGTTAAATTGCATAGAGTTCCTACTTCTATTATTAGCGATCATGATCCATTATTTACTAGTGGATTTTGGAAGAATCTTCGAAAAGCTTTGGAAATGAAGCTTAATTTTAGCACCGTTTATCATCCTCAGTCCGATGGACAAGCCAATCATGTGAATCGGACTCTTGAAGATCTTCTTCGTGCATGTGTTCTTGATTTTGGTGGAAGTTGGGAAGATCATATTTCTTTTGTTGAGTTTTCCTACAATAATAGCTTCCAATCTAGTATTGGTATGGTACCTTACGAGGCACTTACGGAAGGCCATGTCGATCTCCCTCTTTGGCTTGAGGTCGGTGAGAAGCTGGCTTTAGGTCCAGATTTTATTCATAATGCCACAGAAAAGATTGACCTTATTCGTCATAGGATGAGAGAAGATCAAAATAGGCAAAAATCCTATGCCGATAACCGAAGAAGGAATTTAGAATTTTCTATGGAAGATTTGGTGCTCATTCGTGTTTCACCTATGAAGAGTGTTGTGCGTTTCGGTCGATAGGGAAAATTTGCATCTCGATATATTGGCCCATTTCCCATTCCCGAGAGTATTGGTTCCGTGGCTTATCGCCTTTAATTACCTGATCAATTTTCTGTTATTCATGACGTATTTCACATCTCTCAACTACAGAAATGCCTTAGGTATTCCGATTCTATTCTTGAGCCCGGTGTTATTGAAGAAATTGAAGTTTCACCTAATTTGACTTATGAGCAGCATCCTATTCATATCATTACTACGGAGGTTAGGTGCCTTCGTAATAAAGATGTTCCGTTTGTGAAAGTTCAATGGTCCTCGAATCCTAAGGATTGCTCTTGGAAATCCAGAGAATTCACCGAGCGAACACATCCGGACTTACTCTCTCGTGCTCTTTAAGGTGAACTTATCACTTCAAAATTTTCTTTTATGTTGATATGCTTTTATGGTTATTACTCTTTGTTTCTTCTTAAGTATTGCGAGGACGTAATTTCTTTAAGGAGGAGAGTCTATACCAACCCGCATATTTTACGATTGTATATTTAAATGATTTATTTAAATATAGCATCATTAGTCGGATTAAAATCTGAAATGCTACTTTCTGCAAACAATCGAATTAGGACTCGAGACCACTTCCATTGAGTTCAAAATGGCGTCTGTGACCTTTTTAAGTATAAATATCGATATGTTTGGAGTTGAGTAGAATTTTGCTAGTTTTCTATTGGGTTTTGGTTTTGAGTTTCAGCCCACTAACCCAACAAAATACCCTAACTCCCCCTCCACTCATCTTCATTCATTCATAACATTTTCCTAACACTTTCAAGCTAAAGGGAAATGGAGGAAAGAATAGGAAATTAAAATTCCTAAATCCTAGATTACTAGAAAATTCAAGATTCAAGCTCCAAAATCAATGAGAAGCTTAGGTAAGCATCCTCTTTATCTTCTTCATCTCAATTTCTCTTCAATTTTCAGAAATTCTCAAACCCTAACTTAGGAAATATTTTCCTATGAGCTTAGATTAGAGCTTCTAGAGTTGAAGTTGAAGTGTGGTTACTCTTTCCTTTGTTTTTGGGCTTCTCATTCATTGTTTTTGGGTTTAAAGGTGAGTTCTTGAACTCACATCTATGTCTATACCTTTGATTGTTGTTAGGTATGAATTCCTAACATCTATTCATGTCCATTTTCTTTTAAATTGAATTGGTTTGGCGAATTATCCAATTTTTAGCATTTTGAAGTCAAAATCTACGAAAATCATTATATGGATGTGTGGACATGTTGTTCAGAGTGTATTGGTGGGTCTATAGGGCTGGGTTGTCGCTTGACATAAATCCCTAGCTATCATTACTCGTTCGATCGCGTCCGATATGATTTGGCCATCAATGGCCTAGGCAAAATATTACCCTTTGCTTCAACTCAGATGTTCGGTAGTATGCTCAGACGTTTGAAGCTACGGAATGAAAATTCTAGTCTTTCAGCTCATACGTCTGATCTTGCTTCCTAGACGTCTAGGAGATTTGGAGGAAAATTCCAAACCTTCATCTCAGACGTTTGGAGAAAGCACCAGACGTTTGACGCTGTTAAATTCAGGAAAATTGCCTATTTCTATGTGGCTTTCCATTTATATCGATTTTTAGTTGATTTGATTGGTAGTCGTCATTTATTATCGACTTTGATGACGTCTTTCTCAATTTTTGAAAATACCCGTTTGATGGATTTGATATCGATTTCTATGGTTTTGATTCACGTCATCGTATATGAATTTTTGGTGTTATTGTTTTTACAATCATTTCTATGATTTGTCACTTTAAAATACAAAGGTTTCTATACTAGTAGTAAATGTTTAAATTCTTTCACAAAAATGATTTCAACGTTATTTTTAATACAAAGCTCGTTATTAAAACCGTTTTTCAATCTATTAGTATATACAAACCTTTACCTCATTCGTATGAGAAGTCTAATTAAACGACTTAGCAAAACAATTGGTATGAAAAGCTTGCGTTTTCTTTGTCGGTTAATTCTTGGACTTGTTCGATTGAACTCTCGTGGCAATTTTTGAGTGGAAATCTACAATTTGTTCATAAATACTTAAGTTAAGCCAGTGGTTATGGGACATGAAGCTAAACTCATTTATTTACTAGCTTATTGTAATTTACACTTCTTATTGATCAATGGTGATCGTTTTGAGTTTTAGACTACCGTTGTGCGATGTCTCATAGTCCGCAAAGATGGACTATACCCTGTTTGGAGGAGTTTCGGCTCATGGTCCGCAAAGGGGGACTATAGCCTATTTGGAGGAGTTTCGTCTCATAGTCTGCAAAGGAGGACTATACCCTGTTTGGAGGAGCTTCGGCTCATAGTCCGCAATGGGGACTATACCCTATTTGGAGGAGCTCCGGCTCATTTTATGGGATGGAGACCCATTGTGATACACGTGTTGGTGAGTTTTCATGCTCCCGTTTGTGATAGGTCTTTTTCCTCCATTGTGTTTTCTGGATTTCTAATTATTGATTTATGAAATTTTTGTGTTTCACTTATTTTTGTGGTTTGATTGATAAGCATTATCAATATTTGAGGTTTGGTGAATAAGTTAAAGGATATGACATTCTTTTTGGTGTTTTGAGTAGATTTGAGATATTGTATGATTTTCATTGTTATCATATATTTCTGTTATATCTCTTATTCTATCTCATTTTATATGATATTGATAGCTAGACTGTTCGTTATTTTTCTTTTTAAATAATAGTCAGGTCAGACCGAGGTATTTCAAGTGCTTCTAATTGACTTCTTATCCGGGTCCGTCATTTGACTTTTGGCTAACTACTTTAGCTTAGTAGTTTTTGCTTTTATACATTCGAGATAGAGACTCCTTGATGTATATATATTCTTTTGTCTAGCACTTGTACCTATCCTTTTGTATTGTAGCGGATCTAGTATGATCACTACTTCGATGTACACTTCTATGTGATATATCCAAATCTGTTTCTGCCTTTGTGATATGAATATCTGCGACTGATTTGGCGTTATATTTATTTTATATTTGTTTCCAAAGACCATATAGCCACTGTGTATTAGCATTGAGTTTGTATTTGATATGTTAGATTTCCTCTTGAAATGAAATGCATGCCATACTATCTGACATATCGGTACTCGCACAAAGCAATTGCATAGATGGTCGCTCCTCAACAGCCTTATTTTTCGTGCTAGTCGACGGCATTACGTCGTAGTGTCCTTGGCTAGTATGAGTATAGAGGTGGGGCGTCACAAATGACCTTTCAGGTTGGTGCGCGACAAATGTTCTATGGAATGCCTGAGCATAACAACTTCCCTCCCCCGTAAAAAGAGACCTTGTCCCAAGGTCTAATGTGGGAAACTTTTGAATTAGATCCCAATAATCTTCCCATGTGGCATCTGAATTTGGTTTGTTTTTCCATTTTACTAAGGCTTGAGAAACCAGTTTATTATTTCGTGGAATAAGACTTCTATCCAAAATTGATTCAGGTTCCTTTACTAATTCTTCTGTGTAGGAAGGCAAGTCGTATTGTAAAATAATAGTAGTGTCGATTTTCTTTTTCAACTGTGAGATGTGAAAAAATGGATGTATTTGAGCTGTGTCAGGAAATTCCAATTTGTAAGCCACCAAACCAATTTTTTCAGTAATTTGAATGGACCATAGTATTTTAGTGACAATTTAGTTGTCTCTGTTGTACTCGCTAAAAATTGCGTATAGGACTGCAATTTTAAATAAACCCATTCTCCAACAGAATAGTATCTCTCTGTTCTTTTTCTACTTGAAAATTCTTCATTCTTTCTTGAGCAAGTGTTACACTATCTTTCAAAAATTGTAGTGTTATGTCTCTGGAAAATAAATGTTGTTCTACTTGTTGTACTTTTGCAGTGTTTGGTACATAGGACAAGAGAGTTGGTGGCTGTCTTCCATAGAGCACTTCATATGGTGTCAGTTGAGTGGATTCCTTCCGTGTTGTATTGAACCAAAATTCTGCTAATGTTAGCCAATTGTTCCATTCATGAGGCTGATGGAAGACAAAGCACTGTAGATAAGTTTCCAATGCTTTATTTGTTATTATAGTTTGGCCATCTGTTTGGGGATGGTATGAAGAACTAAATTTTAGAGTGAATCCTTGTAATCGAACTAGCTCTTGCCAAAATGTGCAAAGGAATAAAGAACTCTGTCACTTATGATGGTCTTTGGCATGCCATATAATTTTAAAATGCCATCAAAAAATACCTTAGCTTACTGTTTTTGCTGTGTATGGGTGTTGAAGTGAGAAAAAATGGGAATATTTTGATAGCCTATCAACCACCACAAAAATAACCGTTGCATCATTAATTTTTGGTAGGTGAGTTATAAAGTCCATTGATATGTCAGACCAAACATGTTCCAGTATTGGTAATGGTTGTAGTAGACCGGGAGATGAAATATTTTGTGCTTTAGCTCGCTGGCAATCACCACACTGTAGAATGTATTGTTCCATTGATTTTTTGATATGCTTCCAAAAGAAAACCTTTTTTATTCTCTTCAATGTCTTTTTTACTCCAGAATGCCCTTCAAGTGGTGATGAATGAAATTCGAATAAAATTGTGTTGATGAGTTCTGATTGAGTATGATTCAATAAAAAAATTCCCTTTATAAAATATTAAATCATCAAGTATCTGATACTTTGTGGAGTCTAATTTTCATTGTAGAATATTTTCCTTATTTATTTCAAATAATGGATTTTGCTTGATTTGCTTTCTGAGTTCAATAATCCAGTCAGGCCGCAACACTGAAATGGCCAAGAGGTCTGAATCATCATGCATTCTGGATAAACTATCTGCTGTAATGTTTTCCTTTCCTATTTTTTATTGAACTTCATATTCATGCCCATGTAACTTTGCTAACCACTTTCCTTGAATTCCTGTGGTAAGTTTTTGAGACAAGAGATGTTGCAAGCTTTGGTGGTATGTTCGAACTATGAATTTTCTTCCAATTAAGTATTGTGACCACTTTTTTGTTGCATGTTTTAAAACAAGTAGCACATTTTCATAAGTAGATAAGTGTAGATTCTTTCCTTGTAGTGCTTGGCTAATATATGCAAGTGGTTTGTTATCTTGTAATATTACTGCACCAGTACCAAATCCACTTGCATCACACTCCACAACAAATTCTTTGTTAAAATTAGGCATACCTAATATAGGAGGGTTGATAAGGCAAGACTTTAATTTATAAAATGCCTCCGTAGCTTCAGTTGTCCAGTAGAAAGAATTTTTCCTCAAGATTGTGGTAAGTGGTTTTGCAATCATCCCATAGCC
The DNA here is from genome assembly GCA_030765085.1 of Allium cepa. Lineage (NCBI taxonomy): Eukaryota > Viridiplantae > Streptophyta > Magnoliopsida > Asparagales > Amaryllidaceae > Allium > Allium cepa. Next base: position 874,835,954 of record CM060932.1, on the reverse strand, counting down.
TTTAATAAATTTTCTGTAATACCTTGAAAGGCCTAAAAAGACTCTCAAAGCTTTGATGTTGTGTGGTTGAGGCCAATATTGAATTGTTTTGATATTTTCTTTATCCGTTGAAATTCCATTTTCAGAAATAATATGGCCTAAATAATTTAGCTTGCTTTCTGTAAAAGAGCACTTGGATAATTTGATGACCAGGTGATTATATTGGAGTAGTTGTAATGTAATTCTGAGACGCTTTAGATAGTCATCCCGACATGTACTGTAAATTAAAATATTGTAAAAAAAAACTAAAATAAATTGTCTTAAAAAACATTTAAAAATAGAATTCATGAGAGATTGAAATGTTGAGGGGGCATTAGACAATCCAAATGGCATTACCAAAAATTCATAATGACCTTCATGTGTTCGAAAGCAGTTTTATGTATATCATCTTCATGCATTCTTATTTGGTGAGCCAGATTTGAGATCAAGCTTAGTGAAATATTTTGAACCATGAAGTTCATCTAGTAGATCATCTATAAGAGGAATGAGAAATTTATCTTTATTGTGAGCTTGTTTAACCCCCTATAGTCAATACAAAACCTCCAAGAGCTATCTTTTTTCTTGACCATTACAAATAGGGCTAAAAATGCACTGTTACTGTTTCTGATAATACCAGAGCCTAACATTTCCTTACAATTTTTCATGTTCATTTTTAATATAATATGAATGTCTATATGGCTTTAAACAAACTGGCTTTGAAGGTATTTTGTGGTCACGGTCTCTTTTTGGTGGCAGTGTAGTAAGTGAACTAGTGACAGAGGGAAATTCATCTAATAATTTTTGAATATCATTGTGAATATTTGTGTGTGACAGTGTGGAAATAGATGAGGAAAGGAGCATGAACTTTAATTGTGCTGAATTCAATTCCTTAGAAATTTTATCTTCACTAAAACGTTGTATATCAAAACTTGTTAGTCCTTGTCATTTATATTCTTTTTCATTGTAATAAAATCGAACTTGAAGTGTTTTGAAATTAATACAAATTTCATCAAGCTCCCTCATCCATTGTGTACCCAAGACAATATCACAACCTTCCATTGGAAGAACAAGTAGATTTATAGGCATTCTACAACCTCGACATGTTAATAAAATTTATAAGAAAAGTTCATTACCTTGAAGCTTTTGACCATTGGCAAGCTACAGTTTTTGTATGATTTTTCTTTAAGTTTAATTTCCAAGCTAAAGTGCTATCAATAAAACTGTGAGTTGAACCAGAATCAATAAGAAAAATAATAGATTTATTATTGATTCTGCCTTTGATTTTAATAGTATGCAAAGTTGGAATTCCTAGCAATGCATTTATAGATATTGATAGCAGGGTGTTTTTTGAATCTTGATGATTATTTGATTTATGAAGGTCTAAAAAATCATCAATTGAATCATCTTGATCAGCTAAATCATCTAAATTAATAATTCCCTCTAAAATGTATACTTGCTTGGTTTTACATTTGTAACCAAAATGATATTTCTCATACACCCAAAGCAAAGATTTTTTTCCTTTTCTTATCTAAAATCTCTTTTGGTGTTAAACTTTTTATTTTTGTCTGAAAAACTTTGAACAGATGATTTATAAATGCTTGTGTATTTGAGGAAAAGTTTTTTGAATTGGTTTTAAAAGAATAATCTTTAGAATATTTATTTGCTGCTAACCACTTTGTTTCATAAGTTTTTGCAAGAATCACTGCTGAATCAAAATCAGGTGGATTGGCAGCAATAACATCAAATTTAATTTCTTCTTTTAAACCTTCTAAAAAAATTGTAAAAGATGTGTAGGGGTGATTTGTTCTGTCATTCCTTTTGGGTATCCAAGCTGATTAACATATTGCATAATAGAATTTGTTTGTTTTAATGAAGAAATTGTATCATGCGGTCTCTCTAATTCATTTGGTTTAAAGCGTACCTCAGTGGCCTTATGAAATGTAGACCAGTGATCATAATCTGGTACCTGATGAGAATATCTGTAAAACCACTACAAAGCTTCTTTCTTGAGATGAAAAGAGCAGATATGAACCCATTCATGTATATCAATATTGTTGTAAATAAAGAATTGCTCACCTTGTCTCAACCAATCAATAACTCTATCTTCACCGGTGAATGTAGAAAATTCTATTTTGAAGTTAAGTTTTGTGGAGTCTCTGGTGTGATGCTCAGAGTTTCTTGAAGGTGGTTGCTCCAAATGGATGGTGTCTAGTCTAGGTAGAATTGGTGCTCTGTGATTTGGAGGAATGCAAATGTTGGATATGTTATTATGAGGGAAAGAATTCAATATGTTGATATCAGATATGACATCTGGTATTTGTTGATTCTTGATATCTTTCAACTCAAAAAAAAATGATTCACCATTTCTTGCATTTTGTCCAATTTAATATTGACTTCTTGGCTGTTCTTGGACAAAGGCTGTGTTTATGGATGACAATTCTTGAGTAATCCTTTCCAATTTCTTAAGAGATAGTGCATTCCTGTTGTTTATGAGATCTTGATTATGCCATCTATCTTGCTGTGACAGTTGACCAAGAGTGACTGAGCCAATGAGTGAAGTTGTATCAGACTCGTCGTTATTGCCTATTGTTGAAGGGTCTTCATGGTGAGGGTCTGAATCTTGCACACCAGCTGGCTCTGATACCAAATTTAGAGGATCCTTGTTTCTGGCCATCTGCGCTCTGGTATAAGTCTTGGCAGTGGCACTTGGTGGTAGGCTAGGTGGATGAGGGGTTTCAGACAGTAATCGATGAAGGGATGTTGATAAAAGATAGGAATTATTGAAATTAAGAAGGTGGTGAAGAAGCAAATAAAAAGTAAAGCAAGAATAGGAGCGAAATGAAGATAATACACAGATTATACAGAAGCAAGAAATAAGGAGAAGGCACAGAGGTAAAAGAAACTCATTTTTATTTTCATTTATTTTTCACTTATATCAGTTTTACATACTCCTCCTAATATATATACTAATGAACATGGACTCATTCAACCGACCCATTTTATGACAACTCATCAAAATACATTGTTGAATTATAATTTACAAATAAACCCTTGCAAGTGTACACGGATACATTGTGCACGTGCATACATGCACAGTGTGCACCTTCTTTTATTCATCTTTTTTTGGGGATCATCTTTAGCTTTTGTTCGTGATGTCTCGCATCTGCATCATTTCTAATTCATCAGGAGTTCCCTTTGCCATTGCAGTTAAGGTAGATGTCCTCGGTAGCCTAATGTGTATAAGTATTTGTTGAAATGACCGTTCAGGTTGGTGCACGACAAATGTTCGATGCAATGTGTGATGCCCCACCTCTATACCCACGCTAGCCAAGAACATTACGGTGTAATGTTGTCAACTAGCATGGAGAATAAGGCTGTTGAGGAGCGAGCATCCGTGTAATCGCTTTGTGCGAGCACCAATATGTCAGATAATACAAGGAAGTCCGACATGCCGATACAAACTCAAGGCTACTACACAGTGGCTATATATATTCTTCGGAAACAAACATAGAAATAAATATAACACAAATCAGTCACAGACATCCATATCACAAAGGCGGAAAAAGATATGAATATAACACATGAAAGTGTACATTAGAGTAGTGGTCAAACAAGATCCACAATATCACAAAAGAATGGTTACAAGTGCAAGACAAAAGAATATGTATACATCCTGGAGTCTATATATCGAATGTATACAACAAAATAAACTACTAATCTAAGTAGTTAGCCAAAAGTCAGGATGATAATCCCAGAAGTGAAGTCAAGCAGAAGCACCTGTAACATCTCGGTCTGACTCCAGTATTATTTATAAGAAAATAATAAACGGATCAGTCTAGCTATAAATATCAGATAAAATGATATAGAATAAGAGATATGACATAACATACGATAACCATAAAGCCATACTGTGATAAGTATAAAAATTGAAAATCAACAAGAGATTAATCAATATCACCAGAATCTTCTCAAAGATTAAAAGGAATTTCATACTCCTTATTTCATTCACCAAGCCACAAATATTGACAATATATAAATGCCAATCATAAAATTGGTGAAATTCAAATTCTAGAAATCATCAATAGAAATCAAGGAATCACAAAAAGGGGAGGCCTATCACAAAACGGGAGCCTGAAAACTCACCAACATGTGTATCACAAATGAGACGCTATCCCATGGTCGCTAACCGTAAATTCCGATCATCGACGCAGTGCAAACGGTACGTCCAATGAACCAAAAAGCCCAGACATCGATGTAGTACAATAACAGTACATCCGATGAACCGAAACTCAAACAATTCGGAACGTCGATGCAGTACAATAACGGTACGTCCAATGAACCAAAAAGCCAAAACATCAATGTAGTACAAACGGTACATCCAATGAATCGAAACACAAAACAATTTCGAACATCGACGCAGTACAAACGGTACGTCCAATGAACCGAAAAGCCGAGACATCGATGTAGTACAAACGGTACATCAGATGAATCGAAACACATTAAAAGTACATGGTTCGCTAGCCCACTAAAATTGAGTCAAAACTCCAAATAATACATAGGTCGTTAGCCTATAAAAGAAATGAGACGAAACTCAATAAAACGAGGTACCGTCCCCTACGTGGACAAAGAAACATAGCATATCGCTAGTCTAAATCACAAAATAATCATCATCGATCATCAAGAAGTGTCAATTACACTAAGCTAGTAAATTTATGAGCTTAGCTTCATGTTCCATAACCACTAGCTTAACTTAAATATTTACGAACAAATTGTAGATCTCCACTAGAAAATTGTCATAAGAGATTCAATCGAGCAAGCCAAAAAATTAACCGACGAAGTAAACGCAAGCGTTTCATACCACTTGTTTTACTAAGTCGTTTAATTAGATTTATCATACGAGTAAGGTAAAGGTTTGTATATACTAGTAGATTGGAAAATGGTTTAAGAAACGAGCTTTATAATAAAATAGCGTTGAAATCATTTTGATGAAAGAGTTTTGATATTTACTACTAGTATTGAAACCTTTATATTTTTAAAGTGACAAATCACAAAAATGATTGTAGAACAATCAATCACCAAAATTCACATTCAAAGACGTGAATAAAATCCAAAGAAATCGATACCGAATCCATCAAAATGGATATTCCCAAAAATCCTGAAGAAAATGTCATCAAATACGATAATAAATGATTGCAACAAATCGAAATCAACACGGATCGGTTAAAGTTGGAAATTCAAGCTAAATAAGCAAATAGGAAAAAGACTGCAGATTCAGACGTCTGAAAGAAGTGATTCAGACGTCTGAATCTGGAAAACTAAAAGTTTTCCAGAGCATATTTCAGACGTCTGAACCCTATATTTCAGACGTCTGAAATAGGCACTTTTTAGCCTATTTCCTTTCTGGTCCAAAACAAACCAATTCAGACGTCTGAAATATAGATTCAAACGTCTGAATCTGGGAATAAAAATCTTCCGAGAATAATTTTCAGACGTCTGAAACTGGGGTTCAGGGCATTCCCTGAACCTAGACCAAAAGTGGCCGAAATAAATACCGGAAGCGATCGGACGAGCAACGACGACTAAGGATTTACTCCAAGTGACAACCCAGCCTTAAAGGCTCTTCGATATGCCTCAAATATCAATGTCCAAATATCCATAATAGGATTTTCATAGATTTTGATTTCAAAACACGAAAAATTGGAATATACACCAAATCAATCCAAACCAAAATCAATTGCACAAGAATAAGTGTTAGGAATTCATACCTAACAATCGAAGATAATTATAGACTAAGATGTGAGATAAAAATCTCACCTTTGAACCCAAAACAAATGAAGAAGAAGCTATAGAGCAAAGGCAAGGACAAACACTCTTCAATTCTAACCCAACAAGCTTGAATCTTAGCTAAAAAGAGAAACATTTCCTAAGTTAGGTTTAGGAATTTCTGAAATTGACAAGAGAATGAGTTGGAGAAGAAGAAGAGGAGGCTTACCAAAGCTTCTTCTATTGATTTGGAGCTAGAACTTGATTTGTAAGTGGAAACTAGGGCTTGGATTTTTAATTCTTTTTCTTTTCCCCCATTATTCTCTTTAGAACTGAAAAGATAAGGAAGAGGGAATGAATGAAGAGAAGTGGTTCAGTTTGGGGTATTAAGTTGGCTAGTGGGCTGAACCCAAACTCAAACCCAAAGTGAAAAAGGTCAAATTTTTAGCTAGCTCCAAACATATCAATGTTTATATCAAAAAGGTTGCAAATGGCATTTTGAACTCAATGGCAGGGGTCTCGAGTCCCAATTTGACTGTTTACAAAAAGTAGATTTTCGGACTAAAATCCGACTAACGATGAAATATTTAAATAAAATATTTAAATATACAATCGATAAATATGCGGGTTGTTACACAATGCCTGAGCATAACATACCTATTGGCATGTCTAGTGCAAGTGATGCTCAAAGAAGGGTCTCAGATGAAGCTAAACTTAAAGACTGAAGGTTAAAAACTTTCTCTTCCAATCCATTAATAGAACAATACTCGAGACAATTCTGGACAAGACCTCATCCAAAGCCATATGGGATTCGATAAGGCAAAAATATGAAGGATCAAAAAAAGAAAAGAGGGCACAACCTCAGGCCCTAAGGAAGGAGTATGAGCTACTAGCAATGAGGGAGGGACAACGCATTGATGCATACCTTGCCAGGACTCTCATCATTGTCAACAAGATGAAGTTAAATGGAGAGGTACTAACATCAAATGCAATAGTTTCAAAAATACTTTGTTCCTTAACTCTAAAGTTTAATTATGTTGTATGCTCGATTGAGCAATCTAATGATTTGGATCATCAAATGTAGTAGTTTCAAAAATACTTCGTTCCTTAACTCCAAAGTTTAATTATGTTGTATGCTCGATTGAGCAATCTAATGATTTGGATGTTATGACTGTTAATGAGCTACATGGTAACCTCTTGGCTCAAGAGCAAAGACTGTTAGGTCAGCAAGAGGATGAGCAGGTTCTGATAGTTGGTAAAGGTGAAAGAAGGGCAGTGGTCTGGAAATAGAGGAAGAAGGGAATACAGAAGTGGCTCTAGAGAAAAAGGAAGAGGACAGGGTAGAGGATCCTTCAACAAAGCTCTTGCAGAATTCTATAGGTGTCATGAGCTTGGTCATCTTCAGTATGACCGTCCTGAGTGGAACAAACGAGCTCAATATGCAGAACTTTATGATGATGAGGAGATGGTGCTCATGGCCTACGTTGAAAAACAATAAGCCAAAAGGGAGCAAGTCTGGTTCATAGATTTGGGGCGTAGTAACCTTATGTGTGGATAAAAGTCTTGGTTCAGTGATCTCGATGAAAAATTTAGAAATTTGATGAAGCTTGGCAATAATGCAAGAATAAGAGTCATGGGGAAAGGAAATGTCAGGTTTCAAGTGAATGGCGCAACACAGACCATGACAAACGTATACTATATTCCTGAATTGATGAGTAACCTACTAAGCGTAGGTTAACTACAAGAAAGAGGAGTGGCAATGCTGATCTAGGCAGGATCTTGCAAGATTTACCATCCTGAGAAGGGACTAATTCTTAAGAGCGAGATGAGCACAAATTAGATGTTCTTTCTCATTGCAGTTGCGCTTCCAACTGTAACCTCCTGCTTCAACACAATCATTGAGGACTCTACACGCCTGTGGCACTGTAGGTATGGTCATCTCAATTACAAAGGATTGAAGAACTTGAAGTTTAAAGAAACAGTGGAAGGTCTCCTTGACATTAAAGCTCCAAGCAAGCACTGTCAAGATTGCATATTGGGAAAGCAGAATAGAGAAGTTTTTTCGAAGAAGAGTTTGTGGAGGGCAGCTCACAAGCTTCAGCTTGTTCACTCAGACCTTTGAGGTCCAATCTCACCGGTGTCTAGCACAAAGAAGAGGTACGTTGCAACTTTCATAGATGACTTTTCTAGAAAATGTTGGATATATTTTCTACATGATAAGACATAGGTTCTCAGCATCTTTAAGAAGTTCAAAGTGTTGGTGGAGAAGGACTCATGCCTATCAATTATGTGCTATAGAACAGATCAAGGTGAAGAGTTTAACTCTCAAGAATATAAGGAATAGTGTAGCTCCCAATGAACTAAAAGACAATTGACAACAGCCTACACTACTCAGCATAATGGTGTAGCTGAAAGGAAGAACATGACAATCTTGAATATGGTCCGAAGTATGTTGTTAAAAAGGATGTTCCTAAACAACATATTTAAAGTACTGGCCTGAAGCTGTCTTCGGAACCGTTCATTTGTTGAACCGAAGTCCACCTCTTGCTGTAAAATATGCTACTGCCGTAGAAGCATGGTATGATTGGAAGCTTGAAGTTCACTACTTCAAAATCTTTGGTTGCATAGCATGTGCGCACACACCTAAACAGAAGAGAAATAAATGGGATGATAAGATTATCAAGCGAATGATGTTTGGTGTTAGCGATGAATCAAAGGCATATCAGCTGCATGATCCAGGTAGTGATCGAATCATTATCAGCAGGGACGTGTTATTTGAGGAGGACGAGCAATGGGACTGGAACTCGGATGGAAGCAGCAAGGATTGGGCATTACAATGGAATGATGATGAACATTTTCAAAAAACTACACAAACCAATCATGTGAGAATTGAGCCTGAAACATCAGTTGATCATAGTAGCCCTAGTAGCACTGAGAGTTCAAGTCACAGTGATACTAATGATGTAAATCATGAAGGAAGAGTTTAGAGTCCACCATTCTGGATGAAAGACTACACCAGTGGTGGAGGTCGATTCGAGGAAGATGATGTCAATCAGCTAGCCCTGTTCACTTCATCGGTAGATCCGAGCAACTATGATCAAGCCTACAAAGAGATGAAATGGCAACATGCTATGAAATTGAAGATGGAAGCTATTGAAAACAACCAGACACGGGAACTGTGTGATCTACCTGAAGAAGCCAAAGCCATTGGAGTTAAGTGGCTCTACAAAACCAGATTGAACAGGATTGGAGAGATAGGCAAATGTAAGGTTCGTTTTGTTGCGAAAAGCCACACACAAGAGTATGGTATAAATTATGCTGAGGTGCTTTCCTCTTTAGCAAGGTGGGACACTATCAGATTAATACTTGCATTCTCTGCTCTGAAAGAGTACAAGGTATATCGGCTTGAAGTGAAATCGGCCTTTCTGCATGGAGGAATATTTGAAACTGTATATAGAGCAACCTCAAGGCTATGTGATTCCTAGATGTGAGAGGAAGGTGTATAAATTGAAGAAGGCGCTTTATGGCTTAAAGCAGGCGCCTCATGCATGGTATAGTAGGATTGAAACTTACCTCAGGAAATTAGGGTTTTCAAAGTGTCCACATGAGCATACGTTGTTTCTAAAGACTGATCAGGCAGATAATGCGCTCATTGTGTCACTCTATGTAGATGATTTAATAATGACAGGAAGTAAGGCATCCATAATTGAAGAATTCAAGCTCTCCATGAGATCAGAGTTTTCTATGTCGAATCTTGGTGAGATGAATTCTTCCTTGGGGTGGAAGTAATTCAAAAGGAGCCTGGCATCTTTATGTGCCAGTGCAAGTATGCTCGTGAAATACTTGAAAGATTTAAACTCGAATCTTGCAATCCAGTTCATAACCTTGTTGTCCCTGGAGTAAAACTTATGAAGGAAGAATTAGGGAAGCAAGCAGATGCATGTATGTACAAACAGATGGTTGGTTGCTTAACGTACATGGCAGCAACTCATCCCGACCTTATGTACGTTGTCAATTTGGTTAGTAATTTCTGGAGAATCTAGTAAAAACGTATATGCAGGCTGTGAAACGTATTTCGTTACATTATGGGCATTATGGAGTATAGCATATGGTACAACAGGGATGGAAACAAAACTCTTATAGCATTTGCTGATTCTGATTATGCAACGTTGTTGTCCGGTGCAGCAGTCTCATGGTCATCCAAAAAACTACCTATTCTTACTCTCTCAACTGCAGAGGCTGAGTTTGTCTCGTCATCAGCTTGTGCATGTCAGGTGATTTGGTTGCGCAGGATACTGAAAAGCACTGGCTTTGCTCAAGAAACAGGTACTATCATTTACTGTGATAATATGTCAACAATCAAGCTTTCAAGGAATCATGTTCTACACAAGAGAGGCAAGCACATTGATATTAGAGTCCACTTCCTGCGTGGCCTTGTAAATGAAGGAGTAGTCGAGTTGATATATTGCAGTACCGAAGAACAAGTGGCTAATATAACGATTAAGCCATTAAAGCTTGACACTTATGAGATGCTGAGAGGTATGCTTGGAGTATGTTCCGTAACCGAAGTAAACTGAAGTTGGGAACCTTCAGTTTAAGAGAGGATGTTTTAGGATCGCAAGGGACTGGTAGGAGCTACAGACTCACTTAGCAAGTTAGAACGAGTCTCACTTATTTAGTCTAGTCGTATTTAAAGTTTGAATAAGTGTTCATGTAGAATAAGGACACATTGTTACCAACTTCCTACTTATCAGCTATATTAGTTTGTAAAGGCTATATACAAGCCTGCATCTTATTCTTGAATAAAGTAAAAAATTTAGAATACAGTGTCTCCCATACAAATTTAGCAAAAAGAACCGGACTAACGATACAAAAAAAATGTATATATGTGTGTATATAAAACCTTCAAACTTTCTAATTTTGTCAAGCATAAATATCAAAGAGACTCAGATCGATGAATAACATGAGTAAAAACAGTAACCCTATGCAACAAAGTGATGAACTCATTCTCCTTCACCCGTCTATTTGGCATGAAAGTAGTCCTTAACGGTTCTCTGGCGCATTTTCAAAACTTGGTGTTACATTGATGTCATCTATCATTCCTACTTATTGGTATCATAGATAACTGCTGCAGCCTACCCTTTAATAAGTAGTTCATAGAATATTTCTCATTTCTCTATTATCATGAACTTGCAACACTAAGAGCTAACAGTGCATCACTAAGAATAAGACCAACCCAAATAGCATATGTTCCTATGTAATATAACAAATTGAAAAAAATTGAAAAAACCTGTGAAATCACATTAAAATCAATATATATATATATATATATATATATTAAGAGAAGTAATCAATATATTTTCATCAGATTCACATTGCAAACGTTAAATTTTAGTGATACAAAATCACAAATAGAAGAAAAAAAATATGCAAAAGAAATAGTAGATTTTGTTTTCTCTAATTAACAGACATAATTGATTATGTTTATTTCTCTCTCTCTAATTGGCTAATCAATTTACTTTTTCTTATATATTATTAACTTGGGCATTAAATAATTAATATTATAAATAGAGCCTAGAAGAGCGAGTGGATAAGTCGAAAAGTATTTGCTATTTTTTTTTCATCCATCTTTGTTGTTCCTCTCCTCCAACAATTTTAGACATAGAGATAAAAGACTCTCTTTCTCAATTTGGTTATTTGTTTTTTTGTTGTTTATTTACATTTCTTTTGCTCGATTAATTGTAAATAAATTTTGATGAATCGATAAAAACGGTGGTTGGGTGATTATGTGCTGATTTTTGATTCATGTCCGTTTATTTTCTATCCGAATTTATTTCTTTATGATTAGGATGACAAAAAATTTACAGAAAAAGCTTTCGCAAAGTTTTTCACTATAGATTGGTATCAAAGTAAGGTCATCGCAAAGTTTAGGTTAATTTTGGATTTGAAAAATTATTAAGAAGTCGAATATGATTTTTTTTTCAAAGATGCCTATTTTAGATAGAAAAAATTAGGGTATTTAGAAACCCGGGATGGAAGATGTTTTGTACCTCAATGATCTTCATTATCCGATTGATGGAAATGGAAAGAAGCCCTCTGATGTAGAGGAGGAAAAATGAAAGAAGATAGATAAAAAGGTGATTGCGTTGATTGAAGGATTGCGGTGTACAAGTGCACGTGCTAATATAATACACACGGATCGTGTAATATGGAATATAATATAAATGCGGAAATAGATGATAATAGCAAAGTAAATAAAAATAGAAAAATCACACCAGAGATTTTTATACTGGTTCGGAGCACCGTCCTACGTCCAGTCCCAGACTTCTATCTGGATTTTCACTACCAACTACCTCGCTTCACCCGGAGGAACAGGTTTACAACACCTGAGCAGACGAACGGGATTTCACGCCTCTAATATACTCAGGACTTCAACACTTGCCTCTTACAACACCGAGGACTTCAACACTTGCCTCTTACAACACGGAGGACTTCAACAAAGATGAATATAATTGTTTGTTGACGGTATGTGTTCTTGCTAACACTATTTTGTCACTTGTAGTACAAACTTCCTATAATCTTATCCTCAAATAGATTATTTGTATATATGAAGATTTGGAAGTGGATACCGTATTGAATCAAAAGGATGTTAAATAAATTTCAGGATTCAAAACGATATATGATAGAATATGAGCAATTTGAACGCTTGAGAGTACAAGATAGAATAGAGATTAGAAGAATAGAAAAATTAGATTCGTTAGATTGATCTATGGAATAATGATTTCATGATGTTTATATAAGAAATAAACAGTTGTAACCTTTTGTGAAGAGGTATGAACAAAGGTCATGATCATTGGTGAAGAGAAAGAGAAGCAACCGTTGAAGAAAAGGAAGTGTCTATACGAAGGGTTGCTTTCTGTTTGAAAACGGTCGACAGGTCAAAAAGGACCAGTAGACAAGAATTTGAATATATATACGTTATGTTCACTTGTGCACGTTATCTGTGCATTCTGGGCAAAAACGGTCGACCACCTGGTTTTGACCAGTCGACCGGTTTTGTCCAGAGTGCACAGTTAATGTGCACTCATATATATTTATATATATATTCGAAGATTGAAGGCATAAGATTATTTAAGGATAGATTTTAACATAAATAATCATTACTAACACACCAAATAATCGACCTCTAATCATATGGAGCTCTTTGTGTCTGAATAACTTCTTTTTGTCGATCACGGCTTAACCCTTTGTCAGAAATCAAAACTCTATAAAAATCTTGACTCAACATTCTCCCCCTTTTTGATTGATGACAACATAGTTATGAATCTCCCCCTGTATATGATATCTCTCTGAGATTTTGTCCTGCATATATACTGTTAGCACAATTTTCTCCCCCTTTTGTCATCGACAAAAAGGAGTTGTTAAATGAAAGATGTAAAAGAGATTATAAGCAACATAAAAACTACTATCACAGATTAAGAGTAACATTCACACAGAAGTCTAGTACGAATTAAAAACATGACACTATTTAGTACAAGTGTCAGATAATGTATTTAAAACAAAAGCTAAAGTCATAAGTACGCATAAAAGATAAAAAGAGATAGACTAAAAGGACTTATTCTGATTCCGTCTCACCCTCTTCTTCTTCTTCTTCAACAAGCTGAGATTTCCCGTGTCGACGTTCATGACTAGTTCCCGAGCTTGTGCCCTCCTCCGAAGATGTCCAAGCAAAAGTAGGAGGAGCTGGGCGCTTGCCAGGGTCTGAAGCTTGCATTGATGAAGATGATGCACCACAAGATATTGCTTCCCATATAGAAACGAAGAAAGACTTAAGTTTGTTAAAGCAGTTATCCATTTTTGTGTCCATGCGCTTAAGTCGTGCTTCGAGAAGGTATTGATTTCGAGCAATAGTTTCAAGTGATTCTTTTGTTGAGGAGGATGATCGTAAAAGTTTGACTTCCTCAGGTTTAGGGCGAGATGGGCGAGATGAAGCTTCTCTATGTCCTTGTTCTTTCCATTGTTCAAAAGGCATAATATTAAAGTATGGAGCGGGAAGCTTCATTCTTGTAATGGTTGCTTTGTTAATTACCTTTGCTTTGGAGATTGAAGACTTGGGAGGTTCAATGCCACAATCAAGTAAGAGACGCATAATATACTCGTTATAGAACAAGTGTGGTCTAGAGGAATCATTAACCTTCAAAATCTCATCAAAGATCATACCAATCCAATTTATGCGAATACCCCCATAGATTGAGTATAATGCCTTGAAATTTTCTTTATAGACGGCATCAAAATTTCCTATTCTTGGTAAAAGAGAGTGCATAAGAGTATAGTGAAGAATTCTTGCAGACGGCCGTAAACCCATAGACTTAGTGCTATCCTTGTCATCTTCAATAAATTGATGACTAATTTGATTACGGATATGAACATTGCAAAAATTACTTGAGAATTTTTCACCAAAAAATGAAGAACCAAGAACGGTTGCCATCCTATCACAAGAGATGAATACTTCTTTGCCACAAACAACGGACCAAAGACAATAATTGGGACTATCGGGCTTGTTTTTCTCTAAATTTAGGTTAGCATAGAATAATTTGATCATTACATGGTTGATTTCAACATTGTTTTGACAAAATCAATGAGATTTTCAATGTCGGCTTCCCTTGCTAAACTAAGAATACGATAACTAGAGAAATCTGAAAATCTAATAAAAGAACCTGGATGGATTTTAAAATCCTTCATCTCATTCCACCTTTTGATTTCTATTGGATCTACAAGCCACTTCCTGATAGAGAGATCAATTGGTTGTGTTTCGGAGGTAGAGGCTTGCTTTAATTTCTTTTGTGGGGGAGCCATTTGTGTGGAATTGGTAGAAGAGTTGAGTACTAGGGTTAGGAGAGTTTTTGTTTTAGGAAAAAATAGAAGAGAGGGAGAAAAATGAATCGTATGTGCCTTTTAAAAAAAACAACACAGCACGAAACCGGTCGACCGCCCATAAATAACTGGTCGACCGTTTTCTTCCAGAGACAAAAACGGTCGACTGGTTGTTTTTGGCCGGTCGACTTGTTTGCCAGTGTGGTGTTTTTCCTTCTTTTGCGTGTATTTCTGAACGTTAATGGTCCATATAATATCAAATTTCAAGAACATGATATATATATATATATATATATATATATATATATATATATATATATATATATATATCGATTTATAAGAAATATAAAAATACAATCATAACATTAAACAAATTTTAATGAGAGGTAGAGCAACTATGATCGGAAGTCTCTTCTTTGACATTGGTAATGCGTGGTTTCCATGGTGACCATTTTTCTTTCGCTCCTTCATTCTGAGCATAGTTTTTATCCCATGAATTTGAGCTTTTAGAGGATGAAGGTGCATGAGGCATTGGCTCGTATACGCCATGTTTGTTTGAACCACAAAAGAATGATGCCATTCTTTCTAGAAGAGATAGACGTTCCGAAGTCAGTTGTTGCTCATAATGCAGCTGTCTTTGAAGATCGATTTGATGTTTTTGATAATGATGAATCTCATTGATCTTTTCTCTGGTATGGGGTGAACAAAACAACACTTTCTTTGCTCGTTTCGAAGTAGGCGTATTGCCAGGAGTATGAATGCATTGGTGATGACACTTTGATTTGTGTTTTGGAGTTTCAGGAGAGTAATATTCTTCTGGCTCAGAACTTGTGATCGAGATGTGAGACCTTTGAGCACACTCATCACAAATATGTGCCATAATGAACTATAAACTTATTAGGTTCAGATAGAAGTGATGAAAACAATATTTTTGTTAAGCTTATATAACAATTCCTATATATAAGCTTGTGGATGAAAAATGACATGCAAATTTGGCCATAAAAATTTTTGAAGCTCATATTTAATTTCCTAATACAGTAAAGGAGAAATAATCCAAAAGGAACTTAGAATATTACATTAAAGATTTACTTATCAAGTTCTTTTCTAGAAATTAAACCAAGTTCTCTACGAAATTTAATGAAATTAGACTCAAGTAGAGGCTTAGTGAAAATGTCTGCTAGTTGATTATCAGTTTGGACATATTCGAGACATATATTTCCTTTTTCGATATTGTCTCTAAGGAAATGATGACGGATATCAATGTGTTTGGTTCTGGAGTGATTCACTGGATTCTTAGAAAGATTTATAGCACTTGTGTTATCACAGTATATAATAGAATTTGATAAATGAATATCAAAATCTTGAACTGTTTGTTGCATGTATATTACTTGAGTACAAGCGAGAGCTGCCGATATATATTCAGCTTCACATGTTGATAGTGAAACACAATTTTGTTTCTTACTAAACCAAGAGACAAGTGATTTTCCAATAAAATGGCACGTACCACTTGTACTCTTTCTATCCGTTCGAGAGCCTCCAAAATCAGCATCACTATATGATACTAATTCAAATGGACATTCTTTTGGATAAAAAAGACCGAAATCTTTGGTATTATTAAGATAACGAATTATACGTTTCACTGCTCGTGGATGTGATTCCTTTGGATCTTCTTGAAAGCGTGCACATAGACAAACACTCATCATTATATTTGGACGACTTGCTGTAAGATAAAGAAGAGAGCCTATCATGCTTCGATAAAGTTTCTGGTCAACACTCTTACCTTTTTCATCTTTTTCAAGATGTGTAGTTGTACTCATAGGAGTAGGTTTACCAGATGTGTTATTTAACCCGAAGCGATTGATAAGATTTCCGCAGTATTTTTCTTGATTAATAAAGATACCATTCGGAAGTTGTTTGATTTGAAGTCCAAGAAAATATGACAGTTCTCCCATATGAGACATTTCGAACTCTTTGGTCATAATACTTGCAAATTCCTTGCAGAGTTTATCGTTTGTTGAACCAAAGATGATATCGTCTACATATATTTGGATAACTAGAATATCCTTTTGAGAATGTTTGATAAACAAAGTTTGATCGACTTTGCCTATTTGAAATCCTGAGTTAATAAGATAGCTACGTAGTCGTTCATACCAAGCACGAGGTGCTTGTTTTAAACCATACAGAGCTTTCTTAAGTTTGAACACATGGTCAGGATATTTTTCATGTACGAATAAAGGAGGTTGTTCGACATAGACATTCTCTTTGATAAATCCATTGAGGAAAGCACTTTTGACATCCATTTGATAAAGTTTGAAATTATGGTGACATGCAAAAGATAATAGGATTCTAATAGCTTCTAGTCGAGCAACTGATGCAAAAGTTTCTTCATAATCGATACCTTCTTCCTGATTATACCCTTGTGCTACTAATCTTGCTTTATTTTTGGTGATATTTCCTTGTTCGTCAGCCTTATTTTTATAGACCCATTTAGTACCAATAACTGACTGATCAGTTGGTCTTGGAACAAGTTCCCAAATGTCATTGCGCTCGAACTGATTTAGTTCTTCCTGCATGGCAATGATCCAGTAATCGTCTGTAGCAGCTTCTTTTGGATTCTTAGGTTCGATATTTGAGAGAAAAGCGACATGACCCATTTGGTTGAGTTGACTCCTTGTTCTGACATGTGATGTTACTTCACCGATTATATTTTGGGCCGGATGGTCTCTTAATATCCTTGGTGGTGATTGTAACTCACATATTTGAGGAATATTCTCAATAATTATTTCCGAGTCAGAATCAATATTTGTGATGATTGGATTGTCAGTGACTATTGTTTCGTCATCATCTGAAATAGTTTGAGGATGCTGATAGAATTCATCAAAAGAGACATGAAGTGATTCTTCAATAGTTTTGGTTCGTTTATTAAACATACGATAGGCCTTGCTTCGTTCCGAATAACCGACAAATATTCCTTCATCGGCTTTTGGATCGAATTTGCCAAGCTGGTCTTTCGTATTTAAAATAAAGCACTTGGAACCAAAAAATTTGAAGTATGAGATTTTAGGCTTTCTTTTGTTAAATAATTCATAAGGAGTATTCTTGGTAAGAGGTCTTATAGACACACGATTTAAAACATAACAGGCAGTTGCGACGGCTTCTGCCCAGAAATGTTTTGGTAAGGTGGTTCCATTCAATAATGTTCTTGCACATTCTTGTAAAGTTCGGTTCTTCCGTTCTACAACTCCGTTCTGTTGTGGAGTTCTAGGAAACGAAAAAATATGATATATACCTTTCTTTGTACAAAAATGTTCAAATTCATTATTTTCAAACTCTCCGCCATGATCACTTCTTATAATTTTAACTTTAATCCCTTTTGATTTTTGAATTCTTTTGACGAAAGATTTGAAATGATCGAAAGTGTCACTTTTGTTTTTTAAGAAAATTGTCCATGTGTAACGGGAGAAATCATCAACAATTACAAGCACATATTGACTGTGATTTATTGACTGAACCCTAGCAGGTCCAAATAAATCCATGTGTAGTAACTCAAGTGGTTGTAATGTTGATATGACTTTCTTGGATTTAAAAGATGATTTGGTCAATTTTCCTAGTCGACATGCATCACAAATGTTGTTAACCTTAAAACTCATTTTGGGTAGTCCTCTAACTAGATTGTTTTTGGCTAGCTTGTCAATAGTTCTGAAGTTTATATGACAGAAGCGTTTGTGCCATAGCCATGGATCATTATCATTAGCCACAAGACACATATCTGAATTATGATTAATATTCATATTCAGAATATATATATTTCTGTCTCTATAACCTTTGAAAACTAAATTATGATCTTTATCTAAAATACTACACTTATTATTTGAAAAGGAAATTGTAAAACCCTTGTCACATAACTGACTAATACTAAGTAAATTGTGTTTTAAATTTCTAACTTGCATGACATTAGTAATAAAAGGTAAGTTAGATGTACCGCAATTGCTCACATCGCCTTTGCCGATGATATAGCCTTTTGAATTATCTCCAAAAGTGACGGAGCCACCATCTGAGTATGTAATATTTGTTAATAAGCTCTTGTCTCCAGTCATGTGCTTCGAGCAACCACTGTCCAGTATCCACTTTCTTCTTTTCTTAAGTGGGACTTGCAAAAAATAAAATTAAGTCCATGGTATCCACTTTTTATGGGGTCCTAAGAGTTAGGTCTTAGGAGTCCAAACCCATATGGGTCTGGTATCCCCTTTATATACATAATTAGTATTAAGATGCACAGTATTCATGAAATTCTGAATATATTTGTTCCTAATCAAATTGTTATTTGTTTTAGGAACCCATATTTTGATAGTCTTGACATTTTTCTTTTGAAATTTCACAACAGGTTTTGGTTTGGAATATAATAAACTAAGATTTTTCTTAGCTTCAGTTTTTTGTACTTTCTTCTTCCTTTTATTACCATGTTTCTTAGTTTCTTTTTTCTTATATCCCAAACCTTGTTTATTTGAAACAGATTGTGAATTTTCAATGATTTTTGTCAAATTTTCTCGACCTTTGTTAAAGTTAGAAACATTTTGAGTAATGTTATCTAACTTAGTTTGTAAACTAGCCTTTTCTAGGTCCAGAATTTTGACTTTTGCCTCAAGCTCATGATTTTTAGTAGTGAGAGCATCATTTTTCTCTTTCTGAGTTTTAATTTCTTGACTCAAAAGAACTAATTGAGAGTCAACATTAGATGATGATTCTTGAAAATTTTCAAGTTCTTCTTCTAATATTTTCTTCTCGTCTTTTAACATATCTCGTTCAAATTCTTCTCTACTCAAATCTTCTTTGGCTTCTTTTAGCTGTCGTTTTATGTCTTTATATCTGACTATCAATTCAGCATTAATATCAAGCATTTCATCGAATGTAGGAATTTGTACCTCATCTTCTGTTGCCATGAAACATACATTTGCTTGTTCATCTTCCGTATCACTATCACTTTCTGATGAGTCTGTATCATCCCATGTTACCGAGAATGCTCGTTTCTTTGATTTGTCCTTCTTATATCTTAATTTGTCATTTTCTGACTTCTTCTTTTGCTCTGGACAATCCTTGTGCATGTGCCCCTTTTTGTGACAGTTGAAGCATTCTATAGAGAATGATGTTGGTTTATTTGATCCAGATTTCTTTCTGTTATAACGACTGGCTTTTTGCTGTTTTAGGAATTTTTCGAAACCTTTTGCTATGAATGCCAGATCTTCGTCTTCAGACTCTGATTCATTTTCATCTTTTTCAGCATGAAATGCCACGTTTTTCTTTTCTTCTTTTTGTTCCTTTCTAGTCTGCAAGTTAGCTTCGTAGGACATTAGATTTCCTATCAATTCATCTGGCTTCATGACGGAAAGGTCATTAGCTTCTTCAATTGCTAATACTTTTCCTTCCCATTCACTAGTCAGAGAATGTAGAACTGTTGAAACAACATCGAAATCAGAATACTTTTGTCCTAAGACAATAAGTGCATGGTGGATAGTTTGAAACCGTGAATACATATCATTGATTGTCTCATTTGGTTTCATTTTGAAATTTTGAAATTGACTTTTCAGCATAGCTATTTTGGCTTGTTTAACCTTGTTAGTACCTTCATGAGTGATTTTTAGTGTCTGCCAAATTTGATATGCAGTAGTGCAGATACTAACAAAGTTATATTCATTTTGGTCTAATGCACAAAATAACATATTTATTGCCCTTGCATTTACGGCTGCTGCCGTTTTCTCAGCCGCATTCCATTCTGAATAATCAGTTATTGGATTCACTATTTCTTTTTGAGTAGCATTCCAGGCATCATAACTATTTGATTGCATAAAGAATGACATACGTGTTGCCCAATAACTATAGTTAAGACCATTGAAAAATGGAGGTCTTTGTGTCGATTGACCTTCCGTGTAAGTGGTGTTTTGAGTGCTAGTACTTACGTTATTTTCCATATTACAAGAATATATCAAATAACTGTGTTACGGTTATATGATGGCCGTGTTCTGATACAAAGTGAAGGATTGCGGTGTACAAGTGCACGTGCTAATATAGTACACACGGATCGTGTAATATGGAATATAATATAAATGCGGAAATAGATGATAATAGCAAAGTAAATAAAAATAGAAAAATAACACTAGAGATTTTTATACTGGTTCGGAGCACCGTCCTACGTCCAGTCCCAGACTTCTATCTGGATTTTCACTATCAACTACCTCGCTTCACCCGGAGGAACAGGTTTACAACACCTGAGCAGACGAACGGGATTTCACGCCTCTAATATACTGAGGACTTCAACACTTGCCTCTTACAACACCGAGGACTTCAACACTTGCCTCTTACAACACGAAGGACTTCAACAAAGATGAATATAATTGTTTGTTGACAGTATGTGTTCTTACTAACACTATTTTGTCACTTGTAGTACAAACTTCCTATAATCCTATCCTCAAATAGATTATTTGTATATATGAAGATTTGGAAGTGGATATCATATTGAATCAAAAGGATGTTAAATAAATTTCAGGATTCAAAACGATATATGATAGAATATGAGCAATTTCAACGCTTGAGAGTACAAGATAGAATAGAGATTAGAAGAATAGAAAAATTAGATTCGCTAGATTCATCTATGGAATAATGATTTCATGATGTTTATATAAGAAATAAACAGTTGTAACCTTTTGTGAAGAGGTATGAACAAAGGTCATGATCATTGGTGAAGAGAAAGAGAAGCAACCGTTGAAGAAAAGGAAGTGTCTATACGAAGGGTTGCTTTCTGTTTGAAAACGGTCGACAGGTCAAAAAGGACCAGTAGACAGGAATTTGAATATATATACGTTATGTTCACTTATGCACGTTATCTGTGCATTCTGGGCAAAAACGGTCGACCACCTGGTTTTGACCAGTCGACCGGTTTTGTCCAGAGTGCACAGTTAATGTGCACTCATATATATTTATATATATATTCGAAGATTGAAGGCATAAGATTATTTGAGGATAGATTTTAACATAAATAATCATTACTAACACACCAAATAATCAACCTCTAATCATATGGAGATCTTTGTGTCTGAATAACTTCTTTTTGTCGATCATGGCTTAACCCTTTGTCAGAAATCAAAACTCTATAAAAATCTTGACTCAACATTGATTTGTCGGTATCTTGATGATTCAATATTCCATCATATGGGTAGTTGTGAATCCGCGAAGGCTTTATGGGACAAGTTGGTACCTTTGTATAAGTCAAAGAGTGCTACAAATAAGGTTTTTCTTGTTCAAAAGTCGGTTCAACTGAGATTAGATGAAGAAAAGTCTGTTGCAAAGCATTTGAATGAATTTCAAGATGTAATAAATCAATTGGTAAATATGACTTCCATTGACGAGTTCGCTTTCATAAAGTTGGGAAACTTTGGTTGTTTCATTGAGTAATTCCAATGCTAATGGAACTATCTCACTGGAAACTGTTCAAATTAGTCTTTTGAATAAAGAGGTTGGAAGAAAAGGATCATGTGTGAAATTTGTTCAAGATGAGGCTCTACTGGCAAGGGATTCAAAGAAAGATGCAAGTTGGAAAAAGGTCGCTAATGGTAAAAGGTGTTATCACTTATCGTTATTGTAATAAGAAAGGTCACACACGCAACAAACGCTATGCTTATAAAAGAGATCAGAAAAAGGTTGCACATGGTGACAGTAATAGTGATACACGGGCAGGCTTAGCTGAAGGTACCGATAGTAGTATTTATTGTGATGTCTTCATTAGTGAAAAGAAGCCTTGAAAGATGGATTCTGGAGCCAGTTTTAACATTTGTAGAGATGTGAATTGTTTCTCTTCTTATGAGAAGAGTGTCGGCATGATTAAGATAGCCAATGGAGAAGAGCTACCGATTTGTGGTATTGGATCTATCCGGTCTCGTATGCATGATGTTGTGGTTAGAGAACTCTTCAAAGTGAGACATGTACCTACTTGTTCGCATAATCTTATTTCTCTCGGTTAGTTGGATCATCGTGATTGCATTTATGAGACTCGAGGTGGAGTTTTAGGAATGAAAAAAGGTGGTCTTTTAGGGATGAGAGGAGTATTATAAGAAAGAAACCTTTGTAGTTTGGTTGGCCGTGTAATCAAGTATGAAAAACGAGCGACAGTTGAAGAGCCTGGTCCACACAATCAGGTGGAGAGGTTAATGTGTTTACTGCTTATGATGTTCATGTTGAGGATCATATTTTAGACACGAGTCTTCATGTTGATGATGTACGAGGGATCGATAGTGATCATGTTATGAGCTCAGATCGAGTGGTAGACGGGTGTCGAGTTAGAAAATCCACAAAGATTATATGTAGGTCTTTGTGGTATTTCAAACGCTTTTGAAACCGATTGGTGTGATGCACCTCATGGTGGGAGATGCATCACTTGTAGGCGGTAGTAGTGGTTTGTAATTTGATATGATTGAGATATAGTAAGTTATGAGAGATCTAGAGATGACATGCTTAATATGTTGGAGTTTTAATGTGATTTTATATAAAGGTGGAGTGTTAAATTTTAGTGATACAAAATCACAAATTGAAAGAAACAAATATGCAAAAGAAACAAAGAGAAATTTTGTTTCCCCTAATTAATATACATATTTGATTTCTCTCTTTAATTGGCTAATCAATTTACATTTCTCCATGTATTATTAACTTGGACATTAAGTAATTGATGTTATAAATAAAGCCTAGAACAGATAGTGGATAAATGAAAAAGTATTTGTTATTTTTCTCTTCTTCCATCTCTGTTGTTCTTCTACTCCAACAATTTTAACCATAGAGATAAAGACTCTCTTTCTCAATTTGGTTATTGGTTCAATGTATTTTGTTTACTTTTATTTTGTTCAATTAATTGTAAACAAATTTTGATGAATCAACAAAGAGAATGGTTGGATAGACTCTCTTGTGTATTGATTTTTGATTTCATGTTTGTTTATTTCCTATGCAAATTTATTTCTTTGTGATTTGAATGATAAAAGGATTTATTTGAAAAACTACAGCAAACACAAACGAAGTCTACTATAGTTTTAGAAAATAGAGTAATATATAGGTCGATGCACTGAGAACAAATTTTGAAAATAAATTTATTTTGGAAGCTCCCACATATACCATCTTAGTCAAATATCCTACATTGTACGTTACAAATTTTACATAAAACAACCATGTTTCTTGAGTATAAGAATGGCATCAACTCGAATTATTTTCCCATGTTAAATCATTAACCTTCCCATTTTAATTATTTCAATCATCCTAATCAACAAAAATGGAGATGATGGTCCCATATGATTTATGTTAACATAAGTATGTAATTCAGTTACCATATATTTTCTTATAAGGAAAGAGAGAGGAACAACTCAGCCTAAATTTACCATATCAATAAAAGGTAGATAAATAAAACCTACCATTTAGCGTTATTTAAAAATAAAAAATAAATAAAAAGAACTCTATTTATGCCTTAACTGATTTGATCATCATATTCATTAATACTATATATACTATTACATAATTTGTATTGGTTCCTAATTTTCATGTGTCAGCTTGCCAGTCCCCTTGTACTTCGTCTTCCCCCAAACCTTCTGGAACATAATTTGTTGCCTCGACTCCTAGACTCCTCATTGCCCTCACCATAACATTTTCCATATAACTATCCATAATTTTACCATCCATACTTGCTGCTAATACCACTTCCCCCCTACACGTGCAGACCAGACCTTTTCACCATTAAAATTAACCGAGTCTCCCAACTCCAAAATCCACTTCCTTTGTAACACCTGCATAATCCTGCATGATCGCCATCACCATCGACATTAAAACCCAATGTTATATCATCTTTCGTTAGACTAAAATCTTCTCTCCAACAGTTACATCTTCAACCATGGTTATATCGTCACACATTTTTATTTCATCAATCTGGTCAAGAGTTGCTTCAGCCAAAACATCACACTGTTACATCATCCGCTGGTACAACTTCTCCTACTGATACATCATCTCCCACTGATACATCATCTCTTATTGATAATCACCCACTGATACTGCCACAAGACTCGCCAATACCATAGCCAAATCCCTAACTACAACAGTAGACCCCTCGAACTTTTCCCTACCTCGCCCCCTACATCGTTCCCATCAGGCCAGACATCACGCTCCGGCATCTCTTCCAACAGCGAGAAGCTATTTGAAGCATTAAAACATTTCAGTAAATTTGCTTAAATATAAGTAATAGCAGTATCTAACTCAGAGTTAACGGCAGTGTTGTTCGAGTGAGATTGAGCTTAGTCGACAACAGCTGGGTCAAGTCGAAGAGGGTCAACCAATGCAGACGATGTTGCAAACGTAAATAGGGAGATGACATGCATTTCATTGAGCATTTTGTCTGAACCTTCTTCTTCTTAAAACTAATCTCGTTTGGACTCAAAGAGAGTCTGCGGATGTTTGCATTATGAGGCTCTAATGGCATTTCAGTCTCGATTGGTCACCACCAATCTCGACCAGAAGACAGTGGAAAATGGGAAAATAGTTCCTCAAGTACCCTAATTCTAGCATCCAAATTTCGTAGTCAGTAGACTAGTAGTAGCCGCTTTAGTTTTATACATTTCAGCACAAAGTGGAAGTCGTGGTCACCCTTCAACGTTAGAGGAAGGCGTGTCGAGCCCGATGCTTGGTTTGTTGAGTATAGGCAGGTTGTGCGTTTATGCCCAAAGCTTACACATCCAAAATAGCATATAGGTTCATGAAAAAATATAGCAAGGTGAGATTCATTTGCACTACTAGAAATACAGTATATAGCCACGACAGGTTTCCAACGGCCGCCAACGGGAGTTTCCAACGGCTACCAACGGCTCGTTATTTTATTAACATGCCATTGGTAGCCGTTGGTAACTGTTGAAAAAAGATCCGTTTGCGGCCGTTGGAAGCTGTTGTAAATATTCGTGTAAACCTGCAGCATGGCCGAGCATGATTCATTATTCTCTTCTTCTCCAAATACACCAAAACCCTCCTCCACTCCTCCTCCTTTCTTGCTCCCAGCTTCCCCACGCTATCGGCAGCCGCTCCGACGCCATCAATCAACGCCAGTGCCCTCTCTCCATCCCCAGACATCTCCATAATCAGGGTTTGCCTAAAACCCTAAAATTTTAAAATTTTCTATTTTTATGTTAATTTGTTGTTATAGTTGTATCTAATGGCCTATTGATTGTTTATTATACCAAATTAAGTGCTAATTACAATTATTACCATCCAAATGTCCAAATTATTTGTGTATATATATTATGCACATATATACATATGTTTATAATTTAGTGTAAATGCGCATTTGAATTAGCATTAGATTAGTTAGGATTGATTTAAATTATTTTGTGTATGTTTTGTAAAATATTAGGCAAACATGAATTAGTCGACTATTTTACGAACATGAATTATATCTTTTACAAAATATATTAGCATTAGATAAATAAGTATATAATTTAGTATATATATACACATGAATTATATATTTTGTGAAATAGTAAAAATCATATAATTTACTATATATTTAGTAAAATAGTAGAATATAAATAAAATAATGCATAATATGCTTTATTTTATTTATTTAATAAAATGGTAACATATAAAAAAAAATTAAATCCCTTAGTGAATTTTTGTCTCCGTCTGACAAATGTTGTATATGATCGTTGTATGAATATTCGTTTTTATTGCAAAACGGATATTCATATTCATATGATACAATATCTGTTGGATTTGTCCCTGTATTAGACAAGTTACAAACACTATAAAGTAATTACGTTTCGTAAATCATATCGTTATAAACGGTTCACAAAATTTCAACGGCATTTCTTTTTCGTTCCTTGTGTACATGCATATGTGTACGATACAAAGAACACGGGAAAAGTACTGCCGAAATTTTAAAAAATAATTTATAATTATATGATTTAAGAAATGTAATTACTATTGTGTTTGTAATGGGAAGTAGGATGACCGACCATCACAAAAGGTACAAAAATGTTAAAAAATATCAAGAAATATAACTTTGTATATAAACGAAAATGGATTATAAAAAACAGTAAAATCTAAATGTGTTTATCGAATTTGATTAATAATTTTTTTACTATTGATCATAGGTTTTACAGTAGGAAAAATGGTCAATTATTTTATTGATCGGAGCTAGATGTATCAAAGAAGAGAAATGGGAGGCTCAATAAGTAAATATTTTCTTAATGGGGTAAATGTGTTTGTCGAATTTGCTTTAAGTAATATTGGAAACGACGTAGAAATTCGTTGTCCATATAGTAGGTGCAAATTGTTGAAGCATTTAGTACCGAATATGGTTAGGATGCATTTGCGTCAATATGGTTTCATAACCAATTATTTGGTGTGGGATCGTCATGGAGAAATTATAACACACAACGAAGAACAGCAAATAGAAGTCATTAGTGATGAAGTTAGTACGACGAATCTCATAGAACATATGGTTGAAGATGCAGCACGATCAATGTTCCCTACTGTTGAAATTAATAACGACGATGTTAACTTCGAAGAGGAACCAAATGTTGGAGTGAAAAATATATATGATTTATTGGATGCTGTTAAGAAACCTCTTTGGAATGGATGTACTAGCGGCACTCAATTATCGGCAACTGCAGAGTACACTGCAATGAATCAAAGTATAACCTCACAGAAGCCGGATTTACGGCTATTGTACAAGCTGCTAAAAGCCATATGCCATCAGATAATTTAATGTGCGAAAATTATTATGAAGTGAAAAAACTTATGTCATCTTTCGGTTTGCCGTATCAAAAAATTGATACATGTCTAAATGGTTGCATGTTGTTTTGGAAAGATGATGTCAGTCTTCGGAATTGTAAAATATGTAATCAAGAAAGATACAAACCAAGGAAAAAAAGGGAAAAGAAGTTTCATACAAGTGTATGCATTATTTACCTATCACTGCTAGACTTCAAAGGTTATATCATCATCTGTAACAGTGCATCATATGAGATGACACAATGTGAGAACACCTGAAGAAGCTACGTTAACACACCCATCTGATGGAGAAGCATGGAAGTATTTTAATAAGAAATATCCCGATTTCGTAGCGGAGAGCCGTAACGTAAGACTAGGTTTGTGTACCGATGGATTTTCACCGTTTTCTCAGTTTGGTTCAAAATATTCATCTTCGCCTATAATCATTACACCTTACAATCTACCCCCGTGGATGTGTATGAAAACTCCATATATGTTTCTCACAATTGTCGTCCCTGGCCCTGATGATCCGACACAGGGTATCGATGTTTACTTACAACCACTAATCGAAGAGTTGAAAACATTGTGGTATGAAGGAGTTGAAACATACGACGTATCAAAAAAAATTCGGATGTTCGCTTCTTTGTTATGGACTATTAGCGATTTTCCTGCATATACAATGCTTTCGGGTTAGAGTACAGCCGGTCGTTTTGCTTGTCCTTACTGTATGGAAGAAACACGAGCATTTTCTTTACGGTATGGGAAGAAAATTTCATGGTTTGATTGTCATCGACGTTTTCTCCATATTAATCATACTTTTAGAAGGGACAAAAAAAAACATCACAGCTAATAGACATGAGACTTTACAACCACCAACGATTTGGTCAAGTGAAGATATGTATGAACTTGTAAAAGATTATCCAAAGATACATGAAACCAGGCAGCAAACTGAAATCCAAGATAAATCGACGTTTCATAATTGGTGCAAACAGAGTATATTCTGAGATATGCCTTATTGGAAAAATCTCTTAATCCGTCATAATATTGACGTGACGCATAACGAGAAAAACGTATTTGATAATATGTTTGATACAATTTTGAATGTTAAGGGCAAGACTAAGGACGATTTGAAATCAAGACGTGATATAGAAAAAATAAGTAATCGTCATGAGCTTTATATGAAGCCAAATGACACTAAAAAACCCAAAGCATGTTATGAACTAGATATCAACCAAGTTAAAGTACTGTAAAATGGATGGAAGGATTACGATTTCCTGATGAAATTTCATCTAATCTTCGTAGATGTGTCGACTATAAGAACGGAAGACTGAGTGGGATGAAAAGCCATGATTGTCATGTAATGATGCAAAATTTGTTACCCGTCGCTTTCAAAGAATTGTTGCCCGTAAAAGTTTGGAAGGTTATAACAGAACTTAGTTTATTTTATAAGGAGCTTTGTTCAACTACGTTAAAAGTTGATCGTCTTCGTAAACTTGAGGTAGAAATTCCTATACTGCTCTGCAAACTGGAGAAAATATTTCCTCCAGCTTTTTTCAATGTAATGGAGCATTTACCTGTTCATCTTTCATTTGAAGCACGTCTTCGAGGTCCTGTGCAGAATGGATGGATGTATCCATTCAAGAGGTATGTTATTAATACTGAGTATGTAAATGTTAATTTAACTATAAATAAAAATCAATATTGATACGAAATATTTTTTATTAGGTACTTAAATCATTTAAAGAAAAAAGTGAGACAAAAATTAAGCTCGACTAGAAGGTTCAATTTGTAAATCATATATCGAAGAAGAAGCATCGTTCTTTTTCTCTCATTATTTCAATCAACATGTGAATATATCATTTCAAAGTGTTGCGCGTAATGATGAGGCCGTTGAACAAGATTCTTCTTCTGAAGCAATGTTATCTATTTTTAAACAACATGGTCGACATGTTGGAAAATGTGTAGAAGTATGGTTAGATGATAGAGATTACCATGTAGCACACACATATATTCTTCTTAATTGTCCAAAAGTTGCACCATTTATTAGGTAATTATCAGATTACAAGTTTTGATAAATTTAATTTAATACTGCATGTGTAAATTAATAATAAAGCGATATATTATGTTTTTGTTTGCAGTGTTTATGAATCACAAAATCCAAACGGCGATTTAGGCCAAAATTTCGCTACTTGGTTTTCGAACTATGTTTGTGATCCAACAAATAACGTGGTCGATATTGGATTAAAACATTTGGCGCTGGGACCGAAAAGGAAAGTTAAAACGTATCCAATATTTTTCGTTAATGGATATAAATTCAACACCAAAGAATACGGTGCTGAAAAATTAACAAACAATACCAGTGTATTTGTTAAAGGTAGTGATGATCCTAATAATCATATACGTGATTTTTATGGCGTGTTAGATTTTGCAATTGACATATTTTATAAGACCCGCAGAGGAAGTTTTTTTGTTTAGATGCAACTGGTTCAGCAATATTCCAGGTTCTGGTATTAACGTGCATCCAAATTATAATCCTATAGAAATAAAACATACCTTCCGTTATCAGCAGTACGATCCTTTTGTACTAGCCAAACAAGCCCTACAAGTTTATTACGTCCCTTATCCGTCTCTAAAAAGAGATAAAGCGGATTGATCTCGGTTTTTAAAACCAAGACGAGATTTACATTCGATGGAAAGAATATTCCAGAAGAACAAGCCTAACAAGCAGATATTGAGGAAAATGTTGAAATCACAATTACAGACGATCAAACTGATTTTGGACAATTAAATGATGAAACAAATGTATTAGTCGAAGCATTTAAGAGTGTAGAGGAAAATGATATAGAACACGAGACCGAGTCTGAATCAGAAAACGACGAGGACTGAGTAATATCCGGTAATTTTTACAATTATTCACGCACATACATCACATATCATCATCATTACATGCACTACCAATTAAAAATGACTTTATTACATGCACCACATATCATCATCATTTTATCTATGTCTATAATTAAAAATGAAACTTTCAACAGGTATTATGTCAGGCTCCAGACGTCGTAGCTCTTCTCGCTCGGCCGGCGAGAGTAGTGGTGAGCCTCCGGCTCGACCACTTGTATATTTGCAGCCGAAGGCTGATGGGGCGTAAGTATCAAAATTAAAATGATAACAATATAAATCTGTTCATACATATATATACTTGTCTAAAGCTTTGTTTTATATTTAACACGGAGGATTTGATTTGGAGCCCTCGGGAGTTGTGCTTGGCATTTCCAAGCAATCATATATGAGCAGGATGACAGATTGCTGGCCTAAGTGGAGTAAGATCCCTGACCAAGTCAGGAAGGCCATCTGGCAGGATTTTCTAGTGAGTTTGTACCACTTTACTTTATGAATAAGTATAAATGAACAATTAGTAATATTTTCTCTTTGTATAGGGGCAAGTGGACTTGGCGGAGCACGATGTCGCCA
Organism: Allium cepa; assembly: GCA_030765085.1. Lineage (NCBI taxonomy): Eukaryota > Viridiplantae > Streptophyta > Magnoliopsida > Asparagales > Amaryllidaceae > Allium > Allium cepa. The sequence goes on along the minus strand of CM060932.1, from coordinate 874,805,045 downwards.
TGGTTCAGCACCACTAGAATTTGAAGGTCGCCAAAAATTACAGGGAGGTAATGTCAGCTCTTAAAAAATCGAGAAAGAAACCGAACTGGATGAGCACTTCCGTATGGGATTCTCGGATGAGTTGGTGGAAGACCGACGAGTTCAAGGTAAAACTACCAAATATATAGTTAATTATTTCGCAATTAGTAAATCTAATATTCAATTTAAATTGCAGGTGGAGTAGGAAAGGAACTCCGCCAATAGAAGTAGGAATCCTGTAGCGTATCGTGGCGGATCCAAGTCTTTTCAGCATCACCGTGAGGACTTGGTAAATTTGTCAATTACGGATCTAAACCGTTATTATATTTTGTATATTAATCAGTTCAGTAATTAGCTATGAAAAATAAAAATATATAAATTATTTATTACAGGAAAGATCGCTTGGACGTCCCGTGTCTATGATGGAGGTATTTACCCACACCCACGCATCAAGACAAGCAGACAATGCTGGCAATATTACATATCAGTGGGATGAGGATGATAAGGCGACGACTGCATATTTATGCATATTTTAAATCTTATTTTATTAATATCGATAAATTTCAATCCTATTCTACTACTTTTAACATATAATTGTTTTTTTAGGCAATGTTTCAAGAGGCACTGGTAGAGTTGCTTTCAGAATCAGATCGCGATGAGTTGACGGTAGAGGATCAAGATAATATTTTCGACGTTATCATGCATCCGACGCAACGGAATAGGCGCTATGGCTATGGAAACCAAGCGGTAATCTTATAAATATTGCAATATTATATTTAATAAATTAACCTTTAGATACACTATACATATGATGATTTCTACCCGAGTTAAATCTAACATATACGTGATTTACCATCCTGCACCATTATCATTTTATATCATTTAATAAAATATGCATTTCCTTGTGGTATATGCATTGCTTAAGATCACGTCATTTACGTTTCTATATTTTAAAGTATGCATTGCTTAAGAAAATAATTATAATACAAATGTGAACATCTCACATTCTATTTGCATGTTCGGCCAGCTCAAAAGGCGTGTGACAAAGCAGAAATAAAAGAGCTTAGAGCCATGGTTGAGCAGCTGCAAGAGCATGACCGTTTTCCGCTATATAAATAGAGCAGCTGAATCAACGTTTAGCGGAGTACGCGCATAGGCATGGTTCCTTCCCTTCATCGTCTGGTGCTTCCGGAGGTAAGGATGATGCTTGAGAGGTATGATGATTATTGTCTTTGTGTTTGGTTATTGTATATATTGACTTTGAGGTGGTGAGGAATGTGTTTGTTGGTTATTGTGTATATATTGACTTTGAGATGGTGAGGTTTAAGTGTTTGCATTGTATATTTTGACTTAAATATGGACTGGAGTTGGTGTTGGTGAGGGTTTTGTTGTTTATGTACATATTGACTTGTAGTTTGGTTTGAAAATGTAATGTTTGATATTAATTTTTGGTTGTTTATATTGTTTGTGGTATAATGTGTTGGATATGTGATATATATATATATATGTGTGTGTGTGTGTGTGTGTGTGTGTGTGTGTGTGTGTGTGTGTGTGAAATGTAGTGGAAATGGAGTGGAAATGAATATATGTTGATTATGTGTGGTTGGAAGGCGAATGGCTTGCTGTTATAAAAAAAAATCATCCAGATTAGCAACAGCTACCAACGGCTACAAACGGCTATTTGGTGATTTTATTGTAACGACTTTCAACGGTCTCCATCGGCTATTTGTTGTTGGTAGCCGTTGGAAGTACCGTTGAAAATACTCCGTTGCTTCCGTTGGAAGTCGTTGGAAAGCGTAAACGCTATTCCAACAGCTTTTCCAACGACCGCCAACGGCTTGGAGCCTTGAGATAGCCATTCTCTCTTGTAGTGTTGGTTTTGGTTATCACTTTCCAATGACTTGTCTTTTCGACTCGTCATGGTTTAAATGTCAATTCGAATGTTAAATCCATGCATCGAAAAGACGGGTTGTTACATAATTAAAGCATTGGAAGTAAAACATTATTCAATAGAGAATTCGTCTTCTTAGTTGTATAAGGTTTATATCATGTCAACTCAAAGTCAAAATCTCTGCCTATAGCAATCTTACTCAAAGTCTAAATCTTTGCCAATAGTAGTAACGTTAATAATAAAAATTACTATTGAACTAAGGTCTTTGTTTATGGACTGACAGAGTGCAATATGAATAATAATGGAATTTTGGCAATAACCAAATTATATACATCATAACGTGATATACTGTTGACGAAAAGAATGTGTTTAAATAATCGTTACTAAAAGATACCACTTAAATCCAATAAGATTCGTAAGCGGTGAATTAAGTTAAATTGTCGCACCACAAGCTTAGCTGGCGTGTGGTCATTAGACATACTTATTTCTCTACAAAGCTTTCTGCTTTCATGGCAATACTAAAAATTATCAAGCTAAAAATATGGGTTTGTTAGTCCGAAGAAAACCAAAGTGTGCAACTTCAATCGAAAATAAGATCTGAAAATCAGTTCTCAATAGAGAAATTGATAAAACTAGTATTATCAATAATAACTCTATAAGGTGGTCCAAGTGCTATGTTATGTGTGAAGAACAAAGTTGAAGAAACGGCCGGCCTGTAGCAACAAAAAAAAAAATTTGAAAGAACATATACTTACCTTTACTTATCAATTAAACATTTTAATTGAAATAATGCCATGTACTGTCTAACATATGTCTCTAGCTAGCTACATCTCTATGTTTGTTACTGATATTATTTGTCTACATTTTAGAGTGGGTTCCAACATTTATTTAGAAGTTCAATTTTATAAGTTTTATTCTTGGTGCTGCATTTTAAACAACATATTCCGACAAGCTACACAAAATAAGAAAAATTATATACAAATTAAATGAAGAGTTAAGACCGACATGCACACATTGCCAGTTTTCATCAAATTTGAAAATGACTGAAAAAAAGTTTAGCTCTCAGATAGAATATGCATTGGGCCACAACCTTCGCACATTGTTTTCACATGCATTTTATATCGGCATGTATAAGTAACCTTCCCTTGATACTTGCATGTTGACACTTGTCCCTTCACACACGTTCATGTTCATTTTCCCTTGCAACCATATTGCATGCGTTCTTTTATACATGTGCTGGCATGCAGTGGGTAGCCAGGATTTGACGCACAATGCAGTAAGGCAGGGGCTTCGAGGGCGGCAGCCCCTCGATTTTTATTTTATTGTTGATAATTATTTAAATAACATAAAAGAACTTACAAATAAATCATCAAAAACCCAAAAGCCATACATAGTTAATGATACAATAGTATTCCGTTAAACAAAACAATGCTCAACTTCATCAAACGATCTTCTGAAATATAATCGCATATCTGAATAAGCAAATTAATTTATTGGAATCTTCATTAAAATTGTTCGTTTTATTTGCTGGGCAGTAGCTTCAATCCAACAAACAAACGATACCCTATTACTAAAAAATAAATACAGCAAAGCAACAAAGGCACAAGAAGAAATATGTACAATATTTTAACATGTTAGTGGTTCAAACATAAAGAATAAATCAGTATTCAGCGTATTACTACATCAAACGAATGGCAAAAAACTGAATAAATTAATAAGGCTTAAACATGTTGGATTGAGGGGATCGACAAAGCCACAGGAAGCATCAAAGCAGCAAAGGTGGAGAAGCTCGACTTTCAGATGAATCAATTTCTGTTGGCAGAGCTTGCGAGTTGCAAGCGGGTTTTAGTCGAAATACTTAGGGCACAACGAACGACGCGGGTTTTTTTTTTTTTTTTTTTTTGGTGTTTGTTTCCGTATGGGTTTTGAGGAACGAAACTAGTTTAATTTAATTTAATTTTTTTTTTTTTTTTTTTTTTTTTTTACTACTTCCGTATGATTTTCTGGAGGGGTTACGTGACCCCCTAATGCTGCTGCGCCTCTGCCCCAGCTGGCATGTAATTATTTACATTTATTTATATGTGCATTTTATTATATACTTTATTTCCTTAATGCACTTATCCCTAGAGCGTTATATGTTAAGCAATTCATTCCTTCGTCATCACCACTAAACTAAAGTCACGTGTGTTTCAACATCCCAACAATTACCACGTTGTTAAAATTGTTAAAATATGTAAAATATTTCGTGTGCAAATATATGTATTTTATGCATTTAGCCTGCCTACGCATATAATTCTTATGCATGGCTTCTTTCCTGATGCCGCGTCCATTTATCCAAGAACTGTCGAGACGTGGCTTAAATTAAAATTGCAAGTTGGCATATATGTAAAACTCATGCCTCCTTATCATCTCTGAACTAATGTTTGAATTTAAATTATGCACTGGCGTTTTGTAGCTTATTTGGATTAATTTACTGCAATAGCTCACTTTTGCTCGCGTAAATGCAAAAAAACTTGCTTAAAATGCTAATCAAAAGATATGTTTTTTTTTGGTATAAGGATGTGTTGTGATATTATCTTGGTTCCCGTGTTTCAAGATGTCTCATATTGGAATGCCTCTTTGAATATGGATATTATATAATTATATTGTGTTTTGATTTTTTGGAATGTCTCCGCACAAAGAAGACTCGGTCAAAATTTTTCGAAAAATTCGACAGTTAGAATATTTCACAATATTTTCATCGTATGCAAAAATAGAAAGCCAATGAATTGAATCTTGAAAAGTAGCATACAACAAGATGAGTTCAAAAATTAGAGCCGCATAATGGATTGAGTAGCTTGAGTTTGATTGAATGGAGTAGATTCCAAAGAAAGTCGGAGTATGCGTTGTTTGATGTTTACCTATAGGAAATTGTGATGATGCAATTTTTGTTAGGAAGGAAGTGTGTAAGAACCCTGTTTTTTACGTCGTATAAATAAATAAATTTAATTAAAATAAAAATAATTGAATTTGATTTGTGATAATAAATATTATAAAAAATAAATTTATTTTGTAATAGAACGATGAATTATTAAATAAAATTAAATAAGTATTGAATTGAATAAAATTGCCAATTAGTAAAACATAATTTTCAGAATGAAGTGTAAAATTAGTTTAAACTATATTGAAATATTTATAAACAAATGTTAAGGATTAAAACTTAATATTGAAGTGTGAAAGAAATTAACTAAAACTAAATTGAATTATAATTTGTAAGCCTAAACGAAATTAAGCCAAGACCACAACCCACTTACTTACTCTATTTCATTCCATGCTTCCTTAACTCCGGAAAATACGAGATGATACTCGATTATCTATTTTCCCTCAAATTCCTTTAAATCCTAATCCCAAAAAAGAGAGCATGGGCACGCTCAGACTTGAACCAGCGTAATCGTCTAAGGGGGAGAGCTTGTAATCTTTGGTCGCAACCTAGGGTAGAGACAAGAAGTTCGACAACAACACAAGTTTATGGTCGCAATGAAGTGTACGCGTCAATCACCAGTTTTGGAAGTAACGAAGTCGAAAGTGGAGTCGTAGGGGTAGCGTGGTGGAAGCATCGAGATTTGGTAGAGGCATTCGGCGGTGGCTGTGCATAAGGTTTTGGGCGATAATCGATGAGCTTCATGACGTAGGCGAAGAAAAATGGAGGGCAGGTGACGCGAAGCTGATGGAGGCATGGCTATCGACGTGGTTGCTTAATGCTACAATGTTCTTTTCTATTCATCGAATCAGTATGTTTCCTTGACTCACAACTATATCTATCATTTATCACTTACTATACACATCTATATATATGATTATCTCATTTACTGGTTGAATTGTTGGTTGAATGAATGGCTTGATACATTAGATGAGATGAGATTGAGTAATATGGATGTTGTTGATAGCAATAACGTGACACATCCTTGTACGATTTGATTGTTTGTTTGGGATTGATATACAGATGAAATCTTGTCATTTGTTAATTGAATCAAATAATTATTTGTATGCTGATGTGTGAATTTTATAGATGACCGGAGTTTGACAGAACTCGACTTGAGTCACGCGATATTTATTGTGATGATCGTTGATACATCATGGAGTAATTTTACTCTATAGTTTTTATATAGATATTTATTCACTTCTTGTTCTAGTGAATGTTTGAAAAGCTTAAAGATATTACTTAAGGGTTTTAAAATCTTATTAAAATTATTTTGTAAATTTTTTACTAAATTTTATTTAGTCTAGCCAGTTTCGAGCTTATAGATATATTTTCATTATAAATATAAATATAGCTTCCTTTTTGGTTATAAAACTCTTTTTGGAATCAAAATTATCGCAAAATATAGAAATCATTTTATAAAGTAATTAAATGATTTTTATCAGCTATTAACTTAGTTGTTTTATAATTATATTTATTAAGATAATCTATTTCATAGTTTTCTAGATTAATCTTTCCCTGTATATTGATTTGGATTATATAAATGTTTATTAAATTAATATTTGAAATATATAAAGGTTTAATAAATTATTGCAAAGTAAATTTTATATTTAGTTTTAATTATTTATTCAAAGTATATAAATTCTGAGAACTTCATAGTTTTATATTTTGAATATTTTAAACAGTATTTCTCTAATAATATAATTATATAACTAATAGTAAATTTTTTAATATGTGTCATAAAGATGTTTAGGTATGGCTTTTAAATTTTCTTGATTTTTCATCTTCTTCATATTGATTGATATTATGAGTGATTCACCATTGAAATGGATTTGATGTATAATTTTTGATATGACATGGTGATGACATCCTTTTAATTGGTTTTGTGATGATTTCTATCATGTGTAACTAGAAATCTAAATAAACAGAGTTATAATACCATTTGAGATGAGGCATTTGGTAATATTTCACCTATTATTATTTGGACTCATTATATAGAATATTGAAGGAGCGAGAGCGATGTTTGATCACTGAATAAATGGACTAGTAGCACATGGTGGTATGGGACGTTGTCGTGTTATTTATTCAGTTATTCTTTTGCTCGTGGATGATACTCATATGGGGGTATATTTTGCATTGACTCGCTACGGTAAGCACGTATGGAGGCTACTTGTTAGCCACATAGTTTGTGTACATTATATGTTTGTCTAGCTTTTTCCGACTCCCTTTATGTTTCGGGAGTGAACCAGATTGGCCAGTATCTACCCAAGTGGCATGATCATGGAGTCGCTCCCTAGATCCGCATCACCGTTGTTGTTTATGATATTCGATGCACATCACAAGATTAGTTTTTGCTTGCCTCTTATATCGCATAGGCCAACGATCAGTTACTATAGGGGCTCATGTTAGCAGTCATGACCGAAGAGGCTACGCGTTGTCGAGCCTATGGTGGATCATTGTCACGATACCGAGACGGGAGAGATAATGATAACTGATGACTGCAGGAGTCATGTCATATGAACCACGTGTGGCTCCTAGAGTAAGCAGATGTGTTGGCAGTTCCCGTCTGGTTCCGGTGTGAGTGTAAGTATGTGGTTAGTAGATAGACATATATTATGTATGGATGAGATTATACCCGAGACTGTGTCCAAAGTATAATCATCATCGTATCCTTCTTAGGCAGATGTGCCTACTATTTATTTGTTGTTTCTATCTCTTAGGACCTTTCAGTCGGAATTTTTGCCTCTCCAAGACTGTGGGTCAAGATATATGATCTTGTACATTACGGCATCATTATGAGCTAGCTCAAATCTTTCTTATTGATTTGATTGATTCGATAATGGTATTTTATAAATGTGATTGAGAGAGATTGTGGGAATTTCTTCGTTACTGCCTGCTTCACTTGAGTATATCTCATTATTAATCATTTCTACTTTTGATGATGATTTTGAGATGTGTATGATTCACCCATTCAATGTTATTTAATGTAAATTTTGATTTGATGTGTTTTATATGGGTAATGACGCTTTCCTGTTTGGGTTTGCTGTGAATGTCGTTTGAGATATTATGAGACTGTAATTCATTATTCTTCTTATATTATTACCATAAGTTATATTACAACCATCATCATAGACATTGTCTAGCTCGTTTATTATTTATAAAATACTTGGGTTAGTCTAAGACATTTCAGGTACATAAACGTTGAGACCAGGTTGTATTATTTGGGCATAGAGGAGATTGTATTATTGTATATTAATCTGTATTGTATAGGCTCATGCATGTATTAGACCCGGTAATGTATATTATACTTTGCATATTGTATATTATATATTATCACTGTGTTGACTCTGCGATCTCTGTTATTTACTATATATTATGTATTGTTCTATCCTGGATGCACATGTGTTTATTGCTTTATGTTGATATTGTGTAGTATAGGTGAATTACATATTCGATGTTCAAATATGTACCGGTGTTAACCTAAGAGAATATTCACGTATGTACAACATATCGCGTTATTCTCTGCATTATCTAACAGTATTACTTTGTAATGCTCTTGGACAGTATGGGTATCAAGGTGAGGGTGTTACATAACCTATCAACAATAACCTGAATGCCTTCATTACCTATCCTTGATCTAAGCAACGCATCGATAATGTCCATGGATATATGCTCCCAGTCACATTTAGGAATCTCGAGTGGATAAAATAGCCCAACTGTCTTCCAGTGACTACCTTTTACTTGCTGGCAGTTAGCACACCTACTCACAAATACAGAAACATCTCTCTTCATACCTTCCCACCAAAAAGTACATCTCATGTTCTGATACATTTTAGTGACTACCAAAATCTCATTCTAATCCCATCCACATATGGTGCAATGAATGGCCTTTTTGACTCCAGAACGTCAATAGCAATACATCCACGGTATTCTCATGTCGAACACCTAAGCGTTGATAGTAATACATCCACGTTATTCTCATGTCGAACACCCAAGTGTCGAAAAGACATAACGTTAGGGTAAAGGAAAACAAAAAAGAAATAAAATAAGAAAGAAGAACATAATATATGAATCTCACATGCGAAACGATAATATATGATGTCTTAAAATATCTTTACCAAAAAGAAAACATTAATATACATAGAACAATCAAAGTAAACTAAGCTACCATCAGCCTGGACAGTTATAATGGCATAACCTCGTAAATGCTAATAGATAAAAAACAAATAATGTAGAGGAAAATAAAATACATGTAGGTCTTCGAGACATCTAGCCCGTCTCCCGAAGCTCCAAAGCATCTATCTAAATCTGGATATATAATTAGGGCCGACATGAGCATTATAAGAAAATAACTCCTGGATCAGTCTAGTAAATCAGCATGGGAAACTCGACTTTTTATATTTATAAAACCATTCAAAAATAAAGGTGTCTCATAAAACCATGTCGTAAAGAAACACAGATGACTTTTTATCTTACGATAATCAAACCATTTCTATTAGAAAATCCAGTAGTATTATAATAATGTCCGGGGTTGAAAAGAAATAAGAAATAGCTATGTTGCGTGTGAGTGTGCACCATAATAATAATAGGTAAACAATCAAAACCGCTAAGGTGCATTTGCTAATTTTGTAGGATTCCATGGTGGTGCCCTCAAAACTTCAAGAGCGGTCCTCCTACATAAGGATCAGAGATATTCTTCCGACGCATCACATCCCTAGTTAAGAAATACACAGCTAGCTATAACACAAAGCTGAGTGCATCACTCATGCATGAATAACTATAAGTATCTCAGTGTAGAGTCGCATACACCCTTGGGTTAGCCAAACCATTAGGCTAAGCATTCTATCTCTGGTTTTTTGTCATATCCACTGGTGAGGCTACGTTCGACATTCCAACACATGAGTCACAACATGAAAAGATCTCGAAACCACACATGGATTTCCATATCTCAACAAATCCCAAAATACAACATGGATTCCCATACACATGGATTCCTACATCTTGAATATACCACAAACAACTACATGTGTTCGAGCATCTCAAATAGATCTTGAATCTCCAAACAGATTCCAACATCTCAAACCAATCCCGAACCTTTACGAAACCAAAGAACATGTACATGGGTTTGGAGTGATTACGGTTTTTAGTTATCTCATATAAGCATACTCCCTTGCTTACTAGGCGCTCCAAAAACCAATCGATAGATTTTCAGTAAACTCAACTCCGGTTCTTCTAAAAATAAACAGAAAATAAATAAGAATCAAAATCATCATCTAACCGGATATATTTTCTTATCATTTGTCCTAGAAGAGCAAAATGAGATTGTACATACAATATAGTATCACCGAAGATAACTGTGCCGTATAATTCCCATGTTTCTTCTGGATATTTCTAGAGTTATATTTTGGTCAATTCAACAATAATGAAAATGATTGCATAAGGGAAACTAAGTCTCGCATGCTTTCCATAAGCAAGTAACACACAAAGCATAATCGACACACACAAGCACGATTAAGTCATACAAACGACTTCAAATCCCCTTTTTAATTAATTCATTTATTAATTAGAACTTCCCTTATTCTGCTCATACATATATTTCAATATCTTTAAAAGGGTATACATAAGTATTCTACAATTCCCGACTCATTTATACTCTTTGCAATACTTCAAAAAGTATCCTTATCTCAATGGTATAAGTATAGTCATAAATAATTAACATGATTTACTTACTTTAAAAATATTATCAAAGAGGATAAAAACAAATGTTACTTACATATTGTTATTATAAACCTCTTATCTCTTTTATACTTCAAAACTTATACTTTTTTATCCTTTCCCAAAAGATTCCATACTTGTTACTATCTTTAAAATTCCATTATTAAAGATCTAAGTATTTTCCAAAATCATTTAACAATATTTTACCACTTTAAAATATTACCAAGGGTTTAAAAACAAATATTACTAAAACATGGTTTACAACAAACCCAAAACACTTCATTTAATTGTTATCTTTGAAACTGTCCTTAAAGATTAAAATACGTTCATGACGGTTTAAGAAAATTGTTACTCAAACAATGTCACAACAAACCCAAATTATTTCATACTTTAAACACTATTTTTTAAACTTTCTTCTTAAAGGTTTAACTATACTTAAGGGTTCAAGACAATTGTCACTCAAAAAACGTCACAACAAACCCAAATGCCTTTCTCTTTTTATTACTTTAAGGTATTCTTCATTAAAACCATAATTATAATCCTAGTTATAATTACTTATCTCAACATTAATTTAACAAGTTAACGTACTTTCATATCTTTCACAAAATCACTTATTTTAACAAAAAGTGTTAAAATCCAAACTTTCCTTTATTACTTTATAAAAGGCTTAATTTACTTTTTCAACTTATGCATTTACTAAAAACCTCTTTTAAATGATATTTATATTATGTAAGCTCAAAATTACTTTAATAAAATAATTACTAATTTCCTAAAAACTATATATACTTAAATTTACTTTAAAAATACTTATACCATGGTTTAAAACATTTATTCTAAATATTATTTCAAAATACTTATTTTTTAATTTATTTAAAAAGCATATTTTTATAATTTAAAACTATTTACTTTAAACATTCAGAAATAATTATAAAAACATATTTAAACTTCAAACTTCCTTTTTAAAGTACTTTAGTAACTTTTCACAAAACTATCTTAAAGGATTTGGAAAGCATATCTAGAGTAAAAGACCTTTTTACTTTACTAAAAACCAGGATTTTCAACACAGCTTTATTTCACAATTTATGTAACTTTCTCAAACCAAATCCTTTAGGTCAAACACACCAAAACATGGGTGGAGAGCAACCCCATATATATTTTTACAATATATCACATTTAAACTAATTTAACAAGTGCTAAATACACGGGATTTCAAAGTGCGTTATAGCGGCAATTTTCCTTCGACCATCCACACACACTTCAACTTTATCAAACAACAATATCAAACATGTAAACGAATAGCCTATGCCAAGATAAGTATTATCGAGGATTAAAAGAGAGATTATACTACATGTATTGTTGTCACTTGCTTTCCAAAGCAAGGAGATGTCCAAAAGTAATAACTTGCATTTTTCTTTATACTATTTATATTAACAATTATATCATAATAATATACAAATCAACTGGTGAGTAAAGTTACCTAAGTCAAACCAAGATGTGGAGGATCTCGCTACAAATGCAATGGCATAGATGACATCTCGATTATACCTCTTATGCAAAAGTTATTACTTTTATAAGAAATCAGATTATAAACTTTAACTAATCAATTTAATTACTCGATTAATTTACCTTAAACCTTTCTTCCCTCTCTTTCCCTCCTTACTAATTCCTACACACAAGAACATGGAAAAACCTAATACCCAATCGTGCATGCCAACTGACAATGCGGAGCTCCGCTCCACGAAATCAAACACTGCTTGCGCCAACAAACTTCTCTTCGCAAGCTCGACCTATCGACACCAGCGATGTCCTCCCTGGCCCCTCCCTGCTGATTGCGCTTTAGCCCTACAAGCTATAGTGAATGGTTGTGAATAATCATTGCCACTGCCGGCTCCTCCGACATACATCAATCGACTTCCCATGCCACCACCAGTTCAACCACAACCTTGATTTCACCTCGGCCAACCCTACCTCATCGTGACCCAAGCCCAGCTGCACGAAAAACTAGATGTTGCTCCACCCAACTCGATGTCGCACCTTCCCCTACTATCTCCCCTAACTCATTTCTATACAAGGAACTCAAATCTATAATCGCCAATGCTTATCTTGTCCTCTAGCATCTAACCACCTCGGCCCTAGGAACGACAGCAATTTCGACCATCACCAAAGGTCGTCACACCCAATATCGCATATACAACACAAAGCCCTCCTCACCGTGATCCTAGCGAATCCAACGACATCTCAAATTGATGATCGAAGCTCTCTAAATAATTGAAAGAAGGAGAGGAAGAGTAGCGACTAGTAATTTTGTTTACCGAAGAGATAGAAAAAAGAAAGGGGAGTGGTGATGGAAAGGGTTAAGTGTATATGGTTATTAATAGTAAAATTATATATCAAATTCTCTTGATTAAATTGTCGAACATTCCACGCTCGCACGATCATAAGGGACGTCCGATCATCACAAAACTCGTCGGCGCATGACCACCAGTATTTAGGACCCATGACACTGTTTCCTCAAAATTCAAGACAGTGCCTCGAGTTGATAATTTCACAAATTAATTAAAAAGAATTATTATTAAAACCAGTTTAATCGCATTAATTTATTAATTAAAAGTTCACCATTATAATTTATCAATTAAAAGGAATTCAATAAGCTTTCAAAATCATTTTTATATCATTAAATCCAAGATTTAAATATTTAAAATAATTTTGATATTTAATTATAAAGTGTTCGAAATTCCGACTCGTTAAATTCTCCTTCCCATCGAATATTTCATTCTTGAGATCCAAATCAACCTGAGAACAATCACATAATAATACTACATAGTATCACAATCACTAGCAACCAAAGCTCATGGTTCGCCTATGTTTAAAGACTTCTCATCACGCAAGGATAATAAATAACCCGCCAAGTGTAACTTACGCTCAATAGACTCAAGCATTACTCTGTCGATTATTCATGCTACCTCAAGCAATTCGAAGAGTCATTTCCAAAACTCTCAATAAACCAATAAACACAGTATACATATATATTAAAGCCATACATTACACATCTATCATCCATACGCAATATCAAATCTGTTCACTAGCTCGATCACATAAATTCCATTTCCAAACTAGCATGTCTCACTTGATCTCTCTAGTGTGGACTCCGATCAGGTTCCTTGACTAGAAACCTTCGTTCTCCTTACATAGCCATATATTATGATAGAAAATCTCAGGATCATATCAATAATCCATATCAAGTGTTCTCTGTCAAGAATTGAGTGAAAAATCTTAACTCAGATCAGTGTGAATCACCTTGAAATTTGTGTACTCGAGTCCTTGATCAACAACTGGCATGCGAATAAAATATTCTACGTACAACTTACATACTTTATTCTAGTTGGTTTCTTAACTACACCAATTACTTTTCATTTTAATCCACGTTTATTTTCCATACTGTATTCCTCATTTAATACCAAAATCATTTATATATCATTTTATAAAACTTTACTTACATTTATAAACATTCAATCCTTAAGTACATATTCGTATAATACTCCACCATAGTTTAAGAGTATATATACAATATAAGATTTTTTTTTCACTTAACCAGGATGTTCAGCATATGTAAAACTTGTTTTGACTTACTATCTTTCCAATCTAAAGTTGTAAAACTCTGCTTTTATATTTTACAAACATTTAGCTTCAAGTTCTCAACTAATTCAAAAGTTTTCGACTGTCCAAAATCATCAAAAATTCCCTTTCATTTCAACAATTTAAAATAATCAAACAACATACCATAATTAGATGTACAAACCAAACTACCCTAATGCATAGGATACATGAGTCCATAATATAACTTAATGGAAAACTAAAGAACTAAACATTAAGATTTCATTTCAAATCATTTTGAAATAATATATACTTATATCTTTTGTATATCCAATCACACTTTCATGATCTAAATCAAAATCTGTTTTACCAAAACAACTATTGTAGTTTCCTCCACTTAGAAACCAGAAAATGAACACCGATGATACAGCACTCATCACCAGAATTATTTTCAAGCGATCGAAGTGAGTTCAGTACACCAAAATCATACCTTTCGAAATTAACCAAAAATCATTTTCATAACGGTACCAAATACTTCATAAACATTACTTAGTACCATGATCTAAATTTCGTAAACCAATATTTCAAATACTTACTTTCAAATAATACTGTTATTATTTTTCAAAGTCTTAGAAAACCAACTTCAAAACACTACGATTTTAGTTCTCAAATCCTCAATTTAAACCCTTTTTATTTATAACCATATTTTATAAGCCATGCTTATATAATCGCTTTCTTATATAAAATCATTTCACAAATATTTATTCCAAAAAATCTTTCTTTCCTTTAAATTAAAAAACACAATTTTCACTAAATTCAGCTTCTAACCCAACATGGTCATCATCAAATGCCTTATAGTCAAACCGTGAATCTAAATTCACAAGGTGTTCGTTCCAAGGCACCCACAAATATTGTCTAGCCCACCTATGTAGTAAAAAGGTAAAACTGGTCAAGCATAATTCAAAAATCAACAAACAATAAATGATAATAATGAAATATTATCATTTCCTAACAAACAAACACCTCATACATAACTATATCAATTTTGAAAATTATTCTTTTATATATAAAATATAATCCTAGGTAAAATTATTTCATTTACCAATTTAATGTATACTATATCGGTTTGTCTTGTTCAAGTGTTTAGACATCCCTATTAATAATGTTAGCAATATATATTGACCATAATCCATAAACCACTCAACAGATCAATCAAAACTCATTTTTATAACAATTACAAATACGTACTCTCATATATATAATGCACTCAACTCATAATAAGACATTCCATTACCCTATCTCTTAATGAGCTATACCCCCCAAAACAAAGGTTCTCGCTTAACCTTCAGCTTTGATACTATACGTAACAAATGGCCTTTTCGACCCTCGAATCTTGACCCTTATTCATCCAAAGTATTCTCATACTGAACACCCAAGTGCTAGGAATACAAAATGTCAGGGTAAAAGAAAATTAAAATGAAACAAAACAAGAAAAAAGAACACAATATCAGAATCCCACATGCAGAATGATAATATATAATATCTCAAAAGATCTTTACCAAAAAGAAAACTTCAATATACATACAACAATCAGAGTAAACTAACATATCATCAGCCTAAGCATTTATGATGACCCATCCTCACAAATGCTGATAGATACAAAACAAATAATGCAGTGGAAAATAAAATATGTGAATAAGTCTTAGAGGATCCAGCTCATCTTCTAAAGCTCCAAAGTGTCTAGCTAAATCTGGAAATATACTCGAGGCTGACCCGAGCATTATAAAAAATAACATTTGGATCAAACCAGCATGTTAAACTGAAATCATAAGGATTTTTATATTTATAAAACTCTTCAAAAATAATAGAATCTAGTAAGACCGCACCGCAAATACACAGACGGGTTTTTACCTTACGATAACCAAACAATTTCTATTACAAAATTTAGTGATATTATATGTCTATGGTTGAAAATAAATAAGAAATAGTTATGCTACGTGTGAGTGTACACCACAACAATAAGAGGTATACAATCAAAACCACTAAGGTGCGCTCGTTAATTGTGTAGGATTCCATGATGGTGCCCTTGGTACTTCAAGAACGGTCTTCCTGCACAAGAATCAGAGTTATCCTCCCTAAGCAACGTACATCCCCAACTGATGTACATAGGAAATACATAGCTGGCTACAACATGAAGCCGGGTGCACCACTCATGCACGCATCACTATAGTTATCTCTAGAGTAGAGTCACCTATCACTACTACAAAACAGGTCATTTGCATCGGTTGTTTACCCCCCTTTTGCATCAGTTCAACAACCGATGCATATGCAACCGATGCAACAGGCTTAACACTTTTGCATCAGTTCTGAAACCGATGCAAAAAGGTCTTTTTTGCATCGGTTGATTACTAACAACTGATGCAAAATATCATCCCCCTATTGCATCGGTTTTTTATAACAACCGATGCAAACTATTCCCTCTATTGCATCAGCTATTTATACCTGATGCAAAAAAGCCATTCTCAGAAACCATTATTACAGTACTCAAAAAGACTATATATATATATTATTGATTATAACAAACAATTATTGCATGCAATATTACAATCATTCAAAATTAAATTTGATGGCAAATACATAATCAGATTTAATAATTCTACAAAAGAATGAAAAACATAAATAAATTCCACAGTACATGATCAGACAGTCAGTAGTAAAAAATAAATGCAGCGTGTAGACACACAAAAATACATATATACAGAGAAGAGAATGTATCGTTGACAGTGGATAAATTAAGCAGAAGATGGTCTTCAAATGCACAAACCTTCATCCTATATTGTACTTGAGCTACCTGAAGTTGAGCTGTTCCATCCAAACAACCACTGCCTGCTCCTCTTCTACACTGTCACCTTCAGTGCCTGCTGCATTCTTCTTCCTGACAGCACTGCCACACCATAAATATTACACTCCTACAGCCACTCATACAACTGCTTAATCTTCATCATCACTACTATACATAAGTTCATTTCCAAAAGAAACTTTTTTTATTCCATTTCATTTACAATTTTCTATTGAACAACTTTGTTTTACAACATCACTATTAACCTCACTGTCTCACAACTACTGCCTCTGCCACAAACCACTGAATTTCATTTCTGGTTACATACAACTGACCACTTCTGCCATACATCATTTCCGTGCCACCCAGTTTCATTTGCTACTTCATTTGCTGCTACTTCAAATACAACTACCACTGTTGCATCTTCTAATACTTCAAATACAACTACCACTGTTTCATTTGCTGCCACCCAGTGTACGCATTTCTGTGCATCACCCAGAGTACACATTTCAGTTTCATTTGCTGCCGCCACCGTTTCTGCCCTCCTCCCCCTTAAACACACTTCAAACCTCTACCTGCACTGCTACATACTCCTTACTTCCACATAAACCTTACTGCAACAACCAACCATCTGATAATCATCAAAACAACTTCTCAAATTGCTGCACATCCCCTACCAGTCACTAGCCCTGCCTGCACATACCATCCGTATACTCATAACCACTTCCATCCATCTTCCTTTACTGTCAACCCCACTGTGCACACCACTGCCACCCTTTTCCCTGTCCATACTTCACACCCTTCTCCCTATCCATACTCTATAACCCTGCCTGACAGTTCACCAACCATACTGCCACCCCCTGCAGTTCATGAAACATCAACACAAATAATAATCTACATCAAAAAACTCTTCGAATCAAACATACATTAACATATTCAACAACTGCCCAAACTCAGCAATCCACCATATCAACTCCACGGACCACCATTCTCTAAACAACTGCACCTAACCGTCCAACTTCTGACTTTAAAACCACCCTTTGCCTATACCCAAAACTACACAGTGCACACAACACCTCAAAACAGTTAGTGCATTGCACATCACCTCCTTACTGCTGCCTTCTACCATACTGTTATCAGCAAAACACCACTATAACAACATCAACCTTCCTTCACCACTGAGCCGAACCACATTAGTTCTACCATCACATAACTGCTGATCTACTATTTCTGGTTCCTTCCCCTCTGCCTACACCTCACCACTTCCCATTTTCCTCATTAAACAATCTTTCATCAAACAACCACTTACATTTCACTACTTCAACCCTCTTCACCACAATACCACCATCATCAACCACAACATATATAACTTTCATTCCTTATCCAACATACACTTCTTACAATTTCATCATTGAACTGGTACCACATTCATAGTGCTACCACATTCTTACAATTTCTTACAACTTCTTACAACTTTCATTCCTTACTGCTACCACCTTCATAGTGCAACCTGCACCTCGGCTACTATAGCAACATCATCACTTCATAACTGTACACAAACATCACCAACCTTCCCTGCCCACCCACCACTACATTTCATTACAGACCACTGCATCATCAACTACTGCCCTGCATTAGCCGCATATTACTTCACTACCATCCTCTGACACAACATCAACCCTCCTTCATAACAAAACACTGTCAACTCCTCTGCACCAACCTTCAAGAAACTGCTTCATCACCAACTCGCCCAGAACTCGCTATCACTTGACTTCAGCTGCCTTCCATCCACCAACCGCTACAGACAAATCCATGACCAACTCAACAAGTTTTCCCAAACCGCAATCACTGCCCAGCCACCACACCATCACAACCCAAAACAAGCAACTCGAGCCTTTTTTTTCTTGGAATAAACTTTTCCAACCATTGATTCTCTCTCATGGGGTCGCCTTTGTATCCAAAGGTGGGCTGAATAAAATGAAATAAGAATATACATGGTATATTAGTAATGGCAGCAAGCATGATAATTTGAGTTTCTAGTAAATGTACTGCCATTCAGTATTCTAGTTACATGTTTTTTTTAAAAAAAGGCACATACAATCCCTTTTGGAAAACTACCCACCAGAATAAACTACAAGTTTGTTAATTTCAAATGATACTAATAACGTATAATGTACCTTCTTAGTGCCTAATTGACCAGCTTTTCTGCTTCAGTGTTGCCGATACAGTCTATTATATAGCCTGGCCTTTAGGAAGAAAATTTAGATTCTTCAATATGTTTCTTGTTACTTACATTGCATCCTTAAAAAATAACTAATAATATTCAGATATAGTTTATGTAACCATAGTTATGATAACCCATAACAACCTATATGAGATACTAGTATTAAATTCACAACATGCAATTAGTTCATAAACTACCTGATGAAGTTCATAAAACACAGTTAGTTCATAAACTAGCTTAGATGTCACTCCATCTTGGTTTAGGTCAACTATATGCAACAACACCTATATTACATTATGGTTATTGATTGGAACAAAAACACCTAAATTTTAATTTAGAGTGCTAATGTTACTCCAGTTTCATAAGCTCTTAGGATATGTCAATGAACTTACTTGCTGTTGGTTTTTCTTTCACTGCTTTCATTCTTGATTGTATTCCATCACTCAGACCTTCATAGTTTTAAAAAAATGGCCAGCCCTCAACTATTTCAGGATGGAAAACAAGTACGTTTAAATATAAGACTTTGCATTATGGGTTCTTCCACTTCATTTCTAAGTTTAAGTGGCAGTAAATTCAAATTACCAAAAGGAAATGCTGAATGTAGAGAATTTATGGCCCTTTTTAAGTAACAAACAATTCAACGCTGATATATTTCCATTGCTACATAATCAATTCCCAAAACTACCTAGCCACAAAATAAAAGCTCAAAAACGAGAATGAGTACCTGACCATAGACCTGATCAACTGGAATGTCAAAATATCCAACAGATTGACCAGAGTGAAGGTTGCAAGCAAGTACACGATGTGCACCTGTTTCTGTTATCAAATTTGCAACAAGTTTGGCTGCAATTGATTCATGCCCTTGAGTCTGAAAAATTAGATATCTAGTTATCATTGCGAAGGTATGATACCATATATATTTTTCTAGCTACAATTGATATATTTGATATCTAGTATGGATTGAACAGAGCTTTTGGCATTAAAATCGGAATTGTTTTGCATAAGAAAAATAAAAGATAAAAAATAAAAAATCTGAGGTAGCTTGTTATCACTAATGCATGACATGAAGTGATTTTTATAATTATGTATAGGTGTATCATGTGTAGAGCAGAGGCCCATCAGCTGTACTCGAGGAAAGCCATATTTGATGTAATGGGGTTTCAGCGCATTGCAGTCTTGCATGAGCAAATAGACTCCAAGGTAACCCCAAATTCAAACTTGAAATATACACCATAAAAGGGTCCAAAACCTTTCTTTTCTTTTCTTTTCTGAAGTTCCATGCAAATATAGAAAGATCATATTATTGTAAATTTAAAATGTCAAATATTAAATTTTCTAAGTCCGTTTATCCAAACCTGAAGTGGCAAAAAAGCTGGAATCTGCTGCACATGATATCCACCTGCTATTAAAAGCTGGAATCTGAAGGCTTGCCCTGTCTTGTAAGTAAGAGGATGGTGTTTTCCACCACAACAAACTTCCTAATGTTGCGACACCGAGGACCTGGAATATTCTTAGCTTATTGAATGCCTCATGCCTCCTCTCTTTCACTCCTCTTCTTAAAAGTACACTGAACTGCACCCACCAGCTATTGCTCCATTTCTCCTTCTT
Source organism: Allium cepa (assembly GCA_030765085.1). Classification (NCBI taxonomy): domain Eukaryota; kingdom Viridiplantae; phylum Streptophyta; class Magnoliopsida; order Asparagales; family Amaryllidaceae; genus Allium; species Allium cepa. Next base: position 874,784,197 of record CM060932.1, on the reverse strand, counting down.
CATTGTTACTGCATTAACATTGAAGTTCAGCATATTAGTGCAAAACTAATGAATCATGTATTATAGTACAATGGTGAATAACGTTGTTGTAGCTGTAATTGTTATTGCTATGATCCATAGCGAGTCCACAAAGCTCTAATTTTAAACTTGTTGCTATGTTTTTGTCATATGCAGATACAAGCTCCCGTCTGACAGCCTTCTGCTCATCTTCCGTGCTTTTCCAATCTTCTGTGTTTTGTTTAGAGTTTGGAGTGATGCCTGTGTAATCATGGTAACAAAGTTAATATTACTATTTTAGAAAGAAAAGGAAAATACTTATAGTGATATTATTATCTCACTTTTGGTGCACTTTTACAATTTGAATATAAAGAAAGTCATAAATGGTTTAAAAGTTGCAGAATATATTTTTGAGACATAGGACCCTACCATATATGTATAACCGATGCACTTTTTTCTATACTGTATATACTTTACTCTTAATGCCTATTTCTGTCTCCGTCAATGCTAGTTTGAAAAACACATAAAGAAAACCGTTTATAATTCATACAATCATCTTTATGCTGCCATCATTTATGTACCTATTTCATATAGACAAATATAAGTGGTCACCAAGTGCTAGTGGCGCTAATTAATGGCCTAATTTGTTGCTCAGGATTAAACAAGACATTTTTTTTTTGCCTATTCTATCTACACCATGTGCATGTTTGCAATAAACTATTTAACTAAAGAGGATTTACCATTAGCTAAATCTAGAAGAAGATCAACTGGATTGACAGTAAGCGGTGAAATAAACCATAAACTATTTATGGTTGCCTTTGGTCATCAACTGGTTCGCTAATAGGTTGGGTAAACTCATTTGTTTAGATGAAGCAACTGAATCAGTTCTATGAATACATCATGCCTAATGTCTTATTAAAATATCACCAAATCATGAACTAGTTGATTCCTTCCCTGTTCTGAATTCTGATGGAACAAAGCAAAAAATAAAAGTATCATACCTTTGGAAACTGGATATATGCACTTCCTGCAATGTTTTTGGACATAAAACCAATATGTGCCAGCAAAAGCAAGAGGAAATGCAAGTCAATAAAAATGGGAAAGATGTGATGCAGTGTGACCAGCCAGCAGTTGAAGAGGAGAAACGAAATAACAGATCAGATCCATCTAGTAAAAATAGGGTTTGGAATAAGATAATGAAAGGAAATAGAAATATAAATATTGTGAAAATCTCTTCTACAACTGATATGCACATTAAACATGATAGCCTTATGAATGTAAGCATTGATAACACCACAACTAGGAAGATGAAGAAAAAAGATTACAGTCAGAATGCTAATAGAAATGAAAATACAAATGTGAATGCAATTCAGATGAGAAATGAGTATTCGGTACTTGACTTGACAATGGAAGTTCAAATTATTGAGAATGTAGATAAAGAGAGAATTGAAATAGATATGGGTATTGAAGCAGTTCAAATAATTGATAAAACATTTGCTTCAGAAACAAATATGCAAGAAGAAATCAGAACAAACACAACAACTGGAGTAATTGATAAGGAGATGGGCAAGATAGCATGTGCAAAAGTGAATAATTTTGTAGCAACAAAGCATCAATCTAGAAATAACATGCAATCTATGTCTGAAAGTATGCGTGCAAATGAAAATGCAATGCCTAAACAAATGTTAACAGCAACTGCATCCAACAAAAACACTGATGGTGCTCCAAACAAACACAATATGTCCCACAGCACCATCACCTCCATCCAATTAGATAATGTTCCTGTTCTAATCAAAACAATACCAAAATTACAGCTAGTTGCTTCCTCCTTCAACCTACCACCATTTCTTCCTACTCCAACAGTTCTCCATGATCTGAGCTCATCACTTGAGTGTGCACACAAGCACAAGATATCACAACAGTCAAACTATAGCTGTTCCTCTCTTACTACATGATGTGCATTGGAACTAATAGTATCTTCTCCCCAATTGATAGTTTCATCAATTCAGCAACCAAAAACCTATCTACTGCCAGTATTGATCCTCCCATCATTTCTACATCCACTCTATCCTTCTTTTCCACCTCATATAAAATTTCCAAAAAGAGCCATCACTCAAACAAAAGGAAACCCTCTTTCTTGAATGCAACTTTAAAGGAAAACAGAAACAAAAAGACACCGTCAACAAAGAAGAACAACCTACTTCAATCTCCTCTCTCTCTCTCTTTCTCCTATTGATTCAAAAACTAGTTCAGGTTTATCCCTAAAGTAATACCCAAAGAATACCCCATATTCTAATATTGGAAGAACAAGAAGCTTGAATAAAAAACCTACCAAGTTTTATCAATGATTGATAAGATAACAGCATGGAGTATAAGAGGAGCCCACAAACATGCAAAACTTGACCAAGCAAAATCTCTGATCAAACAACATAATCTATCCTTAATCTCTAATTCCGAAACCAAATTTGACTCTAATCTAACACCATGAGCTGCCAAATACATAAACTCAAATTGGAAACACATAACCAGTCTATCCCACGCTCTTATGGAAGACTGCTTATCCTATATAATCCTTCAATTTTCACATTAACTCCTGTCCTATCTGATAGCCAATTCATACACACTCATGCTATGTACCTTCGTTTTGAAACTTCATTGCACTTTACTTTCATATATGCCAATAATTCCTCTCTTATCAGAAAAAAATTGCATGAGTACATACCTCACTTCAATTAGTCTTCTCACCCATGGATACTGATTGGAGATTTCAATTGCAACTTCCTCTTAAAGCATAAAAATGGTGGCAATCCCTTATCATTAACTAACCTTACTCCATTAAATAAAACCATTCACAATGCATCCTTGATTGAAATACCATACTCTGGCCCAAATTACACATAGTCCAACCAAAGTCATAATAGACCATGTACCATCTCCAACATTGATCGTGGATTTATGAACTACAAAACCCTATTACAATGGCCATCCATAAATATTCACATCCCCGTGCCCCTACTATCTGACGACTGCCCTCTTATCCTAAGTATTGGATCAGCTACCATACGTAAACAGGTAAATTTTAAATTTTATGATGAATGGTGCCAAAATAACAGTATGATGCAGGTAGTTAATGGAACCTTGAACTAAATACAAGTATACAGTTAAATACATTCACATTATACAATGGACAAGGCATATGGCAACTGAAGAAAATTAAGATGTGTGATGAAAGGCCAGAAAATGCGAAGAATTATGTTATAAACCTCAACTATTGTTGTCTCACTCTAGCAGTGATGCGTGCACATGTACATTCATCTAAAAAAAAATTCTTCACAACGACAGAAGCATACTGTGGCCTTCAACCTTTCAAAACAGTATGAAAATTTTGTGTATATAGCGGTGAAAACAAAAAATCCCGATCAAGGAAAGATACATCCTGTTGTTCACGTCTCTCAGCTTAGAAAGAAAATAGGAGCCGATACAACCATTCATCAATCTGTTCCATCTTATGATAAATAGGTTGTTTGTTAGCCTGAGGGAATTTTAATCGGAAGAATGGCAAAAGTCAAAAACTTAAATACAATACAAAGACTAGTGAAATGGAAGCATTTGGAGGAAGATGAAGCAACATGGGAAAATTATTGGGAGTTAGTAGCAAAGTTTCCTACATTTGACCTTGAGGCTATGTCAAGGTTTGGGAGGGACGAGAATTGTTGCAACTCTACTTTGAATCATCAACAAGTATTGACTGATATTCACATTAAAGTAGGAGAGCAGGCTGATTCATTAGAGAAGCAATGCTTGGAAGAAGCTCCAGAGGAGAAGGTATTCTCACCAATGTTACTCTGGGCAGTTGAGTGGCAACTAGCAAGGAGATGGGAGCAGATTATGAAGGAGTGAATTGATCAAGCATGATGCAGGCTATCAAAGTTATGGAGGGAATTAAATAAACGATATAGGGTATAGGTTAGTAGTTTCATGTATATGCATTTTTCTTTTGTATTAATGAAATGTGAGAGAATACATGCGTATGTTGATGAGTGGATTGCAATGAGTAGGAACATAAAAGTATAATAGAACCTGTTAGAGAGCATAATGAACGAAAAAGTAAATTTTCTTTTCCTCGCAATTCTTCTCATAGCTTAGTTCTTTCCTCCTCACATTTCTTCTACTTCATCCTCAACTTCACCATGCCAAAATATACCAAAAAGGTAGTCATTTCCCCCTATGTTGAACCCCACCATTTGGTATCAGATTCATGTGCCGAGATCCACCATGACGAAATATAAGATTTGACTGAAAATGATGAAGATAATCCAGATCTATAAATCAATCATATAACCACCGAATCATTTGACCTTTGAATAAGCAAATAAGATGCATTTAATTCATCAGCAGCTATGGAGATTTCAGGTATTAAATTAAAAATTAGCACAAATCTCTCACAACATACAATTGCTCCTTACCAAATACACAAATACCAACCAACCATAATATCTCTACAAACAGCTCAAACAACACTGAAACCATTACTTCTCTTCATTCCCTAGGCATACTACTTAATCCTACAGTTCAGCCATCATATTCAACTCACACAACCACAAATCCACTTCACAACCAATCAAATACTTCGGATCGGAACCAATTCCTACGTACCCATGACCATCCTCAAAACCCTCAACCATAATATCACCATTACAATCCACCGTCGCCTCACACTCTGAAAGCCAAACAATCACCAATACCACACAAACCTTTCCAGCATAAATCACTAAATTTAGATTCCAACTTATAATGGAGATCACAACATTTTACATTGGCTTGAACAAGCGAAACAAATACTTCTCAAACTCGAAACTCGAAATCAATCAGCAAACTCGAAACTCGACACTTGAAATCAACCGATCGCTTAACGATGATTTTAGTGTTTTTTTTTCTTTGAAGCACGCGAATTATTGGGGGGAAAAGAATGGGAGCGGCGGAAAAGGAATTGCACACGCGGGATGTAAACGAATAACCTAATTTTGAAATTGCATCGCGTACGTAAGGGAACGGATGCGAAAAGTATTTTGATGGACGTAGTTGCATCGGTTGACTTTAAAACCGATGCGACTAAAACTATTTGCATCGACGTATTTGCATCAGTTGTTGGCGACAACTGATGCAAATTTGACTTTTTATTACCTATTGCTTTCCACGTACCAATTGCATCGGTTATTAAGACAGAACTGATGCAAATAGTTCTATTGCATCAGTTTTTACTTAAACCGATTCAAATGAGGCGATGCAAATGGCCTGTTTTGTAGTAGTGTATACCCTTCGTTTAGCTAAACCCCTAGGCAATGCATCCTATCTTTGGTTTTAGTCATATCTATTGGTAAGGCTACATCCGACATTCCAGCATACGAGTCACAACTTGAACAGATCTCGGAACTACACATGGAATCCCATATCTCAACAGATCTCGGTACCAAACATGGATTCCTATATCTCAATAGATCTCGGAATCACACATTGATTCCCACATCCTGAATTGTTCACGAACAACTACATGTGGTCGAGCATCTCAAATAGATCTCGAATCTCCACATAGATTCCAGCATCTCAAACCAATCACGAACCTCTTTCAAAGTACAGAACATGTATATTGTTTTAGAGCGGTTACTGTTACTATAAATAAAGTTGTCAAACACCAAGGAAGAACATATCAAAATTCAAGATGTTGATTGTAAAGAAGTAAAAGCAATTAAGCATCTAGTAAGGCGTATCAAACTCCAAGCAACCTCATGTAGGTATCGAACCTCTATAATCAAAGGATATCGACCTATTAAGAAAGGATGGCGAGTACCTACTATTTAAGAGATGACATGAACTAATATTCTGAAGGATATCGAAAGTTCACACCATAAAGGCATCAAGTGTCTAAAATATGAAGATATCAGGCGTTTACAATGAAAAGTTAGTAGGGGTCAACAATATGAAAGATGTTGGGCATCAATAATACAATAAAGTTTCGAATATCTACAATTTAAAGGGTAATGAATTTATAAAAAGCAATAAATGTTGAACCACTTCAACATGAAGTATGTGGAGTATGAAATAAAGAGTGGTGTTACATCACTAGAGCATATCAAACGTTTACTTATAAAAGAAGGATATCGACTCTACATAAGAAAAAGCTTTAGATATAGCAATGGATACTGAGCCTTTATTACTACAACCATTATAAAGCATCTATAAGCAGCAAGTATCTCGATCTTTTACAAGCGGCAAATGATATCGAACTTCATGGGCTATGAAAGATGTTGAGTATCTACAGTTATGCAGAGTGCCGAATATCTCCCTTGATACAAGATGTCAAATATCAATAGTATGAAGTAGGATGCCGAATATCGAAAATACAAAGAGAGATGTCAGATATCAGCAGTATGAAGGAGATGTCGGAGATCAACATACTAAGTGAATACCGAATATTAATAACACATAGATAGCGGGTATGGACACGTGCCAGCCATTCTTGCATGCCATTGCCTCTATAAATAGATCCCCCCCATTCAATAAGGGGTGGATATTTCTCATCTCATTTCTTACATTTTCAAAGATGTAAACCCTAAATTGAATCGGGGATTTGTAAAGCATATTGTAAATCGATGACTTTTCAACATAAGGGCTTGAATAATAAACTTTGCATAGCATATTACAAGTGAATGAAGATTTTAACTATGATGGGACTTACGACTTACATATGACTTTTGCATACTTGTATTTTTCACATGTATACTGCTTCTTTTTTCAAGAACCGAAATCATAAACAAGCATACTTCACTTTGGACTCGCATATCACTTGTGGGTTTACATAAGGCTATCCAAGTCTTTTATTAGTCATGACTTATTTGCTTATCATATTCTAGATTAACAAAGAAATTTGTTAATAGTTACGATTTAGAGTCATCTCATATAAGCACACTCCTCCTTACTGGGCATTCTAAAAACCAATCAATAGACTATTGGTAAACTCAACTCTGATTCTTTTGGAAATAAACAGACAATACATAAAAGCAGAGATCATCTCTTACTCGGACGAATTTCCTTATCATTTGTCATAGAAGAGAAAAATGATATTATACGTACAGTATAGCATCATCGAAGATAACTATACCTATACTTCCCTTGTTTCTTCTAGATATTTCAAAAGTCATATTTGGCCAATTCAACAATAATGAGAATGATTGCATAAGGGAAACTAAGTTCCATATAATTTTCATAAATAAGTAACACACAAAGCATGATCAACACACACTAGCATGATTAAGTCATGTAAAAGACTTTGAATCCCCTTTTTAATTAATTAAAACTTTCCTTTTTCTACTTGTATGTGTGTGTGTGTGTATATATATATATATATATATATATATATATATCAAATACCTTTACAAGGGTATATACAAGTATTCTACAATTCTCTATTCATTTGTACTCTTTTCAATACTTTAAAATATCTTAATGGTATAAGTATACTCATAAATTATTAACAAGATTTGCTTACTTTAAAAATATAATCAAAGAGGATAAAAACAAATGTTACTTACACATTGTTATTATAAAACTCTTATCTATTTTATACTTTAAAACTTATACTTTTTTATCCTTTCCCTAAAGATTCCATACCTGTTACTATCTTTAAAATTCCATTATTAAAGATCTAATTATTTTCCAAAATCATTTAACGATATTTTACCACTTTAAAATATTATTCAAGGGTTTAAAAACAAAGGTTACTAAAACATTGTTTGCAACAAACCCAAAACACTTTGCTTAAAAATTATCTTTAAAACTCTCTTTAAATATTAAATTACATTCATAAGTGTTTAAGAAAATTGTTTCTCAAACAATGTCACAACAAACCCATACTATTTCATACTTTAAACATTGTCTTTTAAACTTTATGCTTAAGGTTTTAAGACAATTGTCACTCAAACAATGTCACAACAAACCTTTCTTCTTTTATTACCTTAAAATATCCCTAATTAAAGCCATAATTATGATCCTAGTTATAATTTTTTATCTCAACATTAATTTAATAAATTAACAACTTTCATTTCCTTCACAAAATCACTTGTTTTAACAAAAAATGTTAAAATCCAAACTTTCCTTTATTACCTTATAAAAGGCTTAATTTACTTTTTCAACTTATCTATTTACTAAAATCCTCTTTAAAATGATATTTATATTACACAAGCTCAAAATTACTTTAATAAAAAATTACTAATTTTCTAGAAACTATATATACTTAAATGTACTTTAGAATACTTTAGAGAAAGGCGGCAGAATAGGCCAAAAATTCAAAATGTTGAAACTGAAACCCTATGACTTGGTGGGGATCGAGGAATGGAAGCCTTATCAATAAAATTATCATAGAAAGTACAAAAGCCACAAAAGGATCGATCAAGCCTTGGTGCCGAGATAAAGGTCCGAAAGGTTCAGCCTTTCTCTTGAGAATTTATGAGGCCCCTCATGCCTTCGGGATTAGGATCCTGAAACTTTTTATGATGGATCATCTGAACCTGAGGATCACATTACTCTTTACGAAATTCAGATGCAAGCTATCCAGGCTTCCAATGAAATTAAATGCAGATTATTGCCCTTAACTTTTAGTGGGCTCGCATTGAAATGATTCCAAAGCTATCCACCGAATACTATAAGCTCCCAGAAACAGCTGACTATAGAGTTCTCAACACAATTCTTTGCCATGAAAGATACCAAAACAGGACTGAGCATGATCGTCGACTTAGAACAAGGGAGTGGAGAGTCTCTAAAGGACTATGGTAAAGGATTTAATGACGTAGCTGCTCGATGCAAAGGCATGACAGATGAGACTAAGCTGGTTGCTATCACCTCAGAATTACGGAGGAATACCCTATTCTGGGATAATCTACCAAGGCAAGAATTAAAATTTTTAAATGAACTCTTTTATCGAGCACGAGGAGAAATTTGAATCGAAGAATCTAAGGGAATTGTCAGAAAGAACCCAAAATAGAATGACAACAATAAGAAGATCACCTTGGCCAAAAGGTTCAAGAGAGAATTTCAGGTGGTGGAATCTTATCCCTTGATTCATTCTAACATTCAAGTCCATGCAATGACTCATAATCGAATATGATACCCTTCGAGTAGAGGTAAAAAGCCAAAAGTTGATTGAGGAGGAAAGTATTGTAGCTACCATCGACATGATGGTCATAACACTAAAGATTGTCGGTTTTTGAAGACTTTCGTCAACTGGTTAGTTAGAGAAGGAAAGTTAAACGAGTTCTTAAAAAATTATAATACTAGGGAGCCGCCACTCCATAGAAACCGAAAATACACCGCCTCGGGCAGCGACTCTAAGATCTTTACCAACCCTTTGGAATTTTTTTGGCATCATCTTAGGAGGACCCCACATTACCGAAGCAAGTAACGGTAGCTGGAAAAGATAGGTTAATGAAGCCAAACATAGAGAAACCTCAGTATATGGTGTGAAAAGGTTCGAGAAGAAGTAGAAGGTTAGGTTGGAAATTACATTTGGCGACTTTGGTAAGTGGAGTATCTGCCACTCCCATAACGACCCACTTATAATTACTGCTCAAATTGGACTTTCAGAGGTCGTAAAAATAATGGTAGATACTAAATCCGCTAATAACATTATTCTTAAGCACGCTTTCAATAAGATTGGGTTACTTGAAAGCACACTCAAATCCAACCCAGCTCACATATATGGGTTCAACAACGATGGAGCTATTCCTACTGGAGAATGCAATCTGATGGTCAAAGTTGGAAGCGTCCCTTGCTGTAAGATTTTCAAAACCACTTTTGTCATTGTAGATGTCCCCTCGGTGTACAACACCTTCTTCGAAAGGCCAGATCTTAATGTCATAGATGGCTATGTATCTACTAAGCATTTACTCTTGAAATTTTCCATTGAGAAAGGTGAAGGGCTTGTAAGGAGAGATCAATGGATCTCGAAACAGCTGTATTATCCAAGTCTAGACATGATCAATGAAGGAAATAATTCATCTTATGAGAACAATGTCAAAGTTAACCAACCCACTCTTCTCAAAGCTAAGCAAACAATTAATACCATGAGTTCTAAATCTATAGGAAGTCGTAAGAAATCTTTAAGAATCCTCCCAAAGCAAGAAGATTCCGCTATGGGAAAATTAATTTACATATCAAGCTTTCAAAAAGAATATAATGAGGTAGAACGAGGGCAGAGTACAAGTCTTCTAAAAGAAAGAGGAAGATTATTCATGCTATATAAGAGGTCCCAAGAGAAGAAGAAATTGAGCTTGATCTTGATCCGAGGAAAGTGATTAAAACGACTTCAGCAGCCGAGACTTTAAAAGAAGTATTCCCCGATGTAAATGACAAGTCCAAGATAGTTAAGATAGGAACTTATTTCCATCCTTCTGTCCGAGATGAGCTAATTTTCTTCCTCAAACATAACCAAGATGAATTTGCTTGGACTCATGACGACATGGCAGGAATTGACCCCTTAATCATTTGTCAATGTTTAAATATAGATTCGAAGTTTGCTCCTGTAAGGCAAAAGAGGATACCTTTATACAAGGATCGATATATTTCTCTACAAGAAGAAATCGAGAGGTTACTGAAGAATAATTTTATCAGAGATGACTACTATCTGAAGTGGATCGTTAATCCGGTATTAGTAAAAAAGCTAAATGGGAGGTGGAGGACTTGCATTGACTTTACATATTTAAGCAAAGATTTCCCAAAGGATTGCCTCCCTTTACTGAGAATCGACCGGTTTGTAGATGCTACCAATGGGAATTAATTGCTTTTACTTGTGGATGCCTATACCGGGTACAATTGGGTCCCAGTATTTAAGCCTGATGAGAAGCATACAAGTTTCGTCACCAACATGGGTTTGTTCTTCTATAAGTAATGCCCTTCGGTCATAAGAATGCAAGGCAACATATCAGAGGTTAGTTAATCGAATGTTTACCAAACAAGTAGGTCAAAAAATGGAGGTATATGTTGGTGACATGTTAGCCAAATCCAAGCAATCAGAAAGTCATGTTTTAAATTTAGCCAAAATGTTCGATGTTCTACGGAGTATCAAAGGAAGCTAAAACCTTGGAAGTGTACTTTTGGTACACAATCTGGGAAATTCCTATGTTTTATAGTAAGTTCTAGAGGCATAGAGGTAAACCCAGATTGGATAAAAGATATAACCGACATGAAAGCTCCGACCAATGGAAAAGAGTTAATGAGTTTAAATAGAAAGATTGTTGCTTTGAACCGGTTCATAAGTCGATCAACCAACAAATGTATTCCCTTCTTTAACCTCTTAAAGAAGCATGTAACTTTCAAAAGAATAGACAAATGCCAGAAAGCATTAGAAGATCTACAAAAACATTTAAATCTCCCCCGGTGTTGTCCAAACCGATAGATAGGGAAACCTTGTTCCTTTATTTGGATGCCTCGGATCAGGCCATAAATTTTGCCTTAGTGAGAGGATGATAGGATCAAGCCCTATGTAAGTAAAAACGCTAGGTCTAGTTGAGAAGCTCTACACTGTAATTGAAAAGCTCGCCTATATCTTGATATTCATAGCTAGAAAACTTCGGTCGTACTTCCAAGCCCATCCTATTAAAGTTCTTATGGATCAACCACTTCTAAAAGTTTTAGTAAACCTAAGAATAAGGGGAGGTTAATCAAGTGAGTTATAGAGCTTAGCCAGTATGAGATATTGTATGACCCGAGGACAATAATCAAAGGTCGAGCACTGGCTGACTTCATCACCGAATGTAGTAGTTTCAAAACCAAAGCTGAAAAAAGAGACGATAGGAGTAAACAATTCTCTTAGTAACTTTATGTCGACGTAGCCTCAAATGAACAAGGGGAGGGTATCAGCTATATCTTGGTAACTCCGAACAACCATCAAAATCACTATGCAATCAAGCTCACCTTTTCAGCAACCAATAATGCAATCGAGTATGAATCCTAAGCCGCCAGATTAAGAATGGTTATTTCTATCAAGGTCTTTTAGATTCGGATATACAGTGACACTCAAATAGTCGTCAATCAAGTTCTCGGTCACTATCAGACCCAAGACTTAAGGTTAGCTCTTTATGTTAAGCAGGTAAAGCAACTACTTGGATCTTTCGAGGGTTATCCCATGGAAAGCATTCCTAGAGATCGAAATACTAAGGTCGATGCCTTAACAAAATATGCAAGCTCAAGGGATGTAAGAGAGTTTAATTTCATTCCAATGGAGATTCTAGAGTAACCAAGTGTATACATACTCGAGGAAGTGTTAGTTATAACATGAGTTCAAGCTGCCCAAAGTGAATGTACAACGCCGGTAATAACTGAAGAAAATTGGATGTCACCTTATATTCGATTATTTGACTTAGGATATTTTATTTTCGGATGGTGCCAAAGAAGGACAGATTAAATATAATGCTCCAAGGTTCAGCATTATAAATGGAGTACTCTATAGGATGGGATTCTCAACTCTATACTCTCGGTGTGTAATAGCCATGGAAGGTCAACAGTTGTTGAAAGAAGCCCACGATGGAATTTGTGGGACCATTGTGGTGGCCAAAAGTTAGCAAAGAAAATACTCCGGCAAGGTTTCTATTGGCGACATTAAATCAAGGTGCATTAGACTATGCAAGAAAATATGATTAGTGCCAATTTTGTGCAAAAGTTCCAAAATCTCTACCTAGCGAGCTCACCCCAATGATGAGTCCATGACCCTTTGATACTAGGGCATCGATCTTATTGGTCCCCATCAGACCGCTAAAGAGGGGCAAGATATGCTATAGTGACGACTGATTACTTTACAAAATGGGTCGGGGATGAGCTCTTAGCTACCATAACCTCCAATTAAGTGATAAGGTTCATGATAAGGAACACTGTATCTAGATTCGGTCTTCCACATAAGATCATTACAAATAATGGCCCTCAGCTTAAGAGTCAGGATTTTGCAAAGTATGCTGAGATCACGGTTTCACCAAGATTTTTTCTTTCATGGCCCTTCCAGAAGAAATGGAGTTGTGGAAGCAGCCAACAAAACTATCAAGGCTTATTTAAAGAAAATATTGAACAAGGCAAAATGCAACTAGGCGGATGAATTGCCTTTCGTTTTGTAGGCTTACAGAACAAGCTTCAAGACCTCAACAGGACATACTCCTTTCTCTCTAGCTTATGGCTTTGAGGTCATGCACTTTGTCGAGTTAGAAATTGTCTCCTACTAAAGGTATTATCATAATACACAGGAGAACATAGAATTCTGGGAGTAGTCATTGGATTTGTTACTGAACTCCTAGACCAAGCCTCTTTGAGGACCACAAAGTATATTCGAAAGATGACCCGATACTATAACCAGAGGTTCGAGCTAAATAGTTTGACGAAGGAGACCTCATTCTTTAAAAGATAATGCAAAACACAAAGGATCCGACAGATGGACCTTTCGACCCAAATTGGGAAGGACCCCTAATAATTCACGATGTTACCTGCGTTGGAACATATTGATTGAAGATGACATATGATAATGTAATACCTGGGACTTGGAATGTGAACATCTAAAACATTATCATGGCATGAGGCTGAATAAGAGCCTTATTGAAATTCAAGACAATAATTAATCTCTTAGCCATCACTTAGGTATGTCGTGTGAGACTATGCACTTTTAATATTTTAAGCATTTCATGAAACGTTTAAGTCATGATTATAGCTGTGATCAAGAAATATTACGCAACTTTCAAAAAATGCATCAAAACATTTTAGCCATGATACTACTCTGATCAATTACCATCATGCAAGAAACCAATGCTTTCGCCTTTGAGCAAGTAAATGATTTCGCCTCACGGCAATTACTTAATTCTACCTTAGAGTAAAGTATCGAAGATAAGAATTTATAATTTTTAGCTGTGACCTTGTAGTATCGTGCAAGAAATAAACCCTTACTAATCTTTTTATTTTAAGCTAAGAAGCATAGTAGTGAGCTATGGTCAAGTAGTATCATGCATTGGGTAGATTCCCAATAAGATTAGAAAGTTGGGTAGACTTCCAAAGATGATGAGCCATAGTCAGTTCCCAATGATAATGGGCCATGGTCAAGTAGTACCATGCATTTTGTAAATTCCCAATAAGATTAGAAAGTTGGGTAGATTCCCAATGATAGCGAGCCATGGTCAAGTAATACCATGCATTGAGTAGATTCCTAATAATAGTGAGTCATGGTCGATAGTTTCGTACAAAGAGTGTGTAACGAAAAAGGTGGCCATGTCGAACACACCTAATGAACCACATCTTGAGTGTGGTGCAAAAGAGAGAGCCATGGTCGAATCATGTTATGAAAAAAGTGACCCTTGGTCGAATAGTACAATGCACGATGCTGTATACTGAGCCACATTCTTACAGTAATGTGCAAATATAGGCATTATACTGCCATTAATAGTTTTCAAAACTGATACTTATTTAAGAACAAATCTAGATGACTAGAGCATGATATCAAGGTATTCTCATCTTTAGGCACTAATTTCAATTCCCAAAGCCCTCCAGATAAGAATATCACCTTGTCTGAAAGCTCGGGATCAACTTCCTGATGGGAACGGAACAAACAAGCCAAGTATTAAGCATGATATGACGTTATTCTTTCCAAAGTCCACCTCATATCAACCATATGAGGTGAACTTTGGGAGGCATGTGTTACACCATAATTTCTACGAAGTACAAATTATGAATATTCAAAAAGTAAGTTCATTGGCTTGCAATTTTAAGACCTACTGTTTTATTTCCAATAAGAGCTTAAGCACCGGACTTGGCCCAGATGAAGTAGTCTGAGAGCATGGGTCAAAGCGTCGACCGAGATCAAGATCATTGTCCAGCTAAGACAAGAAGCTAAGTCGAAAGCAACAATTGCCTAAACCAAAAACATCTCAATAAGTATCAACAATCAACGACTAAGGTAACCCCAGGCCAATACCAATGGTTAGGATAAATGAAAGATATCCAAGAAGCTGTATATAAAAGCATCGCATCAATAATCCGTGTTAAAATGCATTCAACTAGATGGTGACAAGCATTCAAATCTAAGCCGCACATAGCAAGCCAGGTCACCAATCCAAGAGAAAACACCTACACTAACAAAAGAACCTAAAATTGGCTATAATAAAGGACCACCTGCTACAATAAAAGGGTTGAAAAATAGAATCTCTGGCATTCCATTGTCATTCGGTACTTCTTCCCTATTTTAGAAAAGCTTGGCTCAAAAGATCATTAATGGCGGACTTTTCCATGAATGCACTTGTAAACCAAATAAGCAATAAAGTCTGAAGAAGAACCTTCAGAGTAGATGTAGGGATCTTGGTCCCGAACCACTATAAATCTTGTGATGCTTTTACCTTTTGGCATTTATTTCCTGTTTAGTTTCGGTAGTCTTTCAATTTTCTATGTCTTTTCAAAATTAGCTTCTTAAAGCTTTGGAGCATTAGCCAGGAAAAAAATCTATCTAATATCTCAAAAAACTCGATTCATTAGGTCCACAAAATATGCTGGAGCATTATTAGGTCAAACAGCTTAACTAACCACTCATAAAACTGGTCGAACCTAAAAGCTGTCAAGGGTACACTCTCCTCTGCCACCTTAAGCTGATGAAATCGTATAGCAAAATCAAGCTGAGAAAACACCCAATAACCATGATGCTGATTGAACAAGTCGTTTAGTCTGGGCAAACAATACTTGTTCCTAACAGTTTGCTTGTTGAGCTCGCCGTAATTTATACACAGTCTTAAGGACCCGTCTGCCTTCATAGCAAAAACAACGGGCGCTCCCATATTGGATGATTCGATCAAATCAAACCCCCTTGCAACAAATCACTAACCTGATTAGATGGTTCCAACTTATCCTTTGGTGCTATCCTACGAATAGGCAACTTGATAGGTTTTGCATCCTTAACCAAACCAATGCGAAATTCTATCTCACGATAGGGTGATAAACTCAACACCTCTTCAAAGACATCATAAAACTCCTAAACAACCAAGATTGAACCAAACTTCTCTTCCACCACATCAAAAGAATAAAGAAAACTAGTTATAAGCGAGCTAGGTCCTTCACAAGACATTGTCAAAACCTTCAGTCCCATCTTCAATATTACAGTTGCTTATCATAATCAAAGACTACATTATTCTGAGATAATCGATCCATCCCAAGCAAAACATCAAACCCCATAAAACCTATAATATACATACCGGAAGGAAATAGTTGGTCAAAACAAGTAACCAGAACTCCTATGCAAACCATACTAAGATTGACCGAGCCTTCAACAGGGTTCAACACACAAATAGAATCAAATCCCTAACCATCTCCAGTCTTAATCTATCAACAAGACTACTAGAAATGAAATTAAAAGATGCACTATTATCAAAAGATGAACATGAATGCCATAAATGGATAGAATATCTTCCAGACCTGCTTCCCCTTTGTAGATGCAGAAGTGGAAGGTGTTGTAGCAAGAGCAAAAAATCTATGCTACTGCCCCTTCTAAAGCAAGAGACACTTCTTAGCAAAATGATCTTGCTGATGGCAGTTATAACAACTCTACCTTGGAATAAACCGTGCTTTTGCTGCCTCTGGCTCTAGTTTCGGTACCTTAGCAATTTGTGCCTTCACTAATGAACTTTTGTCACGTATCCTCCCTTAACTGACCCGTAGTTCTAAACAAGATACCTCTTCTTCCCACACTTACAATAAGCTACACTAGAAATATCCCTTGATGGCTAAAACTTTTGCTTGTTATCCCTAGCTGGTGCAGAAATAGACGGCTTCGAAGCCAAACTCTCAAATCTTAGAGCCATATTCACCAATCCCACAAAAGACTCCATGATGTGATTAGTCATCTCCCTCTGAAACTCAAGATGCATACCCATGACGAACATCTTATTCTTCTTCAGTGGTGTGTCAACTAACCCCAAATAGGACCAAGACAATGCAATGAACTAGTTCTCAGGCTCCGTCACAGTCATGCCCCCCTGCTCCAGATCTAAGAAGCTCCTAAACAATAAACTCTTTTGGACTTTTAGAACAAACTTCATCTCAAATACCTCCTTAAATTGGGCCCAAGAGAATTCATCCTCTTGGACATCAACGGTAATAAAACCCCACCAATACATAGTTGCATCTGTCAAATACAGCGACACCAACCGACGCTTCGTCGCATCATCCAGCTCCATATCTCTTAATATCTGGTCATATAATCTGAGCCAATACTAAGCTTATATGATCTTCCTCAAGCCACTAAACCTTCTACCGCTCACCCTTCATAATCACAGCAAAGTGAATCAAAATTCATCTAAGGCCTGGCATGCACGACCTTCTCTATGACATTCACTCTGTTCCTCGACGGAAAAAACATTCCTTGATGCTCGAGTCCCGCCATTAGTGACTTTACCTTGACCACCTCCACCTCTACTTCCTTGAGAATTGGTAGCTCTAGTACTCATGGTTTGTACTATCTGGAATTTAGGATACTTAAGGATAGAGATATTTCAAAGAAAGAGTTTATTCCTAAGGAAAAGATGAAAATGGGGTGTAGGTTTATAGAAAAATACAAATACATTCTCGTATATATATAATACACTCAAATCATCTAGGGTGCTGCTTTCCCTATCTCTAATAAGCCATACCTAACCAAAGCCAAGTTTTTAACTCAACCTGGGCTGTAATACCAATTGTAATGACCTGACTTTTCGAATCTCGAATGTCGCCACTAAATACATTCACGGTATTCGTGTGCCGAGCACCCATGTGACGAAAATATAGATAGAGAAGGTATAATAAAAGAAGATGAATAGAACAAGAAAAAAGAACACAATATTAGAATTTCCCGGTGGAATTGATAATATATAATGTTAAAAGGACTATACAAAGGGTTACTTCGAATACATAAATTTCAGAGTTACAAAACCTAAGTACTATCATCAGCTTGGATAGTTATAACTGCCTATCCATACAATGCTGCTACATACAAACATAATATAGTGCAACAGAAATAGAAATAGATGGATAACAGAAGCCTCTAGCTCGTCTCTTGAACTCTGAAGCATCCAAAGTAAAACCTACTTTATTCAGCCTACGCAAAAGAGTACACGAGGAGTTTAGGGAAAACTAAAATCACATTTCATACATAAGTCTGGTATGAGAAAACTCAAGATACACACAACATGTTGCACTATAACAGTAACTGTTGAGACCGTACGTTACACGTCTCATCCCGAGACCCACACTAACAAAGGGTATTAGTGGGTAATACAGTCCGTTAGTGCAGAGAATAGGGCTGGTTAGGAGCGACCATCTGTAAAATTGCTTTGGAAGAGTATCAAATACATCGAATAATGTGACTATATTTTTCTTTTCTTTTCTTGCAACTGGTAATTCAACATATCCAATCCAAGTGTATAACGATAATGCAATGGTTTAATCTAATTTAGAACAATACATAACATAATGTACAATACAGAATCGAACGTCGCAATGGAAATAATATACATCAATATCTTCTCAAAAGTATGAGTTTACAAAAGGAAATACTAGACTCGCATATAGACACACACATACATACACACATATATATAAATAAGCACTGACAGATCTCAAATCACATGACTACAAAAGTCTACCATATATACAAATATAGATCAATCATATAAGCTAGACTCAAATGGTACATTGAAAATGTAAACGACATCAAAATAGACCTATTAAGGTAGCTCATATCCAAGGTCGATGAGTCCATGTAACTGGAAAGTCTCGGTCAGATTCGGACATTAAAATAACACCTGAGTCGACTATCTCTAATTATCATAAAAGGTGAGATATTGATAATAATTAACTTGCATAAATGTCAAGGATAAATATCTGTGAATTACACTTCACAACCAGATAATACTTCATTTAATTATTCCTGGCTAATAATTAAGTTTCATGCTCACTAACAACATTCATCAAAGTCAAAGCAACCAATACAATAAGAGCACAGATAATCACATCCATATATGCAAGCAATAGTCATGCACTTCGCATGTCAATTCAAGAGACATGCATTTCACGCACCAAGACTAAAGATTGCACTTTCCAATTTATATCTCGCTTGAAAACGAGCAATCACAAGATGGGCTTGGAAACCCATTAATCCTCCTAAATTTATCACCCAAGAACAAGTTTGAAAACTCATTAAATAAGTGCTATCCAATTTCAATTAATAATTATAAGAGTGTCGACTAATGTCCCATAACTATTTGACAACGCTCGAATATTTACTAAAAGCTAGTAAATTCCACTCCACTCTTGCAAATAAATGTTCATTCGAACAAGTCCTAGAATTAACCGGTGAAGTAAACGCAAGCATTTCATACCACTTTTTTTATTAGACCGTTTAGTTCAATTTCTTATCCAAGTGGGATTATGAATTTGTATAATGAAATAGTTTTTCTAAGAAATTTTTTAGTAACATTAATTTAAAAAGGTCTAATATATATAAATATATACACACACCAATACTAAAAACACGATTAAATTCTAAACTATACTTATAAAACTTGCTTTGAAATCACTTTATAATTAAAGTTGTATACATATAAAGTTCCAAATTAACTTCCTTTTAAATTATATGTACATATATAAGTATAAAACAATTAACTTTTAAAGAATTTTATCCTGGAAGAAACTTTGTAAATCGGTGCAATGAAATAGTGTATTAGGCAAAGCAACATAGAGCCTTCTCTCTATGAAACAAGAGTATCCAAGTGAAGATTTAAACATCCAGAAATGGTCAAGTAAATTATCACAAACAAGCCTTAAACCATGCAAGTACATCAACCAAAACATCAAAGCAAGGCAACAAAGCAATCAAGGAAACAATCATCGAACGGAACAATTAGGAAGCAAACAGACACAACCTGGGGCTTTGCCCAGGTCGTGACCAATGCTCTGGTTGCGTATGACTGGTCAATCGGTGGCACTATCTGAGCCACGCTCCAGGCAGTGTTCGTCGCTTCTCGGTGGTCTGTCGATGGTGAATTTTAGGCTATAATTTATTCGACTTCAAGGATATTGATTTTGATGCAATGAAAACACATATTCAACTACCATTTGATGATTGAAGTAATCATATGATAAAGGATTTTAGCAAGTATGATTTCATATGATAATAGATAGAACACAAAATTGAGATCAAATCAACAAAAACTCATCCAAACAACAAATTCAGTAACTTAAAATTAAAATAGAGATAGTTGTCAGTGATTAACTCACCTTTCTTCTTCAATTAGCTTGCCATTCATATCAATCTTGCACTAATATTTCAATAAACCCTAACAACTGTCTCAAGATAAAAGAAGATATAAGTATTATAACCTATAAAAACTGAAATTGATTGAACTAGAGGATGGATAAGAGTTCACTTAGCTTACCTTGATTTCATCTAAATTTCTGGAATTTTGTTTCGATTTTACAACTTGAATTTTGCTTGCAATAGAAAGGAGAAGCCAACCCTAGTTTTATTTTTATTTTCCTTAGTTGTGAACATACAAGATTTTTGAAAGTGAGAAGAATGAGAAGGGTACTTCTCTTATTTTTTTATAAATGGGTATGGGTTTAGTTTAAGCCCATTTGAAAAAAACACAAACCCTTATTTTATTAAAATGAGCATTAACTTCCAATGCTAATTTATCATATCGTAATTAATTTCTCAACACTTACCAAGGCCCACATACCCAAATTTATAGATTATTCACAATACTTTATTTCATGTAATTTTAAGATTTAAAATTATAAAACAATTAGTTCCCGTTAATAATAAAATCCTTTAAAAATGTTTATTTACAAAATGATCACTTCATAACCCTATTTTTATAACAATGAAAAGATTTACTAAAAAAATTATAATCTCTATATTCTCTTCAAAACAGATTTATATATTCAAAGAATACCAAATTCAAGCAAAACAATATTCTTGTCTTAACTCTAATTTCAATTATCTTCAACTGAAAAAATTAATATTCTAATTTCTCCAACTTTAATACTTAAGAAACCCAATTCACATTTAAATTACAATTCAAATCTAAATTTAAGAAATACCGAAAAATCAAGGTTGTTACGGTATGGATTACCGTAATGGTTTTCCCCTCAAAAAAAACCAACCATTCATTAAATTAATATAGTGATATATATATATATATATATATATATATATATATATATATATATATATATAACGTCTAAGGTGTAGGATATAAATTAGAAAATACCTAAGCTGCTTTCTTATCACAACACAACAGTATTTGAAGTACGTCTAAAACTGCTAAGGTACATTTGCATATGGATTTCCATGGAGATTTCTTTGGTCAAGCCAAATCCAAACTCCGTGCACAAGGATCAGAAGTTACCTTCTGAGTGTCGTAAATCTTTAGATAATATATAACATAAGGCGAATACAACAATCTGTACAAGAATATGTAGAACAATGTGGAACTAAGTATCAACAACTCCCGCTAGCAACATCGAAAAGCATACTCTACATATGCAGTTGATATACCTTGTCATGGGTTACCTAAACCTCGGGTTGTGCATTCTACTCTGTCTTTAGCCATTTTCGATATCGAGGTCACTTTCGACATTTTCACACTAGTCTTCATCATTTGAAGAAAACATGAATCAGTCCATGTTTTCCAACGTTATCCCATTTGACAAATGCTAATGCCGACCTCTCCCTTGGACTTAACCTTAGGATAGATAGTTCAACTCTATAGCATTAGTATGATACGTTAAAGCTGATCTCTCTCTGGACTTAACCTCAAGATAGACAGTTCAAGTTTTTAACTCTCCACTTCATAACTGCTTTCAAAATGTAGACATGTATGCTAGTTTTAAAGTTTTATTTTGTAAGTTAATCATTTACCAATCCTGGACTCTCCAAAAAAATTGATGAATTTTCGATAAACTCAATTCCGATTCTTTTAGAAGTAAGAGAACTATGTAAAGAGGAGTCATCCCCAGGGGATCTCGTATATATAAGTTCTTAAAGCTAGAGAAGTATCATACCAATTCTCATCCCCGAGAGGTCTCAAAACGTATGGAGCTTTTAGATACTTCCAAAGTTGCGTTTAGTTAAGTTCGATAATAGACTACAGTTAAAAACGATCGCATATAGAAATCAGGGTTCGTATACTTAACACGTTTTCGACCTTACAACTTAACTATTCCTCGATCAAGATTGAAGCTGGTAGACTAGAGCACTATTTCTTTTATTCTCACTCAATCATCAATTTTAACTCTTACAAATTGAGAAGTCTACCTCGTCGGCTTTTAGTGTTAAACATAGTATTAATGACTTTCTATAAATGGCACTACTACAAAAAAGGCCATTTGCATCGGTTGTTTACCCCCCCTTTTGCATCAGTTCAACAACCGATGCATATGAAACCGATGCAATAGGCTTAACACTTTTGCATCAGTTCTGAAACCGATGCAAAAAGTCCTTTTTGCATCGGTTGTTACTAACAACTGATGCAAAATATCATGGTTGATTGCTTGAACACAACCCCCATGTTGCATCGGTTGTAATGAAAACAGATGCAACAAAGGAACTTGTTGCATCGGTTGTTGTTGAAAACCGATGCAAACTAATCCCTCTATTGCATCGTTTTTTATAACAACCGATGCAAACTAATCCCTCAGAAACCATTATTACAGTACTCAAATAGACTATATATATATATATTATTGATAATCTTTATATATATATATATAAAGAAGAAAAACATACACAAAAAATAAAAATAAAAAGATTATTTCATTATCATTTACAAATTCTGCTTTGGTTTACAAATTTTCACCTTCATTTACCACTCCGACAACACTTCATAACAATAAAAATTTCTTCAATCCAGACCATCATTTGCCTCTACATTTTTGTAATTTCGCCACCTGACCATAACAACTCACATCCAACAATACTATCCACCAATGAAAGTGAGCATCATGCGATCTGGTACAGATAATCTTTGAAATAAGCAAGGTACCCATTCCAGAACCAGTGCCTCCTCCAAGAGAGTGGCACACCTGAAATCCCATTTGTTCCAAATAAAATAGCAAATCCAATATTTGAGTCTACAAGTGAATGGAAGCAGTAGTGCTTTTGTAATGTATAAGTAAATAGTGAACAGGCATATGAGCAGAGATGGTATGTTGTGCTAATTTTAGATCCTTATTAAGTAACTAATATTAGGCACAAACAATAGCTAGTTTTCTATTTCAAAATTGGTGTTAAATGTCCAATGGCTTCACAACACTAACTTGGCATCGGCTAGAATACCAACTTTATCTTTCTTATACTGTGTAATGCAGTTCTGAGTTTTGCTGGATGCTAGACGGCGGTCATGCTATGCTATGCATTCTCGTCCCATGAACAAGTAATAATAATTTGTGTGAGCCCAAAGAATTGATGTAGATAAATGTAAAAGTGGATAGATTGAAGAACAGAACTTAAATATATTGTCACGTATACACAAGATGATCAAAAAGAACAAAGAGGTATTGGAATCTTACAGAATCCTTTTTGCCAAAGCCAAATTTACTTTGAACCTGTAAGTTAAATTTTGCTGCTCACGTCAGTGTAACTTGATATTGCAAACATAAACATGACTGCCGAATCACATGTTTTTGCTTTCAGTGCAAAATTAGTAACAACAGCTTTGCCTCAAAGCAATGAGCCAAGTCTTTTGCAAGTAACTGCTGATATAACTCTTTCACCCAAGCATAGTTTAAACGCTACAGGATAATACATGCTCTTGGAAATATATGTGTTATTGAACTTTTTCCATAACAGATCAAATAAATATGAGACAAATCTGATCACATCATCATCATTATCATATTTATTATTAATACTCCTACTTTTTTTCTTGTATAACAGATCAAATAAATATGAGATAAATCTGATCATATATGACCACCATCACCATCATTATCATATTTATTATTAATACTGCTACTTTTGTTCTTGTATTAACACTCAATTTATACTAAATGTTTTCTGTGCAGTAGTTATTAAAAAATATTAAAACTGTTTGACTTTATCAACTTATCTCAAGTAGGAAAAAAAATTTCTGTTTGGAAATGAGTTGGATCAAGAATAAAATTATTACTGTTTTATAATATTTGTACCCTTCACCATAAGTTCACCAATGCATATGGGTACTGTTAAACATGTTAATGCTAATTGCATTTACTTCATTATCATAGTGAAATAAAGAGTAATAAATGTTTCACTTAATATGAGCAAATTGCATTTACATCTTACTTTGGTAGGGAGAGAAATACTAATTCGTAATGACGAGAACTTGGAACAACCAAGGAAAAGTAACCAGGAAGAGAAAGTGTCATAAGTTGAAGCACATGGTGCTACTTGCTTAAGATCAAAAAGCAAGAAATGTTTCCAGCAACTTAGGACAAAGTCTATCATAATCATATTATGCTTCTTTCTTTAATTTATTTACCTGTTGGGCCAGAAAGCAGGATTGTTCGACTTACAGTGTAATATACTTAATGAATGTTTGTCCTTGATACTCCATTTTTCTTTTACCCGACAAAAAACTGAAGTAGCATTTTCTATTTAGTCAAACATAGCCTGACCCCTGACTTATTAAACACTAGCAAACAACTGGTTGTAAGCTGCATCGGAATCAAGAATGAATCTTTGGATGCTGTTTTTTAGTTTAATTAGTGCGTCCCTAAATGATCTTATAGATTTATCATCTTTTGAAAGTTTATCTAGTATAGTATTGGATAAAATAAAATAGACAGAAATTAACAGTTTACAAACAATACATATATTTATTAATTGCAGCGAAGAAAATGAAAAGTAGAATATATGCACATACTTGTATGGCTTCTGACTGCTCGGTGCTTGATGTTACAAGTATTGAGCTGCTTGATGAGATAACGTTATAAATTCAGTTCTGCTTATGTTGTTACAGCCGATCAAGAACAACCAGTATAGAACATGGCCAGCTTAACAATCTGCGATCTGCACATCAAACCAACAGCACATTAAGTTATGCTAAGCAACTTTACAATAATGTGAAAGGTTTCAACTTAGCTTACACTACTATTGTAGGCTGTCCGATTATCAAAGCTCCAACACTGCACCAGTGCAGCATTAACATAGATCCGAACCATATATTACCTGATTGAAGGTGCAATAGAAAAACATGTTCACAAATCAGTCATGCAATGCAACCCAGATCATGTCAATTCAGACTATGCTAACACAATTCAGCGTGTTGGCGTTAACATCAAAGTTTGTTCCTAGCTACTGGAAATCTTCGAATTACCTTAAATATTGAGATTTAACTCTTTAGAATAGATGCAATTTAATTCATTTATGCCAAAGATTGCTCCTATGTGATGGATATTAAGGTTTTTTTCTAAGGTCAGATGTAATAAATAATACAGTGCAAAAAAAGTATACATAAGTGGTATTTTGATCAAATGCTCATGTTCGGTCATTATGAACATAAATTGTTTAAACAAATGGAGCGGAAGCTAAATTTATTGACAAACTTTGTAGGTGGTTACAAGGAATACATAAACTGAAAATCGCACATTTGAGTACGTATAGCTGATGCTGAGTAGTACAGGTTAATATAGATAAACAAATATTACCTGACCAAGTAGAGCCGATGCCATGGAACTGATGCCATGGAACTCCCACCCATTTCGATTATCCTTTTTGCAGTCAAAAATGTATCGAGATTATTAATTTCTTAGTCGCTTGGATATATTTAGTATCAGATTAATTTCCTATAACATGATAATGAATACACTATAATGAATACACTATAATCAAATATAAATAAAAGTACTTCGCTGGATAGGTGCAACTTCATCTTCTGATAGTTCTGATATCTTTACTGGGAGTATCTTAAGGCTGTAATTCCAAACAAAAATCCATTTTCAGGCATGGACTTCTCTGGATAGGCACGATACTAAGCATGCAATATATAGCAGAGTACTTTATCTAGGAATCTTAGATGGAAGTGGAATAAATTCTGTTCCAAAGAAAGAAAAAACTGAATAATAATTGAATCCAAATGCTAAATTTAGTTTAGCTATGACTGTGATGAAATAATAAATCAGTTTAGCTATGAACAGCATGGTTGGTCAAATTGGTTGTACTTTATCAATTTCTGCTACAATTATAGCCAGGTAATGGAAAATACTTGAAGCAGTCGCTGACTTACTAATTCCTTGTGGTATATGAAAATGACGATATATAAAGGGATGCATGAGTCGTTAACAATTTCTTTTGACAGGTTTTGAGTCGGCCACCGACCAGATATTTTAATAGTACATAAGGTAAAAAGGTAAGAAAAAGAAAGCTGTAAAATGATTCATAACAAGATGTCTATTTGGAAGGTAAAAAAATAGAAAATCCAACCAGACTACAATTACCATTGAACAGAGAGGGAGCGTCTAACTTCCTCAAAGTTGACCCCCCATTAATGACAGAAAGCATAGATAGTATGAGCATCATCACATTTTCCAAAGATGCTTTAACCTCTTGTGCGTATCTAGTTGCTGCCAGTGCAAGAATTGTTAGCGGAGATGAATATGCCCACCATGCTACGTTGAATCTTCGCATTGATCTTTTGAACAGAGATGGTCTTGACACCTTATATTTCATTAAGGTACATTAGATTAATACTACTTAATTGAAGCTTAAAATTAGAGAAACTAGTTGTACATTAATGTTAGAAGCATATGTTTTTGGTAATTTCCTTGATATGCATCATATATTAAGCAAATCAAGGCATACTGTTTTTCAAGCAGAATGTTTTCTTGGTGAGTATCAGCCTGATAACATAGTGTCGACAGGTAATATTTAACTTAATTGTTCTCTAAATATCTTATTGTGATACAAGCTAATATGATACACTTAAATTAACTTAGGACCAGACATGAGAATATAAAAAGAAAATAGTACAAGAGTTTACTTAACGACTAATATAATCTTAAGCACTTATCAATGACCATGCATAGTAAAATTTATATTTGATTTCATCCACAGTAGTGCAATGTATCACTCACCCCTCTGAATTTCTTGCCTCTACTTCTTCCCATCACTTATACACTTTGCTCCTTCTCACCATAATTATACATAGATGCTCATTACCATATCAAAACTACTCAACTCCATATCGTCTCCTTTACCCTTCTACCCGCAGCACACAACCATCACCGCGATTTGCACCTACCTCCGCAACCAGACTTGCAATCACACTGAAACAGCAAACCGCAATCACACTGAAGCATTCGAAAACTGCTAATAATGATTTCAATGCTTGTAGAAGAGAAACAAAGGCCCAAACGGAGTTCGGGAGGACATAAAATCATTGAGATAATTAGGTATGATTAATACAGTCTGTAATATGTTATTTTGCTGAGTAAGTTGTAAACTAATACAAAAAAAATACCTTACCCAGATGCAAGCAGCCTAAAGATTGAAGAGTATTCAATCTCAACTAGGCAGTCACCACTAGACATGGTGGTAGCTATGAACTTATAACATCCATTCATTATAGATGTGTTGTTCTGAGTTGTTTAAACTGCGGATAAGCTTAGATTTAAATTCCCGAATCATTACCATGTTCTTAATATATTTACAAGTTTGTTGTTTAGAACTCTCCACATTACTTTTCTCCGCTTTAGTAAAATCGGGATTTTGCATGACTAATTTGTCAGCTTTAACAACTTTAGACCGTTTCATCGAAGCTTTACCCTGAATCATGTCTGCCTCTTTTACTTCGTGTCTCCTCTACTTGGGTGATTCTAGTGAGATTGAAATATTTGCTCCATTATAATTAGGCTTATCTTGCTTATTTGACTTTTGATTCCCAACCTGTACAATGTCAATAAAATATTCAGAACAAAATAAATTTCCAGACTAAGAAAAACCATGATTGTTGTGTTTAAGAGTCATGAATTGTCCCTTTGCATCCATTATGTTTGATGATGAATTACAAAGCTTCAAACTTCTAATGGGTGATGTAGGCGAGCCACTCTTTTTAGGAGGATTTCTGGCTCTTTCGTTGTGAAATTGAGAAACAGGTTCCATTATGGAAGAGGATAGGATTGCCTCCTATAAGTGCGTCTATCGAAGGACCCTTGAATAACCACCCTTGAATGACTCTTTTGACCTATTAGCAGGTTTGTCTATCATACTATATAGTATGGCTTGTTTAACTTTTTCAAGATCTGTTATAATTCTCTATGGCTCGTAGTGTTGATTTCTCCTCATCCAACTCTGTAACCTTAACTTCCTCCAACTCGTCTTGGCCAGGCTTGTCTGAATTTAGGGTTGAATCTTTTATCTCACCTTTATTATCCTGAAAGACCGCATCTGAAATTGCAGCATCACGCTCCTCGGAATAAGAGTGAATCTGAGCCAATTTTTCCTTACTCACGCCGGTGTTTTGAACTCCATTGGTCCCCAAACTTTGTTCACGGGTAGGGCCGTTCACGGGGAGGGCACGGGATTCCCCGCCCCCCCCCCCCGGAGTGGGTTACTGAGGAGGAAGGAGTACATTTGTCCAAGTAAACTTTGGAGCCAATTTTTCATTATTTCCCACCTAAATTTCATATTGCCATCAACATGTAGTTGCATCGGTTGACTTTAAAACCGATGTGACTAAAACTATTTGCATCGGTTGTTGGTGAGAACTGATGCAAATTTGATTTTTTTATTACCTATTGCTTTCCACGTACCAATTGCATCGGTTATTAAGATAGAACTGATGCGAATAGTTCTATTTGCATCAGTTTTTACTTCAACTGATGCAAATTAGGCGAAGCAATATGCACTTTTTGTACTAGTGTGGGTAAGTAATCAACAAAACTAACACATTTCTATCTTTCCAACGTAATTATTCCTTGATCAAGAGTGAAGATGGTAGGTAAGAGAATTATTGCTTCTATCCCTAATCAAACATCATTCTTATCTCTCACAAATAGATAAGCCTACTTCGTCGGCTTTTAGTATGAATCACAGTTAACTACTTCTCAAATGATGTGCACGTAAATATGTATATTTTACCATCATTTTTAATCGAATTAAATTAAATAAATGATCATATCGGATATTTTAACATGTTTAAACCTAAATTCATATTATTCTTGAATCGTCATATATTCATCTTCATATAGGGGCAAAATGGTCATTTTTATGCACATATTAATTTATGAAAATTTACTTGGAAATTTCTACATTATTTTGTAGGAAATTGGCATCAAATGAAAGAGGGCTTCATGGAAAATATGCATGCACAAATGAATACAAAAGAATGAAGATGAGAATAATTCAAACTCATGATAATGGAGGACCCCACCTACCCACCTATCTTAATGTACAAATTAGATGCTAATATAGTTTAAAGCTTCATGCACACTTAAATGATGATTATTTGATGCTAATGATTACTTGGCCTTCATATTTCCTAAGAGAGTATTCTAGGCATTCCCTAAAAAGTGGATTAGGATTTCATACATTATAAATACCCTTTATGCTTCATGTAAGCTCTCTTCCTCTTAGTTAGTTTTATCTTAGATTAAAAATAAAAGAAAGCTCTCCTTCTCTTTTCATGGCTACTTAGCCATTTTTATTTTATGCAATTTTACTTTTTCTTTTTTGCAATGTTAATTATCGTTCTCTTTTATTTTCTTGTTTATTTCCTTTCATGCTAGTAGTGTAGTTTATTTTACATGCAAGTAGATTAGTTTTATTTCTTGTTAATTAGCTCTTCTTTTATTTAGCTCTCTTTTTCCTCTTCCTTTCATTTCATGTTGCAAGCAACATTTGTTGATTTGATAATAAATACGAGAGGCTAAGCCCCTTCAATTTAGGGGTAATGAAGCTCTCTAATTATTTAGCTTTAACATTTTGATAATTATTACTCTCTTTTGTGCTTAATAATAATGCTTGAAGTGGTTTAACTTGTTGTTTTTTGCTTTGAATTTGATAACCTATATTATTGACACCAAATATGTTAGGAACTAAGTTGATGATGTTTTGATGACAACAACCTTATATAGTTATTATACTTTACTTTATAAAATATATACTAACATTTCCATATATATACATATACATATATATATATATGTATATAGGAAGTATATGGTATGGTATCATCGAAGACTGATCAGTATAAAGACTCAAGCATCAAGATGAAGATTAGAGATTCAAGATTCAAGACTCTAGAGAATCAAGATTTCAAGATCTCAAGATAAAGTCTCTAGTATTTTGTTAAAACTTCATAATAGCACTCTCGTCTTTCTTCCAATTTTCTTTTGGGATGGAACCCAATTTCTATCGAAACCAGTGGCTTACAAACCCACGACAAGTAGCTTAAAAACCTACGACAAGTGGCTTACAAACCCACGAAAATCAAAATCATTTAAACTACTTTGTACAAGTTCTCGAGTCCTATGGAGGAGCTCTGCAGGAAGGTTCTTGCAATATCAGTTTGAATAGATTTTTCAAAATGTGTTTAAATCTTCAAAATGTTTTAGCTTTCAAAATCATGTTTTCAAAAATGTTTTCAAACTTTGTTTTAGCCTTGAAATATTCCTCCATTCTGATTTTAAAAACTTCTATTTTTAAAACATCAAAACTTATTCTGATTTTAAATATTACTTATATAATTGATGGTCTATATCAATTATATATATATATATTTAAAATAATGTTTTATATTCATTCTCTATCTCAAAATATTGTTTAAACACTTTATTTTGCTTCAGAGAAGTTTCAACTTGTTTTAAATTCAAATGCTTTTACAAAACAACATCTCTACAATTTTGAACTGAGGGATGTCGACATATGGGGATACCCCATGTCGACATGGTGACGGTTGGATTTAAAATTCAAATTTCAAAAGAAGTGTCCATTCATTCGAAAACCTTTCGCCAATGGTTATGACTGTTGTGCATCTATATAAAGGCTTCCAAAACGAATTTTTTTAACAACTACTTTCTTATTATCTTCACTCTTTCTTCTCCACCATTCTATATCCATAAAATTTCATATTTTCAAGATCGTGCCATCATTCTGCCAAATTCTCAATAGGAAACATTTAGATACTCTCTCTATTTGATTCTCCATCATTCTACTAAAGATCAAAGTGCTATTCAGAGTTATAGGATCAATTTGTATTCAAAAAGTCCATAGAGTCTATCCATTCAAAAGGATTGTTATTAGAAAGTATTAGGGTGATCTTGTGTCCCGAAAATCAAGAGAGTTTACCCCAGACTCGGAGATAGGAGGGTTTCTCAAGGCCTTAGAAATTGAGGGTTGTAATTTGGATATTGGCTTATAAAAATCTGTACAAGGATATTGCCTTGGTGCAGGACTGGATGTAGGAGGATTCCGAACCAGTATAAAATCCGGTGTGTTCTTTCCTTTTACTTGCTTTACTTTATTATTTGCATTTGTTATATGTTCTGTGATCATTCTGTTTAGATTTGTGTTGAAAGTTTTAATTTAGTCATATAGTTCATATATTCTTTAAAACACTATTCACCCCCCCCCTCTAGTGTTATTTCTGCCTTAAGATCCTTAATCCGCATCCCCAACAATTGGTATCAGAGCACTGGTTTTCATTATTTTCATAATCTGAAATTTTGAAAAGTTTTAATGGCACAACACACTAATAATGTCACTCCTACTTCTGTCAACACAATTACTAACACTAGTTCATTTGTAGAAGGTTAGTCTACTGTCAGACCACCACTTTTTAGTGGCAGTAATTATGCATATTGGGCATGTAGGATGAAAATTTATTTACAATCCATAAGTTTAGATGCTTGGAATATGACACAAATTGAATATGTTGAACCAACTACTAATTTTTCCCAGTGGACTACTGAGCAAAAGACAGCTGCACAAAACAATTCTAAGGCTATGAATATACTATTTTGTTCACTAGATAGGAATGAGTTTAATAGAGTATCTGTTTGTAAGTCTGCATTTGAAATCTAGAAAACTTTGCAAGTAACTCATGAAGGAACAAGCAAAGTTAAACAGACTAAAATTTCCATATTAACTAACCAGTTTCAATTGTTTAAAATGCCTGAAAATGAGTCCATTTCCGACATGTATTGTCGATTTCAAGATATTGTACATTCATTGATTGCTTTAGGAAAGGGTTTCTCAGAAGAAGATCAAGTCAGAAAAATACTCAATTCACTCACTGCAGAATGGGATCAAAATACACCTACTATTGAAGAGGCAAATGATGTTAGTCAAATGAAGATCGAAGAGTTAATCGGTAATCTAATGTCTTAAGAAGTTCAACTACAAGGGAGAAAAGAATCTAAGGCAACGGAAAAGAAATCGATCGCATTCAAAGCAACAACTGGAGATTCAGAACAAGAGAGTGATGAAGAAATTGCTTTCATGACCAGAAATTTTAGGAAATTTCTGAAGTATAGAAAGATGAATAATCTTAAAAGAAACGATCAAAGAAATTCCAGAAATACTTCGGAGAACAACAACAACTACTACAACAACAACAACAATAATGGTGATAGATGTTATAACTGCAACAAAACAGGGCACTACAAGATGGATTGTCCATATCCAGACAAACAGATATTTCAACCAAACAACGAGCAACCAAAGAAAAGAAAGAAGGCATATGAAGCAACTCTTGACGATTCAGATTCATCTAGTGATGACGAGAAGAAAACTGATAATTCAAATATGTGCTTCATGGCTATTCTCGAATCAGAAGACGATCGGAGTTTGGATCTAAAAAAAGGTACACATTTATTTTAATTTTATTGGATGCTTGCTTGCTTTGATTTTGTTTGCAATTTCTTGAATTTTTAAATTCAAAATCACCCTTTGAAATTTGAATTTTTTAAATTCAAGATAATATTATTTTAATAATATTTTAAATATTAAAATATTTTAATATATTATATTTAATATTATTACTGGAATTAAATATAGATATAGAATATAGATTAGTTTTCTTATGATTTTAGAAATTTATTAGATTTTAGGAATATACACCCCTTTTCAAATTCAACAGGCACATGTCGACATGCCAGGATACCCCATGTCGACATGTCTCTCAGAAATTTGATTTCAAAATTTGAATTCAAACTTTTTAATTTCCCTCCACCTTTTCACTTACTTCAAAATTCTGAAAAGATATCCCTTGACCAGAGAAAATGACTTTAGAGAATCTATTTAATATACTTCTCCTATCATCTCTTTTCACTTTATTCTCATAATTCAAACCTTCTTCATTATCTTCTACTCCTCTCAAACATTCATCAATGGCTTCCTCAAGTAACCCATCAACTATGAGGCTGCCCAAATCCATCAAAAATGATCTTTTCAATGACCCGGAGGCTATCAAAGCTTACATAAGCTATGTAAACTATGGTAAAGTCAATACGGGAAAATTTGTCATTTTTGATGATTTTTCTTCTTATGAAATCGATCAACTTTTTGAAGAAAACTCCATTCTTAGCTTGATTGATAACAAGCAAAATGATTTCATTTGTTATCCAAACCTTGTTAAAATGTTTTATGCAAACCTAAATCGTGGATTTTATAATGGAAATGAAGACCAAATTTGGAGTAGTGTTAAAGGAACACTTATTGTTTTGGATTCCGATATTTTGGGTACTATTTTGGGTTGCAAATCTACCGGTATGAATCTCTCGCAATTTCAAATCAATGAAACCGATCGAGAGACTTTTCATCACATTTTTGAAAGCGATGACCACGTGGATTTTAAGAATCGCTGTTGCCACCCAAAAGCAAGAATTGTCAACCTTCTTATTCAACGCACAATTATTCCTAGGTCGGGAAACTACAATAAT
Organism: Allium cepa; assembly: GCA_030765085.1. Classification (NCBI taxonomy): domain Eukaryota; kingdom Viridiplantae; phylum Streptophyta; class Magnoliopsida; order Asparagales; family Amaryllidaceae; genus Allium; species Allium cepa. Next base: position 874,750,240 of record CM060932.1, on the reverse strand, counting down.
CCCACCTCAAAAGTGTGTAAAGCTCTTTTTGCTATTTTTGGAAAATATGATATTAATTGGGCACAAACTATTTTGGATGAGTTAAGACCCAAAAATTTTAATATGGGAGAAAACACCCTTTATCATGGAATTTACCTTACTCGGATATTCAATTATTTTGGTGTGGATGTTAAAAAGGAAGAGTTTGTAAGTAGGAAAGTGTTTAATCATAGGAACATTTCTCTTATGAAAATCCCACTTATGTTTCAACCATATGAAACACTTGCCGAAAAGGAAGAGAGACTTGCTCATGAAGAGATGGAAGAAGAGGAAGAAGAAGAGGAAGAAGAAGGGGAAGGAATGGAAATTGAAGAAGAAGAGGAAAATGAAGAAACCTCTTTGGAAAGTATAGAGTATCCACATACACCCGCCAATCCGTTCAACAAAACCATACTCAAGAACCAAAAGATACTTGCTCGGAACCAAAAGGTTCTTAAGAGATCTATTAGCAAGAAAATGGATAAAATCTCCACCAAGATCGACAAGTTTTTGGGAAGATAGGCAGGAAACTTGGCTTGTCTTCATCATCATCTTCATCAAACTAATCCTAGCCATTATCTCTCTAGCTATCGTTTATCTATCTTTGTATTTTCTACTTTTTTAGTTAAGATTATGTAATGTTAACTAATATAAGTAATGCTATCTTACTCTCTGTTTTCCAGCTTTATATATCTCTGATAGTTATTTATTTTAAGTTTATATAGGTCCACTAGTATAAAAATAAACTTAAAAATCAAAAATAACTCAACTTGGTCATTTTGTCTAGACCATGTCGACATGCCCCATCCCCCCATGTCGACATATAACAGTCAGAAAGTAGTTACAATTTCTAACTTCAAATTCTTGTAACTACCAAGTGACAATTCATTTTGAACGGCCAATAACTCCTATAAATACCTATTTTTTCCAGAAAAACTTCTCAACCTCCATTTCTTTTCATCTCCTCTCATACTTCAACTTTTTCTTAAATTATGGCTTCTCCAATTAAGAATTTAAGTGAAAATATTGAAGAAACTCTTACTTCTTTCAAGAATATTCTTTCTTTTATACTTAGAAATCAAAGGCACTTAGAATTAAGCCAAATGCAGATGATCAAAGAGCAAGAGAAACAATTCGACGCACTTCGTTGGATGATCTCAAACCTTAGCAAAGACGAACCCGAAGCAAATCCACCGGTCACTCTCGACAAAGATAATTGGATGTTATCAAAACTGATCCTATCTTTGGAGAAGATGGATGGGTGGAAGTCCCAAGGAATGTCTGATCATTATGTATGTCTGTTTGATTTGATTTGACTTAGATTTGATTAGCATTTGATTGATTAAGTTTGATTTGAATTTGGTTTGTATATAACTTCATATACTATACATGATTGGTTTGCTATGTATGATATTGATTTGATTGTCAAGTTACACTTATATACATGCTCTCACACTTGATCACTTACACGTTCACTTTACACTTTTATTCTATATATACTTGATTATCTTAGAACAGGTAAATCTTTTATTCCTTTTTGCTGATGACAAAGGGGGAGAAAGTTATAAAAATATATGTGCTTGGTGTAAGGTGGAGTCATGGAATAAAGGGGAGTTGTTGTTTTAAGAAGAAGTCACGGAGTAAGGGGGAGTTATGGAGAGTTATGGTATGGTAAGAATATTTTATAAATAAAGGTTGTCATCATCAAAAAGGGGGAGGATTGTTAGGAACTGAGTTGATGATGTTTTGATGACAACAACCTTATATAGTTATTATACTTTACTTTATAAAATATATACTAACATTTCCATATATATATATATATATATGTATATAGGAAGTATATGGTATGGTATCATCGAAGACTGATCAGTATAAAGACTCAAGCATCAAGATGAAGATTAGAGATTCAAGATTCAAGACTCTAGAGAATCAAGATTTCAAGATCTCAAGATAAAGTGTCTAGTATTTTGTTAAAACTTCATAATAGCACTCTCATCTTTCTTCCAATTTTCTTTTGGGATGGAACCCAATTTCTATCGAAACCAGTGGCTTACAAACCCACAACAAGTAGCTTACAAACCTACGTCAAGTGGCTTACAAACCCACGAAAATCAAAATCATTTAAACTACTTTGTACAAGTTCTCGAGTCCGATGGAGGAGCTCTGTAGGAAGGTTCTTGCAATTTCAGTTTGAATAGATTTTTCAAAATGTGTTTTCAAAATGTTTTAGCTTTCAAAATCATGTTTTCAAAAATGTTTTCAAACTTTGTTTTAGCCTTGAAATATTCCTCCATTCTAATTTTAAAAACTTCTATTTTTAAAACATCAAAACTTATTCTGATTTTAAATATTACTTATATAATTGACGGTCTATATCAATTATATATATATATATATTTAAAATAATGTTTTATATTCATTCTCTATCTCAAAATATTGTTTAAACACTTTATTTTGCTTCAGAGAAGTTTCAACTTGTTTTAAATTCAAATGCTTTTACAAAACAACATCTCTACAATTTTGAACTGAGGGATGTCGACATATGGGGATACCCCATGTCGACATGGTGACAGTTGGATTCAAAATTCAAATTTCAAAAGGAGTGTCCATTCGTTCGAAAACCTTTCGCCAATGGTTATGACTGTTGTGCATCTATATAAAGGCTTCCAAAATGAATTTTTTTTACAACTACTTTCTTATTTTCTTCACTCTTTCTTCTCCACCATTCCATATCCATAAAAATTTCATATTTTCAAGATCGTGCCATCATTCTGCCAAATTCTCAATAGGAAATCATTTAGATACTCTCTCTATTTGATTCTCCATCATTCTACTAAAGATCAAAGTGCTATTCAGAGTTATAGGATCAATTTGTATTCAAAAAGTCCATAGAGTCTATCCATTCAAAAGGATTGTTATTAGAAAGTATTAGGGTGATCTTGTGTTCCGAAAATCAAGAGAGTTTACCCCAGACTCGGAGATAGGAGGGTTCCTCAAGGCCTTAGAAATTGAGGGTTGTAATTTGGATATTGGCTTATAAAAATCTGTACAAGGATATTGCCTTGGTGCAGGACTGGAAGTAGGAGGATTCCGAACCAGTATAAAATCCGGTGTGTTCTTTCCTTTTACTTGCTTTACTTTATTATTTGAATTTGTTATATGTTCTGTGATCATTCTGTGTTAGAATTCTGTTTAGATTTGTGTTGAAAGTTTTAATTTAGTCATATAGTTCAATATTCTTTAAAACACTATTCACCCCCTCTCTAGTGTTATTTCTGTCTTAAGATCCTTAATCCGCATCCCCAACAAAATAGGCTATGCTTAAACAACCACTAAACACAAACTATCTCTTCATCTACATATGATTATGGTAATGAAGTGAATGTTGAAATCACAATTTGATGGTCTATGTTTCTAATTAATAGTTAATAGGCCATGCTTAAAATAGATTTTACTTTCAACTTGTTGTCATTTTTCATGAGAATTAGTAAGTGGTTAAAAGGGTATGTTATAGTTTGATGGCTTATGCAAACTAATTAATAGCACAAATATGTCATACTTATGACAAACACATCAATTAATTTCACTAATGAGCCAAAAAGAGAGCTCATAATTTCATACGAGTACATACGCACGTCCAGATGGACCTGCATATAATCGCAACTTACATGCATTTATAGTTGCATCCGTGCAAGTAGATTTGGTAGCACCATAGTCAGCATAAATCGAATTTGAAGCAACGATCAGGAAGACATTGTCTGACAAATATTTTCCATTGTTGTTGTGCGAAATATTTGCCAGCCCTGTGATAAATATTTACTGGACGGTCAAATATCTGCCACTTTTACATTGGCAAATATTTGCCACACTTGCCACTGCTACAACGGCATTTGCCTCTGCTACAATTTCAAGTATTTGCCAGCACGAAAAATATTCAGGACATTATTGTCTGACAAATATTTTCCATTGTAGCTGTGGTAAATATTTTCCACGCTGTCAAATATTTGCTATCGTAAAATTTATAAAAAAAATTGTTAAATATAACGAATATGGATCTTAATAGAAAGATAATAAAATTTGTGATTTAATGGTGAAAACGAAATTGAGATTCGATACATCTGCTAAAAGATATCACATTTTAAATATTGTAAATTAACTTCTCATTATAGCATTTTTTACTTAAAAAATAAACTTTTGGTGGGTGAAAAAGACACGGGCAAAACTAGAACAATGAGGGGAAACTCATTAAAACAGAAGGTGTGTGTTTTTTTAAAAAGTGGGAGGAACTCAACATATTTCTGACATTTTTTTGAGTTTAAATAGAATTAGCCTTAATATAAAAAGGTTCAGAAATAATTCATCATTTCGTTTTATTTTGTTTATAAAAAAAACTATGATAGCTTTTGGAGTAAAATATAAGAGTTTACGCTAGTATCTAACATTTTCATACATTAACCATCCATTTGTTCATTCAATATAGCAGTTGCTACATAATAGAAGTTGAAAAAGATCACATACAAACCACCTTAATATAAAATATGAAATACAAATTAAGTTAGATAACGATGATCATAATAAATCCGCTATTTACTTTAATATTGAGCAAACACTTCATTTTCTATTGACTGGATTAATATTGAGCAAACGCTTCATTTTCTATTGACTGGATTCAACAATCAAGAAAACAAAATGTAGATATAACTGGATCCTACCACTTTCACCAAGCACGTTTTATTTCAATGGCATTAACTTATAGATCAAACCAAGTAAGAATACTCATGTATAACTGTAAATGAATGTGCCTAATAAAAGGACAACTCAAAACAGATCAGCAAGTATGTAAAATATGATGTAAAACATGGTTCAAATCATGGTGCTTGCATTACTATTTTGTAAAAAAAGCAAGTCCATGCTACCTTCGAAACAACAAAAAAAACCAAAATAGTAACAAACAAACTAAAACATGATGAACCGAATTAAATAATAATAAACAAAACCAGCAAGTTTGGATATTATCACCTGTCAGCAACAAACTAAAATAGTAATGCAAGCATCTTTCAGTAGCTAAAATAGTAATGCAAGCATGTAAAATCATCACCTGTTAGTAATAAACAAACTAAAATATGAACTTCATTTGAGTAAAAAAAATCATCGTTACCAAGGTAAACTATAATTCAACCTTTAAAATTTCTTTGTACACCACCTGTTAGGATTCAAAAATTATAACATCCCAACGTGTAATGATAGTCCACTTCTAATCAATGGCCCAAACCTTCTCCTCGTCTACAAAGAACTAATTCGAACTCTCTGGAAAAACACCCAGTTTTTCTTGTTCAGTTCCTAGCTCATTCAGATTAGTTCAGTATAGAATAGCCTCAATTTACTTTCAGAAGCAATTCAGATCAGATTGTCCAAATCAGTTGTCAATATTTGGTTGCTTTCCATTGCTCATCTTTCTTGGACATCCATGCCTCGAATTGCACTCATCATCAGCTCGCTTAGCTTGTGCACTCATTTCAAGAAAAAGGAGGGAGAGATGAAAAAAGAAAAATAACATTCGATTAATAATACATTACATGCATGGAAATAGTTAGTAATCTAACAGATCATTAAAACCAACATTAAAAAATATCAGAAAAACCAACACAATTGCTGAAAGCATGAAAATATAGGAGAGATTATTTACAGTAGAACAGTAACAACTCATGTCTAACTTGAACAAAAAAAGAAAAATGTTAAAAAATTGACATCCTAACAGAACATTACAGCAACAGATAACTTTATAACATTTCCATTTACAAACCCTCTTCTGAGAAATAAAGAAATTGCAAGACCAAACCAATAACACTCTCCTATATTTCTGATATATGCTACTGGTAAGTTTTTCAAAGTATTAAATCAACGATGAAAACAATATCGATTCAAAAAAATTTTGTACAGACATAATATAACTACGGAACTATCCATGCACTGTGATTTATCCCTTGTCTTTGTATGCCGGTATCCCTGATTGATTTCGGCGCTCACTCATACTCGTGTACTGATCCAGTATGAGATGTAAGTTTTCATCTTAACTTTGGTTTAATCTAATCTTTCATTCTTCTTTATCAAAATTTTGAGAAGGTTAGTAGAAATCATTTCTCTATTTCATACCAGTTGCAGTAGTTTTATGCTTCCAGTTGAGTTTGCAGTGACCACCATATTCGACTTTCGTCTAAAACAAACGGTTGATACAAACCGACCGTTATCATTGTTTGTTTCTTGTCCAGTATTTGGATCGGTGTAGCCAAATTTGTGAGAGTTTATTGCCATTGGTAGAGTTCTGTAGTAAGCAAATACCTGAAGCCAAAGAGAACCACTTAGTGTGTGATTTTGAATATGTTTGTTTTCCGCCTCAAACATGTATTCAATTTTCTTTTTTTAAATAATAATAATAATAACAACTTCAAATATGAATCATGTCTAATTACATTTCACAACAGACAATTATAATTTTGTTCACAAATTTTTTTGGTAATTATTTCCCAAGGCAAAGGCCAGGTTGATTCTGCATAAAGCCAAGCACAATAACTTTTATGTTTACCAAGCATAAGTACAACCTACTTATAATTAGCAAATGAATGCATTAAAAAGAAATATAATGCCAAAAATATGCAGTATTTTTATTTAAATAATGAACTGCACTTGTTTATCCTTGTTCTAATAATTTACCTTTATATTACTATGACGGATGATTGATCAGATAGTTTTAACCTTAAGTCACCAACACATGTATATGGCATTTTAGCAAAAAGAAAAGAAGCAAACACATAGGGCATAAGATATAGTTGAAGAGCAATATCTATGCGCAACATGAAAAGATGACAAATAAAATAAAATAAAAACCGTAACAAATTAACTAATAACAGCCGGCACCTTTCTGGACCCAGCAATTATCATATTTATGGTTAATGTCGGGGATGAGCCACTGTCACCGAGATGGGCAAGCGTCCACCTCAGTATTTAGGACCCAAAATTTGGTTTTTTTTCCTTTTTTCTTTATTTTTAATAAAAAGTGAAAAAATAACGAAAAAACTGAGAAAAATGCTAAGGGTTCTTTGAAAGTTAAATGGAAGAAGAACATATATAAAGGTAGAATTGAATTAACTCTGGACCAGTAACTTGCAAAAGCATTGAACAAATTAAAGTTTGTACATGGAAACTAACTAATTTTAATTAGTCTCACATCACCTAAAACATCTAAATTGTTAGTGTATATAACCTAAGAGAGGAAATAGTTGGTTGTCCTGTTGTTTGCAAGGCTTATAAAATTGTGATGGGGTGGGAAGGGTAGATTAAGTTAAGTTGATTGCTAGTAGTTGAAAAATGATATTTATGTTTTAGAATCTTTATTGATGTGAAGGACATTTTCGGAATTTCAAAAAGACACGGTTGAAACTAATTGATTGAATTCTCGTTATTAATAGTAGAGATATTGTTGAACTATGTGATCTAAAGAGTGCAACTATCTCTAAATTGACATTTAACTCTCATATTTTTATCAAATTTCTTTTGTTAGTTAGTTAGTTTATTTACATTTTTAGCAAATCACATTTTCAACTTTGGTTAATTTGATCGAATAGGGATTTAAAATCTAACATTTTCCTATGAATCGACCCGTACTTTCCACGTCCTAACATTTGTTCGACGTGCGCTTGCGGTAAATTTTATTATAAATTTTTCGGCGATTTTCTAAACCGATAGAAAATTTGTCGTTAAACAAGTTTTTGACGCTATTGTCAGAGAATAGTGTTGATTTTAATTTTCTAATTTTCGAATTATTTGTTGTTTGATTTTTGTGTGTTTTAATTTTTGTGTGCGTATTGCATTTAAAAAAAGGTGTGTTTACATGTGTTTTTGTGACATTTTGTTTGTGTGCATGTTCTAGTTTTCCATTTGCATTTGCATTTCATATATATATGTATGTATGTATGTATGTATGTGTGTATGTATATATATATATATATATATATATATATATATATATATATATATATATATATATATACTTGACATCTATCGTAATGATAAACGGCTCGTCTCGCCGTGACCTTATCTTGGATTCTCAATACTTCTGTCGCTCCATCCCCGCAGGGGCAGAGAACCCATCGCTGTCTCGGCTGTGCTACCGGAGGCTCTGGGGTATATATATAGACACACACACACAAAATTTCAAAACAAAAAAAATTATACTCTGTTTCATTTTTTATTTGCGTTTTTTTCATCTACATTTTATATTTTTATTTACATCGCTTTTAAAAAAATTGCATATCTTTGTGCACACAGACTGCACCCATTCTCCCTACTTCCAACTGCTTCACTTCTCTCATCTCTACATACACATTCACCCCAAATTGCCAGTACACTGTCAACATGCTATTCAGATCATCACCCCATACAACAACTCTTCAAAAACACTTCATTGCCACCTGAAACACAGTCATCACTGTGCTAGCATACCAGTGCCACTGATAGCCTGTCACCCTGTCATCAAACCAAACATCTCCCCACTCTCAACTACTGTCCTCGAACCCTTCCTAACAACCTGCATATCAACTCTGTCACCTTACTGCCCTTACACACTACTTCTCATCATCTATAAAAACAATCACCATCTCCATCAACCACCACTTCTAACCACACCACATTCATCGTTATTCAGACAAACTTCCTCCTTCCCACGTACACCATCATCAATCATAACCTTTGACTACTACACAACTCATTTCTAAACCTTCGAAATTCACATTCAGTTACATTCAGTCATTCACTGTCACATTCAGTCATTCACTGTCAACTCTAAACTCCAATCTTCACTGCATTCACCACCATTCATTGCAACAGCCACTACAGCCAATACAAGCACAATCTTCAACTAGCCACGGCAGCCAAACATACTTCTGATCACCGACAACTCCTTGCACTGCCTCATACTTCAAGCAGTGACCAACTTCAAGCAGCAGACCAACTTTAAGCAGTGACAAATTTCCACATAAACTCTGCCAATACTTCCACACATCGACCATAAACACTCACAGCAGCAACTTCACAACTTCTAACTTCATCATAACAAAACTACATAACTACATAACCTCCTTACAACCACTGTTGAACCACAGTTCATCCTCACTCAACTTCTGCCTCTCATCCTTGCACACATCATCATACTCAATTCAATACCAAAACACTGCCATCACACCTCCTCATCGCCACCGTTCAACGGTGCACACTGCTACATACAAAACTACAATACTTCCTCCGCTCATTTCCTCACATTTCCACCGGCCTTTCCATCAAATTCATTACCAAACCACCAGACCACCTCTGTGGCCAAACAGAACAACCATTATTGCCAACAAAATCACTTCTACTGTCCAACAAAGTCAACACTACATCATACATCCAGTTGCTGCTACAACATTTATCACAGTGATACTGCATTCATTCCCAATCATCACAGTGCTACAACATTCATTCCTATTCAAACTTCTGTTCATTTACAGCCATATAAAAAAAACATCAACATTTACTTACCCATCCCTGCCCATCAACATTCAACTGCTCCTGCTTGCCTCACAGTCACCGCACTTCCTCTAACCTACAACGTTCACCAATCCATTTCCTAAAATCGCGCAACATAACTCGAGAAACGCTCTTGCCTCTGCAAGTCCACTCCAATCGCCGCAAATCACCAACCTTCAATCGCCATCGCAACTTCTCGAATTGACGACCTCCACTCAAAAAAAATCCTCCTGCGCTTTGGATTTCGTTTTGAAAGATTTTGGGGTTGAGTGTTAATTTTGAAAGATTGTGGAAATCGATTTCTGTTCGATTTAATTTTCTTCCGTGTATAATCAATAGAAGGCATTAAGTTGAGCCTTTTTAATTGGGCCGGGTTTGCATTTCTTGTGGGTGTGGGTTTGAGTTAATTTTTTATTATTATTTCTTTTGTTTGGTTTTAAATTGTTTTGTTTAATTTGCTTTTAGCTCACTCATTTAAAAAAAGAAAAAAACCGCTTCCTTTGTTTTGTTATTGTTTTTAGTCCAATTAAAAAAAAAGGTTGGTTATCTTTGAGTTTAGTTTTGTTTTATTCCTTTAATTAAAAAAGGTTTTTTTTTTTAAATTTGATTTGTTTTGTTCAATTTATTTTAGTTTTCATTTGTTTTGTTTTCAATTTTTTTTTTTTGGTTTTCCTTCAATATAAAAAAACTTTTTTGTGTGTGTGTGTGTGTATTGTTTTTATTTTCAAGTTGCCAAAGTACATTGGAAGAGTTGTCTGCTTCGTTTAACTTGCAAAAAAATAATTGCTTGCTTATAAAAAATTGCTGCTTTTAACCCCTATCTATTGTTTTGCATTGTCGCTTTCTTGCATTTAAAAAAAATTCAACAAAAACAAAAACAAAAAAATCCTTTCATGATTACAATGTTAATACACGTTTAATTTCTGTTCTGCATTTCATCTTAAAATTTTGATTAACAATAACGATTAGACATCGATAACACTTAATGTGTATTGCCAATTTTTCCTCTTTCGACAATTTAATTTCTTGGTGTCTATGCTAAGGCAGAGCAATAACTATTTATAAATATTACAGTGATTCGTAAACATTATAGTGGTTGTTCCTCTAAAGGTACTTAAATCTTCGGCTGCATTGCTACGGTGATTTGTGGTGCATCGATAAATCATGCCCGTTACCTGGTAGAGAACTATCTTGTTGATTTAAGATAATGTGCGATTATACAATTTTGGGTTAAGATAGATAATTTGTAATTAAACCCTTGCATTCGTTTAGTTCTATTAATTCTTGCATATATAATAAAACAAGAAGAAAAAAATCCAAAATTAAAAAATTGTAAATATTTCTTTTCTTCAATTTTTAAATCCTTTTCCTTTGATTTATTTTTAATCAAAAATCCCAAAATAAATTACTTAGTTTTTTTGGTTTAGAAAAGCAAAAAATCCAAAAAAAAATAACACATAAACATTTTCAAAAACAAAAAAAAAAATTCTTTTCTAAAAATAAATTCTTTGTGAATACTTTTCCTTTATAAAAATCCAAAAAAATTCAAAACTAAAACCAAAAACATTCTTTAAAATGTACGAGTTTCCCTACTTACACGAATTTTACGATAGTTGTGAAAATCAGTATAATTTCACTTCAAATTCTTATGGATATTTTAACAACAACTATTGTGTAAATAATTCGAATTTCGAACAACAAGATTTTCAAAATGATGAACGACCATCAACTCTTGAAAATAGCACTTCGTCTTTACTTGAACTCAACACTCTAAATCAAAGGATGAACAATTTGTGCTATATCTCAAGTCAAAGTTTTCAAAATAATCAAGATTTGAATTCACTTCAAAATTCAAACAATTTCGAGTATAACCCATGCCAATTCAATTCGAACTCCAAAGTGAATTTCAAAATCAAAATGAAAACATGAACAACTTTTCAAATAATTTTGGCAATGGGAATAATCTCGACTACGATGCAATTGAAAATTTTTGTTCTCAACAAATTCAAATTGAAAATTCTCAATTTAATAACCATAAATTTGATTTAGTTGAGAAAATGGAAAAAGATTACGAGGATTTGTTGCGTGAAACCTACAAATAACTCCGTGAGAAACAAAATCAAGTCCTAATAAGTGAAAAATCAAATGATAATCCATCGTTTATCAAAATTGACGGTTCTTGTTCTCAACAAGTCCAAATCTAAAATCCTCAAGTTAATAATTATAAATTGGATTTTGCTGAACAAATGAACAAAATTTATGATGATCACACAAGTTTGTTGGTTGAAGTATACATAAAATTACGTGAACAACAAAATCAAATCTCAATGTGTAAAGAGTCAAGTGATAATCCATCTTTTACCCAATTTGACCATTTTCAAATAACAACTTTTGAAATTGAAAATAATGATCTTAATGAAGTTGTTGAAAACATGGTAATTGAGTTGGATTTCAACTCTTTTGAGGGTGTGAAACTCAATTTAAAATTCAGTCTTCCTTTTTCCGATTTGGAAAATTAGAATACAACAACTTTGGATATTGAAAACGATATACGCAATGAAGTTGTTGATAATCCAATAAAGGAAGACGAATTCAATGAACATGATTTTCTTGGACTTTTCGAAAATGAGTTGTTAAATTCCAAAGGAGAAGAGTTAAATCACCATTTCGATTTTGAAATCAATAACATTGAAGAATTCATCAATGATAAGCTTGAATTTCAATATGGTGAAAATGAACTTGAATTTCAATCAATTGTTTTAACGACCCCAAAAATCATTGAAAATAAAACTACTTGTACGATTTTTAATAAAACGACATTCGTTTTTCTAAATCAACATTTAATTTTGAATTTTTTTTACGATTTGGTTTTCCGAACTTAAGGTGCTTCTTGCATATTTGACGAGACAAATGAATCGGTATTTGGAAGACCGTTTCATTTACCTTTTGACTATATACTTTCTGATCTCGTGTAAATAACGCTCATTTTCATGTAAATATAGGTCATCTTTTTATTTTTGTTTTATTCTTCTCCTTCCACTTGGGTTGACTGAGGGGACACAAACAAAATCAAGGGGGGGGGGGGGGTCTAATCTTCATTTTTAATTTTTCATGGTAATTTTATTTTTACATTTTCTTTCCAAAACCTAAAAAATAATCTGAATTTTTTTAAGCATTTTTGATTTAATTTTAAAAGAATCACTATAGGATAAATATATGGTTTTGGTTTATTAAATTGAAAATTTATTTGTCTTAACAAAAATAAAAATGAAGCTTGATTACAAATAACAATGGTTTAACTAGTATATAGGAAGATTCATACGTGTTAATTATGAAATACATCCTAATTGAAATCATTTGTTTTAAAAAGTGGTTGATTTAAAGTAAAGATATAGCATTTTTTTGTCTTCTAAGTTTAATGGGGCTAAGATGATAGTACAAAACTTCATCTTCTAAAAAACAAAAAATATTTCTTATATATATATATATTACCTAGAATCATTTGTTTACACTTCGTGTATTCACTCACCATGCTCTGTAACCTTCTCACGATGCCTGAAAGACAGTGCACGATCGGTATACCTAGCCTCAGTTTATCCGAGTTAGGCGTATGTCTATAAAAAATTCTATTATTAATAACTCCTACGGTCGATAGGTGTTCACACTCGTGTGTTCACTCGTCATGCTCTGTATTTCCCTCACGTAAGCCCGTAAGACAGTGCATGGGTAATATATTTGGCCTCGGTTTTCTGAGTTAGGAATATGTAAATATTGTTAATATCAATTAAAATTTCAAATATGAAAGAGTAAGCAAATGAAATCCAAGCACTATTTTAACTTATTTGATTTGACTTATTATTGAAAAGGAATGAAAACACCACTTTGATAAACTTTGATAATCAACTAAGGATCCATTTCAAAATTACACCATATTATCAACCGAAATAACGAGTTAAACTGTAGTTTATTTGTTATGATAACTTGATTTTTATTAGAAATTTTGAAAAGTAAAAGGTCTTAAATTTTCAAGATAGTGACTAAAACCTATATTTAACTTATTTATGTCAATTAAAAAATAAATCCTTCATTTGTAAATATTTTCAAAAACTTTCATTAATCTCTTTTGTAAATATATCTTGCATTGTGTAATTATTTTCACTTTGCATTAGGATTTTGTGGTTAGTATCCGCTGAAAACCCTCACGAGACAACACTCGGCCTACTGGGGATGTCCAGGGGTTTAACGGCTTGTTGCATTTACTCAATGCAATCATTCTCTCTACGAAAACGGATTTATCTTAGTTTTTTTTCCCTTTATTCGGGGACGTATAAAAAGATAAGTGTGTGGGTATTTGATATGCGCGTAAATGTGCATATTTTTACCACCATATTTAATCTAATTAAATTAAATAAATTATAATATCGGGTATTTTAACATGTTTAAATCAAAATTCATACTAATCTCAAATCGTCATATATTCATCTTCATATAGGATCAAAATGATCATTTTTTTGCATATATTAATTTATGAAAATTTACTTGTAAATTTCTGCACTATTTTGTAAGAAATTGGCTTCAAATGAAAGAGAGTTTCATGGAAAATATGCATGCACAAATTAATACAAAAGAATGAAGATGTAAATAATTCAAACTCGTGACAATGGAGGACCCCACCTACCCACCTATCTTAATGTACAAATTAGAGGCTAATGCACAAGCTAATAGAGTTTAAAGCTCCTTTCACACTTAAATGATGATTATTTGATGCTAATGATTACTTAGCCTCCACACACTACAACAAAAATACCCTATTACAACGTTCTTTTTACAACGGGCATAATTGCCGTTGTAATAGCATTCTATTACAACGGTCCTTTTAAGCCTGTTGTAATAGTTGTCCTATACAATACCCTTTATACAATGGGCAATATTTGCCCGTTGTAATAGAATGCTATTACAACGGTCCATTACAATGGTCCTTTTAGGCCCGTTGTAATAGATTCCATATAAACACCCATTATACAATGGGCAATGTTTGCCCATTGTAAATTTTCGAGTGGCCATATCAAAATATTTCACTGCGCCCCTTTTCTTTTAGTCCAAAATTTTCCTCTCCGCTTTTATCCTTTGCCCCAAATCCTAAATCAGTTTCTTCCGGTCCATTCCAAACTTGTTCCATCTCCAAAAAATCGGCAGAATAGGGAGAAATCGCGAATCGCCATCGTCGATCGAGGCTCAGTAGCACGACGACTGGCGATTGCACCAAGAAGGCGAGGCGACGAAGACTCCATCTCCATATCAATTGATAACGATTCCATCTCCAAAGACTCCAATCGACGGGAAAGGCAAAACTCCAGGCTCAAAACAACTAGGGCAGAGCACAACTATAAGTTGTTGTTGGAAAGGTACTACTTAATTTTGGACTTTCCACTTTTGTATGTTCTGATTTCTAGTTACTTTTAAATCTTGTAATTTATAAACAACGTTATGTAATGTAACTATGTTCTATTTCCAATTCAAATTTGATCCCTATGTTCTAATTTTTGATTAGCTAATTGTATAATAAGGATTGATATGTAGAATAATTAATAAGGACTAAATAAAAATTGGTATATTTATGTTGTTGTTTGATTTGCAAAGTTGGATATGGTGAAGAGTCTTTCAAGCTTGAACATAATTTGGGATAGTGTTTATTTTATTAATCTTATGACTAACATCTGCTTTTGAACTGTTATGATTTATTTTGATGGACACTTTGTCTTTTATTTATATGAAAAGAAAAGCCGAATCAGCTAGGATTGGGGAGAGATTCGTGATAGAATTCCTGCAAGTTAGCAAATGCCAATTGTGTGATTCATATTGTATTTATTTTTATTTTATGTTTTATTTTTAACTGTAGTTATTACTACAGTTATTATCAACAAAAGTTAACAATTTTCTTACTCAAACTGTTTGACTTTGATTTGAGATAACTCCATGAAAAAATAATAATAATTCAACAACCGTTAAAACTCATTGATGTGATTAAAACGGTAGTTGAATTATGTCTTTTTAATATCTATATGGCTATATTTTTTGATCATTTTTGCTTAACTTTTTTAACCCCTTGGGCTAGATTACAGTACATTCAATTCTGATATCACAAGTGTAAAAATTTCCATTTGAATTTGAATGGTATGGAAGAGAAGATGATACAACATGATAACATACAGTTGCAAGCCTTATTCTTTTTTTTCATTATACTGGCATAAAATGAATTGCTACTTCTCCCTTTCTGTATGATTCCATAGATAATGTGATAATTGCTTTTGATCATGTCTGGTTAGTTTTAGCTACAAATCCATTATATGTGTTCCGCTTTTATATCTAAGATGGTACATGCTTATCGCCTTATCTTCATTCCATTGTGTCTCAATTGGTTTGGCATTTTTATGGATTGAACAAGTTATAGTCGATGAGCTCGAATATGAAAATATTATTAGTAATTTTGCAAGACGGAAAGCTAGAAAAATGTTCATATGAAATTAATATGAGTTTTGTTGTATATTTGAATTATTGTTACGAATAAAGTTTGTGTGCGTCGTTAAGTATATTGTTAACGTACAGTAGGATTGCTACATGATGTGATTAGTGCAATTTTTACCTCATCCCCAAAATTGCCAGTATATGCATTGGAATAAATGAAGATCCAGAGTTTGAATTAGGCTATTGGTATATTTTCTGCAGTTTGTAATGTTTGTTAGGAGCATTAATATACCATTTTTGAAAGAAAGTGAAGCTTGATTACATAGGTTTTAAGAAATACTAGCAGCAGCGCCAAATATTTACTTTGAAAGAGAAGAAGACGGTGAATCATATTATGTTGTTGCCTAGATGAATATCGATAATGCATAAATATTTTTCCGTTGTGATTGAAACATGCGAGCATTTAATTATTTTGCTTAACCAAATTACAAAAAAGAATATAAACGGGTGATAACTTGTTATTTTTCCTTTGCTTCTATCACCATGTTTCATGTGCTATAAAAATCGTGTAGCACAGTCCTAGGTAGTGACGTAGGAATATATTTCTGTTATCGTAATTCAAATCTTACCCCTTGTCGCTGAAAACATGTTCTTCGTAGTACCCCTTTTCCTGACCTTTCAACTATATTTGCCTGATACTATATAATGACTTGCTTTATAAAAAACAATTGTTCTGGTTGCTTATAGTTTCATGGTCAGACAAAGTGACAAAATATGGAACAAAATATGGCGTTACCTACGAGCATTTGTGCTATCGTAAGCGTAAGAAAGGAAGATGATGTGGCCCATATTCAATTACTACTACCAATTCTAGTTTAAGTACAACTTGTGTATATGTATATTTATAGTAATTTCAATGATATTAATAAAGTTATATTAAAGTGGCCACATGTGTATATATAAAGCCTATAATAAAAATCTAATGTGCTGTTATATGTGTATAAAATCCTAGGGTGTCTACATACATAGACTAATCAACTCATCCTTCATTTGAAAAAAGATTCCTAAACTGATCTATATCCAAAAAATTGGATTTTTGAATGCACTATTGATAGCAATTAAAGAGACTGAAAGAGAGGTGGAGTTGATGAACATTTCAAACTCCTCTGTTAATCTGGAAACGTATTCTATTGATTTGTCCAAATGGGTTGTTGAAGCATTATCAGAAGAAGTCCTTGCTCTTCCTAATTCAGAACAAAAAGAAATTCATCTTCACAATGAAATGGCATGTAGTCAACCGCCAAGCAAATATGACCGAAAGTCGAAGAGAAAGAATAGGGGCGATAAGGTACAAAAGAGAAGGTATATTTACATAGATTATTTGTATATACATAACAGTTCATTTGTTCTAATTTTGATGTTTGTGTTTTTCTATGTAAGACATGGCGAGCTAAATACTTATGTATGTTATAATATGATAAATTAACAGAAAACTTGGGAGTTCAAAGGCTATAATTACACCGGCGCCACATAATGATGGTCATCAATGGGGAAAATATGGTCAGAAGGATATTTCTAATTCTAAACATCCAAGGTAATATTATTAGCTTTATTTCCCTGCTTCAGTTTTATGAAATTTGTCGATATTTGTAGATATATAATGCATCAAATAATGTGTACTTATAACAAATACAATCTTATAGGACATACTACAGATGCACACATAAAGAAGATCAAGGTAGCCTTGCAAGAAAACAAGTCCAGCTGCAAAACAAGATGTCGAGCTGTGGTGATTCTCCGATATTCCAAGTCATTTATGAGAACGAGCATTCCTGCACTTCAACAATAAATGATGATCAATACATCTTTCCTTTTACCAGTGACACTGATAAAGATAATGAATAGTCTAACTTCTTTTTATTTGATACTACTTAGGCGAGGCGATCGATTTTACTATGAGCCGTCCATTGCTCCTTATTTATATTGGATCTGATTGCTATCATGGCATAGATTGCAGTTTGGTGGAACTTGCCTATGATGTTGAACCATTGTAGTATGCAAGAGGTTGCAAGACAGTCTGTGACAGTGGGGGAAAGAAGGCGGTATGAGGAAATGTTTAAAAGAGTTGTCGATAAATATGTGAAATCAAGTTTGGTTTGATAGTGGTAGGGAAGTTCAGTGACATGTTGTTTGTTGATGATGGTTAGTGGGTTGTTTGAAATGTACTGGGGGATGATCACAATGTATATGTGAAATAAACAGAGCATGGAAGTTGGTATTGTTGCAATGTGAAGCCTTGAGACAACAACGTAAGGATAGTGCAAATAGAGCAACAGTGTATGTGGTATGGTCAGTAGAAATTTGGAGATATGGCAGTGCACAGTTTGTATGAAGGGGATTATGGTAGGATGGCAATAAGTATTGTGTGCACAGTTGTGCACAGCAGTGAGAGGCAGATGTATGGCAATGGGATGATTTGTATGATATGATGGAGTGATGGTCAGTTGAATTATAGTGTTGTTTGCGAGTTGATGGCAGTGGGAGCTGGAAATGGATAGTCTACGTGGTTGTGTAGTTGTTAAAGTATGGTGGTGTTTCTGGTATTGACTGGTAGCGGAGGCTACAATCACGGCCGGTTCTATGATGTTGGCCACCCTAGGCAGAGAGTAGAAAACAGGTGGAAGTGTGGGAAAAAATTATCAACAGAAAGAATTGAAGTTGTAACTTCACGGAGGAGGCCCAATCATACAACCAACCAAGCTAACAAATGTTTGCAAATCAGTAGTCATCAACACATATTTGTTTACAAATTAATATTCTCCTCTAACATGCATTTCTTTGATTGTTTCCCCCTTCGAGGGGGGTTGCCCTAGGCGGCCGCTTGCTCCACCTAGCCCTGGAGCCGGCCCTGGTTGCAGTTGTCAGTGTTGTAACAAAGCAGAGGTTAGGCAGTGTTGTAGCAATTATGTAATGACAGGGAAGTATGGGGTCTCGTGGATGGTGCAGTAGTTCGTAATGATCTGTGGTTTATTGGCAGAAGCTATAAATGCAGAAGGTGACTGATGTGGCGATGTGCACTATGTTGGATAGCTGTGAGAAGTTGTGCACTGAAGTTTCTGAAATGAGGGAAGGAGTTGTGACAGTGGTGGTAAGTGGTTGGTTTGTAACTAAGTGAAGAAGTTAGTCTGAAGGGGGGAAAGGAGTTGCTTGAATGAGATATTATGACGGGGGAAGCAAGCATTGATGAGAAGTAGGTGAAAGAGGAGTATTCGATTGTTTTTTAGAAGTATTTGACAGTTTGAAGTGAACTGCGGTGAGGAGTCGAGCTTGACAGAGGAGTAAGTTTGAAATGACAGGGTTGTATATGGTATGGTGATGAGGAAGTTAGAAGTGGTATATGTTGACAGAGTTGTAAATGTAGTGTTTGTGTATATGGAGTATGGATGTATATGCAGTTGCGAATAGATGAGTGTCTGTAAATGTTTGTGAATAGATGACAAAAGTGTTTGGTTGATAGCTGCTGAACAGAAGTGCACATAGATATTGACAGTGTAGGTTGACAACTGAAATTCTCAACGGTTGTTATGAAACTAGTCGTCATGTGTATATTAGAACTATGTCAATGTAAACTTATCTAACTTTTTGGAATGTGTTGAAATTTTATGACTCTAGCTTTTAGTCTTTTCGTATGTGATTTTAGTTGTTTTATGATAATATTTATTACTCGTTAAATTATTCATTATTGGTATGGATGTATGCTGGTGTAATTTTTTTTTAAAATTTGCATTTATTTTGCAACGTCAGAAACCGTCGCAATATCATGTATTACAACGGGCATTGCCCATTGT
This sequence comes from Allium cepa, assembly GCA_030765085.1. Taxonomy (NCBI): domain Eukaryota; kingdom Viridiplantae; phylum Streptophyta; class Magnoliopsida; order Asparagales; family Amaryllidaceae; genus Allium; species Allium cepa. The sequence continues at coordinate 874,730,345 of CM060932.1, read as the reverse complement.
AAAAAGGTGTATTACAACGGACATTGCCCGTTGTAAAAAGGTATATTACAACGACCAATGCCCGCTGTAAAATATGGTCGACCTATTACAACGAGGCCTAATACAACGGGCTCATGCCCGTTGCGAAATCCATATAACAACGGGCATTGCCCGTTGTAAAATGGCTGTTTTGTTGTAGTGACACTTCCTAAGAGGGTATTTTGGGCATTCCCTAAAAAAGTGGATTATGGTTTCATATATGTATAAATACCCCTTATGCTTCATGTAACCTCTCTTCCTCTTAGTTAGTTTTAGCTTAGATTAAAAATAAAAGAAATCTCTCTTTATTTTTTCATGGCTACTTAGCCCTTTTATCTTATGTAATTTTCATTTTTTTACAATGTTAATTATTGTTCTCTTTTATTTCCTTTCATGCTAGTAGTTTAGTTTATTTTCCATGCAAGTAGATTAGTTTTATTTCTTGTTAATTAGCTCTTCTTTCATATACCTCTCTTTTTCCTCTTCTTTTTTGTTTCATTTTGCAAGCTACATTTGTTGATTTGATAACAAATACGAGAGGCTAAACCCTTTCAATTTAGGGGTGATGAAGCTCTCTAATTATGTACCTTCAACTTTTTGATAATTACTGCTCTCTTTTGTGCTTAATGACAACGCTTGAAGTGGTTTAACTTGATTTTTTTGCTTTGAATTTGATAGCCTATATTGTTGACACCAAATATGCTATGCTTAACCAATCACTAAACACAAACTACCTCTTCGTCTACATATGATTATGGCAATGAAGCGAATATTGAAATCAAAATTTGATGGTCTATATTTCTAATTGATATTTAATAGGCCTTGCTTAAAATAGATTTTACTTTCAACTTGTTGTCATTTTTCATGAGAATTAGTAAGTGATTTAAGGGGTATGTTATATTTTGATAGCTTATGATGAGGTAATTTATAGCACAAATGTGTCATACTTATGATAAACACGTCAATTAATTTCACTAATGACCAAAAAAGAGAGATCACAATTTCATATGTTGTCGAACTGTGTGATTTAGAGAGTGGAATTATCTCTAAATTGACACTTAACTCTCATATTTTTATCAAATTTCTTTTTTCAGTTAGTAAGATTATTTACGTTTTTTGCTAATCGCACTTTCAACTTTAGTTAATTTGATCGAATAGAGGTTTAAAATCTAACATTCTCCTGTGAATCGACATGTACTCGTCACGTACTAACATTTGTATGTCATGCACTTGTGGTAGATTTTATTGTAAATTTGTCAGCGATTTTCTAGATCAATAGAAAATTCGTCGTTAAACATCAAACAAGTAATATACAAAACATGGTTTAGCCACTAAGCAATTCCTAAACCCTTTTTAAATCCTTCGTTCATAATTTAAAAACCTCGTTAAAATGATGCGTGTGTGTGTGTATGTACGGTATTTTTTTATAAAACTAAATATTTGATAAAATAATTTAAAAGATAATATATTATATAAGATATTTACACCTTAATAAAATAATTAACAGACTTTCTAAAAACCATATATACCTTAAAATGCATTTAAAATGCTTTAAAATACTTATAATAAGTTTTAAAGCATTCATCCAAAATATTACTTTAAAATAACAAGTTTATAAAATATTTAAAACTTGGAAAAAACCATGTCTACCTTATGTTTAAAAATATACCTTCTACTATAAAAATACTTAATTAATTCTTTAAAATTCATAAAAATCTAAAACTATATTAAAATACTCTAATACGAGTTAGTACAGTCTTATAAAAAGAATGAAACAAAATACTTAAATTTAAAGTCCTTTCCAAATATTTGAAATTCAAAAACAAATACTAAACGGGGCTGTTTTGCATAAGTGGAACTTTGGACACTTTTGGATGTGTTACTTAACTTTTTAACATTCAAATTTTTTATGGGAGGAAGTATACATAATGTAAATCACAAAAATAGAAAGAAAACCCTAATGATCGCTTTAAAAAGTTTCTTAGAAATTTCCAAACACAAAGCAATTTCTAAGTGCATCCATAGCGATTATCGCTATAAATGCACTTTTAAATCCAAGTTCAATCTAAACCAAAGTCCAACTACAACCTATATAATTTGTTTCAAGTCCATGCAACAAGTTAATCAATTTTAAGTCCATTCAAGTCCATATATATGCATTACATATGCCATTTTCTTTTAAAGAAAGAATCAAAATTAATATTACTACATATATTAAAATCCATTCAAGCAACAAATAAACAATCAATCACAAGCACATATACACATTTATATTCATTCAATGGTGAGTTAGCTCACCCTTAACTAAGTAAACGAGCAAGTCCAAGCTCCAACTTCATACCTTAACCTTGCTAACACCTAACTTCCTACCATAACTTTTCTTTGCTCAAGTTCTAAGGCAATATTGCTTTGTATTGCTTATGGCCCAAGATATGGAGGGGTATTGCGCTTTTATCTTTCAAGATCCAAGTTTATAAAAGGTGTTATGATGTTGTCCTAATGTCCTTGGCCGAATTTGAGTTGATTTGAAGATGTTTTGAAATTATTTTTCTCAGATATTTATGAATAGAAAGTGTGAAAGAGCTTATAACTTTTTGTGTAAATTTGTGAAATGGATTCAAAGGGTATCCACCTATATATATACGTATGAAGTGGTGCTATCTACCCTTGCTCTTACTCTCCTTGGCTGGTCATGGAGGGTTCACCCCCCGCATGCTCCATCACATCTCCTTTCCACCTCATTTCTAAGTAAATGACCAAACTACCCCTTACATAAAATATCTCCTTATATTCTGGAAGCCTCTAGAAGATTCTACTTACTTTATAAAGAAAAGTGCGTTAATTAGTTATTAATGTGTTCATGTGTTAATTAGTAAAGTACAAAGAGTTCGAACAACTTATATCTAGTAAAAAGCTGTTTATCGATAAACCGATTTTCGATCATATTATTGATATATCGTTGAAGTTTTACTTAAAAAATATTTCAAAATTTATTTTCTTATCATTGTTCATAAATAAAAAGATGTTTAATTGGGTTATAAAATCATATTTATAACACTTAGCTATATTTTGAAAAGTTACAATTTTCAAAGATGAAGTGTTTAAAATTATGGGTCGCTACAAGATTCGTCCCTCAACAGTTTGAGTATGATGCCAGAATTGATCATCTTAACCAATGCATACTAAATTTAGAGATGGATTTGGTAAGATCCAGAATGAATGTCAATCTTGTAAGCGTATATTAACTGAAGGCGAAAAAGGTCTTCCTATACCAACGACAGCGAAATCTTAAAAAGTTCGCTTAACAGGTTTCCACTTCATCTGAAGACTACCTGACACGTAGCGGGATTATACACTACAACAAAATAACATCTTTACAACGGAAAAAACCAGTTGTAATAGCTATTTCGCAATGGGCCAAAGCCCGTTTTATTATGCGATGTTGTAATAAATATAAAAGAACTTACAACGGACGTAAACCATTATCGTGGACCATTTTAAGTATGAGTCAGTTTGTTGAAAACCATGATATTGTAACCAGCATGAACCGTTGTAGTAGAGTATAATACAAGCGAACTAGCCCGTTGTAATTGGTCTCACCTACAACATCCAAAGCCCATTGTCCTTTTTTATCTTTTGCAACTATTTTGGCTTGTTGCAAAATAAATGCAAAATAAAAAAATTAATTAGTTGCAACATCCATACAATACACCTTTAGTAATATTTAATAATTACTAAGTACTATCATAAAACAACCCAAATCAGACATACTATAAGACTATAAAGCTACATTCATAAAGGTCCAACACATTACAAAAGGAGTAGATAAGTTTTTATATTCACAATGTTCTAGCACATAACAATTAGTTTCAAAATACATAATAACTAGTTACAAAATACATATCAAGTTCAAAATACTAATCATAACCTATAAAACCAAAATGCACATGCACACTAGGCCAAGGAGGTGAAATCTTTAGGCCACGCGACGGTTGATCCAACTGTCTCTTTAATAGTGGACATCTCTGAATTTGGTCAGAATAAAAAAGCTTCCGGTTCCACCGCTACATTCACCCTTATCTTCCACGCATTAGGCCCAAGATTTATGAAGTGTACCGAAGAATCAGGATCGACGCTTGGTATGGTTCCTTCTGCAATTACGTTCTTCCGCCAACTCCATAACTTGCACTTTATTTGACCAAATTTTCGAGAGTATCGTGATCATAAATATAAAAATTGTAACTATCACGGTGTGACTGCAAGCAAACAAAAACAGTTAATACTTGTGAAATGGAATAGGCTGTCATAAACAATACGAATGACAACTATTAAAAAAATGAGAGTAATCTTAGCTTCAAGGATATTGACTCTTTGAAACACAAAAAATCATAATGTTTGATGCTGTGCACATGAAAGATGTTTAAAATGCAAACCAACCTAAAGTCAGTTTTTTTTGCAAATGCTTTAACAAGAAGTAAATTACAATTTATGTACATTTAAAATTATAGACTATTCAAATTACCGAATGAATTATACATTGGAGCTTCAATGCAAGCCATTCTCTTGTACCAAAATCATCTTTCTTTATTGGCTAGCTAGAAGTAATTTTTTCAATCACTGTATCTACTAAGAAAAACCTAGCATAAAATATTCTCTTAGCCATTGGTTACTTAGCATGCAACAAGTTATAAACACGCTGATAAATGGACATGAATTAGAAAGAAATTTAGGACCGAGTTCAATATAACAACCATGTTAACATGCTTAAGTGCATTTTTGTTCTATCGCCATCGCTTATTGTAGGTAAAATGGAAGCTAGGAATACATTTAGTATGCGAAGTTAAGCTGTAGGAAGCAAAGTAGTACGGTTCCATATCTTACCTCTCATGAAATTGAAATACTATTCCAACTCTGTCCTGCGATAGTAATTCAGATGACTTGGTTGGATTTGCTTATTCCCATATCTCTGAAAACAAATAGATCCAGAAGTAGTTTTTTAAAACCCAGCAAGAAGTTGCACTAAGAAAGCGCTAGGGAAGTTACGTAGGCACTGAGACTTTTTTTTCCTTCCTTGACAATGACCATGAACATAAAATTATACAAAAAGAACCATTAGTCCTTAATGCAAACCTGCAAGAGAGTAGTTTTTCCACTTCCACTTTATCCAAATATTAAGCCAAAGCTAAAAATATAAACAAATAATTTTATAGGATAGTCACATGGTAGTTTCTAGTGCACATATATAACATAAAACTGCTAAAGATGAGTTAAAAGGAAGTGTTGTTTTACAATTGTAAATTACCACACTAAATGACACCATGATGGAAATTGATTGCTGTACTGCAGGTTAAACATTAATGTACTACAAGATTATTTGATCATAATCCTTGTTTTCATCAATAAATGTTATTCTCAGTTACTAACCTTTTCTGAGGGAGTGCTCAGCTAACATCAGTCAAAAGGTTGTGTTCAGTACCAGGAGGCCGATAACTAACCTTTTTCACCTATAATAAATGAAAGAAATGTCAAAATCACCCTACCAGTTTTTGGTAAGTGCAATGAGGAAAATATTTTAAGTAGGGAGATAGAAAGTTCGGCAAAATACAAAATCAAATAAGGAATTCAATGGCTATGGAAGAAAATTCAAACTACCAAACGAGTAGAAAAAAAATCAATTTAAAAAGCTAAGGACATGTTTGTGTATTGCGTTCTAACTTTTCACATAATGATTGTCCTCTGAGGCTGACTCGCAACTCTAAACTAAATCTAACGCTAGTAAGTAGTGACTTATATCAAACATGAGTACCATTACCTATTTGCAGAATGTAATAACAATCAAGATGGATGAAGCTAGCACCAAAGTTAGAAGGACTTTTTTTATCAATACAGACCACGTTTCAAAACATGTAACAAAATTTAGACTTATTTCAAAAAAAGTTAAAAATATGGACATATTTTTTGCAATGCTAGCGACCATTTAGCAATCTGTATTAGAGCATTTTGAGAATGTGCTGATACATTTTATTATTTTTTGAAGAACTTGTGTAAAGGAAATGAATAATTTGCTTTATTGCTGTAGTAGAAAAGATTACAGTGTATTTTCTATGTCATTCTTTTTATACAAGCATCGGTATATATACTGTAAAATAAATATATAGGCTTGGCCCATTTACTTCATCACAAGACTGGTTTGCTTTGTAATAGCTGTTCTCTCAATACCCCCTCAAACCAGTTCAAGGGTTAGGGTTTTCATACTTTCAGTAATGGCCGCCGCGACTAAAAATTCCTTAAAAATTCTTCGACATTTTTCTTCAGATCTGGTAAAACTTTACTTTAGTAATGATTTATCAGATCTAAGAGACCCAATTCAGTCGTCAATTACAAGAGGCATGAGTTTTGTAGATAAAATGGATAGATCTGGAAAGGTTGAGACTTCGTTTTGATGAGCATACCTCAGATCTAACCATCAACCTCAGGAGGTACGAGATTTGCAGATAAAATCAGCATGGTTGATGGATTTGGAATGGTTGAGGCTTTACTTTGATGGGCAGACCTCAGATCCCCCCGTTGCTGGCAAGTAAGTCGAAGCTCTGCATTCTAAATCTGAGTTTACTTCATCAATATTTAGTTCATTTCTGAATCTGGTAAAGTTAATCTTTAATAGTGCTTTCGTAAAAACATATGCCTTTTGGTAGGAGGAGGGTATGTGATTAACCCTTAGTTTTCCCTTTATAACTTGCTCTCGAATGAAATACAAGTCCAGTTCCATGTGCTTCGTTCTGGAATGTAATACTGGATTTGCGGTAAGAGACATAGTACTGAGATTGTCACACCAAATAGTTACTGTAGTGTCAGTTTTGTTGTGTAATTCCATCTCTCCCTTAGTCTAAACTTATTTAACTAAGTCTTTGACACCCAACAATGTGCGCATTTCTTCAAACTTCATAGTTGATGAAGCGTTTACCTCAAAAAAATCAGTGCCGACTCAACCCCCACTTTCCCACGACTTATCCCCACCACCGACTCACGAGTTTCCCTCCATCCACGACCCACGAGTCAATTCCAAACGATTCAACCTCCTCACCAATCCACGACTCATCCCAATCCCCAATTACCTCCACCCTAAGTCGCGAACGACACATCACCATAAACCACCGACTCACAACTCCATCCCTTCCGCCGACTCACAACTCCATCACTTTCCCACCGACTCATCTCCAACTACAACCTACGACTTACCAATTGCATCCTACGACTCACCTTTTTCCCCCTCAAGCATATAACCGAGACACGAGATAAACCTCTCCCCTCAATCCTATAAGTCGCGACACCTCCAGGAATTGAGTCGCGAACGACCTAATTTGTGTGTCGCGAATGGCCTACCTTCAAAACTTTGAGTCGCCGAGTTCCCTATGTCGCAAAGCTATGAGTCGTAGCCGAAGGTATTGAGTCGTTACCGAGTTAATTTTAACTCGCGAACTACCCTTATGTCGCGAAATTTGCTCTACACCTGCTGATGAGTCGTAGCCAGTTACGTTAAGTCACTGTTTGTAATTTTCTAAGTCCTTTGTGTTGTAAATTTTTTTAGAGTCTTTGTGTTGAGTCATAAACCCTATAAATAGGGACGAAATGTCATGGTAATGAAGTAGTTGAAAAATTGAATAAAATTTTCATTTGATTGCTTAGTGCTTTCTTTAAATCGGTAGTCGAGTGAAAATCTCCTATCTCCACTTACGTCATTCGAGTGCGCTCGAATCCACGTTTGTTGAAGCCGATTCACGGAATCTAGTGCGCTAGATCAACGTACGAAGAATCGTAGATCTTTGAACACGATATAGTGCGCTATCAACTTGTTTGAGATAGCTAGAATTCGGTATCTTCGGATCAACGAATTTGGGCGTTTTTGGCATCATTCAATCCACCGATTGCTAATTCCATCGACATATCAAGTTTTTGATTAATCCGCTGCGTCAGTTTGGTATCAGAGCTTGTTTTAGCCAATCATAGCTAAATCGGGTCTTGGAGCCAAGTATTCGAAGTTTGAAGTTTATGTTCGTCATATTCATATTGAAGTTGCAACAAGTTTGAAGTTTTTGATCCATCTCATTTTGGATCTAGAGTTTGTTGAAGGTGTTTGAATTTGCGTGGGAGAGATTGCACGCCAAAGTGAAGTTCGAAGCAAGCTTGAAGCCGTGCTAGTTGATTTGAATTGTAGCTTTGAAGTTGTTCTGTTTGAAGATTTTTGAAGTTTGATTTGTTGAAGTTTGGAGATTTGTTGAATTATTTGTGAATTTCAATCATGCCACCGAGACGAGCTCAACGTCATCGCAATATTAATGCCTTGTATGGAAGAGAAGAAGCTGATGAAATGGAGCAACGAATCCATGAGAGTTTTACTGAAAAGTTGAATGAAGGAATTGGTCGATTAGAGAGAATGATGCTTGAAATGAATCAAAGTAGAAGAAGAGTTTCACCTGAATCAAACCATGGAGGGAGTAGAACTTCGATACATTCAGATCGAGAGAGGAGAGGAAATCAAGAGCATAGAAGTGTTGACAATCGTAATAGAAATGTTGATCGGAGGAGTGGTAGTGGAGATGTTGGTGGTCGTGATCGACAACGCTATACGTCAGACTATGATGAGGAGTTTGATGGTGAAAGAGGAAGTATTCATTACCAAGATAGAGATCCGACACGTCGTCAGTATCGAGATGTAGTGGATGATCATCGATGGGAATCGGGAATGAAGATGGAGATTCCAGAATTTAAAGGCGGGATGGTTGCTGAGGAATTCTTAGACTGGTTGTCAAATGTTGAGGAGATCTTTGATTTCAAGGAGATTCCGGAGAATCGTCGAGTGAAGTTGGTTGCTACTAGATTGAGGGGAAGAGCATTGGCATGGTGGCAGCAAACTAAACTTACCAGAGAACGGATGGGGAAGTCAAAGGTTGAGTCTTGGGATAAGATGAAGAAGATGATGAGAGCTACATTTTTACCATACAACTATCAATCACTTATGTACCAGAGATTGCAGAATCTACGGCAGGGAACAAAATCAGTAAATGACTATACAGATGAATTTTACCAACTCATTGCCAGGAACGATATTATGGAGACTGAAGAACAATTAACTGCTAGATTCATTGGGGGATTAAGAATGCAGATCCAGGATATGGTTAATATGTTTGATCCAAGATCTGTAGCAGAGGCACATCAGAAAGCGTTAGCTTGGGAAAAGCAGGGAAGGCGTGGAGGTGGTGTGTTTACTAATTCTAACAATCAAGTGAAGGGGGTCAGTGGAAGTTCTAATGTTCCTAAACCTGTCAGTAAGCCAATTGTGAAGGAGGGTGAGAAGGCGAAGGTTAATAATGGGTTCAAATGTTATAATTGCCAGGAAATGGGTCATAAAAGCAATGAGTGTCCGAAGCCGAAGAAGAGAACTATGATAGTTGAAGCTGAGGATGAGGATGAAGAGGCTGAGTGTTCTAATTCCTTACCGGTTGTGGAGGAAGACTTGTTATCGGGAGACGAAGGATATTCACTGATGATGAGGAGGAGTTGTTTGACACCAAAGCAAGAGGAGAGAGACAGTTGGTTGAGGAATAACATATTTCAGTCTACTTGCACTATTCTTGGAAGAGTTTGTAAATTCGTTATTGATGCTGGGAGTTGCGATAACATTATCTCTACAGAGGCAGTAAAGAAGTTGGAATTGAAAACCGAGAAGCATCCTAAACCGTACAAGTTAGCTTGGTTGAGGAAAGGAGGTGAGGTGAAAGTTGGAAGGAGAGCTTGTGTTAAATTTTCAATTGGGAAGAAATACAAGGATGAAATTTGGTGCGATGTTGTAGACATGGACGTATGCCATCTGTTGTTGGGCAGACCATGGCAGTTTGATAGAGCAGTACAACATGATGGTCGTGCTAATAGCTATAGTTTCATGTTCGGAGGTACTAAAATCATTTTAGTTCCTAAGAAACAACAACAGAAGGAAAGCAAGCTGGAAGAGATTGAAGAGCTGAAAACTTTATTATCTTTGAAGAAGTTTGTTAAAGAAGTTGAAGAGGAGCCTGAAGTCTATTTGTTGATTGGGCGAGAGTGCAGTGAAGAGGTTGAAATTCCTGAGGAAGCAAAGCCAGTTTTGAAAGAGTTTGAAGATGTGTTTCCAGAGGAGTTGCCTAAGGAGTTACCGCCATTGAGAGACATTCAACATCAAATTGATCTTGTTCCGGGAGCAGTGTTACCACATCGACCACATTACCGAATGAGTCCGAAGGAACATGAAGAGTTACGAAGGCAGGTGGAAGAGTTGCTAGAACAGGGACGTGTTCAGGAAAGCTTGAGTCCTTGTGCAGTGCCAGCTTTGTTGGTGCCGAAAAAGGATGGAACATGGAGGATGTGCACAGATAGTAGAGCTTTGAACAAGATTACTGTTCGCTACAGATTTCCTATGCCGAGGTTGGATGACTTACTAGATCAGTTGAGTGGAGCTACTATCTTTTCGAAGATTGATTTGAAAAGCGGTTATCATCAAATCCGGATTAGACCTGGAGACGAATGGAAGACAGCCTTCAAAACGAGAGAAGGATTATACGAATGGTTGGTTATGCCATTTGGTTTGTCAAATGCACCTAGTACATTCATGCGGGTGATGAATCAAATCTTCAGACCATTCATTGGGAAGTTCGTCGTGGTTTATTTCGATGATGTTCTGATTTACAGCAGGAGTACGGAGGAGCATGTTCAACATTTGAGGGAAGTATTGATTATTCTTCGTGAGGAACAATTTTATGCTGCTACGAAGAAATGTGTGTTTATGACGCACAGTGTTTTATTTCTGGGTTATGTTGTTTCAGGAGAAGGTATTCAAGTTGATCAGAGTAAAGTTGAGGCAGTCAGGAATTGGCCACAGCCAAAGACAATTACGGAAGTGAGAAGTTTTCATGGGCTAGCGTCATTTACCGAAGATTCATTCCACACTTCAGTAGCGTAATGACTCCAGTTACTGATTGCATGAAGGGTAAACAGTTTTCGTGGACAGAAGAAGCCGGGATTGCTTTTGAACGAATCAAAGAACTGTTGACGACAGCGCCAATTCTTGTTTTACCTAATTTTCAGTTGTTGTTCGAACTACACACTGATGCATCAAAGGTTGGGATTGGGGGAGTGTTGAGTCAGCAGGGGAGACCTATTGCATATTTCAGTGAAAAGTTATCAGGGGCAAAGATGAGATACAGTACATATGACGTTGAATTTTACGCTGTTGTGCAAGCTGTTAAGCATTGGAGACACTACCTGTTTCAGAAGGAATTTGTTCTTTACACTGATCATGAAGCTTTGAAACATTTACAGGGGCAGGATAAAATTTCAGCGAGACATGCATCATGGATTGCATATTTACAGCAGTTTACCTTTGTTGTTAAACACAAATCCGGGGTGACGAATTGTGTGGCTGATGCTTTGAGTAGGAGGAGTCATTTGTTAACAAAATTGAAGGTTGAAGTGACGGGATTTGAATTGTTGCCAGAGATGATTGAAGAAGATCCTTACTTTGTGAAATTTGTTGAGAAAGTCAAGGAAGGAAGTACTGATGAATTTGTGTTGGTTGATGGTTTTCTGTTTAAAGGAAATCGGTTATGTATTCCAAAGAGCAGTTTGAGATTGAAGATCATCAAGGAGTTACACGAGGAAGGACATGTGGGCCGTGATCGTACTTTGCATTTGATTGCTCAATCATACTTTTGGCCGTCAATGAGGAAGGAAGTTGAACGGTTTGTGGAGAGATGTCATATATGCCAGGTTTCTAAGGGAACAACGACCAATGCGGGGTTATATATGTCATTACATGTGCCTACTAAACCATGGGTTGATATTAGTATGGATTTTGTGTTGGGTTTGCCGAGAACTCAGAGGGGGAATGATTCTATATTTGTTGTGGTGGACAGGTTTTCGAATATGGCACATTTTATAGCCTATAAGAAGACAGCAGATGCAGTTCGAGTAGCTCAATTATTCTTTAAAGAGGTGTATCGATTGCATGGTTTACCTGAATCTATTGTTTCTGATCGGGATACTAGATTTCTAAGCCATTTTTGGTTGAGTTTGTGGAAGATGGTCGGAACGAAACTGAATTTTAGTAGTGCTTATCATCCGCAAACAGATGGGCAAACAGAGGTGGTGAATAGATCGTTGGGAAATTTGTTACGATGTCTTGTGAAAGACAATTTGAAGAGTTGGGATGTGAAGTTGTGTCAAGATGAATTTGCTCACAATCATGCAAATAACCGGAGTACAGGCTTCAGTCCATTTCAGATTGTATATTCAAGCTTACCAAAGGGACCACTGGATTTGACAATAGTGCCGCAACCGAAAGGAACAGTTAAGCGGGCTGCTGATTTTGTTGATGGGTTGACAGAATGCCATAGAATCGTTCAGGAACGATTAGAGAGGACAAATGAGAGGTATAAACAAATGGCGGATAAGAAACGAAGAAGTGTTGTCTTCAAGGAAGGAGATTTTGTCTACGCAGTGTTAACAAAAGATCGTTTTCCGGTTGGCACTTATAACAAGTTGAAAGCTCGGAAGATCGGTCCAGTGGAAATCTTAAAGAAGATAAATGATAATGCGTATCGGTTAAAGTTGCCGGAAAATGTTCATACTTCTGATGTTTTCAATGTCAAACACTTAGTCCTGTATTATGGGAAGGTACTTGATGAAGAAGGCGAAGATGTGAATTCGAGGACAAATTCTTTCCAACAAGGGGAGGATGATGAAGCGTTTACCTCAAAAAAATCAGTGCCGACTCAACCCCCACTTCCCCACGACTTATCCCCACCACCGACTCACGAGTTTCCCTCCATCCACGACCCACGAGTCAATTCCAAACGATTCAACCTCCTCACCAATCCACGACTCATCCCAATCCCCAATTACCTCCACCCTAAGTCGCGAACGACACATCACCACAAACCACCGACTCACAACTCCATCCCTTCTGCCGACTCACAACTCCATCACTTTCCCACCGACTCATCTCCAACTACAACCTACGACTTACCAATTGCAGCCTACGACTCACCTTTTTCCCCCTCAAGCATATAACCGAGACACGAGATAAACCTCTCCCCTCAATCCTATAAGTCGCGACACCTCCAGGAATTGAGTCGCGAACGACCTAATTTGTGTGTCGCGAATGGCCTACCTTCAAAACTTTGAGTCGCCGAGTTCCCTATGTCGCAAAGCTATGAGTCGTAGCCGAAGGTATTGAGTCGTTACCGAGTTAATTTAAACTCGCGAACTACCCTTATGTCGCGAAATTTGCTCTACACCTGCTGATGAGTCGTAGCCAGTTACGTTAAGTCACTGTTTGTAATTTTCTAAGTCCTTTGTGTTGTAATTTTTTTTAGAGTCTTTGTGTTGAGTCATAAACCCTATAAATAGGGACGAAATGTCATGGTAATGAAGTAGTTGAAAAATTGAATAAAATTTCCATTTGATTGCTTTGTGCTTTCTTTAAATCGGTAGTCGAGTGAAAATCTCCTATCTCCACTTACGTCATTCGAGTGCGCTCGAATCCACGTTTGTTGAAGCCGATTCACGGAATCTAGTGCGCTAGATCAACGTACGAAGAATCGTAGATCTTTGAACACGGTATAGTGCGCTATCAACGTGTTTGAGATAGCTAGAATTCGGTATCTTCGGATCAACGAATTTGGGCGTTTTTAGGAATCATTCAATCCACCGATTGCTAATTCCATCGACATATCAAGTTTTTGATTAATCTGCTGCGTCAATAGTAGATAATGTCTTTGTAAGTACGTCTGCCCGTTGCTCCTTGGTACATACGTGCTTCACAATCACTTCACCCCTTTCAATGCAATCACAGATGAAATGATACCGGATGTCTATATGTTTGCTACGGCCATGAAAAACCGGATTCTTTGTTAAGTCTATTGCAGACTTGTTGTCAACATAGATCACTACTGGACCAGAACCAATATTAGATATTTGCCTTAGCATATTTCGCAACCATACACCTTGACATGCTTCAGCAGTTGCAGCCATAAACTCGGCTTCGTAGGAGGAGAGTGCAACACACCTTTGTTTTTGAGACACCCATGTTATCAAACTCTCATTTAAGTAAAATGCCATTTCTCCTATGCTTTTCCTATCGTCAACATTCCCTTCCAAGTCACTATCAGAATACCCAGATAATATGTAGTTACCAACGCCCTTTGAGTATAACAAACCATAATTAACGTTCCTTTGATGTAACGCAAGATACGTTTCACTGCATTATAGTGTAATACCATGGGCCTCTCCATGTATCTGCTAACAACCCCAACGGCATAAGCCAAGTCTGGACGTGTGTGTACTAAGTACCTCAGTCCACCTACAATGCTTCTGAACTGTGTAGAATTTACTGCCTTCCCGTGTTCATCTTTGTTAAGAACCACCTTAGGTTCCATGGGATACTTGACTGGTTTGCAGCCCGCCATATTAGCCTTCTCGAGTAATTTCTTCGCATATGCAGTCTGCTTCAGCTCCGTTCCATTTCTTCCTTGATCAACTTCTACTCCGAGGTAGTAAGCCAGCTTGCCTAAATCACTCATGTCAAACTCTTTGTTCATCTGGTTTTTGAACTTAATAATATTTTCCACACTCGAGCCAGTCACTAACAGATCGTCCACGTAAACGGCAACGATCAGAATTCATCTGCTTCTCTTTTTGTGTATACAGCGTGCTCGTATGGGCATTTTGAAAAATCCAACTCCTTCAGACACCTATTTAGGCGAGCATACCAGGCCCGTGGGGCTTGGCGTAGACCGTACAAAGCTTTCAACAACCTGTACACTTTGTGCTCTTGTTTTTCCTTCACAACCCCTTCTCGTTGGGTTACATACACTTCTTCGAGTAGTTCACTGTTGGGAAAAGCTGATTTTACGTCAAGATGGTGAACTTCCCATCCGTTCTTTGCTGATAATGCCAACAGTAAATGGACTGTTTCCAAACGTGTAACAGGCGCAAAAAGCTCTTCAAAATCGATTCCCTTTTTCTGCACAAATCCTCTTGCAACAATTCTCGCTTTATATTTCACAATCTCCGCAGTTGTGTTTTTCTTCAGTTTATAAACCCACTTTAAACTTATCGCTTTTCGACCAGGTGGCAACTCCGTTAATACCCACGTTTTGTTTCTCTCGATGGCTTCCAACTCGTTTTTCATAGCACTCTTCCACTCCACTTCCTTTTCAGCTTGTTCATAGTTTTCTGGTTCTTCAACGCCCAGAAGTATCAGTTCGTCTGTTAACTCTATTTTCTCCATGTCATTGTACACGTCGCTGAGTAGCCTGAAATGTCTGGGCTCTATACTGCTATTTGATCCTCCAGATTCATCCAACTCACTTGCTTGAGTTGAACTTGATACATGTGATTGCATAGGCGTTGACACCTATGTTTCAATGTCTTGTCGTACTGTAACTTGTGTGTCAGTCACAACGAGAGAGCATGAGTTTATTGTACCTTCCATCCCTTGTTGATCCCAGTTCCAACCTTTACCTTCTTCAAACACAACGTCCCTACCGACATTCAATTTCCCAGTGAGTGGGTCATATATACGACGAGCCTTAGTTCCAGGTTCTTTCCCTAGATAAACCACAAGTTTACTTCTGTCATCCAATTTCTTAGTGTGTTCCTTTGGTATCTTCATGTGAGAAAGACATCCAAAGATCCTTATGTGATCGAGACTAGGTTTTTCACCCTTCCACGCTTCGTTAGGCATTTCTCCCTTCAAAACTCGTGTGGGTAGCCTATTTAAAACGTATATAGAGTGCCTTATAGCCTCTCCTTAAAATTTAGCTGGCATTTCTTTCTCCTTTAAAAAACTCCTAGTCATAGCAACAACCGTTCTGTTCCGTCATTCCACAACTCCATTCTGTTGCGGAGAGTACGGAGCTGTCAAGTGCCTCAGTATGCCTTTATTGTCATGGTATGAATCAAACTCCTTTGATGTGAACTCACCGCCTCGATCTGTTCTCAGAACTTTTATGGGCACCTTTGCCTCCTTTTCAACTAACAATTTAAATTTCTTGAACGCACCCAGAGCATCACCTTTATTCTTTAACATATATACCCACATCTTTCTACTAAAATCATCGACCAATAATAGGAAGTACCTATTGCCTGCTGGTGTAGGTGGCGAGATGGGACCATGCAAATTTATGTGTATCAGCTCTAAATTTTCTTTTTCCATAAAATTTGATTGCAGGGGAAACGACTTCTGGGCTTGCTTTGAAAGTATACACCCATTACATACTTCCTTAGGCTGTACAAAGTCTGGTATTCCACGTGCCATTCTGTTGTTAGACATAAGTCTCATTGCTGGGAAATTCACATGTCCGAGTCGTGAGTGCCACAACCAGGATGTTTCTTCTGCCTTTGATAATAAACATATGGCTGCACCTTCTTCAATAATAATTCTGTATAACCTGTTTGAGGATCTTTTCACCTTCGTTAATAACTCTCCTTGATCGTCATACACCCATAGGTGATCGCCATGCATAACCACTTTGTTTCCAGCTTCTGAGAGTTGTCCCAGGCTTATGATGTTGTTTTTAAGCATGGAGATGAAATAAACTTCACGGAGTAGACGTTTCTCACCATTTTTACACTTAAGTGCTATGGATCCCTTTCCCTCAATCTTCACAGTGGACCCATCACCAAATTTCACCTGGCCTGTTACTCCTTCATCCAAATCCACAAATTTTGAACGCCTTCCTGTCATGTGGTTACTGGCACCGTTGTCAAGATACCATAAATTAGATTCCACAATAGCATTCCCGTCTGAAACAAGACTTGGAGTTACACTTTCTTCATTTAATAGCACCATGTTTCCTTCCTTCTCTCTACACTCAGTGAACAGGAGTGTGGGCTCATCATCCTGGGTCTAAGCGAGGTTTACTTCAAGTGCTTGTCCTTTTCCACGTTCTTTGTCACGATGTGGTTTACGGCACTCCACTGCATAATGACCAGATACGTTGCAGTTAAAGCATTTTATATGGCTCTTGTCTCGACTGGTGGTGTTGCCTTTGTTATTTTCTATCATGCGATTTTGTTGTCTTCTGCCAAAACCACCACCTCGGAAATTGCCTCGACCTCTGCCACGATAAGCGCCACCTCCTCTTCCCCTCTGATTATTTGAACTCCCAGGTGCACTCTTGTTTGTCCTCCTCGACCACTCTTCTTGTGTGAGCAACAGTTGGCCTCCTGTGTTGTCTGGCTGACCACGCACTCTTTCATCATTTTCCTTAAGAAGCCTAATGACCTCATCAATTTTCATCTTCTCCATGTCTCCAAACTGCTCTATTGTGGAAGCAATTTGTAGAAATTTCGAGGGGACGACACGTAGAATCTTCTTTACTACGTATGATTCTTCCACTTTCTCTCCCAGAACTCGAATGTTAGTGACTACTCCATTCAACTTCATACAGAAATCATCGAGCTGATCTGACTCTTTCATGTTCATCGACTCGAATTCTGCTTTCAGTGTCTGCACTTTTGCCGCCTGTACTCGCACTGCCCCCATATACATCACTTTAATAGCTTCTCAAGCTTCTTTGGCGGATTTCTTTTCAGCTATGGATAACAGCATGTCCTCCGGGATACCTTGATAGATAGTAGCCAGTGCCACCTTATCTGTCCTCATCTCAACTGCATCTTTTGGATCGCTCTGCTCAACAGCCTCCCATATTCCTTGAGCCAGCATGAACACTTTCATCTTTAACGACCAAGAAGTGTAGTTGTTTCTCGCCAACGTTGGGTAGCTTAATCCAATCGAGCTTTCCTTCACCTTCGTTGTATCCATTGATGTATTTCTGGGCATGTACTATGGCATTCACAACCTGAACGCTCTGATACCAAAATATTAGATTTATGAAGGAACGTAGTACTTCTTAATTAAAACTGAATGGTACATGAATATATAAGCTAAACAGTGTGCACGCAAAGGTGGTGGCAATAAAATAGGAACAAAATAAGCAACTTCCTAGACTCAATCAACTACTGACTCTATCTCCACTACTCTCCTAAAAATACTCTACCACTCTATGACTTAATCTTTTCTGTTATCAAATACATCTAATAAAATCACATTATTTTAGCGTTAGTTTAGATTAATAAAATAAATCCAACATTAACAGTGATTCCACACACATAATTTCAGCAGTTGCGCTGGCCACACTTCTGTACTCCGCTTCTGTGCTAGATGTAGATATTGTTGGTTGTTTCTTAGCACATCATGATATTGGATTTTTTCCTAAAAGATACAGTACCCAGTTGTTGATTTTCTGTCATCACTGTCAGTGGCCCAGTCTGCATCTGCGTAGCCATTGATGTTGAGTGTCTTGCTTGCATGTAGAATAAGTCCCTGATTTATGGTGCCTTTAAGGTATCTCAGTATTCTTTTAACTGTCTTTCAGTGATTATCAAGTGGTTTTTGCATGAATTGACTGACTTTATTGACACTGAATGATGTGTCTGGCCTTGTTATTGTTGCATATTGTAATGCTCCAACAATGCTTCTGTATAGTTTCTCATTTTCAGTTGGCTCTCCTTTGTTCTTTGATAATTGCAAACTGCTAGTCATTGGTGTTGAGAGAGGGTTTTCCTTGAATTTCTGAGATATATTTCCTTTGACATAGATGTAACTTGTTGTCAGATGTTCTTTTAACTTCTATGCCAAGGAAGTAGTTCAATTCTCCCAAATCTTTAATTGAGAACTCTTTGTTCAATTGTTGTGTGACTTTGTTAATTTCTGTCTCACTGTTACCTGTAGTTATGAAGTCATCAACATAAATAAGTATGTAAGTAATAGTTGTATCAGAGAATTTAATAAAGAAAGAATTGTCAGATTTTGTTGAGATATAGCTGAGACTGGCTAGTGTTTGTTTCAGCTTGTCAAACCACACTCTTGGTGCTTGCTTGAGTCCATAGATTGCTTTGTTTAGTTTGCACACCAATCTTTCATTTCCTTGTTGTTTGAATCCAGGTGGTTGCTCCATGTATACCTCCTTCTGCAATACACCATTTTATAAAGCATTATTTACATCTAATTGCTTAATGGTCCAATTCTTATACAAGGCTATAGTTAGTACAATTCTGATGGTAGATGGTTTCACAACTGGTGAAAAAGTTTCAGTAAAATCGAAACCACTTTGTTGTGAATATCCTTTTGCCACCAATCAAGCCTTGTATTTTAGAATTATACTAGCAGGATTTTTCTTTAACCTATAAGCCCATTTACAGCCTCTGATATTTTTATGTTCAGGTAACTGAACAAGATCCCAGGTTTTATTTTTTGTAAGTGCATCATATTCTTCCTTCATGGCTATCTTCCACTTCTCATCTTGTATTGCTTGATAATAAGTACTGGGTTCCTCATTGAATAATTCTGCATTGTATATTTTGGTTTAAACATACCACTTTTTGATCTTGTTATCATATGGTGACCACTATTTGCAGGATCAATCTTTTGAGCTCTATCCTTCACAATGCTTTCCTACTAAGTATTGAATGGTTGAGAATCATTCAATACTAGGTAGTGATCTGTACGACTGATGTTGTCTTGTTATGGGGACTAATATGAGCCTTCAGGTTCTTCATTCTAATCATGACTTGAAACATTTCTAATTATTTACTGCTGTTGAACAACATTGTTTTCATCCTGAGACAACTGTCTCTGCACTGGTATGATTATCTCAGGTATTGTAACATCCCGCCTTTTCGCACGCTTTAAATCGACACATGTGCCAATTCAAACCATACGGAAGGGCGGATTGCTATGGGGTAAATAAGAAAAGCAGAGGGAAAAAAACAAAATAGAATCTTGCAGCGGAACGATAAAATATAATAATCAATATACAGTTCATAAAACTGTTTACAAAATATTTAATTTTACTTATACAATATATATCAGAGTTGCACATACCAACGAATAAAATCGATGCAGCAGAATACAATGTGTAGTGTAACAATATAATAAAATAATAATAATGTAATCTTCGTCTTCGTCCTCCAGAAATAAAGTCTTCGATCCTGAAATGCTCGGACTGACCCGAACGAATTGAAAAGACAAAACACTCGAGTCAAAACTAAAAGATCTTATGTAACTTAAATCAATAGAAATAAATATGAGTGCAGTAACTCAAGAGACGCTCGGGATCTACATCTCCTAAGGATCCGTTAAACTATTTACTATGTAGTATATTTCACTATTATAATAGTGTCTATTTGTAAAATAAACTTACTTTTAAATAGCGTTAAGGCTTTACATTTTCCACCTTAACACATTTATATATTCTCATAGTCTATACAGAACCGTAATCTCCCCCGTAGTGGGCGTCGTCAGAGGGCACTCCATAGGTATGGTATAAAACCAAAATCGTATAAGGCACGCAAGGGTAGGTGACACGGCACAACTAGGCAATGCCATGGTAGATATACCAATTGCTATCCGGGCTGGTGGTAACGCATAGCAGCTACTACCGCCCACCTCGAACAACACCCCCAAAATCAAAAATCAAAAATGGCCACCGAATTAAACCAAAAGTCAGAGTATAAATCAAAGGAGTGAGTCCAATCAGAGGAATGACCTCATTGGCCCGAGAATCGCTTCTGTTTTAGCCACCTTATGCCAACTCACGGGAGTCGGGTCCATGTATTTACCTCAAAGGAACGCCGCCACCATCCTACTTCATTCTGGAATCTCCATCGCGTATACGGTTGTTAAAGTGGTTTTCGGAGTTGGCAGAGAGTATGACAACTTTCGATCCCGGTCTCTTCAACAACCAAACGTTATTATAACACCGCGGTTTTTTTTTCAAAATAGTTTATCCTTTAAAACCCCAGAATAAAATATCCATTTCAAAATCATATAATTACGGTATCATTTTTTGTTTTAAAACCCAAATCATTTTGACATCATTTTATTTCAAAATATATCTTTTCCAAAATCATAGCACTTTCAAATCTATATACTTTGAAACCCATAGCTTTGAACATAACTTATAATACTTAAATGGTTTAAATATTTAATCACTTTATATAATCAGATAGCTTCTTTAATTTTACCAATAAATTCCAAATACCGATTTGAATTTCCAAATAAACCATTTCAATTTCAATATATTTCAAAGCTTAAATATCCAACCATTTAAACTAATTCTTTGATAATTCCAAATATATCAAATTCAATGTTTACTCAATAAACTCAATAAAATTTAAGTAGAACTTTTAACTTCAACACTGGATATTCTTTCAATTTATTTAACTTGATAAATTTATTTATCTCAACTTTAGATTCATTTAAATTACTCTAAACCAAATCAAGTTATAAGAATCATATCCTTTAAAAATCTCCATTTTTATTTAAATTCCAAATCAAATTTATTTAAGTACAATTTTTAAATAATTCAATTTAACCAATTTCATATTTATCTTCCAACTTAAATTTCATTTAAGTCAATTAAAAACTCTATATATACAACATCTTAAATAGGTATTAAACCATAGAATATAAAACAATCAAACTCCATTGTTAAGTCATGTTTATTAATCAATTTTATACATAGCTTAAATTCAAGAATTTAACTATATATATATATACACAAAATAATATTTATATAACATCAAAATTTGATATTTGTTAAACCGTATATTTCTTTCCAAAACCATAGAAAAATCATTTCAAAATATTATTATATATATATATACCGCGGTGTTTGTATATAATTTTCTATCCTATGGTCAAGTGATACAGATATTTATCATTTCAATCCGCAATTAAAAATAAAAATGCGGTTGTATATCATTTCAAACCACAATCCCGAATGAAATGAAAATGCATAATAACTTGCAGTTTATAATCATATAAAATACAGCATCCATTCATCCAATACCAACCATCAACCATTTATCACAATCACCATCCAATTTAAACAATAGCATAAATATAGAACAAATAATAAACAACAGGTATTAACTAGCAATTTATATTCAATAATAATTTAAAACTATCTAACTGGCAGTTTATATGCAGTAATAAATAAATAAAAGTTTAACTGGCAGTTTATATGCAATGAATGATTAAATAACAATTTAATTAAATAAATGCGATTTAACTGAGATGATGAATAAAATATGCCAACAGTCATAAATAAATTTCTACTCATATCATAAATCCATTTAACAAACATAAGAAATTTTAGAAGTTGTGAGTGGGTTAAAACACTCACCTTTTGAATTTAAATTGAATTTAAATCCAATTTAAACCCAAAAATTGGACAATCTTCAAATTCGTTCAAACCAGCGCCAAAATGTCCGGAATTCCAATACGAACCTAGCGGAGAAAACCGCACATGAATATGACGTCGTATGTAGAAGTTATCGCGGTTAGAAGATTGAAATTTTAAAATTAAATTAAATTGGAAAAAAACGAAACAAACCTTATCCCCACACACGACACGTCACCAATATAGTGCGCTCGCATGAGAAAAATCTCCAGCCTACCCTAACATGAACACGCAACCCATCTCGATCCACGACGCACGGCCGTTCACGTGCCCATCTCGAACGCCACCAGCCGAGCTCTCCCAGCAAGACTGTCCCCACCAGAGGCCACACGGCACACACGACGTCGCCGCCGCCGTACAAATTAGAATTTCAAAACCCTAATATGTGAATTCCCGGCGATCTAGCTGTTGATTCTCGAAACAAACCCCATAGATCGACTCCCCTCAGTCCCCTCTGCAAAACCCAGAAAGGGTTTCCCGATCCATCGACATTGATTACGACCCCATTGAACGGCCGAGAATTAAAATGCAATTTCTGATCAAACGATAATCTGAATCGAAAAACGAACACCACCAGTGAATTACGTTAGTCGAGAGCTTCAACATATATTTTTTCCAAATTTTTCTGAGGAGTTTGAAATTTTAGCTTTGGATTGATTTGGAATTGGATCTAAAATTTGTTTGTCTGCCATTGAGGAGGAGAGAGTTGAGATGTACGTACAGACAAATGAGATTAGAGATAGGCTAGGGTTTATAACGACATATTTATAGACAAATTTGAAACAGAATGGATCGGATAAGATAGATGTACGCTTTAACGACAAAGTGACCTAAAAAAGCCCGTTCTAACCCGGAATGAAATTGGGTAAACCCATATATCAAAACAAATGTTTAAAAATATTTTAAACGCGATGGAAAAAGTTTCAAGTCCAAATTCCATCATATAAAGAAGTTATGCTAAAATCAATATTTTCCAAATTGATTTCAATTTATCGATTTCAAGGCATTTCGAGTCCGTACGATCAAACGACAATTCCGATCGCTACGAAACTTGAAACCCTACAATAATTCACCGTTTTGGATCCGATGAAACTTGTTTCGTCGAAATCCGAGTCAGTGGCCAAAATGGCTATTTTTACACTAATTAATTTAATTTATAATTAATTAATTAATCAAATTTTATATTTCAATTCTAAAATCGACAATTTTATAACCTTTATATTTCTCAACATTTACAATGATTTAAACAAATTTAAAATGTCAATTTAGAGAAGATTAATTTATAAATTTCAATATAAATCCTCAATTTCATAAAATTCAAAATTATAAATAAAATTTCTAAAATTTCCATTAAATTAAATTAACCCATAATTATTCCATTCATTATTTTCAAATAGATGGGTTTACCATTGGATTCAAAATTATTACATAAATTATTCTCATATTCAATCTAAATTCCAAATAACGTATTATTTAGCTATTACAATTTCATTTAATTTCCATTTATCTTATTATCAGAAATTAAATTCCAATATATTGATAAAACTTTATTTCCATTCCCTATAATTCAACAAATTTTCCAATATGAATAACCTTAACATCATTTCCTTTAATTTAAATCATCTATACATTCGTACACCATTAGCAATACATTATTACCCATTACTACCCTAATTTACTAATATAACCTTTAATCAGATAAATTTCAATTGATTACCCATTTTAATTTATTAGACTCCATTAACATTAAATTACATTTAAATTATCACTAATGGACAAGTGTTGAAATTGATTACATACACCGTTCTCATCCTATTATCAATTGGATGAATTTTCATTGATTCGTAGTTATTGCATTAATATCCACACATTTCATCAACCTTTCCATTAACGTAATAATTTAATATTAGATTCCAATTATTTGCAATTAATTCACTTATTGAATTTGAAATTTCAAATAAATTAGTAAATCTAGTTTTTTACTCCTAAAATCCATCACTTGTTATATTATAAATAAAATTAACATTGGCTACATCGTATGGAATTAACAAATCTTAAAGGACAAATCAATTTACCCGAACTGCACAATTTAGGTCAATTACTGTAGTTGATTTCACATTAAATTTTATAAATTATCAATTGAAATCTTAACAAATCCGTTTACTTCATTTAAAACCTTGTTATTAAATAAATTGACATTTATGGGTGTAATTAACATTGACTTATATTACATTTTATTGATGCATGCTTCACTTCATACTATTTAATTATATTTTCCAAATATGTACATTAATTACTACTTATATTCTTAATTAATTTACTTGCCTGGTTTCATACTTAATAAGTTTTCACTTCCAACAATATTATATTTACCTACAGGACATTGATTTTTATTTCATGAATTCATTAATTAATCCACTAAATGCCTTTGTTTTCTTATATTCAATTTATTACCATTTAAGTACGTTTATTATCAACAACACTCATTATAATTACTTATCTACAGTTATTGCCTTGGTTTATTCAACAGTTACTTTTATTTACTCATTTTCTATTTTATAACCAAATGTAACAATTTTTACTATTCATTATTATATTAATGAATTCCATTCTAGTTAATATTTTTATTAATATTTCACTAATTCAAAA
This sequence comes from Allium cepa, assembly GCA_030765085.1. Lineage (NCBI taxonomy): Eukaryota > Viridiplantae > Streptophyta > Magnoliopsida > Asparagales > Amaryllidaceae > Allium > Allium cepa. The sequence continues at coordinate 874,705,335 of CM060932.1, read as the reverse complement.
TTTCTATTGGTTTCTTATATTAAACTTATAACCAAGTATGACAATTTACATTATTTCAATTAATTGCAATATAAATTTTAAATTGTTAATTTAATTACAATTGATACATCTAATTTCTACATTCGCTTCCATATAAATTAATAAGATTTTTAATTCTTTCTAAATTAAAATCTTATTAATTTAATTCATTTTAAACATCGAATTTTACGGGTCGTTACAGGTATTGGAGGTATTGAGATTTTTGGGTTGTATAACTTTTTGGTAGCACTGTTTTCAGACTTGCTAAAAGAAAATTCAAACTCATTAAAGGTCACATGTCTTGATATATAAATTCTACCTTTATTGTCAAGACATTTATAATCTTTTTGATTGTTTGCATATCCTAAAAATGTACAGGGAGCAGACCTGAACTCTAACTTATGTGTCTTGTAGGGTCTCAAACAGGGGAAGCACAGGCATCCAAATACCTTTAGACTCTGATAGTCTGGCTTGGTCTTTGTCAGTGTTTCAATTGGACTTTTAAGTTGTAAAACTTTGGTTGGCAATCTGTTGATAAGATACACAGCTGTTGAGAAAGCATCAGGCCAGAACTTCAGAGGTACAGATGCATGTGCAAGAAGAGACAGACCTGTTTCTACAATGTGCATGTGCTTCCTCGCAATTAGACCATTCTATTTAGAGGTATGTGGACAAGTTGTCCTGTGGTTTATTCCTTTCTATTTAAAGAATTCTTTGAGTGGTAGAAACTCCTTGCCACCATCAGTCCGAATAATTTTTACTTGGTAATTTGTTTGTTTTTCATCACTTGCTATAAACTGCATTACTGCATTGCAAGTCTCAGATTGTGCTTTTAGAAAATAAATCCACACATATCTAGAAAAAGTACCAATAAATAAAGTATAATACTTGTAGCCATAATCAGTAGATATTGGGGCTGGTCCCCACAGATCTGTGGCAACAAGTGCTAGTGGCTTATTATATTCAGTACTTGAGTCTGGAAATGCAAGTTTATGGCTTTTGCCCATTGGGCAATAAGTGCAGGTGTAAAATGAAGGAATGTTTTCAACATGAATTTTATTATTGTTACCCAAAAAATGTCTTACAATTTTCATGCTGGGGTGACCCAGTCTAGCATGCCAAATCATCATAATTATTACAGCTTTCTATGAATTTTGTTTACACCAGTTTTTCATACTTTCATATTTTCTTGATTTTTCAACATCAAATTTGTACAATCCCCTACACTCTCTACCCTGCAAAAGAATTTCATCTATTAGTGCATCTTTCAGTAAGCAAAACTTTGGGTGAAATTCAAAATATACGTTATTATCTTTTGAAAATTGTGAGACACTCATCAAATTTTTTCTGATAACTGGTACTCTCAAAAGATTATTAAGATATAGTTGCCTTGCACCTATAATACTTGCATTTCCAGTGTGTGTTATGTGAGTTGCTTTACCATTACCCATATATAGTAAATGTTTACCTTTGTATTCCTTGTTTTCAAGATTCAAATTGTTGAGATTGTTTGTAACATGATTAGTTGTTCCAGAATCTAGGTACCAACTGTCATCTTGAATGTCTTCTGCCTTTGCTAAGTGGCTGGTTGTGTTTTCTGATTATTCCTTGCATCCTTGTTGAACATTTACCATGTTTGCACTAGGATCATTCTGTCTTAAGCTGCCTGCACTTTGTTGAGATGGCATGTAGTTAACATCAAATCTAAAATAGCATCTATTTGTTGTATGACCATATTTCTCACAAATTTGACATCTTGTCCTGTTATTGTTGTTGGTATTGTTCCACCTGCCACCTTTTCCTCTTGATTTATAACTCTGGCCACCTCTTTGACTACTGTTGGACTGATTTTTGTTGTTGTAGTTTCTTTCTTGGTTTCTTCCTCTGTTTCTAGTAATATAATTTGCAGAGTATTCAAGATTTGTTGGTCTTTTTTTTTTCTAATCTCCCTTCATGTGCTAGTAATATAGAATGTACATACTGTAGAGTTGGTAGTCTTTCTGTTGATGATATCACAACAACAACTGATTCATACTCTTCATCTAATCCACTTAGCAGATATAATATTTTCTCTGTGTCACTTGCATTATGCCCTGTAGAGGCTAATTGATCACATATAGTTTTAGTTTTTGACAAGTATTCTCTCATAATCTGATTACCTTTCTTCAAGTTGTGCAATTGTCTTTTGTATTGCATAATTCTTGCTGCAGATTGAGAACTAAAAATTGCTCTATTGTATGCCAAATCTCATAGGCAGTTTTGCAGCCAATTAGTTTTGGCAGAAGACTTGCGCTGATTGAAGATAGTAAGAACTAACCAAACTATCTTGTCTTTCATGTATAATATATTCTTGATTATCAACTAACTTCCCTTGTGCATCTGCAGTGAATCTTGGTGGTTTAATGATGGATCTAAGAACATATTCCTGAAGACCATAAGCTTTTATTGCAGTCTCCACTTGAAATTTCCAGAGCAAATAGTTGGTTTCATCAAGTGGGGTAGATAATATGGTTATGTGGTTTGATGATGGTTTTGAGGAGTTCTTGGGTGACATTGGATTGGTTTTGGGTGGATTTAGATGCAGAAGTGATTGAGACACCATTATTATCATTTTCTTCAGCCATCAATGAAAAAATTACAACAAGAAATAATGATGAGGGTATCTATTACCAAAAAATGAAAATGCAGCCAAAGACTGACTGGATGATGATCACTGACAGGCAGTTTCTTGGCACGACACTTTAGGTTAGGCAAACTGAATCTTTAAATCTCTGATAGCACTGATCTAGCCGAAAAGATGATATGTGATGAAATATTTCTGATATTATCTTCTCTTGGCACGACACAATACTAGATGATGAGTTTTCTTTAAAGAATTATATACAGTTGTTAAACTTTATATAGTTAGATCTCAGATGATGAGAATGCTCAGATGAGAAAGATGATTTCTGATCATGAAATGATAAAGCATATGCTGTTAAGCACGACAAAGCTCTGATACCATGTAAAGGAAATGAATAAATTACTTTATTGCTGTAGTAGAAAAGATTATAGTGTATTTTCTATATCATTCTTTTTATCCAAGCATCGGTATATATACTGTAAAATAAATATATTGGCTTGGCCCATTTACTTCATCACAAGACTGGTTTGCTTTGTAATAGTTGTTCTCTATATAACTTGTATCAGTGCACTTATGGATGTGGCTGTGTACTTTATTTTGTTTGATAGGAGCAAATTGACAGTACCCTAGTGAATTTCTTTTTGTCAGGTTTTCGTTCGCACTTTCTCTATGAATGTGGCAGTGTATTATATATAAGTAACATACTATGATTTACTCTTCTCAATACCATTTTCTAAATAATATCATCAGAATCTTATTTTCTACTTATTAATACATATAAAGTCCATCACATTATAGGGTATGCGGCGATCTGTATCGATTGGCGGTCTTTTGCCATATAGGATAATAACCAACTGTAGTAAATCATCGAATGGTGATTCTTCAAACATTAAAGATCAGTTCCTACAGTGATTTATTGTTGAATAGTGATTTTAAACCAGCCGATAGATTGTACTATGAAGCACAAAATTATATTCACTATTAGTAAATTTTTCATGATATTTGAAAGAATAAATTGGCACCACACTAAACTGTTACGTTAAAACGCTCTTAAAAATAGAATTTATAAATTTTAGAACCTATTGTATTTGAAAGAACAAATTGGCACCACACTAAACTATTACACTAAAATGTATGTTCAAATAAGTGGAATTTATGAATTTCATAACCTTGGTTAAGATAACAATTTCAATCTAGGTCACTGACTATCAAAAAAAATGCTAAATGAAACAATTTAATAATACCTATCAATTTACCTCAAAAGAAAAATGCCTAAATGACATATTGCGTTTCTCCATGCACCTGTAGAAAATTATACACAAACCGGTTATACTGGGAGAAGAGCTGGACTGAAGATTCACTAATTTTGATTCAAATTAAAAAGGACATACTTCTGGCGATGTGCTTTTGGTTTCAATAGAGTTGAACAAATTGAAACTGCGTTCATCTATGTTATTATAAGATAATACTGAATTTTCAAAAGAAATTAAAGAAAACACAAACGTATGGATCATAGCTATGCATTGCATACTTGTAATTTTGTTAAAATATAACTACAAAATGGGTCTTAAAGTAACGTATTATAACACCAAATGAATAGAGAACACAAAACACGATGAACGAATGGGATGCCACACTTGAATGTTAGACATGTTACATAAAGTATTGGTTATGTGGACTGTTATATAATTCTAAAATCGAAAATCGTGTGAATGACTTATTTGAAACGAATCTTGAGGATTACCCAACATTGGTTTAATGCCAAAAATTCATTCTCCTTTTACAAATTAAGTTGCACAGACGCATTATATGGACGCAATACATATCAAGCGGAAAGACACAACATTAATGTACAAATGCATGGGAAAAACATATATAATCAGAGCTATTTTTCTCTACTATAAATGACACCTTATATCTAAATTACATATTCTAAACTTTTCTAGAAAATCAAGATCTGACTATTTGTTGCACTGCCTTTAACCATATAATAGTTTTGTTACTCATTATCAAGTAGCATATAAAATGGTGCTTCCTCCATTAATACTGTTTGAAATGTTTCTCTCTCCTAGTGATAGAGAACTTTCATTTGCGGTGCAACTTGGATCATTGGACTCATGGAGGTCATGTTATTTTTAAGATATTATTATCATATTTAATTTTAGATTTGCATCAAAATTAACAAGTGTAAACAAATTGAAGCTATATTAAAGGCTAAATCATTATCTTTTATACACATAGAACATGTATTATTTCACTTTAAGGACATAGATAATACAAGGTTGAGTTCTTTACAATATCTACCAGCCAAATTACATTACACGCATTGACTAGTAAGATAAGCTCCTAAACTTTATTATAATACATCTATTCATGCAGGCTTGGTTGTGCTACCGATTGTAAAGTATCTCCATGTAACGACCTGAGAATTTTAACGATTTTTATAACATAATTAACTGAATTTTTTTTGAAAACAAACAATAAAATTTTGGAATGAAAAATTGATATTTGAAATAGTTTATTTAAACATAGCAAGTGATAAACTTTTATTGGAAAATATTTAAGTTTGTTTGTTGGTGAAATTTCAAAATCTAAATTTAAATCAGTTTATTTGTTGAAAATTTAATATTCTCGAAATATAAATATTTTTATATAAAAAATGCATATTATTTTCTAAGTGAGACGTCGTAATCCGTTTCGTCAAATTTGGAATGCTCTAGCTCCATTTATCTTATTTTCAGCGTTTTAGCAGCATTTTCGGCAGCGAAAAATCAAGTTTTTATAATTTCGTCATATCATTGATATCTATGTACCATTCTATTTGTCTCTTCGTTCTGATATTCATGGTATATTCATTCCTGTAATTCGGTGTTCAGTATGCATCGGAAACGGCAAAAACAGTTTGTCGTATCGGTGCCGTATTTGAGCCATTTTGTTTCCTTTGTCTTTTCAAATTTCAGCCATATAAACTCAATAGTCATTGCTTTAATAAATTTATGAAACCACCGTTTGACCCATTATATCCCTTAGATTTTGATATTTATTTGCTTGCGTCCATTCATTTTCATATTGTTCTGAAAAAAGGGCATAGAAGTATAGTGTCATGTTGGCTTTGAGATCTGTTGTCTTCTTCCCTAGTTGGATTCCCTTTGCTTTGAGTCTTTCTCTAGGTTGAATTTTTTTTATAATATATGTTTTATAGTTAGCTCTATCGTTTTTATTTCTTTTTGACTTGAAGGGGACCTTGCTTTTTCCCGTGTTTTCTTCTTTTTGGCCCAAAGGAAAAAACTACAGTCTCGAGACTTGACCCAAGCACCATCTCCTCATCCCAAAAACTTCCTCGACCAAGCCCATCATCCTCCCTAAACCCATCCTCCGCCAACTGACCCGAAGTACTGCTCGGGTTTTCCTCCTCCTTTGCCTAAAGCAAACCCACAGCCGCCATCACAACTGCCCCCTCTCCATCTCCACGCCTGACCCGTGCCTGACCAGAGTTTTCACCTTCACAGACCTAAAGCCTGACCGTAAGCAAGCCTAGGCCAATCTCACCATTCCAAATCCGAGCCATTGCCCCACCATCATCGGTAGCCGTGACAATGCACCTTCTCCCCTCCATCGAGCCGAGCAATTTGTTTATCTTTGTTCCTATGCAGTGATACATACATACATACATATATATATATATACATACATACATATATATATATATATTATATGCTGTGTATATTTTGTGTACCCATCTAAGCTTATTTGTGTCACACACACACACACACACACACACACACACACACACACACACACATATATATATCACAGTGCATATATTACTTGTTTGGTATAAATTGCCAGCATATGTTGCGTACGTAAGCCAGTATATGTTACTGATATAGGTGCAACAATATGTATATATATATGACTATTAAGTATTTCGATATATATATACTGCATGCATATGTGTTCTTCGGCAGAATGTATATAGATGTTGTACACATATTGGCAGAGAGTTATATTTGTTTATTAAATCCGAGCTTATATTTTTTGTATATATCTGCACATGTATGCTTTGTTAAATGAAAGTTATATGTTGCATATATATATATATATATATATATATATTTGTTCCTTCAAATATTTATAAAACAAATGTATATATATATCACATATGTATATATTTGTTTTCATCGAATTCTCGTGCTAAATCTGCTCTTTGTTTGTCGCAGCTTTTTGACTTGTCATGCACGATTTCGTGTTTGTGTCCGTTGCATCATTCTTCGTCGTTGTTGTTTTACATCGTTCTCTAGCCTCAAAAAATGAGCAATCACTCACGATTAATGTTCTTATGCTTAGTAAATTAATTTCATACAAAATGGCAATTTAAATATGTTGTTAAATTGGAATTGTTAGTTATTTAACTGTTACTAAGATATATTGATATTTTAAATTGTTCACTTATGTGAATTGACACCCTAAAATGTTGACTGACTATTATATTTAAATTGTTATTGATCATATATGTTAGCAATTGATATGTTATGCTATTTCATTTTATTGTTATTACTCTACAAGTTTCCTTAGTATTAGGAATCACTATGAGCTGAAATGATACATACCCAAACGATCATATAGATTAGAGGAAAATCGTTATGGGTTGAAATGATAAACCCAATCGATTTTCATTGAATTTGAAATTGTTGGATTGCGGGTTGAAATGATATAAACCCGTAAATTTAAGTTATTGCGGATTAAAATTATAAACATCTGTATCACTTGACCATAGGTTAGAAAATTATATACGGACACTGATATCATATTTCAAAATCTTTGAAAACTAATTTCAAAACCCCAGATCTTAAGTTCTCAAAATTTCAATTTATATTCACATTATTTGTAAATTCTATTTTACACCCAGTATTTAAAAAACTTCACTTCTTAATATATAAATATATCACATCACTACTAGAAAAAAGCGAAATAGCGACGGCTGGGGGCGACGGCTTCCGACGGCGAATTTCCGACGGCTTCCGACGGGCCGTCGGCGGCCGTCGGAAGCCGTCGGAAATTCGCGAATACCTGCAGCCGGCCGAGCCTTTCTTCCTCATTTTCCAGCTTCCCCCAATCTCACCAAAAACCCCCAAATTCACATTTTCCACCTCCATTCGCCAATTTCGTGATTTTTTCTCCTTCCACACTGCTGATTCAACACCTCTTTCTCTCAATCTCAGGTATAATCTCTTATTTTTCTGAAAATTTCAGTTTTTATCCTAATTTTAGATTTGCATAAATTGATAAATTAGGGCGAATTAGCGATTGAAATTGTTTGCATTAGCGTAACAATGGTTTATAGCATCACATGACATACATATTTCATCTTTTATCGTGAAATTGTGAAAAATACGTATACTTTGTGGTTGTTCATGTATATGTAAATTGTTGTATATGTCCTGATTCGACGATTGTATACGTTATTTGGCATACGATAAAATGATTGAATGAACTAGGAGTATTATATTGTGCACGTATTTACTTATGAAACAAAAAAATGCATTACTCTAAATTATAATTGTGCGTATTAAAAAAAAGACAAAAATGTTAAACCAGCCTTTTTGATGCGTAATACGTCGAATAACTGTGTTAAATTTTTATATATTTTTGTAAATGTGAACAGTGAGTAAAACTGTATTTTTGAGTAAAATGCGCGCATGTTAACCGACAAATGTCCCTTAGAGAGTTTTTGGCCCCGTCTGACGAGTGTTGTACATGATCGTTGTATAAATAGTCGTTTTTTTCGAAAAACGACCATTTATATTCATCTGGTACAATGTTTGTCGGATTTGTCCCTGTATTGGAAAATATCGTCGAAAACGAGACCGAATCTGAATCAGAAGACGATGATGACTGATATAAATTTGAATCTGTTTTTTTGCAATTGATGTAACTATGTTGAATTCTTGATGTATTATGAAATTGATGTAACTATGAAACTAAATCCGTTTACTATTGTTTTATGTTATTTCAATTTGTCATTTATTTAGCAATTTTTATTAAAAATGCAATGAACTCTGCTTATCGTAGGAAGAGTACACCCATCATGAATCAGGTATAACAAACTTACATGTCTATTTACATTTCAGTCATTATAATTAAGCAATTTATACCATTGATGTCATGTTCATATGAAATATATTTCATTATCATGTTTTTATTCTCTTATATAATGATGTGTAAACGTCACAGGTTTATCATTATGTCACATAGAGGGAGGAGCTCTTCCCGTTCTTCAGGAGGCGATGGCAGTGGCCCATCGCAAGCGCCACACCGTCCAGTTGTTACGTTAGCCCCCAAAGCAGATGGGTAAAAATTAAATCTTATTCATCATCTTATTTTTTCTATACTATACGTATGTACTTATCTGTATCGTACTTAAAAACAGGGGGTTCGAGCTACTACCCACTAAGGTAGTGTTGGACGTCTCCAGAGCAGCATATCGTAGTAGGATGAGTGCGTGCTGGCCAAAGTGGGATACCATCCCTCCGCACATCATAGAGTGCATATGGCAGGATGTCCTAGTATGTGTAATTTTTATGTTTTCCATTTTTAATTCGTTTTTGTCGTTTTTCTACCGTTTATCGTTTAAAGTGTAATCTTTTTTTAACACAGGCTGAGATAGACATCCAGACAGATGATATGCAGCTGGCACGAGCATACTGGATGAGGAAGATGCGAAAGAACTACAGAGACACGATATCTGAGGTTAAGAAATCCGGGAAGAGACCACGGTGGATGGGGGAGAGCGTGTGGCAAGCTTGGTTGAGCTACTGGGAGACGGACGAGGCGAAGGCAAGTATACTAATTTTTTTTCAATTATTAATTTAACGTGATTGAAAAATAATGTATCAAATTTTGAATGTACAGGCAGAGTCAGATAGAAACTCTGCAAATAGAAATAAGAATCCCGTTACTCATCGCGGAGGATCGAAGTCGTTTCAGCAGTATCGGCAGGAGTTGGTAAATTTAATTACTGAATAATAAATGTAAATAGTTTATGCTATATGATTTTAAATGTATAATAATTGTATGTAACAATCAACTTCAGGAAGCCGAGGCACATGGTCCTGTCAGCTATATGGACGTGTTCACCCGTACGCATGCTGTTGAGCATGTTAATCCAGACGGGACTGTTTCGTACACATGGCAGGACGATAAATCCAGTAAAAGCCATGTAAGCATATTTCATTTTATTCAGTATTAGTAATTGTTTTAGTTGTCAAATTATTATGAAATAAGATATGATATTATTAATTTGTCAATGCAGGAGATGTTTATGGAGCAGCGACAGAAACTCCTTTCTGATACGGGTCGAGAGCAGCTGACGACCGATGAAGAGGACATTATTTTTGAGTCCGTTATGAGTCCACCAGAGCATGGTCGACGATACGGATTTGGCAATTTAGCGGTAAATAATTTAATTTTTCTTAAAATACTTAAAATATGATATTCTTACCTTTTCAAAACAATAAACTTTGATTTTATTTATTTTTCAATTATTGCAGTCCAGTAGTCAGAGTAGGAGACGGCGGAGTAGACCTCAGAGCGAGCTAGCAAGTATAGAAGAATTACAGACTAGAGTTCAGCAGTTGGAGGAGCAGAACCGCCAACAGGCCATGCAGACGGCACAGTTATTTGAGTACATGCAGCAGTTTGGTGGCCGCTTCCCTTCATCGGCTGGCTCTGGATCTGGGGCAGATTGATTCATTGCTTTCTAATTCGTTCGTGCAGGTATGTTTAGTTTTAGTTTACAATGATTTGGTAGAAGGAACAATTAATTGTTGATATGTATAATTATGTATAATACACTTGGTTCTGTAGCTGTATCAGGATATGCATGATTAGAACAGTTATTGTTAGTATTATTGTTAATGTTGGAATGTTATGTATATTTTGTATTTTATTTTTATTCTAATTTAGTTTATTTCTGTGTCTATTGAATATTTTGGAGTATTGGTTTGCATGTTTGGTTGGATTATTGTTTATTTGATTGTGCAGTATTGATATTGTAGTGTTTGGAAGAGAAATGTGGTTGGAAGGCTCTATTTGCAGCAGATTTTAAAAAAAAACAACAGGTTTCCGACGGCTTCCGACGGCTTCCGACGGCTTACTGGTCGAAATTTTCCGGCGGTTTCCGACGGGTTCCGACGGCTTATTGGCCTGATTTCCGACGGTTTCCGACGGTTTCCGACGGCCGTCGGAAGCCGTCGGAAACCGCCGGAAACCGCCGGAAACCGTCGATAATGTATACGGCATCACCCGTCGGTAGCCGTCGGAAATACTGCTTCCCGACGCCTTCATTTCCGACGGCTTTTTCCGACGGCCGCCGACGGCTTCCGACGGCCGCCGACGGTTTTCAGCCGTCGGAAATCCCCCCTCCCCTTGTAGTGCATACAACTATATCTATTTATAAAAATTATTCCTTTATATACAAAATATAATACTAAGTAAAATTATTTCATTTACCTTTATTTCAAAACAATATTGTGCCGATCTGCTCTATTAAGTGTTTAGAAATCCCTGTCGATACCATAGGGACTTATGTACCGACCATAATTTATAAATACTAAAGTGAACAATGTAACACAATATAAAACATTTTATAACACTAATAAGTACGCTCTCTCATATATATGCACTCAAGCAAACTCATTCTAAGGTATTACTACCCTATCTCTAATGAATCAGACCCCACAAAGCTAAAGTTATCGCTGAATCTTGCTCTAATACCACTTATAACGACCCACCTTTTTGGACGGTTTAAATCGACAATAAACCACACATCTCGAACTCAAACCATTCAAAAGGGAGGATTGTTATGGGGTAAATAAGAAAAAGAAGAGAATAGAAAGAAAAACAAAATACAGAATCTCACAGCGAAAAGACAAAATATAATGATCAAATAAACAGTTCATGAAGATGTTTTACAAGTAACATTTGATTACACTTTTTCAATATATCAGAGTTATACACACAGCAGCAATAACTAAATAATGATGCAGAACAACATGATGCAGTGAAATAAATATAATAAATAGAAGTAATATACTAAATCCTTGTCTTCGTCCTTCAGAAGGATAGTCTTCAACTCTGAAATGCTTAGGCTGACTCAAGCGTAATGAAAAGACAAAACACTCGAGTCAGAACTAAAAAATCTTATGTAAGTTAAAATAATAGTAAATAAATTTGAGTGTAGTGGCTTTAGAGATGTTTACGGGATTTTACATCTCCTATCCAGTATCTAACGTGCGTGCAATAACTTAAGAGATGTTCGGGATTACCATATCCTAAGGATCCATTAAACTATTTACATACATAGTACAATACGCTATTATAATATGTCTGCAGTAAAGTAAAAGTATTAAAATAGCGTTAATGTGTTATCCACATCCCTCTTAACACATTTTTATTTAAATACCATAGTCTATACAGATACTATAGGCTCCACTAAACTGATGGGATACTCATTGAGAACACTTTAGGTACCATACAAACCAAACTCGTAATAGGCTCGATAAGGCATATGACAAGGCATGCGAGGTAATATCAGGGTACGATTCTACCGTTTTCACTCCTGGACTGGTGATAACACATAGCAGCTACTATCCCCTACATTGAAACACACACCCATAATCAAATTGACGGGTGGACACTAAATCAATCACAAAGTAATAAATATGGCATCGAAAAAATATGCCCGTAGGGTGAGCAATCCCACTTGGCCCGGTATAGCTTCTGTTTTAGTCATATCAAGCTAACCCGAAGGCGTAAGGGCTGCGTTCATATCTTATACAGTAGCGTTTGACAAACCATCCTACTTCTTTCTGGATTCTCCACCACGTGCATAGTTGTTAAAGTGGTTTTCGGTATTGGCAAAGAGTATGACAATATTCAATCCCGGTATTTTTAACAACCAAATGTTTATTTCACACCGGTTGGTTCTTTTATATTTTCAAAACTGATTCATAACTGATATCAAAATATCATATTCAATTCAAAATCATATCACTTTCGAAATCATATTCATTTCAAAATCATATCACTTTCAAAATCGCATTCACTTCAAATCATATCATTTTCGTACTCATATTCACTTTCGAAATCATTATTCACTTTAATTCATATCAACATATTTGCTTTTAGATCAATTAAATCTAAATCGTAACAGTTCCAACTTTAATAGTTTGAATAATGAAAGTAGTTTATATATTGGAATAGTTATACATTAGAAGTAGTTGATATTATAAATATTGGTTATGGATTAAAATAGTTTATATATTAGAAATAGTTTATACATTAAAATAGGTTATATTTCAAAATAGTTAATGTATTAGAATAGTTTAAAATAGTTTAAAAAAGTTTTAATAGTTTAAAATAGTTTAAGCATTTTAAAACTGTTAAAATAGTTTAATATAAAATGGTTTGATTATTGGAAATGGTTTATATAGTAAATAGCTTTAAAATCTAAATAATATGAAATTTTAAAATAATAAAACAGTTTATATTAAAATAATTAATTTTAAAGTAATATCACATCAAACCATTTCTTTTATTTCAACAAATCCGGACCATATCCAGATTTCAAATCAACAAAACTCAAATTTAATCTTCAATTCAAATTCTCATTAAAACCATTTTAATTTATATCGATTTCAAATCCATGTTTGAACTACAATTTGAACCACTTCAAATTCAATTGATTTCAAAGTTTAAATATTCAAACGTTTACAATTACTCAATTTTGATAAATTTTGTTTATATTTCAAAATTCAACTTTAAAATTTCAATTTAAATTCTTTAATCAATTTATTTAATCCAATTTCAATTCAACATTTTAAAGCTTGGATTTTGAAAATAATTCAGTTCATATGAATCAAATTCCATTTCATAATATCATTTAACTGGATTCAAAAATTAAGGATTTAAATCATTTAATTTAACCAATCTGATGTCCGTATATAATTTTCTACCATATGATCAAATGATACAGATATATATCATTTCAATCCGCAATTTGAAATTTATGGGTATATATAATTTCAAACTGTAATTCCGAGTAAAATTCAAAATCCATAAAATCGCTGGAGTTTATCATTTCAACCCATAATGATTTTTCTCTAATTCAATTTCAAAAGTTAATAAGCTTATCATTCTTGATTAACCAGGAATTTATAATCTTTTAAAATTATTTTTTCCATGTTAATTTCAATATTTATATATTGCACAAAATTACAACGTTCATTTGCAATTGCATTAAATTCATTAATTATAATTTAAATTTCAATAAATTCATTTATTTTGATTTTCTTCCTATTATTCAATTGTCCAATACCAATATGAATTCATTTGACACTAGTTCACTTTTCATTACATTCTTATTGTTACACAGTTATCATCTTAACTCATATTAACACAATATTTAATTACATTAATTTTATTAATTTCCAAATTAATTTCAACGGATTAAATAATAAGACGATAAATAAGAAATTGTTACATTTACATAATTTAATCGCATTTATAAGTTTATTGTTTATAACAAGATTATAAATTTACGTACAAATAACTGATTTCATATTATATACTAAAACCAATAAAATAAAATAATATACAATCTCAGTATTATTACAACATTTAATTTATTCCTCATTACAATTTCTAGCCAAATTAACTTTACAATTATTTTAATTGATTGAAATTACATAAAAATAGTTATCAATTACATTAAATTAACATTATTAAATTACATTCTAATTATTTTCTCATTAACAAATCATAAATTTTAATTTCTTCCAATATTAAATTCCAGAACCTTATTTAATTTAATATTTTAAATTATCGAAAAATATGGGTCGTTACACTCTCCCCCACTCAAAACTTTTGGCCCTCGAAAAGGGAAGAAGGAATTAAGAACTTGATAAAATTTTATTCAAAATAATCAATTTATGAACACTATAAACTTACAAAATTAAATATTTTAGATAAAATATATCAGTTTATAAACATTCAAATCTTTATATTCGAGTTTAATAAAAGTTTGAAAATATTTTCGCTTTTACAAAAATTTCTAAGTCTTAAATTCACGATTTTTTTAGAAGAGTCTCTTCTATACGGATAGGTCCGAAAAAATAATAATATCTATGATTACTATATATATATATCATATTTCAAAATAAAACATCCCAAAACACAAGAAAATTATAAAACCGTAATCCAAAAACGTACCTATTTATCGGGTAAACAATGCTTAATTTATGAAACTAAAAGCAGTAGCTATTGCTTCCATAACCTGTATTTCACTTATATAATCCAAAATAGTGAGAATTATGTTTAAGAGAAATATTTAGTTGTTTCAATTAGTAACAAAAGAAAATTAACACAAACATACGCAAACAAAACAATACAACCATTATATGCAACAAAGGATTCAACCATTCATCATAGCAACAAAACTAATGGTTTGTTCAGGTTTAGAACTTCTCATCATTCGGGAGTAATAAATAAATATCAGGTGTATCCTACGCTCAACGACCTTAGATAATATCTTAATAGATTATTCATACATCCTAAACAAGTTAAAGTATCACTTCCCAAACATCCTATAAGCCAAACAACACAACATTTAAAAATTATTTTTATGCTTATTCTATTGGTTTCTTTTCGCATTATGTTCTTTCCATTTATTTTAATTTTCATTCATTCATAAAGAATCATCATTTATATATTTACATTCATATACTTACATATGTTATTTCACATCAAATATCTGAAGTCATCAATAATTTAATTCTTGAAATATTATATAAGTTTCTTTGCAATTTAATCCACAGTTATTATTTACTTATATAAATTTGATTTCTATTTAATATCAATATTAATTTGCGAATCAATTCATACATAAGTTTTAACTTCTCAATTCACACTATTTACTTATATAACTTGATTCCCAGTTAAGATAAATATTTGTTAGTGAATAAATTCATATTTAAGTTTCCCTACACATTTTTTCACATTTACTTCTTTCATATATAATATTATTGAACATTAAATCTATTTCTAAATCTTTTCAACAAATTTCCTTAGTTTATAATCATTTACTTAAATAGTATTCACTTTTAACTATTCCATTTAATTATAAGCATTCCTAACATTAGTTTATATACATCAAAATTCTTATTTATAGAAATAATTTCATTTGAACGCTTCTATTGCTTAAGTTTAACTTGTGTAATATTCTATTACATATTTCTATTTGACATTACAACTTTTTTTAAACATTTCTGGTAAGTTATATATATGTTTTAAGAATGTAATTAAATGTTATACAAATTTATCTTATTCATTTTAGTTAATAAATGTTCAATAATTACATCTTCTAAATTTTCATATCTTTTGATTTACAAGTTACAAATTCCCAATTTCTTATACATTTCATTAATCATCTAGCATCTGATTCTTATTTTCATTTTAGAAGCTTCTAATTGTTAAAATAGTTAAGATTCATTCTATTACATTAACTGAAATCCCTAAATTGTAGAAATTTAGGTACTAAATGTTGGGTTCATTTCAAATCATTTTGAAATACATACAATACATACATACATACACACACACACACACACACATATATATATATATATATAAACACACTCATATCTTTTATATATCCAAATCATATTCAAAAATTCGAAATTAAGATTTATTTATCAAACAGATGCAAATTAAAACTACTACAGTGGTCTTTCCACTTTGAAAATCGAAAATAGATGTCGACGATACGGCCATCATGACCGAAAGTGTTTTCCAATGACAAAATAGGGGAGTACATGACTTATTTACTTTTAAAAATCCTTTAAAATATTTTCAAATCACTTTGAAAATATTTATATCCAAAATACTTCGAAGTAATACTAATATCATATTTCTAAATCTTTGAAGACTAATTTCAAAACCCTGGATCTTAAGTTCTCAGATTTTCAATTTATATTCACACTATTAGTAAATTCTATTTTACACCCAATATTTAAAAAAATTCACTTCCTAACAAACAAATATATCACATACAAATATATCCATTTATAAAAATTATTCCTTTATATACAAAATATAATACTAGGTAAAATTATTTCATTTATCTATATTTCAAAACAATATTGTGTCGGTCTGCTCTATTAAGTGTTTAGAAATCCCTATCGATGTCATTGTGTCATATGTACCGACCAGAATTTATAAATACTAAACTGAACAAATTAACACAATCTAAATCATTTTATAACACTAACATGTATGCTCTCTCATATATATACACCCAAACAAACTCATTCTAGGGTAATGCAATCCTATCTCTAATGAGTCAGACCCCATAAAGCTAAGGTCACGCTAAACCTTGCTCTGATACCACTTATAACGACCCACCTTTTTGGACGGTTTAAATCAATAATAAACCACACATGTCAAACTCAAACCATTCAAAAAGGAGGATTGTTGTAGTGTAAATTAGAAAAAGAAGAGAAAAGAAATTAAAAAAAACACAGAATTCTGACAGCGGAAAGGCAAAATATAATGATCAAATAAATAGTTAATGAAGCTGTTTTACAAGTGACATTTGATTACACTTTTACAATATATCAGAGTTATACATATATCAGGAATAAATAAATAATGCCGCAAAACAACATGATGTAGTGAAATAAATGTAATAAATAGAAGTAATATACTAAATCTTCGTCTTCGTCCTTTAGAAGAATAGTCTTCGGCTCTGAAATGCTCAGGCCGACTTGAGCGTAATGGAAAGACAAAACACTTGAGTCAGAACTAAAAGATCTTATTTAAGTTAAAATAATAGTAAATAAATGTGAGTGTAGCGGCTTCAGAGTTATTTATGGGATTTTATGCTTCCTATCCAATGTCTAACATGCTTGCAACAACTTAAGAGATTTTTAAGATTACCATATCCTAAGGATCCGTTAAACTATGTACACATATTACAATACACTATTATAATATGTCTACATTAAAGTAAAGTATTAAAATAGCATTAAAGCGTTATCCATATCCCCCTTAACACATTTTTATATAAATACTATAGTCAATAAAGATACTGTAAGCTCCGCTAAATTGGGGGGATACTCAGTGAGCACCTATAGGTACGATACAAACCAAACTCATAACGGGCTCGATAAGGCATATGACAAGGCACAGGAGGTAATACCAGGGTAGGATTCTACCGTTTGAACTCCCAGACTTATGGTAATGCATAGCAGCTACTACCGCCCACCTAGGAACACACTCCCATAATCAAATCGATGGGTGGCCACCAAATCAATCACAAAGTAATAAATATGGCATCGAAGAAATTGCCCGATAAGGTGAGCGACCCCACTTGGCCTAGTTTAGCTCCTGTTTAGTAATATTAAGCTAACCCAAGGGGTTAGAGCTGCATATATACCTCATACAGTAGCGTTTGCCAAACCACCCTACTTCGTTTTGGATTCTCCACTACGTTCATAGTTATTATAGTGGTTTTCGGTATTGACAGAGAGTATGACAATATCCGATCTCGGTCACTTTAGCAACCAAACGCTTATTTCACACCTGTCGGTTCTTTTACATTTTCAAAATTGATTAATAATTGATATCAAAATATCATATTCAATTCAAAATCATATCACTTTTGAAATGGTATTCAGTTCAAAATCATATCACTTTCGAAATCATACTCAGTTCAAAATCATATCATTTTCGAACTCATATTCACTTTCGAAATCATTATTCACTCTAACTCATATCAACATATTCGCTTTTGAATCAGTTAAATCTAAATCAAAACAGTTCCAACTTTAACAGTTTGAATATTGAAAGTTGTTTATACATTGGAATAGTTATGCATTAAAAATAGTTGATATTTTAAAAATAGATTATGGTTTAAAATAGTTTATATATTAGAAATAGTTTATATTTTAAAATAAGTTATATTTAAAAATAGTTAATGTATTAAAATAGTTTATAATAGTTTAAAAATAGTTTAATAGTTTTAATAGCTTAAGAATTTTAAAACTATCAAAATAGTTTAATATAAAATGGTTTGATTATTGGAAATGGTTTATATAGTAAATAGTTTGAAAATTTAAATAATCTGAAAGTTTATGCTAAAATAATTAATTTGAAAATAATATCAAATCAACTGTTTCTTTCATTTTAACAAATCCGAACCATTTTTAGATTTCAAATCAACAAAACTCAAATTTAAACTTTCAGTTCAAATTCTCATTAAAACCATTTTAATTTATATCGATCTCAAATCCATGTTTGAACTACAATTTAAACCACTTCAAATTCAAACGATTTCAAAGTTTAAATATTAGAACCCTTACAACAACTCAATTTTGATAAATTTTGTTTATATTTCAAAATTCAACTTTAAAACTTCAATTTAAATACTTTAATCAATTTATTTAAACAAAATTCAATTCAACATTTTAAAGCTTGGATTTTGAAAATAATTCAGTTCATATGAATCAAATTTCATTTCATAATATTAATTGGATTCAAAAATTAAGGATTTCAATCATTTAAGCTAACCAATTCGGTGCCCATATATAATTTTCGACCCTATGGTCAAGTGATACGGATATATATGATTTCAATCTGCAATTTAAAATTTATGGGTATATATTATTTCAAACCGCAATCCCGAGTAAAATTCATAATCCCTAAAATCGCTCGAGTTTATCATTTTAACCCATAATGATTTTTCCCTAATCTATAAGACCCTTCGGTCATGTATCATTTCAACCTATAATGATTTTCCTAACAATAACTTAGGGAACTTGCAGTGTGATAACAACATTTAAATAAACATACATCCGATCATCTAAATATCAGCAATTAAACATCCATCACAATCATCATTCAAATCAGCCAATAAATCACAGCAAATAAACTGGTTATCATTATCAAGTATTTAACTGGAAATTAAATTTAATATTAATTTAAATGGCAATTCAATTCAAATAAGCTCAAATTAAATTTAAATAACAATATAAAATACAAAACATATTAAATTTAACTAACATAAGATAGTTTAGTATTTGTGAGTGGGTTAAAACACTCACGTGATTTCTCGTCGATTTAAAATCCAATTAAAGGCCCAGAAATCTAACAGTCTCAAAATTCAGCCAAACCAGTTTCATATTGTCCGGAATTTTGATACGATCGCAATAACCGCGGATGAATCCGAGCTCGTATGCAAAAGATATTAACGTTAGAACATTCAAAAATTTAAAATTAAAAAATAAAATAAAATAGAAAGTCAATGTGCCTCACCAAGTCAAACACTAGCACAAACGAACCATGATCAACCTCGTTGAAGCTCCAGCCAGCACCTACTTATCTATGCAGCCAATGCCCATGAGCAACTTCGACTACATCTAACTACCTCGCGTGAATACCCAGCCCTTGCCGACTCTTCCTGGACCGCCGCTACCCCCCCCTCCCTCCCCCCCCCCCCCCCCCGTGATTCCTTGGGCTTCTCTGCCGCCGACGGCCATTTCTAACTAATTCATGCGAAAATGAGGCCCTTTAGATGTGAACGAACCCATAGATCAAAAGCTCATGCGCTCCTCTGTGCTCCAACACCAACCGATTGTCCTATAGTCGAAGATCCACCATCGAATAGCAAACCCAAGAAACGGACGGTTGAGCAAGATCATCGATTTCTGGCCAAACGATAATTCGAATAAAAAAAACAGTACATCTCAGTTGCGGTCATCGAGAGCTTTCGAATGATATATAATGTGATAGATTTTGGAGAGTTTTAAATTTTTAAAATTGATTTTGATTTGAAATTGAATTGGGATTTAGGGTTTCATATTATGATGTTTGAGAAGGAGAAATTGGAAGAATAATAGTAAAATAAGAAAGGCAGCTAGGGTTAGAGAAACAGAAACTATTTATATGGACAAGGATAGATAAGAATGAACAGACAGATCGAATTGGTCGAAATGATTACGCTAGCCCGAAACACCCGTTCCATTTTCAAAACGAAAATGGGTCATCCCATATATCAAAATAGATGTTTTTGATATTTCTAAATTCAATAGAACTGAGTTCAAATCCAAATTCCATTTTATGCAGAAGTTAGCTTTTAAAATCAGCTTATTTTAATTGAATTCATTAAATTGATTTCTACGCGTTTCGAGCCCGTAGAATCAAACGTCAAGTCCGATCGCTACGAAACTTGAAATCCTATAGTAATTCATTGTTACAGATCCGATGAAACTAGTTTCGTCGAAATCCAAGACAGTGGCCAAATGGCTATTTTTTACATTAATTACATAAATTATTATTAAATTAATTTAATCACTTTCAAATTCAATTTCAAAAGTTAACAAGCTTATCATTCTTGATTACCTAGGAATTTATAATATTTTAAAATAATTTTTCCCTGTTAATTTCAATATTTATATATTGCACAAAATTACAGCATTCAATTGCAATTGCAATAAATTCATTAATTATAATTTAAATTTCAATAAATTCATTTATTTTAATTTACATCTTATTATTCAATTATCCAATACCAATATGAATTCATTTGACACTAGTTCAATTTCATTACATTTTATTCTATAGTTATCATCTTAACTAATATTAAAATTAATTTCAAGGGATTAAATAATAAGACGATAAACAAGCAATTGTTACTTTTATGTAATTTAATCGCATTTATAAATTTATTGTTTACAACAAGATTATAAATTTACGTACAAATAGTTGATGTCACACTATATGTTAAAACCAATAAAATAAAATAATATACTATCTCATTATTAATACAACATTGAATTTATTCCTTATTTACAATTTCTAACCAAATTGACTTTACAATTATTTCAATTGATTGAAATTACCTAAAAATAGTTATCAATTACATTAAATTAGCAATATTAAATTACATTCTAAATGTTTTCTCATTAACAAATCATAAATTTTAATTTCTTCCAATATTTAATTCTAAAATCTTATTTAATTTAATTTTTTAAATTATCGAAAAATACGGATCGTTACAGACCTATAATCTTTTTACCTATCATCCTTTAAACACGATTATCATATTCTTGTATAAACTTATGTAATATTCTGAAAAATATTATGTACGACTAGAAAAATCATCAGTATCTATATTTATATTGTTGTTATCATCAAAATCAATATCCATGGTATTAACATAATCCAGGCCATTATAAAAGTCTAGGTGAAAGGCAAAGTGTTATTGTACCACACCACCCTCTTCTTCATCCTCGAGAACCATGAATTTTGTAAAAGTTATCTTCTTATAAAAAACAACTTTGTATCATAAAGATTGTGTAGCAATAAAAAGGCTATTTTACATACAAATTTTGTGATGAACTATTTGTCTATTCTTTTTGATATTGTTGATGGAGTCTTTTACCTATTTTTTCTCTTGCTACCAGCTTTTCTTTAGCTAGCTATCCTTAATCGTTAACTTAACTTGGACATCATGGATGAGTGCTTTGGCCGGGCCTGACGATGTGAACAAAGGCTTTATTGACCATCTCCATTGGATGAGTACTTTGGCCAGGCCCGACGGTGTGACCAAAGGCTTAATTGACCATCATTCTTTAGATGGGTGCTTTGATCGGATCCTATGGTAAGACCAAAGGTTCGCGTGACCATCTCACTTGGATGGGTGCTTCGGCCAAGGCTAGCCGTTGGACTAAAGGTTTAACTGACCATCACTCTTTGGATGGGTGCTTTGGTTGGGCGGTATGGAAAAAACAAAGGCTTTATTGGCTACCACTCTTTGGATGGCTGCTTTTACCAAGACTACCGAGGGAACAAAAACTTTGTTGACCAACCCTCTTGGTCAGTGCATTAGCTAGGCCCTGGGGCGGGACCAAATGCTTGATTGTTTCATAATTTGTATGAAATCGCTTTCTTTTGAAAATAAATTTTTGAGCATTAGTTCCAATTATTGGGAGTTGTGATGAAGGTGTAGAACCACCTAATTTAGAGGAACGTGTATTTTTCCTTTAATTCTTTAAGAGTTCATACCTAACAAATTCTCTTAGTTCTCCTAGCCTTACGTAGTGTTTTATGATCCTAGATGCGGACCTGTAGTCATTAGTCTTATGTTCATTTGCTTTATGGTAGTAACAATACTCACCTCCTTTATGTTTTTCCTCCCTTTTCATACTCTTCTTTAGTGTCCAATAATTCAACCTTTTTTAGTGAGAAAGTACATTTCTTCTTGTGGAACATAGAATGGGGTTCCTATCTTATTTTTGGTTCTTATAACGGTATAACTCCCTTGCTCTTTTCGCTGTTTCATTTGGGAATCACAACCTCCCTTCGATTATTGTAACATCCTGCCTTTTTGTATGCTTTAAATCGACAATAAACCACACACGTCAGACTTAAACCATACAGAAGGGAGGATTGTTATTGGGGTGAATAAGAAAAGCAGAGAAAGAAAAAACAAGATAGAATCTCGCAGCGGAACGACAAAATATAATAATCAAATAAACAGTTCATGAAGCTGTTTTACAAAACATTAGATTATACTTATACAACACAGAATCAGAGTTGCACATACCAAAGAATAATAATTAACAATGTAGCGGAACAGTGTGAATGCAGTGGAATAATATAATAAATAATAATAATGCAATCTCCGTCTTCGTCCTCCAGAAATAAAGCCATCTAATGCTGAAATGCTTAGATTGACCCGAGCGAATTGAAAAAACAAAACACTCGAGTCAGAACTAAATGATCTTTTGTAAGTTAAATTAACTGTAAATAATATGAGTGGAACGGCATCAGAGATGTTTACGGGATTTGACATCTCCTATCTAGTGTCTAATGTGAGTGTAGTGACTTAAGAGATGTTCAAGATTCACAATCTCCTAAGGATCCATTAAACTATTTACTATGTAGTAATATTTCGCTATTATAATAACGTCTATAGTAAAATAAACTTACTTTTAAATAGCGTTAAGGGGTTACCCATATAGCCCTTACCACGTAATAGTCCAAGTAGTCCATTCAGTATCATGGTTCCTCCTAATCGGGAAGCCACCATAGGATACGACACGGGCTACGAGAGAAAACCAAACTCGTACAAGACGCGCTAGGATAGGTGACACAGCACAACTAGACAATGCCAGGGTAGATATACCAATTACGCTTCCAGACCGGTGGTAACGGTAGCAGCTACCACCGTCCACCTCGAGCCATACCCCTAAAATCAAAAGGGTCCAAATCAATCACAAAGTAATAGAATGGTATCGAAGGAGCGTGTCTGATAAAAGGTGCTACGTTCTTAGCCCGTCAATCATTCCTGTTTTAGCCACCTTATGTCAACTCACGGGAGTCAGGTCCACATATATACCTCAAAGGAAACGCCGCCACCATCCAACTTCATTCTGGAATCTCCACCGCGTACACGGTTGTTAAAGTGGTTTTCGAAGTTGGCAGAGAGTATGACAACTTCCGATCCCGATCTCTTTAACAACTAAACGTTATTATAACACCGCGGTCATTTTAAAATAATTATACTTCAAAACCAGAATATAGCAACCATTTCAAAACCATATAAATACCATATCATTTTCGTTTTAAAAACCAAATCAATATGATATCATTTTTATGAAAACCCAAATCAATATAATATCATTTTTATTTTCAATATATCCTTTTCCCAAAAATCATAGCACTTTCAAAGTTATAACACTTCAAAATCAAAACACTTAAAGTATAACACTTTCAAATCATAATACTTTGAAACTCATAACTTTGAAACATAACTACACCACATAAATGGCTTAAATATTAAATTACCTTATATAATAAAATAGCTTCTTCGGTTTCACAAATCAATTCCAAATACAGATTTGAACCCCCAAATAAACCATTTTAATTTCCATGTATTTCAAAGCTTTAAATATTCCACCATTTCAAACTAATTCTTTGATAATTCCAATATCATTTGAGTAAAAATTTTAAACTTCAAATAACTGGATATTCTTTCAATTTATTTGACTTGATATATTCATTTAAATCAACTTGATATTCATTTAAATCACTCTAAACCAAAATGAAGTTATAAAAATCATACCCTTTAAAATCTCTATTTTATTTAAATTTCAAGTCAAATTTATTCGAGTATAATTCTTAAATAATTTAAATCAAATCAATTTCATATTTATCTTCCAACCTCAAATTTATTTAAGTCATTATAAACTCCATATACAATATAATTTAAACAGATACTTAACCATATTATACAAAAACAATCAAACTTTATTATTTAACTTATTTTATATTTCAAAACAAATTTATACATAGCTAAAAATTAATAATAAAATAACATTTATATAACATCTAAAATCAATAATTATATAACCCACATATTTCTTTGCAAAACCATAGAAATCATTTCAAAATATTTTTATATATAGACCTCGGTGTCCGTATATAATTTTCTATCCTATGGTTAAGTGATACAGATATTTATCATTTCAATCCATAATTTAAAACATAAATACGGTTATATATCATTTCAAACCGCAATCCCGAATGAAATAAAATCCATAACAACTTACATTTTATAACAATATAAAATACACATCCATTCATCCAATATCAATCATCAAACATTTATGACAATCATCATCCAATTCAATCAATAACATTGAATATATAACAGAAAATTAATAACAGGTATTTACTGGTAGTTTATATTCAATAATAAATTAAATAACTGTTTAACTGGCAGTTTATATGCAATAATAAATTAAATAACAATTTAATTCAATATATTCAATTTAACTGAGATGAGGATTAAAAATATGCTAACCAGTCATAAATAAATTTCAAATCACATCATGTATCAATTTAACAGACATATGAATTTTTAGAAGTTGTGAGTGGGTTAAAACATCACATTTTGAATTTAAATTGAATTTAAATCCAATTTAAACTCAAAATTTGAACAGTCTTAAATAAATAATAGGTATTTACTGGCAGTTTATATTAATAGTAAATTAAATAACTATTTCACTGGCAATTTATATGCAATAATAAATTAAATAACAATTTAATTCAATAAATTCAATTTAACCGAGATGATGATTAAAAATATGCCAACCAGTCATAAATAAATTTCAAATCACATCATATATCAATTTAACAAACATAAGAAATTTTAGAAGTTGTGAGTGGGTTAAAACACTCACCCTTTGAATTTAAATTGAATTTAAATCCAGTTTAAACCCAAAATTTGAACAGTCTCAGAACTAGTCCAAACCCATGGCAAAATGTCCGGAATTTCAGTACGATCCCAACGCAAGAGGCCGCGTGTAAATCCGAGTCCATATGCAAAAGTTACGTATATTAAAACGGTTGAATAATTAAATTAATAATTAACTAAATAAAAGAAAAAAACAATACGTACTCATCTTCTCCCTCCCGATCGTATGCACCAGACCTATTCACGTGCCAAAAGAAGCACACAACAGGAAGCAACGAGGCGTCGATCGGAGGTGCCCGCGTCGTGCGCCTCTCAACGCTTGACTATCGGCTAGGACGCGGCCCCCTCAAGCGCCACCATTCACACGCAAATCAAGAAATACCGCCGTGACTTCAAGGCCAGATCTTGGCGAATCCACGACGAAGTAGCACAAATCAACTTTTGGATATGAAGAGCCCATCGAGATCTACCACTTTCCTTTTGGAAGATTTCGATTTCGATGCACGGATTGGAAGAAATCGAGGTATGATGAAGGAGAAGTTTCGACCATAGAAATAGAAGAAAAGAGGCGGCCAGGGTTTCAGAATAATAAAATATTATTATCTCGTTTTACGTGCCGTATTTATAAAGTTAGGTCCAAAACTGTCTGAACTCGAATCGAAGCATGCCTCCTGGCGTTCCTAATGTAAAAAGGCCTTTTGAACACAATGATACTGTATTTGAGGTTCAATTCTATCATTTTCATAGGTTACTGTTAAAGTCGAATTGGTTTTAAAGACAATAATACCCCCAAAAGTTCGTTTCGTTTTCGAAATGAAAATGGATCAACCAATATGTCAAAATAGATGTTTTTAAATATTTTAAACGCAATGGAACAGGTTTCAAGTCCAAATTCCATCGTATGAAGAAGTTATGCTAAAATCAAGTTATTTCAAATTGAATTCAATTCATTTCAATTTCATTGATTTCTAGGCGTTTCGAGCGCGTAATATCAAACGACAAGTCTGATCGCTACGAAACTTGAAATCCTACAATGATTCACCATTACGGGTCCAATGAAACCGGTTTCGTCAAAATCCAAGCCAGTGGCCAAAATGGCTATTTTCTAGTTAATTAAATAAATTAATATTAAATTAAATTAAATCGCTTTTTCAATTCAAATTTTAAAAATTCCATCATTTTTTTATTTCTTAAACAATTTCAATAATTTAATAAAACTTAGATATCAATTTCAAGTTAATAAATTTACCAATTACAGTGTTTGAATTCAATTTCAGTAAATTCAAATATTATAAATTAAATTTTCAACAATTACACTTAATTTAACTTGCATCCTATGTCCAATCTATTATTATCAAATGGAGAAAATTAACATTGGTTCATGATCTATTACATTAATATTCTTAGATTTAATCTTAATTTCTATTAACGTAATAATTAAATATTAAATTACATCTAATTGCAATTAATCCAATTATTAAGTTGTAATTCCAATAAATTAATAAGTCTTGATATCCATTATTTTTATTCGACTAATCATCATATTATGAATAGAATTAACATTATTTTCAATTATTTCCTTAATCTACACTAACATAACATTGAATTGAGATTCATTGCAATTGATTACAAATTTTAATTTAATGGACTAAATAAATGACTAACTTATAATAATTGTTATCATTAACTCTCAATCACATTTTTATAAGTTTATCATTTCCAAACTAATGTTATAATTCCTTACTAAACATTGATTTTATTTGTTTACCATTTAATATATAGTAATTCGTTAATTAATTCAATATTTACATTTGTTTTCTTATATTCGATTTATAGCCTAGTATAACATTTACATTAATTCCGTTAATTGTAACTTCATTCAAATAGTTAATGTTTAACTGAGATTAGCATTATTACATCTCATTTAAGTTACTATTTCATTAATGAGTCACAGATTTCTATTTTTCCAATATTAGATACCGAATATTTAATAAAATTAACAATTAAATTATCAAAAAAATTACGGGTTGTTACACTCTCCCCCACTCAAAACTTTTCGTCCCCGAAAAGGAAAAAGGAAGGAAAGAATTAAGTAAACAGCATCTTATTCAAAAATATTAACTTTATAAGCAAATAAATTTACAAAATTAAATAATCTAAATAAAATATACCAATTTATAACCATTAAATCTTTTTATACTCAGATTAATAAAGTTTGGAAAACATTTTCAAAATTTTTTAAGTCCAAAATTTACGGAAAATTTCGACAGAGTCTCCTTTGTACGGGGAGGCTCGGAAGAAAATATAATATCAAATATACCAATATATATCACAATATCTCAAAATGATATATCCCACAAAAGGAAAAATAATATAATAACGCTATAAAACCGAAATCAGAGAACATACCTATTTGTCGGGTAATTGATGCTTAATTATGAAACCAAAAGCAGTAGCAATTGCTTCCATAACCTATATTTCACTTATATAATCCAAAAAGAGTCAATAATTATATAAAATGAAATGCTTAACTTGTTTCAACCACTAACAACCAAATCAATAATAATCACTTGCAATCTCAGCATACAACCATCATATGAGATTAACACAAATCAATTATCCATTCATATCAACAAAACAAATAGTTGTTCGGGTTCAAAAACTTTAAATTGTACAGAATGAAGAATAAACTACTAAGTGCACCATTTACTCAATAATCTTAGATGAAACTAAATAGATTATTCATCCATCCAAACAAATTTAAAGTATCATTGCCAAACAACCATAAACCAAAACAAACAACAATTCCAAACAGTAGATCAAGTTCATTTTTATCAATTTCATTTCATAACATTTGTTGTTTGATTTCTTTTTCATTCATATAATGATTTATCTTTTAAATTTACATTTAACTTCTTACAATTCTCCATTTATTTTCATTTATTCGTATCATGTAAATTTTCTTTTTATTGTATTACATTTATTTATCCACTACTTAATTTCATTTATTTACAGTATTCATCTTTCTACTTATTTTTATTATAAATAACCTCAACATTTACTTAAATTTACTATCATTTCTTTATAACCTTTCTATTATATTTAATTAGTGGCCTTTCAGTCGTACTTTAGTTTACAACAATTATAACATTAAATTCTAATTTATAAAAGCAATTTCATTGAATACTTTCATTACCTCAAGTTTTACTTGTAAGATTTCCCATTATATTTTCTTTTAACATTTTAACTTTTTATAGTTGGTAAGTTATATATATGTTAAAAAATGCAATTGAAAATTATACAAGTTATCTTATTTCTTTCAATTAATCTAATGTTCAATACTTGTAGTTTCATTTAGAGGTTTCAATTATTAGCTAAATTCCATTTCACTACACTAATTAAAACTATTAATTAACAAAAACTTAAGAACTAAATATCGGGTTTAATTTCAAATCATTTTAAAATAATAGATAGATGTATACACTTACAATTTATATATCCGATTATATTTAAAAAAATTTGAAATTTATATCTTTTTATCAAAATAAATCTGTAGTAAAATTACTACAGTAGCCTTCCCACCTTGAAACTCGAAAATGAATGTCGATGATGCGTGCACTCATCACCGAAATTATTTTCCAGTGACAGAGAGGGGAGTACAGAACTTATGTCCTTCCAAAATTTCTTTAAACAATTTTTTTCAAATTATACTAAAATATTTATATCAGAAAATACGTCTAAATAACTTTATAATTATATTCCAAAATTATTCGAAAGAAAGTTTCAAAACCCCGGAATTTAATTTCTAAATTTCAAATTTATTCCCATTTATTTTACTTTCCCAATCTTATATCCAACCTTACTAATATTTATAAATTACACTACCTAACAACCAATATATTACAACCAAATATATATCATTTATAGAAAAAATTATTTTATATACATAGAAAATATAATAGGCAAAATTACTTCATTCACCTATATTCAAAACAAATATTGTGTCGGTCTGTCCTATCAAGTGTTTAGAAATTCCTATTAATGTCATAGCGTCCCATGCACCAACCAGAATTTATAAATACAAAATAGAACAAATTAACACAATACCAAAACCTTTTATAACACTAATAAATACGCTCTCTCATATATATACGCTCAACGACTCACCATAGGTATTACTACCCTATTAAAATGAGTCAGACCCCACAAAGATAAGGTTTATCGCTAAACCAAAGCTCTGTTACTAGATGTAACATCATGAACATCTTGCCTTTTTGTATGCTTTAAATCGACGATAAACCACACACATCAGACTTAAACCATACAGAAGGGTGAATTGTTATTGGGGTGAATAAGAAAAGCAGAGAAAGAAAAAAACAAAATAGAATCTCGCAGCGGAACGACAAAATATAATAATCAAATAAACAGTTCATGAAGTTGTTTTACAAAACATTTGATTATACTTATACAACATAGAATCAGAGTTACACATACCAAAGAATAATAATTAACAATGTAGCGGAATAGCATGAATGCATTGGAATAATATAATAAATAATAGTAATGTAATCTCCATCTTCGCCCTTCAGAAATAAAGCCTTCAAATCCTGAAATACTCAGACTGACCTGAGCAAATTGAAAAGACAAACACTCGAGTCGGAACTAAAAGATCTTATGTAAGTTAAATTAACTGTAAATAATGTGAGTGGAACAACATCAGAGATGTTTACGGGATTTGACATCTCCTATCCAGTGTCTAACTTGAGTGCAGTAACTGAAGAGATGCTCGGGATTCACAACTTCTAAGGATCCGTTAAGCTATTTACTATGTTGTAATATTTTGCTATTATAATAATGTCTATAGTAAAATAAACTTACTTTAAATAGCATTAAGGGGTTACCCATATAGCCCTTACCACGTAATATTCCCAGTAGTCCATCCAGTATCATGATTCCTCCTGATCAGGAAGCCACCAGAGGATACCACACGGGCTACGGGAGAAAACTAAACTCGTACAAGGCGCCATAGGGTAGGTGACACGGCACAACTAGGCAATGCCAGGTTAGATATACCAATTACGCTTCCGGAACAGTGGTAACGCGTAGCAGCTACTACCGCCCACCTCGAGTCACGCCCCAAAATCAAAATGGCCCAAATCAATCACAAAGTAATAGACGGATCCATGTATATACCTCAAAGGAAACTCCACCACCATCCTACTTCATT
This sequence comes from Allium cepa, assembly GCA_030765085.1. Lineage (NCBI taxonomy): Eukaryota > Viridiplantae > Streptophyta > Magnoliopsida > Asparagales > Amaryllidaceae > Allium > Allium cepa. Next base: position 874,674,150 of record CM060932.1, on the reverse strand, counting down.
CTGGAATCTCCACCGCGTACACGGTTGTTAAAATGGTTTTTGGAGTTGGCAGAGAGTATGGCAACTTTCGATCCCGGTCTCTTTAACAACCAAACGTTAATATAACACCGCGGTCATTTCAAAATAATTATACTTCAAAACCAGAATATAGTATCCATTTCAAAACCATATAAATACGATATCATTTATGTTTTAAAAACCAAATCGATATGATATCATTTTAAAAAAAAAGCCCAAATCAATATAATATCATTTTTATTTCCAATATATCTTTTTTCCAAAAATCATAGCACTTTCAAAGTTATAACACTTCGAAATCAAAACACTTAAAGTATAACACTTCCAAATCATAATACTTTGAAACTCATTACTTTGAAACATAACTGCAGCACTTAAATATTAAATTACCTTATATATTAAAATAGCTTCTTCAGTTTCACAAATCAATTCCAAATATAGATTTGAACCCCCAAATAAACCATTTCAATTTCAATATATTTCAAAGCTTTAAATATTCCACCATTTCAAAATAATTCTTTGATAATTCCATATATATCAAATTCAATTACTGTTATTTAGATTTGAAATGTTTACTTAATAAATCCAATATCATTTAAGTAAAACTTTTAAACTTCAAATAACTGGATATTCTTTCAATTTATTTAACTTGATATATTCATTTAAATCAACTTGATATTCATTTAAATCGCTCTAAACCAAAATCAAGTTATAAAAATCACACCCTTTAAAATCTCAATTTTATTTAATTTCAAGTCAAATTTATTCGTGTATAATTCTTAAATAATTTAATTCAAATCAACTTCATATTTATCTTCCAACCACCAATTTATTTAAGTCATTATAAACTCAATATACAATATAATTTAAACAGATACTTAACCATATTATATAAAAACAATCAAACTTTATTATTTAACTTATTTTATAATTCAAAACAAATTTATACATAGCTAAAAATCAATAATAAAATAACATTTATATAACATCTAAAATCAATAATTATATAAGCCATATATTTCTTTGCAAAACCATAGTAGTCATTTCAAAATATTTTTATATATAGACCGTGGTGTCTGTATATGATTTTCTATCCTATGGTCAAGTGATATGGATATTTATCATTTCAATCCGTAATTTAAAACATAAATACGGTAATATATCATTTCAAACCGAAATCTTGAATGAAATAAAATCCATAACAACTTGCAGTTTATAACAATATAAAATACAACATCCATTCATCCAATATCAATCATCAAACATTTATGACAATCATCATCCAATTCAATCAATAACATTGAATATATAACAGAAAATTAATAACAGGTATTTACTGGTAGTTTATATTCAATAATAAATTAAATAACTGTTTAACTGGCAGTTTATATGCAATAATAAATTAAATAACAATTTAATTCAATATATTCAATTTAACTGAGATGAGGATTAAAAATATGCCAACCAGTCATAAATAAATTTCAAATCACATCATATATCAATTTAACAGACATATGAAATTTTAGAAGTTGTGAGTGGGTTAAAACATCACCTTTTGAATTTAAATTGAATTTAAATCCAATTTGAACTCAAAATTTGAACGGTCTTAAAATTCGTCCAAACAAGCGTCAAAATGTCCGGAATTACAATATGATCCCAATGCAAGAGACCGCGCGTAAATCTGAGTCCATATGCAAAAGTTATGTATATTAGAACGGTTGAATAATTAAATTAATAATTAACTAAATAAAAGGAAAAAAAACAATACGTACTCATCTTCTTCCTCCCGATCATATGCACCAGACCCATTCACGCGCCAAACCCTTTCAAGACGCACACAACAGGAAGCAACGAGACGTCGATAGGAGGTGCCCGCGACATGCGCCTCTCAGCGCTTGACTATCGGCTAGGACGCGGCCCCCTTAAGCTCCACCATTCATGCGCAAATCGAGAAATAATGCCGTGACTTCAAGGCCAGATCTTGGCGAACCCTTGATGAAATAGCACAAATCAACCGTTGGATATGAAGAGCCCGTCGAGATCTACCACTTTCCTTTTGGAAGATTTCGATGCACGGATTGGAAGAAATCGAGGCAAGACGAAGGAGAAGTTTCGGCCATAGAAATAGAAGAAAAGAGGCGGTCAGGATTTCAGAATAATAAAATATTATTATCTCGTTTTACGTGCTGTATTTATAAACTTAGGTCCAAAACAGTCCAAACTCCAATCGAAGCGTGCCGCCTGGCGTTTCTAATTTAGAAAGGCCTTTTGAACATAATGGGGCTGATTTCGAGGCTCAATTCTATCATTTTCATAGGCTACTGTTAAAGTCGAATTGGTTAAAAGACAATAATGCCCCCAAAAGTCCGTTTTGTTTTCGAAATGAAAATGGATCAATGCATATATCAAAATAGATGTTTTTAAATATTTTAGGCGTAATGGAACAGGTTTCAAGTCCAAATTCCATCGTATGAAGAAGTTATGCTAAAATCAAGTTATTTCAAATTGAATTCAATTGATTTCAATATCATTGAATTCTAAACGTTTCGAGCCCGTACGATCAAATGACAGGTCCGATCGCTACAAAACTTGAAATCCTACAATGATTCACCGTTACAGATCCGATGAAACTTGTTTCGTCAAAATCCGAGCCAGTGGCCAAAATGGCTATTTTTTAGTTAATTAAATAAATTAATATTAAATTAAATCTTTTTCAATTAAAAATTTAAAAATTCACAAGTTCCATCATTTTTGATTTCTTAAACAATTACAATAATTTAAACAAACTTAGATACCAATTTCAAGTTAATAAATTTACCAATTACAGTGTTTGAATTCAATTTCAGTAAATTCAAATATTATAAATTAAATTTTCAATAATTACATTTAATTTATCTTGCATCCTATTATCCAATCTATTATTATAAAATGGAGAAAATTAGCACTGGTTCATGATCTATTACATTAATATTCTCATATTTCATCTTAATTGCTATTAACGTAATAATTAAATATTAAATTTCATCTAATTGCAATTAATCCAATTATTAAGTTTAAATTCCAATAAATTAATAAATCTTGATATCCATTATTTTTATTCAACCAATCGTCATATTATGAATAGAATTAATATTATTTTCAATTATTTCCTTAATCTACACTAACATAACATTGAATTGAGATCCATTGCAATTGATTACAAATTTTGATTTAATGGACTAGATAAATGATCAACGTATAATAATTGTTATCATTAACTCTCAATCACATTTTTATAAGTTTATCATTTCCAAAGTAATGTTATAATTTCTCACTAAACATCGATTTTGTTCATTTACCATTCAATATATAGTAATTCATTAATTAATTCAATATTTACGTTTGTTTTCTTATATTCGATTTATAACCTAGTATAACATTTACATTATTTCCGTTAATTGTAAATTCATTCAAATAGTTAATATTTAACTGAGATTAGCATTATTACATCTCATTTAAGTTATTATTTCATTAATGAGTCATAGATTTCTGTTTTTCCAATATTAGATGCTAAACATTTAATAAAATTAACAATTAAATTATCGAAAATTTTATGGGTTGTTACAATTATCTTCCATTTCCCCTTCATAGTTCGAAGGTGTTTCTCTTTTTCCCTAAAAGATAGGCTGGCAATACCTATCCATATTTGGGTAAATTTGTAAAATCATGGTTCATTTTTGCTTCAAATTTTTTCCTTTAGGTTGAGATCGTATGTCTCATCTAGCTTAGGCAAAAGGTCATTTTTATATTTTTTAATTTCCCCTATGTTCATGAGTCAGTCCTTCCTTGTTCAATTTATTCGTTAAGGCAAAAATTGGATTTCCCCTATGTGAAAAGGATTCAAACTCCATTTACTTGGTCTATGTTGGGCAGTTTTCTTCTTTTCTGTTAAAGTTTGAAGGGCTAAGTTTCTTAGGTTTAACACCTGTTCTTTGCTAAATTGTGAAGTACTTTGTTGATAAGTCGAGGAGTCCAAGTTAAGTTCCAAAGACCCTTATTAACAAATAGTCATAATGGACAATGTTTAGAAAAATAATAATTTTTCCTTGATTTAATCCTCAGTTAAGGCACCATAAAATATTAGGTCAAAATTCGATTCTAACATATGTGCGTTGGTCAAAGAAAATCGATGACACTTAAGTAAGTGGCAAGTCCTTTAGGAAAGTATGCTTGTTCAAAGTCTGTTTTGTTCTAAGTCTGTTGAGAAGTTATTTATGCAAATAGGAAATCATCGACACCCTTAGTCACAAAGTCTTATTTTCAATTTGAACTAACAGCCATTAAAGTCCTAGTTTCAAGCTTTTATTATGCTTCAGATAAATGAAAAATGAGGAAGAAATACAACTCGAAATTCGCCCTTTTTAGTAGGAAGTACATGCCTATTCATAGAGAATTGATCTCTTAGATTTTGACATGTAGCATTCATAGAAAATGAACGGCTATGATTTGTTGACATGGCTATTGCCGATTTGACATGTGACACAAACCTTTTTCTATTCCTTTATGTTAACATGGCATAGTAATACCAACCAGAAAATTCCACATGGCTATTTAGAGCATTGTTTTTTTTGGTAGTTATGTCAATATGCGATAGCTAGGAGAACTTCAACACGCGATAGCTGATAGTTGAGTAATCTTCAACATGCAATACCTCTTTGACCTTCAACATGAAATAGCTATATATTCCTTAAATATGTCATAACTCTTTAACCTTCGACATGCGGTAGCTATGTGAACCTTAATATGAGACTAATGTATAATCTTTACCATGTGATAGCTCTATGGTCTTCAACATGCGATAGCTCTTTGACCTTCAACATGCGATAGCTCTATATATTCGTTGATATGTGATAACTCTTTAACCTTCGATAGACAGTAGCTATGTGAACTTCAACATGAGATAGCTCTATGGTTTTCAACATGTGATAGGATTTTGACCTTCAACATGCGATAGCTCTATATTCTTTAATATGTGATAACTCTTAAACTTTCAACACGTGATAGCTATATGAACTTCAATATGCGACGACTCTATAAACTTCAATGGGTGATAGATTTTAACTTGCGATGGCTTAATCACTTCAATTACGATAGCTTCAACAATATCAAACCATGAAAACTCCAATGAATATCAACCTGCAATAGCTTCTAGCTTCGTATTATATCAATTTGTAATAACTTACTACTACATCAACTTGCAATAGCTTCATTTTTCATTAACTTAAAATAGCTTCCTAATACATCAACTTTTGATAGCTTTTGGCAACCTTCAACCTTCGATAGCTTTTCTTCAACCTGCGAAAGCTTAAAATTTTCTAGTATAATAATGTTATTTTTGAAGAATTTGAGGTAGAAAGATGATTTTTTTTATTCAGGATTTGATGGTAGCAATTACATAAAGGAAGAAGGGATGAAACTAAAAAATACATACATTTACCTCTAGTTTGTACAAAAATCGTGAAATCAACCCAAGGTTCACTTGGGCTTCTGACCGTTTTTGCTTGGAAAAGCACATTACTGCGAACAATTTATATCTCCTTCATCATATGTTCATTGCTTACATTTTATATACAAATTTAGAGTAGAAAATCTACTTGACCCAATGGAAAAGTCAAATTTACCGAATTTCTTGATTTGTAAAGTTTTTATTATCGATTTTTATATAAAATTACCAAAATACCCTTATAAATCAATTAATTATTTTAATTAAAAATTCAAGATATCACGCTTGATATATTAAATGCATAAATACATATAAATATAATTTATCACTTCTATTTAATATATAAGGCCAAGCTCATAATTTAAATTTTGTAAGGCATATTAAATATTTTTCAAGGTTCATGGTCGAAAATAGATTTATTTTTATAAATAAATTTAATATACATATATAATTTGTAGAATTTAATTAACCATAAGTTTATGAAATGTATGTATATATTTAAAGTATACATGAGTTTGACCAAATGAAAATGTTTTTTCTTCATGTATAAGAGTATATATGCACATCTAGGTGGACGTGCATTTGATTGTTGAACCATATTTTTACAGTTTAACTATTACAAAACAAATATAATAAAATTAATGCAATAACCATTTCCACTATTTCTAATTTTCTTGAGGACCATAACATTGTTGCTTGTTGCGTCCATATTATTTTTGTGCATAATTTAAGAGTAGGACCAACATGTCAAGTGAATAGTCTCTATATTTATCACATCAATTTATGAATCAATTCATGGCATAAAATGAACAACTACATTAGCACTACAATAATTTCTTGAGCTTTGACAACAACTTCCATTATCATAGTATTAAATTATTGAGAAATCAGTATCTCTAACTACATCTCATGTTCATGGTGCTCAAATTCTCAATTATCTTTTAGAATGTACCATTTTCAAGTCTAGAAATATATTTTCCAAGTTCACAAATAAATGGGTCTAACTTTGAAACACAGAAAATAATATGTTTTGCATTGAATGTATGTGTAAGACGGCACCTAAAGAAATCTCTAACTTCAATCCATAAAATCAATGGAAATAATCTTTAATTGTGAACTTCAAAAAAAAAAGATAATTCTTGCTCACTATACATGCATATAGCTTGAATGAATTTCATATCTGAAATCCTTGATTAAACCATTTCACAAATTTAAGATATTAGCTAATAGGTAATAATCTTAGCTTACATTGAGATGGTAAGGTGAACCACTTCAGTTTATAGTTAATGCAAAATAGATTTGAGATATGATATTTTATACAATATTTCACCATTATTAGCATTAGACAAAAACTGCTAAACGTTGTAAATAAAATTCCTTATTTGTGAGCATGGACCAAACAACTTCTGCTTAAAATTCGGATACATATTCATCATTATTAGCATTAAATAAAAACTGACCCAGCAAGAGCTGTTCTACCTCATATCATTCGATATTAATCTCCTTACTTTCTTAAGAAACGAACTTCATAATTTTCATTACCATCAACAAAAAAATATAACTTGTACAAACATAGGGTTAATGAAGGATATTCTAGCCTTTTATCTTAACACGTTAGAGCAATAGTTGGTGACACGGTCCTTGGTTCCATCAATAAATTTTGCAAAGAAGTACATGCTGATTCTGTATACAAATCGTTTCTACAAATAAACTTGACGGAACTCATATATGCATTGTCTCAATTAATCGATGGTTCAAAAAGCTTAGACAAATATACACTTGGCATACACACAAATTTCATTTACAGAAGTACCCATCAAGCTACCACCCTTGAAACAACCAAGACAATACTCGGGAAACTTAAGAGTCATACTCTTCCTTCCACCCCTTTCATTTCCCCATGCGGCGTAGGCCTCCTCTCCATGCACCGCATCACCCTCCATGTTCAGATCGCCATCGTCCATCCTAAGAGGCATCACCTTGCGTATCACTAAACCTATAAAAATCGTCGCCAGCACATTCCACGCTGCAATAAACACGATGCCCAACAGCAACACCCCGACCTATGATAGGCCCTTGTGGAGGTACCAGTCTAGGTTTCATATTCTATATGCTAAGCCGTATTGGGTGTGTGATGTATTGTATAGGTATAGGAGTTCGTCTAGTTTGGGGTTGGCGAGCAGCCCGATGAGGAAGCCGCCTAGCCCACCCACGACTGCGTGGGTATGGAAGACACCGAGCATGTCGGCCACTACATATTTCATCATTATTATCTTGCAATTGTTTGGTCCATGCTCTTGAATGATAATTTTTATATTATGCATATTTCATGCTAATAATGATGAAAAATACTTTGGAATTTGAAGGTCCATTTAATATGCGGTTTAGTGGTTCACTTTTTGGAGAGTAGCTATGCTCCTTAACATTTCAAGCATGGGATCCAATTTAAACCTGCACATGATACCTTAAGATACAACACAAAGTCTATTTTTTGATGTATAAAATGCATATGTAGGAAAACATAATATTTAACGTGCTGATTAAGAAGCAGCTTTCAACATTTGCTTAGATACAATTAAACATCGAAAAGTGGTAGTAAGTTCATCTCTGACAGGTTTGGAAACCTGTAATCTAAATATAATGGCGCATAGGATGGAAAAAATGCCTTAATAGCAATAAAGATAGTACACAGCCAGAAGTAATAAACAAAATATAGCTAGAGCAATGAGTAACATATGAAAAATATATGAGCTAGAATTAAAATGCAATGTGTAATATATGATTGTTATAGCACATAATTTGTCGATGGTAGAAAAAGCACAAAAAGTTCAACATTAAATAAAAAATTATAAGAATCTAAATCAAAAATTGAAATTCTTGACTGTAAAATTCTTTAATAAAACTAAAATTGCAAACTCACCCTAAAATAAGGTTTTTCATTTCAGTTTACAACCATCAAAGGATACTTTAATATATGAATTTGTAAGGTGAAAATGAACATACAATAAGATCAGTTCAAATTAATTTTAAACTTTAAAAAATTAGATGGAGTATGGGAAAAATGGTAAATTAAGGCACCGAATTGTAAACTCACCTGAATGAAATAAAAAACAAAAAACATATAGAAAAAAATTGTAAAAGAGATCCAACATAATCACCTAAATAAAGTAAATAACAATAAACTAAGAAAGCAATCATGCTATATTAATAACCATTTTGGCAATGTAAGATTTTTCTTATAATTCATTATGTGTATAAAATTGCTATCAATATAGGAAAAACCATTTATTTGTTTAATCGTTTTGAAGACGGATAGATATGACAGTAATATTTTTATCTTTCATAAACATATTTAGCAAACAATTTCTACCGGGGCTCCTTAGATGGACAATTATAGTGATTCATATAAAAGTGGATAAACCATTGGTTAGGAGTATTTGTTTATGTCGAGTTGCATATATGTCATATGTCAAGTGAGTAAGATTATTTCAATACATAACAATAAATTAGCAACAAAAAAGGTAAATTATGATACGGTAAAATGGAAGGGTTGAGATAACTATCAATTTCTGTACTCTTATGCATATTTAGGATCATAAAGTACCTTTTTGTGTAACAAACAAAATACATGCTTCCATGTCCAGGTTTACTTCCAGTTCTAGCTTCTACCATGATTCAATAAATGCAGGAATCTTCAAGTGGCAATGGCTGATGATACACCAATGCACATCATCAAAATAGTAATAAGCATGGCAGCAACCATACCTAGAAAACCGATCCACAAACTAGTTCCAAGATCTACAAAAAAATCCCTGAAGAACCCATGGTATATAGATTTCAGTGATTGTGAAATGACCAAAGAAACCATTTGGGATGAAGCTGTTATATTTTCTATAAACACATACAAGCCTGATGTTAGCACCAGATTTGGTCACTAACACCCTTGAGTAGAGTTATGTAGAGAGATTAATGAAGAGAGTGAACTAGAACATAAGAATAGTGTAATTCAATACCAAAAGAACAACAAAAACGAGAACACCAGATTTATAGTGGTTCGACGTAATTGCCTACGTCCACTTTGAGTTTAATCTCTATTGATTTCTCAATCACTTGAATACAGATACAATCTGTAAACCAATCACTTGCATACAAGTCTGAATTAAAAAGAGGCAAGCATAAAAAATAGCAGGGTCTCCCCAGTGTTTTCTCAAAAGGTCCCTTTCACTGTGCCCATGCCTTTCTATTTATAGATGAAGATGGGTTGGACTTCCCTCATGGGCTTAGAAACAAAGTACCTCGGCCCACAGTAGGCGACTTCTGCACATCGAGCTAGGCATGCCGAAACATGTCGATTGCATCAATCCTTATACCTTCAGGCTCTTCTTGGTCAGAATCTTGTCTAGTACTAATAATAATATCTTCAACTGTCATTTTGTACCTGAATGTTTTTTTGAAATAGGGGCCGTATAAGACATGTGGCTCAGCCTAGATGTCGTTCGGCCTGGAAGTGTCGCTTGGCCTAGAAGTGTGGCTCGGCCTGGATGCCGCTCGGCATAGAAATGTGGCTCGGCATGGATGTCGTTCGGCATAGGCTTACGGCTCTGCCTGGATGCCGCTCGGCATAGGAATGCAGCTCGGCATGAATGTCGTTCGGCATAGGCTTACGGCTCGGCCTGGATGCCGGTCGGCATAGGAATGCGGCTCGGCCTGGATGTTGGTCGGCATAGGCTTACGGCTCGGCCTGGATGCCGCTCGGCATAGGAATGCGGCTCGGCCTAAATGTCGCTCGGCATAGAAATGCGACTCGGCATGGATGCCGTTCGGCATGGGCTTGCGGCTCAGCTTGGATGCCGCTCGACATAGGAATGCAGCTCGGCATGGACGCCATTCGGCATAGGCTTATGGCTCGGCCTGGATGCTGCTCAGCATAGGAATGCGGCTTGGCCTGGATGTCGCTCGACATAGAAATTCGGCTCGGCATGGATGCCGTTCGGCATAGGCTTCCGGCTCGGCCTGGATGCCGCTCGGCATAGGAATGCGGCTCGGCCTAGATGTCGTTCGGCATACACTCTCACTCGGCGTACACTGTCGCTCGGCATGCAATCTGGGTCGCTCGGTGTAACCTCGCCCGGCATACTCTTGCTTGACATATGCCTTTTCAGGGGCGATCAGTATACACTTCTTCTGGGGTGATCTGCTGAATTGCCTTCAGAGGAGGGTCGGCCTTCATTCAACTTGAGCGCAGACTTCAACATCCAATCACCAGATCTTGCATACATCAGCAAATCCAATCTACGGCTATCAGCTTCCTTTAGATTTCTTTCAAATCTGAGTAGAATAGGAAGTTTTCTAGTAAACAACTGGATCTATCTCGTGAATATGGAAATCCACTAGTAGATGATGAGATCCAATCGAGCTGAGAATTCAATTCTCAGTGAAAGCATAAAAATGTTAGCACCAGATTTGGTCGCTAACACTCTTGAGTAGAGTTATGTAGAGAGATTAATGAAGAGAGTGAATTAGAGTAGAAGAATAATGTAATTCAATGCCAAAAGAACAACAAAAACGAGAACTCCAGATTTATAGTGGTTCGGCGTAATTGCCTACGTCCACTTTGATTTTAATCTTTATTGATTTCTCAATCACTTGAATACAGATACAATCCGTAAACCAATCACTTGCATACAAATCTGAATTAAAATGAGGCGGGTATAAAAAATGGTAGGGTCTCCCTAGTGTTCTCTCAAAAGGTCCCTTTCACTGTTCCCCTGCCCTTCTATTTATAAACGAAGATGGGTTGGACTTCCCTCATGGGCTTAGGAACAAGGTACCTGTAACAACCCATGATTGCGATTACCAAATAATAAATTAAAATTGGGATTTTAATTTAATTGGAGCTATTAATGAATTTTTTACGTGGCTAATTTGTTCAAAAGTTAGTTATTTTGAATAAATTAATATTTTGGGCTTAAGTGTAAAAGGGAGAATTTAATGGAAATTAATTAGGGTAAATGGAAATTTATAATATTGCAAAATTTTGTATGTGTAAAATAGTGCAATATTTGAATTGGGAATTTAATTTATAATTTAACTGCGAAACGGTAATTTTAGGGCAATTTTGACTAAAAGGTGTTTTGGAATAATTAGGGGTTAAATTGTATGTTGACAAATATTATGATGTAAAATTTTATAACTATAGATAAATTATTTTGGTAACATATTTTAAAATTTTATGGGTAAATAATGTGTAGTTTGTACTTAGAGAAATTAGCTAACTTGAGATATAGAACATATTCCAAGTCCTAATGGGTATTAGGCCAACTAACCCACTTCCATTAGCCTATAAACCATCTTCTACCCATTTGTTTCAGCCAACATCTCATTCCATAAACCCTTAAACCCTAGAGCAAAACACTAAATAATGGTCTCCAAACCTAGAGCAAAGCTTCATTAATCTTTATCAAAGTCAAAGGGTTTTAATCTAATCATTGGAAGGTAATAGCAATCACAAAACCCACCTCTAATCCATTGTTTAATTTCTTAAATTATTTTGTAACCCTCTTTTTTTGTGCATTTTGATTATAGAAGCTCTTTGATCTTCTTCTCATTGCTTGGGAAAGAGGTAATAAATGCTAGCTGAAATTAAAATTAGTATATTGATGTTAGTAAATTAAGCATATCTCATTCATCTTAAATCGGAATTAGGATTTTCTTGATGTTATGAAAATCTTATTTTATAGTCTATAACTTCTATGTTTTGAGCTTTGCATAATTTTGAGGTTTGAATGGTCGAAATCACGTTTGTTTATTGCTGACTTGACAACAAACTACAGGGTTGATAAAATAAAAACCTGAAATTTTTTTGGCCATAAGTTACTCGTTTCTGATTCAAATCTAATAATTTTGGAGATTCTAGAATGCTTAGATATAGGGATAAAAGTTTCATGTTTTGAGTTTCATGAAATTTTGAAGTTAATTCGGTCAAAACTGTGCATTCTTACTACTATCCCGAGAGCAAAACGACAGTGATATAGAATTTAGATCTGAGAATTGTTTTAGTCATAGAATTTTCATCCCTGATCATAATTTGACGATCTTAGTCATTCCGAAAATTTTAGAAACTAAGCTACAACTTTTATTTTGTTCATTTTGCCAGAATTTGAAGTTTACTATGCTAAAATTATGGTTTTTCATCTCCGGCCTGTTAGTGCATAGCTTCAGGCCTTGGTCTCTTCTCCTGTTGTTTTCAACGCAGAATCCCGACTTTGCGATGCCATCCGGGCTCGTCCGATGTCGGAATCTCTCATTCTTGGTCTTTGGAAAGATGAGGTCGAGATCTTCAACCCTGCAAAGTTTTGTTTAGATCTGGGTGTGATAGATACTTCGTTTTTATTACCGAATAGCACCCAGAAACTGTTTTACAACAGCGATCATTTTCAGTTATCGTCGGACCAACTTTGAGACGTTGCCATTTCTTCGTTTTAAGTCGGAACTGAACGATTCTTGTTGCACATCAAAGTAGGAGTACTGTAATATGCTCTTGCAAATTTTCATCAAGATCTGGTTTCATATGACCCTTCGACCATGTCGTCGAATTTGGACCTTTGCACTGTTTTGACACAGCAGAGTTTTATGATTTTTGTCCGAATCTGAGACGACGCAATTTCTTCGTTTCAAGTCAGAATTGCCCGATTCTTTTTGCAGTTTGGAGCAGGGATGTTGGTCTACATGCCTGTCAATTTTCCTGCAATTTTGACTCTATTTGCAGGTTCAAATATGCCGTCGAACTGGTGACTTTGACTTGTTTTCAGTGATTTTATACTTAGTATAATTTCGACTATTTTTCTGAGATTTTCCGATTTCTTTGAGATTTGTCTCTAGATTTCATGCACGGATTTTATAAATCATTTTAAAGTGATTTTCCATCAAATTAGCTTTTGAAACTATTATTTGGTATTATTTTAAATATTAAATTAATTACTCTATAATAGGAGAATTTCAAAGGCTATTTCTAAAGAGGTTTTCAAACGATTAAAAATTCGCTTTCTCCAACTATTTTCTAAGTAAAATATACACTCTTCTGCACTTCGAGCGAAGTGGAAAGGTGATTAAATGGTTAGGTAAAACACAGACCATGAATCCGCGCGTTTATCTTTCCGATTAATCCCCGACCTATTCAATTGATCGTTTTGGCCTTTTGGCCTAGTTTACCGACGACATGAGGTGAACTTTTTACTGCTTTGAGTGTGGAAGCTTACGATTGGTTAGTAAACCGTTTAGTGCGAACGTTGGGGTATGGGACTCACCTTACTACTTTACGGGTTCCTTGCTAAGAGTTCTGACAGATTCCTACCGTTAGTGGTAAACGAGTACTGGGCCTACGAGCCTTTACCACTACGGCGTGTTTCCTGAGTGATACCTTTGGAATAGTGTCTTCGGACTGTCTCCCTTGGGTTTATTGCCTTTGGGATAGTGTCTTCGGACTGTCTCCTTCTGACTCACTACCTTTTGGATAGTGTCTTCGGACTCCTTAAGGTGTTGCCCCTTAGCTAAAGTGATGGGTGTGTCACTGGGGTATATTTCATGTGTGATTGAGTATAGTACTAGCACGCTAATGTTTTCCTGTGTGATTTATATTCCCCCATGTAGCACCATTCGGTGATGGTTTTATGCAATCACACGATATAAGCGCGACTAGTTTGTGGAACTTGTTTTATGCCTACACTGGCACTTGTGCTTATGTTATGCCGATGATACGAGGCTTGTTATACATCTCAACTTAGATGTTTGTTTCTTCTCTATGTGAGAGATTTTGGTCTTTATTATCATGATATATGTTGCTCTTTTGGAGATTATTACATTATATGTTGTCTCATTATCTTATCATGATTATTGTTCAGTTTATCTAACTGATTTTTTAGCTAGCCTGACCAGAGTATTTTATGCTCGGGTCATACCGAGTTGTTTCAGGTTAGGTTGCTTTGGACTTAGCTTGCTTCGGTGCTTCCGCTTTGGATATATCCGCTATACTATAGATAGCTTTACTTGTTATCCATCCTTTACGATACTCTGATATTATGACTATCTTGTGTATATTCTTTTGACTCACGGATGTGTGAGTAGTGGCTTTGTACCCACTTTTATATTTGGATCTGTACTTGATGTTGTATTGTGCTGAGACTATTTGCTTATTATCTGATGCTGTTCTGTGATGATGTTCATTTTGCTATTATGCTTTGTTCTGATAGATCTTTTAGCCATTGTAGTTTTGCTTTAAGTATTTATTGAATATGTCGAACCACATGAGATGAACAAAAAAAATATAGATTCCACTTTTCGACGTGTTCAGTAGATAGTCAAAGTAAGATTACACATGGTCGCTTCCATTATACTATATTGTCCGCATTAGAAGACGGTATTATCCATATAATACTCTTTGTTAATGAGGCTCTCGGAGTGGGGCGTTACAGTACCTCGGCCCACAGTAGGTGACTTCTACGCACCGGGCTAGGCATGCCGAAATATGTCGATTGCATCAAACCCTTATGCCTTTAGGCTCTTCTTGGTCAGAATCTTGTCTAGTGCTAATAATAATATCTTCAACTGTCATTTTGTAGCCGGCCCAAGGTGCCGGGTAACACCGGATAAACAAACAGAAAATGAAAATTGAATTGTAAATTAACATAAGGTTTACAAGAACCCTGATTGATTGAATATGCCAAAAAATTTAATGACTGACTAGCATAAATATCAACGAGTTGCTAAGAAATATAATGCTTGCAAACTTTTTAAATACAATTAGGATCAAGTTCATTCTCCAAACAAAGTTCCTCAAGAAGTTTGCAGGATTAAGCATGGAAAAACATGTGAAACATGAACGCACGATCATTCTCTGGAAATAAATTATGCTATTCATTACTGAGCTACACATCAAATATTCTTCAAATTATACAGAATATGTGTTGTATACTATTAACTGGCGTAAAAATTATTAGTTAACAAAAAGGATTATTACACTAAATGTTAACCCATGTTACAGAAGAAATAAGGGAAGTGGAAGTTTTACCAGAATTTGTTTGCTTCTTTTAGTAGTACAAACAACAAATCGGTAGCAGTAAAATTTGTACAAAGATATGAAAACCAACGGCAAAACAACAACAATTAGAGATGAGCCATGATTGATGAAAGATGAAAGATGCAAACATAACAGTAGTAACAGTCAACAACAATAACATTGATCAAAATAATAACCGATCGCAAAAGCAGCGACAGGTTGATGATAAGCTATAGGGAAAAAAATGAGCGATGAAAGATACCTAAAAATACCTAAAAGCATTCGAAGGTCGGCATCTAAGAAGTGGCATGTAGGAATTCAGAGCACAATAAGCCAGGTAAGTTACGGAATAATAACCTCTAGTTAAGAATAAGCCAGGTAAGTTGATGATTCAGACCAGTAGTTGTCGATTTCAAAATATGATGATTGTTTGATTGGGAAGCGCAACGCGATGCAACAGCTATAATTTCTGGCAGTTGATAGGTTTGGTGATGAGGAGAGGGCATATGTTTTTGATGGATAGGGTATCATCGACGATGAGGTAAGTAACGATTAGGTGGTTAGGGTTTTTCAGAGCGATGGTAGATTGTAGATGTGAGATGTGATATGTGAGACTGAATGAGTGGAGAAAGAGGAGAGGTTGGGTGAAAGTGCAGTTTCGAAAATCCCAAAAGACACGGTTGAAAACAGTAGACTAAATTATCATTATTAATAGTATGGATACACACATATAAGCAATAAATATATTTGTGTAAATTTAGAATTTATATTAAATTTGTAATATTACTTGGTCTATATTATATCCATTGCAAAATGGTATGTGTGTATCATGACTGAAAATGAAACATCATTTTTTAATATATTAAGGATCGTATTATATATAAATTACCATTTAATTACATATGCATACTTATACATATATTAGCAATAAATATAATGTAATATGTTACACAGTTATATGTATATAAGGGTCGAATAAATACATTTTTTCAATTTGTATATATGTATATATATTATGTATATTTGGATGTATGAACTACGTACATACATGAAATTTTAAATAGACAAGAGCTATGTGTGTGTGAGAGAGATATTTACCTCTTCGATTTAGTCAGTTGTTAACGTGTTATATTCGCATGTCTTTTCCCCTCTGGAGTATGCCCCTTTCTCTTGCTAGCTTGGTTTGCAAATTCAAGCTATGGGATCTAACTTCTCTCCATTGGAGGCTTTTGATTTCTATGTGCAAAAGTGTAAAAAGAACGAGAGAAGAGCATTTACAGTGACAAAATGGCTATAAAATATATAGTATAATCACCTCCTTTTCTTCCTTACTTTCCTCTAGATATAATATTTAGTCGAAAAAGCAATTCAAACCACATCTCCTTTTCTTTATGATTGGGCCCTTATTACAAATTAAATATAAAATTTGGGCTTTATATAACCATTGTTAATTATGTAATATTTATTTAGGTCATTTTTTCAATTAAATATATATATATATATATATATATATATATATATATATAACATTTATATGTTATTTTAATTAATTTTAAGGTCTTTAATAAATAATTAAATACATTAGAAATTAATGCGACATTTATATTAATTTCCTTTATTTTAATTTATAATATCTATAAATTAATCTAGTTAAATTAAATTTAGAGATAAGTTAGCAAATACTATTGTATGGCTCCTTGGTGTGAACTTAGCCTTAGTAACGTTTAAATATTAAAAACTATACGGACTTTCTTGAACCACAATAGTGGGCTTTGAACTCTCATAAAAGAGTAAAATTTTAGTGATGTGTTCGAAGGAGGTTTAAGATCTTATGATTTGATCGCGTATCGTATCAAGGAAGGTGTGATATTATATTATTCTTTAATTACTCAAATAAAATAATATAAATAATGTATACTTAGATCGAAAACGAAAATGTATCTTTAGTTGAAGATAAAAAATTTGAAATTTAACCTGATCCTGTAATTGCTAATTTTCCAAATTTGATGTAAAATTTTACAACAAGATATGTACGTTTGTCTCAAGAAGTATGGAAGAGAAAAGGAGGGAATATTTCTTGAATAATTAATTATATAGGTGTGTAACTCGTGATTTACATAGGGTAATGTTATAAATCAAATCATCAAATGTATATGGTTAAACAGATGATGTACATTGCAATATACTTATTAAGCATATATATTAGTGTAATTCATTTGTTTCAACATTAAACAAGAAAAGCCATTTCGCCACAGCTTTAGGCTGTTGTGAAATCATTTTGCCACGTTTAAAGCCATGGAGAAATGAGAAATAGCTAATATTTAGCCATAGCTTTAAGCTGTGGCTAAATATAAATTTGCCACGACGTCGAGCCGTTGCAATCTATTGCTTAAGCCATGGCTAATTTATATTTAGCCACGACTTACAGCTACGGCTAATTTATATTTAGTCATAGCTTAGAGCCGTGGCTGAATATAAATTAGCAACGACTATTAACCGTTGCTAAATTATGTTCTTTTAAATTGCTTTGGTTCTGGTACCTTCTGGTCCTACAATAATACATATTTTTATAAACAATTACATATAGGTTAATGATGACTGCATTAAAAACATAGAAAATAATCACCATAATATTGGATAAAGGAAGAATGAATGATCATATTGAGAAGAGAATGAATTAATACTCATGTTTGAATGATCATATTTGAGGTTCTTTAGCTTAACAAAAGTGAAGCAACATGTCAGTCATAAGTACACAGATCAACATCTATCAAAAAAGCACAAAATGCACGCCAATATCTACAACATGCTAAGAGCAAGCCTATTGATCTACACAAATTTCAAACCTTCTACATTAATTCTCAAATAGACGACACTGAATTAAGCTGCTCCTGCTCCTCCTCTATTTCCGTACAACAAATAAATATAAAACATGTATCGAATGTAAATGTTGCAACATAACCATCTTACCATTTTAATAAGCATATATTAGGTAAAGCATATAACATTCACTTCAACAAACTCATAGACCAAGAAGGAAGGCATGTTAAATTATAAAACAGAAAAAAGGTGAAATAAATATGGTTTATTGCTTCTAAATTGTTCGCATCGCATATAACTACAAAGAGAGAAAAATTGAAAAGTGATGTGAATAAGAAAAACCAAACACAAATTAGGCTAAAAGTTACCCTTAGAGCCCTTGAATTAAGAATAAGCAAGAGAAGTAGTTCAAGATATTTTGATTAAAATTAAACACTAAATCGTTTTCAATTAAGAAGCGGCTAACTGCTTATTAATTAGTTGTGGTAATGACATTTTACATGCATGCTAACTATATATTGATCAAGTGGGATGTTTGAGCAAACTATGCAACCAACTATTATATTAGCATAGTTTAATTAGAAAACACGCACTCCATTTTAGCGTACGTTCTGAACTGTGAAAAAAACTAGGTCGGTTAACCAAAAGCATCATGGGCTTCGACTCTGAAGGCCCAAACACGTAGAAAAATATACATGATGTCAATGTTAATAAATCATTCCGAAGTCAAAGCCATAATATACGACCTGATAAATAATAAACCAGCCAATACATGTGTACAGACTTCTCATATATATATAGTCTCATACCTTCAATTTTTTGCTCATCGAAGGTAGCAATCTTTCTCCTTCACAAAACAAACAAAACTTTTTCACTCCAAATTTCAAGGAAAAAAAATTAACTGCAAATTTGCTCATAGGGTAAAAATTTGACAAGATTTTATATGCTTATTGATTGCAAAAACTATTCTCTCTATTTTTCATATTTTTATTTTGGATAAATTTTCGATGTGGACTACTTTTCGAATCAATTTCGCGATCGGCGTTAGTTTTGAAACTTATTACCAAACATGGCTGATTTCTGCCCAGTCAGCAGCCCAGTCACGTTTTTGTAACTGCCATCAGAAAGTGCAACTCTTAGTTGCGCATAGGATTTATTTTTCGAATGCGCAACTAAGAGTTGCGCTCGATGTTTTTTGAATTAGGCGCCACTGTTAGTTGCGCCTTTTACAGTTTGGTGCAGGCGCAACTCATAGTTGCGCTTGTACATGTTGCTGCTGCTAAAACAGAGACAGCAGCAACCATCCTCCCCTTTCCACCAAAACTCTTCCCAACCTTCAACCCCTCATCCATTCCCGAACCCATCAACTCCCAATCCAAATTTTAACCAATTGCCACCATTTTTTCACAAAATTATCAAATTTCTTCCTCTTTCTTCGATTAAACCAAAGCTACAGCAATCCCTTCAACCTCACTCACATTATCACTAATTATTATGGATAATTGGGAGATTCCAGATGCAGTATTAGTGCAATATGTTGAACGGATGGAAGCTGAAAATGAATTCGTTCCTGAAACTCAGTTTGAAACAATTCCTGAAGCTCAATTTGAGATAGTTCCGGCGGCTAATGATGTCGATGTTCAATCTGCTTTGGATAATCAATTCTGTGTAGACAAACCGAATCAAAGACTGGGAAAACAAATTAGCAGCGAAGGACGAGTGAGAGAAGATAAACATACACTTTGCCACTGTGGAGATGTTTGTGAGGTAGTTTTATGCAAGACTCAAACAAATGTTGGACGTCGGTTTTATGGATGTGCCGGTTACCTTGATCATATAACTAAGCCGAAAGGTGTTGAGTGTTGTAATTTCTTCAAATGACTAGATCGTCCCTTGACCCCGAGGGGAGTGGAATATGCGCTAGAGATGCAAGCCGAAGTAAGACGTTTGGAAAAGGAAAAAATACAGCTTCGACATCAAGTAGAGTATTTGCAGTCCGTAAATCCAATTTGGAAAGGGGTCTAGTAAACTGGATAGTGCAACTGTACTGTAATGGATTTGTATCAAACTTGTTTAATTTAGTTATGTATGCTTTAGTTGTAATGAATGATGTATTACTTGGTTTTATTTGTACTTGGTTTGTTGTAGTGGATATGCAATAGATGATTTAATCAAAGTAACATAACATAAAAGATTTAAATGTTTGACATAAGATATCGTTTGATAACAAAGTTGCGTACAGAATAAATATATAAGTTATACAGTTCACGAATGACAGAAGTAGTAGAAACAGGTAAAATATTTATTGCTTCCCACACGTTCGTCTCTTATGACCCAAGTTACCGCATTGTCCACGTCTTTCCTGTCTTCTGTCCTCCATTTCGTCCATGACTCCCCTTATTCTTGTGGACCTCGGTCTTCCTGTATTCCTTCGCGTTGGTGGCGAGAGTATGGTAGGGCCTTCAGGTAAATCCCAATATCTACTGTCGGGCATTGGATGAAAAACCGGAGAATAACTATGTCTATAAATGTCTGCCGTAAAGCAGGATGAAATAAGATCATGGTAAGCTCTGTTCGCTCCTCCTCTACATCGTGCGCATGCAGCTAAAACATGGGAACATGGAAAATGGGCTAGAATAGGAATATTGCATGAACAGCTGCAGCTGTCATTGGTAATATTTACTGTGTAATTGCACGCGTTTGTGTCTGTTATTTGCCACTCTGTTAAGCTGTCGAGGGCCTTTCTCCACACATTCTAGCCCAAACATTTCGTCGGTAAATTGGAATTCTTGCACAACAGATCTTTCCTTAATTGTATCATTGCATTGGTCATCTTCTAACGGTTCTTCCATCTCGATATACTCATCGGTGTCATCAACTTCCTCTGGAATATCATCTAAAGGAGCGTCATTTTTAACATTCATAGCATCGATCCATGTTTCATCGTCGTCTAGTGAAGCAGCGATTTCCATGCTATCCAAATGGGAAATTTCAATAGCAGCATTTCCACCCTCCATGTCCTCGGTGTCAACATCTTCATCTGGAAGTCCATGCAAGTAGTCGTTTGAATTCGGAGTTGGAATTGACTGTGGAGGATACGATGGATATGGAAGGAAACCATACCCGGGTGACTGCGATGGATATGCCATGACACCGTACCTGTACACAAAC
Organism: Allium cepa; assembly: GCA_030765085.1. NCBI lineage: Eukaryota > Viridiplantae > Streptophyta > Magnoliopsida > Asparagales > Amaryllidaceae > Allium > Allium cepa. Next base: position 874,652,605 of record CM060932.1, on the reverse strand, counting down.
ATTTGATTGTTAAGTGTCAAAAACATGAATAAAACATTAATACAGCACATAAAAGCATACCCGGCTGCTTGTGCGTAAATGTTCGGTGGCTGGTAGGAGTAGTGTGGGTAATACGTTTGACTTTGCGCAGCAGTATTACTAGGTCCGGGTTGACTGGTATAATCAAAGATTTGAGCTCGCTGTTCAGTTGTATGTACCACCTCCGTCTTCTTAACATACAGCTCAATTACTTTCATCCCCATACAAAACATAGAATCGACGTCGTCGTCGTCGTTTACCTCAATAGCAATTGGTCCATCATCTGTTACCCACTTACTAACCAACGCGATGTGGAACTCCGTAGAAGCAATCTTTGTAGCTTTGTAAATTGCCGTTTTTAGCTCAAGAAAATTGCAACCCCTCCTGACTTTCGATCCCTTATGCTTTCCGCCAACATAGGTTGGCTTGCTATTTTCATCGATGACTAAATCACCGTCATAGTGACAAATAATAGGCACGGTAGTCATTGATCTATCAAAACTACAGAAAGTTAATTGTCAACACCATACCTATCAAAATTGGTGGAGTAGGGTTTCGATTCTTTACCTCTAGTGTAGATGAACGTGAAATCTTTTGTTTATCTCCGTAGAATTAAATGATTTTGAGTGGAAAGTTGTGTTGATAGTAGTGAAAATAATGGAAATGGATGTTAGGGTTTCTGAAAGAAAATGGGTTTGAGGAGTTGTGTTTGTTTTGGGTGGAGTTGTGTTGTTTATATGCAGTTGTTGGGCCAGGGAATAGCCCAGGTATGCAGGCACAACTCTTAGTTGCGCATAGAGGAAATTATTAAGCGCAATTCAAAGATGCGCATAGGTGCGAAACTATCAGGTGCGCATGCAACTTTGTGCGATTCAAAGTTGCGCCTGCAACTTTCCAGAGGCCATAAGCCATATGCAACTTTAATCAAATATCAACTTTCATATAATAACAACATATAAGTACAACAGTTCATCCAACGAGGTGAAATATTTCATACAACTCATCATATTTCATATAACATGTTCCAAGTCAATAATACAACAACGCAGCACCTACAAGCCAACAAGTTTCAAGTCAATACAAATTCAAAACATAGCAACCAAACGACGGACCAACGCAACCCTATCTTCTTATTATATTTTTGCGATCGCGTAGTATTCTTTAAGTTTGCGTCGGAGGCGGTTGAGATGGTCCAGCTTCAACAATTTCAAGCCCCGGCTGGCTACCTTGTGAAGGACCCCGCGTGCCTCTAAAACGTCTTCTTTGGTAGGTAAGACCAAAAGCCCGAGGCGGACGAGGCGTATACGGTGGTGGTCTTTCTAGCTTATGCCTACCAAGAAGCGACTTGATAATTTCCTTGATGTTGAAGCACTTTCCTTTTACTCTGTCCTCGTCTGTAGGACCTGCCAGGACATCGTCAACTTCATTGGAAATCATATACAACCCTTGAACCTAAAATAAAAGAATCAACGACGCAAGTAAGTAACGCTTGTTGAGGAAGTTCAAAGAGTAAAACTTGTTGTCACTTACCAAATCACGCTCCACCGGTCCCCGTGGAGCATATCTGGGCAGTCTAGTTGACGATTCTTTAAGTACAAATCGCCGTGTGATATGCCAGTACCAACTATAGTACTGTTCGATTGAAATTCTAGGTACGCGTTCGACCTGAACATGATCCAACCAGTGATCCCACCTTGCGACATACGTGTTGTACAAGGCTCTATTCCAACCATGTGGGAAAATCTGCTCGGTTGGATCCGGTATATGCTGATGAAGGCCAAATTGCCTCATCACTCTGTCGGGGTAGTGCATGATTACACTTTGCAAGCAAATAATCGGGGTCCTTGCATACCAACTTTGCTCCCCGTCCAAACATATAGGTGGGAGATCCTGTACGATCTCAGCTGTGTATGGCGTCCAGTCAACAGCATGCTCATCCATAACATCGAGCTCGTTACGATAGAATGTAGGATGTCGGGCTGGATTATCTCTCCAACGTCTATCTCCGGTCCATCTACAGTCATAATCACAAAAGTGCGTGAATATTGGCAGAAATCAAAAAAAATTCACTGCTAATTTCAAGATGCTTTTACCTTGACCCGTACGGTAATCCCGGAGCAACGTTGGCACTAACATTTGGTCGTCCAACAGAAATACGCGTTCAAGACCATACCTGCAAATTATGAGTGTTAAGAAACGTTTTTCAAAATATTTCATAAATTTAGTACATCGATAAGTCAAATCCGACATACCTGCAGAAGGGTTAGGCAACCTGCTAATCCGTTCGTCTTTCTTAGTGCCACATTATCCAACTCTTTGTACAATGCGCACAAAACAGCGCTACCCCATGAATAATCGGAAATGGTAGCAAAATCCTCTAGCAAGTACAACCATTTAACGCTAACTCTACCCTTCGAATGGTTCGAAAATAGATGAGATGCGATTAGAAGTAATATGACAGCCCGTGTGAACTGTTCTATCTCCTCAATAGATGAATCGACTGAAATCTCCCGGCAGATTATAAGGTCATTCAGCCATTTTACCTTCAACTCTCTTCTATTGATCACCGCTTCTGGAGGTGGAATTTCACCAAGAAAACGTTGACAAACCTCATCGGCGTCCACGTTACCACCGTAGTTCAACACGGCGCCTTAGATGGGAAGGCCAAGCAAAATAGATACATCTTGCAGTGTAATGGTCATTTCTCCAACGGAAAAATGAAAAGTGGAAGTCTCCGGTCTCCATCTATCGCATAAAGCTGTGAGTAATGACCTGTCAAAGCTGATATATCTAATCTGCATGAAATACCAAAATCCCGCTTGATGTAGTAATTGTTGAACCCGTTGATCTTCAACCATCTCCATCAATTCTTCAAAACTTTGCGAATGATCCAGGCAATCCACCGGTTTTACACTCTGCAAAACAAAGAATTATATCTTTTAGTTAATTCAAAAGGTGAAATAACGTGCAAAAAATTTACTATAATTACGAGGCGAATAATATTACCCTCATTAACTCTTCAAAATTAGAGCGGTGATTATCTTGCATATAAAGCACGCTACCGTCTACCGGTCCGCTTTCCGGTTCTTCAACGTTCATGCAAAAAAACCGATTTTTACACATCGTTTACAATCAATTAGTGATTCAACGCTTCAAATTGGATTATTAAGATGTACAACAAGCTCTTTGACAATATTTCTAGCAAATACAACCAAATAATAAGCAAACTTTAAATTTATCAAAAAAACTAGGGTTTACAAATTACCAAAATCTATTTGTGTTGAAGAGGATCCCGCTTCCATTGTTGTAGCTTTGGTTTAATCGAAGAAAGAGGAAGAAATTTGATAATTTTGTGAAAAATGGTGGAAATTGGTTAAAATTTGGGTTGGGGGTTGATGGGTTCGGCGATGGAAGAGGGGTTGAAGGTTGGGAAGAGTTTTGGTGGAATGGGGAGGATGGTTGCTGCTGTCTCTGTTTTAGCAGCAACAACCTATGCATGCGCAACTATGAGTTGCGCCTGCACCAAACTGTAAAAGGCGCAACTAACAGTGGCGCCTAATTCAAAAAACATCGAGCGCAACTCTTAGTTGCGCATTCAAAAAAAGTAAATCCTATGCGCAACTAAGAGTTGCGCTTTTTGATGGCAGTTACAAAAACGTGACTGGGCTGCTGACTGGGCAAAAACCAGCCCTATTTGGTAATAAGTTTCAAAACTAACGCCGATCGCGAAATTGATTCGAAAAGTAGCCCACATCGAAAATTTGTCCTTTTATTTTTACTCTTGAATTTTCTTTTATCATTATGAAAAATAGCATTTATTCTATATTTGCATACAAAACTATCATATATAGTTAGCATACTCTGTATGCCACCTGGTAAATACTCCTTAATTCCTCCTATATAACAAGCATGGCATTCCCACCAAAATCATTAAAATAGTATTCATACTTATACACTATAGTGAGGCTATCTTCATCAGCCTCCTATAGACTAGTTCCAAAATATAAACTAAGCTTGGGCTATCAATCAGAAATCATGGTGCTTTTGCCTGTGGACATTTTATTAGTTCTATTACAATAATTTTGATCACTTTACCTAAGCTCGGATTGATAAGATATAACATCCTAACTCTTTTTTGGCCACAGTTCTATATATAAAATAAGATTGCTACTGTTTTACAAAAATGTTAATGGTGAAAAATAAAATTACGAAGTGGAAACTGCTATTCTGTGTTGTTGGCAAATTGTACATCCACGAAGATAGGAGGACAAAGTTACATCTAAAAATATTTCAAACCCTAAATATCTCTAAATACAATAATGAAGTGAAAAGTAAAATAAATTTGCCACATCGTCTTTGTTTTATCATCTAATTAGCAGTACATGAACTCAACCTGCAGTACACGAAATAGAAGGTCTCATAAACCGATTTATTTGTAATGGTGGATGTTGTAGTGAAAAGATGATGAGCGAAAGCAATTTAATCAAGATCTAGTTTTTGCTTATTTGAATACCAATGCAATTCAAAATCAAATCTTGTATCACACAAAATAAACAATGGATACAAGAGAGATAAAGAAAATTTATTTACGAAGACCCAACAACCTTTTATTTATTCGAGAGAGATTAACATGAGAAGAGTATAAATCACTCAATAAATTTCACTCATTCTGAAAATTAAAGAAATAGGGATTTTATTGAGAATATTTTGGTGGAGAACACTCCTTTTGGTTTAGTGATGAAATGATGAACAAATGTCTTCATTTATATAGGTGCAAGGATAAAAACTGCATAAATAAGGATGAAATCTTTCTAGATTTATTTGATTTGATTTCAACGCAAATTTAGCATATTGGTGTTTGTTTGCACGTATATCCTTATTTGATTGATTCATCAAATCAATATATTAATATATCTTCTGATATTAATTAATTACCTTTCCTATTTGTTTTTCATATTTGATTGATTGCGGAAATCAATTAATATCTTCTCCATTTTAAATTTGGAATAGATCTAAATCGTTAAAATTAAACACTATATCTCAATTTAAATATATTCATCAATCAACAAAATTGGTTGTTGGGTCAACGCCCCATGACATTCAAGCAACTGAAATCAAACCAATCAAGTTTGAGTAATAGTCAAACTTGTCCTTTAGAAGTGACTTCGTCATCATATCTCAAGGATTATCCATAGTACCCACCTTCGTCAACTTGAACTTGTTTCGTTCTTCCTCAAGCATAAGAAAGAAACCTCTAACATCAATGTGCTTCATACGAGAACCATAAACTTGATTCTCTACAAGATGAATCGCGCTCTGACTGTTTGAAATTAGCTCTACTGTCCGCTGCAACACAGAAAGATCATACAATAGCTGAAGTAAATATAATCTCTCATTGATTGCTTTCGTGACCGATATTAACTCGACATCATTAGTCGACAAAGCTACTATAGACTGCAACTTTGATCTTCATGAAATCGAGCCTATGCTAGGTGTAAAAACATAGCCCAACACCGGCTTCTGTTCATATCTATACTCAGTATAATCTAAATCATAATAACCTCTAAGAGAGATGTCGCCACATACTCCACCATATAACAAGCCAAATGAAGAAGTGCCACAGAGATATCGGAGTGTCCACTTCACTGCTTTCCGATGCTCTTTGTCTATTCACAACACCAGCTATATGAGCCAAATCTGGACTCATCCATACCATAACATACACGAGACTATCAACAGAACTAAAATAAGGTATATCAGCCATATACCTCTTGTCTTCATCCGATGCAAGAGAGAAGTCTTTCGACAACATAAATGAGACCCTAACAGGGTGCCAACTGGTTTAGCTTTCTTCATACCAAATTGAGTGAGGACCTTATCAATGTATTGTACTTGAGTGAGTCTCAACTCTCTCTGTTTCCTATCTTTGAATATCTTTATTCCCAAAAAAAATTGTGTTTTTCCCAAATCCTTCGTATCAAACTCCATGTCGAGCTCCGCTTTCAATTCGGTTATTCTAGTCATACTCCGAGATGCAATCAACATGTTATCAACATATAACAAAATATCTATCATATCTCCATTACACCTCCTGAAATAAACACACTAGTATTTGAAGCTTTTAGAGTAATCCTATGAAATTATAAACTTATCAAACCTCTTGTACCATAGTCTAGGAGGCTACTTTAGTACAGATAGAAATTTTTTTAAGTTTACAAACATAATTTGGCATGTCACTATCAATGAACCCCTCTGACTGGTGCAAATAAATCTCCTCATCTAGATCACTATGCAAGAATGCAATTTTTACATCTAGTTGCTCAAGTTTCATGTCATAATGAGTAACTAATGCCAAAGAATATAAATGGATGTATGTCTAACAACTGAAGTAAGGATATCAAGATACTCTACCCCTATCTTTTGACCATACCACTTTTCTACTAACCTTGCTTTGCATATGAGATCACTCTATAGATCTACATACATCCAATAGCTCTTTTATCAATGGGTAAAGGCACCAAGTCCCAAGTATGATTTTTCTGCAAAGATTCAATCTCCTCCTTTATAGCAACTAACCAACTGAAACTATTAACTGATACAACAGCTTCTTTATAATCACTGGGCTCATCATGGAAAACATTCAATGCATATGTTTCCATATCGTCGAAGTCAATGTCTTAGATGCTCAATTCAACGGAATCCTCAAACCATTAGGCTTCTTCATTGTCTAACATGCATAGTCTCTGAATGAGCTCCACCTTGAGTCTGATCCTCTGTACCAATATTTATAGTATCCTCATGTAACATCCCCTATCTTGAGGCTTGAAGCTAAGCGTATAGATGCTGCAATCATTCATAGTATTAACTTTCGGTGACAAAATACGGTAATGTTAATGGTATCTATAATATCAGAAGTAGATGAATACAAAAAAATCATAGATTTCAAAAAAAAGCAACTTTATTGATTACGTTTCAAAACATGTTCATATTCCATTACATAATCTCAAATGGTTTCTAGATTTTGATCAAATATAATTATCATAAAATACGCCAAGAGCAACATATGAAGATTCCCCAATGGATGATCAGAATTCTCAGTAGACCTAGTAGTCTTAATACATCACAGCGGAAATAAAAATAACAACTCATAAATAGCTAACTTTGCCTCCTACACATCTTCGGAAGCTTTATTCGACCACCCACTAAACTTATAAAACCTTCCATTCTCAATCTACTAAAATTAATTTTGAGCACCCGAGAGTTTAAGGGGAAAAACATAAACTTCGAATCAGATATAAATCCTGGTGTGAGTAATATATTACATCTCAGTTTACTGATATTAAGTGAGACCACGTCACTTAGTGGAATGGGTTTTCCCTCATTAGTATCCCTTTAAAACATATTTTTTTGAATCCTGCAATCAAACTAATTATAACAATAATAGCAATTTCATATATGCTCATAAACATGTAATAAATGAACCATTTGTCCGAACAATATAGTTTTGTTTGGTTGACTACTAACCATTGGCTGATTCGGGCCTACCAGACAAAATAACAAATAATCCAACACATGTTAGACATACTTCTGGACGGTCTGTCCTTAATTTACTTCTCCCAGGGTCACATGATCCTAATGGTTTTGCAGGCTCACCAATAACCTATCCTCCTTCTCTGTATATATTCCTTTCTGTGTGTAACCATTATTTAAGTCTTACTTGTGACTAAGCCCTACACACTAGAATTTTGGACTAAATTAGTTATGAGCTATATTTAATTTATAGGGTGCGACCATGTACTAGTCCCTTCTAGTATTCAAATATCTAAGTCATTTACTTAGGGTTGACTACTCTTTAAATTTTTCTTGAAAACCTTCCAAATTGATTTAACCCTTTAAATCATACTTATACAAGGAAAATATATTATTCGTTTTACTCAAATCTCTTTGCCGTGATATATGCTTTACTGAAAACATTGTTGATGAAAACATTTAAAAACTTTGTTTAAAACCTTTCACTACAAGAAAAACTACTTTTAGTGGCATATATTAGTAGCGTTTGTGAGCTAAGTGCAACTAATGATATTTGGCACTTTTTACTTTCACTATTTTATTTCATTAAAACGCTACTACTACCCCTTTCGCCTGTATTCGGTGGGAAAATATTCCTATTTTTTCGATCTATTTTCGTTTCCCTCCATATCACATTTCTCCAATTCCTTCTCCACTTGCAAAACCCAAAATCAATTTTCATTTCCCTACCTATCGTGTTTCCCCACTTACTTCTCCTCCCGTAAAACCTTAAATCCTTTTTCATTTCCTTCCACATCGCGTCTTTCCATTTACTTCAGAATAGAATACACGACTTTTGATTTCTCAATCCCATCTTTCTTTCATCTACGCAAATAAAACAGACAATTATAGAAAAGGAAAAAAAGTAGTAGAAGAAGAAATGACTGGAAATCGCGACTAACCTTAGGTCGTTGCTCAGGCGATTGAAGAGTTTTGGGTAGATTGTGGATGAGGTTGGTTGCGACTGGTTTAGTTGGAATCGGAGCCGATTTGAGTAGTTCGATTTGGGGATTTGGTCGTCGGAAGTTGGTAATGTATGTCGAAGCAGTTTGTGTCGATTGCGAGGGAGTCGCGATGTCAGGTGATGGCTCATGGTTGTTGGTTAAGGATATTGATAGTTGGTAGGCTATTTGTGGGTAGTGGAGATGTATGTCTGACTGATGGAAAACTAGCAGTGCAGGCTGTGGTGTAGATTGATGGTATGTGGTTTCGGTAGTGAAGTTGCAATAGTGGGGAGGAGACTGTGGTATGGAAATGACTGCAGTCGGAGTGGTTTTGTGGTGTGGCTGTTTGTGGTATGGGGATTGTCATATGTCAGTTTGTGGTAGCTGGTGAGATGCAGAAGTATGGTGATTAGAGATGGTGATTTGGGTTCAGTGAGGTTGCTGCGGTGATATGCAGTTTGGTTTCGGGTTGTAGGAGGTGGCGTTGATGATCGAAGGATGGATGTCGAAGGCGGTTGGAGGTGGAGTGTCTACAGAAAGTTGCAGTTTTTTATCTTTTTTAAAGGGATGGTCTCTGGTTGGTTGTGGACTGCTGTGTTTCAAGGAAGGGGGAAGAGGATGTTTGGTGTAGCTACTGGTTGGTCTGTGGAAGTGATAGGGTAGTGTTATGGTATGTGAAGTGGTTATGTGATCAAGTTGTGATATGTTGATAGTTTTGTGAGCAGCAAGGAACTTGATGTTGTTGAGCAGCAATTAGCAGTTTGGAAGAGTGGCAGATTGGAAGTTGGACGGAGTATGGCAGTAGGCTAGCAGCAGTAATAGTGAATGGATGATATAAGAGAAGGTTAGGGATTTGGAGTCGCGGTGGTTAGTGGAATGCAGTGAAGTCACGGTCGAGGCTGTGGGGGTCGCGGCGACTTGGTTGTGGTAGTGATCGAAATACAAGAGGAGGTTATTCAAAGACGTGATGATGGTTTTGTGAGTTCAGACTGGAGTAGCGGTTGTGGAAGCGGGCAATTGATTTTGCGTGTTGGTGATGGATTGGAGGTGCGTATTTTTAGGTGACCGAAGTGGTTGGTGAACTGGAGATTTGGTTGTGAGGTGGTCGATGGGGTTGCGGTGAAGGTTCGAGGCGTTTGACTTGTTTGATTGGGTTTCGATGAAGGAGTTAGTTTTTATTCGATAGTTTGTTGTGGTCTGGTGGTTGGGCTGGAACATCGGCCTCGGTGGTAGCGATTGAATGAGGTGGTGAGACTGCAGTGGGTAATGGAGTTTGAGTTGATGGTAGTTGGATGTCGGAAGGGAGGAAATTGAACTGTTAGGTGAGGAGGTATTTGATGTTCAGTGAATTTCGCAGTTTAGCTGTAAGTCAGTAAGGCAAGTGATGGTGCACAGGGGGAGGTTTGATATGTGAATAGGCTATCAAATAAATGGACTTGGATAAGATACTTGCATGTTCAACATTCCTTAAATTCTCTAATGCATTACCATAGATTCATCATTTCCATGCATCAGTGAAAATTGATGCTGCATGCTAACCATATATCTGAAGGTTTCCTTATTGGCATTCCTATTGGAATATTACTGTTTTTTTTTGCTTATCCACACTTTTCTATTTGACTCTCAGCCTTGTACTCCATGGAACTGCTTTCTATGCACTTGTAGATTTATGTATGATATGCAATAACATATCATGCTCTTTGTTTTTGTTGTTTGATGTAATTGCATAAACTGCGATTTTTCCTGTCCAGATGCTTGTAGAATCATATGTGCAATTTTTTCCTTTTCAATTTTATTTTATTTTACAACTGCATTTAACTCATATAACATTCTTTCAGTATTACGGGGTGCACTTGTTGCAAATTATCCTTGGGATGGTTCTGGAGACTCAAGGTACCACTTTTCTATGTCTAAGTTATTTCTAGTTGTAATCCACTATAATTTAGCCTCAAATTAGTATCTATGCTATTTAATTCACATCATTTTTGTGGATCAAACTCTACCTTTTTTATACTTATACAGTGTAGTTTTTGCTTGTTAAGTGTTCACTCCATGATCTCTACCCAGTTCGATTGAAAAGGAACGATTAAATCAATGTGAGAATGAGCAAATTATCAATCACATTTTTTTAAATTCCATTTACCAAAATCACTTCATAAAATTTCTCTAGAATTACAATGCTTTATTCTCGCGATCAGTATGAGTGTTTGAGTGGCTGTTATAAGATGTTGTAGTGTTGAGTAAGTAGCAGCAGTAAGGTGATGTTATATTGAATAAAACTTTTTCTGGTTAATACACCTTTGGTTAAACTGATATGTTATTGCTATTTAGATTCTGATTTGTATCTTTTCAGTTTTGTGATTTTGATAGTATATCCATTGTTGAATGTTGTGCTTTTTTAATTCATTTCTAATGATTCAAATTCCTCTTTTCTTGTTTCATAATTGCCTTATTTTTATAAATAAAAGGCGCTGCTGGTCTACGGCGTTTAAGAAAAGGAACGTGTGGCATACTGTTACTTTATGAAATAGGACATTTGGAGATGAGGTGAAGAATAATTTATCTTTCTTTTTCTATTAATTCTTTTTATTAGTTCTGCACAATTCCTAATGCAACTTCAATGTATAATTATTTTTCCATCCCATGACCAGGTCACTTCCTGACTGGAAGGTTTTAGTAGAAAATTTCTCAATGTAGAAAATTTCTTAAAATGGAGCTTTAAAACCAACATGGAGAAAACTATGAGCTCTTATGCAAAAGGGTTGATTGCATTGGTAATAATTTTTCTCGCAATAGTTTCTCTTTATTTGATAATGTTTTCTTAGCTTGTTGATTGGTTCTAATATGACCATAAAATAGCATTGATAACATTGGTAACATAAAGTAACAATGAGTAATTGAAACTTTGGCATGATATAGTAAACTCAATTGTAATATAGTAAACTCTTGTCATTACAAACAATTATTGGTGACTTTAACTGCTCTTGAATAAAACCCTAATGAGGTTGGTTATATTAATTACTGAAAACATTAGATATTACAAGATTAGCACTGTAAACACCTAGTGTATCTAATAAAACAGGATTGGAACACACTGATTTTTAGATATTACTGGTTAATGGGGTTGGTTATATTGACTACTAAAAACGAAATTTTAGTTTATATTATTTTATTAGTTTATACTTTTGTGCTTAGTGACAGGGCTTTCTTTTCACTTATGTTATAAGTGTTATATGTTATTTATGCCATCCACTGCTAGATTGAGGTGGATATAAGGTGAAAATGACAATAGTAGTGAAATGACATTGAGAAAAGCAACAAGGTGGAGGATTTATATATTCAAATAACTTTTGTTAAATGATGAATTTTGGTAAAAAAATTGACTCATATGTTCTATTTTTATTTTTTTTACTGAATTTTAGAAACCAAAGATATTATATCTGAGTGCAGTACATACTAGTTCTCAGGTTTCTACAATAAATAACCAATGTATATTTATTCATATAAAATATGCTTAACTTTGAAAACTATAATAACCCCATTCACTGATAGAAGTAAAACTGGTTTGTATACCTTTCTTATTTTTACAATAAACAACCAATCCATCTCAATTCTTCATGTTTTTTTAGTAAACAATTTCGCAACAGTTTCGTTTTTGGAACAGAGCAATGGTTTTCAGACCCTTCGTAAGCAACTAAGCTCTAGTCTGCAAGTGTATCTCATAGGCCAATCATATTTTAGCAATAATACCTGTTCGTTATGAACTTAATTTTGTTAAATAATCATATTTTAGAAATGATACCTGTCCGTTTATGGAGGAGGCAATTCGTGTAGCATTCAATTTGGGTCGAGTAGCAAATTGGGTATTGTGTCTGCTTGGCGATTGGTTGAGAAACAGTTGCAATGTCACTGTTTTGCAATGAAATGTATCGAAATAGAACTGTATATGGCTGGAGTATGAAGGATGTATCGAGTGATGGAAGTATGTGATGGCTAAAAAACTGGGAATTTGTTTGGCAGCTCTGATATATAGAAATAGCTGAATGAGTTTGTGAATGAGTTTGATGTTTGGGTGATTGGAGATGTAGCAAATGTGCACTGGTAATTGGAGTTGTGAGGAAGTGGATGCTGGTGAGTTTTAGCTATGAAGTGTTTATTGCGGAGGGACATTTGCCGGTGATGAAGTACAGCAGTTGTTGTAGTGGTGACGACGACGTGCACAGTGGTGTCTGGTGGTAGTTTGGTTAATGGCTGATGGTGATACTCTAAAGTGAATGAGGAGGTGATGGAGACTTGTTGATGATGGGTGAATGGTGATGAGGTGTACGGTGGTCGGAGGATGTATATGCAATGGTGGATGATCGATGAACTTGTTTCGAGCAGATGTTTCAGGGTAGTGGTATTAAGAGGAGCTGATGATGTAGCGTTGTTTTGAGAAGTGGAGATTGTAATGGAGTGTTGTTCAATTTGTACGTATGCACAATTGGATGGGACTGAGCAGTTTTGAAATATGCTAGTTGTAGAATAGTGACTAGAGGATTTGAAGCTTGTTGAGTTGAATTGTGAAGTTTGGATGAGGTCTATGCAGGGAAGTGACATTGTATGCTTTGTTTTTAGGAGAGATGAAGTACGTTTGCTTGGCTACACTGGTTGTCGAATGGTGATCAGGGAGGTTCGATTCAAGGGAAATGCTGCTGTTGATTGATGTAGTGGTGTTATGTTGATCAGAGTTCAGCAGATGGAGGGGTGGTGATCATTGATGACAGAGGGGAACTGTTGGTGGTGCACAGCAATGCCAGGAAGTGGACAGAAATAGTTGGTGAGGAAGTAGGGAAGCTAGAAATGCAGTGGCAAGCAATGATGTTATGGAATTGCAGTTTCGTGGATGTAGCAGTGAATGGTGGTTAGAGTTATGGCCAGTCTAGTGTTGCAGTGAACTTGAGGAGTAATGCAAGGTAGTGTTGCTTTGGTGGGTGGAGGAAGTGGTTAGGTAAGTAGTTGAAGGTGACTGATCTGTTGATAGGATATGGCAGAGCAGAGGCTGGTGGTTGAGGGGGGGAAAAGTGATTGTATATCATATAGTCAGCAGCATAGTAGTGTCAATGAGATTGTTAGGGATTTCTGGTGGTTAGTGAAGTAGTATAGGAAGCACTGTGGCTAGTGATGTTAGTCTGAAGTTGATGTAGATGTGGTAGAATTGTTATGTTCAGGGCAGAGATGTATATTGCTATGGTTTGAAGTATTTGAATGTGATGTATTATTGTATGGTATTGTGGCAGTAAAAATTAGAAGTTACGCAGCAGTTTGATTGTGCTTTGAAGTGCGGACTTGTTTGATGGATGAAGTGGTATGCAGCATACAACAACTTACAGTAAGAAAAGGATGCCACCAAACTAGAATCATTTTCCACAACTTTTGAAAATAAGTTTAAACTCTACGTTGATAAAAAAGGATAATGAAGCCTGATGCACATGATTAAACCTCATAAATATATTATATGTTTATAGAAGATAAACTGTTATATCTTTTTCCTAGCCAACTTGATACTTGAGGATGATCGCATCTGAAAAATACAGTCGACTCATGTTAATTAGCATTAATAATAGGGCCTCACATTACTACTCCAATCTCCTATCAGAAGTGTAGAAAGGCATGGACTGCTTAGAGTTCCCTGCCTGGAGTTCCCAGCCATTGTTCATTGCAATATCAAGTCTACAAATATCTTGCTCAACGATGAATATGTGGCCAAAATTGTAGATTTTGGAATTTCAAAAATGTCCGCCGATTCGAGTGATAGCTGTTTTGCCAATACGCATGGATATATGGCTCCTGGTATGTTTTCTAACTTTTTTCCATAATTTATAATTTTTATATATTTGCATGTATGGTATTCCTTTCGAGTCTACTTGGAAACTTATAATCTTCTGATACAAAGGACATGCACACATGTTGTTTATACTTTATAGTATGTTTTTTTGGAATATACTTTATAGTATTTTTTTTATGTGAAAGGACAAAGAATATACTTTCATAATCTTTTGGGTCTACTTGGACTTATAAAGGCAGTCATAGCCGAGGCTGATGCTGGTGGTTCCTCTGCATCAATTGCTCGTAATTTTGATTCAACACAATCTGGTTATGATGTGTTTGAGATGCAAATTCCAAATGAAAAGGCTGGAGTGATTATTGGAAAAGGTGGTGACACAATCAACGCTCTGTAATATAAATCTCAGGTTTGTATTCTGTTGATGCCACAACATCTTTCTGATGGAGATTAATTCAAGGAAACAACAGTACAAACAACTAGGAATAAAATGCAAATTAAAACAACAAAACAGCCGATTAGAGATTTCGTTAGTCAAGTATGTGAAATGGCTTTGATTGTTTTTGCAATCACAAGTACACGCAGTCATGTCTTGTTTATTGATTCTGAAGCATGCATCTGCTATTGTAAACATACATTCCTTTATATTAGGTTACTGTCTTAATTGCTTCAACTAGCTTTGAAATGTTCTATTGGCCTTTAAATATGAAATTTGACTTGAGCAGCCTGTAGGAATCTCAGTTGACTCAAAGTGCAGAACATCCTTGGTCTATGCAATTAACAAAACAAGATCAGTTGAAACATTCCTATTATTGTTTCATATCTTTTATATATATCTATATATATATATATGTATATGTATATACACTAAGTTTATAAAAACTACTATCTTGTATATATATGTGTGTGTGTGTGTGTGTGTGTGTGTGTGTACAATGTTGTAGTTGTTTAATATTAGATTTGAAGTCTTACGAATTAATTATGGAAACTTGTCTGTGAATGCTTGTTAGTACCATTTGTGGAAACTTGTCTGTGAATGCTTGTAGTATGTGACTTATTTTGTTGAAAAACTACTATCGAATTGATTATGGATATTATATTTGATTGTGAGATTAGCATGTTTTTGTAATTATTTGAATATGATGATCATATGATTGGTTGTTTGTATATGCTAATTATGTGATTTAATTGTTTGTTTGAATATATGAAAATTATGCGATTGATCGTTCGTTTTAATATGAATAGTATATAAGCGATTGCTGGAAATGGTATAAACCATCAACCGTAAGTAGCATTTAAAATATGCTACTAAACAACTAATAACTTTTAGTAGTGTTTCAGAAATGCTATAGAAACAAATGTAAACTAATATAATTATACAGTTGCATTTTAAAAACGCTACTGAAAATCAAAAAAAGCATATAAACAAAAAATGCAACAAAAAAATGAAGACTTATGGTAGCGTTTTTTTAACCCTACGGAAAAAACCTATAGCTGCATTTAAAAGTGACTTTTGGTAGCGTTTTTTAAATCCTACAGAAAATACCAATAGTTGCATTTAAAGTGACTTTTGGTAGCGTATATACAACGCAACAAAAAGTTTTAGACTTTTAGTTGCATGTCGTATAGCAGCGTTCCCTAAAACGCTACCATAAGTTATGGTAGCGTTTTTTCAACGCTACCAAAAGTCTTTTCTGGTGTAGTGTTTAAACAACCACTTTCGAAACCATTGAAAACACCCCTTTCGAATCCATTGAAAGTACCCCTTTCGAAATAAGTAAACAACTTTACTTTGCAACATTAGGCCGAAAGGTCAAAACGTACCTTTCGAAACCATTTACAATAGTCCTTTCGAAAAAATTGAAAACATCTTCTTTAAAAGCATTATAAAATCTTTGACATCCTCTTTTAAAACACTTCAAACTTGCCAATTGAAACCATTGGAAATTTTCCATTCAAATACTAAAAGTAAACCTTTTGAAAACCTTGAGGAATCACCCCTTCTAAACCTATATCATATACCTTTTGAAAATAGTGGGAAGACTCCCCTTCGAAACCATCATTAGTTACCTTTCGAAAATATTGGAAAACCTCCTTTTCGAAACCATCATTAGTTACTTTTCGAAGCATTAAAGTCATCTACTTAAAACAAACCTTTCAAAAGCATTGGGTTCAAGTAAAAATATATGGAACATAGTTTCAAAACCTTTAAAATCAATCCTTTCGAAACCTTTGGGTTTAGCCTTCAAAATATCAAAAGGGTCTTAAAAGATCTAAGTCGAAAGCAACTCTTTCGAAAGCAATTTTCCAAGTAAAAGAAGTGGATGGTATCGAAACCAACTCCTTCAAAAACGTTGGAGAAGTGGATCGGGGTTTAAACCAAAAGATCCCTTCGAAGGCACTGCTTTGAAAGGTAGAATGCGACGGCAGTGGTTTCGACCCCTTCAAAAGCATTTTCTTAACATAAAGGCGGTAACCTCTTTCGAAGCTCTTTTCTTTTAAAAAACTTGACTCTTTTCTTTTAAAAAACTTAATCAAGTCAAAAGCTATCTCGTTCGAAAGCATTCTTTTCGAAAGCAAAGCAAGCGATATTTCCTTTTGAAAGCAAAATAAGGTCTCAACCCCTTCGAAAACCCTGTTTCGACTCTATACCTTTCGCCTATCTCCAATACACTACGTACCAAGTCTTTGATACCATGTGTATTAGTTTCAACTACGGTGGAGGTAGAAGTATGAAGTCGAAAGTTGCTGCCGAAAGTGGCAAAACTGCAAAAGCCTTGTAAAACTGATTTTTTAACTTTATAAAGTAATTCTTTTTCAACTAACCTGCTTATTTGTCATCATATAATTGGTTGCCCATTTCTTTTTCAAAATCTTTTCTAACAGTGCTTCCGAATTTCAGAGATTAATAATTTAAAGCATTTACAAATAGTCTCTTATCCTTTTGTAAACATATAAAACATTTAAGTCCCATACCTTAAATAATTTTATATACTTATTAAAACACTTATGAAAATTCTCCAAAAATTCCCATAAATCACTTTTAATATGTTTTACAACATATATAAATTTCTGACCCAAAGCCAATATAAAATAGCCGCAATTAATTTTAAACCCAATTAACCATTTTCTTCATTAGAAAATTCATAACAAATTCACATTAAATTAGAAAATTATGAAACTAGAAACCCATCTCTAAAATATTATTTCTGACCTTATATCAAATCGCAAGGCATTTGGATGTCATTTAATAGGTTTTCAAGTTAAACCTTATCATAAAACCTATAGAATTAACATAATTCATCAACAAGCATATATACATATATATCCATTTCAAAAATCAAAACATAGAAAATTATTTGCAAAATAATTTCTGATCTCAACTAAAACCGAAAACAATAAAATGAGATGGAACCTATTATTCACCTTTAGCTTATTGTTATGGAGTTGAGATTTGCTTCTTGAATGAATTGATTAAGCTTCTTCCTCTTGATTTTAGCTTATCTTCGTTTTGCTTTCACTTAATGGTGGTTGGCCTCTTTTTTGATTTAGTTTTGCTTATGAACGTGTAAAATGAAAATGCATGAGGGTTTAGGGTATAAGAATATAACTTATTCCTGTTTTGCCCTTATCTATTTCATTTTATTTTCCCTTAGTTCATTAGTTATTAGGCACAGCTACCTTCTACTTATACAAATCTCGATCCCTGAACCATTTACATTATTTCATTTAATTTATCCGATTAAATGTCCTAAATAATGTTAACCAAAACTAGGGTCATTACACCTCATCAACCATGGCGCCATTGGAAATACCATTTGAACATCTATGGAAAGAATCTAAAGATGACTAGCTTTGTGTTTGGTGTTCCGAATCTATCCTTGCACTATCGTCGGATGATGAAGACTCCACCATCAATATAGTCTTCTCATCAAAAGTCGCATGCCTGCTAATAATAATTTTCTTGCTGATAGGACACCCCAAACTATATCCCTTCACTCCTCTTCTATAACCTAAAAAGATACACTTGCAAGCTCCAGGTTCCAGCTTGCCTCTGTTCTCATATCCATAAGCTGAACATCCAAAATCTTTGAGAAATGAATAGTTAACATGATCTTCTTTCCATACTTCTTTAGGGATCTTCGTATTTATGGCAGTAGAAGGTGTGCAGTTAATGAGGAAAGCTGTCATACATTAAGCGTCTGCCCAAAATCCCTTCTTCAACTTAGCAGTCAACCTGAGGCAATGAGTTCTTACCAACAATATCTGATTCATTCTTTCAGCAACTCCATCAGACCAAGGATCGTAGGTGTAGTGTTATGCCTCTTAATGCCTTCAGACTTACAAAAGTCGATGAATTCCTATGATACAAATTCATCATCATTATCTGAATAGAGAACTTTCAACTTCTTTGCCAACTACTTTTCAACCATAGGTTTCCAATTTCGAAAAATGGCAACAGTTTCATTCTTAGACTGTAGGAAGTATACCTATACATTATGAAAGAAATAGGTTATAAATGAAATGAAGTACTCGGCTCCACATAAGAATGGGCAAGAGGAGGTAGCACCCAAACATGTAACGACCCGTATTTTACGTGTCGATGGATCGTAGAATTTGTAGGTCGTTAGTGTTGTTGTGTTGTCTCTAGCCTAAGTCATTCAGAATTGAGTCGTATAGGGGCATGAGTCGTGACCGACTTAGTGCTTAGGTCGCATGATAGCTTGAGTCGAGTGGCCGAGTTAGGATGGTGACCGACCGATAGTAAGTCGTAGCCGACTTAGGAGGTGAGACAAGGTAATGGGTTAAGGCTTGAGTCGTAACCGACTCATAGAATGGGTTGTGTATGAGTGACCGACTTATAGAAGCAACGGTTTATAGGTTGTGACCGAGTTAAGGTTGGCCGACTCATGGGGTTTGCCGAGTTAAGAGTTGGAGTGTTGGAACGACCTAAGTTAGTGGCCGACTTATAGGGAACCGACTCAAGTGTTGAGTCGCGCTCGAGTTAATAGGGTCTTAAGTCGTTAACGACTCATAGGGGACCGGCTCAAGGAGGGGTTGCGGTTTAGAATGTTGGCCGAGATAAGGAAGCGACCGACTTAAGAGTTTCTCGAGTTAAAACGTTGCCGACTTAAGGAGGTTGGTGGTTTAAGGGTTGGCCGACTCATAGGAGTTAACTCGTGACCGAGTCATAGAATTGCCGACTCATAGTATTAGGGCTTAGGTCGTGGGGTCCTGAGTCGGTAGGGGTTTGGGTCGGCATGGCGTTATTCCATGTGTCGTTAGGTCGGTGGGCCGACTTAGTGGATAAGTCGTTGGGGACTTAGGCTTTTGAGTCGTGTCTCGAGGGATAAGAATTAGGCTTAGGTCGGCAGGGATAAGTCGTGTGACCTTCTTGCTGTGATGAGTCGGTAGAATTTAAGTCGGCATTGGTTGAGTCGGTAGGAAGTAGGTCGGCACTTGGTTGAGTCGTAAGTCGACATCTGGGAGTATATGTTGTGTAGTTGAGTCGGTAGGTGCTAGGTCGTGAGTCGGCAAGGGATGAGTCGGGGGCGACTCAGGAGTTGGGTCGGCGGCGACTTAGGACGGCCGAGACATGGAGGTTTCAGCCTATAAATAGAGGCGTTCGGCTCACTTTTTGGCACCGGTTTTTGAAGCGACGAAGTGCTGCCATTTTGAAGACTCGTCTACAACATTTCTTCATCTTCTTTTCTCCATTCCAATCTAGATCTAACATCCATCCAAGATCGAAGATCGAGATCGAAGATCCAAGTGTCCAAGTTGAAGATCTTCATCCGTTCAAGCTAGATTTCATCGTTTTGAGTGAGATTTCGCCGGATCTAGCCGTGATCTTCGCTGTCCAGATCTGAAGTGTTGTGTTTTTGAAGTGTTTGGGTGATTTGGTGAGTGGTAGTTATCTCTCACACGGACCCAAAGGAGTGTAGTGGATTGGTGATATGTTTATGTGTTAAAGTTAGCGTTTTCTCGCATTTTCCTTAAGTCTGCATGTAGATCCATCATATTTGAAGATGTTTACTTATGAAAGTTATTTATCAAGTATTAGAGACAAAACCCATGTTTTAGATTTGATAGATCTATGCTAAAAACCATGATTTCACGTATGTTGGACTTTTGCTCACTTAATTACGAAATTGCCATTATAATTGATATTGCTTAATAGATCTTGTTTGAATGGTTGAATGTTTGAATGTATGTTAGATTTGATTGCTCCAAGTTAGCTTGTAGTTGATTTGGAACAAGATGGTTGAAGATGATTCAAAAGCTAAGTGGAAAGGCTCTTGAATGGTGAAAGCTGCCAATGGCATATGAAGCGGATGTGGAAGCTCATATGGATGGATTCGAGGATGTGGGATCTTGCCATGATGCGAGAAGGCAAAGCATGGTTGAGTTGGGACTTTGCGATGATATGATGAGGCAAGACTTGTGTTGAGATGGGACGGGTCATGATGACGTTCCAAGTTGAGAGACTTTGCTATGATGTGATGAGGCAAGACATATGTTGTGATGGGACGGGTCACGAAGACGTTCCAAGCACGGGTCATGACGACGTGCAAACTTATAACTCGGTGATGCGGTCCGGGTTGGGGTGGATAATGGTTAGCTTGAGAGGCGCTTGAGCTAGTATGGAAGTAGTCGTCGAGGAGGATGACTAGGAGGCTAAGATCTCATCGTTGTTGAAGGTTCTAGCATACTCAAAGCAAGGGTACGTTGGAACGGGTCACGATGACGTTCCAGGCACGGGTCATGATGACGTGCTAGTACTCTGGGCTGATGCGTTCGGCTTAGGCACGGGTCACGATGACGTGCGGAGTTATGGCTAAACCGGGGTTACCATTAGCCCTTGACAGGCGGTCATTCAACTAACGGTGAAATCAAGGCAATGATAACAGTGATAGCCAGAGTCATGGATGTTTGGATGTTTGGTTGTATCATCATTCGGCTTCAAGAGCGGTGTTTTCTGGGTGCTTATCTGATCTTGGTTTAGGCCTTGGGGGTTTGTATTTGGAAAACATCGTCCTTGACTCGAGTGATTATTGCTTTACCTTACTTATCTGCTATGTTATGCTTACTTCTCCTTAGTGTGTGTCTGGGGGCTATCACTGTAGAAAGAGGTGGAGTGGGATGGTTTGGTTCCTATTCCTTTTATCCTTTATGCTCTTTTGGTATGTTGGATAGTTAATTTACTGCTCACTAAGACTTTGTCTGACTCAAGGTTTTATGTCTCCTCTTATTACCTTGGGCTGTTCATCCATGTTTGGGATGGGCAGACTAGGTAGCAGGTGGCAGGTGCTGTGCTTAGAGTTTTTCCGTTGAAGATGACGAAGACGAGCAGGAGGCTATGCATATTATTTTCTTATATGTACTGGGTATCCGCTGCTGTATTTGGTTGAGTGATTTGTAGTGAGGCTTTCATGTATGGATTTGAGTAGATGATTGTATAAAACTACTGTGATGCTTATATGATGATGTTCTGTTCTATGGAGCTTCACTATGTTATATTTCTCTATTGTATTTTATCCATGCGCTGAGAGTTGTACGATAGAGATTCTGCGATTTTATTTTACCCTGACTATCGTCCATGGCTGCCTGGCACGCCTTTCAGCGCATTATTACCTTGTTTTGGTGCGGGAGTCATGGGCGGTCGTCACATTTGGTATCAGAGCGAGGTTAATCGATTTTAGCCAACGCTCGCTGATGTAACTACGTAAGAGAGACGTAATTGTAATTTGATGGATGATTACTATATATAATATAGTAGTTTAGAAGGGTTTGAACTCCTTATGCAGTTGTTTCTTAAGGTGTTCTAATCATTCTTATTTACAGATATTAAGGATGAGTCGAAGTGAGAGACAAGCTGCGAGGGGTAGCCGTGATGCTAGGGAAGCTGTTGATTATGCTCCTATGTTTGAGGCCATGATGACTTCAATCATGAGGAGAATACCAGCTTCAGGATCATCTGTGGATGTGGGAGTTCAAGTCCAAGCTCCGAGACCGGTGGATTTTGCCAAGCTTTGCAAGGATTATACTTCGCTTGGAGGAAAAGCTTTCTTAGGGACGGAGTCGACTATTGAGGTGCAGAGATGGATTGATGCTTGCCGAAGGATTTTTGGTGATTTAGGGATTGAGGATGCAACCAAGAGGAAGCTTGCATCGAGACAGCTTCAGGGAAGAGCTGCAGATTGGTGGAATTCTATCACCATAGATACACCAGAAGAGGATATTACTTGGGAGCAGTTCCAAGTTAGATTTGAAGCCAAGTTCATCTCTACTGCTCAGAGGTCTGTTTTGTTTAAGAGGTTTGTAGAGCTCAAACAAGGCGGGAGGCCTGTTCTGGAGTACATTTCTGAGTTCGAAGCTTTGTCTAAGTATGCCAGATCATATATTGATTCTCCCTACCAGAAGAATGAAAAGTTTGTGACTGGTCTGGATGCTTATCTTGGAAGGCAGTTAGTGGATCATCTGGACGATCCATTTGAGAAGCTTGTGGAGAAAGCTTTGAGGCATGAGAGTTTGTTCCCTAAGGAAAGTTCTGTTGTTGCTATAACCAGGGAAGGATCTAAACCACAGCAGAATGGCAACAAGAAGAGGAAGCAGCAGCAACAGAAGGGTACGGATGGCCAGAAGAAGCCGAAGGGCGAGGTGACTTGTTATAACTGCCGTCAGAAGGGTCATCTTTCTCGGGATTGCAAGAATCCGAAGGTGCAGTTGAAGTGTTACAACTGTGATAAGCTGGGACACATTAAGAAGGACTGTCCAGAGCCGAGGAAAGATAGGCAGGTTGTGCAAGCCTATGCTTTGGAAGCTGTGCCGTCGTCTTCAAGAGTCCCTACTGCTGCAGAGAAGGGGAAGAGTGTGGTGGTTCAAGGTACTCTTTCCATTTGTGGTGTTCCAGTTAGAGTGTTGTTTGATACTGGAGCGTCGCATTCTTTTGTTTGTGATGATTTGGTAGGCCGGTTAGGGTTGAAACCGGACATTGTTGATAGGCCATTGGTTGTGACTAATCCAGTTGGGGGTTCGTCATGTTTGTGTATGATATGCCGTGGTCTAGTTGTTTCGAGTCATGATTGCTCGTTTGTTTGTGATTGCTTTGTTCTGAACTTTGCGGGGTTCGGAATTATTTTGGGTATGGACTGGCTTAGGAAGTATGCGGCAAGGATTGATTGTGAGAGGCTGGAGGTGACAGTCGGGAATGTGGAAGGGCGAAAGGTTGTGATACGATGTAAGCATGAGGAAGGCGTCTTCATGAGCTTCATGTATTCGCTGGTTGTTCCACGGGATGGACTGTCATCGGTGCCTATTGTGAATGGATTTGAGGATGTCTTTGACGAGGTCAAAGGGTTGCCGCCGCATAGGGAGATCGAGTTTCGTATCGATCTAGTTGAGGGAGCCAGACCTGTTGTGATGCCTCTTAGGCGGATGGCACCGAGGGAGCAGCAAGAGCTGAAGGTGCAGGTTGATGACCTTTTGCGGAAAGGATTCATTCGGAGAAGTGTGTCCGAATGGGGTGCGCCCGTTGTGTTCGCAACCAAAACGGATGGATCGTTGAGGTTGTGTGTTGATTATCGTGAGCTGAATAAGGTGACTAGGAAGAACAAGTATCCATTGCCGAGAATAGATGACTTGTTTGATCAGCTTCACGAGGCTAGGGTGTTTTCTCAGATGGATTTGGCAACGGGATTTCACCAGTTGAGAGTGGCGAAGGATAGTGTGCCGAAGACTGCTTTCAGGACACCATCCGGGTTTTATGAGTGGCTGGTAATGCCGTTTGGATTGACTAACGCACCAGCCTATTTTGTGGATCTTATGAATAGAGTGTTCAGAGATCAGTTGGATAAGTTCGTGCTTGTGTTCGTGGATGATATTCTGATTTATTCCGAAACTGAGGAAGAGCACAAGACGCACTTGAGGATTGTTTTGGAAATTTTGTGGAAACATCAGCTGAAGGCTAAGTTTTCGAAGTGTCACTTCTGGAAGAGTGAAGTGAGGTTCTTAGGCCATGTTATCTCTGGAAATGGAATAGCGGTTGATCCCGCTAAGGTGGCAGCGATCCAGGATTGGGTTAGACCTAAGAATGCATCTGATGTGAGAAGTTTTCTTGGATTAGCAGGATATTATCGACGGTTTATTAAAGACTTTTCCAAGATAGCTGCACCGTTGACAGGATTGACGAAAAAGAACCAAGTGTTCAAATGGGATGATAAATGTGAGCAAGCTTTCGTGATCCTGAAAGAGCGACTGACAAGTGCTCCTGTTTTGACAATTCCTAGTGGGAATGATGAGATGGTGGTCTACACCGATGCATGTGGCACTGGACTAGGAGCGGTGCTAATGCAGAAGCATAAAGTTGTTGCGTATGCTAGTCGACAACTGAAACCGCATGAAAGGAACTATCCAACTCATGATTTGGAGTTAGCGTCAATAGTGTTTGCTTTGAAGATGTGGAGACACTACCTATTGGGAGTTAGATTCGAGTTGTTTACAGATCATAAGTCGTTGAAGTATCTGTTCTCCCAAAAGGATTTGAATCTTCGACAGCAACGGTGGTTAGAGTTTCTAGCATCTTATGATTTCGGTATAGCCTATACTCCGGGAAAAGGAAACGCAGTGGCTGATGCGTTAAGTCGAAGACATGCAGGTTTGGGAGCCATGTTTTCGGAATGGAAGAGTCTTGAGTATTTGGCTGGATTTGATTTCAGGCCTAGATGTGAATTGGAACCTGAGATGTTGGCAAACTTATCGATAAGGCCTACTCTGGTGGAAAGGATTGGTGAGAGCCAAAAGAGAGATGATAAGCTTGTCAGGATTATCCGAGATTTGGAAGCTGGATTGACTCCAGAGAAGGATAAGGGATTCGAGGTCGATCAAGAGGGTTGGCTTCGAAAGCAAGGACGATTGGTTGTTCCCGATGTTGATGGATTGAGAGATGAAGTTCTAAGGGAAAGTCATCACTCGAAGTTGACAATTCATCCAGGCGGAAATAAGATGTATCGGGATATGAAAAGATCCTACTACTGGGAAGGTATGAAGAAGGATGTTGGAGATTTTATTTCCAAGTGTATGAATTGCCAGTTGGTGAAGGCTGAGCAGAAGAAGCCCAGTGGATTGCTTCAGCCATTGGAGGTTCCTACATGGAAGTGGGAGCAAGTGTCGATGGATTTTATTGATGGTCTACCTAGGACAAGAGCAGGGAATGAAGGGATTTGGGTCATTGTAGATCGTTTGACCAAGAGTGCAAGGTTTATTCCTGTTCGATCAACTAGGACTGCATCGAAGTTGGCTGAGTTGTATGTGAAGTGGATAGTTCGTTTCCATGGTGTTCCGAAGAGTATAGTGAGCGATCGAGATCCATTGTTCACTAGTAGATTTTGGAAGAGCTTCCAGGAAGTTTTGGGAACTGAGTTGTGTTTGAGTACAGCTTATCACCCTCAAACAGATGGTCAGACTGAGAGAGTCAACCGAGTTTTGGAAGATCTTCTTAGAGCATGTGTTTTGGACTTCGGAGGATCATGGGAAGATCACCTTCATTTGGTGGAGTTTGCTTATAATAACAGTTATCAGTCGAGTATTGGTATGGCACCATATGAGGCATTATATGGAAGACCGTGTAACTCTCCGACATGTTGGTTGGAAACTGGAGAAAAGCTGATACTTGGGCCAGAGATGATTCGACAGACTTCAGATTGTATAGAGATCATTCGGCAACGAATGAAGGCAGCCCAAGATCGTCAGAAAAGTTATGCCGATAATCGTCGTAAGGATTTGGAATTCGACGTAGGTGATATGGTTTTTGTGAAGATTTCTCCTCTGAAGAGTGTCATTAGATTCGGAAAGAAAGGAAAGTTAACTCCGAGATTTGTTGGACCATTCCCGATTATCGAGCGAATTGGAAAGCTCGCTTATAGATTGGAGTTACCGGAAAAGATGGCGGGTGTGCACAATGTTTTTCATGTATCTTATCTACGGAAGTATGTGCACGACCCAACTACTGTGGTTTCTGCTGATAGCTGTGAAGACTTGGAGGTTTATCCAGTTGTTTCGAGACCTCGTAAGCCGCTTTGTATTGTTGAAACCGATACGAAACAGCTTAGGAGGAAGACGATTACGTTGCTCAAGGTACAATGGAGTGATGATGTTAACGACTGTACATGGGAGGAGGAAGAGAGGATGAAGGCAGCTCATCCCGGACTCTTCGAGGTATGGCCCTAAAGTGTCGTGACATCTCATGAATTTGTAGCTTGTTCTGAGTCTTAGAATTCTGCATGCTAGGCTAGAATTGGTTGCATGGTTTGTTGATTGCTTTGGATGGTAGGCATGCGGAATATCTTTGATTTCTGATTGTTTGCTTGGAATTTCGGGGGCGAAATTCTTAAGGGGGAGAGAATGTAACGACCCGTATTTTACGTGTCGATGGATCGTAGAATTTGTAGGTCGTTAGTGTTGTTGTGTTGTCTCTAGCCTAAGTCATTCAGAATTGAGTCGTATAGGGGCATGAGTCGTGACCGACTTAGTGCTTAGGTCGCATGATAGCTTGAGTCGAGTGGCCGAGTTAGGATGGTGACCGACCGATAGTAAGTCGTAGCCGACTTAGGAGGTGAGACAAGGTAATGGGTTAAGGCTTGAGTCGTAACCGACTCATAGAATGGGTTGTGTATGAGTGACCGACTTATAGAAGCAACGGTTTATAGGTTGTGACCGAGTTAAGGTTGGCCGACTCATGGGGTTTGCCGAGTTAAGAGTTGGAGTGTTGGAACGACCTAAGTTAGTGGCCGACTTATAGGGAACCGACTCAAGTGTTGAGTCGCGCTCGAGTTAATAGGGTCTTAAGTCGTTAACGACTCATAGGGGACCGGCTCAAGGAGGGGTTGCGGTTTAGAATGTTGGCCGAGATAAGGAAGCGACCGACTTAAGAGTTTCTCGAGTTAAAACGTTGCCGACTTAAGGAGGTTGGTGGTTTAAGGGTTGGCCGACTCATAGGAGTTAACTCGTGACCGAGTCATAGAATTGCCGACTCATAGTATTAGGGCTTAGGTCGTGGGGTCCTGAGTCGGTAGGGGTTTGGGTCGGCATGGCGTTATTCCATGTGTCGTTAGGTCGGTGGGCCGACTTAGTGGATAAGTCGTTGGGGACTTAGGCTTTTGAGTCGTGTCTCGAGGGATAAGAATTAGGCTTAGGTCGGCAGGGATAAGTCGTGTGACCTTCTTGCTGTGATGAGTCGGTAGAATTTAAGTCGGCATTGGTTGAGTCGGTAGGAAGTAGGTCGGCACTTGGTTGAGTCGTAAGTCGACATCTGGGAGTATATGTTGTGTAGTTGAGTCGGTAGGTGCTAGGTCGTGAGTCGGCAAGGGATGAGTCGGGGGCGACTCAGGAGTTGGGTCGGCGGCGACTTAGGACGGCCGAGACATGGAGGTTTCAGCCTATAAATAGAGGCGTTCGGCTCACTTTTTGGCACCGGTTTTTGAAGCGACGAAGTGCTGCCATTTTGAAGACTCGTCTACAACATTTCTTCATCTTCTTTTCTCCATTCCAATCTAGATCTAACATCCATCCAAGATCGAAGATCGAGATCGAAGATCCAAGTGTCCAAGTTGAAGATCTTCATCCGTTCAAGCTAGATTTCATCGTTTTGAGTGAGATTTCGCCGGATCTAGCCGTGATCTTCGCTGTCCAGATCTGAAGTGTTGTGTTTTTGAAGTGTTTGGGTGATTTGGTGAGTGGTAGTTATCTCTCACACGGACCCAAAGGAGTGTAGTGGATTGGTGATATGTTTATGTGTTAAAGTTAGCGTTTTCTCGCATTTTCCTTAAGTCTGCATGTAGATCCATCATATTTGAAGATGTTTACTTATGAAAGTTATTTATCAAGTATTAGAGACAAAACCCATGTTTTAGATTTGATAGATCTATGCTAAAAACCATGATTTCACGTATGTTGGACTTTTGCTCACTTAATTACGAAATTGCCATTATAATTGATATTGCTTAATAGATCTTGTTTGAATGGTTGAATGTTTGAATGTATGTTAGATTTGATTGCTCCAAGTTAGCTTGTAGTTGATTTGGAACAAGATGGTTGAAGATGATTCAAAAGCTAAGTGGAAAGGCTCTTGAATGGTGAAAGCTGCCAATGGCATATGAAGCGGATGTGGAAGCTCATATGGATGGATTCGAGGATGTGGGATCTTGCCATGATGCGAGAAGGCAAAGCATGGTTGAGTTGGGACTTTGCGATGATATGATGAGGCAAGACTTGTGTTGAGATGGGACGGGTCATGATGACGTTCCAAGTTGAGAGACTTTGCTATGATGTGATGAGGCAAGACATATGTTGTGATGGGACGGGTCACGAAGACGTTCCAAGCACGGGTCATGACGACGTGCAAACTTATAACTCGGTGATGCGGTCCGGGTTGGGGTGGATAATGGTTAGCTTGAGAGGCGCTTGAGCTAGTATGGAAGTAGTCGTCGAGGAGGATGACTAGGAGGCTAAGATCTCATCGTTGTTGAAGGTTCTAGCATACTCAAAGCAAGGGTACGTTGGAACGGGTCACGATGACGTTCCAGGCACGGGTCATGATGACGTGCTAGTACTCTGGGCTGATGCGTTCGGCTTAGGCACGGGTCACGATGACGTGCGGAGTTATGGCTAAACCGGGGTTACCATTAGCCCTTGACAGGCGGTCATTCAACTAACGGTGAAATCAAGGCAATGATAACAGTGATAGCCAGAGTCATGGATGTTTGGATGTTTGGTTGTATCATCATTCGGCTTCAAGAGCGGTGTTTTCTGGGTGCTTATCTGATCTTGGTTTAGGCCTTGGGGGTTTGTATTTGGAAAACATCGTCCTTGACTCGAGTGATTATTGCTTTACCTTACTTATCTGCTATGTTATGCTTACTTCTCCTTAGTGTGTGTCTGGGGGCTATCACTGTAGAAAGAGGTGGAGTGGGATGGTTTGGTTCCTATTCCTTTTATCCTTTATGCTCTTTTGGTATGTTGGATAGTTAATTTACTGCTCACTAAGACTTTGTCTGACTCAAGGTTTTATGTCTCCTCTTATTACCTTGGGCTGTTCATCCATGTTTGGGATGGGCAGACTAGGTAGCAGGTGGCAGGTGCTGTGCTTAGAGTTTTTCCGTTGAAGATGACGAAGACGAGCAGGAGGCTATGCATATTATTTTCTTATATGTACTGGGTATCCGCTGCTGTATTTGGTTGAGTGATTTGTAGTGAGGCTTTCATGTATGGATTTGAGTAGATGATTGTATAAAACTACTGTGATGCTTATATGATGATGTTCTGTTCTATGGAGCTTCACTATGTTATATTTCTCTATTGTATTTTATCCATGCGCTGAGAGTTGTACGATAGAGATTCTGCGATTTTATTTTACCCTGACTATCGTCCATGGCTGCCTGGCACGCCTTTCAGCGCATTATTACCTTGTTTTGGTGCGGGAGTCATGGGCGGTCGTCACAAAACATCTGTATGAACATACTCTAGAACAGCTTTTTCTTCATGCTTACCAATGCCAAATAAAAACTTTATCTATTTACTAAGAACACATTCTTCATAAAAGAGAATGCTGAACACCATCAATCAAGCCTCGCTTTCTCAACTCATCCAAACCACGTTCACCAATATACTACATCCGCAAGTGCCATAATCTGAAAGAATCTGAATAAGCAGAAATAGCAGAAGCTAATTCACCAACTACAATAGTGTCCTTTAATAAATAAAGATTTCATGCCAACATGCCTTTAATAACAATCGTGAAACCCTTCGATATCTTCATTTTTCTTCTCAACTACAATTTTCAACCCAAGCCTACTCAAAGACCTAATAGAAATCAAGCTCATTCTCAAATCAGGTACATGTCTAACATCAGTAATAGTATGAATACCACCGTCAATCATTCTGATCTTCACACTACCAATACATATCATATGGCAAGAAGCATCATTGTCCATTCGAACTTCTCCTCCATCAATCTCATAGTAGATAAAGAAACAATTTCTATGAGTTGTTATATGATAAGATGCGCAAGAATCAATAAGCTATAAATTACTCTTTCCAAAAGCGACAGAAGCTGTAAACACATCGGTATCACTCTCTGTATCTGATTTCTTTATAGTGGATGCTGAATCTTGATTTCGGTCTTTTCTTCTTCCTTTAAGTTTGGACATTGTGCTATAAAGTGCCCCAGTTTCTTACAATAGCGGAAAATCAAACGCTTAGGCCTCCTGGACTGAGACCTAGAATTATATATACCTCCACCATTCTTTGACTTGCTTTGGCTTCTACCTTTCTAAACAGATAGGCCTTTTGTATCACTATCTAAACTAATGCTCACCAATCTTCCTTTTACACTTCATTATGGAGACCGAACTTTACATAAGATAGACTAATCTTCCTGCAACCACATATCATGGAATTAATAAAAGCTGCATAATCCTTAGGCAAGGAACTTAAGAGGATCACTGCATGAGTCTCATTAGTAATATCAACATCTGCTGCCTTCATGTTCATTATCAAAGGGGTCAAAGCATCTACATCCTCCATAAGATTGGCTCCCGGCTTCATCTTAAATGAATAGAGCTGTTGCTGAAGAATAATTCGATTTGTGAAAGACTTGTCTTGATATGCATCCCATAATTTCTTCGCCGTCTTCTTTTGAGAGAATTCTTTGAGAACTTCATCTGAAAGACTCAATTGGATTATTGTAAGAGTTTCATCTTCCATCTCTTTTAAAACAGTTGCCTCAATATCCTTCAATTTATCAGGCGCAGAAACAATCTTAAAAGTCTTCTCCTTCTTCAACATTGCCTTTATCTTCTAGGTTCCAAAATCTCATTTTCCATCAAAGCATATAATAGCATAATTGACACCAAATCTACCAAAAGACTTTCTTAAAGTAGCCATTAATATAAAAACAGAACAAGAACACTATCTCTGATACTAAACTATAGTGAAAAGATGATGAGTGAAAGCGATTTAATCAGAATCTAGTTTTTTCCTACTTGAATACCAGTGCAACTCAAAATACGATATCACAAAAATAAACAGTAGATAGAAGAAAGACAAAGAATATTTAATGTCGTTATCCTACGTCCATGGAGACCAAACAATCCTTTATTATTCCTTTACTGAGAGAGAGAGAGAGAGAGAGAGAGAGAGAGAGAGAGAGAGAGTATAACATGAGAAGTATATGAATCTAAATTTCATTCATCCTAAAAATAACAAAAATAGGGATCTTATTGAGATATTTTGGTAGAGAACACTCCTTTTGGTTTTATGATGATAAGGTAAACAAATGTTTTCATTTACATAAGTGCAAGAATGAAGACTGCATGGAGATAAATGAAATTTTTTCAGGTTTACTTGATTTAATTTCAACACAAATTCAGTATATTGGTATTTGTTTACACATATGTTCTTATTTGATTGATTACTCTTGATTATCTTTCCTATTTATTTTCCATATTTGATTGATTGCAGGAATCAATTAATATCTTCTCCATTTTAAATTTGAAAAAGATTTTAATGGTCCAAATTTAACAAATATATGTGAAAAAATTCGTACATATCTTCCATCATCAGTAAGTTTGTACAAAAGTTGTGCTTCTCTAAGATTGATAAGTTATTCTTCTTTTATACCTAAAACATGAAGAGTAAAAGAAGATAGACAGGTTTATCACCTATTAGAAATGACTGTGATAAACTTATTTTTAATAATTACGAATATCAAGTGAAAAAAAGTAACATGATTATTTTACTTTATTTCAAGGTACGAGTAACATCAACATGCCCAACTCAATTCTTGACATTAATGTGTGAAATTAAAATGCATACAAGTTTATCACCATGATTAAATTTCAAACACTATTTTCTCTATAGCATACAACGATCATCATGTGAAACATTTTTTCCTTTTAATGATTCATGTTAGTAATTGTGCATAAAGATATGTAGACAAACAAATCATATGTATGATAAACTTTCGGTTTTCATGAACGACCGCTTCCTATCAAGCCTTTCTGTTCGGTTATTTGCAGATGATGCTAACTGTGAACAGAAAAGTCCAACATTGACATGCATATAAATATACATATTTTTACTTCCATATTTAATCTACTTTTATTTCAAATAAATGTTATAATTGGGTATTTTTACATGTTTTAACCAAAATCCAAATGTCATCAAATCATCATTCATTCATCTTCATTTAGAGGTAAAATGATAATTTTGTGCATGTATTAATTTTGAAAATATTTATTTGCACATTTTAGGAATTTGGATGAAAAGTGGAAGAAGCCTTCATGAAAATATGTATGCACAAGAGTTAGAAGGAAAATGAAGATGGAAATAAATGAAGTCATGTAATCATGGAGGACCCTACCTACCAACTAATCATGATCTTCAATTAAAAGCTAATGCACTTGTTAGTGGGAATTAAAATTACGTGCACATTTAATGGAGGATTAATTGCTTGCTAATGATAATTGGGGGCCACACATCCTAAGGGGCATTTTGGGCAGTTCTCTAAAATATGAATTAGGGTTTTAGGCATGTATAAATACCCCTCTTATGTTCATGTAATGAAGCTTTAATCTACTTATCATATTATGCAACTTGTAAAATGCATTCCTAAGTCTCCTCCTCTTCTTCTTTTTTCTATATGCTTTTTTATTTTGTGCTCATTTCTATTTACATGCTCTCTTTCCTTTTATGTTAGTAGCTTAGATTTAATTAATGCAAGTATTTTAGCTCACTTTTTATTTAAATTAACTAGCACTTTATTTTGTATATTGAAATTTACATGTGTTGAAATATAACGCAAATGAGTAGCTGAACCCCTTCAATTTAGGGTGGTGAAGCTTTTTTAAAATTATGTAAATTCAACATATTCTATGATTTACGATCTCTTTTAATGCTTCATGAAAGGTTGGGTGTTGATGTAAGTTTATTAGAGAATTTGATAGTCTATGTAGTAATCACAAATGTGTTATGCTTAATCCAACATAAAAACAACTTACATCATCATCTAACTAATTGATTTTGATAATGAAATTAAAATAGAATCAAAATTTGATAATCTATGTTACTAAACAAAATAGTAAATAGATAATACTTAAAATAACTTTTGTTTTGACTTCATTTTCATTACAATTGATAAATGGTTTTAGTTGTTGTATTAAAATTTAATGGTTTAAGTTATGTTAATTAATAACATAGATATACCAGACTTACGATAAATACATCACTAATTCCACTTAAGATTAAAATAGAGAGATCATAAATTGTTTTTGTGTTGATGTGCTTAAAAATATAAGAGTGGATTTGCCTCTAAGTTGTATTTTTATCATATATTTTTAATCACTTTTGTTCTAGTTTAACTTTTGTTATTTTTCTTAGCTTAAACCGACATGCAAATTTGGGTTAATTTGATTGAGTAGAATTTAAAAGTCACTTCAATTTCCTACGGCTCAACCCGTACTCATCCCGTACTAAAATTATACGCCATGCGCTTGCGGTTATTTTTATTATCATATTTTTCGATGATTTTCTAATTCGATAGAAAATTTTCCGTTAGACAAGTTTTTGGCGTCGTTGCCATGGAGTAAATTTGATTTTACATTTGCTATGTGATTTATTTTTGTTTAATTTTAGCGTGTTTTCATTTTATGTGTTGAGCCGTGTTTAAAAATAATAATTTTTGTGCATGTTTGTGTGTAATTTTTGTTTTCATTTTGTCCGAATGCATGTTGTTTTTTGCTATTTGCATTTACACTTCTATTTTAAAAAAACATCGCATTTTGTTGCTCACTGCCCTATCCTTACTGTTTTCTGTTTTGCTGTTACATTACACTTCACTTGCTTAAATATTCCATCTAAATCTATTGCTACAAGTATACATATTTAAAAGCAAAACAGTTTACATTTGCTCTCCGTTACTGTGCATTTCAGATTTCATATTTCCCTGTTATTCTCTGCAATTATTGGTTCTCTATTTACATTTAGTTTTTATCTTTGATTTCATTATTATATTACATTGTTACAGTGTTTCACTACATTCTTACAATTAGTTGTGTACACCCTTCCACTGCATCCCCCATACAACACACAAAACAACAGATTCCCACCCTCTTCTTCCAACATCATCACAACAAACTACCACTGACCTCCTTGCTGCCTTTAAATCTCCTCTTCAACTTGCACCTCCATCATCTTACATACTTATCTGAACATACATTCACCCATCACACCCTCTGACCAACTTCAATCATCAACCAAGCAAATACCTCTATCACACAACTCCAACAACAAAACCACCTTACCTGCACCCTTCCTCCCTGCCACCTTCCAAAGCAACATCAACAAACATTCACCTCACCGCCTTACTCAATCCACTACCTCCTCGTGCAACATATCCAAACTTCAACTTGCACATATCCCCTAACTTCAACTTCCAGCCCACTTCGATATCACTTGCAATAATCATAACTGCTTAAACTTCCATCATCATTTATTGCCTGCAAATCCATTCAACACATCTCTACAAACCAATACAACTCCTCAACCACGTTGTTGATACTCTGCCATCTATTAACCATCAACCCACTGCCATCCCACTTCAATATTCACCACATCTATTGCCTTCAACATACCCATCACAAAACTACTGCCACCAATCATCATCGAACCACTTCATCTCCATAACCAAACCACCTGCTTCTCCATCCACACATCATAAGTTCTGCCATTGTCCACTACTGCTCCTCCTTCCAATTCTACAACCATCACCAGGAAACCGCTACCGCAACCTCTGTCATCAAAGCAACCACTTCAGTGCAACTTCCTTACTGTTGCTATCATCCCTACATTTCATCCATAACCAAAGCAAGCACACCATCATCTTACTGCCACCTGCCTTCACTTCCACCATACAACAATTCCTACAACGTATCCACTTCCATCCCTATTCCCAAACTTAAAACATCATCTCCCTCCACTGCTAAACAGCAACCCACAAACATCCTTAACCTATACTAAACCATACAACCCCTAACATCACAACTCACTCCACAAACCATCCTCTGCCAAACGCCTTACTGCAAAGCCAACAACCTCCCAAACCATTCTCACTGTCAAATGCCCAAACCCATAACAGTCGTCACCGGAAATCCCTAAACCCGAAACCCCCTTCCTTGATCATCATTCAACCTTCAACAAACTTCTCCCAGATCATCGAACCGCTTCAACTCCGCCATCCAAAAAAAATCGCACATCTCCCTACCTTAAATCAAGACCTTCTACTTTCGAAACCAACCTCTGCTCCTCCACGGCCACACAGAAGTCGCGATTCATTTTCGATTCGTGATTTGAACGGAGGAATTTCATTCGAGTTTTTTTTTTATCATTTCATTTTCATGATTTGAACAGGGAAGAGGATAGTTAGTTTTGTTTTAAGTGTTGGTTTTGTTTTAAAAAGTTTGTTTTGTTTTAAAGAATGGTATTGGGCTTGTGGACTTGTGGGCTGAACTAATTTTTTTCTTTTTCCCTTTGAATTTGTTTTAGTCTAAATTCATTTGTTTTTAATCTTAACAAAATAGTGTACATATCTTATTCGACTACTTTGTCAGGTTGCCCAAGCAGATAATGAGAAGAACCACTTGCCAATAAGAACTGCTTTGCTTGCTTATATCTATAAAAGAAAAAAAAATCGCTGCTTTAAAATAATTGCTAATAATTTTACACGCTCTCATATCATGCTCTTATCGTTTGTTTTTATTTTCATTGCATCGTTGATTGCTTGCATTTAAAAAAAAATCAAAAACAATTTCAATCGTTGTTGCATTTTTAATTCGTTTATTTTCAGTTTTGCATTCATCTCATCTTATTTTTTTAAGGGCAATATTCAAATCCACGTAAGGTGGAGGATTTCATCACCCCTTCCTTGATCCACAAATTACATTTCATCTTAGAATTTACTAATAATAACGGTTA
Source organism: Allium cepa (assembly GCA_030765085.1). Classification (NCBI taxonomy): domain Eukaryota; kingdom Viridiplantae; phylum Streptophyta; class Magnoliopsida; order Asparagales; family Amaryllidaceae; genus Allium; species Allium cepa. Next base: position 874,616,224 of record CM060932.1, on the reverse strand, counting down.
GACTTCAGACTTAAGGGAGTCACGAGCTCACATAGGGCTTAATTGTATTATGACAAGTTGTCTTCTTTGAACAATTTATTTTCTTGATGTATAGGCTACGGTAGAGAAATGGTCATTTATAAATATTACAGTGATTCGTAAATATTATAGTGATTGTTTATCTGCAGGTACTTAAACCTTCGGCTGCATTGCTACGGTGATTCATGATGCACCGATAACTCATGTCCGTTATTCGGCTAAGAAATATTTTGTTGGATTAAGACAAAGTGTTATTATGCAATTTTGGGTTCGAAGCTACTAAAAACAGAAAATACGTAACTAAGTCTTTGCATTCATTTAGTTGCATTAGTTCATGCATATACAAAAAAGAAAGAAAAAAATCAAAATCCAAAACTTAAAAAAAAATTGTACATTTTACTTAACTCAATTCTTGTTTAATACAAAATTCAAAAAAAATCTTTTTAAATCTTTTCCTTCGAAATTTTTCAATAAAAATCAAAAAATCTATTAAAAAAAAAATTCGAGTTAGTTTTTTTTCTTAGAAAAACAAAAATCCGAAAAAATATAATTTTTTAAAAACTAAAAAAATATATAAAAAAAGATTTTTTTTTAAATCCAAAAACAGAATTAAAATCAAATCTCTCTTTTAAAAATAAATTCTTTTTCGTAAATGTTTTTCCTTTAAAAAAGAGGTATAAAAACAAATTTTCACTTCATTTTACTATCTAAACCTTGCTTCTTTCTTTTTAAATTCAATTCTCACTTCTTCTCGACTTTTACTTGTGCATGAATACTTGGACTCGTAACACAACAACAAATACTTGAGCTTGTGACCCTTCTACAAATCATTTAACTCGAACAAACAATCCTCCCGAAATAGCAAATGAGAACGCTCCTCGAACTCTCATGGATAGAATCTTTCCCGATAGAATTTCTATCCCTCCTTGTATCACTTTACCTGCCCCTACGGATAATTGCTTCGAAATTCATTCAAACCATATTGTCACGCTTCCAAAATTTAACAATTTTGAACACAATGAACCATACATTTTTTTAACGAAATTCGAACAAGTTTGTGCAACCATTAAACTCCAACAATGTTGTGATGATGGAATCAACTTCGATTAATTCTGTTTGTTTTTACTGATTAAGCTGAAAAATGGTTGTACAGCTTACCTTCAAACTCGATTAAAACTTGGGAAGAATTCGATAAAGTTTTCTTGAAAAAGTTCCACCTCTTGGAAAAAACAACTAAAATTCGAAACGAAATCGTCAATTTTCATCAATTCAGGGTGAATCATTTGAAAAATATTTTGTAAGATTTAAATAGCTTTTGATAAAATATCCACATCATAATTTGGAAAAATGGACCCTTTGCTAAATCTTATACAATGGACTTGAAAATAACTCATGAACCATTGCTCGAATCGATGTGCCAAGCTGTGCAGTTAATGCGTTCGGTAGATTGAAAGCGGTGGAGGTGCAAAAAGTCATAGCGGGGATACAACAAGGATATAGCGGGATATAGCGGATGACTCTAAAATAGCATATAAAACTCGTACTTCATGTTTTACAGATATATAAATGGTAATTAAATGAAAAATTATCATTCGATTGAATTATAAATAATACAAATAATTTTAAATAAAAACATGTACGAATATACTTTGAATAAACGAAAAACTGTTATATAACATAATTGAATTTGGTAGAATATTAGAGTATTTTCATTTCTGAAAATATATTAAAAATTAAATCAAAAAAATTAGTTTCATAATTTTATAATGTATAAATGCAATTTTTCAATTCATTTTATTAAAAAAGATATAGCGGGAATAGCGGAATATAGCGGAAATAACGGGATATAGCGGAAATAGCGGGGATTAAAGCGGAAAGGCTATATTCTAGGGCTATATGGAAAAATCGTAGCGGTAGAAATCCGCTATGAGATATAGCGGGGTTGTAGCAGGGTAATAGAGGGGCATTAACTACACAGGTGCCAAGGCAACTTTCTTGCCCAACATCACGACGATGCTTGGCAATTTCTTGAAAACCTAGCCAAAAAATCATCCCAATAGGAACGTTCTAACGAAAAATCCATTTACTCTCGATCGAGCGCACACCCGATCAACTCATCTTTGGCTTTGGAAGCTAAAGCCGATGCAATGATTAATAAATTCGACAACGTTTCTCATCCAACCAAATGAACCAAGATTCCCAACCCGTGTGTTATAAACGTAACAATCTGAATCATATAGCCGATCAGTGCCCTTACTCGATTAAACAATTCAAAGCTTTTAATAAAGTTAAAAATTACCTGTTTTCTCCAACGTACAATCCTGGTTGGAGATATCATCCGAACTTTGCTTGGAACCAAAATAATCCCAATACGAATTTGGTTCATCCCAATTTTCAAGCATTTCTGAATAATGCTTCGAATCCTCCCTTTCAACCCTATCATTTTCAAAAAAAAATATGGGTCCATATCAAAATCAACCGCAACAATCTTTTGCTCCCTAAGATGGTGAACGATTAAGTTCACTTGAGAAAAGTCTTGAAACTTTGGCTAAAGCAACGACAAAATATCTCCAATCTAATAGCAGATTGAAAATTTTGTTAACCTCGTATATGCAAAACATAAGCCAATCATTTCTAAACTTGAAATGCAAATGTGTCAATTAGCCATGTCTGTAAGTGAACGTGAACGAAGCACATTCCCAAGTCAGCCAGTTCTGAATCCAAGAAATCAAAACAGAATTTAAATAAAGCCCATGTTGTTCAAGATAGCAACATAGCCTAAATGAATGCGATCACGACTTTGCGTTTCGATAAAAAAATCGATAATCAAGTCGTTAATCCAAACAATTTACTAAAAACCCCCCTTGACACTTCTAAAACAACAAACGAATCTGAACAAAATGTTGAGCCAAACATTGAATCAAATTCCAATCCAAATTCTTCTTCTGCTCAAGTAGACCCACCCACTGAATATCATGTTCCATTTCCACATCGTATTCGACCCAAGAAACACTCTGACCAAATGGAAAAGACGTTGGAAATTTTTTACATGTCAAAATTAACATCTCGCTTCTCGATATCGTTTGACAAGTCCTAACTTACGCTAAATTTCTCAAGGACTTGTGTACTCAAAAATGACACACTCATGTACCCAAGAAAGTTTTCTTAGCCGTCGTACTTAGCGAAGTCTTGTCCTAATCAATTCCCATCAAATACAAAGATCCTGGACGTCCGACGATCTCATGCACGATAGGAGACAAAACGACTAACAAATTCTTACTCAATTTGGGTGCGAGTGTCAATTTGATTCCTTATTCCATTTACCACCAACTTGGCTTAGGTGAACTAAAACCGACAAAAGAAACTCTTCAATTTGCCGATCGTTCAATAAAGAAACTCGTGGGAGAAATCGAGGACGTACTCATCAAAATCGATCAATTCATATTCCCCATCGATTTCATCGTTTTGGAGACTCAAATCTGTGAATAATCCAATGAGTCGTATTCCATTGATTTTAGACTGACCTTTCTTGGCAAATTTGAATGCTTTAATTAATTATTGAAACGATTCCATGAAAATTTCATTTGGAAACATGACCTTGGATCTTAACATTTTCACTCTTGAAAATCAACTGAACGAACCACACGACCAAACGTTGGAAGTTAGCTTCATTCAAGAAATTTTTGATGACGAAACAATTGACCTAAACCACGAATGCGAGACCAAATATGAACGATTGTTTTAGGATGAGCCTAATGAAATTGAAAATACGCTTCCTTTTGAACCCCTTACCGTTGAATCAGAACTTCAACCAAATTCGTTGATTGAGCAACCCTCGAGGTTGGACCTTCAACCCCTTCCCGATCACCTTAAGTACACATAATTAGGTGACAATGAAAATTTTCCCATCATAATCTCTTCAACTCTCTCTGTTGATCAAGAAGCTTGTATTCTTTCAATTCTGTCCAAAAACAAAGAAGCAATTGGATGGTCGATCACTAATATAAAGGGAATTAGTCCCACTCTTGTTCAACATTGCATCCATTTAGTCGACGATGCCAAGCATGTTCGTGACGAACAATGAAGGCTTAACCCAAAAATGAAGGATGTGGTTCGTGACGAAATTCTTAAGCTACTCGATAACGAAATCATATACCCAATCTCTGATAGTTCATGGGTTAGCCTAATTCATGTCCTGCCGAAAAAGTCTAGACTTGCCATTACCAGGAATGACTATAATGAACTCATTCCAACTTGTACTCAAATGGGTTGGCGTGTTTGCATTGATTATCAAAAATTAAATGCGGCAACACGTAAAGATCACTTCCATCTTCCTTTTGTCGACCGAAATGCTTGAACGTTTAGCCGGATACGAATTCTATTGCTTTCTTGATAGTTATTTTGGCTATAACTAAATTCCAATCGCTCTTGAGGATCAAGAGAAAACGATTTTCACATGTCCCTTTAGCACTTTTACGTACCGATGTATGCCTTTTGGCCTTTGTAACGCTCCTGCTACGTCTCAAGACGCATGGTCAGCCTCTTTTTTGATATGATTGAACACTTTTTTGAAGTGCTTATGGATGATTTTTCTATCTTTGAAAACTCTTTCTCTGAGTGCTTACACCATCTTGAATATGTTCTTAATCGTTGAAAGGACAAACACTTAACGTTAAATTGAAAAAAAATGTCATTTCATGGTCAAACATGGCATTATCCTTGGGCATGTCATTTCAAATAAAGGTATTGAGGTAGATAAAGCAAAAGTTGACATAATTGTGAATCTACCCATTCCCAAATCTGTTAGACATTCGTTCATTTCTTGGACATGCTGGTTTCCATCGACGTTTGGTGAAGGATTTCAGTAAAATCGCTCGACCTATTACGACTCTTCTTTGAAAAGATATTCCATTCGACTTTAATTCTAACCGTGTTTCTGCTTTCGAATGTCTCAAAAACAAACTCATTTCTACTCCTATCATTTGCTCACCCAATTTGAATCTTCCCTTCAAAACAATGCGTGGCGCTTCTAACTTTGCAGTTGGTGCTGTGTTAGGACAACACGTCAACAAAAAATTTCATGTCATCTACTACACTAGTATGCCTCTTAACGATGCTCAACTCAGTTACACAACCATTGAAAAAGAGCTTCTAGCGGTAGTCTTTGCGCTCGAAAAGTTTTGACCTTATACCACTACAACAAAAAATGTCTTTTATAGCGGCATATAGCCACTATTAATGACAACCATAGCAGTTTGATAAGCGCTGTATATCGACATGTTATAAAAACTGTTGAATATTTATAACACAAAATATGCCGCTATGGTTGAGCTTAGTTTTATAACGCAAATAAGCCGCTATGGTACGTTAATTCAATAGCTCATTATAGCCGCTATAATACAGCTAAATCTCAACGGAACTGGAAATCTTTATACATTTTGCCGCTATAAAATATTTATTCAATAGCTCATTGTAGCCGCTATAATACAGCTAAATCTCAACGGAATTGGAAATCTTTATAACACCATTTTGCCGCTATAAAATATTTATTCAATAGCGGTCATTTCACGCTATTAAATCAACATGTTATAGTATTGATAAATTCTTTTACAGCCTAGAGGGAGAAAAGTGTCATTTTCTATATAAATTCATTGACGGAGAAAAAAAAGAACAAAAATACATTCAGGATTATTATTAAAACTTCAATTTAACACAAAGAACCCTAGATAACTATAACTTTGTAAATTTATCAATACAATACAACATTTCTAACAACCATAATCTAGAGTAATATATATCATGTTGAGAAGATAAGCTCAACTGGACTTAAAGCTGTCATTGTGCCAAATCAAGAGAGGCAGTCAGCTCTCTGTGGAGTACCAAACTCTTCACTATCAGGTTCGTCACCTTGAAACACCTGAAAAAAGTGAACTACATAAGCTTTAGCAATTGAAAGATGAATAGGGTAAACAATCAACCAATGATGAAAAGAAGTTTAAAACATTGAAGAGGGCCATTGAAAGAGAGATATTACAGTGCGCTAATGTTAATGGCCATTGAAAGAGGGCCATTGATTTGTACAAGGTATTGCTTTGTTAGTTTTATATGTTATCACTGTGTATTTTTTCATAATACATTTTTTTATAACTATGCTCTGCAATTAAATAGAGATGTGGAAGATTAGATGATCAAATAGCACTGTTAAGACATCTCCAAGTTCATTGAATGATTAATTCCTACTAAACTACATACCCAGGGGGTAGTTATAATTTAACAAATACCAAAACAAGTCAAGTATACAACAAAACTCAAGGTAAATTCACTATTTAGTTTACCTGCAGGTCCTTTTGAAGCCTTTTTCACCTCTCTAACAATCTCATTTACCATTTGAAATGCATCATATTCAACCTCGAAAGTCTTGACTACCTCTGTATTTGGATCTAAGTGATACCTATATATACAAGTCATAGTTAACACATACAAAAAAACAAAACAAAATAAAAATAAAAATACAAGTTTTCAACATTTGAAAATAAGGACTCACGTGTTGTTTGAAGATTTTATCAGATAATCATGGCCCTCTTTATCAACTTTCCTGAAGTAGACACAGTATTCATGTGCAATTTGTCTTACTGCATTGATTGGACTTACTTATGTTCGAATCAAATTCTGCTAGCAACATAAAATAATGTTATGCATCCATTATATTTTGATAATATAGAATGAAGCAACAAAGTCTAAGGTAAAGAAAACCATTAAGATATGCCCGAAGCTGATCAGGGGTGCCATGTTGTGGATTAATAGTGACAAATACAGGTTTAACCTTATGTTGTATTCAACTCTGTAAATGAAAATATAATAAAATGTTTATATTGATGAAATAAAATTGTAAATCAAGAAAACACTGATTACCTAATATCTTAGTAGCCTTAGTCATTTTTTGAATTTCTTCTACGCCAACATCAGGAGATGAAGTGTATCCAAAGTACTTCATCAGGGAACGATTACAGGAAATGCTAATATTTTACGACTGGGAGCATTGGGATGAAAAGACTTAGCCACATCAGTAGTGTAACAGGCCATCCAATTAGGGCTAATAGTGTAAGCAACAATGAAATAAACAATTTATGCACATATTCTAGTTCAAATCAATATCAACTCTACTTACCCTGAATAAAAAACTGTTAAATCAAGTAATGGTGAATGCACTGTTAAAGTTGAGTATGATTTCTAGCCATTCATATGCCATAAATGCAAGTAGTTTGGACACATAACAGAGAAATGCACAACCAATACTGAAACCAAAAGCACATGACCACAAATTAGTTAATTTAGAAATAAACAAGTAGTTAATCCTAAACCTGTCAAGTCGAAGAAATGAAATCACCCTTGAGCTGTTTAATCCTACTGCAACCAATTTTACAACAACCTAAATTAAATGCATCCACAGAATAGGCATAAAGTGAAATTAGACAAAAAGTAATATAAGACTAAAAAAAAGATTTTACTTTTAAGGTTCAACAAGTGATGTTACAGCTGTAAACAGGGCCTGCAAAAAAATTCTGTAGAAATGATCGCATGCTTGCTTTGTACGCCAAGGAGCTAGCGTAAAAACTAGGATCATAGATGCAAATTTTGTATTTTCATTCATTATTAATCTGCAAGAGAGAGAGAGTGTGTGTGTGTGTAAGAATTATGGTAGAATTTGAGTAACAGCTTCATGGAAATCTTTTCAAACTAATCGCGCATATGGCCATTATATCTCTAACTTGCAGTCACTCAAATATGACAGCATCAAAAGAAATAACAAACCGTAGAAGTATTATCTTCCAAACAAACGATGAATCGAATTAAGTACCAAAAAGCTCCACTGCAAAAGGATGTGAATCCCATACGGAAGGATCATGTGTACCGATTGTAAATAACTGATTGAGCAATTTTAAAATTTACTTTTAAACTGAAAACTAAAAGGGACCACCAAGAAATTGTCATAATTTAATACTACCAAGTTTATTCTTATATCTCTATATTAGCAGCCTCTTGCTATGAAAATTATTAGGCAGTACAAGGATTTGCCACAATATTAGACTCAAGACCATATTTTTACAGCTTTGAATATAAACGAGTATTTTGTACACAGTGGTTATAAATATATCAAATTTTAAATACAAAATTTTGTATGCATATTAATTTTGTGTCAGAATTCCTTAATTCTGGTTTTGAAGGTTTCGAATATATGGGTATGAAAGATTTACCATATGTCTAGACGTCATATCGCCTGATTTCAGATTTACTATACACTAGTTTTAACAATGTCTAGTATATGTAATTTGATATGTACAAATGCCAGTCATCTACTTTTGATTTTGAGAACTGTAAATATGCCATGACTTCAAATGCATACAGAATATTGTATTTTCATTTGATATGTACACTTGTTTTAATATTTTTTATCTGCATCATTCTTTAGTATGTATTTGAAGACTGAAATTTCTCATACCTTGAATTCCGAACTTGTTTTCAACTTGATAAACTTCTTCCACTCAATCATACATTTAATGTTAGATGGTTTCAACTGAAGACTTTCTTCCATAGACTTAGCTTGCAAGGATCCCATCACTTGCTCAACACATACTTCTATCAAGACTTCCATCGCATACTCAACATCACAGCCCCACTCGTTAATGTGCAACTAATTCATGCCAGTTCTGCTACTCGCCGCCACTTGCTTAACGTGCCAGATCTGCTAGTCTATACACACAAATACACACATTATTATAAAGTTGACCAACATGCAAGGATTACCTGTGCTCGAATGGGAATTGGGTGATTAAAGCCACTTCCATTCAGTGACACACCATCTCATGCAAGGCCTGCATCACTTCCCACCTGAAACTACAGCATCATGCACTAGTTTTCCCACCTGAATTTGCATCATTTACAACCAGTCCCTCAACTCCCACATAAATAAGAAGATTTGACAAAGTCCAACAGTGTATGAATTTAACCAGATATTCTATTAATTCTATATGAAACTAAATTTTTTAGTGTTGCTTGGTTTGGAAAAAATATGAACAATTGTTATTATTGACACTGATTCATTGAAAAAGGGATGACTTCATGAGTACTAACCTATTTGAAAGGATTTGATGTAGTCCATAGTCCGACTCTAAAGAGGATGCAAATAATCATTAATTATATTACTCTTTAACATATATAATACACAAACTATAACATATTCCTATTCCATATATCCTTATATTCATAATTAGTTTATAATTAATTACTTAATAATTAACTGATTATTGAACATGAATAATTTGATAAATGTCTCACATCCCAAATTAATACAAATTTGTAAAAAATCTCGAATGAGTTGAGAACATTGAGTTGTTAGTGAACTGGAAAAAGAAAAACATATATTTAATCAAGTTAGATCATATTAAGTATTAACTATTTCAAAAATTAATATATGGTTAACACTAACTCTTTGGAAGAAAGAAATAGGTCTTGATCAACAATTTCATTCAAAGAAGAAAAAACTAAGATCATGAACACACACACACATTACTTGCCTGATTTATATGTACTCATGGTATTTTCGAGCCAAACCACTTGAAATATAGAAATAGATTTCTAGCCTAGCATAACAAAAATGAATAATCACAACATAAGTATACACTTTACCTTTCATTTTGACCTAGGCATCCAGAAGTAAGATAAAGCAACTAGAGGTGGGAATGCTCCTTATTTGAGCAAAATTCAACCAAGATAAAAAAAAATTATCCTAAAACAAATTAAAAGACATGGTTTGAATCAATGAAGATTAATAAAACAATAAAGCAACGAAATGCACAACATAAAGGAAAACGTAATTTAAATAGTTGCAAAGAGTATGTACAACAAAATTAAAATTTGAATGTCTATAATAAATGTATTCATTAGAGATATCAAGACTTGTGATCATCTATCTTATATATTTCACTGTTTATTGAACCTTAATACTTATTTTGAGCTTATTTCTATCCACACCTATCACCATTTGCTGAGGCGGCACAATCCTTAAACCAAGCATAAATTTTCTCCAAACGAATGTTGAGCTAATTCATGATACCAACCGAATTGTTTTCCAAGAACAATTCCTTGCATTTGGACCATTTACCATAGAGTGTGTAGTGTTATTGTCCATAATACAATTAAACTTATGACACCAATAATCCTAATGAATAAAATATCTTTCTAAAATTTCATATAACTGTTTATTTAAATGAAACAAAAAGGAAGAGGGAGGGGGATGTTGGCGGTGGTGGGGTGGTTTTCTGACTCTCAAGTTTAAATGCATCCAAACAAATTGAACTAAGTGCACAATCCAAAGTTTAACTTTCTTCCTTTATTAAGAAACCGACCAAGAAATTAGTCATTGTGGATTCAAACACCATACCCGATGTTCATTTGCAAAAATTAGGGTGAAATTAGGGTGAAATTTGCACTGATAAAACTAAGCATTACGTAAACAAAAGCAATATACATTAAAGAGGAAACAACTAAATCCAATTCACTAAAAGAAGGTGCAGAGCATACTAAAACAATAATGACCAAGCAACTGAAATTTCAGGTATATTATTGCTATGCCTTACCAGTGTACATGTTGTGCACATGCGTGGATTCAAGCAGGAACGGGTCTATGCATTAAGTACCCTTGAGCTGCAGTTGGTTATAATTTGTCACAAAATGTAATATACATGTAATAACGCAGCCCACTAATAAAAGAAAAACCCTTATGTTTCCATGGACATTTTATTACATCAAATAGATAAAAGATCCAATCGATTACTCTTTCCTAATATTTCTATCAAGCAACCTACCATTATTACAATATACAAGTAATTTAGCATCAGTTTTCAATGGTTTTTCTTCTTTCATCTAATTCCATCTATTCTAGTTTAATTTTGTTCAGAATCTTTATAGTTTATACATTTCATTATAAGCCTAAATGAAGACACATCAAATTATATGCCTGTATACAAACTGAAGTGTACTAGAAGAGCTGTATATGCATAGTTTCTACAACCTAATCAATTGTATATAGAGACATAATTGTTATATATAAACCTAATTGCTGCCAATAAATATTACACTAAACAATGCAGCTAAATGAATTGAACTCTATGAAATATTACCACATGAACAATACAGCCAAAGGCAATTAGTTGTATAGTAAAACTCCACAATCATCCCTAAATAAATCAAATTCAAACAAATATTGCTATATAAAAACCATATTATCAACTGAAATTTCTTTGCATATTTTCATGTAACAAAACATTTTAAAATCACAGCATAAGCATTTTAAGATCTGAGCTAAAGAACAAGATTAAGATGCTGCCAACAAACAGCAGTATACAAATTCCACATATAAAAGCCATACTATAGGCAAAGACATCTAAAGCATCACTAACAACGAACTAGGATACACTAAAAATAAAAAATAGGACAGTGCATTGGACTAGTAACATAGCTATGTGACTATTACTAAAAATGGTTTAAGAAAATGCAGTGTGTTCTCATTCCCATTATGTTGATTTCTGGACGACAATAATATATTTTAAACCTGATTCTGAAAATTAGACTGACTAATCTGATAACATGATTTGAAAACAATCTCAAAAACTATATAGGAAAATAAAAATGAAAATACATAATAGAGAATTCCTCAATTTTTAAGTTCAAATTTAAAGTAATGAAAGCACTAGTACTGTAGTGAGCTCACACAAGACTCCAACACATTCAGCCTTACACTTTAAAGACTATTGATGAATAAACATAAGCTTAAGGAAAATAAAAGATATTGTAATTCTATAACTCATGACAACTCAATCATATTATGAATGTGATAAACGAATGCTAAACAAACAAATATTGCTTCAAATGAAATGAACCATGATAAACAAATGTACTAAAAATACATTGAACGATAAAAATCCTGAACAAATGAAATGAACAGTGATAAACAAATGCCTTCACCTAACTTCATGGAATATAGGATACAAATGTTAATATTGCATAGAAAATAAGATTAAGATAATATTTTGAGTGTAAAACTCACCAAAATACCGAGCGAAGTCGTACTTGCCTTCACCTAACTTCAGCCGCCAACACTCCATTCCACTACAAATGCATAAAATCACAACCACACTTTGCCTAAATGTCAATCATCTTCATTACCATCCTTGCCACTTCCCAGTTCGCATTCAGCCTCGTCACCGCCAAATCGAACGCTAGCAACTGCCTCCACATACGCATGCAGTTCAAGAATCTGCTCGCATCGCCACCTAGTTTGTTCGATCCCAAGTTGATCGTGGCCTCACGATCGCGTTAGCACTACAAGTGCTACACCCATCTTCACATGCATCAGTTGTCTTGTCCTGAATCATGCGTCCTTTTTTTGGTCAATCGTATGCGTTCGAATTTTCAAGACAAAATAAAATTAAGGGTAACGGATTTTTGATTTGGGCTGATGAGAGAGGAAGCAAGTAGTGAGCAAAACAAATAAATATATAAATCGAAGGAGGATAACAGTTTGGTTTGGGATCTGCCAATTTTGTGATTACGGAGAGAAAATTATTTCAGCAAGAGGGAAGAAGAAAAAAAGGGAAATAATTTATGAAAGAGGGAAGAGCAAAATAATTAGATGAGGACGCGGCAAAAGGAAATAATCGGGGGCAGAATGCGTTACGCGACCAAACACAGGCTCCAAACGAAAAAATTAGAATAAATAATAACACAATGAAACAACGCGTTATAAATTAGCGTTATAAATTACTGTTTTTCTTGTAGTGTTATTTGATTGACTCATACATTACTGTTCATACTGACCACTCCGCTCTTAGATACCTTTTCGCTAAACAGAATGCTAAGTTTCATTTGATCCGTTGGATCCTTCTCCTCCAATAATTTGATCTTATGATCGAAGATAAAAAAGGATCCAAAAACATCATTGCCGACCATTTGTCACATCTTTCAAATGCACCGTCTTCTTTACCGATCAATGGGAACTTTCTCGACGAACAACTCCTTTCTGTTTCTATCAATCCATGGTATGCCGACATAGTGAACTATCTAGTTACTAAAGAAACTCCTTCATTTTGGTCGAAACAAGATAAATATAAATTTCTTTACCAAGTCAAGTACTTCTATTGGGATGATCCATACTTGTTTAACCCGGATTTTGAAATTAAAAGTGTTCTTTCATTTTGTCACAACCAAGTTTGTAGTGATCATTTTGATCCTTAAAAAACTACTAAAAAGGTATTTCAATGTGGCTTTTACTAGTCCAATTTTTTTAAAGACTCATTCGAATTTTGTAAAACTTGCGATTGCTGCCAAATGATAGGTAGAATCCCTCGACGAAACATAATGCCTTTGAGTTCCATTCTTATGATTGAAATCTTTAACGTGTAGGGTATTTATTTGATGGGACTGTTTCCCAATTCTTTCGAAATTCTGCTTGTCATTGATTACATCTCCAAATGGGTCAAATCCATTCCGTGTAAAATGAATGACCACAAAGTTGTTGTGAAGTTTATAAAAGAAAACATCTTTTCGTGGTTTGGAACATCTCGCACAATAATAAGCGATAATGGAACCCGTTTTTGCAATCGATCATTTGAAACACTAATAAAGAAATTCTTGATAACCCACAAGTTATCCACTCCGTATCATCCTCAAACTTATGGCCAAGTTGAAGGTTCAAATCGATAAATAAAATAAATTTTGGAGAAAACTATTAATAAAATAAAGATTGGTCTTAGAAATTTGCTGACGTTGTTTGGGCTTATCGTACCGCTTTTAAAACTAACCATGGGATGTCCCCATTTAGTTTATTTTATGGAAAAACATGCCATTTACCAGCTGAAATCGAACATAAAGCGCTGTGGGCAATTAAGAACTTAACTTTGATCTTGAAAAAGCTGACGAAAATAGAAAATTGCAAATCAACGAATTAGAAGAGAATAGGATTGACGCGTATGAAAATGAAAAAATTTACAAAGAAAGAACAAAAGTTTTTCAAGACAAGTCTATCCTAAGAAAAATATTTTTTCCAAACCAAAAAGTTCTTTGTATGACTCTAGACTTCATTTATTCCCAGGGAAATTAAAATCATAATGGACCAGACTATTTGTAGTACAAACTGTTTTTCTATACGGTGCCGTTGAAATACAAAACCCCAAGGATGGATCGATTTTTAAAGTCAATGGTCATCGCTTGAAACCATACTTGGAATTGCCAAGTAATCAAGAGGAGGAGCTCATGATTCTTTATGAGCCATACCACGTCTAGTAAGAAATGTTTACCTTCTTTTGTAAATACATACATATGTTTTCCCGTTACACTCATTATATCATGCATTGACTGTGGGAACACAATCAAAATTAAGTGTGTGGGGGAGTCTTGTCTTCATTTTTTGATTTTCCATGGTTTATTTTTTGCATTTTCTTTCCAAACCCAAAAAAACAAAAAACAAAAAAAAAATCCAAAAACATTTTTTTAACATATTGATTTGCTTTTAGAGAAACACCATGGTATAAGTATATGTCTTGGTTAAAGAAATTTTTGAAAATTTATATGTCTAAACAAAAATAAAAATAAAGTTTGATTACAAGTAACTCTGATTTAACTAGTATATAGAAAGGTATATGGGTGTTAATTATGAAGTATATCCTAACTGTAAATCTATGTTTAAATGAGTGGTTGATTTAAAGTAAATGAGATAACATTTTTAGTTTTCTAAGTTAAGTGGTGCTAAGATGATTTTGCAAAACTCTCTCTTCATAGAAAAACATAAAAGGAAAAAAACGGTTTTTGTAAAAATAAGAAAAACCTAGAGTCATGTATTCACACGCAAGTGTATACACTCGCCATACTTTGCACCCTTCCTACGTAAGCCCGAAAGGCAGTGCATGATTGGTATATCTAGCCTCAGTTTATTGGAATTAGGTGTATGTAAATTAATTTAATAAAAATAACCACCTAGATTAATGTGATCATACGCAAGTGTGTACACTCGCCATGCTCTGTATTTTTCTCACGTAAGTCTGAAAGGCAGCGTATGATCGGTATATTTGGCCTCAATTTATCCGAGTCAGGTGTGTAAATATTAATAATATTAATAATTTTCAAAAATAGAGAGAGTAAGCAATTGAAATCAAAACACTATTTTCGCTTATTTGATTTGATTTGTTATTCAAAAGAAATAAAAGTAACACTTTGAAAAGATTTGATAATCAACTAAGGATCCATTTCATAGTTGCACTATATTATCAACCGAAACAACTAGCCAAACTCGAGCCTAATTGTGATGCTAGCTTAATTTTTATTGAACGTTTTGACGAGTAAAAGGACTTAAATCTCTTGATAATGACCAGGACTTATATTTAACTTACTCATGTCATTTTAAAAGTAAATTCTTCATTGTAAATATTTTTAAAAATTTGCATTCATATCTTTGTAAATAAATCTTGCATTGAGGAATTTTTTATATTGCATTTGGATTTTGTGGGTATTATCTGCTGAAAACCCTCATTAGACAACACCCCTCCTAATAGGGACACCTAGAGGTTTGACAGCTTTTTGCATATGCTCAATAATCGTCTTTCCTATGAAAATGGATTTATCTTGATTTTATTTTATTCGAGGGCGAATAAAAAGATAAGTGTGGGGGTATTTGATGTGCACGTAAATATGCATATTTTTTATTTCCATATTTTTTCTACTTTTATAGTAAATAAATATCATAATTGGGTATTTTTACATGTTTTAATCAAAATCCAAATGTTATCAAATCATCATACATTTTCATTTCGAGATAAAATGGTAATTTTGTGCATGCATTAATTTTGGGAATATTTACTTGCACATTTTAGTTATATTTGTAGGAATTTGGATGGAAAATGGAAGAAATCTTCATGAAAATGTGCATGCACAAGAGTTAGAAGGCAAATGAAGATGGAAGTAAATGAAGCCATGTAATCATGGAGGACCCCGCCTACCTACTAAATGATCTTCAATTAAGAGCTAATGCACATATTAGTGGGAATTAAAGTTACATGCACACTTAATGGAGAATTAATTACTTGCTAATGGTAACTTAGAGACCACACTTCCTAAGGGGAATTTTGGATAGTCCCCTAATATATGTATTAGGGTTTTGAGCATGTATAAATACCCCTCTTATGTTCATGTGATGAAGCTTTAATCTACTTATCATATTATGCAAATTGCAGCCACAAATTAAATGAGAAATAAAATGGCTTCCTAAGCATTTTCTTCTTCTTTTTCCTATATGCTCTTATTTTATTTTATGCTCATTTCTATTTATATGCTCTCTTTCCTTTCATGCTAGTAGCTTAGATTTAATTTATGCAAGTAGTTTAGCTCTCTTTTTATTTAAATTAGCTTGCACTTTATTTTTTTTCTATGTTGAAATTTACATGTGTTGAAATGATAACACAAATGAGTAGCTAAACCCCTTCAATTTAGGGGTGATGAAGCTCTCTTAAAATTATGTAAATTAAAGATATTCTATGCTTTATGATCTCTTTTTATGCTTCATGAAAGATTAGATGTTGATGCAAGCTTATTAGGAAATTTGATAGCCTATGTTGTAATCACAAATGGACTATGCTTAATACAACATAAACACAATTTACGTCATCATCTAACTAATTGATTTTGATAATGAAATTAAAGTAGAATCAAAATTTGATGATTTACGTTACTAAACAAAATAGTAAATTGGTCGTACTTAAAATAGCTTTCGCTTTGACTTCATGTTCATTTTCATTACAATTGATAAGTGGTTTTAGTTGTCGTATTAAAGTTTGATGGTTTAAGTTATGTTAATTAATAACATAAATAAACCATACTTATTATGAATACATCACTAATTCCACTTAAGACTAAAATAGAGAGATCGTAGATTGTTTTTGTGTTGATTTATGTAAAAATATGAGAGTCGTTTTGCCTCTAAATTGCCTTTTAATCCCATATTTTTAATCACTTTTGTTCTATTTTAACTTTTGTTAATTTTCTTAGTTTAAAGAAACTTGCAAATTTTGGTTAATTTGATTGAGTAGTATTTAAAAATCACTTTAATTCCCTGTGGATCGACCTGTACTCGCCATGTACTAAAATTGTACGCCGTGCGCTTGCGGTTATTTTTATTATCATATTTTTTTGGCGATTTTCTAATTCGATAGAAAATTCATCGTCAAACAAGCACCAGAACTAGTAGATAATTGAGAACCATATCATCAACAACAAATTAATAAGGACATAAAGCTAATATGCTAGTATGGTATGGAAATATAATTACTGAAAAATATAATAGGTTGATTGTTACAAAATAATGGCCAATTCAGAATTATTGTCATTATTAATTCACTCAAGGATCGTTCTATTTCTGTGGTCTAGGTCATGGTATATAGATTTCAGTATACTTGGTCCATATTTTCTTTCCTGTAAAATATGAATGGTTTTAGATGAATTAAATTCTAAAGAAAGCACTGGACATATGATATTAAAATCTATACATTTTTCATAGCATCATTTTGAATATGGAGGAAGAAAAAAGTAACATAAATTATTTGATTGTACATATGAAGAATAAAGGGCTTACTTCTGCAAAAAAATGATAATATTTTACCTCTATCAATTGAATTTAACTTTAATGCATACAATCTTTGAGTGTTATCTCTAATATTTATATATTTTGACAAGAAAACAATTAGAAGGAAAAGAATAAAATATGGGTGTAAAAATCTTAATGACATAAGAATTTTAAATATAAAAAACAATCATTGTGATCATCATTTGACAGTGACATTATAAATCTAAAGTAACATGTGTCCATGAAATAATCCATATTGATTTATTTCAATATTAGAAAAGAATTTAGTTTATTAAAACATCCATATCAGTTTATTGTACATCATATCACACTATGAAAACTTAAATTTTCAGTTGTAGTGATAATGACGATGATCCCCATAATAATGGCTTAGGCAAAAAAATTCAAAATTTTACTTAGCCTGTTGATCAAAAAATCATTCTTATAAAATAGCAAACCGACAAAAAACCACAATCGACACCATTTTTCAATCAAAGTAGTAATTCCAATTCTTCCATCATCAATAATATACATAAAATGGTGGATATATGTATGAAATTATAGCTAATTAATATAGCTAACATGAAATCCACACTATCTTCCATCATCAATAATATACATAAAATAATAAAAACAACATGGCTAATTAATACCTTAACTGATTTGCTTCAAAATTTGAAGATGAAACTGGCTTGTTAGGAGGAGGAATAAGATAATTATAATCTATATAGTTGTTTTTTTATACAGGGCAAGGTTTCATTCTCGTGAAGCTACAAATCAGTGCACTAGCTGATCCAAGACTACAAATTAGAGATAGTTTATCGTTGAAAAAAAACAAGAATTGACTAAGTTTTTCAAAATGAAACTCGATGGAAAACAACAAAAAAGGACTGAATGCTAATTTATTAAAAATTCAAATCTATATTCAACGTCTCTGAATAAAACAAACACAACCTAAATAAATGAAGTTTGGAGCAGATAATTTGATTCATGACAAAAATAATAGTGCCGGTCCTTATCAATACAAAACATTCAATATTTCAACGGTCCCCAATATGAGATCCCTAATATGAGATGGTTATGAAATTCAATTCAATAAAATCAGATCAAATCGACACCTATGAGCAAGAGAGATGGCAATCGCAGGGGGGGGGAGAGGGAGAGAGAGAGAGAGAGAGAGAGAGAGAGAGAGAGAGTGCACGAAGAAGGCGCAAAATTAGGGCATGTAAATTGTTTTGGAAAAGGAAGCGTATATTATTTGGGAACGACGCGGTTTATTTGAGAATGAGGGCGTAGTGTTATTTAGGGCTAGGGCGTTGAAGGGGTCAGAAAAGTAGATGAAGTTTGCAATGGTCTTGCAACGACTCGTAGCCATCACTAAAATTTGCAACTGCATAAAACTGGTGCGATATTGGAACGACTCAAGGTCGTTTTGAATTATCTGCATGTAGGCTTTGCAAATTTGCTTGAATGGTGCAGTGCAATTATCATGTATGTGTTAGTTCACAATAAAATACCAATTTCAAAAGAAAACTAACTAAACATAATCTTGAATGCAACTTAGTTAATTAAAATTAAAGAGAACCTTTGTAGCAACCCGGAAATTCAAACACTTCGTCTTCGAATAATGAAACGTTTTGAAATATAATGAAGTGTTATAAATATATTTTATAACCATGTTAGACAAAATTTAATTGATGAATAATGATAAGAAACTTATTTAGGAAATTTGTTTGCAAAAATATATTTTTCGAAGAAAAATCGATAATGTGACTGAAAATCAGTTTATCAGTAACAACTTTTTGGTCGATATAAGTTGTTCGAACTCTTTGGCACTTGTCTAATGATTAAATGAACACATTAGCAACTAATTAACACACTCTTCTCTTCATAAAGTATGGAATATTCTAGAATGTTCTAATGGATAAGAGATATTATTATGATGAGGGTATAATGGAAAATAGTATAAAAGAGAAGCGACATATAGTTATCATGTGAGAAGAAGGCTCCTTTGTGTGAAACCTTCCATGAGAGGTAGAAGGTGGTAGCATCCCCTTGCACAAGCCTATATAAGTAAGTCATACCCTTAGGAAATAATCACAAAAATTACAAGGCTTGAGTTCTAAAAATCCAAGGCTTCTCTTCTTCTTTCTCTCTTATATTCTAAAAAGTAATAATTGCAAATCAACTCCAATGGACTTCGAACTTTTCCATAAGGCTTAGTATAATATTAGAACACCTTCCACTAAGCCAATAGTTGAAGAAGTGAAGCCAGACTTCCAAAGAAAGGAGGGGCCATGAGCATTCAATAGGGAATGGAGGAAAATAAGCAAGGTGAAGGCAAGGAGGAGGAGGAAAGGTGTTGCAAGGTGGAGGGTTGGCTTGGATTCTTGGAACATGGTTGTTTGTCTAGTTAAAGGCGAGTTAACACCTAACTCTAAATGAAAATATAACACATATATATGTTTTGTTGATTGTATATATGGTGATTGAATTGTTGTTAACTTTGTTGAAACATTGGTTTGTATTCTTACTTTAAAGTAAGTGACATATGTGATCCATGTATATGGACTTGAATAAGCTTAGAATGGACTTTAATGGACTTGCATAACTTAGGGAAAGACCTTGACTATAGCACATATGTTAAAGATGGATTTGGTCTAGATCAGACTTTGATTTTAAAGTGCACTTATAGTGATAGTCGCTATAGATGCAGTTGTGAATTGCCTTATTTTTGGAAAATTCTATGGAACTTTGTAAAGAGATTCTTAGGGGTTTCTCGCCGTACTCATAACATCTTATATATATATATATGTATGTATGTATGTATGTTTTTTGCTATTAATAGCATGAATAATAAAAAGTTAAGTAACATCTTGAAAAGTAACCAAGTTGTATGTATGTTTTTTGCTACTCATAACATCTTATATATATACACATATGTATGTATGTTTAATAACTATTAGTAGAGTATTTTAATTTTTTTTGAATTTTTAAGAAGTAGTTGTGAATTTTTAAAGAAGATATATTTTATTGAAAACATGTCATTTTCAAGTTTTAAGGAAAAGTGTAAACTTGTTATTTTCAAGAAATATTTTGAGCAAATGTTTTAAAACCTATTATAGGTTTTTCCAAGTATCTTAAAAGCATAAAAAATTGGTTTAGAAAAGGTTTAGAATTCCTAAATGGCCAAATTATTGATAGTTTAATTACTTGTTTAAAAAGTAATTAACTTTTCTTAACATAAAAGCCGTCCAAGTTAGGCTTATCTATTTGTGAGAGTTAAGATTATTGTCGAGTAGGAACGGAGTAATAGAACTCTAACCTACTGGGCTTCCACTTGATTAAGGAATAGTAAGTCGGAAAATGTCGAAAACGTGTTAATTGTTTTGATTTCTTATTGTTCATGGAAATCATTAATACTATACTTAACAGTAAAAGTTGACGAGGTAGACTAATCTATTTATGAGATACAAGAATGAAGTGTCTAGACAAGGCTTGATGCAACTAGTTCTCAAACTTACTTGGATTTACTCATGAATGATGAATAGTTAAGTTGGAATATCGAAAACGAGTTAAGCATATGAATCGTGATTTGTAAAATCAATTGTTTCGATTAGATAATCGATTAGTCATTTATCGAATTTGACCTAGTATTAAATTAAGAAGTAATCAAAAGATTTCATGATTTTATACCAATAAGAACATCGGGGAAGGAGTATTGGTATGAAACATCTCTAGCTTTCGCTTACTTTTGAAAGAACATAAATTGAGTTAACCGAAAATTCATCGAATTAGTTTTGGAGAGAACGGGATCGGTAAGTGTTTTTCTTATCGAATACCACTTCAAAACTAATATATGAGTTCTATGTTTTGGAAGCGTTTGTCAAATGAAATTTTACAGAGTTGAATAGTCAATTCTAAGGTTAAGTCCAAGGGAGAAGTCAACATTAACATTCCAAATGATGCAATCGTATGGACTGCCTATCTTGAGGAGTATTCCAAGAGAGAGGACATCATTAGCATTCGTCGAAGGACATATGCAACGATCCTATATGGAGGTTCAAGATCTATTCGAGATGGCTGAATCTATGTAGTGATTCATGATCTGTTTGGGATGTGGGAATCCATTCTGGGATTCATTTTATATTTAAGTGATGAAGACTCATGTGAAAGATGCCAAACGTGACCTCGACATCTGAAATGGCTAAAGACAGAGTAGGATGCACAATCTGGGGTTTTGTTATCCCACGATAGGGTATTGTCTCTCCAGATCTAGAGTATGCTTATCGATGTTATATGTGGGAGTTGATGATATTTGGCACACGTGGTTCATGTTTATGTTCGAAAGTGTGCCTTTGTATATACCTTATGTTATATTTTATCTAGAGATGTACGGTGCTCAAAAGGTATTTTCTAACCCTAGTGCATGAAGATTGGATTTCAATTTGACTCAAGGGATCTCCGCGTAAAATCCATTATGCGAACGTACCTCAAAGGTTTTGTTGTAACCTAAATATGTTATGGTGTGACCAATGTAAGCATCCAACTATTTGATATGATTTATATTCTAACTCTAGAAATTATCTATCAAATCATTATATTAAAGTAAATGAATGGTTAGGTCCTTTGAGGTTATGGAAATCCATAGGGCCTCAATGGTTACTATTACCTATTTCATGTTTTATAATTTTTCTCACACTGGTTCACTAGATTGATCTGGGTGTTATTTTCTTATAATGCTCTGATCAGCCTCGTGTATATTTTCAAATTTAGCTGTGGATGCTTTGGAGCTTATGGAAAGAGCTAGATGATTACCTTCCATGATATTCTTATTTCCGCCGCATTTTTGTATTGAATATATCAGCATTGTGAGAATAGATAGTTATAACTGTCTAGACTGATGATATTACTTCGGTTTTAGTAACTTTGATATTTCTGTATTCAAAGTAACCCTTTGTACTAATTCTTTGATATATTATCGTTTTGTTGTGAGATTCTAACATTGTGTTCTGCTTCTCTTATTCTATTCATTTTCTTTTATTTTTTCCTAACAATTTTTCCTTCTAGCACTTGGATGCTTAGCACACGAATACCATGGATGTATTAACGTCGATATTCAAGGGTCGAGAGGGCAGGTCATTACAACTGGTATCAAAGCCCAAGGTTGTGCAAACACCTTGGATTTGGTTAGGTACGGATCATTAGAGATAGCGTAAGTGACACCTTAGAATGATTCGAGTGTATTATACATATAAGAGTGTATCTGTATTTTGAAAACTAGACTTTTAAAATTATTCCCTAAGAATATCTCTTCCTTAGTAACACTCTCATTGAAATAACTCTATCCTTTATTTTCCTAAAGCTGTTCCGCTATGATTAGGTTATAAGAACTATGGATGTTAGAGCTTATAATGCTGAGTGAGATGTAGTAGAAGAAGTGGTGCAGGATCAACCATGAAAGGACTTTGCTTTGATATGGCGCGAATTTGAGATATTGGATAAAAAGAGGTTCAACGACATTGAGACTATCATCAAAGTCTAGGCTTGGATTAGTTAGTGCAACATGGTATGGAAGGATATGACAGATCATATCCAAGAAGCATTCAAGAATATTATAAGGATGGTTTTTGATTTGAGGGCTCGGCTCTAAGGCCGTCTTTATGTAGCTGACCGAAAGCAACAAGCATAAGCTTTAGTCATCAAAGAATCGGTCCACTCTTGATTACTACAAGTGTGGAAGAAGGGTCACTTTTCTAAGAAGTGTTGATCATAAGTGGGAGGACTCATGGTGAAAGCACCGATCAAAGAGGCACCGAAGTTTGATGCACAGTTTGCAAGGAGGAGTTGCTACAGGTGACATCAGCATGGTCATATTATTAGAGATTATTCTATGCTTTAGATAGGACAACCGCCTAGAGCTTTTGCACTTGCTTCAACACCTTCCACTTCTGCAGCTGAGAAAAGAAAGTAGATTCTTAAGGGTATGCTATCTGTTTATAGTTTTACTTATTTGCATTTGGTTTGATATTAGTAGTTCTTATAGTTTAATATCATATAACCTTGATTGTCTAGTCATGCTCTCCATGTTAGGAACATTCGGTATTGGTTTTTATTGATTTGTGCTCAACTAGTTTATGAGCTTCTTTACCTTTCTACATCATAGGGTAGGTAGACAATAATTAGGGGTACCTTTTGAATTAAGTTTCACGTTTTGACTATGAGGCGTTCAATTATAATGTTGGGTTAGAAGTTAAAATTTAGTAAAGGATGTTTATTATAATCAAAAAGGAAAGATGGAATGTTTGAAAATAAATATTTGTGAAAATATTTATATAAGTAAGAGATTTTACATAAAATATGGTTTATAAAATGTGTTTATAAATGAAAAGGATTTAAAAAAAGAATTTGAGAACATAAATCCTAGTGTCTTTGGATGTGTTTTTTAAGATTTTTGAGAAAACAATAATAGAATTATTTGAAAGCAAATATTTGGGGAAGTTGATTTATAAAATTGATATCATGGTACTTAGTATTATTTACGAAGTATATTATATCGTTTTGGAAATGATTTTGGTTAAGTCCGAAAGGCATGATTTGGATATACTGAACTCACTTTTGATGATGACTGCAGCATTATCGGCATTTTATTTTCAAGTTTCTAAGTGTGGGATGTTACAATGTTGTTTTGGTAAAGCAGATTTTGATTTAAATTTCGAAATTAAGATTTGATATACCAAAGTTATATGTATATATTATTTCAAAATGATTTGAAATGGAAACAAGTGTTTAGTTCTAAAGTTTTCTTATTAAGTTACTTCATGGACACGTGTAACCTATGCATTAGGAAAGTATGGTATGTGCATCATAATATGTTATGATGGTTGGTAGTTTTCATTGGTTAAAATAAAATGAAATTTTTTCAACAATTTTGGATAGTTGGGAACTTCCGAATTATTATAGAACTTGAAACTAAGTGTTTTAAAATATAAAGTTGAGTTTATATAACACTTGAATTGTGAAGGTAATAAGCTAAAACAAGTTCTAAATTTGTTAAACGTATTTGTTACAAATTTGATGTTATTGTATATACTCTTAAGATGTAACAGAGTACTATACGAGTATGGATTTAAATTATAAAATGATTTTAAAATTGAAGTTATAGTTTATGAAATGAAGCATAAATGATTTAGTATTAATTGACATACTAATTATATAAATGAATTGGATTAAAAAGGAACCCGTGTAGTTAAGAAACCAATAGGATAAATACATAAGTTGTACATAGATCATTTTATTCGCATGACTGTTCAAGGTTCGGTATTCGAGTACATGTTTTCGAGGTGGTTTACACCGGTCCTAACAAGGATTTTTCACTCAATTCTTGACGACGAAAACTTGCTACGGGTTCTGGATACGATCCCGATGTATTCTATCATAGTATATGGCTATGCAAGGAGAATGGAGATTTCTAATGAAGGAACCAAATTAGAGTCCGCACTGGAGATGTCAAGTGATCTATACTAGTTGAAAAGTGAAATCAATATGATCGAGTAAGTGATTAGATCAGATATTGCGTGCGGATGATATACATACACCACATAGGGTTTAGTACATTTTTATAATATATGTTGACTTATGAACAGTTTGGGGAATGACTTTTCAATTTGTTGTAAGGTAACATGAATAATCGACCAAGTAATGACTTGAGGCTTTTGATCATAAGGTATGCCTAGTGGATTGTTTATCATGCTTGGATGATGGAAGAGTTTTGAAACTAAGCAAACCATGAGCATTGATTGCTAGTATTGTGAATAATATTTGAGTACTTGTGTGCTTATTTCTTTGTTACGGATAGAAGTGTCAAGGAGCGAGGATGCTCGAGGTGGTACCAAGAAGACGGAGGATAGTTTGAAGGAGTTCTACCCATGTTGCTTATAGACTAGGATTCCTTCTTACCTTAGTATCGTATATCTTTTGTGATGTACTCACCGTTTGAGGTAGTTATGCTTAGTTTGCATTTCAGTTTGTATAAAATTTTAGGAGTACTCTACAAATATATATATATATATATATATATATGTACATACCTTATTTTGTCTATCTCCTTTGATTATCATTCTTTTTTGAATTTCGATGACGAAATGCTCTAAATGGGGGAGAATGTAGCAATCCGGAAATTCGAACACTTCATCTTTGAATATCGAAACATTTTGAAATATAATTAAGTGTTATAAATATGATTTTATAACCATATTAGACATCATTTAATTGATGAATAATGATAAGAAACTTATTTATGAAATTTTTTTACAAAAATATATTCTTCGAAGTAAAATCGATAATGTGAGCGAAAATTGGTTTATCGGTAAACAACTTTTTTATCGATATAAGTTATTCGAACTCTTTGGCACATGTCTAATGATCAAATAAACACATTAGCAACTAATTAACACACTCTCCTCTTCATACAGCATGGAACATTCTAAAATGTTCTAATGGATAAAAGATATTATCATGGTGAAGGCATAATGGTAAATAACATAAAGGTGAAGTGACATAAAGTTATCATATGAGAAGGAGGCTCCTTTGTGACCGTCCATGAGAGATAGAAGGTGGTAGTAACCCCCTACATAAGGCTATATAAGAAAGGGAATAACCTTAAGAAATAGTCATAAAAATTACAAATCTTGAGTTCTAAAAATCCATAGCTTCTCTTCTTCTTTCTTTCTTATGTTCTAAAAAGAAATAGTTGCAAATCAACTTCAAATCAGTTAAGACTTTTCCACAATGCTTTGTATAATATTAGAACATCCTTCACAAAACCAAAAGTTGAATAAGTGAAGCCATACTCCCAAAGCAAGGAGAGGCCGTGAGCATTCAATAAGGAATGGAGAAAAATAAGCAAGGTGAAGACAAGAAGGAGGAGAAAAGGTATTGCACAGTGGAGGGTTGGCTTGGTTTCTTAGGTATTGGCTATTTGTTTGTTAAATGTGAGTTAACACCTCACTTTGAATAAAAATATAACACATATATGTGTTGTGTTGATTTTATATATGTCAATCGAATTGTTGTTAACTTGTGTTAAACATTGATTTGACATATGTGATCAAGGTATATGGACTTGAAAAAACCTAGAATGGACTTTAATGGACTTATATGACTTATGAGAAGACCTTGAACAAAGCACATAGGTTAAAGATGAACTTTGGTTCAGATCGGGCTCGGATTTGAAAGTGCACTTATAGCGATAGTCGCTATATATACGTTTGTGCATTGCCTTGTTTTTGGTGAACTATATGGAACTTTATAGAGAGATCCTTAAGGGTTTCTCGCCCTATTTATAATTTTATATATATATATATATGTTTGTTACTATTAAAATAGTTAAAATTTAAGTAACATCTTGAAAAATGGCCAAAACTTCACTTGTGCAAAAATGCCCCATTTTGCCTTGATTTTGGACTTTAAAAGGTTTGAAAAAATATCTAAATTTAAGTATTTTGTTTCATTCGTTTGCAAGTGTTTACTAACTATTATTAGAGTATTTCAAAATTTGTTTGATATATTTATGAATTTTGAAGAATTAACTGTGAATTTTTAAAGAAGAGATATTTTGTGGAAAACATGTCATTTTCAAGTTTTAAGGAAAAGTGCAAATTGTTGTTTTCATGTAATATTTTGAGTAATTTTTTTAAAACCTATTATAAGTATTTCTAGGTCTCTTAAAAGTATAAATAAAAGGTTAGAGATATTTCTTATGAATACTCAATTTTGGTATCAATTAGAACATTTTAGAATATTCCATACTTTATGAAGAGAAGAGTGTATTAATTCGATGAATATCTAGAAATACTTATAATACCTAGAAATACTCTATAAATACCTTGTCAATTCTAAGGTTAAGTCCAAGAAAGAGGTCAGCATTACCATTCCAAATGATGCTATCATATGAGACTGTCTATCTTGAGGAGTTTTCCCACAGAGAGGACATCGTTAGCATTCGTCGGAGAACTTATGCAGGGAACCTATGTGGAGGTTCGAGATCTGTTCGAGATGGTTGAATCTATGTAGTTATTCATGATTTGTTCGAGATGTTGGAATTTATTCTGGGATTCATGTTCTGTTCGAGTGATGAAGACTCGTGTGAAAGGTGCCGAACGTGACCTTGACATCTGAAATGGCTAAAGACAAAGTAGGATGCACGATCTGGGGTCTTACAGTCCCATGATAGGATATTGTTAACTCCATATCTAGAGTATGCTTATCGATTTTGCATGTGGGAGTTGATGATATTTGTACCATGTGGTTCATGTTTATGTTTGGACTTAAGCCTTTATGTTTACCTTATGGTATATGTTATCCAGAGATATAATGCACTTGGAAGGTGTTTTCTGATCCTTGTGTATGAAAATTAGATTTCGGCATGACCGAAGGGATCTCCACGAAAATTCAATTATGCGAACGTACCTCAGCGATTTTGATTGTAACCTAAATATGTTGTGGTGTAACCAATGTAAGCACTACAACTATTTGATATGATATATATTCTACGCTCTTGACATTATCTATCATATCAATAAATTAAACTAAATGAATGTTTGGGTTCTTTTAGGCAAAAACTATTACGGGAATCCGTACGGTCTCAATGGTTATTGTTACATGTTTCATGTTTCATAAGTTTTCTCACGCTGCTTTACCAGACTGATCGGGGTGTTGTTTTCTTATAATGTTAGGGTCTGCCCCGTGTATATTTCCAAGTTTAGCTACGGACACTTTGGAGCTTATGGAGAAGAGTTGGATGATTACGTTCCGTAGTATTCTTATTTCTGCTGTATTTCTGTATTGAATATATCGGCATTATGAACAGACAGTTATAACTGTCCAGGCTGATAATAGTACTTCGGTTTTAGTAACTCTGATATTTCTTTATTCAGAGTAACTCTCTGTACCGTTCCTTTAATATTATATATTATCATTCCTTTGTGAGATTCTAGTATTGCATTCTTCTTTTCTTGTTGTATTCATTTTCTTATATTTTACCCTAGTCCTTTCAGCACTTGGATGCTTGGCACACGAATATCATGGATGTATTAGTGTTGACATTCGAAAGTCGAGAAAAGTGGGTCGTTACAGCCTTCTAAAAATTCATAAATTATACTTTGATATAAAATACTATGGAGAACTAAAGAGAGCCTTGGTTATTGTGCATACCTTTTTGTTACCGAAATAATTCTAGGATGAAAATAATAGTACAAACTCGTAAAAATAATTGAAGGCGATTAATCAATGGTTAAGCTTATACTTGAAACTAAAAATGGTTGATCAGAATCAAGGAAAAACTTATTAATAATCATAGAAATCATAAACTATCGGGATTTGTAATAAAATAGGGAAGTGAAATAATAACCTGCTTTACGATTCTGAGGATTCATAAGAAAGTTATAAATTCTTTTTACCCTAATACTATTTAATATGATATATTCAACAAATTAATCTATCAATAAATTAAGTAACGTAAGAATAAATTATATAATAAGTACATGTAGTATTATTTTGGATTTTAAATATATAAAATGACACATCTAAATTAGAATAATATATAAAAATTGTTTCTAAAATTTAAACAAACTAAAAATTATGTATAACGTTTAATCAATTTATTTGTATATATATTCAATGTGTAGGTAAATAAACTAATATAAAATTAGTATTAGTATTATCGTATCTTTATGTGTCAAAATATTATATTTATTGTTGTAAAATAATTTAAAATAATATTTTTGTCAAGTTAAGTCAATCACGTTATAAATATCATATGCGAATAATTCATATGTTTTAAATAATTATGAATAGCTGTAAATACTACTATTTTTAATTCTAAAAATTCAAAAAAAAATTCCATTTTAAAATTATTTGAAAATAACATTATTTTTTTAAAATTTCAGTAAGTTATATGTTAAATTATATGAAATATTCAAAATCAAGTTATAGATGAGGGTACCAAATTGTAATAGACGTATGTGTGTAAATAAATAAAGGAAAACCGAGGCCGGCTGTAACGACCTGATATTTTCAACCATTCGCATCCGAATATGCCAGATATTGAATTGCTCAAAATACCAGATTGTAAGTTTATATTGGCAAAACTCAGCATATACAGTAAATAAATAATCACATATCAAAGACACAGAGTAATAAATGCAGCGGAAACAAAAGATAGTAGTTCATGAAGTTACTATATATATAACAGAGTTAAATAAGTTACAACAGATCTTGGATACAATAGTCCAATACAAGAATCGGAATACATCACCAGAACCAACTGAACATCTGAAAGCTGGATAAATAGCTGGATCTCCAAGCGAAGCTTCAACTCCAAAGGTGAGTCTCGAATACTAGTACACTCAGCCTGACCCGAGCATAAATCAAAACACAAAACACTCGAGTCAGGATTCACATTCTTATATCAATAAATCCAACTCAAGTGAGATAACAACTGAAATACAAGTAACTCAAAGGACGTTTGGGATAACCATCCTCTGATGATCCATTAAACACACACACACACACATATATATATGTATATATATATATATACACACACACACACGCTAAGTAGATAATGCCTATCAGTAATATAAGTATCAAAATAGTGTATACAGCACTGTAAACTCCACCGTAAACTAGTGGGATATCAGGGAGTACTCCATAGGTATAACACAATACAAATCGTAGTGGTCGCGCATAGGGATTCGAGTATGACAAGGCACATGAGGCTATACCCAAGGTAGTGAAACTACCGTTTGCCTGATCCGGACTGGTGAGAATGCATCGCCGCAACGATCGCAACACCACGAAACAACACTCCCAATTCAAGGGTGCGCACCAATCAAAAACAAGTAATGAGTAGTTTACGAAGAAGTGTGTTCGCTCGAGGTGGCTAACCCCATTTGGCCCAGCACGGCTCCTGTTTTTAATCATTTCCAATTTGACACAAGTGTCAAGGCTATCCATTATCGTTCTCTTTCTTCAATCCTCACGTACATCATTCCAACTACTTCATTCTGGATCACACTTCGTGTATAGTTATTAAAGTGGTTTTCAGTTTAGACAGAGAGTATGTCCATAACCGATCCCGGTTTCTTTAATAACTTTCGTAATTATTACACCGATTGGTTGTTTAATAAATTTCAAAAACCAAATCAATTTCAATCTCACTTAGAATTTGAAAGCCAACATTTCATTCGTCTTTCTAAGACCATTTCCATAATTTACGTTTCATAACTTCCAAATTTACCATTTCAAAACTTTATAATTCAATTTCAATTTTTATTTAAAACAATTCAAATATTGATTTAAATTCATATATAGTTTTCATTCCATAATCATTTAAATTAAGTTAAATTAACATTCAAAACAATTTAAATTCATTGATGGATTCATTAAGTAATCATTCAAATTAAGTAAATTTATCATTTCAAAACAATTCCAATTGAATTTCCAATTCATTAAATCAATCACTTAAGTTTACCTACATTATATCAAAACTTATGAATTGAATTAAATTAAATTCGCCAAATTAAATTCTTTAAATTACAAGTCCCATATTAATTTCCAGCCATCACATTTTATTTCTTATTAAAGAAATTCAATTTCACTTATTTACTTATTTAATTTAAAAAAATTTCAAAACTTAATTATTAAAGAACTCAATTTGACTTATTAAAGAATTCAATTCTATTTAATTATTAAATAATTTCAAAGCTTAGTTCAATAATTTACTTAAATTTAAACAACACTCTATCATCAAACACTTTGTTAATCATAATACTTTGGAAATCAAAATTTAGAAATTATAATGCTTTGGAATCATAACACTTCCCACTTAACTGTTTAAATATAAATAATAGTATATATAATAAAATAGTTTATAATTTAAAATAGTTTATATAAAAATAATTTATTTAAAATAGTTTATATGAAATAAATTTATAAAGTAACATATATAAATAGTTTTAAATTAAATTTTAAAAAAACTTTATATAATAAAATAGCTTCCACAAGTTTCACCTTTCGATTCAAATCAACTCAATTTCCAAAATTCAAACTTAATCAAATCCAAATCATCAATTTTAATTTATTTCATTTTCTCAATAAACCATTTCAAACTATATCGATTTAAAATACAGATTTTTAACCATAAAATAAACCATTTCAATTTCAATACTTTCAAGCTTTAAGTGTTCAAACATTTCAAAACAAGATTTGATAATTCCATATATATATATATATATATATATATATATATATATATAAAATTCACTTTACTATTATTTATTTTTAAATATTTACTTACCAAATCCATTTTCATTTAAATAAAACCCAAATTTCAAATGACTAAATATTTCCTTCAATTCATTTAAACTTGAAATATTCGTTAATCACCTTAAACCAAATCAAGTATAAAAATCATATCCTTTCGAATCTCAAATTTCATAAGTTCAAATTGATTTCTAATTAAATATATTTCTCAATTAAATACAATTTTGAATCAATTTCCAATCTATTTTCTCAACCTTAATTTATTAAATCATAATAAACTCTATATTAAAATATAATACAAATACTTACTTAATCGTATTATTTTTTAATAAAATCAAACTTTATTATTAAGCTTATTTTATACTAAATTTTTTTTACGCATTGCTTAAATTCAATAATTTAACTATACATAAAATAACATTTGTATAATATCTAAAATCAATATTTATATAAAACCATATATTTCCTTCCAAACCATAGTAATCATTTCAAATTATTTATTTATAGACCAACGGTTCTGTAAATAATTTCCTATCTTATGGTCAAGTGATACGAATATTTATCATTTTAATCCATAATTTAAATATATATATACGGGTATTTATATATATCATTTCAACCCGTAATCCCAAATTCAATGTCAATGAAAATCGCTTGGGTCTATCATTTCAAACCATAATGATTTTCTCCTATTCTATAGATCGTTCGAGAATGTATTATTTCAACCCATAGTGATTCTATACTAACAGGGAACTTGCAGAGTGATAACAGATATGACAATAATATAACATGCATATATCATCAATATAAAGAACAGATAATAAAGTCAGATGTCACGGGTGAACTGATACAAGTAATAGCATATATAACAATGTAAATAATTAACAACATCATATTTCAATTGTCGTTTCAATTGAAATCAAATTTAATAAATAAAAGAACATTAATCGTGAGTGATTTCTCACCTTTCGAGGCTAGAGAGAACAGAAGATGACTCGGATACGCACGCTGATACGGACACTGAAATTTAATTATGAATCAAAGCAAGAATTCCAATACAGAGCTAGATGGACACGATGCAACGATCGAAGCTGATAAATAGGAGTAGACGAAATCAGATCAGAACTAGATCGGTTAAGTTAATTGGAATAAGTGAACTCATGTATAACTATATATATATATATCATATTCAACACATTTAAATTTAATATATGTATATTTCAAAACCATTGTTTAAATTATAAAATCAAACATATATATATATAACTGTTTGAAACCAAATGATATATAATACTTTTGTAAACTATATTCAAACCACAGATATCATAAAATAATAACTTATGTAATATATATAAGTATACTTCCATGATGTAATTATTTATTTATATAACTGACAATATGCTATATCATAAACAAAAAAGCAAACCCACTTACATAACAAGGCTAGTATAACTACAAATCCATTTACCGTAAACCGTGCATACATGCAAAGATATCTTTATATATATCTCGAAACCAAAACACATACTAACTTATGAAATACCCTATATACGTAACAATGAATATACACGCTGAGACAAATGTGCAGACACCATTTCAAAATTCATCACACAAAGCTTATATATATATAACACTCAATTTATTTAACTTATTCAAACTTTTATACAGTAAGCCTTCTATATTTATATATTCAAAACATATGCATACTACAAATATATACATACTTATGACAAACCTGTATAATAGATCTAAAAAAATAAACTAGCTGCCTGAAACAATACAAGAAATATCAGTATAGTATAAAATAATGTACTAAAATTTAAAGCAATACAAAAGAACAAGACAAATAGATGCAAAAACCCGACCGACCCTATATATACCAATATACACAAAGCAGCCGAAACAAAATATAATTTATATAAACAACGTGTTACATTATCAAGCTACATACCCATATATATATAACTATAGATACCACCTATATATACCTTAGGTAATATAAATAACAAAATCAGATATATATATATAATGCTATTAAAACACATATATTTATTAAAACATAAATAAAAGATATTGTATAACTAGTATATATACCGGGGAAAACTCACGGCAGCCTCGGAAAGGTGGATGCTTGCGGCATCAAGCTGGTGGTGCCGAGGCGCTGTTTGCACAGTAATGAGGAGGTGGAGTTGACGTGAAGGCCGAGGTCCGGTGAATTTCGGCACGGCACACGTTTTACTTTTATATTATTTTTTCATGGAGGTGGATGGGTTTTAAAGGAGAAGGAGGCACGACTTTGGAGAAGAAAATGAAGAGTGGGGAGGAGGTCGGGTGGGCGTGGCAGAAGGAAGCTCGGCCTATGGTGGTTGCTCGGTACTCGACGTGGTGGTCGTGGGTTTGTGGAAAGAGCGGTACTCGGCAGCGCAGAGGGGACTGGGCGAGTGTGACGACTCAGAAATTTTAACAATTTAAATTAGAATAGTTAATTGATTTTAAATATTTAAAAGTTAATTTTAACTTGAATTTCAGATATTAATATTTATTTGATAATCAAATCATTGGATTATATAGTTTAAATATTGAATTTAATAATTGAAATTGGGTAAATTGTTGAATCTGAAATTCTAAGCCTGTTTAAAATAATTTAAAGGCTTATAAAATTTATAATGATGATACTGAAGATAATAGAATGGTTGAAATTTAATTTAAAGGCGATTTGTTCAGTTTTAATAATATACCGTTTAAATTAACGTTCAGAAATAGCCTTCCGAGGCACGGTCTCGCAATTTGACGAAACTAGTTCCATTGGATCTGTAATAGTTAAATATTATCGGATTTCGATTTTCGTAGCAATCAGAGTTGTCGTTTGACCCTGGCAGCTCGAAACGCATAGAAACTATTTTAATCGATTTAATTTAAAATTGATCGTTTACTTCCGTTACTCGCACATATGATCGAATTAGCTTTAAAAACGTTCCATTGTGTTCGGAATACGGGTAAAACCTTATACACGTCTGTTGACATGTCTGATTCGGAGTTCGAGATTTCGCGTATTGCGAAATGAGATATTTTGAATAAAAAAATATAATAAACAGTCAAAGCCTATAACGTCTCCATCAGCCACCCTACCTTCTGAACGCGCGAGATATTTTCTCCTCTCGTTTAAATCACGCGTCTTCCTTCTGATGAAAATCTAGCCGAGCATAAGAAAATAAATAGAAATGGCGACTGTTTTCCCTCTCCTCTCTCCTCTAATTCATTCGTTTTCTTCCTCTCCCTCATTTTTCAATCCAAAGGTAAACCGAAGTCTATTCCTTTTTAAAACGAAATTGAATACTGCAAGTTTTTTTCCCTCCAATTTGTTATTCGCGAATCAATAATCGATTTCGTTTCGAAATCGCGAGCGCTGGGAATGGCAGCAATGGGTAGCGGCACGAGTGCGTGGCCGTGACTTCGAGCGAGGAGATGGGTTCTAGAGTTCGGCTGGATCTGGGATGCTCGACTTGTGCGCTCGTTTCGTCTTGGGAGGTGGAGGCATTTAAGTGGTGGCGCGTTCGATTTTAGGATGTGGGTTGTTGTGCTTTGAATTCGAGGGTAGCAGGTTTGATTGTTTTCGGTTGAGTAGTTGATTGATTGGGTGACAGTGGAAGGATGTGGGGGTGGATTTGTCGCTGTCAGGTGGAAGATGTTGTTACAAGTATGTTGAAGATGGTAGGAAGAGCTGTTGTTTGATTGATAGTGTGTCAGTGGTTGAAGTAATGGAGTAGAAATGGAGGAGAGTGGAGGAGAGTGTTAGCTGTTATGTTGTTCTGAGTTGTGATATTGGTGGTGTGGAGGGTTGAAAGGCAGTTTGACGCTGTCAAGGTCGGGGCTAGGGCTTTAGATCGAGTTTGCTATGGCGATTCGACATTCGTCGGCAGAAGGCAGTAAGGTAATTTATTATTTGTTTGTTATAACTTATATTTTGAAGAAATAAAGAAAATTAATTATATACATATATATTAGAATTTTTATAAGACTTTGGAAGAAAATTTTATAAGGGATTGGTGATAAATTTTCTAATTGACTTATTTAATTTATTTGGGTACTAAAAGATTTATAAAGAGAAATTATTAGTTTAAATTTAATTATTAGTTAAATAAAATTGTAAAAAAGGGATAGCTGATTTTTCGATTATGTAAAATATTAATAGATGGTAATAGGTTGATCGATTGGTTCAAATGATAATAAATTGTAAATGTTTATTTAAGGTTTGAAAACTGTGAAGAAACTAGGCATAATGGAAATGGATTGCTAATGAAAACCAAAGGTGAGTAAATCTCACTCTGTTTGATTCTTATTTAGATTTAAATGGTTAAATTTAAATAATTGGTTGGTTGATTGAGTTGACTGAATGTGTGCTGAAAATCTAGTGACTTTGGATTTGGTTAGTTCTCGAGTTAATTGTTTTTTGACTCGAAGCATTTGGGTTTCTAATGGTTTTAAACTTAAATCGTAAATAAGAAACTGCTTCAGATTAAAATCAATAAAGATTTAATGATTGGTGATTCATTAAATAGGTAGGATAATTTAATGAATAATTAATTAATTAAATTAATTTATGATTTGGGTAAATTAATTAGGTCTAAATTAATTAGAATGATCATTGGGTGATTTAATAAATAATTACCTAATACAATTAATAGAATACAATTACCTTGTGTAATTAATAATTTCTTGAATGTAGTCGAAAGATAATTAATCCAGGATGACTAATTAAGATGAATGGATATGGAAGAGTTGATTAATTAATTGATTTGGAATTAATTAATGAAGAAATCTAAGTGATTGATGTTTGAAATTCAATTAGAATCAATTGAATTGATTTGTATGTGATAAGTTTTAGTTCCGAATGATTGAATGGTATTGGATGATTTGAAGGAGTTTATAACTTTGATGTGAAATGTTGTGTATTTCATTTGGATAACTTGGGTTAGGATGACATGAGTTTCGAAGAGACCGGGGTCGGGTATTGGGAAATACCCGAAACCACTTCGAATTTTTATAAATTGATTTGTAAAATCAATTGGCTGGAATGAAATTATTTAAGTGAATTGGATTATTTTATCTTTGTTTGGTACTTATAAACTGATGTGTGGAATAAGTGTTGTCTATAGTAAATTGTGAATTTGTTAAACTGATATAAGTTACCCCGGGTTTATATAAGTTGTTTGCTTTGGCATTCCATGTTAGTTGGGTTTACTCACGCTGGTTTCCAGCCTGACCCTGGTGTTACTTTGGTGTAATGCTCGGGTCAGACCGAGTATTACAGATTTTCAGGTAGGAACGTTTGGAGCTTAGGAGAAGAGCTAGATGGCAAGAACGGATAGAGTATTCCATTGTATTATATTGTTGTTATCTGTGACATGAAAATTGTATATTCAGTATCTATATAAATGTGTAACTCTGATGTATTAAAATGTAATCGGCAGATATGATATTCTTTTGTAAACTGTTAGTATTTATTATTATATCTTATCCGCTGCGAATGTGAGATGTTTGGTGTTTCTGTTCTTCTTCTTCATCTATCTCTTTCTTCTTTTCTTAACTATCTGGAATTTTCGTGTTCGAAAATTTCGGGTCGTTACATTTAGCATCAGAGCTGAAAGGTTAAGCGAGAACCTTGGCTCTAGTGGGAATTACTCATTAAATAGAGTCCGTAGTACTCTAGAATGAGTTGTGTGTGTGTGTGTGTGTGTGTGTGTGTATGAGCGCGTACTTGTTATTTTCTTATATAAAGGTTTTAAATGATTTTATATAAAAATATATTATGGTATATATAGCAATATTTCCTTTTATAAATATTAAGGTGAATGGATGACGAATAAATGGAATTAAATTAAGAAGTAATATAAAATACCACAAAACTGAAAAATTGAATTGGAATTAAATTAAGTGGTAACAGAAATAAAACCAAATTAAATTAGTTGAAATGAGATTCTAGAATTTGAGATCAGAAATTAAATTGTTTACAATTTTTTTTTAAATAAAGGTAAGTTTGAAATGGATTCAAACTGAAATTTAATCTTGAATTTATAGAAATTAGAATAATATAAAAAGGAAATGGGTATCTAGATATGATTACCTTGGGTATTATCATAAATAGTTATATTTGATAATGACATATTTGTTATTAAGTAAGCCAAATGAAGTAAATTTAGAAGATGGATATAACTTTTAAATTAAAGTAATGAGAAATAATAAATAAGTATTATTTAGATAACTGGGACTTGTTGCAAACAATGGGTTGTTTGAAAATTTGATTTGAATTAAAAACCAAAAGTGGTCTAAAATTTAAGGATGACCTCGTGTGTAAAGGAAATAACATGTATGAATAAGGAATATACATAAATCAAAAATAGTTTGGATAAACTCTAAATGTTGAGTTTGAAATTTGGAATGGGATGTGATACCCAAGGTGATAATTTTTTTTTAGTGGGAAGATTATTATTGTGAAGTTTAAGTATTGAATGAGGTTGATTCGATTAAGTAAATTGAATTTAACTTGGGAGAAATTAAATAAGTTTGAATGAACAACTTGAATTGGAAATTGGAAATGGATGGACGTTTTAAAATAAATTGGATAATGTCATCCTATTGTTATGAAAACTTCTTAAATTGCGAATTGGTTTTGTTTAAATGAATGGGAAATGAAGTGTGGTAATATATCCATTATTGAGATAAAAGGGAAATCTAACTTTAATTTGAAATTAAGGATATGAAATCACTTTAAACTGAAAATTTGAATAATTGAGTTTGTAAATTAAAATTGTTTAAGAACTGGCTTCAAACTGGAAGATAAAATTTAATAATAAATTAAATATTTAAAACAAAATTGTATTGAACTCTTATTTGAACCTTGAAATACATAAGTAAAGATAATTTAAAATGGAATTTTGAGAATTGAACTCAGAAATTAAATTGTTTAAAAACTTTAAATAAAAGTTAATTTGGTTTAAAGAGTTAAACCAACTTTTGAGAATTCAACTCGAATTTATATAATTCGAGATGGGTTAAAGTTGAAACTTAGATTCCATTAGTACCAATTGAATTTAGTTTGAATTAATTAGAATTGAAGTCGAATTGGGAATAAATCAAGTCCAATGGAATTGGAGTTATTTGAATTGGAACTGGGTCAGTTTAAATTGAATAGTAAGGGAAGTGAACAGTTTTGACTCTGAACTACTTTCAATATAAATTTTTTTAATATCAACTTATTTTCCAAGCTATTTAGTATATACAACCTTTCTTTCTTTAAGCCAAATTACTTTATACTTGTTTTACAATTATTTTTGAAGCTATTTAACTTTTTTTTTTCAACTGTTTTATAAATTAATTACTACCTTTCAACTACTTTATAAACTAATTACTATTTTTCAACTATTTTACAAATAAATTACTATTTTTCAACTATTTTGCAATTACCTAAAATTTCTGAAAACTATTTAACTATTTTCCAACTATTTTACGATTAGTTAACTATTTTATAGCTATTTCGTAAACTGATAATTATTTTTCAATTTTCAAGCTATTTTCTAAGAATAAACTGGTCGGAGCCCAAACTGTTATTGATTAAAGACCCAACTGAGATAAGAATTGAAGTGATGATCCAAATGGGGATTAAGGAAATTGTAAATAAGTGAATGGGAATTAAAGGAATGTGAATAGAAAGGAAATTGATTTGGCTAATAATCAATGAAGTTAAATACGTAGGATATACGTATATTATTCTGTTCGCATAGTGATTTGATCCAGATTCGAGCAGAGAATTTCGAGATAGTTTATCGATCCGAGTTGGGATTTTTCACTCGATTTTTGACGGCGAACCTGGATGTGGATTGTTGATTGGTTCTGGATATTCTCTATCATAGTTATGGCTATGGAAGGAGAATGACGGTTTCTAATCAAGAAACCAGATCTAAGTCCGCACTAGGAAGTCGGGTGGACGATACTAGTTCGGAAGTGAAATTGTGTGATCGAGTGAAGCGATCAGATTGGTATAGCGTACGGATGATATGTGTACGTTGTACGGATTTGAATGAAATTGATATTGAAAAGGATTTTTGAAGGTGTTTGAAATATAAAAGGAGTTTTATACAAGTTTGAAAGGATCCAAAGTTTTTAAATTTTTATATATATAAAGGATCTTATGAGGATTTTGGAAAAAGGTTTTGGGAACCTTTGGATTTGGAAGGGCTTTTGATTTTTGGGTAAAATCAATATTAAAATTTGGAAAGCCTAGTTTGAGAATTATCGATTTTGGGACAATCGATTTTGTGTAAAGGAGCTTTGTATGAGATCATACTAGGTGTATGATTTGAAAGATACTATATGTGTATAGTGTAAAGTGTTTTGATGATGCTCTGGGGAAAAAGGCGCTCCCTTGAAATGAACTTCTCAGGAGTGCCACTAGGTGGTGCTGCGTTAAGCCCCAAAGGGGGTTCTAAAGTTGATCCTGTGAGGAGTCTGGACAAACTAGTTCCTGAGGATTATTGAGTAGCGAAAGTCGAGGGCATTGATGCCTACATGGGTATTTGAGTTATGCTGTGACGGCGGTATAACTCGATGTCACTGCGATCTACTTGGGGACCATAGCGAAAATCGTGTGGAGGATGAGTGCCAACAGTCTACACTTGATTTTGCCGAGAAGGCAACGCAACATCGGTAGACTGCGATCTATGGTCGAGTGGAGTGGAGAAGTTTCACTCTTTTGGCAGCGAAATTCGAGGGCGCTGATGCCTACAGTTATATGGGTTTTAGCTGTGATAGCTACGTAACCCCAGTTGTAGCTGCGATCTATAGCGGGTTTCATGGTGTAATCGAGGGGCGCGGATGCCTACAGTTATCTATGGATTTTGTCGGGATGGCAACGTAACCATCGGGTTAACTGGGACCATGGATGGGGGTGATGATTCTCAGAGCATTTTCACTAAAAATATTTCCTTTATTTTCAAAAGCTGTTTTCTGTATTTTCAACAAAATTATTTTCCAAGTATTTTCACTGGGTGTTGAAAATGGGTTCACCAAGTACTTATAGATTTTCAGTCCTACGTCTGATAACGTATGACTGAATTTCTATGAGAACAAGGATGGACTGGTGGAGACATCGAGTTATAAAAAGTATTTTTATATAGAGTTATTTTAATAGTATTATGTGAATTTAAAAGCATTTTTAAATTTTTTAAAATAAAGGTGTTGGAATTTTGGAAAATGAAAGAAAATTCAAACTGGAAATATGAAAAACAAAATTTGAACTCAGGAAAATTTAATGAAGTGATTTTTATAATAAAATCGAATATTGATTTAAAAATTGAAAGTAAGCTAATTGACCAAATAATTGTTTGATTAATTATGTTAATAAAATTTAACTTGGTTAAACAAATGGATTGTAAGTTAATAAAGAGTTTGGAGATGAACTCGAATTTTAAATAGAATTCGACTTGGATTTGATAATGAATTAAATAAGAAGGGATGTTGTAAAAAAATAAAAAATAAAATAGAGTTGGATCGAAATAGTGATGGTTTGAATTACAAATAAGATTCAAGTGTGTTATAAATAATATTTAACGAAGTTTGCAAGTAAATTTGATATAAGGGAAGTGTTGTCGAATGAAATGAAAGTAAATTATAATAGGAATGGTTTGAGTTGCAAACAAAATCCAAACGAGTAGAAATAAATTGAGAATGGCTTAGTATAAATAAAATAAATTCGCAAATGAATTAAGTAAGTGAATTAAGAATATAAAGTGGGGAAATAAATGGGTTAATTGAATTAAATGGATGAAGTCTGATTGAATAAAATTTAAAGCAAAGTTTCAATTGGAATTGGATTATCAGATGAACTTAAATTAAGAGGCGAATTAATTTGAAGTAAAATTACTAAAATTAAAGCTTGGTCTCGAGTGAGAATGGAAGATCATAAAGTAAAGTTTGGGTTAAATTTAATTGGAAAATGGGTATTGATATAAGCATCGAATGTTGTCAAGCTCAATGAAATAGTTTTATAATGAAACCAAGGCGATGATGAAATGGAATTAATTATAGAATGAGTTGAAATTAATTTAAAGTAGATATAGACTAAAAATAAATACTCTATTAAGCGAATATTGTTGAATTTGCATAGAAATGAATTGTCGTTTGACGTAAATGGAAGTAATTAAAATTCTATGAGTTGATAGAGATTAAATAAATTGGTTTTGGAATTAATTGAAGTGAATATGAGCTTGTTTGGACTAAAAATAAATTGAACGTAAGCACTTGAGTTGTAAACCATAAAAATTGAATGAAATGGCATATAAATTTGGTTGGAAGCAATTGGATTAGCCTTAAATCACATAAATCACTTATGGTAAGCGTTTGACGTTTGTTGCTTTTGAAATGCTTGTGTATAGCCATTAAAAGTAAGTGAAATGCAAATAGATTTTCTTATATGACACTTACATATTTAAATTGAGTAAGTACAGGTACCTGGAAGCTGTTTGGCTGGATTTGGTTGCACTAATTGGTATAATAAATAAGCTGCTTGCTTAAAATGCTAAATAAAGGTAAGCCTACGCAATAAAAATAGAAAATATGAACTGTTTTTGCTTTTTCCGACCGTGTGGGTCGATGTATATATATTTATATCTCTTGTCAAATTGTAAAAGCTCCTCCGTACAAAGGAGACTCTGCCAAAAAATTTCGTAAATTTTGGGAGTTAGAAAATTTTTGGGAAAATTTTTGTTAACGACAAAACGATTTCAAATTGGAAATTAAAGTAAATTAGTAGATGACACTAGTATGAATCAGTTATAAATGAAAGATAAAATTCAATATTCATAATTGAAGACATATCGAAATCATATGGAAATGAGAAAAACTAATTTGAAATAGAAATGAAACATATGTAAGGAAATGTATGAAATAATAAAAAGGTTACGATTGAATATTGTTGCTAAGTAAGATATGCAAGTATTAAAGGGAAAAGAAAATTGGATTTGATTCCAAAAGATAAATTTGAATTGCCCGACAAAAAGGTATGTATTTAAATTTCTGTATGAAATTGGATTGGGTTTTTATCTAGCCACTTGGTTTTTTGTTTTCTTTTGGAATTTGGGAGCCCGTAGAGGCCTTTTGTAGTTGTACCGAGCTAGCCGCGCCAAGGAGACGCTGGGAAAAAATTTCGGAAATTTATAGAGCTAGAAAATTTTTGAGGGAGTTGTGACAATCTAAATTTGAATTTTAAATTTAAATATAAATAAGTGGAGTAAATAAATGCTGTTGGAAACTATGGAAGGTTTTGGGAGTTGGTTGAGGTAATAGTAAATCTTTAATAAAAGATATGTTATGGCAAGTTGATAAAATTGTTTGGTTTTAAGAAAAGTAAACGAGTATTAATCCATTCTCCCTAAATAGTAATTTCGGGGACAAAATTCTTTTAAGGGGGGAGGAATGTGACGACCCGCAAATTTTAACAATTTAAATTGGAATAGTTAATTGATTTTAAATATTTAAAAGTTAAGTTTAACTTCAATTCCAGATATCAATATTTATTTGATAATTAAATCATTGAATTATATAGTTTAAATATTGAATTTAATAGTTGAAACTGGGTAAATTGTTGAATCTGAAATTCTAAGCCTGTTTAAAATAATTTGAAGGCTTATAAATTTATAATGATGATACTGAAGATAATAAAATGGTTGAAATTTAATTTAAAGGTGATTTGTTCAGTTTTAATAATATACCGTTTAAATTGATGTTCAGAAATTGCTATCCGAGGCACGGTCTCGGAATTTGACGAAACCAGTTCCATTGGATCCGTAATAGTTAGTTATTATCGGATTTCAATTTTCGTAGCAATCAGAGTTGTCGTTTGACCCTGGCAGCTCGAAACGCATAGAAACTATTTTGATCGATTTAATTTAAAATTGATCGTTTACTTCCGTAACTCGCGCATATGATTGAATTAGCTTTAGAAACACATTCCATTGTGTTCGGAATACAGGTAAAACCTTATAAACATCTGTCGACATGTCTGATTCGGAGTTCGAGATTTCGCGTATTGCGAAATGAGATATTTTGAATAAAAAAATATACTTAACGGTCAAAGCCTATAACGTCCCCATCAGCCACCCTACCTTTTGAACGCGCAGA
The DNA here is from genome assembly GCA_030765085.1 of Allium cepa. Taxonomy (NCBI): domain Eukaryota; kingdom Viridiplantae; phylum Streptophyta; class Magnoliopsida; order Asparagales; family Amaryllidaceae; genus Allium; species Allium cepa. Next base: position 874,572,039 of record CM060932.1, on the reverse strand, counting down.
GATATTTTCTCCTTCTCGTTTAAATCATGCGTCTTCCTTCTGCTGAAAATCAAGCCGAGCATAAGAAAATAAATAGAAATGGCGACTGTTTTCCCTCTCCTCTCTCCTCTAATTCATTTGTTTCCTTCCTCTCCCTCATTTTTCAATCCAAAGGTAAACTGAAGTCTATTCCTTTTTAAAACGAAATCGAATACCGTAAGTTTTTTTCCTCCAGTTTGTTATTCGCGAATCAATAATCGATTTCGTCTTGAAATCGCGAGCGCTGGGAATGGCAGCAGTGGGTAGCGGCACGAGTGCATGGCCGCGACTTCGAGCGAGGAGATGGGTTCTAGAGTTCGGCTGGATCTGGGATGCTTGACTCGTGCGTGCGTTTCGTCTTGGGAGGTGGAGGCATTTAAGTGGTGGCGCGTTCGATTTTAGGATGTGGGTTGCTGTGCTTTGAATTCGAGGGTAGTGGGTTTAATTGTTTTCGGTTGAGTAGTTGATTGATTGGGTGACAGTGGAAGGATGTGGGGGTGGATTTGTCGCTGTCAGGTGGAAGATGTTGTTACAAGTATGTTGAAGATGGTAGGAAGAGCTGTTGTTTGATTGATAGTGTGTCAGTGATTGAAGTAGTGGAGTAGAAATGGAGGAGAGTGGAGGAGAGTGTTAGCTGTTATGTTGTTCTGAGTTGTGATATTGGTGGTGTGGAGGGTTGAAAGGCAGTTTGACGCTGTCAAGGTTGAGGCTAGGGCTTTAGATCGATTTTGCTATGGCGATTCGACATTCGTCGGCAGGAGGCAGTAAGGTAATTTATTATTTGTTTGTTATAACTTATATTCTGAAGAAATAAAGAAAATTAATTATATACATATATATTAGAATTTTTATAAGACTTTGGAAGAAAATTTTATAAGGGATTGGTGATAAATTTTCTAATTGACTTATTTAATTTATTTGGGTACTAAAAGATTTACAAAGAGAAATTATTAGTTTAAATTTAATTATTAGTTAAATAAAATTGTAAAAAAGGGATAGCTGATTGTTCGATTATGTAAAATATTAATAGATGGTAATAGGTTGATCGATTGGTTCAAATGTTAATAAATTGTAAATGTTTATTTAAGGTTTGAAAACTGAGAAGAAGCAAGGCGTAATGAAAATGGATTGCTAATGAAAACCAAAGGTGAGTAAATATCACTCTGTTTGATTCTTATTTAGATTTAAATGGTTAAATTTAAATAATTGGTTGGTTGATTGAGTTGATTGAATGTGTGCTGAAGATATGGTGACTTTGGATTTGGTTAGTTCTCGAGTTAATTGTTGTTTGACTCGAAGCATTTGGGTTTGTAATGGTTTTAAACTTAAATCGTAAATAAGAAAATGGTTCAGATTAAAATCAATAAAGATTTAATGACTGGTGATTCATTAAATAAGTAGGATAATTTAATGAATAATTAATTAATTAAATTAATTTATGATTTGGGTAAATTAATTAGGTTTAAATTAGTTAGAATGATCATTGGGTGGTTTAATAAGTAATTACTTAATACACTTAATAGAATATAATTACCTTGTGTAATTAATCGAGAGATAAATTAAGATAATGTATTAAGGAAAATTAATTTATTAAGTGAAGCAAATAAAAAGGTAGATAATTTCAGGTGGAGATAAATCAAGTATGATTAATACTGTGGTTTAATTAATATAATTAATTTAGATTAAGATTAATTGAAATATAATTGGAAATCAATAATTTATATAATTAATGATGTAATTAAAGATTTGATTAATTAAGGTAAATTAATCCATAATAAGTTACTTATGAGAAGTTAATTAATATAAGTAATTAAGGATTAATGTAATTAAAATAGTTAATTAATTCATGAAGTAATTAAGATTACGTATTGATTTTGGGTTAAGAATAATTAATATCGTGAAATTAATTAAAGATAATTTCTTGAATGTAATTGAAAGATAATTAATCCAGGGTAATTAATTAAGATGAATGGATATGGAAGAGTTGATTAATTAATTGATTTGGAATTAATTAATGAAGAAATCTAAGTGATTGAGGTTTGAAATTCAATTAGAATCAATTGAATTGATTTGTATGTGAAAAGTTTTGCTTCCGAATGATTGAATGGTATTGGATGATTTGAAGGAGTTTATAACTCTGATGTGAAATGTTGTGTATTTCATTTGGATAACTTGGGTTAGGATGACATGAGTTTCGAAGAGACCGGGGTCAGGTATGGGGAAATACCCGAAACCACTTCGAATTTTTATAAATTGATTTGTAAAATCAATAGGCTGGAATGAAATTATTTAAGTGAATTGGATTATTTTATCTAAGTTTGGTACTTAGAAACTGATGTGTGGAATAAGTGTTGTCTATAGTAAATTGTGAATTTGTTAAATTGATATAAGTTACCCCGGGTTTATATAAGTTGTTTGCTTTGACATTCCATGTTAGTTGGGTTTACTCACGCTGGTTTCCAGCCTGACTCGGGTGTTACTTTGGTGTAATGCTCGGGTCAGACCGAGTATTACAGATTTTTAAGTAGGGACGTTTGGAGCTTAGGAGAAGAGCTAGATGGCAAGAACGGATAGAGTATTCCGTTGCATTATATTGCCGTTATCTGTGACATGAAAATTGTATATTCGGTATCTATATAAATGTGTAACTCTGATGTATTAAAATGTAATCGGCAGATATGATATTCTTTTGTAAACTGTTAGTATTTATTATTATATTTTATCCGCTGCGAATGTGAGATGTTTGGTATTTCTGTTCTTCTTCTTCTTCATCTATCTCTTTCTTCTTTTCATAACTATCTGGAATTTTCAGGTTCGAAAATTTCGGGTCGTTACAGCGAGGCTGTGCGTGATGCTCGGTGGGGCAGAGCCGAGAGGAGGAGGAAGGAGGAGAGGGAAAGGTTACGCCTGATGACAGTGGGGAAGAAGAAAGGGTGGGTGTGACTTGCGTTAAAGTGCAAGGGGAAAAGAATTTAAGGGGAAGAAGAATAGGCTACAGGTGAAGAAAGGCAAGCAAGATCCAAAGAAATGAGGAATGGTACAAGCAGCTACAGGGACACATATCCTCTAATTATATTTGTTTACAATGGAGCAATGGAATGGTATGCGAATATAAACAAAAGTCAGGGTAATAATGGACGTGAGTTCCAACAAATGAATGAATGCAACTTTCAACATTTGATTGGAAATGAAGTTCAAAAGTCAGGAAGATAAGTAGCCTTCGGTTCATACGGCAACACGCATTAGTTTTATATTATTTGATTTAAGGCAAGAACAAAAGGTCACAGTTTTCGGTACCGTACGACGCATAATTTTATCGTTTCTGTCACGTACATGACCTCAAAATACAGAAATAAATATAACTTAGAGATCAGTACGACGAGACGATCAAAATGGTATACAGATATCAGTGATACGATTGAATTAAAAATTCGAATTTTCTACTACGGAAAATGCAGCAAAAACGCAGAAAAATAAGATCGACAGAGCTAAAGAAGTCCGAATTTAGAAAAACGAAAATCGACGTCTTGCTCAGAAGATGGTTTACAATTTTCTATATAAAAATATTTAGGTTTCGAAAATATTTTATTTTCATCAATTCCTAACTGATTAAATTGAAATAAAATTACACATAAAAATAAACTTTCATATTTTCAGATGAAAATTTACAGTTTGCTATATTTAACTAGACGAATTTCAAATATTAAATTTTTATTTCAAAATTTTATTTTTAAAATTTCATGAAAATCCAATTAATCACATTATTAAAACAGTTAAAATTTACGGGTCGTTACACTCTACCCCACTCAAAACTTTTCGTCCCCGAAAAGGAAGGAGGTAGGAGAATAGAACAACCAGAAGAAAAATAGATTGAAAACAAAGCAAAACAATTTGTTCAAACCATATAAATTTCAATTTAAAAAATAACTATATTCAACAATTTGTTTTTAAATTCAAGGTTTCCATTAAATTGATTTAATTTCACATTTATTAATGTTAGATACAAAAAGATTCCCTTCAAAAGAAAATTAAATTCTAAATTCAATTAGTTCAAGATATTTCATTGATTTGATTTTATTTCAATTTATTAATTCCCTCAAAACAGAATTTATTTTATTTATCTCATTTATTTTCTATTAACTTATCATTCTATTCATCTCTATTATCATTTTATAATTAAATTAAGTGTATAACATTTATTATAAACACTCAAATTTATTTATAAAATCATTTTATATTGTGTACTATCCAATTACATATTCAACTTCTGAATAATTTAGGTAAGTTGTATTAGAATGAAATCGGGTATTGTACAAATAAAGTTTTCCAACTTAATTAGCTTAAGTTTAAATGTTTATTCAAAATTTTGGCTTCATTTAAAATTGAAATCATCCCTTAACCAAATTTTAAAAAATTAAATTTCCGATTGACTACAAACAATTTAGAGATAAATATATATACTATATATTAAACCAAATCTATACTCATATACTTATATATTATAAATCAAGTCATACTTTAGAAATTCAAATCAGTTTATTTTCTAAAACAAAACCGTACCAAAGCTACAGAATGGCCTTGCCACATTAAAACTCGAAAATGAATGTCGATGATGCGGCCGTCATCACCATAACTATTATCCAGCGACAATAGAGGAGAGTACTGATTTAAAACCTTCAAAATTTCTTTCAAATGATTTCTATTCGAAAATACTTCATATAATATGCATTTTAAAATTTAAACCCAAAGTTTGAAAACACCCGAAATTAAATTCTCAAAATCTTTATTTAAATTCATTTCAAAGTATAAATCAAAAACCATATTTTTATAACTTGCCTATATTTATATGTTGGAAAAATCAGTAGTTTGCAAAACAATAAATGATAATCAAATATTATCATTTCAACGAATAATTTATTAACAGTTTAGTTATAGAAAATTCATACTTATATTTATAATATAACCATACAAACTTTATTAAATTTACCAATTTTGAAAACAATATTGTGTCAGTTTGCTCTGCTCAAGTGTTTTGGAATTCCTATTGATAACATTAATCAGACGAATCGATCGAAAACTCAAACCAACATCAACAACCCAAACAACACAATATATACACAACACTTTTTATATTAATTTACAAATACACACCCTCGCTCGATGATACAAGAATGAATTTCAAAGCAAGGATAGAGATTCAAATTTGATGGATTCAAACCAAAGAGAATTTTGATTCGAAGATAGTTTCGAGACAAAGATAAGATAATTAAATAACAAAATAGGTAGATAGATAAGCTTATATAAATCGCGGGCAACCTTAACCGGGTCGACCGTGACTTCAAGAATAAGATCGATACAGAATTCCGAGGCAAATTAGCATTCGATCGCAAAAGATAGAATTCAGGCATAGCAGGGGATAGATAGCATCGTAAACCGAGGATACAGAAATCTCCGGTGAATCGATGCCAATTGTAAAGGAGTTTCACCCCTTTACAAATCATTCGAAGATAGGCGAGACCATCGATTTATTATGGAGATCATTCGAAGTGGAGTTATAGGATACTCCAAAATCAAAAGAATACGAATAGTGAGGGACAAGAATGAATTTCGAAATCCGAGGGAACGTTCCAAAAATCCAAAGGAAATTCAAATCAAAGGGGAAAGAATTCAAGCTCGAACGAAAGTGATTCCGTAATTAAATTTACCTTACATACTAAGTTTTTCCTGGAGCCAAAGCTCTGATACCAAATGTAACAACCTGATAATTTCAACCATTCGCATCCGAATATGCCGGAAATTGAATTGCTCAAAATACCATATTGTAAGTTTATATTGGCAAAACTCAGCATATACAGTAAATAAATAATCACAGATCACAGACACAGAGTAATAAATGCAGTGAAAACAAAAGATAGTAGTTCATGAAGCTACTATATATATAACAGAGTTAAATAAGTTACAATAGATCGTGGATAAAATAGTCAAATACAAGAATCAGAGTACATCACTAGAATCAACTAAACATCTGAAAGCTGGATAGATAGCAGGGTCTCCAAGCGAAGCTTTAACTTCAAAGGTGAGTGTCGAATACCGGTACACTCAGTCTGACCCGAGCGTAAAGAAAAACAAAAAACACTCGAGTCAGGATTAACATTCTTATATCAATAAATCCAACTCAAGTGAGATAACAACTGAAATACAAGTAACTCAAAGGACGTCTGGGATAACCATCCTCTAAGGATCCGTTAAACATTTATATGTACGCTAAGTAGATAATGCCTATCAGTAATATAAAGTATAAAAATAGTGTTAAGGTGTTACCATTATCCCCCTTAACACATTTTATATAAGCGTCATATCTATACAGCACTGTAAACTCCACCGTAAACTAGTGGGATATCAGGGAGTACTCCATAGGTATAACACAAAACAAATCGTAGTGGTCGCACATAGGGATACGAGTATGACAAGGCACATGAGGCTATACCCAAGGTAGTGAAACTACCGTTTGCCTGATCCGGACTGGTGAGAACATCGCCGCAACGATCGCGACACCGCGAAACAATACTTCCAATTCAAGGGTGCGCACCAAACAAAAACAAATAATGAGTAGTTTACGAAGAAGTGTGTTCGCTCAAGGTAGCTAACCCCATTTGGCCCGGCACGACTCCTGTTTTAGTCATTTCCAATTTGACACAGGTGTCAAGGCTATCCATTATCGTTCTCTTTCTTCAGTCCTCACGTACATCATTTCCACCACTTCATTCTGGATCACACACCGCGTATAGTTATTAAAGTGGTTTTCGGTTTAGACAGAGAGTAACCGATCCTGGTTTCTTTAATAACTTTCGTAATTATTACACCGATTGGTCGTTTAATAAATTTCAAAAACCAAATCAATTTCAATCTCACTTAGAATTTGAAAGCCAACATTTCATTCGTCTTTCTAAAACCATTTCCATAATTTACGTTTCATAACTTCCAAATTTACCATTTCAAAACTTTATAATTCAATTTCAATTTTTATTTAAAACAATTCAAATATTGATTTAAATTCATATATAGGTTTCATTCCATAATCATTTAAATTAAGTTAAATTAACATTCAAAACAATTTAAATTCATTGATGGATTCATTAAGTAATCATTCAAATTAAGTAAATTTATCATTTCAAAATAATTCCGATTGAATTTCCAATTCATTAAATCAATCACTTAAGTTTACCTACATTATATCAAAACTTATGAATTGAATTAAATTAAATTCGTCAAATTAAATTCTTTAAATTACAAGTCTCGTATTAATTTTCATCAACCACATTTTATTTCTTATTAAAGAAATTCAATTTCACTTATTTACTTATTTAATTTAAACAAATTTCAAAACTTAATTATTAAAGAACTCAATTTCACTTATTAAAGAATTCAATTTTATTTAATTATTAAATAATTTCAAAGCTTAATTCAATAATTTACTTAAATTTAAACAATACTCTTTCATCAAATCATAATACTTTGGAAATCAAAATTTAGAAATTATAATGCTTTGGAATCATAACACTTTCCACTTTACTGTTTAAATATAAATAATAGTATATATAATAAAATAGTTTAAAATTTAAAATAGTTTATATAAAAATAATTTATATTAAAATAGTTTATATGAAATAAATTTATAAAGTAACATATATAAATAGTTTTAAATTAAATTTTATAAATACTTATATAATAAAATAGCTTCCTCAAATTTCACAAATCGATCCAAATCAACTCAATTTCCAAAATTCAAACTTAATCAAATCCAAAATCATCAATTTTAATTTATTTCAGTTTCTCAATAAACCATTTCAAACTATATCGATTTGAAATACAGATTTTTAACCACAAAATAAACCATTTCAATTTCAATACTTTCAAGCTTTAAATATTCAAACATTTTAAAACAAGATTTGATAATTCCATATATATATATATATATATATATATATATATCAGATTCGCTTTACTATTATTTATTTTGAAATATTTACTTACTAAGTCCATTTTCATTTAAATAAAACCCAAATTTCAAATGACTAAATATTTCCTTCAATTCATTTAAACTTGAAATATTAGTTAATCACCTTAAACCAAATCAAGTTATAAAAATCATATCTTTCGAATCTCAAATTTCATAAGTTTCAAATTGATTTCTAATTAAATATATTTCTCAATTAAATACAATTTCAAATCAATTTCCAATCTATTTTCTCAACCTTAATTTATTAAATCATTATAAACTCTATATTAAAATATATTTCAAATACTTACTTAATCATATTATATTTTAATAAAATCAAACTTTATTATTAAGCTTATTTTATACTAAAACAAATTTACGCATAGCTTAAATTCAAGAATTTAACTATATATAAAATAATATTTATATAATATCTAAAATCAATATTTATATAAAACCATATATTTCCTTCCAAACCGTAGTAATCATTTCAAATTATTTATTTATAGACCAACGGTTTTGTATATAATTTCCTATCTTATGGTCAAGTGATACGGATATTTATCATTTCATATCAAAACTTATGAATTGAATTAAATTAAATTCGTCAAATTAAATTCTTTAAATTACAAGTCTCGTATTAATTTTCATCAACCACATTTTATTTCTTATTAAAGAAATTCAATTTCACTTATTTACTTATTTAATTTAAACAAATTTCAAAACTTAATTATTAAAGAACTCAATTTCACTTATTAAAGAATTCAATTTTATTTAATTATTAAATAATTTCAAAGCTTAATTCAATAATTTACTTAAATTTAAACAATACTCTTTCATCAAATCATAATACTTTGGAAATCAAAATTTAGAAATTATAATGCTTTGGAATCATAACACTTTCCACTTTACTGTTTAAATATAAATAATAGTATATATAATAAAATAGTTTAAAATTTAAAATAGTTTATATAAAAATAATTTATATTAAAATAGTTTATATGAAATAAATTTATAAAGTAACATATATAAATAGTTTTAAATTAAATTTTATAAATACTTATATAATAAAATAGCTTCCTCAAATTTCACAAATCGATCCAAATCAACTCAATTTCCAAAATTCAAACTTAATCAAATCCAAAATCATCAATTTTAATTTATTTCAGTTTCTCAATAAACCATTTCAAACTATATCGATTTGAAATACAGATTTTTAACCACAAAATAAACCATTTCAATTTCAATACTTTCAAGCTTTAAATATTCAAACATTTTAAAACAAGATTTGATAATTCCATATATATATATATATATATATATATATATATATATATCAGATTCGCTTTACTATTATTTATTTTGAAATATTTACTTACTAAGTCCATTTTCATTTAAATAAAACCCAAATTTCAAATGACTAAATATTTCCTTCAATTCATTTAAACTTGAAATATTAGTTAATCACCTTAAACCAAATCAAGTTATAAAAATCATATCTTTCGAATCTCAAATTTCATAAGTTTCAAATTGATTTCTAATTAAATATATTTCTCAATTAAATACAATTTCAAATCAATTTCCAATCTATTTTCTCAACCTTAATTTATTAAATCATTATAAACTCTATATTAAAATATATTTCAAATACTTACTTAATCATATTATATTTTAATAAAATCAAACTTTATTATTAAGCTTATTTTATACTAAAACAAATTTACGCATAGCTTAAATTCAAGAATTTAACTATATATAAAATAATATTTATATAATATCTAAAATCAATATTTATATAAAACCATATATTTCCTTCCAAACCGTAGTAATCATTTCAAATTATTTATTTATAGACCAACGGTTTTGTATATAATTTCCTATCTTATGGTCAAGTGATACGGATATTTATCATTTCAATCCATAGTTTAAATATATATACGTGTATATATATATATATATATATATATATATCATTTCAACCTGTAATCCCAAAATTCAATGTCAATGGAAATCTCTTGGGTCTATTATTTCAAACCATAATGATTTTCTCCTATTCTGCAGATCGTTCGGGTATGTATCATTTCAACCCATAGTGATTCTATACTAACAGGAAACTTGCGGAATGATAACAGATATGGTAATAATACAACAAACTTATATCATCAATATAAATAACAGATAATGGAGTCAGATGTCACAGGTGAACTGATACAAGTAATAGCATATATAACAGTGTAAATAACTAACAGCAGCATATTTCAATTGTCGTTTCAATTGAAATCAAATTTAATAAATAAAAGAACATTAATAGTGAGTGATTTCTCACCTTTCGAGGCTAGACAGAATAGGAGATGACTCGGATACGCACGCTGATACGGACACTGAAATTTAATTACGAATCAAAGCACGAATTCCAATATAGAGCTAGATGGACACGATGCAACGATCGAAGCTGATAAATAGGAGTAGACGAAATCAGACCAGAACTGGATCGGTTAAGATAACTGGAATAAGTGAACTCATGTATAACTATAACTATAAATATATATATATAAATCATATTCAACACATTTAAATTTAATGTGTGTATATTTCAAAACCATTGTTTAAATTATAAAATCAAACACACACACACACACACACACACACACACACACACACATATATATATATATAACTGTTTGAAACCAAATGATATATAACACTTTTGTAAACTATATTCAAACCATAGATATCATAAAATAATAACTTTTGTAATATATATAAGTATACTTCCATGATGTAATTATTTATTTATATAACTAACAGTATGCTATATCATAAACAAAAATGCAAACCCACTTACATAACAAGACTAGTATTACTACAAATCCATTTACCGTAAACCGTGCATACATGCGAGATATTTTTATATATCTCGAAACCAAAACACATACTAACTTATGAAATACCCTATATACGTAACAATGCATATACACGCTGAGACAAATGTGCAGACACCATTTAAAAATACATCAAAAAAAGCTTTTATATATATATAACACTCAATTTATTTAACTTATTCAAACTTTTATACGCAAGCCTTCTATATTTATATATTCAAAACACATGCACACTACAAATATATACATACTTATGACAAACCTGTATAATAGATCTAAAAAAAATAAACTAGCTGAAACAATACAAGAAATATCAGTATAGTATAAAATAATATATTAAAATCTAAAGCAATACAAAAGAACAAGACAAATAGATGCAAAAACCCGACCGACCCTATATATACCAATATACACAAAGCAGCCGAAACAAAATATAATTTATATAAACAACGTGTTACATTATCAAGCTACAGACCCATATATATATATATATATATATATATATAGATACAACATATATACACCTTAGGTAATATAAATAACAAAATCAGATATATATATATATATATATATATATAATGCTATTAAAACACATATATGTATTAAAACATAAATAACAGATCTTGTATAACTAGTATATATACCGGGGTAAACTCACGGCAGCCTCGGCGAGGTGGATGCTTGCGGCATCAAGCTGGTGGTGCCGAGGCGCTGTTTGCAAGGTAATGAGGAGGTGGAGTTGACGTGAAGGCCGAGGCCCGGTGAAGTTCGGCACGACACACGTTTTACTTTTATATTATTTTTTCATGGAGGCAGATGGGTTTTAGAGGAGAAGGAGGCACGACTTTGGAGAAGAAAATGAAGAGTGGGGAGGAGGTCGGGTGGGCGTGGCAGAAGGAAGCTCGGCCTACGGTGGTTGCTCGGTACTAGGCGTGGTGGTCGTGCATTTGGGGAAAGAGCGGTGCTCGGTAGTGCAGAGGGGACTGGGCGAGGCTGTGCGTGATGCTCGGTGGGGCAGAGCCGAGAGGAGGAGGAAGTAGGAGAGGGAAAAGGTTACGCCTGATGCGAGAGGGGAAGAAGAAAGGGTGGGTGCGGCTTGCGTTGAAGTGCAATAGGAAAAGAATTTAAGGGGAAGAAGAATAGGCTACAGGTGAAGAATGGCAAGCAAGATCCAAAGAAATGAGGAATGGTACAAGCAGCTACAGGGACACATATCCTCTAATTATATTTGTTTACAATGGAGCAATGGAAACGTATGCGAATAGAAACAAAAGTCAGGGTAATATTGGACGTGAGTTCCAACAAATGAATGAATGCAACTTTCATTATTTGATTGGAAATGAAGTTCAAAAGTTAGGAAGATAAGTAGCCTTCGGTTCATAAGGCAACACGCATTAGTTTTATATTATTTGATTTAAGGTAAGTACAAAAGGTCACATTTTTCGGTACCGTATGACGCATAGTTTTATCGTTTCCGCCACGTACAAGACCTCAAAATACAGAAATAAATATACCGTAGAGATCAGTACGACGAGACGATCAAAACGGTATACAGATATTTGTGATACGACTAAATTATAAAAATTCAAATTTTCTACAACGTAAAATGCAGCAAAAACGTCGAAAAATAATATCGACGGAGCTAAAGAAGTCCGAATTTGAAAAACGAAAAATGACGTCTTGCTCAGATGATGATTTACAATTTTTCTATATAAAAATATTTAGGTTTCGAAAACATTTTATTTTCATCAATTGCTAACTGATTAAATTAAAATAAAATTACACAGGAAAATGAACTTTCATATTTTCAGATGAAAATTTACAGTTTGCTATATTTAACTAGACGCATTTCAAATATTAAATTTCTATTTCAAAATTTTATTTTTAAAATTTCACAAAAATCCAATTAATCACATTATTAAAACAGTTAAAATTTACAGGTCGTTACGCCAGCACTATTTTTGAATTTACTAAAATTATGAGAGACTTAACGAAAAAAATAATATAGGGGATAAAGGAAAAAAAATTAATAAGAGAAAATTAAAGAGAAAATTGTATTTTCTTCCACTTTACTATATTTACTATTATTGAATTGGTCAATACATAGATAAACATTAATTATTCTTTATTAAAAATTGAAATAGAGTTTCAATTTTTTAGTTCGACCGCAAAGCTTCAAAATCGTCCATATGTACAAAGAAGAGGTCAGGAGTTCGAATTCTGCTCAAAGCAACAACTAATATCTATTTTCAAATAAAATTTTTGATATATAATTAAGATAACAAGTTCAAATCATAATCTCAACATAATGTTAATAATGTTTTTCTTTGTAATTTTCACCTTTACTTACCAAATCTATATTAAAAAAATTGAAATTCAGCAATTTTATATCATTATATAAAGGGTATTTTATATGCATGTGTGTTTCACATGCCAAACAATCTCATTATATATAAAGTGAATAGATTAGAAGTAATTATATTTTTCTCATATTGGAAATATCTAAATTATATATTTGGATTATAAAATAATATTGAAATTTAAAACATACATTAAGTATAATATTTCATCGATTTATATTCGTTAAATGGATATTGTTGAATTAATAAAAAAAATAACATTTTATTTTCACATATTAAAATGCTAAAATATTTTGTTTTTTTATCAAATAATTAAAAATATTATTTTTGTAACATAATAAATAGTACATTAAATATCACAAATAACTACTTTATATACTTTTATTAATTATAAGCAATCATACTTTTTTCTCGGATTTTAACTATTCAAAACGATATTCTTGCATGAAATTAGTTTTAAGCAATAGTTTTAGAATCAAAATTCATACAATTGACATAATATCTTATTATACATTTTAAATAAGTGTAAATAACTTTTAGAAAGATATATTACTATTATTTCCAAATTTCATGTTTTAAAATATTAATTTCTAGTTTTAAAATAATAAAATTTTTGAAAATTTTGAAATTATATATTAATATAATATTGACTCATGATATACATACATACATATATACATACACACAGAGAGAGATACACACACACACACATATATATGTATATATATGTATGTATGTATATATGTGTGTATATATATGAAGTATTTGTAAATAATTATTTATTTAGTAAATTTCAAAGTTTAAATATTGAAGTAATATTTCTTTCTTAAAGCACTATTAAGAAAACTCATGATGATGCGTGTACTTATGTGTGTGCACACACGTGCAAGTGTATGATGATGAGTTTTGGATGTTAAATTACAAAATCAATTTGATAAGAATTTTAGATTGTATTGAAGATAATTAAAGAGAAAGCTTATTCTTTTTTATTTACTAAGATTGTGGATACTTGCAACATATGCATTGCGCTATTCATATTGCTAAAATAAAATTTTGTTATGCAATGTATGATATACCAATCGTAAGTTAAAAAAATTTGTTATTTTTATCCGTATAAAATTTGTTAAGTGATAATGTGTGTGTGTGTGTGTGTGTGTATATATATGAAAAGAAAATGTTATATATATATATATATATATGTATGTATATGAAAATTTGTTTTACCATTTTTTTTGTTTTTTCTATTTTACCATTTTGTTAATACGAATGTGGTATATAAATTGAAATTGACATCATTTGCACTATTAGACAAATATGTGAATATTGATCACTTAAATTTATTTAAATAGTTTGAATTTTTAGTGCTTGATTAGTTTAAATATATGGTTTTGAATGTAAAATGATAAGAGAGAATTGATGAGAACCTGCAAATAACTACAGAAATTATAAGATCAAGGTATATGAATGTAAAATCGTGGAAAGAGTTAAAACAAAATTTTGGATAACTATATTTTTACATCGATATAAAAGAAATCGAAGAGAATTAAGGAGGGGGATACAAATTTCTAGAATTATTGAGATGGTTTGTAATTTCTAAACCTTTATTTATTAACAATTTACTAGATAAATGAATTATTTGTTGAAGTTGCTAGCATTGTTTGTTATATGATTTACATATTTTTATATTTGATTGAAAATTTAGCTTTAGAATTTTGTTACTTTGAGTGTGGCATAAATGCTGACATTGTTATCTTTATGGTTTATTAGATAAACTAATAAATAATAGTTAATTAATTTATTTAAACAGGGTATAGTTTAGATTTTTGATTAATTTAAATACATGGACTTAAATGTATCGTATAATAAAATATCGTAAACAATTGTAAAATTCATAAATTGCATGACGAGTTTAATATAAAATATCAATAAATCTGTGGAGAAAATGAAGAGACTACTTTAATATTATTATTTAATTAATATAAATACATGGACTTTTCCGATGTCAATTTACATTGGCAAATATTTCTTCTCCATGGGCCGTCTTATTCTTTCGCACGGTCTCTCCCTCTATTTTATCCCTTCTAACAAAAATGTAAAATACTCATTTTTTATTGAACAGCCGCGAATGCTAAAAAGTAAAAATACTACCGTCAATCTATTATCAATTTCTTCTCAATTAAACCACGGCCAAATTCTGGTATTTTACTTCCCGATCAATCGAAATCAATCAAA
Source organism: Allium cepa (assembly GCA_030765085.1). Lineage (NCBI taxonomy): Eukaryota > Viridiplantae > Streptophyta > Magnoliopsida > Asparagales > Amaryllidaceae > Allium > Allium cepa. The sequence goes on along the minus strand of CM060932.1, from coordinate 874,556,548 downwards.
TTATGAGGATTAGTTGCGATGAAGAGAAATCGTTGATAAAGCTTGCAACCATCGTCCAAAATCAAGTCTTGCCCCAAAACATGAGATCACGTCAAAAAACAACAGAAGATGAACAACAGTATGATGGTAATGAGATATATGCATTACTCTTTGAAAAAGGTCGCAAAATCAAAATTTTATGGAAGTTTAGTCGACCAGCTAAAAACAATAATGATCTCAAAGGCAAAATTTCAAGAGCATTGGGATCGCATACTCACATGCCATTGGTAATTTACGAGCTTGGTGGCGTACAATTTTGTTTTACACATCGGTTAAGGTTCGCACTTGCACTCCTCCTTAAACATGATTTTTCTTATATGATAGATACTCTACAAGTACATATTAGCAGCTTAAATATGAATGACGTAGAAGTTAGAGTAATGAATGACATGGGTTGCAATATCATCATAGATTATGAGAATTGTGTGAATTATTTGATCGATAAACCAACGTTGTTATACTTGCCATATCCAAATAGCGAGACTCTTGCAAATCTTATTGAAGAAAATTGGTGCCCAGCAACTCGATTAAATCAAATGGTGATTTTATCAAACAGCATGAAAGTTATTGTAAAAGAATTTGAATGTGTAATTACTGAAATTGATAAAAGTTACGAGATTGCTTCTGATAGGTTAACTCAAAAATATGAGAGGTTAAGATATGTATGGGTTGTTCAGAATTTATGCGAGGAGATTGGAATTGATGGAGAAATGTGGAACTTGTACAGGCAAAAATATTGGGAGCATGATTATTATGCTCAATTTGAAGAAGGAGAGAGGGAGCAAAAGATATATAACATCCACTATAAGGCAATTTTCCCGTTCCCCGCTTTTGGACTACACTTCTTTAACTTGGATCCGACACAGACTTGAAAAGCCTTTTGCCAAGTTAGTTCTTTTTTTCTGAATTATTATTGTTTTTTTATTTTTATTTTACTTATCTAACATGTTAGATGATAATTTTAAGGTTTTCATCTAGCATCAAGTTGCCACCATATTATGATTTTAAAGCTTGGAACAAAGCAGGGTATGATAATTTTAACTTTGTTTGTAGCTACTTCGTTTTGTTCATGAAACAGGCATCATAGTTTGTTTTGTTATGATGCTAAATAATTGATGACTCAGTACGTACCTTATAGATGAAGAGAGTATGGTTGAATCATCGAGAGTTATTAATGATATAAAAGAAATTATGAAAGAAATGGAAGGGTCTGATTTCTACATGTGCATGCGCAGCGAGCTCAAAAAACCTGAAGTGAGGCTATTATATCTCATATGTTAGGTTATGAAAAGAACGAACAAATGGTGTTATATGGAGTTGGAAGCATGGAACAGTTCTATGATTCTCAAATTCAGTTCGCTCTAGCACTTCTACTGAAAAAACATTCTGCTATTTCGATTGCGGGCATTGAAATCTTCGATAGAAGATTAACAATTGCAGATAAGAAAGCAATGTTGGATATGGGATGCAAGGTTCTTGATTTTGATTTGAAAAATACTCAGAGGAGAGTACAAAAACCTACGTTTTTCTTTATTTATATAGAGGATTGCGACGAGTTAACGTCTATACTTGAGGCAAATTTTTGTCCATCAAGGTTGAACAAAATATGTGTTCTCTCAAGAAATTTTAATCGTGGTTATTATCATTGGTATTGTAGAGGGCTTTCAAGGCATAATAGACATCTCATTTTGAATCGTAGAAGGGTCAACCTTAACTGTTATAGTTATGAGAGGGCTTTAGTAAAACAGGCTATGTCCTTCCAAATCAGCAAGCATGTGGACGCAAGGAATTTTCTTGGAAAAACGATAATGATGAAGTTTTATGTTGTTGGTAGTTACACGGATCTACACACATATTTGCCAAGTATGATTCACCTCTCTTATGTCTGTCTACATGTAAATCTATTTGAATTATTGTATCTTTCCATTTTTCTGATGTTTTTTTTGTTTTTATTTTTTTAAGGATTGCGTAGGAGCAACGATAAAAGGTATCGTAAAATGTCATAACGTGAGAGACTATAATTTTCGAGATGACTATCATGAGCAAGGACATCATCCTTATTTTATTTAAGTATCCATATAAACGGGACATTGTATTTTAAATTTTGAGGGGATACGCATCTATTATATAACCCAGCAATAGTCTGATGATTTTTATTGCTGCTAGGATCCAAAACCTTGCACCTCTTTCCCATATCATGGGGCACCTCACGTACGCATCTTGTACCAACATGTGTAGAACTATATTTTACTAAACAATATATTTTTGTTATTTTTAGCAATGTGGCTTCATTTCATAACTACATCAAAGACCTTATTCACTATCGATTCGATGATGGCGGTGAAGACAACGCAAATAATGTAAACAATGATAACGAGTTCTACGAGAATCCAGATTATTTAAAAAGTCGTTGGCCAGTCAGGCTAAGTAGCACATGGAGCAGACCTCGATTTGGATGGCTCAAGCTCAACATTAGTGGAAATCAACATTCGAAGAGTTTCGGTGGGGTCATCCATGATGAACATGGAAATCTATTGATATCATATGCATGTTCTATTCATGATCCCGAACAAAATGCAAATATTGAAGCATTGAGGCATGGTTCTAGGTGCATCCTCGCTCATTTCAAATGCAAGAAGTTTATTGTTGAAAGGGATTCTCTTCCGCTTGTATTATGGAGTAATGGACTATTTCCTGGTGACCGCAAACATGAAAAGGCATTAAATGAAATAAACAAAGTAAGAAGAGGGAGAAATTGGACATTTGTTCATGTATATCCTGAAGCAAATAAGATGGCTGAAGAGATGACGGTTAGAGGAGCACAATTGTATCAAACATGTCACATATGGAATCATCAAGGTAACTTAATTTTAGTAAAAATTTAACTGCCTGATGTATGTACCTGGATGGAATTAAAAAGATTTTGTTGTATATATTGAAAATCTATTTGTGCGCATACATAGGCTGAATCTGTTGGAATTAATGCATCTTAGTTAATCTGAAAAAATGAAAAACTTGTTTAAATGAAAAGTTTGTTCATGTAGCTAGTAATTATCTTATGCTCTCACTTATTTACACTATGACAAGACACGCACACACACAAAGTAAAGATAAGGGTTAAATGTTGTTGATTTCCCTGCAAAAGTCATGTTAATTATCTATAGTTCATTCTCATTGAATTTCAGTTATTTTGATTTCAGGTACCAACATAGATCATAAACAGGGAATATGCATGGAAACTGAAGATGGAAATAAGATTAAAAATAGTACCAACTGATAGCTTCAAATAAATGATCTGAGTGCTGTTTCATCTATAGAAGGTTAGGCTGAGAAGACATTCACTTTTTTCACTGTAAAGAACTGAAGATTTTTGTTTTGTTATTCCTTCTGGTTTCTTGTTTGCTTTATTTTTTTGGGTAAAGTGATTTGTTCTTTCGGTTACGAGACTTTACTATTTACCAAATATAGCTGAGATTTTGCTAGTATAAATTATGAATGAAAATAAATTAGCGCTTGCACCTTAAGATTTTGTTGCTTTGTTGTTATTTGTTGTTTTCTAATTTCTATAGGGTGTTTAATTCATCAAATTGACTGGTCGTATGTGAAATGAAAGAAAATGTAATTTATGATTTTCATTTTTAAAAGTAACAATAATCAGAAGGAAGATCTTGGATTTCATGTCATGTATGTAATGATATCGTGTCTTTTTTTTTTCTCCGTTTTTTTTTTCTTTTGCTTTACCTTGTCTCTTTTTTTATCATCTCAAGTACTGAATGCTTCTCTCATCTCTATTTCTGCAGGCTCCTTTAGCAAATTCTAAATTAACATAATTCTTTAACAACTTTTTGACCATTCAATAATTAATGTTTATAAATACAGACTAATGATATATATACACACACACTTTACATTTTTGTCCTATGATCACCTAGCAATGATAATGTTAGAACTGGGTCAATTCATAGTGGAGTAATTTGGTAAATTTCAAACAATTTTTACCTTTTAGATCTTTAGTGGGAATTTAGATTTTTCTACATTTTTTTGTAAATAAAATCAATATTTTATTTGAATTTATAAATAAAGTTTTATTTTATATAATTTGTATCGTATTGATAATACAAATTATATAAACTAAAACTTTATTTATAAATTCAAATAAAATATTCGGTTCCACCTTTGCAATGCGAGGGAAAGGCCGCATACATTATCGACCTTCCCGTAGTTCGCTACCGTGTGGAAGCCTCGTGCATTGGATTCCACCTTGTTTTTTTGTATTATATTGTATATATGTATATTATATACACATTTGTGTGTACGTGCACATGCAACAAGATAATGTATACATGGCTTGACATACCTATGTATAAGTGCTGAAATTAACACTGTAATGAACATGTTAGCTCTTTGTGTATACAGCTGTATTGTCTAAATGTGTGTGTACGAATGTGCACCAAATTATTATGTAAAATACATAAAAATATATTTTGAATAGTAATTGTAAATAATTTATTTAAAACATATACACATATACATAGACACACACAAACATGTTTGTGTGTGTGTGAGCTAGGATCAATAACTTTCGCTAATTAACACTATTTTGCAGTCCTTGGATATCAGGCACAAGTTTCAACTTAAATATTTGTTCTTTCTCTCTCCTGTCACATATACCAAATATGTAAATATAAAATTGTGACTGATATCAAGGGGCCATAAATGTTGCTAAATAGAGGGGACTACACACACACACACACACACACACACGAAAATCGAATATAAAATTTTTGTTAATTGTAATTTATATATATGATATATATATATATATATATATATTAAAAAACATATATAATTAGTTGTAATTATTATTATATATCAACATATATTTGCTGTAAAGCTCACAGGCCAGGTAATTTTTTACATTTTCTTTTTGGGTTTTTATGTATTTTATTGTTAATACATTTATTATTATAAAACCACATAGAAAATTAATAATAAAATAAATAAAAAATTATTTTTGAACACAACTTTTAGAGAGTTTTTGGCCCCGTCTGACGAGAGTTGTACCTGATCGTTGTATAAATAGTCGTTTTTTTCGAAATACGACCATTTATATTCATCTGGTACAATGTTTGTTCGATTTGTCCCTGTATTGGACAAGTTATGAACACGGTAAGCATTTACATTTTGTCTACTACTTCGTCTCAAACGGTTCATAAAATTTCGGTCTAACTTTCCTTTTTCGTTTCCTACGTACACGCATTGTGTACAATGTAGGGAACAAAAGGGAAATGCTGTCGAAATTTTGTTGAATCGTTTGAGACGAAGTAATATACGAAATGTAAATGTTTACTGTGTTCGTAATGGGAAGTAGGATGCCTGACCATGGAAAACAAAATTTGTACAATTTTTTATATCGATACGTTAAAAAAATTAAAATGTGCCATATTTGAAAATATTTTTAAATTTGTGAAGCGGTTCTTTAAATTCAAATATTATACGACCATAAAAATAATCTTGTTCGAATTTGTATTCGTGAAAATAAATATTAAATTTTGAACTTCTCATTTTGTCAAATAGGAAAAATGATTGATTATTTTGTTGATTGGAGGAGATGGATATACCAAAGAAAAGGACCGAGGGGCTCAATAAAAGAAGATTTTTATAATGGTATAAATGTATTTGTTGAATTCGCTTTAAGTAATAACGGAAACGATCCAGAAATTCGTTGTCCATATAGTAGTTGTAGACATTTGAAATATTTGTTACCAGATATTGTGAAAGTTCATTTGTGCCAAAACGATTTCGTATCCGAGTATTTTGTTTGGGATCGGCATGGAGAAGTTGTAGCAAATACTTCTATAGAGTCTGAAAGTGTCGTTAACAAAATAGTTATGAGACCCGTATAGAAAATATGGTCGAAGATGCAGCACGATCAATATTTTCTATGGTTGAAGTTGATGACGACGATGAAAATGTTGAAAAACCAAATATTGAAGCAATTTTTTTTTATGATTTACTAGATGCTGCTAAGAAACCTATTTGGGATGGTTGTAAAAGCGGCACTCAGCTGTCTGTAATCACAGAATACATTGCGATGAAGTCAAAATACAACATCACTGAAGCTGGGTTTACGGCTGTTGTACAAGCTGCAAAAAGACATATGCCGCTCAATAATCTAATGTGTGGAAATCACTATGAAGTTAAAAAACTTATGTCGGTTTTTGGTTTACCTTATGAGAAAATAGATACATGTTTAAAAGGCTGCATGTTGTTTTGGAAAGAAGACGCAAACCTTAGAAATTGTAAAATTTGTAACCAGGAGAGATACAAACCAAGCAAAAAGAAGGGGAAGGAAGTTCCGTACAAACGTATGCATTACTTACCCATAACCTCCAAGACTTCAAAGATTATATGCATCTTGTGTAACTGCATCTAATATGAGATAACATAGTGTGAAAACGGAGGAAGAGGGTACGTTGACATATCCGGCCGATGGAGAAGCATGGAAGCATTTCGATAAAACGTATCCAAATTTGGCAGCGGAGAGTCGAAATGTTAGATTAGGATTATGTATGGACGGTTTTTCTCCATTTTCTCAATTTGGTTCTAAATATTCATCCTGGCCCATTATCGTCACACCGTATAATTTACCTCTATGGATATGTATGAAAACGCAATATATGTTTCGTACTGTGTCGTTCCTGGCCCCGACGATCGGACACAAGGAATCGATGTATATTTACAATCGTTGATTGAGGAGTTAAAACTACTGTGGAACGAAGAAGTAGAAACATACGATGTGTCCAAAATTTTTTTTTTCGTATGTTTGCTTATTTGTTGTGGACTATAAGTGATTTTCCTTCCTATGCAATGCTTTCAGGATGGAGTACTGCCGGTCGTCTAGCATGTCCATATTGTATGGATGAAACACGAGCGTTTTCTTTACCTCATGGTAAGAAAATTTCATGGTTTGACTGTCATCGATATATTCTCCATGTAAATCATCCCTTCAGAGGAGACAAGAAAAACTTTTTAGCTAATAGAGTAGAAACCAAAAAACCACCGACGATATAGTCAAGCGAAGACATATATGAACTTGTTAGGGACTATCCAAAGATAAATGAAACTGGATAGCAAATAGAAATTGAAGGCAAATCAGTTGTTCATAACTGGTGCAAACAAACTATTTTTTGGGAGTTGCCGTATTGGAAACATCTTCTTCTTCGTCATAATATAGATGTGATGCACAATGAGAAAAATGTATTTGATAATGTTTTTAACACAATTTTGAATGTGAAAGGGAAGACGAAGGATGATTTGAAATCAAGACGTGATATAGAAGAATTATGCAAACGTCTTGCGCTTCATATGAAACCAAATGACAGTAAAAAAACACAAAGTATGTTAGATTTAGATAATAATCAAGTTAAAGTTGTGTTAAAATGGGTGGAAGGGTTAAGAATTCCTGATGGGATATCATCAAATCTTCGTAGATGTGTTGACTTTAAAAATGGTAGATTGAGCAGAATGAAAAGTCACGACTGTCACATAATGATGGAAAATTTATTTCCCATCATGTTCAAAGAACTACTACCGTTAAAAGTTTGGAAGGTAGTAACGGAGCTTGGTATGTTTTACAAAGAGCTATGCTCGACTACTTTAAAAGTGCAACGTTTACGTAAACTTGATGTAGAAATTCCTATATTGCTTTGCAAATTAGAGAAAATATTTCCGCCAGGTTTTTTTAATGTAATGGAATATTTACCTGTTCATCTCCCATCTGAAGTACGACTTCGAAGTCCTGTCCAATATGGATGGATGTATCCATTTGAGAGGTATGTAATATGTTATCACGTAATTTAATTGCATTTGAAAGATAAAGTTAATATAAATTAATTTTGCATAGATATTTGAATCATCTGAAGAAAAAAGTGAGGCAAAAAGCACGAGTTGAAGGTTTGATATGTAAATCTTACATCGAAGAAGAAGCTTCGTTCTTTTTCTCTCACTATTTCAGTGACCATGTGAATATTTCATTTAAAAGTGTTCCTCGTAATGACGAAGGCGACGAACAAGATTCCTCTCAAGCAATGTTATCTATTTTTAGACAACGTGGTCAGCCTTCTAGAAAATGTGTAGAAATATGCCTAGACGATAGAGGTTTTCATGTAGCACACGCTTATATTCTTCTAAATTATGCTGAAGTTGCACTGTTTGTTAGGTAATCTGAAATAATAATTTGTGTTCTATTCTTTTCTATAATGCATGCGCGTGTATAACCTAATGTAATAATTTGTTTATATAAACAGTGTTTATGAACGTGAACATCCGAACGGAGATCTTAGAAAAGAATTTTCCGGCTGGTTTTCAAATTACGTTTATGAGCCGAGAAATTGTGTTGTTGACGAAGGGTTGAAACATCTTGCGATGGGAACAAAAAGAGCGGTCAAGACATATCCAATATATTTCGTCAATGGATATAAATTTAACACCCAAGAATACGGTGAAGAAAAATTAACAAATAATACTGGTGTATTTGCTAAAGGTAGTGACGATCCAGAAAATCACTTAAATGATTTTTATGGCGTTCAAACACAAATTTTGCAACTGACATATTTCTCACGACCCGCGGAGGAGGTATTTCTATTTAGATGCAATTGGTTTAGCAATGTTTCAGGTTTTGGAATTAGTGTGCACAAGGATTATAATCTTATCGAAATAAATCATACATCGCACTGTCACAAGTATGATCCTTTTGTACTACCCAAACAAGCATTGTAAGTTTATTACACTCCTTATCCGTCTCTAAAAAGAGATAAAGCAGATTGGTCTGCAGTTTTTAAAACGAAGGCCAGATTCACATTCGATGGGAAGAATATTCCGAACGAACAAGCTTATCAGGCAGATCTTGAGCAAAATACGAAATAATAATTATAGACGATCATACAGATTTTGGTCCTTTGATCGATGAATCAAATGTTTTGGTAGAAGCGTATGACAGTGTAGAGGAAAATATCATAGAAAATGAGACCGAATCTAAATCAAAAGACGATGATGACTGGTATAAATCTGAATCCGATTTTTTTGCAATTGATGTAACTATGTTGAATTCTTGATGTATTATGAAATTGATGTGACTATGAAACCAAATTTGTTTACCATTGTTTACATGTTTTATGTCATTTCCATTTGTCATTTGTTTAGCAATTTTATTAAAAATGCAATGAAATCTGCTTATCGTCGGAACAGTACACCCATTATGAATCAGGTATAACACACTTCCATTTCTATTTCCATTTCAGTCATTAATTAAGCAATTTATACCGTTGATGTCATTTACATATGAAATATATTTCATGTTATTATTCTCTTATATAATGATGTGTATATATGTCACAGGTTTATCATAATGTCATATAGAGGTAGGAGCTCTTCCCGATCATCAGGAGGCGATGGCAGTGGCCCATCGCAAGAGTCACAGCGTTCAGTAGTTTCGTTAGTCCCTAGAGCAGAGGAGTAAGAATTAAATTTTATTCAGCATCTTATTTTTTTATGATATACGTACGTACTTATCTGTATCGTATTTAAAAACAGGAGGTTCGACCTACTTCCCTCGAAGGTTGTGATGTATGTCTCTAGAGCTTCTTATCGTAGTAGGATGAGTGCTTGCTGGCCGTAGTGGGATAACATTCCTCCTCAGATCATATAGTGTATATGGCAGGATGTCCTAGTATGTATATTTTTCTGTTTTTCAGTTTTAATTCGTTTTTGTCGTTTTTCTACTGTTTCTCATTTACAGTGTAATCTTTTTTTTTTACTTTTTATCGTGAAACACGGGCTGAGATAGACATCCAGACAGACGATATGCTGCTGGCACGACGATACTGGATGAAGAAGGTGCGCAAGAACTATAGGGACTCGATATCTAAAATTAAGAAATCTGGTAAGAAACCACGGTGGATGGGGGAGAGCGTATGGCAAGCATGGTTGGGATACTGGAAAACGGACGAGGCGAAGGCAAGTATACTAATTTTTTTTGAATTATTAATTTGGCGTGATCGAAAAATAATGTATCAAATTTTGAATGTACAGGAAGAGTCGGATATAAACTCTGCAAACAGAAATAAAAATCCCGTCACTCATCGTAGAGGGTCGAAGTCATTTCAGTAGTATCAGCAGGAGTTGGTAAATTTACTGAATGATAATTGTAAATAGTTTATACTATATAATTTTAAATGTATAATAATTGTATGTAAAAATCAACTTCAGGAAGTTGAGGCGCATGGTCCCATGAACTATATGGACGTGTTCACTCGTACGCATGTTGTCGAGCATGTAAATCCGGACGGGACTGTTTCGTATACATGGCAGGACGATAAATCCAGCAAGAGCCTTGTAAGCATATTTCATTTTATGCAGTATTAGTAATTGTTATGCTTGTTAAACTATAATGAAATAAAATATGATGCTATTAATTTGTTAATCCAGGAAAAGTTTATGGAGCAGCGCCAGAAACTCCTTGCTGATACGGGTCTAGAACAGCTGACGACTGATGAGGAGGATGCTATTTTTGAGTCCGTTATGGATCCAGTAGAGCATGGCAGACGATACAGATTTGGCAATCAAGTGGTAAATAATTTATTTTGCTGCTAATTTGATATTTAAGTCATAATTCTATGTTGAAACATATAATTTTATCTTAAAATACTTCAAATATGCTATTTGGATCATTTCAAAACAATAAACTTGAATTTTATTCATTTTCCTATTATTTAAAAATATTTGAACCTTAAAAAATCCTCCATATTGAATTTGAATTCAAACTAACCAAATGACTTTATCACACCAGTAAAGCACAAGAAGGCAGAAGATATGAACGTTATGTTACTTACTAGTTTATAGAGATATGCACATACACTTACAGAGATCACACAGCTAAATTAAATATTTATTGCAGGCCGACAGTCAGAGACGGGGTCGGCGGAATAGAGCTCAGAGCGATCTAGCAGATATCGAAGATTTGCGGGCTAGAGTGGCCTAACTGGAAGAGCAGAACCGCCAATAGGCCATGCAGACCACACAGTTGCTAGAGTACATGCAGCAGTATGGTGGCCGCTTCCCTTCATCGGCTGGCTCTGGATCTGGAGGAGATTGATTGATTGCTTGCTTTTTCAAGTATGTTTTTTTAGTTTTGTATGATTTGGTAGACGGTGGAGGTAGTTGTTGATTTTTGTATGATTATGTTTGATACACTTGTTTATGTGATTGTATGATGATGTGGATGTTGATGATTTTGTGTATGTATGACATGGTAGAACACTTGTTGTTGGGGTTGTTGTGAATGTTGGAATGGTTATGTATATTATGTATTTTTTTTGATGTAATTTGATGTATTTATGTGTTTGATGAATTTTGCGTAGTTTGGATTTTGATATTTGGTTGGAATATTGTATACTGGATTCTGCAGTATTGGTGTAATAGTATTTGGAAGATAAATGTGGATGGAAGGCTATATTTGCAGCAGGAAAAAAATACAGCAGATTTCCGACGGCTTTCGACAGCTTCCATGTAGGTATTTTTGACGGCTTTCGACAGCCTGTATGACATTTTTTTGGCGGTTTCCGATGGATTCCGACAAGTTCGAAATCCGCCGAAAACCGTCGGAAAAATATTCGGCGCCCTGTGTCGGAAGCTGTTGGAAACACTGCTCCCCGACGCCTTATTTTCTGACGGTTTTTTTCCAACGCCCGCCGACAGTTTTCAGCCGTCGAAAATTACTGTTCTTCTTGTAGTGTCAGGCTAAGTAGCACATGGAGCAGACCTCGATCTAGATGGCTCAAGCTCAACTTTAGTGGAAATCAACATTCGAAGAGTTTCGGTGGGGTCATCCATAATGAACATGGAAATCTATTGATATCATACGCATGTCCTATTCATAATCCCGAACAAAATGCAAATATTTAAGCATTGAGGAATGGTTCTAGGTGCATCTTCGCTCATTTCAAATGTTATTGTTGAAGGGGATTCCCTTCCTGTAACGACCCTGGATTTCGGCCCCGGTTATTGTAATAAATGTTTAATCTAATTAAATATAAAATGTGAATTGATCATATTTAAATGAATATGATTTTGGAATTTTTGCTATTTATTTATATAAATTGTATTTTGAAAAGAAGCTTGATTTGGAAATTTAAAATAAAATCTCCTAAGAATATTTAAAGTGAAATTTATCTTGTATAATCAAGGGAAAATACTTTTCTTGTTATAAGTATATAAATGCAACATATAGAACACCTGCAGCTTATATGCCATAAGCTACCTGCAGCTTCAACTGAAGTAGAACACCTGCAGCTTCAACTGAAGTTTCAAACAATCTACATCAATGCTTCCTGTTTATAAGAATATGGTGCAGGTGAGTAAACTTAATTATTTTCAATTTAAACTTGTATCTTTAGCTTACAATTGGTATGCACTTGATATCTTCTTGCATAAGAATCCCTGAGTACTTTCTGTTGCTTTGGTAGCATATATAATTGTTCTTCAGAAATATTGAATATCTGAACATAATAAGCAAAGAAATTGTAAATGTTTCTTCATATAAATGTTTTGAAACCTGAATATTAATGCTAATGTAAGTTGTTTACTTAAATCAAGGCTTGCAATTTTGCTTTGAAGTTTTACAGTATGTTATAAATACTGTATTTCAGGTTACAGGTAAACTAATTAAAAGAATCAAAATTCGAATGTTTAAGTTTATAAATTCAATAGCATATTTAGATTTCATACACCTAATTATGATTTTTAACATAAAAATTATGATTTTTAAGCAAAGGTATGAAGAGCAGTTTTAAAATGAAACTAAAATGGATTTTCGTCAAATTTGGATGATTGAGTTGATTTTAATTTCTGAAAATCGATATGAAGCAAGCTTGTAATCCATTTGATTGCAGAAAAATGTCAAAATAATTTTCGAATGCAAGGATTTTGGGTTTGAATCGAATGTAGGGTTTAGTTTGCGTTTGTTTGTATGCTCTGTAAATTTGTGTTTTTGCCGCCATGGAGAGATGAGTGGATCGCGATTCTTGGAGGGGGTAGGGGAGGTTATGGTCGAGGTATGAACGGAGTTTCATCACCTCAGGTGGTCGACGTTGGTGGGTTGATGCGTCTTACTTAGTGTGTTCATATGCAGCTGGTTCGAGCTTCAGTGTTTTTTCGATCCCATGATTTTCACGATGAACTGGAGTGGATTTTCGAGTGTGAAGCTTTTACGTGACTTGTTGGAAGAGGCTTGAGCCACCGGAGGAGTGGCGAGCCACCGTGCACGTGCACGGTGGCATGAGCGTGTCAGTGAGGTCGTAAGTTGTTTCGACTCGCGTAATACTCGAGTAAGAGGGGAGTTTGCTTCGGGGTTCCTGGGTTTTTGCGCGGGGATTTTTGTATTACTGCAGTTCGATTAATAACTGTCAAAAAAAAGAGAAGGAAGAAGGACATGGCGTACAGGAGGACTCGGGTGATTCTAGGGGGTAACTTGAAGAAGCACTCGAGCTTTGTCAGGGAAGTCTCGGGTTTTCTTCCATCTGCAGTATTCTTTATTTTAAAGTAAAGGTAAGTAAGCAGTTTCAACAAAACTTTAGACACTATAAGTCTTAAAAGGGTTAACAGTTTTAAGTTAAAAACTAAATGCAAGTTTAATTGTATTAGTTAACACATAACAATGTCTTTTACACTTAATTTTGATTACTCTAAATTCAATAATCACTTCAAGTTAAGTATGTAATTTGTTAATATTTAAGTTTGTAGTTAGTACTACATTGATTCTCAACAGGTTAAAGAAGACTAATAAAATGTTAATTAAGTTAATTAATTAATTAATTTAGAAAGTGATTAAGAATAATTACATTGTAATTGTAATTAAAGAATTGTTAATTAATAATTTTATTGTAATTGACTACTTAAGTTAATTAAGGAATGATTAACAGTTAAGTAATTAAAGTTAAATAACTTGATTAAGAAATAACTTATTAAATAGTGTGAAATGAAATAAGTTATTCATTAAGTAATTAAGATTTAATGAATTGATTAAGAAATAATTAATTTAAATGGAATAAGTAATTAATTGATAATCTATCAATTAAACAGGGTTAAGCGATTAATTCTCGAGTAATTGATTTCAAATCGAATTAATTATGAGAATTTAAATGATTGCTTATGGATTGTTGTGTATGTAGAATGTCTGGTTTGTGATGTTTGAATTGATGATGTTCTGTGATGCTCTGTGATATGTTATATTATATCTATGATGCTTGTATATGTTTTATCTGTGTTAAATGCTATGTTAATTCAATTGTTAAATTTAAATTTTTTAAACTGTTAAGTTAATTAGACAACTTGGCCCTTAAAATGGCGTTTGGATTCCGATGAGACCGGGATCGGAAGAATCAAATTTGATACTCCGAAAACCACATCGATCCAATTTAAACGTTAGGTCGTGGATCCTGAAATGAAGATCGAGATGGTGTTATTAGAATGCAAGGGTTATCGTTGTTGACTCTGAGGGTGATTCCAAAATGAGTGTGACGAGAAAATGCCTTCGGTTTCGTTCGAACCCGGAACGAACTTGTATGGATTGAATGCTTTCAACACATCGTCAGGCGGACGATGAGCATTCCAAGAAATATGTTCTATAAAGGTAATCGCAGTCTCAAGCCTCATCAACCGGGAATGGCTAAAACAGGGGAGATGCAGCAAGGTTAGGTGGGTCATGCCCAAGCAGGACAAGATATTTCACCTGTCTAGATGTCCCTTTATATTTCGGCTGTGTAGGCGGTTGCTAGCTACAACCGCGGGGTTTATCTTGTTCGGGACTGTTCAGTAAGGAACGGTTTCGGCCTTGTGTTGTAGGGGGTCGGGAGTGATCCTCGGTACGGTGATCTAGGCCCTGTACTGTGACGGGCGGTACCCCAGTAGCCCTGCCATTGTTGGAAATCCATTTTCCCTACGAGACCCTACAGTTTTGATTTGTATTACCCACTTTTGTGGCTAGTAGCTGGAATTTAATCATGTAACAATTTCGGCTATTTTCTATTTACTTGAAAACCCTAGACACTATTATAATATCATATGATTTCCTATGAAATGTTTTGGTTAGCATAAGGTAAAAACTTACCCGTATTTATTTGTGGGGAGTCTTACGTGATACCTTTATTTTCAAATGTTTTCAAAGTTAAACAACTTTAAACCGTTTACTCATACCAGACCCATGTCTGACCCGGAGTTTATATTTTGTGTTTTTCATAAACTCTTGGGTACTCAAATTTTTATGAGTAGCCAAGCGATAGGTTTTGGACTTGATTTCTGGAGGAGCTTGGAGCAGGAGTTTCCAGACATATATAGCTATTTATGTAGTTCCGCTGTGTTAGTTGATATGTACTGTACATCTGATGTATATAGTGATAGATGTATGTATGGTTGTCATGGGTATTAATATTCTATAACTCTGATATATGTAAAAACTATGTAATATTTATGTGATATATTATATTTTATTCCATTCCGCTGTGAGATTCTGATGTTGTTGTTCTTTCTTTCTCTTCCTTCTATTTCTATCCCTTTCTTTCTTAATGATGATACGTCTTTCTGGTAGTAGAAGGGCGGGTCATCACAGTTGGTATCAGAGCAGAGGTTGGTGATAACCATAGCTCTGGTAGGAATTACTCATAGAATAGAGTCAGTAGTACTCTAAAATGAGTTTGAGTGTATTAATAGATATGAGCGCGTATTTGTTAGTGAATATAAAATTGTTTTTATATTGTGTTGATCTATCTGTTGAGTGTTTATGGATTCTGGTCGATGTGTGGTACGCCATTTCATCGATAGGGATTTCTAAACTCTTAAACAAGGTAGACCGACACAGTATTGTTTTTTTTGGTAGGTGAAATAATTTTACCCAAAATTATATTTTGATATAAAAGAAATATTTTTATGAAATTATTATATATATTTGAATGGGTGGTTGTTAATACTACAACCAAATAAAAATTTAAAATTGGAGTGGCTTATAACCAAATAAAATTATCTAATAAAAGGAATATAACAAAAACTTGACTAAACTAGAATTCAAAGTCCCAGAAATTTAAAAGGTGTTTAAATGAATTTAAACAAAAGGACTTGGGAATTTAAAAATCTTGGAAATGTTTGAAATGTTTTTTCCAAAGATTTGAAGGCAATAATGGAGTATTGTTTTGGAAGATATTGTTGAATGGAAATTATTTTGGAAAAATTTGTGGAAATAAGGAAGCACTGAACTCACTTCAGTCGCTGGAAAATAGTCCTGATGATGATGGCCACATCTTCAATATTCATTTTCGAGTTTCTAAAGCGAGGGATTGCTACCAGGATAGTTGGTCATGATATTGTTCGGGCTTGTGGGGTATACAAGTTGTTTTAGAAATTTTCAAAAAAAAAGAAGAAAAGAAAATTTGTTTTGGTGAAAACAAGTGTTTGGAATGTGAAAATTTGATTTGACATACCAAGTGAGTATGAGTAGTTATCATTTCAAAAAGGTTTTGGAAATGAAACCCGGGCAATTGAATTCTAAGAATTCTAATTAATAATGTGAAAGGTTTGAATAAATCAACTATCAAACTTATAAAGTAAAGTTGATATTAATAAGAAGAAATTGGGAATTTTAATCTCGGAATTAAAATTTGACTTAAGTAAATGAAAATAAGAAAACATATTGGAGGTTAACCTGCGAAAAGTTAAATGGAATTGAAGTTCAAAATGAACTTATTTGGATATTAAATTTGAAGGTAAAATGATTGAAATTATGAGGTGGAAATTTATACTTTAAGATAGTAAGTGTTATATATATATAAACATCTATATATATAAAATTTGAAATTGTGATTATAAGATGAAATGACTCAAATGAGCAATATATGCTTCTAAGTAGATAAATAAGTTTTGAGCTCATATATTGAGAAATAAATTCAAAGAATGGTAAGTAGCTAAAATTAACTGAAATTGAGTTGGAATAAAATTGAATTTAAATGAATTCAGTCGAGTTATAAATAATATTGAGTGGAATAGAATTCTTATGTAAATAAGTAAAAATTGAATTGAATTAAAATAGAATGGTGTGAGTTGTAAACAAATATAACTCAAGCATAAATTGAATGACCTTCTTACAAATGAAATTCAATAATGAATTGTTAATGCAAATTAAAATTTAAGAATGGATAAAGGAATAAACTAATCAAATAGATCAGTAAATAGTTGGGATTTGATTAAAGGAAATCAAATCAAAGATTTCAATGGAAATTGGTGAAATAGAATAAACCTAAATTATTGGGTGGAACAGTTTGAAGAAGATAAATGACTTAAGTAAATTGTGAGATGGTTATTTAAAATATTGGTTGTCGAGTTTAATAAAATGGTTTGGAAATCAAACTTTTGAAATGAAAGAAAATGCAATGTAGAGATTGTGAATAAATTAACTGGGATGGAATCAAGTGTAAATTGAGATGGAATCAATTGTTATAAAACTTAAGTAATCATTTATTCACAATGATATTGTTGAATTGCATATAAAATGGGTTGTTTGAAGTAAATGAGATTAGATAAAATTTTATTAATTATTGGAAGCAAAATAAGATGATTTTGAATATGAGTTTGTTTTGCTCAAATGGATTATATATGTAAGCACGTAAGTTGTAAATCACTTAAATTGAAGGGAATGATTTGGAAATTGGTTGGAAATACTTGTAAGAAGTGTTGAAACCCTTACATATGTGCTTATGGAAATATGTAATGGAGACTCTGTCAAAACTTTTCAGAATTTGAAAACTATATAAAAAAATTAGCAACAAAACAATTTCAAATTGGAAATTGAAAATAAATTAGTGGATGAAATTAATTTAAAATAATGATAGAAATCAGTTATAAATGAAAAATTGTCAATAAAATTAAATATTCAGAGTTAAAGAAAATTTGAATTCACATGGAATTAGAAATTCAAATTGGAAATAAGTAGAATAATAAGATATAAAGCTTAAAGTGGTAGGGTAATAATGTGAGAGATATATAATGCTTAAAATTAAACTTAAGAAATGAAGAGTGAAATCTTAAGTAAAATTGATACTGAGAAAATTATTCCAAGTGGATAGAAATCAAAATAATGTGAATAAAAGAAAATTGATATGGTTGATAGTCAATGGATATAAATACGTAGGATGAACGTATATTATTTTATTCGCATAACAAACTGATACAGATTCGAGCACAGAATTTCGAGATAGTTATATATCGATCCGAGTTAGGATTTTTCACTCGATTTTCGACGACGAACCATGGATTTGGATTTCGATTGATCCTGGAAATTCTCTATCATAGTTGTGACTATGCAAGGAGAATGACAGTTTCTGATCAAGAAAACCAGTTCTGAGTCCGCACTACGAAGTCGGGTGGACGATACTAGTTCGAAAATGGAATTGTGTGATCGAGCGAGCGATCGGATTTGATATTGCGTACGAATGGTATATGTATATCGTACGGACCTGATTGAATAGACGTTGAAATTCTGTAAAGAAGTCAATAAAATTTAGAAAGAATTAATATTGTAGATTTTAGAATTGAATTGCCAGAGTGGATATCTGAAATTCATTATGTATTCCATATACCCCATCTTAGAAATTTGTTCATAGTTCATCATTAGTTGTTAAACCAGTAGTTCAGGAATTTGGAAATTGAGTCGAATTTAACTGTGGTCAGGAATCCAGTTTGGATTGTTGATCATCGAGAGACAGACTCTGAGTAATTTTAGGGAAGCTTATCCGAATTTGTGTTCGGATAGCTAGTGATGTTTGTTAGAATAGACTGTTTAGTTGTTTGTTAATATGTAAATGATATTTATGATTGGCATAACAGCTTTTAAACTATCTTTATTTTATATTTCGGGGACGAAATTCTTTTAAGGGGGAAGGAATGTAACGACCCTGGATTTCGGCCCCGGTTATTGTAATAAATGTTTAATCTAATTAAATATAAAATGTGAATTGATCATATTTAAATGAATATGATTTTGGAATTTTTGCTATTTATTTATATAAATTGTATTTTGAAAAGGAGATTGATTTGGAAATTTAAAATAAAATCTCCTAAGAATATTTAAAGTGAAATTTATCTTGTATAATCAAGGGAAAATACTTTTCTTGTTATAAGTATATAAATGCAACATATAGAACATAATGTTCAAAATAAAATCAAAGCTTGTTATTATAAAATATTAACATAGAAATAGGTATTAATGTAAGCCAAAAAAATAAATATAAATGTACATAAACCATATGAACCATATGAAATATAACTTAAATATTGATACAAATAAATATGAGTAAGTAAAAGTAAATTAGAAACGTAACTACAAATAAAGTGAAATATAAGATACAGAATTAAAATTTAAGAACAAAACATCTTTACTCGACAAATCTTCATATGCAAGCCATGTTAGCC
Source organism: Allium cepa (assembly GCA_030765085.1). Classification (NCBI taxonomy): domain Eukaryota; kingdom Viridiplantae; phylum Streptophyta; class Magnoliopsida; order Asparagales; family Amaryllidaceae; genus Allium; species Allium cepa. Next base: position 874,536,997 of record CM060932.1, on the reverse strand, counting down.
TGCAAAGTGATAGTCAACAAATAAACATTTTTATAGATAATAAACCAAGATTTATAGCCTGTATATGATTCAAACTGGAAGTACATAATAAAACAAATAAATATGCACAAGAACAAAGCATAAAATAAGATAAAATAAGTCAAATGAAATTAGTATGCGAAACAAATATCTATATCAAGATTTTCTTCATTCAAGTCTTCGACCTGCAGAGTATGTGTCATCATAACAAAATATCTTCATTCAAAAACTAAATATCTATCTGCAAATGTACTTTTCATACAACAAAACCTTTATACACAACAATATGTCCTCCTATACACGCCATAAGCTACCTGCTAAAGTACATACAATATCTTTAAGCAGCCGACCCTAATTATATTATGTAAACTAAGCTAGAAAACAACATAATAACTAAACAAATATTTACTCACAAATATCTTCATTTATATTGATTAAGTGTTGCTGTGTAATAATGTGTGCAAAGGAATCATAATTTACAAATGAACTACAAGATGTCCTTATGCATATGCAAAAAGATTTTTAATAATACAAAGATCTTTATTCAATAGCTTCATACACAAGCCATATGTTTACCTGCATATGTACATGATTGCAGGTAGTATCTTTACACAGCAAAACAATTAATAATTGTCTAAACATATTAGAAAACAAAGTATGTACTTAATATCAGCTCAGCCTTATATTTGTCACTTCAAAACATTTAGCAAATCTGGTTAAAATAAAACAAGACAAGGTACAACATGTCCAGATATTGCCTCCCTATACTACTATTATCTCATATATATATACAGTTGCTTTTTAGTTTTAGTTCGTTCAACAACACATAACAAAAACTTGAGAAAACTGGGAATAAGAAAAAGGGTAAACTCCAAATAACAACAGGAAAGAACACCTGCAGCTTCAACTGAAGTTTCAAACAATCTACATCAATGCTTCATGTTTATAAGAATATGGTGCAGCTGAGTAAACTTAATTATTTTCAATTTAAACTTGTATCTTTAGCTTACAATTGGTATGTACTTGATATCTTCTTGCATAAGAATCCCTGAGTACTTTCTATTGCTTTGGTAGCATATATAATTGTTCTTCAGAAATATTGAATATCTGAACATAGTAAGCAAAGAAATTGTAAATGTTTCTTCATATAAATGTTTTGAAACCTGAATATTAATGCTAATGTAAGTTGTTTACTTAAATCAAGGCCTGCAATTTTGCTTTGAAGTTTTACAGTATGTTATAAATACTGTATTTCAGGTTACAGGTAAACTAATTAAAAGAATCAAAATTCGAATGTTTAAGTTTATAAATTCAATAGCATATTTAGATTTCATACACCTAATTATGATTTTTTACATAAAAATTATGATTTTTAAGCAAGGGTATGAAGAGCAGTTTTAAAATGAAACTAAAATGGATTTTCGTCAAATTTGGATGATTGAGTTGATTTTAATTTCTGAAAATCGATATGAAGCAAGCTTGTAATCCATTTGATTCCAGAAAAATGTCAAAATAATTTTCGAATGCAAGGATTTTGGGTTTGAATCGAATGTAGGGTTTAGTTTGCGTTTGTTTTTATGCTCTGTAAATTTGTGTTTTTGCCTCCATGGAGAGATTGAGTGGATCGCGATTCTTGGAGGGGGTAGGGGTGGTTATGGTCGAGGTATGAACGGAGTTTCATCACCTCAGGTGGTCGACGTTGGTGGGTTGATGCGTCTTACTTAGTGTGTTCGTATGCAGCTGGTTCGAGCTTCAGTGTTTTTTCGATCCCATGATTTTCGCGACGAACAAGAGTGGATTTTCGAGTGTGAAGCTTTTACGTGACTTGTTGGAAGAGGCTTGAGCCACCGGAGGAGTGGCGAGCCACTATGCACGTGCACGGTGGCATGAGCGTGTCAGTGAGGTCGTAGGTTGTTTCGACTCGCGTAATACTCGAGTAAGAGGGGAGTATGCTTCGGGGTTCCTGGGTTTTTGCGTGGGGATTTTTGTATTACTGCAGTTCGAATAATAACTGTCAAAAAAAAAGAGAAGGAAGAAGGAGATGGCGTACAGTAGGACTCAGGTGATTCTAGGGAGTAACTTGAAGAAGCACTTGAGCTTTGTCAGGGAAGTCTCGGGTTTTCTTCCATCTGCAGTATTTTTTATTTTAAAGTAAAGGTAAGTAAACAGTTTCAAGAAAACTTTAGACACTATAAATCTTAAAAGGGTTAACAGTTTTAAGTTAAAAACTAAATGCAAGTTTAATTATATTAGTTAACACATAACAATGTCTTTTACACTTAATTTTGATTACTCTAAATTCAATAATCACTTCAAGTTAAGTATGTAATTTGTTAATATTTAAGTTTGTAGTTAGTACTACATTGATTCTCAACAGGTTAAAGAAGACTTATAAAATGTCAATTAAGTTAATTAATTAATTAATTTAGAAAGTGATTAAGAATAATTACATTGTAATTGTAATTAAAGAATTGTTAATTAATAATTTTATTGTAATTGACTACTTAAGTTAATTAAGGAATGATTAACAGTTAAATAATTAAGTAATTAAAGTTAAATAACTTGATTAAGAAATAACTTATTAAATAGTGTGAAATGAAATAAGTTATTCATTAAGTAATTAAGATTTAATGAATTGATTAAGATATAATTAATTTAAATGGAATAAGTAATTAATTGATAATCTATCAATTAAACAGGGTTAAGCGATTAATTCTCGAGTAATTGATTTCAAATCGAATTAATTATGAGAATTTAAATGATTGCTTATGGATTGTTGTGTATGTAGAATGTCTGGTTTGTGATGTTTAAATTGATGATGTTCTGTGATGCTCTGTGATATGTTATATTATATCTATGATGCTTGTATATGTTTTATCTGTGTTAAATGCTACGTTAATTCAATTGTTAAATTTAAATTATTTAAACTGTTAAGTTAATTAGACAACTTGGCCCTTAAAATGGCGTTTGGATTTCGATAAGACCGGGATCGGAAGAATCAAATTTGATTCTCCGAAAACCACATCGATCCAATTTAAACGTTAGGTCGTGGATCCTGAAATGAAGATCGAGATGGTGTTATCAGAATGCAAGGGTTATCGTCGTTGACTCTGAGGGTGATTCCAAAATGAGTGTGACGAGATAATGCCTTCGGTTTCGTTCGAACCCGGAACGAACTTGTATGGATTGAATGCTTTCAACACACCGTCAGGCGGACGATGAGCATTCCAAGAAATATGTTCTATAAAGGTAATCGCAGCCTCAAGCCTCATCAACCGGGAATGGCTAAAACAGAGGAGATGCAGCAAGGTTAGGTGGGTCATGCCCAAGCAGGAAAAGATATTTCACCTGTCTAGATGTCCCTTTATATTTCGGCTGTGTAGGCGTTTGCTAGCTACAACCGCGGGGTTTATCTTGTTCGGGACTGTTCAGTAAGGAACGGTTCCGGCCTTGTGTTGTAGGGGGTCGGGAGTGATCCTCGGTACGGTGATTTAGGCCCCGTACTGTGACGGGTGGTACCCCAGTAGCCCTGCCATTGTTGGAAATCCATTTTCCCTACGAGACCCTACGGTTTTGATTTGTAGTACCCACTTTTGTGGCTATTAGCTGGAATTTAATCATGTAACAATTTTGGCTTTTTTCTATTTACTTGAAAACCCTAGACACTATTATAATATCATATGATTTCCTATGAAATGTTTTGGTTAGCGTAAGGTAAAAACTTACCCGTATTTATTTGTGGGGAGTCTTACGTGATACCTTTATTTTCAAATGTTTTCAAAGTTAAACAACTTTAAACCGTTTACTCATACCAGACCCATGTCTGACCCGGAGTTTATATTTTTTGTTTTTCATAAACTCTTGGGTACTCAAAATTTTATGAGTAGCCAAGTGATAGGTTTTGGACTTGATTTCTGGAGGAGCTTGGAGCAGGAGTTTCCAGACATATATATCTATTTATGTAGTTCCGCCGTGTTAGTTGATATGTACTGTACATCTGATGTATATAGTGATAGATTTATGTATGGTTGTCATGTGTATTGATATTCTATAACTCTGATATATGTAAAAACTATGTAATATTTATGTGATATATTATATTTTGTTCCATTCCGCTGTGAAATTTTGATGTTGTTTTTCTTTCTTTCTCTTCCTTCTATTTCCATCCCTTTCTTTCTTAATGATGATACGTCTTTCTGGTAGTAGAAGGGCGGGTCGTCACACTTCCGCTTGTATTATGGAGTAACGGACTATTTCCTGGTGACTGCAAACATGAAAAGGCATTAAATGAAATAAACAAAGCAAGAAGAGGGAGAAATTGGGCATTTGTTCATGTATATCCTGAAGCAAATAATATGGCTGAAGAGATGACGGTTAGAGGAGCATAATTGTATCAAACATATCACATATGGGATCATCAAGGTAACTTAATTTTAGTAAAAATTTACTGCCTGATGTATGTGCCTGGATGGAATTAAAAAGATTTTGTTGTCTATATTGAAAATCTATTTGTGCGCATACATAGGCTGAATCTGTTGGAATTAATGCATCTTAGTTAATCTGAAAATATGAAATACTTGTTTAAATGAAAAGTTTGTTCATGTAGCTAGTAATTATCTTATGCTCTCACTTATTTACACTATGACAAGACATACACACACACAAAAGTAAAGATAAGTGTTAAATGTTGTTGATTTCCCTACAAAAGTCATGTTAATTATCTATAATTTATTCTCATTAAATTTCAGTTATTTTGATTTCAGGTGCCAACATAGATCATAGACAGGGAATATGCCTGGAAACTGAAGATGGAAATAAGATTGAAAAGAATACCAACTGATAGCTTCAAATAAATGATCTGAGTGTTGTTTCATCTATAGAAGGTTAGGCTGAAAAGACATTCACTTTTTTCACTGTAAAGAACTGAAGATTTTTGTTTTGTTATTCCTTCTGGTTTATTCTTTGCTTTTTTTTCTTTGGGTAAAGTGATTTGTTCTTTTGGTTATGAGACTTTACTATTTACCAAATATAGCTGAGATTTTGCTAGTATAATTTATGAATTAAAATAAATTAGCGCTTGCACCTTAAGGTTTTGTTGCTTTGTTGTAATTTGTTGTTTTCCAATTTCTATAGGGTGGTAAATTCATCAAATTTTCTGGTCGTATGTGAAATGAAAGAAAATGTAATTTATGATTTTCATTTTTAAAAGTAACAATAATCAGAAGGAAGATCTTGGATTTCATATCACTTTCGAAATCATATTTACTTCAAAATCATATCACTTTCGAAATCATATTCACTTTTGAAATCATATTCATTTTTAAAATCATAACCACAAAATAGGTTTAACCATTATATAAAAATATTCGCATTTTAAATCAATTAAATCTAAATCATAAAAGTTACAACTTTAAACATTTTGAATATTGAAAGTAGTTTATATACTGGGATAGTTATACATTAAAAATAGTTTATATTTTAAAAATAGGTTATGGATTGAAATAGTTTATATATTAGAAATAGTTTATATATTAAAATAGGTTATAGATTGAAATAATTTATATATTAGAAAAAGTTTATATAATAAAATAGGTTATATATTAAAATAAATATATTAATTTAAATATTTTAAACATATATATTTTATATGTATTAAATTTTATCAAGTTAAATCTTATATTATGAAGAAAAAGTAAATAAAGTTATAAGTAAAACCTTAAAATTTACATTTTAAAATTTAATTCATAAATCTTGAATTCTTAGAACATATAATTTTAAAATCTAAATTTTGCCATATATGTTTTAAAAATCTTTATATAAAATTTAAAAATCATTTTCCTTTTTTTCTAGACATATCTTTCAAAGTTTCAGAAATCACTCTAAAACTAGACCAACGGTGTCCGCATATAGTTTTCTACCCTAGGGTCAAGTGATACAGATATTTATCATTTCAATCCGCAATAATTTTAAATTTACGGGTATATATCATTTCAACCCGTAATCCCAAATTTTCAAAATCAATAAAATCGCTTGGGTTTATCATTTTGACCCATAACGATTTTTCTTAATCAAAAAGATCATTCAGGTATGTGTCATTTCAACCCATAGTGATTTCCTAAAGCTAAGGGAATTTGCAGCATGATTTACATAAAATAAATAACTTAACACATATTCATACGTAATATATTTCATAAGGTAGCACATAACTTACATAATAATTTACATAAAATAGCATATAATTTACATAATAAATCACATAACATAGCATATGAATTACATAAAATAGCATGTAACTTACATACAAATTACATAACATAGTATGTAACTTACAAAACAGATTACTTAACATAGCATGTAACTTACATAATTAATTACATAACATAGCATGTAACTTACATATTTTAGCATGGAACGTGACATAAAATTCCTACCATAACATAATAATATGCAGTCGTTTCTAACATAGCATTTAAGTGATTTCCTATATTACAACGTAACACATATATGCATATAAATTTTATTCTTTTTTGTTTACTTCCTCTTTTTTTCTTTTCTTCTTCTTCTTCTTTTTCACACATAAATTTTCACATATCATATTAATGACATTTTTCATAACAAGGATGACAACTTTTAAATCAATATAACATTTCTTTTTTTTTTTCAACATAGCAATTTCATATTAACATCATGAAGCATATCAATAACCATATCATCACATCTAATTTTTTTAACAAACAACATAATATAAATAACAATATCATGTAAAAATCATAGGTGAACATAAGTGAACATAGATCATATCAAATCATATACAAACTACACAAAATCTAAACTATTGCAATATTCCAATAACATATCAATTGATATTCATTCACTTATCATAAGATTTTAAATCGTGAGTGAATGACTCACCTTTCGAGGCAATGATAATTTGACAAAACAAAGCTATGAATTTGAATCTCTATTACAAAGCAAAGCAAGTTAGAAATGATGGATCGGCAAATAGAAATATATAACTTTTGTTTTTTTTAAAAAGAGGAGAAAGAGTGGTGCAAAGGGCTTGGCCTAGGGCTGAAATAGGGGTCGACCTTGGAGATGGAGGAAGTGGCTATAGGAGGAGGAAGGAAGAGTTTTGGAAGAGAGGAGGAAGGAGTTTTGATTTGGAGAAATTTTAAGCTTTTAAATCTAAAACTCTCTGTAGATCTGGAGAGGAAAAAGAAAGTGTGATGAGAAAGTTTTCTCAAGAGAAAATTATGTACGTACAAGTTAGTCAGAAAGAAACAAATGGTCGTAGGCATAGGAATAAACATAAGACTCTTGATACGGTTAGAGTCTCTTGGTTAACCAAGGCCCATTAGAACAAACAAACCCATTAGGACTTAGCCAAATAAAACACAACTAAACATTACAAACTTATGTTCACAGTATTTCATATTTTTAGAGCAATAGGAATTTGAATTGATGAAATGAAAAGTGTAAAGGAGATGAGAATTCAGTCTAGTATCGTATAAAAAGAATACAATTTTAAAATTCAAACTTAAAATTTGTCAACCAAAAGTCAAACTTTAACTAAGTTTGACAAAAATTTGAAATTTCCAAAAATTTTCTATTTGGAAAAAAATATTATTCAATATTCCAAAATTTGTTCTTTAATTTTAACCTTTAAATTTTATTTAAATTCAAATAATAATATATTTAAAAGTGATTTAATTGAACCTTCATTTTATTATCATTGGTTTGTATTCATTCAAATGTTCATTTTATTCAATTCAACATATGTTGTCGATTCTTAACCGAATCAATTACCATATGTTTCTCTTTACCTTTATTAAAAGATTTAATTTCAATTAACTCAATGTTAAATTTCCAAATGAATGTTGGTTACACACTAATCATTTCATTTTCATTAAATAATTCAAACAAAGTTTTATCCTTTTATTTCGATTTACATGTTCTTTATATTACATTAAATTTCTCTTTCAATTAAAACATATGTTTTCTTTTTATTTCCTTAAATTCCTCTTTTATTTTAATTTAAAAATACGTTTCTATTATTAAGTCCATTAATTACAATTAATGTTCTCTTTCCTTTTATTTGAAATATTTCAATTACATTTAATTCCCTTAATTACAAAATAAATTCCAAAGCGGATTACTCAATGGGATGAGGAATAAATCAATTGTTACAACTTGTAATTCATATATATTAATTTATTGTTTACACAAGGAGCACAAATCTGCTTACCAAATTAATAATTTCTTATTGTATACTAACATATTTAGAATATTATTTATCTCATTCTTTAGTAACATTTATTTTTTTACAGTTGATTGAAATTGCATTAATACAGTTGCCAATTACATTCAACAAATATTATTAAATTATATTCTAATACATGTTACTACCTTCCATTTCATTAAAGATTAGTTGTTTTAGGATTTTATCTACGATCATGTTCTATATTCTAACAAATTTATTATTATCATTATTTACGTTAATAATTGAAAAAATATATATTTCTAACCATATTCTACTCAAAAATTATCATTAGTATTTTTGAAATTTGTTCGAATTTACGAGTCGTCACACAACCTTAAAGAAAGAAGTTAATTTAACTTCACTGACAATTAATCGTACTTTGTTCAATAAAGTTTGATTATGTGACGCCCCACCTCTATACCCACGCTAGCCAAGAACACTACGATGTAGTGCTGTCAACTAGCACGGAGAATAAGGCTGTTGAGGAGCGACCATCCGTGTAATTGCTTTGCGCGAGCACCGATATGCCAGATAAAAATATAACTTTTCATCTCAAGAGGAAATCCGACATACCGACAAAAACTCAAAGCTACTACACAGTGGCTATAAAGGTCTTCGGAAACAAATATAGAAATAAACATAACACAAATCAGTCGCAGATAATTCATATCACAAAGGCGGAATAAGATATGAATATTACACATAAAAGTGTTCATCAGAGTAGTGGTCAAAAAGATCCATAATAATACAAAAGGATAGCAACACGTGGTATACAAAAGAATACAACTATGAGTCCATATCTCAAGTGTATACAACAAACACTGCTAATCTAAGTAGTTAACCAAAAGTCGGGATGACAGTCCGATAAGGAGTCAAGCAGAAGCACCTGTAAAAACTCAGTCTGACCCGAGTATTATTTAAGAAGAAAATAATAAACGGATCAGTCTAGCTATAAATATCAGATGAAGTGATATATAATAAGAGATATGACTAAACATATAATAATCACAATGCCGAGCTGTGATATATAAGTAATTGAAAATCAACAAGAGATTAATCAATATCACAATAACCTACTCAAGGATCAAAAGGAATGTCATACTCCTAATTTCATTCACCAAGCCACAATAATTGATAAATCAAATCAATAGAAATCACGAAGATAGGTGAAGCATAAATTCCAGAATTCAACACACGAAATCCAGAAATCACAAGAAAAGGATGGCCAATCCCACAAACTGGACATCGACGCACCTAGAAAGACACGCCCCATGTACAGTCGAACATCGACGCACCTAGAAAGATATGCCCCATGCTCTAGCATCGACGCACCTAGAAAGATACGCCCCATGCATAAATAAACATCGATGCACCTAGAAAGATACATCGCATGCATAAATAAACATCGATGCACCTAGAAAGATACACCCTGTAAAGACCCGTAAATCCGTACTCCTTGAGTAGACACTAATCTCCATTGATTAACTCAAGATGAACGAAAATACGAACCCTTAGGGGTTTTAAGAAAAAGAATTTAAGAAAAGAAAGAAGAGAGAAAAAGGTAGAAGATAGAGGGAAAAGAGAAATTTGAAAACAGAAAATTTTAAAATAGAAAAAAAGAATTTGAAAATAGAACGGACGGAAAGGAAACAAAAAGAACAACATCAGAATCTCACAATTCGCAGCGGAACAACATATAATAATAAATGAATAATCTTTAAACAAAGAACTATACCAGTTATTACATTACATTTCATTTCATTACATCATATCATCAGAGTGTACAACAACATACAACTAACTATGCAGCGGAAAAAGAAATACTATATAAACTAGTAATACGCCATGCCATCCAGCTTGCCTCCAGCAACTCCAGAATATCCAGAATATCCTGATAAACCTAACTCTTGACTGCCCGTGTGGAAATTGGTGGGCACCCAGAGTTTAGGAAGGAAGACAATAAACTCCGAGTCAGTCATGTGACTGGTGTGAGAACTCAAAACAGTTTATTTAACTTTAAAATCAAAATAGAGGAATATTTTTAAATCAATTCGCAATGCTTTTAAAAATGAGACTACCATAAGGCCTCCCGCACACACACACAATGAAAACGCAGAATCGGAGGAGATTTCTCCTTATGATAGTCAAAGATGCTTGATACACATTTAAAAGAACATTTCATATTATTATTAGTGCATAGTGTAGGAAATTATTTCGAAAATAAAGATATAAATCTTAGCCAACATAGACATTTCGAACTATGCCTACTATAGCTACTATCCAAACAGTGGTGACCACCATAAGTGAATAGCAGGTTCTACAACTAATACCGTACAAGTTTCGTATTGGGAATTGGATTTCCAACAAATGGTCAGGCCAAGGAACTTCCCATTGCCACATGAGAATGCCTCTGGATGGACATCCCCGAGAACCAAACCGGATCTCTACCAACACAAGGCCGGGTTACTCCTAACTGAGTAACAACTGACCGAATATGCCATCCCCCGGTCCTTTGGGACCTTTATCAACCAAGCGCTCGTAATCAATTCACACAATCATAAAGTGTTTTCAACATGAGTAAGTATCTGGGCTCCATACCATGATACCACCCTTTTCCAGAAGGAAATGGACACATCCTAAAGGGTGCTACCCCTCATAACCTTGCTGCTTCTTTCCTGTTTTGACCATTCACGGGGTGTGAGGCTCGACGAAGTCACGTCCACAAAAACATACTTTATACAAAAGCCATGCTTTGGGTCAACAAATGATCAACACAATGATCACTAAGATAGACGATCAAATAAATGATCCTACCACAATAATCAACACAATGATCATTTCAGCATCACTCAGCATGTCACATTACCAAACTGGGAATATATCGCTGATAACTTCAACTATATAACCTCTGAGCTCGTACGTCTCAGAGAAGGGTGTTAAGCTAAAAGAATAAATTCTCCGCCACCACAGAAATATATTTGAAAGAAATCGGCTTTATATCTCAAATTGTAATGTCAGGCATACTATCCATACAAGTCTGTTCCGGGATCGAACAGAACCGAAGGCACTTACAAAGAAGTCCTTGCAATCCGAATAATTTCTAATCACGTTCGGATTTCCCATCACTCATGGAGATCTCTATACCGGGGATCAGCCAGTGCAGAGACAATCAACAAGAAACCCTTTCGTTTTCGAAAATATCCGGTCTTCAACACCGTTCTTCGAATGCAATTCATAACGACGTATCACATATTCGGAATGGGTTATACGACCCCATGGTCCTTTCCCGGTTAACCCGAATAGTGAGCGCTTATTTTAAAAAAAATAAGTGTGGCATTTAATTTCAAACAAATCACAACAAATACCATTCATAAGGTAAATATCGATAGTCGGTTATTGAACTATCAATGGATATGCCAACATCACCAGAATCCAAATAATTTTCCAAATTATTTAATTCCAAAAATATCTTTAGAAGATATAACTTTCCATATTTCAAAAATAAATCAATATTTATTTTTAAACCTATTTTCCCAATTCCATTTATAAATTCCATATTGAATTTATATTTCCAAAAAATATTTATGAATATACGATTTCAAATATTCATTTCCAATTTATCTTCAAAAAGATAAATTCTCTAAATTTTCCATTTCTCATTGGGAAAACAATTTCCATACTTATTTATTTTATAAGTAATCCACAAATTCTATTTATTTTCAACCTTGGAAAATATTCCATATACTCTAATCGAAATTAAGTATATATTTCATTCTTTAAGGAAATCATTCACTTAATCATATTTATTTGGGCCAAAACGAATGTTGCGTAAAACATCGTTACGACAACCCAAAATCACTAGTATAGGGATTCGAAATAAAATAGATATATAAATCCCAATACTATACAAAACATTTCCTTTCGGAAATCAACTATTATAACAACAGTGTTATAATCTATTATTTCCTTCTATTTCTCGAAAACATCTATTTCAACAATAAATGTTGAAATCTATGGTTTCAAATCTCAACATATTTTAAAACATCATTAGATCGTTTTAATTCTATTTCAAACACCACATTCCAAATAATTTCTTTAACATATTATTCACTATTCAAAAACGTGAATATATTATTAATAAATTTCATTTCTTCTATTCCTTTTATTTTAAGGGATTATTCACTGTTTAAAACATGGATATAACTCCATTAATAAATTTCAACAATTCACTTATCAAAATAAGTCGTTGCGGATTTATAAAACAATGTTTATAAATTTCATTTCTATTTAATTTACAACAACTTTCTTTTATAAATTTCCTTTATTAATCTATCTCAATTCATATCACAATGATATACTAAAAATTCATATTATAAGTCAAATACTTATAATTTATTTATTTACAAAATTGTTTCTTTGAACTTCTCAAATTTATAAATTTTATAACTTATAAGATTCATTTATTTATCCAACTCATTCCTTTAATAACTTTATAAATTTTATAAACCTACTGCTTATAAAATTCTATTTATAACTTCACCGTTATAATTCTATAATTCCAATTTATGAAATTCATTTACAATTTTTTTTTTCTAACACTTAAAAAAGTTCGTTTTACACTTCTAATATTTTTAATTTACAAATATCAATTTATAAATCTTTTAATACAAATGAATTTGTATTATTATTTTAAAACATCTTTTAAACTCTTTTAGAATTCCATCATTTTGATTTATAAAATAATCCAATTTCATAAATCCTATATTTAAACTTTTTTTTTTTTTTACAATAGATTTAAAAATCTCAGTTTAAACTATTTTATAAAATCATAAATCCCATATTTTCAAAAAAATCAATTTTTTTAACTATATTTCCCAAAAATATAATTTTTATAACATTAAAAATTATAACGTTTATTTAATTATAATGGATCAATTCAAAAAATATTTAATAAACGTATATTTCCAAAAATCCTTTTTGAAATTAAAATCGTTATTTTTAAATTTCAAAAATTGGATCCGATGATGCAACACATCAAATAGTCAATCACGATTTTCCAACATCATATATCGATATGATAAACAATCAAACATCACAATATTTAAAATCAATAAGTATTTGTGAGGAATCCAGTTGGATCCCTTCAACCTGTTTTCCTGCATCCACAGACATTAGCACTATACCAATTCCGTTTCAAGACGGAATATCGCGGTATATGGGATTTTATAAATATATATCCGCTTACTAACGGCGCATAGGGTCTCATCCGCTAAAAAGAAATGCGGGAAATAAATCAACTACAATATATACATATGCCAATATATATATATTGCTATATATATAATATAATACCAATTCCACTTCGAGGTGGAATATCGCGGTATATGTGTGTAATAAATAACCTCCGCTTACTAACGGCGTATAGGGTCTATTCACATCCAATATATATATAACAATCATCATTCAATCATTCAATCAACTCAGTTAATCAAATTTTAAATCTAACTATTTAAAATTTAAATAAACAACAAAATTCCTTTTGAGTGAGAAGTTCTCACTTTTATTCCCGTTTGCAATCCACTTCCAATTCAACTTGTTTTCTTCATTTATACCTAGTATAAATATTTACACAGTTTATTAATATTCGAAACGATCGAATAATAAATTTTCATTTTTGATTGTTAAAATAAATCAATAGTTTTATTTAAACCAATTTCTCATTTAATAAATTTATTTAAACTAATTTCCTTCTTTTAAAATAATTTTAACTAGAGATTTTCAATTTGAACTAAATTTCCTTTTCATAAATTAAATCAACTAATAGATTTTGGTTTTACAAATAAATTAAATTTTAAACATATCTTTTATTTGATATTTAAATTAACCAACTATTTTATTTATATTCGAAAAATTCAAATCACCAATTATCGTTTAATAGATTTAATTAGCTAATTATTTTAATTTTAACAAATCTTCCTTTTTAATAAATTATTTTTTTAGTAAAAGAATAATTGAACAAGTTAATTTCTATTCTATAATTTATTTAATTAACTCAAAAAGTTATTTTAAACTAATGCTTTCGTTTCAAACTAAATTTTTTCTTTAATAAAATATTTAACTAAAAATTTAAATTTCCTTTTTAATTTAAATTTATTTAACTAAAATTTTATTTTAACTAACAAATTCGATTTTTTTAAACAAATCTCCTCTTTATCAACTAATTTATTAACTAATCAATTTATTAACTAATTTTTCCCTTAAAATCTTTTAACAACTAAAAATAACTAAACTGATAAATTAATAAATTGATAAATAATTAAACTAATATTTTATCTGTATATACATAAATTAAAAATCTGCATATATACTTTACTGTATATATTTTTCCTGTAGATATTGATAAATAAATTTCGCGAAAATATACTTACAGCCCCATCTCGAGACGCGCGACGATCCCCAGCAACATGAATGCCACTGCTACAAATCGCCACAGCCACCAACATCGAACCGCGAGCCTCCATCTCCCCCCTGGCCTTGCGCGCACCACTGAAACGCGACCCAACACCAGAACGCCGCCGCCATTGCTGCCTCACCCCCACCAAGCTCGACACTCCATTGCGCGGCCCACAGCAACTCCAAATCCCCACGCGCGTCGCCACATCGAAGACGAACTCCTCCATCTCCACGCGCCGCCCCATCGAGCGCCGCCCTAGCCGCCACACTCGCGCGCCACCGCATTCCCAATCGACGCCACTTCGTGCCGCCGAGTCCCAATCGCCGCTTCCCCACTTGCGCGAGCCCCTCCACGAGTCGCCTCAGCTGTCGCGTGCTCGACTTAGGGCTTCGGCCATTTTTTTCTTCTTTTCTTTCTACTTTTTTTTTTTTTATTTCGTATGAATGAAATAGGGGAGAGAGGGGTCGGGTATAAAATAGAAAGGAGAACGTGTTTTAAGCATGGGTCACGGCATGTTGAAGGTAAGGTAGGTAAGGTAATGTATACTTATTTTTTTATTTATTTTATTTTATTATATATATATGTATATATATATATATTTATTTATTTTTATATTATATTTTCTTTCTTATTTCAAATCCAATTATTTTTCCTAAATCATTAATTCAAATTTAAAATATAAGTTCAATATTAAATTTCAACTTCAAAGTCAAAATTCAAATTTCTATTCAACTTTTAAATAGATTAAATTCTAAATTTTAATCACAAATTTATCCTGATAATTTGAAATTTAATTCAAACCATCATTTAAATATTTAAAATAAATTAAATATTTTCAAATTAAATAGTTCAAAATTCAGGGTCGTTACAATCTTTCCCCCTTAAAAGAATTTCGTCCCGAAATTACAAGTTAAGAAGAATACCCTTATCCCGTCTATTATTTTTCACAACTCAAAATAGTTTTACCAACTTACTAGCCTAAATCTTTTTACTAGAGATTCACTTTTATTTCTACTAGCTTTCCAACTTCAATTATAGGTTTTAAACAATATTGTTTTACTAACCATTCAAATTTAAATTCAAATTTCAAACTCTCAAAAAATTTCTAACACCCTAAATTTTTGAAAAATTTCGCCAGCGTTTCCTTTGCGCGGCTCGATCGGTACGACTACAAAATGGCACCACGGCCCCTCAGAATCAAAAAGAAAAGAGAAAAGCCAAGTGGCTAGAGAAGAAAGTCATCAAATCTCATATAAAAATTGAAATACGTACCTTTTTGTCGAGCAATTCAATTTTTATCTTTGAAATCAAAATTTCAATTCCTTTATACACCTGTATAACCTGCTAGTAGTAGCATCTCAATCCAACATTCAAACTATTTTGCAAATTCTATTACAAAATTTCCAACATATGTTTCTTATATGTTTTTACTTCACTATTGAAGTTACATATCAATTTCATTCAATTTTTTTACATTTTAATTCAATTCACAATTTCAATTCTATTTGAATTCAATTCACAATTTAAATTTCATTCGAATTCAATTCTCAATTTCAAATCTTGAATTCTATTGATTAGCTTTCATTTAGTAATTCATATTACTATTTTAAATTAGTTTCATTCACTAATTCCTTTAAATTTTCAATTTCCATCTTCATATTCATTCCACTTGAAATTATTTCACAAATGAATAAATTATCAAGTTAATTTACTTGAATCCAATCCATTTTATTTATTCAATTCCATATATTTCTTTCCATTACTAATGATAATAATTCAATATTATCACTTCCTAACAATCATGCAACCATATCCTATAATAATCCCTAGAAAATCATTTCTTTTCTATACAAAAATAGTTTTGGGCAAAAATTATTTTATAATAGAAATCAATTTTATATTCACTAACAAATACGCGCTCATATCTATTATTACACTCAAACTCATTCTAGAGTACTGCTGACTCTATCTCTAACGAGTAAGACCCTACAGAACCATGGTTGTCGCTTAACCAACAGCTCTGATACCAGATGTAAAGATCTAGGCTTTTCAACCGTCGACAGCAGTCACAACCGGTAGGCTTTTCAACCATCCCAGCCCCACCGTGGCTTACACTGATATCCCAAACTTGCTTTTACGGCCAGCCTCTCGACTGTCACAGCTTACGCCTAACCAACCCCCTAAAAGAGGATGTGTGGGAGTAAGAGTCTCCCGTTCGCCACCAAACCGCGAAGCGAGAACCCCCCATCACATAGCCCAATAGCTTAACAAGACTGGTGTGAGAACTCAAAACAGTTTATTTAACTTTAAAATCAAAATAGAGGAATATTTTTAAATCAATTCGCAATGCTTTTAAAAATGAGACTACCATAAGGCCTCCCGCACACACACACAATGCAAACGCAAAATCGGAGGAGATTTCTCCTTATGATAGTCAAAGATGCTTGATACGCATTTAAAAGAACATTTCATATTATTATTAGTGCATAGTGTAGGAAATTATTTCGAAAATAAAGATATAAATCTTAGCCAACATAGACATTTCGAACTATGCCTACTATAGCTACTATCCAAACAGTGGTGACCACCATAAGTGAATAGCAGGTTCTACAACTAATACCGTACAAGTTTCGTATTGGGAATTGGATTTCCAACAAATGGTCAGGCCAAGGAACTTCCCATTGCCACATGAGAATGCCTCTGGATGGACATCCCCGAGAACCAAACCGGATCTCTACCAACACAAGGCCGGGTTACTCCTAACTGAGTAACAACTGACCGAATATGCCATCCCCCGGTCCTTTGGGACCTTTATCAACCGAGCGCTCGTAATCAATTCACACAATCATAAAGTGTTTTCAACATGAGTAAGTATCTGGGCTCCATACCATGATACCACCCTTTTCCAGAAGGAAATGGACACATCCTAAAGGGTGCTACCCCTCATAACCTTGCTGCTTCTTTCCTGTTTTGACCATTCACGGGGTGTGAGGCTCGACGAAGTCACGTCCACAAAAACATACTTTATACAAAAGCCATGCTTTGGGTCAACAAATGATCAACACAATGATCACTAAGATAGACGATCAAATAAATGATCCTACCACAATAATCAACACAATGATCATTTCAGCATCACTCAGCATGTCACATTACCAAACTGGGAATATATCGCTGATAACTTCAACTATATAACCTCTGAGCTCGTACGTCTCAGAGAAGGGTGTTAAGCTAAAAGAATAAATTCTCCGCCACCACAGAAATATATTTGAAAGAAATCGGCTTTATATCTCAAATTGTAATGTCAGGCATACTATCCATACAAGTCTGTTCCGGGATCGAACAGAACCGAAGGCACTTACAAAGAAGTCCTTGCAATCCGAATAATTTCTAATCACGTTCGGATTTCCCATCACTCATGGAGATCTCTATACCGGGGATCAGCCAGTGCAGAGACAATCAACAAGAAACCCTTTCGTTTTCGAAAATATCCGGTCTTCAACACCGTTCTTCGAATGCAATTCATAACGACGTATCACATATTCGGAATGGGTTATACGACCCCATGGTCCTTTCCCGGTTAACCCGAATAGTGAGCGCTTATTTTAAAAAAAATAAGTGTGGCATTTAATTTCAAACAAATCACAACAAATACCATTCATAAGGTAAATATCGATAGTCGGTTATTGAACTATCAATGGATATGCCAACATCACCAGAATCCAAATAATTTTCCAAATTATTTAATTCCAAAAATATCTTTAGAAGATATAACTTTCCATATTTCAAAAATAAATCAATATTTATTTTTAAACCTATTTTCCCAATTCCATTTATAAATTCCATATTGAATTTATATTTCCAAAAAATATTTATGAATATACGATTTCAAATATTCATTTCCAATTTATCTTCAAAAAGATAAATTCTCTAAATTTTCCATTTCTCATTGGGAAAACAATTTCCATACTTATTTATTTTATAAGTAATCCACAAATTCTATTTATTTTCAACCTTGGAAAATATTCCATATACTCTAATCGAAATTAAGTATATATTTCATTCTTTAAGGAAATCATTCACTTAATCATATTTATTTGGGCCAAAACGAATGTTGCGTAAAACATCGTTACGACAACCCAAAATCACTAGTATAGGGATTCGAAATAAAATAGATATATAAATCCCAATACTATACAAAACATTTCCTTTCGAAAATCAACTATTATAACAACAGTGTTATAATCTATTATTTCCTTCTATTTCTCGAAAACATCTATTTCAACAATAAATGTTGAAATCTATGGTTTCAAATCTCAACATATTTTAAAACATCATTAGATCGTTTTAATTCTATTTCAAACACCACATTCCAAATAATTTCTTTAACATATTATTCACTATTCAAAAACGTGAATATATTATTAATAAATTTCATTTCTTCTATTCCTTTTATTTTAAGGGATTATTCACTGTTTAAAACATGGATATAACTCCATTAATAAATTTCAACAATTCACTTATCAAAATAAGTCGTTGCGGATTTATAAAACAATGTTTATAAATTTCATTTCTATTTAATTTACAACAACTTTCTTTTATAAATTTCCTTTATTAATCTATCTCAATTCATATCACAATGATATACTAAAAATTCATATTATAAGTCAAATACTTATAATTTATTTATTTACAAAATTGTTTCTTTGAACTTCTCAAATTTATAAATTTTATAACTTATAAGATTCATTTATTTATCCAACTCATTCCTTTAATAACTTTATAAATTTTATAAACCTACTGCTTATAAAATTCTATTTATAACTTCACCGTTATAATTCTATAATTCCAATTTATGAAATTCATTTACAATTTTTTTTTCTAACACTTAAAAAAGTTCGTTTTACACTTCTAATATTTTTAATTTACAAATATCAATTTATAAATCTTTTAATACAAATGAATTTGTATTATTATTTTAAAACATCTTTTAAACTCTTTTAGAATTCCATCATTTTGATTTATAAAATAATCCAATTTCATAAATCCTATATTTAAACTTTTTTTTTTACAATAGATTTAAAAATCTTAGTTTAAACTATTTTATAAAATCATAAATCCCATATTTTCAAAAAAATCAATTTTTTTAACTATATTTCCCAAAAATATAATTTTTATAACATTAAAAATTATAACGTTTATTTAATTATAATGGATCAATTCAAAAAATATTTAATAAACGTATATTTCCAAAAATCCTTTTTGAAATTAAAATCGTTATTTTTAAATTTCAAAAATTGGATCCGATGATGCAACACATCAAATAGTCAATCACGATTTTCCAACATCATATATCGATATGATAAACAATCAAACATCACAATATTTAAAATCAATAAGTATTTGTGAGGAATCCAGTTGGATCCCTCCAACCTGTTTTCCTGCATCCACAGACATTAGCACTATACCAATTCCGTTTCAAGACGGAATATCGCGGTATATGGGATTTTATAAATATATATCCGCTTACTAACGGCGCATAGGGTCTCATCCGCTAAAAAGAAATGCGGGAAATAAATCAACTACAATATATACATATGCCAATATATATATATTGCTATATATATAATATAATACCAATTCCACTTCGAGGTGGAATATCGCGGTATATGTGTGTAATAAATAACCACCGCTTACTAACGGCGTATAGGGTCTATTCACATCCAATATATATATAACAATCATCATTCAATCATTCAATCAACTCAGTCAATCAAATTTTAAATCTAACTATTTAAAATTTAAATAAACAACAAAATTCCTTTTGAGTGAGAAGTTCTCACTTTTATTCCCGTTTGCAATCCACTTCCAATTCAACTTGTTTTCTTCATTTATACCTAGTATAAATATTTACACAGTTTATTAATATTCGAAACGATCGAATAATAAATTTTCATTTTTGATTGTTAAAATAAATCAATAGTTTTATTTAAACCAATTTTTCATTTAATAAATTTATTTAAACTAATTTCCTTCTTTTAAAATAATTTTAACTAGAGATTTCCAATTTGAACTAAATTTCCTTTTCATAAATTAAATCAACTAATAGATTTTGGTTTTACAAATAAATTAAATTTTAAACATATCTTTTATTTGATATTTAAATTAACCAACTATTTTATTTATATTCGAAAAATTCAAATCACCAATTATCGTTTAATAGATTTAATTAGCTAATTATTTTAATTTTAACAAATCTTCCTTTTTAATAAATTATTTTTTTAGTAAAAGAATAATTGAACAAGTTAATTTCTATTCTATAATTTATTTAATTAACTCAAAAAGTTATTTTAAACTAATGCTTTCGTTTCAAACTAAATTTTTTCTTTAATAAAATATTTAACTAAAAATTTAAATTTCCTTTTTAATTTAAATTTATTTAACTAAAATTTTATTTTAACTAACAAATTCGATTTTTTTAAACAAATCTCCTCTTTATCAACTAATTTATTAACTAATCAATTTATTAACTAATTTTTCCCTTAAAATCTTTTAACAACTAAAAATAACTAAACTGATAAATTAATAAATTGATAAATAATTAAACTAATATTTTATCTGTATATACATAAATTAAAAATCTGTATATATACTTTACTGTATATATTTTTCCTGTAGATATTGATAAATAAATTTCGCGAAAATATACTTACAGCCCCATCTCGAGACGCGCGACGATCCCCAGCAACATGAATGCCACTGCTACAAATCGCCACAGCCACCAACATCGAACCGCGAGCCTCCATCTCCCCCCTGGCCTTGCGCGCACCACTGAAACGCGAACCAACACCAGAACGCCGCCGCCATTGCTGCCTCACCCCCCCAAGCTCGACACTCCATTGCGCGGCCCACAGCAACTCCAAATCCCCACGCGCGTCGCCACATCGAAGACGAACTCCTCCATCTCCACGCGCCGCCCCATCGAGCGCCGCCCTAGCCGCCACACTCGCGCGCCACCGCATTCCCAATCGACGCCACTTCGTGCCGCCGAGTCCCAATCGCCGCTTCCCCACTTGCGCGAGCCCCTCCACGAGTCGCCTCAGCTGTCGCGTGCTCGACTTAGGGCTTCGGCCATTTATTTTTTCTTTTCTTTCTTCTTTTTTTTTTTTTATTTCGTATGAATGAAATAGGGGAGAGAGGGGTCGGGTATAAAATAGAAAGGAGAACGTGTTTTAAGCATGGGTCACGGCATGTTGAAGGAGAAAGACACGCCCCATGTACAGTCGAACATCGACGCACCTAGAAAGATATGCCCCATGCTCTAGCATCGACGCACCTAGAAAGATACGCCCCATGCATAAATAAACATCGATGCACCTAGAAAGATACATCGCATGCATAAATAAACATCGATGCACCTAGAAAGATACACCCCATGTAATGTCTAACACCGAGGCACCTAGAAAGATACACCCCATGCTAAGTCGAACATCGACGCACCTAGAAAGACACGCCCCATGCATAGACGAACATCGACGCAACTAGAAAGATACGTCCCATGCCCCGACTTATTGAGCCGATTGCTCCACGAAGTAAACAAACATCGATGCACCTAGAAAGGTACACCCCATGCATAAATAAACATCGACGCACCTAGAAAGGTATGACCCATGTATAAACAAACATCGACGCACCTAAATAGGTACGACCCATGTAAGAAATGAGACGAAGCTCAATAAAATGAGGAACAGTCCTCCACATAGACAAAGAGACATCGCACATTGCTGGTCTAAATCACAAAGATGATCGTCATGATCAACGAGAAGTGTCGATTACAGTAAGCTAGTAAATATATGAGCTTAGCATCATGTCCCATAACCACTAGCTTAACTTAAATATTTACGAACAAATTGTAGATCTCCACTAGAAAATTGTCACAAGAGATTCAATCGAACAAGTCCAAGAATTAACCGACGAAGTAAACGCAAGCGTTTCATACCACTTGTTTTACTAAGTCGTTTAATTAGATTTCTCATACGAGTGAGGTAAAGGCTTGTATATACTAATAGATTGGAAAACGGTTTATGAAAAGATCTTTGTTATTGAAAATAGAGTTGAAATCGTTTTGATGAAAGAGTTTTGATATTTACTACTAGTATTGAAACCTTTATATTTTTAAAGTGACAAATCACAAAGAAGATTGTAAGAACAATCAATCAGTAAAATTCACATTCGAAGACGTGAATAAAATCCAAAGAAACCGATAAAGAATCCATCGAAATGGATATTCAAAAATCCCTAAAAAGGAGTCATCAAAGTCATAATAAATGATAACAACAAATAGGATCATCACGAATCGATTTAAATTGGAATTCTCAAGCAAATAGGCAAATAGGAAAAATAGTGCTGATTCAGACGTCTGAAACCAAGGATTCAGACGTCTGAATCTGGAAAATAAATATTTTCTAAAGACAGAATTCAGACGTCTGAATCCTTGGATCCAGACGTCTGAAATAGGCACTTTTTAGCCCATTTCCTTTCTGGTTCCAAATGAACCAATTCAGACGTCTGAAACCATATATTCAGACGTCTGAATCTAGGAATAGAAATCTTCCCAGAACAATATTCAGACGTCTGAATATTACGTTTCAGACGTCTGAATCTGGGGTTCAGGGCATTCCTTGAACCTAGGCCAAAAATGGCCAAACGAATATCGGAAACGATCGATCGAGCAAATGGCGATGACTAAGGAATTACGTCGAACGACAACCCAGCCTAAACGGCTCTTCGATACGCCTCAAATATCAATGTCCAAATATCCATAATAGGATTTTCATAAATTAGACCAAAACACCAAAAATTGGAATATACACGAAATCAATCCAAACAAAATCTATTGCACAAGAATAAGTGTTAGGAATTCATACCTAACAATCGAAGATAATTATAGACAAAGATGTGAGATAAAAATCTCACCTTTGAACCCAAATCAATGAAGGAGAAGCTTTTAAAACAAGCTAAGATCAATTCCTCTTCAATAACAACTCAAGAAGCTTCAATCTAAGCTTATAAGTAAAATATTTCCTAAATTAGGTTTAGGAAATTCTGAAATTTTAAGGAGAATGAGTTGGAGAAGAAGAAGGAGATGCTTACCAATGGGTTCACTTGAATTTGAAGCTAGAAGTTGGATTTGCAAAGCAAGCTAGGGCTTAGGAATTTCTATTTCCCATTCTCTTCCACCATTGTTGCTAAAGCTTGGGTGTTTAAGCAAAGAGGAGAAGTTATGAAGAGAAGGGGGTTGGGACTTAATACATAAGTGGCTCAGCCCAAACCAAAGCCCTAAGTACAAAGTAGCAAAAATCAGCTTTCTCCAAACATATCGAAGCTTATACTCAAAAAGGTCGCAAACATCACTTTGAACTCAATGGGGGTGGTCTCGAGTCCTAATTCGGCTGTTTGCAAAAAGTAGCTTTTCGGACTAAAATCCGACTAACGATAAAATATTTAAATAAAATATTTAAATATAAAATCGATAAATAAGCGGGTTGTTACAGATTACTCCTTATCGATACATTATTATGTATCATAGGATGGAGCGACTTTTGAGATTGAATCTTTATTTATTTTTAGGTACGTTCGAACCAATATAATCACATATTCGATCAAACTGAACCAATTTTATTTTCTATTCATGTTATTTTATTTATTTCTTTTTCATATTCTATGAGCTTATCATAGACATACCACATGTGTATCAAATATCCATGTTCATGTTTATGATAACTCGTCAGTGAATTCAACGAAATATGTGGAAGTATTTTGGTGTTATTAGACTTACGATTGCATACATCTGTATGTATCAATATGAAGAGTTCATCAACTCTTATGATGCTCTTACTGAATAGGTATTCTGGCCTTAATAGTCTAAGATATAATTTACTAGTATTGCATGATCCATAATCATATAATAAAAACTATTTCTTAAAACTATAGCTTAGTACATAGTTGCAAAATAAATGTAAATAAATTTAGATACTTTTGTATTTTCTAATGCATTACAAAAACCATTTTCATAGTTTATTATATAATAAATAATATAATATTCATACTGAAATAAAACTATGTCTATTTTTCGGTCAACACTCAAGATGGTTGTTTCATAAATAATGCTTGGTATGTTCTGTGAAAACAATTTTCATAGCTTGATGCAACTAATAAGTGTTATATGACATGCTCTTACTATTTCCGCCATTACTATAAAGCATATGAAATCCGAAGCTCTATTCAATAACTTAATATAGGCTGCTTATTTCATTTACTGTAACTAATTTACAGTAGAGAATTTTTAGATCCGGTATCTTAAATTCAAAGAAATAAATCTCATAGAAAATGATTTTCTATGTAAAAATACATTTTGAAGTAAAAATCATATTTCTAATTCCAACTTTAAGTATGAATTACTATTTTACAATTTCCGTTCACAATGTTTCTTTATGAAGCAGAAGTGACGATTCACTCTCTTCATCCCAACTATGCCTTAAGTTATGTCTACTCTTGTACATTCGCTTTTCTTTCTAAATGTTTGAACCATTCAAAGGAAATCCTTACTATGATATCATAATAAACTCTTTACAAAAGTGCATTTGATCATCCTTAACATTTAAAGATATCAAATACGTTGCACTTTACATAAACTGATCAAATTGACATTTCAATGATTGCATTATAATATCTATCTTGTAGCTTTTGGTCCAGTGTTACATTTAGCCACCTTTAAAATCATCATTGTAATCAATTGTATTGAATACATGATCTCACACCATGGTTTACTTACTTCTTTCTAATGAACTAATTTCATCGAGGTCTCATACATTACTAATTACGACTGTTCACTGTATACTATTTATATATGATCGATATAGATCAAATATCCATATTCTTGTATTGTTTTCCGAATTCGAAACTCGTAGAAGACAATACACGGTCTCGGGTGAATAAACACATAAGTGACCAAGTTATGAACGTATTTAGTAATCATGTAACTAAGCACTTGCATGAGTTAATATGCAAAAAATATTTAATGGTATGTATATTTTATATTTTTATTTTCAAATATTAATTCTGTTCATTTTTATATATTAAGTGATAAATTTTTATCAATTATATTAATTACATAAATTTATCAACGTAAATTATCATAACTTTATATAACGGATGTTCTTATAATATTAGAAAGGTTAAAT
This sequence comes from Allium cepa, assembly GCA_030765085.1. Taxonomy (NCBI): domain Eukaryota; kingdom Viridiplantae; phylum Streptophyta; class Magnoliopsida; order Asparagales; family Amaryllidaceae; genus Allium; species Allium cepa. The sequence goes on along the minus strand of CM060932.1, from coordinate 874,511,022 downwards.
GTTACCATTTCGTTTTTCTAATAAGTCTCCCACTAGTCTTTTACGTTTATCCAAACCCTAAGATGAAACGTAGAAGTCTTTCAAATTCAGTAATGGGTGTTAGGACCTATCTGTTTTGGAATTCTAACATTGAGTTTGCTCAACAAGTCATAGCCCCATAAACAATGGATAAATCCTTATTGGTTGTATCATATACAACTCCCAACTCATGTTTCCTTGCCCTAATCTCATTTTGACCTTGAGTTTGGTCAACAAATCGAAATAAATTGTTCACCCATAGCTACCATTTTACGGGAGGATGATGGCCTAAGTATAATATATGTACCTTGTAACGACCCATAAATTTTAATGGTTTTATTAACGTAATTAACTGAATTTTGTTAAATTTTAAATAATTGAATTTGAAAATAAAAATTTAATATTTGGAATACATCTATTTTAGCGTAACAACTAGTAAATTTTCATCTGATAATATGGAAGTTTATTTTATTGTGTGATTTATTTAAATTTAAGTCAGTTAATATTTGATGGTAATAAAAAAAATTCCAAACTTGAATATTTTTACATAATAAATTCGTAAATCATCTTCTGAGCGAGACGCCATATTTCGTTTCTTCAAATTTGGACTGATATCGCTCTGTTTATCTTATTTCTGACAAAATAGCAGCATTTTTAATACCGATTATCGACTTTTGATCGGATGATTGTACCACTGATATCTGTATACTGTTTTGATCGTCTCGTAATGATGGTCTCCGCAGTATATTTATTTTTGTATTTTGAGGTACGGTACGCGACGGGAACTATAAGACGGTATGTCGTATCGGTACCCTAAATTGTGACTGTTAGCTTTCCTTTCTGTTCAAATCTAAACGTGCAGCTCAAGCAATATAATAAATTTCTTTAATAACTACTAAATCATTGGACAGCTGTCATCAATCCATCATTTCAATTTATTACACAGTTGTTCGTTCTCCGCTTTTTTGCGCTTTTCTTCATAACCATTCATGCATATAACCATATACATATATAATCGTTCTTAGGCGCCTTTAAAACCCATGAGCCGCCTCTCCTCTTTCTCCCCTCAGCCGTGTATATATATAAGGTACGAGTTAATTTTATAAGCTGTTTATCTGATATTATTTGTATACGCTGTTTTATATTTACAGTCAGAGTAAAATATTTTATAAATATAGTTATATTAGTTGTGTATAAAAGTATACTTGTGTACTTAAGCTATATAATTTGTTGAATATAAAGTTATAAAGCTATGCAGTTTATTTATAATATATAATTATAAGTCGTATATGGGTTATATGCATATAATAAGTTGTACTTTTATAGTTATAAAGTCATAAAGGTTAGTTATAGTATAAATATATAAGTTTGTTGCTTGTTTTATAATGGAAGTTGTATATATATTTGTATAGTCATATATATAATCTGTTGTCTGCATATTTTGTTGTTTTATGGTCTGCACATTGATATGTATGTATATGTGGCATATATTTTATATGTTTTATATATAAGTTACAGAGACATATGCAAAATTTTATAAGTGTTTTCTATAATAGTATATATATATATATGTATATATTTATTTATACCTATGAGTACAAGATACATGTTGTATATATATTATTTGAATATAAAGGAGTTTATACACATGTTTATATTACCTGTTTGCATTATATTGCCTTGTTGTTTATTTATATGAGATATACACAGCTTATATATAGATATATGCATCTATGTTTATGGTTTAAAGAGTTTTGTGATTTTTTCTCTTCGAAATGTTTCAGATTTTATAACATAAACTTTAAATGTTAGTTTATATACAGTATATAAGTTAATTTTATAAGGTAGTGCTGTTGATTTATATAGATACACGTCAAACTGTTAAGTTTTGATGCTTGAGTTTATAATAGATTATTTTATATATAAGCTGCTGATTCATAGAGGTAGTGTATATGACTTATTTTCATAATTATAAAACTTATGAAGTTATATTAAAAAAAATTGTTCGTTCAGATATATAGAGGTTATATTATTAATTTTGAAAAATATATATATTTATATAATATGTTATACTTACATTTATACTAATAATTTGGAAAGTGTATATATATATATATATTTATTTATTTCAAATTATATTATGTAGATATGTTTGTTTTATTATATGGGTTTCATTTAAACAATGGATTTTGAATCTACACGTATATAATTAATTTAATACGTGTATGAATTTAAAATATGATTTTTGATATATATAGTTATATAAATATATAAGTTCCCTTGTACCAATTATCTTCATCGATCTGTTCTGATTTGATTTCGTTTATTCCTTATCTATCAGCTTTGCTCGTCAAATTCACGTTCAATCGTGCCTTGCTTTGGAATTTGTAGCTCACTTCTTTGTCAAATCTATCTAACCTCGAAAGGTGAGCAATCACTCACGATTAACGTTCTTGTATTTATTAAATTTAATTTCAATTGAAACAACAATTGAAATATGCAACTGTTATTTATTTAAATTGTTACATATACTATTATCTGTAACTGTTCACCTATGGGATATGACACCACATCCCATTGTTTACATTTTATTTAATCACCGATGATATATGCATGTTATTATTATTATCATATCTGTTATGACTCTGTAAGTTCTCTATTAGTATAGAATTCCCTATGGGTTGAAATGATACATACCCGAACGATCTGTAGAATTGGGGAAAATCGTTGTGGGTTGAAACAATAAACCTAAGCAATTTTAATTGAATTGAATTTGGGATTACGGGTTGAAATGATATATACCTGTATATATTTAAATTGCGGATTGAATGATAAATATCCGTATCAGTTGACCATAGGATAGAAAATTATATACAGACACCATTGGTCTATATATATATATATATTTAAAAATGATTTCTAAGGTTTTGAAAGTAAATATTTTAGTTCTAATAAATAATTGATTTTAAGATATTATATATATATATGTTATTTATATGGGTTTAAAATTTAAATTTTTAAAATTTATATGTTTTGAAAATTGTTGGTTATAAATGAATTTAGAAATTATATTTGAAATATAATGTTTGTAATAGAAATGGTTTGAAATTATATTTATTTAAGAATTATACTTAAATAGGTTGGTTTGAAATTTATTAAATTTGAGATTTTAAAGATATGATTTTATAACTTGATTTTTGATTTAAAGTGATTAAATGGATATGTCAAGTTTAAATAAATCAAAGGAAATATTTAGTTTAAATGTAATTTAAGATTAATTAAATGAAGTAGGATTTATTAAGTGAATATTTCAAAACTAAATAATAATGAAGTTAAAATAAGATATATATGAAATTATCAATTTTAGTTTTGGACTGTTAAACATATTGAGCTTTGAAATATATCGAGATTTAAATCGTTTTATTTATGGTTTAAATCTATATTTGAAATCGATATAATTTAAAATGGTTTTTGAAAAAATGAATTGATTTGAAATTGATAAATTGAGATTGAATTAAATTTGAATTTTTTGGAATCCAAGTGTGTAACGACCCGTAAATTTTCAGTAATTAAGTTTGGTTATTTTAATTAAAATTGAGTAATTAAATTTAGAGGAAACAAAACTTTTATAATTTATAGTGAAGTAAATGTTATGAATTAACCAATGAAATATCATATTGATTTATGTAGACTTAATTAAAAAGGTTGAATTGAATCAATCTTATTTATTGGAAACTAATTAATTGGTATGCAAATGTATAATAAATGAGTTTATTGCAAGAAATTGAAATTTGATACTATAGTGAATTGGAATTAAAATGAAAATGGGAATATTGAAGTATGTAAGGTCAAATTGATTGCATTTAATAAATTGGGGAAAAAAATTCATTAAAGGTAATTAATTATTATGTTAATGTAAATTAAGATAGTATTTGAAGTTTATGTTAATTCCATTCATACTTGTAAACAATTATTATAAGTTGCACGTTGAAATTGCTGATTGAACTGGAATTGAAATTTAATTTTAATGAGCAAATAAAGGTTTACAATAACGGGAATTTGAGTAAAACAAGTGTAATTATTGAATTAAATGAAATAGTATTGCTCAATAGTAACTGAGCGTAAATTTAGGTAATAAGGTTAAAATAAGTTGATAAATGATAAATGTAGTGTAATCCCAATTGATTTAAACAATTGTGAAGTTTTAATTGATTTAAAGTAGTAGATTTGGGAAATAGATTTAAAATTTTATCAATGGATACAATAATACGTAATAAATGGAAAATTTATACAATCAATGTTAGATAATAAATCATAATGTTTGTTGTTGAGGATAAACATTACTTTAATAATGGTTATTAACGAAAGTATGAATGTAAATTTAATAGAAACATGAGTTTATTTATAAGGTAAATAATTGGTAAAAAGGCTTGGACTAAGGAAATTTTATTAATTTGTTTTAAAACCTTAATTAATATATGTAATAGACAAGATTACACATTTTGAAATATAGCCATTTAAACAAATCTAAGACGTATATAGGGATATTGGTGTAATGGGATAAACTAAATGTATCTAGGTTTATTAAGTAATAATGGACCTAGTAAAGAGGGCAATTAAATCAAATCAAAGGTTGGAATAAATTTTTATTTATGGAGAATAAATGAAAATTAAATTTCTAATATTGCGTTAATTGAAATTTAGATGAGAAGTGATAAGGGTAATGTAATGGATTTTGATTCCAATGCTTATTTCATCCGTTTGTTAATAATTAATTGACAATTAATGAATTTATATAAAATTGTAGGTTATAATTGATTGTAAATAGGAATATTTGGAAATTTTTTGTTAATTATATTCTTATTTCAATAAAAGAATGTTATCAAGATGTAAATAGGCGTATGTTAATGCAATGAAATAAAAGTTAGCGTTATAAATGGAATTATAACCTGGGTTGATAGGTAACAACCTTATAGATGCAATTAAAAGTAAATAGGTGACAAGTAATATAGGTTGTTTTGTTAATTGGATAAAAAATCTAAATTGGGTGAAATTGACAAATTTCAATATGATTGAATTATAGTAGTTATTACAAATAATTGGAAATAAAATAGTTAATACAAGTAAAGGTAAATTTGGAGATATTTATGTAATAAAGTATGAATCAAATGTTAGTTTCACCTATTTGATACTAATAGGTTGAATAATAGAATTAAAATTTAATTCAATGGAATTTTTGAAAATTTAGTTTACAATCTCTGTATTTAATAAAATGGTAATATAAAGCTGGAATTTATGATTGAATCGGCATTTAAGGGACATCTAACTTTGTTTAAATTTTGTACAAATGATTAAGAATTTTTAAGTGATAAAGATTGTCAATTTCAGAATTTAAATGGGAAATTTGATTTAATTAATTTATTTTAAATTTATTTAATTAATATAAAAATAGCCATTTTGGCTACTGACTCGGATTTCGACGAAACAAGTTTCATCGGATCCATAACGGTGAATTATTGAAGGATTTCAAGTTTCGTACCAATCAGACTTGTCGTTTGATCGTATGGGCTTGAAACGCCTTAAAATCGATTAATTGAAATCAATTGAAATCAATTTGAAAAATATTGATATTAGCATAACTTCTTCATACGATGGAATTTGGACTCGAAACCTTCTCCATTGTGCTTAAAATATTTTAAAACACCTATTTTGATATATAGGTTGACCCAGTTTTGTTCCAAAGTCGAAACGGGATTTTTGGGCCATTTTGTCGTTAGCGCGTATATCTATCTTATCCATCCATTCAAATATCAACCCTGCCTATATATATCCTGCTATAAACCTTAGCAGCCTCAATTCCTCATTTCTATATGTACAGAGACTTCTGTGCTCCTTTTCCTCAATGGCTGTAAACCCTAATTTATCCAATTCAAATTTCAATTCGAAAATCAACTTCAAAAATTCAAACTCCTCAGAAAAAATTAAGAAATATATATCGAAGCTCTTGAGGCACGCATCTCAGATCTGTAGTTCGTTTTTCGATTGAGTTTGTGGGTGGCCAGAAATTGATGGTTTATCCTCGGCCGTCTGTTGCATCGCAATCAACTGTGGCATATCATCAAATCAGGGGTACCATCGCGTAGAGGAGGGAGAGCGCAGTGCATCAGAGTGGTTCGTTCGTCGAATTAGCGGCTGGATCTTGCATGGAAATTCGAACTAGGGTTTTGAAATTCACGTTCTCGGCGGCGGCTGATGGAGTCAGGGGGACGCAACGTGGTCGCGAGCTCGGGGAGGGGCCAGCGACGGCCTGGCGAAGTCGCAAGCGAGGCGAGGCGCGAGGGTTTTCAACTGAGGTGCGACGGCTTCGTGTATGCGCGGTCGAGCTGGAAAAAAAATTAGGGTTGCGTGCATGAGGAACGATGCAGGCAAGGTGATGTGGCCATTGTCTTCTGCTTTTATTATTTTCATTTATTTTAATTTCGTTTCAAATGTTCTAACGACCATAACTTTCGCATACGAAGTCGTATTTATGCGCGGTTTTCTACGCTAGGTTCGTATTGGAATTCCGGATATTTTGACAATGGTTGGGATGAATTTTGAGACTGTGGAATTTTTGGGTTTAATTGAATTTAAATTCGATTTAAATTCAAAAGGTGAGTTTTTTAACCCACTCACAACTTCTAAAATTTCTTATGTTTGTTAAATTAATTTTTTTTTGATTACCTGTTATATATTATCAGTTATATATTTATATTGATTGATTATTTTGGATGATGATTGTGATGGATGTATGATCTTATGATGGATGAATGGATGTTGTATTTATATCATCATAATCTGCAAGTTGTTATGCATTTGTTTTGATTCGGGATTGCGGTTTGAAATGATACACAACCGCATTTTTATTTTTAAATTGCGGATTGAAATGATAAATATCTTTATCACTTGACCATAGGATAGAAAATTTTATACAGACACCGTGGTCTATATATATATAATATTTTAAAATGATTTCTATGGTTTTGTAAAGAAATATACGGTTTATGAGATATTGATTTGTATATTTATAAATGTTATTATATATATATAATTTATTTCTTGGTTTTAAACTATGTATAAAGTTGGTTTAAAGTGTAAAAGAAGTTTAATAATAAAAGTTGATTTTATTAAGATATTATACGGTTGAGTATTTATTTAAATTTTATTTGTGGAGTTATAATGACCTAAATGAAATTAAGGATTGATAGATAAATGTGAATTTGATTGAATTAAAGCATTTAAGTATTATCCTCGAGTAAAATTTATTTGAAAGAGAAAAAAAATTGAGAAGTTAAAAGGTATGATTTTATAACTTGATTTTGGTAGAGGACTTAAATGAATATCAAGTCGATTTATATGAATATTATCAAGTTAATTTAATTGAAAGAATATCCTGTTATTTGAAGTTTAAAGGTTTTACTTAAATAATATTGGATTTTATTACGTAAACATTTCAAATCTAAATAATAGTAATTGAAATTGATTTATATGCAAATTATAAAATTTAGTTTGAAATGTTGAATATTTAAGCTTTGAAATATATTGAATTTGAAATGGTTTATTTGGAGGTTCAAATCGGTATTTGGAATTATTTGAGAAATTAAAGAAGCTATTTTACTATATGAAGGAATTTAATATTTAAACCATTTAAGTATTAGAAGTATGTTTCAAAGCTATGGGTTTCAAGATATGTAGATTTGAAAGCACCATGATTTTTGGGAAAAGAATATATTTGAAATTAATATGATATCATATTGATTGGTTTTTTTTAAAATAGAAATGATATCGTATTTATATAGTTCTGAAATGGATATTATATTCCAGTTTTAAAAGTATAAATTATTTTGAAATGATCACGGTGTTATAATAACGTTTGGTTGTTAAAAAGACCGAGATCGGAATTTTTCATACTCTCTGCCAACTCCGAAAACCACTTTAACAACCGTGTAGGCGGTGGAGATTCCAAAATGAAATATGATGGTGGCGGCATTTCCTTTGAGGTAAATACGTGGACCCGACTCCTGTGAGTTCGCATAAGGTGGCTAAAACAGGAGCGATTCTCGGGCCAATGAGGTAGCACCTTTGATCGGACACATCCCTTTGATATTATATTTTGACTTTTGGATTGATTCGGTGGCCACTTTTGATTTATTTTAATTTATTTGGGGGTGTGGCTCGAGGTGGGCAGTAGCTGCGGCTATGCGTTACCACCAGCCCAGATAGCAATTGGTATATCTACCCTGGCATTGCCTAGTTGTGTCGTGTCACATACCCTAGCGCGCTTATACGATTTTGGTTTTGTACCATACCTATGGAGTGCCCTCTGACGACGCCCAGTATGTGGGAGATTACGGTACTGTATACACTATGGGAATACATAAATGTGTTAAGGTGGAAAATGTAAAGCCTTAATGCTATTCAAAAGTAAGTTTATTTTACTAATAGACATTATTATAATAGCGAAATATTACTACATAGTAAATAGTTTAACGGATCCTTAGGAGATGTGAATCCCGAGCATCTCTTGAGTTACTGCACTCACGTTGACACTGTATAGGAGATGTCAAAACCCGTAACATATCTGACGCCGCTCCACTCATATTATTTACTGTTGATTTAACTTACATAATATCTTTTAGTTCTGACTCGAGTGTTTTGTTCTTTCAATTCGCTCGGGTCAGTCCGAGCGTTTCAGGATTTGAAGTTTTTATTCTGGAGGACGAAGACGAAGATTTGTAGTACTATTATCTACTATATTATTCCACTACACCATTTAATTCCGCTGCATTAATTATTATTCTCTGGTATGTGTACTTTGATATTGTATTGTATAAGTAAAGAAAATCGAATATTTTGTAAAACAGTTTCATGAACTGTATATTTGATTATTATATTTTATTGTTCCACTGCAAGATTCTATTTTGTTTTTTTTTTCTTTCTCTACTTTTTCTTATCTACCGCATAACAATCCACCCTTTTGTATGGTTTAAGTCTGACGTGTGTGGTTTACCGTCGGTTTAAAGCGTGCGAAAATGCGGTGTAACGACCCGTAAGTTTCATAGTTTTAATTTTGGGTAAATATATAAGTTTACAATTAAAGGTTAACAATTTAAAAATGATATTCCAATTCAATAAAATAATGTAAAAAGTTGTGATTTGATTTTTAATGGAATATGAGAAAACAAGAGTAAGTATTGAATAATACGTTATTTATGTAGGGTATTGAAAAATTTGGTAAGCCAATTGTAATTAATGGTAATATTGTGAAATAAGCAAATTAGTAGATTTCAATGCAATACCCATTTATGAATGTAATGAAATAGGATTTAGGAAAATGTATACTAGGTTATAAATCAAATAGAAGGGAGCAAGCGTATATATATCGAATTGATTTATGAATAGACACTTTGTATAGTAATTGAATGTACAGTTAATGTTAATTTTAAAAACTCATTTATAGTAAGATTGAGTAAGATTCAATAAATAAGTAGTGGAAAGATTTTACCTAGATATACTTTGAAGATGTGAAATTAAAGGAAGATATTAAATTTGGTTAATGTAATATAACATTTGATTTACCGTAAATGGGAATAAATTTAAAGGATTATGTTAATGCAAGTGAATCAATTATAAACTTAAATGAAACATTCCAATTTAATAGAGATATTCAAATGTTATGATTTATTTTAAAGGTAAAAATTGGATTTATTTGGAATTTGTTATATTTGGTTTAAATAGGAAAGGAGTACAAAAGAAATTGTGAATAGTAAAGTCGCAACCGTAAATGAAAGAAATTTAAATATAGGGCAGTAAACATTGAATAAATTAATAGTAATAAATGCCAACATTGGAATTGAAATAAATATAAATTTAATATTTCAAGTGGGTGAACGTAAAGATAAGGGTTAAGAGTGTTGGAATGGGTATGTTAAAATAACCATAAAGTGTTAACGTAAGTATTTTTAGAGACATGAATTATTTGAAGGAAAATAATTAGTAAAAGGGTTGGGCTAGGGAAATGTTATTGATTGTTTTGAAACCTTATTAATACGGGAAATTAATTTAGCATAAGCAAAACCAATGCAAATATTTAATTTATCAATAATAAATAGTAATCAATGCAAATTTATGAAACAATGGAATGTGAAGTTTGGGGAATAGATACAAAGTTATAAATGAGTTGTTAAAAAGTATGCATAATAAGTGCAAATTTAATAAATCAATGGGAGTATAGATTTAAAGTATAGAAAGTGATATTTTTAGTTTAATTTAAAGTATTGCAAAAGAAATGAAATTAACATTTAAATATTACGTTTATAGAGATTAAACTAAAATTCAAGGACTTTAAAAATATAGATTTTTAACCCAACATGGAATCCATCTACTTAAAAATTTATAGATTGGATAAACATTGATTATTTAATTTAATAGGAATTTTTGGGAACTTAATTTATAACTTTGAATATAAATGGAATTGAAGATGGGACACTGCAATTGATAAATTTATCTTCTCTAAATTGATAATAAAATTTTGTTTAAATAATTGCATATGATTTGAAAAGTATATAGGTGATAAATTGTCAATTCTATAACTGAATTATAAAAATTGGATTTATTTACTAATTTTTAATTTATTTAATTAATATAAAAATAGCCATTTTTGCCACGGACTCGGATTTCGACGAAACCAGTTTCATCGGATCCGTATCGGTGAATTATTGTAGGGTTTCAAGTTTCGTATCGATCGGACATGTCGTTTGATCGTACGGACGCGAAACGCCTTGAAATCGATTTAATTAAAATCAATTTGGAAATTTTGTTTTCAGCATAACTTCTTCATACAGTCGAATTTGGACGTGTAACTTTTTCCATCGCGTTCAGAATATTTTAAAATACCTATTTGGATATATGGGTTTAATAAATTTCTTTCCGGGTCAGAACGGGCTTTTTGGGCCAACTACCGCTTAGCACGTTCGGAATTCGTGACCACCTAGCCTACTACGATTTGTCTATATATATGCTATGATAAACCCTAGCCTCCATCTTCTATCATTTGTCTGTACGTTCTTTTCTTCAACTCCTTCTCCTCCCCAAATGGATGCAAATGTCAGATCCTATTCTATTCAAATTTCAATGAAAATTCAAACTCTCCAGAAAAATTCGAGAAAAATATAGGTTGATGTTCTCGATACACGTAATCTCCTGGTGTGATTTGTTTCTCGATTTGGGCTGTAGTTTGACCAGAAATTTGGGTTTTGTCCCGACCGTTCATGGGTAATCAGCAAGATTCAACGGTAGACCGTCGTCCTGGGTTCGATCGGGAAGTTGCAGTGGGTAGAGGTCGTCAATACGAGTTCATCGGTACGGTTACATCTGGTCGAAGATGCTTGAATTCGCCGTGACTGGCTGGTTTTGGCGCGGCGGCCGTGAGCAGGAATGGGCATCGCGACTTTTGGCGTGGCTACCATCTAGGGCGGCTCGGCGAGAGGAGTTCAGGGACACCACCTGATCGTGGCGATGGCGTACGAGGAGGCGACGTTTTCTTGGCCAAAGCAGCGGCGGCTTCAATACTGGGGGCACGATGTTTTCTGTACGGCTAGGGTTTCTGGATGTAACGAACGCGGTTAGGGATGACGTGGCGTTGACTATGGGTTTGTTTTATTTAGTTTTAATTTTCGTTTTCAATCGTTTTATCGCCATAATTTTCTCATACGTTATCTGTTTCACGTGAAATTTTTGGTTAGGATCGAAATTAAATTTCGGATCTGATGACGCTGTTTTGGATGAATTTGGAGATCTGCAAATTTTTGAGTTTAAATTGAATTTAAATTCGATTTAAATTCCAAAGGTTAGTGTTTTAACCCACTCACAACTTCTATTAGTTTTTATGTTTGTTAAATTTATTTTAGATATGAGTAGAAATTTTATTTATGACTGTTTGGCATGTTTTATTCAGCATATCTGTTAATTCACATTTATTTAATTTAACTGTTAATTTAGTTTATTTATTGCATATTAATTGACAGTTAGAATTTATTTATTTGCATATAAACTGCTAGAAACAGTTATAAAATTTATTACTGAATATAAACAGTTAGTTTAATAGTTGTTAAATTTATTTCGATTATAACTACCAGTTATTACCTGTTATATATTATCAGATATATATTGATATTGATTTATTATTGGATGATGATTTTGGTTTGGATGATGGATGATGTTGATGAATGGATTTTTTATTTTATATCATTAAATTGCAAGTTATCATACATTTTTCCATTTCATTTAGGATTGTGGTTTGAAATGATATACAACCGCAAAATTTTATTTTTAAATTGCGGATTGAAATGATAAATATCCGTATCACTTGACCATAGGATAGAAAATTATATACAGGCACCGTGGTCTACATATAAATTATTTTAAAGTGATTTCTATGGTTTGAATGGGATACGGTTTATAAAAATTTATTTTGATAATTTATAAAATATTATTCTTCGATATATATACATATGAAGTTAAAAATTTAAAGTTAAGCTGTGTATAAACCTGTTGAATAAAAATGATAAAAATTGAGAAAATGGAATTTGGTAATTTATCTTATATGTTTAAGTTTGGAATTTTTAAGATATGATATTTATAACTGGATTTTCCAAGATAAATTTAAAAATGAATATTCTAGTATAAAGTAAATTTGAGAAAATATTTAATTGCTAGAAATTGGAGTTTTATTAAAGGAATTTATGTGAATATTCAAGACTAAATAATGGAACATTAAATTGTTGAAAAAATAAAATCCAACTTTAGTTTTGAAATATTAATACTCCAAATGGATATATATATATATATATATATATATATAGGAATTGAAGGGGTTTTGGAACTTGAAAGTGATATTAAAATTTTGGTTTGGACTTTAAATAAAGAAATATATTTGTAAAGCCATGGAAATTATTTTCTTTACCAAGTAACCTTAAAGTTGAACCATTTATTCTATATACCGTTGAATATCCAAACCCTTTAAGTTTTAGAAGTTATGGTTTAAAAATTATGAATTTGAAATATTAGACTTTGAAAGTATAAATTCAAATGTTTGGTTTCCATATATTATAAATTTTAAAGCAGTATGATTTTTGGAAAGTAATTATATTTGGAATAAAATGATATCATATTGTTTGGGTTTTAAAATGATATCGTATTCATAGTTTGAAATGGAAAATTTTATTCTGGTTTTAAAGTATAAACTATTTTTAAATGACCGCGATGTTATAATAACGATGGGTTGGCAAAGAGACCGGGATCGGATATGGACATACTCTCTGTCGATACCGAAAACCACTTTGACTAACCGTGTACGCGGTGGATATTCCAGAATAAAGTAGGTTGGTGGCGACGTTCCCTGTAAGGTAAATACGTGGACCCAACTCCCGTGAGTTGGCATAACGTGGCTAAAACAGGAGCGATTCTCGGTCCAATGAGGTCATTCCTCTGATCGAATGCACTCCTTCGATACTATACTCTGACTTTGGATTGTTCGGTGGCCACTATTGATTTCTTTGATTTGGGGGTGTTAGTTCGAGGTGGGCGGTAGCTGCGGCTATGCGTTACCACCAGCCCGGATAGCAATTGGTATATCTACCCTGGCATTGCCTAGTTGTGCCGTGTCACCTACCATACCGAGCCTTTACTACGAGTTTTGTTTTGTACCATACCTATGGAGTTCCCTCTGACGACGCCCAGTACGGGGGAGATTACGGTACTGTATAGACTATGGGAATATATTCTGTGTTAAGGGCTATATGGGTAACCCCTTAACGCTATTTAAAAGTAAGTTTATTTTACAATTAGACACTATTATAATAGCGCAATATACTACATAGTAAATAGTTTAACGGATCCTTAGGAGATGTAAATCCCGAGCATCTCTTGAGTTACTGCACTCATATTTACTCCTGTTGATTTAACTCACATAAGTTCTTTTAGTTCTGACTCGAGTGTTTTTGTCTTTTAAAATTCGCTCGGGTCAGTCCGAGCGTTTCAGGATTTGAAGTTTTAGCTCTGGAGGACGAAGATGAAGATTTGTAGTATTACTATCTACTATTTTATTCCACTACACTGTATTCTGCTGCATTGATATTATTGGTATGTGAACTCTGATATTTAATTGTATAAAGAAGAATCAAATGTTTTGAAAATAGTTTTATAAACTGTATATTTTATTATTATATTTTATCCTTCCGCTGTGAGATTCTATTTTGTTTTTTCTTCTCCGTTTTTTCTTATTTACCCCATAACAATCCGCCCTTCCGTATGGTTTGAATTGGCACGTGTATCTGTTTAATCGTGCGAAAAGGCGGGATGTTACAGTTGGTATCAGAGCTTTGGTTTAGCGATAAACCTTAGCTTTGTGGGGTTTGACTCTTTGTTAATAGGGTAGGAATACCCTATGGGAGTCGCTGAGTGTATATATATGAGAGAGCGTATTTGTTAGTCTTATAAAAAGATTTTGATATTGTGTTAATCCGTTCCGTTTTGAATTTATAAATTCTGGTTGATGCATGGGACGCTATGTCATCAATAGGGATTTTTAAACACTTAATAGGATAGACCGACATAATATCTGTTTTTAATATAGGTGAATGAAATAACTTTGCCTATTATGTTTTCTATATATAAAAATATTTTATAAAGATATATATATTTGGTTGCTATAGATTGGGTGTTAGGTAATAAAAATATTTATAATAACTGAAGCTAAGTTGAAATTAAAATAAATCAAATTGGAGATTTTAGAAATTAAGTCCGGGATTTTGAAAATCTGCTTTCAAAGGATTTATGAAATGTAATAATTTGGTTTATAAGTATTTTCTTATATAAATATTTAGTATAATTTGGAAGAATTATTTTAAAGAAGATTTTGGAGAAAATAAATTTTGTACTTTCCTCTCTGTCGCTGGAAAAAAATTCGGTGATGGCGGCCGCATCATCGACTTTCATTTTCGAGTTTCGAAGGGGAAAGGCCACTGTAGTAAATTCTACTGCAGATCTATTTGAAATTATTTAAAATTTTAATTGTTTTAAATATAATTAGAGATATAAAAGTGGTAAGAAATTATTTATCTATTATTTTTAAAATAATTTGAAATTTGACCCGGTATTAAATTCTTAAATTTCCATTAATTAATTGGTTAAATTATTTTAGTAAAATAAAAGGTAAGTGATGAAATAAAAGATTGAAATCTCTAATTTAGGCAAGAAATTTAATGCAAAGTTATAAAGGGAAATTTGGAATTTTTAAGGTATGAGACAAAAAGTAATATTGTTGAACATTAAATTTAATTAAAAGAAAAGATAAACTTGTATAAGTTCTTTTGCATTTTCTTTAACGTAAATAACTTACCAGGTATGAAAAGTTGAAATGTTAAATAAGGGATTGGAATAGAATATTATACAAGTAGAAATTTTGGAAATAATGAAGTATTCAATGAATTGTTATATTAAATGAGAATTTAATGGTATAAACTTAAGTTATAATTGAAATTTTACTAAAATTAAAGGTAAGTATTATTAATAGGTGATTTTAAACTTAAGTAAATAAAATGAAATCCTTTAATAAATAAAAATTGATGTGTAGGGTTATTAACTTAAGTATGATTTAAATGCTACTAGTTTAATATAATGGGAAGTAGGTAATATAAATAAATGACTGCAAACCATAGTTAATGAATAAATAAAATCCTTTACTTATAAGAATGAATGTTATAAGGTTAAGAATTTATGTAATTAAAAAGGGTTACTGTAATTAAATATAATAGAATGTAAGCATTTAATAAATGATTGAAATTGAGAAGTGCATTAAATGTAATACAAATAACAGAGACTTACATAACCTGAATAGATATAGATGGATGATTGTAAGTAATAAATAGAAATAAGGAAACAACCATTGAATGAGAAATAAAATTTGAAGTTTGTTAGAAATAAATGTAATTTATAAAAAGGAAAATTTATGTGGTATGAATAAAAGAAAGGAAATCAAACAATTAGAGTATGTAAAGAATTTATATAAGGTAATTTGATTTGTAAGTTTGAATTGTTATTATTTGATCTATGGTTGGTTGGGTAAGGAAATTTGAAATTGTTGGATGAATAAATAATCTATTTTTGTCCCATCTAAGACTGTTGAGTAAATGATGCACTGGATAGTTATTTTTCACTCCGTACCATTTCAAGTTTTAACCCGAACAACTATTTGTTTGTTTGATTTAATGATTGTTGTTTGTGGTGTGTGCTGTTTGTTAAAATTGATGGTTGTATTGATTGTTGTTAGTAGTTGAAACCATGAAAATATTTCACTTTATATAAATTGTTAAACTTTTAGATTTTTATAAGTGAAATGCAGGTTATGGAAGCAACTGCTACTGCTTTTGGTTCCATAATAATAAGCGTAAAATTGCCCGACAAATAGGTACGTTTCGGATTACAATTTTCCCGTGATGGGATATAATAATTTGGGTAATATTTGTAATAAATTTTTTTATATTTTGATATTATATTTTCTCCCGAGCCTCTCCGTATGAAGGAGACTCTACCAAAATTTTCCTTAAATTTTGGACTTAGGAAATTTTTGAAATGTTTTCCAAACTTTAATAAATTAAATAAAAGGACAATGTTTGTAAATTTTAAGACAAGTAACCAATGTTGTAAAAACATTATTGTTATAAGATTAATGTTTTGAATAAGATTTATAGATTTCTAAATCCTTCTTTTCCCTTCTTTTTCCTTTTCGGGGACGAAAAGTTTTGAGTGGGGGAGAGTGTAACGACCCGTAAGTTTCATAGTCTTAATTTTGGGTAAATATATAAGTTTACAATTAAAGGTTAACAATTTAAAAATGATATTCCAATTCAATAAAATAATGTAAAAAGTTGTGATTTGATTTTTAATGGAATATGAGAAAACAAGAGTAAGTATTGAATAATACGTTATTTATGTAGGGTATTGAAAAATTTGGTAAGCCAATTGTAATTAATGGTAATATTGTGAAATAAGCAAATTAGTAGATTTCAATGCAATACCCATTTATGAATGTAATGAAATAGGATTTAGGAAAATGTATACTAGGTTATAAATCAAATAGAAGGGAACAAGCGTATATATATCGAATTGATTTATGAATAGACACTTTGTATAGTAATTGAATGTACAGTTAATGTTAATTTTAAAAACTCATTTATAGTAAGATTGAGTAAGATTCAATAAATAAGTAGTGGAAAGATTTTACCTAGATATACTTTGAAGATGTGAAATTAAAGGAAGATATTAAATTTGGTTAATGTAATATAACATTTGATTTACCGTAAATGGGAATAAATTTAAAGGATTATGTTAATGCAAGTGAATCAATTATAAACTTAAATGAAACATTCCAATTTAATAGACATATTCAAATGTTATGATTTATTTTAAAGGTAAAAATTGGATTTATTTGGAATTTGTTATATTTGGTTTAAATAGGAAATGAGTACAAAAGAAATTGTGAATAGTAAAGTCGCAACCGTAAATGAAAGAAATTGAAATATAGGGCAGTAAACATTGAATAAATTAATAGTAATAAATGCGAACATTGGAATTAAAATAAATATAAATTTAATATTTCAAGTGGGTGAACGTAAAGATAAGGGTTAAGAGTGTTGGAATGGGTATGTTAAAATAACCATAAAGTGTTAACGTAAGTATTTTTAGAGACATGAATTATTTGAAGGAAAATAATTGGTAAAAGGGTTGGGCTAGGGAAATGTTATTGATTGTTTTGAAACCATATTAATACGGGAAATTAATTTAGCATATGCAAAACCAATGCAAATATTTAATTTATCAATAATAAATAGTAATCAATGCAAATTTATGAAACAATAGAATGTGAAGTTTGGGGAATAGATACAAAGTTATAAATGAGTTGTTAAAAAGTATGCATAATAAGTGCAAATTTAATAAATCAATGGGAGTATAGATTTAAAGTATAGAAAGTGATGTTTTTAGTTTAATTTAAAGTATTGCAAAAGAAATGAAATTAACATTTAAATATTACGTTTATAGAGATTAAACTAAAATTCAAGGACTTTAAAAATATAGATTTTGAACCTAACATGGAATCCATCTACTTAAAAATTTATAGATTGGATAAACATTGATTATTTAATTTAATAGGAATTTTTGGGAACTTAATTTATAACTTTGAATATAAATGGAATTGAAGATGGGACACTGCAATTGATAAATTTATCTTCTCTAAATTGATAATAAAATTTTGTTTAAATAATTGCATATGATTTGAAAAGTATATAGGTGATAAATTGTCAATTCTATAACTGAATTATAAAAATTGGATTTATTTACTAATTTTTAATTTATTTAATTAATATAAAAATAGACATTTTTGCCACGGACTCCGATTTTGACGAAACCAGTTTCATCGGATCCGTATCGGTGAATTATTGTAGGGTTTCAAGTTTCGTATCGATCGGACCTGTTGTTTGATCGTACGGACGCGAAACGCCTTGAAATCGATTTAATTAAAATCAATTTGGAAATTTTGTTTTCAGCATAACTTCTTCATACAATCGAATTTGGATGTGAAACTTTTTCCATCGCGTTCAAAATATTTTAAAATACCTATTTGGATATATGGGTTTAATAAATTTCGTTCCGGGGTCAGAACGGGCTTTTTGGGCCAACTACCGCTTAGCACGTCCGGAATTCGTGACCACCTAGCCTACTACAATTTGTCTATATATATGCTATGACAAACCCTAGCCTCCATCTTCTATCATTTGTCTGTACGTTCTTTTCTTCAACTCCTTCTCCTCCCCAAATGGATGCAAATGTCAGATCCTATTCTATTCAAATTTCAATGAAAATTCAAACTCTCCAGAAAAATTCGAGAAAAATATAGGTTGATGTTCTCGATACACGTAATCTCCTGGTGTGATTTGTTTCTCGATTTGGGCTGTAGTTTGACCAGAAATTTGGGTTTTGTCCCGGCCGTTCATGGGTAATCAGCAAGATTCAACGGTAGATCGTCGTCCTGGGTTCGATCGGGAAGTTGCAGTGGGTAGAGGTCGTCAATACGAGTTCATCGGTACGGTTACATCTGGTCGAAGATGCTTGAATTCGCCGTGACTGGCTGGTTTTGGCGCGGCGGCCGTGAGCAGGAATGGGCATCGCGACTTTTGGCGTGGCTGCCATCTAGGGCGGCTCGGCGAGAGGAGTTCAGGGACACCACCTGATCGTGGCGATGGCGTACGAGGAGGCGACGTTTTCTTGGCCAAAGCAGCGGCGGCTTCAATACTGGGGGCACGATGTTTTCTGTACGGCTAGGGTTTCTGGATGTAACGAACGCGGTTAGGGATGACGTGGCGTTGACTATGGGTTTGTTTTATTTAGTTTTAATTTTCGTTTTCAATCGTTTTATCGCCATAATTTTCTCATACGTTATCTGTTTCACGTGAAATTTTTGGTTAGGATCGAAATTAAATTTCGAATCTGATGACGCTGTTTTGGATGAATTTGGAGATCGGCAAATTTTTGAGTTTAAATTGAATTTAAATTCGATTTAAATTCCAAAGGTGAGTGTTTTAACCCACTCACAACTTCTAATAGTTTTTACGTTTGTTAAATTTATTTTAGATATGAGTAGAAATTTTATTTATGACTGTTTGGCATGTTTTATTCAGCATATCTGTTAATTCACATTTATTTAATTTAACTGTTAATTTAGTTTATTTATTGCATATTAATTGACAGTTAGAATTTATTTATTTGCATATAAACTGCTAGAAACAGTTATAAAATTTATTACTGAATATAAACTGTTAGTTTAATAGTTGTTAAATTTATTTCGATTATAACTGCCAGTTATTACCTGTTATATATTATCAGATATATATTGATATTGATTTATTATTGGATGATGATTTTGGTTTGGATGATGGATGATGTTGATGAATGGATTTTTTATTTTATATCATTAAATTGCAAGTTATCATGCATTTTTCCATTTCATTCAGGATTGTGGTTTGAAATGATATACAACCGCAAAATTTTATTTTTAAATTGCGGATTGAAATGATAAATATCCGTATCACTTGACCATAGGATAGAAAATTATATACAGGCACCGTGGTCTATATATAAATTATTTTAAAGTGATTTCTATGGTTTGGATGGGATACGGTTTATAAAAATTTATTTTTATATTTTATAAAATATTATTCTTCGATATATATACATATGAAGTTAAAAATTTAAAGTTAAGCTGTGTATAAACCTGTTGAATAAAAACGATAAAAATTGAGAAAATGGAATTTGGTAATTTATCTTATATGTTTAAGTTCGGAATTTTTAAGATATGATATTTATAACTGGATTTTCCAAGATAAATTTAAAAATGAATATTCTAGTATAAAGTAAATTTGAGAAAATATTTAATTGCTAGAAATTGGAGTTTTATTAAAGGAATTTATGTGAATATTCAAGACTAAATAATGGAACATTAAATTGTTGAAAGAATAAAATCCAACTTTAGTTTTGAAATATTAATACTCCAAATGGATATATATATATATATATATATATAGGAATTGAAGGGGTTTTGGAACTTGAAAGTGATATTAAAATTTTGGTTTGGACTTTAAATAAAGAAATATATTTGTAAAGCCATGGAAATTATTTTCTTTACCAAGTAACCTTAAAGTTGAACCATTTATTCTATATACCGTTGAATATCCAAACCCTTTAAGTTTTAGAAGTTATGGTTTTAAAATTATGAATTTGAAATATTAGACTTTGAAAGTATAAATTCAAATGTTTGGTTTCCATATATTATAAATTTTAAAGCAGTATGATTTTTGGAAAGTAATTATATTTGGAATAAAATGATATCATATTGTTTGGGTTTTAAAATGATATCGTATTCATAGTTTGAAATGGAAAATTTTATTCTGGTTTTAAAGTATAAACTATTTTTAAATGATCGCGATGTTATAATAACGATGGGTTGGCAAAGAGACCGGGATCGGATATGGACATACTCTCTGTCGATACCGAAAACCACTTTGACTAACCGTGTACGCGGTGGAGATTCCAGAATGAAGTAGGTTGGTGGCGACGTTCCCTGTAAGGTAAATACGTGGACCCAACTCCCGTGAGTTGGCATAAGGTGGCTAAAACATGAGCGATTCTCGGGCCAATGAGGTCATTCCTCTGATCGAATGCACTCCTTCGATACTATACTCTTACTTTGGATTGTTCGGTGGCCACTATTGATTTCTTTGATTTGGGGGTGTTAGTTCGAGCTGGGCGGTAGCTGCGGCTATGCGTTACCACCAGCCCGGATAGCAATTGGTATATCTACCCTGGCATTGCCTAGTTGTGCCGTGTCACCTACCATACCGAGCCTTTACTACGAGTTTTGTTTTGTACCATACCTATGGAGTGCCCTCTGACGACGCCCAGTACGGGGGAGATTACGGTACTGTATAGACTATGGGAATATATTCTGTGTTAAGGGCTATATGGGTAACCCCTTAACGCTATTTAAAAGTAAGTTTATTTTACAATTAGACACTATTATAATAGCGCAATATACTACATAGTAAATAGTTTAACGGATCCTTAGGAGATGTAAATCCCGAGCATCTCTTGAGTTACTGCACTCATATTTACTCCTGTTGATTTAACTCACATAAGTTCTTTTAGTTCTGACTCGAGTGTTTTTGTCTTTTAAAATTCGCTCGGGTCAGTCCGAGCGTTTCAGGATTTGAAGTTTTAGCTCTGGAGGATGAAGATGAAGATTTGTAGTATTACTATCTACTATTTTATTCCACTACACTGTATTCCGCTGCATTGATATTATTGGTATGTGAACTCTGATATTTAATTGTATAAAGAAGAATCAAATGTTTTGAAAACGGTTTTATAAACTGTATATTTTATTATTATATTTTATCCTTCCGCTGTGAGATTCTATTTTGTTTTTTCTTCTCTATTTTTTCTTATTTACCCCATAACAATCCGCCCTTCCGTATGGTTTGAATTGGCACGTGTGTCTGTTTAAATCGTGCGAAAAGGCGGGATGTTACAGGCGGGGTGTTACATCTGGTATCAAAGCTTTGGTTTAGCGGTAAACCTTAGCTTTGTGGGGTTTGTGTGACGACCCAGAATTTTGAATGTTTGAAAATGAAAATATTTAATTAATTTTAAATATTGGAAGTTATGTTTAACTTGAATTTCGAATATTGCCATGGATTTGGCAATTAAATTATTGAGTTTAATTTATTGAAGTTGGGTAAAATTTGGATCTTGATTTTTAAGCTGATTAAAATTATTCCAAAGGCTTAGAAATTCTATATTAATGATAGTAAAGATAATGGAAGCCTCAGAATTGAATTCGGAAGTGATTCGTTCGGTTTTGAAATTATATCGTTTAAATCGATATTTAAAAATAGTCTTTCGAGGCACAATCTCGGAATTTGATGAGACCAGTTCCATTTGATCCGTAATATTATATTATTATCGGATTTCAATTTTCGTAGCAATTGGAGTTGTCCTGTGGTCGTACGATAAGCAAACGCGTTGAAAATTAAATTGAAATTTAATATAATAACTGGCTTCAAAAAGTTATCTTCTCCATATGATCGAATTTGGACTCGGAACCTTTTTCATTGTGTTCGAAATAGGCATATAACATTATAAACGCCTGGCGGTACGTCTCGATTGGAGATCGAGATTTTGTGTTACATTTATCGAAGCAGTTTGAATTTAAATTTTATATATTCACATATATGAGGCAAATGTTGAGGAAAACTCAAACACTTGGCAAAATTTGAAGGCACGTGTCGTTCAAAATTACACACATCTTCGTTAATCTTAAAATTTCGTTTGAAAATAGAAAAAAATGAAGAAAACGCAAAACAAACACCCAAAAGAAAAAAGTTCTCGTTCCTTACTATTTCTTTCAAATAAAAAATTATGTGGCCGATAAATCAAATGAAAAATAGTGTAGAGCTTCAAAACAAACAATGGCCGAATAAATCAATTTCTTTTCCTCGGTCAATTTCCCCTCTTTCTCCCTGTGGCTAAGATCGATTGTAACGGAAAGAAAATCGCGACCATTTCGCAATTACAACCTTCGAGCTCGGCATCGAAGGGGGGAGAATGGGAAACTTGTAGATGGCGCGCTCAAATTTGGTAGGAGCATTGACGAACTACGGGGCGAGCACGTGGTGGAAGGGACGACGTTCGATTAGGGTTCTCGCGCGTGCGTCAGGTGGGAGGATTTCACGGCTGCGCGTGGCGAAGTCGTGGGCTTTGGTTCTGGCGATGGTGCGAGGCCGACAACGATTCTGGTAGTTCGATAAATTCGCAAGGTTTCTGGGTTTCATGTGATGCCGAGTTGAGGTTTGATTTTTTTTTTAGCTTTCTGATAATCTATTTAAAACTAAGTTATTATTGCTTAATCAAATTTTAGTTGAGACAGTAAAGGAATAGATATTTCTGTTTTATTTTAAACCATAAATATGCAATATAAGTATAAACATACTTATACCTGTTTAAAGTTTAAATATATGTAGATAAGATTTTGGAAAATAAATAGGAATTGTAAATGTTTAAGTAGTTTATATAAAATCAGAATTGTTAGTTAATTAAATTACTAAAAGAAAATGGGTTTACAAAATTTAATTATTAGTTTAAATCAAATAAATCTATTAAATGAAAATTTATTATTCGTTTTTTTTGAATATTAATCAACTGTATAAAATTGTTTATACAAGGTCAAAAGATCGTGAAAAACAAACTGGAATGGAAATGGATTGGATTGGATTGCAAAATAAAAGCAAAGGTGAGATCTTCTCAATCAAGTTATAATAATTTAAATTTTCAGTTATTGATTGATTGGTGAATTGTGATAGTTAAATTTAAATGGTTGATTGTGTTTTTGGATGATTAATCATTATTAGTATATTGAAATAGACCATATGCGTCGCATAATAGCGAAGGTTATTATATTAAACCCATATACCGCGATATTCCACCTCAAAGTTGAATTGGTATTATATATGTATTTGGAGTTGTTGATTTCCTGCATTATATAGCGGATGAGACCCTATGCGCCGCATAATGGCGGATGATATTTTTTTAAAATCCCATACACCGCGATATTCCACCTCGAAGTGGAATTGGTATTTAATTGTTGTGCTAACGTCTGTGGATGCAGGAAAACAGGTTGGAAGGATCCAACTGGATTCCTTAAAACATTTTGATTTGTTTTCAAAATTTTGTGTTAATTACTTATAATCTGTGTGTGATTATTTGTGATTGAAACCCTTGAAGGCTAAAATTTAGCCGAATATATTTTTGGTATCGTAAGATACCAGAAATAAATAAAATTGGATCTTTAGATTTAGGTAGAAAATCTATAATGAAATCCTATTGAATAAAATTCCAAAATATGGCAAAAGTTTAATAAATGGATTTCAAGTAATAATATTCAAAAGGTAAAGAATATATTTTAAAAAAAATATGGTTTTTAAATAATTTTGGAAGATAAAGGAATTCATTTTTTAAAAAGAAATTCGAAAATTGATTTGGTGTTAAAAGAATAAATCTTTGGGAAATCAATGTGAAAATTTATTTAGTGTTTGAATGGAAATCGATTTGGTGTTGAAATAAATTTAGAAATTAAATTTGAAAATTAATTTGGTGTTTTAAAAATAAAACCCTTGGGAAGTAAATATGAAATTGATCTGTTGATTGAAATAAATTTAAGAAACAATTTGGAATTGGATTTGGTAATTGAAATAAATTTAGAAATCAATTTGAAAAATTGATTTGGTGTTGAAAATGAATACTTGGGAATCGATTTGAAAATCGTAAATTAGTGAATATTTAAAAATTTAAATCCATAATGGAAATTTTATAAAAGAAAGGAGAAATTTGTTTTAAAAATAAATATCGTTTTATTTTTTTTAAGTTGGAAAGGAATTTAAGGATTTGGGACGTAAATTTAAAATAAATCCAGAAAGATTTATTAATTGATTTGAACGAACCATTTTAGAGTGAAATGTGTACTTTCTCTAAAAGCGGAGAATGATTTCAATATAGTTTATAAATATAGATTGAGGTTGTAAAGATGGTTTTAAGGAAAGAATGTTTTGGAAAAATTATTTACTTAAGTTATTTTGAAATCTTTAAAGTTAAAATATATTTTAAACTTTATGGAAGTGATTATTTTAAAGATTAAATTGATATTTGATTTAGAAAATAGTTATTTAAATATTTATACACTATCTACTAACTTTATTTTAAATTAGTTTGGACTTAAAGTTTTATCTGTGATATTGATATAGTATTTTCATAACTAATATTCTAAAATAAAGTATTTTTAAAATAGTTTTTACATTAAAAGTGTCCTAGTATATTTTGAGTAAGTATTTTATATTATTTTAAAATATATAAACTTGGCAGATTTTCAGTGGAAATGAATAAATATTGAAAATGTTTTCCGCGTAAGGGAAAAAAATTTGAATTGAAATTTATTTTCAAAGGGTTGAAGTGTGAAAAATTGATTTGAATTTGTTTTCAAAGTGTTGAAAAGTGGAATTTTATCTTGCGGAGATATGTTGAAAATAATAATTGGGGGAAAATTATTAGAAATCCAACGATTGTTGTGAATGATGATTGATAGTTAAATAACCGACTATCAATATTGGCGTTTAAATGGCATTTGAATTTCGATGCGACCTGGAGTCAAATTCCAAATGGATATTCGAAACCCACATCGAACCTTTGTGATTGTGACGGATCTTTTATTTAAAAGATCAAAGTGGAATTTGTTGTGATTTGTTTGAATCTGAATGTAAAACTTATTTTTAAAAATAAGCGGTCGTTATTCGGATTAGCCGGGAGAGGACCTTGTGTCATAAAATCCATTCCGAATAATGATACGACGAAATGGGATTGCATTTGAAGATGGTGTTGAAGACCGGGTATTTTCGAAAGCAAAAGGATTACTTGTCGAATGTCTCTGCACCGGGTTGCTCCGGTACAGAGATTTTATCACCCTTTTGTGATGGGGATTCCGGACGTGATTAGTGAATATCCGGATTTGCAAGGGCTTCTTTGAAGTGCCTTTGGTTCTGTACGATCCCGGAACGGACTTGTATGGATGTGTGTCTGACGTTACACTTTGAGACGTAAAGCTGGTTTGTATCAAATACATTTCTGTTGGTGGCGGAGAATTTATTCTCTTAGCTTAACACCCTTCTCTAAGACGTACGAGCTCATAGGTAATGTAATTGATGGTTACTAGTGATACATTCCCAATTTGGTATTGTGGCATACGAAGTGCTGCTGATCATTTATTGATCGAAGCATGGCTTTTGTGAAAAGCGTAGCTTTGTGGACGAGACTTCGTCGAACCTCACAACCCGGAATGGTCGAAACAGGAAGGATGCAGCAAGGTTATAGGGGGTAGCGCCCCTTAGGGTACGTTCATTTCCTTCTGGATGAAGGTGGTATCATGGTATGGAGCCCATATACTTAACTTATGTGGATATCACAAATATATATTACTTTGTGATTGTTATTGTTGAGGATCCTTGGATAAAGGTTGTTTACAACCGGGGGTTGGCATACTCATGTAGTAGTTACCTATTTTTGCAGAGGTAACCCGGCCTTGTGTTGCTAGAGATCCGGTTAGGTTCTCGGGACGTCCCTCCAGAAGCATACCCATGTGGCCCAGGAAGTTCCTTAGCCTGACCATTTGTTGAAAATCCAATACCAATACGCGCCTTGTACGGTTTTAGTTGTATAATCTGCCATCTAATATGGTAGCTATAGTAGGCATACTATAATGGTACGTATGCTAGCTAAGATTAATATTATACTTGCAAATGTTTTTCCACTATGCACAAATGATAATATTAAAAAGATTTTGCGTATTAAGCATGTTTTACTATCATAAGGAGAAATCTCCCCTAAGTGTGCGATTGCATTGTGTGTGTGCCGGGAGGCCTTATGGTAGTTTCATTTTCCAAAAAGAATTGTGGATTTCTTTTAAATTCCATTGTTTTCTTTTGTAAAAGAATAACTGTTTTTAAGATCTCACACCAGTCCCATGACTGACCTAGAGTTTATTGTTCCTTTTCTAAACTCTGGGTGCCCATAATTTTCCACACGGGCAGCCTAGAGCCAGGTTGTCAATTATTCTGGAACAAAGTCAAGAAGTTGCTGTGGAGATCAGGAGTTGAAGCTGGATAGTGAGGCGTATCACTTATATTTGTTATATTTCTTTTCTGTTGTTTGTTGTTGTAAACTCTGATAATGTGATGTATAAACTGATATAGTTTTTTTGTTTTAAAAGATTATTCTTTATCTATTATATATTGTTCCGCTGCGAAATGTGAGATTCTGTTATTGTCTTCTGTTTCTTCTTCTATCTTTTTCTTTTTAAACCCTAACGGTTCGGTTTTCCGGCATTCGGTTCGGCAGTTGATATAGTGGACGTATTAATGTCGACTTTCAGAAGTCGAAAACTCGGGTCGTTACAGTTTGACTCTTTTACCAATAAGGTAGCAATACCCTATGGGAGTCGCTGAGTGTATATATATGAGAGAGTGTATTTGTTAGTGTTATAAAAAGGTTTTAATATTGTGTTAATTTGTTCCGTTTTGTATTTATAAATTCTAGTTGGCGTATGGGACGCTATGACATCAATAGGGATTTCTAAACACTTAATAGGACAGACCAACATAATATTTGTTTTTAATATAGGTGAATGAAATAATTTTGCCTATTATATTTTCTATATATATATATAATAAATTTTTATAAATGATATATATTTGGTTGCAATAGATTGATTGTTAGGTAATAAAATTTATAAATAATAGTTGAAATGAGATTGAAAATAAAATAAATAAAGAATTTGGGAATTTAGAACTTAAGTTTCGGGGTTTTGAAATTTCTTTTGAATGATTTTGAAATATAATAATAATTTTAGTAGAAGTATTTTCTGATATAAATATTTCAATATAATTTGAAAGAATTGTTTTAAAGAAATTCTGGAAAGAAATAAGTTGTACTCCCCTCTCCGTCGCTGGAAAATAATTTCGGTGATGAGTGCACGCATCATCGACATTCATTTTCAAGTTTCGAAGTGGAATGCCACTGTAGTAGTTTTACTACTGGTTTATTTTGATAAACAAATATAAATTTTAAATTGTTTTAAATATAATTAGATATATAAGTTGTAAGGATATACACGATTTGAAATTAACCCGGTATTTGGTTCTTAAGTTCCAGTTAATTAATAGTTCAATTAAGTGTAGTAAATTGGAATATGACTAATTAATAATTGAAACGTTTAATTAAAATAAGTGATTTCATGCTAAGTTATAAATGAGATTAACAGAAAGTGAAATTGTAATCTTATAAAACGAAAGATATAATTATTAAACATTTAATTAATAAAAAGAAATAAGATAGACTTGTATGATTTTAATTACATTCTTAAAAGCATATATATAACTTACCAATATTAAAAGTTGAAATGTTTAATAAGAAAATGTAATGGAAATTGTACAAGCAAAAGTATGTAATTAAGTGTTAAATATATTGCTTTTATTAATAAAGGTTGAGGTTATAATTGTTATATACTTAAGTAAATATTGAAGTTATTTATTTTGAAAATAAGCAGAAAAATGAATACTATAAATAAATGAAATTAAGCAGTAAATAAATGAATTAATATGCAAAGAAATCGAATTAAAAATGAAAATTTGCAAGAAATAATGTAAAATTTAAAAGATAAATCAGTATATGGATAAAATGGAAATCAAACAACAATAGTTTGAAATGAAACTAACAAAAATTAACTTGATTTATTGTTTGGAATTTGTTGTTTGTTTGGTTTATGGTTGTTTGGGTAAGGATACTTTAAAATTGTTTGGATAAATGAATAATCTATTTAGTTTCACCTAAGACTGTTGAGTGAAGGGTACACTTAGTAGATTATTTTTCATTCCGTACAATTTAAAGTTTGAACCCGAACAACTATTTGTTTTGTTGATATGAATGAATGATTGATTTGTGTTGATTTCTTGGTGATGGTTGTATGACTTGTTGCAAGTGATTGTTGTATGTGTTGATTGTTGGTTGGTGGTTGAAACAACCTTAAATTTTTAATTTTATATAGTTACTAACTCTTTTGGATTATATAAGTGAAATATATGTTATGGAAGCAATTGCTACTGCATTTGGTTTCATAATTAAGCGTTGTTGCCGACAATAGGTACGTTTTCGGATTACGGTTTATAGTGCTATTATATTATTTTTCACGTGTTGGGATATATATTATTTTGGAAAATATATGTTGTATATTGTTATATTTATATTATATTTTCTTCCGAGCCTCTCCGTACAAAGAAGACTCTACCGAAATTTTCCATAAATTTTGGACTTAGAAAAAATTTTGAAAATGTTTTCCAAACTTTATTAATTTGAGTATAAAAGATTTAATGGTTATAAAATTGGTATATTTTATTTTAAATTATTTTTTTTGTAAATTTATTTGTTTATAAAGTTAATATTTTTGAATAAGATATATTATTTATTTAATTCTTTCTCTCTCTTCTTTTTCCTTTTCGAGGACGAAAAGTTATGAGTGGGGGAGAGTGTAACGACCCGTAAATTTTCAGTAATTAAGTTTGGTTATTTTAATTAAAATTGAGTAATTGAATTTAGAGGAAACAAAACTTTTATAATTTATAATGAAGTAAATGTTAAGAATTAACCAATGAAATATCATATTGATTTATATAGACTTAATTAAAAAGGTTGAATTAAATCAATCCTATTTATTGGAAACTAATTAATTGGTATGCAAATGTATAATAAATGAGCTTATTGCAAGAAATTGAAATTTGATACCATAGTGAATTGGAAATAAAATGAAAATGGGAATATTGAAGTATGTAAGGTCAAATTGATTGCATTTAATAAATTGGGGAAAAAATTCATTAAAGGTAATTAATTATTATGTTAATGTAAATTAAGATAATATTTGAAGTTTATGTTAATTCCATTCATACTTGTAAACAATTATTATAAGTTGCACGTTGAAATTGCTAATTGAATTGGAATTGAAATTTAATTTTAATGAGTAAATAAAGGTTTACAATAACGGGAATTTGAGTAAAACAAGTGTAACTATTGAATTAAATGAAATAGTATTGCTCAATAGTAACTAAGCGTAAATTTAAGTAATAAGGTTAAAACAAGTTGATAAATGATATATGTAGTGCAATCCCAATTGATTTAAACAATTGTGAAGTTTTAACTGATTGAAAGTAGTAGATTTGGGAAATAGATTTAAAATTTTATCAATGGATACAATAATACGTAATAAATGGACAATTTATACAATTAATGTTAGATAATAAATCATAATGTTTGTTGTTGAGGATAAACATTACTTTAATAATGGTTAAAATAATAACGAAAGTATGAATGTAAATCTAATAGAACATGAATTTATTTATAAGGTAAATAATTGGTAAAAAGGCTTGGACTAAGGAAATTTTATTAATTTGTTTTAAAACCTTACTTAATATATGTAATAGACAAGATTTCATATTTTGAAATATAGCCATTTAAACAAATATAAGATGTATATAGGGTATTGGTGTAATGGCATAAAACTAAATGTATCTAGGTTTATTAAGTAATAATGGACCTAGTAAAGAGGGCAATTAAATCAAATCAAAGGTTGGAATAAATTTTTATTTAATGGAGAATAAATGAAATTTAAATTTCTAATAGTACGTTAATTGAAATTTAGATGAGAAGTGAGAAGGGTAATGTAATGGATTTTGATTCCAATACTTATTTCATCCGTTTGTTAATAATGAATTGACAATTAATAAATTTATATAAAATTGTAAGTTATAATTGATTGTAAATAGGAATATTTGGAAAAAATTTGTTAATTATATTCTTATTTCAAAAAAAGAATGTTATCAAGATGTAAATAGGCGTATATTAATGCAATGAAATAAAAATTAGCGTTATAAATGGAATTATAACCTGGGTTGATAGGTAACAACCTTATAAATGCAATTAAAAGCGAATAGGTGACAAGTAATATAGGTTGTTTTGTTAATTGGATCAAAAATCTAAAATTATGGGTGAAATTGACAAATTTCAATATGATTGGATTATAGTAGTTATTACAAATAATTGGAAATAAAATAGTTAATACAAGTAAAGGTAAATTTGGAGATATTTATGTAATAAAGTATGAATCAAATGTTAGTTTCATCTATTTGATACTAATAGGTTGAATAATAGAATGAAAATGTAATTCTATGGAATTTCTGAAAATTTAGTTTACAATCTCTGTATTTAATAAAATGGTAATATAACGCTGAAATTTATGATTGAATCAGCATTTAAGGGACATCTAACTTTGTTTAAATTTTGTATAAATGATTAAGAATTTTTAAGTGATAAAGATTGTCAATTTCAGAATTTAAATAGGAAATTTAATTTAATTAATTTATTTTAAATTTATTTAATTAATATAAAAATAGCCATTTTTCCACTGACTCGAATTTCAACGAAACAAGTTTCATCGGATCCGTAATGGTGAATTATTGTAGGATTTCAAGTTCCGTATCAATCAGACTTGTCGTTTGATCGTATGGGCTTGAAATGCCTTGAAATCGATTAATTGAAATCAATTTGAAAAATATTGATTTTAGCATAACTTATTCATACAATGGAATTTGGACTCGAAACCTTTTCCATTGTGTTTAAA
Source organism: Allium cepa (assembly GCA_030765085.1). NCBI lineage: Eukaryota > Viridiplantae > Streptophyta > Magnoliopsida > Asparagales > Amaryllidaceae > Allium > Allium cepa. The sequence continues at coordinate 874,479,086 of CM060932.1, read as the reverse complement.
ATATTTTAAAACACCTATTTTGATATATGGGTTGACCCAATTTCATTCCAGAGTCGAAACGGGCTTTTTGGGCCATTTTGTCGTTAGCGCGTATATCTATCTTATCCATCCATTCAAATGTCAACCCCGCCTAAATATATCCTGCTATAAACCCTAGCAGCCTCTATTCCTCATTTCTATACGTAAGAGAAATTTGTGATCCGTTTTCTCAATGGCTGTAAACCCTAATCTATCCAATTCAAATTTCAATTCCAAAATCAACTTCAAAAATTCAAACTCCTTAGAAAAAATTGAAAAAAATATATATCGAAGCTCTTGAGGCACGCATCTCAGATCTGCAATTCGTTTTTCGATCTGCGTTTGTGGGTGGCCAGAAAATGATGGTTATCCTCGGCCGTCCGTTGCATCACAATCAACTGTGGCAGATCGTCAAATTAGGAGTACCATCGCGTAGAGGAGGGAGAGCGCAGTGCATCAGAGTGGTTCATTCGTCGAATTAGCGGCTGGATCTTGCATGGAAATTTGAACTAGGGTTTTGAAATCCACATTCTCGGCGGCGGCTGATGGAGCCAGGAGGACGCGACGTGGTTGCGAGGGCGGGGAGGGGCCAGGACGGCCTGGCGAAGCCGCAGGCGAGGCGAGGCGCGAGGGTTTTCAACTGAGGTGCCGCGGCTTCGTGTATGCGCGGTCGAGCTGAAAAAAAATTAGGGTTGCGTGCGTGAGGAACGAAGCAGGCAAGGTGACGTGGCAATTGTCTTCTGCTTTTATTATTTTCATTTATTTTAATTTCGTTTCAAAAGTTCTAACGACCATAACTTTCGCATACGAAGTCGTATTCATGTGTGGTTTTCTCCGCTAGGTTCGTATTAGAATTCCAGACATTTTGACGATGGTTTAGACGAATTCTAAGACTGTGGAATTTTTGGGTTTAAATTGAATTTAAATTCGATTTAAATTCAAAAGTGAGTGTTTTAACCCACTCACAACTTCTAAAATTTCTTATGTTTGTTAAATTTTTTTTTTGTGATTATGCATTTATTTGACTTTTCGTATATTTTTAATCATCATCTCAATTATTGCATTTATTTAAATTAAATCGTTATTTAATTTATTATTGAATATAACTGCCAATTATTTACCTGTTATATATTATCAGTTATATATTTATATTGATTGATTATTTTGGAATGATGATTATGATGGATGTATGATCTTATGATGGATGAGTGGATGTTGTATTTATATCATCATAATCTGCAAGTTGTTATGCATTTATTTTGATTCGGGATTGCGGTTTGAAATGATACACAACCGCATTTTTATTTTTAAATTGCGGATTGAAATGATAAATATCCGTATCACTTGACCATAAGATAGAAAATTTTATACAGACACCGTGGTCTATATATATAATATTTTAAAATGATTTCTATGGTTTTGTAAAGAAATATACGGTTTATGAGATATTGATTTGGATATTCATAAATGTTATTTTATATATATAATTTATTTCTTGGTTTTAAGCTATGTATAAAGTTGGTTTAAAGTCTAAAAGAAGTTTAATAATAAAAGTTGATTTTATTAAGATATTGTACGGTCGAGTATTTATTTAAATTTTATTTATAGAGTTATAATGACCTAAATGAAATTAATGATTGATAGATAAATGTGAATTTGATTGAATTAAAGCATCTAAGCATTATCCACGAATAAAATTGATTTGAAAGAAAAAAATTGGAGATGTTAAAAGGTATGATTTTATAACTTGATTTTGGTAGAGGAATTAAATGAATATCAAGTCGATTGCTATGAATATTATCAAGTTAATTTAATTGAAAGAATATCCTGTTATTTGAAGTTTAAAGGTTTTACTTAAATAATATTGAATTTTATTAAGTAAACATTCCAAATCTAAATAATAGTAATTGAATTTGATTTATATGGAAATTATAAAATTTAGTTTTGAAATATTGAACATTTAAGCTTTGAAATATATTGAATTTGAAATGGTTTATTTGGAGGTTCAAATCGGTATTTGGAATTATTTGAGAAATTAAAGAAGCTATTTTACTATATAAAGGAATTTAATATTTAAACCATTTAAGTATTAGAAGTTATGTTTCAAAGCTATGGGTTTCAAGGTAGGTAGATTTGAAAGCACCATGATTTTTGGGAAAAGAATATATTTGAAATTAAAATGATATCATATTGATTGGTTTTTTTTAAAATAAAATGATATTGTACTTATATAGTTCTGAAATGGATATTATATTCCAGTTTTAAAAGTATAAATTATTTTGAAATGGCCGCGGTGTTATAATAACGTTTAGTTGTTAAAGAGATCGGGATCGGAAGTTGTCATACTCTCTGCCAATTTCGAAAACCACTTTAACAACCGTGCACGCGGTGGAGATTCCAGAATGAAGCAGGATGGTGGCGGCGTTTCCTTTGAGGTAAATACGTGGACCCGACTCCTGTGAGTTGGCATAAGGTGGCTAAAACAGGAGCGATTCTCGGGCCAATGAGGTAGCACATTTGATCAGACACATCCCTTCGATATTATACTTTGACTTTTGGATTGATTTGGTGGCCTCTTTTGATTTTTTTTTTATTTCGGGGGTGTGGCTCGAGTTGGGCGATAGCTGCGGCTATGCGTTACCACCAGCCCGGATAGCAACTGGTATATCTACCCTGGCATTGCCTAGTTGTGCCGTGTCACCTACCCTAGCGTGCCTTATACGATTTTGGTTTTGTACCATACCTATGGAGTGCCCTCTGACGACGCCCAGTACGGGGGAGATTACGGTACTGTATAGACTATGGGAATATATAAATGTATTAAGGTGGAAAATGTAAAGCCTTAACGCTATTTAAAAGTAAGTTTATTTTACTAATAGACATTATTATAATAGCAAAATATTACTACATGGTAAATAGTTTAACGGATGCTTAGGAGATGTGAATCCCGAGCATCTCTTGAGCTACTGCACTGACGTTGACACTGTATAGGAGATGTCACAACCCGTAACATATCTGACGCTGCTCCACTCATATTATTTACTGTTGATTTAACTTACATAAGATCTTTTAGTTCTGACTCGAGTGTTTTGTTCTTTCAATTCGCTTGGGTCAATCCGAGCATTTCAGGACTTGAAGATTTTATTCTGGAGGACGAAGACGAAGATTTATAGTACTATTATCTACTATATTATTCCACTACACCATTTAATTCAGCTGCATTAATTATTATTCTCTGGTATGTGTACTCTGATATTATATTGTATAAGTAAAGAAAATCGAATATTTTGTAAAACATTTTCATGAACTGTATATTTGATTATTATATTTTATCGTTCCCCTGCAAGATTCTATTTTTCTTTTCTTTCTTTCTCTACCTTTTCTTATCTACCCCATAACAATCCGCCCTTTTGTATGGTTTAAGTCTGACGTGTGTGGTTTATCGTCGGTTTAAAACATGCGAAAAGGCGGAGCGTTACAAAGTGGATGTGAATTGATTTGGGAAATTTGAGGAAGCTATTTTATTATATAAAGTATTTTTAAATTTTATTTTAACTATTTATATATTTTACTATATAAAATATTTAATATAAACTATTTTAATATAAACTATTGAGTATACTAATTGTTTAATATAAACTCTTTTATTTTATAAACTATTTTATTATATACTATTATTAACATCTAAACTTTTTTTTGGTGGTGGAAGTTATGAAATTTCAAAGTATTATGATTCCAAAGTATTATAACTTGAAGTATTTGGTTTCGAAAATGTTATAACTTTGAAAGTGCTATGGTTTTGGAAATGTATACATTTGAAGTGGAAAATGATATCATGTTGATATAGTTTCGAACGGATATTTTGGTTTTGAAGTATATTTTTGAAATGACCACGGTGTTATAATAATATTTGGTTATTAAAGAGACCAGAATCGGATATTGTCATACTCTCTACCAATACTGAAATCCACTTTAACAACTTTGTACGTGGGGGAGATTCTAGAAATGAAGTGGGTTGGTTTGGCGAACGATTTTTGTATATGGTATGACGTAACCCTGACTCCCGTGAGTCAGCTTAGATGTGACTAAAATCAAGAGCTATGCCGGGCCAAGTGAGGCCATTCCTCATATCGGGTACATTTCTTCGATACTATATTCTGATTTTGTGATTGTTTGGTGGCCACCCCTCGATTTTTGATACGGGAGTGTGTCCGAGGTGGGCAGTAGTAGCTGCTATGCATTACCACCAGTCCGGATCTGCAAACGGTATATCTACCCTGGCATCTCCTCATGTGTCGTGTTCACATGCCGTAGCGTGCCTTCTACAAGTTTGTTTTGTACCATACATGTGGAGTGCACTCTGATAGCCCTCCAGTTTACGGAGGAATTACGGTACTGTATAGACTATGGGAATATATAAAAATGTGTTAAGGGGGATATGGGTAACGCCTTAACGCTATTTTAATAGTTTACTTTACTATAGTCATACTATAATAGCGTATATTACTACATAATAGATAGTTACATGGATCCTTAGAGGATGGTTATCCCAAAAACATCCTTTGAGTTACTTGTATTTTAGTTATTATTTCACTTGAGTTGGATTTATTGATATAAGAATGTTAATCCTGACTCGCGTGTTTTGTGTTTTGCTTTACGCTTGGGTCAGACTGAGTGATACAGCATTTGAGACTCACCTTTGGAGTTTGGAGCTTCGCTTGGAGATCCAACTATCAATTCAGTCTTAAGATTTTCCAATTGATTTGTTCAGAGATATCAATTCAGTCTTAAATTTCATAGTGTTTGGAGTTACCGTTTTATCGTACGGGATAGAAATGCATTGAAATCATATCGAAAATTCAATATAATAATTGGGTCCAAAAAGCTATCTTCTCCATACGACCAAGATAGGACTCGAAACCTTTTCCATTGCATTCGGAATATGGGTATAACATTATGAACGCCCAGCGGCACGCCTTGATAGGGATTCGAGATTTTGATTTGCGTAAATCAAGGCGTTTTAAAATTTTAAATAAATAATTGTCTAGTCAATATCCTTTTCAGCTGTAATTCCATCGTTTCACTGTCCTTTGGGCCATTCAACACACTACCCAAATAACATGCAACCTCCATTTGAAAAGCATGAGTATCCGCTTCCCTCTCCTTTCAGTCTGAACGAACAAAAGAAAGAAAAAAAATGTTCAACGTTTCTCCTCTTTTGTCAGAGGACAAAACCGAGGTCGACTTCTTGTTCGAGAGTTGCACTTTTCCCCTTCTTTCCCTAAGATCGAATTCATATATAAAAAAAGGACGAACAAAATCGTTCATTTATGGGGAGAAAAATATACATACGAAAGGGGAATCGAATCGCGAGTTGTCTGTAGAGCAATCGAACGTCATTCGATCTATGTGGTGGCTGGGGGAAAGCGGTCGCATTTGTGGGTATGGGTGTGTGCGCAGGCAGTGGCGGCATTGGAAGGGAGTGACGACGCGTTGGTCGTTCATGGGTTCGTAGGTTTGCGTGTGTTGAAGTGGGGCCGTGATGAAGTCAGGTAGGCAGAAGATCGAGGGTAATGGTGAAGCGTAGTTTGTGTGAGAACGAAGGGGAGGATCATGGCGGTGGCAAGGTGGTAGTATCGACCTGATGATCGAGGTAGGAGAGAGAGCTTAGAGGTTGTTAAGTGAGCATTAAGGGTAAATTAATATTTAGTATGAAATTTACAATTAAAATTTTAACACTAAATTCATTAACTTATAAATATCATAATTTATTCATGCGTGATTGAAAAATTATGAAAAGGTGGCGTTGGATTCGTAATGAAGTGACTTCGAGATAAAATTGGTACGGAGATTTAGAAGTCGGTCGAGGTTTTTGATTTATTTACAAATCTGGATATTCGGCAAAAATAAAATCAAGGTGAGAATTCCTCACTCATTTGGATTACCCTATTTAAATTTAAATGCTTAAATTTAGATTATTGGATGCTTGATTGATTGATAAATTTATAACTTATCTGTTGGATGACTATATATATAGTAGTATATATATTAGTATTGGAGTGATATTCCCGCACATTATAGCGGATGAGACCCTATGTAACGTCCCGCCTTTTCGCACGATTTAAACCAGCACACGTGCCAATTTAAACCATACGGAAGGGCGGATTGTTATGGGTAAATAAGAAAACAGAGAAGAAATAAAACAAAATAGAATCTCACAGCAGAAGGATAAAATATAATAATAAAATATACAGTTTATAAAACTGTTTACAAAACATTCGATTCTTCTTTATACATTTAAATATCAGAGTTTACATGCCAATAATATCAACGCAGCGGAATATAGTGTGAGTGTAGTGCAATACTATAAATAATAATAATACAAATCTTCTTCTTCGTCCTCCAGAGCTAAATCTTCAAATCCTGAAACGCTCAGACTGACCCGAGCGAATTTGAAAAGACAAAAACACTCGAGTCAGAACTAAAAGATCTTATGTAAGTTAAATTAACAGAAATAAATATGAGTGCAATAACTCAAGAGATGCTCGGGATTTACATCTCCTAAGGATCCGTTAAACTATTTACTATGTAGTATACTGCGCTATTATAATAGTGTCTAATTATAAAATAAACATACTTTTGAATAGCATTAAGGCTTTACATTTTCCACCTTAACACGTAATAGTCCCAGTAGTCCATCCAATATCATAGTCCCTCCTGATCGGGAAGCCACCAGAGGATACCACACGGGCTACGGGAGAAATCCAAACTCGTACAAGGCACGATAGGGTAGGTGACACGGCACAACTAGGCAATGCTAGGGTAGATATACCAATTGCTATCCGGGCTGGTGGAAACGCGCAGCGCGCAGCTACCGCCCACCTCGAACAAACTCCCCAAAAAATAAAAGTGGCCACTGAATCAATCCAAAGTCAGAGTATAATATCGAAGAGGAGTGTCCGATCAGAGGAATGACCTCATTGGCCCGAGAATCGCTCCTGTTTTAGCCACCTTATGCCAACTCACGGGAGTCGGGTCCATGTATTTACCTTACAGGAAACGCCGCCACCAACCTACTTCATTCTGGAATCTCCACCGCGTACACGGTTAGTCAAAGTGGTTTTCGGTATCGACAGAGAGTATGTCTATATCCGATCCCGGTCTCTTTGCCAACCAATCGTTATTATAACACCGCGGTCATTTAAAATAATTTATACTTTAAACCAGAATAAAAATTTCCATTTCAAAACTGATGAATACGATATCATCTTAAAAACCCAAAACAATATGATATCATTTTTCTCAAATATAATTCTTTTCCAAAATCCTACTGCTTTAAAATTTAAAATATCTGGAAACCAAAAATTTGAGTTGCACTTCCAAAGCATAATATTTCGAAAATTCAAAATTTTAAAACCATAACTTCTAAAACTTGAATGGTTTGGATATTCAACGAATGTAAAATAAATGGTTTAACTTTAAAGTTACTTTGTAAAGAAAAATAATTTCCATGGCTTTTCAAATATATTACTTTGTTTAAAGTTTAAACCATAATTTAAATATCACTTCAAGTTCCAAAAACCCCTTCAATTTCTATATATATATCCATTTGGAGTATTAATATTTCAAAACTAAAGTTGGATTTCTTCTTTCAACAATTAATATTCTATTATTTAGTCTTGAATATTTACATAAAATCCATAAATAAAACTCCAATTTCTAACAATTAAATATTTTCTTCAATTCAATTTATACTAACATATTCATTTTTAATTATCTTGGAAAAGTCCGGTTATAAATATCATATCTTAAAATTTCCAAACTTAAACGTTAAACATATGATATAATTATCAACTCCATTTTTCTCAATTTTTCCATTTTTATTTAACAGGATTATACACAACTTAATTTCCAAATTTTTAACTTCATATGTATATATATCGAAGAATAATATTTTATACAATATCAAAATCAAATTTTTATAAACCGTATCCCATCCAAACCATAGAAATCACTTTAAATAATTTATATATAGACCACGGTGCCTGTATATAATTTTCTATCCTATGGTCAAGTGATACGGATATTTATCATTTCAATCCGCAATTTAAAAATAAAATTTTGCGGTTGTATATCATTTCAAACCACAATCCCGAATGAAACGAAAATGCATGATAACTTGCAGTTTAATGATATAAAATAAAACATCCATTCATCAAAATCATCCATCATCCAAATCACAATCATCATCCAAAAATAAATCAATATCAATATATATCTGATAATATATAACAGGTAATAACTGGCAGTTATATTCAAAATAAAATTTAACAACTATTAAACTAACAGTTTATATGCAAATAAATAACTATAACTGTCAATCTATATGCAATAATAAAATTTAATGAACAGTTATATTAAATGAATGCGATTTAACAGATATGATGAATAAAACATGCCAAACAGTCATAAATAAATTTCTACTCATATCTAAAATAAATTTAACAAACATAAAAACTTTTAGGAGTTGTGAGTGGGTTAAAACACTCACTTTTGGGTTTTAAATCGAATTTAAATTCGATTTAAACCCAAAAATCCGACGGTCTCCAAATCTGTCCAAACTAGTGTCAAAAGATCTGGAATCTCAATACGATCCTAACAAAAAAAATTACGCGAGAAAGGGATAACGTATGAGAAAGTTATGTCAAAAATTCGATTGAAAAACAAAATTAAATTTTAAAACAAAAATAAATAACTTGCCCCTAACATTGGGCCACGTCACCCTCCCTACGCGTGCTACAACACTTCGTGCATACGTGAATTTTGCGTTTGATCCTCCTCTATCTGAAACCCTATTCCAACCGCCACCATGTTCTCCCTTTGACCGAATTTCGACGCTCCAACGTCCACCCTCACCCACATCAAGGACCACCGCTGCAATCTCCATCTCAAGCCGCCCCTCCAGGAGGCTCGCGACCCCCCCTCGTCCCCACAGGCGGCTTGCCGCCGCTCCACTTTACAGCCAAGCACGGCGAAAACGAACGACTCCAGGCTCAAGTAACCGTACCGATCTGCATGCCTCGACGCCCTCTACGATGCAGTAACCCCCGATCGAACTCTAGTTGAAGATCCACCGTTAAAACCCACAGCCAAACATGAACGGCCGGAACTATTTTGAATTTTTCTGGACGAACGAACAACTGTTCGAGAAACGAATCACGGATCTGTGACGTATACATCGACACCTACAACATATATTTTTTTGAGAATTTTCTGGAGAGTTTGAATTTTCACTTTTGATTTTGAACTGTAGATAGATCTAGGTTTTGCAACCGTTGAGGAAGAGAAAGAGATGAAGAAAATGAACGTATAGCCAAATGATAGAAGATGGAGGCTAGGGCTAATCACAGCATATAAATAGACAAATTGTAGAAGGCTAGGTGGGCACGAGTTACGAACGTGCTAAGCGGTAGTTGTCCCAAAAAGCCTGTTCTGACCCCGGAACGAAATTTGTTAAACCCATATATCCAAATAGGTATTTTAAAATATTCTGAAGGCGATGGAAAAAGTTTCACGTCCAAATTTGATCGTATGAAGAAGTTATGCTGAAAACAAAATTTCAAATTGATTTCAAATTGATTTTAATTAAATCGATTTCAAGGCGTTTCGCGTTCGTACGATCAAACGAAAAGTCCGATCGATACGAAACTTGAAATCCTACAATAATTCACTGATACGGATCCGATGAAACTGGTTTCGTCGAAATCCGAGTCCGTGACAAAAATGGCTATTTTTATATTAATTAAATAAATTAAAAATTAGTCAATTAAATCCAATTTCCCATTTCTCTTTGATAATTGACGATTCTTATTATTATAAATTTTCCAATCACCTATACTAATTTAAACAAAATTTAACTTGTCGAATTTTAAAATTTTAGAAATCCTCAAATTTCATTAATTTCACCAAATTATAAATTAAATTTCCAAAATTTTAATTAAATTTACTTTCCATTATTATTGTCAAATAGAAGAATTTATCATTGGATTCGTATTTCAATCTGTAAATATTTCCAATTTCATCTGAACTTCTATTTACATAATTCCTAAATATTAAATTTCAAATATCACTTAAATTAACGTTAACGTAATAATTATTTATTATTTATTGCAGTTGATTATCAGTTACAATTAATATACTAAATAGATGGTAAATCTTGAATACTGGTTATCCTTAACGTTTTATTTCCCATTTAATTGCAACAACGCAATTTCAAAAATTTAACTCAATTAAATAGACAACTCTTTATATTCTAAATCAATTGCAATGGTTTAAAAGTTGCTAAATTTTGATTTCAGTAATCCCTTTACTTCGATTCAAAATTAGCAATTACCTATTGAATGCCCCAAAATCCCTATTAAATAAATCTAACAAATCTTTATCATCAATTAGATGAATTAAATATTGCAATCAAACTATTGCGTTAATAATTTCCGTTTCACTTTAAAGTATCTAAATTAGCCAATTACAATACTTATTACCCAAATAATTTCAATTTCTTCCAAATAATATTTACATAATTATTTTAAATATTTAATCCATTTAATTGCAATAAATTCAATTGATTGCAAATCAATTCCAAATAAATTTGATTTCTATCCAGTTCCAACTTAATATCAAATCAGTTTTCACTTAACTAACAAAGTCATTATTACTTAGAATTTCATTACATTTTATATTTTCACATTTTCATTTTGGTTTCATTTCTTTTCCCACATAGTTTATTAAAAATGGGATTTTCCTTGGTTACAACTTATTTGGATCCAACATTCTTCATTTACCAATTTATTCCACTTTAACTTCAGTAATTTTGGGGATAAATTGAATTTGATTCCAGATTAACATTGACAACTAATAAAATAAGTAACGTAGAATAATTATAGTCATTAACTCTATTTCACACGTCTACATTCAGTTACTATTAGAGAATCTTATTGCATTGGTTTTATACAATCGCCATTTACTTTACATTTCATTACTTTTAAATATATATTTATTCATCAATCAAATCCGATATTTACTTTCTATCCTTCTATTTTATAAATAACCTAGTATACAATTTCCATGTATTCATTTCATTTCATTCATTTATGGGCATTGCATTGAAATTTATTTATTAACTAATATTAACGTTATTATCATTAATTTAAATTGGATTCCCAATTTTATTCAATACCTTGAACAAATAACATATATATTAATCAAATCCCTACATTTGTATTTCTCATATTCCATAAAAATCAAATCATAACATTTAAATGATTTTATTAAATTTGGAATCTCATTCAAGTCGTAATCTATTAACTGGAACTAATATGATTCCTTAATTTATTCCCATTTACCGTTTAAAATCTTTCATTGCATTAAAACCATTTAACATTTTCATAAATTTCTCATATTAAATTCCATATCCAGGTGAGAATCCTTTTTCTACTTAATTCATTTGGATTTTATTCTAAATTAAATTAGAAGTCCTATTAAATTATCACATTTAAAATCATCGAATTTAACGGGTCGTTACACTCTCCCCCACTCAAAACTTTTCGTCCCCGAAAAGGAAAAAGAAGGGAGAAGAAAGAATTCAATAAACAGTACATCTTATTTCAAATATTAACTTATAAACAATAATTTACTAAATTTATTCCCTTAAATAAAATATACCCGTTATATAATCATTATATCCTTTTATACTTAAATAATTAGAGTTTGGAAACATTTTCAACAAAATTCTAAGTCCAAAATTTACGGAAAATTTTGGCAGAGTCTCCTTTGTATGGAGAGGTTGGGGGAAAAATATAATATCAAAATATAACAAATATATTACATATATTATCCAAAATAAAATATCCCATCACGGGAAAAATTATATAAAATAGCGCTACAAAACGTAATCCGAAAACGTACCTATTTGTCGGGCAATTACGCTTATTAATATGGAACCAAAAGCAGTAGCAATTGCTTCCATACCTGCATTTCACTTATAAAATCCAAAGGTTTAACAATTTAATAAAGTGAAATATTTAAGTGGTTTCAATCACTAACAACAATGAATACAACAACCATCAATTTCAACAAACAGCATACCCAACAAATATAAACAACCATATAATCAACAATCAAATAGTTGCTCGGGTTCAAAGCTTGAAATAGTACGGAATGAAAAATAACTATCCAAATGCATCATTTACTCAACAGTCTTAGATGAGACGGAATAGATTATTTATTCATCCAACTACTTCAAATTTCCTTACCCGGCCAACCATAAATCAAACAATACAATTCAACCAACAAATCAATTAATTCATTATAATTTTTTTTCCATACATTAGCGGTTTGATCTTTTTCATTCATATAACAGTTTATCTTTTATTTTCATTTTTCATACCACATAAATTATCCTTTTATAATTTACATTTATTTCTAACAACTTTTAATTTTATTTACTCATTAAATGCTTTATTTCATTTATTTTCACTTATTACTTCCAATTATCCATTTATTTAGGTCATGTAAGTTTCTTCTATTTGTATTACTTTTAATGCACTTCTCAATTTCAATCATTTATTCTATGCTTACAATTCTATTATATTTAATTATAGTAACCCTTTTTAATTTACCTTAAATTCTTAACCTTATAACTCCATTCTTATAAATAAAGGATTTTATTAATTTATTACCTAGGGTTTACAGTCATTTATTTATATTACCTACTTTCCATTTTATTCAACTAGTAGCATTTAAATCATACTTAAGTTAATAACCCTACACATCCATCCTTATTTATTAAAGAATTTCATTTTTTTTCTCTTAAGTTTAAATCACCTATTAATAGCTTAGTTTTTGTAAAATTTCAATTATACTTAAGTTTATACCATTAAATTCTTATTTATAATAGCAATTCATTTAATACTTCATCATTTCCAAAACTTTTACTTGTATAATATTCTATTCCAATCCCTTATTAAACATTTCAACTTTTCATATTAAGTTATTTATGTTAAAAAAAATGCAAAAGAACTTATACCAGTTTTATCTCATCTTTTAATTAAATTTAAGGTTCAACATATTACTCTTTGTCTCATAAGTTAAAATTTTCAAATTGCCCTCTATAACTTTGCATTTATTCTCTTACCTAAATTAGAGGTTTCAATTCATTAATTACTTACCATTTATTTCACTAAAATAATTTAAACAATTAATTAATGGAAATTTAAGAATTAAATACCGGGTCAAATTTTAATAGATAAATATATTCTTATAACTTATATACCTCTAATTATATTTAAAACAATTAAAAATTTAGAGAATTTCAAAATAAATCTGTAGTAGAATTCACTACAGTGGCTTTTCCCCTTTGAAACTCGAAAATGAAAGTCGATGATGCGGCCGCCATCACTGAAATTATTTTCCAGCGACGGAGAGGGAAGTACAAAATTTATTTTCTCCAAAATCTTCTTTTAAACAATTCCTCCGAATTACACTAGATATTTATATAAGAAAATACTTATAAACCAAATCATTATATTTCATAAATCCTTTGAAAGCAGATTTTCAAAAATCCCGGACTTAAGTTCTAAATCTCCAATTTGATTTATTATAATTTCAACTTAGCTTCAATTATTCTAAATATTTTTATTACCTAACACCCAATCTATAGCAACCAAATATATATATCTTTATAAAATATTTTTAAATATAGAAAATATAATAGGCAAAGTTATTTCATTCACCTATATTAAAACAGACATTATGTCGGTCTGTCCTATTAAGTGTTTAGAAATCCCTATTGATGTCATAGCGTCCCATGCATCAACCAGAATTCATAAATACAAAACGGAACAGATTAACACAATATTAAAATCTTTTTATAACACTAACAAATACGCTCTCTCTTATATATACGCTCAGCGACTCCCATAGGGTATTACTACCATATTAGTAAAGAGTCAAACCCACAAAGCTAAGGTTTATCGCTAAACCAAAGCTCTGATACCAACTGTAACGTCCCACCTTTTCGCATGATTTAAACCAGCACACGTGCCAATTTAAACCATACGGAAGGGCGGATTGTTATGGGTAAATAAGAAAACAGAGAAGAAATAAAACAAAATAGAATCTCACAGCGGAAGGATAAAATATAATAATAAAATATACAGTTTATAAAACTGTTTACAAAACATTCGATTCTTCTTTATACATTTAAATATCATAGTTTACATACCAATAATATCAACGCAGCGGAATATAGTGTGAGTGTAGTGCAATACTATAAATAATAATAACATAAATCTTCGTCTTCGTCCTCCAGAGCTAAATCTTCAAATCCTGAAACGCTCGGACTGACCCGAGCGAATTTGAAAAGACAAAAACACTCGAGTCAGAACTAAAAGATCTTATGTAAGTTAAATTAACAGAAATAAATATGAGTGCAATAACTCAAGAGATGCTCGGGATTTACATCTCCTAAGGATCCGTTAAACTATTTACTATGTAGTATACTGCGCTATTATAATAGTGTCTAATTATAAAATAAACATACTTTTAAATAGCATTAAGGCTTTACATTTTCCACCTTAACACGTAATAGTCCCAGTAGTCCATCCAATATCATAGTCCCTCCTGATCGGGAAGCCACCAGAGGATACCACACGGGCTACGGGAGAAATCCAAACTCGTACAAGGCGCGATAGGGTAGGTGACACGGCACAACTAGGCAATGCCAGGGTAGATATACCAATTGCTATCCGGGCTGGTGGAAACGCGCAGCGCGCAGCTACCGCCCACCTCGAACAAACTCCCCAAAAAATAAAAGTGGCCGCTGAATCAATCCAAAGTCAAAGTATAATATCGAAGAGGAGTGTCCGATCAAAGGAATGACCTCATTGGCCCGAGAATCGCTCCTGTTTTAGCCACCTTATGCCAACTCACGGGAGTCGGGTCCACGTATTTACCTTACAGGAAACGCCGCCACCAACCTACTTCATTCTGGAATCTCCACTGCGTACACGGTTAGTCAAAGTGGTTTTCGGTATCGACAGAGAGTATGTCCATATCCGATCCCGGTCTCTTTGCCAACCAATCATTATTATAACACCGCGGTCATTTAAAATAATTTATACTTTAAACCAGAATAAAAATTTCCATTTCAAAACTGATGAATACGATATCATCTTAAAAACCCAAAACAATATGATATCATTTTTCTCAAATATAATTCTTTTCCAAAATCCTACTGCTTTAAAAATTAAAATATCTGGAAACCAGAAATTTGAGTTGTACATTCAAAGCATAATATTTCGAAAATTCAAAATTTTAAAACCATAACTTCTAAAACTTGAATGGTTTGGATATTCAACGAATGTAAAATAAATGGTTTAACTTTAAAGTTACTTTGTAAAGAAAAATAATTTTCATGGCTTTTCAAATATATTACTTTGTTTAAAGTTTAAACCATAATTTAAATATCACTTCAAGTTCCAAAAACCCCTTCAATTTCTATATATATATATATATATCCATTTGGAGTATTAATATTTCAAAACTAAAGTTGGATTTCTTCTTTCAACAATTAATATTCTATTATTTAGTCTTGAATATTTACATAAAATCCATAAATAAAACTCCAATTTCTAACAATTAAATATTTTCTTCAATTCAATTTATACTAACATATTCATTTTTAATTATCTTGGAAAAGTCCGGTTATAAATATCATATCTTAAAATTTCCAAACTTAAACGTTAAACATATGATATAATTATCAACTCCATTTTTCTCAATTTTTCCATTTTCATTTAACAGGTTTATACACAACTTAATTTCCAAATTTTTAAATTCATATGTATATATATCGAAGAATAATATTTTATACAATATCAAAATCAAATTTTTATAAACCGTATCCCATCCAAACCATAGAAATCACTTTAAATAATTTATATATAGACCACGGTGCCTGTATATAATTTTCTATCCTATGGTCAAGTGATACGGATATTTATCATTTCAATCCGCAATTTAAAAATAAAATTTTGCGGTTGTATATCATTTCAAACCACAATCCCGAATGAAACGAAAATGCATGATAACTTGCAGTTTAATGATATAAAATAAAACATCCATTCATCAAAATCATCCATCGTCCAAATCACAATCATCATCCAAAAATAAATCAATATCAATATATATCTGATAATATATAACAGGTAATAACTGGCAGTTATATTCAAAATAAAATTTAACAACTATTAAACTAACAGTTTAATTCAAATAAATAACTATAACTGTCAATCTATATGCAATAATAAAATTTAATGAACAGTTATATTAAATGAATGCGATTTAACAGATATGATGAATAAAACATGCCAAACAGTCATAAACAAATTTCTACTCATATCTAAAATAAATTTAACAAACATAAAAACTTTTAGGAGTTGTGAGTGGGTTAAAACACTCACTTTTGGGTTTTAAATCGAATTTAAATTCGATTTAAACCCAAAAATCCGACGGTCTCCAAATCTGTCCAAACTAGTGTCAAAAGATCTGGAATCTCAATACGATCCTAACAAAAAAAATTACGCGAGAAACGGATAACATATGAGAAAGTTATGTCAAAAATTCGATTGAAAAACAAAATTAAATTTTAAAACAAAAATAAATAACTTGCCCCTAACATTGGGCCACATCACCCTCCCTACGCGTGCTACAGCACTTCGTGCATACGTGAATTTTGCGTTTGATCCTCCTCTATCTGAAACCCTATTCCAGCCGCCACCATGTTCTCCCTTTGACCGAATTTCGACGCTCCAACGTCCACCCTCACCCACATCAAGGACCACCGCTGCAATCTCCATCTCAAGCCGCCCCTCCAGGAGGCTCGCGACCCCCCCTCGTCGCCAGAGGCGGCTTGCCGCCGCTCCACTTTACAGCCAAGCATGGCGAAAACGAACGACTCCAGGCTCAAGTAACCGTACCGATCTGCATGCCTCGACGCCCTCTACGATGCAGTAACCCCCGATCGAACTCTAGTTGAAGATCCACCGTTAAAACCCACAGCCATACATGAACGGCCGGAACTGTTTTGAATTTTTCTGGACGAACGAACAACTGAATCGAGAAACGAATCATGGATCTGTGACGTATACATCGACAGCTACAACATATATTTTTTTGAGAATTTTCTGGAGAGTTTGAATTTTCACTTTTGATTTTGAACTGTAGATAGATCTAGGTTTTGCAACCGTTGAGGAAGAGAAAGAGATGAAGAAAATGAACGTATAGCCAAATGATAGAAGATGGAGGCTAGGGTTAATCACAGCATATAAATAGACAAATTGTAGAAGGCTAGGTGGGCACGAGTTACGAACGTGCTAAGCGGTAGTTGGCCCAAAAAGCCCGTTCTGACCCCGGAACGAAATTTGTTAAACCCATATATCCAAATAGGTATTTTAAAATATTCTGAACGCGATGGAAAAAGTTTCACGTCCAAATTTGATCGTATGAAGAAGTTATGCTGAAAACAAAATTTCCAAATTGATTTCAAATTGATTTTAATTAAATCGATTTCAAGGCGTTTCGCGTTCGTACGATCAAACGAAAAGTCCGATCGATACGAAACTTGAAATCCTACAATAATTCACTGATACGGATCCGATGAAATTGGTTTCGTCGAAATCCGAGTCCGTGACAAAAATGGCTATTTTTATATTAATTAAATAAATTAAAAATTAGTCAATTAAATCCAATTTCCCATTTCTCTTTGATAATTGACGATTCTTATTATTATAAATTTTCCAATCACCTATACTAATTTAAACAAAATTTAACTTGTCGAATTTTAAAATTTTAGAAATCCCCAAATTTCATTAATTTCACCAAATTATAAATTAAATTTCCAAAATCTTAATTAAATTTACTTTCCATTATTATTGTCAAATAGAAGAATTTATCATTGGATTCGTATTTCAATCTGTAAATATTTCCAATTTCATCTGAACTTCTATTTACATAATTCCGAAATATTAAATTTCAAATGTCACTTAAATTAACGTTAACGTAATAATTATTTATTATTTATTGCAGTTGATTATCAGTTACAATTAATATACTAAATAGATGGTAAATCTTGAATACTGGTTATCCTTAACGTTTTATTTCCCATTTAATTGCAACAACGCAATTTCAAAAATTTAACTCAATTAAATAGACAACTCTTTATATTCTAAATCAATTGCAATGGTTTAAAAGTTGCTAAATTTTGATTTCAGTAATCCCTTTACTTCGATTCAAAATTAGCAATTACCTATTGAATGCCCCAAAATCCCTATTAAATAAATCTAACAAATCTTTATCATCAATTAGATGAATTAAATATTGCAATCAAACTATTGCGTTAATAATTTCCGTTTCACTTTAAAGTATCTAAATTAGCCAATTACAATACTTATTACCCAAATAACTTCAATTTCTTCCAAATAATATTTACATAATTATTTTAAATATTGAATCCATTTAATTGCAATAAATTCAATTGATTGCAAATCAATTCCAAATAAATTTGATTTCTATCCAGTTCCAACTTAATATCAAATCAGTTTTCACTTAACTAACAAAGTCATTATTACTTAGAATTTCATTACATTTTATATTTTCACATTTTCATTTTGGTTCCATTTCTTTTCCCACATAGTTTATTAAAAATGGGATTTTCCTTGGTTACAACTTATTTGGATCCAACATTCTTCATTTACCAATTTATTCCACTTTAACTTCAGTAATTTTGGGGATAAATTGAATTTGATTCCAGATTAAAATTGACAACTAATAAAATAAGTAACGTACAGTAATTATAGTCATTAACTCTATTTCACACGTCTACATTCAGTTACTATTAGAGAATCTTATTGCATTGGTTTTATACAATCGCCATTTACTTTACATTTCATTACTATTAAATATATATTTATTCATCAATCAAATCCGATATTTACTTTCTATCCTTCTATTTGATAAATAACCTAGTATACAATTTCCATATATTCATTTCATTTCATTCATTTATGGGCATTGCATTGAAATTTATTTATTAACTAATATTAACGTTATTATCATTAATTTAAATTGGATTCCCAATTTTATTCAATACCTTGAACAAATAACATATATATTAATCAAATCCCTACATTTGTATTTCTCATATTCCATAAAAATCAAATCATAACATTTAAATGATTTTATTAAATTTGGAATCTCATTCAAGTCGTAATCTATTAACTGGAACTAATATGATTCCTTAATTTATTCCCATTTACGTTTAAAAATTTTCATTGCATTAAAACAATTTAACATTTTCATAAATTTCTCATATTAAATTCCATATCCAGGTGAGAATCCTTTTTCTACTTAATTCATTTGGATTTCATTCTAAATTAAATTAGAAATCCTATTAAATTATCACATTTAAAATCATCGAATTTAACGGGTCGTTACACCCTATGTGTGCTGCAAAATATCTGATGACTCTATGTAGTACGATACCCCCCTTGAAGTGGAATTGGTATTTTTATTATCGTCTAACATCTGTGGATGCAGAGAAAACTGGTTGGAGGGATCCAACTGAATTCCTCAAATATGTTATTATTTTTCCTATATATAAAATGCTGTATTTTTGTGTGTAGTAAAATTCTATATGTTATAATGGCAAGGAAATAAATTTGTATATTAAATACCATAAGTATTATTTGAATTTCTAAGAACTTATAAAGAGATTTAAGTTAAAAGTGTATATATCGAACATTCGGGTTATTTAAAGGCAACCAATTTGAATAAGCAAAAATAGATTTTTGATCATTCAAAATAACATGGGAAAATATTTTAATCGTTAATTTAAAATAAATTACATGAAGGAATTTTTAAAAGACTGGATTTTAAAGTGATATTCGAGAAATAAAGAAGAGGTTGAAATCGATATTTAAAATAGATTGGTAAAAATAAATGTAATTTAGAAGAAATTGAATTTAAAAAAAAGGAATTTTATAAATGAGATTGTTTTAGTGAAAGTCAAAGAAGTTAAAAAATTTATAATTGATGTTTATAAATAAAGAAATTGAAATCTGGTGATAACCTAGAAATATAGGGTTTATAGGAAGAGTTTTTTTTAAATATGGAAATAGGCTGAGAGAAAAATAGTGAAAATTATTTTGAATTGAAAATGGTTCAGAAGACCGAAAGGAAAGTTGTGTGGTGGAAATCGAGAAGGATTTATAAATTTAAATTTGGTTATTGAGATTTAAAAATTTATTTTCATTGATAAGTTAAATATTATGTAAGAAGGAAAATTCTTATTTATTAAACTATGTAATTTTAAAGTTAGTTAATATTGAAATATTTCGAAAGTGAATTTTTAAATACTTAATATTTATTTTAATAAAATCCTAAATTTTTAAACCTGCTTTGAAAGTGATGTTATAAAAGGTATTTTAATATTTTACATAATTATTTGAATATGTCTTAAAAATAAATTGTTATTATTTTCTTTAAAATACATATTGATATATATGTGTGTGTGTGTGTGTGTGTATGTATCGAGTTTTGAAATGTTTTAGAATTTTATTATAAACCCTCTCGAAATTTGAAATGGGGTTATTCAGCAGATAGGATTATAAGAAAATTCTTAAAATAGAATTGGGAAGAAAAGTCAGGAAATTTTCGAAGTAGTTGATAAAAGTAAACTTCAAAGAATGAAATAGAATTCATTAAGAAGTAGGAAAGGGAATTGGCATTATAAGCAAGTATATCGGCCTTGGAAATATTAAAGGGAATTAATTAACGAATTCCGGATTTATAGAATTCGTTATAAACTAGTCAAAGAATTTACAAATAAATATTGTAAATGTGGGAAATAAATAGAATACTCCCAAAGTGTGAATATAAATTGGAATGGGGAAAATATTCTAAGTGTTGGAAAAGGGGCGGAAATATTCCATTGAAGATATATGGATCTGAAAACTGTTCAAATGTTGAAGAACTGGAAGTAATATCTTATAAAGATATTTTGGAATAAATTTTGGGAAATTTATAATAAGGCATGATGGTTGCTTTTGAATGTGTATTGATAGTTAAATAACTGACTATCAATTTTTGGTCAATTTCGTTAATCGTTTCGAAGAGACCGGGATCAGATTTAATTATTTGAAAACCACTTCAATTTGATTTGAACATAACGAATGAACACTGTGAAGATGATGAAGACGGTGATTCGGTTTGTCCAGACCCAGGACAACTTGTATGGACGAATGCTATCAGAACATCGTCATTGTAGAACGATGAGCATTCTAAGTAAAATTGTGTTCTTAAAAGGTAGCGCTTAGCCTCGAGCCCCATCAACCGGGGAATGACTAAAACATGGGAGATGCAGCAAGGCTAAGTGGGTCGCACCAATTAGGGTATTTTATCACCTTTCTAGATATCCCCGAAAAACTATTTATTATGGATATGGTTTTGCATGGAAGGAGCGCTCGGTGGTAAGTATAGGAACATCCGGGGTGATTACATATTTGGTCTATCCAGGTTAGGGGTAGGCTGGTCTTGTGTAGCAGGGGATCCCGGCGTGGTCCTCGGTACATTGTTCTAGAGGTGTTCTGTGATGGGCATTACCCCCAATAGCCTAGTCATCCGTTGGAATCCATTCTCCAATACGAGCTTATGATTTTGTTTTTAGAGCCTAGTATGCTGGAATTTGATTAATGTAACAATTTCAGCTATTTGAGTAAGTATTTGCATTTAGACGCTATTATAATATCAAAGGATTTTCTATAAAATTGTTTTGGTTATCGTAAGGTAAAAACCCGTCATGTTTATATGTGACGCGGTCTTACGATATACCTTTGTTTTTCAAAGAATTTTGATAACTCTAATAAGTCAAAATTGAATGTGTTTTCCACTATATGAGTTATGTACATTAGGACCAGTTTTTAAACTGTCCAAATAGATGTACCAAATTTTTGTACTCTGATAGTGGTATGTATATTAATAGTACAATTCTTGAATTTAAAACCTATCATTATATATTATATTTTGTTCCGCTGCGATTGTGATATTCTATTTTGTTGTTTCTATTTTTTCTTCTACATTTTTCTTCTTCTCCCCTAATGAACTAATATTTCCAGCTCCCGACTGCTCAAAAATTTATATAGTGAACGTATAGATGCCGACTTTCGAGGGTCGAAAATCCTGGTCTGTTACTATTGGTATCAGAGCTGAAAGTAAGCAAGAACCTTAGCTCTGGTGGGGATTACTCATTGTAGATAGAGTCAGTGGTACTCTAGATTGAGCATGAGCGTATTAATAGATATGATCGATTATTTGCCAGCGAATGTAGATTGTTTATATTGTGTTGGTTGATTTATTAAGTGGCTTATGAACTTTGATCGCACAGCCGTATAACTGTTCGACAGGGGTTTCTAAACACTTGAATAGAGTAGTTCGACACAATATTATTTTAAATAGGGTAAATGAAATAATTTTACCTAAAGATATATTTTGATAGAAAGGAAATAATTTTCGGAGAATTATTATATATATTTGGAGTGCTTGGATTAAAATATTATAATCTAATCAGGTTATAAAATTGGAAATGGTTTATATAACCAAATGAAACTTTGTGTAAATTATATAACTGGATTATAATCAAAATTGGATTCAAACCAAAATCTAGAAATTTGAATCCCGATAAGTTTGAAAAAAAAGTGAAATTTTCAAAGTGGTGTGGAAAAATAATAATAATAAGACTATTTTTAAATATTTTCGAAAGGAAATTGTCTTAAAATGGACTTTGGAGGAAATATAGCACTGAGCTCACTTCGGTCATGGGAAAATAATTCAGGTAATGACTGCAGCATCATCGGTATTCATTTTGAGTTTCTAGACGATGGATTGCTACCGTAGTTAATTGGTTTGGAGATTTTTGTTGAGAAACAAATGATTTTAGAAATCCCGAGGTAATTGTTTTGGATAAAAATCAATTTAGATTTTGAAGTTGAAGGACGTGGTTTGTTAAAACAGAGTTATATATATATATATATATATATATATATATATATATATAATTTCAAACGATTTGAAATAAGAGTCGGGTGATAGAATTCTGAAATTTCTAATTTAAAAGAGAAGTGAAATAAGAAGAAAATAAGCTTTGAAATAAAAATTCAAAAAATGGGAATTTCAGTATGAAATTAAAATTTAACTTATGTATGTTAAATAAATTGGATTGGTAAAGGAAATTTTGGAGGAATTGAAATTTAACTTAAGAAAAAGTTAAAGAAAATAAATCGAATTATAACGACCTGTAAATTTTCGATGATTCAAATTATTAATTCAATAAGATTTTGGTAATTAAATTAGGAAGAAATAAAAATTTGTAATTTAATAATGAAATGAATGCTAAAATGAAATGTAATAAATGATAATTAAAGCTAATAATTAACAATTTGAATGAAATTACAATTAACTGAAATAATGTAAATTGTTATACTTGGATATAATTGAATATATGAAAACAAATGAATTATGGAATTAATTAATGAAATAATATAATAAATGGTAATTGAGTAGAATCAATATTATGTAAGTAATTATAATAGTTGATTGCAAATAATAATCCCGTACAAGGGTGATTAAAAGTTAAAGGTTAACAATTATTATGTGTTACCTGTTTATTTAGTCTATTAAGTTGAAATGGGAAATCAATTTTTAATAAATGTTACATTAATGTGAAATGTAATACAATGTTTAGAAGTTGTTAAATTGGAGTATATTAAGGTAATGAAAGGTAAAACAAGGGTTAACTAGGTTATTAGAGAAATAATGGACTTAATTAAGATTGGAATTGAATTGAATCAATTTATTGGAATTAATTATAAATAATCGAAATTTAATTTATAATAAATGGATTTATTGTAAGTAAATGAAATTAAAGACTACGTAATTGAAATTAAGATGAAATTGGAAATTGTTGATGCACTAAGATATACACCAATGGTAATTAGATCCATAAGATGATAATTGATTTAATAACAGGATTCAAAATCAAATAAATGAAATTTTGGAATCCATATTTTAATTTATGAATTTACTGAAAATTGAAATGTAATACTGTAATTGGTAAATTAATTAATTTTAAATTAATATCTAAATTATTTAAAGTATTGTAATTGTTTAGGAAATCAAAAATGATAAAATTTGTTAATTATGGAATTGAAACTGAAAATTTGATTTAATTAATTTAACATTAATTTATTTAATTAACTAGAATACAGCCATTTTGTCCACTGACTCGGATTTCGACGAAACAAGTTTCATTGGATCTGTAACGGTGAATTATTGTAGGATTTCAAGTTTCGTAACGATCAGACTTGTGGTTTAATCGTACGGGCTCAAAGTGCCGAGAAATCAATTTAATTGAAATCAATTTGAAATTAGCTAATTTTAATGTAACTTCTTCATATGATGGAATTAGGACCTGAAATTTGTTCCATCGAGTTTAAAATATTTGAAAACATTTATTTTGATGTATGGGTTAACCCATTTTCATTCCGGAGTCGAAACAGGCTTTTCGGGTCGTGTATCGTTCAATTAATCTTGTACATTCATCATATTTCTAACCTACCTATAAATACCTTGTTATAAACCCTAGCCATTCCTTATTCTCATTTGTTTGTTCGTAAATTTCTTCTACTTCTCCCTTCCTCAATGGCAGAAACAAATTCAAGCTTCCAAACCCTCACTCCAAATTCAAAAATAAAATAAAATTCCTCAAAAAAATTCAAAAAAATATGTAAATCGAAGATCTCATCGACACAAATCTGCAACTAGTGTTCGTTTCTGGAGATGATGCTACAATCAATCTGAAATCACGGTCAAAGGTTGAAATCGTGAAACCATAAATCGGAAATTTGGTTCTGATTTTCGTCACCACTTGGTGAAATTGATGTGGGGGTTTTATGGGGCTCGTCGTATGGAGTTCGACGCTGGTGTTCGGAGTTTCTGGTGTCATCGAGGTTGGCCAGAATTTTACAATTAGGGTTTCGAAACCCTAAACCTAGGCAGCAGCGGCGTGGCTTTGGAAGGTCGCGGTGGTGCCAATCGGTAGAGGGGGTGATGCGGAACTCATCGATGGTGGCGGCTCGGCGTATCGAGGCTTCCGATGGCGTGTGCAGGTGGTCAAAGGCGGTGTTGATGGGTTCGTGCACGGGTGAACTCATGTGAGTGAAGGTGATGTGTTGAGTAACGGTTGGCTTATTTCTTTTTTTTATTTACTTTTCAAATCCAATCATTCTAATTTATATAACTTTTGCGTACGAGGTCCGATTCATGCGCGGTTTCATCCCTGGAATCATATGGAAATTCCAGAAATGTTGAGGCTGGTTCGGACAAATTCGAAGACCGTTTGAATTTTTGGGCTTAAATTGGATTTAAATTCAATTTAAATTCAAATTTGAGTGTTTTAACCCACTCATAACTCCTAAAATTTCTTTTGTTCGTTAAATTAAATTTATGATGTGATTAGGAATTTATTTATAGCTGTTTGGTACATTTTGAATTATCATCTCAGTTAATTTGAATTTATTTGAATTAAATCTTTATTTAATTTATTATTGAATATGAATTGCTAGTAAAATACCTGTTATAAATTATCAGTTCTATATTGATATTTATCGCTTGATTTGGATGATGATTGTGACGGATGTTGATTGTTGATATAGGTTGAATGGATGTAGTATTTATATCCTTATAAACTGCAAGTTCACCATGGGTTGAAATGATATATACCCTAATAATCTATAGAACAGGAAAAAATCGTTATGGGTTGAAATGATAGACTCGAGCGATTTTATGGATTTTATTGTTAAACTCGGGATTACGGTTCGAAATGATATATAACCGTAAAATTTTAAATTGTGGATTGAAATGATAAATATCTGTATCACTCGACCATAGGGTAGAGAATTATATACGGACACCGGATTAGTTAAATTAAATGATTTTAAAATCCTTAATTTTTGAATGTAATTTAATGATATTTTGAAGAAAAATTTGATTTATATAAATTGAAGTATTATTGCGAAATTAAATTTTGCGTTGAAATACGAATTGGTTTAAAGGAATTGTTTTAAGAAATTTAATTGAAAGTTAAAGTAAAATCTTTAAGTATAACGAAATTCTATTAGAATTAAGCTATTGAATGATTTTGAAATATTACTTTGAAATATTTTGAAATTTGAGTAATTCGAATGGTTATTTGAACATGGATTGAAATTAAGATGAAATTCAATAGTTTATTGAAACTTAAAATTTAAAGATTTGGAATTTGGTTTTATTGAGAAATTGAAATGTTCTGATTTTGTTGAAATGAAATAAATAGTTTTAAGTTGATATAAATTCCAAATTTATGTTTTCAAATATAAACTGTTTTAAATTATATTATTTCTAAGATTCCAAATTTTAAGAATTTCAGATTTATCAACTATTTAACCAATATCAACGATATATATTATTTTGATCTATTTTAAACCAATTTAATTTATTTTAAAAACTAAATAAACCCTTTTAATTTAATTTAAATTTAATTAATCTATTTTGAGCTATTTAATCTATTTTAATTATATTTAATCTAATTTAAATCTATTTAACTATCATAAATCAATTTAAAAGTACTTACCTATAATTAAACTGTTTAGAGCATTTTAACTATATTTAAAACTAATTTCTAAATTTCCAACCTAAGTACGTGGAAGAGTTTATATTCATTTCAACTGGTTTAAAAAGAGAATAAGGTTAAATGATGTAATAACCTAAGTTGGAATTTAAATGATATAATAGATCAAAATGATGATTTCAATGCAAGGACTTAACCTGTTTTGGAAATATGATTTGAAAGTGGTATAGTTCTGGGAACACGATTTTGATATAAATTGTGAATTTGACTTTGAAAGGAAATATAGTTATCGAACTATGATTTCAAAGGTGAATATGATTTCGAAAGTAAGTAATGATTTCGAAAGTGATATGGTTTGAATTGAATATGATATTTTTTATGTCAATTATGATTGAAAAGTGGAAATTAGCCACAAGGGCCTCTTTAGCAAGTGGAATTAGTTTCTAGGACACACAACTGAAATAATTATTTTCAAAGATAAAACACAAAATAATTATTTTCTATGGCCTAAAAACCTATGTAATTATGCCCTTGAAAGTAATTGGATTGCTGATTTTGTCCTTGAAAGTAATTATTCTACTGACTTTGGCCTTGAAAGTAATTTCTTTGAATGTGTGTTCTAGAAACTAATTGGACTGCAAAGTTTGTCCTTTTGGTGAAATGCCCCTTTTGGAAATGTAGAAGAACCATCCGGTGTGCAATAAGCTATTGGTTATTAAAGAGACCGGGATCGGATGTTGTCATACTCTCTGCCAATACCGAAAACCACTTTAACAACTGTGTACGTGGTGGAGATTCCAGAATGAAGTAGAATGGTGGCGATGATCCTATTTGAGGTATATACATGGACCCGACTCCCATGAATTGGCTTAAGGTGGCTAAAACAGGAGCAATCGACGGGCCAAGTGAGGTCATTCCTCCGATCGGGCACACTCCATCGATACTATGTTCTGACTTTTGATTTATTTGCTGGCCACCCCTCGATTTTTACTCGGGAGTGTGTTCTGAGGTGGGTGGTAGTAGCTATTATGCGTTACCACCAATCCGAAAGTGTAATTAGTATATCTATCCTGGCATTGCCTAGTTGTGCCGTGTCACCTATCCTAGCGCGCATTCTATGACTTTGTTTTGTACCATACCTATGGAGTGCCCTTTGACGGCATTCAGTAGGGTGGGATTGTATACTATGGGAATGTATAAAATGTGTTAAGGTGGAAAATGTAAAGCCTTAACCTTATTTTGATACTTTTACTTTACTGTAGACATATTATAATAGCATATTGTACTACATAGTAGATAGTTTAACGGATTCTTAGGAAATGTGAATCTCGAGCATCTCTTAAGTTACTACACTATTAGACACTAGATAGGAGACGTCAAATCCCGTAAACATCTCCGACGCCGTTCCACTCATATTTATTTACCGTTGATTTAATTCACATAAGATCTTTTAGTTCTGACTCGAGTGTTTTGTCTTTTCAATACGCTCGGGTCAGCCTGAGCATTTCAGGATTTGAAGACCTTATTTCTGGAGGACGAAGACGAACATTATATTATTATTATTTACTATTTTATTCCACTGCATCACATTGTTCTGCTGCATTATTATTAGTTATTCTCTGATATGTGTAACTCTGATTTTGTGCTGTATAAGTATAATCAAATGTTTTGTAAACAGCTTCATGAACTGTTATTTGATTATTATATTTTGTTATTCCGCTATAAGACTCTATTTTATTTTATTTTTCCTCTACTTTTTCTTATTTACCCCAATAACAATCTACCCTTCTGTATGGTTTGAGTTGGCACGTGTGTCTGCTTAAAGCGTCCAAAAAGGCGGGATGTTACACGAATAAAGTGATTATAGTAAACTAAATGAAATAAGTAGAATGTGAGGAAGTTAATTAAATATAAGTAAGGAAGTATAGAGGAATTTGAAGTTGGAATCAAACTCTTACTTGATTGAATTGAAAAATGGCATGGATAAAAATTTAATGTAAGCTAAGTAAAATAAAGTTTGATTGGATTAGAAATAATATCGAACTAAAGTAAATATAAATTGCGAGTGGTAGAATAGTTATATAACTATAGGATATAAAAATTTAAATGGGATAAAAATTTGAGTGAAAATTTGGGATTGTGAATAAATAAATTTGAGTAGCTTGTAAAATTTGAAATTAATAGAATAAAAGTATATTTAAATTATGAAGTGATGTATAATCCTTAGTTAAACATAAAATGTGAGAAAATAAGTTATGTAACTTATATAAATTGGAAAGTGGAATAGAAAACCAAAAATAAAAAAATTGGCTTGATATTTTTGTGAAGAAATAAAAAACAAAACCTGGATTATAAAATAAAATTGAACTCAAGTAAATTAATGTGAGGTGATTTTTGAAATAAAAATCAAATATGGAAATTTGTAAAGATGGGAGAGAACTAATGTGATAAATTAATTAGAAAATTGAATATGTTAATGGAACTTAACTTGATTAAATAATACGGATTTTGGGCTGAAACTGAAGTTGAATTTAGATGAGAAATAAATAAAATTTGACTCATATATACAAGCTGATTAAAAATATGTTAAATGCGACCAAATGGAATTAGAGTGAAATAAAAATGGTTCGAGTTATAAATAAATTCAATTAAGTGCAAATCAAGTGAATATGGCATTGGAATATTATTTTAAAGAATTCGAGAATAAATTTGAGTATGAAATTGAAATTGAAGTGGATTAAATTGAGAAACTAATAAAAATTTAACATGAATAATTTCGAACTAATAAAATAGGTGTGAAAATAATGTGGTTATGAACGGAATGCAAATGAATGGGTTGAATTTGAAACAGAATAGAATTGAATATGAAGTGAGTTGGAATCAATTTAAAATAATTATAAGCTTAAATGGGTATTCATTTAAATTGCTAAAATAAGGTATGTTTTTGGATTAAATGCAGCAAATATGTAAATATTGATATGTATTTTGTTTTCTGACCATATGGGTCGATGTAAATATATTTATCTCTCTTGTCATATTACAAAAAGCTCTCCATACAAGGGAGACCCTAACAAAAAAATTCAAAACTTTAAGGTGCTAGAAAAATTTTGAAAAAAAGTTTTGTTAACGGAAATAGATTCGAAATTGTAATCGAAATAAATGATTTTGGTTTAGGATCGAAAGCTAATTGTTTTGACTGAAAACTTAGAGGTTAGAAAGTGAAATGTCGACTTTCACTAAGTGGGTTTTAAATTAGTAATGAGTTTGGAGCATTTTCCTACCTTCGCAATTTCGGGGATGAAATTATTTTAAGGGGAAAGGAATGTAACGACCCGGATTTTTGGATGTTTGGTTTGTAATATTTAAACGGTTTTAAATATTGAATTTGAATTATATATTGAATTTGAATTATATATTGATTTTGAATATGGAAATTTGTGTTTATTTATAAAATTAATTCAGAATTCAAATATAGCAATTTATTGGATAATTTAATTACTAAAGTTTATAATTGAATATTGGTTAAATTATTGTATCTTAAGTTTTAAGCTCGATAAAAATTATTTAAAGGCTTATAAAATTTACATTGATAATAATGAAGATAATTAAAGTTTTAAAAATTGAAGTTGAAAGTGATCTGTTAAATTTTAAAAATAGTTTGTTCAAATTGACATTTAAAAATAGCCATCCGGGGCACAGTTTCGAAATTTAACGAAATATGTTCCATTGGATCAGAAATGGTGTATTATTATCCGATTTCAAATTTCGTAGTGTTTGGAGTTATCTTTTGATCGTACGGGATAGAAACACGCTGAAATCATATCGAAAATTCAATATAATAATTGGGTCCAAAAAGTTATCTTCTCCATACGACCGAGTTAGGACTCGAAACCATTTTCATTACATTCGAAATAGGGGTATAACATTATAAACGCCTAGCGGCATGCCTCGATAGAGATTCGAGATTTTGAGTTACGTAAATCGAGACGTTTCAAAAGTTTAAATAAATAATTATCTAGTCAATATCCTTTTCTGTTGTAATTCCATCGTTTCACTGTCCTTTGGTCCTTTTAACACGCTACCCAAATCACACACAACCTCCACTTGAAAAGAACGAGTATCCTCTTCCCTCTCCTTTCAGTCTGAACAAACAAAAGAAAGAAAAAAATGTTCGTTGTTTCTCCTCTTCTGTCATAGAACAAAACCGAGAACGGCTTCTTGTACGAAAATTGCACTTTTACCGTTCTTTCCCTAATATCGAATTCGTATAAAAATAAGAACAAATGAAATCATTCATTTATGGGGAAAAATATATGGACGAAAGGGGGATCGAATTGCGAGTTCTCTATGGAGCAATCGAAAGTCAGTCGATCCCGTGGTGGCTAGGGGGAAGCGGTCGCATTCGTTGGGACTCGAGTCATCGAGGGGATTTGAAGGGATTAGCGATGGTGTGGCGAAGTCAAGAGGTAGAGGAGAAGTCGGCGATGTTGAGGATTGGCGAAGGCGCTCGTACGCGCGCACGTGGGCTTGGGTGCATACGTAGGCAGTGGCAGCATTGGAAGGGAGTGTGGACGCGTTGGTCGTTCGTGGGTTCACGTGTGGTGAAGTGGGGCCATGATGAAATCAGGGTGGCAGAAGATCGAGGGTAATGGTGAAGCATAGTTTGTGTGAGAACGAAAGGGAGGATCACGATGGTGGCAAGGACCTGATGATCGAGGTAGAAGAGAGAGCTTAGAGGCTGTTAAATGAGCATTAAGGATAAATTAAGATTTAGTATGAAATTTAAAATTAAAATTTTAACAACTAAATTCATTAACTTATAAATATCATAATTTATTCATGCGAGGTTGAAAAATTATGGAAAGGTGGCGTTGGATTCATAATGAAGTAGACTTCGAGATAAAATTGGTTCAGAGAATTTTGAAGTCGGTCAGGTTTTTAATTTATTTAAAAATCTGGATATTAGGCAAAAATAAAATCAAGGTTAGAATTCCCACTCATTTGGATTACCCTTTTTAAATTTAAATGCTTAAATTTAGATTATTGGATGCTTGATTTATTGATAAATTTATAATTTATCTGTTAGATGACTATATATATAGTAGTATATATATTAGTATTGGAGTGATATTCCCGCATATTATAGCGGATGAGACCCTATGCACCCCGCAAAATAAAGGAGACCCTATATACCGCGATATCCCACTCGAAGTGGGATTGGTATTTTTATTATTGTCTAACATCTGTGGATGCAGGAAAAACAGGTTGGAGGGATCCAACTGGATTCCTCAAATATGTTATTATTTTTCTTATATATAAAATGCTCGATTTTTATGTGTTGTAAAATTTCAAATGTTATAATGGCATGGAAATAAAATTTTGGTATATTAAATACCATAAGTATTATTTGAATTTCTAAGAACTTAAAGGGAGATTTTTAAGTTAAAAGTGTATATACCGAAAATTCGGGTTATATAAAGTGGACTGGTTTGAATAAGCAAAAATAGAATTTTGATCATTTAAAATAGCGCGAGAAAAATATTTTAAATAGATAGTTTAAAATAAATTACATGAAGGAATTTTTAAAAGACTTGATTTTAGAAGTGATATTCAGGAAATATAGAAGAGGTTGAAATCGATATTTAAAATAGATTGGTAAAAATAAATGTAATTTACAAGAAATTGAATTTTAAAAAAAAAGGAATTTTATAAATAATATTATTTTAGCGAAACTCAAAGAAGTTATAAAATTTATAAACGATGTTTATAAATAAAGAAATTGATATCTAGCGATAAATTAGAAATATAGGATTTACAGGAAGACTTTATATTTTTTTTAAATATGGAAATAGGGTGAAACAAAAATAATAAAAATAATTTTGAAGTGAAAATGGTTAAGGAGACCGAAAGGGAAGTTGTGTGTTGGAAATCGAGAAGGATTTATAAATTTAAATTTGGTTATTGAGATTTAAAAATTTATTTTCATGATAAGTTAAGTTTTATATAAGAAGAAAAATTGTTATTTATTAAACTATGTAATTTTAAAGTTAGTTAGTATTGAAATATTTCAGTAGTTAATTCTTAAATACTTAATATATATTCTAATGAAATCCAAAAAATTTAAACCTTCTTTGAAAGTGATGTTATAAAAAGTATTTCAATATTTTAAATAATTATTTGAATATGTCTTAAAAATAAATTGTTATTATTTTCTTTAAAATACTTATATATATATCGGGTTTCAAAATGTTTTAGAATTTATTTATAAACCTTCTCGGAAGTTTGGAAATATTGTATTCAGTAGATTGGGTTATAAGAAAATTCTTAAAATAGAATTGGGAAGAAAAGTAAGGAACTTTTGATAAAAGTGAACTTCGAAGAATGAAATAGAATTCATTAAGAAATAGGAAAGAGAATTGGAATTATAAGTAAGTATATCGGTCTTGGAAATATTAAAGGGAGTTAATTAAGGAATTTTGGATTTATAGAATTCCTTATAAACTAGTCAAGAAATTTACAAATAAATATTGTAAATGTTTTTGAGAAAAGAAATGGAAAACAAATAGAATAACTCCTAAGTGTGAATATAAAATGGAATGGGGAAAATATTCTAAGTGTTGGAAAAGGGGTGGAAATATTCCGTTGAAGATATAAGGATCTGAAAAGTGTTTTCAAATGTTGAAGAACTAGAAGTAATATCTTATAAAGATATTCTGAAATAAATTTTGGGAAATTTATAATAAGGCCTGATAGTTTCTTTTGAATGTGTATTGATAGTTAAATAACCGACTATCAATTTTTGGCCAATTTCGTTAATCGTTTCGAAGTGACCGGGATCAGATTTAATTATCCGAAAACCACTTCGATCCAGTTTGAACATAATGAATGAATACCATGAAGATGACGAAGACAGTGATTCGGTTCGTCCAAACCTAAGACAACTTGTATGGACATATGCTATCAGAATATCGTCATTGGAGGATGATGAGCATTATAAGTAAAATTGTGTTCTTAAAAGGTAACGCTTAGCTTCGAGTCTCATCAATCGGAGAATGACTAAAACAGGAGAGATGCAGCAAGGCAAAGTGGGTCGCACCCAATTAGGGCATGTTATCACTTTTCTAGATGTCCTCGGAAACCTATTTGTTATGGATATGGTTGTGCGTGGAAGGAGCGCTCGGCGATAAGGGTGGGAACACCCGGGGTGAAAACAATTCGGTCTATCCAGATTTCGGGTAGGCTTGTCTTGTGTAACAGGGGATCTCGGTGTGGTCCTCGGTACATTGTTCTAGAGGTGTACTGTGATGGACGGTACCCCAGTGGCTTAATCATCCATTGGAATCCATTCTCCAATACGAGCTTACGGTTTTGTTTGTCGAGCCTAGTATGCTAGAATTTATTTAGTGTAACAATTTCAGCTATTTGAGTAAGTATTTGCATTTAGATACTATTATAATATCAGAGGATTTTCTACAAAATTATTTTGTTTATCGTAAAATAAAAGCCCGTTGTGTTTATGTGTGATGCAGTCTTACGAGATACTTTTGTTTTTCAAAGGATTTTATAACTCTAATAAGTCAAAATTGAGTGTGTTTTCTCACGTTGGTTTTCCAGACTGACTCGGGTGTTATTTTATTATAATGCTCGGGTCAGACCGTGTATTACAGTTTCAGGTGAAAATGCTATGGAGCTCAGGAGACGAGCTGGAAGAGTTCAGTCGTATATCACGTACTTGGTTACTCCGATGTGTGAGTGATGTATATTAGGACCACTTGTTAAAGTGTCCAGATTGATGTATTGAATTGTTGTATTATGACAGTGGTATGTATATTAACAGTACAGTTCTTGAATTTAAAACCAGTTATTATATATTATATTTTCTTCTACATTTTTCTTCTTTACCCCTAATGAAATAGTATTTCCGACACACGACTGCTCGGCAATTTATACAGTGAACGTATAAATGTTGACTTTCAAGGGTTGAAAATCCCGATCTGTTACAGATTTGTCGTTTATGGATCTTCCGGGAAGGAAATGCATCCATTGGGTAAATCATTGAATCAGCAGTCACCACTACAGCAGGGGTCGATGGTCCCTTGTTTAGAAATGGCTATGATATTTTTCTGGAATCCGGAAGGTGGAAGGTTCTTCTAGAAAGTTTTGTGTCCATTGCGTAAACACTAGATCAGCAGCGAGCCACTGCTATCGCAACATCGTCATTTAACATCGGATTTTGGGTGGTACTTCTCATACTTGTTTTTAAGTATTTTAACTAGATGTTAAAACTGGTTTACTAAGTACCTAGAGATTTCTAGTCTTACGCTCGATCAACCTACGACTAGAGTCTGCAAG
This sequence comes from Allium cepa, assembly GCA_030765085.1. Taxonomy (NCBI): domain Eukaryota; kingdom Viridiplantae; phylum Streptophyta; class Magnoliopsida; order Asparagales; family Amaryllidaceae; genus Allium; species Allium cepa. The sequence continues at coordinate 874,443,940 of CM060932.1, read as the reverse complement.
AACAGGGATAAACCTGTTAAAACATCGAGTTATAAAAGTATTTTGGTATAGTATTATATAAAAGATATTTTGGTCATTTTTTCCATTCCTAAATACTTTAAAATGTTTAAAATATTGTTTATGTACAACATGGTTTAGTAGTAAATTACTAGTGTTGAAAATATTGTGAGAAGTTATTAATTAAATAAAACATATTTAAAGTTAATGATTATTGATTTATTAACGATGTTTAAAACTATTTTGAGATTTAAAACTAATAAAATTTATAACTAATAAGGTTTTCAAAAAATTCTTTTTAAATATAAGTAATGATGTAAATAATTGTTTTCAAATAGTTTACATATATTTATTAAGATGTTATTTAAAAAAAAATTATGTGCTATTTATAAATAAAGCAAGAAATTTTACAGAGAAATTTTTTCGTAAAGTATTAAAAATGATTGATTTGCAAATGAAGTTTTTAAATGAATATTCCAAGTAAAATTAATATAAGTTTCTTTTAATGTATAATTTAACGATATTATATAAATGGAGAAAAAAAATGATTTGCAAAGTTTTATTTATAGTAATATGCTTAACCAATAAATTTGAATCTCTATTTTGGAACTATGATTTGAAATATTTACTTTATTTCGAAGCAATAACAATTAATTCATAGATTTATTCACTTTTTGAATTTTTGTATCAAACCATAATAAATGTTTTTTCATGATTTGAATATTCATTTTAAACGAGTGTGTAAAATTAATTATGAAGATATGAAATTTTATACTTTGATTTAGAAATTTTATTTAAGATTTTAGTATACTATTAGTTTTAGTTTAATAATTTAGGATTATACTTATTTTAAAATAATAAGTCTAATAAATTATCGGATTTAAGGAACTTTATTTAAAATATGGCTTATCCTAATGTTTTGATATAAACTTCTAACATTACTTAAAAACTTTGGAAATTCTTCCATAATGTTATGAATATGTTTTAAATATATCTTATATTCTCACTAAGTGAATAAGATTAAATGTTTTAATTGAATTTTTATATATATTGAAATATTTCTTTTCTCTTCAAGGGCGAATACCAAAACTTGTGAAACATTCAATTACATTCCTAAAACACACACACACACACACACATATATATATAACTTACCAAAAATGTTTAATAAGTTGAAATGTTAATAGAATATATAATAGAATATTATACAAGTAAAACTTAAGTAATGGAAGTGTTCAATGAAATTATTTATAAATAAGAATTTTGATGTGCAAGAAACGTTACGAATGTAAGTTAATATTGTGAAATAATTTGTGTAAGTACACGAAAGAAAGAAAAGGACATTGTATGAGCGAGAGAAAAAGGTAAATAATGATGTGAAAAGAAACCAATTAAATAAACTTAAATAATGTATGGAAATTCTTGGCTGTTTTGGCTAAGTGTATCCTACGCTCAACAGCCTTTGGTAATTACTCAATAGACTATCCATACAACCTTAAATAGTTAGAAGTATCCTTTCAAACATCTCATTCTCTGAGTTTTCGTGCAATCACATAAGGTCCTTCCCAATTTGGTTTCATGTGTGAAGGAACCGGACAGATTCTCTTGAGGATGAGATATCCAAGTTCAAAGGTTCGTGGTCGAACCTTGGCATTGTATAATCGGGAGACTCGACTTCGATATGTCTTCAAATCAGCCTCTTCGCGCTTCTCATCCAACAAATCCAAGGATTCAGCAAACAATATGGCATTTGTTTTTGGATCATAGTAAGTCAGACGATGAGAAGGTATTTCCATCTCGATTGGAATAACGGCTTCTGATCCATAAGATAGATAAAATGGAGTGTGTCCGGTTGCGGACTTGTGGGTTGTTCGGTAAGCCCATAAAGCCATAGGAAGTTCATCAACCCATTTGCCCCCGGCCTTTTCCATTCGTTTCTTCAGAATAGTCCATGTATGTTAACGTAAAAATCAGACGCTAACACCCCGGTGTAAAATGAAGTTGAGCGAAAGCACCACCCGTGAACACGGGAACAAATGAACAAGTAGAGAAATCACAGAAAAAAGCAGAAAAGACAACAGTTTTTATAGTGGTTCGGCTTATGAGAAGCCTACGTCCACTTTAACTCTCTTTATTACTGAATTTGATTACAACTTTACAAAATCTTCAATTACAACACACTTTAAACCAGTAGATCAAACTTTGATGGAGAATAATCTTCTGAATTGTAACGTCCCGCTTTTTCGCACACTTTAAGTCGACACACGTGCTGATTCAAACCATACGTAAGGGCGGATTGTTATGGGATAAATAAGAATACAGAGAAAGAAAAATAAACTAAACAGAATCTCACAGCGAAAGGATAAAATATAATAATAAATATACAGTTCATAAATCTGTTTACAAAACCTTTGATTTTATTTATACCACACATATCAGAGTACACATACCATATAACAATGCAACGGAACAATATGAGTGTGGTAGAATAATATAAATAATAGTAATACGAATCTTCGTCTTTGTCCTCTAGAGCTAAAATTCAATCCTGAAACGCTCGGACTGACCCGAGCGAATTGAAAAGACAAAACACTTGAGTCAGAACTAAAAGATCTTATGTGAGTTAAATTTTTAGAAATAAATATGAGTGCAGTAACTCAAGAGATGCTCGGGATTTACATCTCCTAAGGATCCGTTAAACTATTTACTATGTAGTATATTTCGCTATTATAATAGTGCCTAATTGTAAAATAAACTTACTTTTAAATAGCGTTAAGGCTTTACATTTTCCACCTTAACACGTAAAATGCCAATAGTCTATACAGTACCGTAATACCTCCTGATCGGGCTACCAGAGGATACTCCATAGGTACGACACAAATATAAACTCGTAGTAAAGGCTTGATAGGTAGGTGACACGGCACAACTAGGCAATGCCAGGGTAGATATACCAATTGCTATCCGGGCCGATGGAAACGCGCAGCGCGCAGCTACCGCCCACCTCGAACAAACTCCCCCAAAATCAAGAAAATAAAATAAAGTGGCCACTGAATCAATCCAAAGTCAAAGTATAGTATCGAAGAGGAGTGTCCGATCATAGGTATGACCTCATTGGCCCGAGAATCACTCCTGTTTTAGCCACCTTATGCCAACTCACGGGAGTCGGGTCCACGTATTTACCTTATGCCAAAATCATAGGGTTTCCAAAGTAAAATATTTAGAAATCAAAACTCTTGAATATAATATTTCCAACTTATACTACCTTGAAAAAAACATAGCTTTGAAACAAATTTCCATCTCTTAAATGGTTAAATATTTAACTACTTTTATAAAACAAAATAGCTTCTTTAGATTTCACAAATCAATTCTAAATATCGTTTTAAAATTCCAAATACCATTTCAATTCTTATGGTTAAAAGTTTTAAATATTTCACCATTTCAAAAACAAACTTATTTGACAAACCCATATGTATCAAATCCAATTACTTATTATTTAGACTTGAAATGTTTACTTATTGAATTCAATAAAATTTAAGCAAACCTTTAACTTCACATAACTGGAAAAAATTTCAATTTATTTAACTTGATATATTCATTTAAAACAACCTGATACTCATTTAAATCACTTTACACAAAATCAAGTTATAAATCATATCCTTTAAAATTTTAACTTTTATTTAAATTCCGATTTAACTTAATATTCAACTTCCAATTTTAGTCTCATTTAAGTCAATAGAACTACCAGAAATTAAATTTTAATTAAATGCTTAATCGTATTTGATCTTAAAATCAAACTTCGGTTTATACTTCAAATCAATTTTTATACAAAGCCTAAAATCGGAAAATTTCTATATATATATATATATATATAGCTTTTATTAATGATCAAATCAAAACCCATAAACCATATATATATGTATAGCTTTACAAAACCGTAGTAAAACATTTCCAAAAATAATTTTATATATTTACTGCGGTGCCTGTATAAAATTTTCTATCCTATGGTCAAGTGATACGGATGTTTATCATTTCAATCCGCAATTTTAAAATAAAAAATTGCGGTTGTATATCATTTCAAACCGCAATCCCGAATGAAATGAAAATGCATGATGACTTGCAGTTTATACAATATAAATATGGCATCCATTCATCCAAATATCAATCATCAACCATTATTTGCAATCATCGTCCAATTTAAACAGTCATCGATATAGAGCATATAAATTATACATGTAATAAATAACAGTTTATATTCAATAATAAATTTAGTAACTGTTAACTAGCAGTTTATATGCAAAATAAATTCTAACTGTAAATTTATATGCAATAATTAAAATAATAAACAGTTAAATAAATAAAAATGCGAATTAACTGAGAAGATGAATAAAACATGCCAAACAAATCATATATAAATTTCTACTCATATCTAAAAATCAATTTAACAAACATAAAATATTTTAGAAGTTGTGAGTGGGTTAAAACACTCACCTTTTGAATTTAAATTGGATTTAAATCCAATTTAAACCCAAAATTTCGCAGTCTCCAAATTCATCCAAACCAGCGTCAACAGATCTGAAATTTCAATACGATCCTAACAAAATAATCTCGCGTGAATCGGACACGGTATGTGAAAATTACACAAGTTAAACGTTAAAGAAATTTTATTGAAAATCAAATAAACTAAAATAAAGAATACCTCTCTTCGAGAACTATGACATCTAAATTTTTTTCTGGAATTTTTAGAGGAGTTTGAATTTTTATTTATATTTTGGACTATAATTGGATCTAGAATTTTGCAGCCATTGGAAAAGAAGAAGTTGAAGAAAAGAACACACAGAGAAATGAAGATAGATGGAGGCTAGGGTTTACACAGCCTATTTATAGACAAAGTGAAAACGAATAGGTAGGCACGAATTATAAACGCGCCAAACGGTTGTTGGCCCGCCAGAATATTTCATATTAATTGGATACGTTACGGATTAGTAAATAAATAAATTTCTTCCTCAAACATTTACATTGAATTTTAAACGTATTTACAAATATAAATTTAGACGCTTTATTTAAGTTTCAATATAATTTCATTAAATTTCAAATTCATAAATAATTTCCATTTTTAAATAAATTTCAAATTACCGTAATAATTATCTTAGATTCTTATTCATTCCCAATAGATTTAACTATTGTAAATCGACTAAGTTTACATACTATAAAATCCACATCCCTATGTATATATAGTTTTGAATTCCATACTATAAATATTTTATTAACATTTCGCAAATACATAAATTGGTATTGCACTGTTACTTAAATAAATAGCCTATACCAATCACTAATTAAATGGGTTACCAAATTTTGGATTGGTTAATAATTATTAATTATTGCTTCATTTCTTAATTATACACTTGCATGGGTTATGCTTGTCTAATTATATTCCCATATTAATTAATGTTTCCAACAAACAATAACCTTTCCTTAGTCCCACCCCTTTTACCAAATATTTCCCTGCAAATAATTCATTTTCCCATACATACTTCCATTTACACCTAAACTTATTATACCTCTTTATTTTCTCAAACAAATTACAATGATTAAACAAATTTAAATGAAAATTTGAGTTGATAGATTCATAGATTCAAATGTTTACTTTATTTCAATATCTACTAAACTTTGAAATTATAACATAGACTTCAAAATAAAAACCTCCACTCTAGTCATACAAGTCTTATTGAAATAAAATGTATCTACCCTATTTTTAGGTCTTGGTTCCTAATATCCACCTGTTTTGCCTTAATTTAAAATAGCGTACAAATTACATTACCTTTAATTGCAATAAATCATATCATTGCCATTTATATTCCAAATGAATAAATTATTAATAGGTTAATTGAATCAGATTTATAACTCAACTTTAAATATTTGCAAATTTTGTCAGTTTGGATTACTTGCTAAATTTAGAATCCCTTAAACAACTTCCTACATAAATTTATTATAGAATAATTCAAAATTAACGTACAATTCCAATTTATGCAGCGATTACAACTTAAATTTCAAGGAATTTATTTATTTAGGTTTAAATCCTATTATTCACTAAAATTGTCATCTCATGTATACAATCCACATTGGTTTGTATTTATTCCATTTACCTCTTTAGTCATAGCATAAATTTCTCATTAATACACATTAAAGTCCACTAAATTTCAACTGCCTCTTAATTTCCATTTATAAGTCTTAACACCCTAAATTTGACCACTTCTAACATGGTATTACTTCTCATATTAAATGTAACTTTTATTTAGTGTATTAACATTTATTTCTATTTAAATTTCATCAACCAAATTAAACATGTAACTTATAACTATTTCTTACAATCCAAATTATTACACCCATTGTCATATTCTGAATGGAGCCAGCATTTAATTACACAATTTATCTAAATTACATTAGGACAATATTTAATTCTCTTTGATAATATTAAATCCCCAATTTATTAAATGGAATCAATATATCTTTCTTTATATATTGTACATCTAAATATCTTAATTATCAAATTTCAACTTATCCCTCAACCCCCAAATAACGTTATCAACAATCTTCATATTATAATTAATACTAACCTTTATTTCATCTTATAGAATCAACTATCTTTATTGACAAATTAACCTACCTTACTGCACAACTTAAGAAAATTAATTGCAAATATGATCTCACATTAGACTTCATAAATTATCAGTTGAAATCTACATAACACCATTTATTTAATTAAAACCTTGCTATTATACATATTGACTCTTTACATGGAATTAGATTACATTCCTTAATTTCATTAAAACTTTATTTCTCACCTAAATCGCAAAATAGTAAATTTCAATTACTATAGAAATTTTATTTAAGATGAATTTGAATCCCAATCAATTGTTATTGCACTCCTTATTACATTAAATTACATTCAGTTTACACATTTTAGAATTAAATTCAAATTACCTACAAATCTTATTTCATTCATAAATGCCATCATTTACCACATTATTGCATGGTTTCATTTAATTATATTCAGGCTATTCATGTTTCTATTAAACTTGCATACATACTTCCGTTATTATTTAATCAATTATTAGACATTATGACCAAATCATCTAACAAAATTGTATAATTTTCCATTTATTAACATTCAGTTACTATTCAACATGTTTAATTCATTAGATAAATCAAATAATTACGCTTGCTTTTCTCATTTGATTTTATAACCTAATATACCATTCATATTAAACCTATTTCATTCAATTCATACAAATTCAGTTAGATTAACTTTACTATCTAGATTTTCATGCAGTCACTTTTAATAAATCGAATATTGCATTGGATAATTTTACTGCTTACCTTTCATATATAAAAAAAATTTCAAAATGTACGCTCTCACTACTACCTTTATAAGGATTCATTCCCTATGCTAATATTTAGTTTTACTTACCCTTTATATTTCATCTCTTTTTAAATTAAATTACAAAATCTTAATTAAATTAACCAACTTAAATTGTCGAAATTTACGGGTCGTTACATTCTCCCCCACTCAAAACTTTTCGTCCCTGAAAAGGAAAAAGAAGGGAAAAGAAGGATTTAGAATCTACATATCTTATTCAAACATTACCTTATAAACAATTAAATTTACAGTATCTGTTACTTTACTTAAAATATACAAATTTACAACATTATCTTTTTATACTTAAATTTATTAGAGTTTGGAGAACATTTCAAAATATTTCTAAGTCCAAAATTTAAATATCTAAGTAGTTCCAATCACTAATCATCCAAATTAATACAACAACCATCAATTTCCTCGAATAGCATACATACAATTACAAAACAACCATACAATCACACAAATCAAATAGTTGTTTGGGTTCAAACTTGAAATTGTACGGAATGAAAAATAACTATCAAGTGCATCATTTACTCAACAGTCTTAGATGGAATAAATTATTTATTCATCCAACAATTTCAAATTTCCTTACCCAACCAAACATAAATCAAACAATAACCATTCAACCCAATAATCAATTTAACTTATTATAAATCTTTATTTCATACTTTAGTTGTTTGATTTCCTTTCTTTCATTAATGAGTGATTACCTCATTTATTTTCATTTATTACTTACAATATTCATCTTCCATTTTAAATGTCATGTAAGTTTCTTTTTATTGCATTCCATTTATGTATTTCTAAATTTTATTTATTTATTTCTCACAGTTTCATTTATTATAGAATTTCATTCTATTTACTTAAGTTTTAAAATCATCTAATTATAATACTTACCTTTAATTATGGTAAAATTTAAATTTACAACTTAAGTTTATAACAATAAATTCCCATTTATAACAGCAAATTCATTGAATACTTTCATTATCTCAAGCTTTACTTGTAAGATTTCCCCCTTACATTTTCTTACTAACACTTTAACTTTTATTATATGGCAAGTTATATATATGCTTTAAGAATGTAAGTGAAAATTTATACAAGTTTCTTCTCAATTCCTTTTATTTTTTTAGTGGTTCATTAATTATATATTCGTTTTATAAGTTACAATTTCAACTTACTTTTACTTTCATTCATTTATTTAATGCTAATATTTAATAATAGTAACATTTTAATTACACCTAATTTGTAACCTTATAACATCAATTCTAATAAATAAAGAATTTCCTTTATCCATTTACTAAGGTTTACTAAGGTTTTACTTAAAGGTTCACATTTGCTACACTTAATTGTACTATTAATAAATCTGGAACTTAAGAACCAAATACCGGGTTAAATTTTAAATCATTTAAAATAATAGATAGATATCTACACTTAACATATATATCCAATTATAATTAAAACGATAAAATTTTCTTAACAATTCTGCAGTAAATTACTACAGTGGCCTTCCCACTTTGAAACTCGAAAATGAATGTCGATGATGCGTGCACTCATCACCGAAATTATTTTCCTGCGACAGGGAGGAAAGTACAAAATTTATTTTCTCCAAAATTCTTCTTTAAAACAATTTCTCTTAAATTATATTAAATATTCATATCAGAAAATACTTATAACAATTATATTCCAAAAATTTTACGAAAAATTCCAAAACCCCGTATCTTAAGTCCTAAATTTCCAAATTTCATTTATCTTATTTTTAAATCTTATTTCAATCATTATTCAAAACCTTCATTACCTAACAACCAATCTATTACAAGCAAATATATATATTATTTTGAAAAATTATTTTATAGAAAATATAATAGGTAAAATTATTTCATTCACCTATATTAAAACAAATATTATGTCGGTCTGTCCTATTAAGTGTTTAGAAACCCCTATTGATGTCACAGCGTCCCATGCACCAACCAGAGTTTATAAATACAAAACGGAACAGATTAACACGATATTAAAACCTTTTTATAGCACTAACAAATACGCTCTCTCATATATACACACTCAGTGACTCCATAGGGTATTACTACCCTATTAGTAAAGAGTCAAACCCCACAAAGCTAAGGTTTATCGCTAAACCAAAGCTCTGATACCAACTGTAACGTCCCGCTTTTTCGCACACTTTAAATCGACACACGTGCTGATTCAAACCATACGTAAGGGCGGATTGTTATGGGATAAATAAGAATACAGAGAAAGAAAAAGAAACTAAACATAATCTCACAGCGAAAGGATAAAATATAATAATAAATATACAGTTCATAAATCTGTTTACAAAACCTTTGATTTTATTTATACCATACATATCAGAGTACACATACCATATAACAATGCAACGGAACAATATGAGTGTGGTACAATAATATAAATAATAGTAATACGAATCTTCGTCTTTGTCCTCCAGAGCTAAAACTTCAATCCTGAAATGCTCGGACTGACCCGAGCGAATTGAAAAGACAAAACACTCGAGTCAGAACTAAAAGATCTTATGTGAGTTAAATTTTTAGAAATAAATATGAGTGCAGTAACTCAAGAGATGCTCGGGATTTACATCTCCTAAGGATCCGTTAAACTATTTACTATGTAGTATATTTCGCTATTATAATAGTGCCTAATTGTAAAATAAACTTACTTTTAAATAGCGTTAAGGCTTTACATTTTCCACCTTAACACGTAAAATGCCAATAGTCTATACAGTACCGTAATACCTCCTGATCGGGAGGCTACCAGAGGATACTCCATAGGTACGACACAAATAGAAACTCGTAGTAAAGGCTTGGTATGGTAGGTGACACGGCACAACTAGACAATGCCAGGGTAGATATACCGATTGCTATCCGGGCTGATGGAAACGCGTAGCGCGCAGCTACCGCCCACCTCGAACAAACTCCCCCAAAATCAAGAAAAAAATAAAGTGGCCACTGAATCAATCCAAAGTCAAAGTATAGTATCGAAGAGGAGTGTCCGATCATAGGTATGACCTCATTGGCCCGAGAATCACTCCTGTTTTAGCCACCTTATGCCAACTCACGGGAGTCGGGTCCACGTATTTACCTTACAAGAAACGCCGCCACCAACCTAATTCATTCTGGAATCTCCACCGCGTACACGGTTAGTCAAAGTGGTTTTTGGTATCGACAGAGAGTATGTCCATATCCGATCCCGGTCTCTTTGCCAACCAATCGTTATTATAATACCGCGGTCATTTAAAAATAATTATACTTTTAAAACCAAAATAAAATATCCATTTAAAACCCATATAAAAACGATATCATTTTTATTCTTAAAACCCCAAATCAATACGATATCATTTTATTTTCCAATATAAATTATTTCCAAAATCATAGGGTTTCCAAAGTAAAATATTTAGAAATCAAAACTCTTGAATATAATATTTCCAACTTATACTACCTTGAAAAAAACATAGCTTTGAAACAAATTTCCATCTCTTAAATGGTTAAATATTTAACTACTTTTATAAAACAAAATAGCTTCTTTAGATTTCACAAATCAATTCTAAATATCGTTTTAAACTTCCAAATACCATTTCAATTCTTATGGTTAAAAGTTTTAAATATTTCACCATTTCAAAAACAAACTTATTTGACAAACCCATATGTATCAAATCCAATTACTTATTATTTAGACTTGAAATGTTTACTTATTGAATTCAATAAAATTTAAGCAAACCTTTAACTTCACATAACTGGAAAAAATTTCAATTTATTTAACTTGATATATTCATTTAAAACAACCTGATACTCATTTAAATCACTTTACACAAAATCAAGTTATAAATCATATCCTTTAAAAATTTAACTTTTATTTAAATTCCGATTTAACTTAATATTCAACTTCCAATTTTATTCTCATTTAAGTCAATAGAACTACCAGAAATTAAATTTTAATTAAATGCTTAATCGTATTTGATCTTAAAATCAAACTTCGGTTTATACTTCAAATCAATTTTTATACAAAGCCTAAAACCGGAAAATTTCTATATATATATAAATATATATATATATATATATAGCTTTTATTAATGATCAAATCAAAACCCATAAACCATATATATATGTATAGCTTTACAAAACCGTAGTAAAACATTTCCAAAAATAATTTTATATATTTACCGCGTTGCCTGTATAAAATTTTCTATCCTATGGTCAAGTGATACGGATGTTTATCATTTCAATCCGCAATTTTAAAATAAAAAATTGCGGTTGTATATCATTTCAAACCGCAATCCCGAATGAAATGAAAATGCATGATGACTTGCAGTTTATACAATATAAATATGGCATCCATTCATCCAAATATCAATCATCAACCATTATTTGCAATCATCGTCCAATTTAAACAGTCATCGATATAGAGCATATAAATTATACAGGTAATAAATAACAGTTTATATTCAATAATAAATTTAATAACTGTTAACTAGCAGTTTATATGCAAAATAAATTCTAACTGTAAATTTATATGCAATAATTAAAATAATAAACAGTTAAATAAATAAAAATGCGAATTAACTGAGAAGATGAATAAAACATGCCAAACAAATCATATATAAATTTCTACTCATATCTAAAAATCAATTTAACAAACATAAAATATTTTAGAAGTTGTGAGTGGGTTAAAACACTCACCTTTTGAATTTAAATTGGATTTAAATCCAATTTAAACCTAAAATTTCGCAGTCTCCAAATTCATCCAAACCAGCGTCAACAGATTTGAAATTTCAATACGATCCTAACAAAATAATCTCGCGTGAATCGGACACGGTATGTGAAAATTACACAAGTTAAACGTTAAAGAAATTGTATTGAAAATCAAATAAACTAAAATAAAGAATACCTCTCTTCGAGAACTATGACATATAAATTTTTTTCTGGAATTTTTAGAGGAGTTTGAATTTTTATTTATATTTTGGACTATAATTGGATCTAGAATTTTGCAGCCATTGGAAAAGAAGAAGTTGAAGAAAAGAACACACAGAGAAATGAAGATAGATGGAGGCTAGGGTTTACACAGCCTATTTATAGACAAAGTGAAAACGAATAGGTAGGCACGAATTATAAACGCGCCAAACGGTTGTTGGCCCACCAGAATATTTCATATTAATTGGATACGTTACGGATTAGTAAATAAATAAATTTCTTCCTCAAACATTTACATTGAATTTTAAACGTATTTACAAATATAAATTTAGACGCTTTATTTAAGTTTCAATATAATTTCATTAAATTTCAAATTCATAAATAATTTCCATTTTTAACTAAATTTCAAATTACCGTAATAATTATCTTAGATTTTTATTCATTCCCAATAGATTTAACTATTGTAAATCGACTAAGTTTACATACTATAAAATCCACATCCCTATGTATATATAGTTTTGAATTCCATACTATAAATATTTTATTAACATTTCGCAAATACATAAATTGGTATTGCACTGTTACTTAAATAAATAGCCTATACCAATCACTAATTAAATGGGTTACCAAATTTTGGATTGGTTAATAATTATTAATTATTGCTTCATTTCTTAATTATACACTTGCATGGGTTATGCTTGTCTAATTATATTCCCATATTAATTAATGTTTCCAACAAACAATAACCTTTCCTTAGTCCCACCCCTTTTACCAAATATTTTCCTGCAAATAATTCATTTTCCCATACATACTTCCATTTACACCTAAACTTATTATACCACTTTATTTTCTCAAACAAATTACAATGATTAAACAAATTTAAATGAAAATTTGAGTTGATAGATTCATAGATTCAAATGTTTACTTTATTTCAATATCTACTAAACTTTGAAATTATAACATAGACTTCAAAATAAAATCCTCCACTCTAGTCATACAAGTCTTATTGAAATAAAATGTATCTACCCTATTTTTAGGTCTTGGTTCCTAATATCCACCCGTTTTGCCTTAATTTAAAATAGCGTACAAATTACATTACCTTTAATTGCAATAAATCATATCATTGCCATTTATATTCCGAATGAATAAATTATTAATAGGTTAATTGAATCAGATTTATAACTCAACTTTAAATATTTGCAAATTTTGTCAGTTTGGATTACTTGCTAAATTTAGAATCCCTTAAACAACTTCTTACATAAATTTATTATAGAATAATTCAAAATTAACGTACAATTCCAATTTATGCAGCGATTACAACTTAAATTTCAAGGAATTTATTTATTTAGGTTTAAATCCTATTATTCACTAAAATTGTCATCTCATGTATACAATCCACATTGGTTTGTATTTATTCCATTTACCTCTTTAGTCATAGCATAAATTTCTCATTAATACACATTAAAGTCCACTAAATTTCAACTGCCTCTTAATTTCCATTTATAAGTCTTAACGCCCTAAATTTGACCACTTCTAACATGGTATTACTTCTCATATTAAATGTAACTTTTATTTAGTGTATTAACATTTATTTCTATTTAAATTTCATCAACCAAATTAAACATGTAACTTATAACTATTTCTTACAATCCAAATTATTACACCCATTGTCATATTCTGAATGGAGCCAGCATTTAATTACACAATTTATCTAAATTACATTAGGACAATATTTAATTCTCTTTGATAATATTAAATCCCCAATTTATTAAATGGAATCAATATATCTTTCTTTGTATATTGTACGTCTAAATATCTTAATTATCAAATTTCAACTTATCCCTCAACCCCCAAATAACGTTATCAACAATCTTCATATTATAATTAATACTAACCTTTATTTCATCTTATAGAATCAACTATCTTTATTGACAAATTAACCTACCTTACTGCACAACTTAAGAAAATTAATTGCAAATATGATCTCACATTAGACTTCATAAATTATAAGTTGAAATCTACATAACACCATTTATTTAATTAAAACCTTGCTATTATACATATTGACTCTTTACATGGAATTAGATTACATTCCTTAATTTCATTAAAACTTTATTTCTCACCTAAATCGCAAAATAGTAAATTTCAATTACTATAGAAATTTTATTTAAGATGAATTTGAATCCCAATCAATTGTTATTGCACTCCTTATTACATTAAATTACATTCAGTTTACACATTTTAGAATTAAATTCAAATTACCTACAAATCTTATTTCATTCATAAATGCCATCATTTACCACATTATTGCATGGTTTCATTTAATTATATTCAGGCTATTCATGTTTCTATTAAACTTGCATACATACTTCCGTTATTATTTAATCAATTATTAGACATTATGACCTCATCTAACAAAATTGTATAATTTTCCATTTATTAACATTCAGTTACTATTCAACATGTTTAATTCATTAGATAAATCAAATAATTACGCTTGCTTTTCTCATTTGATTTTATAACCTAATATACCATTCATATTAAACCTATTTCATTCAATTCATACAAATTCAGTTAGATTAACTTTACTGTCTAGATTTTCATGCAGTTACTTTTAATAAATTGAATATTGCATTGGATAATTTTACTGCTTACCTTTCATATATAAAAAAAAAATTCAAAGTGTACGCTCTCACTACTACCTTTATTAGGATTTATTCCCTATGCTAATATTTAGTTTTACTTACCCTTTATATTTCATCTCTTTTTAAATTAAATTACAAAATCTTAATTAAATTAACCAACTTAAATTGTCGAAATTTACGGGTCGTTACATGAATTCATGTCGAATGATGTAGATTTTCTCTTGAAGATCGTAGTATAGTCCTTGGTGTTTGGAGTACTTGAAGTGTTGAATGAGTTGTGAATTCAGCAGAGTATTGACGCTTGAAATGATTGACCAAAAGTCCCCCCTATGTTTGAGGTAGGTAGGTATTTATAGAGAATTCTGGTCTGGAATTATTGCCCAAGTTATAAGTCGTGACCGACTTAGGGAAAGCTGTAGGTCGCGCACGACCTAAGGGCCAAGAGTTAGCAGGCAGCGGCATGAGTGAAGCGGCAAGAGTTATAAATCTTGACTCGTTCACGAGTTAAGAGGTTCACGGTTTAAAATGAGGCAGCATCTATTTTGAGCTCTGTAGTTTTAGGTCGTGAACGACTTATACTAGGTCGTAGGTCGGTCACGACTTAAATGCAGTTGCTTCCACTCTTTTTTGTCTTGAGTCACTAGGTCATCCTGTTTTTTAGCTTTCTTAGGTCACAGCCTCCTGAGTCGTGACATTTCTCAAGTCGTCCAGGCCTTAACTTGTAAGTCGCCACACACCTTAAGTCGTGAAGTTTTCCTAGGTCACTGATTTCTCTTGAACCTTAAGTCGGCATCATTTCAAGGTGTTAGGTCGGAACTTTCTTTAAGGCCTTAAGTCGGCATGCTTCTCAAGCCCCTTAGGTCGGTATCCCTCTTAAGTCGTTAGGTTGTTTATCCACTTAGGTCGGTGGGTAGTTAGGTTGCTAGAACCATTTCATAGTTAGGTCGCTCACCCGCTTAGGTCGGTGGGTCGCTTGAGTTTTTAGGTCGTTAGGTCACGGCACTCCATAGGTCGCTGAGGAATGAAAGCACTAGGTCGCTAAAGACTTTAGGTCGTTGAGTGCTTTGTGACGTTAGGTCGCTGCTGTAGTTAGGTCGGTCACTTTTAGGTCGTTAAGGCATGTATGCTTTAGGTCTTTGAGTCGCGCAAGTTTTAGGTCGCTTCAGAAATAGGAGTTAACACTTGCCCCTCGAAGTGCAGGCCTATGCCATAGGTCGTGTGCTTCGACCTGGCTTAGATAGGTCGTGAGCGACCTAAAACTTGTACTAAGTCGCATGCCTCTTCGTCTTTCCCCATTTTACCTCATATAAATTAGCTAGGTCGCTAACCCTTCCTCATTCTACTGCTCCGATCTCCCACTGCCATTGGAGAATTTTCGAGCTTTCAAAGGCAAATTCAACCCGTTCAGTCGTCGATTCATCTTTACCACTATATCTCGTAAGTGAATCTGTTCTCCATCCCACCATAACCACCGTTGAATTATGAGTCATCATTTTCCGACCGTAGTTCAATTCCACGTGCCGTGCTTCACTTTGAGTGATTGTTACGGTCGACTTTTGATCGCCGTTTGACTAATTTAGGAAGGCACGGCAATGTGTCGAATCTATGGTGTATAGGGAATGTTTCGAATTGTTTTTTTTTCTTGAAGTGATCTGGTGGTATGAAGAGATGGCGAATTTCATGAAGAGGACGACGAGTTTCTATGTGCAGTTAACAGTGGGTTATCGGGTTGTGGTTTGACGAGATGGATTGCGTGGGGAGGAAGTTAGCAACTCAACAGATTTGAGCGGCCTAAAACTTAGGTCGTGCTGGGATTCTCGCGACCTAAGACTTAGGACTTGTCTTGCTTAAATGACAGCAGAACGACCTAAGAAATTCACGGCTTAACCTTCTTGCGGCATGGACACTAGGTCGTGAACGAGTTGGAACTTAGGACGAAGTTGAATTGCCTTGAACCTTTTATTTTGCATAGTGTGACTTAAGATTCCCCGACATATGCTAGGTCGCCAGACAACCTTGGACTTGTAACTGGAAAAGTTAACTGAACTTAATCTTGAACTTCTTGAACTTGAATTTTGTTGAAATAAACTGTCTGAATATTGAATTGTTTGGACTTTAACTTGTTAAACTTTATTGCATTTTTTCCACAGATCACTCTTGCAAGCTAATAACCTGTCTAATGCAAAATTTACAGAAAATTGGGACGAATATACTGCCACTGACTGCCCACATCGAATGACAGATTAGTTAATAACAATTAATCAACTTGAACAGATTGTGTGAACGAAGTGCTTTAAAACAACGAATTCAGGCAAAGTATCAAGGCAACATTGGAATAGTCAATTAAACTTTCCTGTTTGCATTAACACTGTGCTTGAACTTTAAATTAACAAGTCCTGAAATTTGATGGTCGATCAATTGTCGACGAAAACTCCAGTTATATTTACTTGTTTATTTTTATTAGTTTTGCACAACACTTCACACTTTTAGGAAACGTGCACCTTCAAATTTGAATATCCAGTTGCTTGTGTAGAATGGCCTCACATCAAGAAGAAGTAGAGGTAGCACAAGCTGAAGAGACCTTCCCGATAGCTATTCCCGTAGAGAATCTTCTAGAGAGAACTCCGACTATCTTAACTCCGAGAGCGTTCATTCAGCTACGCACTCAGTTTGGCTTTGCTGAAAATGATGCTCTACTACCTGGACCAAATGATACTGCCGATAGTCCTCCCCATGGTTTTGTTGCAGTCAATCGTCAAATGTGCTTAAACGGGGCGATTCCTCCTTTCAACGACTTCCTCCGAACCCTTCTCCTTCGGTTGACAATCTCTCCATTTCAACTTCATCCTAATGGCTATGCCATCTTGATTGGGTTATGTGTTTTGTTTAGGAGAACTCTTGATCGCTTGCCGAGTTTTGAAGAAATTCGCTACTATGCTCGTTTGCAAAGAGTAAAGACCATCCTTCCCTCATTATCGTGAGAAGTGCTAGAAATCGCAAGCTTATTTCTGATCTCACAGAAAGCGTTCACGGATTTTTGAACCAGTTTTTCTTTGCTCGCTGCCCCCCAGAGTTTTATGCCATCTGGAGAGTAGGAAGTAAGATTACTTGTTTCTATTTTCTCCATTTCCAAACTTTTCCGAGATCCGAATTGTCAATTGCTAATCTCATTCTTTGCTCTTTTCAACACTTCCTCTCCCTTCTAGAGACCCAATCCATAAGCAAGTTTTTGAGAGACTGAGTGCCGTGGCCACGGAAGAGAGAAGTGTAAAATTCTTGTTGAGGGATGAATTTTTGCATCAATACGGGCTTTTGCATACCTCTCGCTCCACACACCCCCATGAGGTCCCCGACTCTCCGGCTAGAGCGTCGGATGCCCCAGTTTCTACTGACACATCCATACCAAAAGAAACTGCTTCTGAGGCTTCTCTAGTGAAGTGCTTCACTTCTGTTGATGTCGCGGGGTCATCTGGCAAACTTGCCTCGGTCACTGAAGAAGAAGAGCCTCGGGAATCTCCTCCGCATTCAAAGAAGTCTGGTGACGAAGAAGCTGAGAAAACCAGCCCTGTCAAGCAGAGCAGGGACGACACTTTCGAAGGACTGAGCGACCTCTTTGCCACCTCACAAGAGATCTTTAAAGATGATCCTATCACTACCGGGGTTTCTTCTTCAGTAGTCGAGGCGACTTCTATTCTGCAACAGACTCCGTCAACTCAAGAGTTGATGCTAACTTCTACACCCACAACTACTCCACAATTAAAGAGTGGTTCGTAGTTTGATGCGCGTAGTTTTCACATTACACACACTTAGAATCTTTCGGCACTTTTATGCTTCTGACTCTTTGTCCTTTGAAGAATTCTAAAACTTCTCTTTTTATTTCAGATCCTCCGATGGGACGCAGCGGATCCTACTATGATGACTTTCAGCGCTACGAGAGGCGTAGCCAATATGATTATAGGTGCTACTTCCCCTCTTACAGAGAATCCGATGAAGAAAGAGCCGCCCGAAAGGCCTAGAAGAGGGCTCAAGAGGAGCGTTATGAAAGAAGAGAGAGGGAGGAGCGCCACGATTCTTCGCAGAGAGGCGACGATTCCCACAAGAGAAAATCCCATGATGACCGAGGAAAAAGTCATATGGTTGAGGACTCAAGCAAGCGAGCCCGACATGGTGAGAAGCATACCTCTACAACTCCTGAAAAGGTCACTGCCCCCGTCTCGCTAGACATTCCTTCCGGCTCTCCCGCTCTTGGGAAAACAGACATTCAAACAATAATCAGCGGGCCTAAATTTCAAGTTGGACCGGGCCCAGCCACTTTGCAAAGCCGGTTTCCACAGTGGTACCTGAAGGGAGTGCGGTTTGACCTTGATCTGATCCCTATTGACAAGCCTGCCATGCTGCGAAATCTTGATGCCGTCAGGCTTGATATTGAAAGGATGTCGAACTGGCAAAAGCTTGTTGACGAGCTCCAAAGGGTCAATCGTGCAAATATAGAGGCCATGCTTACTATGGAGAACGATAAAGCCGAATGGCAGAAGGTTCTTAAGCAGCATGATACTGAAATGAGGAGCATCGCTACTTACAATGAAGAGCTTGAAGCGAAAGTTGAGGAACTTAAACAAGAGCTTGCTACTTCTTCTACCACATATACTCAAAAAGAAGAAGTATTTCAGAAGCAAGTTCGCGATGCTCACGCAGCTCAGCGACATGCCGAGGCACAACTTGAAGCTGAGCAGAAAATAGCAGGAATGTATCGTGCTGAGGTTACAAGACTACAGGAGAAAGTCAGTTCCCAGGAGGCGGAAATTCAAATGCTTAAGCTTCAACTTTCCAAAGCTGAAAGAGAGCGTGATGAGGCCGTTGCCGGCAAAATTGCAGCCGAAGAATCTCATGAGGCAACGAAGACCAACATCAGCTCAATATTATTTGACTTCTATCTGCATAGCGTCTTGGGGCGCGGTAGCCTCACTTTTCTAGGCCCCAAGTACGAAATTACTCTGGCTGAGGTATGGGAGGCTGCACTCGATATGCTTGGCGGTAAAGGCGCTGGCTATGCCGAATTAGCTCTTGAGGAGCATTACCTTGATGATGATGCTCGCGCCGCTCTCGCCAGGGGGAGAGAACAGCTTGCAAAATTAAGGGCCGAAACGGAGGTAGGAGAACATTCGGGAAAAACTATCTCAACTGCTCCAATTCGGCCTTCTCCTTCGGCCGAAATTGACATTATCGGTTCCAGTTCTCATTCTCCATCTCCTACTAAAGTTACCACTGAGATCACAAGCATACAAGGTGGAGATGAAGGCGACGAGAGTGCCGAGGCACAGGCTTACGAGGTTGATGTCAGGAAACCGACCTTTGCAGGTAACTATACTGTTAATCTTGCCCAAGTAGACTGCTCATCTGTTTCTTACGAGCTTGATGAGCTTCTTGATTACTTCTTGAACCTCAGCGAACCTTTATCTCCTCTTTTTACTGACTTGAACTTTTTTCCTTCTGTAGAGAAAACGTCGAGCATTGTTCAAACTTCCCCTCCTCCAATTATTCCTCCTCCATCTATTCAGGTGACTCCTCCTTCTGCCTCGCAATCAGGATCACAAGAGGGGCAAATAGAAGCTCTCCAAGACTTGGACGATCCCATTGCTTCACAAGAACACAAGGGAGAAGAAACTGAAGGGAGTGAGAAGACTCCAGAAGCAACTGGTTTCGATGATGAACCATTAGCTAAACTTCTTTCTCTAGGGAGTGGGTCTTCCTCCAAGAAGAGAGGAAAGCAGGGAGTCTCCAAGAAGAAGAAGGGATTTTCAACTGGCGAAGAAAAAACGGAAGAAAGTCCGACCGATCCCCTTTCTCCTTCATCCCCTACTCTTACAAGCCGGCCTAAGAAGTTGGTTATCCGGCCAGGTGCGGGCTCAAAGGTGGACGGAAGAAGAAATGATGGCTCTGGTTCTATGGCTTTCATATTGCTTTTAGCTTTTTGCATGTACCGACCGGAGATTGTGCGGGTACCGGCCCCCGCTTTTCTTTTACTTTTTACTTTCAAACCTGTACCTGTACAAAATTTTAACAGTGTTGAATAAAATGATTCTTTTTCTTTGTACAAACTTCTGTCTGTATCTGAGCATGTGTTTATTATTCATTTTTGTACAAGTTTCTTTACACGATATTGTAATGAGCTTGTGGTATATTGTTCGAGCGTAATTTTACCGATGTAGTTATACCATGTTGCCCCTATACCATAAGCTCGTTGCAACATTTTATATTTTGAGGGGACTTGTACTTTTATTTTCTGGAGAATAACTATTCCATACTTGGAGGGATATTATCTTGTTAAAAATAAAGTACAACTCTTTCCGTATAAGTTTTTACACTTCATCCTTCAAAGATATCACTTTTTATTTTGTGCATATACACATTTTACTAAGTGAATTCTTTTCTGTGGTAAAGCGGGCATCTGAAGGGTACTTTAAGTTCTTTTGAGGAAGAGTATTTTCCAGAATAGGTGGATCATTCTTTCTTTGAGAGTTAAAGTGTGCCTTTGAAGATGGCTTTTTTTTACGCCACAATAAAGGGCCTGTTGATTTTTTCTTCTTTGAAAAGTTGCACCTCTGAGGAGGGCTTTTTCACGTTTCAACACCCGGAAGTTTTATTTCAATCTCGGTGAAACGTGTGCCTCCGAAGAGGTCTTTCTGTTCGATTGTGCCTCTGGGAGGAGGTCTTTTCATTTCTGCCTCTGGGAAGAGGTCTTTTTGTTTTGTTGTGCCTCTGGGAAGAGGTCTTTTTGGTTTCTGCCCCTTGGGAGAGGCTTTTATTTTTCCCTGTTCGCTGGGAAGCGGGCCTCCGAAGAGGGCTTTTCACATTTCATTTTACGGGAGTGTATCGACCGATGATGAAACGTGTGCCTCTGAGCTAGGTTACTGCCTGGAAGTTTGGAGTTTCTTTCTCTCGGTTGGACGGATTCTCGGGAGTGTATCGACCGATCATTCCGCAACTTTGTATCGAGAAATATCTCTCTTTTTCTGGTTGGCCCGCTCGAGGTCTTTTAGCATTTCAACTGTGGTGAAATGGGCCTCCGAAGAGGGCTTTTCACGTTTCAACACCTGAAAGTTTTATTTCAATCTCGGTGAAACGTGTGCCTCTGAGTAGGGCTTTTGCCTGGAAGTTTGAAGTTTCTTTCTCTCGGTTGGACGGATTCACGGGAGTGTATCGACCGATCATTCCGCAACTTTGTAACGAGAAAGATCTCTCTTTTTCTGGCTAGGCCCGCTCGAGGTCTTTATCCTCCGAAGAGTTGTGCCTCCGAAGAGGGCTTGTGCCTCTGAAGAGGTATTTTGTTGATTGATGCTTGCTTGCCCATGTCTCTTTGCCATCGATTCATGTCGGCGACCCCCGTTGTCTTTTGCAAGTGTTTTCACTTTCTAGTTGCCAATAATCTCCCTTATCCAAAGAAATATGCTTCATAGTTGAGTGAGTTGGTGGTGGTAGACACAGTTTATTTAACTGGCTGTTTGTTTGTCCAAACATTTGCAGTTAGTTTGAAATGGTCCACTTCCATCCACATTGCCAACTTTTGTTTGAAGCACTTCTTTTGTAGGATTTGATTATGGAAATTTTGAATGGTTTAGTGTTTGTTTGCTGAGTGATGTCGGGGATTGCTTGGTCTTGTGATGGGTAAGCTTTGCTTTTATGACCTGCATTATTAAATCGACATTTTAATGACACAATTAATGTATCTTATATGTCGAAATAAAACAAAGCAGTTTATAATAGTAGAGAACACAAGATTTATAGTGGTTCGGCCAAAAACTAGGCCTACATCCACTTTATAGCTTTTCATTATTTACTTGCTTTACAATTGTTTTCAATACAAGAATCATATATTTGCAGTTCTTTTACAACGTTTCAGCAAAGCTTTCAAGAAAAATAAGGACGCAAATGATTGCTGTTCCAAGCTCTTGGGATTGGTTCTCCTTCGACAGTTGTGAGTTTGAATGTGCCTTCAAGAAGCTTCGTGCCTATAACATATGGCCCTTCCCAGTTTGGCCCAAACACACCTGTAGCTGTCATGATTCTTTTCAGAACTAGATCCCCGACTTCAAAGTTGCGCTGACGAACTTTGGAATTGAAGTGCCTGGCTATTCTTTGCTGGTGAGCTGCAATTCTAAGCCTTGCCTCTCCTCTTCTTTCATCAAGAAGGTCAAGTGCTTCCAGTTGCAATTTTTCATTCTCACTTTGGTCAAAATGGATCCTTCTGTGTGATGAGACTTCAGTTTCCATCGGAATCATTGCTTCTGATCCGTATGCCAATGAAAATGGAGTATGCCCAGTCGCAGTTTTGTGAGTGGTCCTGTATGCCCATAGTGCAAGCGGTAACTTGTCGACCCAACCACCTTTTGCTTTTTCCAGCTGCTTTTTGATGGTTGATTTGATGATTTTGTTTACTGCTTCCACTTTCCCGTTTGCCTGCGGATGAGCCACTGCTGAGAAGCTCTTTCGGATCTTGAATCGTTTGCAAAAATCTTGGAACTCCTCACTTTCAAACTGAGTACCATTGTCTGTGATTATCTTCTGAGGCACACCGTACCTGTAAATGATATTCTTAGTCACAAAACTTATCATTTTCTTAGAGGTAATAGTGGCCAAGGGTTCGGCCTCAGCCCATTTAGTAAAATAATCAACAGCAATGATAGCATATTTAATCCCTGATTTGGCAGTCAGCAAAGGCCCAATGAGATCTATTCCCCAGATGGAAAACGGCCATGGACTGACCATTTGCGTTAGCTCAGTGGAAGGTGCTCTAGGAATTTTAGCGAATCTCTGGCATTTATCATACTTTCGGGAATAGTCGGTAGCATCCTGATTAATTTCTGGCCAAAAGTATCCATAACGGAGGATTTTCTTTGCTAATGTTTGACCACATGTATGATCTCCACATTCCCCTCAGTGTACTTCAGTTAGAATCGTCCTAGCTTCTTCCTTTGTCACACATCGGAGTAATGGCATTGAAAATCCTCGTCTGTACAAACGACCATCTTGAACTATATATCTGGAGGCTTTCCTCATCAGCTTTTGCCGTTCTTTCGAATTTTCTGGCAGAGAACCATTAAGTAGATATTCAAGTATCGGAGTCATCCATGACTCTTGCTCCGTGGAAACATTCATAATCCAATCAAAATCCATTTCATCTGTGCTTGGAGCTGACAAGACTTCGACGGGAACTAACCCCAATAGTTGAGCTTCACCAGTACTTGAATACTTTGCGAGAGAATCTGTCTTCATATTTTCTTCTCGGGGATATGGTTTATCGAATAACGGTCAAAATCTTGAAGGAGTTCCCAGGCTTTTGACAATAAGCTGGTAAATTTCCTCCTTTAGCTTGAAATTCCTTCTTGACTTGACATACAATAAGTTGAGAATCACTGAAGATATGCAATGCCTTGATGTTTAGTTCTTTACCGATCCTTAAACCAGCGATGAGAGCTTCGTATTCAGCTTCATTATTTGTCGAAGGGAATTCCAACCTCAGTGCATAACATAGTGATCGACCTTCTGGGTTTTCAAGGACAACCCCTGCTCCGGAACAGTAATCATTCCTTGCACCATCGACATACAATTTTCATTAGATTGGGATGTTATCAATGACTTCTTCCTCACTATCACCCTTATCCGTACATTCTGCGATGAAATCTGCTAAAGCTTATCCATTGATTGCTTTCCGGGGATGATAAGTGATGTCATACTGGCTGAGTTCGATATTCCATTTCAAAAGACGGCTCGAAGTCTCAGGACGAAATAGGACTTGCTTTAGAGGCTGATCAGTGAGGACTTTGATGGGATGAGCTTGGAAATAATGCCTCAATTTTCTTGATGCGATCAACAAACAATAGGCGAGCTTTTCTAATCTTGAATAGTTCATCTCTGCCCCAGCGAACCTTTTGCTGATATAATAAACTGGGCGTTGAATCCTTGCGTCTTCCCGTACCAACACTGCACTGAGAGCATGAGACGAAATTGCCAAATATATGAAGAGATCTTCACCACTGTCAGGCTTTGAAAGTATCGGAGGCACTTCCATATGACGAATCAACTCATCAAATGCTTTCTGACATTCAGGAGTCCACTCAAAGTTTTTCTTTCCTTTCTTCAGAGCATCAAAGAATGGAATGCATTTGTCGGTAGCTTTGGAAATGAACCTACTCAAAGCAGCAACCTTTCCATTGAGACTTTGCAATTCCTTCCTCGTTCTAGGAGCCTTGACCTCTCTCAGGGCAGTGATTTGAGCTGGATTGGCTTCAATGCCCCTAGCGCTCACAATGAAACCCAAAAACTTTCCGGACTCCACTCCAAATGAACATTTCAGGGGATTAAGCTTCATTCTATACTTTCGGAGTACTGCAAACATCTCTGCCAAATGATCCATGTGGTCCACTGCTTTCTTAGACTTTACTAGCATATCATCAACATAGACTTCCATTGTCTTGCCAATCTGTGGTTTAAACATGGCATTAACAAGCCTCTGGTAAGTTACCCCTGCATTCTTGAGTCCGAAAGGCATGACCTTGTAGCAGTAGAGTCCAACATCTGTGATGAAGCTTGTATCCTCTTGATCCGGCTCATGCATCATAATCTGGTTATATCCGGAGTATGCATCCATGAAAGATAACAATTCATGTCCCGCTGTCCCATCCACCAACTGATCGATCCTGGGCAGCGGGAAACAGTCTTTGGGGCAGGCTTTGTTCAGATCCGAAAAATCAATGCACACTCACCACTTTCCGTTGGCTTTCTTAACCAGCACTGGATTTGAGACCCAATTTGGATAAGTAGATTCTCTAATGAACCCGTTCTCCATGAGCCGATCCACTTCTTCTTTTAACGCTGTCGTTCTCTCAGGACCCTGAGTCCTTCTCTTCTGTTTCACAGGTGTAAATTTTGGACCAATGTTCAGGGTATGCACTGCAATTTCTGGGGATATTCCGCACATGTCCGCATGAGTCCAAGCGAATACATCCAAATTAGCCTTTAAAAACGAAATCAAAACATTCTGAACTGTCGGATTGAGTTGTGAACCCACACTAAGCACTTTGTTTGGGTCCTTTGGATCAACAGGCACCGGTACTGTTACCTCTACTGGTACCACTCTATTCTCCCCTGCACTGGCTTTCCTTGGATCCATCTCTCTTCGTGTCCCACTACATTCACCAGTGCAGGGACCACCCTGTAATTGCTACAAGGTTGGCTCTTTGATGCGGACTGGAGCCGCCGCACCTTTTTCCATCTCTCTCTTCCTGGATTCTCGCAATTCTGCAAAATAACATTCTCGCCCCGCATCTTGGTCTCCCTTAACCACACCAACTCCGTTATCTGTGGGGAATTTTAGAGTCAAGCACCATGGAGCAAGAACAGCTTTGAATGCAGCAAGAGTTGGTCGGCCCAAAAAGGCGTTGTAGGCAGAGAATTCTTCAACAATTATAAAGGTTTGCTTTCGAGCCACCTTCCTCAGTCCCTTTCCGAGTTCTACAAACAAATCTATGGTCCCAATTGGCTGTTTGGGTTCTCCAGCAAACCCAGCAATCTTAAGTGATGAAGCCTGAACATCAGCCATTGGAATTTTCATTTGATCAAAGGTCTTTTTGAAGAGGATGTTGCATGAGGCTCCACAATCAACTAGAACTCTTCTCACAGTTGCCGGCCCAATACCAGCGGATATGACCAAAGGATCTATGGTCGAAGCTTCGATACCCAAAGAATCCCTGGCACTGAACACAATATCATCTGTGGAAGTCTTTTGTTGCTTTAAAGGCGCATCATTTTCTAAGACCAAAACATTCTCTTTAGCTGGTACATGCCTCAAGGCCCGGGCATACCTTTCCATCTCGCCCCAGCTTTTGCCTGCTGGGTGAGGTCCTCCAGTTATTATATTGATGACAGGCCTTTCTGATTCATGTTCCACGGCCTTCTCACTTGAGGTAGGACGGTGTGCGGGAACTTGTTGTCCTTGAGTTGACGAAGCTGGGGCATTTCTGTTCATTTTCACATACTGTTGGAGTTTGTTTTCCTTCAAGAGTTGTTCAATTACCTCTTTCAACTGACGGCATTCGTTGGTGTCATGGCCGGGTTGGTTGTGGAACCGACAAAACCTTCCACTTTTTCCCATCTTAATCGCAACTCTCATTTTAGGTGGCGCTGGATAATTGATATCATCTTTGGTTGCGAAGAAGATGTTTTCAGGGGTATCGGTCAAGGGTGTGAAATTGAAAGAACGGCCTCTCTTAGAGTCTCCTTGTTTCTTTCCGCCATCGTTTCCCCTTTTCTGAGTGTTAGGTTCTTTCTTGTTCGGAGGAACACCATTGTTCCCGGCTTCTGCTGTTACCACTTTAGCCGGTGTTTGAAGGCTTTCCAAGCGCATGAACTCATCTGCTTTCTTGTAGAATTTGTCAAGTGAGTTTGGTTCCTTCATTTTTAACCATTTTCCAAATTCGCTTGACTTGTCAATTGCCCTCATCAAGTATGTCAAGACCATGCGTGGCTCAGCATTATCCACCTCAGTCAATGCTATGTTAAAGCGATTCAAGAACGACCTGATAGACACTCCCGGATTTTGCTCTAGACTTGACAGTGACATTATGTCCTTTGCTTTAGAAGCATACAATCGAAATTGCTCCTTGAATTTCCTGGTCAAATCGGAGAATTGATCGATGGACCTGACCGGCAGCTTTGTAAACCATAATAGAGCTACACCTTCTAGATAAACCGGGAAGTATCGGCACTTAATTTCATCCGACGCCCTGGCACCAGTCATATGCCAGTCGTACTTATACAGAAACTCGTTAGGATCACTCGTCCCCTTGTAAGCCGGGATAGTAGGAGGAACGAATTTCCTTGGGAACTCCGCCTTCAAGATCTTTTCAGTAAATGGAGTTTTGCTTGGAGCAAAACCCCACTCTTTCTCGTGTTCATCTCTTCGCATACCTCCTTTCATGATTTGACGAACCATACCCGAAAAATACTCTTCGTCATTTAGAGGCTCTGGAGGGCACACATCAGCCACTCTTTCTGAACTCTGCCTTGACAACCGTTCACGGAGAGTCGGCTGTGGCCCTGATCCTCCAGCTTGAAGAGGTGTTCTTTCTGCATGGTCTGCGGCTCTTTGAGAAATGTTTCCTTCAACATTCTGAACTCCCGCAGTAGGGTTCCCATCATTATTAGCTGGTTGACGATTTGCCCCAAGTAGATCATTCAGCTTACTCAAGATCAGGGCATTCTGGGCTTCCAACTGCGCATTCTGAGCATTCAATTGCTGATTCAATCCCAAAACTACGGCGTCCAGTTCTGCCCATGTAACTCCAACAGTTGGAGCTGCTTGACTTGAAGGAGGAGAGGTAGCGGTGTTCTCTTGAACATTATCGGATCTTACAGAACTTCGTTTTCTTCCAGGAGGCATTATTTCCAACAAACTTCTGGTTTTAAAAGAAATTCTTTCAACAATTCTTTGCGGAGCAATAGTGGAAATTTCTTGAGTTCAATTCTCATGAAAGCACCAAAAATGTTAACGTAAAAATCAGACGCTAACACCCCGGTGTAAAATGAAGTTGAGAGAAAGCACCACCCGTGAACACGGGAACTAATGAACAAGTAGAGAAATCACAGAAAAAAGCATAAAAAGACAACAGTTTTTATAGTGGTTCGGCTTATGAGAAGCCTACGTCCACTTTAACTCTCTTTATTACTGAATTTGATTACAACTTTACAACAATCTTCAATTACAACACACTTTAAACCAGTAGATCAAACTTTGATGGAGAATAATCTTCTGAATTCATGTCGAATGATGTAGATTTTCTCTTGAAGATCGTAGTAGAGTCCTTGGTGTTTGGAGTACTTGAAGTGTTGAATGAGTTGTGAATTCAGCAGAGTATTGACGCTTGAAATGATTGACCAAAAGTCCCCCCTATGTTTGAGGTAGGTAGGTATTTATAGAGAATTCTGGTCTGAAATTATTGCCCAAGTTATAAGTTGTGACCGACTTAGGGAAAGCTGTAGGTCGCGCACGACCTAAGGGCCAAGAGTTAGCAGGCAGCGGCATGAGTGAAACGGCAAGAGTTATAAGTCTTGACTCGTTCACGAGTTAAGAGGTTCACGGTTTAAAATGAGGCAGCATCTATTTTGAGCTCTGTAGTTTTAGGTCGTGAACGACTTATACTAGGTCTTAGGTCGGTCACGACTTAAATGCAGTTGCTTCCACTCTTTTTTGTCTTGAGTCACTAGGTCGTCCTGTTTTTTAGCTTTCTTAGGTCGCAGCCTCCTGAGTCGTGACATTTCTCAAGTCGTCCAGGCCTTAACTCGTAAGTCGCCACACACCTTAAGTCGCGAAGTTTTCCTAGGTCGCAAATTTCTCTTGAACCTTTAGTCGGCATCATTTCAAGACGTTAGGTCGGAACTTTCTTTAAGGCCTTAAGTCGGCATGCTTCTCAATCCCCTTAGGTCGGTATCCCTCTTAAGTCGTTAGGTTGTTTATCCACTTAGGTCGATGGGTAGTTAGGTTGCTAGAACTATTTCATAGTTAGGTAGCTCACCCGCTTAGGTCGGTGGGTCGCTTGAGTTTTTAGGTCGTTAGGTCATTGCACTCCATAGGTCGCTGAGGAATGAAAGCACTAGGTCGCTAAAGACTTTAGGTCGTTGAGTGCTTTGTGACGTTAGGTCGCTACTGTAGTTAGGTCGGTCACTTTTAGGTCGTTAAGCCATGTATGCTTTAGGTCTTTGAGTCGCGCAAGTTTTAGGTCGCTTCAGAAATAGGAGTTAACAATGTATATCTTGAAAAATCATCTACAATAACAAAAACATATCTATTGTGATTAATAGATTGAACATTTTGGTTGTTATGAATGTATGATGGATTTTATGGTTGCAAATAATGGTTGTATTGTTTGTTTTTATATGTTTTACTTTTGTTTAAAATTGAATAACTTAAATATTTCTCTTTCACATAATTACTAACCTATTTTGGATTATATAAATGAAATACAGGTTTATGAAAGCAATATTTACTACTTTAAGTTTCATTAATAAACATTGTTTGCCTGACAAATAGATACGTTTTCGAATTGTGATTTTCTAGCAATATTATATTGTTTTCCCGTGATTGGGATATTTTATTTTCAAATATGACATATATATGGTTATTATTGATATTATTATTATTTTGCGGACCTCTCCTTACAAAGGAGAATCTTCCGCAATTTTCCATGAATTTTAGACTTAAAATTTTTTTGTGGAAGCGAAAATATTTTTTAAACTTTAATAAACTTGAATATGAAGATTTGATTGTTTATTAATTAGTATATTTATTTAAAGTACTTAATTATGTAAAATAATTGTTTATAAATTGAATATTTTGAATAAAATATATCAATCCTTAATTCCTCCTTTTCCTTTTTCGAGGACGAAAAGTTTTGAGTGGGGGAGAGTGTAACGATCCGTATTTTCCAGTAATTAAAATATTAAATTTAATAACATTTTGAAATACTAATATTGTAAGAAATTAAAATTTATGATTTGTAATGATTAAACAATTAGAATGTAATATAGTAATGTTGATTTAATGTAATTGATAACCAATTTAATCCAATTTCAATCAATGGACATAATTGTAAGGTTATTTGGTTATAATTGTAAATAATGAAATAAATTAAATGATGCATTTAATAATGAGATTATATGTAATTGATCGGAATAGGTTAATATAGAATATAAAATCATTTTTTTATAACCCTTAGTTGTAAATGATAAGATAACGGATATGAACTATTACTATAAACGATGATTAGAATTATCTTCTCATTAATTTGTCCATTTGAATATTAAATGGGTAATTAACGGAATTAGGGCAATTGAATGTTGGAATTATGTGTTGTTAATTGAAATTGAATATAATCAGTGATGTGTAAGTAGTCATAACATTTGTTGTAGATAGTAAACTTATAAATATGATTAAATTACTTAAAGATAACAATTGTTCAGTTATCATTTCCTTATTTAATATGTTTGGAATTAATTTGAAAATCAATGAAAATTTATGTAATTAATTATTGCAGTTAATATAGCAAAAGATGTTAATGGTAAAATAATGAATATAATAAACTGTAAACTTATGTTAATATAATTCATAGGGTATTGTTGATTGACTAATAAGGATGATAACATAGGTTTGAATGTAATTGGATGAGAATTGGATGCGTAGTTAATGGCATTTAACCTTTCAAATATGAAAAGGGGAAACAAATTAATATTAAATTGATTGATATTACATCTTTTAATTAAGATAAAGTATAATGATCCGTAACTTCTAACAACTTTAAAATGAAAGTATTTTGAATTTAAATAAAAAATAAATAAATAAATAATTTGAACTTGTGATGTTGAGTGTATTATTTGACCAAATTTAATAGAATAAAAATTTTATGAAATTTCAAATTTTGGTCAAACTTAGTCAAAGATTGACTTGGTTAAAAAAATTAAATTTGAATTTTAAAATTTTATTCTTTTTATATGATACTAGACTGAATTCTGATCTTCCCTTCACTTTTTGTTTCGTCAAAATCAAATTCCTATTTCTCTAAAAATTTGAATTACTGTGAAAAATTAACATGAATTGGCAATGTTTAGTTTTGTTTTGTTTGGCTAAGGCATATTGGGTTTGTTTGGTCTAATGGGCCTTGGTTAACCAAGAGATTCTAGTCAGTCTTGTGACCATGTGACTATTCCTTTGCCTACGAACTTGTATTTCTTATCTGATAACATCTACGTATATATATACATATATTTCCTGAGAAACTTTCTCTGCACGCTTCTTATTTCTCCTCAAAATCTATAAAGAACTATAGATCTAAAACTCCAAAACCTCACAAATCAAAACTCGTTTCCGCCTCTCCTTTAACCCTTCCTCCCGCCCTATAGCTGCCGCCCTCTCCACCATCTCCAAGGCCATCTCCTTCCACCTTCCCTCTCCTCTTCTTTTTCCTTTTTCCCTTCTTTTCCCCTTCCCTATTTTCCCTCTTTCTTTCCCTTATTTCCATGGCTTCTATATTCCAATAAACTACGTTAAATCAAATAAATTTTTTGTGAACCCATGCATAATTTCAATGGCAACAACTTTGTTGTTGATTCTTCCCATTCTGAATATTTATATATCAAAAGCTCCATTTTTCAAGTCCTTTCTCGGGTCCAGTTTTGGCCGAAAATACCCCATATTGTATCAATCATATCTCCTTCAGGAATGAACTAAATTATATGATTCTTTTTTCAAACCATTTATTTTTCCAATGGCTTCGACTTTCTTTTAGATCAGTTCTTTAAATAACTTAATTTGCTATGCTAAAAACTCAAATCTTTTCGAAGTATTTTTGAACTTGGATTTTCAACTCAGAAAACACCTCTATTTTTTTTGACCATAACTTCCTCAAGACAGAAGATGAGTGATTTTTTTTTGAAAGTGGAGAGAAAACAATTTGTAACAACTTTCTAGTCAATCACTTTTACAGATTCGGTAATATTCTGGTCTGAATATTTTATTAAAGATGACCTAGTTTCAAGTTTGTCCGTAGTTTGAATATTGGGTTGTTTAGAAGTTGGAAGTAGTTGAAACTTGTTTATTGATTCGTGTCCATGTCTAAGCTTTGTTGGATTTGCTTTGTATTTGGATCTTTGCTAGGAATCTTCATATTGCTCCATTTTTATCATCACCTTCATACCCTGAAAGGTGAGCAAACACTCACAACTACTAGAATTTCTTATGTTGGTTAAATTGAATTTATGATGTAATTAGAAATTGACTGTTGTTGTTTAGTATATTTAAAATTTTCATTCCAGTTAAATCTAACTTTTATTGAATTTAATTGCCATTTAATTTAATATTGAAATTTAAATTTTCAGTTAAATACATGTCAATGATAACCAGTAAATTGTTGGTAGTTAGTGGTTGATTTCAATGATGATTGTGTTGTATGTTCAATTGTTGATATTTGGGTGATCGGATGGATGTTACTGGTTGACATTTTGGATGATTGGATGTTATTTATGTCTATATCTCTATTATCCCTGTGGGTTGAAATGATACATACCCGAATGATCTTATAGATTAGGGGAAAATCATTGTGGGTTGAAATGATAAACCCAAGCGGTTTTCATTGATTTGGAAATATTGATTTTTAATACTGGTTGAAATGAAATATACCCATATAATTTCTTGAATTTGGATTTTATTTGGAATTGAATTATTTAAAGGGTTTAAGTTAATTTAAACTTCGGATTTGTTTTAATTAGATGATTAAGATTGATATTTCGAATTATTTGAAACCCTTTAAATAATTATATTCACATTGTACACTTGATAGGAGATGAAAATCCTGTAACATCTATGAAACCATTGCACTAATATTTCTATTTTACTTATTTTGATCTGACTTACATAAGATCTTTTAGTTCTGACTCGAGTGTTTTGTTTTTCAATTACGCTCGGGTCAATCTAAGCTTTTTTAGTGTATTGAAGACTATTTTCTAGAGGACGAAGACAAAGATTCAGTATATTATTGCTATTTATTATTCCACTGCATTCTGCGTTCCTCTGCATTATTTGTTTATTTATGATGTATGTATAATTCTAATTTGAATTGTAAATTGTAATCAAATGTTATTTGTAAAACAGCTTCATGATCTGTTTATTTGATTATATATTTTGTCATTCCGCTGCGAGATTATGTGTTTTGTTTTCCATTTTTTTCTTCTTTGCTCCATTAACAATCCTCCCTTTTGAATAGTTTGAGTCTGACATATGTGATTTCTTATCGATTTGAACCGTCCAAAATGATGGGTCGTTACATTTCTATTAAAAGGTATTAAGTGGCTTGGATTTTACCTCTCGCATTGGTAGACATTAATAACGATGGTTATAGGTTATTGATTATGGAAAAACATGCTTCGAAGATTGAAGGTATTAAATGGTTGTTTGAGGACCAACATCTTTCCATTATATGAAGTATTAAATGGTTTTGAATATAATTTAAAATGCGAAAGAAGAGTATGCCCTATGGGCAATTATGTAATTATTGTTATATGTCTAACTCTATAACCAATCTTGTTCATAATAAATGTGTTCATTTTCTAATATATATACTTGTTACACTATAATATATTAATTAAGTAATTAATTTAAGTATATTAAATAGAAAACCCTCAAATGATATAACATATATGATAATAATTACAAGGAGTTGTAAATGATAAAATAATCACAATAAAAAAATAGCATATTATTTTTTAATACTTCTGGTCATGATTTCTGAGAAAGTATATCGATACATCCGTTGAGACCAGAACTCTTAAAATGTTGGGCACTGTATTACTCATGGCTATTGTGGGCACCAAAGAGTTACATACTAATATTTATTGGATGACTATGGAATGATTAACCCAAGAATTTCAAGTTAGCTAATAACAACTAGGTCAAACAGGAAATTTCAAAGTGACAATGCTATACACTTCATTCGAATTGAGAATATTGTTGAGCTTCAATGTGGATACTTCGTTTTGATGACAGTCAAATCTTAACATGGTAGTCATTGAACGAGTATAGTTGGGTCTAAATTGAAGCATTTGAATTGAAACATTATGTAATAGAAAATTCATCTCCTCGGTTTTATGGGATTAGTATTACAGCAACTGTACTCAACTCAAAGTCAAAGTCTCTAGCCAGAGCAGTAGAGTTAATAATGAATGCCATTATTGAACCAAGGACTTATTTATGGACTAACCGAGTTAAATATGAATGATATTTCAATTTTGACCAAATTCCTCAAATCCTGAAGTGATATAGTGTAGACGAAGAGAATGGGCATAAATAATCTTACCAAATAGTCCCGCTGGATTGTAAAATTATATTTTACCGATGAATATAAGAGATAAATTTAGCCAAACTATCACATCACTAGGTAAAGTGACGTGTGAAAGTTAGCGGTTGTATCGTTCGATATTAATCGCTGGCTGGATTTAAAGCTACCAATCGCACAAGTACATTGTTGATTCCTTCGAAATACCACACGATTTAATTGATTTATAATTGTTATAAGTTAATTAAATTAATTAATAGTGATAAAATATTATTTATTTATTTATTTGATGTATTGAGTGATTTTAGTATTTTTTGGATGCCATTAGTAATTAATTGGGTGCGTTTATAAATATTATATATGCGTATCGGTATATGGTATCGGTGCGCATTTAAATCAATTTACAACGACACATAAAAAATAGTTGAGAAATCTACGCTAAATCATTGTTAGTATTAATGGAATGTAGTAATCACCTTGAGAAAGAAATCTATATCAAATATCGTACTAGCAATGGCATTGGGTTATTATATATGACACATAAGAAATGGTTGAGAATGCCATGTTTGACAATCTAGTTTTGTGCTAATATTGCATCCGCCGTTATTTTCCATAGATTGAGATTGACCTTCATACACCCAAGGACGGCCTAGGGAAGCCCAAGCCCTAGATTTGAGCAACCCTCGGACCAAGGGAAACATTTTAAAGAAAAAAATGTATGATATATTAGGTACTTATAGAAAAAGGAGGATAAATATGATTGCAGTAGCTGTGGTCGGTTGGTATGGTATGCAAAATTTGTTTGAAGTGGTCAAGGTTAAAGTTTTGTAATTCACTTTAATATTTGCTTCAAAAAACTTTTATGCAACAAAGTCTAAATTTAATTTTTGGGCTTGGACAACCGAATCCTTGGGTCGGGCCTTCTTACGCCCAACCCAACCCATT
The DNA here is from genome assembly GCA_030765085.1 of Allium cepa. Lineage (NCBI taxonomy): Eukaryota > Viridiplantae > Streptophyta > Magnoliopsida > Asparagales > Amaryllidaceae > Allium > Allium cepa. Next base: position 874,408,128 of record CM060932.1, on the reverse strand, counting down.
GGTAGAACAAATACTCCAATGTCCCTCATGCCAACCAAAAGGAAAATTGTGTTTGCTTGTACCAAAAGCACTATCACTTTTAAAAAGTCAAAAGTTTAAATGGCAAAGTTTTGGCTTATAAGTCAAAAAAGAAAAAATTTAAAAAAAATTGGGTTTTGAATATAAAAATTATAACATTTAAAATCCAAATTTAAGCAATTTGAATTAAAAAAAAATGAATTTGAAAATTTGGACACATAAATTTTGAAAATTCAAATGTGAATTTCTTTTACTGTTCAAATTTTGAAATTTTAATATTTCAATATTCAAGTTATGAAATTTAAAATTTTGTAAATTCAAATATTGAAAATTTTGAATTTAAGATTTTGGAATTAGATAATCCAAATTTTGAAATTTTAAACCATGTAGACTTAAAACTTCAAAATATAAAATTTCAACATTTGAATTCAAAAATTTTAAATTTTGTAAATTTTTAGTTTGAAAATTGAAATTTTGGTAATTCAAAATCTGAAATTTTATAATTACGAAAACTTAAAATTTGCAATTTTAAATTAATTATTCAAAATTTCAAATTTTGAATTTGAAAAGAAAATTTTTGAATTTCGATATTCAAACTTTGAAAATTGAACTTCTAAATAATAAAACTTCAATAATTTGAAAATTCAAATTCTGAGATTTTAATTTGTGAATAAAAAAAAATTCAAAATTTTGAAAACATGATAAATTTATACATCTTGGAAATTCAAATTTTGCAATTTAATTATGATAATTTAAATTATGAAATTTGAAATTTAGAAAACTCAATTCTAAAATTATAGTTTATGAATTCAAATTTTAAAAAATTTGTTTTTGAAATTTCAATAATTTCAAATTTTGAAATCAAAAAAATTTGATAACTCAAAATCTGATATTTGAAATTATAAAAAATTTAAATTTTTAAATAATTCACGTAAATTAATTTTTTTTTAAAATACAAATCTTTATTTTGAAACTTTTGAGTTCATAAACTAAAATTTTGTATTTTTACAAATTTTATATTCTAATTTTGAAATTTGGTGAAATCAAAATTTAAAAATTTTATATTTAAATTTCAAGAAAATAAATTGTGAATCATTGAAATTTGGGTTCCAAATTTTGAAATTTTACGTTAAATATTCGAAAATTCGAACTTTGGGTTTGAAACTTACATTTTGAATATTTTATTTTAATTTTGAAATTTTGATTCATAAAATTTGGATTTTAAAATTCTAAATTTAGAATTTTTGGTTTGGAAATTTTGAATTTTAAAATTTTAAGCTTTCTACTAAATTCTGTTGGATTTTTTCTATTGTTGTATTTTTTCTGTAAGTTGCAACAAAAAAATATTATTTGTCAACTACGATAAAAAGCGACTTTCAAAACGGTTAATTTTGATCCATCCATATAGACTTTTGCACAGTTTTGTATCTTGTCTTATGGTTCGTCGCTCTGAAGTGTGTTTGTGCTCTGCTCTCGACTAAGCCATATTGTGCCATTGAGTGCTATGATGCGCTAACAGTTGTGCTGTAGGTATTTGGTTTATGATAGTACAGTACGAGATTTGATGTGGAACATACGTGGTTCCTAGTTGATGTGGCTTAAGGATGTTCGTATCTAACTTGTACTATGACATCATATGCCAAATAATTAAAGCTCAACAACTAACGCGGTACACCACTCAACCACGTGGTATGACTCTATCGAGGGAAGAGCACAAACGCACTTCAAAGCAACAAATACCATGAGACAAAAGACAAAAGTGGACCCAAAGATATCCCACCAAAAGTGATTTGATTAAATTTCACCAACACATATCACGAATCTTGGACAGGTAGCAATCATCCAATGATATCGCGTCAATTCCAACAATTAAAAACCAAATCATCCCACACTAACCAAATTATCATGCCTAAATCACAATAGTAATATGTAGCATAGAATTCAAGACAAACTGATAAAAGACGTGGCAATATCGGACGATAATGGTCGAGTACAAGAATGATATCATCAATTCATGTGATGTCATTCATCTATAAAAGAGAAAGAATACTATAGCAGAAAGGAATCGAAAAATATTTGGTCAAAGAATTTACATCAAAAATGTAACATCCCGATATTTTCAACCATTCGCATCCACACATGTTGGATTTAATTTGCTCAAAATATCAGATTGTTAATTTATATTTGGCAAAACTCAGCATATACAGTAAATAAATAATCACAGACACAGAGTAATATAGCAATAAGCAGCGGAAACAAGAGAATAGTAGTTCATGAAGCTACTATATATATATATATATATATATATATATCGGAGTTAAACAAGATACAACAAAAGTCTCGAATACATAGAAGTCTCAATACAATAAGCATTAACAAAATTTGAATATATCACTAGAGTCAACTGAATAACTGAAAGCTGAATAGATACTTGGATCTCCAAGCGAAGCTACAAACTCCAAAGGTGAGTCTCAATTACTGTAACACTCAGTCTGACCCGAGCCTAAAGTAAAACACAAAACACTCAAGTCAGGATTAACATTCTTATTTCAATAAATCCAACTCAAGTGAAATATCAACTGAAATACAAGTAACCTAAAGGATGTTTGGGATACTCATCCTCTAAGGATCTGTTAAACTGTAACGACTCGCGGTTCCGTACCCCTTGAGTCGACACTATTCTCCATCACTCAACTCAAGATGAACGGAAATACGAACCATTTGGGTTAAAGAAGAAGAGGTAGAAGAAGAAGAAAATAGAAACAACATCAGAATCTAACCATCGCAGCGAAATAGAATATAATAGATAATAAATTATCTTTACACAAAAGAAAATACATCTGTTTGTACATTACATCATCAGAGTACAGCATCAGAGTTCAATACAATCAACAACACACCTCAGGACGGTTGTAATATCCAGTCCTTCCAAAACTGAATGCACGGCAGAATATTTCATACAAGTACGGAAGTACGTAACGCCATCCAGCTCCACAGCATTCTTTCCTGTAATCTATAATACTCGGTCTGACCCGAGCATTATAGTTAAATAACACCCGAGTCAGTCTGGAATACCAGCATGAGAAATCACACCGAATTTGATTATTAAAGTTTCAAAACCCTTTGAAAACAAAAGCATCTCGTAAGACCACGCTACAAATAAACATGTCGGGTTTTTACCTTACGGTAGCCAAAACACTTTTTATTAAAATCCTCTGATATTATAATAGTGTCTATCTACAAATACTTATTAAAATAGCCGAAATGGTTACATGATTAAATTCCAGCATACTAGCCACAAAGTGGGTTATACAAACAAAAATCGTAAAGGCACGTAGGGAGAATGAATTTCCAACTAATGACTAGGCACTGTGGTACCACCTGTCACGGTATATGGCCTAGATCACCGTACCGAGGATTACTCCCAATCTCCTGCAACACAAGACCGGGACTACCCCTTACTGGATAATCCTGAGTAAGATCACCCCACGGTCAGGATCAGCAACCGCACCACTATGCCGAATAAAAAGGGACATCTAGACAGGGATGACCTCACCCTAATGGGTGCTACCCACATAGCCTTACTGCATAACCTCTGATTTTCAGTCATTCCCGGTTGATAAGGTTTGAGGCTAAGCGTTACCTTTTTGGAACGTTTCATTTAGAATGTCCATCATCCACCTAACGATATTCTGAAAGCATTCATCCATACAAGTCCGTCCCGGGTTCGAACGGAACCGAAGGCACTACTCTTACTACATCCATTTTGGAATCATCTTCAGGATTAGTAGCGACTAGCCCTTGCACTTCACTGTTCCATCTTCGACTCCGAACTCGTTTTTCCACGAAAACGTGCAAACCGGATCGAAGTGGTTTTCGAGAAATTAATCCCGATCGCGGTCTCTTCAAAACGATCATCGCATTGTCCAATATTGATAGTCGGTTATTTAACTATCAATTAACATTCACAAACATCCATCAACCATAAATAATTTCTTCTGGATTATTTATTAACCTCAAAATATCTTCGCAAGATATATTTCCATTTTCAACCCTTTTGAAAACAGTTTTCAAACCACACTCTTCTCATGGAATAAATTCCCATATATTTATTCCCACTGAAAGTACCAACGACAAAGCTTTAGATTTTTAAAATAATTTGAAACTCTTTATTATAAAATATCCTTTAAGTCGTTTAAGTTAAAACTATTTTATTACTTATTTAAAAAAAATTAAGAATATTTAAATAAAGCCGCTTTATAAAATATAAAACGAATTTTTCTCTTTCTTTAGAACAAATACCAAGTCACCTCTAAATAATTACTACTATAACAAATTTGAAAATACTTACTTCAAAATTTTGAACATTTAAAAATAATAATTTTCTAAAACATACCTTTAAATCAACTCTAAAACTTTTACTTATACTTAAAATTATCTTCGAAGACGTACTTGTCTATCCAGGGAAATACACTTCTCTTTCACATCCTTTAAAAATAAATCACTATTTATTTTTAAACAAATTTACCCATTCCTTTAATAAATTCCCACCGTGAATTTATTCCTTCAAATATCCACTGATATATCACTTCTCTTTTATAAACCCAGTTTATAAATTTCAAGTCTCATTTCTCTTTTTAAGAATCCCGGTTTTACACACTTAAATCAATCCCCAAATTGATTTTCAATTTACTTCACTTTAAAATAAATTTCCTTACTTACTCCATTTATTCCAAAATCCATTAACATCGGATTTTATTTCTTCATTATGATTTAAAATCTTTTTAACTGAAAATACCAATTTCATATTTTTCAAATTTCTTCTTTATCCTTTCAAATAAATTCAAACCTTGAATTTTAAAATAAATTCTTTATTTCTTGAAATAATATCACTTGAGTTAAAAAAAATCACTTATTCCCATTTATTCAAAATCTTATTTCCCGCACTTGGAATTTAATTTATCAGAATTCACAAATCACTTTTTATTCTTTCCAATTCATTTTTCATTTATTCAAGTTTCTATGACTATTTTACTCAAAATTCACTCTTTTATCTTATTTTCAAAAAAATCTAATTCTATATATTTTGATAACTCGGTGTACCGAAATATATTCAAGCAAACCATAGCATTCAATATTCTAATTATCAATATAATTCATCACAGAATATCAAATATTCATAACACAGAATATTAAACAATCTAAAAAAATTTTGAGGAATCCAGTTGGATCCCTTAAACCTATTTCCATGCATCCACAGATGTTAGCACAATACAATAATACCAATTCCACTTCGAGGTGAAATATCGCGGTATATGGGATTTATATAATATCATCCGCTATTATGCGGCGCATAGGGTCTCATCCGCTATATAATGCAGGAAATCAATCACTCCAATATATACTACTATATATAATATAGCATATTAAATCAATTCAATCATTCAGCCAATTATTTAAATTTAACCATTTAAATTAAACCCAGATGAGTGAGATTAACTCACCTTTTATTTTGTTGTTTGCAACCCATTTCCATCTCGGCTATTTTTTCTTCCGATTTTGGACCTTGTATAAACAATTACACAGATTTATTAATATTTGGATTAATCGATCAATTAATTCCTAATACTTTGGTTTTAACTATTAATTTGGTTATAAATAAATTTTCTTTTAAATAAAATATTTGAATTAATTGAAAAATCACTTACCATTAAATAACTTAATTAGCTAATGTTTTAGTTTTAAACTAATTTCTCTTTAATAAAATATTTAACTAAAAATTAACTTTCAATACTAAATTAAATAAATCACCTTGTATATATTTTTATAACCCAATAGATTGTATTTTTATTTTCCCTTATTTCACACTGCAGATAAAACAATCTATACGGGTTTAAAAATCTAATTTTTACAAGAACGTTAAACATTTTAAATCTTCCTGTATATATATTTAAAATAAAACTACTTTTAGAAAAAATATAAAAGTAAATTCCTCTCATTATTATTTCTCTATGTACATATCATTTTTTTTTCAAATTCGAAATAAAGAAGGAAAGGCCATACCAAATCGCTAAACTTCACCGAACACAGGCATCGCGACCTCCTCTGTGAGCTCGCGCCCACGAACCTCTGACAAACTCGACGCTGTAGCTTTACGCCCCCAAGGCACCGCACTGAGTCACGCAAGCCTTGACAGCAACATCGCCCATCGCTTTTGAAACCCTACTTCGAACGCCATCCCCTACTCGTCGAACGACCACTCACCGTCGTTCTAGCTTAACCCTACCGCGCGCGCCCTCGAAGAAGTCACGACCATAGCCGTGATCAAAACCCTCTCTTGTCTGTTTCCATCGTGACCTTGTTGTCGCGTCGTGACGCCACCAGGTGATTCAAACAACTTTAAGAACTAAGGGGAGGAGGGGGAACGAAGGGCTCGGCTTCGATTCGAAAATGAATGAAGAGCGACCATTTTTTTTTTCATATACAGAATCGATTTCGATTTTCTAAGGAAGAGGAGGATGCGCGAGTTATACGTGAAGGGTATGGCGTGCTTTAGAAGATTGGGCATAGGGTTTTAACTTTTCTTTTCCATTATAATATTTTATAATTTTCTTAAAGTATCTCGTTTTCGCAAATTAAAATTTAGACCTCCTATCGAAGTGTCCCACTAGGCATTTATAATGTTATACCCCTATTTCGAACGCAATGAAAAAGGTTTCGAGGCCTAACTCGATTATATGGAGAAGATAGATTTTTGGATCAGTTATTATATTGAATTTTCGATATAAAATTTCAGCGCGCTTACTTACCGTACGCCCTTGCGATAACTCCAAACACTACGAAATTTGAAATCCGATAATAATACAATATTACGGATGTAACGACCCAGAATTTCTACTCGTAAATTTTGAACATTTATTTATTTTAAATGTTAAATGTGGATTTTGAATTGATTTTGAAATAAGGGTTTTTTTAAATCAATATAATTAGTTAAAATTCAAATACGGTAATTTAATTGGATTTGAACAATAATAATTTAATACCGGAATTTGGATAATTGGTGTATCGGGATATAAATGGTTATGAATTGGTTTCTAAAATTTATTTTGAGTTTATTTGGATTTAAATAATGATGTTGGACTTTTGGATGGAATCAAAAGTCAATAAATTAAGATTTGGAATTTTATATTAATTTAGTAATGGAATTTAATAATATAATAATGCAATTAATCAGATTTTGGTTCGAAGTGAATCAGAATAGTTTCTAATGTAATTATAAATTCTATACGAGTTATAATAGAGTTAATAAAGTTTTAAAAGTGAAATTTTAGGTGATTTCGACGATTGTGAAAATCGCTCAAATTAATCGACGAGTTAAAATAGCCTTCCGGGGCACAGTCTCGGAATCTGACGAAAGCAATTCCATCCGATCCGTAATAGTTAGTTATTATCAGATTTCAATTTTCGTAGCAATCGGAGTTGTCGTTTGACCGTGGCAGCTCGAAATGCATAGAAACTATTTTAATCGATTTAATTTAAATTTGATCGTTTATTTCCGTAACTCGCGCATATGACCAAATTATCCTCTGAAACACGTTCCACTATGTTCGGAACGTAGGTAAAACATTATAAACGCCTGTCGGCATGCGTCATTTGGAGATCGTGTGATAAAGTTGCTTTAAAGTGAATTAAATAGTAATATAATCAGGTTATACGTGTATATATACGCGTTTTACGCAAAACCCTAGCCTAATTTCAGAGTCGCCATCTTCTTTCATTTAATGGCCGAAAACCCTCGAATTTCATCTCGATTTTTCTCTTAATCCAAGCTTTTATTCCAAAAACTTTTTACATGAAGATCGAAGAGCTCGGCGTCGGCTTCACATCCGTACGGTGGTGATGGGTTTCACCGTCGCGTAGAGGGAGTTATCGAGGCCGATAGGGGTTTCGTTCGAGCGCGCTTTTCGATGTAGTGGGATGACCGAGCTCCACCTCGTTTTGGTCGAAGGTAGTATGGCCGATGGATTTCGATTTGGCAGTCGCCGATTATGATTTTTGGGATGAAGATGGGTTCGTTTTGTTGCCTGTAGACGCGTAAAAGAGTGAAAGAAAAGGGGGCCGATGGTATTTTTAATATATAAAAAAAAGGGAAAATTTATATTCAAACTTTAAAAAAATTCATATCTCGTGCGTTTGTTATCAGATTTCGACGAATTTGGTGGCGCCAGAATCACAGCGACGCGATCTATGCAGTGGTGCAATTTTGGAATCATTCTGAGCAAGTAAAAATTTAGGTTAAATCGAACGCAGTTCGATTTAATTTAAATTTGAACGCTCGTCGAAAACCCAAGGTGAGTTAATCTTACTCAGATCTGGATACCAGTTAATTTAAATAGCTAATATTTAAATGTTTGATTGGTTGTTTGGCTGTATATGGTAATTATTATCAGATTGAATCAATATTTATTGGTTGTGCTAATATCTGTGGATGCAGGGAAACAGGTTGGAGGGATCCAACTGGATTCCTCACAATTAGAAATTTTATTTATATTCTGTGATATATCTTATTAATAAAAAAAATTTATCTATGAATCTGTGTATATAGATAAGTGTTATGGATTGTACCACTTATCGATGTTGATATGATTGAATCTGTGATGGTTGATGTTGTGCACTATTGTGTTAAACCCCTGGACTACACTATACACACAAATATGGATTGCACGTGAAAATTGGTTAAATCATAGTTTTTTTGAAATAATTTTTGAATTGAATTTTTTTGAATCCAAATGGTTTTGGAAATAAATCGGATTTAAAGTGGAAAAACTTTTGAAAAGGAATTTCAAAATAAAAAGTTATTTTTGAATAACTTAATTTGGTTTTGAAATTTGTTTTAAATTGGAATAAAAATTTGAAATTAAATTCTATGTTGTAAGCTTATGATTTCAAAAAGATTATATAGGCTTACATGAACTTGAACTATTTTATAAAGTGTTGCTTTGGGAATTTAAATTAACCCAAAGATTTTAACTTGTATAAATGAAATCGGATTCTTCCGAAATAAAAACTATTTGTTCTCAAATGATATAAGTTTTCATATAAGAAATGAATTTCCAATTGGTATTAAAGGAAGTTCAAGTTGAATTGGAAATGGTTTTCCAAGTTAGAAATGATTTGGAAATTATAGTCTAGAAGATTATACAAGTTATAAAGATGTTTATATAGGTTTTTAACCATTTAAAAAGTATGGTTTTGGAAATTTAAATTTAAATCCAAGTTTTATACTTGAATGGTTTAACTTATGTAATTTGTAATCGGTTTTTTCCAAAACGAAAACTATTTGTTTCAAATCATAATAGTTTTCATAAAAAGAAAGAATTTCTAATTTGTGTTGAAATATTTCAAGTTTGAAATGAAATTGTAAATAGATTGGAAATTATGAATTAACCTTTGTGAAGACGATTAAATCTTGTTTTGAAATCTAAGAAGATTTTAAATGGTATGTCTTCCATATACAAGATTTGAATTGGAAAGGGTTTGAAAGTTATGAATTAAATCTTAAACTGGAAGATTGGATGAGTTAATCCAATTTGAAATGGAATACGTATTGAAAATTGGAATGGATCTTTGTGAAACTGGATGAACTGTGTGGAATAAATCTTTTTGTTTAAAAGATTTGAAATGGTAATTTAAACCATTGAAAGGAAAGTTTTGGATATTAAGTTGTGACTTAACTGAAATCCAATATCCATATATTTTTAAATTTACGCTCATTATTCGGTTTAGCCGGGAGAGGACTTTGTGTTATATAACTCATTCCGAATAATGATACGTCGATATGGATAGGTGGTGAAGACCGGTGGTGAAGACCAGGTATTTTCAAGAATGAAAGGGTAACCCGATTGTCTCTGCACTGAGTCGCGCCGGTATAGAGATTCCCTAAGTGATGGAAAGTCTGATCGGAATTGTGAATACCCGGATTTGCAAGGGCTTCTACGGAAGTGCCTTCGTTCGAACCCGGAACAGACTTGTATGGATGTGTGTTTGACATTACACTTTGAGATGTAAAGCTGGTTTCTATCAAATACGTTTCTGTTGGTGGCGGCGATTTATTCTCTTAGCTTAACACCCTTCTCTGAGACGTACGAGCTCAGAGGTTATGTAGTTGATGGTTACTAGTGATACATTCCCAATTTGGTAATGTGGCAAGCTAAGTGCTGCTGTGTGTTGATGATCATTGGTTGATCATTTGTGATCGAAGCAAGGCTTTGTGAAGAAGAAAAAACGAAACTTTGTGGACGAGACTTCGTCGAGCCTCACAACCCGGTAATGGTCGAAACAGGAATCGTGGCAGCAAAGTTAATTGGGGGTAGCTCCTCCTGAGGGTATGACCATTTCCTTCTGGATAAAAAAGTGATATCATGGTATGGAGCCCAGATATTTACTTATGTTGATTTTTTATAAAAAGTGGTATCATGGTATGGAGCCCAGATACTTTACTGTGTGGTTGTTGGATTGGGGCCCTCGGATAAAAGTCGGCAACGACCGGGGGATGGCATGCTCGTGTCAGTTGTTACCTAATTACAGAGGTAACCCGGCCTTGTGTAGCAGAGAGCTGGTTAAGTTCTCAGGGGCGTCCCTCCAGAGGCGTTCCATTTTATGTGGGAAGTTACTTTGCCTGACCATTTGTTGGAAAATCCAAAGAAACAATACGAGCCATGTACAGTTTTAGTTGTATAACATGCCATGGAATGTGGTGGTAACCTGCTATTGAACATGGTAGCTATAGTAGGCATAAGTGCGAAATGTCTATGCTGGCTAAGATTAATATTATACTTTCGAAATGTTTTCCACACTGTGCACTAATAATAATAATATCAAAGGATTTTGCGTATCAAGCATGTTTGACTATCATAAGGAGAAATCTCCTCCAATTCTGTGTTTGCATTGTGTGTGGCGGGAGGCCTTATGGTAGTTTCATTTTCCAAAAAGCATAGCGGATTTCTTTTCTTTTCTTTGTAAAAATAACTGTTTTTTTGAGATCTCACATCAGTCTCACGACTGACCTGGAGTTTATTGTTCCCTTTCTAAACTCTAGGTGCCCATTAATTTCCACACGGGCAGCCTAGAGTCAGGTTAGCATTATTCGGGAGCAATAATCGAAAAAGAGATGCTGCGGAGATCAAGAGCAAGCTGAACGGCGAGGTATCACCAGTATATGTTATATTCTTTTCCGCTGTTTATTGTTGTAACACTCTGATAGAGTAATGTGATGTAATGTAATAGCTAATATAGTTCTTTGTTTCAAAGATATTTATTTATCTATTATATGTTGGCCGCTGCGATATGTGAGATTGTTATTGTTTCTGTTTCTTCTTCTATCTTCTTCTTCTTTAAACCCTAACGGTTCGGTTTTCCGACATTCGGATATGCGGCATTCGATAAAGTGGACGTATTAATGTCGACTTTCGGGCGTCGAGAAATCGGACTTGTTACAACGGATCCAATGGAACTGGTTTCGTCGAAATCCGAGACTATGCCTCAGAAGACTATTTTTAAATATCGATTTAAACGATATATTTTCAAAACTGAACAAATCACCTTTAAATTCAATTTTAACACTTTTACTATCTTCAATATTATCAATATAAATTTTACAAGCCTTCAAATTATTTTTAACATGCTTAAAACTGAAGATTCAATAATTTACCCAATTACAGTTTATTAGATCCAATAACTTAATTGCTAAATAATAATAATATTTGAATTCAAGTTAAAAAATAACTTTTAAATATTTAAAATCAATTAAATATTACAATTTCAAACGGGTCGTCACATAAACTATCTACCAGGTAGTAATATACGCTATTATAATAATGCTTATAGCAAAGTAAACTATTAAAATAGCGTTAAGGCGCTACCCATTTCTTCCTTAACATATTTTATAGTGCCAATAATCTATACAGTACCGTAATACCTCCTGATCGGAAGGCTACCAAAGGACCATTGGTACGACACAGAAAAAACTCGTAGTGGTCTCGATAGGGTATGTGACACGGCACAACTAGGCAATGTTAGGGTAGATATACCGACTACACTTCCGGGCTGGTGGTAATGCATAGCCGCAGTTACCGCCCACCTCAAGCCACACTCTAAAATCAAAGGTGCGCACTAAATCAATCACAAAGTAATAGAATGGTATACGAAGAAGTGCGTCCGATCGAAGGAGCTACCTCACTTGTCCCATCGATTGCTCCTGTTTTAGCCACCTTATGCCAACTCACGGGAGTCGGGTCCACGTATATACCTCAAATAGGACGTCGACACCATCCTACTTCATTTTGGAATCTCCACCACGTACACGGTTGTTAAATTGGTTTTCGGCATTGGCAGAGAGTATGACAATATCTGATTTCGATCTCTTTAACAACCAAACGTTATTATAACACCGCGGTCATTTCAAAATAGTTTATGTTTCAAAACCATATCAATATGATATCATTTCCATTTCAAAACCAAATACGATATCATTTTCATTTCCAAAAATCATAGCACTTCATAGTTATAACACTTTCGAAATTATAAAGCTTAAAAAACCATAACACTTTAGAAATTATAATTTAGAAATCATAATACTTTGGAAATCATAACACTTTGGAAATCATAATTTAGAAATCATAATACTTTGGAAATCGTAACATTTTGGAAATCATAATTTAAAAAATATAATACTTTAGTAATCATAACATTTTGGAAATCATAATTTAGAAATCATAATACTTTCCACTTAACCAGTTTAGATATTAAAATAGTGTATAAAATAAAATAGTTTATATAAAGTAGTTATAGGTTAAAATAGTTTGTAATAAATAATTTAATATATTAAAAATAGTTTATATTAAAATGATTTATATTAAAATCGTTTATATAAAAATAATTTATAAAGTAAAATATATAAATAGTTTTAAATATAATTTAAAAATACTTTATGTAATAAAATAGCTTCCTCAAATTTCACAAATCGATTCCAAATCAACTCGAATTCCGAAATTCAAATTTAATCCAATCTCAAATCATCAACTTCAATTTATTTTAGTTTCTCAATAAACGATTTCAAATTATATCGATTTCAAAAAAAAAGATTTGAACTACAAAATAAACCATTTCAATTTCAATATATTTCAAAACTAAATTTGATAATTTCATATATATCTCAATTTAACGTCATTATTATTTGGATTTGAAATATCTATTTAATAAATCCAATAGTAAATCTCAAATTACAAATAATCTAAATATTTCCTTCAACTTATTTGAACTTGAAATGTTTATTAAATCACCTTAAACCGAACTCATGTTATAAAATCATATCCTTTAAAAATCTCAAAATCAATAAGTTTCAAATCGATTTAATTAAATACAATTTCAAATAAATTCAAATTTATCTTCCCAGCCTTAACTTATAAAATCTATTTTTAAAATAAAATTTTAAATAAATACTTAAACATATTATATATCAATTAAATTAATTTTATTAAATCAACTTTAATAAATCAAATCTTATTATTAAACTTATTTTATATATATATATTAAATTAATAAAATTGTAAGTAAATTCTTAAAATTTATAATTCCAAAACTAACTTATAATTTTAAAATTTTCAAAACATATAATTTTAAAAATCGAAATTCAAAACCTTTATAAAATAACATACATATATATATATATATATATATATATATATATATCTTAAAATCAATATTTATTAAAACCAAAATATTCATTTCAAAACCTAGGAAATCATTTCAAAATATATATATTAACCAACAGTGTCTGTATATAATTTTCTATCATATGGTCAAGTGATACAGATATTTATCATTTCAATCCGCAATTTAAATATATACATGTATATATCATTTCAACCCGCAATCCCAAATTCAATTCAATGAAAATCGTTTGGGTTTATCATTTCAACCCATAACGATTTTCTCCTATTCTACAGATCGTTCGGGTATGTATCATTTCAACCCATATGGAATTCTATACTAACAGGGAACTTGCAGAGTGAGAACATATATGATAATAATATAACAGGCATTTATCATCAATATAAATAACAGATAATTGTGTCAGATGTCATAGGTGAACAGATACAGATAATAGCATATATATTGCAATGTAAATAACTAATAGCAACATATTTCAATTGTCGTTTCAATTGAAATCAAATTTAATAAAAATAAGAACGTTAATCGTGAGTGGTTACTCACCTTTCGAGGCTAAAGAGTTTGACAACAGAACAAGCTACGAATTCTAAAGCAAAGCAAGATTGGCACGAATTAGACGATCAAAGCTGATAAATAGGAATAAACGAAATCAAATCAGAACTGGATCGATGAAGGTAATCGGTATAAGTGAACACACACACACACAGATATATATATATATATATATATATATATATATAACTGTGTATATATATGTATAATCATTTCCAAATGCAAACACATTTTTAAATTAAAAATATATATACATTTCGAAATCATTGTTTAATCAAAACACGTATTAAATAAAAATCTTAATAAATATATTATATATATATATATATATATATAAATCAATATTAAATTTAAACATACATATAACAACATAAAAATCTTTATATATCTCAAGACCGCGTTATTAGATTTAAACATATATTTAAAATATATACATATCATATTTTAAAATCAATACTTAGAATTATATATTATCAAACAACATAAAATTATATGTACATATACACATCTATATTACTGTATTACACATACATATAAAATATAAACTTATATACTTGTAAACATATCTATATAGCCGTATATATTGGAACATATATGTGTGTGTGTGTATATATATATATATATATAGTATTAGAGCAGCTTACACCATTTATATATGTATTTTAGCCAATGCTAGAACAGCAACTATATAGCAATATATATAATACTGTAAAACAAATATATATATAATATGTAACTTAAAATTGTCAGCAGCAATTCTATACTGTATTATAACTACACACACTCTCTAACTTTATAAACTAAGGTAAACATATATATAAACTATGATTTAGTAAACAAAATATATGCAAAATATTATAACATATTATATTATTTTTAAAACCCAATACTTATCTACATACCTATATATATTAATATATGAACAAAGTCAGACAATATAGATCTTGTATAAACTCGTGTATATTTGTATAAATATGTATATAAATCATCAATAGAACACGAACAGCCACAGGCAAAATAGGCTTGGAAATAACTTGTTGTAAATACCGTATATATACTATGAAATCAACAGCATATTATAACCATAATATATGTTTACAACATATATATACTTTATTGTAAACTTACCAAAACCAGAACATTATATATAAAAGTACTAATATATAAACTAAACTGTTATATGATAAATCACTTATTACATAGATTAACAGACATATATATCATTTACAGACAACTCTGGGTACACTAACAAATATATGTATATATTCTATATAACTAAAATAATAATATATAAGATTTAGATATATATAGTACCTTAGAAACATGCTATAGGTGGTTAGACTCGGCTGAAGCAGGGAAGGAGGCACAAGGCCGATGTGTGGTCGGAGAAGTGGAAGGGAATGGGACCGTGGGCAACGCAGCAAGAAGAATGATGGAATGGTCGGCACTCGAGACTTGCGAAGGGAGGAGGAGGACGGAGGGGAGATGATGAGGCGGGTGTTGTTGAGGCCATGCGATGGAAGAAGTACAGGGTGAAGGTCGATGGTCGGGAATTGCAGGAGGAAGGGATGCGTGGATGACTGAGGGACGGTGAGGTGGTTCGTGACTACTAGGTACGATGATGGGTAGAGTTTCGGATTTGATGGAGAAAGATAGTGGAGGGGAGGCGCAGAGCACGAAATCTCCAATGTAGCAACCATTTGAATTCGTATATTATATATAATATTTATTATTATTCCTCGTTGTTTTAGCAAGCTCGAAACGAAGAAGGAAATGAACAGAAACAAGGCAGACAAATGGGCAGAGAAAACGTACCCAATAAATATAAAGCAGTGGGAAAAGGGAAGGAAATGGCAACGGTCTCATATTGATTCGGCTGAAAATTTTAAACTAATTTATTGTCGTGGCCAGCGGTTAAAATTTTGAAAAGCAAGAAAATCTCAAAAGTCACTAATTTCGGTACCAATACGACGCATGATTTCATCGTTTCCGTCGCGTACCGGACCTCAAAACACAAAAATGAATATATTATGAAGATCAGCACGACCAGACGATCAAAATGGTATACAGACATCAGTGGTACGATTATCCGATCAAAAGTCGATAAATCGGTACCGGAAATGCTGCAAATCTATCAAAAATAAGATAAACGGAGCAATAGCAGCCCAAATTTGACGAAACGAAATATGACGTCATACTCAGAAGATGATTTACCAATTTATTATATAAAAATATTCATGTTTGAAAAATATTTTATTATCATCAATTTTTAACTGATTTAAAATTAAATAGAATTACACAACAAAATAAACATTTATATTTTCAAATGAAAATTTTCCATTTGTTATGTTGAAATATACGTATTACAGATATTAAATTTTTATTTCCAAATTCAATTAGTTAAAATTTCACAAAAATTCAGTTAAATACGTTATAAAATATATAAAAATTACAGGTCGGTACAAAAAAACTATGAAAAACCAATTTTAAAATCATTACAGAATTTAATGCTTACACTTCGAAAAGAGAGATAGTTTGATCGTGAATGTAGAAATCTTCATTCAAACCACATAAGTTTCTGTATCGTTAATTTTCTATGATTTGTTTGATTCTATGTATTCAAAGTCGGATTGAATTCACTTCAGTTAGTATGTTGCCTGTTAGTCGCATGGTACAACAATACAACTACTTCATAGTCAGACATTTTAACAAATAGTGAACCTGCTACTTCATATTCGTATCAGCATAAAGTAATACAATTAACTCATATTGACGTCGTGAGACCAAAAATCTCATTAACACCTACTCAATTACTAAGGACGCAGTACCTTAATAGACTGTTAATCTATAGGTTTTACAATCAAATTTCATTAGAAACAATAACCAATTTAAAAAGAGACGGGAAAAAAAAGCAAGGATGTTCTTTGCAGTTAAATTATCCAATTATTTTACTGCCATAAGCATAGATAGCACTGTTAATGGATGCTCGAAAAATTCTAAATCCGTCCCAATCCACATCCGAAAAGCGATAAACATCTAATATCCAAAAAAAGGACGCGAATGCAGATACGAAGACATCCGCATTCGAAAATTATCTGTCCGGTTTTTGTCAAGCTTATAGTTCAAATTATGTGTACTTTAATGCAGTGAAAGATATTTGTTTATCATTTTATTAAGTTGATAGTTTATATTATATGCTCCTAATGCTTATTAACTGCTCGAAACTATTTATTATCATCATATTTGTTAATTTTTAACACTTTCATAATTAATGTAATTGAAAAATATTTATGTTAAACTAAAATGTTCTTTTTATAATCCTTGATTTATCGATCGTTGGCGGATAGAATAATTATCCGATATCCGTCCGTATCCATGGATGCAGATATCCGAAAATGATTTCAAATGTTGATGTGGATATGATGTTATCAGCATTCGAAAGCATCCGTTGACAGATCTAAGCACAGATGCGCAACCATTAAAGAGGCAACATGCATCATCGGTTCATAACTGTATCGCTAGTGTAATAAGTATTATAACATTTGTAGATGTGCTGTGTTCTGGATAAGTACGTGATAATATTGTTGCTAATGTTGGAAGAAGCGAATATTCACAACCATATTACACTGGGCCTTTGAAAGTTGAATGATATCACAAGAAAGAGATGCGTATAAGCTACTGCATGGTTGGATGTTTTAATTATATCTGTAACATTGATAAGTATACTTCAAAAATTGTGAAGAAGAAAAAAATGAAGCCCGACTGGTGGGAATGGTGCCTGCCAGTTGATCCTTCCTGCTTATTAATAACAAGATGCAATTATTAAAGCACTTTAGTAAAAGGATTCTACAATAATAATATAGTGAACCACTTTAATAAAAGGATTCTACAATAATAATATAGTGAACCGTAAGACTTCGATATAATTGTTTCTATACAGTACGATCTTAAACGTAAAGGAATGGTAAGGATTTTACGGTAAACATCCTTTAGTCTGGTTCCATTTATATACAGAACCATTAAAGGCATGAACTTTATAGTTCCTTCTTGACTTTTGGTTGTTGGTAAATCAACGGGTAACACAACATGTATTTTATACACAGTTAAAAGTATGATCTAGTTTCAACTGTACATAATTACAATGGTGAAATTCTCGTTGGATTTGGTTGTCGGTCTCTACTGATCTTTAGCACGTAAGCAAGCATATGCACAAATGCTTGCCTTTGTAATCTCGGAAGTACATTAAATATTATGTATTTGTGAATTATAGCTTTTTACACGACAGTAGAACTATAATCGATAAATTAACCATTACCAAGCTAACGAATACCAACAATAGGCTTGAACAATACTATTGGTATAGTACAAAATATCAAAACCATTGACAGCGGTTAATTTACTGATTGTTCAAGGATGCTTGAACAATTTATTTACTGATTGTTCGAGGATGCTTGAACAATTTATTAATCCAAATGACTATTATGGATGATAAAACATAATTTCAAAGAGGACGCTTGTCACAATTTGTGATAAAGTTAAATTTCCTCATCAACTAAATTAGAAGTCAAAGGTATACGTAGTAGTAGATTTAATATGTACCAAAAAAAGTATTATCAGTTATCAAAGACTTGGTTGATTTAATATGTACCAAAAAAAAGTATTAGCAGTTATCAAAGACTTAGTTTACGTACAAAAAGGCACAACTCTTATCTTTTATTGAATTTATCATTATTGATTTTTAGTTTACCAATTTATTAGCATACAATTATCGGTTACCAATTCCATGGACAACGGCGATGATTTTCATTATTTTGGTTACAAATATAATATGTACAATGATGAATATTCCGTATCAGTCGGCTATGCAGTTAAAGCGCTTACCGGTGATTCCATAGCAGTGAAAATGCAAAACATTATAGTGGGGATCACGTGGGGTATAGCAGAAAATAACAGAGATGCAAAATGCTTCATTAAATATACAACAACAACTAAGTCATTATTCCCAAACAAGTTGAAGTCGGCTAGAGATGGAATCTAAAACTAAATGACAAAATCAATTTAAAAATCATAATAACAACAACAACAATAATAATCACGATAATAATAATAAAATAAAGTCAAATAAGTAAACAAATAATAATAGCAACAACTAAGCAAGATAAAAATAAAGATAAAAATAAAACACACACACATACATTAAAAAAACCACGACGATAACAATAATAATAATGCTACTAATAGTAATAATGGTACTAATAATAATATTGACCGAAGACCAATCACTACGTCTTAAGATCTTATTCACTAGTCCTATAATCTAAAATTTATAACACTACTCCTAAACCAACCCTAAGCAAAAAAAATCTCCTAGCTCATGAATCTGGTACATGGATCGCTACCTTCTACATGTTAAATTTTGGTGATACAAAATCACAAATAAAGGAAAATAAATATGCAAAAGAAAGAAAGAGGAGACTTTGTTTCCTCTAATTAATAGGCATATTTGAGTATGTTTATTTCTCTCTCTAATTGGCTGATTAGATTATTTTTTGTCATCTAATGTTAACTTGGACATTAAGTAATTGATTATATAAATTGAGACTAGAAGAGAGGGTAAAAGTGTGGTGGAAAATCTATTTGCTAATTTTCTCTTCTTCAACTTTGTTCTTTTTCTCTAACAATTTTAGTCATATACATATTTGCTCTCTTTCTCAATTTAGTTATTGATTCAATGATATTTTGTTTGCTTTAGCTTTGTTCAATTAATTGTAAACAAAATTTTGGTAAATCAATAAAATGGGTGGTTGGGTGGAATATTTTGTGTTATTGCGTTCTGATTTCAATTCCGTCTTGTTTTCAATTCAAGTTATCACTTTGTGATTTGGGTTAAAAAGATCCGTTGATAAAAGCTTCCGCAAAGCTGTAACGACCCGTTTTTTTCAGCGTTGAATCTGGAATACTTAAATGGTTTTAAATATAGAAATTGAATTATAAATTGGTTTTGAATATGGAAAACTTGGATTTATCCATTTAGAATGTAGATACGGCAATTTGTTGAATAAAATAAATATTCAATTCAATAATTGAAGATTGAGTAAAATGTTTAATATTGGTTTCAAGCTTGTTAAAAATATTTTAAAGGGCTTGTAAAATTTATATTGATAGTACTGAAAATAGTAAAAATGTTAAAATTTGATTCGGAATTGTTTTGTTAAGTTTTGAAATTTTATCGTTTAAATCGATATTTAAAAAAATAGTCTTCCGAGACACAGTCTTGAAATTCGACGAAACCAGTTTCATTGGATCCGTAATATTGTATTTTTATCGAATTTCAATTTTCGTAATGATTGGAGTGATCGTTTGGCCGTACGATAAGTAAACCCGCTGAAAATTAAATCGAGATTTAATATAATAACTGGGTTCAAAAAGCTATTTTCTCCATACGATCGAATTAGGATTCAAAACCTTTTCCATTTCGTTCGGAATAGGGGTATAGCATTATAAACGCCTAGCGGCATGCCTCAATAGGAGTTCACGATTTTAAGCTACGTAAATCGAGACGTTTTGAATTTAAATTTAAATTATACATATGTATACTCCCATTCAACCCAACATTCAGCTGCCTTTCTTTCAAATCAAAACTTTTTGCCTTCAAATCCCTACAACTTCCCTCAAATCATTGTCCCCCACTCGTACAAGCAACCACTCCATCGTGTCTTCCGTTCTCCTTCCTTTGTAATTCACGCATCAGATCAAGAAAATAAATAAAAACGCAAGTCTCCTTTTATAAATCCCGAAGCCCTTTTCTCCCTTCCAAATCGAACAGAAACGAAATTCAAAAAAAATGGCCGCCGGTCTCTCTCTCGTCCCTCTTGTCCTCAAATTTAAAGGAAAAAAAACATCTTTAAATCGATTCGAACGAAATCGAGTTCCTTATTCTCGAACGATCCGAGTACTGAGGATCAATTGCATCTCGATGGCAAGTCTTGGAGCAGCTAGGGTTTAGTCTTTGAGGAGTTTGGGTATGTACCCGGCAGCGTGGGTGAGGGGATCGCAGTCGCTTGGAAGAAAGGTCGCGACTGATGACTCGCTATGGCGGCTTGACTGTTGGGTCACGGTGGAAGGAGCAGACTTGAACTCAAGACGGAGGACAAGTTCAACCGGCATGGTCGCGATGGCATATTGTCGAGTCAAGGCTGATGGGAGTCGCGATGTTGAGGCAGGGCAGGGTGATGGTCGGCGATGTGGATATGCTGGTCGCATTCGTTTTGGGTAAGGTGTGTGTGTGTGTGTGTGTATATATATATATATATATATATATATATTTATACGATTTTCTTATATAATTTTATAATATATATAGATATTATAAAGAAAAAATATTACAGGAAGTATAAAAATCATTTCTGTTTATATATATACACACACACACACAGAGCGAGATATATGTATACATACATATAAAAAATTTAAACCCAGATTTTTGCAAATATATATATATATATGTTAAAAAAATTTACAGTAAGAAGGAATTACTATTGTTTATATACAGTAAAAAGGAAGATTTGTACCTGCTAAGCAATTTTTAATTTTAAGTTAATATAGATAGGTAAAATAGTAAGTGTATGTGTGTGTATATACATAAGACTTTGAAAAATATAAGAATTTATATAACTTAGATTTTTATGAAATCTATAAAGAATATTTTCGTAAGTATATAACAAAAGGAAAATGAAAATATACACTTAACTAGTTTATTTTAAAATAACTTATTAAGGTGATTAAATTGTTTAATTTACTTTTATTAATTATTTTTAGTTACTAAAAGATTTTTAAAAGGGAAGTAGTTAAAATTTATCATTAGTTAAGTAATTTATAAAATGAGATAAATGGTCCAATTATTTTGAATATTAATAACTCTAAATGTTTATAAAAGGTCAAACATCGGAAACCGAGGCGAGATTGAATTGGATGGGCAGACAAAAATCAAAGGTGAGTTAATCTCACTCTTCTGGATTGCTACTTAAATTTAAATGGTTAAATTTAAATAATTGGTTGAATGGTTGAATTGATTTGATGTGCTATATTATATATAGTAGTATATAGTACATATTGAAGTGATTGATTTCCCGCATTATATAGCGGATGTGGTTGGAGGGATCCAACTGGATTCCTCCAAATTATTAGATTGTTTAATCTTCTGTGTTATGTTTATTTGATATTCTGTGATGAATTATATGGGTAATTGGAAATGTTGGATGCTGGTTTGATTGAATATGTTTGGATACACTAAGTTATCAAAATATATAGATTGGATTTTTGAAAAGAAAATTAAAAGAGAGAATTTGTAAGTAAATGGTTATTGGAAATTTGGGATAAATTTAAGAATGAATAGAGAGAAAAGATAAAAGTGGATTTTAAATTCTAATAAATAAATTCCAAGTATGGAAAAAAGGGGTTTTGAATAAACAGAGAAATAATGAATTTTAAACTTAAGTGGTATTATTTAAAGGAATAAAGAATTTATTTTAAAATTTCAAGTTTTAAATTTATTGAAATAGATAAAGAAGGAATTTTGAAAAAGGGTATGCAATTGGTATTTTCAGTTAAAAGATTTTAAATCATAATTAAGAAATAAAATCTGAAGTTAATGGGTTTTGAATAAATTGAGTAAGTAAAGGAATTTATTTCAAAATGGAGTAAATGAAAAATCAATTTGGAAATTGATTTAAGTGTTTGAAATTAGAAATTTAAAGGAGAATGTGACTATGAAATTAAAAAACTGGGTTTATAAAAAGTAAAGTAATATATCAGTGGATATTTGAAAGAATAAATTCACGGTGGGAATTTATTATGGAAATGGGTAAATTTATTTAAAAATAAATAGTGATTTATTTTTAAAAGATGTGAAAGAGAAGTGTATTTCCCTAGATAGTCAAGTACGTTTTCAAAGTAAATTTTTAAATATAAGTTAAAAGTTTAATGTTGTGTTGAAAAGCTTGTTTTAGAAAATTTATTATTTTTAAATGTTTAAATTCTAAAGCAAGTTTTTTAATTTATTATAGCAGTAATTATTTAAAGGTGGCTTGGTATTATGTTTTAAGAGTTAGAAATTCAGTTTTATATTGTACAAAGTAGTTTTATTTTAAATATTCTTAAAGTATATATTTTGAATAAGTATTAAAGTAATTTCTAATTTAAAT
Organism: Allium cepa; assembly: GCA_030765085.1. Classification (NCBI taxonomy): domain Eukaryota; kingdom Viridiplantae; phylum Streptophyta; class Magnoliopsida; order Asparagales; family Amaryllidaceae; genus Allium; species Allium cepa. Next base: position 874,384,624 of record CM060932.1, on the reverse strand, counting down.
GTTTTAAAGGATATTTTATAATAAAGTGTTAAAATTATTTTAAAAATCCAAAGTTTTTGTGCTTGGTGTTTTTAGTGGAAATAAATATTTGGGAATTCATTCCATGAGAAAATGTGGTTTGAAAACTGTTTTCAAAAGGGTTGAAAATGAAAATATATCTTGCGAATATATTTTGAGGTTAATAAATAATTCATGAGAAATTATTTATGTTCGATGGATATTTGTGAATGTTAATTGATAGTTAAATAACTGACTATCAATATTGGCCAATGCGCTAATCATTTCGAAGAGACCGGGATCCGGATTTAATTTCTCGAAAACCACTTCAATCCGGTTTGTACGTTTTCGTGTGGAAAACAAAAGTTCGAAGTCGGAGATGGAGCAGTGAAGTGCAAGGTCTAGTCGCTACTAATCCTAAAGATGATTCCAAAATGGATGTAGTAGGAGTAGTGCCTTCGATTCCGTTCGAACTCGGGACGGACTTGTAATGCTTTCGAAACATCGCCAGGTGGACGATGGGCATTCTAAGTGAAACGTTCTAAAAAGTAACGCTTAGTCTCGAGCCTCATCAACCGGAAATGACTGGAAATCAAGGGTTATGCAGCAAGACTAGGTGGGTAGCACCCATTAGGGTGAAGTCATCCCTGTCTAGATGACCCTTTTATTCGGCTTAGTGGTGCGGTTGCTGATCCCAACCGTGGGGTGATCTTACTCGAGATTATCCAGTAAGGGGTAGTCCCGATCTTGTGTCGTAGGGGATTGGGAGTAATCCTCGATACGGTGATCTAGGCCACGTACTGTGACAGGTGGTACCCAGTGCCTAGTCATTAGTTGGAAATACATTCTCCATACGTGCCTTTACGATTTGTGTTTGTATAACCCACTTTGTGGCTAGTATGTTGAAATTTAATCATGTCACAATTTCAGCTATTTGAATAAGTATTTGTATATAGACACTATTATAATATCAGAGGATTTTGATAAGAAATATTTTAGCAATCGTAAGGTAAAAACCCGACATGTTTATTTGTGGCGTGGTCTTATGAGATGCTTTTGTTTTCAAAAGAATTTTGAAACTTTAATAATCAATTTGAGTGTGGTTTTCTCACTCTGGTATTCCAGACTGACTAGGGTGTTATTTAATATAATACTCGGCTCAGACCGAGTATTATAGAATACAGGAAAGGATGCTGTGAAGCTCAGAAGACGAGCTGGATGGCAATATGTACTTCCGTATTTGTGTTAAATATTCCGCTGTGCATTCAGATTGCGAGGACAGGTTATGATTACTGTCCAGTTGCGTGTTATGTATACTCTGATGATGTAATGTATAAACAGATTTGTTTTTGTGTAAAGATCATTTATTATCTATTATATTTTATTCCGCTGCGATGGTTAGATTCTGATGTTGTTTTCTATTTTCATCTTCTACCTCTTCTTCTTTAACCCAAATGGTTCGTATTTCCGTTCATCTTGAGTTGATTGATGGAGAATAGTGTTGACTCAAGGGGTACGGATTTGCGGGTCATTACAAAAGCGCTACTATTTTCATAACAGTTTGGTATCAGAACACAGATCATCGCAAAACTTAGAGTAATTTTGATTTGAAAAATTATTGATACCGGATATGATTTCGTTTTCAAAATGGCTATCTTGGATGGAAAAAATTGGGGTATTTGAAAGTCTAAGATGGAGGATGTTCTGTACCTCAATGATCTTCACGATCCGATTGATGGAGATGGAAAGAAACCCTCTGATGTAGATGAAGGAAAATGGAAGAAGACGGATAAGAAGGCGATTGTTTTGATTCGTCATTATCTTGATGATTTAGTTTTCCATCATGTGGCTAGTTGTGGATCCGCGAAGGTTTTGTGTGACAAGTTGGTGTCTTTGTATGAGTCAAAGAGTGCTGCTACTAGTAAGGCTTTTCTGGTTCGAAAGTTGGTACAACTGCGATTAAATGAAGAGAAATCTATTGCAGAGCATTTGAATGAATTTTAAGATGTAATAAATCAACTGGCAAATATGAAGGTCAATTTTGATGATGAGTTACAGGCTCTTTTATTAATGAGTTCGCTTTCAGAAAGTTGAAAAACTTTGGTTATTTCATTGAGTAATTCCAATGCTAATGAAACTATCTCTAAAAACTGTTCTCGGTCGTTTGAATGAGGAGATTAGAAGGAAGGGTTGGGTATGAAATCAATTCAATGTGAGTCTATGATGGCAAGGGACTCGAAGAAAAATACAATTTGAAAAAATAAGGACGTTAATGGTAAAGGTGTCTATCACTTGTCATTATTGTAATAAGAAAGGCCGCATACGCAGCAAGTGTTATGCTTATAAAAGAGATCGGAAAAAGGCTGTGCATGGTGATATTAGTAGTGATGCACATGCAGGTTTTGCTGAAGATACCAACAGTGATGCTTCTAGTGATGTCCTCTTTAGTGAAAATAAGCCTTGGAAGATGGATTCGAGAGCCCTTTTTCACATTTGTAGAGATGTGAATTGTTTTTCTTCTTATGAGAAAAGTGTCGGCATGATTAGGACAACCAATGGGGAAGAGCTACCGATTTGTAGTATTGAATCTATCCGATTTCATATGCATGATGGTGTGATTAGAGAAGTCTCTGGAGTGAGACATGAACCCACTTGTTCGCATAATCTTATTTCTCTCAGTCAGTTGGATCGCCGTGCTTGCACTTATGAGACTCAATGTGGAGTTTTGAGAGTGAAGTAAGGTGGTCGTGTAAGGATGAGAGGAGTATTATAAGAAGAAAACATTTATAGCTTTGTTAGTTCTGTAGTGACAATGGAAAACGAGTGACGGTTGAAGGACCTAGTCCACAGTAAGGTGGAAAGGTTAATGTGGTCACTGCTTATAATTCTAGCATTGAGAGTCGTATTTTAGACAGAGGTCTTCATGTTGATAATGCTCGAGAGATCGATAATGATCAGGTAATGAGCTCAGATCGAGTGATAGACGGATGTCGTATTGCAAAATTCACAAAGACAAGACGGAGATTTTTGTGGTATTACAAATGTTTTTGAGACCGGATTTGTATGGTGCACCTCATGTGGGAGATGCATCACTTGCAGACGGTGGTTGAGGTTTGTAATTTAATGTGGTTGAAATATAGAAATTTGTGATAGATCTAGATATGGCATGCTTGACATGTTGGAGATATGTGATTTAAATTTTGGTGATACAAAATCACAAGAAAAATAAATATGCAAAAGAAAGAAAGAGAAATTTTGTTTCCTCTAATTAATAGGCATATTTGAGTATGTTTATTTCTCTCTAATTGGCTAATCAAATTATTATTTTCCATCTAATGTTAACTTGTGCATTAAGTAATTGATTATATAAATAAAGACTAGAAGAGAGGGTAAAAGTGTGGTGGAAAATCTATATGCTAATTTTCGCTTCTTCAACTTTGTTCTTTTTCTCCAACAATTTTAGTCATATAGATATTTATTTTCTTTCTCAATTTGGTTATTGATTCAATGATATTGTTTACTTTAGCTTTGTTCTATTAATTGTAAACAAAATTTTGGTGAATCAATAGAGTAGGTGGTTGGGTGGAATATTTTGTGTTATTGCGTTTTAATTTCAATTCCGTCATGTTTTCAATCCAAGTTATATTTTTATGATTTGGGTGACAAAGATCCATTGATAAAAGCTTCCGCAAAGCGCTACTATTTTCGTAACACTACGTGCTTCTGTCGACACCAGCTCTTCGGATATATTTCAATCCTTCAAGTCTTTTTACTACTTCCTCTCATGTTAACCTTGGTCAATCACTACCCTCTCTTTGAGCATTTATGTAAGAAAAAGAAATATTTTTAAATTTTATATAACAAAACTAAAGAATATCATGATTTATGCAGTCCAGATTTGGTGACTAAAATAAATTTCTAACTTATATTGAACGATTATGCCTTAAAATTTGGTGTTTAGCTTACTTTATTGATTTGGTTCAAAAGAGAACCAATCAAATCAAATTTTTTATATTAACGTTGATAAAGCAGGTGTTAAAATGCCTTAATTTAGCGGGCGTAGCGGAAAATAGCCGGACGTAATGTGGATCTAATGTTTAATAGCGCTATATTAAAAAAGCGTAACAGTTGAAGAGCGCTACGTTGGAGATTTTGCAGCGCTTTAGTGGGCTTTGACTGCACAGTCAATCGGTAACCAACACCATAATGACCTAACATGATAAATAGTCTAGCACCTTTTCAAATATACAATGTAACAAAAAATATTAAAATTATATACCAAAGCCTCCCTAAAAAGATGTAGTGAAGAATTTACCCTCCGAATGGCACTAAGTGAAGCCTCAAAGAAGTCCCAATGTCAGTAACAAATGAGAACAGTCATAAGGAATTGTTTGAAGCGGCATAAAGGAAGTCCAAGAAACCAGTGCCCTTTAGTAAACCTTTTCCGGTTAAAAGCTCAAAATCAATGAGTAACAGGAATCCGATTATAGCTGCCTTTCCATTTATCAACTCATTTCTTGGTGTGAAACCAAAACCAGTAGAACCCTCATCAACTATCATCCTTACCTAGATATACATAGAAGAAACAATGGATAATTTGCATCAGGATTATGTTGTAACACTTTAGTTAGAATAGTATGATATAATGCAATCATCTTGCTATGTAGCATGTATCGCACAAACTGTTGAAATGAAACAGACATATATCTGAAGATACTTTGCTGTATATTATTCTCTCCAAAAAAAACTAACATGTATAGTTTTCCAAATAGAATAAAAAAGGAGGAATCCGTCGCAAATAGATCGACTAATATACTTTTTGATCAGCTGCTTCTATATTTTACTGGCGGTAAGATAACATGTGCATGCTCCAAAAATTGGATGGAGACATAAGAGCTAAATCTACCATTGTATGAATGAAGTGTGACTTTGACTGAGTGGAGTTTAGAGGACATGGTAATATAATTTTAAAAAAAATAAAAATAACAAATAGTGAAACAAACCTCTTCAATATTGACATCTGAAGAAGTAAAACCAGGTTTAGTTTTGCCACTGAAAACAATTTCTGCAGATGCTCCAGATGAGTTGCCATCACCAAACATACCAAGATATATGTTTTCACCATCTAATTTTACAGGGTACACAAATAGTTTCCTCAATGCAGGCGTGAGAACCCGTAAAACTGGATTTTTGGGATACCATTCTTTTATTTCTCCAGTTCGAAGATCAAATGTGCTGTCGGTTGTTGGACAAACTATACAACCATCCTGAAATTAATTGTAGTATAACACTATGTAGATCATCATTAAATGTGTATCATCATTAAATGTGTATCAAGCTCTTAAGATATTCTCATCATCAGGCATGCTATTGCTATAACAATATGCCAGGTGGTAGGCATTAAAAGAATTGACATATTAATCTTCAAATATTTACCCCATCTCAAAAAAAAATGCAAGAAGATTACGGACCGTTTGGCTTGAAAATGGATTTTGTGTTTTCGACATGCATTACAAAATGCACGGGAGAGGAGATGGGTTGGAAGACGGACAAACTTGAAGGTTAATTTATAAAATTGAAAATGACATTTTTCTTGTTTTCCCTTTTTTTGAAAATGCCAAAAATTATCCTCCCATCTCATTCTCTCCATTGTTGTTATGACGAGGATTTTCCACCTTCTTCTCTCCCATCTCATTTAAAATGCATATTGAAAATGTAAAACTCATAACTCATATTTGATAAATGCACCCTTAATTTCCCGAAAATCATACCTACCGTTCATTACTTACTGAGAACCCGAGGTGTTTCTGGGATAAACATTGGTACTCAACATAAAAGATAAACAAATGTTCCCCACATATTTGGAAGAAAACTAATAATAACTATTGTTAATCGCTACTATGAAGCATATGAACCAGCTGTTTAGGATATAATTAATGCATAAAATTAAATAAGAAACTTGACTGACTTCAAGTTTCTAAATGGAAGGACTAAAATTCTTCCTTTAAAGAAGAGGTCTTGCTTGGCTATACCCACTGAAATATATGAAGTGGTATTCGGAAGATATCCAAACCAGAACAGTAGCCCGGTCGAATCGATGCTTGTTGCCTAGGCAAACATCAGGGCGAATCTTCATCTTACGATAGATGAATTCATCTCTCACATCAAAGACTCGAGCCACAAAGAGAGACTATAAATAAAACCGGAGACCTTATTGATAGTCTCTCTTGTTTTTATGCGTCATTTGTAAAACAAATAAATGAGATTATTATCAAAAATGACACTAAATGTATCTAAGGCAAAAAAAGAATAACCTGAGTAAGCTTAGCATTAAGTAGGCCTTCACTATAAGCACCCTCAGCAGGCGATCGATTTTCAATAGCAAAAACCTCATCCTTATACCACAAAAGCATAATTGTCTCATCCTCTTGTATAATCACTCTTCTCTCTCCTCTTGGTAATGCAGCTATAGGCACAACAGGAACCCACTTCTTGCCGTCATCCTTAACAACGGTTTCTGCTTTGTCTTGCTCTACTTTTGAAACATCTGCTGCCTTGCAAGCCACTCTTCTAATTGATTTTGACCAAGAATTACTATGTCGTTTAAATGGTATGATTACAGATGGGTTCTGATGGAATGTGGTAAAGGAGGAAAAGAGTAATGCAGTTCTAAGTTTGGTAGCTGTTGACGCTGCCATTGAAAAGAGAGGATCAAGTTTAGAGGTTGGACGAAAGCAGGTTTTTGTTGGAAAAAAATTTGGGATATTATTTGTGTATTTTACATAGCCACAAGATGAGGATAGATATATGAGAGAGAAGGGAGTGGGAAAAAGAATGTACACATTTATATGATTCAGCCCTGTAGGAGGCAAGGGCCTACTTGTGATACTGAACTTCAAACTAGCATTGGTCCCCGGATACAATTTGACAGGTGTTTCTCACATTCACCTAAATAAATAAATAATTTAAAAAAAATTACAGAAAGGGAACATACCATATAACTAATGGACATAAACTGAGCACGAACCACCTAAATTTTAAAAACCTTGCCCTGCATAAAATTAACAATGCACTTACCTAGTTCTCTTCCTTGATAAAATCATTATTTTAGAAATCCCAACAAGTTTATATGCTATAGAATAAAAAATATAAACAACAGTGAACATCAGCTTAATATTTTTATTTTAGTTATGCAGTAATAAAGCCTTCCTAATAACATAAAAATAAATGAGCAAAACCAAGAAGAGGTTCAAATACTGGGCGGTGTTATGTTATACCTGCTTAATAAGATATTACTGCAAATCACTTTCACTTGAAAAAATATGTACATAAAAAAGAAAGAAAAACCTGGTATACACAGCCAAATTACCAATAGGTATCAAAAAATAGAATAAAAAAGATAGAGATAAAATGAACTTGAGAACATATCTGGTCCAATGTAGATTTCAGACTATAACCAACCAGCTTCGCGTATATATTGCAACCTTATTGCTCAATTTTGCCAACGATTAAGCTTGCAGTTTCAAACCTGGATTAAAAAGGACGATGATGCGATAGACATATGAGAATCAACATTTTCAATTTGCCACATCCACATAAATGTAGACAGTGGTATGATTGCAAGTTTAATGCTCTGAGAGCTTTGACTTAAAATCTAGTCATAGTCATATAGTTTCAACTTTCAAGCACGTCCTAAATCCCACTCTTCAGCAAATAGCAAGGATATGACCAAATGTGAAATGGTTTTGGAGAACTTTGTTGCTTTACATTAATCATCACTGTAGTATGAGTTGATGGTCCTTGGATATACCTTATACGTAACCTTACAGAACATTTAAAATAGAGCAACAAATAATTCATAACAGGCAGCTTTCCGATATACAGGTAAAAGAAGAAGAGATTCCTCAATTGTACGTATGAGAATCAAGGATTTAAATACAAGAAAATGGCAAAACGTCTCTGTACTCCTATCAGAATTCACTTCTATCTTGACTGAATAAGTATATAGTACGAGTATGAAATCAGTTAATAATCATATCTGAGTAGATTTCAAATAGATGTATGTTTGGGCCTCTATAACTCGACCAGCTTGAGTAAGAAGAGCAATAATGCAATCATAGTGCTTTTCCGTTGGCTTCAAATTATATTTTTTAACCATACAGTCATACACATATTGAGCCTCCTTCACCAGTCCTGCCTGCTTGCAAATTCCTAACATCGCATCAAATGTAAAATGGTTTGGTATTATGCCTCTAGATTCCAACCATTTAAATAAATGAACTGCTTCTTTATACCAGCCGTTATAGCCATAAGCTTCTATTATTGCAGTACAGGTTAACGATCCTTTAGAATAAACCCTGTCAAAGACCCTTTTGGCTTTCTCAAGATCACCACACTTACCGTACATTCTTATAATCTCCCCTATCAAAAATGGAGTAATTTCCAGCTTCATCTTATATACTTGTGCATGTATCTCTTTTCCAAGCTTCATATCTCCTAGGTTGCCACTAATGCATAAACCTCTACCTAACGCAACAGCATCCAGGTTATAATGAACTAATCTCATTTGTCTGAACACATCAAGAGCTTCAATCAATTTCCCATTCTTTATGTATGAGTCAATCAAAGCAGTCCAAGCAATTACCTTATGTATCCTCATACCATCAAAAACTTTACAAGAAGAATCCAACATTCCACATTCAGAATACATGATAATAAAAGATATTTCTAACGCAGAATTAGGAATAAACCAGTTTTTCAATGCATATGCATGAATCTCCTTTCCTTGTTTCAATGCTTTCAACTTAGTAATCACAGGAATAGCAGTAGCAATCGTAACAACATCCGGCATGATACCTTCTTGCTGCATCCATGTCACTGCTCTCAAAGCTTGCTCAAACCTACCATTTGAAGCATAACCAGACATTAACGCTGTCCAAGAAACACAATTCCTATCGTTTGTCCCATAAAACACATGCCGACCCGAAACCATATCCCCGCACTTACAGTACATGTCAATCAAACCCGAAAGAGCAAAAAGCATTTTATCAAAATCTCTAAACCGCTTAATAAAAAATCCATGAATCTCTCTGCCCAATTTCCTATCTCCAAGAGCACCAATAACAGGTAAAACAGAAGTAACAACTACCGAATTAACCTCTACTCCTTCAACAACCATTTGCCTGAAGTAGTTGAGTGCATCCCTGTTCTTATTATTGTGCCCAAAACCCGCTATCATAGCACCCCAAACAACAACATCCTTCTCAGGCATTTCCATGAATACCTTCCATGCCCACTTTATCCTCCCACACTTAAAGTACATGTCAATCAGCCCAGTCTGAAGCATTACATATCCATCGTACATTCCCTTCTTAATCAACATCCCATGCACCTTCATGCCAGTAGCAAATGCAGGAGATCCTGCAAAACTCTTGATTAGGCATGAAAAAGTGTACTCATTTGCATCCACACCCACCTCTCTCATCTCGTTGAAAACATCTACGGGTTTAGAGCTCCACCTCCGACCAGAAACCACGTTCCCTTTCATGAGAGCGTTCCAGGCATAGACGGACCCGGCGCTTCCATCGAACACCTTGCGAGCATGGTCATGGGACCCGCATGCAGAGTAAGCTTGCACAAGGCGCTGCTGGATGAACTCGTTGCGGTCGAGATTGTTGATTCGGATGTGAGCATGGATCTGCTTGAGGGAGGATAAGGACTTTACGCGGGAGCAGGCGGAGAGGAGGGCAGAGAAGGTTGTCGGGTTGACAGGGATGCCTTTGGAGTCGAGGTAGTCGAGGATGGTGAGGCATTTGGAGAGGTGGTTGAGTTTGGCGAACTTTTGGATGTCGCGGTAGATGGAGTGGGGGTTTTTGGAGTGGAGAGGGAGCGAATTTGGGAAGAGGTTAGATTGGGGGTGGGCGTGAGGGATGGATTTGCATTTAGGGTTTTTCGGACGAGGTAGGAGGAAGGAGGTGGGGTTTAGGTGGTGAGGTTTTGGAGGGAGCAGTGGAGAGGTAAATGAGAGCGTTTCCATGAATGATGATGGATTGGGTTTTTTCTCAGGGGAGACAGCTATGTCAATTTTTATGTTTGTCGACTTTTGGCCCACTACAAAGTGAACATGAACAAGTTTTTTTTTTTTTTTTTTCCCCTGCTATGTTTTGTTTTTTGTCATATTTGTAAAGACATTCTCCAAACTTGATTTTTGCCATTATAAAGACCGTCTAGATTATGTATATTCTTAGTTCAATCTTTCATTTACTTTGTTTTTTCTCGATATATGACATGAAAATATCAAAAACAGCTGTTGGTATCGTCTCTTCAGATAGTAAAAGAGAACAAAGAATCGTGATTATCAGCCCATGTACATGTAGAAGAGAACAAAGAAAGACACCCCAACGAAAAAAAAAAAAAAAAAAAAAAATTCATTTTAACCGTCTAAATTAAACCCGTTTAAGGTATATGCTATGGATTGCAATCCACAGTCATTGGATTGCGATCTACATGCTCATAACAAATTAATCTAAAGCGTCCCCTTAAAAGGTTTTTTTTTTTAATCGGCTGAGGAAACACTAAAAAAAAAATTAGTCAATCAAAATAAGGCCGGCTATGCAAGACCGACTATACTTAGTCGGCCTTATTTTGGTCGGCTAAGAAGCAACCTTCAGGGTTGCTAAAGCAACCCTGAAGTGGCCAACCGACCGTCCGTTGGGGTCGGTTCCTTTCCACTCGACCCATGATTGGGAGTGGTCTAAAGATCCATGACTAACCAAAATTATGTGGTGTTGGTTTAGCATATACCTGTGCAACTAAACCGCTCCGCGGTTCTACAGTGGATGAAAATGAAAAAAAAAACCATAATTAGAATGCAGTGAAAAAAGCAGAGGTGGAAAAAAATTTATGTTGGAAATAAAATCATTCTCTAATTATAATTTTGAGAACATTTATAAAAATAAAAGCAATAAAATAGTACAATTATATGATAATATTGTTGTATATTTTACAAAGCTTCTCCACAAATTTAAAATAGATATTTAGCAATTTCTCGTTATTTATTTTATTTATTCATCAACAAGGCAAGCGGGTAGAATGTTCTCTTGCAATTTTTGTTCAAAAGAATACTTGGTTTTAGTACACCAATGAAGTAAACATACTTCGGCTAATAAGAAACTAAAAGAGCAACCTACACCAAACCAAAAAAAAAAAAGAGATAATATCATGGTAACCCAAAACCAATTAAAAAGAGACACAAAACCAGAAAGGTCCAAACAAGATTTCCACTATCGGGTTATTGAACCACCTAAGAAGACCGTGCTAATAAGTAGACAAAGCCTAATAGTAAATGAAACTTTATCTTACTCAACCTATAAAATTAACTTGTTGTGCCCATCAAGAAGTCCAATAGTTCTCAAAGGTAAATCTTTGTCTACCACAGAGAAAATCATTCTCTAATCGTCATTAACATCGGGCATCTATTTATGGCAGCATTATGAGAATGGTAAATGTAACATGTCATTTTTTCGACCCTTTGATTTAGTGACCGAATCGACATTCAAACAACGAAGCCGAATACGATGGATTGGTTGGGGTTAAATGTATGATAAACAGAATAATATTCTAACTACATGATTTAGAACTCATAACGAACCGAACAATATATAATATCAAATAATTCATATATTCAAACCAAACCATGGATCACATATCCATAATCATGTATCTATACAATACTAATCCATCAATCCACACAATATCATATTGAATGTCAAATGGTGTCATATTTACAATAGACACATAAGTAACGTCATCTGCAAATTCAACGTCACTTGTACCAACATGACTCCATACTCCATCGACCTATCGATAATAGACATAAAGAAAAACATAGAGTGAGAGTCAGACACACGTAAGGGTGAGTAGAATAAATCTATTCTACATGTACTAAAAAATACTTGTATATCATTGTTAATGTCTAGTACATATGTAAGCATACCATAATATAACATCCCCGTTTCAAGAGCCGAAAATTATTGAAACTAAGCCAGCCTACCGTGGAAGTTATGAGCGAATTTCAATTTTTTTAACCTTATTGGATCTTTGTTGGGCCTATGAAGTCTAATTTATTTAGAATATTTCAAAATTTTAGATAAATAAAATCTTTTATATTATTTAAATTTATAAAATAATATTGTATCGTATAATTTTATGTTATATTAAATATATATATGTATCGTATACACATATATAAGTGTGTGCGTGTGTAACATATCAATCCATGTAAGGTATAATATACTCATATATAGATATTGGAATTTACATCACAATGGATATGTTAGCTTATCCAATATGTAAATATATTATTCAAATCTACGATATATACACATATATGTATTGCTTTTATAATAAAATATTTCAACATATATTTATACACTAAAATTTTATTTGTATATAATTTTTATAGATATATAAGTATATAATATTAACAAAATGTATATACCAATTGCTATATAAGTATGTTTATATCATTTAAAATATAATAAATATTTTTTTTGTAATGTTGAAAATGGTACTCATACAAATACATAAAAAAATTAATTTAATATATGTATATATAAATGAATATGTTAAATGGTTATATATATGCATAATATATATATATGTATATTAACACAAATAGAATTAAAAAATAATTTATATTTAAATATATATATAATGATCGATTAATTCAAAATATAAATAATGATTTGGCCTTGCGCATGGCTCAGGATTATTTTTTATTATATATATATATATATATAACTGTATAAAATCATTTAAAATAAAAAATACTACTTTTTGAAATTAAATTTAAGTTAAAAATTTCAAGCAAATATTTAGATAAAATTTTATAATTTGAAATTTAATATATAATTTTATAATTTAAAACAATTTTGAAATTCAACTTTTAAATTATCAATTTTAATTTAAAAAATTAAATAAAGATTTTTTATTCTCAGTCGTAAGCTTAATAGCATCAATAAAACTTTATAAAATATAAATATATTTTATAATAAATACATGAATTTATATAATTATTTATATGATAAATTAAATATTATTTAGAAATAATATATAAGTAAAAATTATTTTATTTCTGCCGAAAATATTATATTAATTAAACATCGTATGTGAAATTTTATTTTCATATTTTACACATATATAATACAGTATTTAAATTATAGACTGTATAAATATATGTATATTATATATTATATTAATTAAATAATTAAAAATATTCAATTATGAGTCGTACTATGCATAGACGAATTATCAAAAAAAATATTATAATCATATGTACATATACATACAACCAACTAAGATTGTGGCAATATGTCTACATATTCAAATCCTCATAATTAACAATATTATATACATATAAATGAACATTATAATTATAAATTAATGTTCTTAATTAAATTAGAAATGTAACTTGCAGCCAAAGCCCAAAACACTTAGAAATGATTTCCGATCCAACAGAGTGCTAGTCTTTGAACCATCGACCACTGGCTATCGAATAGCAATTGAATTGACTTGATTTGAACGTGATTAAATAGAAAGACCGGTGAAGAATTTTTGGCCAATACTGACAAGAAGTGGAGGCTTCAAAAAAGTCCAACATCAAATGAAGAAAGAGATGCTTAAATAGAGGATGGAAAGGAGAGAATTTAGGATTTTGCCTTTTACTCTATCTCCTTTTATCCGAGTCATCCATTATCAAACCCTCTAACCCATATTTTGAGCCGCCTATACCCCATGTTGTAGCCCATCCTATCGGGCTATATAATGAGCCTTAAACACATTTGAGCCCAAATGAAATTTTTGCATTTACAATTCAATTTAAAATACTTATCGTTATTGTATATCGATTAATGTGTTTATAACTGCTATAAATACAATTAATATTCATTAATCAAATCGAAATTAAATTTATAAATATTATTTCATAAATATTATTTGTTTTAATTAATTTATAACAATTGTAAATCAATTAAATCATTTGGTCAAAGGAGAATTCATCATTTTCGGTTGTGTGACTCGTCAGATATAAATTTGATCGGTTATTAATATCGAACTGTTCGAATATTAACATTCACACATCACTTAGCAGGTGGTGTGGAATTCTAGCCAAATTTATTGCTTACTTGGTTTCAGTAAAAACCAATTTTACTTTATTAAGCGTTACTCAATTATGACTATTATTTACACCAATTCTTTATCAAAACTATATTGCTTTGAACTTATGGAATTCCGTAATGATCAAAATTTCAATATTGTCCATGTTTAACTCTATAGTCGTAACAACCCACCCTAGAATGACCTAAATTCTGACTAAGCAAAAGCCCATCGAAACTTCGATCCATTCTACAGTAAGGTGTTGGTAGAATTAAGAAAATAACAGCATACAGTCATCACTAAACTTTTAGACTCACAACGGATGGAACAAAATATAATAGCAAAGTGTGACCATTTATTTCAAAACCATAAAAATGTCATAATATAAAATTTCATAAAAACCGCAACATAATATTTGTTACAACAATTGTCTAAATCCATGGGTACACATAAAAGCAAATAGTAAAAAATAGCACCACTAGCCAAGCTTCTCCATCGCTAGGCATCGTCACCGCCATCACTCCACCCTTAACCTATGTTGTAATGAGGATGGAGTCAGAACAACAAGTGTCTGGTGGATAAAAACCTCAAGTCTTACCTTTTCTGTACTTGGGCAATATATTTCAAAATAAGAATATGTCTAAAATTAATAAAAAACCATTTAATACTTCTTTATAAGGAAAGGAGGTGGGTCCAACCACTTAATACTTACCATTTCTAGGAGCATATTTCTAGAATCTCATATCTCAATCATATGTCATAAATAGCTAATAATGCGAGAGATGGTACCCAAACCACTTAATACTTCTAGGTGGAAAATAGACGGACTTTGGTCATTTAAGACCTTAATTAAGGCAGATCCTATCATTTAAGACATATTTCCAAAAGCGTGCCCCTCAATGGTATTATCTATCTAACATCATATAGAATCTCATAAGTCACTTAATACTTCCAAGTGGAAAATTGGAAGAATCTGGTCATTTAAGGCCTTAGTTAAGGCAGGCCTCATCATTTAAGTCCTATTTTCAAAAGCGAACCCCTGTAGAGATACCACCTAACGTAACCCCTTGACCATTTAATTTTTCATATGGGGAAAAGAGGCGGTTTCAACCACTTAATACCTCAAAACCCTGAAGCAGGCTCTTCATCTTCTAGCCTATACTCATAATGACGTCTCATATTAGTCCATTATTCGAAGGAATTGATAGTCATATTAGCTGGGTAGATTTTCCTTATAGAATTTGGAACTTGTTAGTCCTTAAGATGAAGGTTTTGATGACAACAACCATAGGACTTGTTATAAAATGTAAATACTAACATTATAATTTATATATATATATGTATATGCATGATTTAACTATGCAGGTACCAAAAATGAAGACTGTACAGTATAGAAATTCAAGATTGAATATATCAAGATTGACAACTCATGAGTATCAAGATATCAAGAGTTTAAGATTTCAAAGTACAAGATAAGTATTGAGTCTAAAATTATGTTAACACTTCTTGAAAGCACTTAATCTTTATTCAAAATTTATTCGTGGAAATTTCGAGCATGTTAAAGGGATGGAACCCTAGTAGGATGGAACCCGCTATAATATCTAATGGAACATATAGTGGTCCTATTTTGATATCTACTAATTTTATGAAAATGCTTTTCAAAAATATATCTTTTGTTTTCAATGTTTTCAAAACCTTCTTTCCAAAAAGACATCCCTCTTATTTGAAATATTTTTAGCCTCAAAATTATCTTTGTCATGTTTAACATTTTGATTTCAAAATTGTCCTTGATTTTAAACTATCGCTTGTTTTAAATATTTAGCTTTAAAATATTTATATACTCAGATTTTAAATAACTTTATAAATTAAGATTATATATTAAAAATTACTTTTATATGTTCAAACTATGTTCAAATATATTTACAAAGTTTAGAAATTGTTTTAACAAATTATAGAAACCAATTTTAATAAGAAAATCAAAATCATGAATTTTTGCCTAGAGCATGTCGACATCCTTCAACCCCCCATGTCAACTTGGTACCTGTTAAAATTCAAAATTCAAATTTTCAAAAGAAGTGTCTATTCGTCGTATCCTTTCATGGATAGATATGGTTGTTGATCTTCTATAAATACCACTAGTTCTAAACGAATTTTTGATCAGATTTCACTTGTTTTCTCTCCTCTTCATCTTCCTCTTTTATTCTAAAGAATCCAAAACTATATTATGCCAAAATACCAAATGAATCAGACTTGACTATCTCTTGTTTGATTCTCTGTCCTTCTCTTCATGAAATCTCAGTGCTATTCAGAGTTATAGGATCTTTTGTAAACCAAACTGCTGAGTAAAAGGTGCGGTTGAGCCTTGAAATCAATTGGGTGTGATTGTAGCCCCAGAAAACAATTAAGTGATCTTGTAGCCTGGTTAAATCAAGAGAGTTTACCCCGGACTCGAATACAGGAGGGTGCACCTTGTAGCCTTGAAACCGATGGTATAATCTGGGCGATTATTTTGAAAAAAAATCCGTACAATTGTGCAAGACTAGATGTAGGATAACTCTGAACCAGTATAAAGTCCTGGAATGTTCTTTTCTTTACTGCTTTTATTTAGTGTTTGCATCTGTGTCTGATTCTATGATTATATCTGTGTCTGTGAATTGCATTTGTTAGTGATTAAATTACATAAGTTTCAAAAAGATTTAGAAAATCCATAAAACACTATCCACCCCCCTTCTAGTGTTATTCCAACCTCAAGATCCATAATTCACATTTCTCACATTTGGTATCAGAGCAAGGTTTTCAAAGTTTTTATAATCTGAATTTTGAAAAGTTTTAAAAAAATGGCTACCAACACTAGTTCTGTTAACACTATCACTTGTTCATTTGTAGAGGGTCAGTTTACTGCCAGACCACCACTTTTTAATGGCAGTAACTATGCATATTGGACATGTAGAATGAAAATATATTTACAGTTAATAGGATTAGACACTTGGAATATCACACAAACTGAATATTATGAACCCACAACTGGTTTTGCACAGTGGACTGCTGAGAAAAAGACTATTGCACAAAATAATTCCAAAGACAAGAATATTTTATTTTGTTCTCTTGATAGAAATGAATTTAATAGTGTATCTGTTTATAAGTCTGCATATGATATCTGGAAAACTTTGCAAGTTACTCATGAAGGAACAAGCAAAGTCAAACAAACCAAAATATCCATACTCACAAATCAGTTTCAATTATTCAAAATGAATTCTAATGAGTCCATTTTAGATATGTATAGTAGATTTTAGGATATTGTTCATTCTCTAATATCATTGGGAAAAGTTTTTCCGAAGTAGATCAAGTCATAAAAATACTAAATTCTCTTACTCTGGAATGGTATCAGAAAACTCTTGCAATGGAAGAAGCAAATGATATCAGTATTTTAAAGATTGAAGAATTAATTGTAAATCTAATGTCGTTTGAAGTACAAATGCAGGGAGAAGAGATAGCATGGCATTCGAAAAGAAGTCAATTGCATTCAATGCACTAACGGATGGATCAGACTTGGAAAGTGATGAAGATGAAGAAATATCTTTCATGACAAGGAACTTTCGGAAGTTTTTGAAATACAAAAAGATGAAAAACTTCAAAAAGAATGATCACAGGAACTCTGAAAATCATATTAAAGTATCAAATCATATCAAATGTTTTAACTGTGACGAAACAGGCCATCTCAAAAGGGACTGTCCGCATCTTGATAAGCAACAGTTTCCTACAAGCAATGATTATACAAAGAAAATGACAGAGCATATACCGCTACACTAGACGACTCAGACTCAGACTCATCCTCAGGTGATGATGATCAGAAGATGGAAAATTCAAACATGTGCTTTATGGCTATTCATGATTCCGTTGATCTCGAACATACAAATCTAGAAAAAGGTACACGTTTACAATATATTGGCTGAAATTGTTTTGCCTAAAATTATTTGATTGTTTGATTGTTTTTGAAATTATGTGTTGTTTGAACTTTAAATTTATTATTATCATTATATTTATTTTTATTTTTTAAATATATTATAATATTTTTTATTAAAAGAGTATTATTATATTTAATAATTACTTCAGAAAATATATAGACATTAAAAATAATATATATATATATAAGTATATAAGAATAGATAGGTCACATGAATTCTCTGACCCATGTCGACATGGCCCTACCCATGATGTCGACATGCCTGTCAGAAATTTGAAATTCAAATTTAAATTCAAATCTTTGAACTTCCCTCTACCTGTTCACCAACTCCAATGTTCTGGAAAGGTACCTCTTGACCGGAGAACATGACTATTGAATATCTATTTATTTTCCTTATCCTATCATATCTTTTCACTTTCATTTCAAAATTCAAACTTTCCACTCTCTTCAAAAATGGCTTCTTCAAGCACTCCATCCACAATAAGGCTGTCAAAAACCATTAAAGAGCATCTCTACAATGATCTGGAAGCAATCAAGGCTTATATAAGCTATGCTAATTACGGAAAAGTTCATACGGGAAAGTTTGCTATCTTTAGCGATTTCTCTACATATGAAATCAATACTCTTCTTAAAGAGAACCATATTCTTAGTCTTTTTGACAATTCTGTAATTTTGTTTGTTATTCAAATCTTGTTAAAATGTTTTATGCGAATTTGAATCACGGTTTTCATGAAGGAAATGAAAATGAAATTTGGAGTAGTATTAAAGACATTAAAATTGTTTTAAATTGTGAAATTTTGGGCAACATTCTCAATTGCAAGAATTTAGGAACGGATCTTTCTACTTTTAATATTGATGAAGATGATCGTGGGACATTTCATCACATTTTTGAAGGAGATGACAACTTTGAATTTAAAAATCGTAACTTTCGTCCGAAAACACATATTGTCAATTTCTTTTGCAACATACTATTACTCCTAGATTGGAAAATTTCAATAACCCGACTCTAAAAGTTTATAAAACTTTTTTTGCTATTTTTTGTCATTATGACATTAATTGGGCGTAAGTGATTATGGATGACCTTCGTCCTAAAAATTTGGAAATGGGTGTAATACTTTGTATCATGGAATCTATCTCACTCGAGTTTTTAATTATTTTGGTGTTGAATACAAAAGGGAAGAATTTGTTTCAAGAAAAGTGTTTAATCATGCCAATATTTCTCTTATGAAATTCCTTTCATATTTCAACAATATGAATCTCTTACTAAAAAGGATGAAAGGTTGGAACATGAAGATATGGAGGAAGAAAACGAGAAAGAAGAAGAAGAAGGGGAGGAAATGGAAATTGTAGAAAAAACTGAAGATGCCTCCTTAGAAAGTATTCAATATCCTATCAATACTAATAATCCTTCTAACAAAACGCTCCTTAAACATCAAAAGATCATAGTGGAAAATCAATGGATTTTCAAAAGATCTGTTAGTTAGAAGTTGGATAAAATGACCACTAATATGAACGAGTTCTTTGCTAAAGTTGGTCGGAAACTTGGCTTATCATCATCCTACTCATCCTCTAGCACATTCTAAGAACTAGGATGTGATGTATTAGTTTATTTTGTATGAACTTGTATTGCTCTTTTATCATGTTATGAAGTATTTCATGTATTAGCTCATCTATCTATAAAAATTATCTATCTTATGTTTTTCTACCTTATCGTGGCTCTAAAATAAATGTTAGTATAGTATATAAGTTTATATATACACACACACATACTTATTCACAAAACAAAGAAGACACATAGATTAACATACCCATATCGACATACCCCAATCCCCTATGTTGACATATAACTATCTGATTTGGTTATTTTTTTAAAATTTTGAAATTAAAATAACTAACTCATCTCTATTCATTTTAAACGAATTTCTGCCTATTTAAACACATGTTTCTTCTAGAAATTTGTAATCTCTTCATTTCTACTTATCTTTATTTGCATCTTTTAACTACTTATCAAAAATGGCTTCCTCTTCTCAAACTCTAAGTGATAATCTTGAAGAAACTCTCAATTCATTCAAGAATATACTTACTTGTATTCTCCGTAATCAAAGGCACTTAGAACTAAGTCAAATGCAGATGATAAAGGAACAAGAGAAGCATTTCGATGCCCTCCGTTGGATGATTTCTGCCCTAAACAAAGATGATCTCGATGTAAATCCTAAAGGAACTTTGATTCAAGATAATGACGATTGGGAAGATATCAAAAAGGATCCTATCTTTGGAGAAGAAGGATGGGTTGAACTCCTAGAGATATTTGATCTCCTTATGATTTGAATTGCTTGAATTATTTGATTTGATTTGATTTGATTTGCTTTGATTAAAATTATTTTGGTTTGAATGATATATATAACATTACATGAAACACAATATATATTGGGTGTAAACTTTCATATTTATCATGTCTTTATTATTGACTCATGCTATTTTATATACTCTACCATAATTTGTCACAGGTACTCCAATATAAGACTAAGGGGGAGTTATATTAGTTTAGGGTTAGTTTTTGTTGATGACAAAGGGGGAGAAATATAAAATAGAGCAGTTAGAGCAGTTATACTTAGATTAAAGGGGAGTTATTAGCTTTAGGGGAGTTATTATGTAGGAGAAGTATATTTTATAAACATAGGTTGTCATCATCAAAAAGGGGGAGATTGTTGGTCCTTGAGATGATGGTTAAATCAAGAGAGTTTGCTCCGGACTCGAATACAAGAGGGTGTACCTCATATCCTTGTAATCTGGGAGATTATTTTGAAAAGAAATCCATACAATTGTGCAGGACTGGATATAGGGTAACTTCGAACCAGTATAAAATCTTGATGTGTTCTTTCCTTTACTGCTTTTATTTAGTATTTGCATTTGCATTTGTGTCTGATTTTGTGATTATATTTGTGTCTGTGAATTGCATTTGTTGGTGATTAAATTACATAAGTTTCAAAAAGATTTAGAAAAGACATAAAACACTATTCACCCCCCTTCTAGTGTTATTCCAGCCTTAAGATCTGTAACCCACATTTCTCATAGAACTAACTTCGCGTCATTACAAATATTTATCATAAGGATATCTCACATCAAAAAACGTGTATACAGCTTCTGATAGCTTTAAAGAGAAAGGAAGACTTCTATCATGTAACTCTATTGACCTCTCTGTTTGTACTAAAATTGGGCACAACACTCTTCAGAAGTTTTTGAAGAGATAACAGTGAAGAATATAAATTTAAAATGAGTATTATCTAACAAAATCTCCAAACAACAGGAAAGAAAATGCACAAATAAGCAATTTAGAGTGGTTCGGCATGTTGCCTACGTCCACTATGAAGTTTTTTGCAACTTTTTTGATTCTCTTTCAACGATTACAAGTGATTACAGCAAACAACAGCCAAATACAACTTGAAATTCGAATTCAACAGCAAGAATATGGTGTAAATCTCGATCCGGCAGAGTCTGGGCGCTCGAGAATCAAAAGATCCTTCTTCTGTAGGTTCTGGAGCTCTATTTATAGGCTAGGGGGCTGAGACTTCGCCCAAACTTCGGGAGATTCGCTCTGACATGTGAGGGGGTCCACGCGACCAATTCCAGAAAGTTTCGACTCGATCTGTGATCGATACGAAATCATTTCGTATCGATCAAGATCATGTCCGATGGAGCTGAAATTTGGTGTGAACATTCCTTCGCTTGTATGCAATCTTCTGCGAAAGTTTTATGGTATTTGGATCAGTGGATTTTGAGATATGGTCGATACGAAATTGAATCTTTCGGTGGCTGTTTGGTTCGACTCCATAGCTTCGAATTGATCCCCTCGTATCAATGGTTGCACGTGCTTCTGAGATGACATGGCGCACGTATTTCGAACCGATCCACCTTTCTCTCCGGTTTGACCGGGTCGCATCCATGGTTCTCGCCTCATTTGTATCGAGTGCCGTTATCCCATTCGTATTGATGGACACAAAGCAGTGTTAACTCGATGGATTCGAGCAGCAGCAACATCGATGGATACGAAGTGACGAAGTCTGATGGTTACGAAGAAGGACTTTCTTCGATGGATACGAACTAGGTAGACACTTGATGGATGCGAAGGAGGCCTTAGCCGATCAATACGTAATGCATGCTCTGTAGATGGATTCGAACTGGATCGATGTGAAGGGTATGGATACGAAATAGGGCTCACTAATGGATACGAACCCCTGCTTGGTGATGGATTGGAACGAACAGAGGAGGATGGAGACGAAAGGAGGTAGTTACTTCATGGCTACGAAATAATGACCCGTGGTAGCGGATGGATGCGAAGGTGATGGGTACGAAAACGGGGTTATCACCTTTAATTCACATCGATTATAACTTGAGCGTACGAACTCGAATTGACTTGAAATTTGGGATGCAGGCTCCCATGGTTTAGTTTGTCCTTTCTTGTAAATTATAGCCCGATCCGGACTCGGATAAAATTCGTCGACACCCATAGCGAACCTGCGCATGCTTGATA
This sequence comes from Allium cepa, assembly GCA_030765085.1. Taxonomy (NCBI): domain Eukaryota; kingdom Viridiplantae; phylum Streptophyta; class Magnoliopsida; order Asparagales; family Amaryllidaceae; genus Allium; species Allium cepa. The sequence continues at coordinate 874,361,978 of CM060932.1, read as the reverse complement.
TCCAGGACGATTAATCCTAAGTTTATAGTCAAGTTCTTGGTGTCACGGCCTTTCCAAAAGGCAGGATAACATTTGCCCCCCAACGTATGTCTTGTGGAAACATGACGTGCTTTGAAAAGCTGCAGTTTTCACTCTGAACAACCATTGCTCTTTTTTCGAAGGTTGTAACCTTGCGTTGCTATAACTGATTGCTGTATGATAGGGCCTAGCTATTTGTCGCCGTAATCGTTATTAAATGAATATCCAATTCCTGTTAATGCTGAAATTGGGGTATTGTTTTAACATATGCACATATGTTAACTTGACTCTCATTAACGTTGCATGCTCACGAGTCGTTGTCAGTTTTCTTGTATTAAATTTTGTGTCGATCCTCTCCTGAACCAACATGAAATTTGAGTTGCAACAACGATTGACAATTGCCTTCTTTTTAGCGTTCCTTCGTATCGTTCCTCTCCTGGATCGATATAGAAGTTTGAAAAGTTGCTCTCGCATCGATATATTTGGCAGTGATGGACGTTCATCACTCTTTTCGTATCCATGAACCCTGCTGTTTGTCACGGATAGGCGATTCACAATTCGTATCGATGCCAATGTATAAGTTATGATGGATATGAAATCGATGTTCGTATCGATGGTCAGTGGATGGAGTTGCGAACTCGTCGATGCGAACAAGGGCTTCGAGTCGATGGGCTTCATCATCTTCGACCGTCTTCGTTGTGTGCTTCGTATCGATGGATTCATTGTCCATTTCGAATCAATGGAAATATTTGGTTAGATGGATATGAACAGGGCATTCGACTCGATCTGTGGGTTGACCGGTTGCGACCGGTCACGTGGACTGGGAGGCGAATCAACCTGGTTCCTCTCTGGGCTCCATATAAATACTCTGGACTTCATCTATTTTCACCTTTTACTTTTTTACTGCCGCCTTTAACCTTCGCATCGATCCAGAAACCTGAGAGAAGAGAACTGTGTCATGATTTCGACTCGATCAAATTCAGCCCTTCAAATCTTCGAATCCCAATTCTAAATTAGGTAATTAATCACGAATCCAAATGACGAAGTTATCTCAGTTCCACTCCTTCTTCATCAATTATCCATTCTGGCAATTGGAAAAACCAGATCCGGGTCAAAGCTCGGTCGTAAATGGCCATGGCGGTGCTCCTGTAAATTGGAGAAGAAAGAGAAGACAAGAAATAGATCGATTTGGGGGCTTGCGTTCGAATCGATGAAGGCAATGATATTTCTCCTTGGATTTCACATCGATCCCTGAAATATTCTAATGGAGATGATGCAGTTCATATTGATTATGATGGTGGTGGATCGTATCGACACGAAATGATCGATACGAAAAATAAGTAATCGGTCATTTCGAAGTCCTCGGTTTAGGTCGATACAAATTTTACTTTTATGTTCGATACGAAAAGTATCGACTCGAACGTGATCGATGTTTAGCTGCGACCTTCCTGATCGGTATGAACCAGGCAATCAAGGATCGATTCGAACTCATCCTTTTTTGATTGATACGAACTCGACCCTTGACGATCGATTCGAAACATGCCCCCGGGATCGATACGAACGTGTATTTTGATGGATTCGAACAAGCTTCCTGCGACCGATTCAAACGTGTATCTTTGATGGATACGAAACTTTGGACTCTCGATAGCATGACTCCGACGAGCTTCATTCTTGCATACCTGAACTTGACTGTCAAACTGCATACTTGACTGCCTTTCGAAGCTCGATGGAACTGTAACTTAATGACACGATGATGAACTTTAATTCAAACCGATCACCAGCATTTTAATAGTATGGTTGTGACGGTCAGCGATGACGGTCATTATAACTAGACTTCAAAGCTTTGTCATTTGCATATTTTCTTTAACTCTGCAGAATCTTTTCAAGTAATGCACTGCACTACACAACACACACACTCTACACGAGGGGAACACACGGGCTCCTCGGCGTCTAATGATGATTTCTCGTGAGTTAGCTAGTTATGGAAACTTCAAGCTCGCAGCCGCAAGAAACTCAGAGTTCAGTCCCTTCCGTGCTTGAAATACCAGAGATTAAGGTTGAAGTTATCGGTCCAGCCCTGGACGAGTTACCTGACGCATCCTTCATCAGTAACCCATCATACTCTGTTCAGTCCAACATTTCGGAACACATGCTAGGAAGGATATGCTTAAGGCATGGTCTATCGATGGACGACGTATTATTGCAAGGACGAAGCGACAGACCGCACAATCCACCGAAAGGATATACCGCATTCAATCGTCATGCGTGCGCAGCTGGGACACTCCCTCAATTTAACCAGTATATAAGAGAAGTTTTGTCATTTTTAGGGATTGCCCCCTCTCAGCTACACCCGAACGGATATGCCTCACTCAATAGCTTGTTCATTGCATTTATGGAGTATCTCTATCGACCGCCACTCCCGATTGAAATCAGATACTTGTTCAACTTTAAGAGTCGAACTGATAGTCCATCTTTCACATTCCTGGAAGCGGTAAGAAACTGCCAAGTGATTACGGGGTCTTGGACTAGACTGAGCTACTTCAAGACGAAGTGGTTCTATGTTAGATGCCCCCTAGGATTTGCTAGGCGATGGCTATTTAGACGTGAGTATTGCTATCTTTTCGAGCAGTCGGCAAGGCAGTTGCAAATGAAACCTAACTCGTATTCTCTTTTTCTTTACAGCAACAATTCAGCGACCCGAAGGTGAATATTTCAAGGAGATAGCTTGGGTTCTCCAAGAGGTCCCATGCGAAGAGAGGAATATCGAATTGCTCTTGACGGATAGGAATCTCAGAACTCTTGGGCTGATCGAGCGAAAACAAAGTATAATGCTCGACGGTGCATTAAGAACTGCCTCGAAAGAACAAGTTAAACGAAGAAAGCCTATAGTTGTCATAATCAAAGAGGCTGAATCCGAGAAAACCCACACCGATGAGGAACCATTGGGCGAACCTGCGGATGTAGCCCAGGATATCGTGGAGCAGAGAAAAGGCAAGGCAGCCGTTTTTAAGCCATCTAAAAAGGGGAGATGGAAATCTGTTGTCACATCCCGGCCCGCCTCCGGAATTAGAATTTCGGAGATGTCTCCCCTAAGAACTGAGAATCTTTATGAAGGGTTCGTCGATCTTCCAATTTCGGACGATGTGTCCTTGCAGCATGATGTCGGATTGGATGAACTTTCACAAGCCTTAGTTTTAAGCGAGTCTCTGTCCACTAGCGCGGTTGACATATCCGGTTGGTCGGGGGGTTGCACATACATACACACGTCACGGCACTACACGATTTCTGAATGTAATATGCTCACTGTGAGAGATTACTAACTTCGTTTTATGTTTTTGCTTTGCGGATACCATATCTGGTCGAAGCTCGATGCTTGGTAGTCTTCGCAGCAAACGCAAGTCTTCATCATATTATGAATCGTATAAGAGAGAAGGAGACAAAGACTATGACCAGGGGTACTCGAGTCATGAATGCTCTGACAGAGATAAAGAGTATATGTGTCGGTCTCGATCTCGTACGCCACCTCCCAGAGTCTTTGCACAACCTCCTGCCCATGCCTCGCGACCTTCCGAGGCTCCGCGACACAAGTCGTCCTCCTAATCGTCAAGGTCTGAAATCCACTGTAGGACTGAGATTGTAGCCCCCGCAACAACAGAGTAGGTACTAACCGAGCCTTCAAGGGAAGGAGCAGCGAGGCTTGCTCATCTGAAGAAAGATTTTCCAGACATTTGCTTTGATGGGTTTGTCTTCCCTCCGCGTCTAAAAAGGGTACCAGCATCGGTCGAACCCATAGTGCATGATTATATCACCGATATATTTTTCCAGTATCAGGAATGGTCGAAAACAGTGAAAAGGGCGTCAAAGGTGGCCTTCGATCGGCCGGTCATGATTGAGAAGCTGGAGAAAGAACTTGGTCAAAAAGACCAAATTATTCAGGCGCTCAGTAGTGAGGCCGAATCTTCTTGCAAATCTGAGACTGAGGCTCTTAAAAAAGCCGATGAGGCCCAGGCGGTGATGGATAGGATGAAGCGTGAGCATTATGCCACGGTGGAGGACATGGGCCACCGGAACACCATCGTAACCACCGAGCGGGATGCGGCCCTGAAGGAGCTAAATGAACTTAAGGCCAAAGTCTCGGAGATCATGAAGGAGAGGGACGTCGCTAACGTTTCCGCACAGGAAGCGTGCGATCAAGCGGTGGATTTTCGGAGGGAAAGAGATGCGGCCATGGAAAAGGTCCGCGAGGTGGAGGCCGGAGTTGATGAGAAAGTTCGGCAGGCAAAGATCAAGCTCGAGACGGAGATAGAAGAGCTTCTCATCACTTATAACGCCAATGTGTTGAGACACAGGAATCTGGCTTGGCTTGATGATTACTCGACACATTTATACAATGCCTGGAACTTGGTGATCGAGGAAGAGAAGGCGGTGCTGTCCGGTGGTGCCCTTGACGAATTTTAGCTAGAGAACCGCATTTTAAGCGAAGATGAAAAGAAAGTTCTCCATGATTCTACGATCTCTCATGCAAGAGAGAGGCTAGGCACCCAGCACTTAGAAACCGGGGAAGGTTCCGGAGTCGAGCAATCCGCTACAAGTTCTAAGATTATAACTTCATCTCGATCGGAGCCTACTCCAGTGACCGAGCCTCAGCCCGTCCCCGCCTATGACCCTGAACAACCACGCTTATCTCCTATTAGGGAGCATTCATCTGAAGCTGTTCAACCAGCCGCAAGCCGAACTGAGGAAGGTACTCTGAACAAATTTCATGTGTATTTGAAGTAAAGGGCTTGTTTTTGAAGTGTGTTCCAACAGCTTCTTTTCTTTCTTGTCCAGTGAGCGAAGTTACACTGACAACGCCTCCTACAAGCCAAGAATCACGTCAAGTGCAAGATGCCACCATTACTAAGGCGATTACCACGACTGCGGTCGCGCCGATGGAGATGACACAGGGGAGGTCGCTGTCTTTGGACGAGCAGATGATGAACGAGCTCCTAGGTCAAAGCAGCGATCCTTTTGCGGACATGCCATTCGTTCTTGGCGCGTTCTCGCTTGCTCCTAGCGCTTCGACACAGGCTGTTGCTGCTTATAAGGAAGCCCGAGCTGCTCGTGAAACCAAGATACTGGCTCAAATCAATGCAGAGATGGAGGCGGCAGCACACGGTGGTAGTTCCGAGAGGGTTACGACAGCGGTTGGCCCCACTCCTCTTATGGTGATATCTCCTGGGGACACGCTCGTCGATACCAGCATGCCCATTCCGCCCCCGGTGGTAGAACCAACTACTCCCGAAGAGAATATTCCTTTAAGTTCAAGTTCGGAGGAAGATGTCGATATCATGCCTTCATCAAAGGATGATCCGCCAAAGGGTAAAGGCTCGAAGCGAAAGACTATTGGCGGTTCAGTGGTTTCGTGTCGAAGAAAAAACCAAAGAAGAAAAAGTAGATAATCCCCCTCTGGCGCATTTTTGGTAGTTAGAAAGTTGCTTCTATTTTTCTTTCATAGGCCATGTATAGATGCAGGCTTGGCCCCCTGCTAGTAGGAATTTTTTGGAATAACTTGTACATGAATCTTCAAATGCAATTTAGTTGAAATGACATTTAGTTTCTTTGCTTCAACTCTCATTTCTTTTGTGCTTAAGTATTTGCGGTATTTGACTTTCAGTCCAGTGTACTTGTGGTGTTTCTACCTTCAAGTTGAGTTTGTTTTATTTGCCAAGTCTGGAAATCTTGATCACATGTCGTAACTGATGAATGAGTTGAATTTTGGACATTGTATCGCTTCGGTTAGTGATTAACACTTAAGCTTTTGCCCCCAGTTCCCGGGACCAGCGTTTGTATTTCGATGGTCAATCGCACCTATTGCAAATCTTGAGCACATGTCCACACTCCGGGGACTTAGGATAATCGGTGATCGATAATCTGGTTCGCACTCTGGGAATTCGAGAGTTACCGATGTTTGTAGCACAGTTCGTACTCCAGGAACTTTGACTTGGTATTTGTACTCTAATTCACACTCTGGGAATTAGGAGTCGACATTTATATTTCGGTTCGTACTCCGGGAACCTGGAATTGATGTTTGTACTCCAATTCACGCTCTGGGAACTTGGAGTTAGCATTTATATTTCGGTTCGCACTCCGGGAACCAGGAATTGATGTCTATACTCCAATTCATGCTCTAGGAATTGGAGTTAGCATTCATATTTCGGTTCGCACTCCGGGAACCTGGAATTGATGTTTATACTCCAATTCACGCTCTGGGAATTTAGAGTTAGCATGTACATTTCGGTTCGCACTCCGGGAACCTGGAATTGATGTTTATACTCCAATTCGCACTCTGGGAAGTTGGAGTTAGCCGACAGATGGTCAGTCACATCTGTTTGGGCTTTTTAGGAATTCGTTCACACTCTGGGAACGATGGATTTATCAGGATCGTGGATGGTCGGATCACATCCACCCCGAGTTAACAAGCGAGGTCGTTAGACGGACGGGTCTATCCTCCTCAAACTTGGTTAGGATACGGCCGAAGTCGTTAGGAGGACGGGTCCACCCTCTCCGAAATCGCATTTATATGTTTATACTCCAATTCGCACTCTGGGAGTTTGGAGTTAGTGGTTATACTCCGATTCACACTCCGGGAACCTAGAGTTGATGTTTATACTCCAATTCGCACTCTGCGAATTTGGAGTTGATGTTTATACTTCGGTTCGCACTCTGGGAACCTAGAGTTGATGTTTATACTCCAATTCGCACTCTGGGAATTTGGAGTTGATGTTTATACTCCGGTTCGCACTTTAGGAACCTAGAGTTGATGTTTATACTACAATTTGCACTCTGGGAATTTGGAGTTGATTTTATACTCCGGTTCGCACTCTGGGAACCTAGAGTTGATGTTTATACTCCAATTCGTACTCTGGGAATTTGGAGTTGGTTTTTATACTCCGGTCCGCACTATAGGGACCTAGAGTTGATGTTTATACTCCAATTCGTACTCTGGGAATTTGGAGTTGGTTATAGGACTGTCGTGTGTCGGTCCAGTTCAGCCTTTAATGTGATGGCTTGCCCCCGAGCTGAGGTTTCACTTAGTGAGTGGCCGGTCATTTCACAGTCACTCGCTATTGGAATAAATTCCATCGTACGATAGAACTTAGCTCTTCGTGTGTCGTGATAGTTGAATGTTGCATTCGATGAATCACTGCTTTAGCTCGAAGAGATGGAAATTTATTTCTGGAACGGAAAAACATGGCAAAGTCAGTGCCTTATTACAAAGTCAAACTCAAAAAATGCAAGAACAAATTGCAAGGGGTTTATAGGCTAAATAGATAAAGCCTGTCATGTGTAACAGTGACGGAGATCCTCGTCGTTCCAGGCTCTCGATAGGGCGGGATCGCCACCAACAGCATTTATTACTAATCTCCCACCAATACAGGCGGAGTTTTCCTGCCTCGCCCGATCGGGCGCATTATCCTGATTTGACGGGCCCGCTCCTCCAGGCTGTGGTGCCCGCACAAACTGTTCCAGCTTCCTCTCTCTCATCAGCTTTTCCACGAGATCTTGCAAATGACGACATTCATTTGTATTGTGCCCGTAGCTTTCGTGAAACCTGTAGAAATTCCCCATCTGGATTTGTCTTTCCGATGACGGTTTTGATGCAGGATTTTTGTATTGAATTGTATTACAGGTTTGTAAATACAAGTTCTCTAGTGATGTATTCAAAGGAGTGTAACTGTTAAACATAGGATTCTTGCGCTGTGGGCCACGATTTTGATCTCGCTTTCTATTTTGATTCACGTTCTCCCTCCACTGAGTTTGTTTGTTTTGAACGTTCAACTGAACTTTTCCATAACTCTCACCGGACTGTTTGATCGCGACATTGCTTTGGATCCCTTCCATGCCTGGCCCTGCATCAGTCTGCTTTCTAGACTGTTTCTCATCTTCCCTTCTCATGAGTTGAGCCGCCTTGGCGTAGAAACGGTCCAATGATGCAGGTGGTTTTCCAGCCAACTAGTTGCCAAACTCAGAATCGGGGTCAATCCCCTTAGTCAACGCCATAAGAATGGAGTTATCGTTCGGATTGCTGATTTCCGCACACGCAGCATGGAATCTTTCTAAATAGTGTCTGAGCGTCTCTCCAGGACCTTGGGTGACGCTAGATAGAGTGTTGACATCTTTCGGCCTTGCGACGTGCATGTGGAATTTCTTAACAAATTTTGTGGCCAATTGCTCAAATGAGGAATGTGACGACCCGGAATTTTTGAGCTTTTCAAATTGAAATGTTTAATTAATTAGAGGTTAATTTGCATCTTAAGTCTCAAATATCAGAAATAATAAACAAAAAAAAAAGAGGCTTCATTCGTAAGCTAATGAGTGAAAGAATATAACTTACCCTTCGCTAACCCTCTCGTTTATAAAAAAATAAATAAAAAGAAAAGAGGCCGAGCCCTTTCGTTCAAAATTAGATCTCGCTCAATTATATATAAAAAAAAATTGAATGGAAATCAATCCTCAATTCGTAAACCGACTTCGCAAATTAAAGGAGGGAAGAGCATGGGGTTGTCCGCGACGAGAAGCAAGGCTAGGGTTTGTAGACGATTTGGGTTTTGGTCGTAACAATGGAATGAGCAAGCCAATTCACTGTGAGGGGAGGGAGCGCTCGCGTGCGAGTAGGAATTTGCGAGTTCTTCAAGCGAGTCGCCGGTCGTGGAGGCTTAGTCGATCGAGTTTCATGTAATCACGTGAGTAGCAAATCGCAGCAACGAGTGAGGAAGGCGACTCAAATCGAGGTTGGGGTTTCGGTTCTTTCGCGTGTGTCTTGGCCTGGGAAGTGAGCTCGCGATGGAAGGGGGGAATGGACGCGATAGCGGTGTCAGAGCCCGCGCGTGCTCTGGAGGATTTTTCCAGGTCGAGATTGGTTTGGACAGTTCGAAATCACAGCTGATTGATTTCGTATCCAATTCGAGTTTGAGGTAAATTTCTTTTATTTAGCATATACGATATTATCGATGTATTCATACAGTAATTCCTGTTTTGTAGATATTTACATATTAAGAAAGTTTACTGTAATCAGGATATATATATGTGGGTTTGAGATATAGAATCAACTTACTATTTTAAAATTTAAAATACGTTAACAGATATATATATATGCATGGGTAAGGTTTTTGGGAAAATAATAAAATATGTGAAAGGTCAAATAGCTACAAAGTGAATAAGGAAATAAATATACTTATATACCTTCTTAAATTTCTAGTTCATATTAACCATGGATTTGATAAATTAACCTAATTGATTTATTATGTTTACTAAAGGATTTTTGAGGGGGAAAATAATTAGTTTTAGTAAATTAAATTGGTTAAATGGTAATGAATTGTATTTAACTCAGATATTAATAAATCATATAACTTGTTCATTCAAGGTATAAAATCATGGGAACAAGCTGGATTGAATCTGATTACTAGTAAAAGCAAAGGTGAGTTAATCTCACTCAGTGAATTTAAATTTAAATTTAAGTGATTAAATTTAAATAATTGTTGAATGATTGGATTGACTGATATGCTATAGTGTGATATATATTTGGAATTGGTATTGCATATTGTGCTAATATCTGTGGATGCAGGAAAACAGGTTGGAGGGATCCAACTGGATCCCTCAACATTTATTTAAATTGTTTAATACCCTCTGTTGAGATTATTTTATATTCTGTGATGAATATTATTGATAATTGGTATATTGAATGTTATGGTTCGATTTGATATAATTGGGAATAATGAATTACCAAAAATATATAAATTGAATTTTGGAAAAGAAAATTAAAGAAGTGAAATTATAAGTAAAATAATTTAGGAAATTTGAATAGATTTAAGAATGAATTGGAGAAGAAATAAAGTGACTTTAAATTTCTAATAAATAAATCGTGATTATAAAAGGAAAATTTGAATAAACAGGAAGTTAATGAATTGTAAAAAAATCAGTGTTATTATTTTAAAGAACAAAACATTTATTTAAAGGTTAAGATTTAAATTATTAAAAGAATAAAGAAGAAATTGGGAAAAATATGGAATTTGTATATTTCCGTTAAAAGTTTTAGAATCAAACGGAAAATAACAATTATAATAATTAAGTCCAGGCTTTATGAATTTTGAAATGAATTAAGCAATTAAAGAAAATTATTTCAAATGAGATAAATTTGAAATCAATTTGGGAAATTGATTTAAGTGATTGAAGTTGGAACTTCTCCCTGGATAACCAAGTACGTTTCAAAGTAAACTTTTAAATATAAGTTAAAAGTTTTAAGTTAATTTTAAAAGCAAGTTTGGAAATTTTATTATTTCTAAATATTTAAATCATGAAGTAAGTCTTTCCTTTTAATCTATTATAGTAATAATTATTTAAAAAGTGACTTAATATTTTGTTTTAAAAGTGAAAATCTAGTTTTATCTTTACTAAGTAACTCTATTTTCAAATATTCATATAGTATGTATTTTTGACAAATTATTAAAGTAATTTTAAATTAAATGTTTTAAAAGTATATATTTTCAAAGTAAAGTGTTTTAAATTATTTTAAAAAAATCTATTTTTGTGCTTGGTGATTTCAGAGGAGATAGAGAATATTTGGGAAAGATTATTCTGGAAGGAAAGATGGTTTTGAAACTGTTTTTCTAAGGATTGAAAATAGAAATATATCTTGTAAAGATATTTTAAAGATTATAAATAATTTGGGGAAATTATTTATTGTTGATGGATGTTTGTGAATAAAAATTGATAGTTAAATAACCGACTATCAATATTGGCCAAATGCGTTGATCGTTTCGAAGAGACCGGGATCGAGATTTATTTCTCGAAAACCATTTCGATCCGGTTTGTACGATTCGTGTAAACGATTTTGGAATCGAAGATGGAGTAGTGAAGTGCAAGGGCTAGTCGCTACTAATCCTGAGGATATTTTCAAAATGGATGTAGTAGGAATAGTGCCTTCGGTTCCGTTCGAACCCGGGGCGGACTTGTATGGACGAATGCTTGCGAAACATCGTCAGGTGGACGATGGGCATTCTAAGTGAAACGTTCTTAAAAGGTAACGCTTAGCCTCAAGCCTCATCAACCGGGAATGACTGAAAATCAGGGGATATGCAGCAAGGTTAGGTGGGTCATGCCCAAGCAGGACAAGATATTTCCCCTGTCTAGATGTCCCTTTTTATATATTTCGGCTTAGTGGTGGTTGGTCACGCCAACCACGGGGTATATCTTGTTCGGGACTGTTCAGTAAGGAATGGTTCCGGCCTTGTGCTGCAGGGGATGAAGGGAGTAATCCTCGGTACGGTGATCTAGGCCCCGTACCGTGACAGGTGGTACCCCAGTGCCTAGTCATTGGTTGGAAATCCATTCTCCCTACGAGCCTCGTACGAGTTTTGTTTGTATTCCCACTTTTGTGGCTAGTATCTGGAATTTAATGAATGTAACAATGTCGGCTATTTTATAAGTATTTGTATATAGACCCTATTATAATATCAGAGGATTTCTATAAAAATTGTTTTAGCTATCGTAAGGTAAAAACCCGACATGTTTATTTGTGGCGTGGTCTTACGAGATGCTTTTGTTTTCAAAGGATTTTTGAAACTTTAATAATCAATTGGGTGTGATTTTCTCACGCTGGTATTCCAGACTGACTCGGGTGTTATTTAACTGTAATGCTCGGGTCAGACCGAGTATTATAGAATACAGGATATGATGCTGCGGAGTTCAGGAGACGAGCTGGATGACGATACGTATTCTCATACTTGTGTGTGTGTATATATATATATATATATATATATATATATATTTTCCGCTGTGTTGAGTTGTTGTGTACCCATTGTATGTTATTGATGTGAGCTGTGACTGATGTACTCTGATGATGTAATATATGTAAACTGATATATTTGATTTTGAGTAAAGATTATTTATTATCTATTATATTTTATTCCGCAGCGATGGTTAGATTCTGATGTTGATTTTGTTTTCTCTTCTTCTACCTCTTCTTCTTAAACCCAAATGGTTCGTATTTCTGTGCAACTTGAGTTGATTGTTGTAGAATAGTGTTGACTCAAGGGGTACGGATTTGCGGGTCGTTACAGTTAGTATCAGAGCTTAGGTTGGAGATAACCTTGGCTCTGGTGGGAATTACTCATTTAAATTAGAGTCTGTAGGACTCTATAATGAGTTTGAGCGTATTAATATATATGAGCGCGTATTTGTTAGTGAATATAAATTGTTTTAATATTGTGTTGATTGATTTATTGAGTTGCATATGAACCTTCGTCGACACAGTCTGCGCAACTGTATCGAAGGGGTTTCTAAACACTTAAATAGAACAATTGACACGATATCGTTTTAAATATGGGTAAATGAAATAATTTTACCCAAAAACATATTTTGATATAAAGAATAATTTTTGTAAACCATTTTAGCTAATATATGGTTGCTTGGATGTTAGAAATGATAATATTAAAGTATTATCATTGTTAAGTAAAAATTTAAATAGAAATTGAAATATAACTAAAATTTAAGGGATAAATTCATTATAGAATGAAATTTTTAAATATGAATTATAGATGTAATTTATGAATTGAAATAAAATCAAATAAGAATTTGTATGAGCATAAGCTATGCAAATGATTGATAGTAAAATGGATTTAAGCAGGATTTGGAAATTTAAATCCCGGGAATTTTGGAAGTGTTTTAAAGATAAATGATAGCATTATTATTTTGAAAGTATTTCTGAAAGGAAATTTGTTTTAAATGGATTTTGAAAGTGATATAGCATTGAAATCACTTGGATTATTGGAAAATAATTCTGATGATGACGGCCGCATCATCGGTATTCATTTTCGAATTTCTAAGTGAAGAATTACTACCGAATTGATTTGTTTAGGAAAGCAAGATGTTTTTGAAAATTTCAAAGGAAATTTGTTGGAAATAAAAGCCAGGATTGGATTAAATTTTTTGAGAAATGTGGTTTGAGATATTGGAGATTTCATAATGTTTTGAAACCAAAGTAGGGTGTTTAAAAATCCTGATGAGATAATTGTAAGCTTATAAATTGAGATGATTTTCAAATCAGGAATGGGATATAAGCTTTGAGGGTTGGAGTTTAAGTTTAAAGAGAAAAGTTAAAAATGAAATTAGCTTGGATTGGGGAATAAAATTTAACTGGATTGAGATAATTGAATTAGGCTGAAGATAATATCCAGTTGTATTCAAATTTAGTTGAAATCAAATTGAGGTAAATTAATCTGAGTTAAAATAAAATTGAATTGGAATAAGAATTCAATTGAGTTATTGGGTGGAATGAATTGGAATAACTTATAAAAGAATTAGAAATCCATAGAAAAAAAATATGCTTGGTTATAAATAAGCATAGGGCTTGAGTTAAAAATAAAAGGTGAATATATTCAAACTTATGATGAATGGAATTGTATAAAACAGTAAGTGGTAACTTATAAAATTTAGAATGGAATACAAAGCCCAAATTTAATATTTTGATGAATTGGAAAATGAAAAGAAAATCCAAACTTGAATTATAAACTAAATTGAACTAAGAAAATTTAATGGAGTGATATTTGGAGTTAAAATTCAAGTATTGGATTATAAATAAAGGAAGAACAAATTTGTTAATAAATTAGTTAATGAAATTGAATTGTGAGTTTATGATGAGGTTTGAAAATAAAACTCAAGTTATAATTAAATTCGACCTACATTGTCGATGAAGAAAATATAATGGAAAGTGGCCTTGCAATTAATTAATTGATTTGTGAACCAAATTGCAATGTAAGTTAATAAATTGGATGGTAAATTAAAATGTGAATGGTGAAATCAGAACTTGAGTTATTAATTAAAATTTAACTTGAAGTGTTAACAAATTAGAAATAATTGGGAATGTATCAGAAAAAAATGGATCTGGATTTAAAATAGTAATGGTATGAATTGCAAATAAAATACAAATCAGTGGAAATAAGTTGGAAATGGCTTTGTGATAAATTGAATGAGTTGAATCTGGGAAGTTAAATTCTATAGCAACCAATCAAATGAAATTGCAAATTTAAAATGAGATTGGATTGAAATAGAATCAAGTTAAATTGAAAAGAGAACTTTGATTGTAAGATGAGAATGAGCTTAAGTGTAAAATTTGAATAAATTGAAGTAAATTGACTTAAGCCAAATGAATGGAGGAGAGTTGAATTGAATTCAACTTGAACCAAGTTTAATGATATTGGGTTGGATTTAAATCAAGTGAAAATAATTGTTAATCGAAATAAAATTCGATGAGTATTAAATAATATTAATGGAATGGAATTCCAGAATAAATAATTGTAAACCATTTAAAAATTATTAAGGAATTGAAATAACTTGAGACAATAAGGAAAATAGAATGTTTCAAGTTTATTAGAATGGTTTAAGTGAATGTAGATAAATTAATTTTATTGAATAAATGTAAATGGATGGAATAAATAAGTATCAAATGAAATGTGATTTAAATAAGTTGAGAAATGGTTATTGAATGAAATAGCCTGGATTGTCTTCGAGCTAAATAAAATAGTTTGTTAATAAACAAATTTGGAATGAATTGTAAATAAAATTTAAATGGAATGTGTCGAGCTAAATAAATGATTGTAAATGGATTAAAATAAAAGGGAAGTTTAATTGGTAAATAAGATGAACCTAAATTGTTAATGGTTTTGAATGGAACTTGTTTGAATAATGGAACTAGTTGGGTTAATAAATGAAATACAAGTGAATGTATTCAAATCTGAAATGGAAGCGAGGATAATTGGGTTGTGAATAAATTTGGAAATGGAATAGAATTAAGAATAAAATTGAGTGAAATCAATTTAAATTGGTTATAAAACATAAATACTTGTTTATTCACATAAATCTCGTCGAATTTCATGGAATAAATGGTTGTTTGTTGGAAATGGGGTAATTAAACATTCTATGAGTGAGAGTAGTAAAATAAATTGATTTTGAAAGCAATTAAATTAAATATGAGCTCAGTTTGCTTAAACATAAATTAAATATAAGTGATTGAGATTAAAACCATTTAAAATTGATGAGGTTGTATACGAATGGATTGAAAACCATTCAAGTTTCATAAAAATGGTTTATAAATAAATTGGAACAGTTGAATTAACATGGAAATTGTAGAAGTTGCTTATGGAAAAATGTTTGGTGTGAATTTCTTTTAGAATTCATATGTTTTAACTATTGGAAGTAAGTGAAATGTGTTAAACTTCTTATATTTGGCACTTACAAGTTTAAACTGAGTAAGTGCAGGTACCTGGAAGCCGTGAGGCTGGATTGGGTTGTGCTACATGCTTAAAATAATAAGCCGCTTGCTTAAAATGCTAAATAAGGTACACCTACGCAATTAAAATAGGAAATATGAACTGTTTTTTGTTTTTCCGACCGTGTGGGTCGATGTATATATATTTATATCTTTTGTCAAATTGCAAAAGCTCCTCCGTACAAAGGAGACTCTGCCAAAAATTTTCAGAAATTTCGGGAGTTAGAAAAATTTTAGAAAATTTTGGAAAATTGTGTTAACGACTAACGAATTCAAATTGGAAACTAAACTAAATTAGTAAGGGAAACCAACTTAAAGTAATGATATGAATTAGTTATAAATGTAAAATAAAATTTAACATTTGAAGTTGAAAATAAATTGAATTCGTATGAAAATGGAAGAATCAAGTTAAATAGAAATAGATATAAACTAAAGTGGAAGATGAAAATAAATATAAGAAGCATATAGAATGCTTATACTAAACTTAAGTATAAGGAATGGTGATGTCTTAAATGGAAATTGATACTACCAATGTAATTTAAGTCAATATTGGAATGAATAGATATTGATATTGGTAAGAAAGTCAATAAAATGTTTTGAAATGTTGTGATTGGATATTACTTCTTAGTCGGATATGCAGGTAATATAAAGTGAAAAGAGAATTGATTTTGATTTCAGAAGATAAATTTGAATTGCCTGACAAAAAGATATGTTTTTAAATTTGGTATGAAATTTGATTGAGATTTGGATTGAGCCACTTGGCCTTTTTGTTTTCTTTTTGGATTTGGGAGGCCGTAGAGCCATTTTGTAGTTGTACCGAGTCAGCCGCGCAAAGGAGACGCTGGCAAAAATTTTCGGAAAATTAGAGAGTTAGAAAAATTTTGAGAAATTTTGATAATTCAAAACTGGTTTTAAGAATAAAACTTGAATGATTGAGCGAATATGATGGTTTGCAAACTAGGAAAAGGATTGGAAAGTTAATAAGAATGATAATAGTCTTTTATAAAAGATAGTTGGTTGGATATTGAATTGTTTGGTTTTGAGGAATAGTAACGGGTATTGAACCATTCTTCCTAACTAGTAATTTCGAGGACGAAATTCTTTTAAGGGGGGAGGAATGTGACGACCCGGAATTTTTGAGCTTTTCAAATTGAAATGTTTAATTAATTAACGGTTAATTTGCAACTTAAGTCTCAAATATCAGAAATAATAAACAAAAAAAAAGAGAGAGGCTTCATTCGTAAGCTAATGAGTGAAAGAATATAACTTACCCTTCGCTAACCCTCTCGTTTATAAAAAAATAAATAAAAAGAAAAGGGGTCGAGCCCTTTCGTTCAAAATTAGATCTCGCTCAATTATATATATAAAAAAATTCGAATGGAAATCAATCCTCAATTCGTAAACCGAATTCGCAAATTAAAGGAGGGAAGAGCATGGGGTTGTCCGCGACGAGAAGCAAGGCTAGGGTTTGTAGACGATTTGGGTTTTGGTCGTAACAATGGAATGAGCAAGCCAATTCACTGTGAGGGGAGGGAGTGCTCGCGTGCGAGTAGGAATTTGCGAGTTCTTCAAGCGAGTCGCCGGTCGTGGAGGCTTAGTCGATCGAGTTTCATGTAATCGCGTGAGTAGCAAATCGCAGCAACGAGTGAGGAAGGCGACTCAAATCGAGGTTGGGGTTCCGGTTCTTTCGCGTGTGTCTTGGCCTGGGAAGTGAGCTCGCGATGGAAGGGGGGAATGGACGCGATAGCGGTGTCAGAGCCCGCGCGTGCTCTGGAGGATTTTTCCAGGTCGAGATTGGTTTGGACAGTTCGAAATCACAGCTGATTGATTTCGTATCCAATTCGAGTTTGAGGTAAATTTCTTTTATTTAGCATATACGATATTATCGATGTATTCATACAGTAATTCCTGTTTTGTAGATATTTACATATTAAGAAAGTTTACTGTAATCAGGATATATATATATATGGGTTTGAGATATAAAATCAACTTACTATTTTAAAATTTAAAATACGTTAACAGATATATATATGCATGGGTAAGGTTTTTGGGAAAATAATAAAATATGTGAAAGGTCATATAGCTACAAAGTGAATAAGGAAATAAATATACTTATATACCTTCTTAAATTTCTAGTTCATATTAACCATGGATTTGATAAATTAACCTAATTGATTTATTATGTTTACTAAAAGATTTTTGAGGGGGAAAATAATTAGTTTTAGTAAATTAAATTGGTTAAATGGTAATGAATTATAGTTAACTCATATATTAATAAATCATATAACTTTTTCATTCAAGGTATAAAATCATGGGAACAAGCTGGATTGAATCTGATTACTAGTAAAAGCAAAGGTGAGTTAATCTCACTTAGTGAATTTAAATTTAAATTTAAGTGATTAAATTTAAATAATTGTTGAATGATTGGATTGACTGATATGCTATAGTGTGATATATATTTGGAATTGGTATTGCATATTGTGCTAATATCTGTGGATGCAGGATAACAGGTTGGAGGGATCCAACTGGATCCCTCAACATTTATTTAAATTGTTTAATACCCTCTGTTGAGATTATTTTATATTCTGTGATGAATATTATTGATATTATTGATAATTGGTATATTGAATGTTATGGTTCGATTTGATATAATTGGGAATAATGATTTACCAAAAATATATAAATTGAATTTTGGAAAAGAAAATTAAAGAAGTGAAATTGTAAGTAAAATAATTTAGGAAATTTGAATAGATTTAAGAATGAATTGGAGAAGAAATAAAGTGACTTTAAATTTCTAATAAATAAATCGTGATTATAAAAGGAAAATTTGAATAAACAGGAAGTTAATGAATTGTAAAAAAATTCAGTGTTATTATTTTAAAGAACAAAACATTTATTTAAAGGTTAAGATTTAAATTATTAAAAGAATAAAGAAGAAATTGGGAAAAATATGGAATTTGTATATTTCCGTTAAAAGTTTTAGAATCAAACGGAAAATAACAATTATAATAATTAAGTCCAGGCTTTATGAATTTTGAAATGAGTTAAGCAATTAAAGAAAATTATTTCAAATGAGATAAATTTGAAATCAATTTGGGAAATTGATTTAAGTGATTGAAGTTGGAACTTCTCCCTGGATAACCAAGTACGTTTCAAAGTAAAATTTTAAATATAAGTTAAAAGTTTTAAGTTAATTTTAAAAGCAAGTTTGGAAATTTTATTATTTATAAATATTTAAATCATGAAGTAAGTCTTTCCTTTTAATCTATTATAATAATAATTATTTAAAAAGTGACTTAATATTTTGTTTTAAAAGTGAAAATCTAGTTTTATCTTTACTAAGTAACTCTATTTTCAAATATTCATATAGTATGTATTTTTGACAAATTATTAAAGTAATTTTAAATTAAATGTTTTAAAAGTATATATTTTCAAAGTAAAGTGTTTTAAATTATTTTAAAAAAATCTATTTTTGTGCTTGGTGATTTCAGAGGAGATAGAGAATATTTGGGAAAGATTATTCTGGAAGGAAAGATGGTTTTGAAACTGTTTTTCTAAGGATTGAAAATAGAAATATATCTTGTAAAGATATTTTAAAGATCATAAATAATTTGGGGAAATTATTTATTGTTGATGGATGTTTGTGAATAAAAATTGATAGTTAAATAACCGACTATCAATATTGGCCAAATGCGTTGATCATTTCGAAGAGACCGGGATCGAGATTTATTTCTCGAAAACCATTTCGATCCGGTTTGTACGATTCGTGTAAACGATTTTGGAATCGAAGATGGAGTAGTGAAGTGCAAGGGCTAGTCGCTACTAATCCTGAGGATATTTTCAAAATGGATGTAGTAGGAATAGTGCCTTCGGTTCCGTTCGAACCCGGGGCGGACTTGTATGGACGAATGCTTGCGAAACATCGTCAGGTGGACGATGGGCATTCTAAGTGAAACGTTCTTAAAAAGGTAACGCTTAGCCTCAAGCCTCATCAACCGGGAATGACTGAAAATCAAGGGATATGCATCAAGGTTAGGTGGGTCATGCCCAAGCAGGACAAGATATTTCCCCTGTCTAGATGTCCCTTTTTATATATTTCGACTTAGTGGTGGTTGGTCGCGCCAACCACGGGGTATATCTTGGTCGGGACTGTTCAGTAAGGAATGGTTCCGGCCTTGTGTTGCAGGGGATGAAGGGAGTAATCCTCGGTACGGTGATCTAGGCCCCGTACTGTGACAGGTGGTACCCCAATGCCTAGTCATTGGTTGGAAATCCATTCTCCCTACGAGCCTCGTACGAGTTTTGTTTGTATTACCCACTTTTGTGGCTAGTAGCTGGAATTTAATGAATGTAACAATTTCGGCTATTTTATAAGTATTTGTATATAGACCCTATTATAATATCAGAGGATTTCTATAAAAATTGTTTTAGCTATCGTAAGGTAAAAACCCGACATGTTTATTTGTGGCGTGGTCTTACGAGATGCTTTTGTTTTCAAAGGATTTTTGAAACTTTAATAATCAATTGGGTGTGATTTTCTCACGCTGGTATTCCAGACTGACTCGGGTGTTATTTAACTGTAATGCTCGGGTCAGACCGAGTATTATAGAATACAGGATATGATGCTGTGGAGTTCAGGAGACGAGCTGGATGACGATACGTATTCTCGTACTTGTATATATATATATATATATATATATATATATATATATATATATATTTTCCGCTGTGTTGAGTTGTTGTGTACCCATTGTATGTTATTGATGTGAGCTGTGACTGATGTACTCTGATGATGTAATATATGTAAACTGATATATTTGATTTTGAGTAAAGATTATTTATTATCTATTATATTTTACTCCGCTGCGATGGTTAGATTCTGATGTTGATTTTGTTTTCTCTTCTTCTATCTCTTCTTCTTAAACCCAAATGGTTCGTATTTCCATGCAACTTGAGTTGATTGTTATAGAATAGTGTTGACTCAAGGGGTTCGGATTTGCGGGTCGTTACAAGGAAATAGATCGTGGCGGCGGTCGGGTGAACCGCATGGTAACGATGCCCCCCAAAGAGATGGGGAATCTACGACACTTCACTGCATCATCAGCTCTAGCAGCGCTCATCGACCATTCATATTTTAGAATATGTTGGTTGGGGTCAGAGTTTCCCTCGTACATGGGTAGAGTCGGCATCTTGAATCGTCGAGGGGGTTCAGCGGTAAGTATATCGTCTGTAAAAGGAATGTGACTTCAGGAGATTCCCTAGTCGTCATTCATGAGACCCTGGCTCTCACGGATCATATGATGTATCATGGTCGGAAGATCCTGCATTTGTACGTTCTGTGCGGCTCGTGCCAGAGTGTGATTGTGTTCCATATTATGAGGTTGGACCGGATGCTATCGATGGTCCACATCTCGCCTCCTTGGCTCATAGTCTTCCGGGACGTATGGTTCAGGAGTACGTCCATGATGACGATGGTCCAGGTTCGACTGATTTTTGGGATCGACCCCTGGTTCAACCGCGACGGTCGTGGCGCAGTAGTCTGTGGTGTAGTGAGGAGCGGCACCCCCTCGGGAGGAGGGTCCGATTTGGAAACTGGCTGATGGACTAACTCTTAGCTATCCATCGGTCATTGCCGGTTGAAATCCAGTAGCTTGTATGTGACTCCCATCTAGTCGGGGTCGTGGAGATCAATGATGATAATCAGAAGAGGATGAACTTTCGCTGGAGGAGTAAGAAGCATGATCTCTCCTGGATCTCCTCCGCTTCTGGCGATTCAGCTGGTTGGTCAGCTCAGCATTTGCGCGTAGCTGCTCTGTTAGTTGTTGCCGACTTTGGGTCAGCTCTTGAAGCAGCAGCTGGAACTCTTGTCGGGTAACCGGACCTGATGGTTCCGAGTGTCCGGTAGTGTCTTGGTTAGAGGGAGGTAGTGGCACAGGATTCTGTATATCCTGATCTTCTTGATTGACTGCGTTGGAGGTGGTCCTTGTGCTAACCATTTTGGGGGTTGAACTCCTTTCCTAGACTTTATGCAAATCTAAATAGAAGGGAAGGAACTCGAATTAGTAATCTGGATCTCTCTTATATTTATGCAATCCGGTATCGACGACAGATCCAACGAGCAGGAGAAAATCTGGATTTTCTTAGTGAAAGCACCAAAGTGTTTGTACCAAAATTGGGCACAACACTCTTCGGAAGTTTTTGAAGAAATAACAGTGAAGAATATAAATTTAAAATGAGCATTATCTAACAAAAACTCCAAACAATAGGAAAGAAAATGCACAAACAAGCGATTTAGAGTGGTTCGGCGTGTTGCCTACGTCCACTATAAGTTTTTTGCAACTTTACTAATTCTCTTTCAATGATTACAAGTGATTACAGCAAACAACAACCAAATACAACTTGAAATTCATATTCAACAGCAAGAATATGGTGTAAATCTCGATCTGGCAGAGTCTAGGCGCTCGAGAATCAAAAGATCCTTCTTCTATAGGCTCTGGGGTTCTATTTATAGGCGTAGGAGGCTGAGTCTTCGCTCAAATTTCTGGAGATTCGCTCTGGCACGTGAGGGGGCCCACACGATCAATTCCAGAAAGTTTCGACTCGATCTGTGATTGATACGAGATCATTCGTATCGATCAAGATCATGTTCGATGGAGCTGAAATTTGGTGTGAACATTCCTTCGCTTGTATGCAATCTTTTGTGAAAGTTTCATGGAATTTGGATCAGTGGATTTTGAGATATGGTCGATACGAAATTGAATCTTCCGGTGGCTGTTTGGTTCGACTCCATAGCTTTGAATCGATCCACTCGTATCGATGGTTGCACATGCTTCTGAGATGATGTGGCGTGCGTATTTCGAACCGATCCACCTTTCTCTTCAGTTTGACCGTGTCGCATCCATAGTTCTCGCCTCGTTTGTATCGAGTGCCATTATCCAACTCGTGTTGATGGACACAAAGCGGTGTTAACTCGATGGATTCGAGCAGCAGCAACATCGATGGATACGAAGTGACGTAGTCTGATGGTTACGAAGAAGGACTTTCTTCCATGGATACAAACCAGGTAGATACTTGATGGATGTGAAGGAGGCCTTAGCCGATCAATACGTAATGCATGCTCTGTAGATGGATTCGAACTGGAACGATGCGAAGGGTATGGATACGAAATAGGGCTCACTAATGGATACGAACCCCTGCTTGGTGATGGGTTCGAACGAATAGAGGAGGATGGAGACGAAAGGAGGTAGTTACTTCATGGATACGAAATAACGACCCGTGGCAGCGGATGGATACAAAGGTGATGGATACGAAAACGGAGTTATCACCTTCAATTCGCATCGATCATAACTTGAGCGTACGATCTCGGATTGACTTGAAATTTGGGATGCGGGCTCCCATGGCTTAGCTTGTCCTTTCTTGTAAATTATTGCCCGATCCGGACTCGGACAAAATTCTTCGACACCCATAGCGAACCTGCGCATGCTTGATATCCATGACGATTAATCCTAAGTTTATAGTCAAGTTCTTGGTGTCACGGCCTTGCCAAAAGGCGGGATAACACTCTCATCCCTATGAATTAACTACAAATCGATTACTCTCCATACACACACAAACAGACACGCACACTCATCTTAGCGTTTCATGAATATGGTCCTATAAGGAATTTTCCTTGTGGCACCTCAAAATAATAATTAGGCTTTATACTCCTATTATCAAGCCGCTAACACACGCTTATCTCATCGTTGTTGGGTGGAGGATAAAATGAGAGAATTTAGGATCTTATTTACTACCCTATCTCCTTTAATCTGAGCTATCCATTACCAAGCCCTCTAACCCATATTTTGAGCCACCTATACTCCATGTTGTAGTCGATCCTCTTAGCCCACGTGATGGGCCTTAAACTCATTTGAGCACGAATGAATAGTTTTTCTTTTTAAATCTATTTTAAACCATTATCAATATCGTATAACGATTAATGTGTTTATAACTTTTATATATACAATTAATATTCATTTATCAAGTCAAAATAAAATTTATAAATAATATTTCATAAATATTATCTAAATTAATTAATTTATAATAACTATAAATTAATTAAATCATTCGATCGAAGGGGAATTCATCATTTTCGGTTGTGTGACTAGTTAGGTATAAATTTGATCAGCGATTAATATCGAACTATTCTAACATTAACGTTCATACATCAATTAGTAGATGGTGTGACATTTTGGCTAAATTTATCGCTTAAACTATTTCGGTAAAATCCATTTTACTTTATTAAGCGTTACCCAGTGTGACTATTGTTTACACCAATTCTTTTCATCAAAACTATATCACTTTGGACTTATGGAATTTGGTAATGGTCAAAATTTAAATATCATCCATATTTAACTCTATAGTTAGAACACAAAATCTGTATTTCAATAATAATAGTTATTATTAACCAAAATGCTTTGGCCAGAGACTTCGACTTTGAGTTGACTGGAGTTGATTGTGATATTAATCTTATATAACCAAGGAGACGAATTCTCTCTTGAATAGTGCTTCATTTTCAATTCTTCCACTCGACCCAACTATAGTCACTCGATGAATGCTGTGCCATAATTTGACTGTAATAAAGGTAGAGCATTCATATTGAAGGTCGACAGTATTCATACATCGAGTGAATTGTGTGTTATTCGCTATGCACTGGATCGATGATGGCCAAACATATAGATGTTGAGTTGACTTGCAGTAATCACAGCAGTAAAAATATAAATATAATAGCAGCGCGAATAAATAGAAAAGAAAAGAAAAAAGCAATCACAACAAAGTTTTTATACTGGTTCGGACCTCCAGCCCTACGTCCAGTCCCAGACTCCTTCTGGAATTTAACTATTATCCTCACTTCACCCGAAGGAATAGGCACCTGAGCAGTAGAATAGGATTTCAATACACTTGTCCGAGCGGTCGAACGGGACTTCAATATTTTTTTTACAAAGAAATAACTTGACTATATATTGTCTCTTCAATACACTAAGTAGTCGAACTGGAGTACAACTTCTATAACCAGTAAAAATGATGCAGAATGGGTGTGTAGAGGTTAGGAAGTGAATTAAGACCAAACTCAACTATTATGGAGTGAAAGAGCATTAGTCTAAGTTTGCTTTTTGAAATAAATATTGAATTTGAAGCGTTTGTAAGCAATATGATAATGATATTAGAGAGTAGGATTGTATGTGATTTTGAAATGATAGAAGGCTTTTATAGGAGTGACTGGAAGCCAATAAAAGTTGCAATCCTTCATAAATGTTGGTTCGAAAGAGATGCATCCATTTAATGTTGAAGAGAAGGCTTGGAAAAGGTCTATGGCTATTCATTTTATAATGCTTTTATAACACCGTTAGTACATGTCTATTCAATGGAAGGTGTGGCATGGTGTAAGGGTGCATGCATTTCTCCTTGAAGACCCGAGTTCGAATCCTATCTGCCTTTTTAAATAATTTAATTTCCGCTTCTCTGGAGAATAAAATAAATGCTGCCTATCCAGTTAACAAGCACGGCTTTGGTGTAGTGGTATGGATGTGCATTTCTCCTTGATGATCAGAGTTCGAATCCCACCTTTGCCGCCTTCTTTAATAATTTAATTTTCGCTTCTCTGGAGAATAAATAAATGCTGCCTATTCAATTAACAAACGCGGCTTTGGTGTAGTGATATGGATGCGCGTTATTGTCGTTAACATCCTGGATTTGAAACTTGGTGTGGCCTTTTTCTTTTGCAGCTTTTTATTAATGACTTTAATTCACACTTGTAATTGAATTCATTTTAAAAGCTTGCACGGTGTGATGGAAACTGGTGCATGTCTCTCTCCTTGATGACCTGGTTTCAATTCCCACCCTCAGCTACTTAGTTTTCATCTTCCATTTTCCCATATTTTCAACCTTTTGTTTATCTTCTATTTCAGTGCCAAAATATAAACTGCTAACCGGCTTTGAAGGGAATGTGTCCTTCGCACTATGTTCTTGTGCTCCATATTTTTTTAATCTTTAATATAGATTTGAACTCCGTTATGCATCGTATGGGTGCTCGACCTGAAATTACTTAACAAACAAATTAGTAGCATCGTCATATAGTTGTTATCATCAAAACACTAAAATCGTGTGTTTCAACGTCGTGTATATCAGTCACATCGAAATTTTCTATTTGATATTGTTATATTAACCAACAAAAAACTATCGAGTAAGCCATTCCATAGTTATTTGGTAATTATCATTACGTAACCCTTGTTGCCTCCAGCAGCCACGAGTAATACACTGTCCAACATTTGAAGAGTATTACTTACTCTAGCCTCAACGGTCGATACCCAGTCTCGATACCACTTGACTAGGAATATTTAAAATGATATATTTATTTTCATTGTGATAAATTACTCACGGTTACAACACTTTGTAACTACTATCACAAAAAACACCATTTATGGATTTTCTAATAAATATACTTATAATTAAATTAATTAATTACTATAACACATTATATCAAGTTCATGATAGAAAGAAAATACCTTTTGTTTCGAACAAGATTGTTTATCAAGTTATATATATTTAACAAATTATATAATTGCCCCAGTGCATACCCCTATCTCCATTAAAAATGAACACCGATGATGCTATAGTCATTAGCAGAATTATTTTCAAGCGACATAAGTGAGTAAAGTTTGTACGAATAATAGTATAAGAACACAAAGTGGCTAAAAGTTCACAACACATGGAAATTTCTTTAATCCATTACATATTTCTTTCAAATTTAATCTCCAAAGTCATGTCCATGTAGGGGTCAAATTACAATATAAAAATAACATAATAAAAAGTCGGGTAGACATCTGATGATGCTTCCTACACTCTTTAAACACCGAAATAAACATTCTATAACTACTAGCAAAGCCTCTTGCCTCGTATTTAATCTGCATCCTTTGGCTCATAAAATGAACACGCCTAACCCATAAACTCAACCTACGCAAATGAGTATCCATGAGTTTATGAGAAAATAATAATAATAACATGGGTTGGACATAATGTCTGGTGTAAATAATAATTCACGCAAAAACATAATATATAGTGAGACCACAACCATTGCAGAACGAGTTTTCTCGTTACTAGTATATGCGTCCATTATAAAAGTAATCATCGACAAAGTATAGGTTAGAATTGTGCATGGAACCCCTATCTACTGAAAGTACCCTACCTATGGTCCATATCCCAAGCGTTTATATTATTTGTTTCCAAAATGCGCAGTTCACCCTAGTGCATTTCAAATCCTTCTTCTGTTTATGCTGCAAAGACTCAACCACATACAACTATGATATTATTCAATTTATACAATGAAGATCCAGCCTTACATAGTTCCGTTCCATTTTATTTGATTTATACCGCAAAGTATCAACTACATGCGGTTCCCTTTTTTTATTTAAACTGCAAAGAATCGGTCTCATGCAGTTTTATTCTATTTTGTTTTATTTATACCGCAAAGATATAACCACATGCAGTTCTGCTTTATTTTAATTTATACTACAAAGAAACAACCAAGTATAGTACTTATTACTTTAATTGGCACCGCAAAGAAATAGCTAGATGAAATTCCATATTTGAACATCCCATGACCTTTGGAAGTTGAATGTCTTTCCATACCTTTTTAAGGTATGTATTCGAGTGAGCATCCCAGCTCAATGTCAATAGCCATTCCTGACTCTAACCCTAACATAGACCTTTTCCTACTTAGTTATCTTAAACTCCCTAAGCTCTTCCTAATTACCATTCATTAGGTTGGGTTTCATTTCGTCTTAGAGTAGTACAACCTGGCCCCACTTGTATGATGACATAATACATCTATTTCATATTACGGTGCAGTATAATTCCTTACTTGGTCCCCTTGGATCCCCGAGCTAAACTTTACTATAATATATTAGGTTTCCTCTTACTCATATTTTGGCGTAATACTTCCCTGCCTTTCCTCGGCTCTAGTGTTGCATACGTTACTTTACTCTTAGTTTACACAACCTTACATCATTGATGCAGTACTCCTTAGCACAATACTGGCCTCTCCTTGAAGTTCTATGAGTTTCCTTGGTAATTGGATACCGTGGCCCTAAATACTCGGTTATATCATAAACTCTCATGCAGTTCTAACTCTGCATCCGAAGTCTGACATGCGTGCCACCGCCTTTACATTGTTGCCATATATTACGTCGAGACTCCATTTTAAGTTATTAACATCGTCCTTTCTTTAACTTTTCAATATTTTTAATGTAACAACCAGCTATTTTGTACCATTCAAATTGACAATAATCCACACATGTCAGACTTGAATGATGCAAAATAACAGATTGTAATAAAATTTAGAGCAAATGAAAACAATCACAGAATCACAAACACAGATAACTCGCAGCGGAATATAAAATACCATAGTAGTTCATGAAGCTACTATAACAAAGTCTCAAAACAAATACATAATATCAGTCCGAAAACAACATAATAGAAATCCCAAATACATAGAAGTTCACTAATACATGAGATAAAGTAGACAGTTGAAACTGAAATAGATATATAAATAGATAGGCTGAATCTCCAGCAAAGACCAGCTCCAGAAAGAGAATCCAAAGCTGTGAGTACTCAGGCTGACCCGAGCATGAAGCAAAACACAAAACACTCGAGTCAGAACATATATACTTATATAATGTAAACGAACTCAAGTGAACTATAATAAGATACAAGTAACTTAAAGGATGCTTGTGACCGTCCGTCCTCTAAGGATCCTTTAAACTATTTACTATGTAGCAATATTGCGCTATTATAATAATGTCTACAGTAAAATAAACTTACTTTAAAATAGCATCGAAGGGTTACCCATATAGCCCACAACACATAATAGTCACAGTAGTCCATCCAGTATCAACATATCTCCAGAACGGGAGACTACCCTAAATACTCCATGGGCTACGGGAGAAAACAAACTCGCAGTAAAGCTTGTTATGGTAGGTGACAAGGAACACGAGGCAATGACAGGGTAGATATACCTATTACGCTTTCGGGCTGGTGGTAACGCATAGCAGCCACTACCGCCCACCTCGAGCCACACTCCCAAAATCAAAGGGGCGCACCCAATCAATCACAAAAGTAATAGAATGGAATCGAAGAAGTGTGTCCGATCGGAGGAGCTACCTCACTTGGCCCATCGATCGCTCCTGATTTAGCCACCTTAAGCCAACTCACGGGAGTCGGGTCCACGTTCATACCATAATAGGATCGTCGCCACCATCACACTTCGTTCTGGAATCTCCACCGCGTGCACTGTTGTTAAAGTGGTTTTCGGTATTGACAGAGAGTATGTCCATATCCGATCCCGGTCTCTTTAACAACCAATCATTATTATAACCCGTGGTTATAATTTAAAAATGGTATTTTATACTTCAGAAATCAAATATCATTTCAACAATTCAATATTATTTCAAATCATTTCAAAATATCTATATATCATATTTTCCAAACCACGTTCATTTTATTTAATTTAAATATCATTCCAAATCACATTTCAAAATGGTTTATATTTCAAATCAAATTACTTCATTTAAACCATTTAAAAATGAAGTCATTATATTTAAATCAAATATTTAATTCTAAAAAAATTTAGCCTTTTCAAAGTTCATTTATTCACTTAAATTATCTAAACAGTGAAAATTCAACTTTCGCGGCACTTAGAAAATTGCTACGGAAAGTTATGTTTTAAAACAATTCAATTTAGCAAAGACGGCATTTAAAATGCTGTAATAGGTTTTAATTTAGTTTCTGCAATTACAGCACTTACAAAGTGCTAGCCCTTACAAAGTGCCTAGCCCTTAGTTCATTTTAGCCATTTAGTTATAGTTCATTAGAATTAACTACAGCACTTAGAAATGCTGTAATATCATTTACTTAAGAAATGATAGCATCTCAAAAATGCTGTTAATTTAAATTCCAAATTTTCAATACAATTTTATAAATAATTAAATTTTAATTTAAAAAAATAAAAATCACATTTTCTCACTTTAAAATGATCATTTAAATACCTTTTTATTTATGATTTTATAATGTGAAATTTTCACAAATAATTATCATTTTTTTTAAAAATCCACTTATAAAACAAATGTAAAATTTTTATAACATTTATTTACTTCACATTTTAATTTAATTTACCATTTCATAAATTAAATTTAAATTCCATTTTATTTTTCTTAACTTAACTTTTAATTTAAAAATACATTTCACATTTTCTAAGTTAAGTTATATTTCAAAATTTCAAATTTAAACATTTATTTGTTTAGCCATTTTTATTTTATAGAAAATAAATAACACTTTATAAAAATCATTTTAAATTCAAATTAAATTAAAATATTATAATATTTACATTTTTAAAATACTAGAAAAATATATATTAACCACGGGTCTATATATAATTTTCTATTCTAGGTAAAGTGATACGGAAATTTATCATTTAAATCCGTAATTTACAAAGAAAACCAGGGTTCTATCATTTCAAACCTGCAGCCCCAAGTAAATGAAATAAATAAAAATTGCTCAGGCCTATCATTTCAGCCCATAACGATTTTTTCCTATTCTAAAGTCCATTCGAGTATGTATCATTTTAACCCATAGTGATTCTAATCTACGTGGAACTTGCACCGTGATAAACTGATATAAATAGATAGAATAACATTACATAACAGTAACAGATGATATGGGATGAACATCATATGATCATAGCATAGGCATTTATAACATGGTAATATAATTTACAGATTCAAATGGTGTCAATTTACTAATTATATAAGTACAAAATGTCTGGTGAGAAATACTCACCTCTACAAGCTGGAGATAACAAATTCAGACACACAAACAGAGATCCGGAAAGCATGAAAGCACGATTACGATTCAAGTGAGGGAAGAGCCAAAATAGTTGGCTTGTTACATATCAAACAAAACAATATAAAGCACACGAATTTCAACACCAAATATAACATTAAACAAGCTAGAAATTATGCACAACAAAGAATCAATCAACTTTCCCATGCTTTCACAAATCCTATGCTTGGCCTAGGGTTTGAAATGCACGGCCATAGTGGTGTGAATGATTCAAGTATGGATCCATATAGGGTCGGCCTTGCAAGGAATGAAGGAGTGGAAGTTGCTTATGTGATTAATGGCATGAACATACAAAGCCAAGGCAACAAAGGCAATTTGTCACAACTATAAGGTTCGGCCATGGCCTTATATGGCACTGCCATGACTGGTGGAGGTCAGGTGATGGTGTGGCAGTGGTCTAGGGTTGGGTAGGGGCTGGAGAAAGCGATGTTAGTGGTGGCCGAGAAGGTGTATGGAGTGGTGAAGCCAGTAGGTGGTCGGCTATGCATTTATAATGAGTGTTTGCTAATTTTTTTGGTGGAGCATGCATCATAAGGGCCACGGCCAGATAGGGTAGTGGAGATGGAAGGGGTTTGCAGCCAAGTAAGGTGGTGGTGAAGGAGAAGGTATAGGCCGAACAATATAGTGAAAGCATGGAAATTTTTTTTTTACATAAAACGAAGAAGAAAAGAGTAAGAAAATGTGAAAACCATTACCAATATTTTTGTTTTAGAAATGATGCCAAATATTTTGAGATGAGAAGTGAATTTTTTTGCATGAGAAATGAGAAAGAGGTGCGGCTGAAGAAAGATATGTGGACAACAAAAATCAATGCAAGTGTTGTTTGAAATTAAAAGGTAAAAGGAGATGAAAAGTCAATGGTATATGAAAAGGTTCAAAACTCTTTATATTTCTTATTTTCTTTATTCATTTTAAACACATGAAAAATGTAAATAAATAAAATAAAAACATAACAAAATAAAGTATGAAAGAAAATAAATAAATTTTAGATAAATATAAATTAATTAAGAAAATAGCTTAAAAATAGAAAACTAGGTTTTAAAAATTGTAAATAAATACAATAAGCTTTGGAAAAATCATAACATCACTTTAAAAATATTTAAATATGAGATCTTGAAATAAAATAAAATTTAAAATAATTTAAAAATAAAATAAAGTCAAATTTAAAAATATCACACAAATCTAGGGTTGTTACACTCTCTCCCACTCAAATCTTTTCGTCCTCGAAAAGAACGGACAAAGAAAACAAGATAGAAAAACAAAATAGTATCTTAAACGAATAATTCCGGATTCGAAGCATGAATGCTCTCCTCCTTCTCACATGTAAAATCTCGATCATCAGTACTCCACTATACTCTGACCAGATTAACAGATTTACTTCTTAGCTTCTTCGTACCTCTGTCGACAATACGAAATGAGTTCCTCTCGACAGTCAGATTAGGCTCAATATCCAAAATATCAAGAGTAGAAGGGTGGACAATAAGAGATGGATCATGAAGATATCAGCGAAGATGCGAGACATGAAATACATCATGCACCCTAGAAAGCTTCTCGGGAAAATCCAGACGATAAGCCCAAGAACCAACTCTTTCCAAAATGCGGAAAGGGCCAATGAACCTAGGAGAAAGCTTCCCTCTACGACCAAAGCGAATGACATTCCTTAAGGGAGAGACCTTAAGGAAAACCTGATCACCAACAGCAAACTCCAAACTTCGCCTACGCCTATCAGCGTACTTCTTCTGCCTATCCTGAGCAACTCTCAACCTCCTCTTAATATCCTCAACTCTCTCAGAAGCTTCCAAAATCACATCAGGACCAAGAACCAAAAAATTACCGGATTCAATCTAGCAAGATGGAGATCTACAAGGTCGTCCGTATAGAGCAGCAGACGGAGACATTTGATACTGGCCTGAATGCAAAGATGGAATGAGATAGATAAAGAGATTAAAATAAGGTTGAAACAGAAGATAAGATTATACCTGATAGCTATTATTGTAGGTGAATTCGACAAGATGGAGATGATCTTCCCAAGATCCTCCGTAATCAAGCACACAAGCACGGAGAAGATTCTCGAGAATCTGATTCACTCTTTCCGTTTGACCATCGGTCTGTGGATGGTAAGTAGTGCTCAAGTTCAGATGAGTACCCAGAGATTCCTGAAAAGCTTTCCAAAACTGACTGGTAAAGATAGGATCATGATCACAAACAATACTGAGAGGAACACCATGGAGACGAATGATCTCTCTCATGTAGATCTCAGACAAGCTAGAAGCAGAACGAGTAGACTTGGCCGGAATGAAATGAGCGGACTTGGTCAGTCTATCCACAATAACCCAGATGAACCTAGCATTCTTACGAGTCAAAGCAGTGAGAGGTGCAGCAATTCGAGCAAAATCTCGATGAATTTCCATAGTAACCGGCAAGGCCCAGAAAACTACAAATATTAGATGGAGTCTTTGGAGTTTTCCAATCTTGTAACAGAATAGGGAGAACATAAGAACAACCGAAAAGATAGAATTATTAAATGATAAAATAAAAGAGAGGAAAGAAAGCTTACATTGATCGCAGCGATCTTGACCGGATCAATAGAAACTCCATTACCAGAAATAATATGCCCGAGAAATCGGACTTCATCCTTCCAGAAATGGCATTTAGAAAATTTAGCCTTCAACTGATGATTTCTGAGAGTCTCCAAAATAGATTTCAAATGCAACTCATGCTCTTCCTTGGTCTTAGAGAAGATAAGGGTATCTTCAGAAAAGACTAAAACAAATTTATTAAGCACATCACGAAAAACACGATTCATCAAATCAACAAAGAAAGCATGAGCATTAGTCAGACCAAAAGACATGACTAACCATTCATAAAACCCATTCTCAATGCGGAAAGCAGTCTTGGGAATGCTATCCTCAGCAACCCTGAGCCGATGAAAATCTGTGGCAAGATCAAGCTGAGAGAAAACAGTGGCACCATAAAGCTGATCAACCATATCATTGATACGGGGCATTGGATATCTGTTTTTCATAGTGAGCTTATTCAGCTCCCTATAATCAACACACATCCTCAAAGAACCATCAGACTTGGTGACAAAAACTACCGCTGCTCCCCATTGAGAAAAACTAGGTCTAATCAGAACTTTAGAAGCTAAGTTCTCAATTTGTTTCCTTAACTCAACCTTCTCATGGGGTGCCATTCTTCTAAGGGGAAGAACAACAGGTCAAGCACCAGGAATAGGATCAATCCGAAAATCAATTTCCCGCTTAGGAGGTAAAGAAGTGACTTCACCAAATACATCGGGATAGAGTCTGACCACTTGAATCAAGATCATTAGGAGAAGAATCCAGAGAATAAATAAAATTTCCAGAAAAATCCTGAGGCATGCGACACTGAATAATCAAAGAATCACCCTTATCTCCGACAAGAGTGAAAATTCTAGATTTGCAAGAGATACGGGCATCATGATTCCTCAACCAATCTTGACCAAGCAATAAATCAAAAGCATCGAAGCCCAAAACATAGAAATCTTTAGAAAAACAATAACCAGAATGGAAGAGTTTCACTCCTCTACAAATCCTATTAAGGTTCGCGGGACCTCCAATAGGATTAGAAACACATAAAGGAATAGAAGCATACCCAGGAGAAAGGAGATGCTCAAACTTATTACACAAATCAACAGAAATAAAACCGTGGGAAGCTCTAGTATCAAACAACACACGAACATGGTGATGAAATAAAGTAAATGTACCCTGAAGAGTACCTTGGTCATCACTAGGAGCAGGAGCAGGTGGAGGAACTAGAGAAGATGCATACGAGACAACAAATATACCAGAAGGCTTACCCTTCTGCTGGGTAGGGCAATCCTTCCTGAAATGACCAGGCTGGAGACAGATATGGCAGAGATCATGCCTAGCCAACTGAGCAGGTGGAGGAACATCATCACCAGCTAAAGTTGGACAACTATTGGCATAGTGTCCCTTCTGATCACATCTAAAGCAGGTGATGGAAGAAAGATCAACGGGGTAGCTCTGAGAAGGAGCATATGATGAAGATCCCAAACCCGGACGCTTGTGCCAATTCTTCTTCTACTGATGATAATTAGGATTTCTCTTCCTCGAATTAGCAGAGGAAGACTGAGATGAATGAGCACCAGAAGCAGCAGGACCCTTAGAAGTAGGGTTCTCATAACGGATAGCCATATCCGTAAGCTGGGTAAAAGTGCCATGAACATGAGAAATGAGATGACTATAGTACTCAGGACAAGCACCAACAATGAAATTCTCATTCTTCTTGAGAGGAGTGTCAATCAGGCTAGGACCGAACTTGAAAAGTTCGTTGAACTTTCTCTCATACTTGGCAAATGACATGCTACCCTGCTTGAGATCCATAAATTCACGATAAAGCTGAGATTTCCCAGCTTCGGGCATCCATTTTGCCACAAAAGCCTCCCTAAACTGCTCCCAAGTAATATCAGCTTTGACGGTGTTAGCCGTAATAGACTCCCACCAATCTAGAGCGGCCTCATGCAACTGCCAAGCTGCTAACTAACGCTTCTGGGCATCAGTAATCCCAAGACCAATAAATATCCTCTCTAGACTCCGCAACCATTGCTGAGCCTTAATATTGCTCTCTGAAACAGTGAATAGGGTTCCTATATGAACTCCATCATATGAAGTGAAAATCGAAATCAAACATATAGAAAATGGTAAAAGGGGTTTAGTATCACTCACTTAGATATTTAAATATCTTCTCAATCTTCTTAGTACCCTACTAGCTTCCATTTTCTCATTTTTGTTCTTATTTGCTCTTTTTAGGCCAACATTTTTAATTTTCCTCTCAGGCTTTAATTTTATTTTTAATAGAATGAAATAAAGAAATGGAAAAGAGTCATGCTTATTATCCCACAATAATTTGGGCCTTGGCCCTTATACCATTTTTCATTAATTCATAACCCACTTCTTCGTTTAATTTGTATTTTATGACATTTTCAAGCTCATATTAACTATTTAATTAGTTATTTAATTATTTAATTGTGGGATGTTACAGGCTTTCCCCTTAAAGGTATTTTCCCCTCCAGATTCAATTTAAGCACGGTGGTGATTGTTAATCTGTCTCATGCTTACCCTTAGCCTAACTCATGAATTCCTAGCCCATATATAACAATTTAAAAATGTAATAATGCCAACTACTAATATAAACACTCAACCATAATACTCATATATATATATATATATATATATATATATATATATATATATATGGTCCATAGCAATACAATACATAGTAACATATGCTAAGCATATAACAGTTCTTTCGAGGCCACCTGAATCATTAGAAATTTCCCCCTAAAAGAACTAAACTCATCTAATAAGTACATATGACGATATAATATATAGTGTCTAGGGTATAGAATATAAATAAAAAATGGTTGTGGTGCTTGCATCTCTGTAACGACCTACCTTTTTGGACGGTTTAAATCGACAATAAACCACACATGTCTAACTCAAGCCATTCAAAAGGAAGGATCGTCGATATGGTAAATAAGAAAATAAGAGAAAAGAAGGAAAACAAAACATAGAATCTCACAAAGGAATCGACAAAATATAATAGTCAAATAAACAGTTCATGAAACTGTTTATTTGATCATTATATTTTGTCAATTTCGCTGCGAGATTCTGTGTTTTGTTTTCCCTTCTTTTCTCTTATTTTCTTATTTAACCCATTGACAATCCTCCCATTTGAATGGTTTAGTTAGACATGTGTAGTTTATTGTCGTCTAAACTATCCAAAAATGTGTGTCATCATAGTTGGTATCAGAGCGAGGTTTAGAGATACTTTTGCCTGTTGGGGTTAACTCATTGGAGATAGGTTACCAATATCCTAGAATGAGTCTGAGTTCATATATATAAGAGAGCGTACTTGTTAGTGCTATAAAAATGTTTTGTATTGTGTTAATTTGTTTAGTTGAGTATTTATAAATTCTGGTCGGTATATAGGATGATATGACATCGATATGGGTTTCTAAACACCTGAACAGAGTAGACGGACATAATATCATTTTTGAACTAGGTAAATGAAATAAATTTACCTAGTATTATATTTTTCCATGAACTAGACTCATGAGTATCGAGACTATCAAGAGTTCAAGATTTCAAGGATAAGTATTTTTTATTATTATTAGGAATTTTTGTTAAAACTTGTAGAAAAGCACTGGCATATTAAAATCCAATTTATCCGTGGAATGGAATCCATTTCGAGCCCGTTAAAGGGATGGAACCCTAAGTAGGATGGAACCTACGAAAAATCTAGTGGAACGTTGTTTTGTATCCGCTAACTTTTATTCAAAATGATTTTTCAAAATTATATCATGTTTTCAAAACTTTCCTTTTAAAAGATTCAAAATCCTCGATCCTGATTTTAAATAATTTTAGCCTCAAAACATCTTTATTTTAAAAGTCAAATTACTCCTGATTTTAAACTATCTTTTTAAATAGTATATTTAACTTTTAAATATTTATACTTAGATTTAAATATAAAATTATAGTTCAAATCTATATATATTATTTTTTATATTTACTTATGAATTTTAACTATAGTCAAGTATATTTATAAAGATTAAAATAGTTTTTATATATGATAAAGGTTATTTTCAAAGAAAATCAAAAACACCAAAAAATCCTTTGGGATGTCGACATGCCTAGCATGACCATGTCGGCATGGTGACAGTTTGATTCAAAAATTCAAATTTCAAAATAAGTGTCTATTCTCCATAACTCTTCATGAATGGTCATGCCTGTTGTTCTTCTATAAATAGGGGTCAGTTTCAATGAATTTTAACATATAATTTTCTGGTTTTTACTCCCCTTCTTCTTCCTCGTTTCTTAATACATATTCTTATCATTACTCTACCGAAATCAACATTGAATCATACTCGATTACTTCTAGTTTGATTCTCTATCACTATCTCTATAAGATTCTCAGTGCTATTCAGAGTTATAGACTTCTTTGTAATCTATTAAGCGAGAAAAGGTGTGATTGTAGCCTTGGAAATCAATCAAAAGGGAAAAGGTGTGACTGTAGCCTTGGTAAATCGATTGGGTAAACTCGTGGCCCGGAAATCAAGTATCTCTACCCAGAGGATCGAAATTCTGGAGGGTGTACCTCGTAGCCTTGAAACCGAGGGTGTAATTGTACAATTGCTTTTAAAAGGAAATCCGTACTTGTGTTGCGGGACTGAATGTAGGGTAACTTCGAACCAGTATAAAATCCGGTGTGTTCTTTCCTTTACTGCTTTTATTTTATTTCTGCATTTGTGATTGTTTCTGTGATCATATCTGTGTCTGTATATTGCATACTTTTGTGTCTAAATTAACATAATTTAAAAAGATTTAGTAATTCTTTATTAACAATTCACCCCCCTCTAGTGTTAATCTTAGCCTTAAGATCTGTAATCCGCATTTCTCACAATTGGTATCAGAGCAAGGTTTTCAAAGTTTCATAATCTTATTTTTGAAAAGTTTTTAAAATGGCTATATTCATTAATACTAATTTAGAAGTATTCAAATCATCATTGTTTCATGAGTCTGCATATAATCAATATTCAAATTCAAGTTATCTACCAAAATTGTTTGATATGCAGGAATCATGCTTTATGGGTGTTGAGGAATCAATCCACAACGGAAAAATTATGTAGATCGAAAAGAACAAATGGATACTTGATAGTGGATGTTCTAGACACATGACTGGCAATCCAGATACACTGAATGATATAATATACAAAGACGGAGGATTGGTTAACTTTGGAGACAATTCAAAAGGATATGTGATTGGCATCGGCAACGTCGGTAATTCTGAAACTCCTGCTATTACTAATGTTTTGCTAGTTAAGAATCTGAAACATAATCTGCTAAGTATAAGTCAACTATGTGATAAAGGTTATAAAATTAAATTTGAAAAAGATAAATGTCACATTGAAGATAATAATTCAACCATTATATTTGAGGGAGTCAGGAAAAAGAATATATATATTCTTAGTATGAAAGTTTCAAATGATAACCTGTGTCTGTTGGCAAATACAAGTGACCCTTGGATTTGGCACAAGAGATTTGGGCATTTGAATTTCAAACTCCTATCTAGAATGTCAAAACATGATCTAGTAAGAGGTCTCCCTAAAATGAGTTTAAAGTAGATAGTTTATGTGATGCTTGTCAATTAGGAAAACATAGAAAAAATTCTTTTAAGTTAAAAGATATGATTTCAACTTCAAAGCCTCTTGAATTACTTCATCTTGATTTATTTGGTCCATCTCAAATTTTATCAATAAATCATAGCAGATATGTCTTTGTAATTGTAGATGATTATTCTAGATTTATATGGACAATATTTTTGAAACATAAAAGTGATACTTTTGAATGTTTTAAGACATTCTCAAAAAGAATTCAAAATCAATTTTCTCTAAAAATTATAACTATTCGAAGTGATCATGGTGGTGAATTTGAAAATGAAAGGTTTGAAGAATTCTGCAATAAAAAGGGAATAACTCACAATTTTTCATTTTCGAGAACTCCACAACAAAACGGAGTAGTAGAACGTAAAAATAGGACAATTCAAGAGTATGCGAGAACTATGCTTACAGATAGTAATTTACCAAAGAAATTTTGGGCAGAAGTAGTTGCTACCGCCTGTTATATTTTGAATAGAACTTTAATTAGACCACTAACTGATAAGACATCTTATGAACTTCTTTATTCAAAGAAACCTAAGGTATCTTATTTCAGAATTTTTGGAAGTAAATGCTTTATTTTAAATACAAAAGATAATTTAGATAAATTTGATCCTAAATCCGACAAAGGTATCTTTATCGGATATTCTAATAGAAGTAAAGCGTATAGAGTGTTTAACTTAAAAACTAATACCATTGAAGAAACAATGCATGTTTCATTTGATGAAAATTTCAAAATTTTTGAAGATACAAATGATAAAGAGGATTTAATCACTCAAAATCAAGAACCTATTGAAACTAATAGTGAAATTGAGCATCCTAATAAAAGGACAAAACTTTTAAAAGATCACCCTATAGAAAATATACTAAGAGATATGCAATCTGTTGTTAAAACTAGAAATCAACTAAGTCAAACGAGTAATGTAGCTTTTATATCAACTATTGAATCCAAAAATCCAATAGAAGCGTCAGCTGATGATTCATGGATTTTGGCTATGCAAGAAGAATTAAATCAATTTACTAGAAATGACGTTTGGGAACTTGTTCCTAGACCAGAAAATAAAACTATAATTGGAACTAAATGGGTTTATAAAAATAAAATGAATGAACAAGGAGAGGTGGTTAGAAATAAAACTCGTTTAGTCGCTCAAGGTTATTGTCAAGAAGAAGGAATAGATTTTGATGAAACCTTTGCTCCCATTGCAAGATTAGAAGCCATTAGAATACTACTTGCTTTCGCAAATCATAATAATTTCAAATTATTTCAAATGGATGTTGAAAGTGCCATTTTAAATGTATTTGTAAAAGAAGAAGTATATGTCGAACAATCACCACTTTTTGAAAATGATAAATTACCAAATCATGTTTACAAACTTAAAAAAGCACTATATGGTCTAAAACAAGCTCCTAGAGCCTGGTATGATAGACTAAGATCTTATTTATTGAAATCTAATTTTGAAATTGGTAAAGTTGATAATACTCTTTTTATTAAAAGAAATAAAAATGATATTCAACTAGTACAAGTTTACATAGATGATATCATTTTTGGTTCAACTAATTTTGAAATAAATAAAGAATTTTCTGAAATAATGAAAAAAGAATTTGAGATGAGTCATATGGGTGAATTAAATTTCTTTTTAGGATTACAA
This sequence comes from Allium cepa, assembly GCA_030765085.1. NCBI lineage: Eukaryota > Viridiplantae > Streptophyta > Magnoliopsida > Asparagales > Amaryllidaceae > Allium > Allium cepa. The sequence continues at coordinate 874,321,855 of CM060932.1, read as the reverse complement.
ATTAAACAATTAGATAATGGTATCTTTATTAGTCACCAAAAATATGCTAAAGACCTAATTAGTAAATTTGGTTTGACCACTATGAGTGGAAAACCCACTCCCATGGCAACCAATGAGTACCTTAATAAAGAAGATCTCTCGAAAGATGTAGATCAAAAATTATATACAGGAATGATTGGCTCATTACTCTATATTACTGCTAGTAGACCTGATATCATGCATAGTGTCTGTCTCTGTGCCAGATATCAATCCCAACCTAAAGAGACCCACTTAAAAGCCGTGAAACGAATCATAAGATATGTTAAACACACATCTGATTATGGTTTATTCTACCCTAAAAATGATTCTTTTGACTTAATATCTTACTGTGATGCTGACTATGCTGGTTGTAAATCAGACCGAAAAAGTAAAAGTAGGACTTGTCACTTTTTGGGGCATTCTCTGATTTCTTGGCTTAGTAAAAAGCAAAACACAGTTTATTTATCAACAACAAAAGCATAGTATATTTCTGCTGCTTTGGCTTGTTCTCAAGTAATATATATGCAACAAACCTTAAAAGATTTTGGTTTAAATTTCTCAAAATCTCCAATTTATTGTGACAATAAGAGTACGATAAATTTATCCAAAAATACTACTCAACATTCTCGAACTAAACATATTGATATCAGACATCATTTTCTCCGAGATAATATAAGCAAGGAAGTAGTTACTCTCGATTATATCAATTCTGAAAATCAAATTGCTGATATCTTAACAAAACCTTTAAATGAATCAATATTTACTAAATTAAGAAGAGAATTAGGAATTTATTCTATAACTGAAATATAAAATATAAATAACAAGTATAATTAACAATTGGTATCAAAATAAATCAAAGAGTTAAATTTTTTTTTTAAAAAGACCATGTCGACATCCCCTTGGTATACATGTCGACATATAACGTTTTTGATGTTTTAAAAAATTTCCAACCAAAATTCAAAAATTTAGTTATATATTCTTCTCAATTTCGACTTTTCATTCATTCTCTATATTTTGTCTTCATTCTCTCTTCTGAAATAAATAAAATCATGGCTTCATCCTCAACATCAAACATAAAATCAACTTTTTCATTTCCCTTTCGTACTTCTAGTCCATTCCAATGCACTACTCTTGCTCGTGTAACGAAAATAGAGGAGTCTATGATTGATGTACTTCAGATGTTAACTGAAATTCAAGTAACTCAACTTCGTATGGCAAAGGAACAGGAAAGGCAAGGCAACATTCTTAGGAATTTGCAAAAATTCCTAATGAACAACCAGGCCAACCCTATCTTGATCGATGAAGACTCTTCACTCAATCAAGAACAAGAGGCCAGCGATGAAGAAGAAGAAGAACCCATGGAAGAAGCACACGAGGAGGATGATGACCAAGTAGTGTGTGTTGGAGAAGTGTGTTTCGACAAAAATGAGAATCTTGTCGAACAACGTGGAAATTTCTGTTTCCACTATCCAAACTGTTCGATTCATAGATCTCCTATGTTCAGAAACACACATTAGTTTCTTCTCTTTCCTTCCGTTGTTGTTTGTGTTTTTATGTTTTCCAAATGCAAATGTAAATACAATCATATACGTAATAAATAACTCGCGTTCTTATATGTTTTTTTATTATAAGTATTATTGTGAATTCTTAGTTAGGATAGTTAATAGTTTAGGACTATGTTTTAGTATTAGACTTGAGTGTTGATTATCTATGACAACACTTTCATTATAATCACATGTCATAGAGTAATAGTTTTAGGGGGAGTTATATAGTTTGGAGTTATCTAGTTTAGATAAAGTTTTGTTAATGACAAAGGGGGAGAAATATAAAATAGGATAGTTAGGTATAGATTAAGCGGGAGTTGTTAGTTTTAGGAGGAGTTATTAGGATATAAATAATATTTTATAAACAAAGGTTGTCATCATCACAAAAGGGGGAGATTGTTAGTCCGTGAGATGATGGTTTTGATGAAAACAACCTTAGAATAGATTATAAAATATAAATACTAACATTATAAGTTTAGATATATATGTATATGCAGGATTTAACCATGCAGGTACTAAGAATGAAGACTGTACAGTATAGAGATTCAAGATATCAAGATAAAATATCAAGATAGAAGACTCATGAGTATCAAGACTATCAAGAGTTCAAGATTTCAAGGATAATTATTTTTTTATTATTATTAGGAATTTTTGTTAAAACTCGTAGAAAAGCACTAGCATCTTTAAATCCAATCTATTCGTGGAATGGAATCCACTTCGAGCCCGTTAAAGGGATGGAACCCTAAGTATGATGGAGCCTACAAAAAACCTAGTGGAACATTGTTTTGTATCCGCTAACTTTTATTCAAAATGATTTTTCAAAATTATATCCTGTTTTCAAAATGTTTTCAAAACTTTCCTTTTAAAAGATTCAAAATCCTCGATCCTGATTTTAAATAATTTTAGCCACAAAAACATCTTTATTTTCAAAGTCAAATTACTCATGATTTTAAACTATCTTTCTAAATAGTATATTTAACTTTTAAATATTTATACTTAGATTTTAAATATAAAATTATAGTTAAAATCTATATATATTATTCTTTATATTTACTTATGAATTTTAACTATAGTCAAGTATATTTATAAAGATTAAAATAGTTTTTATATAAGATAAAGGTTATTTTCAAAGAAAATCAAAAACACCAAAAAATCCTTTGGGATGTCGACATGCCTAGCATGACCATGTCGACATGGTGGCAGTTTGATTCAAAAATTCAAATTTCAAAAGAAGTGTCTATTCGCCATAACTCTTCATGAATGGTCATGGCTGTTGTTCTTCTATAAATAGGGGTCAGTTTCAACGAATTTTAACATATAATTTTCTGGTTTTCACTCCTCTTCTTCTTCCACATTTCTTAATACATATTCTTATCATTACTCTGCCGAAATCAACATTGAATCATACTCAATTGCTTCTAGTTTGATTCTCTATCACTATCTCTATAAGATTCTCAGTGCTATTCAGAGTTATAGACTTCTTTGTAATCTATTAAGCGAGAAAGGTGTGATTGTTATCATTTATTGTTGGACTAGTCATGGTTCTTAAAACTATTGACTATCGTATGTTATAGAAAATGTTCTTTTATAAACATGTTATTAATTATGATTTACAAATAAGTGAATTTAAATGAAAATTTGAGAACTTAAATTCCGGTGTTTGAAATTGGTTTTCAAAGATTTTGAAAAATAATAATACTATTAGTATTATTTGGAAGTATTTTCGGATAGAGATATTTTAAATATAAATTAAAAGAAATGTTTTCAAAAAGAAAGTAAGTTTTGTACTCCTCTCTTCTGTCGCTGGAAAATAATTTCGGTGATGACGGCTGCGTCATCAACATTCATTTTCGAGTCTCAAAGTGGGGAAGACCACTTAGTAGCTTTGTTATGCATTTGGTTTGATAAACCGATTTTGATTTAAATTTTTAAGTATGATTTGATATACAAAAGATATAAGTATATATTATTTCAAAACGATTTGATATGAACCCGGTATTTGAATTCTTAAGTTCCAGTTAATAAAGGATTGCTAGTTGTAGGAATAAAGTGAAATTTAATGGTTAGAAACGTCTAAAATGAGAAATAAAAGGTTAAACTAAGTGCTAAGGAAACTATAGAGAAACTGGAAAATTTTCACTTTTAAATTAAAAGATAATGAAAATTAAGAAGATGTAAAGTATTGAACACATTTGTTAACTAAAATGAATAAGATTGATTTGTGAAATATTCAATTACATTTTAAAAAAAATTATAAAACTTACCAGGAATGTTTAAAAAGTTGTAATGTTAAATATGAATATGTTACAGAATATTATACAAGCAAAAGCTTAGTAACAAAAATGCTTCAAAATGAACATATGTTTGTAAATGAAGAATTAAGATGGACAAGGAATGTATAAACATAGATTAATATTTTGAAATGCTAATAATTAAATTAAATAGTAAAATGTGAATACTATTTAAGTAAATGAGTATAAACTTAAGAAAGTTTGAAATGATTCATAAATAAGTTTATTATTAAATGATACTGTATATGAAGAAATAAATAGGAATCAAAGAACAGAGGAACTTAAGTTTGAAATGATTTAGTAATGAATGTTAAATGGAAATAAAGTATATAAGTAAATAATGAATGTGAATTAAATTTAGATGAAATTGAATAATGATTCATCGATGACTATTAATCAAGTTATATAAATAAGTATATGTGAATTAAACTGTAAGAAATGTACGTAATGCTTTAATAATGGATTCATTGATAATTTCAAATATTGAATGAGAAATAATTTATGTAAGTAATGAAAGTAGATTAAATAATCTTGTATGAATGGATGAGAACTGATAAAAAGTAAAAATTTGTTAAAGGAACCAATAGGAAAAAATATGTAGGTTGGGCGCAGATCATTTTATTCGCATAATAGTCTAATCCAAATTTGAATATATGATTTGTTGAAATTCACACCAGTCCAAATTAGGATTTTTCGCACCATACTTGATGGTGAACATTTGATACGAATTTTTGATATGATTTTGAAGTTTTCCATCATAGTTTATAGCTATGTAAGGAAAACCGAAATTTTTGAGTAGGAAATCAGATCAGAGTCCGCACTAGAGTGGCTGAGTTAACAATATTAGTTCGAAAGTGAAATATGTGTATTCCAGCAAGCGATTAGAATTGATATTTTGTATAAAAGATTTATGTACATCGTGCAAATTTAAATAATATTTAATTCTTTGTTGTTTGGCTTGTGGGATGTTCGGGAAATGATACTTCAAATTGTTTAAAGTTGTATGAATAATCCATTAAGCAATTATCTAAGGCTGTTGAGCACAAGGTACACTTGGTAGTTTATTTATCACCCTTGTGCAATGCAAAGCGTCTGAACTCAGACAAAACATTTTTTTTATTGCTATGAATGCATGATGGATTCTTTTATTGCATATAATGGTCGTACTGCTTTCGTTTGCATATGATATTATATATGTTGTGTTGCTTGTGCTATTGATTGAAACAACTAATACATTACTCTTTTTAAATAGCTGAACTCTATTGGATTATATAAGTGAAATACAAGTTTATGGAAGCAATAGTAGTTGCTTTTGGTTTCATAAATAAAGCTGTTTGCTCGATAAATAAGTACATTTTCGGATTACGGTTTTTATAACGGAATTTTATTATTTTTCCCATGTTTGGGATGTTTTATTATTGAAATATGATATATATATTGTAATTATTGATATTATTATTTTTCCCGACCTATCCACGCAGAGGAGACTCTACCGAAATTTTTTGTAAATTTATGACTTGGAATTTTTTTGTGGAAGTTGAGTTACTTTCAAATTATTATTAAATTAACTTTCATAAATTGATTATTTTGAATAAAGTATATCAAACCTCTTGATTCCTTATTGTTCCTTTTCAAGGATGAAAAGTTTCGAGTGGGGGAGATTGTAACGACCCATATTTTTTATAATTAAAAATATAAAATTTAATAAGATTTTGGAATTTAATATTGTGAGGAATTAAAATTTATGATGAAAAGAATTATTAGAATATAATTTAATAATGTTGATTAAATGAAATTGACAACTGTTTGATGTAATTTCAATTAATGGTAATAATAAAGGTTAATAACGAACGATATTCCTTATTGAAATAATTGTAGAGGTTAATTTGGATATAAGTGTAGGTTAACAATAAATAGATTAAATGTTTTATTAAAGATAGAAATAATATGTATATAATCGAAATTGGTTATTATAGAATAGGAAATCGGTTTTGGGTACGTAATTAATAACCCTTGGTTGTAAATAATGAATTAATAGACAAGAATTACTTTATTTTTGAGAAAAATGTTTGATCCTCTAAAATAGAGGAGAGCACACATGATAATATATATATATATATCACAAGATAAAGTGGTGCCAACATGCCTGGCAGGTAGCTAATCTAAATAATTAAGGAAAAATTCAAGTACCCTAAAATGAGCTCTGGCAAGGCCATCGCTCATTACACCCTAATAACGAGCTCCAGCATGGCCACCGCCCGATATTAAGTTGTTAGAAGTACCTAAAAAACTGTGATAAATCCAATGAAACTGGAATCCAGCTCTAACTAAGAAGGCAACTCCATGTTGCTGAGTCTGAAGACATGGAAAAGCGAATAATCTAAAATGGGACTGCCAATGATCTGGACTGAAAATGCCACTCTGAAGACTCGGTAAAACTGGAAGAAGTGCATAGTGGAATAGTGAATCCTCCTGAAAATAGAACTCCATAATGAAGATGAAGATGTACTGAGAAGAACCCCTCCCTGCATACAGCAATCTGCAAGCCACAATCCTGTGTACCTACGATAAGAAACTAACACCATATCTAGCCTAAGACATGTATCTGAAATGGAACTAAAGAAAATAATAAGAATGATACACACACATATATATAAATGAAATTTATATGCATGTATATGTATAAAAGAAATAGAAATAATGATATAAGAGTTAAGCTAATATGAAAGCTCAAAATAAAGAGTAGAAAAATGACTAAAAGGAATCCATGATCGAATGAACTTACAGATCTCAAAACTAAAACAAACAGAAATTAAAACAAATCTATTTAAATATATATCTAAAACAAATCAAAGATATCCTCATGGTCCATTGATCAATAGGATGTTATGATACACAATGAATTCATCATTTAAGTTTAAAGAAATATTAATACTACAATTATTAATGTCAAAAGTATTATTTTTATATTTAAATAGATTAATATTATAATTAACCTTATTAAGATATTCTTTAAATAGATTATTTTTAGCTAATTTATATTTAGGATTAGATATCCAATTAAAACAAAATGAAGAAATTATTAAAATGGCTATAATTATTTTTTGAAAATTCTCTGATTTCTTTCAAACCATATAAACAAACAAATTATAACGATTAAAGTGTCAAGTAAAAAACTAATTTCCTTTTTGAACTTAAATCTAAAACTCTTCCAATAATATTCACAATCATATTTTTAGTTGTTAGATTAAAGTTAAAGATTTTAAGGATATTATTCATAATGAAATAAGTATCCATACAATCATAGTATACATGTTTAATATCTTTAAAATGTGGATTGCAAAAATAAAATTTATTATCTATTTGAATATATTTTTTCTTTTTAAAAATTCTATAGTATTTAGTTTTCCATGCATAAATAACCACATGTGAATTTTAGATTTAAGAGGAGAATTTGATTTCCAAATAAATTTAAAAGAGTTATTGGCTACACCCGAAAAATTAATAAATCTATAAAATGAATTAGAGGTATATTTCTTGCTCTTATCTCATTCCCAACTAATACTATCTTTATCATTATCAATATTATGAAGGTTTGATCTAGCATAAAGCAAAGTAAGCTGCCTAAGAGTTGAACCTACTAAATTTTTGTTAAAGCTAAAATTCCAAGGAGGGTCATTTTTGGGAGAAAAACTTCTATAATTAAAGTATCCTTAAAATTACAGATTTCATATAGCTCCTTAAATTCTATTGTAAGAGGGATAACGGAAATCCAACGAATATGCCAAAAAAACAGTATTACCAGAATGAACTATTGTATTAGTGCCTAAGTAAAAAGTCTCATGGCATTTTAAAATAGATTTCCAAAAATTAGAAAATTTACGTACGACTGTAGGAGTAATTTGATATAAATTACTACTACCATTATAGTAATATTTAGAAATGATTTCTTTACAAGTAGGTTTTCATTAACATCCTTAAACTTCCATAACCATTTACCTAACAATGACAAATTCATATTATGCAAATCAATGACTCCTAAACCATCATCCTTTTTGGATTTACAAACGGTTTCCCAATTTACTAAACAATTAATACCGTTGTTTGTGTTTTCCCCATTCCATAAGAAGTCCCTTCTGGTTCTGCCAATTTTATTAATCACCCAATCTAGAAAAAGATGCATAGACATTCAATAGATCGGAAGAGCTGATAAGACAGAGTTAATTAGAACTAATCTACCCACTCTAGATAAAAATATCCCATTTCAATTAGAAATCCTATTTTTGATTTTATCTATGATTATAACCAATCATCATGCTTAGTTTAGAAGGTCTAATCAAAAAACTAAGATAATCAAAAAGAAAATTCATAGTTTTACAATTAAGCGTATTAGCAACTAAATTTTCAACCTTTTCAAAATCATTTAAAAATAAAACCTAACTTTTATCAAAATTTATTTTTAAACCTGATAGTTAGTTTAAAACTATATAAAATAAACTTAAGAGTTATAACGTGTCTAGGTAAATGGGAAGAAAAAAGCGAGGTATCATCGGCAAATTAAAGGATATATATACCGTTACATGATATATCGTTACCTACATTCCCTAGAGATTCATTATCAACCACTTTTTTGATTATCTTAGCGAAAACATCTACGGCTAAGTTAAACAAAAAAGGCGATAAAGGATCCCCTTGCCCTAAACCTCACTTACATTGAATTTTATTACCTAAAATACCATTAACCATAATACTAGAGTTACCAGTTCTAATTAAATTCATGATCCAGCTAATCCATCTATGACCAAAACCTCTAGCATGAAAAATGACTACTAGAAAATCCCAATCTACCGAATAAAAATCTTTTGCAAAATTCAATTTTAAAAGCGCACAGGTTATATTATTCTTACAACAGTGATAATGTATTCTTGAACCACAGCCACACCGTCGGTGATATTTCTTCCCTTAATGAAAGCAGATTGTGAACAATCAATTATATCATTCATTCTTATACTAAGTCTATTAGTTAAAACTTTTGAAATAATTTTAACGGAATAGTTAATTAATGAAATAGGTCTAAAATCTTTTAAGTTATAACACCTACTTTTTTGTGCAATAAAATAACATTTGCAAAATTAAATTTTCCTATTTGCAAATTTCCATTATAGAATTCGTTAAACATGCTAATTAAATTTAATTTTAAAACATTCCAGAATGTTTTATAAAAGAAAATTAGGAACCCATCCAGATCTGGGGATTTATCACCTGGCATGTCATTAATAGCTTTTCAAATTTCCTCTCCAGTAAAAGGATTATCTAAGTCGGAAAGATCAACATTAGAATCAGACGGATTAAGATCGTTCCATCTAGCATTAATTCTTTGTTTGTTTTTATTACCAAAAATATCTCTATAATAGTTTGTAAAAGCCTTATTAAGGTTTCACTGATCAACTAATTCTTCATTATTCACAATAATGGAATTTATCGTATTACTACGTTTTCTACCATTAGCCATATTATGAAAAGATTTGGTATTGTTGTCACCTTCATTAATCCACTGGATTCTGGATCTCTGTTTTCACATAACCTTCGTCTTTTCTAAAATAGAATTAAGTTCTTCTTTTAGATTAGCGAGAACATTACGCTCACCTAAACGTAGTTGCCTAGTTTCTTCTATCTTTTTTATTTTAAGCATCTCAGAAAGAATATTATCCTTTTTATTTTTTATACAACCAAAAACATTTTTGCTCCATTTTTTTTTAGAAAATTCCTAAGGTCCCTAAGTTTAAAACAAAATTTTTAGCAGAATTATCCATATTTCTAGTATTGTAATAACTTATAGAAATCCACTTATTTTTAATTAAATTTGAAAAATTGAATTCTGATAGCTATATTTTTCAAATTTGAAAGATATATTATAAACCCTATGCTGTTCGCAAGTGAGAATAATAGGACAATGATCGGAATAAGTGTAAGGAAAAGCAGAAACTCTACAAATAGAATATTGATCTTCAATTTCTTTGCTAACAAAAAATCTATCAAGAAGAGCCATGGATGGGGACTCTCTATTAGAAAGGGGAATTTCAATCAAATTAGAATTAATAATAAATTGGTCAAATTCCTCCATAATAGAGAAATCACCCTTCCGTGGAGAACGCTCTCTTATAAAACGTGTAACGTTGAAATCACCCCCTAAAATACAAGAACCCGGAGCGAAAGATCTAAACTCTAGACATTCGTTCCATAAAATCCGATGGCCCATTTTTGAGTTAGGACCATAAACATTAGAAATATTTAAAAAATAATTATCATTACGATCAATGAGAATGATACGCAGAGAGTTGCTTAGGAATACATTGGAGCAGTTTAAAATAGTTATCCTGCCATCCAATCAATAAACCCCTATAAGTGCCTACAGAAGGCAAATAAGTCCATTTCCTAAAATGACACCCACCTAATCTCCTATAAAAATGAATATCGGGGCATTCAATTTTAGTTTCCTAAAGGAGAGCAATGTCAACAGAATAGTCTTTAAAAAAAGCTCTAACCTTATCACACTTATTTAAATCATGCAAACCTCTAATATTTCAACTAATGATCCTCATAAACCAACTGCTCTAGCCCTATCAAACTCCCTACTTCTAATAAACTCAAGATCTACCTCAACATCAGAATAAATGAAAGCAGTATCGCTAACTAACTGACTAAACTCAGATGAAGACAATCTACCTAAAGCATAAGAAGAATATGTACTATCTAAATCAGATCTAATACTTGAGCTTGAATTCGTAGCGCCACTCATGGAACTCAAATTAGGTATCTCACCTGTAGACTGAGACTGACCACAATGGGTCCTGGCACTGCGTCGAACTGAACCACTAATTGCCACAGATTATCCGTGCCTGCCTCTCTTTGAAGAAGAAGAAAAAGAAACTGAATTGTTGCCTCTCCATCGAATCATACTCCAGTACGTTATTAACAAAGACGACATTATAAAATCACCTGAAGCCAAACTAAATTTATCACTCACGTGCCCCGAAGCAGATCTACTTTTATCTGTATGCCCCATCTTACCCGAAGATAAGCTGAAATGCTTTCTCTCTTGCACCGAAGTAGTAACATTAATATCAGTTTGCCCCTTCATTTTGAAAGAACCTGAAGAATTCATTAAACTCTTATGCAAGCCAACAACACATACTTTCTCTAATTCAACAGAATCTTCCATCTCCAAACCGTCAAACCCAACAATTGGATCAACAACATTTTGATCACAAAGTCCAGTCTTGACATCATAATCCTGTCCTATACAAACTAAGAGATCAGCATACAATGAAACTCCAAAACTATCCTCTGTATATCCATTCAAACAAGGGAGATCAGCAGAAAATTGAACAAGACTCAAAGAAACAACAGGAAACTCTAAACTTTGTGCACCATGTACACTAATATGAGCGTGCATATCATCAATGCATGCTCCTTTACCTGAAACATCCGAGAGCTTATCAAAACAAATAAAACCCTCCTTCGCCCGTTTAACACCAACATCAACAGGCGAAACAAAAGACCAAACCCAATCATGAACATCTCCAGATTTTCAAAAAGCTTCATCTTCATTGGACAAGAGAACCCCAAGCTTATCTTCCAATCCACCAACTGTTCAGAAGGATCAAACATATACGGTATCTCTACAGCCCAAACATTCAACCACATGTCAATACTACTAATTCAGCTGTCCTTATGATCTCTTCATTATTTGAGCAATTAGCCACTCGATCATCATATACACAACTATCATCTAACATTTACCTATCATCCTGCCTAACACCCTTAATAACATTAGAAAATTCCAAACTAGCATCTGCTTCTGGCCTTTCAGAACTCAACGAGGCAAGGCACTCAAACTTATTAGCAGCAGTTAACCCGAAAATACCCAATTCATGAGATTTCAATTTGGCTCTCTTGTTATTTACTTATATGAATCCTTTGTTTGAATCTTTGACTTTACCCATTTCAGGAGCATCCAATAACGAGATAGAAAAATTTATCAAATCATTTGCTTTAGAATCACTAAAATCTAATATACAATGTGAGACAGCAGGATCATATAATATAGAATCGAAGCCATGGTTCTCTTCACTATTAGCAGAGGCAAGAATAACAGAGTCGCTACAATCTAGCATTTTGTTCAAGACACCATCATTCTCATCTTTTATAATAGAATTATTGAAAGAAGATGTAGATATTTCGAAATATTCTTATGGATCCCCAAATCTATCTCTATACCCCTTACCAATGTTCGACTAATTTATTGCATCAAAGTGAACAAACAATTCTTCTAAATATTTGATTCCTACATTCCTTTTTTTCCACAGATGATCAAGCAGTATCCCTTTACGCAACATACATTTTAGTACAAACTGATAGTCGTGATTAACCATCGAAGGACCAGAAACTCAGATAGATGATTTCGTCGAACAAGAATTCTTTTTGTGACCAAAATTACCACACGAAAAACACATGATCATGTGACGACTCGGAATTTTTGGATATTTGAATTTGAATATTTAACTGATTTTAAATATATGAAAGTTAGTTTAACTTGAATTTCAAATATCACCGTTTATTTGGCAATTAAATTATTGGATTAAACAATTGAAAACTGGGTAAAATATGGAATCTGGAATTTAAAAGCTTGTTAAAAATATTTCAACGGCTTATTAAATATATATTAATACTGAAGGTAACAGATGTGTTAAAACTAAATTTGGAAGCGATTTGTTCAGTTTTAAAAATATATCGTTTAAATTGACATTTAAAATAGCCTTCCGAGGCACAGTCTTGGAATTCGACGAAACCAGTTCCATTGGATCCGACATATTGTATTATTATTGGATTTCAATTTTCCTAGTGTTTGGAGTTGTCATGTGATCGTACGGTAGGTAAACGCGCTGAAATTTATATTGAAAATTCAATATAATAACTTATCCAAAAAGCTATCTTCTCCATACGATCGAATTAGGACTCAAAACCTTTTCCATTGCGTTCGGAATAGGGATATACATTATAAACGTCTGGCGGCACGCCTCGATAGGGGTCCAGATTTTAAGCTACATTTTCGAGACAATTTATAAATTTGAATAATATAATATATTCATCTTGATTTACAGCATTCGCATCTAATCTTTTTCTCTAGCACTGTAGCTTGACAAATTCTGCACGCAAGGCAAAACACGTGTCTCTTGCGTTTTTAGATCATGTACAGATGTCCCCTTCGGTTCTTTAAAAAAATTATACAATGCCGAGCTAAAAGAAAATGGGACCACCTTTAAAAAAACAGAATCAAAAACTTCCTCTTTTACTCAGAAATTCAAATCGAGTTCGTACAAAATTAAAATGGCGACCGAGCTAAGAATAATCGAACGAGAGCATTTTCCCAAACTTTAGTATAGCAGAATTCGCAGAAAATTGAAATCGACTTCGATCCAAGGCCAGAGGCCGAGCGCGTTGCGGTGGCCGATCGACTCGAGTCGCGATCGAGCTAGGGTTGGCAAGCTAATAAGTGGGGAACACGAGCTCTGGCTCGGCGCTGAGGCGATGATGGGCTCTGGTCTTCTCGGGTACATCGTCGTTCGCATGGGGTGATAGGGGAATGTCGCGAAGCACCTTGGGTCGTTGAGGATGAAGCCAGGCAAAGAGGCGACAGCGAGGCATCTTGGCAAGGGTTTCGATCGAACCTGAGTTGGTTTCTTTTAGATTCGATTTCGAAGGTTAGGTAAAGTTTTTATTAAGCAGTTTTTATTTTTATTTTTAGTCAATCTTAATTTAATTTAAACTTGAAAATATATATAAACGTGTACAGAAACAGAAAAGAAAAATATATATAATATAGTATAGTGAGTATAAAACCATATCTGTTTTAATCTAATATATATATATATATGTGTGTGTGTGTGTGTGTGTGTGTGTGTGTGTGTTAGAAAATTTAGTTAGAGTATGGTATATGGAATTCTGTTGTTAAAATATAGGTTAGAAGGAAATTTTTTATCTTTAATAGGATTTAATAATATATATATATATATCTATGTATGTATGTATATGTATATAAGGTTTAAACAGAAAATATATTTGTATATACATATATATATGATTCTGAAAAGTGAAATTTTAAATGTTGAAGAGTTTTACACGAACTAGATTTTTGAAATCTATAAATTATTTTTATAAGTATATATATAAGGTTTTTCAAAGGAAATAAATATAAATGTACATATTTTAATTTACTAGTTATTTTAACATAATGGATTTGGTGATGAATTGATTCAATTAACTACTTTATTTATTTTAGTTACTAAAAGATTTTTAAAAGGAAAATTAGTTTAAAAATTAATTATTAGTTTAAAATAAAATCAATAGTTAATTAAATTTATCAAATGGGAATTTAATTGTTCGATTTATTTGAATATTAATAAAAATCATCCAATGTTTATACAAGGTCTTAAATCGGGGGAAGACAAGTCGGTTTGGATTGGATCTGCATATTAAAAATCAAAGGTCGGTTAATATCACTCATTTGGATTACCTTTTAAATTAAATAGTTAAATTTAAATTATTGGTTGTTTGCTTGAATTGATAATTTATTATTAGCTTGGATGTGATATGTTATATATATATATATATGTGTGTGTGATATGTTATATATATATATTAGAGTGATTGATTTCCGTATTATATAGCGGATGAGACCTTATGCGTCGCGCATAATAGCAAATGACGCGATATCCCCCTCGAAGTAGAATTGGTATTTTTATATTGTGCTAACATCTGTGGATGCAGGGAAACAAGTTGAAGGGATCCAATTGGATTCCTCAAAACATTGAATTTATTTTATATTCAGCGATGTGATTTATTTGATGATTTGTGATAGATTTTATTGATTATATTGGGGATTGAAATTATCAAATGGTATGCTTTGCTGAATATATATGGATATTTTGAGAAGTGGAAAAATATATATAAAAAGTTTGGAATTTTTTTAAGGAAATGAAAAGAAAATTTCTTAAGTAAATAATTATTGGGAATTTGGTAAATCGAGTAATAAAGGAAATTTAAAACTGGAAAATCGGTTTGAAATCGATTTAGTGCTTTGGAAACTGTGATTAAAGGAAAATGAGAAATGGAAATTTGTAAACTGGTTTATAAATGAAGTGGAATATTTATCAGTGGATAAATTTGAAAGGATAGATTCTGGTGGAATTTATAAAAAAAGGTGCAATTCATTTTAAAAATAAAAGGTGCTTTTATTTTTAAAGGTTGAAAAGATTTCAAAGTATAAACCAGAAGTGTAAAAATGTTTTTTTAGAATGTTTTAGAAAATTTATTATTTAAATTATTTTTAAGTTAAAAAGTAAATATTTATTTAAGTTAATTATGGTAGTTAATTATTTTTAAAAGCAAATTAGCATTATGATTTTTAAAAAGGAAATTTTGGTTTAAGTTTTACTCAGAAACTCTTATAGAATTTCTTAAGTATTATTTTTATTTAAGTAATTTTAGTAGCCTTAATGTAAATAATTTTAGTAGTTTTTTTTGAAAGTGATTATAAAGAAATGGAAGGGCGATTTAAAAATAAAAAGTGGTTTTATTTTTAAAGTGTTAAAAGAATTTATGGGTTTGGGATGTAAATTAAATTGGGAAAAATCGAGAAGGATTTATTACCCTATTAAACGGATTATACTGAAACGGGAAGTGTATTTCCCTGAAAAGCCAAGTATATTTTCAAAGAAAGATTTCCAAGTATAGTTAGAGGTTTTAAAGTGGTTTTAAAAGAATGTTTTTGAAAGAAATTATTATTTAGTGGTTTTAAAATTTAAATAAAATATATATTTATTAAGTTAATAATATAAGTAAATTATTTTAAAGGGTTAATTAAGATTATGATTTAAAAGATAATTATTTAATATTTATACCTTATAGAATAACTTTTATTTTAAAATTAGTTTTGGCTAAGTTTTACTTGAAAACTATTATGGAATCTCATAACTATTATTCTGAATAAAGTCTTTTAAATAGTTTTTATTTTAAATGTTTTGAAGTACATATATATATCTTTGAATAAAGTCTTTTAAGTATTTTTTATTTTAAATGTTTTAAAGTGTGTGTGTATATATATATCTTCGAATAAAGTCTTTTAAGTAGTTTTTATTTTAAATGTTTTAAAGTGTGTATATATATGTATGTATGTATATATCTTTGAATAAAGTCTTTTAAGTAGTTTTTATTTTAAATGTTTTAAAGTACATATATCTTTGGATAAAGTGATTGAAATTTTTTAAAATCTAAGTTACTAGGACTTGGAGCATTTTAGTTGAAATAAAACAATTGTTCGGGTGATTGTGTGACTTAATAGTTAAGTAACTGACTATCAATATTGGCCAATGTGCTGATCGTTTCGAAGAGAACGAGATTGAGATTTATTTCTCGAAAACCACCTCGATCTGGTTTGAACGTTTTCGTGAGGAAGACAAGAGCTTGGAGTCGAAGATGGAGTAGTGAAGTGCGAGGGCTAATTGCTACTAATCCTGAGGGTGATTCCAAAATGGATGTAGTAGAAGTAGTGCCTTTGGTTCCATTCGGACCGGGAACAGACTTGTATGGATGAATGCTATCAGAACATCGTCAAGGGGATGATGAGCATTCTAAGTGTATATGTGCTAAAAAGGTACGCTTAACCTCAACCCTCATCAACCGGGAATGGCTAAAACAGGGGAGGTGCAGTAAGGCTAAGTGGCTAGCAACTAATTAGGGTAAGGTCATCCATGTCTAGATGTCCCTTTTTTCGGCTTTGTGGGCGGTTGCTGATCCCAACCGCGAGGTGATCTTATTCGGACTATCCAGTAAGGGGTAGCTCTGGTCTTGTATAGTAGGAGATCGAGGTGGCTCCTCGATATGGTGATCTAGACCACGTACTGTGACGGGCAATACCCCAGTAGCCTTGCCATTATATGGAATCCGATCTCCAATAAGCGCCTGTACGGTTCTGATTGTGCCCAACTATTGCTGAAACGTGAGATGCAATCATTTCAGCCAGATTTTATTTTACTTTCTATAGACGCTATTGTAATATCAAACGGATTTGATAAAAACGTTTTGGTTATCGTAAGGTAAAAACCCGACGTGTTATTCGTGGCGTGGTCTTACGAGATACCTTTGATTTCAAAGGATTTTTGAAACTTTAATTATCCAATTGAGTGTGTTTTCTCACTTTGGTTTTCCAGACTGACTCGGGTGTTATTTTATTATAATGCTTGGGTCAGACCGAGTTTTATAGATATAGGAAAGAATGCTATGGAGCTCAGGAGACGAGCTGGATGGCGAGACATATCATATGTATTTGATGTATATTCCACTGTGTATGATTAACTGTATAGTCAGTTTTGTGCGGACATGTTAGGATAACTACCCAG
Source organism: Allium cepa (assembly GCA_030765085.1). Taxonomy (NCBI): domain Eukaryota; kingdom Viridiplantae; phylum Streptophyta; class Magnoliopsida; order Asparagales; family Amaryllidaceae; genus Allium; species Allium cepa. The sequence continues at coordinate 874,304,542 of CM060932.1, read as the reverse complement.
TTGTATGCTATGAATTTTGTTGTACTCTGATGTTATAATGTATAAAACAGATATAGTTCTTTTGTTTAAAGATCGGTCATTTATCTATTATATATTGTTCCGCTGCGACTGTGAGATTCTGATATTGTTTTCTATTTCTTCTTCTACCTCTTTCTTCTTTAACCCTAATGGTTCGTATTTCCGTCCACTTTGTGTTGGGATGTTAGAGAATATTGTCAGTTCAAAGGGGTACGGATTTGCGGGATGTTACACTTGGTGTCAGAACTGAAGGTAAGCGTGAGCATTGGCTCTGGTGGGGTTACTCATTAAAGATAGGGTCGATGGTATCTTAGAATGAGTATGAGTGTATTAATAGATATGAGCGCATATTTGTCAGTGAATATAAAATTTGTTTTATATTGTGTTGATTGGTTTATTGAGTAGGTTATGGGTTCTGGTCAACACGAGTAATTAACATTATTGATAAGGATCTCTAAATACTTGTATAGAACAATTCGACATGGTATTGTTTTAAATAGGGTAAATGAAACAATTTTACCCAAATTATTTTATATATGAAAGGAAATAATTTTTCATGAATTATTATAGTTAAATATATGGTTGCTTGGTTGTTAGGAAATGATAATATTAAATTATTATCATTGTATATGGAATGGAATAAGAAATTAAGGTAATCACCAAAGGTTAAGGAAATAAATTTATATAACAGAATGAGATTTGTAAATGTGAATTATAAATATGATTTATAATTGAAACAGAATAAAATTCCGAAGAAATATTTGAATAAAGTTTTGAAGGTTTTGAAGTTGAAATTTTAGGAAATTTAATTTCCTTTGGGTTTGAAAATGATTTTTCAAAGGTTTTGGAGAAATAATAGTGATATTATTTGAAAATATTTTTGAATTGGATTTGAAATCTGATGAGATTTGGAATTAGAAATATTTGGAAATGTTTTGAAAGAGATAAAGTACTGAACTCTTTTCGGTCGCTGGAAAATAATTTCGATGATAATCGCGACATCATCGGTGTTCATTTTCGAGTTTCCAAGAGAGGAATTGCTACCCAAATGTTGTGAATGTTGAAGTTTGGGTTGGTAAAACTGTTTCGGAATTCAAAAGGATTTTTGGATATGGTTAATTTCAAAGGTGATTTTGAAATATTGAGGAATTGCTTAAACTCTGGAAGTTAATTAAAAATGTTTACGAAAATATAAATGGGTTTGATAACTAGTAAAATTTGAAATTTTCCAAGATAGAAAGATTTAACTTAAGAAGAGTTAAATTAAAATGAGTATGAAACGAAATAAGTTAGAAATGTAAGACAATTAAATGAAGTAAATCCAAGGAAATTAGTAAATGGAATGGAGATAAGTTGGAAAACTTGTAGAAGTTAAAATTTTGAATTAAATTGTAATGTAACTGAACTAACTTAGATAAAAGCGAATTTTGAGGAAAGAGTCTAAGTTGGTTAAATGGAATAACGATTTAAATAAAATTTATTAAGTTTGAAATAAATTTTTGAATTGAACAAACTAATTTGAATTGTAAGTGAAATTGAAATTGAATATTGTGATGATATTTAATTTAAATTGTGTAAAGTGAAGTTGGAAAATTAGTTCGAAATGGACTAAAATAATAAGAGTTAAGGAATAAAATCCATTGCGATTTGAATAAACTAGTAGGTGGAACTAAATTAAAGAAATGGTTGCTTAAGAATGAGTTTGAGATAAGGTGGATAGAGTTCAATATTAAAATTGATTTGGAAATAAATTAGTAGTTGGAAGGCAAATTGGAAACAAATGAAATTGGAAATATAAATTAAATAAAAGTGGATAACTTAAGTGGTGAAGTGAGAATAATAATAAGTGGATAGAAATCAAAATAGATGTGAATAAATAGAATTGATATAATTAATAATCAATTGAGGTAAATACGTAGGATGTACGTGTATTATTTTATTCGCATAACGATTTGATCCAAACTCGAGCACATAATTTCGAGATAGTGCCCAACTATTGCTGAAACGTGAGATGCGAGCATTTCAGATAGATTTTATAAGCGCTTGTACGGTTTAGATTGTACCCAAGTATTGCTGAAACGTGAGATGCAAACATTTCAGCTAGAATCTATTTTACTTTCTATAGACACTATTGTAATATCAGACGGATTTGATAAAAATGTTTTGGTTATCGTAAGGTAAAAGCGCGACGTATTTATTTGTGGCATGGTCTTACAAGATACCTTTGATTCCAAAGGATTTTTGAAACTTTAATAATCCAATTGAGTGTGTTTTCTCACTTTGGTTTTCCAGACTGACTCGAGTGTTATTTTACTATAATGCTTGGGTCAGACCGAGTATTATAGATACAGGAAAGAATGCTATGGAGCTCAGGAGACGAGCTGGATGGTAAGACGTATCACACATATTTGATGTATATTCCGCTGTGTATGATTAAGTGCATAGTCATTTTTGTGAGGACAGTTTAGGATAACTGTCCAGTTGTGTGCTATGAATTTTGTTGTACTCTGATGATGTAATGTATATAACAGATATAGTTCTTTTATTTAAAGATCGGTCATTTATCTATTATATATTGTTCCGCTGCGATTGTGAGATTCTGATATTGTTTTCTATTTCTTCTTCTACATCTTTCTTCGTTAACCCTAATAGTTCGTATTTCCGTCCACTTTGTGTTGAACTGTTGAAGAATATTGTCGGTTCAAAGGGGTATAGATTTACAGGCTGTTACAGATCGGGTCTCTACATTGTTTAGCAAAATGATTGAAATCTCCACATCAAAAGCAGAAATTCTTTCCTTTCTTCGAATCTATCCAGTTTGAGTTACGTGAACGAATCTGAGATTAAGAGGATGGAAACGAAGAAGACAGATATCTTTAACAATTTGCGCATAAGATCAGTAAGAGTAAACATCGCGATAAGGATTAGAGGAGGGAAAATTTGATTTTGAATTTAACAATGAAGACAATCGAGGAAAACAAGAACCAGCAAAGAATGTCATTTTTGTTATCGATTGTTGGTGCAATTAAATTTATAGACATGAGTTACTAAGTTGTATCAATTGATTTATTATCATCGCACTAATTAAATCAGTTGAAATTAATTTGGAAATCAACAAAATTAATGTAATTGAAATATTACAATTATTATGGTAAAAGATGTTAACCGTAGAGTTTGAGTGGAATAAAATGGAGACTTACGTTTAATTTGTTTATAAGGTAATATTTGATTTAATATAAGAATCTAAATCAAAATAAAAGAATTTGTTGAAATTTAAATTATAATAAGCTAGGTTTTACTTCTATTGTAATTTAATGTTGATATTAATGTAATATTTAAATATTGAATTTAACATGGAAAAATTAATTTTAAAAATATTATTAATTTCTATGTAATCGGGAATGATGGAAATTGTCAACTTTTAAATTTAAATTTAAAAGTGATTAAGTTAATCATAATAATAATTCATTTAATTAATGTGTAAAATTAGTCTTTTTGGGCACTGGCTCGGATTTCGACGAAACCAGTTTCATCGGATCCGTAATAGTGAACTCTTATGGAATTTCAAGTTTCGTAGCAATCAGATTTATCGTTTGATCATGCGAGCCAAAAGTGCGTATAATTCAATTAAAGGAATTTAAATGAATATAAATTCATTTAAAGAGCTAACTTCTATATACAATAAAATTAGGGTTTGAAATTAGTTTCATTGAGTTTAAAAATATCGAAAATCTATACTCCGATATGTGGAATCGTTATTCGACAAAATTTCTATCGGATTAAAAATTTGCCAAAAAATTTCTTATTAAAATAACCGCAAGCGCACGGTGTACGAATGTAACACGTATGCGAGTACGGGTCGATCCGTAGGGAATTTTTAAGGTTTTAAAAATCTATTCAATCAAACTAGACCAAATGGAGGAGAGATTATTAACTAAAAGCAAATGAAGCTAAAACTAGAATTAAAATGAGATTAAAACTATGAGATTAGAAAACAATTTAGAGGCAAATCCACTCTCATATTTTTGTAAATCAATAAACAAATAATATACGATATCTAACTATGATATTAAGTGAAATAATCATTGCATTTATCATAAGTATGGTTTGTTTATGTTATTAATTAACATAACTCAAACCATCAAACTATAATACAACAATTATACCACTCCTAATTCTCATGAAAATGAAGACAAAGCAAAAGCTATTTTAAGAATGATCTATTTACTATTGTAACTAGTAATATAGATCATCAAATTTCATTTTTTCTTTCATTTCAAAATCAAAAATGGATTAGCAAATGATGATGCAAATAGTGTTTATGTTGAATAAGAATAGCTTATTTGCAAGAGCAACATAAGCTATCAAACCCACTTGTATAAACTTGCATCAAAATTCACTCTCATGAAACATAAACAAAAAGAGATCATAAATCAAAGAAATGTTGAAATTACATAATATTTGAGAGCTTCAATACCCCTAAATTGAAGGGGTTTAGCTACTTGTTTGTGTTATCAAATCAACACATTTAAGTTTCAACATTAAAAAGCAAAGAAATTAAAACTAGCAAAGTAAGAAAAAGGGATTAACAACTAACTATTTGCATAAAAATTAAAGATACATTACTTGCATAAATGTAAATCTAAGCTACGAACATTAAAAGAAAGAGAGTATAGAAATAAGCATGAATGTAAAAGCAAAGAAAAGCATGTAGAAAAGAGAGGATAAAGAGGCTTGGAAACAATTTTTATTTCATTCAACATAAATCTTACAACTTACTTTCTTAATTTCCTAACAAATATGAAAGAGTATAATATGGTTTCATGTACATAAGAGGGCTATTTATACATGCATAAACTCTGATTCCTTTTTTAGGAAGCTTCCCAAAGTACCCTTGAGGTGGTGTGGCCACCAAGTAATCATTAACATCCACTAATCCCCCACTTAAATGTACATGAAGCTTTAATGACCTTTTAGCATGTGCTTAGATCCTAATTAAAAATCAAGGTAAGTGGGTGTGGTCCCCCATGATCTTGAACTTGAATTATTTCCTCTTCACTTCTTTGTAGTTTCATGTGCATGCATATATCATCATGAATCCCTCTTCCATATGCCTCCAAATATACTATAAAAAACATAAAAATCGTCTGAGTAAGAATTCTTATATTGACACATGCACAAAAATGACCGTTTTGCCCTTGAATGAAGATGAAAATATGATGGTTTGAAAATAATTAAATTTTGGTTTTAAACATGTTAAAATGTCCAAATATGATGTTTATTTAAATAAAAAGAGATAAAATATGGATGTAAATATATGCACATTTACGTGCACATCGAATACCCCACACTTATCTTTTTATTCGTCCTCGAATAAAGGAAAACTAAGATAAATCCATTTTCGTACGGAGCATGATTGAATTGAGAATATGCAACAAGCCATTAAACCCCTAGGTGTCCCCAGTAGGAAGAGTGTTGTCTCGTGAGGGTTTTCAGTGGATACTACCCACAAAATCCAAATGCAAAGTGAAAATATTTACAAAATACATGATTTATTTATAAAGAGATGAATGCAGGTTTTTGAAAATATTTCCAAATAAAAGGTTTACTTTTAAATAGACACAAATAAGTTAAATACAAGTTTTGGTCATTGTCTTGAAAATTTAAGTCATTTATTCGTCAAAATTTCCAATAAAAATCAAGTTGTCATAATAGATAGACCATAGTTTGGCTAGTTGTTTCGGTTGATAACACAATGTAATTATGAAATGGATCCTTAGATGATTATCAAAGTTTATTAAAGTGGTATTTTCATTTCTTTTCAATAACAAGTTAAATCAAACAAGCTAAAATGGTGCTTAGATTTCAATTGCTTACTCTCTCTTATTTGAAAATTTTATTGATATTAACAATATTTTCATATTCCTAACTCAAGGAAACATAGGCTAGATATATTACCCATGCACTGCCTTTCGGGCTTATGTGAGCAGAATATAGAGCATGGTGAGTGAACACACGAATGTGAACACCTATCAACTATAGGCATTATTAATAAAAGAAATTATATATACATACCCGTAGCTCAGATAAACTGAGGCCAGATATACCGATCATGCACTGCCTTTCGGGCTTATGTGAGAAAGGTATAGAGCATGGCGAGTGTACACACAAGTGTGTACACCTGTCGACCGTAGGTGTTAATAGAAAATATTTACATATATACATATGTTTTGTTTTTTTCAATTTTTTTTAGAAAGAGAGAGTTTTGCAAAATCATCTTAGCACCATTTAACTTAGAAGATAAAAATGTTATATCATTTACTTTAAATTTACCACTTTTTTAAACAAAGATTTTCAATTAGAACATACTTCATAATTAACACATATGAACCTTCCTATATACTAGTTAAACCATTGTTATTTGTAATCAAACTTCATTTTTATTTTTGTTAAGACAAATAAATTTTCAAAAATTTCAATTTACTAACCAAAACTTATACTTATCCCATAGTGTTTCTTAAAAAATAAATCAAAATGCTAGAAAAAGAAAATGATTTTGAGATTTAGAAATTTTTAATTTTTTTTGAGTTAAATGAAAATTCAAAAATGCCATGGAAAATTAAAAAAAATGCAAATTAGACTCCCCCTCCACACTTAATTTTGACCGTGTCCCTACAGTCAACGCATGATATAATGAGTGTAACGGGAAAAAATATGTACATATTTACACAAGAGGGTTAACATTCTTACTAGACGTAGCTTGGCTCATGAAAAATCATGAGCTCCTCCTCTTAGTTACCGGGCAATTCCAAGAAAGGTTTTAAACGATGACCATTGACTTTGAAAATCAATCCATCCCTATGATTTTCTATTTCTGGGGCACTATGTGAAAAAACAGTTCGTACCACAAATGGTCTGGTCCATCTTGGTTTAAGTTTCCCAGGGAATAAATGAAGTCTTGAGTCATATAAAAGAACTTTATGGTTAGGCGAAACGTTTTTCTTAGGATTGACTTGTCATGAAATTTTTTGGTTCTTTCTTTACAAATTTTCTCGTTTTCATACGCATTGTTCCTTAGTTCTTCTAGTTCGTTGAGTTGTAGTTTTTGGTTTACGCCAGTTTTCTCATGATCAAAGTTTAAGTTCTTAATTGCCCACAACGCTTTGTGTTCAATTTCAATGGGTAAGTGACAAGCTTTACCATAAATTAAACAAAATGGGGACATCACAAGGTTAGTTTTAAAAGCAGTACGGTAATCCCAAAGCGCGTCGGTCAATTTTTGAGACCAATCTTTTCGATTTTTATTGACAGTTTTCTCCAAGATTTTTTTATTTGTCGATTTGAAACTTCAACTTAGCCACAAGTCCGAGCATGATACGGAGTGGATAACTTGTGGGTTATCGAGTATTTTTTCATTAAATTTTCAAAAGAACGGTTACAAAAATGGGTCACGTTATCACTGATTATTGTGTGAGGTGTGCCAAACCTCAAAAAGATGTTTTCTTTGAGAAATTTCACAACAATTCTATGGTCGTTGGTTTTGCAAGGAACGACTTCGATCCATTTTGAGACGTAATCGACAGCGAGAAGGATATACAAGTTTCCAAAAGAATTGGAAAAAGGTCCCATAAAGTCGATACCCTAAACATCAAATTTTTTGATCGTAAGAATGGGGTTTGGAGGCATCATATTTTGTCGAGAAATTCGTCCAAGCATTTGACATCGATCGCAAGTTTTACAAAATTCAAAAGAGTCTTTGAAAAGTGAAGGCCAATAGAAACCACACTGAAGAACCTTTTCCGTGGTTTTTCGAGGACCGAAATGTCCACCGCATGCTTGATCGTGGCAAAATGAAATAACACTCATGATCTCGTTATCCGGAATGAAACGTCGGATGATTTGGTCGGGGCAATATTTGAACAAGTATGGATCGTCCCAATAGAAATATTTCACTTGGGACATGAATTTGCATTTGTCTTGTTTGGACCAAAATAAGGGAGCTTCTTTAGTGACTAAGTTGTTCACTATATCAGCATACCATGGATCGATAGAAATTGAAAGAAGTTGTTCATCGGGGAAGTTTTCCTTGATTGGCAAAGAAGATGGTGCATTCAGAAGACGAGACAAGTGATCGGCTTTGATATTATCGGATCCTTTTTTATCTTTGATTGTAAGGTCAAATTCTTAAAGTAAAAAGATCCAACGAATCAAACAGTATTTAGCATCCTTTTTAGCGAAGAGATATCAAAGCGTAGAGTGGTCCGTGTACACAGTGATGAGTGAACCTATCAAGTATGGTCGGAATTTTTTGAGAGCAAAAACGACAGCTAGAAGCTCCTTTTCGGTTGTTGTGTAGTTGAGTTAAGCGTCGTTCAAAGTCATACTCGCGTAGCAAATGACATGAAGTATTTTGTTGATGTGTTGTCCTAAAACAGCACCAACCTCAAAGTTCGAAGCATCACACATTATTTCGAAAGGAAGATCCCAATTGGGTGCGCAAATGATTGGAGCAGAAATAAGTTCGTTCTTAAGACGTTCAAAAGAAGAAATATACTCAGAGTTGAAATTGAAAGGAACGTCTTTTCCAAGGAGAGTTATCAAAGGACGAGTGATTTTGCTAAAGTCTTTTACAAAGCATCGGTAAAAGCCAGCGTGTCCTAGAAATGATCGAATGTCCTTAATATATTTGGGAATGGGTAGGTTTGCAATTACGTCGATTTCCGCTTTATCTACCTCAATGCCTTTATTTGAGATGATATGTCCAAGGATTATACCTTGTTTGACCATAAAGTGGCATTTTTCCCAATTCAAAGTCAAATATTTTTCTTTACATCGATTTAGAACCAACTCGAGATGATGTAAACATTGGAAAAAAGAATCGCCAAAGATAGAGAAATCGTCCATAAAAACTTCTAGAAAGCGCTCAATCATGTCAAAAAAGATTCCAACCATGCATCGTTGGAAAGTCGTAGGAGCGTTACAAAGTCCAAATGGCATACGTCTATAAGCAAAGGTACCGAATGGACATGTGAAAGTCGTTTTCTGTTGATATTCGGGAGCGATTGGAATTTGGTTATAGCCGGAATAACCATCAAGGAAACAGCGGAATTCATGGCAGCTAAACGTTCGAGCATTTGGTCATTGAAAAGAAGAGGGAAGTGATCTTTACGTGTTGCGGCATTTTGTTTTCGATAGTCATTGCAAATACGCCTACCCATTTGAATACGAGTTGGAATAAGTTCATCTGAATCGTTCTTGACAACGGTTAGCCCAGACTTGTTCGGTACAACGTGAATTGCGCTAACCCATGAACTTTTAGAGATTGGGTAAATGATTATGTTATCAAGAAGTTTAGAATTTCATCACGCACCGCATCTTTCATTTTTGGAATAAGCCTTCATTGCGCGTCGCGAACAGGCTTAGCATCGTCAATCAAAAGGATGCGATGTTGAACAAGAGCGGGACTAATTCCCTTTATATTGGAAATCGACCATCGTTTTTCGAAAGAATAGAGAGTAACGAGGTTTCTTGATCAAGAGAGAGAGAGAGAGTTGTGGAAATTATGACGAACAACGTTTTGTCTTCACCTAAGTATGTGTACTTAAGGTGATCGGGAAGTGTTTTGAGGTTCAACTTTGGGAGTTTTTTGATCAAAGAGTTGGGTTGATATTCTGACTCAACTTGAAGTGACTCAAAGGGAAGAGCATATTCAATCTCTTTGGGGATTGTGTGAAACAATTTTTCATATTCGGCCTCGCGTTCATCGTTAAGATCAAGTGTTTTATTTTCAAAGTTTTCGTGAATGGCACTAACTTCCAATGTTTGGTCACGAGATTCATTCGATTAACTTTCAAGATTGAAAATATTAAGATCAAAGTCATGTTTCCGAAAGAGATTTTCATCGATCCGTTATGACAATTGATTATGGCATTTTAGGTGGCTAAGAATGGTCGGCCTAAAATCAATGGAATTAGACTCGCGGGATTTGTCACAGATTGTGTTTCGAGAACGATAAAGTCAATGGGAAATATGAATTGCCCTACTCGAATGAGCACATCCTCGATTTCTCCCGTATGCATCTTAATCGAGCGATCGACAAATTGAAGCATGACTTTTGTGGGTTTGAGCTCACCTGAGCCTAATTGTTCATAGACGGAGTATGGAATCAAGTTTACACTCGTGCCTAAGTCAATCGAACATTTGTGAATCATCTTGTCTCCAATTGTACATAAAATCGTAGGGCAGCCAGGATCTTTGTACTTAACAGGTATGGATTGGGATAAGACTTCACTCAAACTGGCAGCTAAGAAGACTTTTTTGGGCACTAGAGTGTATCTCTTTTGGTTGCACAAGTCCTTAAGAAATTTCGCGCAAGTGGGGACTTGCTGAACGATGTCAAGAAGCGAAATGTTAACTTTGACTTGTTTAAAAAAATTCAACATCTTTTCCATTTGGTCGCGAGTGTTTCTTAGGTCGAAAACGATGTGGAAATGGAACATTAAACTCGGTAGGCGGGTCTACTTGAGTAGAAGAGGAAGAGTTTTGATTGGCATTCGATTCAACGTTTGGCTCCACGTTCTGTTCAGATTCGTTTGTTGTTTTAGAAGCATCGAGAGAGGTTTTCGGTAAGTCATTTGGATTAACGACTTGATTATCGATCTGTTTACCGAAATGGAGAGTTGTGATAGCATTCAATTGGGTGACGGTTCTATCTTGTACAACATGGGCTTGATTCGAATTTGCGTTTTGATTTCTGGGATTTGGAATTGGCTGGCTTGGGAATGTTCCTCGTTTACGTTCGCTCTCAGACGTGGCTAATTTACTCATTTGCATTTCGAGTTTTGCAATCGATTGGTATGTGTTTTGCATATATGAAGCCAATAAATTCTGCAAATCGCTGTTTGATTGAAGGCTTTGAGTAGTTTCCTTAGCCAACGTTTCAAGAGTTTTCTCAAGCGAAGTTAAACGTTTATCGTCTTGGGCAGGATGAGCAGAATTTGGTTGAAAATTTGATTGTTGCGGTTGATTATGAGACAGACTCGTAAAGTTTGGTTGAAAATTGTTGGGCTGAAAGGGAGGATTCGAAGAATTATTCGAGAACGCTTGAAAATTAGGACGAATCGTATTCGTGTTGGGATTGTTTTGGTTCCACGTAAAATTCGAATGATTTCTCCAACCAGGGTTGTACGTTGGAGAAAATGGGTCGTTTTTGGCTTTATTGAAAGCACTGGTTTGTTCAACAGAATTGAGACACTTATCGTCTATATGATTAGGATCGTTGCATTTATGACACATCGGTTGCGAAGCATGGTTCATTTGATTTGATGAGAAACCGTTATCGAATTTTTCAATCATTGCATCGATCTTAGCTTCTAAAGCAAAAGAAGATCCTATCGAGTGTGCATTCGATCGTGCTTAAATTGATTTTTCATTTGAACGTTCCCATTGGGATGATTTTTCTATGAGATTTTCAAGAAATTGTCAAGCATCATCATGATGTTGGGCAATAAAGTTGTCTTGGCACATTGATTCGAGCATTGTTCGTGAGCTGTTTTAATGTCCATCGTATAAGATTTGGCAAATTATCCATTTTTCAAAGTTATGATGTGAACATTTTATCAAAAGCTCTTTGAATCTTTCAAAATATTTTTCGAATGGTTCCCCCTTGAGTTGATGAAAATTTACAATTTCATTTTGAATTCTACTCGTTTTTTCCAAGGGATAGAATTTTTTTAAGAAAGCTTTTATGAATTTTTCCCACGTTTTAATCGAGTTCGATAATAAGCTGTACATCCATTTTTCAACATAATCTGTAAGAGCGAATGGGATTAATCGAAGTTTGATTCCGTCATCGGAAAGTTGTTGGAGTTTTATGGTTGCACAAACTTGTTCCAATTTAGTCAAAAAGATGTGTGGGTCATCGTGTTCGAAATTGCCAAATTTTGGAAGCGTGACAATATGATTTTAGTGAATTTCGAAATGGTTACCCGTAGGGGCGAGTAATGTGATGCAAGATGAAATAAAAACTATATTGGGAAATATTCTATCCATAAGAGTTAGAGGGGCATTTTTATCGCCATTTCGGGAGGATCGTCTATTCGAGTTAAACTATTAGTTGTTGAGTCGTGAGTCCAATGATTTGTTGTTGTGTCACTAGTCCAAGTACTCATGCACATGTGAAAGTCGAGAAGAGAAAGAAGTCATAATCGAGTTTAGTGAATGAAAGATGATTTGAAAAACGAAGCGAAAAATTATTTTTTGAGTTTTTTTTTTTAAAAGGAAGAAAACTATTTACCAAGTGAGATTTATTTTCAAAAGAAAAGTTTTATTTTTGGTTTTTTCAAATTTTTTTATAGGTTTTTGTTTTTGAATTTTTTTTTGAAAAGATTTTATATATTTCTTTTGATTTTTGTTTTTGATTGAAAATTTTAAAAGGAAAAGAAAAAAGGTTTTTTTTTGGAGAGAAATGTGTGATCCTCTAGCAATAGAGGAGAGCACACATGAAGCCATATATATAACACATAACAAAGTGCTGCCAACATGCCTGGCAGGTAACAAATCTAAGTACAAGTATCTAAGAAAAAAACCAGGTACCCCTATAATGAGCTCCGGCAAAGCCACCGCCCATTTCACCCTAATATCGAGCTCCAGCATGGCCACCGCCCGATATTAAGGTGTGATAAGTACCTAAAAAACTGAAGAAAAACCAATAACAAAAGATGCTGAAAACTAACTCCATCCAGTAAGAAGACTCAAAGTTGCTGCCTCTGAAGAAATATGGTTGTGGCTAATCTGGGGTATAATGACTACTAGTCCAGAACGTACAACACTACTCTGAAGACTCGGAAAAGCTGAAGTAGCACCTGGGTTAGAAATGAAACCTCCTGAAGATAGAAAGCCTAAGTGAAGCTGAAGATGTACTGATAAGAATCCCTCACTGCTATCGACAATCCTGTAAATAGCAATCCTGTGCACCTGCAAGGAGACACTAATATCCAATCCATCCCTAACCTGTTACTGAAAAATCACTAGGAAAATATTTGTAATGGTACATATATATGTATATAAATGAAATTTATATACTTATATGTGTACAAAAAATCTAATAGAACATAATAAAGCAAAGATAACCTTGTACAAAAATTGAAAGCTCTAAAACGGAAAAGGTAATGTGATCCATACTAAAGAAAATTAAAGAACTATAAACAAAAACTATAATAACTAAAATAAAATCAAAGAAAATTCATGAATTAACTTTGTGGACCTATAGTCAAAAGCAAATTATGATACACAGCGGGATCTACATTTAAATTAGAAAAAAATATTAATACTATTATTATTAATGTCAAAAATATTATTGTTATGTTTAAATACATTGATATTTTTACTAACCTTATTAAGATATACCTTAAAAAGGTTATTTTTAGCTAATTTATATTTAGGATTAGATATCCAATTAAAGCAGAAAGATGAAATTAAAAAAATCACTTTAATAATGTGATTATTATTATTATTATTAAATATTCTCTAATTTCTTTCAAACCAGATATACCAACAAGATATAATGAATAAAGTATCGAGTAAGTATCTATTGTCTATATTGAACTTAAATCTAAAAGTGTTCCAATAGAATTCACAATTGGTAATTCTGTTAATAGTATTAAAATCAAAAATTTTAAGGGTATTATTTAGAATGAAGTTAGTATCCATACAGTCAAAATAAATATGTTTAATATCTTCAAGATGTAAATTACAAAAATAACATTTATTATCAACTTGTATGTTTTTTCTTTCTAAAAATCTATAGAATTTAATTTTTCATGCATAATTAACCACATGTGAATTTTAGCCTTAGGATGAGCATTTGATTTCCAAATAAATTTAAAAAAGTTATTAGTTCCACCGAAAGTTAATAAAACTATAAAAAGATTTAGAGGAATATTTCTTACTCTTATCTCATTCCCAACTAATAAAATCATTATCATTATCAATATTATAAAGATTTAATCCAGCGTAAAGCAAAGAAAGCATCCTAAGGGTTGAACCTTCAATGATTCAATTAAAGCTAAAATTCCAAGAGGGGCGTTATCGGGAGAAAAAACTTCTGAAATTAATGCATATTTAAAATTACAAATATCACACAATCTCTAAACATGATCTTAAGAGGAATAACAGAAATCCAACTGTCATGCCAAAAGGAAGTATTATTACCTGAATGAACTATAATTTTAGTGCCTAAGTCAAAAACCTTAAGATTTTTTAAAATGGATTTCCAAAAATAAGATTGGTTACGGATGACCGATAGAGTAATTTGATATAAATTATTACTACCAGTGTATTAATATTTAGAGATAATTTCTTTCCAAGTGACATTATCATTTATATCTTTGAACTTCCATGACCATTTACCTAGAAGAGATAAATTCATATTACGCAAATTAATAATACCTAAACCACCATCCTTTTTGGATTTACAAACAGTTTTCCAATTTACCAAACATTTTATGCAGCCGTTAGAACTATCACCACTCCATAAGAAATCTGTTCTAATTTTATCTATTTTATCAATCACCCAGTCAGGAAAAAGATGCATAGACATCTAATAAATTGGGAGAGATTATAAAACAGAGTTAATTAGAACAAGTCTACCTGCTCTAGATAAAAATCTCCCATTCTAATTAGAAATCCTATTTTTGATTTTATCAACGATTATAAACCAATCTTCATGTTTTAATTTAGTAGGTCTAATTATGAAACCAAGACAGTCAAACGGAAAAATCATAGTTTTACAGTTTAGCGTATTAGCAACTAAATTTTCAACATTCTCAAAATCATTTAAAACTAAAACAGAACTTTTATCAAAGTCTGTTTTTAAACCTGATAAAAGTTCAAAACTATATAGAATAAACTTAAGAGAAATAATGTGTCTAGGTAAATGAGAAGAAAAAAGTAAGGTATCATCTGCAAATTAAAGGACTGATATACCGTTACGCGATATATCATTACCTATATTTCCCAAAGATCCATTATCTACCGCTTTTTTAATTATATTAGCAAAAACTTCTGCCGCTAAGTTAAACAGAAGAGACGATAAAGGATCCCCTTGCCTTAAACCTCTCTTAGATTGAATTTTATTACCTAAAATACCATTAACCATAATACTAGAGTCACCAGTTTTAAACAAATTCAAGATCCAGCTAATCCATCTATGACTAAAACCTCTAGCTTGAAAAATATCTACTAGAAAATCCCAATCTACTGAATCAAAAGCTTTAGCGAAGTCTAGTTTTAAGATAGCATATTTAATATTATTCTTACAAAAATGATTAATATATTCTTGAATAACGGCCACCCCATCAGTGATATTTCTCCCTTTAATGAAAGCAGATTGTGAACACTCAATTAGATCATTCATTCTTATACTCAATCTATTAGCTAAAACTTTTGAAATAATTTTAACGGAACAATTAATCAATGAAATAGGTCTAAAATCTTTTAAATTATTAGCACCTACCTTTTTATGTAATAAAATAACATTTGCAAAATTGAATCTTCCTAATTACAAATTTCCATTATAGAAATCATTAAATATATTAATTAGATCTAATTTTAAAACACACGAAAAAGTTTTATAGAATAAAATAAAACCCATCCCGACCCGGAGATTTATCACTAGGCATGTCATTAATAGCTTTCCACATTTCCTCTTCAGTAAAAGGATTATATAACTCAGAAAGATCGGCATTAGAATCAAACAGATAAATATCATTCCGTCTAGCATTTATTCTAAATTTATTTTTATTACCAAAAATATCTGTAACATCCCGCCTTTTCGCACACTTTAAACCGACACACATGCCACTTCAAAGCATACTCAAGGGCGGATTGTTATGGGGTAAATAAGAAAAACAGAGAAGAAATAAAACAAAACAGAATCTCACAGCGGAAGGATAAAATATAATAATAAATATACAGTTCAAAACAGTTTACAAATACTTGATTTGCTTTATACAACAAATATCAGAGTTACACATACCAATACAATCAATGCAGCGGAACAGTATGAGTGTGGTGCAATACTATAGATAATAATAATACGACTCCTTCGTCTTCGTCCTTCAAAGCTAAAGTCTTCTATCCTGAAACGCTCGGACTGACCCGAGCGAATTTGAAAAGACAAAAACACTCGAGTCAGAACTAAAAGATCTTATGTGAGTTAAATTAACAGAAATAAATATGAGTACAGTAACTCAAGAGATGTTCGGGATTTACATCTCCTAAGGATCCGTTAAACTATTTACTATGTAGTATATTGCGCTATTATAATAGTGTCTATTTATAAAATAAACTTACTTTTTAATAGCGTTAAGGGGTTACCCATATAGCCCTTAACACAAATAATGCCAGTAGTCTATACAGTACCGTAATACCTCCTGATCGGGAGGCTACCAGAGGATACTCCATAGGTACGACACAAATAGAAACTCGTAGTAAAGGCTCGGTATGGTAGGTGACACGACACAACTAGGCAATGCCAGGGTAGATATACCAATTGCTATCCAGGCTGGTGGAAACGCGTAGCCGCAGTTACCGCCCACCTCGGACTAACTCCCCCAAAATCAAAAATAAAGTGGCCACTGAATCAATCCAAAATCAAAGTATAATATCGAAGAGGAGGGTCCGATCAGAGGAATGACCTCATTGGCCTGAGAATCGCTCCTGTTTTAGCCACCTTATGCCAACTCACGGGAGTCGGGTCCACGTATTTACCTTACAGGAAACGTCGCCACCACCTACTTCATTCTGGAATCTCCACCGCGTACACGGTTAGTCAAAGTGGTTTTCGGTATCGACAGAGAGTATGTCCATATCCGATCCCGGTCTCTTTGTCAACCCATCGTTATTATAACACCGCGGTCATTTAAAAATAGTTTATACTTTAAAAATCAGAATAAACATTCCATTTCATAACCATGAATACGATATCATTTCAAAACCCAAAACCATATTTTATCACTTATCCCAAATATAATTCTTTTCCAAAATCATAATGCTTTAACTTCATAACGTCTGAAAATCAAATATTTTCAAATCATAATATTTTGAAAATCATAATTTAAAACCATAACTTCTATAAAAAAAACTTGAATGGTTTGGACATTCAACGGTATATGAATTAAATGGTTTAACTTAAATGTTACTTTGTAAAGAAAATAGTTCTCATGGCTTTACAAATACATTTCTTTATTTAAGTCTAAACCAAAATTTGTATTATCTCTCTCAAGTTCCAAAACCACTTCAATTTATATATATATATATATATATATATATATATATATATATATATATACGTATATCCATTTGGAGTATTAATATTTCAAACTAAAGTTGGATTTTATTCTTCAACAAATCGAATGTTCTATTAATTAGTCTTGAATATTCACATAAAATCCATAAATAAATAAAAACTCCAATTTCTAGTAATAAAATATATATTTTTCAATTCAAATTATACTAGAATATTCATTTCAATTTATCTTGGGAAAAATCCAATTATAAATATCATATCTTAAAATTTCCAAACTTAACATTTAAACATATGATATAAATTATCAAACTCCATTTTCTTAAAATTTTTCCATTTTAATAAAGAGATTTATACACCTTTAAATTTCAAAATTTTCAACTTCATATGTATATATATGGAAGAAAAATATTTATACAATATAAAATTTAAGATTATTATAAACCGTATTCCATCCAAACCATAGAAATCACTTTTAAATAGTTATATATATACCGCGTTGCTTGTATATAATTTTCTATCCTATGGTCAAGTGATACGGATATTTATCATTTCAATCCGCAATTTAAAAGATATAAAATTTTGCGGTTGTATATCATTTCAAACCGCAATCCCGAATGAAATGAAATATGCATGATAATTTGCAATTTAATGATATACAATAAAACATCCATCAACATCACCCATCATCCAATCACAATCATCAAGCAATATCAATCAATAACAATTTATATTTGATAATATATAACAGGTAATAACTGGCAATTTTATTCAGATTAAATTTAACAGCTATTAATCTACAGTCTATATTCAGTAATAAATTATATAACTGTTAACTAGCAGTTTATAGGCAAATCAAATAAATTCTAACTGTAAATTAATACGCAATAAATAAATTAAATTAACAGTTAAATTTAATAAATGCAATTCAACAGCTATGATGAAATAAACATGCCAAATACCCATAAATAAATTTCTATTCATTTCTAAAATTAATTTAACAAACATAAAAACTTCTAGTAGTTGTGAGTGGGTTAAAACACTCACCTTTTGAATTTAAATCGAATTTAAATTCGATTTAAACCCAAAATTTCGCCCATTTCGGAATTCGTCCAAACCAGCGTCATCAAGTCCGGAATTAAATTACGATCCTAACAAAAAAAAATTCGTGTGAATCCGACTTCGTATGAGAAAGTTATGGCAAAAAATGATGATTGAATTCAAAATTAAAAATAACCAAAATGACACATATTTCTCACCACTCATCATGCACGTGCGTTTCCCCCTGTAGCATCATCACGCAACACAGCACGAAGACGCGAAACCCCCCCTTCTTTCGTTCGCTCCCAGGCAAACCTAACCGCCACCATAGCAACTCGCCAACGCCCGAGGCACCCCAACCCCCTCCACGTCGCCGGAGTGCCCCTTGACCCAGGCCGACCCCATCACGCTCGAACGACGAGGCAAAAACTCCACCGGCTGCCCCTTAAAACGCATGCCCTAATCAAATTTTCCCGTTGATCCGACCGTTGATTCTCGAAACAAAACCCATAGATGCGCTCCCCATCGTCCTCTCTTCAATACCCAGAAACCATTCGACGATCGGACGAAGTTTGTTACGGCGATGATGAACGGTTGGGACAGTTTTGAATTTATTCTGGGTAAACGGTAACTCCAACTGAAAAACGAATTCACCATGGGGTTACGTGTTTCGAGAAGATTAACATATATTTTTAGAGAATTTTTCTGGAGATTTTGAATTTTCATTTTGTTTTTGAACTGACTGGATCTAGGGTTAGCCCCCATTGAAGAAGAAGAGAATCTTGAAGAAAATACGCGCAGATAAATGAAATTAGGCGGAGGCTAGGGCTGAATAGCTGGGTTTATATAGAGGGTTAGAGGTAGCGTAGATAGACCGTAGAATGAACGTGCGGAATAAACTATGGCCCAAAAAGCCCGCTATATCTCCGGAACGAAATTTCGTAAATCTATATATTCAAATAGGTAATTTAAAATATTCTGAACGCGATGGAAAAAGTTTCACGACCAAATTTGATCGTATGAAGAAGTTATGCTGAAAACAAAATTTCCAAATTGATTTCAAATTGATTTTTATTAAATCGATTTCAAGGCGTTTCACGCCCGTACGATCAAACGACAAGTCCGATCGATACGAAACTTGAAACCCTATAATAATTCACCGATACTGATCCGATGAAACTGGTTTCGTCGAAATCCGAGTCCGTGGCCAAAATGGCTATTTTTAATATTCATTAAATAAATTAAATAAATTATAAAAATCCAAATTTTATATTAAATTCTAAAATTGGCCAAATTTTATTTCTTATATGATTCGTGATCAATTGAAAAGATTTAACAGGCTTAGCTGTGAATTAAAAGTTGACAGTATATTAATTGCAATGTTAATTTCTACACTTTCTTATATTTAAGAATTTTATAAATTATATTCTCAAAACCCATACTTTAGATTTTTAAATCTTTATATTCTCAACTTTCACCTAAAATAAAGATGCCATAAACATTAGTTCCTGATTCACATCATTATTCCTTAAGTCTAATTTAAATCTCAATAACGTAGTATTTAACGTTAGAATCCATTTTATTATGCATAAATTACAAATTTTACTGACCCAATTTTCTTCTTTTTATTCCATATCAATTGTCAATCCTATAAGAAAAATTAACATTAGGTTCATACTTATTACAAATAACTCCAATTTCTTCCAAATAATAATTACATAACTATTAAATAATAAATCCATTTAATTGCAATAAATTCAATTGATTGCAATTAATTTCCAAATAAATTTGGATCTTTATTTGGTTATACAAAAAAAATCCGTTATCACTTACCTAACAAAGTTATTATTACTTAAGATCTCATTGCATCCACATTTTCACATTTTCATTTCCTGGTTTCTTTACTTCATTCTACGTAAATTATTATAAATGGGATTTTCTTGGTTACATCTTATTTGCATTTAACATTACTCATTCACCAATTCATTTCACTTTAACTGCGGTAAATTGGCGGATAAATTGAATTTGATTCCCAAAATTTAAATTAACAAGCAACAAGAATAGGTAACACACAATAGTCGTTACGCTAAATTCTAGTCACCTAAATAAGCTTTTATTACTTTACAAAATGGAATAACTTTTAAACTCATAAATGTAATACCAAAACCGTTATAAATCCAATAAATTTCCAAATCGGAGTTTGTACACATTTTACACAATTATTATGATTTCTCACAGAACGTTGAATTTATTAAATGACCATTTATTATACTTTAATTCCCTTAATTGAATCAAATGCTTATAATTTTTACATTCTTACCATTCCTTCCCATTATAAATTTATTAACGGATTTACAAATCTCTATCTTCCAAATATTAAATAACCAAATTGATTACAACCACTGTTCTTATCAAATTTTCATAAATTTGTTCAAATCTATACTCTTTTTCCATATAAATAAATTTTATGTTACTACTAGATTTTTTTTATCCACTACAGCCATTAAATTTTTACTATCTACACTTATTACATCTTTGTATTAATGAATCCCATTCAAGTTAATATTTATATTAACATTCACAAATTCAACATTTATATGTTTCTTAAAATTAACTTTCAACCAAATGTGCCAATTTACATTTCATTTCTATCCAATATATATTCATTTTATTCCATTCATTCGGGTACTGCATTGAAATATATTTATTCTCTAATACTAACGTTATTATCATTAAATTATGATTGGATTCCAAGTTTTTATTCAATACCTTGAACAATAACTTACATATTAACCAAATCCTTCTTCTACTTAATTCAAATTGGATTATATTCCAATTTCTATAACCTAGGTCTTGAGTCACCATTTACATAATTAAATTTATCGTTTATTTCAATCTTCGTTTATAATTTAAAGTTCTACTAAACTAAATTACAAAACTTATGAACTTTAACAAATTTAATCCACCAATTAAATTTTTCTGATGTTTATATATTGCAATTCAATTCAGTTATTATTTCATTAATACCATTTTAATCAACTAATTATGACTTATAACCACAACACAAATCTTCGTTATTCTACCTATTGCCATATAACATTTCAATTGTTAAATCTTAAATCTCAGTTACTATATCCAACTCCTACATTTATTATAAATTAGATTAAAAATTATATTAATTCATTTCATTTAATATTATTAATTTAACGGGTCGTTACAATCTCCCCCACTCAAAACTTTTCGTCCCCGAAAAGGAAAAAGAAGGAAGAAGGAAGAATAAACAGTACATCTTATTTCAAATATTAACTTATAAATAATAATTTACTGGATTAATTTCCTTTAATGAAATATACCCGTTTATAATCATTACAACCTTTATACTTAAATAATTAAAGTTTGGAAATCATTTTCAACAAAATTCTAAGTCCAAAATTTACGAAATTTTTTGGCAGAGTCTCCTTTGTACGGTGAGGCTCGGGAGAAAATATAATATTAAAATATACAAATATATTACATATATTATCAAAATATTATATTCCAACACGGGAAAAATAGCGCTTTAAACGTAATCCGAAAACGTACCTATTTGTCGGGCAATATACGCTAATTATTTTGGAACCAAAAGCAGTAGCAGTTGCTTCCATCACCTGTATTCACTTTTATAATCTAAAAGGTTAAATATTTATTTTAAAGTGAACTATTCAAGTGGATTAAATCATTAATCAACCAAACAATTCAACAACCATCAACCTTACAAACAACATACATACACAAACAAAGCAACCATTTAATCCATCAAACAAATAGTTGTTTGGGTTCAAACTTGAAATTTGTATGAAATGAAATTAACTATCAAGTGCATCCTTTACTCAACAATCTTAGATGGAACAAAGATAGATACTTATTCATTTAACCACTTCAAATTTCTTACCCAACAACATAAATCAAACAACACAATTCAAACCAACACCCAAATTTATTTATTATACATTTATCTCATGCTTCAATGGTTTGATTTTCTTTCTTTCATTCATGGAGGGATTTCTTTGTTTCTTACAATTTTATTTTCCATTTATTACAAAATTCATTATATTTGTATTCCAATTTATTGACTAAAGTATATATCATCTATTTATACTACTTACCTTTACTTATATAGTAAAATTTCCAATTTATCTTAAGCTTATACAATTAATTCTCATTAACAATAGCAAATTAATAGAATACCTTTTACCTCAAGCTTCACTTGTAAGATTTCTCCTTTCATTTTCTTAATAACATTGCAACTTTTATTATATGGTAAGTTATGTATGTTTTAAGAATGTAAGTGAAAATTTACAAGTTTCTTCTCAATTCCATTTTATTAATTTTAAACTAGTAGCTTTCATACCGTACTGAAGTTTATAACCCTCCACATCAATCCTTATTTAATAAAGAATTTCATTTTATCTACTTAAGTTCATATCACCTATTTATATTACTTATCTTTAACTTGAGATTTCAATTATAACTTAAGTTTATACCAATAATTTCTCATTTATAACAATGATTTATTGAATACTTCACTATTTCCAAAATTTCTACCTGTATAATATTCTAATCCAATTTCTTAATTAACATTTCAACTTTTATATTTGGTAAGTTATTTATGTCAAAGAAAAATGCAATTAAACTTATACAAGCTTTATCTCATCTTTTAATTAAATTTAATGTTAATCAATATTACTCTTTGTAACAAATTTCAAATTTCTCTTTATAACTTTTCATTAATTCTCTTACCTACATTAGAGGTTTCAATTAATTACTTACCTTTTATTTCACTAAAATAATTTAAAACAATTAATTAATGGAAATTTAAGAATTAAATACCGGGCCAAACCTCAAAATTACTTTAAAAATAATAGATAATTAATTTCTTACAACTTTTATATCTCTAATTATCCTTTAAAACAATTAAAATTTTAAATAATTTCAAAACAAATCTGCAGTAGACTTTACTACAGTGGCCTTTCCCCTTCGAAACTCGAAAATGAAAGTCGATGATGCGGCCGCCATCACCGAAATTATTTTCCAGCGACAGAGAGGAAAGTACAAACTTATTTTCTTCAAAATCCTCTTAAACCAATTCTTTCGAATTATACTAAATATTTATATAAGAAAATATTTATAAACCAAATCATTATATTTCATAAATCCTTTTAAAGCAGATTTTCAAAATCCCGGACTTAAGTTCTAAAATCTCCAATTTGATTTATTATAATTTCAACTTAGCTTCAATTGTTATAAATATTTTTATTTCCTAACACCCAATCTATAGCAACCAAATATATATATATATATATATATATATATATCTTTATAAAAATATTTTTATATATAGAAAATATAATAGGCAAAATTATTTCTTTCACCTATATTTAAAACAAATATTATGTCGGTCTGTCCTATTAAGTGTTTAGAAATTCCTATTGATGTCATAGCGTCCCATGCGTCAACCAGAATTTATAAATACAAAGCGGAACAGATTAACACAATATCAAAATCTTTTTATAACACTAACAAGTACGCTCTCTCATATATGTACGCTCAGTGACTCCCATAGGGTATTACTACCCTATTAACAAAGAGTCAAACCCCACAAAGCCAAGGTTTATCGCTAAACCAAAGCTTTGATACCAACTGTAACATCCCGTCTTTTCGCACACTTTAAACCGACACACATGCCACTTCAAAGCATACTCAAGGGCGGATTGTTATGGGGTAAATAAGAAAAACAGAGAAGAAATAAAACAAAACAGAATCTCACAGCGGAAGGATAAAATATAATAATAAATATACAGTTCAAAACAGTTTACAAATACTTGATTTGCTTTATACAACAAATATCAGAGTTACACATACCAATACAATCAATGCAGCGGAACAGTATGAGTGTGGTGCAATACTATAGATAATAATAATACGACTCCTTCGTCTTCGTCCTTCAAAGCTAAAGTCTTCTATCCTGAAACGCTCGGACTGACCCGAGCGAATTTGAAAAGACAAAAACACTCGAGTCAGAACTAAAAGATCTTATGTGAGTTAAATTAACAGAAATAAATATGAGTACAGTAACTCAAGAGATGTTCGGGATTTACATCTCCTAAGGATCCGTTAAACTATTTACTATGTAGTATATTGCGCTATTATAATAGTGTCTATTTATAAAATAAACTTACTTTTTAATAGCGTTAAGGGTTACCCATATAGCCCTTAACACAAATAATGCCAGTAGTCTATACAGTACCGTAATACCTCCTGATCGGGAGGCTACCAGAGGATACTCCATAGGTACGACACAAATAGAAACTCGTAGTAAAGGCTCGGTATGGTAGGTGACACGGCACAACTAGGCAATGCCAGGGTAGATATACCAATTGCTATCCAGGCTGGTGGAAACGCGTAGCCACAGTTACCGCCCACCTCGGACTAACTCCCCCAAAATCAAAAATAAAGTGGCCACTGAATCAATCCAAAATCAAAGTATAATATCGAAGAGGAGGGTCCGATCAGAGGAATGACCTCATTGGCCTGAGAATCGCTCCTGTTTTAGCCACCTTATGCCAACTCACGGGAGTCGGGTCCACGTATTTACCTTACAGGAAACGTCGCCACCACCTACTTCATTCTGGAATCTCCACCGCGTACACGGTTAGTCAAAGTGGTTTTCGGTATCGACAGAGAGTATGTCCATATCCGATCCCGGTCTCTTTGCCAACCCATCGTTATTATAACACCGCGGTCATTTAAAAATAGTTTATACTTTAAAAATCAGAATAAACATTCCATTTCATAACCATGAATACGATATCATTTCAAAACCCAAAACCATATTTTATCACTTATCCCAAATATAATTCTTTTCCAAAATCATAATGCTTTAACTTCATAACGTCTGAAAATCAAATATTTTCAAATCATAATATTTTGAAAATCATAATTTAAAACCATAACTTCTTTAAAAAAACTTGAATGGTTTGGACATTCAACGGTATATGAATTAAATGGTTTAACTTAAATGTTACTTTGTAAAGAAAATAGTTCTCATGGCTTTACAAATACATTTCTTTATTTAAGTCTAAACCAAAATTTGTATTATCTCTCTCAAGTTCCAAAACCACTTCAATTTATATATATATACGTATATCCATTTGGAGTACTAATATTTCAAACTAAAGTTGGATTTTATTCTTCAACAGATCGAATGTTCTATTAATTAGTCTTGAATATTCACATAAAATCCATAAATAAATAAAAACTCCAATTTCTAGTAATAAAATATATATTTTTCAATTCAAATTATACTAGAATATTCATTTCAATTTATCTTGGGAAAAATCCAATTATAAATATCATATCTTAAAATTTCCAAACTTAACATTTAAACATATGATATAAATTATCAAACTCCATTTTCTTAAATTTTTTCCATTTTAATAAAGAGATTTATACACCTTTAAATTTCAAAATTTTCAACTTCATATGTATATATATGGAAGAAAAATATTTATACAATATAAAATTTAAGAATATTATAAACCGTATTCCATCCAAACCATAGAAATCACTTTTAAATAGTTATATATATACCGCGGTGCCTGTATATAATTTTCTATCCTATGGTCAAGTGATACGGATATTTATCATTTCAATCCGCAATTTAAAAGATATAAAATTTTGCGGTTGTATATCATTTCAAACCGCAATCCCGAATGAAATGAAATATGCATGATAATTTGCAATTTAATGATATACAATAAAACATCCATCAACATCACCCATCATCCAATCACAATCATCAAGCAATATCAATCAATAACAATTTATATTTGATAATATATAACAGGTAATAACTGGCAATTTTATTCAGATTAAATTTAACAGCTATTAATCTACAGTCTATATTCAGTAATAAATTATATAACTGTTAACTAGCAGTTTATAGGCAAACAAATAAATTCTAACTGTAAATTAATACGCAATAAATAAATTAAATTAACAGTTAAATTTAATAAATGCAATTCAACAGCTATGATGAAATAAACATGCCAAATACCCATAAATAAATTTCTATTCATTTCTAAAATTAATTTAACAAACATAAAAACTTCTAGTAGTTGTGAGTGGGTTAAAACACTCACCTTTTGAATTTAAATCGAATTTAAATTCGATTTAAACCCAAAATTTCGCCCGTCTCAGAATTCGTCCAAACCAGCGTCATCAAGTCCGGAATTAAATTACGATCCTAACAAAAAAAAATTCGTGTGAATCCGACTTCGTATGGGAAAGTTATGGCAAAAAATGATGATTGAATTCAAAATTAAAAATAACCAAAATGACACATATTTCTCACCACTCATCATGCACGTGCGTTTCCCCCTGTAGCATCTTCACGCAACACAGCACGAAGACGCGAAACCCCCCTTCTTTCGTTCGCTCCCAGGCAAACCTAACCGCCACCATAGCAACTCGCCAACGCCCGAGGCACCCCAACCCCCTCCACGTCGCCGGAGTGCCCCTTGACCCAGGCCGACCCCATCACGCTCGAACGACGAGGCAAAAACTCCACCGGCCGCCCCTTAAAACGCATGCGCTAATCAAATTTTCCCGTTGATCCGACCGTTGATTCTCGAAACAAAACCCATAGATGCGCTCCCCATCGTCCTCTCTTCAATACCCAGAAACCATTCGACGATCAGACGAAGTTTGTTACGGCGATGATGAACGGTTGGGACAGTTTTGAATTTATTCTGGGTAAACGGTAACTCCAACTGAAAAACGAATTTCACCATGGGGTTACGTGTTTCGAGAAGATTAACATATATTTTTAGAGAATTTTTCTGGAGATTTTGAATTTTCATTTTGTTTTTGAACTGACTGGATCTAGGGTTAGCCCCCATTGAAGAAGAAGAGAAGCTTGAAGAAAATACGCGCAGATAAATGAAATTAGACGGATGCTAGGGCTGAATAGCTGGGTTTATATAGAGGGTTAGAGGTAGCGTAGATAGACCGTAGAATGAACGTGCGGAATAAACTATGGCCCAAAAAGCCCGCTATATCTCCGGAACGAAATTCCGTAAATCTATATATTCAAATAGGTAATTTAAAATATTCTGAACGCGATGGAAAAAGTTTCACGACCAAATTTGATCGTATGAAGAAGTTATGCTGAAAACAAAATTTCCAAATTGATTTCAAATTGATTTTAATTAAATCGATTTCAAGGCGTTTCACGCCCGTACGATCAAACGACAAGTCCGATCGATACGAAACTTGAAACCCTATAATAATTCACCGATACGGATCCGATGAAACTGGTTTCGTCGAAATCCGAGTCCGTGGCCAAAATGGCTATTTTTAATATTCATTAAATAAATTAAATAAATTATAAAAATCCAAATTTTATATTAAATTCTAAAATTGGCCAAATTTTATTTCTTATATGATTCGTAATCAATTGAAAAGATTTAACAGGCTTAGTTGTGAATTAAAAGTTGACAGTATATTAATTGCAATGTTAATTTCTACACTTTCTTATATTTAAGAATTTTATAAATTATATTCTCAAAACCCATACTTTAGATTTTTAAATCTTTATATTCTCAACTTTCACCTAAAATAAAGATGCCATAAACATTAGTTCCTGATTCACATCATTATTCCTTAAGTCTAATTTAAATCTCAATAACGTAGTATTTAACGTTAGAATCCATTTTATTATGCATAAATTACAAATTTTACTGACCCAATTTTCTTCTTTTCATTCCATATCAATTGTCAATCCTATAAGAAAAATTAACATTAGGTTCATACTTATTACAAATAACTCCAATTTCTTCCAAATAATAATTACATAACTATTAAATAATAAATCCATTTAATTGCAATAAATTCAATTGATTGCAATTAATTTCCAAATAAATTTGGATCTTTATTTGGTTATACAAAAAAAATCCGTTATCACTTACCTAACAAAGTTATTATTACTTAAGATCTCATTGCATCCACATTTTCACATTTTCATTTCCTGGTTTCTTTACTTCATTCTACGTAAATTATTATAAATGGGATTTTCTTGGTTACATTTTATTTGCATTTAACATTACTCATTCACCAATTCATTTCACTTTAACTGCGGTAAATTGACGGATAAATTGAATTTGATTCCCAAAATTTAAATTAACAAGCAACAAGAATAGGTAACACACAATAGTCGTTACGCTAAATTCTAGTCACCTAAATAAGCTTTTATTACTTTACAAAATGGAATAACTTTTAAACTCATAAATGTAATACCAAAACCGTTATAAATCCAATAAATTTCCAAATCGGAGTTTGTACACATTTTACACAACTATTATGATTTCTCACAGAACGTTGAATTTATTAAATGACCATTTATTATACTTTAATTCCCTTAATTGAATCAAATGCTTATAATTTTTACATTCTTACCATTCCTTCCCACTATAAATTTATTAACGGATTTACAAATCTCTATCTTCCAAATATTAAATAACCAAATTGATTACAACCACTGTTCTTATCAAATTTTCATAAATTTGTTCAAATCTATACTCTTTTTCCATATAAATAAATTTTATGTTACTACTAGATTTTTTTTATCCACTACAGCCATTAAATTTTTACTATCTACACTTATTACATCTTTGTATTAATGAATCCCATTCAAGTTAATATTTATATTAACATTCACAAATTCAACATTTATATGTTTCTTAAAATTAACTTTCAACCAAATGTGCCAATTTACATTTCATTTCTATCCAATACATATTCATTTTATTCCATTCATTCGGGTACCGCATTGAAATATATTTATTCTCTAATACTAACGTTATTATCATTAAATTATGATTGGATTCCAAGTTTTTATTCAATACCTTGAACAATAACTTACATATTAACCAAATCCTTCTTCTACTTAATTCAAATTGGATTATGTTCCAATTTCTATAACCTAGGTCTTGAGTCACCATTTACATAATTAAATTTATCGTTTATTTCAATCTTCGTTTATAATTTAAAGTTCTACTAAACTAAATTACAAAACTTATGAACTTTAACAAATTTAATCCACCAATTAAATTTTTCTGATGTTTATATATTGCAATTCAATTCAGTTATTATTTCATTAATACCATTTTAATCAACTAATTATGACTTATAACCACAACACAAATCTTCGTTATTCTACCTATTGCCATATAACATTTCAATTGTTAAATCTTAAATCTCAGTTACTATATCCAACTCCTACATTTATTATAAATTAGATTAAAAATTATATTAATTCAATTCATTTAATATTATTAATTTAACGGGTCGTTACAATCTCTATAATAATCTGTAAAAGCCTTATTAAGATCTCTCTGATCAACTAATTCTTCATTATTTACAAAACTGGAATTGATCGTATTTATACGCTTTCTAGCATTAGCCATATTATGAAAAAATTTGATATTATTACCACCTTCATTAATTCACTGGATTCTGGATCTCTTTTTCCACATAACTCCTCCTTTTCTAAAATAGAATTAAGCTCCTCTTTTAGATTAGCGAGAACATTACACTCTCCTATATTTAGTTGTCTAGTTTCTTCAATTTTATTTATTTTAAGCATCTCATTAAGAATATTATCTTTTTTAATTTTTATATTACCAAAAACATTTTTATTCCAATTTTTAATAAAATTCCTAAGATTCCTAAGTTTTAGAACAAATTTTTTTGCAGAATTATCCTTATCACTAATATTATAAAAACTCAAAGAGATCCACTTATTTTTAATTAGGTTCAAAAAATAGATTCTAAAAGCCACATTTTTTCAAATTTAAATGATCTATTAATAACCCTATGCTTTTCACAAGTGAGAATAATTGGACAATGATCGGAATAAGTGTAAAGCAAACTAGAAACTCTTGAAATTGGAAATTTATCCTCTATCTCATCAGTAACGAAAAACCTATCAAGAAGAGCCATAGATGGGGATTCCCTAGTATTACTCCATGTAAATTCTCTATTAGAAAAAGGGATTTCAATCAAATTAGAATTATTAATAAATTGATCAAATCCTCCATTGCAGAGAAATCTCCTTCCCTAGGAGAACGCTCTCCCATAAAACACGTAACATTGAAATCCCCCCTAAAATCCAAAAGCCCTGAGCTAAAGATCTGAACTCTAAACATTCATTTCATAAAATCCGACGATTAATTTTTGAATTAGGCCCATAAACATTAGAAATATTTAAAAAGGAATTATCAACAAGATTAATAAAAATAATGTGTAAAGAGTGTTGTTTTGAAATACATTGAAGAAGTTTAAAATAACTATCTCGCCAACCAATCATTAAACCCCCAAAAGCGCCTACGGAGGGTAAAAAGCCCATTTTCCAAAGTGATAACCACATAATCTTCTAAAGAATCTAATGTCCGGACAATCAATTTTAGTGCCCTGAAGGAGAGCAATGTCAATAGAATAGTCTTTAAAAAAAGTTCTGACTTTGTCGCATTAATTTAAATCATGTAAAACTTTGATGTTCCAGCTAATAATCCTCATAAACCAACAGATCTAGCCCTATCCAATTCCCTACATCTAATATATTCTCGATCAATCTCAGTATCAGAAAAAATGAAGCAAGTATCAGAACCTAACTTACTAAACTCATAAGAAGACAAATTACCTAAAGCATACGAAGAATACGTACTACCCATATCTAAACGCATACCTGAGCCTGAATTACAATTTTCTGTCCTTAATGGCTCCTAAACCAAAATTATATAATCACACATTGTCTTAAATCAACAAAAATATTTCTTAGCCAGGTAACGGACATGGGTTATCGGTGCACCACGAACCACCGTAGCAATGCAACCGCTGGCTTAAGTACCTTCAGAGGAACAACCGGTATAATATTTACGAACCATCGTAATTTTTATAAATGGTTATTAATCTGCCATAGTCTAAACACCAAGAAATAAAATTGTTCAAAGGAAACAATTGTGAAGATACAATTAAGACCTAAGTGAGCTCGTGACACGCTTAGGTCCAACGTCTAACCTTTATTAATAGTCAAATTCTACGATGAAATGCGTTTGTGGGCTAAGGAAAGGATGATGAAATCACTCACCTTATGTGAATTGGGATATTGCCCTTAAAAAAGAAAATAAGATGAGATGAATGCAAAACAGAAATTAAACGTGAATTTACAATGCAACTAAAATGATTTTTTTTTTTTGGATTTTGAATTTTTTTATGCAAGTAAACAGCAACGCGAGACAAACAAAAACAATAGATATATGTATAAAGGTTGTAATTATTTAATTTTGTTGAAAATGATTTCCAAACTTTAATTATTTAAGTATAAAGGTTGTAATGATTTCCAAACATTATACTTAAATAATTAATTTTCAAACATTATACACAGACAAAAACAATAGAATTTTGTTTGTCTGTGTTCGTACGGGTTGGAAATCATTTTCAACAAAATTCTATTGTAGTTTGTCTGTGTTCGTACGGGTTTGAGTGTGGCGATTTCGTGGGTGATGGGCGTTGGTCGATTGCGTGGTGTAGCAGCAAAATGTTGTGTTTTTGGTAAAAGTTGTGAAATATGGGATGCAGAGAAGGGTATGTTACAGGCAAGTTTTTTTTTTGGATTTGTGGTTGAAGTCGATGAATGGTACGGTCAGGGATGGAAGGTACTTGCTGTAGTTGTAGTGGGATGGATTTGTATAGCAGAGGATGTATGGGATGCAAGGTTGTGATGAGGTTACGAAGGTGATTGTAGTCGATTGCTAGTTGAATGAGTATTAGTGATGTCGGAGGAGGAGATGATCAGCGGGGTGGTCAGCAGCAGTGCACTGTTGTTGTTGTGTGGGGTATCTAATGTTCGAAGAAGCGGTTTTGTGGTCTTTGGTGGTTAACTGTGTAGCAGAGTTGTCAGGCAAGTGTGTTGTTGTGCCAGAAGGGAATGAAGTGGTCTCAGCAGTGGTTGTAGAAGAGGATGATGCTGCAATTGACAGTGTAAATGTTTGTCTGATGGCAATAGACAATAAGGATGAGTTTTGTGTGGTGGCTAGGTTGCTGTTTGATGAAGTTGTATTTCTGGTGAATGTAATGATGACTGAAATGATGTCAGGTCTATGAATGTTTGAGGCAGAAGTTATGTTTTTTGAAGAGGAGTATGTGTATGGCAGAATTTGTAGAGAATTGAACTATTTTGTGATGGTTGATTGAGTGGTATCGGCACTGTGCAGTTTGGCGAAGTTAGGCAGCGTTGTAGCTGTTAGGAGAGAGGAAGATGGAGGAAGTATTGGTGGTTGTATTTGTATGTGGTGGTGATGGCAGGCAGTTATCAAAGTGATGTCAATGGCAGAAAGGCAAATGGCTTTGTTTGTGTAGTAGTGAATGAAGCATGGACAGTGGGTAGTAGGAAGTTTGTCAGCAAGCTGGTGGTTGTTGGTCGGAGGTTGGTCTGGGAGGAATGAGGCAATAGAGTGGTGGTGAGCACAATGTAACAGTGGGTTGAACAGTTTTGTATAACAGAGAACAGTGAAAAGAGAGTAATGTATTTGTAATAGTGAAAAGAGTAGTGAAATGTAGAATATGAAAGTAATGTTGAAATATGAAATGAAATGAATAAAAACTTTTTTTTTGTATGTTTTTTTAATAAAATGAGAATGCAATGTTCACTGCACAGAAAATGAAAAATGCAAATTGCAAATGCAGAGGAAATGAAATGCACAGAAAATGGCAATAGGAGAAACTAAAGATGGGAAACCTGGAATTTTTTTTTTTGATGCAAACACACACAATAAAAAAACATAATGAAATCCAAAAAAAATAATTTAAAGAATAGAAAATAAAATCAAAGCAATTCCCCCGCAACGGCGTCTAAAAACTTGTTCGAACGGCTAAATGTCTATCGAGTTAGAAAATAGGCGAACGAATTTTGAAATTAAAATAACTGCAAGTGCACGGTGTACGAATATAGCAAGTATGTGAGTACGGGTAGATCTGTAGGGAATTGTTTAATTTTAAAATCCTATTCAATCAAATTAAACCAAAGTCGAGTGAAAATTAAGCTAGAGAATTAGAGAATTAACTAACTAATTAAAAGAAAAGAAAAGAAAATATAAAAGTTAAGCGATAATTTAGATAATAAATCCACTCTCTAGTTCATGTAGTTCAACACATATTAAATCATGATCTCTTTTTTATGGTTATAAGTGCTTTAATTGATGTGCTTATCATAAATATGACATATTTGTGCTATTGATTAGCCAACATAAGTCATCAAACTATAGTACACCCCTTAAACCACTTACTAACTTTCATGAAACTTGACAATGAAAATGAAAATGAAATCTATTTTAGTTATGGCCTATTAACTATTGATTAGAAATATAGACCATCGAATTTTAATTTCAAATCACTTTCTTTTGCCATAATCATATTTTGATGAAGATGCAATTAGTGTTAGCGATTGTTTAAGCATAGTCTATTTGATTTCAACAATATATGCTATCAAATTCAAAGCAAAAACAACTAGTAAACCATTTCTATCATCATCATTAAGCACAAAAGAAGACCATGAATTAACAAATAGTTGAAGCTACATAATTAGAGAGTTTCATTACCCCTAAATTGAAGGGGTTAGCCTCTCATATTTCTCATTTGATTTACAAATGTAACTAGCAACATGAAAGCAAAAAGAAAGGAAAATGAAAACTAATGAAAAAGAGAAGCTAATTAACAAGAATTAAAACTAAGCTACTTTGCATGAAAATAAAATCTACACTATTGACATGAAAGAAAGAAAGCATGTAAGTAAAATAAAACACTAATTAACATTGCTTAAAAGAAAGGAAAAATACATGAACTAAAAATGGCTAAGTAGCCATGAAAAGAGAAAGAGAGCTTTCTTTTTTATTTTGAGCCTAAGCTAAACTAAAGAGAGACTGTGAAAAAAGAGGGTTGCATGAGCATAATGTGTTATTTGTACAAGCATGAAACCCTAATCCATAATTTGAGGAATGCACAAACTACTCTTCAGAAAGTGTGGAGGCCAAATAATCATTAGCTAATACTAATTATCATTTAAGTGCACATGAAGCCATTAATTCCATATGCATGTGCATTAGCCTCTAATTTGTAGATTAAGGTATGTGGGTAGGTGGGGTTCTCCATGTTCTTCACTTTGAATTATTTCCATCTTCATTTCTTTGTATTCATTTTGTGCATGCATGTGTCTTCATGAAACCACTTCTAATTGAGATAAATTTTTACATAAATATATATAATTTTTCAATTAATTTTTCTCAAAGAAATATATGCATACAAATGACCGTTTTGCCCCTATATGAAGATGAATATGTGACAATTTGGAATTAATACGGATTTTGGTTAAAACAGGTTAAAATACCTAATATGATCATTTATTTAATTTAAATAGAATAAATATGGTGGTAAAAATATGCACATTTACGTACACATCAGGAATGACCTACTTTTATTTAGGGAACAAAACGTGCTTTTCGAGTCTTTGTTATCGCTTTGGCCCAATAGATTGGTTTCATCTATTCTTGTTTCAGCTTTGTCCACGTATAGGCTTTCTATTTTCATTTTATGTATGTACAATTTCTTCTCATCTGTTCCTTCTCAATGGTAGACATCTCAAATCCTAATTACAATTCCAAATCAAACTCCAAAATTCAGACTGCTCAAATCCTATCATATAATATATCAACGTGAAGCTCTCGATGAGTGTAATCCGCATCGGTATTTCGT
Organism: Allium cepa; assembly: GCA_030765085.1. Taxonomy (NCBI): domain Eukaryota; kingdom Viridiplantae; phylum Streptophyta; class Magnoliopsida; order Asparagales; family Amaryllidaceae; genus Allium; species Allium cepa. The sequence continues at coordinate 874,269,333 of CM060932.1, read as the reverse complement.
TTTTCGATTGGAGGCACCGTTTGTCCCAAAATTGACAAATTATTATCGATTGTCCATTTTAGGGTTTTGATCCGACGGTGGATCTTTATCCAATCAATGATCGGGAAGATGCAGCTTGTAGAGATCGCGAAGCAAGCCTCAGAGGTGGTCTTCGATCAACTGATGGACACACGAGATCGCCAGAATCAGTGAAATTTGGCAGCGGCAACGGCGGTGGCTATTAGCGACGTGGCGGCTGCGCGAGGGGTTCTAGGGAGCGTCTGCCCTCGACTAGTGCGATGGTGGTGACCGATAGACCTACGGCGGTGTGGATGGGCGGTGGGTTGTGGTTGAAGGTAGCGGCTGTAGGAATAGGGTTTTCGTTCGCGTCCTGTGGAGATTGAGAGGTTCGACTATTTACGATTTTACCCTTTGTTTTAATTTAATTCAAAATTTAAATTTTCAAACTTCTAATTCTCGTAACTTTTGCATACGAACTCGGATTTGGATGCGGCTTCTTCCGTCGGGTTCGTATCGAAATTTTGGACAACATATAACCGGTTTGGTTGGATTTAGAGACTGTTGGAATTTTTGGCTTTTATTAGATTTTAAATTGGCTATAAATCAAAGGTGAGTGATTTAACTCACTCACGCAATACTAAACCTTCTTATGTCAGTTGAATTAAATTTATGAAGTGATAATAATTTTATTGATTGCTGCTTGGTGATTCAAATTGTCGTTAAAATTTAATTTGAATTTATATTGAATTAAATTGACATTTAAATTAATATTGAATTTAATTGTTAGTTAAGTACTTGAGATTGATAACTAGTTAAATGTTGTGATTTATTGGTTGATCTGGTGTTGACTATGATGGACGTCTATTTGTTGACGTTTTGGATAATTGGATATTTATTTATCTATACATATCCCTACTATCACACTGTATATTAATTGAAAGCATATAAACTGTTATTTGGATTATTTCAAATAAATTAAGAAATAGGTTGAAATGATATTTACTTATGACACTTTGATTTGGATTGAAATGATATATATTCATCCCTATAATTAAAATTGAAATAACTAATCACTTGGCCATAAGGCAGAAAATTATATACGGATATTGGACTGGTTTAATTCAATGGTTTTTAAAATCCTGGATTTTTGGATTTTGACTAAATAATATTGTTTTAAAGGAAATAAATTATGGATTTATATGAATTAAATCATTTTCTAATTCAAGCTTTGAAATGTTGAAATTGAAATTGGATAAAAGAAATTGTTTTAAAGAATTGAATTGGAAATGTGAAGCTATAATCGAGTATGACTTTAATTTTGGAAATTGAATTATTTAAGATTTGGACCTTAAAATTAAACAATGAGGTTTAATTTGATTTAAGCGATTTAAATCAGTAAATTGAAATTGGGTATGAAATTGATATAAATTGAAATGGTTTAAAATAAGAATTGAATTGAAATTTAAATCATTGAATTGAATTGTTGAATCGAATTGTTGAATCGAATTTGAAGTTAAAAATGAATATTTCGAAAGTTGAAGTTATTTCAAATTGAAATTGAAATCAAGTTGATTTGAAACTAAATTGAAATTGAATCAAATTGAATTGAAATATTGTAAATTGAGTTTTGTTGATTTGAAATTGGACATGGGTCCAGATTTGTAAAGTGGAAAGAAACAGCTTGATTTGATATTATTTTCAAAATAAATTATTTTAGTATAAACTGTTTAAAATCCATTTTTATTAATATTCAAATATTTTGATTTCTCCAAACTATTTTACTATATAAATTATTTTCAATACTCAAACCATTTATATTAAACTATTTTAAACCTTTAAACTATTTAAGCTTTTTAAACTATTTCAAACTATTCGAACTATTTCCTCAAATTCCAAACTGTGCAAAGTTGGAATGTTTATATTTAAACCGTTGATTTAAATGCGATTGTGGTTAAATGAGATTACAACCTAGTTGGAATTTGGAATGATATTTTCAAGTGAAAATGACACATTTTGAGTAAATATGATGATTTTGAAATGAAGTATATTTTAAAGTGAATATGATATTTTGATATCAAATATGAATCGTTTTGAAATGTAAAAGAACCAACTGGTGTGAAAATGACGTTTGGTTGTTAAAGAATCGGGGCCTCTCATTGGCATACTCTCTGTCAATATTGAAACCACTTTAACAACTGTGTATGCGGTGGATGATAATTGGAGGCGTTTGCTGGATTTGAAGACAGAGAATGATAATGGATGACTCCGACACTTATGTCAATTTGAAATAACTAAAATAGGAATCGTACCTGACCATTGAGGCTAGCTACCTCTAACGGACACACCTCTTTGTATTACTATATTGATGTTGGCTTGATTGGTGCACCTTGATTTGATTTTTGAGGGTGTTGGATGCGTTGGACCGTCAGGGGTTACCACCAGTCAGGAAACGCAAAATGGTAGCATCTTACCTTGGGCATCGCCTCATATGCCTTGTCATACTCTTTATCTGTATTCGCGACCACTACGACTTTTTTTAGTGTTGTCTTATCACGGCACCTCCCTGGTTACCAATGTCACTGGTGATGCTACTAAGGCAAACTGTAGGACAATGCTTGAAAATGTGTTAAGGGAGATCGATGTAAAGCCTTAATGCTATTTTAATAATTTATTTTACTGATAGACACTATATATATAGCGTATCTTACTACATATAGATAGTTTAACATATCTTTAAGAGATGGAAAATCCAATAACACCTTTTTAAGTTATTGCACTCACGTTGTACACTTAATAGGAGATGTAAAATCCCGTAAATATCTCTGAAATTATTACACTCATATTTAATTGTTGTTGATTTACTTATATAAGAACTTTTAGTTCTGACTCGAGTGTTTTGTCTTTTCATTACGCTCGGATTAGCCTAAGCATTTCAGTGTTTGAAGACCTTATTCTCGAAGGACGAAGACGGAGTTTGGTATATTATATTATTAGTATTATTCCGCTGCATCATTATTAGTATATTATTGTTTGTACTCTGATCATGTTTTAAAAATTACGTAATCAAATGTATATTGTAAAACAGTTTCATGAACTGTTTATTTGATCATTATATTTTGCCAGTTCCGCTGTAAGATTCTATGTTTTGTGTTCCCTTATTTTCTCTTATTTTCTTATTTACTCCATTGGCAATCCTGCCAATTGAATGGTTTGAGTTAGACATGTGTGTTTTGTTGTCAATTTAAACTCTTCAAAAAGATAGGTCGTCACAATCTCATAATACAACAATATTGAAAGTACAACTAAAACTGCTAAGGTACGTTCGTATATAGATTTCCATGGAGGTATCCTTTGTAAATTGAAGCTGGCCTCATGACAATAGTCAGAAATTACCTTCTGAAACCATGCATATATCTAGAAAAATATGCCGCAAAGGTAAATATAGCTGGTCCATGCTCGAACACATGATACCGAATACCATCAACCATCTACGCTAACCAATCGAAAGCATCTCTAGATGTTTGGAGTTGATGTACCCTGTCAGGTTAGATAAACTCCTTAGCTATGCGCCTACTTTATTTTCTATCATTTATAATAGTGAAGTCACATTTAGCATCTCAATACATGAGTCTTCATCGCTCGAACAAATCTTTGATCTCTCCATGGATTTCAACTTAAGTCGTTTGATGAATGCTAACGTTGACCTTTCCCTTGGACTTAACCTTGTGATAGATAGTTCAACTCTACAGCACTCCACTTTGTAATTGCTTCTGAAACATATGACTTGTATATCAGCTTTAAAGTGATTTTGGTAAAGTAATACACTTATCTAATTCTGGAATGTTCGTGACTAAATCACTGAATTTTCAATTTATTCAATTCAGTTTTTTTAGAAGTGGGTGAACGATATAAAGGAGTCCTCCTAAGGATCTCGTATATATACGTTTTTAAAGAAAGAGACGTTTCACACCAATGAGTCCTCCCCGAAGGATCTCAAACCATATGAAGTCATGAAACTTTCACACACTTCTTATGTTATTTTTAATCAAGTTTGATAGTCTACTAATCGACTATCAAGTATGAAATGAAAACGATCGTATATGGAAACCAAGTCTCATATACTTATCACGTTTTCAACATTCTCAACTTACACTATCCCTTGGTCAAGAGTGAAGTCGGTAGGTTAGAGCATTGTTTGTTTCTAAACCCTACTCAAACATCATTCTTAGCTCTTACAAATAGAACAAGTCTACTTTGTCGGCTTTTTAGCGCAAATCATAGGATTAAATACTTTGCATAAACAAGTAAACACACAAAGCATGGTTGAGTCACATAAGTGACTTCAAATCTTCTTTTATCAATTAAAACCCTCTATAAATACATGTATATATATTTAAAACATCTTTACAAAAGATATGTACATGTATACCACTATTTCCTATTCATTTATACTTTTTCAATACTTAGAAGTGATTTCATATCCTTATCGCAAAGGTATAGAATATTCATAAATCTCTTAACAAGATTTCACATTTCAAAAGTATATTTAAATGGGTTAAAAACAAATGTTACTAAAAATATTGTTATTATAAACCCAAAACCATTTTGTACTTAACACTATCTTTAAAACATTCTTCTTAAAGATCTAATTACATTCACATTTATTTAACAAAGTAATGTACCTTTTAATAACTTCTCAAAACCATTCATTATAACTTGGTATTATAACCAAAACCATTTTTATCCTTTTTATAAGCCACTTAACTTACATTTCGAAACTTATATATACACACACACACACACATATATATACGTATACATATACGTATACATATACATACACATATACATATACATATATATATGTATGTATGAATGTATAGTTGTAAATAGAGTTTTAATATCTAAATAAAATAGTACTTAAAAATAAAATTTTAAAATATAATAAAAATTAATAAAGCATGTTTCGTATTTAAAACTTTTAGTTTAAAAACTCATAATAATCATTAAAAATATATTTAAAAAATCACTTTTAAAATACAATAATTAATGTTATTGAATAATCCTAAAAAGATCCCACAAAAAAAATTAGTTTAATTAGCATTTTAAATCACTCTAAGTCACAAAAGTTGTTAAAAATAAAACTACACAACCAATGTTGTGAAAAATGCCCAGATATGCTGTCGTAGTTCACAGAAACCATTTATAAGTGTTGTAAATGCTACCGGATAGAGAACAATAGGAAAATTGCATATTGTTTGACCCGTTTCACAGCTCAAACAAAATAATTAAGGTCTGATTTTTTTTACAGTAAGTAGTATACCTATGCTACTTAAAAACCACACAAAGAAATCAATAAGGATATCTTTACAAAATCTTATAAAAATAACCAAAACTAGCTATTTTTCAAAGTGCACTTATAGCTACTATTTCGCTTCTATCCTTTTCAACTTCGTTCAACCAATTATGAAATTATCTAGACTTGATATTTTACAGTAAGACGTAAACAAAAGGTACTTATTAAAACAGTGAATAATTCCCTAAAATGTCTCTCGATAACATATTAAAACCATCAAACACAAGGCATTTTCAAAGTGCATCCATAGCGACTAATTCATTTCTAATTTTTATAACTTAGTTTCGCAAGTTCTATAACTTTTCATACCAATTCCTTGCTTTCACATACACTTATATATGTGTAGAGCACAACCGAAATATTTTACGTCAATATACTAACATACAAGCAATTTGAACAAGTTTAAACACAAGGGGATTCAAATGGTTTTCATAGTGACTATTGTTATATTTACCATTCCATATCCATTCCAATTTAAACACACTATCCAAACAATCGTATATACACAATGTCAATGCCACGATAAATGTTATAGAATGTCATAGAAGTGATGATATACATACTAGAATTATCATTTGCTTTTAAAAGTAAGTAAGATCCAAAGTTATAATTTTATTAGTTCATTTTAACTTCACATTTAAGCACAACAAATATATCACAACACATACACTCAAATAGTGAATAAACCTACTTCAAAACCAAGCTAACATAAGCACAAGCCTCTATAAACTCAAGAACACTTCCTACCATCACCAAAAGGAAATAGATTCCATCTTTAGCTTTCACAAGCACATGGGCATGCTCCCCTCTAATCTAAGTGCTCATGGCCTCCCCTAAGTGCTCGTTTTTTCCACTTCTTCCACTTTTGAGATGCTTTTCCATGTTGCCTAGATGATCTAAGGCCTTTTCCAAAGTTTGAGAGGGATTGAGATGTTTTCTAGAATTTGAAGTGAAAAGACAAGAGATTGAAGAAGATATTTTTTCATTCATTATTTTTGAAAAAGATTTTGTGATATTATGAAGTATAATGTAAAGGATTAAACAAGAGGTAACCATTCCCTTTCCCACTTGCTTTGACTGGCCAAACCCATGCCCGTTATGTGTTTAACTTTCCACCTCATTCTCTCCTTACTTAGCTCTTAAGGCTTCCCAAAATACCCTCCTTCCAAAATTTCTTCTTATGACATCATTTCTTACATCACATACCCTACTAATTACGATTAGTGTAAATATATTTAATTGCTAACTAATTAAACATTAATATATTAGGAAAGCACAACAAGTTTGAACTACTTTTACCAAGTAAAAAGCTGTTTATAGATAAAATGATTCTAAGTCAAATCATCGATATTTCTTCGAACTATTTATTTTTATAAACAATTTTCAAAAAAAAGTCTACCACGATTAATTGTTAAATTAAAAGGGAGTTATACGGTTATTAGATCAATTTAGTAAAATTAGATTCAAATATTTAAATAATTTAGATATTTAAAATACGAAGTGTTCAAAAATTCCGAATCATTACAAAATTCAGTATGAAAAATATTTAATCAATTGCAGTTACGAATATGTTCCTAATTATGAGTATTGGATCAAATAAAATAAATACTTGTCCTTAAATGTTCCTAGTCAAGATGTATAAAAAACATGATATCGATATATCCATTGAGACTAACGCATGTGTACTCTCCATACGATGGATGGTGAATTATTCGAGAACATTTGGAGACACCAAGGGGTTATGTACATGTAGTTGTTTGGAAGAATTATAGAACTAATCACCAAGAGTATAATATAGGTTAAAAGTGAAGAGAAGATCTCATATGATGACGTGCAGTAGTTTTTTGACTTAAAAATATGATAAATCTTAAGTGTTTAAACTGTACTTTGATTTTTGTCAATCACATGACAACAAAGATCGTGCTAAGAACATAACCAGGTATAAATTGAATCGCTTGAAGAGAACCACTATTCAAAAAGGATTTGTCTTGTTTGGATGAAAGGTTAATATCATCATAATTGGTAGTCAATGTAAAGTCAAAACATTTGACCAAACCAAATCGCTTAATTGATAATTATTATCGGATTTAACCATGGACTTTAATGTTGGACTAGCAAGATACTTATATCATTAGAGTTTTGATCATTGATTGATCTCTAGATATCTAAGTGATATAGTGATGGCAAAGTGAAAACGTGCACATTATATCGTTGCTTAAGGGTGTTGCTTTATAAGATAAGAAATTGGATTTCACCGACATATCTCGTTCATGCACTAGTCGAAGTTCAAGGTCTAAAGGCCGCTCATCATTGGAATTGCAGGAGGTTAATAGTCAGAGTGGCGAGACATAACATTGGCTTCACTAGAAAATGCGATGGGAATGCAATGTTGCTTTTCAACTCGCAGTTCAAAGCATTGTCAAGGATGATCACACGATGACCAGTGGCGGCATTCAAAGGTCTCAACGAACAATGATGAAGGTGATGTTAGTTGATGCAAATATAATTAAAGGTGGCAGCTATACATTAATTGCAAAGGGAGCTAGGATTTCATATAGGAACAAAGGAGGAGGTACAATTTACCCTTTAAGTTCAAAGTTTGCAATTTAATCCTTTAAATTTGTAAGCCTACGAGCTCTGTTTTGCATGCTATTTTAATCGTTGAGTTCGTATTAAAATTCTGAACATTTAGGCTTAAGTTGACAACTAAGTACGTAAGTATACCTGACACTTAAAATTTATACATTAAAACATTATATATATATATTGTTAATCACAAATTATTATACTACTCATTTTATTCAAATGTTTGATGTTCAAATTTGAACAAAATATAAATTATTTATTTGCATTTTAAATGTGTTTGTATGTATTTATGAGTGTCTATGTATTATCTCCTATGCATGTATACATATATACTCTTATATCTTGATTAGACAATAGAATATTGGATCTCTACATGCACTTTTAGTCATAAAAAATATAATGTTTGTGACAATATATCGTTCATTAAAACAATACACGTAAAATAGAATTGGTATTTTACATTAAATAATAAAATAATTTTAAACTATAATAAAATTAAATCAAAGATAAATTTATCTCATTTAAAATCTCAAAAATATTAAATATTATTTAATATACAAGAAACTATTCATAATATCATAGATTAAAGATATAGTGTATGGTAAATTAATTTTTTTTTTTAAATTGCCGCATTTTATCTATTATTCTATGCACATGATCCAATGCTTTTTATAGTCTCCACTTTAATAACTCCACCAATACATTGTTCTTTAATCGATAAATGATCAGGTAGAAATTTACTAGTAACAAAGGGGTTATTGTAAGTGTATGAATATATCATGGATAAAACCACTCGTAATTTTTTTTAAACCGAGTGTACTCCTCATATGATTTTCCTCATCTCATCCAATATCGCACTCTTTCTAACAATTCCATATGTAAATGATGTCAGAATTTTTGAAGGATACTACTATAAATACCTATTAAAACACTTCTAATGTTACTTAAAGAGATACTAAAAAAGAGTTCGGAAATATAGTTCGAACACCCACCTTAGTTGGTTATGGAAAAACCAATAATAATAACAATTGAAACTTTTTGGGAAAAACACACTTTAGATTTCTTCACCAGTTTGAACATTGCTTAGTTGCACTTTATCCTCACCATAGCTTTAGTTTTTGTCAACTAGATTCTTTTTTATAGATGAATCATCGCCATCGCAGTGCCTTAAGGCTCAAAAATTACAAAATAAATTACAATTTACAAACCGGATTTGGATTTGCGGAGATTTTGAGAGAACTGCAGCAGAGCTAACGAGATTTGAGCTGTGCAATTATTGTCCATGGTTGTACACACACACACACACTCAACGAGCTTTAAGGCACGCGCTTCGCGTGTGATGAAGACACCTGAATTGTTTTTGTACAAATTGTATTTGTTTAATACATTTAAAAGAAAATGTTTTCTACAAATATTTTGCCATATGTTTTTGTTAAATCATACTTAGTTAATTTGAATTTTAATTTCTAAGTTGTAATATCTAGTTTTTTATTAGTTTAAAATTTTATTTACATTATTAATTTATAAAAAATAAATTTGTAAAGTAGTTTATTTGTTAGATCTTATTTTTAAGTAATATGAAACTTGGTAAACATTTATAGAAGAAAATTTGAATTTGTAAAGAAAGCTTAATTGTTAGATCCTAATTTTGAGTTATACTAAATTTTGATAATATCTGTACAGAGAGACATTTTTGGTATTTCACGCTGTCATCAAAAGAGTGTGATACCAAATGTAATACAACCTTTAATAAGGAAATACATATAAGGGCAATTTTGGAAGTTTTCGGTCGGACCAAAATTTTGCGCTTCCAAACCAACTATTAATACGAGTGTTATGGTACGCGTTTCGTGTGTGAATTATTTTTCTAATAAATTGTGTATGTTTAAATCACTCAAAAAAATTATTTTTATTTTCAGGTGATATTAATATTTGTATATTTGTAAAAAAGTATTTTGAATTTATAAAGGAAGTTTAATTTTAGATCCTACTTTTAGAAGCATTTTGAATTTGTAAAGTATATTTAATTGTTAGATCCTACTTTTAGAGGCATTTGAATTTGTAAAAAAGTTTAATATGAGATCCTATTTTTAAGTAACTAAGATTTGATAATATATAGATGAGTGTTTTTGGTAGTTTACCAAAAAAGTGTGACACCAAATCTATTACAACCATCGTTAAAGATTTAAGATCCTATTTTTAGGAGCGTTTTAAATTTATAAAGCATGTTTAATTGTTAGATCCTACTTTTAGGACGTTTGAATTTGTAAAAAAAGTTTAATAGAGATCCAATTTTTAAGTGATTAAGATTTGATAATATATAGAGAAATATTTTTGATAATTCACATTGATATCAAAAAAGTGTGACACCAAAGTTATTACAACTATTATTAAAGATTATGGACATGATGGCATATCTCTAAACTATCGGTCTAAAGGTGGTGGGATGGTGTATAAAGTTGAGAAAAGTATTGGTTAAATATAGTGGATAAAAGAAGACATGGGTGAAATGGCAAAAAATTAATTTTTATAGTAGCCACCTTCTTTAGAAAAAAGAAACATGTTATAGGTTTGGGAAATAGATATGGAAAACAAGTTATAGTGATCATAATGTTGATAAGGCTCCAACTAACCATCATTGTATCAAGATAAAATTAAAAATGATCTTGTAAATGTAAAAAATTTGTAGGTCATATATCAAAAATTAGTGGCTCGTATATAATCAATCTCAATGTTTAACTGTCCTGCAGAAAAAATTATTTGACATAATATTATTTGATAAATTCAAATATTTGTCATTTAATACCTTACTAACTATCATAATTTTTCGCAGATTCTATTCAAACCCCTAACCTAAAAATTTATTAAAAAGAACTGAACTAAAATGCTCTCGGTTGAATTTCTACTTCATATTATTGTTTTTAAATATTTTCGGTCGATGGATCGTTTACGAGGATTCTGAAATAACCATTAATGCGAATGCGTAATTTACTGTATGGTTGACAGGTGAGATTAAAAGATTTTTGTGGTAATTGACCCAAAATGTTTAGTTTGCAGTCGTTCTACGGTAGAACTTCTGCAGCATTGCCGAGGGAAATATGAGATTTTGTTGACGTTCTACGCCATGGTCACAAAAAGGGAAATATTGTTATAAAATAAAGAAAACAGAAGCCATTAGAGAGAGAACAATTTTATTCATTTAGAGATCAGTTATCATTTTTATTACATTAGCATCTTTATATAAAGGTATATGAGCTTGGAAAATAACTAATCCCACGATGTGGGACTAAATACAAAATAATATATAGCATATTCACTATTTATATTTACATATATTATAACACTCCCTCTTGAATATGCGTCTTGAAAATCTTGAATCCTCTGATAACTTGAAATTGTTCCTTTTGTAACGTGTATGATGATTGCTCCCCCTCATTGTTATCTTGCTTGCATTTATTCGTTCAGTCGATTTAGATATTGACCGTTGCCTCATTAAAAATCTCTGTTAGGAAAACCCAATGGGAAAAAACCTTGAACGAGGAAAAGAGTGCAACTTGTAAAATCATATTAAAAATGATATTCTTTCTAAAGGGTTTGATACTTCGGGATCAAAACAATACTTCATTAAAAACCTTACAAAGGAAAACCCAATGGGAAAAACCTTAGTCAAGGATACAATTTAACTTAAATTACATATTTGAGATGTTATTTCTTGAAAAGATGTTTGATTCTTCTAGATCAAGACAATGCCTCTTAGCAAGAAAAATCCAGTGGAAAAAATCTTAAATAAGGGAAAAGAGTATATTGTAACTTATTTTCAAATGTTACTGGGGAGTTGATACTTCTGGATCAAGATAATGCCTCATTAAAACCTTACTAATAAAAAACCAATGAGAAAAATCTTAGTTAAGGAAAAAGAGTGCATTATAAAATACTTATAGATGCTCCCCCTGATTTAAAATTTTCCTCCGAATTCATATTCATCATTCGATAACTCAAATTGGTTAAAGATACTTCTGGATCTATAAATATGAATCTCATTAATAATACAATTTATTAATAGTTTCCTTAGATGCAATCAAATTTTCTAAGATTGTTTCTTCCAAATATGGTTTGCATTTTATGCATTTTGTATGCTACTTTTATGAAAAACACTTCATGTGCTTTCATTTTTTGTGTGCTTCAAATTAGTTTTGCACATTGCAACTATACATTTTTCATGAATATTAAATTTTTTATTACAACATTACTAGAAAGCAGGAAGTAATCTACTCATCTTGAAGTATATCAAGATTTTCATTACAACAATACTTAAAAGTAGGTTGAAATCTACTCTCCTTGTTATTTGCATTTTTTATAACAATGAAAGTTATTTATATTCTTCAGGAATTTGTATACTTTCATTATTTAATATGATTTAACCACATTTATACCTTCGGGGTATATTAAGCATTTCAAGTACTTTCAGTACTTTGCGGACTACACGTCCATATTTCTCTACTATTAAAGGATTCATGATGGCCAGTTATGTTTCCCCTAATTCAAGATATTTAATCTTTTTATAAACATTAGCGCTTTATTATTTGTAAATTTATCATCGATGATTATTTCTTTTTCAATTATAGACATGATTTATTGAGATCTCTTTAATTATTATGTTTTAGGTACCTAAACCACTTTTAGGATAATTTGACAATCATGTCATTAGTCTCTTCAATAGCATCCTTAAGTGTTTCTTCAAGAACACTCATCTCTTTTATTTGACATTTTATTACTTCCTCCAAAAGAATTTCAAACTGACTTTTGTACCATATTTCAGATGTGGTTTACACATTTTGATTCTTCAGGGATTCAAATCTATATTGGAGAAAGTCTACTAGGGATATTATTGATAATTTATTCAAGTTACTTAATATTTTGCATCATTGTATATTTTAACAAATATTTTACACTGTGATCAAAATGAACTTGTATCCCTTTATCCTCCCCCTCAATGTTGACAAACATTGTCACATAGAATAATAATCATCTTCGGATTCTCATTTTGATCCATTATGATATTGCTACTAGCATACATATTAATAATAGGAGGATAATATTTTTTTTAATATTATTTGATAAGATATATTCAATTAATATTGCTTATTAGAGTTTTTTTCATTCATTAATCTAGTCAATTGAAGGAATTTAATTATTGCATAGATCATTTGAATACATACGCGACTTCATGTCATTCAACCTTTATGTTGATTTAAATCATATATCTATACATAATTATTAAGATGAGCTCATAACAAACTTCAGGTTGTTGGCTGAATATTTACATATATGGATATATACGTGCGTCCACGTATTACATCTATATTATAAATTTTCATATTCTTTCTCATTTGAATTAGTGATTTTTAGAACAAACTATTATAAGGATCCAAACTATTAATTTTTTTTCTTTTATGGATCAATGTCAGTGTGAATCCTTCAAGACCGCATGATAATGTTCAAAACATCTGGTTTGGAATCATATTGAACTTCTGGTTCAAATAAATTGTACACACAACTTCAAGTTGGTAAATTTTATTCCTTGCTTTTATAGTGCTATACGATGATATAATATCACTTCTGGGGATATTTTATAAACACCGCTTCTAGAGTGGTACATATCATTTCTAAAGATACTTTATATGCACTGTTTTTGAGATGTCATTAATACTCGATATCTTTTTCTGCATAATTGACATAATTCTACAACATCTCTTCTAGGATGTTTGGATTTTGCAATATAAAATCATAAAACATCTCTTCAAGAGTATGTCATATATGTTATCTCTTCTCGGAATATTAAAATGTAGTTCTTCAAATATGTAGTTTGGCAAACACAACCAAAAATTATCAAAACTTGGGTTTTACCAACTTCAAACTGATTTACTAAACTAAAGTAAAATAAAACAAAATCCACATAGCATACTTCAAGCTGCTACTAGTTGATCAATTTGACCATATCATTTATTATTGCACTTAGATTTTCATCATTAATGAAGTTTCCATCATTACCTTTGAAGAAATGATCTAACTTCATGTTAGTATTACCAGACAATCCTTTCACACAATTTCAGTTTAGAAGTAATTCTAAATATAAAGGAATTGTATTTCCTAACAGATTTAAAATCTTGAAACTTCAGATTCAACCACTCTTGTCTAGCCAAATGGAAGGTGGTATTAATCAACTTGAAATTAGTACTCGATCAACTGATTTGCGCTCTGTGTGTGTGTGTGTATGGTTTTAGATTGAGCAATTGTTATAATTGCAGGCTTGGGATCACATATGACAACCTTAAATTAAGTTCTCTGCCCAAAGAAAACTTGAGTGAATTCCTACGTGCAAACACAAAGTATGTCTGAGCACAAAATTATGCTATGTTTTAAAATTAGATCTGTATAAGAATAAAAATATCAGATGCAACACCATAAATAAGGTTAGTCAAATATATCAATTAAGAAGTAAAGGGTGAAACTTAGACTGCCTTTGATTAGAATCAAATTACCTTAGTCATGAAAGTTAAGCAGGGACAAGCTTACTCCCTCTTTCACTATCTTACCCTTGGTTTATGCACAACTCTATTTGCCTAAATTATATTTGTAACTTAACCTCAAGCATAAAAACTAGATAGATTACAATCAATATAGTATTATTACCAAACCCCTTTATAACGAAAATTGATCATTACAACATGTAATACCCAAAATTGGTACTGAACTGTATAACCTTCCAGATTCCAAAGGAATAGAATAAATTACAGATTTAAACAAACGCAAACAAGTGCATCATTCGCAGAAACACTAGTTCTAACATTCAAATGCAAGAACCCATATTGAAGTTTCACTTTTTATCTTTATTACTTAAAGTCCGCACAGAAGTGAAGTTTTATTTTTAAATAGAAACAAACTATTTCCAATCCTTCGCAACCATGGCGCCCCATGGTTACAGCGGTTGCGAGATTTGCAATTCTAACAATAAAGATGACATATAACTGTATAAAGACAATAACATTTTCCCAAAGTCCTACAGAATAATCAAAATAATATTTTAGCAAGGATAATAATAACACACCTGTTGTATACAAAATGCAATCCTTCTTTTGTAGCTTTTATTCAATAAAGAACATAAAAAAAATCGCAATATTTACCGTGCCAAATACTTTTCACTAAACTCCTCAAATTTTAATCTCAAAAATCAGAAAGGACTAGGCTGAGAAAACTGAAAATCGAAAGAACTATAGCTCCAGATCCAGGCGTATTTCAAGACGGTCAAAATAGAAAAGTTCTGACAATGTATAATGATGCAAAACAAATAACTAAATAACAAAACTGAGCCGCGGTGGTAAATTATAATAAGCCGTTGAAAACGCATACAATAAAAACCAGTTTTAAATCAATTCAAACCCAAATTAGAAAGTCAGTAGCTCAATAAATAGAAACTGTTTTTTTTTAACATGTATATATCTTCAAGATAAATCATTTGAACATGATATTAAGTCTACAATATAATGACATCTAAAAAATAAGAACTAATGATGATGATGATAATAATATGAACAATGAAATGAGATGTATGATTGAATGAGATCTGAAAAGGTAAGATCTATAGAATGGGTGATTTGTAGACTGAGATTTGAAAAATTACTTACCATTTGGAGCAATCATTTAGAGATCAGTTGTCATTTTTATTACATTAACATCTTTATATAAAAGTCTAGGAGCTTGAAAAAAAACTAATCACACGATGTGGGACTAAATACAAAACAATATATAGCATATTCAATGTCTAACAGATATGAGATAGAAATGGCATTTTAATTCGATTAATTAACTGTTTAGAAATTTACGTGGCTACATAGCTGTTTTGATAGAATTTGCATTTCCTGACTATCTCTGCCATATAGCAGTTTGACGTGTCATCACAATGGCTACCATATCTCAATTCCATTTCCATGTCGATCACTCCTTTTTCAAACCCCCTCTTCCTCTCTCCATCTTTCAAAACCTCCCTTAAGCCTACTGTCCTAAAAAACTCAGCTAGTTTCAGGCGTAGTTCAAGCTCTCAACTTTCCGATGCTTATTCTTCCTTTAAAATCTCAAAAGCATCCGACGTTGTCAGAGATTTCTACAATGGAATCAACCGTCGTGATATCGAATCCGTTGAGCTGCTGATTGCCAAAGATTGTGTTTATGAAGATCTTGTCTTCTCCAAGCCTTTTGTTGGCCGCAAGGTGTTTGTTTTTATTTCTCTTCAATATATAGCTATACATATTTTTTGTCGTCTGATCCAGCCTCTCCATTTGCTACACACGTTAAAATGTTATTGTCCACTGATTTTAAGTTTTATATGTACCCCAATTGCAGGAAATTCTTGATTTCTTCCAGAACTTTTCTGATTCTATCAGCAAGGATCTTCAGTTTGTTATTGACGACATATCCAACGAAGATTCATCCGCTGTTGGAGTCACATGGCACTTAGGTATGAATACCAAATGATAATTATTCATTGATTAATTTAAGAAAATAAATTGAAATATCAGAATGGAAAGGAAGGCATTTTCCATTTAGCAAGGGATGCAGCTTCTACCGAATGGAGATAAGAGAAGGAAGGAAGCAGATAACGTATGTTCCTTTGTCTTGATTAGTAATGCACTTTTAATTTTTGATGAAATGTACAATGAATAATAAAAAGAGAATTTTGTTAATCTAGGCCAGAGCTTGTTGAGGAAATAGTCCGGTTTGAAAATTATTTGCAGATATAAGCTACTTTTGTTTGTGTTAGTGCCATGCTATCAAAAATGAACTGGTGAAAATGTTGCTACACACACTTGTTGTAAAATTTATACCAACGACATCTGAAAAGATGCCTATTTTATTATAGTGTATAACTGATATTCTTTCAAAAGTCCGATAATAGTTTGCTAACCACTATGAGCACCATTTCAAAAATCATCCATTTATTTTTGCTAGCATGACTCTGACACGGTCAAAAATTGGCCTATATTTATTAATAATTTCCAAACATGCCTATTTGCGTGATAATTTTTGAAAATTGGCCTAAATTAACAAAATTCTCTAATAAAAAAGAAAGTTGGATACCTACTTTGTCTATAGCATACCAGGGCAACATTTAACGTTAGTTGTGTGTACCTAATTCAGATCAATAAGATTCTTGTTGCACTGCCATTCTTGAGAGATCTAGATTTCTTGAGTTTTTGATAAATGAAAATCTATAGAATGTTTTTGTAATTTTATGCATGGTTGATCAAAGATAAGTATTCCAAATACAGCTCTTTGGATCTTCATGTCACATAAAAATGTGCATAATATTTTAGCCATGTCAATCAGCTTTGTATTTTACAACAGAGTAGTATTAATTTCTAGAGGTGGATATACAGCCTAGAATACAAATATTTACTTGTAGCTTAAAATGTCAAAAAAGTACAAACCCGAATCCGAAGGTGCATTTTGTTGTAAATCCATGTGGATATATCACTCCAAGGCGTGGTTGAATCGCTCCTTTTCAATCGCCTATTTCAAATCACAGAAGTTTTCCAGAAAACGTTTTTTCGGAATACAGTAGAGTGAGTTTGTGCAACTTATATTCACTTTCACAAATCAAAAGAACACTCAAAATAGTCAGATGATGCATGTATAGTTTTTCGTTGATTCAGAAAGCAAGAAAGAAGTTACATCTTCTAGATGAAGTACTGTTATGTATATGTAAGGAGAAGGCTTCTGTTTGATGGTGACGGTTTGAAACGAAGACATTTTTTGACCCCAACAGTCATATCCTTATGCTGTTTGAGTTCAAATTCAAATAGTAAACGAGATATATCGTTTTGCGGATGGGACGTTGTCCCGGACCCTGCCATGGGGCACTGCTCCACCCCCGCGATCTAACCACCTAGGTTGACTGCCATCAGCGGGGACATCGCCCTCGTACCCCACCTAGAGGATTGTCATCCCTCAATCTCCCTTGCAGTGACAATCAATTTAGATAAATAATAATAAAAGCCACTATTTTCAAACAAGTTGGAGTCGACTAAAGATAAAAACCAGAACTAAATGACAAAGTCAAATTAAAAGTCATAACAAAAACATCAATAATAATAAAAACCATGATAATAATAATAATAAAATAAAGTCAAATAAGTAGATAAATAATAATAATAATAACAACCAAGTAAAATAAAAATAAAGATTTACAAACAAAAAAAAAACCATGATGATAAACTTTCAACATGTTATTTTCTATCACTTGATGATTTGCATTTCCATTAAATTGGTTTAGCATTTCCTTGCTAATTAGTGGTTTATAATGATGATAATCTCTTGATTCAGGTACGGACGAGATTGTGTGGAACCAGCCACTAAGCCTGGAGAAACGGCTTTGGTATGTGTTTTTTCCCCCCTTTGATGTAGTAACTAGTTTAACACACAGATGAAAAAGAGAATAGTTTTTGTGTTTTCCTGACATATTTAACCCAGATTATATTGCTTACCAAGGACCGAACCATTGAAGCTTCTAAACATTATCGAATTAGATGACCAACTTGACATAGGCATATACTGATCAGTGGCTCACTAATGCTTCCCAATATATTAATTTCACATTTTTTCTTGCTTTAACTTACAATAGACACAAGTACATACTATATTAACCCTGTCAAGTATGATTTAAAATAGTTTTGAGTTTTTTGATTTATAAGCCCATTTTGTATGGTGATCATGCAGATCATAATTCGAGGAGTGACGTGGTTATTACAAAAGTTTCCACAGCTTGCTGATCGACTGTGATTGGTCAGTTTCTCTATTAAATTATATTTCATCATATGTCTTGTATACAACATCATGAAAATTCATGTTGAAGTGTTGTGATATATGTGAAGAAAATGTTTGTCCTATATGGTTCATCGGTCAGCTGTATGTTTTAGTGAATATGTTAACAAGCTGAAAAATATGTAAATGCAGCTTATTCTTATGTTTAGAGTAGTAACACAGCATGGAGTAGCTGGTCAGGCCTGATGCATCATTTTTCTTCTTCTCTACAATCACGTCATCAAAGTTTGTATTTGTCAACAAAATGATGAATACAGGCACATATTGGACTTATTCTTGAATTGGTGGGTAATTTATGGATGAGGATATATTCGTCATCAAATTAGATACCTGTGAAATATATTTAATTTACCACCTGGATATCTCGCCCTCAAAAAAAAAATTAAAAAATAAAATAAAATAGAAAAGAGGAACTTCCACAAATAACCAATTTTTTGTGAAAATTGGGGTTAAAGTAGCAAGTAAAGAGCTAAAATTAATTAATTATGGTAGTCAGCAGTTGAGTTGCCAATTTTTCGACAACTCAATTGATATATTGCTCGCATGCGCATGGGTCAGTAGACCTGTCAAAATGCAAACAACCCTTTTAACCAATTTTAATAGAGTTGGATCTAACCCAGTTTCATTTCAAAACCCACTCAGGCCGAAATAGAATAATAAAACCCTGTTTATCCATTAAAACGCCATATCCCTAATTTCATTTTTTTCAAAAATAGAAAGAAAAAAAAAAAAATCAAAATGTGTTTGCCTCTTTCAGTTGAAAATCTCCCTTATATTTCAAATTTTCACTCTGAAGATTCTTCTTAGTTGGAATCTCTGTTCAACCAAAAAGGCATGAGAGTTAAAAACTTAAATCAATTATGTCTATATTTCATTGGTTTTGTTTATTTTAATGCACACGATTTGGGTTTGAAGTTTGAGGGATTGGAACTATATAATTATATGTCAAGAGAGTAAAACGATTTGATTTCAATATCAACCCAACTGTGAGAGGAGATGAAAACTTGAAATTTGTATTTGAAGATCGAGGCATTTCAGCAATGGTCAGAGCTTCAGTGGAGGTCTTCGTGATCCATACTGGCTTTTGTAACAAATTTCTCCCTCCCTAGCTCCAGCATTCTCTTGTCAAATTTCTTATATTTAGTTTCTTGATGAAATATGCACCTAGTACGCATATGTGCGCGCACACAAACAATTCTGATAACTTGATCATAATAATAAAAAACTATTTATATTTCTTATACAAAGCATACTTTCTTCGGTTCATTTCATGTTTGCTTCGAATTAGCATTTTTATTTAACAATAACGTCAATTTTTTACAAAAATATAACACAAAGAAACATATACTCAAACAGAGACAATACAGTTAACATTTCAGTCTATAGGGATATAAATGTATGTAGAAATTTTATGTTTCAATTACGATTAGTAAAGTTTGACCTGCTTCAACCAGACTTCATATCATTACACACATGAGAAACATTGATGATGTTGTAGTTAATGTAGCAGCGGGCACGATCATCTTGAAGCTAATGACCAAAAGTTCAAAAGAAAAGACGAAGAAGCCGTAAACCAACCAAGGAATGCCATTGCTGTAGCAGCTTCGAAGCTTGCTCAATTTTTGTTTGAATAATCAGATTTGTTTATTGTCTCAGTTTTATGTATGCAGTTTTAAACTTATTTGATGCAGTTTTAGTGTTATTTGGTGTAGTTTTTGTGTTATTTTATCTTCTGTACTTGACTATTTGGTGTAGTTTTAGTGTTATTTGGTGTGGTTTTTGTGTTATTTTATCTTCTTTACTTGACTATTTTATCTTTCTTCATGTTGGACATGACTCTTTCAGAAAAACTCTTCCTGTACAGTAAATCCTCATAGTTGAAAATATACTCTTCTTCCATAAAATAAAATAAGTATACCCATACCAAGATAAAAGACTCTTTTCCATGTCTCTTCATACATCATGAATTCCTTCATCCCATCTGGGTAAAAGAGGTAGAGTATGTCACGAGCTATCTTCTTGTATAACCATCTTTAGAGAATGAAAAGCGAGGGATGGCGGCGGAAGATATCATGGACGGCCAAGCGTGCTTTCACATATCAACCATGGTCGAACCCGTAACTGTTACCAATACTGGTGAACTCAGTTTTCATTGCCGAGTAATATGGTGGTGCTCACATGCTTTCAGATGATCGGAGCCAGTCATGGCGGAGCAAACAAAATGCCAACCCAGCATTAGGGTTTTATTAATGAACACCGGAGCTCATAATTAGGACTGTTGAATATGCGATTATATGATTTTTGTTTGATGATAATAAACATACATACATACATATATATATATATATATATATATATATATATATTCGTGTAAATGTATTTGGTAATGTACTATTTTATTTTTCACAGATTAAATAAATATTTGCTGAATAAAATTAAATAACACAGAATTTGAATTCAAACAGGAATTTTATTCAAACAAATATTTATTACAATTTTGAATAGTACAAATTCAAGCTCTCACTATACATACACAACTTTGATTAAAATACGAATTCAATTACATCACAATTTCACATTTACAGTTGACCTCACTACATATCACTCAACTTGTATTTTATCTTCAACTTCACTTCAAATTGAATCCAACATCTGAGCAATCTACAAAAATAAATATTGACGCAGTAAAATTGAAAAGGAAATATTTTTGCAGTTTAAAACAAAATGTGATTTTTGAAAATAATATTTGTCTCGGTTATTTGGGTTGTTCGTCATCATTTAATTTTCAATTCATCATACACGATCAGCTTGTGACATACACAGTGTATCACTGTATATGCCACAAGACCGTGCACACCGATATATACACTTGATAAATTTACAGGGACATGTGAGCACATGTCAAACCCAAAATATCGGATTCAACTCAAGTGCAATAAAATAATGTCACAACTTTCAGCACAAGGTCAAATCCAAGCTGGATTCAACTCAAGTGTAATGCACAGTCCAACTAAAAATCAACATGCTCACAAAAGACTGCAAAATTCAAGAAGGCACCAAACCACAAATGCAAAGGTCAAGTCACTGCTATCATGACTCAACTCAATGCGACGTGACAATACAATCTCAAGTGGAAGCAAAACTCATATATGCAGCCTCAAACCAGAACAGCATGTGCACCAAATAAATACAACAACCAAACAAATGAAATGCAAACTGTATCAAACATGATACAATGACAATATGAAGTCAGCAAAATACAACTTAAATGCAAACAAACCAAAGGAGTGGACGTCAACCCAATGAAAACCAGTATGGAGTGATACACAGTGATCAAGTGGTCTGCAACAATACCAAAGTAAAGACTTAAATGGAACCCGACTCAATATAACCAGATGAACAAGACACAGCATGAAGCAGCTCATTTATACAAGCTAACCAGATTCAATGATGCAATGCACAACAACTAGTAGAGCAGGCTCGAATGACCAAGTGCACCACTGACCATACAACATGGCTCAACAACATAAATGCACAAGCACACAT
Source organism: Allium cepa (assembly GCA_030765085.1). Classification (NCBI taxonomy): domain Eukaryota; kingdom Viridiplantae; phylum Streptophyta; class Magnoliopsida; order Asparagales; family Amaryllidaceae; genus Allium; species Allium cepa. The sequence continues at coordinate 874,246,967 of CM060932.1, read as the reverse complement.
CTACTACAATGATGAACAAAGCTGACAGCAAGAATATGAATGTAAGTGATAATGTGTACACATGAATGCCATCAGATGTATAAAATCAAATGCAAGCCAACATCAAAGACACAGCAGTCACAAATCAAGTGCATGAAGACAGCATCAAGTTGCAATCATACGTATATGCAGCAGACTCGCGTACACCCTGAAGAATGCAAGTTAGAACTGCTCATATACACGAACAAGTGAATAGCATGGCAAAAGTCAAGGGCACATGAAGACCAACAGCAGCAAGTGGATATAACCATCAAGCCGCAAATCAATCATATTCAAATTTATAGATTTCAAATGACCAGAGTCATCATTAACCAAAGTCAGAGCCAAGCCAAGTCGAGATGACAGAAATCAAAGCCAACAGAAACTCATGCCATCAGAAGACATGAATCTCAGTACCGTAATGACCAAGGCCGAAGATAATACAAAATCATGAATCACAAAATCAATTGACGAATTCAAGTTACAGAGAAAAATTCAAGCCGTACTCAATATGAATAAGTCAAATTCGAAATCAAGGAAAGCCAAGGATGCAAGTTCGAACAAAGTCAAGTCAAAGCCAGAAATTCACGAAGTTAAAAAAGGGCGAAGTCAAAGCAAAAATCAACACCGTGATGACCACGATAGCAATTCAAAACCGTGTCAACCAAGTAACACGAATTTATACGAATTTGATTTAGTCAGTGAAATCACAAGCATCCAAGCAATAATCAAATGGCCGAAATATAATGTTGAAGAAATCAGACGAACGCAAATCTAGGGATTCAAATCCTATATAAACCATTCATCATCAGCAAATTAAATTCATCGAGTTCGAGTACGAAAATCATAAAAGCACAAAAAGGGAAAATTACATACCGAAGCAAACAGTGAACTCGATAAAATAGAAGCGGTCAAGAGCGAACAAACGAGAACGAAGCACACGAATAACCACTGTATCGATTAATAAAAAGGCGCAGCTTCAAAAGCCCTAATTTTGGAACGGAGAAATCAAGCCGCCATTTTCACAAAGAAACAAAGCAAAGAGGATCGGGTCAAAATAAAAAAGGGACCGGCCTCTTCTATTTTAAAGAGCTTTCTCTTTTATTATAAAGGGCTTTTAATTTCTTAATAGGGTTATTTTAACTTTAAATTGTTTTTAATTTGCATTTCAATTTTAAACCGTTGTAATTTCTAGTCGTGTGACTAGGGGACAAACTACGTGACGTAGTTTGAGAATTCGCAACTCAGTGGCTGAGTTGTGGTAGGGTTTTGAGCGTAGAGTTAGGTTAGTCAGTAGAGGGTGTCGCGAATTTACGTGTGTAAGCGTGTGACTACTTAATTTCAAGTAGAAACCTTGGGGGCAGCACGTAGGCAGGGTTTTGCCGAAGCTGGGTAAATTCTGTGTCGTTCAATTTCTGCATTTTATTATTCTGCTATTTTTCTGTGCTGCTATTATTCTGTATCTGTGTGGAAATTATTTATAAGATTCCGCAATTAATTTTAATAATTGATACCATCACCCTATTCACCTCCCTCTAGGGTGAAATCGATCCTACAAGGACATTATCTTGTTCGTCGTGGCGAGAGAAGACGATTGGTGAAGGAATTGGCGGCTAGATTGTCGGTGTTGAAAACAGCCAGTGGTCAAAGGTGTCAGTCATGGAGATTGACCAATGGTCATGATCATCAGAGTCGATGCCAAGGTGTCCCGTCAGTGGGATTTTCAATGTTGATGAGGATGGCAGCGGTTTCGTAGGGTCTGGTTGCAGGTGGAGGTGGCTAGGTGAACTATAGCCAAGGTCGAATTCAAGAACTGACGAATGTAGGCCAATGTCGAGTTGGCTGAGATGGCGACTGGTCGGAGAGGTTGGGAGTGCGAGTTCATTGGTTCGAAGATGGATTAACAAGGTGGAGGTAGCTAACGTCGAGGAGTTTCAAGCATTTCGAGCAGGAAAATTGGAGAAGGTGGTAAATTATCTAGAAGTCCTTAGGATTTTACTACTTTCACATGGCAGGTATAACTTAATTATACATAAGAGAGAATTAATTTAAAGGACAAAAATTTGTATATTTTTAGTCCCAAGGACACGACCTCAATATTTTATCCACAAGGACAAACATTCTCCTAAAAATTTAAGGACAAACATTCTTTCAAAATTATTCATGAGGACAAACATTCTTCCAAAACTACTGCCGAACTAAAAACTGCTACCGATAACTACAAACCGATACCTAAAAATTACTATCAATAACTAAAAAATGATACCTAAAGAAAGTTGCCCTTCATGCTAAAATACCGAAGGTCTGTCCTTGAGGCTAAAATGCTGAGAAAATTTATCTTGATGATAATTTCCTGTATAGCATAATTCGTACAAATTATTAATAAGTCCCTGAGATAGAACATATGATAACTTCTTCATATGTATATTTATAATGTGTTCATTCAACAGTTTTTATAATATACACGTTTGCCAGTTTTATTGTGTAAACTAAAAAGTGGCTGCTTTGGTTCACTTAAATGAGGAATCTAGCAAAAATATCTTTCCACCATCTCCGCTTACCAGGTCATTCCTATGACCTTCTCTCCCTCCTAATTTTTGTCTGGTCTAAACTTGGTCAATAATGGACTAAATGGATCTCAAAACCCAATAACAATTAATTCTATTTAAATTCAATTTAAATTCTTATCGATATCATATACTAGTACACATATATAACTTTTATATATGCAACCAATTAACTACTAATAGTACCCAGAACATTTCTAGAGGCTACCCTATTTACTAAATACACCCAAATTTTAAATGCAACAATAATTTAAATTTCTTTAATTATTAATTAATTTACAATACTTTATAAACTAATAAGATCGAGTAGCGATTTAGAGATTGAAATGAATTCAGTTGTGCGACCCACATGTGTGAATTTAGTTGGTGACTAATATTTAACAATTCAAGTACTGATGTTTACACGTCCCCTTAGCTGAAGGTGTGATAGTTTGGATGAATTCATCATTTCCAAATTTCATTGGTAAATCCCAATTTTACAAATATTAGCTTTACATTTTAGTCACGATTATTTACATTAATTCTTTTTTCCAACACTATATCACATTAGGACTTATAGAATTTGGTTTTAGTCAAAATTCCAATACCATCTGTTCCAACTCGATTAGTTCATTAGTAAAGTTCTTGGTTCAAATATAACATTTATCATTAACCATACCACTCCAATTAGAATTTTGACTTTGAGTACTACGGTTGACCGTAATACTAACCTCATACAACCGAGGAGGTGAATTCTCTATTGAATAGTATTTTACTTCTAATGCTTCAACTTAGATCCAACTATATTTGCTCGATGGTCGTTATGCCATGATTTAATTATAGTCAAAGTGAAGTTTTAGTTCAACAGTACTCTCAAGTCGAGAGAACCGTGTAACATCGTCATTTCAAGATTTCCTGTTTGATCTAGTAGTAATTAACCAATAGGCAACTCTCGGACGAGTGATTCCATGGTTATCCAATAACTATCAGTACATAACCTCTTGGTGCCATATACAGCCATGAGTTATACAATCCTCAACATTTGGAGAGCGTTATGCACTCTAGTCTCAATAGATGTATCGATATCCTTTATCGAAACATCTTAAACAAAAATATTTAAAATAATATGTCATTTTATATTGTGATAATTTTCTCATGATTATAACTTCTTATAACTATTATCACATAACATATCGTTTTAGGATTTTTAATTTAACATACTTTAAATTAATTACTTGATTAATTATATCAATATGTAACAAAGTATGTAGTAGAAATCAACCACCTTTATCGTGAATAAGATTAGTTATGGCATAAAATATATGTAACAAATTACATAATTTTGTTAGGGCATAACCATAATGTGACGAACGGGATTTTCGATCTTTGAAATCGACACTAGTACAACCATTACATTGCGTGCCACAAATCCAATTGTCGGAAAAACCGATCGTGAAGGGTAAAAAAAAAAAAGTCAGAACAGAATCTTACACGAATGAAATAACATAATTATTTCAATATATAATCTTGACAATGGAAATTTTAAATACATTCATTAGAGTCCATACTAATCTTAGCCTGGACAACTATAAATCTATGTCCCTACTAGTGCTGAATACAAACAGTAAACAAATGCCGTGGAAATGGATAAATATCTACATAGGAAACTCCATCTCGTGTTCTAAACTCCTCTCAAATGCTCTAGCTAGACCTGAACTACTTGGCTGCACGGAAAAATAGAGCATCCAGAGTTTAAAGGAAAATAAAATAAACACCGAGTCAGTCATGAGACTGGTGTGAGAAAACTCAAAACATGGATATTTTTGATAACGAAGGGTATCTCGTAAGACCATACCACACATAAACATGAATGTGTTTTTATCGTATGATAAACAAACCATTTGCTATGTAAAATCAGATGTATTATTTCAATGACATTCTTTGATTTTTTTTGAAATAAATGTATAATCTTAGCCGAAATTATTAAATTAATTAAATTCCATCATACTAGGTTCTACTACTAAAACTATAATGTCTCGTATTGAAGAATGGATTCCGTAAAATGATAAGGTAAGGGACTACCTTTGACAGTACATCTCTAGAGGAATGTACCGATGTACAGCCCCTCGGCCCGCTACTAACATAGAATTGACCTACATTTACCATAGATATTACCGAGCATCCCATCACTCCGGTCGTTCCCGATCTATCCGTGGCCATAACATACACAATAAACCTGAAATATAGAGGGTAATCTAGAAAGGTGATGAACATTTCCTAATGGGAGCGACCCACTTAGCCCTGCTGCATTTATCGTGTTTTTGTCATTTTCGATGTGCGAGGTTTAAGGTAACGTTTTACTTCTTACAGAATAAATACTACTTTAAATTCTACATTTTCATTTCCAACAGCACACTAATTGATTTCCGCAAAAGTACAACCTTTGAGCTTATACGTCTTAGAGAAGGGTGTTAAGTGTAAGAGGGGTTACCTCGTACACTACCAAACAGATGCAATGTCAGACACCCGTCCATACAAGTTGTCCAGGCACAGGACAAATCGAAGACACTTTCCTACTACTTCCTGTCGGGAATCAACCCTAGGATTAGTAGCGAGCAGTTCTTGCATCGAAGATTTTTCAGAATGAAGCACTACTGCCACCACTATATATATATGGAATTGTGGTGCTAGTGGCAAGCAGCCCTAAATTATGAAGATCTTCGTCTTCAATACCACCGTCTTCAACATGTTTTCACTTTCGAATGTATATTGGTTCGAAGTGGTTTTCGGATAGGAATCACCCAAATTCGACCTCGATTTCTTCGAACCAATTATCGATAAAAATGTCAAGTTTATAGTGGTTATTTTTTAATTAATCAATATCTTTTAACCAAGTAAAATATCTCTTTAGAATATACATCTTTAAATCATATTCTGTTTCAGCATATACGGGATAATTAAACCTCTTTTATCAAATCCTTTGGTTAATTAAAACTCCCTTTTAACTTTGGATAAACCAAAACATTTTCTTTTTAATTACTTATAAAGAGTATAATTCAAATCTTAATGAAGATTTCACATTTCCAAAACATATCTTTAATGAGTCACAATTTTTTTTATTTAAGACATCATTTACTGTAAACCCAAACCAATTAGTATTGAATAAAAAGAATCCATAAGTTTAGATTGATTATTCGTAATACAAATTTCCATATTTGACTTGTACTATTCGTCGAATAACGATGCAATTGCCTTTTAAATTCATACGGATAATACGAGTTCCCTCATTGGAGTTTAACTAGAATGTTATCTTTAACAACCAAAATCCTATTTTAAATCTTGTTGAACTTTTGAAATTTCTAAATCTCCGATTATCTTAGAAAAATGTGGTCTGAGTAAATCAAATTTAATATCCCCTCCGTCGGGCCAGTTTAGATAGCTAGAGCGGAACCTAGACGCTGGTTGTCCAAGCTCGAGTCTAGAGACTCTCTCTATCACCCGTAAGGCGATCAAGTTATTTGGTTAATTCTAAACTCTTTAATATTCTTGATTTATTACTTGAAAAATATTTTCAAAAGATTTGGGAAGAAAATCCCAAGTTTGAATCTTAATTTCAAAAATTACCAAAAAGTACCGCGAATAGTCTTTTTAAAGCTTCTTTGATTACAATGCTAATTTCATTCTACATATGTCCATTTTAATAACTCAATTCCTTTTTAAAACATTGTAATATATTTATGGAATTTATTTCATATTTTTAAAGATTCAAAAATATCTATTTCTAAGATTTTATCACTTTTGTTTTCGAACTACAAAAACGCGATGTTTTTGAAAACTTGATTTGGACATGTTTCGAACTTTACTAAATGAAATCTTAATTTTCTACTTTTGTTTGAAAACTATATTCATCATGGTTTGGAAAATTTTTATTGACTCGTATTCCATTCTACGCGTCCGTTTAACTTTCAGATCGTGAAATCGCGAACTGCTGAAACGCGACGGCTTATTTTTACTCCATTTTCCAAACTTTTTCCAACTTTATCGAAATGAGTTTAATCTTTATAAACCATTTATAAAGCACTTTAAACTATTTTAAATAGGTTTAAAAATGCCATATATATATATATATCATTTCATTTTATAAAGGAAAGCGATTCCTTGGTGTAAATTCGACATGTATTATATCGTAAATGTAACACCTTATAATTTAGCTTTAGTTATTTAAATAATTAGATAGTTAATTAATTAGACTCCAAAAGTGGAATTTTTACAAATGATGGAATTTGACCATAAACTTGCACATTGCGTTCATGGCGAAATTCTAAGCAACTTTCATATTTGGAGTTTTGCAATTAGAGTCCAAATAAAGAAGTTATGGATGAAAAACGAATTCGGAACGAAAATAATTAAATAAGAAAAAAATTAATGCTTTTATATTTGCTCGGGCCTACAGGTCGACCCTTTATTGAGGACGATAGACCCCCTAGTGGTCGAGCAGTGACCCAAAGACGGTCAATCGGTGGCGACCTGGCGGCTACAATAACCCTAGGCCGCAGTGGCCTGGATTTAATATTTTAAATCCAACGGTTCTGATTGATTCTAGCACCTATAAATTCAAGCCAAGCCCTTCCTTCTCTTCTCATATTTTCATGGAGGCAGTAGTGAAACTATGTCATTTCTTCTTCTCCACTTTCTTTTTAAACTATAAAGATAAGATATTTGTACAAATCGGGGAAGAGTAGAAATCTAATAAAAAAGAGAAGAGAATCAACCATATGCATATCCGAGGTAATTTATATATGAATATATATATATATATATATATATATATATATATATTTGTATCTATTTTCTCTCTCAATCTCAAATCTCTTCTCAGATCTGTAATTCTAATGCATGTATATACCATTTTATACATATCTCTTGGATTAAAAAAGATTTGGATATGAATCATCAACTTCAGATCTGCAAATTTGGAACGCTTTTAAAAGGTGAGTGAGAAATTTTATAGGTTATTATAATATGAAAATGATCCCATTGGTGTTTATTTGATTTTTATGCCTAATTGGATAATTGTATATAAGTTGCAGGCAATGAATTAAATATGATCCAAATATAATAAATATCGCCTACATATCCTTGTTTACAATCTGATTTGGAAATCGGTCCTGTTATCCGGCATTTTGACCCAGCTATATCCAAGCTAATTGGACAAGTTAGGCTCGATTGTCATCAATGCCAATAAGCTATCCAACCTATTTCCTCAAAATATTTAGATCATTTTAGTATTCTGTGATATGATTTATTTGATAATCTGAGATAGATTATATTGGTGATTGAAGATATTGAATGCTATGGTTTGATTGAATATATTTGGGTATACTGAGTTATAAAAGATAAAGATTGAATTTTTAAAAGAGAATAAAATAGGGAATTTTTAAGTAAAATAATCATAGAGAATTTGGATAAATTAAAGAATCAATTGGAAAAGGATAAAAGTTGACTTTTAAATTCTAATAAATAAATTCCAAGTGTGGAAAAGGAGATTTCGAATAAATAGGAATAAATGAGTTCTTAAACTTAACTGATAATATTTAAAGGAATAAAAAATTTATTTCTAAATTCAGAATTTAAATGGTTTAAGAAGGAATAAAAGAAATTTTGAAATAAATATGAAATTGGAATTTTCAGTTTAAATAAATTTTAAATCATAATAAAGAAGTTAGATATGAAATTAATGGGTTTCGAAATAAAATTGAGCAAGTAAAGGAATTTATTTTAAAATGGAGTAAAACCTGAAAATTGATTTGGAAATTGATTTAGAGTTTGAAATTGTGTTTTAAAAAAAAATGAGACTATGGAATTTATAAACTGGGTTTATAAAGTGAAATAAGATATCAGTGGATATTTGAAAGTATAAATTCACGATGGAAATTTATAAAGGAATGGGTAATTTGTTTTAAAAATAAATTGTGGTTTATCTTTAAAAGGTGTGAAAGAAAAGTGTATTTCCCTGAAAAGCCAAGTACGTTTTCAAAGCAGATTTTTAGTATAAGTTAAAAGTTTTAAAGTTGTTTAAAGGAATGTTTTTAAGAAATTATTACTTAAGTTGTTAAAAATTTAAAGGTAAATATTTATTAAATTAGTTATAGTGGTAATTAGTTTAAAAGGTTAATTAGTATTATCTTTTAAAAAGATAATTATTAATATTTATATTAGATAAAGTAGTTTTATTTTAAAGATAGTTGGTTAAAGTTTTATTTAGAAACTTGTATAGAATTTTGTAACTCTTATTTTAAAATTTAGTTTGGCTTAACTTTTATTTTAAAAATTAGTTTTATATTTTATAAAGTTGTTTTATTTTAAATATTTTTAAAATATATATTTTTGAATAAAATGTTTAAGTAGTATTAATTTAAATGTTTTAAAGTATATTTTAGAATAAAGTGACTTAAATTATTTTAAAATCTAAAGTATTTGAACTTGGTGATTTTCAGTGGAAATAAATAATATTTGGGAAATTTATTCCATGAGAGAAAGGTGGGTTGAAACTGTTTTCAAAGGGTTGAAGTATGGAAAATAGCTTGCGAAGTTAATTTGAAATAAATAATTTGGAAAATTATTTAAAGTCTGGTGGTTGTTTGTGAATGCTATTTGATAGTTAAATAACTGACTATCAATATTGGCCAATGCGCTGATCGTTTCGAAGGATCAGGGATAGGGATTGAATTTCCGAAAACCACTTCGATCCGGTTTGAACGTTTCGTGAGGAAGACAAGAGCCGGGAATCGAAGATGGAGAGTGAAGTGCAAGGGCTAATCGCTACTAATCCTGATGGTGATTCCAAATGTATGTAGTAGTGCCTTCGGTTCCGTTCGAACCCGAAACGGAATTGTATGGACGAATGCTTTCAGAACATCATCAAGAGGACGATGAGCATTCTAAGTGAATGTGTGCTAAAAAGGTAACACATAGCCTCAAGATTCATCAACCAGGAATGACTAAAATAGGGGAGGTACACATAAGGCTAAGTGGCTAGCAACCAATTAGGGTAAGGTCACCCCTGTCTAGATGTCCTTTGTTTCGGCTGTGTGGGCGGTTGCTGATCCCAACCGTGGGGTGAACTTATTAGGACTATTCAGTAAGGGGTAGCTCCGGTCTTGTGATGTAGGGGATATGTAACGACCCGCCTTTTTGGACAGTTTAAACCGATGATCAAATACACATGCCGATTCCAAACCATTCAAAAGGACAGATGGTTATTGGGGTAAATAAGTAAAGAAAGGAAAGAGAAATAAGGGAAATGAAACAACACAGAATCTCGCAGCGGAACGATAAAATATAATAGTCAAATAAACAGTTCATGAAGCTGTTAACTATACTTTGACAATTATTTATACAACATTTATCAGAGTTATACATATACAATAGAACAATTAAAATAATGCAGCAGATAGCATGATGCAAGGGTAATAATAGTAATAATATACCAAATCTTCGTCTTCATCCTCCAGAATAGATCTTCAAAAAATCTGAAAACTCAGGACTGACCCGAGCGTAATGGAAAAAAAACACTCGAGTCAGGACTAAAATATCCTTATGAAAGTTAAATTAATCGTAAATAAATATGAGTGTAACGGCGTCAGAGATGTTTACGGGGTTTGACATCTCATATCCAGTGTCAACGTGCGTGCAATAACTTAAGAGATGTTACGGAATTTTCCATCTCTCAAGGATCCGTTAACCTATCTACTATGTAGTAATGTACGCTAAGTAGATAATGCCTATCAGTAATATAAAGTATCAAAATAGCGTTAAGGCGTTACCATAATTCCCCTTAACACATTTTTATAATGCCATAGTCTATACAGCACCGTAAGCCCCACCGTAAACTGGTGGTTATCAGAGGGTACCCCATAGGTATAACACAAAACATAACGTAGTGGTCGCGAATAGGATAATCAGTATGACAAGGTACATGAGGCGATACCAACTAGGATACTAGTAGTTACGTGATCCGGACTGATGTTGAGCATAGCCAACAGCTACCCCAACACCGCGAAACAACACTCCCAAATCAAGGGGTGCACCCAAATCGCATCACAAATGTAATAGATATGGTATCGAAGAAGTGTGTCCGCTAGAGGTGGCGAACCTCAATGGCCCGGCGCAGCTCCTATTTTAGTCATGTCAGGGGTCATCCAATATCGTTCTCTTTCTTCAGTCAACGCGTTCACCAAACCATCCACTTCATTCTGGATCAACACTCCCCGTATAATAGTTATTAAAGTGGTTTTCGGTATCGACAAAGAGTATGTCCATATCCGATCCCGGTCTCTTTAATAACTACGTATTATTACACCGTTGGCTCTTTTACATTTCAAATCGATTCATAATTGATATCAAAATATCATGTTCGCTTCAAAAATCAAATCCATTTCAAATATCAACGTATCTATTCAAATGTAAGATTCTGTTTCAAAATCTTTTTCCGCATCAATATCTCATTTCGATTTCAAAATCATTTCGAAATTCAATTTAGGTTGCAAATTCATTTAACTCAATTCGTATATAAATTAAAGATTTAAATATAAACATTTCACCTTATTAACTAGCTTGAAATTTTTAGAAAATAGTTTTAAGTAGTTTAAAAGTAGTTTAAATAATTAAAATAGTTAAAAATACTTAAAATCTTTAAAATGGATTTAAAATAGATAAATTAGTTTAAAATAATTTAAACTGGGTTAAGTAGATTAAAATAGTTTAAGTATTCAAAATGGTTTATATAACAGAGTAATTTGGAAAACAAATTAAAACAGCTTCAAAACCAATCCATTTCAATTATAACTTCCCAATTCAAATAAATTTCAATTTTCAATTTACCGATTCAATTTTGATTTCAATTCAAATCAATGTCAACTTTGACTTCAAATTTATTAAATTTTACATTCACCTTCAACTTATTCAATTCCAATGTATATCGATTTTTAGCTTGATTTTTCAAAATATCAATTTTTAACACTTAACGAAATTTTCCTTCAATATTCAAATTTAAATCCCACTTACAAATATGATTCAATTTCAAATATCATTTTATATTGCTTTTACTTAGTAATATTCAAAGCTCGAATTAAGATTCAATCCTTTAAAACGAATAAATTTTCGAACTTCAATCATAACCCAATTTTAAATCCCAAAGTCTCCACTTTAATCAATTAACAATTTCTTTTAACCAAAATCTATTTCAACATTCCAAACTCAATTTTTCGATAAATTCGATTTCTATAAATTTGATTTCTATTTATATCTTTTAAATCAAAACATTTAAATAAATTTCAAATCGACGATTTTAAAAATTATTAATTTAGCCAATTCGGTGTCTGTATATAATTTTCTATCCTATGGCCAAGTAATTATTTATTTAAATTAAATGTCAGGGATGAGTATATATTACTTAAACCGATCACAGTGTCGTATGTATGCATAACAGTATATATAAGCAAATAGACATCCAAACATTTAAGTATCAACCAATAACATCCATCAAAATACATCATCCAATAGACAATACAATTCATAGCAGTTTCATAGTTATCAATGTCAGGTAATTTAATCGCAATTTAATTTTAATTTCAATTTAACTGTCAATTTAATTTTTCAATGGCTAATTCAAATGACAGGCTATATGACAATTAAATTTTTATCAAATAATGACAAATAAAATCATAACACTTCATAATATCAAATTTAACTAGCATAAAGATATTTAGTACGTTGTGAGCGTTATAAAACACTCACCTTGATTTCAATGCAGTTCCAGCGTTTTATTTCGAATAAAATTAAACGGACGTTTAATTTTACCCAAAATTTTCAATAGCTCCAAACGATTCCAATCCAACTCCATGGCGTAGTATTTGACAAAACGATTGCAACGCAATTCGTTTCGTAATTTTCTGACCTCGTATGACAAAGTTATGATAGTTTAAAGTTTATTCGAATTATAATATAATAAATTTACAATTTATAATTTCTTTTCTAACCCGCTTTCAATCCCAATCGTTGATCACCCCAGCCCTAAATCCAAGCCGCACTTCATGTTCTTCTCCCTCCAACAGATAACAGACGCGACCAAGCTACCCATTGCTCACGAACGATCCATGATGGCCGCACCACCATACGACGTCGAGAAGTTGATCAGAGACCGCCCAATGGAAGCTCGTCTCAAGCTCGACCCACGCTAAGAACGACGTATAGCTCTTCCTTGCCTCGGTTTTCGTGCATGAACGCATGACCTTCCAGCTCCAATTGTCGTTGATCGGCTACGAATTTCCCGATCATAACCGTTGAAATTAAAGATCGCACTACCCTCTACGTTTTTGCAGTTGAACATTTCTCGTATTGATTCACGGATCTGAAGAAAATAGAGGAGGAAGGATGGTGTTTTCTGGCCATTGAATATGATCATGGCGGCTGTAACCCTAGCCAGGGTGTTGAGTGCAAAATGAAATGATGAAGGCCTTATATAGAGAATATTCAAAACACTATTCATTTCGGATTTTTCAAACTACGATTTACGCGCGGTGACCGGCGTTTCTAGGGTTTATCCCGCGTTCCGGACACAATGGAACATGTTTCGGAAGCTAATTCGATCGTCTGTGCGAGTTAAGCAACAAACGATCGATTTTAAATTAAACCGATTAACCGATTTTCTATGCGTTTTGGCTTGCCCCGGACAAACGGTAAATCCGATTGACACGAAATTTTAAACCTTACAATAATATCACATTACAGATCCGATGAAGCTGGTTTCGTCAAAATCCGAGACAATTTGAAAAATGACTATTTTAACTCGTCAATTAAATATTAAAATATTCAACTTTCACAAATTTACTTTTAATTCAGTTTTAAAAGTTCTACAACATCATTCTAACTTTAATAAGATAAAATAAAATTTTACAAATCATATTAAACCCGTTATTCAATTATCCAATAATGTCCAATTTTAAAATCTTATTAACTCTATTATAATCCCAATATAACTTACATTCACTTTGGAAACCAATTTGAATCATATTAAATCAAATTTCAATTATTCACTCTATTTCCATATATTAAATTTCAATATCAAATTAATCATATCAAATTCGAAATTTAATTATTCAAATATTTGTAATATTAAATTTAACAAAATTTGATTATTCTTAAACCACTATCTTTTGAAATATTCAAACGAACTTATAAAATTTAACCTTTAAAACCAATTCACATCTTAGAACCCTATTTTCATTTTACAGTTATTCAATTATTCAATAAGTTTTAAATATTTAATTTAAACAATTTACCTGTTCAATATTCAATATTTGACGGATTTCAATATTGGATTTTTTTTAAATAAAAATTTCGTTATCAGTCGATTTACTATATTACATCAAATGAATTCCACATTGTATTTAACTACAGTTAGAGATAATGCACTCAACTAATATATAAACTTTCATTTCAATTGCAATTGGTTCACAAATTCAATTCGACTAACTAAATGAATAGGTAACTTAAATAATTATCACCGTTAACTTTTAATTACTTATAAGTTTATTATTTTCAAACAAGTGTCACAATTACTTATACAATACAAATTCATTCAATTACCTTTGACTGCATATTATTTCAATTGATTTGGGATTTCATTCAATTCATAAATAATTAACTTAGATAAAATTTTGTTGCATTTCATTCTAGTTATTATTATTCCAAACGACTTACAATTTTTTCCTAACACTAAAATCACGAAATCTTATCAAATTAGCTATTTTAATTATCGAAAATTTACGGGTCGTTACACTCTCCCCCACTCAAAACTTTTCATCCCCGAAAAGGAAAAAGAAGGGAAAAGGAACTAAGTATAGAATTCAATCATTAGATATATTTTATTCAAAGTTACCAACTTATAAAACAATGAAATTCCCTTTATAAATCATTACTATACTTCCACTAACTTATTCCGAACGGCTTTCTAACTTTAAAAGTTAGTTATAAAAACAAGTTATATAATTTTATTTTTTTTAAAACTTGAAAAATTTTCTAACACCCGGATTTACGGAAAATTTTGGCAGAGTCTCCTTTGCGCGGCTCGATCGGAAAAAAAATGACAATATATATATCACAAATATACATCTCATCAAGTGATGAGGCATCCCGCAGGGAAAAAAGTGTAAAAGTACGGTATGTAATCCGAGATATGTACCTTATATATTGTTAGCGAGCATATACGGCTAATATAGCGCGAAAGCGAGCTCCAAATGCGAAGCAAGCGCAATCCGCACATACTAAACACTCAATAAACCATGAGAAACATGCATATATGAAAATAATATCAATATACACAATATAGCAACATAACAACTACATGTGCCAACATAGCAAATGCAACAAAACAACAAATGCAACCATCAATCAACTATCATCCAACAAATCCATAACCAATCAATATAAATTCACTTCTCATTAATATTTATTGACTTGGTTTTCAATTTTAATCACAGTTGATTCATTAACGTTGGATTTTTCTAACATTCATTCTCAATTCAATTAGTTAACATTCACTAATTTATATTTACATTAGTTCACTTCCAATTTGAATCAAATTAAATTCTTTTAAATTCATTTAACTTCGAATTTGATTTCAATGATTTGTAGCTTTCAATTTCATTAACACTTAATGAATTACATACAATCAACTAACAATCATATAACAACCAAACCATACCCAACATAACCAAATTATTAATTTTACATTCAATTTGGTTTATCTCTTTCATATATATATCATGTTATATAATTTTAAAAGAATCATTTTATATTTGGCATCTTAAATTTCCACTATTAACTTTAATTAAGTCCGTAAGTCGTACATATATCATCCGTGAGCAATATCAAATCTAATCGCTTATTCGATCACACAATTTCACTTCCAAACTAGTATCGTTCACACGACTCTCTAGTGCGGACTCAGATTTGGTTCCTTGATTGGAAATTGTTACTATCCTTGCATAGCCATATACTATGATAGAGAATCCCAGAATCAAATTAAAAATCCATATCTAGGGTTCGCCGTCGAAAATCGAGTGAAAAATCCTAACTTGGATCGATATAAATCATCTGAAATTTTGTGCTCGAATGTGGATCAAATCGTTATGCGAATAAAATAATATAGGTACAACTTATGTATCACCTTTCAATAGATTTCTATACGATTTATCTATATTAAATTATTTTATTGACTTTCATTTTATTTACAATTAATTATTCACAATCCATTATTCAGTTAGTATATTCATTTCTTTACATAGCATGTTCTTTAACATTATCTTTTCTTAAACATCATATCATAGAATTTACTTACTCAAGTTCATTTTAAACATTCTATATAATTTAATTAAATCCAATTTCATTTTCCAATTGATTTTTAGCTATAAGAAATTCCTTTGTTTACATTTATTGCATTTTCATAATTTCAGTTAATAACGAATTCATTTGTGGAACATTTTATCAACCGGCACTCTAGTTTATTAATCATCCTATAAAAGTCTAACCACTCATAAATGACTTTTCTTAGTTTACAGTTATCTTAAAGGTTACAAATTCAGAAAAAATTTACAACCCCTTTTGCAATTTATATTTATTTTCTATAACCAATTTACAAAGATATATTACAATTCATTTATCTTCTTTCTTAAGTTCACTTACTTGTTCCATTTATCCATTCATCATTTCATGTTATATTTAAGTATATAACATTTTTATCACAACCAAAATTTTCATTTATATACATTTTAATTCCTTTTGAGTTTTCCCTACTTGTATATTTCAATTATTTTCAGGTTCTAATTTAGTTGTACAATATCTCATTACATATCCAAAACATCATTTCAACTTCTTAATATTTGGTAAGTCATATTATATGTTATTAGAATGCAAATTTGGTAATATACAAATTTATAGAATTTTATTTTACTAATCTAGAATGTTCACAAATTTAATTTATTTAAATTCTCTTTACCTTTCAACTTTAAAGGTACACTTCAACTCTAAAGTTTTACCAAACATTAAGCTTAGATATCTTAATCCTATTATTTTATAAGTTCTGGTTATTCACATTTCATTCAAATAATTTGAAAATTATTAATTAACAGAACTTAGAAATTTAAATGCCCAGTTCTTTTCAAATCGTCTGAAATAAATATATACACTTATATCTTTAATATATCAAATCATACCTTTGGAGTTTAAACCAAAACCCATTTATCCAAATAATTTCGAAGAAAAACAAAGCTTCTTAGAAGCCTCCCCCACTTTGAGACTCGAAAATGAACGTCGATGATGCTGCGCAGTCATCACCGAAATTATATTCCAGCGACATAAGAGAGGAATACTGAATTCATCGTTTCCTTTAAAATCCTTTCAAAATATTTCCATAAACAATTTCCAACTAATATTACTATATATTTCTTCAAAACTTTGAAAACCATTTTCAAGATCTCCGGGTCTTAAATTCAATATTTTCCAATTTAAATCTATTTTAATTCATATGTCACCTTTATAAACTATTCTTATAGGATTTTACTTTCTTGAAATATTCCACAAGTTGTTTTGTCATTGTTTATTTTGTAATAAACCTTATTTATTAAAACACAATATCCAATTAATAATAACAATCAATATTATCGTTTCCAACAACCAAATAAGCTAGATAGATCACAATAATTTTGAAAATAAATTCTTTATATACAAAATATAATTAGGGCAAAATTATTTCATTTACCCTATTTCAAACAATACTATGTCGAATTGTTCTGTTCGAGTGTTTAGAGATCCCTATCAATGACGTTAATTACTCGTATTGACCAAGATCCATAAGCCACTCAACAAATCAACCAAAACAATATAAAACATTTTATATCACTAACAAATACGCTCTCTCATATATACACACTCAGCGACTTATCATAGGGTATTACTACCCTATTTATAAAGATTCAGACCCCACAAATCTAAGGTTATCGCTAAACCAATGCTCTGATACCAACTGTAACGACCCGCCTTTTTGGACAGTTTAAACCGACGATCAAATACACATGCCGATTCCAAACCATTCAAAAGGGCAGATGGTTATGGGGGTAAAGAAGAAAAGAAAGAAAAGAGAAATAAGGGAAATGAAAGAACACAGAATCTCGCAGCGGAACGATAAAATATAATAGTAAAATAAACAGTTCATGAAGCTGTTTACTATACTTTGACAATTATTTATACAACATTTATCAGAGTTATACATATACAACAGAATAATTAAAATAATGCAGCAGATAGCATGATGCAAGGGTAATAATAGTAATAATATACCAAATCTTCATCTTCATCCTCCAGAATAGATCTTCAAAAAATCTGAAAACTCAGGACTGACCCGAGCGTAATGAAAAAACAAAACACTCGAGTCAGGACTAAAATATCCTTATGAAAGTTAAATTAATCGTAAATAAATATGAGTGTAACGGCGTCAGAGATGTTTACGGGGTTTGACATCTCATATCCAATGTCAACGTGCGCGCAATAACTTAAGAGATGTTACGGGATTTTCCATCTCTCAAGGATCCGTTAAACTATCTACTATGTAGTCATGTACGCTAAGTAGATAATGCCTATCAGTAATATAAAGTATCAAAATAGCGTTAAGGCGTTACCATAATTCCTCTTAACACATTTTTATAATGCCATAGTCTATACAGCACCGTAAGCCCCACCGTAAACTGGTGGTTATCAGAAAGTACCCCATAGGTATAACACAAAATATAACGTAGTGGTCGCGAATAGGATAATCAGTACGACAAGGTACATGAGGCGATACCAACTAGGATACTAGTAGTTGCGTGATCCGGACTGATGTTGAGCATAGCCAGCAGCTACCCCAACACCGCGAAACAACACTCCCAAATCAAGGGGTGCACCCAAATCGCATTACAAATGTTATAGATATGGTATCGAAGAAGTGTGTCCGCTAGAGGTGGCGAACCTCAATGGCCCGGCGCAGCTCCTATTTTAGTCATGTCAGGGGTCATCCAATATCGTTCTCTTTCTTCAGTCAACGCGTTCACCAAACCATCCACTTCATTCTGGATCAACACTCCCCGTATAATAGTTATTAAAGTGGTTTTCGGTATCGGCAGAGAGTATGTCCATATCCGATCCCGGTCTCTTTAACAACTACGTATTATTACACCGTTGGCTCTTTTACATTTCAAATCGATTCATAATTGATATCAAAATATCATGTTCGCTTCAAAAATCAAATCCATTTCAAACATCGACGTATCTATTCAAATGTAAGATTCCGTTTCAAAATCTTTTTCCGCATCAATATCTCATTTCGATTTCAAAATCATTTCGAAATTCAATTTAGGTTGCAACTTCATTTAACTCAATTCGTATTTAAATTCAAGATTTAAATATAAACATTTCACCTTATTAACCAGCTTGAAATTTTTAGAAAATAGTTTTAAGTAATTTAAAAGTAGTTTAAATAATTAAAATAGTTAAAAATACTTAAAATCTTTAAAATGGATTTAAAATAGATAGATTAGTTTAAAATAATTTAAATTGGGTTAAGTAGATTAAAAATAGATTAAAATAGTTTAAGTATTCAAAATGGTTTATATCATAGAGTAATTTGGAAAACAAATTAAAACAGCTTCAAAACCAATCCATTTCAAGTATAACTTCCCAATTCAAATAAATTTTAATTTCCAATTTACCGATTCAATTTCGATTTCAATTCAAATCAATGTCAACTTTGACTTCAAATTTATTAAATTTTACATTCACCTTCAACTTATTCAATTCCAATGTATATCGATTTTTAGCTTGATTTTTCAAAATATCAATTTTTAACACTTAACGAAATTTTCCTTCAATATTCAAATTTAAATCCCACTTACAAATATGATTCAATTTCAAGCTCAATTTCAAATATCATTTTATATCGCTTTTACTTAGTAATATTCAAAGCTCGAATTAAGGTTCAGTCCTTTAAAACGAATAAATTTTCGAACTTCAATCATAACCCAATTTTAAATCCCAAAGTCTCCACTTTAATCAATTAACAATTTCTTTTAACCAAAATCTATTTCAACATTCCAAACTCAATTTTTCGATAAATTCGATTTCTATAAATTTGATTTCTATAAATTTGATTTCTATTTATAGCTTTTAAATCAAAACATTTAAATAAATTTCAAATCGACGATTTTAAAAATTATTAATTTAGCCAATTCGATGTCCGTATATAATTTCTATCCTATGGCCAAGTAATTATTTATTTAAATTAAATGTCAGGGATGAGTATGTATTACTTAAACCGATCACAGTGTCATATATATGCATAATAGTATATATAAGCAAATAAACATCCAAACATTTAAGTATCAACCAATAACATCCATCAAAATACATCATCCAATAGACAATACAATTCATGGCAGTTTCATAGTTATCAATGTCAGGTAATTTAATCGCAATTTAATTTTAATTTCAATTTAACTGTCAATTTAATTTTTCAACGGCTAATTCAAATGACAAGCTATATGACAATTAAATTTTTATCAAACAACGACAAATAAAATCATAACACTTCATAATATCAAATTTAACTAGCATAAAGATATTTAGTACGTTGTGAGCGTTATAAAACACTCACCTTTATTTCAATGCAGTTCCAGCGTTTTATTTCGAATAAAATTAAACGGACGTTTAATTTTACCCGAAATTTTCAATAGCTCCAAACGATTCCAATCCAACTCCATGGAGTAGTATTCGACAAAACGATTGCAAAGCAATTCGTTTCGTAATTTTCTGACCTCGTATGACAAAGTTATGATAGTTTAAAGTTTATTCGAATTATAATATAATAAATTTACAATTTATAATTTCTTTTCTAACCTGCTTTCAATCCCAATCATTGATCACCCCAGCCCTAAATCCAAGCCGCACTTCATGTTCTTCTCTCTCCAATAGATAACGAACACGACCAAGCTACCCATTGCTCACGAACGATCCATGATGGCCGCACCACCATACGACGTCGAGAAGTTGATCAGAGACCGCCGAATGGAAGCTCGTCTCAAGCTCGACCCACGCTAAGAACGACGTACAGCTCGGCCCCTTCCTTGCCTCGGTTTTCGTGCGTGAACGCACGACCTTCCGGCTTCAATTGCCGTTGATCGGCTACGAATTTCCCGATCATAACCGTTGAAATTAAAGATCGCACTACCCTCTACGTTTTTTCAGTTGAACATTTCTCGTATTGATTCACGGATCTGAAGAAAATAGAGAAGGAAGGATGTTGTTTTCTGGCCATTGAATATGATAATGGCGGCTATAACCCTAGCCAGGGTGTTGAGTGCAAAATGAAATGATGAAGGCCTTATATAGAGAATATTCAAAACACTATTCATTTCGGATTTTTCAAACTCCGATTTACGCACGGTGACCGGCGTTTCTAGGGTTTATCCCGCGTTCCGGACACAATGGAACAGGTTTCGGAAGCTAATTCGATCGTCTATGCGAGTTACAGCAACAAACGATCGATTTTAAATTAAACCGATTAACCGATTTTCTATGCGTTTTGGCTTCCCCGGACAAACGGTAAATCCGATTGACACGAAATTTGAAAATTTACAATAATATCACATTACGGATTCGATGAAACTGGTTTCGTCGAAATCCGAGATAGTTTGAAAAATGGCTATTTTAACTCGTCAATTAAATATTAAAATATTCAATTGTCACAAATTTACTTTTAATTCAATTTTAAAAGTTCTACAACATCATTCTAACTTTAATAAGATAAAATAAAATTTCACGAATCATATTAAACCCGTTATTCAATTATCCAATAGTTTCCAATTTTAAAATCTTATTAACTCTATTGTAATCCCAATATAACTTACATTCACTTTGGAAACCAATTTGAAACATATTAAATCAAATTTCAATTATTCACTCTATTTCCATATATTAAATTTCAATATCAAATTAATCATATCAAATTCAGAATTTAATTATTCAAATATTTGTAATATTAAATTTAACAAAATTTGATTATTCTTAAATCACTATCTTTTGAAATATTCAAATGAACTTATAAAATTTAACCTTTAAAACTAATTCACATCTTAGAACCCTATTTTCATTTTACAGTTATTCAATTATTCAATAAGTTTTAAATATTTAATTTAAACAATTTACCTGTTCAATATTCAATATTTGACAGATTTCAATATTGGATTTTTTTAAATAAAAATTTCGTTATCTGTCGATTTACTATATTACATCAAATGAATTCCACATTATATTTAACTACAGTTAGAGATAATGCACTCAACTAATATATAAACTTTCATTTCAATTGCAATTGGTTCACAAATTCAATTCGACTAACTAAATGAATAGGTAACTTAAATAATTATCACCGTTAACTTTTAATTACTTATAAGTTTATTATTTTCAAACAAGTGTCACAGTTACTTATACAATACAAATTCATTCAATTACCTTTGACTACATATTATTTCAATTGATTTGGGATTTCATTCAATTCATAAATAATTAACTTAGAAATTTTTTTGTTGCATTTCATTCTAGTTATTATTATTCCAAACGACTTATAATTTTTTCCTAACACTAAAATCACGAAATCTTATCAAATTAGCTATTTTAATTATCGAAAATTTACGGGTCGTTACAGGATCATGGTGGATCCTCGGTAAGGGGATCTAGACCACGTGCTGTGACGGCGGTACCCCAGTAGCCTTGCCATTGATGGAAATCCATTCTCCCTACGTGCCTTTACGGTTTTTTTTGTATACCTATTAGTTGGAATTTAATACTGTAACAATTTTGGCTATTTAAATAAGTATTTGTATTTAGACACTACTATAATATCGGAGGATTTTAAAAAAATGTTTTGGTTATCGTAAGGTAAAAATCCGGCATGTTTATTTGTGGCGTGGTCTTACAGATACCTTTGATTTCAAAGGATTTTGTAAACTTTAATAATCCGATTGAGTGTGTTTTCTCATGCTGGTTTTCCAGACTGACTCGGGTGTTATTTAACTATAATGCTCGGGTCAGACCGAGTATTATAGAATACAGATTCTGGATGGACTGCTGTGGAGCTCAGGAGACGAGCTAGATGACGAGGCGTATTTCAGTAGATTCATCTTTCCATTGTGCAGTGTAAGCTGTATATTCAGCTTTGGAAGGAAGATATATTATAACCGTCCTGAATTGTGATGTTGATTGTATTGTACTCTGATGATGTAATGTATAAAACAGATATAATTTTTTTGTTTTAAAAAGATTGGTCGTTTATCTATTATATATTGTTCCGCTGCATTTGTGAGATTCTGATGTTGTTTACTATTTCTTCTTCCACCTCCTTCTTCTTTAACCCTGATTGTTCGGTTTTCTGGCATTTGATACAATGGATTGTATTAATGTCAATTTTCGAACATTGAAAAATCGGGTCGTTACAGATTATGATGATTGTGGGGTCCAAAAATCAAGTACAGACGATAATATGAAGCCGTTATTGAAAAGAATTGTGAGATATGCTATATAGATTGTTCAAGTATCGAATATAATTTAATCTAGAAAAGGAATCAGCTATAGTCCCTCTCAACCAAAGGGATCGGTTTACTTCAGCCAAAAAACAAAGGGATCCTTTTACTTCAGCCAAAAAAGTGCAACTTAATGGAAAACAATCGATATCTAAGATCGAGAAGTCCAATGCACATGAAACTTTAAGAACAAGATGCAGGGACCTTAAGGAGTTTACCTTAGGGATCACACCCCAAAAGGAACAAGCAAGAGGGATTTACCCTCTTCCCTCTAGAGGAATTGGCCAGAATAGGACTACACAACACATTGCAGCGATGATCGATCAATAACTCAACATCTACATGTCCGATTGACATGCAACTTGGAGGCTAGGCATAATACAATATGGAGAAGCTCCCATAGGGATCGCACCCCCAAACTCCTCCAGGGATCGCCCCCAATCCCTATTTCTTAGGATTTGGGCCATGCGATCCCTCCTATGGGCCATTGGAAATCCTTCTGGCAAATTCTTTGGGGGATCTTTCTCTATAAATACAGACTTGGTTGTTCATTTTCAGAACTTTTACGCTGCTTATTGCTTTGTACTCTTTTGTAACTAAGGATTTTCATCCGATCCCTCTTGTACTCAGTTTACAAAGTGATTAATAAAGCTATCTCTTTAAAGTGAACGTAGGCAGGCAACGCCGAACCACTATAAGTTGTTGTGTCTTTGTTATTTGCTTATTTTTTAATGCTTAATTATTATTTTCTCTTTTTACATTTATTATTCTACGTTTATTCCTCTACAAAATCTCTATTGGATGGTTGTGCCAATTTTTGATGCAAACAAGTCCCAAGAGTATGAATTTAGAGTATTGATTTGAATGAAATTTATTCCAAATCTGAAATAGGTTGTATAATAATGTTATAAATTCGGATTACTACCCTGATCTTATTGGAATGTAAACTTTTCAACGATTGGAATTGTTGGAATTTAGATCCGTTTAATATTTGTGTAACGAACGCCTTTTCGACCCCCAAATGTCGACACTAATACATCCGCGATATTCACGTGCCAAGCACCCAAGTGCCTTAAAGGCAGAACGTTAGGGTAAATAAAAGAAGAAATGAAAAAGAACAAGAAAAAAGAGAATACAATATCAAAATCTCACAACGGAACGATAACATATAATATCAAAATGATACTTTTACAAAGGAAAACTGTGTAGATATAATAATTAGAGTAAACTAACCTATCATCAACCTAGATAGTTATAACAACTCGTCCTCACAATTGCTTATATAAAAATTAATAAAGTAATGCAGTGGAAATAAAATCTATATCCAGCTCCTCTCCTAGAGCTCTAATGAATATCAAAGATATCTAGAAATATATATGGGCTGACCCGAGCATTGTAAGAAGAATAACACCCGAATCAGTCTGGTAAATAAGTGTGAGAAAACTCAAGCAATTTGAATTACTATATCTGCAAAACCCTTTAGAGAATAAATGTATCCCATAAGATCATGCCGTAAATAAACATGGACGAGATTTTACCTTATGATAACTGAACCACTTTATAGGAAATTTAGTGATATTCTAATAATGTTTAGGGTGTTCAATATAAATATAAATCATAGCTGAAGTGGCTACATTGGTTACATTTGACAGCATATTTAGGTATACAAATAAAATCTCTAAGGTACGTTTGTATAAATGGATTTTCCATGGAGACCTCCCCAGTATACTCGTAAGCCATTCTAAGATCGATCACCTATGACAAGGTCAGATACTACTTTTCGAGCGTCGTTTATCTCTAGACAAAATATACCATAAGATAAACACAGCTAGCCCACACCCTAACACATGAGCCAAGTATCATCAACTCCCCATGCACAACATCTGGATAAGCATACTCTAGATAATGGAGTTGATGTACACTATATTTGGGTTGGCTTAACCCGGGATCATGCATTCTACTCTGTCTTTGGTCATTTCCTAATGTTGAGGCTACATTCGGCATCTTTACACAAGTTTTTTGACAAAAATTAATCAAATAATGAATCCTACATGGATCCCATCATCTAACAGATTTTGAAACCACACATGATCGAGATCATTCCACTTCTAAATCATAGAACCCATATAATAGTTTTGGAGTGGTATTCGGTAAGTAAAATACTAACCAATCACGGACTCTTCAAAACCAATCAATGAATTTTTGGTTAACTCAATTTCGGTTCTTTCAGAAGTAATCAAAAGTTTGAGGCTTTTTGTACCATTCCTCCCCAGAGGTTCTTATTGGTATAAATCTGCAAAGCATTCCGTATACTTCCTAAGTTAAGTTTGATCAAGATCGGTAGTCAACTAATCGACAATCGAGTCTTGAATGCATGCTTATGGGAATCAAGGTTCCACACTTTACATGTTTTCGACCTTTTTGCTTAACTATTCCTCGACCTAAAATAATGCCGATAGGATAGAGCTCTATTGCTCCATTCCTACCTAAACATCAGTCTTGACTCTCACAAATAGAGAAGCTTACTCGTTCGAATTTTAGTGTTAAACATATTAGCACTTGCATCCCATAAACAATCAAACTAAGGTCATTATGTAGTTGTTACTTATCATCCGAGTATAATCAAGTCACATAAAAAACTTTTAAACCCTCTATAATTAATTTATCCTTTATTAATTAAAAACCCTTTTTATTAGTAAAACATCTTTTTATCTAATAAAACTTCTTTTATAAATCAAGACTTCCTTTATTAATTAATACTCTTTTACTAATTAAAAATTCCTTTATATACTTGTATAAATATATTGGATTTCTCTTTATAAAGGATATATACTTATCTTTATAAATTTAACTATTTATTTATTCTTTTAATACTTAAAAAGTATTCATATACTTATTCTAATGGTATAAGTGTATTCACAAATTGTTTAACAAGTTTTACTTACTTGAAATATAATCAATGAGCTAAAAAAATTACTACAGAAACATTGTTATAATAAACTCCTTTTCTTTTATAAATTAAACATATAACATTTTCTATAAAAGATTTCAATACTTGTTATTATCTTCAAATTCCATTGTTAAAGATTTACAACATTTCTTCTAAAATATATTTTAAGGATTTAAAAACAAATGTTGCTAATACATTATTTACTACAAAATGTAAACCATTCCATTTAATTATTATCTTTAAAACTCTCCTTCTAAAGGTCTAACTACATTTAAAGGTTAAAGATAAATGTTGCTAAAAACATTTGTCACAAAACATTTTACATTTTGAAAACATTCTTCTTTAAAACTCTCTTCTTAAAGATTTATTTATATTTAAGGGCTAAAGACAAGTGCTATTCAAAACATTTGTCGCAACAAACCAAAAACCATTTACTTATATTTTTATACTAAATCTCCATTAGTAAATATCTATTTATATTCCCAAGTATAATTAATAACAAGGGTTAAAAACTAAAAACATTATTTACAATAACCCACAACTATTTACTTATCCATTAATAATTTTAAATATTTATATAAAGATTAGAGCATATCCACACTTATTAATTAAGGCAATTCACTTTTAGTTGATTTCATAAAACAATTGTTTTTAATTTAAGTGTTAAAATCCAAACTCCCTTTATTATATTTATAAAATACTTAATTTAATATTTAAAACATATATACACTAAAATATCTTTAAATTAATATTAATATGTTAAAATATTTTAAAACTACTTAAACTATATGATACTTATTTATATAGAATATTATGTAAAAATAAGAAATTTTGAAATAATTAGAAAAGAAGTTTTAATTTTAAAGCTATTTAGTTTGGAAATTCATAATTAATTGTTAAAGATATATTTAAACTTGAAACAAATTTTAAAATACCCCATTATAATTTAGAAAACAACCCTAAAAAGATTAGAGAAAAATACATGTTTCAAATATCATCTTTAAACAAATTATATCTTCAATTTACAATGGTATCACTTCCAGAAGTGCTGCCTAAAGTTTCGTCACTAGTTTTATCACATTTTGCTACAACTTTGTGTCTTGTTTTGAATAACTTAAGAAATGATTTTAGATCTATTATTTTTTATATTAGTTTGTATAATTTGGATACTTGAATACCATGAAGAAAAATTCCAAATAATATCTTTTAATTATTTTGGAGAATTTTCCGATAACATGGTATTTTATCGAACTACATTTATAGCGACTATTTCGCTATAATTTTTGCACTTCGTTCGACTAGCTATCAAATGATTTAAACTTCAAAACTTTCTCAATAAGAAAAATGTATTATTTGATTGATTAATTGCTAAAGAAACTTCTAAGAAAGTTTCCACAAAAATGTGCATTATTTTCAACGACGGACTATTTTTAAAAGTGTCAATATAGCGACCTTTTTACTTCAACCTTTTGTTACTTTGATTTACTTCTTCTATAACTGCCCAAAACATATTATTTACTTTTCTTAAACTTATAGAAGTGTAGATAATATTCAAACAAGTTACTATTAATATATGTTATTAAATCACCATTTTCACAAACTATACTTTAAGAGATTCAAAGTTCGCTTATAGCAACTATTGCTATACCGACCATTCCTCATTTAATTCCAAAATTTGATGTTATCCACTTTTAAGCACTTATATCATTCCAAGTTTAAACCATATCATTTTTAACATATATCAACATATGTATTTAAACCAATTGTCCATTTTAAACGTCCATATTAACTTATCACAATTCAATGGTTTAATAAACAACTATTTTATCCATTTACATATCTAATAAAACATATATTCAAGGGTGTAACATTAAGTAGTTAGCGTTTATTATTATTAATATATGGTAAGCATTTTAATAAATGTTTTTAATAAGCATTTATCAAGTGATTTAGCAAGCAACATTTCAACCATATTTCAAGTGACATTATTAAGTTAATTAACAATCAATTTAACAATTGATTAGCTAATATTTTCAAGCAACTTTTCAGGAAATATTTCAAATTAACATTTGTTAACCGAGGTTTTAACCTAGAAGACAAGAGATCCCAAGTAGTTTGAGACAATTTTATGCAAACATTTCGTATCAGTACCGTTCTGATCCAAAATGTGGCTTTATTGGATCTTTGATCCATTTGTTTTACACTACTATGTCTCCACTAAGCTTATCTACCAAGTTTGAACATTCCAGACATTCGAGTTCAAGAATTGATGGTTCATCTGATTCAGAATGCAGTTCAATCTTACCCACAAGTGATCGTCATCAAAACAAGTCAACAAGCTATGAAATTACACGAAGGTCATCACTATGAAGTAAGAGCTTGACCAAACAAATTAGTGCCGAAAATTGGCTAAGGATTTGGATCGGATCGGTACCAATCCAAAATGATGGCCAATTTTGGCTCGAAATTTTTTAAGCTCTCTCCATTAGACGACTATAAGCTTTTGATAAAGCGATTCTCGACCCAAGAGCTTTCTAACTCTTATAAATACCATCTCATCTGCGACAGAAAAGGGATCTGCTCTGATTTTTGTTGAAACTCTACCATTGTTTCTTCACCCTCCTTCTCCTTCACAACAGCCATTAAGGGGCAACTGATATCCTTCCAGTTGTCTCTAACAATGGTGGATTGATCTAACTTAGGAAAGAAGAATCACATTGTTATCCAAAACTACTTTGTAACAGCAGTTGATCAATAAAAGTTATATAGTGGACGTAGGCTTCGTTAACGGCCGAACCACTATAAAAATCTCTTGTCTCTTTACTTTTTCTGCGATTTACTATTGCTTTTTCTAATTTATTTGCCTTGATAAATAGGGCTGGTGCTTTCACACTCAAAACCAGAGGGTTGATCCATTTTTTAGTCAAAATTTTGGTGCTTTCACTAAGAATGATTTAACTCAGGCTTAGATCTAGCTATCTTATTTGGGTCAGATTGGTTTAGAAGTTAGATCCTCAATCTCTAATTAGAAGATTTCCTATTAAGAATCAATGGCACCAAGGAGAAAGAGAACCGCTTCTTGAAGATCTATAAGAGCTGTAATAACCGAAGAAGAGACCAATCCTTAGCAAGTTGAGGTCAATGGCACCAATAATCCATTAATCAGAGAAAATTTTGGAGCCAGCACAGAAGATTAGGTGCTGGGATCATTTATCCAGCATGAAGTTGTCACTAAAGGCGAATTAAATAAGATGGTTGATGAATTCGATCAAAAGATGGAGAATATCCAAACAGCTCTCATAGACAAATTAAATTCCCTCCTGAACTTGCAATCACTAGCTGCTCCAGGATCTATGCCAGGGCCTACGGTTGCTATGGCATAGGAAAACTCTTTGTTTCTGGCCTAAACAGAAGAAACGAAAGGAAGAAGCAAAAAAAGGTAGGAGGCGGAGCTGTAGGAATTACTATGGAAGGAAACGCAAGCACTCCACCAACTACAAAGCAGCCCCCCATGAACTTGAATCTAGGGGCAAAAACCCCACAAGAAGATATAGCATTGGATCACTCCGACTTCGAAGATGGTGAGCAACTTGATAATGATAAGTTGGAAGAAAACACTAATGCACTCAATATCAGTAGGGAGGCCCAAACTTCCGCTACCCGACCAATTGCAGGCCAACAGAATTTCGAGGGAGTGGCTCTTTCGAAGACAGGAGAGCCTAAGCTTCAGCCCATTTACCAAGATCGTTTGCAAGATCAAACACTTGGTGTAGTCACCGGCAACCAACCACGGACTATCGGACATTAGAGGGATATATTGTGGATATGATCAGGCACTTGATGGACGAAAGTAAGGATATGAGAAATGACAAATGGGGATCCGCACCAAGCCGGACTCCCTTCACTGATGATATTCTAAATGAACGGTACCTTGAAAAGTTCACTATGCCGACTATTTCATCTTACGATGGAACTAGAGACCCGAAACCTTACTTGTGCAAGTATAGTTGGTACATGGATGGAGCGAATGCTTCAAATTCTGCTCGATGTAGATGTTTTCCAATCTTTCTAGAGGGAATTGCTTCCACAAGGTTCACCAAGCTCCCACCAAAATCCATTTCCACTTTCAATGAATTAGCAACAAAATTCCTTGATCAGTAGTTTAGGCTTCACATGGTACAACCAAAAGACATGATGTCCTTATCTGGCCTATTCCAGAGATGAAATAAATCTTTGAAATCTTTCATAATCGGTTCAACACCGCGGTAACTGAAATAAGTAACCTAAATGAAGATATAGTTTTCATGACCCTGGTCTGCGACATCCATCCCGACACTAGATTCGAAAAATGGATCAAAATGAAACAATCTACCACTAGGAAGGACTTTAACAAAAGACAAGACCGTACTTAAGATTGGAAGAGGCCGAGGAGCTACAAGGAAAACCTTCTGACCTAAACCAACCAATGCTAGCCAGAATGGTGTGGCATCTTACCAAGATGCAAATACTTCGGGACCACCGTAGGAAACGCAAGGAAGGATGGGAACCAAAAAAGGAAGAACCATAATTCCAACAAGTGAAATGGAGGTAATAAGAAACTTGAAGGCTTGAGGCCCGAAGACTACACCTCACTCGATGATACTCTAGAAAACATTTACCCTGCGACACAAGGGACAGAGAAGTACAAGAAGCCGCCTAAAAAGGAAGCAAACGAACAAAAAAGGCATTATAGAAAGTACCGCTGTTTCTATGAAACACATGGTCATAACACGAATGAGTGCCGTCACCTGAAGAACCCGATTGAAGCACTGATTTGGGAAAACAAGCTTCAGCGGTATGTAAGGAAACCATAGAATCCTGACCAGCTTGCAGCACCCCAAGCTCCTAGAGACCGGGGGAACCAAGCCAGAACTAGCAAAGAGGGATCTAGATGGACTGACCAGAGACTCATCATCGGAACAATATCTAGAGGACCTCATCCCACACAAAAGAGTTAAGGAGAAATGGAGGATATGTAAGCTCACTTAAATACGCTCCAAAAGATTCGTGCTTCACGGTCGAAGATGTTCTTGCTAAGAAATAGAGAAACCTAAACAACGATATAGTATTCTAGAATCGAGAAACAGAAGAATAGAGGCTCCAACCCTCGACCCCATGGTTGTGGTGGTAGGAATCAAACCAGCCATGGTTCGAGGGGATTGGTGAACATTGGCAGATCTATGAATATACTATTCAAACACACGTTTGATTAGATGAAGATCAGTATGAAAGACGTATCCGCTTGTCGAATAAAGATTCAAGGATTCACCGATGAACCTAAATAACCTGTCAGAACAGTTGTTTTACCGTAGAACTTGGAGAAGATGACTGAAGAGTCATCCTTATCCAGATCTTTGTGATTGTAGATGAAATATCCACACACAATGATTTCTTAGGTCGGCCCGATTTAGCAAATTTCAGGATTGCTTTAGCCCAGTGGTGTCTAACCATGAAATTTCTGACAAAGAATGGAGTTGGGGTGATCAAAGGAGACCAAAATGTCACTAGACAATGCTACATCATAGAACTACGTGAGTCTAGAAGAAAAGAAAAGGGGATAAAAATGTAGGGGAGCACTCCCCATATTCGTGAACCTACCAAATAGAAACTACAGAGTCACCCCTGGCTTGGGGACCATAGCCGATTCGATAAGGCTTTGGACCCTAGAAAGAAGAGTGCCGAGGATGATCGGGTAGCACCGGAAGAATTGACGGTGCTTGCCACAATCAATATTGATGACCCAACTCGGGTCCTGAAAAGATTGGGTCACATCTTGGAAACAAGATGCAACATGAACTAATCAAATTTTTTCATGACAAATTGGACATATTCACTTGGACGCTTTCTGATATATGCAGGGTATCGTCAATGATTGCATGCCATGCACTTAATATTGATCCCAAGTGTACATTAGTGAAGCAAAAGAGGCGTAGCCTAGGACCCGAACGGTCCAAAATGCTAAGAGAAAAGTGGATAAGCAGATGAGAAATGGCTTATCTATGATGCAACTATCCCGAATAGGTATCCAATCTGGTCTTGGTCACAAAATCCAATGGAAAATGGTGAACTTGTATTGACTACTCAGACCTAAACAAAGCTTGCCCAAAAGACATCTTTTCTCTGCCTAGAATAGACCAGCTTATGGACGGAACAACTGGATATGAATTGCTATCATTTATGGACACTTACTCAGGATATAACCAGATCATGATGCATGAGTTTGACCATGAAAAAACCAGCTTTACTACTGATATGGGATTATACGGATACAAAGTGATGCTATTTGGCTTAAAGAATGATGGGGAAACCTACCAACGACTAGTAAACGCCATGTTCAAGCATTAGATCTGGAAGACTATGTAAGTCTATGTAGATGATATGTTGGTTAAATCACGCATAGCCGCAAATCACTTGGATAACCTCACTGAAATGTTTGAAATACTCCTCAAATACAAAATGAAACTCAATCCACTTAAATGTCACTTATGGGTAGCCTCTGGAATGTTCTTGGGATTCATTGTAAGCGCCAGAGGCATCGAAGAAAATCCTAAACAAATTACCGCTTTATGGGAAGTCGAGTCCCCAAGGAACAAGAAAGAGTTATAAAGCTTAAATGGGAAAATTTCAGCACTAAGCCGGTTCATCTCAAAAGCAATGAAAAATGCATACCGTTCTTTGATGCACTAAAGAATGGAAATAAGAAATTCGAATGGAATTAGGCTTGTCGGACTGCCTTCGAAGAACTGCTGTGACATATGGGGACTCTGCCAATTCTATCCAAGTCGATAGACGGAGAAGAATTTTTTATCTACCTGGCAATCTCGCCCCATGCTTTAAGTGTTGTGCTCATACGAGACGAAGCTAAGGTCTAGCGAGCCGTATCTACATCAGCAAATGATTTACTAGAGCCGAGAAGAAATATCCAAAATTGGAAAAACTAGCATATTGCCTCTTGATTGCATAGAGAAAGTCATGACCATACTTCCAGGCACACCCAATCAAAGTACTAACAGATCAACCCTTGAAGCAGGTGTTGTATCGCCCCGAGACCTTTGGACGGCTTATTAAATAGAATATCCAATTAAGTCAATATGAAATCACTTTCCATACTCGAAGGGCGATCAACGGGCATGAGCTGGATGACTTTATTGTCGAGTTTACAATACGAGATAACGAAGAAGAAGTTACTCTGGAAATGGGCACACTGGAAGTTGTTCGTCGATGGTGCATCTAACAACTTCTGCTCAAAGGTGGGAGTCGTGCTTGAAATTCCTGATGGACGATCTGTTTGCTATGCCTTATGCTGGGAATTCCCTGCAACAAACAATGAAGCAGAATATGAAGCATTAATTGCCAGGCTGAAAGTTGTGAAGGAACCCGGGATAAAGTCTATACACCTATATAGCGACTCTCAGCTACTCGTCTATCAGGTGAGAAACGAATATCAAGCCCAGGGAGAGAACCTCCCCCTGTTTCAATCTAAAGGGCAAGAATTGCCAAACGACAATGAACATTACACCGTAACTCATATCCTGAGGGAAAAACATGAAGACAGACTATCTAGCTAAACTGGCTAGTTTCGGAGAAGCTCGGTCATTAGGATTGGTCCCAGATGAAACGTTAACTGTGCCAGGTGTAGGCGAGATGGACATCGACTAGATTTTTGAAACAACCGAAGAACCTTAAACATGGATGACACTGGTCAAGGACTACCTGCTCAGAGGAACACTCCCCGTAGATAGGAATCAATGGAAAAAGCTCCTTTGAAAGGCACCACGATTCGTAGTACAGGATGGGATACTCTATTGAAAGTGATTCTCTATCCCCTTGCTTAGGTGTGTGACCAACGGCGAAGCTTAAAGAATCCTCAGGGAAGTTCATGAAGGTGACTGCGGAGATCACATCGAGGGGTAAACCCTTGCACAGAAAGTTCTTCGATATGGGTATTTTTGGCTGACGGTGAACCGCGATGCAGCGGATTATGCCAGACCGTGCGACCAATGCCAAAAATTTGACAAGATCAAAATAAATTCTTTATTAGAGCTAACACAGATGGTCAGCCCATGACCATTCGTAATCTGGGGAATTGATTTGACTAGTGTATTGCCAATAGTCAAAGAAGGAGCCAAATACGCTATCGTTATTGTTGACTTCTTCACCAAATGGGCTGAAGCGCAACCGCTGGGGACTATTACCATATAGAAGTTATTAACTTTATCACTAAAAACATTATTTGTAGGTTTGGAGTGCCATAAAAGATCATCATGAACAACGAGACTCAATTCAAAACCGCTGAATTCAAAGACTTTTGCAAACGCTTTCGAATCCGAAAATGCTTTTCCACTGTTGCACATCCACAGGCGAAAGGGTAAGTGAAGGCAGTAAACAAGATCATCAGGTCCATCATCAAAAAGAGGCTAACTAAAGGTAAAATAAATCGGGTTGATGAACTTCCGCTCACACTATTGGCTTACAGGAAAATGCACAAATCTGCAACCGAACACTCTCCCTCCGCCCTAGCATATGGTTCAGAAGCAATGATCCTAATCAAGCTAGAAGTCCCTTCTCATTGAAGGAAAATGTAACGACCCGACTTCCTACGCCCAGGAAGACGTATCGTTTTTAAGAAAGAAAAGGGTGAGAAAATAGAAAGGATAGAGAAGAAAGAACAACAACATCAGAATCTCACAGCGGAACGAATAAAATATATTAATCACATAAGTATTTACATAATATATAACATCAATCAGAGTGATACATATAGTACACCACATACTAGACAGTTATAAACACCTGTCTAGTTAATACAACTCAATACAAAATACATCACAGAGATACCACACAGCGGAACTATATATATATATATATATATATATATATCTACAACGCTGAAGCCTCCTGCTCCATTTGCTCCTCCAGAATTCGTCAAAGCTAACCTGAATCCCTTGGCTACCCGTAAAAATTTGGGTACCCGAGAGTTTATGAAAAACAAAAATAAACTCCGGGTCAGACATGGGTCTGGTATGAGTAACAGGTTAAAGTTGCTTAATTTTCAAAAACCTTTGAAAGAAAGGTATCACATAAGACTTCCCACACATAAACATGGAAAAGTTTTTACCTTACGCTAACCAAAACATTTGATAGGAAATCCAGTGATATTATAATAGGTCTAGGGTTTTCAAGTAAATAGAAAATAGCCGAAATTGTTACATCTATTAAATTCCAGCTACTAGCCACAAAAGTGGGTAATACAATCAAAACCGTAGGCACTTATTGGATTGTGGATTCCATACAATGGCAGGGCTACTGGGGTACCGCTCGTCACAGTACGTGGCCTAGATCAACGTACCGAGGATCACTCTCGACCCCCTACAACACAAGGCCGGAACCATTCCTTACTGAACAGTCCCGAACAAGATAAACCCTGCAGTTGGCTGCAGACCAACTGCCCACATAGCCGAATAAAAAGGGACATCTAGACAGGGGAATATCCTTGTCCTGCTTGGGCATGACCCACCTAACCTTGCTGCACCTCCCCTGTTTTAGCCATTCCTGGTTGATGAGGCTTGAGGTTACGATTACCTTTATTGGACATATTTCTTAGAATGCTCATCGTCCGCCTGACGATGTGCTGAAAGCATTCAATCCATACAAGTTCGTTCCGGGTTCGAACGAAACCGAAGGCATCATCTCGTTACACTCGTTTTGGAATCACCTCAGAGTTAACGACGATAACCCTTGCATTCTGAATCTTCATCTTCACTTCAGATTCACGACCTATCGTTAATTTGGAATCGATGTGGTTTTTGGAAGTTCCAAATAAGGAAAACCGATCCCGGTCTCATCGAAATCCAAAACGTGTCTTTTAAGGCCAAGTTGTCTATTTAGTCTTAACAATGGATTCAATATTATCAATATACACAGATAGATAATTCACATCTCATAATAGATAATCACATCATCATAAACAGATAACTAATATCATCATCCAAACAGATAATTAAATATCATCATACTTAAACCATACATTCATATCACATAAATATTAGCCATCTCATATCTGTGATCACATCAATCAATGAAATATCAATATCATCCATAAGCAATGATTTATGAATCACAATCTATAATTAATTTAAAATGAATTAAATTAACTACTTCCATCTTTAATTAATTTAAAATAAATTAAATTAGTTATTCATTCCATAAATCCTGCTCTCACAATCATTAATTAATTATAAATCAAATTAATTAATCATTTTCTAATTACAAGGAGAAATTTAGTCTTTAATGAATTATTCATAGCAGTTAACATTTAATTACTTCCTATTAATTATTCCTTAATTAACAATTCTTAAATTACATCATTAATTACATTAATTAATGACCACTAATTTATATAAAATTACTTTATTTAAATTAATTATATTAAGTGATTGAATCTCTATTTAAACACAATTATTAATCACTCTTGATTAATAACAAAACAGTAATTAACTATCCTTAGTTACTTATTAATCATCCCATGATTAATTAGTTCCATAAATTAATCCTTTGATTAATTACAAAAGAAATTTCCCAAATTACTTCACTTACAAATTATCTTGTATTAATTTCATCAAGTAATTATCATCTAATCACTATTCTAAGTAATTATACTCCATTAACTACACTAAGTAATTGCACATACCAAATCATCAAATGATTTCTTAAATTAATTAACTTAATTTAATCTTACTATAAATTAATTTTATATTCCAATCATCTTTGATTTAAATATCCTTTGCTATCTTCCAGTAGTTTTCTTTAATTTATTTACAGTAAATTAATCTTGAATAAATCCATTAATTAACTACATTTATATCGATTTATTACCATTTAATTATCTTGTTGATTTATTATTCCCAAAAACCAATCTCTAATCCCATCATTAATTATATTAATTAATGATCTCTAATTACATTTTCATTTGTTAATTTATATTAAGAATACAAATCTTCAAATCACAAATATTAATCCTCTTGATTAATAACATACAGTAAATAATCATTCATAATTAATTACTTCTCAATAACACTCTTAATTAATCCCCTGATTAATTTCAAACAAATAATTATACTCCAGTTACTTCCATTTACAACATCTTCTAGTTAATTACCTCTAGTAATTATCCATCAATTACTTCTCTAAGTAATTTACTTCCAAAATATTAGTTAATTAAACTAAATTAATTAACTCAAATCAATTTACACAATTAATAAGTAATTAATTTCTCAATTGCTTTCCAAATAAATAATTGCATTTAAACTATTGAATTAATTAATCTAATTAATCTATTACAATATCAATCACATTAATTAATTATCAAATAATCTAGTTAATGATCTTCATTAACACTTATTTAATTATTTTCTTCTAAAATAATTAACTTAGTTAATCATTATTAATTATAAGTTTGATTAACCATTAAAATTTATTAATTTAAATAAATATCTAATTTATGGTTCTTAATCACATATTAGTTAATTAATTCATTATTTACACTTTGATTAATACATTTAAATTCATAATTACTAATTTAAATAATACCAATCATTAATTATTCTTACTTAATTAACTTAAGAGTTAATGTATATAAATTCTAAAACTTCATGAATTAAAGTAAATCATCCTTATTATTGATTATGTTTTCAATTCCAATATGTTTAAAACATTTATTTCAATTTACTTTATAAATAAAAACCAATTTATTCTTAATAAAGTTTTAAAACTAATTTTAATTTTTTTTTGAAACCCTTTGTAAACTCACATGTTCAATTGCACTTAAAACTTATTTGAATAAATTTAAATTATAAAACTTTATTTTATTTCCAAATCTAGAATTTCATATCCAAGTCCTGATTTCTATTTTTGGAGTTAACTTATTCTCAATCTTCCCTTAACAGTTTTGAATTTTCATTTGAACTCAACTCTAGTTGAAAATGCTTTAATTATTAAGCAATTTTAAGTTATTAAAATAATTTAAATTTGAAAACTTTATTATTTCCAACTACATTTCAAAAACTAACTTAAATCTATTATTTAAACTTTAATTTAGTACTAGCTTTAGCTTTGATTTTAAATTTAAAACAAAAGACTCAAAACAGTTGAAAGCTGTTACAGGTTTTTAAAACCTGAAATATCAATAACCCGACCCCCTCTCTTGTTTTACTTCGAGTAAACCCACGATGTGCCCTGAGAAAAACAACGAGCTACTTCGAGTTTCCTTACGCGCGCAAAAACGAAAAGAGAAAAACAAAACCTGGAAACTCAACCTCA
This sequence comes from Allium cepa, assembly GCA_030765085.1. NCBI lineage: Eukaryota > Viridiplantae > Streptophyta > Magnoliopsida > Asparagales > Amaryllidaceae > Allium > Allium cepa. The sequence goes on along the minus strand of CM060932.1, from coordinate 874,208,427 downwards.
CTTCTTCCCCCCATGCCTGTCAATGCTACGCACGCGATGCTCCCACCACCGGAGGCCACCAAACTCCGGTTACCACATCAACCATCTTCCCTCTACCTTCCTCAAAACGGCGTGGCACTCGGTTCATCAACGGTGATGAACAAGCAAAAGAAACCCGGTACCTTAAAACTAGGTCACCCGCGGTTGGAACGTCTCCCGCCGCCACCACAAGGCTTAGATTGACCTCCGAACATTTTTTCCAGACCCCACTATCGCCCCCGCATCTCCAGTTCCAGTCATGACCTCCCCCATCTATGCGTTCGTTCACGACGACTCAAAATGCCCAAAACGATCGAACTCGAACTGCACCTTACCCCCTCCACTAAAAATCACCATATTAATTTTAAAAATCATAGTTTAGCTCAACGATTCTATCCATGTACCTGAATCAGTGATCGGTGGAAGTTGAAATTTTGTCAATCTTGAGTTTGCTCAAAGATTTGGGTTCTAGAGAAAAAGTTTTAAGATGTTTTTATCTTAACTAAATTTTTAAACTTAGTTTGAGATGATACAAACATCTTTTGCTTGAAACTGAAGTTCAATCATAAATCAGAAAATGAGTAAATGATGTTTGATAGCAAGATTTTGTTTACAGAGTAACAGAGAACAAGCATATGCAAACACTTCAAGTTAGATTTTGGTTCCAGATAAATTTCTCTTGTATTTTTAGTTAAATAATTTTAAACTTAAATTTCAAAGTTAAACAAACAAGTCTTGTTTGAATTCTATATACTAACAACCATCAGATCCAAAGGAATTGGATTCTTTTGTTTAGAAGCCAAGCCTGAAAACTAAAAACAGGCAGAACAAGTTTAACCACATCAATCCATCTATCCATCCATATATACACATGCATTCTCAAATATATATACACATACTTCAAACTTCATCTCAGATAAACTAACATACAACCATAAATGAATATACTTAGGTATTTAGAAAAGAAGTTACTCACCTGCATTTGTGAAAGAACAAAGGCATTTTTTTTGTTGAAGCAGGCTTGAAATTTACAGGCTAACACTATTCTTTGATTCTCATTGGTACAGAATCTTGGTTGATGATCAAGTAGAAGCTTTGTTGAGTTTGAAATAGGTTTTTAATGAAGTTATTTTAGTTTTTACTTAGTTCGAACTGAATATGCAGATTTATAGAAAGAAAGAAGACAGGGTTATATAATTATGTTTCATGAAATTGTGACAATATAGCATACAATCTTGTTTGTACATATTTTAAAACAAAGATATTTTAGATGGAGGCTGATATGAAATACTTTGTGTACTAAAAAGATTTTACATTAATGACTTTTGTTTGCTTGCTTAAGAATACTTTACACTGTCTTCCTTAGCAAGCTTCATACATACATTTGTTTTTTTTTCTTTGTTACTGTCATTTGCTTTCAGGTTCATGCCTATCACACATATATATTTTATTTTATTTTTGTTTTTATCTTACTTCCAAATTACATTCGAACTGATATGTAGATAAGTTGATACATACTTGCATCTACAGGTTATAGTATTATGATGTTTGTTCAAAAATATCAAATGTTGTACTAAAGATATTTGCATTGATTGCTTCTTGTCTTTTATTTTATTATGCAGGTTCATTTGGAGGCTGAGATGTAATTTTTTTCATTTTCTTAGCATTAAATGCCATTGTCTTTAGCTTGACTTACAGCTTGTTTTTAAAATTGAATGTGAATATGTTAATGTTTGTCTTTTGCCCTTACAAACCTGCATACTGATTTTACTTGTTTGTATAACATGTATAATTTTATTTGTTTTCTTGATGCTTTAAACTTGTATATATATGCTGCAGTTCATTCTTATGTTAGTTGACAATTTTGAAAATTATTTGTTTCCAGTTTTATCATTGACTTGTTATTATATTTGAAATGTTTGTGAAGTTCTATAAATTGATCCTATATGTTTATTTCTTATCTTAACTTATTATGTACAGTATTATCACTTATAATCTATAGCTTAATGTATATTTTGTTTTATTTCTATGTTTAACTTATTACTTAAAATTTTGTATCCCTATATGTACATTCTTATTTTATTTATATTATAAAAACACATTTATCAAAATGATAGATAAAATGAATTACCTTTCTATTATACTGCTTATTTTATTAATGTTAAAGTATCGTTTGACAAAATTGCATTTAAAACTCATATATCATTTTAAATCCAAAATTTAATCAAGCTATACTAAAAAATAAAACAAAACAAATCTTTTTGTTAATAATTCTAAATTTAAACTTAAGTTAAAATAAGTTTCAATCTTTTAAGCATTTATGCTTTGTATTTAAAACCCTATATTTATTTATTTATTTAGTTTTGAAAAGTTTATATTAAATAAAACATAATTTCCAATTCACTAAGATATATATTAGAACCTGAAACATAATTTTTTAGTTAAACTTTAAAACAAATCTCATCTATTTATAATGTATACAAATATATACATTTATAATGGAAAACAATGGATTTATTTTAACAGATAAAATTTATCAATTAGATATTTATTAAAAGAAAAGTATCAATTCAGATTTAATTTATAAAGATATATCAAATCAATTTAATATTTGATGCAGATTATTAAATTGATATTGCTAGAAAATTCCGGGTTGTCACATTCCTCCCCCCTTAAAAGAATTTCGTCCCCGAAATTTAAAAGCAAAGGTTATTTAATAATATATTTAAGATTTTAATTAAATTTCAAATCATACTCATATATCAATCACATGCTAACAATCGTTACAACCAATCTACTCAATCAACAAAGCTAACTATCCAGGCAAAATTCTGGATAGAGCTCCCTAGAGTTTCCCAGTATAATACCGGAATACTCAATCTATAGAATCCAAACAGTCTATACTACTAATCTACAGAACTCCTTTGAATCTGAGAAAATTCATCCAAAATCAAATCTCCGACTCCGAAATCCAAATTCCTTTGATGATCCAGAGCTGCCTTCAACCTACTGATCAGCTCAACCTTTACTGATAATTCCTAAAACAATCTGAATCCAAAAACAATCCAGTAGAACGATTTTCTCAAAACCAACCAAAATCAAGAACACAACCTTTACTATCATCAATAGAACACAACTTCTCTTTTCCAGAAAAGAAAAACAGATGCACTTCTAACTGCTTCCGCTGCACAACTCTGATCTGGGGTAGATGAAAATGCTGATGATACACATAAGTATAAACTGGACAACACATTACAAAAATATGGTTCAACAGATCCAAACTAAAACTCAGAAGTTCCTCCAAAATCTGAGCTGCTTTACCAATTCCTCTCTCTAGAAATCATTCTACTACTAAGCTGAACCATCAGCACTACTTCTGGAATCCAGTCGATACCAAACTCAACTCCTCAGATGCTAAGGAAAACCACTGACTTCTTCAAAGATATCCAGAAATAGATTTTTGATAAACCAAGAGAATGCCCAACTATCGCAAGTCACTTTTGCGATCAACCTAAGCTAATATCCAAGAAAACTGTTCTTTCCTTACCAATCTGAACAGCTTAAGCTTATCTAGCCAATCCATTGAAGAAATGGATTCACAAACTGCCTCTTAACTTCACCTCTAAAGAACTGCTGACAAATGGCCTCCTCGCGTGCCGGCAGAACAATCTGAGCTGCAACACTGCCACTGATGCCAAAAATTTCTTAATCCAAAACTCCTCGAAAAACTCGGGCCTCAAAGCCAAACACAACATTCAGCTGAACTCAACCTCAAACTAATGCAGACACCCCTCCTTATCCAAAGATCCTTGAGAACTTCTTCGGAAACAATCCATCGCTACTGCATCTCAACACACAACTACTACTTCTTGAGGTTCCAAAATGATATTTCTAGCTTTTGCTCAACTGACCAAAAAAATCCAAATTCTACTCATCCAAACTTGTACAAAAATGGACTCCAAATCTTAACAGTTTTCCTCCAGAGATTTTGTGAAATCCTTACATCACAAATTTACTCGAGACGGTATTAGGTCTACAGTCTCGTCAAATATACTTCTAATCACAGGTAGTCGTGTTACACACACCACTACCCAATCTACCCTTATACTTATATTGGAAAACCCGAACAGGTAATCCAACAAATAGATGAAATAAATAAATAAATATATATTAAAATTACAAATACGCTCTCTCAGGAAAGAAATCACTCAAGAGCCTAGGTATTCACTCAACCTAGCGCTCTGATACCACTGTAACGACCCGACTTCCTACGCCCAGGAAGACGTATCGTTTTTAAGAAAGAAAAGGGTGAGAAAATAGAAAGGATAGAGAAGAAAGAACAACAACATCAGAATCTCACAGCGGAACGAATAAAATATATTAATCACATATGTATTTACATAATATATAACATCAATCATAGTGATACATATAGTACACCACATACTAGACAGTTATAAACACCTGTCTAGTTAATACAACTCAATACACAATACATCACAGAGATACCACACAGCGGAACTATATATATATATATATATATATATATATATATATATCTACAACGCTGAAGCCTCCTGCTCCATTTGCTCCTCCAGAATTCGTCAAAGCTAACCTGAATCCCTTGGCTACCCGTAAAAATTTGGGTACCCGAGAGTTTATGAAAAACAAAAATAAACTCCGGGTCAGACATGGGTCTGGTATGAGTAACAGGTTAAAGTTGCTTAATTTTCAAAAACCTTTGAAAGAAAGGTATCACATAAGACTTCCCACACATAAACATGGAAAAGTTTTTACCTTACGCTAACCAAAACATTTGATAGGAAATCCAGTGATATTATAATAGGTCTAGGGTTTTCAAGTAAATAGAAAATAACCGAAATTGTTACATCTATTAAATTCTAGCTACTAGCCACAAAAGTGGGTAATACAATCAAAACCGTAGGCACTTATTGGATTGTGGATTCCATACAATGGCAGAGCTACTGGGGTACCGCCCGTCACAGTACGTGGCCTAGATCAACGTACCGAGGATCACTCCCGACCCCCTGCAACACAAGGCCGGAACCATTCCTTACTGAACAGTCCCGAACAAGATAAACCCCACAGTTGGCTGCAGACCAACTGCCCACACAGCCAAATAAAAAGGGACATCTAGACAGGGGAATATCCTTGTCCTGCTTGGGAATGACTCACCTAACCTTGCTACACCTCCCCTGTTTTAGCCATTCCTGGTTGATGAGGCTTGAGGTTACGATTACCTTTATAGGACATATTTCTTAGAATGCTCATCGTCCGCCTGACGATGTGCTGAAAGCATTCAATCCATACAAGTTCGTTCCGGGTTCGAACGAAACCGAAGGCATCATCTCGTTACACTCGTTTTGGAATCACCCTCAGAGTTAACGACGATAACCCTTGCATTCTGAATCTTCATCTTCACTTCAGATTCACGACCTATCGTTAATTTGGAATCGATGTGGTTTTCAGATGTTCCAAATAAGGAAAACCGATCCCGGTCTCATCGAAATCCAAAACGTGTCTTTTAAGGCCAAGTTGTCTATTTAGTCTTAACAATGGATTCAATATTATCAATATACACTGATAGATAATTCACATCTCATAATAGATAATCACATCATCATAAACAGATAACTAATATCATCATCCAAACAGATAATTAAATATCATCATACTTAAACCATACATTCATATCACATAAATATTAGCCATCTCATATCTGTGATCACATCAATCAATGAAATATCAATATCATCCATAAGCAATGATTTATGAATCACAATCTATAATTAATTTAAAATGAATTAAATTAACTACTTCCATCTTTAATTAATTTAAAATAAATTAAATTAGTTATTCATTCCATAAATCCTGCTCTCACAATCATTAATTAATTATAAATCAAATTAATTAATCATTTTCTAATTACAAGGAGAAATTTAGTCTTTAATGAATTATTCATAGCAGTTAACATTTAATTACTTCCTATTAATTATTCCTTAATTAACAATTCTTAAATTACATCATTAATTACATTAATTAATGACCACTAATTTATATAAAATTACTTTATTTAAATTAATTATATTAAGTGATTGAATCTCTATTTAAACACAATTATTAATCACTCTTGATTAATAACAAAACAGTAATTAACTATCCTTAGTTACTTATTAATCATCCCATGATTAATTAGTTCCATAAATTAATCCTTTGATTAATTACAAAAGAAATTTCCCAAATTACTTCACTTACAAATTATCTTGTATTAATTTCATCAAGTAATTATCATCTAATCACTATTCTAAGTAATTATACTCCATTAACTACACTAAGTAATTGCACATACCAAATCATCAAATGATTTCTTAAATTAATTAACTTAATTTAATCTTACTATAAATTAATTTTATATTCCAATCATCTTTGATTTAAATATCCTTTGCTATCTTCCAGTAGTTTTCTTTAATTTATTTACAGTAAATTAATCTTGAATAAATCCATTAATTAACTACATTTATATCGATTTATTACCATTTAATTATCTTGTTGATTTATTATTCCCAAAAACCAATCTCTAATCCCATCATTAATTATATTAATTAATGATCTCTAATTACATTTTCATTTGTTAATTTATATTAAGAATACAAATCTTCAAATCACAAATATTAATCCTCTTGATTAATAACATACAGTAAATAATCATTCATAATTAATTACTTCTCAATAACACTCTTAATTAATCCCCTGATTAATTTCAAACAAATAATTATACTCCAGTTACTTCCATTTACAACATCTTCTAGTTAATTACCTCTAGTAATTATCCATCAATTACTTCTCTAAGTAATTTACTTCCAAAATATTAGTTAATTAAACTAAATTAATTAACTCAAATCAATTTACACAATTAATAAGTAATTAATTTCTCAATTGCTTTCCAAATAAATAATTGCATTTAAACTATTGAATTAATTAATCTAATTAATCTATTACAATATCAATCACATTAATTAATTATCAAATAATCTAGTTAATGATCTTCATTAACACTTATTTAATTATTTTCTTCTAAAATAATTAACTTAGTTAATCATTATTAATTATAAGTTTGATTAACCATTAAAATTTATTAATTTAAATAAATATCTAATTTATGGTTCTTAATCACATATTAGTTAATTAATTCATTATTTACACTTTGATTAATACATTTAAATTCATAATTACTAATTTAAATAATACCAATCATTAATTATTCTTACTTAATTAACTTAAGAGTTAATGTATATAAATTCTAAAACTTCATGAATTAAAGTAAATCATCCTTATTATTGATTATGTTTTCAATTCCAATATGTTTAAAACATTTATTTCAATTTACTTTATAAATAAAAACCAATTTATTCTTAATAAAGTTTTAAAACTAATTTTAATTTTTTTTTGAAACCCTTTGTAAACTCACATGTTCAATTGCACTTAAAACTTATTTGAATAAATTTAAATTATAAAACTTTATTTTATTTCCAAATCTAGAATTTCATATCCAAGTCCTGATTTCTATTTTTGGAGTTAACTTATTCTCAATCTTCCCTTAACAGTTTTGAATTTTCATTTGAACTCAACTCTAGTTGAAAATGCTTTAATTATTAAGCAATTTTAAGTTATTAAAATAATTTAAATTTGAAAACTTTATTATTTCCAACTACATTTCAAAAACTAACTTAAATCTATTATTTAAACTTTAATTTAGTACTAGCTTTAGCTTTGATTTTAAATTTAAAACAAAAGACTCAAAACAGTTGAAAGCTGTTACAGGTTTTTAAAACCTGAAATATCAATAACCCGACCCCCTCTCTTGTTTTACTTCGAGTAAACCCACGATGTGCCCTGAGAAAAACAACGAGCTACTTCGAGTTTCCTTACGCGCGCAAAAACGAAAAGAGAAAAACAAAACCTGGAAACTCAACCTCACTTCTTCCCCCCATGCCTGTCAATGCTACGCACGCGATGCTCCCACCACCGGAGGCCACCAAACTCCGGTTACCACATCAACCATCTTCCCTCTACCTTCCTCAAAACGGCGTGGCACTCGGTTCATCAACGGTGATGAACAAGCAAAAGAAACCCGGTACCTTAAAACTAGGTCACCCGTGGTTGGAACGTCTCCCGCCGCCACCACAAGGCTTAGATTGACCTCCGAACATTTTTTCCAGACCCCACTATCGCCCCCGCATCTCCAGTTCCAGTCATGACCTCCCCCATCTATGCGTTCGTTCACGACGACTCAAAATGCCCAAAACGATCGAACTCGAACTGCACCTTACCCCCTCCACTAAAAATCACCATATTAATTTTAAAAATCATAGTTTAGCTCAACGATTCTATCCATGTACCTGAATCAGTGATCGGTGGAAGTTGAAATTTTGTCAATCTTGAGTTTGCTCAAAGATTTGGGTTCTAGAGAAAAAGTTTTAAGATGTTTTTATCTTAACTAAATTTTTAAACTTAGTTTGAGATGATACAAACATCTTTTGCTTGAAACTGAAGTTCAATCATAAATCAGAAAAGGAGTAAATGATGTTTGATAGCAAGATTTTGTTTACAGAGTAACAGAGAACAAGCATATGCAAACACTTCAAGTTAGATTTTGGTTCCAGATAAATTTCTCTTGTATTTTTAGTTAAATAATTTTAAACTTAAATTTCAAAGTTAAACAAACAAGTCTTGTTTGAATTCTATATACTAACAACCATCAGATCCAAAGGAATTGGATTCTTTTGTTTAGAAGCCAAGCCTGAAAACTAAAAACAGGCAGAACAAGTTTAACCACATCAATCCATCTATCCATCCATATATACACATGCATTCTCAAATATATATACACATACTTCAAACTTCATCTCAGATAAACTAACATACAACCATAAATGAATATACTTAGGTATTTAGAAAAGAAGTTACTCACCTGCATTTGTGAAAGAACAAAGGCATTTTTTTTTGTTGAAGCAGGCTTGAAATTTACAGGCTAACACTATTCTTTGATTCTCATTGGTACAGAATCTTGGTTGATGATCAAGTAGAAGCTTTGTTGAGTTTGAAATAGGTTTTTAATGAAGTTATTTTAGTTTTTACTTAGTTCGAACTGAATATGCAGATTTATAGAAAGAAAGAAGACAGGGTTATATAATTATGTTTCATGAAATTGTGACAATATAGCATACAATCTTGTTTGTACATATTTTAAAACAAAGATATTTTAGATGGAGGCTGATATGAAATACTTTGTGTACTAAAAAGATTTTACATTAATGACTTTTGTTTGCTTGCTTAAGAATACTTTACACTGTCTTCCTTAGCAAGCTTCATACATACATTTGTTTTTTTTTCTTTGTTACTGTCATTTGCTTTCAGGTTCATGCCTATCACACATATATATTTTATTTTATTTTTGTTTTTATCTTACTTCCAAATTACATTCGAACTGATATGTAGATAAGTTGATACATACTTGCATCTACAGGTTATAGTATTATGATGTTTATTCAAAAATATCAAATGTTGTACTAAAGATATTTGCATTGATTGCTTCTTGTCTTTTATTTTATTATGCAGGTTCATTTGGAGGCTGAGATGTAATTTTTTTCATTTTCTTAGCATTAAATGCCATTGTCTTTAGCTTGACTTACAGCTTGTTTTTAAAATTGAATGTTAATATGTTAATGTTTGTCTTTTGCCCTTACAAACCTGCATACTGATTTTACTTGTTTGTATAACATGTATAATTTTATTTGTTTTCTTGATGCTTTAAACTTGTATATATATGCTGCAGTTCATTCTTATGTTAGTTGACAATTTTGAAAATTATTTGTTTCCAGTTTTATCATTGACTTGTTATTATATTTGAAATGTTTGTGAAGTTCTATAAATTGATCCTATATGTTTATTTCTTATCTTAACTTATTATGTACAGTATTATCACTTATAATCTATAGCTTAATGTATATTTTGTTTTATTTCTATGTTTAACTTATTACTTAAAATTTTGTATCCCTATATGTACATTCTTATTTTATTTATATTATAAAAACACATTTATCAAAATGATAGATAAAATGAATTACCTTTCTATTATACTGCTTATTTTATTAATGTTAAAGTATCGTTAAAGTATCTATCAAAATGGGTCATCCAAATGATCCACTAACTGCCTCCCAAGATAACTGTCCAAGCCTGTTACAAACTTCTCATTCTTCTGATAGGGAGATTCAATATATGACCGAGCATACTTAGACAAGCTTCAAACTCAGAAACATACTCAAGAACTGGTCTTCCACCTTGCTTGAGATCCACAAATTTCTTGAACAAAACAGACTTCTGAGCTGTAGAAATGAACTTAGCTTTAAATCTGACTTGGAATTGCTCCCAAGTAATCTCTTCCTCTGGAGTATCAATGGTGACAGAGTTCCACCAATCAGAAGCTCTTCCTTAAAGCTGTCTTGATGCAAGCTTTCTCTTAGTTGCATCCTCAATTCCCAAATCACCAAAAATCCTTCTACAAGCATCAATCCATCTCTGAACTTCAATGGTTTATTCAGTTCCCAAGAAAACCTTTCCTCCAAGAGCAGTATAGTCCTTACACAACTTAGCAAAATCCACTGGTCTTGGGGCTTGAACTTGAACTCCAACATCTACCGATGGCCCCGGAGCTGGCATCCTTCTCATGATCGAAGTCATCATAGCCTCGAACATAGAAGCATAATCAGCAGCCCCCTCAACAGCACGGCCTCCCCTAGCAGCTGGTCTCCCTCTTCGACTCATTCCTAATATCTAAAAGAAATGATTAATATACCCTGGGGAAACAACTGCATAATAAGTTCAAATCCTTCTAAGCTACTATATTATATATAGTAATAATCCATCAAAATTACAATTACGTCTCTCATACGTAGCTACGTCAGCAAGCGTTGGCTAAAATCGATTAACCAAGGCTCTGATACCAAATGTGACGACCGCCCATGACTCCTGCACCCAACAAGGAAATTATGCGCTAAAAAGTGTGCCAGGCCGCCATGGACGATCATCAGGGTAAGATAAACACAGAATAGTCTATCGTATTACTCACATCGCATGGATAAAATAGAATAGAAAGTATACACAGTGAAGCTCTATAGAACAGAATCCATCATATAAACTCATAATAGTTTGGTACAACAATCTAAAAAGTCAATACATCAAGCCTCACTACATAACACTCAGAGAATCATACAAAAAGCGGAACATCCAGTACATATAGTAAGAAAACAATATGCAAAAGCCTCCAGCTCGTCTTCGTCATCGACAGCGTTAGTCACTAAGAACAACACCTGTCACCTGCTACCTAGTCTGCCCATCCCAACATGGATGAACAGCCCAAGGTAATAAGAGTTAAACATAAAACCTTGAGTCAGACAAAAGTCTTAGTGAGCAGTAAATCAACTATCAAACATACCAAAAGAGCATAAAGGGTAAAAAGGAACAGGAACTCAACCATCCCACTCCACCTCTTTCTACAGTGATAGCCCCCAGACACACTAAGCAGAAACAAACATAGCAAAGCAGACATTTAAAGTAGAGCAAATTATCACTCGAGTCAAGGTCGGTGTTTTCCAAGTACAGACCCCCAAGGCCTAAACCAAGATCAGGTAGCACCCCGAAAACATCGCTCTTGGCCCAAGCGACGATACAACCAAAACATCCAAACATCCATGACTCTGGCTATCACTGTTATCATTGCCTCGATTTCACCGTTAATTGAATGACCGGCCCATTATCTCATCCGTCCGCCAAGGGCTAATGGTAACCCCGGTTCTAGACATAACTCCGCACGTCGTCGTGACCCATGCCTAGGACTATCGAATCTGCCCAGAGTACTAACACGTCATCATGACCCATGCCTGGGACGTCATCGTGACCCGTCCCAACGTACCCTTGCTTTGAGCATGCTAGAACCTTCAACAACGATGAAATCTCAGCCTTCTAATCATCCTCCTCGACGACTATTCACATACTAGCTCAAGCGCCTCTCGAGCCAACCATTATCAACAAACTCGAACCACATCACCGAGTTATCAACATGCTTGGAATGATCCCGTCTGGATTAAACCAAGGCTATCTCATATCATACTTTGCTTCATCGCATCATAGCAAAGTCCCATCTCAACATCATGCTTTGCCTCATCACATCATAGCAAAGTCCCATCTCAACATCATGATCAAATCTATCCATATGAGCTTTATCATCCGCTTCATATGCCACGAGCAGCTTTCCTTATTCAAGAGCCTTTCCACTTAGCTTTTGAATCATCTTCGACCAACTTGTCCAAATTCAATCACCAATCAACTAATCAACCAAATCAATCATTCATCCAAGTAATCAATCATTCAAATAAGATCTAAATAAACAGTTATAACTATGATGGAAAATTCGTAATTAAAGGGTCCAAATCTAACAAGCATGAATTCTAAGTAATATCTTGATGAATGAACTAGCATAGGTTAACATGTAGTAAAGTAGATATCAAAACTTCATGAACAATAGATCTACATGCAGACTTGAGCAAAATGCATGAAATCACTATCTTTAACGCACAAACAAGCCACCGATCCAATATACTCCTTTGGGTCCGTGTGAGAGATAACCACCACTCACCGAATCACCTAAACACCTCAAAAACAACAAACTCCAGATCTGGACAGCAAAGGATCTGGCTTGATCCGACAAGGTTTCCCTTCAAATGATGAAATCTCTCTTTAATGGATGGAGATCTTCAACTTTGGCTTTTGGATCTTCGATTTGATCTTTAATCTTGGATGGAAGGAAGCACTAGATTAGAGTGGAGAAAAGAAGTGAAGAAGTGTTGTAGTCGAGCTCTCAAAATGGCAGCACTTCGTCGCTTCAAAATCCAGATCCCAAAAATGAAGATAGGCACATCTATTTATAGGCTGGAAATCCCTTAAGTCGGCTGTCCCCTTGAGTCGTCGCCGACCTAACGATCTACGACTCAAGAATCCCATGACCTACCGACCTAACACAACACATGGTCTAACACAAACACGGCTCAACGCTGCTGCCGACCTAACGCTAGAGACGACCTAGCGACTTAACTACACTGCCGACCTAACACAAGGGACAACTCAACACACACGACTTAGCGACCCAACGACCTAACACCCTTAACTCGTTCACGACCTAAGCCTTAGGTCGCTTAACCCCTTAAGCCACTAACCCTTGAGTTAGCATTCCCTAAGCCATTAGTTCCCTTAGGTCGGCCAATCACCTTAAGTCGGTCAATTCTATGGGTCGGTTACTACTATAGGTCGGTCTCCCCTTAAGTCGGCAACCACTATGGGTCGCTTACTCCACTAAGTCGGCGACCTTCCTAGGTCGGTCCACTATAATTAGGTCGGTCGAATCCCTAGGTCGGTTACTATCTTAAGTCGGCTAACTACTAGGTCGCTCCAAATTCTTAACTCGACCCACTCTTTAGATCGCCCTACCTCCTTAACTCGGTCCACCCCTTAGGTCGCTAGCTCTTGGGTCGGCCCATCTCCTTAACCCGCTAACCACCTTAAGTCGGCAGCTACCACTAACTCGTTCCACCGACCCAAACCACAACACGACCTAAGCTCCCTCACGAACTAACTCAGGTTGACTCAAACAATGCAAACGACCTAATGACAACTATTTTACGATTTATCAACACGTAAAAATACGGGTCGTTACAAAAAATATATATTAATATAAGCTTATTATTCAAATACATTATAACCTCTGTACTTATATATATAAATGAATCTTATATAGCTTATATAGACTTATATATATATATAGATATATATATATATATACACACAAACAAAATACACATATAACTTTATACGTTGTATACAACTTTGTATATTAATATATATGTATAACTAATATATAGCTAGTATATAAACTTCCAAATATTAACATAGTTTAAATATATACAACACATATTATCTATATTGATACCATTTCATGCAGATACCCAATATCAACTAAAATATATATAAGTATCATATATGTAAATATAAACATATATAACTTATATACTTATCAAAACTCATATATAAACAACATTATATACGAACAGATATTTCATGCGACATTTCATGCGAGACCAATATATATACTACATGCCTTAACATAAATAAATAAATATATATATATATATATATATATCTGTGCTTTACTTACCCAACACCGTGGAAAGATACAAAATACATATGTTAACATATACTAGATATAAATATTTATGTTTTATAATAGAACGTGTGTAAAAAAACTTATCAATATAATATATAAAAATACTTTTTAAACAATATATATACCTTCTTATTACCTTGAGAAGACTGCTGCTCGGTAGGGACTTAGTGGAAGGGATGAGGAAGAGGGCGGAGGGCTGTTGTGTTCGGTTTTGGGAAGAAAACGTGGGGAAGAAGGTTTTGTGGTGGACGAGAAGTGGGAAAAATGAAGAGGAAACGTGGCTTCAGTGAAAATGAAGAGAAATGAACGGTGGCAAAGCCTTTGGGTTGGACTGGAACAAGAGAGGGCATCAGGGAGAAATGAGAAGCTTTGCAAAAACAAAAAGAAAGAAAAGAAAAGTGAGAGTCCGGAGAAGAAGTGAATATGGATTCAGAGACTGCTTGGGTTTTTATATAATAAGTATTTCATCTGAACTAGGAAAGGAAGAGACAGAGCACGATGATTGAACATATAATTAAAAGCAATTGTAACGGTCAGTGCCTAGATTCAGCTGAGAATTTAGAGCATTAAATTTTACTTGGGCAACACGGTTTAGATTTGAAAAGCAAGCGGAGGTGAAAAGCCACAAATTTGGTACCGTTACAACGGACCATTAATTTCGTTTCTGTCGCGTAATGGACCTCAAAAGATAGAAGTGAATGTATCATGGTGGTCAGCGCGATGAGATGGACAAGAGGAAACTGAAACATCTGTGTCAGGACCTTCTTATCAAAAGTCCATACGGACACCGATATACATTGCTATTCGGTACGAAAAAATCCAAATGGAGCGAGAAACCTTCGAATTTCACGAAACGAATTTCGCAGTTAAATTCTGAGTGCTCTAAATAAATTTTCTCATGTTGACATATTTATGTTTTGGAATACTTTTAAATTCAACTGTTATTAACTGATTTAAACTGAATTTCTAGCGACTGATATAACATCTAAATTATTCGACGAAAATTTGCCATTTTCTATGTCAAAATAGACGTATTCTAAATATTAAATTTTTATTTCAAATTTTTATTGTTTAAAATTTCACAAATTTTTAATTAATTTAATAAATAAAACCATTAAAATTTACGGGTCATTACATTCTTCCCCACTCAAAACTTTTCGTCCCTGAAAAGGAAGAAGGTAGGAGAATAGAAACAACCAAAAAGAAAAATAGATTGAAAGACAAGGATAAACTATTAATTTTAAAACTATATAAATTTTGCTTGAAATCCTCATTTGAAAACTTCATTTGCAAATCAATTATCTTTAATACATTAATACTTCTCAAAACCCATTTGTAAAATTTCTTGCTTTCTTTATAAATACCATTTATATGTTTAAATAACACCTTTATAAATATATGAAAACCATTCGAAAACAATTATTTACATCATTACTTATATTTACAAAAAACCTATTGAAAATATTATTAATTTATCTCAAGATACTTTTAAAATATTCAATAATCATTTACTTTAAATATGTTAAATTTAATCAATAACTTCTAATATATTTATAACACTAATAATTTACTGTTAAACCATGTAGTTTATAAATAAACAATTTTTTAAAAGGATATATTCAAAAAAGGAAAAGAAGGTAGATTTGGAAAAACAGAATAACGTGAATAAATAAAGCTGAGCAGATAAAGTAGATTCAAAAGAATAGTATCGGGCACGAATAATTAATTTAGAACCATAAGAATTTCAATTTCAAATATTAATACAGAATTCCTTTGTTGAAAAATACTTTTGTAATAAAATACCTTTATATCGAAACAAATTTTCCTTTCAAAATACTTTTATAACTCGATGTCTTAACAAGTTTATCCTCGTTCTTGCAAACTCATGCCATGTGTTGATCAGGCGCAAAGCTAGAATTCTTCAAATACTTAGTAAACTTGTTTCAACACCCAGTGAAAATGCTTGAAAAACCTTCAAAACTAATATGGAAAGTACAATCCAAACAAATCAACCGAATCATGGATCGCAGATACACAATGATTATGCCTAGATCCCCCAGGAAACATCCGTACCTTTAAGCAATCACTACCTTGCGAATTTCGCCATGATAACCAAAAACCCGTAGACCGCGGATACACGATGGTTACGCCTGGATCCTCTAGGAAACATCCGTACCCTTTAAGAAATCTCTGCCTTGCGGATTATGCTACGACAATAAAACTGGTAGACCATGGATACACAATGGTTATGCCTGGAACCCCCAGGAAGCAACCGTACCCTTTAAGCAATCTCTGCCTTGCGGATTATGCTACCAAAACGACCATGGGTAACGCCATGGAATTCGGAGGACACTCGAGTATCATATCCGAAAAACCCAAATCAGAGAGAATAATATCGATAGAATGAATCCACAATGCGGCCACAAAGTGGATATCAAGCAGAAGGCACTTTCCATATCTTTACTTCAAAAATATGTATCATATAGTACCTTTTCAAATCAATTTCAAATATCATATTTATATAAAGTCCATTATATATAAGATTTCATTTTCAAATCGAATACTTTTCAAAATCAATAGTATATCAAATCACACGTCTATAGACTTTGATTATATAAGATTTTGCTTTTCATATTGAGTACCTTTCTAAATCAATAGTTTTTGAATCAACTTCATACTTATACAAATCAATTTTATATAAGTTTGATAACTCCCAAATCAAACATTTAGTAAAATAAGTTTCTTAATTTCAATTTATTTCAATATCAGTTCAGTTTCAAAATCATATACGATTTCACCAACTTATTTCTTTCAAATTAAATATCTTCAGTTTCAAAGTTTCCAAAATAATAGGCTTAGAAAATAATACTAGTTTCCAAATCAACATAATTTAAGTCAAACAAATTCATCTCCAAAATCATCATATAAATACTGGGTTTTAAATTCCAATATATTTTCGAAACCAAATATTTTTCTAAAAATTAATTATACCTAAAATTATTACCAAGTTTATAACCATCCTTTTAAAACCTTTAAACTATTTTTTTATATTTTAAAGACCCATCTACCTTTTGAAAATTATTATTCTATATATATAGCTTTATAAAAGATGTTACGAATTTAAAACCATTTAAAACTAAATTTTATTCAAAACATTTCAAATCTAATTTCATATTAATATAATTCAAAATAGTCTTATTCATTTACTTAACAAAACTGTTTCAAATTTATTTAAATCATATTACTTCATATTAAAAATACAAAAGTAAACTTATATACTTTATCAAATAATTTATACTTTTCGAAATTACTTATGTTTGAAAATTAAACCTCGATTTGGAAAGGTTTGAACATTCAAAATAGTCGGGGAAATCAAATTTCAAATCCAAGAGTTGGAAATCAGCAAAAATCAATAAATCAATTTCAATAGATAGGGTTAAATCCGAAACTCGAGGACTGACCACCGGGCTTACTTCAAATCGTTTCAAATATATATATATATCTTTCGAATATCAAATCATACTTCAGAACTTGAAATCAAAATAGGTTTCACAAAATCAATCGCATAACAAAGTTACTAAAGTGGCCTCTCCCCCACTCTAAAAGTCGAAAATCAATGTCGATGATGCGTGCACTCATCACCGAAATTATTCTCCAGCGACATAAGTGAGTTCTGGACTTCTATTTTCTTGAAAACTTCTTTGAAATTTCTTCGAAATCATTGGAACTCATTTGAAATCATTTGAAACGTTTCTTATTCTTTCAAATCATATTATTATATATTTTCAAAATCTCAAAACCAGTTTCAAAATACCGGAGTTCAATTTCTCAAATTTCAAATTAAAAACCCTTCAGTTATAAATCATTTTTATATAAATCAATTTCTTATAAAACTTTTCAAAATTTCAAATCCTTTCGAAACTTCAAATTCTCATTTTCAAAAGGTATATAATCCTTATCGAAACATTTTTACTTTTATATATAGAATATTATCATTCTTATCGAAATTATAATTTCGGTATATAAAATAATTTCTAAAATACAACCAAACACGATTTTCAAAGGATGATTCAAGGATGGATTTCAAAACAAAGATAGAGATTCAAATTAGGGGAACTCCAGTCAAATAGAATTCTGATTCGAAGATAGGCTCAATCAAATATGAGATAATTAAATTTCAAAATAGAAGATGGATATACTTACGTAAATCGCGGGCGACCTTGAACGGGTCAACCGTGAATTCCGGAATATGATCGATGCAGAATTCTAAGGCAAATCGAGATACGATTGCCAGAGATAGAGTTCGGCATAACAAGAGGTAGCAACATCTAAACCGAGGGTAAAGAATCTCTGGTGAATCAATGCTTGTTGTAAAGGAGTTTTATCCCTTTACAAATCATTCAGTGGAGCTTTGGGATGCTCCAGAATCAAAGAGAATGCAAATAGAAAAGATAAGGATGGATTTCAGAATAAATGGGAGAGACAATGATAGATTTTGGAACCGAGGGGAACGTTTCAAAATTCAAAGGAAACCAAATCAAATAGAAAGAGATTCAAGCACGAACAAAAGTAATTCTATAATTAAATCTACTACATATGCTAAGTTTGCCTAAAACCATAGCTCTGATACCAACTGTAACGGACCACCCGTCAGTGGGGTAATGCCCACCATAGCATACATTGGTACATGTGTTCTGGCTTTACGGCCAACCTCTCAACCGCAGCAACCCCTGCAGGACATGTAGGAGTAAGAGTTAACCGTTCGCTACCAAACCAGGAAGCGTGAACCCCCTATCATGCTGCACCCTCACAGTGCACAGGTAGACACACATGCCGGACTTGAATTGCTCAAAATATCAGATTGTTAATTTAAAATTTGGCAAATCTCAGCATATACAGTAAATAAATAAATCACAGAATCACAGACATGGAGTAATATAACAATAATGTAGCAGAATAGAAAATAGTAGTTCATGAAGCTACTATACAAACATCAGAGTTAGTACTAAAATACAGCAGAATATCTCAAATACAGTGAAGTCTCCAAGACAACTGATGACCTTTCTGAACAAATCAACTAGAAAAGATAAAAGCTGAATCGATAGTTGGATCTCCAAGCGAAGCTTCAAACTCCAAAGGTGAGTCTCAAATGTGGTGTCACTCAGTCTGACCCGAGCGTAAAGCAAAACACAAAACACTCGAGTCAAGATTAACATTCTTATATCAATAAATCCAACTCAAGTGAAATATCAACTGAAATACAAGTAACTTAGAGGGATACCCATCCTCTAAGGATCCATGGAACAATAAAAAATGTAGAAATATACGCGATTAAAAACAAAACGCCATTATCACACCGTGTTGATTTCAAAACATTGTATACTTCAAAACCAAAATATCATTTCCATTTCAAATATATATATATATATATATATATATATATATATATATATATATATATTTCTAATTTGTAGCACTTTTAAAACTAAATTGATAATTTCATATATATCTTATTTTAACTTCATTATTATTTAGTTTTGAAATATTCACTTAATAAATCCATTATCATTTAAATAACCTTAAATTACATTAAACTAAATATTTCCTTCGATTTATTTAAAACTTGAAATATCCATTTAATCACTTTAAATCAAAATCAAGTTATTGAATCATATCTTAAAATCTCAATTTCAATAAGTTTCAAATCGATTTAATTAATAAAATTCTTAATTAAATACAATTTCAAATAAATTCAAATTTATCTTCCCAATCTTAACTTATTCGAATTATTACAAAAATCTATTTTTGAAATATAAATTTCAATAAATACTTAAACATATTATATATAATTAAATCAATCTTAATTGAATTAAATATTATTATTAAATCTATAAATAAAATATCATTTATATATCTAATATTTTAAGAATCAATATTTATTAAAACCATATATTTCTTTCCAAAACCATAGAAATTATTTTCAAAATATTTATATATAGACTACGGTGTCTGTATAAAATTTTCTATCTTATGATCAAGTGATACGGATATTTATCATTTCAATCCGCAATTTAAATATATACGGGTATATATCATTTCAACTCGCAATCCCAAATTCAATTCAATGAAAATCACTTGGTCTATCATTTAAACCCATAACGATTTTCTCCTATTCTATAGATCGTTCGGGTATGTATCATTTCAACCCATAGTGAATTCAATACTAACAGGGAACTTGCAGAGTGATAACAGATATGATAATAATATAACAGATATATATCATTAATATAATTAACAGATAATGGTGTCACATGTCATAGGTGAACATATATCATATATATAGCAATGTAAATAACTAACAGCAGCGTATTTCAATTATTTTTTCAATTGAAATCAAATTTAATAAATATAAGGACATTAATCGTGAGTAATTGCTCACCTTTCAAGGCTAGGGAATAAAGAAGTTGACACAGATACGCACACTGACCCGGACACGAACAAATCAAAAGGTGCTGCGACCAACTTGGATGTTAGTGAGACGTGCAAGGCACGATGACTGGATTGATGAAGATAAATGGTATAAGTGAACTGATATAGATATAACATATAAATTTGTATATATATATATATACACACACAAAAATTATATTCTGAATTCAAACACATATAAAATCTTAAAATATATATAAAAATTGATATTAAGTTTAAATTGATATTAAGTTTAAACATATATATATATATACGCGTATCCAAATCAAAATCTATTAAAATACATCTATACAGATTATAATATAAAATTTATAGGCAAATTTGAAATTATAGTTCCTATATGTAATATTATAACAAAACCCAAATACTGGTAGACATGCATTTTCTTTTATAGTACAAATATACTTTTAATAGCTATTACAGAGTATAACTCATAAAATTTATATACAACAAACAGGTCATCAAATTTATAAACTTATATATTCAAAACAGTTGGAACATCTTTATAAAATTATACTCTTATATCAAAACGTATAAACTTTTATAACTTAGAATACTTTATATTATATATATACTGTATCCATTAAAATATATACGTAACAATGTATATATGCAGACATATATAAGTATACCCACCATATATATATATCTATTATAACTAATATATATATATATATATATATATATATATATATATAAATTTAAAAAAACGTATACTATTAGATCATACATGTTTTTGTACTTACTAACAGCACAAATGTATAAATAACTAACTGCACGTTACTATGCTTATAACCAAAATCAAAAATATATATTAATATAAGCTGATTATTCAAATACATTATAACATCTGTACTTATATATATAAACGAATCTTATATAGCTTATATAGACTTATATATATACACAGATATATATATACATAAACAAAATACACATATAACTTTATATGTTGTAAACAACTTTGTATATTAAGATATACGTATAACTAATATATAGCTAGTATATAAACTTCCAAATATTAACATAGTTCAAATATATACAGTACATATTATCTATATTGATACCAATTCATGCAGATACCCAATATCAACTAAAATATATATAAGTATTATATATGTAAATATAAACCTATATAACTTATATACTTATCAAAACTCATATATAAACAACATTATATGAACAGATATTTCATGCGACATTTTATGCGAGACCAATATATATACTACATGCCTTAACATAGATATATATATATATATATCTGTACTTTATGTACCCAACACTGTCGAAAGATACAAAATACATATGTTAACATATACTAGATATAAATGTTTATGTTTTATAATAGAACGTGTGTAAACAAACTTATCAATATAATATATAAAAATACTTTTTAAATAATATATATATATACCTTCTTATTACATTGAGAAGACTACTGCTCGGCAGGGATTTAGTGGAAGGGACAAGGAAGAGGGCGGAGGGCTTTTGTGTTCAGTTTTGGGATGAAAACGTGGGGAAGAAGGTTTTGTGGTGGAGGAGAAGTGGGAAAAATGAAGAGAAAACGTGGATTCAGTGAAAATGAAGAGAAATGAATGGTGGCAAAGCCTTTGGGTTGGACTAGAACAAGAGTGGGCATCATGGAGAAATGAGAAGCTTTGCAAAAACAAAAAGAAAGAAAAGAAAAGTGAGAGTCAGCATAAAAAGTGAATATGGATTTAGAGACTGCTTGGGTTTTTATATAATAAATATTTCATCCGAACTAGGAAAGGAAGAGACAGAGCATGGTGAATGAATATATAATTAAAAGAAATTGTTACGGTCGGTGCCTAGATTCAGCTGAGAATATAAAGCAATAAATTTTTTCTTGGGCAACACGGTTTAGATTTGAAGAGCAAATGGAGGTGAAAAGCCACAAATTTGGTACCGTTACAATGGACCGTTAATTTGGTTTCCGTCACGTAATGGACTTCAAAATGTAGAAGTGAAATATTATGGTGATCAGCGCGATGAGACGGACAAGAGGAAACAGAAACATCTGTGTCAGGATCTTCCTATCAAAAGTCCATATGGACACCGATATACGTTGCTATTCCATACGAAAAAATCTGAACGAAGCTAGAAACGTCCGAATTTTGCGAAATGAATTTCACAGTCAGATTCAGAGTATTCTAAATAAATTTTCTCATGTTGACATATTTAGGTTTCGGAATACTTTTGTAACGACCGGCAAATCCGTACCCCTTGAGTCAACACTATTCTAACTAAATCAACCCAAATTGTACAGAATTACGAACCATTTGGGTTAAAGAAGAAGAGGTACAAGAAGAAAATAGAAATCAACATCAGAATCTAACCATCGCAGCGGAACAAAATATAATAGATAATAAATAAACTTTACTCAAAAGCAAATAGATCTGTTTACATATTACATCATCAGAGTACGTCAATCACAGCTCAACAATATCATACACTGGATACACAACTACTCAACACAGCGGAATATATACATAAACAAATACGGGAGTACGTATCGTCATCCTGCTCGTCTCCTGAGCTCCACAGCATTTCCTGTATCCTATAATACTCGGTCTGCCCCGAGCATTACAGTTAAATAACACCCGAGTCAGTCTGGAATACCAGCATGAGAAAATCACACCCAATTTGATTATTAAAGTTTCAAAAATCCTTTGAAAACAAAAGCGTTTCGTAAGACCACGCCACAAATAAACATGTCGGGTTTTTACCTTACGATAGCTAAAACATTTTTATAGAAATCCTACGATATTATAATAGGGTCTATATACAAATACTTATAAAATAGCCGAAATTGTTACATTATTAAATTCCAGCTACTAGCCATAGAGTGGAAATACAAACAAAACTCATACACGGCTCGTAGGGAGAATGGATTTCCAACTAATGACTAGGCACTGGGGTACCACCTGTCACAGTACGGGGCCTAGATCATCGTACAGAGGAGTACGTCCGCTCCCCTGCAACACAAGACCGAGACTACCCCTTACTGGATAATCCCAAGTGAGATCACCCCGCGGTTGGGATCAGCAACCGCCCACTAAGCTGAAATAAAAAGGTACATCTAGACAGGAATGACCTCACCCTGCATGGGTGCTACCCACGTAGCCTTGCTGCATAACCCCTGATTTTCAGTCATTCCCATTTGATGAGGCTTGAGGCTAAGCGTTACCTTTATAGAACATATCCCTTAGAATGCCCATCGTCCACCTGACGATGTTTCGCAAGCATTCATCCATACAAGTCCGTCCCGGGTTCGAACGGAACCGAAGGCACTATTCCTACTACATCCATTTTGGAAATATCCTCAGGATTAGTAGCGATTAGCCCTTGCACTTTACTGCTCCATCTTCGAATCCAAAATCATTTCCCCAAAACATACAAAGCAGATCGAAGTGATTTTCGAGAAATAAATCTCGATCCCGGTCTCTTCGAAACGATCAACGCATTTGTTCAATATTGATAGTCGGTGATTTAACTATCAATTAATGTTCACAACATCCATCACACAATAAATAATTTCTCAAATTATTTATTTATCTCAAAAATATCTTCACAAGATAAATTTCCACTTTTCAAACCCTTTAGAAAATAGTTTCAAACTATCTTCCTTTACAGAATAAATTTCCCAAATATTTCTATTTCCACTGAAATCACCAAGCACAAAACTTTAGATTTTTGAAATAATTTAAAACGCTTTACTTTGAAATATAATTTAAAACATTTATTTTAAACTACTTCAATAATTTATTAAAAATACATACTATATAAATATTTAAAAACAATAAACTTACTTTATAAAAGATAAAACTTGGTTTCCACTTTTAAAGAAAATACTAGTCAACTTTAAATAATTATTACGATAATAGATTTGAAAAATATTCATTTTAGAATTTAAAATATTAGAAATAATAAATTTCCAAGAACGTACTTTGTAAAGCAACATTAAAATCTCTATTTTATTTTAAACTTACTTTGAAAACGAACTTGGCTATCCAGAGAAATATACTTCTCTTCACAACCTTTAAAAATAAATCACTATTTATTTTTAAACAATTTTTCTCATTCCTTTAGTAAATTCCCACCTTGAATTTATTCTTCCAAACATCCAATTTCAAACACTTAAATCAATTTTCAAATTGATTTCCAATTTACTTCATTCATTCAAAAATCCTTTAATTTCAGATTTTATTCCTTAATTATGATTAAAATACTTTTAATTGAAATACCAATTTAGATTTCTTAATTTACTTCTTATTTCTTTAAATAAATTTAAAACTTTAAGTTTTAAAATAATTCTTTATTCCTTTCAATTAATATCACATAATTTTACAATTCATTAATTACTATTTATTCAAATCCTTTTCTTTTCATACTCGAAGTTATTTATTAGTATTTAACATACTTCCATTTCTTTTTCAATTCATCCTTAATTTATTCAATTTTGTCTAATTATCTCGTTTACCTTTTTACTTCCTTTATTTTCTTTCAAAAATCCAATTTATAGATTTTTGGTAATTCATTATACTCAAATATATCAAATCAAAATATATCATTCAATATTCCAATATATTCATTATAGAATATCAAGTAATCATAACAGAGAATATTAAATAATAATGTTGAGGGGTCCAGTTGGATCCCTCCAACCTGTTTTCCCTGTATCCACAAATGTTAGCACAATAATATGCCAATTCCAGAATATACCATACTATAGCACATAAATCAATTTCAACCATTCAAACAATTATTTAATTTTTACCATTTAAATTTAAATTTTAATTAACTGAGTGAGATTAACTCACCTTTATTTTATTTGCTTCCTATTCCCAATCCAGCTTGCTTCCTCCTTGATTTTGACCTTGTATAAATGTTTATTCGATTTATTGATATCTTTGGTTAACCGAAAAATCTGTCAACTCATTATTTATTTAAACTAAATTCTTCCTGAAATAAAAAAAAATTTCAAGTTACAAAAATGATTAAATAATCTAATCTTCTTAGTACATCATATTAACATAATCTAGTAAATTAAAAATGTATAAACGTATGTTTATTTTATCTTTTATTTATATATCCTTTTTTTTCTTCTTGAAACCACAAATACTTAGAAACCTAATTTATATCGATTAAAAATCTAATTTTTCTTTCAAAATTTAAAAATTCCTATATATAGTTCTTTTCTAGTTTACCTGCCATTAAAATGGCATGTCTCTCTATATATATATTTACATTTCTATTGTACTTTCTTCACTGTAACACACACACACATACATACATACATACATATATATATATATATATATATATGTATGTATGTATAAACCTTAAACAAAATTTCTTTTGTTTCTTACTGTAGATCGAAAACCTAGTTTTCTATATATTTCTTTCTCCCTTATATATAATTTAAATAAATAGAAGGGTTTTAGATTTTACTGTATATATATGTAAAAATAAGAAATCTGGTTTCACTGCAAATTTTTCTTCCTTTCAATATATATAATATACATCAATATAACTTTGTACTGGATAAAGAATAAATTGGTTTCCCCTTGCTGTTAATTATAAAAATCTATTGCTCTGTTAACTGTATGTTTATATATACACAAATATAAATTTAAAATAAAATAAAATAAAACACAAGTACCTTACTGTTATCTGAATGATTTCACCTCAGGCCCGACTACCGGTGTCGCACGCGCCTCTATTCCCCGAGATCGAGCCGCCCTCCTCGTGCGCAAGCCCACGCGATCGAACTCAACTTCGCCGTCGCTCACCCCTTCGCCGCGTCCTTTCCCAGTATCGCGTGGCCTAAACCCTAGCTAGCTCCCCGCCTAGCCTCGCCGCAGTTCGAATCCCCAGGCCTCACGCGACCCAAACCTCTCCCTATACTCGCACTCGACACAAATCGATTTGCGATTGGAATCGAACAGAAAAGGAAGGGAAACGAGATGATTTTCGTTCGCCCCTCTCCCTTTTGTATGCTTTGGACTTGCGGCCATTTTTTTTGACGATTTTATATTTCTGCCCATAAATCGAATTGAAGAAAAAGGGATATCGAATTGAAGAAAAAGGGCAGCGATTTGTTCCAATCCCTTACTTAGTTCGGCCATTAATTTTCTTTGAAAAGCTTTGAACGAGATATTATTGAACGAGCCTGCATTTTAAAGAAAGAACAGAAGGAACAAGAAAAGATGTTTTCGCATGCTGTTGATAAAAGAGGGGACATGGATAAGAAAGGAAGTCGGCTGGAGAGATTGCTTACGTGATAATACACTTATAAAATTTAAATTAAATTTTCGTTGTAAAT
Source organism: Allium cepa (assembly GCA_030765085.1). Classification (NCBI taxonomy): domain Eukaryota; kingdom Viridiplantae; phylum Streptophyta; class Magnoliopsida; order Asparagales; family Amaryllidaceae; genus Allium; species Allium cepa. The sequence goes on along the minus strand of CM060932.1, from coordinate 874,181,278 downwards.
TTCAACGCGTTTATGTAGAGTATGCTCACACAACAACTCCAAAAATTACGAAAATTGAAATCCAATAATAATTCAATATTAAGGACCCAATGGAACTGGTTTCGTCGAATTCCGAGACTGTGCCCCGGAAGGCTATTTTTAAATTCAATTTTAAACGATATAAATTTCAAAACTTAACAAACCATTTTTAAATTTGATCTCAACACTTCTATACTCTTCAGTATTATCAATAAAATTTTTATAAGCCTTCAAATTATTTTTAACAGGGCTAAAATCCCAGATTTCATATTTTACCCGATTTTAAATTATTTAATTCAATAATTTAATTATCAAATATTAGTGACATTTGAATTCAAGTTAAAAATTTACTTTTAATTATTTCAAATCAATTAAATATTCCAATTTAATTTGCTTAAAAATTTCGGGTCGTCACATTCCTCCCCTCTTAAAAGAATTTCGTCGCCGAAATTACTAGTTAGGAAGAATGGTCAAATACCCGTTACTATTTTCCAAAACCAAACTGTTCAACATCCTATCCACTATCTTTTTATCAAAGATCCACTACCATTTTTACTCATCTTTCCCATCTTTCCCATAGTTTCTAACAATATTACTTACTCAATCCTTCAAATTTAAATTTTAAATCAAATTTTAAATTATCAGAATTTTCTTAAAATTTTTCCAACTCTCTAAATTTCCTAAATTTTTTGCCAGCGTCTCCTTTGCGCGGCTAGCTCGGTACAACTACAAAATGGCTCTACGGCCTCCCAAATCCAAAAAGAAAACAAAAGGCCAAGTGGCTAGATCCAAAAACCTAATCAAATCCCATATAGAATTTTAAACACATACCTTTTAGTCGGGCAATTCTAATTTATTATCTGAAATCAAAACCAATTCTCCTTTCCCTTTTTCATACCTGCATATCCTGTTTAGCAATAATATCCAATCACAACATTCAAAAACATATTGACTTCTTTTACACATTTCCAATATTTGTTTTACTTAAGCCCGTACGATGTACCTATATCATTTGTACGCAATACCGAATCCGATCGCTTACTCGATCACACAATCTCACTTCCGAACTAGTATCGTCCACCCGACTTTCTAGTGCGGACTCAGATCTGGTTTCCTGATTAGAAACCGTCATTCTGCTTGCATAGTCATAACTATGATAGAGAATTTATAGAATCAATCAAAACTCCATATCCAGGTGCGCCGTTGAAAATCGAGTGAAAAATTCCAACTCGGATCAGTAAAATTACCTCGAAATTCTATGCTCGAATTCTGGATCAAATAGCTATGCAAATAAATAATATAGTACATCCTACGTATTTGCCCCAATTGATTACCAACTATATCAATTTCCTTTTTATTCACATTTATTTTGATTGTTATTCACTTATTCTCACTTTCCCTTGTCACAACTTCAGTCAAATTTTCATTCAATTATTCACTTGGAATAATTTTCCTCAATACCAATTTACTTAAGAATCTCACCATTCATTTCTTAGGTTTAATATAATTATTTTATACACTTCTTTCATAAATTTTTTTTCACTTCACCATTGGAGTTTATATCTATTTTATTCAATTTGCCTTTACAATTCCATAAAAATTTCAATTTGCTTCACTTTGTTAATTAATTTCAAATATAAATACTTCTTTCCAATTTTACTTGAATTCAATTCATTTCCAAACTTTGAATATTGAATTTTGATTCACCCTATCTCAATCCATATTTAATTAACCATTTCCCTTATTCGTTTTACTTACTAATTTATTTTTATATCTCAAATAAAAGTTAGTTTGCAAACTTTTTCTTCTTTTAGTTTCTTTGAACAATTCTTCAGTTCATCTTACTTTACTTATAAAATTTAAATTAAATTTCAACATTCAGTTATAATTTTATTTGCTTAACCAACTTTAATTCATTTGTCGTTAGTGAAACTTTTCAAAAGATTCAAAAAAATACTAACTCCCAAAATTTTCGATTTTTTTTGGCAGAGTCTCCTTTGTACGGAGGAGCTTTTGCAATTTGACAAGCGATATAAATATATATACATCGACCCACACGGTCGGAAAACAGAAAAACAGTTCATATTTCCTATTTGTATTGCGTAGGCGTACCTTATTTAGCATTTTAAAGCAAGCAGCTATTTATTTAAGCAATTAGCGCAATCAAAACCAGTCAAACGTCTTCCAAAAACCTGTATTTACTCAATTTAAACACGTCAGTGTCAAATATACAAAGTTTATTAACATTTCACTTTATTATATATAACTAAAACATGGATTCTATAAACAGTGCATATTATATACTTCCATAAGCACATATGAAATATTTCGACACTTATTTATAATGCTTCCAAACAATATTCAAACCATCCTGTTCAATTTAAATGATTTCACAACTCTTTTACTTAACTTAAATTCATTTTAAGTCCAAGCAAACTCATTTAATTTGAATTGATTTCAAAAGCAATCTAACTTCCATTTTATTCCAAGTCAAATTCTCATTAATATAACTTAAGTTAATTAACTCAATTACTAATTTCATTTACCAAACAAGTTTTATTAAAAATCATTTCATAGGATTCGACACAATCATTTCACAATTTCGCTTAAGTCAGGCTTTTATTCAAATATTACTTCAGTTATTTTATTTTCGTGAAGTTATTCCAACCTTTAAACTCAAGTTTATATATTTTATAAACACTTTCCAATTATGTTCAATTTGCCGACAACCCAAGCTGAATTCATTTACACTTCATTGCTTACATTCAATTTATTTCTCATCCAAACAAGCCCATATTTATTACAATTGATTCAAGAACCAATTTTATTGGCTTCTGTTAATCCATAGGATTTATATAATCTTTTTTACGTCAAACGACAATTACTTCTACGAAATTTGACCATATGCAAGTGAATAAATAACTACGTAGGCTTGTAACCACTTTAACTTGATTTCAACTCAATTAATAGTCAATTTCTACCATTCTAATTCATTTGCAATCATTTCAATTTTAATTTTATTCACTTGAATTTTATTTACCACTCAAACCATCACTATTTGAACTCTATTTTGTTTAACTTGAGTTCATTGCCAGCTCCATTTGTTTAAATTAAATTAGTATATTTCATTGAATCAATATGAATTCTAATTCACATTCAATAATTTATTTCTGAATTCCTCTCATTTTATAACAAGGCCATTTCCAATTTATCCCTACTTAGATTTTTATTTGCAATATAAATCATTTTTATGTTAATTCAATTCCATTCAACTTCAACTAAATTTTAATTCACTTACAATCTTAAGTTGAATTTCTATTAATAACTCAAGCTTCACTTTCAAATTCTATCATTTATTCACAAATCAAGTTTTTATTAACCAATTTGAGTTCCATTTCCATATTCCATTAATCAATCAACTAGTCTATTTAAATTTTTTACCCAATATTTGATTTTTATTCCAAAAATCACTCTAACCGTTTTACTTGAGTTCAATCTATTTTATTTTTTTAAAATTTTGGATTATATTCATTATCATTACAAACAAATTTTATTTGGCCTATTCATTTTACTTCCAAACTTTATAAGTCACAACTTATTTATATTCATATTTCATCTATTTACAATTAATCTCATTCACATTTTACTTTTTAACTCGGAATTATACCTTTTGTTTAGCCAATATATTTTTATTATTCCATAAACATTTTAAACAAAATTCTAGAGTTAAACAATTTTCCAAAATTTCAATATCACCTTAGAATTCAACTATATCCAAAATTCTTTGGCAAATTCATTTATTCCTTAATTTCAAAACCAAACCTAGTTCACAAACAATTCCAATTTTAAAACAATTTGGTAGCAATTTCTCTTTTAGAAACTCGAAAATGAACTTCGATGATGCTACAGTCATCACCGAAATTATTTTCCAGCGATCGAAAGATAATTAAATGCTTTTATCTCTTTAACATTTCAAATATTTTTAATTTCCAAATCTCACAAGATTTCAAATACAACACAAAAATATTTCCAAAATATTAATATTATTCCTCCAAACCTTTTGGAAACTATTTTTCCAACCCAAAAGAATTTAAAATTTTCCCAAAAAGTCCAAATTGCAATTCCTTTAAATCTATGTTCAAACATTCTCTGGAATTTTATCTCATTTCAATTTCAAATGGTTCTCTGGAATTCTATTCCAAAATTATAATCACCTTTACAGTTTACATTTACAAGTCTCATTTGTATATGAGGTTCATTTCAATTATAAATTTCATTTATAATCTATATTTCACATTCCATTTTGTTATATAAATTTATTCTTCAACTTCGGTTATAAGTTTTCAATTTCTTATTTAATTTCTACACCATAATGTTAATAATTTGATATTACCATTCCTTAACAATCAAGCATCCAAATATTATAATACTTTACAAAAATTATATCCTTTATATATAAAAATAATTTGGGTAAAATTATTTCATTTATCCTAATTTAAAACAATACCGTGTCGAATTATTCTATTCAAGTGTTTAGAGATCCCTACCAATAACGTTAATTACTCGTATTGACCAAAATCCATAAACTACTCAATAAACCAATCAACACAATATAAAATCATTTTATATTCACTTACAAATACGCGCTCGTATTTATTTATTAATACGCTCAAACTCAGTCTAGAGTACTACTGACTCTTTCAATGAGTAATTCCCACTAGAGCCAAGGTTGTCACCAACCTAAGCTCTGATACCAAGTGTAACGACCCACAAATCCGTACTCCTTGAGTCAACACTATTCTAACTAAATCAACCCAAGTTTTACAGAATTACAAACCATTTGGGTTAAAGAAGAAGAGGTAGAAGAAGAAAATAGAAATCAACATCAGAATCTAACCATCGCAGCGGAACAAAATATAATAGATAATAAATAAACTTTACTCAAAAGCAAATACATCTGTTTACATATTACATCATCAGAGTACATCAATCACAGCTCAACAATATCATACACTGGATACACAACTACTCAACACAGCGGAATATATATATAAACAAATATGGTAGTACGTATCGTCATCCTGCTCGTCTCCTGAGCTCGACATCATTTCCTGTATCCTATAATACTCGGTCTGACCCGAGCATTACAGTTAAATAACACCCGTGTCAGTCTGGAATACCAGCGTGAGAAAATCACACCCAATTTGATTATTAAAGTTTCAAAAATCCTTTGAAAACAAAAGCGTCTCGTAAGACCACGCCACAAATAAACATTTCGGGTTTTTACCTTACGATAGCTAAAACATTTCTATAGAAATCCTCTGATATTATAATAGGGTCTATATACAAATACTTATAAAATAGCCGAAATTGTTACATTATTAAATTCCAGCTACTAGCCACAGAGTGGGTAATACAAACAAAACTCGTACAAAGATCGTAGGGAGAATGGATTTCCAACTAATGACTAGGCACTGGGGTACCACCTGTCACAGCACGGGGCCTAGATCACCACTGCAACACAAGTCCGGGACTACCCTTTACTGGTTAATCCCGAGTGAGATCACCCCGCGGTTGGGATCAGCAACCGCCCACTAAGCCGAAATAAAAAGGGACATCTAGACAGGAATGACCTCACCCTGCTTGGGTGCTACCCACCTAGCCTTGATGCATAACCCCTGATTTTCAGTCATTCCCATTTGATGAGGCTTGAGGCTAAGCGTTACCTTTATAGAACATATCCCTTAGAATGCCCATCGTCCACCTGACGATGTTTCGCAAGCATTCATCCATTTTGGAAATATCCTCAGGAATAGTAGCGATTAGCCCTTGCACTTCAGTGCTCCATCTTCGAATCCAAAATAGTTTCCCCGAGAGGTACAAACCAGATCGAAGTGGTTTTCGAGAAATAAATCTCGATCTCGGTCTCTTCGGAACGATCAACGCATTTGTTCAATATTGATAGTCGGTGATTTAACTATCAATTAATGTTCACAACATCCATCAGACAATAAATAATTTCTCAAATTATTTATTTATCTCAAAAATATCTTCACAAGATAAATTTCCACTTTTCAAACCCTTTTGAAAATAGTTTCAAACTATCTTCCTTTACAGAATAAATTTCCCAAATATTTCTATTTCCACTGAAATCACCAAGCACAAAACTTTAGATTTTTGAAATAATTTAAAACGCTTTACTTTGAAATATAATTTAAAACATTTATTTTAAACTACTTCAAAAATTTATTAAAAATACATACTATATAAATATTAAAAAAAAATAAACTTACTTTATAAAAGATAAAACTAGGTTTCCACTTTTAAACAAAATACTAGTCAACTTTAAATAATTATTACGATAATAGATTTGAAAAATATTTATTTTAGAATTTAGAATATTAGAAATAATAAATTTCCAAGAACGTACTTTGTAAAGCAACATTAAAACCTTTATTTTATTTTTAAACTTACTTTGAAAACGTACTTGGCTATCCAGAGAAATATACTTCTCTTCACAACCTTTAAAAATAAATCACTATTTATTTTTAAACAATTTTCTCATTCCTTTAGTAAATTCCCACCTTGAATTTATTCTTCCTAACATCCAATTTCAAACACTTAAATCAATTTTCAAATTGATTTCCAATTTACTTCATTCATTCAATAATCCTTTAATTTAAGATTTTATTCCTTAATTATGATTAAAATACTTTTAATTGAAATACCAATTTAGATTTCTTAATTTACTTCTTATTTCTTTAAATAAATTATAAACTTTAAGTTTTAAAATAATTCTTTATTCCTTTGAATTAATATCACATAATTTTACAATTCATCAATTACTGTTTATTCAAATCCTTTTCTTTTCATACTCGAAGTTATTTATTAGTATTTAACATACTTCCATTTCTTTTTCAATTCATCCTTAATTTATTCATTTTTCTCTAATTATCTCGTTTACCATTTTACTTCCTTTATTTTCTTTCAAAAATCTAATTTATAGATTTTTGGTAATTCATTATACTCAAATATATCAAATCAAAACATATATTCAATATTCCAATATATTCATTATAGAATATCAAGTAATCACAAGAATATTAAATAATAATGTTGAGGGGTCCAGTTGGATCCCTCCAACCTATTTTCCCTGCATCCACAGATGTTAGCACAATAATATGCCAATTCCAGAATATACCATACTGTAGCACACCAATCAATTTCAAATATTCAAACAATTATTTAAATTTTACCATTTAAATTTAAATTTAAATTAACTGAGTGAGATTAACTCACCTTTATTTTATTTGCTTCCTATTCCCAATCCAGCTTGCTTCCTCATTGATTTTAACCTTGTATAAATGTTTATTCGATTTATTAATATCATTGGTTAACCGAAAAATCTGTCAACTCATTATTTATTTAAACTAAATTCTTCCTGATATAAAAAAAATTTCAAGTTACAAAATTGATTAAATAATCTAATCTTCTTTGTACATCATATTAACATAATTTAGTAAATTAAAAATGTATAAACGTATGTTTATTTTATCTTTTATTTATATATCCTTTTTTTTCTTCTTGAAACCACAAATACTTAGAAACCTAATTTATATCGATTAAAAATCTAATTTTTCTTCAAAATTTAAAAATTCCTATATATAGTTCTTTTCTGTTTACCTCCCATTAAAATGGCATGTCTCTATATATATTTACATTTCTATTGTACTTTCTTCACTGTAACATATACATATATATGTATAAACCTTAAACAAAATTTCTTTTGTTTCTTACTGTAGATCTAAAACCTAGTTTTCTATATATTTCTTTCTGCCTTATATATAATTTAAATAAACAGAAGGGTTTTACATTTTACTGTATATATTTGCAAAAATAAGAAATCTGGTTTCACTGCAAATTTTTCTTCCTTTCAATATATATAATATGCATCAATATAACTTTGTACTGGATAAAGAATAAATTGGTTTCTCCTTGCTGTTAATTATAAAAATCTATTGCTCTGTTAACTGTATGTTTATATATACACAAATATAAATTTAAAATAAAATAAAATAAAATAAAACACAAGTACCTTACTGTCATCTGAACGATTTCTCCTCAGGCCCGACTACCGGTGTCGCACGCGCCTCCATTCCCCGAGATTGAGCCGCCCTCCTTGTGCGCAAGCCCACACGATCGAACTTAACTTCGCCGTCGCTCACCCCTTCGCCGCGTCCATTTCCAATATCGCGTAGCCTAAACCCTAGCGAGCTCGTCGCCTAACCTCGCCGCAGTTCGAATCCCCAGGCCTCGCGTGACCCAAACCTCTCCTCCATACTCACACTCGACACAAATCGATTCGCGATTGGAATCGAACAGAAAAGGAAGGGAAACGAGATGATTTTCGTTCGCCCCTCCTCCTTTTGTATGCTTTGGACTTGCGGCCATTTTTTTTGATGATTTTATATTTCTGCCCAGAAATTGAATTGAAGAAAAAGGGATATCGAATTGAAGAAAAAGGGTAGCGATTTGTTCCAATCCCTTACTTAGTTTGGCCATTAATTTTCTTTGAAAAGCTTTGAACGAGATATTATTGAACGAGCCTGCATTTTAAAGAAAGAAAAGAGGGAACAAGAAAAGATGTTTTCGCGTGCTGTTGATAAAAGAGGGGACATGGATAAGAAAGGAAGTTGGCTGGAGAGATTGCTTACGTGATAATACACTTATAAAATTTAAATTAGATTTTCTTTGTAAATTTCAACGCGTTTATGTAGAGTATGCTCACACAACAACTCCAAAAATTACGAAAATTGAAATCCGCTAATAATTCAATATTACGGACCCAATGGAACTAGTTTCGTCGAATTCCGAGACTGTGCCCCGGAAGGCTATTTTTAAATTCAATTTTAAACGATATAAATTTCAAAACTTAACAAACCATTTTTAAATTTGATCTCAACACTTCTATTCTCTTCAGTATTATCAATATAAATTTTATAAGCCTTCAAATTATTTTTAACAGGGTTAAAATCCCAGATTTCATATTTTACCCGATTTTAAATTATTTAATTCAATAATTTAATTATCAAATATTAGTGATATTTGAATTCAAGTTAAAAATTTACTTTTAATTATTTCAAATCAATTAAATATTCCAATTTAATTTGCTTAAAAATTCAGGGTCGTCACAACTTTTAAATTCAACTGTTATTAACTGATTTAAACTGAATTTCTAGCGACTGATAGAACATCTATATTATTCGACGAAAATTTGTCATTTGCTATGTCTATATAGACGTATTCCAAATATTAAATTTTTTATTTCAAAATTTTGTTGTTTAAAATTTCATAATTTTTTAATTAATTTAATAAATAAAACCATTAAAATTTACGGGTCGTTACAATTTCAATTCTCTAGAAATGATAATAGCATGGGCTACATGTAGGACGTGCCCCCAAGCTATTATAACCTCCCAAAAAAACCAAAATCAATCTGCAAGACAATGTGCCAGGATTGATTATGTAACTCGATGCAAGTTAATTTTGACTTTGTGGATGAAGATGGCAAAACATGTTGAGCATCGCGGAAAAACCCAAGTTTTGTTCCATGAAAAATTCAAGACCCGATTTGCTATCTTTTTCCATACAATCACAATTAGCTTGAATCTTCCATTGTATCCATTGCCGACACAACTTCATCACCGATCGCTAATGTATAATATGCCAAAATCCACATCACCAACCTTCAAAATTGAGAAATGTGATTTGATCTCTGATTTAAGACAACCCAAACTAGAATATTGGATGGATCAGATTGGCAATGCCTCAAAACGAAAGAGATCATGACGATGGGACCTACTTAAAATGACAGTGGAAGCTTTGAGAAGCGTTAGCAGGTGGCGTTGGTGGGGAAGATCGATGGCGGCAACTCTCAAGTAGACGAAGTGATTGTATCGGCTAGTTAGTGCATGGAGAGATAAGATCGGCTGAAAGAAGGGGGCTCAGATCGAATGGAAATAAAAAGAAGTGGAGGTTCGGCTCATATAAAAAGGAAGAGAAAGATGGAAAAATTATCAACTACTTAGATCAGTACCGATCCGATGGATCGTTGCCGATCCAAATTTACTCCTCCTAATTGTCTTGAATTTTCCCTATTCAATCTACTTGATGTTGTATTCATTCTGAAAAATACCAAGTCGAGGTCACTCGTAATTACAAATTCTAGAATTCACATTAAGGACTGGACAGTTAGCTACTACGTCATCGATAGCCTTTTATGATGGCCAAATACGACCAATGAAGCTCCTTAAAACAGAAACCCAAAGATAAAAAATTTCATAGCATACCTTGTTTTTAATGAAAGCGTACTCTTAGGTGGAAATTTTAACTGGATTTTTAACCCAACGGAATTCAATGAGAGTTAGAACATTCAGATTAACAAGAACGACTCGAAACTTGATCGAAAAGCCTAAAAATACAAGACAAGAGATCCCGAGAAGTTTGGGCCATTTTTATTCAAACATTTTGGATCAGTACCGATCTAAAATGTTTCTTTATTGGAACTCCATTTCACTTGTTTTACTCTTCTACGTATCCACTAAGCTTAACTACCAAGTTTGATTACATTCAAAGCATCCAAGTTCAAGAAGTGGAGGTTAACCTGATTCAAAATACAGTTCAATCAAACCCATAAGTGAATCATCATCAAAGAAGTCAACAAGCTACGAAATTACACGAAGGACATCAATATGAAATAAGAAGCTTAACCAAACAAATTAGAGCTAATTTTTAGCTAAGGATTTGGATCGGTACAGATCTAATTGGATCGGATTGGTACTAATCCCAAAGGCTAGCCAATTTTGGCTCCAAACTTTCCGAGCTCTCGTTGTCTGACGATTACAGGCTTCTGACAATGCGGTTCTTGGCCCAAAAGCTTTCCAACCCCTATAAATACCATTTCATATGCAATAAAAAAGGGATATGCTCTGATCTTTACTGAAACTCTGCCATTGTTTCTTCACCCTTCTTCTTCCTCACAACAGCCATTAAGGAGCGACTAAGATCCTTCTGGTTGGCTTTAATAATTATGGCTTGATCTAACTTTAGGAAAGAAGAATTACATTGTAATCCAAAACTACTTTATAATAGTAATTGATCAATAAAAGCTATAAAGTGGACATAGGCTTCATTAACAGCCAAACCACTATAAAAATCTCTTGTCTCTTTTCCTTTTCTACGATTTACTATTGCTTTTTCCATTTTATTTGCCTTGATAAACAGGGCTGGTGCTTTCACACTCAAAACCAGGGTGTTGATCCATTTTTTGGGTTAACATCATTCAACAAAATATAGTGCAAATAAAAGTGAGATTTACTCACTTTTATCAAATTACACTTTTTCCTGCCAACATTCTTTTCAAACAACATTTCTTCTATCGTTTTGTACTTCATCCTAACATCACTAAAATCCATTCCTTCCTCCCCTAAACCATACACACACCCTCCTCCATCATCAAGGTGCTCATGGCCTTCCTCCCCCTTCATCATAGCTCACGCAGATTACTCCTTCCATCACTATAGTACTTGGCCTTAGCCTCCTCTTCCTCTACCACAAATGCTCACAAACTCACGGCCAAAGGCCATTTATCTCGTACTAAAGTGCATGACCTAAGGCCAATGAAAGTGGAGAAAAGAGAGAAGTGAAGAAGTGGATTGTTTGTGAAAATAAAGTGATGTATGCATATGTCTTTATAGAGTTCGTGATTTTAGGTAAAAGTGTGAAAAACCCCCTTATTTTCCCTAAAGTTAAGCATGTAAGACTACGCTCTTACACAATCATGCTTTCCTTAAATCAAGGAGCGATTTAGAGTCCTATATGTGCTCTTGTTCCCTTACTAAATACATGCTTACTTTAGTTGTTTTGATTAGTATAAGAGAGGTTTTAATGCTTGTCATATGTTTATAACTATTCAAGTTGCAAAATGTTTACACAACTTGTTTTGTATTTAACAAAATGTTTTCCGGTCATATTTTCAATATTTATCCAAAGTGTATACTTTTGTAAACACGTTTCAAAACTAATTTTTCTAACATTAGATTATTAATTTAAAAGTGTTTAATAAGGTTATAAAATCATATTTAATCACATTAAATTTTGGATTTAAATATTTAAATATGAAATGTTCGAAATTCCGGGTCATTAAAGTTTGTAAATTAGTTGATTTCTTTCTCTTTTAGAAAAATACAGCATTTGATCTAAAACTTATATAAGTGTTGATAGTAACCAAACAAGTTATTATTAAGATATGTTATTAAATCACCATTTTGATAAAATATAGTTTAAGAGATTCAAAGTGCGCTTATAGCTACTATTGCTATATGGACCATTCCGTATTTAATTCCAATATTTAGTGTTATCCACTTTTAAACACTTATATCATTCCAAGTTCAAACCATATCATTTATAACATGTATCAACATATGTATTTGAAACATTTGTCCATTTTAAATGTCCATATTAACTTATCACAATTCAATAGCTTAATAAACAACTATTTTATTTATTTACATACATAATAAAACATATATTCAAGGGTGTAACTTTTAGTTGTTAGTGTCTGTTATTATCAGTATATAAAGTAAGCATTTTAATAAATGTTTTTAATAAGCATTTATCAAGTTATTTAGCATACAACATTTCAACCATATTTCAAGTGACGTTATCAAGTGAATTACCAATCAATTTAACAAGTGATTAGCTCATATTTTCAAGAAAGTTTCAAGCAATATTTCAACTTAACATTCAACAAAATATAGTGCAAATCAAAGTGAGATTTACTCACTTTTATTAAACTACACTTCTTCCCACCAACATTGTTTTCAAACAACACTTCTTCTATCATTTTATACTTCATCCTAACATCACTAAAATCCATTCCTTCCTCCCCTAAACCACATGCACACCCTCTCCCATCATCAAGGTGCTCACAGCCTTCCTCTCCCTTCACCATAGCTCATACACATGACTCCTTCCATCACCTTAGTACTTGGCCTTAGCCTCCTCTGACTCCACCACAAATGCTCATAAATCATGGCTAAAGGCCATTTATCCCATATTAAAGTGCACAGTCTAAGGCTATTGAAAGTGGAGAAAAAAGAGAAGTAAAGAAGTGGATATTTTGTGAAAAAGAAGTGGTTTATGCATGTGTATTTATAGAGTTAGGAATTTGAGGTAAAAGTGTGAAAACCCCCCTCCTTAGCCATGAAGTTACGCATGTAAGACCATGCTCTTACACAAACATGCTTTCCTTAAATCAAGGAGTGATTTAAGGGTCCTTTATGTACTCTTGTTCCCTTAATTAATACATGCTTACTTTAGTAGATTTGATTAGTATAAGAGAGGTTTTAATAACTGTCATATGTTTACATATGATAAGTATTCAAGTTGCAAAATATTTACGAAACTTGTTTTGTATAAGAAGTTGATTTCTAACAAAATGTTTTTCGGTCATATTTTCAATATTTATCCAAAGCGTATATTTTTGTAAACACATTTCAAAAATAATTTTTCTAACATTAGTTACTAATGAAAAAGTGTTTAATAAGTTTATAAAATCATATTTAAATCTTAGATTCAAATATTCAAATAATTCATATATTTAAATACGAGTGTTCGAAATTCCGGGTCGTTAAATTCTCCCCTATGGAATATTTTGTCTTCGAAATTCCAACATAAACAATCCAAGAAACAACCGTACTATAATACTTAACAATATTACTTTTATTAACAAAAAAGGCCAAAGGTTTTGCCCAGGCCAAAATCTTCTCATCGCATAAGGATGATAAATAAACTACTAAGTGTACCTTTTGCTCAATAGCCTCAGGTTATTACTTAGTCGATTATTCATATTACCTTAAACAATCCGAAGAGTCATTTCCCAAACTCGCCAAAAGCGAAATAACATCGTATGTAATTATACTTAAGCTCGTATGATGTATACATATTATCTCTACGTAATATTGATCTGACCACTTGCTTGATCATATAAATTTCACTTCCAAACTAGTATATCTCACTTGACTTCTTTAGAGCAGACTCCACTCTAGTTTCTTGATTTGACACCTCCATTCTCCTTATATAGCAATAAACTACGATAGAAAACTCAAGGATCATATCAAAAATCTGTACCAAGTGTTCGCCGTCAAAAAGTCTAGTAAAAATCCTTTTTTGGACCGGTGTATATCACCTTGAAATCATGTACTTGATCCTAGATCAAGAACTGTCATGCGAATAAAATAATCTACATGCAACTCACGCACTTAAATTAATTGGTTACTTGACCACACCAACTTCTTTCCAATTCTCATTTATTTACACAAAATAATTTCTTATGTAATATTAAAGTCATTTATGCAACATTTCTTAAAATAGTACTTAAGTTTATAAACATTTCATGAAGACTTATTTATAGAATATTACTTAATTACATAATCATTCCAAAAGCCATAAATTTATTGATAAATATTCATAAAATGTTAGCTAAATTTTATAACATTTTTTTATCAACTTAATTTATTAAAAAAATCTATCTTAAAACATAACTTAATTTTAAAACATTTCAAAACTTAGGTTCATTATTTGTATAATACTCAACTATACCCTATTAGTATATACAAAACATTCTTTTACATTTTTTTTCTTAAAATTTTAATGTAGACCAAAAGTAATTTTGGATCTTCTAATTGAGTCAACCGTCTAAACTTCTTTATCGATTGGGTTAGGCAAGTAGCTAGGTAGAGTAGGGCTCTAGTATCCAAACTCAAGACTAGAGTCTACTTTTGTAATGACTTGGAATTTCACTGCTTTGATTTGCGAATATTTAATTTTAAATATTCAATATATATGTTTTATAAGGAAAATAAAACTCTTTTAAAAAATAAATAATAATAGTGAAATAGTTTTCAAAATGTGATTACAAAAGTAATTAGTTCGAAGAAAAATTGGAAATGTGACCGGAATTCGTTTTTCGAATCTTTGACTTTTCGTCGGCTAAAAGTTATCGGAAATGTTAAGAACCTAGCATAAATACATATTTGTAAATAAGTTAGAATATGGGTGTATGTGTGTATTAGTGTATGTATATATATGTACTTACACCTAAGTATACTAAGTTTAAAATATATATAAAAAGAATGAGTATAGGTCACATCATTAGGGGACAAAAGTACCATTAGGTACCATAACATGTCTAAACATGTTTTAGTATGGTGGGTTCAAGATGGAACATGGTATTTTCGTGTATTATAAGGGAAAGGGGGAATAAAGGAGTGGAGATATGATGAGTGGAGCAAATGTAATGGATGGTAGTGTTGCAAAGGTTATTTTGGTAATTTAGCATTTCCATTTATATATATATACTTTTTCCTAGTTCTTTTTTCATATTTATCTTATTCAATAGTTCCATTTTTCAAACTTCTTTAAGCCCTCGTGTTCTTCCATGGCTTATTTTTGAATTTAAAAATGAAAAGGAAAAAAAAAATCAAACTTCTCCATTTAAGTGTTTCAAAAATTGTTTGAACTCCTCCTTTTTCCATTTCTAAGCTCTTCTTCTTCAAAATCCAAGCCTCCACCACCCTTGAACATCATGGCTGTGCCTTATGCAAGTCTAGTTCGACCCTTTTGCACCCCTAAGTCCACCAAAACTTCATCTTTGCAAGCTTATAACATGGATCTAGGACCTATTTTGGTTTTAATGGAAGTTAGGATAAAATACATGAATTTTGGTGAGTAAAATATTTTTCTTTGGGAATTTTTTAAAATTTTTATGTTATCTAATGCATATCATGTTATATTGGTTGGAATTTGTCAAATTCTCATGTATTTATATGTATATATGTTGCTTGTATGTTATAGTTGGATTAGACTTGAAATCAAAATCTAAGTGTTGTGTTTAGTGATAAAGATGTGATCTTACTTATGCTATTGCTATGATATGTAAGATAGATTATGTTTATGGTATGTAAGTTGTGTCTTGATTATATACTTTTATATGCTAAAAAGTTAACACCTTGGTATAGTTCAACGATATGGAGTTCTTTGTGTTAAAACTAAGTGGGTTTTGGTTATTTGAAAATGAAATCTTTTCCAAGTTCAAACTTGGTTTTGATTTCGAACTTTTATTTTATGTTTTAGGAAAAAAATTAGTAAGCTTTTAAAGCGTTAAGTTTTCAAAGAGGGAAGACAAAACATTTTCAAGTTAGACATCCATAGCCATAGTTGCTATGGATGCACTTTCACTTAAAAATTCAATTTTTGCAAAGTTAAGTTTTTATAACTAAAAGAGTTTTGAAAATCTTTTATAAACTTAATAATGGTATTTTATAAAGTTAATTAAGAACTTAATAATTAGTTATTAATTATTTGGTTTTGATAATTAATAGTTAATTAAGTATTAAACAAGGTTTATTAATTATAATTAAGCGAAGATTAATTGCTAATTAATTATCTTATAAAAGTAAGGTTGATTTTAATTAATTTTTAATTAAGAAAGATTTATTGGCAATTAGTTATGAGTTAAGTATATGATTTATATTAAATTAATTAAGCATAAGGCTAATTATTAATTAATTATTAGTCAAGTGTTTAATTATTTTTAAAGGTACTTATTTTTCAAAGATGGTTTTAAACACAAGGGATTCAAATGTCGATCCATTAAGGAACCATATAACTATAAATGAGTTACGATATAAATAGTTTTATTAAATGGACATGTGATAACATAATAAATCACCGTTCTGCTATAATGTAATTGTTTATTGTGTGGATATGTGTTTTAGCAGAATATATCCCCGTTCTACTATAATGTAATTGATTTAATTATTGCGTACATACATTAGCAGAATAAATACCCATTCTGCTATAGATTGATTGTTGATTGTGTGGACATATGTTAGCAGAATAAATCCTTACTCTGCTATAAGTTAATTGTTTGATGATTAGACATCTATTTAGTAGGACAAATCACCATCCTGATATTATGTTATTTGAACATGTTTATACTGATTAGTTTATATTGGCATGTTATTCTCAGATTTGGATCTGAAGTATATTTACATATATGTTGACTTAAATTATTGAATGACTTGAAAGTGAAATTGATGTTAAATGGTAACTTAAATTACTACCAATGGAATTGCAAAGCCTCCTTTTGAAATTATAAAGTATGGTTTTAATTTAATTTTAATTCTTCAATCTATTTGGGGTTTAAAAGTTTATAAATGATTTTTCAAGTTATATAATCATTTTATAAAGCTATTTATAAATAATATTTTTTTTAATAAATAGGGTTTTACTAAATAAAAAGGGTTTATTTAAAGTGACTTAAAATGAAATTTTGTAAATGAAATTTTGTAATGTCAAAGATATTTTATAAAGGAAATATTATAAATAGTTTTATACATGGATAGAGATTTTATAAATCATTTTAGAGATTTTAAAAAGAAGTTTAAATCTAGTTTGAAGATTTATAAGGAGGTTTTAAATATGAAATGAACTTATAAAAAGAATTTTTATAAGGAATAAGTGAATGGGTTTTACAAAGAGAATGGGTTTTATAGTAAGTGATGTTTTGAAAAGGAAATTTCTTATCCATTTAATATGGAATATGAGAAAAGGGAGTTATCTAAATGTTTTTGGTAAATACTTCTATTTTTGGGATATGTAAAAATGTTTTCCAAGTATAAAAGGGATGTAAAGGGTTTTGGGAACAATGTTTTAAAAAGTTCTTTTGATCAAGTTTTGCAAAATGTTTTAATTAATGAAAGATTAATTAATAAAGGCTTAGTGGATCCCATATGGAATCAAATCAATGTTGAATGATTCTTTATTTCATAATTAAACAACCGAATATCAAAATCTGGTCAAAAACGTAACTTTGGAAATATCTAGGAGAAACATGTGAGTTATTTGGCACAGTCCTCCCTAATGATGCTGTAATGTGCATATAAATCTCATTTCATTCTTCTAGGATAAATGACCAAGAAATACATCCACAAACGGCTGGGAGGTGAACTCCGCTTTTATCTTTGTCTGTTTATTTCCTAAAGAACCGAGGTTGAGTATACTAGGAACTATCGAAGGTTGTTTTGAAAAGACCAAGATCAGATTTGTTATTCGAAAACCACTTTGATCTAACTCAAGCGTTTCAAACTAAAGACACCTTGAAGAATATGGAATCGAAGACAGAGTATTGAAGTGCAAGGGCTACTTGCTATTAATCCTGAAGATTATTCCAAAATGGATGTAGCAAATGTAATGCCTTCGGTTTGTGCTTATCCTGGACAAGTGGCATGGACGAATGCTGGCACTGCATAACTATCTGGAAGGCAGTGTTAGCATTCCAAGTGAGATTGCTATTCAAAAGGTAAGCTTAGCCTCAAGCCTTACCAATCAGAATGACTGAAATCCAAGGAGATGCAACAAGGCTAAGTATGTCACTCCCATTATGGTGTGTCATCACCTTTCTAGATACATCTACATATTTATGGATTGGTTGTGCATGAGATCTCAATAAAAAGTGTTGTAAAGTAACCAAGGTGATAACATATTCAATGCTATCCAGTAAGAGGTAGGCCGGTCATGTGTTGGCAAGGGATCTTGGCGAGGTCCCCGGTACATTTTCTTGATGTGTACCATGATAGGTGGTTCCCCGGTGCCTTATCATAGCATGGAATCCAATCTCCAATACGTGCCTTTACGGTTTTGATTGTAGAGCCTAATATGCTAGAATTTAATCAAGATAACAATTTCGGCTATTTTCATATATTT
Organism: Allium cepa; assembly: GCA_030765085.1. Lineage (NCBI taxonomy): Eukaryota > Viridiplantae > Streptophyta > Magnoliopsida > Asparagales > Amaryllidaceae > Allium > Allium cepa. The sequence goes on along the minus strand of CM060932.1, from coordinate 874,162,432 downwards.
ATTTTTTGAACGCTTAGACATTATTATAATATTACTGGATTTTCTATAAAAAGTGTTTTGGTAATCGTAAGTTATAAACCCATTTGTATTTAAGTGCATCATGGTCTTACGAGATACCATTGATTTTAAAAGGGTTTTAAACATAATAATTCAGCTATTTGAGTTTATTCACACCAGACCCAGTCTGACCCGAAGTTTTATTTTCTTTTTCTTAAAACTCTTGGGTGCTCAAATTTTTATGGGCAGCCAAGTAGTTTAGGTTTACCCACAAATGCATTTGGAGTAGCTTGGAGTAACAGGCTTCATCGATAGCTAGTTATTAACTTGTTTCCACTATATTATATGTATCTTGCATCAGTTAGGTAGGGACAGGCTGTTATAACTAGCCTAGGATAGAATTTGTATTAGTATGACTCTGATGTATCATTTTTGAAAAGAGTTTGTAAAGTATTATGTTGATTAATATATGTTAGTCTATTGCGTTGTGAGATTCTATTATTGTTTAGTTTCTTATATTTCCTATTTCCTATCTCCTTTCTTTCACTAACAATATGTCTTTCTGGAACTTAGTTGTTTGGAACCGTGGATGTATTATTATCGACTTATAGGGTTCGAAAAGGCGGTTTGTTACAACTTTCCTTAATAGACCCTAAAGTAAAGACGTTTATTAGTTTGCCCAATAACATCGGGTGCCCTATTTAACAAAGATGCTAAACAATTTTTTAAACTTGTTTTCAACTTACTATCCTTTCAATTTAAGATTTATAAAAATTCAACTTCTATATTTCTACAATAGTATAGCTTTAATTTCCGTATCAATTCAGAAGTTCCCGATTGTCAAAAATTGATGAAAATTCCCTTTTATTTAATAATTGAAAACTAACAACATAAGATGCATAACCGAACTACTCTAATGTAAAGGATACATTAGTCCATAATATATTTTAACTGAAAGTTTAAGAATTAAAACTTCGGGTTTTATTTTAAGCCATTAGAAGTAACACACACACATCTTTTGGATATTAATTCATACTTTTCGGGATTAAAACAAAATAATTTTCTAAAACCAATTTCCAAAATATTTTTCTTTAAAATCCTTATGAAATATTCATAAGATCGAGTAACAACAAAATGGTACAAGGAACTAGGTCCTACCAAATAGTACTATATAATCCCTTTATAAAGAAGGATGATTCTTAACAGAAGTGCTTTCCAATCGAACACATTTCCTATCCAATTTTAGACACTTTCGTGCCACTCGAACTATCTAACATAAAAATACTTTTTCCCAAATCGACTTGTTGATTCCGAGAGTAATCTCAAATTCGAACAAATCTTAAAGCTCTTTTAATAATGTTAGTCATTTAGGATATTTTCAAATCACACTACTATTGTTTTCTTAAAATAAATCCTTAGAAACCATTTCCAAAAACATTGGGATTTAAATCCTCAAATTTTCACTTAAATCAATTTTTGATTATAAATCATATTTAAATAAGCCATATTTATATAAGTCATATTTAAACAAACCATATTTATATAAGTTATATTTACATAATCCATATTTATATAAGTTATATTTATATAAATTTACTTTCTTATGCTAAATCGTTTCATAAGTATTTACCTTTTAAATATCTTTTCCTTCATTTAGATTATGCTAAGAACTTTTTATTAAAGTTAACCTTTTTACCCAACATTATCATCGAATGCCTTATAGTGAAATTGCGAAACTTAATTCATAAGGCGTTTGTTTCAATGTTTTCATAAATTACTATCTACCTAATCCATGTTATGAAAAAGGTATATTCAATAAACATTAGCCAATGCCCATAAACTGGCTGAGTATGACTAATCAATCAATAAATGATAATAATTTAACATTATCATTTCCTACCAAACAAATACATTATAAATAACTATGTTAATTATTTGAAAATTATTCTTTTGTGTAAAATTTAATCTTAGGTAAAATTAATTCATCTACCAATTTTGAAAATAATACCGTATCGCTTTGTTCTTGTTTTAAGTGTTTATAAATCTCTATCGATAATGTTGATCGGACGCATCGACCAAAATCCATAAGCACCAAGTGGACCAGTCAACACAATACAAAATATTATTATAGCACTAACAAATACGCTTTCATATTCAAACTCATAATAAGGCATTCCATTACCCTATCTCTTAATGAGTTATACCAAACCAAAACCAAGGTTCTCGTTTAACCTTTAGCTCTGATACCACTATGTAACAAATGCCTTTTCGAACCCCAAATGTCGACACTAATATATCCACGATATTCACATGCCAAGCGCCCAAGTACCAAAAAGGTAGAACATTAGAGTAAAATAAAAGAAGAAAAGAAAAAGAACAATAAAGTAGAATGCACAATATTAGAATCTCACAACAGAACACAAACATACAATATCAAAATGATACTTTTACAAAGGAAAACTGTATAGATACAATAATCAGAGTAAAATAACCTATCATCAATTGGACAGTTATAACCACCTATCCTCACAATTGGTAATATAAAAATAAACAAGTAATGCAGCGAAAATAAAATCTATGGTAGGTAATCATCCAGCTCCTCTCCTAGAGCTCCAATGAATCATCAACGATATTTGGAAATATAATGGGGCTGACCCGAGCATTATAAGAAGAATAATACTCGGATCAGTTTGGTAAACCAGCATAAGAAAACTTAAGTAATTTGAATTACTATCTTTGTAAAACCTTAAAAGAATAAAGGTATCCCGTAAGACTATGCCGCAAATAAACACACACTGGTTTTTACCTTACAATAACCGAACCACTTTATACGAAAATTTAGTGATATTATAATAATGTCTAGGGTGTTCAATATAAATATAAATCATAACTGAAACGGTTACATTGGTTACATTTGACAACTTATTTAGGTATACAAATAAAACCTCTAAGGTACGTTCATATAAATGGATTTTCCATGGAAACTTCTCCAGTGTACTTGTAAGCCATACTGAGATCGATCACTTATGACAAGGGTCAGAAACTATCTTTCGAGCATCATATATCTTTAGATAAAATGTACCATAAGGTAAACACAACCAGCCCACGCCCTATTACGTGAACCGAGTGTCATTAACTCCCTATGCACTACATCTCGATAAGCATACTCTAGATAATGGAGTTGATGTACCCTCTATTTGGTTTAGCTAAACCCAAGATCATGTACCATACTATGTCTTTAGTCATTTCTCGATGTAAAGGCTATCTTCGGCATCTTCACACGATTTTTTTGAAAAAAATCAATCAAATATTGAATCCCAGATGGATCTCATCATTCCACTTCCAAATCATAAAAACCATATAATAGTTTTAGAGTGGTATTCGGTAAGTAAAACACTAACCAATGCTAGACCCTTCAAAACCGATCGATAAATTTTCGGTTAACTCAATTCTGGTTCTTTTAGAAGTAACCGAAAGCTAGAGGCATTTCATACCAATACTCCTCCCCCAGAGGTTCTTGTTGGTATACATCTGCGAAGCATTCCGTATACTTCCTAAGTTAAGTTTGATCAAGATCGTTAGTCGACTAATTGACTATCGTGCCTTGAATGCTTGCTTATGGGTATCAAGGTTCCACACTTTACTTGTTTTCGACCTTTCCGCTTAACTGTTCCTTGACCTAAAAGAATGTTGATAGGTTGGAAATCTATTGCTCCATCCCTACCAAAACATCAGTTATGACTCTCACAAATAGAGAAGCTCACTCGTTCGACTTTTAGTGTTAAGCATATTAGTACTAACATCCCATAAACAATCAAACTAAGGTCATTACGTAGCTGTTACTTATCATCCAAGTATAATCAAGTCACATAAACAGCTTTTAATCTCTTTATAGTTAATTTATCCTTTATTAGTTACAACCCTTTTTATTAGTAAAACATCTTTTTATATAATAAAACTTATTTTACAAATCAAGACTTCTTTATTAATTAATACTCTTTTATTAATTAAAACTTCCTTTATATACTTGTATAAATATATTTGATTTCTCTTTATAAAAGATTTATACTCGTCTTTATAAATTTAACTATCCATTTATTCGTTTAATACTTAAAAAATATTCATATACTTATTCTAATGGTATAAGCATATTCAAAAATCGTTTAACAAGTATTACTTAATTGAAATATAATCAACGAGCTAAAAACAATTACTACAATAACATTGTTACAATAAACTCCTTTTCTTTTATAAATTAAACATATGACAATTTCTATAAAAGATTTAAATACTTATTATTGTCTTTAAAATATTATTGTTAAAGATTTACAATATTTCTTCCAAAATATAATTCAAGGATTTAGAAACAAATGTTGCTAAAACATTGTTTACCACAAACCCTAAAGCATTCCATTTAATCATTGTCCTTAAAACTCTCGTTCTAAAGGTATAATTACATTTATGGGTTAAAAACAAGTGAAAACAATTGTCACAACAAAGCCAAACATTTACACTTTGAAAACATTCTTCTTTAAAACTCCCTTCTTAAAGATTTATTTATATTTAAGGGTTAAAGATAAGTGTTGTTCAAAAAATTTGTCACAAAAAACCCAAAACCATTTACTTGTATTTTTCTACTAAATCTCCATTAGTAAATATCTAATTATATTCCTAAGTATAATTAATAATAAGGGTTAAAAGTTAAAAACACTGCTTACAACAACCCAATACGATTTATTTATCCACTAATAAATTTAAACATTTATTTAAAGATTAGATAATATCTACACTTATTAATTAAGGCAATACGCTTTTGATTTATTCCATAAAACAATTTATTTTGTCTTCAGCGTTAAAATTCAAACTCCCTTTATTATATTTATAAAATACTTAATTTAATATTTAAAACTTATATATATTGAAATATCTTTAAAATACTTATTACTATGTTAACATACTTTTAAAACTACTTAAAATATATGATAATTATTTATATAGAATATTATGTAGAAACAAGGAATTTTGAAATAAATAGAATAAGTTTTAGTTTTAAATGCTACTTAGTTTAGAAATTAATATTTAATTGTTAAAGATATATTTAAACTTGGAACCAATTTTAAGTCACTCTTATATAAGTTATAAAACGAACCTAAAATATTAGAGAAAAATACATATTTTAAAGGGGCATTTCTCCAGAAGGACAAATTTTGCAGTCCAATTAGTTTCCAGGACACATATTCAAAGAAATCACTTTCAAGGATAAAGTCAATAGTCCAATTACTTTTACGGACATAATTTCATAGGTTTTTAGGCCTTAGAAACTAATTATTTTGTGTTTTGTCCTTGAAAGTAATTATTTCAGTTGTGTGTCTTAGAAACTAATTCCACTTGCTAAATAGGCCCTTGTGGCTAATTTCCACTATTTAAAATAAAAAATTTAAACAATTTATATCTTTAATTTATAATGGTAGCACTTCTAGAAGTGCCGCCTAAAGTTCTGTTACTAGTTTTATCACATTTTCGCTACAGCTTTGTGTTTAGTTTTCAATACCTTAACAAATGATTTTAGATCCATTCATTCTTACATCAGTTAGTATAATTTTTTACTTATAACCTATGAAGAAAAGTCCCAAATAATACCATTTAATTATTTTTGAGAATTTCTCGAAAACAGTGTATTTTACAAAACCGCATTTATAGCAACTATTTTGCTATAACGTTTTGCACTTCGTTCGACTAGCTATCAAATGATTTAACTTTCAAAACTTTCTCAATAAGAATAATATTTATTTTCTTGATTAAGGGATAAAGAAACCCGTAAGAAAGTTTCTACAAAACACGCATTATTTTCAAAAATGGACTATTTTTTAAAAGTGTCACTATGACGATCTTTTTACTTCAATCTTTTGTTACTTTGATATACTTCTTCTTTAATTTTCAAAAAAAAAAAATTATTTGATTTTCTAAACACTTATAGAAGTGTAGATAAAAACCAAACGAGTTATTATTAAGATAAGTTATTAAATCACCATTTTCACAAATTATAGTTTAAGGGATTCAAAGTACGCTTATGGCAGCTATTGTTATACGGACCATTCTGTATTTAATTCCAATATTTAGTGTTATCCACTTTTAAACACTTATATCATTCCGAGTTCAAACCGTATCATTTATAACATGTATCAACATATGTATTTAAATAATCTGTCCATTTTAAATGTCCATATTAACTTAACACAATTCAATGGTTTGATAAACAACTATTTTATCCATTTACATATTAATAAAACATACATTCAAGGATGTAACTATAAGCAGTTAGTGTCTGTTATTATTAATATATAGTAAGAATTTTAATAAGTGTCTTTAATAAGCATTTATCAAGTGATTAAGCAAGCAACATTTCAACATATTTCAAGTGACATTATCAAGTGAATTAGCAACCAATTTAACAAGTGTTTGGCTAACATTTTCAAGAAATGTTTCAAGCAATATTTCAAGTAATATTTCAAATTAACATTCGACAAAATATAGCGCCAATCAAAGTAAGATTTACTCATTTATCAAACTACACTTCTTCCTACCAACATTTTTTTTCAAACAACACTTCTTATATCATTTTGTACCTCATCCTAACATCAGTAAAATCCATTCTTTCCTCCCCTATACCATACACACACCCTCTCCTACCATCAAGGTGCTCACGGCCTTCCTCCCCCTTTACCATAGCTCATTCACATTACTCCTTCCATCACCATATTACTTGGCCATAGCCTCCTCTTCCTTCACCACAAATGCTCACAAACTCATGGCAAAGTCCATTTATTCCATATTAAAGTGCATGGCCTAAGGCCATTGAAAGTGGAGAAAAAGGAGAAGTGAAGAAGTCGATTGCTTGTGAAAATGAAGTGGTTTATGCATGTGTATTTATAGATTTAGGAATTTGAGGTAAAAACGTGCAAATTCCCATCCTTAGTTGTGAAGTTATGCATGTAATAACATTCTCTTTCACAAACATGCTTTCCTTAAATCAAGGAGTGATTTAAGGGTCTTTATGTACTCTTGTTCTCTTAATTAATACATGCTTACTTTAATAGTTTTGATCAGTATAAGAGAGGTTTTAACAGGTGTCATATGTTTACATATGATAACTATTCAAGTTGCAAAATCTTTACACAACTTGTTTTGTATAAAAAGTTGACTTTTAACAAACGTTTTCCAGTCATATTTTCATTATTTATCCAAAGTGTACATTTTTGTAAGCACATTTCAAAAATAATTTTTATAACATTAGTTACTAATTAAAAAGTGTTTAGTAAGGTTATAAAATCTTATTTATCATATTAAATCTTGGATTTAAATATATAAATAATTCAAATATTTAAATACGAAATGTTCAAAATTTTGGGTCGGTACAATTTGTAAATTAGTTTGATTTCTTTCTCTTTTATAAAAATACATCGTTTGATGTAACAAGGAATTAAGGAAATAAGAAATAGAAAGAGATGTGTAAAGTATGAATTATAGATTACACCGTCTATTTCAGTAATAAAAGGAAATGATTATTCCTTGTAATTTCAAATGATGTAATCTTTTATATTTTAAAGTTAAATTCTTTTTTGGGACTAATTTATGGGAATTATAACGGATAATATTTTTAGATATGATTCCTAAAATTTAACATGGAAAAGTATATTCTATTGATGATATATAACCAGAACGTATTTGATAAAAGTGAATATTTGTACGTAACTACTACGCTTATGATAATTAAACAAAAGCTAATAAAGACACTTGCATGTAATATTCGCGTTTAGGATAATTAACTAATTGGAAAAGGATTTAAAAGGTTGTAACTCCATTAAATGGTAATAAATGTTGGAGCTGCAATAATTGGATAGGGTAAATGGATTAATGAGACTGATAAAAGTGGAATAGATATAAAATATTATGAATTTAAAATTAGCAATCTTAAATAAATGTCTTACGAAATATCCGTTAGGATTTTATAGACAAACTGACATTTATGAGCATTAAACGGGGATTTATAGGTAGATAAATATTAAGGTAAATCTTATTGCCTTAAATAAAAAGGGAATTAGTAAGCTAAGTTGTCTACTTAAAATAATATAAATAAAGACTTAGGATGGTTAATTGGACTTAGTGGGTTAGAGATGTAAGGTCAGTAGAGTCACTCGACGAAAGACTGTCCTTCACTTTGTGGCTACCAGTAGTCTTGTGTACTTACTACTGATGTGAGATATCACTAATCCTAGAATACATGACAATGTGAGAGATTTAAGCCTGCTTTCTTAATTAGAAAGTATTAAATCATCCAAATTTGGAACTAGGAGCGGTGAGGGATATCTCCATAGGAGTTTGCTTCTGATTTGAAGTCTTAAGTGCCTGAATGATCCGCCTCTCTCATAAATGGAAGTATTAAGTAACCTTGTGAGATTTCAAATAAACACGGATGTCTCTAAAAAGGGTTTACTTCAGTGTTAAGGTCCTAAGCGGTGAAGGGTCTGCCTCCCTACCAAAAGAAGCAACCTAACGAGATGTCATATTTATAATTAAAGAGTGAGAGTGGATATATCGGGAAGGGTTCGCTTCGTGCCTGGGGTCTTAAGTGACTGTAGGTTCCTCCTCTTTCCTATAAAAGAAGTATTAAGTAGCCCATTGAGTTTTCCAAGCAATGACAGCTAGATAGTACCATTGAGGAGCATGCTTATGGAAATAGGTCTTAAATGATAAGTTCTACCTAAATTAAGGGCTTAAATTACCAGAGTCTTCCTATTTTCCATTTGGAAGTATTAAGTGGTTTGGGTACAGTCTCTTACCTTGCCAAAGTTGTAATAACAATAGTACCATTTAGGAGCACGCCTTGGGGATATGTCTTAAATGATGGGGTCTGCCTTAGTTAAGATCTTAAATGATCGAGGTCTGCCTATTTTCCACTTGGGGGTATTAAGTGGCATGGTTATTGTTTATTATATGGCTATAATTTTATCGGCGATAGATGCGGTAATAGTTGGACATTAGTATCGGAAGCCTTAAATAGTGGTTAAAGAGCTTGTAGCTAGGACCCACCAACCATTGACAATATTGCTAGGAAACCACCTTGGGAATAGGTCTTAAATGACGGGGTCTACCTTGATTAAGTCTTAAATAGCAGAATCTCTGTTTCTCTTTTAAAAAGTATTATATAAGCCTACGTCATATTTAGAAGCACTAAGTAGTTATTGGGTTTGGAAGTATCAGGTGGGTAATATGGATTCATTAGTATTTTGTACCTTGGAAAGGGGTAAGTATGTAATCATGTATGCAATGCAAGGTTAGATTTGAAATTCTAACCTTAATGCACATAACAATTAAATGGAAACCAACCAGAATGAGTTTATGTTATGGATAGTTTATATTTTTTCAGTCACCAGAACGTTGTTTTGAGCCCCTCCTCATTACAACCTACATGAAAGAATTTAGAGGAACAAGACACTTGAGCTAGATGTGCTTTGTTGTTGGAGAGTCTTCTTTTCTCTCATGCTCGATGCTGATGTGGCAATTGACTATATATGGAATACTTTAGTGCCAAGGTATTAGTTGTAGTCAGTATTCTTATCCTATTACTATTTTTGCTGTGAGTTTAGATCTCTATTTACCTCTGGTAATGCTTATGCTTATTTACAGGTACCAAATCCAATGATCTTTGCTTTGATGGACTTAGGTTTTGATTTTTGTCAAGAATTGGGCTAATTAAGGTGCAGATTGTTACAATGGATCATTTCAACATCAAACAAACATATCATCAACATCCAAAACATAATGATCAAACATAGAAAACATCCATACTCAAACATATCATATCATCATAAAATTTATAAATTTAATAGTAGAGTTTCTCACCTTTATTGGTTTCTATATTTTTCAAATTTGGCTATAGCTTCGCTACTATCTCACCCAAGCTTACGGAATCAACCCTGGTTCTCTTAAGAAGTGCATGGCCTAGGCTTGTAGGAGGTAGAAACTTGGTTTTGAGATGATAGTGACTCCTTATATTACATAGCCAAGAAGAAGAAAGAGAGGTGGGAGTATAGACTCATATTTTGACTTTAAGACGGTATTTCTTTGTATACGGTAGTTTTTATTTTAATAGAGATTCACTATGGTGGAAGATATTAGAGAAGCCATTAGAAAGCTTAGAAGAAGAAGAAGATGGTGTGAAGAAATGAGAGAATTGAGGGTGGTATTTATAGGTAAAATAAGTGAGAATAATATCTAAAGGCAAAATTACCAAACTACCTCTGCCCAGTCCCCTCCACCTGCATAGCCCATATCCCCTTGTCCTCCTATCCATATGCTTGAGATGATGGTTTGTAAGTGTGTAAGGACGTGAGGTTTTGATGTGTTATTTACTTTTGACATTTGTATAAATATCTTAGATATTTTGTGATATTTATATATGTATATGTAGGTATGTATTTGGTATGTATATATGTGTATAAGTATATGTTAGGACATGCATGTGTATGTTACATATTTGCACAAGAAATATAAACGATGTTACAATCACTTTTAAAAACTTTTGTTCGTCAAATCGTTGAAAATCCGAAAGTCAATTTCCAGTCACATTTTTACTTATTTACCAAATTACATCTAAATGTAAACAAAATTTGAAACCTAATTTCTTATCATTAGTAATAAATTAAAACAATCTCATTTGAATTATAAAATCATACAAATCAATATTAAACAAGGGTTTACAAAAAGTACTATCGTATCGACAAAATGCTATGAATTTTATTACATTTTTATAACAAGTATATACCTTTATAAAAATATTATAAATCACTTATTATCATTATATGATAATTAAAATGAATTATTATCATTTAAAATAATTATTAAATCATTTAACTCAATTTAAATTCGAAAATCAGTTATTTAAAAATGATGACATCATTGATGATGTCATAATGACATTTTATTTTCAAAAATAGAATAAATAATTTTATTTCATATTCTTACTTAAATGGATAAATAAATATATGTATCAAATTCGGTGCACTCTAATATCGAGAAAATCTCAATTTTACCGAAAACCAACTTCCATCGTTTTTCTTATGAAAACCCCCAAATATCCATATTTGTTAATATACCTTTAAAACTGGTTTACCATCATTAATTATGATTCAAAACATTGTAATTTGAATTATAAAATCATGTATATGAATACTTCAAATATAAATATAATTTATCAAAGTGATAAATTTGCGGGTCGTTACAGACTTCCTCCCTTAAAAAGAATTTCATCCCTGAAATTATACATAACAAAAACTAGATAAAACTCTTATTTTAAATTTCAAATATAGACTCCTGTTATGTTCATGGATTATCTATATGCACTATCTGATTCGATCTTAAATTCAAATATACCCAGATCATTCGTATGCAATATCGGATTTGATCTTCTACTCAAATACACAACTTTATTTCTGAACTAGTATTGATCCCTCGATCCTCTAGCGTGAACTCCAATTAGGTTTCTTGATCAAAAACCTTTTTTTCCCTTACATAGCTCTCAGCTATGGTAGAAAGCACAAGTACCCAACCACAAATCCTCATCGATGTTCGTCGTCAAGAATTGAATGACATATCCTTTTCCGGACTAGTGTAAACGCCTCAAAGTCCTGTACTTGAATATTAGATCAAAATCGTACAACGAAATAATCTGCGTACCTCATACATACTTCGTAACCTTTCCAAAAATTTTATGAAAGTGTTCCATTAAACTTTTATTCAAACATTTTTATAAAGACGCTTCTTTATGTATAAACACTTTAAAATATTTAGTCACCAAAATTTTTATTTTCTTTCCAAAGAAACTATTTCAATTCAACACTTAGAAAATAACTCTATATACTTAAATTTGTAAAGATCTTTGAGGAAAGTTTCATTTTTTTCATACCACACTTTATAGGGTCAAAATGAATGTTGCGTAAAACATCATTATGACAACCCAAAAATAGATCTGACTAATTATACTAATATTAATTTGCGATGTTGAACTTAAGCTATTTAGTAGTTAACAATAAAGCGATCAATTTGGGGTATCATTATCTCTCAAACCTTGAATGGATATAAACTACCCACCTCAAATCTTAACATCAAATATAAGATATGTATAAATCTCATATACTATATAAAACATCTCCTTTTGGAAATCACTTACTATAATAATAGTATTATAATGTTAAAATCTATGTCTTTGTAGTACTTAACATATTTTAAATCACTTTTAAAACCATTAAACTCCATTTGCATATATCACTTTCAAAACATTCCTTTAAGAGATTATTTTACTTTTAAAATGAAATGTATCTCCCTTTATAAAATCCGTCCTCTACTTATCAAGATAAACCCTTTTATATTTATAAAACCATGTTTTATAATCTCCTTCCTATTTTATAAAACTTCATTTTATAAAATCTCTTTGTTTATAAATTTCCATTCATAAATCTATTCCGTTCTAAATCTCCTTTATTTATAAAATCTCATTTATAAATCTATTTACGAAATATCAATTACAAATCCATCTTTAATATTCATAAAACACGTTTATAAATCTATTACTTTATTTATAAAATATTACTATTATAAATATTTTATATAAACCATTTCGAAAATATGTTTTCAAACTATTTTTATCTTCTTTAAAACTATATTTCCTTTATAATAAAAGATGGACTTATTTGTTAAAACACTCCTTTTTTCAAAATAACTTTTATTTTGAATCAACTTTCTTAATAATTCAAATACCAATTTTATTATTACAAAATATCACTTTAAAATCATTCCTCTTAAAATATGTTTTAACTTTATAAAAACTCTTTTATAAATATAAACTTTCCATTTTATAAATTCTGTTCCTAAAATTAAAATTTCTACCAAATTATCTTAAAATTTTCAAAGCTTTTCCAGAATACCAGGATTTAAATTCTCAAAATCTCTTGATAAAACACGTTTTATAAATCCAATTTATAAAATCACTTATTAAATGCATTCATAAAATTTCTTTATTTTAAATAAATTCCTTTTATCTTTAACCAATATTATTATTTATTGAACACAACATAGTCAAATTATGAAACTAAATTCACATGGTGTTCGTATTTAAACTTTTAAATCAAACAACCAATCAAATAATGATAATAACATAATATTATAATTCCCTTAATAGCCAAACACTACATAAATAACTATATCTTTTGAAAGATGTTCCTTTGTATTCAAAATATAATCCTCGGTAAAATTATTTCATTTTTCAATTTTCCAAAACAAAAATCATTTTTTATATAGCATTAACAAATAAACGCGTGTCACTTATCCTATCTCTAATGAATTACTCCTCCTAGGGTATACTAACATTATCTCCAATGAGACTTTACCAATACTAGGCTCAAGTGTTCGCTCAACATAAGCTTGGATACCAAATGTGATGAATGGGATTTTCGATTCTCGAAAATCGACATTAATACGTCTACTGTATTGCGTGTCGTAAATCCAAGTGCCGAAAAAACCGATCGTAAAAGGTAAAAGGAAAAAGAAGATAGAAAAGGATCTTCACGAACGGGAAAACATATATTATTTCAATATACAATCTTTACAACGGAAATTTTAAATACATACATCGGAGTATATCCTAATCTCAATCTGAATATTATAAATCTCTGTCCCCACTAGTGCTGAATACAAACAGTAACCAAATACAGCGGAAATGAAAATGGATAACTATCTACAGAGGAAACCCCAGCTACTGTTCCAATCTCCTCCAAAATGCAGCAAGCTAGACCTGAACTACTTGGCTACCTAAAAAATAAGGCGCCCATCGTTTAAAGGAAAAGAAAATAAATTTCAGTTTAGTTATGGAACTGGTGTGTGAAAACTCAAAACATGGACATTTTTGAGAACGAAGGGTATTTCATAAGACCACACCGCACATAAACACGAACGAGTTTTTACCTTATGGTAACCGAACCATTTGCTACAAAAAATTAATGATATTATTTTTAATGACATTCTTTGAAAACTCTTTCAAATAAATATAGATAATCTTGGCCAAAATAGTTACATTAATTAAATTCCAGCATACTATGTTCTACAATTAAAACCGTAAAGGCTCATATTGGGGAATGGTTCCATACAATGACAAGGTAAGGGACTACCTTCTGACAATACATATCTGGAGGAATGTACCGAGGCAAAGCCCCGCTTCCCTCTACCAACAAAGAACTAGCCTACTTTTACCATAGATAATACCATATATCCCATCACACGGTCGGTCTCGATCTATTCGTGGCCACAACATACACAACAAACTCAAAATATGGAGGGTAATCTAGAAAGGTGATGAACTTTTCTGAATGGGTGCGACCCACCCAACCTTATCGCATCTACCATGTTTTTTTCATTCTCGATGTGCGAGGCTTAAGGTAACATTTTATCTTTTACAGAACAAATACTACTTTGAATGCCACATTTCCATTTCCAATGACACACTAATTGATTTCCAAAAAAGCATAACCTCTAAGGTCATAGTCTCAAAGAAGGGTGCTAAGTGTAAGAGGGGTAACCTCCTACACCACCGAACAGATGTACATTTGTAATAATTAATGTACGTGGTCTTAGAAATGCAATGTTAGACAATCGTCCATACAATTTGTCTAGGTACAGGACAAATCGAACACTCTCCTACTACATCCTATCGGGAATCAACCTTTAATGAATGCGCCTTTCGACCCTTGAAAATCGACACTAATACGTCCACTATATTATGTGCCGAACATTCAACTGCCGGAAAGTCCGATCATTATAAGAAAGAAAGAAGATAGAAGATAAGAATAAACTAAACAATCATGGAATCTCACAATGCAATGGAACAACATCTATTAATCAACATAATTCTTTACAAAGTCATTTTCAAAATAAAACATCAGAGTCATACTGATACAAATTCCATCCTAGGATTATAACAGCCTGTCCCTACCTAACTGATACATGGATCATACATACGTACATGGTAGAAATAAATAATAACTAGCTAATAGTGAAGCCACATACTCCAGATCCTCCAAATGCAGTCGTAAGAAACCTGGATCACTTGGCTACTCATACAAATTTGCACATCCAAGAGTTTTAGGCCTCGAAGGATACATGACCAGATAGTAATCGATCTAGACTTGGGATGACAATGCCCAGATGGAAGCAGCCCACATAGCCCTGTTGCATGCTCGATTTTTGTCATTTCCTAGTTGATGAGGCTTGAGGCTACATTTTACGTTTATATAGCACTTCCCACTTGGAATGCTAACACTGACGCAATGTCAATATTCCTAAATACAATTCGTTTAGGTGATGAATGAACTGAAGGCACTTCCTCTACTAACACCATTTTGGAATCACCCTCGGGTTAGTAGCAAATAACACTTGCACTTCAAAACTCCACCTTTGATTCCATACTCTTCAGTTGTGACGACCCACCTTTCTGACCCCTAGGAACGACATTCAGTACATCCTTGATATTTGTGTGCCGTTGCCCAAGCACCCGAAAGATAAGTTGTATAGGGTAAAATAAATAACAGAACAAGACAGAATAGATAAACCTTACATTGGAATGGTTACATATAATATAAAAAGATATAGTACAAAAGGTTACTACTTATAAGGAGTTTTCAGAGTTAAAGAAAAAGTACAACATCTAACAAATTTGCAGCTATACATTCTAACTTTTCATTTTTAGATACAAAACACATATACATAACTATACAGCTAAAATAATAACTAGATAACTATGGAGTCGTCTACTCGATCATCATCTTCAAAGAGCCCCAAAGAAAACCTGCTATTTTTGGACTATCTAAATATAATTGAGTACCCGAGAGTTTATGGGAAATAAACAACCCAGGTCAGACAAAATGTCTGGTATGAGTAAAACTCCAAAACAAAAGGAAGTGTATTTAACAATAGTATATGGGACCATGCCGCTAATGTGAACTGGATTTTCTCCCACATAAACAATGGCATTAATAAAAAATGGAAATGAACAATAGGGAAAAAAATCCAAAATAGATTATGGGTACAATTAGTATAACATTCAGACTTGAAAGAATGAAAATGGTCTGAATAAAAATCCAAATTAGACAGAATGGATAAAACAAGAAAACAGTCCAAATTTAATAGAATGGACTAAACAAGATAACTGTCCAAACTCAATAGAATGGAAAAAACTAATAATTAAACACCACGAAGAGTGGTTGACTCCTCCCATCGTAATTAAAGAAAACAGATTCAAAGGTTCGAATTAGATAAGGAAAAGAAATTTTCCAACAAACGACAAGGAGAGTGCCACCCTTCCCGAAAGTATACCTCCAAAAATATACTTGAGAACTCCAATGGCTCTCGGACACGTCCAAGATGGAACGCACTAACGGTTGCCGAGTATTTCACATCTCAATGCGCAAAAAATGATTCCAATCTAGAGTGGATGTGAAAACACCCTAATGGGAGCAATCCACATAGCTTGGCTTCCACTCACTCTTTGGGTTTAGTCATTTTCGATGGAGGATAACAAAGCTCAAGTGAGCAACACATCATCTTAAAATGACGAAATACAAAGAAGGCCGAGGTAACCGAAACTATCGAGGATATAAAACAATCGTATATGAAAATTAAGTAAATTATCAACACTCATCAAATTACAACTTGTACTATTTCTTGGTTAACAATAATACCAGGCAAGTCAAGATAGTGTTACCTCAAAGTCGTGGCTCACGATTATTCTTAACTTTTGAAATATCGATGAGTCTAATTCTTCGATGTTTAGTGCTAAGTATATAAATAAATAGCTCCCATATAAGTGAATCGCTTAACGAAAATTAATTCATTTCCATAAACGAATCAACTTTTTGATTAAAAAACCCAAATTCGTGCTTGGCCTCACCTGAAAAGTATTAGCTTTAAAACACTTTGTTAAAAGAGTTTACTAGCTTCAAAATATCAATTTAAAAAGGATTTAATAATTTAAAACATCCTTATTACATCGATTAATTAACTTTAAACTTCATCACACAATTTGATTTTTGAACTTCAAATGTCTTTAAATAATAAAAAGGGTAAAGCGCTTTTAAACCTAATCAATTCAATTAATTAGTAAAATGTAATTAATTAAATTAATAATTAATTAATTATCATTATTTAAATGAATAACAAAGTCAAAACATCCTTATTACTTTAATAAATTCACTTTGAAACTTCATAAATTAAGTTGATTAATTAATTCCAATAACCATTAATTAAAAAGGGTAAATCACCTTTAAAACATCATTAATTCAATTAATTAATAAATATAAATAGAATTTATTAAATTTATTAATTAATTTTCATTACTTAAAAATGATTTACTAATTATAAACATCAATAAAGGAAAGATTAATTAGAATTAAAACAATTTGATAAATTTTAAAAATCATTTATTATAATGATTTATTAATTTAAAGCATCATTAGCAAATTAGTTAATTATATTTAATTCATCATTATTGAATGAATAATTATCCTTAAACATCATTAAATAAAATTATTGATTAAATTCAAACATCATTGAATAAAACAATTAACTGATTTAGACAATCGTTAACCAAGTAATTAGTCAAATTTAAAACGCATCATTAATAAGTAACTAGTTAACCTTAATCATTACTAATTAAGTAATTAATTAAATTAAATAATAAATATTAAAATGGTTAATTACTTTAGAAAACATAATTAATCAAAATCTTGCTTAACTTGTAAAACAATTCCAAGCACAAGATGAAACCAAACAGTTTTGATAAAAGGTGATTTTCCAAAAGTGCCGATATAGCGACTATTGCTATATCGGTAGTTCGACAAACAAAACTATGACATTAGCCATAAAACCAAATATCAAATAGCAATGATTTAAGTGCAATACAAGGTACATAATGATGATAAAACATGTAATAAGTATTTACTAACAATTATATTAACTTTAGCTACCTGCTTTGCATATAGCTAACCGCATGCTTTCTAACTTTCAAATGCGACAACTTTTCAAAGCATGAAACAAACAAACAACCAAACCATCACTTCACATATAGAATAAGCATCGTAGGTTATTAACAAAATATTAACAAAGTGTAAGCTTGGTTTAAGAAGGTGTAGTTTTACTCACCGAAAGCTATCCAAACCTTCGCTAACTTAGGGTATAACCTAGTACTTCCATTCCTAAGTAAATAATGGAGTCTTGGACCTTTAATACACTAGGTTGGCTTTTCTCTAAAAGAAGAAGGAGTGAAACTTGTTTTGGTAAGGTGGAGTGACTTTAGATAATCGTCGAACTCTCAAAAATGAACCTGAAAATTGGTCATTTTCCAACTAGATTATGGGCAATTTGCTCATGGAATTTGTAAAAGTGGTACAGAGAAGTTTTATAAAATTAATTTCTCTACAATTTCAAAAAAAGAATCACTCAGTTATAATTGTTTTTGAATAATATATGATTAAAAGAGGAATGGCCATTTTTGGACTTGAAATTATGGGTCCAAAAACACTTTGTAAATAATTGATATTTTGACATAGCTATCCTCGAAATTTAAACAAGTGATCAAGATAAAAGTTGTAGTCACTGGAATTTAATACGGACTGAAAAAAGAATGCTTAATTTAGTTAAGTCATGAAAATGATACGACATAAGTAAAAGAGGTAAAATTGAAGAAGTGAAAGGGGTATTAATAAGCAAGAGAAGAAATGAATTACCTAAATGCCCTTGTCATTTACCCTCCATCTCAACTTAGCCTCCTCCACCTCATGCCATTTCAGCCTCCACCCTGCCCCCCCACATCATGTCAAAGAAAATATGTTTAAACATGTTTTGTACTTGTTGCCAAAATGTTTCTAATGATGTGACATTTATATTTTTGTTTTAAACTTTATATACTTAGGTATGAATACATATACACATACACTAATACACATATATACATATACTAACTAATTTCATTCTTAAGCATTTAAATGTTGTTTAAATTAAAAAAAAGGCTCACAACATTTCAAACAACTTTTATACTAAACATAGAAAATTCAAATAACGGTTTCTGGTCACATTTTCTGTTTTTCATCGAACTAAATATGTTTGTAAACTAAATTTGAAAACTATTTTATCTTCAATATTTATTATTTAAAAGTGTTTTTATTTTAATTATAAAGCCTATTATTTGAGTATTTAATTAATTTATCCATAAATTAATATGGTGAAATTCCGGGTTGTTACATCAGTTCGGAATGCTTGAGTTGGATTGAAGTGGTTTTCGGATAACATATCCGATCTCAGTCTCTTCGAAGCAACTTTCGTTAATTTTTAGTAAACTCAACCTCGGTTCTTTAGGAAATAAAAAGATAGTATAAGTTCGGAGATCACCGCCTAACCGTTAGTGGATAGATTCCCTTATCATTTATCCTAGAAGAACGAAACAAGATTTATACGCACAGTACATCATCATTGAGGATGACTGTGCTATATAACTGACGTGTTTTTCCTAGATATTTCCACCGCTATGTTTTGGTCCAGGTTTGATAGTCGGTTATTTAGCTATCAAATAATCAATCAATCAAACATTGATTCAATTCCATATGGGATCCACTATGCCTTTATTAATTTAATATTTAGTTAGTAAAATCACTTTGTAAAACTTGATCAAAAGGTCCTGCACAACGCTATTTTCAAAACCCTTACTTCCCCTTTTTGCTTGGAAAATATTTGTAACAACCTGCATATTTATCGGGTGTATATTTAAATATTTTATTTAAATATAACGTTATTTATCGGATTATAGTCCGAAAAGCTACTTTCTGCAAACGGTCGAATTGGGTCTCAAGACCACTTCCATTGAGTTCAAAACATCGTTTGCGATCTTTTTGAGTATAAACTTTGATATGTTTGAAGTAAGTTGAATTTTGCTACTTTTTCTATTGGGTTTTGGGTTCAGCCCACTAGCTAACTAAATATCCTAACTCAGCCCTCTCCTCTTCATTCACTCATTTCCACTCCTCAAACTCAAGCTCCAACTGAAAATGGTGGAGGGAAAGAGGAAATAGAAACTGCAAGCCCTAGTTCCATTTGCAAACTCCAAATTCTTGCTCCAAAATCAAAGAGAAGCCATTGGTAAGCCTTCTCTTCATCTTCTCCAACTTTTTCTTCTTCAATTTCAGAAATTTCCTAAACCTAACTTAGGAAATACTTGTGTTGATCTTAGATTGAAGCTTGTTGGGTTGAAGTAGAGTTTGGTTGGTCTTCTCCTTGTTATTGAGCTTCATCTTCTTTGTTTTTGGAAAAAGGTGAGTTTGAACTCACATCTACTTCTCTTGATTTCATGGGTGTTGGGTATGAATTCCTAACAAGTATGCATGTGCCATTGTTTTGGATTTGGAAAGAATTTGCATTTCATTGAAAATAGGGCAGGAAGTGCAAATCATCAGGTTCGGCCGACCGAACTCAGGGTCCGGTCGACCGACCTGCTACTAGGGCACTTCCTTGCCTCTGTTTTGGAAATGCAGAAATTTGGGCTCCGGTCAATCGACCCAGAGGTCCGGTCAACCGACCTGATGCCCCGAGCACCTCTCTGTTTCTGGCCCGGTCAACCGACCCAGGAGGTCCGGTCGACCGACCTGCTCCTGTTTTGCCTGTTTTGCCTATTTTTGCATATTTTGATTGGTTTTCCAAATTTTATCGATTCAAGTTGCTTTTTAGTAGTTGTTATTGCATCGTTGACTTTGATAACTTATTCTTGACTTCATCCATGGGTTTTTTATAAATAATCTTTTAAATTGCATTAAAAGCTCGTTCCTCCAATTTGCAAATTCTATTTAAAACACGCACAGTTTCTCACTACGAGCGGAGTGGGAGGAGAATCAAATGATTAGATAAAACGCGTGCAATGAACACGTGCGTTCATCTTCTCAGTTAATTCCCAATCTAGTCATTTGAATGTTTTGACCTTTGTGTCTGGTTTACCGATGAGATGAGGTAAACTTTGTACTGCTTTGAGTGTGAAATTAACAAACGAACAGTAAACCGTTTAGTGCGAACGGGTGGTTATGGGACTCACATTACCACTTTTCGGATTCCTTTCTAAGAGTTTATGACACATGTTGCCTTGGGATAATGTCATCGGACTGTCTCCATCTGGCTTGTTGGCTTTAATATCGCTTTTGGAGTTGGTCCTTTGCCCCAGCTCGAGAGATATTTGGGGTTGTCGGTTAACTTTAGTATTGCTTTCGGAGTAGTTTTTCTTCACCACCGCTCGAGAGATATTGGAGTGGTTTCTTCACCACCGCTCGAGAGATATTGGAGTGGTTTCTTCACCACCGCTCATGAGATATTTGGTTTCGTTGCAATTGGAATTTTCTGATGTTTCATTCATACGTATATTCCCTAGGTATCGTCCTTCGGTGTTGGTCTTTTTGAGCTGCATGATGAGTAGCGTTTACCTTGTGGAACTTGTATACCTTATGGGTATTTGTTATTTGTCTTTTTGGCTTGCTTTGGGATATTTGTATCCTTTGTTTATCTATGTTGCCAATGATATGCGGCTTGTCTTGATATGTTCATCTTTTGTTAGATGATTGTGTTATCTCTTTTAGAGATATTTGTTATACTTTGTAACTTTGCAGGTTTATTGTTGTTCAGTTTATCTAACTGATTTGTTTAGCTAGACTGACCCGTGTATTAATTACTCGGGTCAGACCGAGATGTTTCAGGTTAGGTGCCTTTGGACTTAGCCTATTTTGCTTCCGCATGGACTACTCTTCTAGCTTCTTTTTGTCATAGCTTTTTGTGTAGTCCTATTTTGTTGTAACTCTGATATGTATTCTTGTGAACTCGTCTATATATTGTGGTTTGCTATACCACTTGACATGTATTATTTTGTATACTCTGCTATGTATCAGTATATGTGTATATGATGGTTTACTGTTCTGTGATGTATATTGCATTTGAGTTGTTATAGTCTGTTCTGATAGATCCTCTAGCCATCTATGGTTTTGTTTTAAGTATTCATTGGACATGTCAATCTGCTTGGTAAGGCAATTGTCGATGTATTCAATAGATAATTAAAGAAAGGCTATAGATGGTCGCTCCTAAACAGCCTTATTCTCCGTGTTAGCAGACGGTATTATCTATTAATACTCTTTGCTAGCGTGGGTATAGAGGTGGGGAGCCACAGCGTGGTATCAGAGCGCTGAGTTCAGGACAAAATATGATAAACACAGAATAGAGACACATATTACGATACATCAGAGTGTAAAGAGTGATACCAGTCTTTGAATCATCGTGCCTTTCTATTCCTTCAATCATCAAAGGTTAGATAGAATTTGGGGAATACGTCTAGGAATGCATGTGTTTCCGTAGTATTCCGTATTGAAGTATCTACCTTGTGATTTATCTTGTGCTTATCTTACTTTCAGCGTATAGCTGGAAGAGGCAGGGGACGACGCTCGGGTGTTGGGCAATCCAGTGGCTCACATCCGGACGGCGTTTATATGTCAGCTGATAAGTTTATGGAGTTGTTTAGGAGCACTCAGCCTCCAGCTCCTACTCGTGTATCTCCGCCTTGCAAGTCCGCCTTTGCACGTCTGTGCAGTGATTTTTCTCATCTTGGAGGAAAGCCATTTAAGGGCTCCGAATCCGTTCTTGAAGTCCAAGCTTGGCTTTGAACGTGCGAGCATATTTTCTCTCGCATGGATCTTTCTGACCATGATAGAGTTCTTGTATCTTCTAGCTTATTACAAGAGCACGCCCTTGATTGGTATGAGCTTCTTGTAGCCGAAATCGATGAGTCTACTCTTTCTTGGACTCAGTTTCGGGGACGATTCGAACTCAAGTTCGTTCCTGAATCTGAAAAAGTTTTATTGACCCGTCGCTTCCTTGAGTTGAAGCAAGGGAAGTCTTCTGTTTGTGAGTATGTTGCATCATTCGAGGCTTTATCTAAGTATGGTCTTGAATTCATTAGCACTTCTTATAAGAAGAATCTGAAGTTTGTCTCTGGTCTTAAGAAATATCTTAAGAAGTCTTTGTTGCTCCAGCTTAAGCTCTCTTTTGAGGAGTTGGTTGATTCTGCGCTTCATCTCGAGATCGTCGAGAAGGAGTGTGATAGTGGTGAAGATGTTGAGGTTCGCAAGAACCCCAACAAAAAGCAGTCTCCATTGGATGAGCGGGAATTTTTCCCTTCCAAGAAGAAAAAGCCCATTGAATCCGATTCTCAGTCTCAGCCTGCTGGAACACCTTCCGTTCGGAAGTGTTTCAAATGTGGTTCTCCTGATCATATGATTCGAGATTGTCCTAAGCCTCTCTTCTGCCGCTATTGCAAGAAGGAAGGCCATCGTAGTTCCACTTGTCCCATTGCTCCGAATAATTCTCCATCTAGCAAGTTAAATGTAACAGGTGCTTTTGGAGGTTCTTCTCAGGGATAAGGTATGTCTCCATCTATTTTGGTAGGTTTCTACTTTTCTTTGTGATTCGATTTCCAATTTGATGGCATCATTTTATTTCTTTAATTCCTCATGATGAGGAAAGTGTTGTTTCTCTCATTCTTGTAGTTTGAGAATTTTCCGGTAATTTGGATCTTGTCTTAGGATTATCACCTAAGCAATCCTTTGGGTGGTATTAAGGTCTTTTCTGCTCAACCTTGCCATCAGTTTTCATTTGACTACGAGTTGAGGAAGTTAGCATTCCACTTACCGCTCTCCGCACTCGTTGTAGTTCTTATGAATGATTCATGGTGTCATTCAGTTTGTCCAGCTCATTTCATCCATTTTATGAATCGAGTATTATGCGAATATCTCGATGATTCCATTTTTGTATTTGTTGATTTTGGATGGAATTAACAATCTAAAATTTTTGCAAATCTTTTTCATAAGAGTTATTTATAAGTATAAATGGGATTTTTGTTTTTAAAACGAACAAAGAGAATTTTCAAAAATTTTTAGAAACATGTTTATCATATAGAAGATGGTTTTGTGATTGTATTGCCCATTGAGTGCTTTAAGAATTCTGGTCGATGCGCTTGATCAACGTTTTCGATAGGAATCTCCTAAACACTTTGATGAGACAATTTGACACAATAAATCGATTTGAAATAAGAAAATTTTTCTAGAAAAATAGTTACATAAAGATAATTGTGATTTTGAAAGTTTTAGTTTTTCGGGGAAGAATATTATTTGAAAGAACTCTTTTTTGATACTCTTATTCTTGGGATTCCCGAAGGGAACCAAGATTTTATCTTTTGTTCCAAAGCTAATCGTATTGGTTTGGATGTCGTTCCCTTGCAAAAGAGAACGTGCTATCACTTATGTTTCTAAACCATTAATACCGAGACTAGATATGCCACCTATGATCTAGTGCTCGCGGCTATTGTTTTCGCTTTTTGTATTTGGCATCATTACTTTTGGGTGAGGGATTTTGCTCTCCTTACCAATCATAATTTTGAAATGTTTATTTTCTTATGAGGAACTTAATGTTGGTTCGAGTTCCTAGCATCTTATGATCTTGATATTTTAATTCCCGAAAAGGGGATCGTGTTGCCAATGCATTTAGTTGTAAGCAACAAGTGATTGTTTCTTTGTTGATGTCCGAATGGAATGATCTTTTTACCAGGTTCATCGGACGTTTTGTTGTACTTCATTTTGTTGAGCTTTGGTTCATTTGACGTATTGTTGCACCACGTCGGTGTTCCAAATTATTTTGAGCTTAGGAATCCTTAGAATTCTTTGAGCAAACAAGTTAGGGCTTATCCTTTCGTGCACTTTATGGTGAACTTCTTATTCTGTTGTCCTTATTTGTTAATATGTTTTTGGGTTGTTACTCTTTATTTTCTTCTTAAGAATTGAGAGGACGCAATTTCTTTAAGGAGGGGAGTCTGTAACAACCCGTATATTTATCGGGTGTATATTTAAATATTTTATTTAAATATAACGTCATTTGTCGGATTATAGTCCGAAAAGCTACTTTCTGCAAACGGTCGAATTGGGTCTCAAGACCACTTCCATTGAGTTCAAAACATCGTTTGCGATCTTTTTGAGTATAAGCTTTGATATGTTTGAAGTAAGTTGAATTTTGCTACTTTTTCTATTGGGTTTTGGGTTTGGGTTCAGCCCACTAGCTAACTAAATACCCTAACTCAGCCCTCTCCTCTTCATTCACTCATTTCCACTCCTCAAACTCAAGCTCCAACTGAAAATGGTGGAGGGGAAGAGGAAATAGAAATTGCAAGCCCAGTTCCATTTGCAAACTCCAAATTCTTGCTCCAAAATCAAAGAGAAGCCATTGGTAAGCCTTCTCTTCATCTTCTCCAACTCTTTCTTCTTCAATTTCAGAAATTTCCTAAACCTAACTTAGGAAATACTTGTTTTGATCTTAGATTGAAGCTTGTTGGGTTGAAGTAGAGTTTGGTTGGTCTTCTCCTTGTTATTGAGCTTCATCTTCTTTGTTTTTGGAAAAAGGTGAGTTTGAACTCACATCTACTTCTCTTGATTTCATGGGTGTTGGGTATGAATTCCTAACAAGTATGCATGTGCCATTTTTTTGGATTTGGAAAGAATTTGCATTTCATTGAAAATAGGGCAGGAAGTGCATATCATCAGGTTCGGCCGATCGAACTCAGGGTCCGGTCGACCGACCTGCTACTTGGGCACTTCCCTGCCTCTGTTGTGGAAGTGCGGAAATTTGGGCTCCGGTCAACCGACCCAGAGGTCCGGTCGACCGACCTGATGCCCCGAGCACCTCTCTGTTTCTGGCCCAGTCAACCGACCCAGGAGGTCTGGTCGACCGACCTGCTCCTGTTTTGCCTATTTTTGCATATTTTGATTGGTTTTCCAAATTTTATCGATTCAAGTTGCTTTTTAGTAGTTGTTATTGCATCGTTGACTTTGATAACTTATTCTTGACTTCATCCATGGGTTTTTTATAAATAATCTTCTAAATTGCACTAAAAGATCGTTCCTCCAATTTACAAATTCTATTTAAAACACACACAGTTTTGCACTCTGAGAGAAGTGGGAGGAGAATCAAATGATTAGATAAAATGCGTGCAATGAATACGTGCGTTCATCTTCTCAGTTAATTCCCAATCTATTCGTTTGAACGTTTTGACCTTTGTGTCTGGTTTACCGATGAGATGAGGTAAACTTTGTACTGCTTTGAGTGTGAAATTAACTAACGAATAGTAAACCGTTTAGTGCGAACGGGTGGTTATGGGACTCACGTTACCAC
The DNA here is from genome assembly GCA_030765085.1 of Allium cepa. Lineage (NCBI taxonomy): Eukaryota > Viridiplantae > Streptophyta > Magnoliopsida > Asparagales > Amaryllidaceae > Allium > Allium cepa. The sequence continues at coordinate 874,136,098 of CM060932.1, read as the reverse complement.
TTTTCGGATTCCTTTCTGGGAGTTTGTGGCACATGTTGCCTTGGGATAGTGTCTTCAGACTGTCTCCTTCTGGCTTGTTGCCTTTAATGTCGCTTTTGGAGTTGGTCCTTTGCCCCGGCTCGAGAGATATTTGGGGTTGTCGGTTAACTTTAATATTGCTTTCGGAGTAGTTTTTCTTCACCACCGCTCGAGAGATATTGGAGTGGTTTCTTCACCACCGCTCATGAGATATTTGGTTTCGTTGCAATTGGAATTTTCTAATGTTTCATTCATATGTATATTCCCTAGGTATCGCCCTTCGGTGTTGGTCTTTTTGAGCCGCATGATGAGTAGCGTTTACCTTGTGGAACTTGTATACCTTATGGGTATTTGTTATTTGTCTTTTTGGCTTGCTTTGGGATATTTGTATCCTTTGTTTATCTATGTTGCCAATGATATGAGGCTTGTCTTGATATGTTCATCTTTTGTTAGATGATTGTGTTATCTCTTTTAGAGATATTTGTTATACTTTGTAACTTTGCAGGTTTATTGTTGTTCAGTTTATATAATTGATTTTTTTAGCTAGACTGACCCGTGTATTAATTACTCGGGTCAGGCCGAGATGTTTCAGGTTAGGTGCCTTTGGACTTAGCCTATTTTGCTTCCGCATGGACTACTCTGCTAGCTTCCTTTTGTCATAGCTTTTTGTGTAGTCCTATTTTGTTGTAACTCTGATATGTATTCTTGTGAACTCGTCTGTATATTGTGGTTTGCTATACCACTTGACATGTATTATTTTGTATACTCTGCTATGTATTAGTATATGTGTATATGATGGTTTACTGTTCTGTGATATATATTGCATTTGAGTTGTTATAGTCTTTTCTGATAGATCCTCTAGCCACCTATGGTTTTGTTTTAAGTATTCATTGGACATGTCGATCTGCTTGGTAAGGCAATTGTCGATGTATTCAATAGATAATTAAAGCAAGGCTATAGATGGTCGCTCCTAAAGAGCCTTATTCTCCGTGTTAGCATACGGTATCATCTATTAATACTCTTTGCTAGCGTGGGTGTAGAGGTGGGACGTCACAATATTTATATTTATCTTAGGGACATAAGTATATTATAAAAACATTTGAAAATTTCCTTTATTCAAATTTCTTTTTGAAAAGATTACTTATTATAAACCAATCCACTTATCCTTTATAAAATTCCTTTAAAACACTCCCTTCACATTTAAATACCTTTATAAATTTCCAAAATCAATTTATAAAACACTTTTATAGGTCTACAAGTCAATTTACAAAACCTCTTTACAAACCTCTAAAATCATTTATGAAACATTTCCCCATTTGAAATCCATTGATAAATCTTCTTTAAGAAAAACCCTTCACAAAATATCTTTTGCAACTCATCCTTTTAAACCACTTAAATATACCTTTTTACTTAGTAAAACCCATTTTTATAAAGAAGTTATTATTTATAAATACCTTTGTCAAGCAATAATATAACTTAAAAAATCATTTATAAACCTCATCCCCAAATTGATTAAAGAATTGAAATTAATTGAAAACCATACTTTATAATTTCAAAAAGACGCTTAGCAGTCCCAATGGTAGTAATTCTTGTTACCATTTGTGACAACTTGCTCCCGACCAATTCGAGCTGACAATAAACCACACATGTTCAACCTAAATTGAGCGAAGATGCGAATAGTTATGGAAAGAAAGAAGACAAGAAGAAGAAAAGAAGAAGAAAAAAGAAGAAGAGAAAGAGAAACTAAAACAAACACAGAATTTCATGATCGCAGTGGAACAACATATAATATAATATCAATGAACTTTAAAAAAGGAAAACAGTAATATTACATACATCCATCAGAGTACAACAACAAATCACTAATCATAAACCTGGACAGTTATACTAACCTGTCCTCACAAATGCTGATAATTTATATAAAAATGCAACGGAAAATAAACATATACGAGAATACGACCTAAAGACCTCCAGCTCGTTTGCTGAAGCTCCAAAGCATCCAAATCTGAATCTGTAAATATGTTCGGTCTTACATGAGACTCAAAAGGGAAGAACACCCAGATCAGTCTGGTAAACCAGCATGAGAAAACACATCTCAAATTTATTTTAAAGTTATCAAAACTTTTCATTATAAAAAAAGTATCTTTTAAGATCACACCACACATAAACATGGATGAGTTTTTACCTTATGATAACCAAAACATTTCGTATCAAATCATCTGATATTATACTAATGTCTAGTATACAGATAATATTAATGATAGCCGAAATTGTTACATTATTAAATCCCAGCATACAAGCTACTAAGTTATACAAATAAAATGGCAAGCACGTATTATAGAATGGATTCCATACAAAGGACAAGGTAAGGGACTCCCTTCTGACGTGACCCCAATCGTTCTTGACCTATCCGTGGCCATAACATACACAATATACTCGACATAAAAAGTAATCTAGGAAGGTGATGACCATATCTTAATAGGAGTGACCCACATAGCCCTGCCGCTTCTACCCGATTTTTGTCATTTCTGGGTGATGAGGCTCGAGGTAACGATTACCTTTCACATAGCACATTTCACTTTAAATGCCACACTATCATTCCCACAATCACACAACTGATTTCTACAAATGTATAACTCCTGAGCTCGTACGTCTTAGGAAAGGGTGTTAAGCTAAGAGAAGTTGCTTTCTCCGCCACCAAACAGATGATACGTTCATAGAGATCAATTAATGTAATTAGAAATGCAACGTCAGACATTCATCCGTACAAGTTGTCCATGAGCAGGACAAATCAAAGGCATTCTCCTACCACATCCTATCGGGAGTAAACCCTAGGATTAATAGCGAGAAGTCCTTGCATATCGTATATTTTCATAACGAATCACTACTGCCACCATATATATATAATATGTATCACGGGTCTAATGGCAAGTAGCCCTACATCATGAAAATCCCTGTCTTCAAAATCATCATCACAAACCTATACTTACAAAAGCATACATTGGCTCGAAGTGGTTCTCGGATAAATCTGACCCCAGTCTCTCTGGACCAACAACGATAAAGAGGCCCTTAACCTCATATGGAAACCAAGTCTCGTAGACTTATCACGTTTCCGACTCTTAACTTGCTATCCTTCGGTCTAGAAGGAATCCCAGTAGATTGGAGTACCATAGACACTCTGCATTACTCGAATCAACATTCTTAATCCAAACGATAATCAAGCCTACTCAGTCGGTTTCGTGCTAAGTGCATGACTAATCAGTTCCTATATCAAGTCAAGGAACCAAAAATGGCCAAATTTGATAGTCGATTATTTAACTATCAAAGCAACAAACAATATCCATCACATAAGCAATCACTAGGCTCATTTAATTGATCTTTTATTAATTAAATCAATTTTCATATATTTACTTTAGATTATATTTAAAAAGATATATCCTCAAAACCAGTTTGATCCTTTTACATTGGAAAACATTTCCATATACTTATATTAATAGGATAAGTATATTTAATAACACTATCATTTTGGAGACACACTAAATAGATTTCTATAACCTACAACTTTAGAGTTCATACGCCTTAGAATGGGTGTTAGATATAAGAAGTGATGCTCTTGTACCACCAAGCCTCTAGTATGATCAAAAGAACCAATTCATAGATTACAATGGAAGGTCAAAACACATTTTATTGGTTCAAAATGAATGTTGCATAAAACATCGTTACGACAACCCAAAAACACTAGTATAGGGATTTGATTAATTGTATATATATATCCTATATACTACAAAAAATATTTCCTATCGGAGATCATTTACTATAACAAAGTGTTATAGTCCATGCCTTCCATACTTCCCTTAAAAACGCCTATTGTAAAAAAAATGTTGAAATATATGCTTTCGATGCTTATCACATTTTAACTTATTTTTCAAACTATAAATTCCATTTGGAACTATTACTTTCAAAACTTTACTTTAAAGATTATCACTTTAAAAACCACTAATCTTCATCAAAAATATTACTTTCAAAACATTTCATTAAAAGTTTATTTAACTCTTAAAAACTCGAATGTATTTCATTTATATAAAAATCCATATTTAAATCTCAACATAAATCATTTCCATATTATAAAACTATGTATATAAATCTCCTTTCTATTTTATGAAACTTCTATTTTATAAAATCTCTTTATTTATAAAATTCTATTTATAAATCATTCTTTTATAAAAATTCATTTGACTATCAAAATTTACTTTAAAATCCATATTTTTGTAAATCAAATTTATTTATAAAACCCATTCATAAATCCATTTCTTTATAAATCAAATTTATTTATAAAATCCATTCATAAATCCATTTACCAAATAAATTTCAAATCCATTTACAAAATATTTATAAATTCCGATTATAAGTCTATTTCTTTATTTATAAAATATCATTTTTATAAACCATTCAAAAATCTCTATTTAAAAATTTTCACAAAACCATACTTTCATAACATCAAAAATCATACATTTTATTTATTTAAAATTAAATTCATTCCTTTAAAAATTTTATTAAAACATATATACTTCCAAAACCACTTCAAAAATCTTTTCAATTAAAAACCACTACTTTATAGCATTTTAAAAATACTAAAATTATGGCCCAATGCTACTATAGCACTAAATAAGCAATAACATATCCATGTCATCAGATGTGGCATCCAATACATCATATATCAAAATATATAAAAAGTAAAATCAATAGTGTGAGGATTCCTGCTGGGTTCCTCCAACCTATCCTCCTACATCACATACAGTATATAATCAAATAATAAATCAATCGCTTTGAGGCGGGATAATACATAAAGGGTCATCCGCTTATACACAAGAACGTAATAGGGTCTCATCCGCTCCAATAGGCGGGAATATATCCAAACTAACTAATAAATATAGTAAATAATCCAATCAAGTAACAAACAACATAAATAAAATTATCCACATTTATATAAAAATATAAGTTTGCCAGAAAGGTGAGTTAACTCACGGAAATTTCAGTAATCACCAAAGCGCTCCGGTTTGAATTGAAATTAAATGGTCGTTCAATTAACCCAAAATTCCTACTAGCTCTGAATCCATCCAATCCAACTTCATATCGTAGTACTCACTAATCTGAACGCAATGCAACTCGTCGTGCTCAAAATTGACATTTTACGAAAAAGTTATGTATTTATAATGAATGTTGAGATTAATTAAATTTAAAAATAATTTTAATTAATTTAAACTTACATTATCATCTTCCCTCCCACTTCTATCTCGCTTGCAAATTTCCAGGCCGCACGTTCTCTTTTTTTTCTATCGATCGCGACAAACCTAAATGTTGCCGCTGCCGTTCATCTATGCGCGCCAGCCGCCGCACTGCCGCTCCCCTCACCTGCCTTGCCACCATGCGCCTACTCGATTGCAGAAAACGAACCTAAAAAAAACCATGCCTTTTCAAATCGAGACCTTCGCAACCTCTTGCCATGATTCGATGATTGGTAGGTATGGACGAATTCATGGGGATGAGAGCAACAACTTTCGTGGTGAATGTTTCGGCTAATTTGGCCTTGATTGCATTAGGAAACGTGGGCCATTGGATGTTAGGGTTTAATGAAGGTTGGAGCTTTTAGGTTAGGGTTTTCAGCAAATGAAAAAAAGTTAATGTCATTTTATAGAAAGTTTTTGCGATGCTATTCATTCCTAAAAATTTCAAACCCAAAACGAAGGCTGCCGCCTGGCATTCTATATGTTATACCCTTATTCCGAACATGGTGGGATATTTATCGAAAGCCAATTCCGTAAAGAAGTTAACTTTTAAAATCAAATTATATTAATTTAAATTCCTTTAATTAATTTATACGCGTTTCGAACTCGCATGACCAAACGATACGTTCGATCACCATGAAATTCAATGGAATACAAATTCACTATTACGGATCCAATGAAACTGGTTTTGTCGAAATTTGAGACAATGCCCCTAAATGCTATTTTTACACGTTGATTAAAACGAGTTATTCCCAAAATCAATTTAATCACTTTTAATTCCAATTTAAAAGTTTACTATCCTCCTTCTTATTCGAATAGAATTCAAATCAACCTTCGAAATGCAATTAAGCATCAATTTCACTTCCAAGTCACTAAACCACTTATTTACATAAGTCAACATATAAGTAAATGGAATTTTTATCCAAAACAGGGAATAACATGTCAATACAACTCAACTAGCATATACATATCCAAATAACATAATAGTAGGATTGTGATTTGTCCTGCTAAATAGACGTTCAAACAGTTCACTACATATAGCAAAATGAGAATTTATTCGACTCAACATTTGTCCACACAACAAACAGCAGAACGGGGATTTATTCTATTATCACATGTCATAGAACGGGGATTTATTCTACTATCACATGTCCAAACAATCAAACAATCAACTTATAGTTGAACGGGGATTTATTCTACTAACACATGTCCACACAATCAAACCATTTACATAACTCAGTGACAATTGTTTGTCTACTTAATGGTACCGACATTTGAATTCCTTGTGTTCAAAAGCATCTTTGGAAAAGAAGTACCTTTAAAATAATTTGATTCTCGAAACAAAGGGTTTAAAACTTAAAACTCCCTTTTTAAAATGATTAATTACAAGTTAAAATCTTTATTAAACCATAATTAATTTTTATTAAATTTGAACTTAATTTAATTACAAATTAATAAATAATTAAACCTTTAATAAATATTTTTTTATAAATTAAACCCTTAATAATTAATTTTAATTAAAACTTAAATAATAAATTAAACCTTTTATAAATAATTATTTTAAATTAAAACCTTAATTAATTTATCATTAAAAATTCTTAAACACTTGATTAATTAAATAAATAAACAATTTTCCTAATATTTGATTAATAATTAATTAAAAATAATCATGTACTAAACTCATAATTAATTAAAAATTAATCTTACTTTTAAAGGGTAATTACTAGTAAATAATTTTTATTTAATAAGATTAATGAACCTTGTTTGATACTTAATTAATTATTAATTACCAAGCTTAATTAATTAATAACTAACTTTTAAAACTTGATTAACTTTCTAATTTTTTTTTATTAAGTTTATAAAACCTTTCCAAAATAATTTTAAAGTATGAAACCGAATTTTCAAAAAAAAATGAACCTTTATCGAAACTTCACTCATAATGACTATAGTTATAGGTGTCGCACATACAAATGTTTCAGCTTTTCTCTTTGGAAACATAATACTAGAAAGCTTACTAACTTTTTAAAACAGAAAACAAATAATTTAAAACCATGTTTCTAACTTTTAAAATTGATTTTGATTACAAACCAAAACTTGTACTCTTCATAAAGGATCCTCCATCGATAACCAAATCTAACTGTTAACTTTGTTAACTTTTCTTTGCACAACGACCACATAATTATGTCCATAGCAATTTATTCATACCGCAAACCCAAACAAACAAGGTCACATTTTTACCTCATTCACAGAAATCTAGACTTCACATTCAATCCCACAATAACTTAACCACATGCATTCGCATATATAAGCAACATATATATGCATCCAAACCATACAATGATCCAACCAAACAATCAAATTATTTTATCACCAAATAGTCAATATATTGAAAGATTAAATTTTTTCCCAAAAATTAAGAAGTTTACTCACCAAAATTTTGCAATACTCTTTTGAAAACTTGAAATACTTAAAACTTGCAAAGCTTGGGAAAACCACAAAATCAACTTGAAAATGATTCATCTTTTCCTCGATTTTTGACCATGTTACTCTCGAAATTCAAAATAGTGATCAAATGAAAAGTTCTTGTAAATTCTTTTATCTACAATATCAAAACAATAATCACTCATTTTGGATCACTTTTAAGGAAGATATGGTCAAATGAAGAAGAGGTTTTTTCAGACTTGATATTTTGGTCCGAAAATGAGCTTGAAAGAAATGAGATTTGGACATAACTAATCTGAAAATTTAAAGAGGTAATACAAATAAAATTTGTAGCTATTGAAAGTTCACACGGTTCGGAAAAAAACCTCCATTTGCTTAAGAAGGAAGAAAGTTAAGGCAGAAAGAAGAGAAGGCAAAATTGAAGAAATGAACTAGGTATTTATAAGAAAGAACAAAGCAAATTACCTAACACCCTTGGTCCTTTACCCTCCACCTCCTTTTGCCACTTCACCATGCCACCTCACCTTTATGTACCTCATCCCATGCTCACGTCCGCTCTTCTTTTCCAAGCTCCAACATGTTTTTAATGCCAAATGTATTTATGTTTCTATATGTTTTATAAGGCATCTTTTTATTTTTTTAATTTTTACTTAACTAAATGCATTATTATACACTAGAATGGACCATAGCTTCGCACACTGCTGTTATATTGTGGTAAACGGAAGCAAGGGCATTTTTGGAATTTCAAAAGGACACCGAGTAAATTGGTTCATTGAAATTTCTTTATTAATAGTAGAGATATATTTATACATGTATATGATTTTACTTCTTTGCAAATGAATGTGAATTGTTTAAAAATGTGTACATCTGTATACAAGTGTTCACAACATTTCTTATAACTTTTAGCCGACGAAAAGTCAAAATTTCGAAAAACGAATTCCGATAACATTTTCGAACTAGATATTTTTGTAAACGCATTTGAAAAATATTTCACCATCAATAGTTATTATTTTAAAGAGTTTTATTTTGATTATAAAACCTATTATTTGAATATTTAAAATTAATTAAGTATTCGCAAATCAAAGTAGTGAAATTCAGTGTCGTTACATTCTGCTCCCCTTAAAAGGATTTCGTCCCCGAAATTACACCTCAACCTATCCCATAAAACAATTAGTACTATACATCAGTTTGTATGATATACATAGGTCATTCATATACAAAGGCTAATTCATTCTCTATTCGAATACATAACTTTTCCTCCAAACTGGTATCGCTCACTCGATTTCTAATGTGGACTCTGATCAGGCTCCTTAACTTGGAAAATATGTTCTCCTTACGTAGGTGTAACTATGACAGAAAACATTAGTCCCATACCAAAAATCCTCATCAAGTGCTCTCCATCAAAAATCGAGTAATAGATTCTTATCCGAAATGACGTAAAACACCTTAAAGCCATGTACTCGAATCATAGATCAAACTATATGAAAATGAGAGATGGTCTACGACCATCCTGCACACTTTTTTAATTGGTTCCCCCAATATCAATTCTATTTCCACTAAATTATTTATGAAAAATTTCATAAAACTAAACTTAGGTTCACTTGGACACTACTCTACTACATCCTAAGAGTATATACTCCTATTTGATTCAACTATTCCATTTTGCATTTATTTCCCTAAGAAAGCTCAAGATCTAAATACCCGGTTTTATTTCAAAAACATTTTTTGAATTGAAACAATATATAATAATGATAATATATAGCCCGAGTAACTCCAAAATGATATTAAGGAACCGGTACTACAAACGGTATTATACACTCCCTTACTAAGAAGGGTAATACTCAAGAGAAGTTTTTACCATCTGAACTTATCTCTTTCCTAGTTTTAAGTAATTTTCGAGCCATTCGAACTAGTTAACTTAAGAATATTATTTTCATTTGAAAAATCCATTTTTGAAATAAAACTTCTCAAATTTCCGACAAAACATTTATCACCAAGTTGCTTTGGGTTCATTATGGTTGAACTTGTTTTGATTGTACAATGATGAAGAGAATAATTTACTAACAACGTTCGCCTAGGAAAATATCCAATTGTCGCTTAGAAGATTATTCTGATCATTACCTAACAATCAAGACCTCATTCCCTTAACCAATCCAGATGAAATACTTCTTACTTCAAATTTTCATTCCTAAAATTTCACTAACCCAATTTTTTTCAAATAATACTATTATTATCTTTCAAAACTTTAAAGTCATTTTTCAAAAGCACCGGGATTTTAGTCCTCAAGTTTCTAACTTAAATTCTTTTTAATTAAAAGACACATTCCTATAAATCCATTTTATAAATCAACTTTTATAAAAGATTTTCCAGACATTTACTTTAAATATTCTAGCTTTTAATAAACATCTTTTATTGAATCAGTTTAACCCCACATTATCAATCAAACACCTTATATTCAAATTGTGAAACTTAATTCATAAGGTGTTCATTTCAGTGTTTTCCCTATTTCTATTTACCCACCCTAAATCTTAAAAAGGGAAGCTACCAACACAGACTAACAATAGTCAATGCTCAACTGGACAAGCATAACTAACGAAATCCTAATTGATAATAATAAAAAATTATTATCTCTTAACAAATAACATCTCAACTAACTATACCATACTATACTATGCTATTTTGAAAATCATTCTTTTATAATAAAATAGACTTTTGGGTAAAATTATTTCATATACCCGATTTCAAAGCAATACCATGCCGATTTACCTAGTTTAAATGTTTAGAAATCCCTATCGACATGGTGGCGCCCCACGACTCGACCAAAATTCACAAACCACTCAACACAATATAAAACATTTTTTATTCACTAACAAATGCATGATCTTATATATAATACACTCATACTCATTTTAGTGTCTCACTTACCTGATCTCAAATGAGGTTACCCTACCAGGGTCAAGTTTCTTGCTTAACCTTGCGCAATGATAACAAATGTAACAAATGGGCCTTTCGACCCTCGAAAATCGATAGTAATACGTCCACATATTATGCGCCAAGCATTCAAGTGCCAAAAATACCGATCGTTATGGGAAAGAAAGAAGATAGAAGATAAGAGAAAATAAACAATCACAAAATCACACAACGCAGCGGAATAACATATTTAATCAACATAATTATTTACAAAATCATTTCCAAAATGATACATTAGAATCTTACTAATACAAATTCTACCATAGGATAGTTATAACAACATGTCCCTACTTAACTAGTACATAGATCATACATACATACACATCGTAAATAGATAATAACTAGCTAACGTTGAAGACACCTGCTTCTACTTCTTCGAACGCAGTCATGAGAAACCTTGATCACTTGGCTACTAATATGAATTAGCAAACCCAAGAGTTTTAGGGAAAGAAAATAAAAATCTAGGTAAGACATGGATCTGGTGTGAGTAAATTCAAACAACTGAATTATTTCTTTTAAAATCAAGGGTATCTCACAAGATCATGCCGCACATAAACACGGACGGATTTTGTTGCCTTACGATAACCAAAACAATTTTATAGAAAACCTAGTGATATTATAATAATGTCCAACGGTTCAAGTAAAAATATGAATATAGCAGAAATGTTTGCATCTCACGTTTCAGCATAGTTGGGTACGTCTAAAACCGTAAAGGCACGTATTGGGGAATGGATTCCATACTATGATAAGGTAAGGAACTACCTTCCGATGGTGTATCTCTAGATAAAATGCACAGGGGGTCGGACAAGAACATCTTGTACCCCTGCCACACAGGACCGACGTACTATTTAACTAGTAGTATCGAATATGATCATCCCACTTTGGGTCTTGAAGCAAACATGAGTTGTAACGGCTCACTTTTTTGTACATTTTAAGCTGACAATGAAGCACCCATGTCCAACCAAATTGAACAGAAGGCGGATAGTTGGGGAGAAGAAAGAAGACAAGAAGAAATTAAGCAATACGGAATCTCACAGCGAAATGAATAATTTATAATATATAAAAAGAATTTACACAAAAAACTATAATATCTATATATACATATCAATCAGAGTATACTAACCTATTCAGCTCGGACAGTTATAACAACCTATCCTCACAATTTGCTGATAAACACAACCATGTATGTAACTGATATATAATCATCTACGTGAATACGTCTCTGAGACTCCAGCTCCAAACATCCACGTAAACCTAGAAATATGCTCGGTCTGACCCGAGCATTATAGGAAAGCAACGCCCGGGTCAGTCTGGTATAACTAGCATGAGAACTTAAATCACAAGGCATTTTATTAACTATAACTTTTAAAATCCTTTAAAATCAAAGGTATCTCGTAAGACCACTCCGCATATAAACACGGACGGGTTTTTACCTTACGATAACCAAAACCATTATATCAGAAAATCCGGTGATATTATCATAATGTCTAGAGATCAACGTAAAATGCCAAAATAGCTAAAATGCTTGCATCTCACATTTCAACATATCAGGACACAATAAAAACCCTACGACGCTTATTAGAGAATGGATTTCATACAATGACTTGGCATTGGGGTACCACCTATCACAGTACACCTCTAAAAAAAGTACCAAGATCAAGCCTATCGATCCCTGCCAACACAAGATCGGTCTACCCCTTACTGGACAGTACTTAATATGTCATCAGCCCAGTTGTTCCCAACCTTTGAGATGTCATGCACGAACAATCCATAAATATGTAGATGTAAAGGTATCTAGAAGACAACATATCCTAATGGGAGCGACCCACTTAGCCTTGCTGCATCTCCTCTGAGTTTCAGTCATTCCCGGTTAATGAGGCTTGAGGCTACGATTACCTTTCAAGAACATTTACACTTGGAATTCTCATCGCACTCCAATGATGTTGTTTTGATAGCATTCGACCATACAAGTACGTTCTGGTTTTGAACAAAACCGAAGGCACAATTCCTACTTCATCCATTTGGGATCAACCTCGGGATTAGTAGCAATTAGCCCTTGCACTTCACATCTCCATCATCGATTCCATGCTCTTCACGATCTCTTCACTCCGAAACACATTCGTTGGATCGAAGTGGTTTTCGAATAACATATCTGATTTTGGTCTCTTCAAAACAACGATCGATAATTTCTGCTAAACTCAACCCCGGTACTCTAGGAAATAAACTGACAAACATAATATTGGAGATCACCTCCTAACCATTAGTAGACGGATTTCCTTAGCATCATCCTAGAAGAACGAAACGAGATTTACACGCACATTACAACATCCTCAGAGATGACTGTGCCTTATAACTCACATGTTTCTCCTAGATGTTTCCAAAGTTACGTTTTAGTCCAGATTTGATAGTCAGTTATTTAATTATCAAATAAACAACCATTCAAAACAAAGATTTCATTCCCATAGAAATTATTAAGCCTCATTTTAATTAAATTTCCATTATTTTAAAATCACATTTCGAATACTTGGAAATCACTTCCATATACTTATCTCAACAGAATAAGTGTATTCATAAAATACTATAGTTGTCGAAGCTTAGAAAATATAACCATATACTTATCGCACCGGTATAAGTATATTTAACCATCTCACTTTCAAACTTGGGAGGTATATTCACCAACACTGAAATGACCCTCAAAGTTTTTACCTCAATTTTTCAATAATTTTTTTATATGTACATACACATACCCATTTAATTTATATGTATCTGAATGTCCACATATATTTCATTTGCACTTTTAAGTTTGATTTAAATTTCCTTTGAATTATCAGAGTCATCTTCTTTCAAACAAATCAACCAGGATTCCTAATTCATTACCAATATAAATATATTAGTTTATTCCTAAAAATATACACATACATATGAAGATGTATATGTTCCTCTTGTTTAAAATCAGAGTATGTATTTGTTAAACAAGAGCATGCTGTTTGGTTTGGATTTGAATAAATCTGCCTATAGATAATTACCATGTTCTTTTGAATATTTGTATTATATTAATAAATTCTGTGCATATTTAATTCATATGAATTTGGTCATTCCAATTTATTAATATTAATTTATTTTTATCAGTTAAATCTCTAGATACTTGAGATTCACAGGTCATAGTTCAAATATGTTTATATTTGACTAAGGCCAGAAAATGATATATTCACTTATCATTTTCCACTTATGTATTTTCTTTGAACCCTTCTTGTTTTGACTCAATCTATATCACTTGTTTGTTTAATCTTAGTCTAAATGTCACATTATAGATTTTTCATTTACATATAGATCTGTTATCACAAGAATATAACTTCATAATATGTGAAGTGTTCCCAGGTTTTGCTTGTTCAAAACCAGTTCTCATAGCATATCTTTCATGGCCTTTAAAGTTGATTGTGGTGAAACAATTGCTAAATAAACTAAACTTTTTAAAAATGAACTTTTACAGACAAAACACCCTCAAACATGATCTACCAAAACTTCATTCTTTTTGAAGCTGGTTAGCTCATGTGTCTTGTGTCTTCTTGACACTTGTTCAAAGCAATTGAGACACCATTCATTACATTTTATCTAAAGCTTCACAAAACATTCACTTTTCTCAAAACAATTCAGAAATGAACATAAACTTATTTGCAAAGCATTTCAGTAAAAAGAATTAAATCCTTATAAGTTACTTCTAGTTAAATCCATATCTTGTCCTAAAACTCAGTGCTTTGCTATGTCTCAAGATTGACTAATGCATAATATAAGTTATGTAAAACAGTTGCTCACATACACGTACCTATTTCTTTTCCAGGCTTCCATATCTAATACTTAAGCATGTTCTTCTTGTTATTAACTCATATATTTCTTTTAGTTTTCAAACCTTAATGCATAGCAATATTTAACAGAAAACAACTAGTTCAACTTATCATAATAAAATTCATTACATAGCATCAGGTTCAAACACAACTATCTCATGAATACATGCAAATAAAATCATTTTAAGCTCTTATTAAAGATTAGCAGGCATGCTCATTCAATTCTTTTCCATTAGCCACAACTTCACTTTCTACTAAAGCTTGGTACTCCCTGCAAGAACATTACAGGCTCCCTCATTTTAAAGTGAGACACCCCCATATGCCATGAGCAAATAAGGGTCAGATCTATGATCTGGTATGAGCATCGTCACTATATTCATAATATTAAGCAACAAAGAATGTAAGTGTACTAACTTATTATTTAAGAAAATTTCTACAATCCATTACTTTAGCTGGTATAAATAAATTTATTTAGGTATGATATATTCATCTATCATTCTTACACATACATACATAATCTTTCAAACATGATTATCTATCTGTAACATTTGCATTCACAAGAACAATCATGGTTTCATACCAACCAACCTAAGAAATATTCGTATTCCTATTTCCTCATTTACAGGTTGTATAATTCAATTTAAATTCCTGCCTCATCTGCTACCAAGGAGTCACAGGGACACATTGCAATGAACTAATTCACATCATTGCACAAAGATCTCAGGGCTTAAACAAACCATGTGTCAACTTACATACATCAAATATAGCAAGCACTCCAACAGCCTTCTTGGCCTCCCCTTCCCTAGTTTATTTACTAGTGCATTTATTTAAATCCTATCATCAATTGTGCTAAGTGAACATGTTACTGCAAACATGAAAACATCCATAATCTTCCGAGCACAAATTTTCCTCAGAAATAGGCAGACAGTCATTTCCTAAAATGTGGTCATTATGTCCTTATCTCAGTAAAATTATATAACAATATTTTCAACTATAATAAGAGGCCTGGCATGACATGTTATATTAGTCTGCAAGCCTCTATGATTGAATTAGATTCATGATCTGGCTCCATCATAGTTCTAGCTTGTGAGTTTATACATTTTTTTTTCTTTCATTAAGGGCTCAGCACCTAGAAAATTTCTATTGCACCCTTAATTAATTTCCTTTTAAGCCTCAGCACTTATACAAAGTATAATGCAGCCCACACATTTTCCCTTGATAAAATTTTCATGCCATAGATCTTTAACAGTTGAGAGTATTCTCTAGATAATTTTAAGATTCAGGTTCTTAGCATTTCTGAGCAAACTAAAATAGTATGTTGCACATACAAAGGCAA
Organism: Allium cepa; assembly: GCA_030765085.1. NCBI lineage: Eukaryota > Viridiplantae > Streptophyta > Magnoliopsida > Asparagales > Amaryllidaceae > Allium > Allium cepa. The sequence continues at coordinate 874,120,205 of CM060932.1, read as the reverse complement.
ACATCTCAACAAATCAGCTATCACCCAGAAACATCCATGGTAAAATTATATCAGATCCAAAAACATCCAAATAACATTGATAAAATCATATTCCCAAAACCAGAAACATGTAAAGAACAATACAAAAATTGGCTGCCTCATCTCAGGTCTTAATGCCATAAATATAGTGAGATAACTCACCTAAATATTGTCTTCTTTTGATCCAGAAAACCCTTGTGTGTGTTTTCTCCTCCCTTCCTATATTTTTCTTTCTTTCTTATTTTTGTGTAACTCGGGGTAAAGATAACTTTACTGGCCAAAACTGCCTATTTCTATCAATGTTTCCTACTAGTGTTTTGTTGAAGCAAAATTCCATTTCTATCCTAGTTTGCATCTTGCATTTTTCAGATTTTCATCCCGGCCATATTAGTTAGTAAAAGGGTGGTATTTTTCTTTCCTCTACTTTTGCAGAAAATGGCCACTCACCTAATCATGTTAAAAGCGTGACTACTATATTTTATATTTTTATTATTTCTGAAAATCCCATTTGCTATTTTTGCCTACACAAGCATATTGAATTGTATTACTTTTTATGTCATTTTGATGTTTCTTTCCTTGCTTTAACACTTTCTGCTTACAGAAAATGTACATGTACATAGGGGTATATATATATTTGATCTTTCTTTGCCTTACAGGAAATATGCACACATATATACTTTTTCTAATTTATAATGAGTTAGATTTGGTAAAGGAAAATCTTATGCTTTAAGCAAGGATTACTTCTTGCTCAATAAAATCTTTCTGCCTCTTCATTACTTTATTTACTATTTTTTTTTCAAAATTATACATTGTGATCTGAGGACAAAATGATTCACATCCCAAACTACATTTGAAATGTTTTCTTTTCCCTATATTATTATTTTCCACAAATTCTTGGATTTTCCCCTGTGCTATTTCCAGTGTGCATGTGTACACATCCCCTTGCATTTTTTTTTAATTTCAAGAATTCCATCATATTTAAATCCAATTATTTCAAGATTAAATTATTTTATTACTATAATTTATCACAAGATCTTGGGGTATTACATTCACCCCTCCTTTTTAGGAATTGTGTCCTCACTATTTTCCTAGTACTTATAATAAGCATTATCTTATTTTCTGAATATCTAACAGACATATGCATAAGCAAGCAATTTCAACCACAACAATCATTCATATCAAATTAAAAATTACCTTTTTATTTGCAAAAAGCTTAGGATAATCCCTCTTAATCTTGTCTTTTAACTCCCATGTACAATCATTAGGATCAAGACTCCACTGTACCTTCACAAGTTTCAGTGATTTATTCCTCAATTTCTTCACATCCTTTGCCAAAATTCCCACTGGATCCTTTTCATAAACCAAATTAGGATTTATTTGCACTTGGGTTGGGGTCTCAAGAATTTCTTCCTTATCATGGACCCACCTTCTCAATTGTGATACATGAAAAACATCATGTATTCCTTGCATGTTTTTGGTAATTCCAACTTATATGCTAAGGAACCAATTCTTTCTAGAATTTTGTATGGCCCAATATATCTTGGGGTTAACTTGCCTTGTTTCCCAAATCTCAGTTCATTTTTCATAGGTGAGATTTTAATGAAAACAAAGTTTCCTACTTCATATTCCACCTGCCTCCTTTTCATATTTGCAAATTTCTTTTGCCTATCTTGAGCTGCTGCCATTCTTCTCCTTACCAGCTCAATTTTCTCTTTAGTTTCTTGTATGTACTCAGGCCCAAAAATAGCCCTTTCTCCTGCTTCTACCCAACAAACAGGTGACATACATGGTTTGTCATATAAGGCTTCAAATGGAGCCATTCCTATGGTGCTTTGATAACTATTATTGTATGTAAACTCAGCTAAATGAAGATAGTCTTCCTAGTTGCCCCTAAAATCCAATACACATGCTATCAACATGTCCTCCAAAACTTTATTCACTACCTCAGTCTGCCCATCTGATTGAGGATGGTAGGCAGTGCTTAAACATAATTCACTTCCCATGGCTTCTTGAAAGCTTCTCCAGAATTTTGAGGTGAAGATGGTATCCCTATCACTCACAATGATTTTGGGAATGCCATGCAATTTTACCATTTCCTTCATAAATACCTGAGCTAATTTTGGTGCTTTCCTTTCTGATTTGACTGGGATGAAATGTGCCACCTTAGTTAGCCTATCAACTATCACCCATATGCTTGTATTTCCTCTCTTAGATCTAGGCAGTCCATCAATGAAATCCATAGATATATCTTCCCACTTCCACTGTGGTATGCTAAGTGGTTGCAACAATCCTGATGGCTTCTGTGTTTCAGCCTTGACTTGTTGGTAAGTCATGCATTTGGCAATATATTTGGCTACATCTGATTTCATTCCCTTCCACCAAAAATCTCTTTTTAAATTTTGATACATCTTGGTACTGCCTGGGTGTATGGAGTACTTACTTCTATGATATTCATTTAATATCTCCTCCTTCAATTCTATGTTCTCTGGCACACACATTCTATTTTGGTTTCTCAAATAACCATCTTTATCAATATGGTGATTTATCACTTCCTCCCCTTTTGATATGAAAACTTCCTTCTCCAATAAATTTGTGTCTTGATCTTGCATTTTTCCTACCTTCAAAATTAAATCTGATTGAAGTGTCATCAAACTTAACTTCCCTCTATTTTCATGTGCACCTTGCACCTGCACATCCATGTGCACACAACCATTCTCCCCAATTTCTAACTCAGTCAGCAAAGACAAGTCCTGAAACTCTTTTATCATCATCATAGCTAATTTAACATGTTGTCTACTTAGAGCATGAGCAACCTTGTTTTCTTTGCCTAGTGTATAAATTATGTCAAAGTCATAGGCAGCTAAGAAATCCACCCATCTATGTTGCCTCATGTTTAAATCTTTTTGTGAAAATAAATACTTTAGAGACTTGTGGTCAGTGTAAAGTTCAAACTTAGTTCCTAACAAATAATGCCTCCAAAGTTTCAAAGCATAAATCACAGCTGCTAATTCAAGATCATGTGTGGCATACCTTACTTCATGGGGTTTGAGTTGTCTAGATGCATATGCAATGACTTGGCCTTGTTGCATCAACACTGTACCCAAGCCAAACCCACTAGTATCAGTGTATTCAACTAATTCTTCATTTCCCTTGGGTACTTTCAAAATTGGAGCATTCACCAATGCCTCCTTCAACTGTTCAAAAGACTTTCCACACTTTTCTAACCAAACAAAGGCTTGGTTTTTCCTGGTTAGGTTAGTAAGTGGTGTAGAAATTTTTGAAAAATCTTTTATAAATCTCCTATAATACCCTGCCATCCCCATGAATGATCTCACTTCACTCACAGTGCTAGGCCTTTTCCATGCTTGAATAGCCACTACTTTATTGTGGTTCACAGAAATTCCTTTGGCAGAGATAACATGGCCAAGGAAATGTACTTCCTGTTTCCAAAATGCACATTTTGAATATTTTTCCTTTAAGTCTTTTTCCATCAATCTAGACAAAACCATATGCAAATGACTTTTATGTTCTTCCACTGTTTTGGAATAAATTAAAATGTCATCTATAAAAATAAGCATAAATTTGTCTAAATAATCTCTAAAGGTTCTGTTTATTAAATCCACAAAGTATGATGGTGCATTTGTCAAGCCAAATGGCATTACCAAAAATTCATACAATCCATACCTAGTGTTAAAGGCAGTGTACTTGATACTTGATTCTTCCACCTTCATTTGATGAAAACCAGATGCTAAATCTAGTCTAGAAAACACTCTTGCCCCAGCCAATTGATCAAAAAGATCATCTATTCTTGGCAATGGATATTTATTTCTAATGGTTACTTTGTTCAATTCTCTATAATCTACACAAAGTCTCAAGCAACCATCTTGTTTCTTAACAAATACCACTGGTGCTCCCCAGCAAGAATTACTGGGTCTTATAAAACCCTTATCTTCTAATTCTTCTAACTGTTTCTTCAATTCTTTTAATTCATTTGGCCCCATTCTAGTTGGCTTTTTAATCACTGGACTTGCTCCTGGAACTAAATGAATTTGGAATTCCACTGGTCTATAGTTTGGAACACCCTTAACCTCCTCAAAAACATCCAAGTATTCATTGAATATGGGAATTTCTTCAATAATATGTTCACTGAAATCTTTTCCCAATTCAATCAAATGATACAATTTCCTGCCCTTAGCCACTTCACATAAAACTGTGATCCTTTGGCCTCTAAAGTTTTGCAATGATATGGCGGATGAATCTAAGTTAATTATTTCTTAAAATTGTCTTAACCAATCTACTCCCAATATAACACCTATGTTTGGGTAGTTTAAAACATATAAATTGGAAATAGAAGTATCTCCTCCTATGTTTAATTCCACATCCACACAAATCATGTCTAAAACACTAGAACTCCCCAGTGGACTTTGTATATGTAATGGGGTTTCAACCAATTTGCAATTTAGTTTCAGCATTTTAACTAATTCATAAGAAATTAAAGAGTGAGTTGCCCCAATATCATATACTACTGCTATGGGTATATTACAAATAAACAGTATACCTTCCACTTGGCTGTGTTTCTCAGCATTAATCTCCACTGTGGATTTGCCTTTGTCTTCCAAGTTTGCTAATTTTCCTTGCTGTTTATACTCAGGACAATTTCTCTTCATGTGCCCCTCTTTCCCACATAGATAGCACTTGAAAGCTCCTCCTTTCAATTCTGGACATCTTGGTTTGATATGTCCTTCCTTCCCACATTGGTGACACACAATTTTCTTCTTGGTTTCCTTAGCTTTAATATCTCCAGTGCCCTTGTTACTGACCTCTTCTTTCTTCTTATCATAAGGGTGATACCTTCCCTTGCCCTTCTTAATGTTATTATTCTTGAAATTTTTGAACTTTTCCCTTTCCTTGTCATGCTGCTCAAATTTCAAAGCCAAGTCTTTTACTTGATCAAATGTCCTGTCAACATAAGGTAACATGGCTCTGCTAAGTCCTGGTGTGATGTCCCGGAAATTTGAGGCAATAATTATTTAATAATTTCATTGATAATTATTTTAAAAATGTGAAATATTGTTTTAATAATTTAATTTAAACTGGAAATCTCTTTTGAAAATTAATAATTATTTAGTTTGTTAAATAATTATCTTTTCAAAGATTAAAAATATTTATAATGTATAAATGTTTATACATTGTAAATAGAAGATTTGGTTTTAATTTTTTTTATATGTAATAAAGAATATTTTCTAATTATTTTATATAAATGAATAATTTGTATATTAATTAATTTGATTTAAATTAGTATTGTATAATTTTCTCAAGTTTGTTTTAATTTTCTTTCTTATATCTTTATTAAAAAGTAAGTATGTATTTATTTTGTTTTTAAAATAAATATAGTTTAAATTTCATTTTATAATAAAGGTTTATTTTGTTTTGTTTTATTTTAAAATCTTCTTTTCTTTTGAAATTTAGTTTCATATAGAATATTATTTTAAAAAGAATTAAAAAAACATTAATATGTAAGTGTATAGTTTTATAAAAAGCTTATATGTATTTAATTAAAAGCTAATGTTAATAAATCACTTTGAACTTGCTAAAACAAAGTAGAAATGTTTCAAGATAAATTCAAATACATTTAGTAATTTAGAATTCTCTTTTAAATATTAACATGCATATGTGTTAACTTTTTAAACTATTAAGTAGACACTTGTAAAAATTTTGACATAATAAGTTAACATGTGGCATTGATTTTAAATCTCATTGTTTAAATTATTGATAAGTGAAATATAGCAAAGCATTTGGATTAAAACATTTTCTCATTTGAAAGATCTGAAAATCAAATTTCAGAAATTCTAAAAACAATCTTCAAGCTTGCAAATAAATTTCTACAAACCATCTTCAATCAAATTCACAAATCTGCAAATCATCTCCACAAGCAAATGCATGTTTTAGAATCTACATTCAACTACAAATCTGCAACCTCTCTACTTAAATTTCTGCAAAAAAAAATCAATCCTCAAATCTGCAATATTTAAAACCCAATCTACATCTAAATTCTGTGAGATTCAACCTCAAAAAAATCTGCATGTTAAATCTGCAAATCTGAGCATTAGAATGGGTCTGCATGTAATCTTCATCAACAAGTAATAGCATCAAGAAACTCAGCAATCAAAATACAAGTAAAGCAACTTCAATTTCAAACCTGCACCCAGATTTCAAATGCAGTTTCAAGTCAGGGGCCTGGGAATTGAAATCTACATCAAATTGCTCTGCATATAGTGTTCTGCATCTTCAATTTAAGGTGAGTAAGCTTTTTTATCTTTTAAAAACAGTTTTTTAAATCAAAATCAAACATAAGTTAAAGAGCTTATGTTTTTATTTACAGAAAGCAAACTGTTTTAAAACAAACTGTTCTGTTTTGTTTTAAAATGAAATAAGTAAACTTACATGCATAAATTTGTGACACCTGAGTATATGAAGTGAAGATAAATAAATGATGTGGTGATTACAAACTCATGAATGATATGTGTGCATAGGAATGAATTTGCTTATATGTTTTTTTTCTTATTTCTGGGATCTGCATACCTAGTTGGTTGTGAACTGAGATGTTTTCTTAAATAGTAAAGCATTATTATTTAAATTGTTGCTGTTACTAAACTTGTGTGTAAACAAAGTATGTTAGTTAGTATAAATGTAGTTTCTGGAAAAAAAATCATGAATTAGTTAAAATATGTTAAAATCTAAAACCTGTTACCTCTGAAATAACTATAGCAGTGAGTATATTTTCAAATAAGAATTGGGATACCAACATCATTAATTATTATAAACAAGATTATAACATTGATGTATGTTAGAAATAAGGAAGTATAAAACAAGTTTCATTTTTTTTAGTTGACTGTGTAAATGTGCATTTCTGTTTGAAACAAAAAAGGAAACTTGAATTAATCTGTTAAGCTAGTGGATATTGAGTGTTTAGGTTCTTCATGCTAGTGGTATATTGAGGTTAGAATGGAGTAAATTGGGTGATATATGATCAGAGAAAGAGAGGAGTTAGGAATTGAGTTCTTTTCAGATTTCAGAACTTTGTTTGAATGTGCAGTTCTTAGTATATTACCATGCTCTCTGTTGCTTCAAGTTATTTGTGGCTTTGGGAACTTGTAGAGGGGATGTAAGGGAAGATATATTCAAGAATGTGTCGATGATGGTGGCTGGAGGTGGTGTTTCTAGGTGATTGACAAGGGGTCTTTGTTGCAGTGTGTACTCAGGGGATTATTAGTTGTGTGCAGGTTGTTGACTCGGGGAATACTCGGGTAGATTGGCTTCTGACTCGAAGCAACAGATAGGGAAACTCGAAGTAAAATTTTGTGTACTCGGGTAAGTTGGCTTCAGAGTTGAAACAGAGAGTATTTGCAGTTTTTTTTAAGAATTTGAATGGAGTTCAAATTCTAGTGTAAGGTTTGATTCATATATATGTTGAAATTGAATTCAAATAGAGTTTGAATTCAAAGTTTTTTTAAAATTGAAATATCTTAAAATAAGTTTAAATTTGGTTTTAAATAAATATAAAAAAATGGTTACAGGTTCAAATCCTGTAGTTTGCAGTTTTCATAAAATTGAATGAAATTATAATTTAAAGATCTTAATTTGATTTAAATATAAGTTAAGTCTGAATTCAAATGAAGTTTTGAGTTCAAGGTTTTAAAAATGAAATTTTTAAATTTAATCAAGATTTAAATTCAGTTTTAAATCAAAATTAAAACAGTTTCAGGTTTTAATCCAGAAGTTTTGCAGTTTTTAGACTTTTGAATGAATTCATGTTTTTTTTAGTGGATCTTGATTCAAGTGGAAGTAGAAACTGACTTCAAATAAAGTTTGAAATTCAATGTTTTTAAAAATGAAAACCTTAAATTTAAACCAGATTTAAATTTTGATTTTAAATCTAGATAATAAAAACTGTTTCAGGTTTTTTTTTTAAACTCAGAGAGTAATTTGCAGTTTTAGTTTAGATGAATTCATTTTTTTTATAGATAAAATCTGATTCAAATGGAAGTTGAATCTTAATTCAAATGTAGTGTTGAATTCAAAAGTTTTAAAAATGAGAATCTTAAATTTAAACAAGTTTTAAACTCTGTTTAAACCAAGACTAAAAACAGTTTCAGGGTATCTTTCAAAACCAGAGTTTGAATTTAAACAGTTTTTGTATGTTTTAAAACTTTGAACAGATTTGAATGTTTTAAGTAAGTTTTAAACTCAGTTTGAAATCAATTTAAAAACTGTTTCCAGATTTCTTTGAAACCCAGTTTAATTTCAAAACAGTTTTTAAAATTTGAAATAAATGAACATATTCAAATGTTTAAAAGTGAATTTGAAAATGAAATTTCATTTCAAATAAGTTTAAAACTTGAAAGAATTGAGTTCCTTTAGTATTTGAAAGTATTTGAATTAAAATATGAAGTGTTGATGTAAATTTAAAAGTTGAAAATAATCAATTTATTTTCAATGCTTAATTTATCAAGTAATTTAGTTTTAAATCTTTCTTGAGTGATGAGTGTTGTTTAAACATTCATTTTTATTTTATGGTTTATAATTATTTTTGGAATTAATGAATCTTTAAATAAAATTTGAAATTGATTCTTAGAAATGTATTGTTTTAATACATTTTGAAATTAAATGAGTCTTTTGATAAGTAATTTGAATATTTTGAAAATATTTAAGATAATTAAGAATTTACTTAATTATCTGATTTGGAATAATGATTTAGATTAATTTTAATTAGAAATGATTTATTAATCTAATCCAGATTTCTTAAGTATGTAATTAATGAAATGTGTTAAATAATAATGATGATAATTATCTAAGGATAATTAAGTAATTAATTAATGTCAATAAATTTTAATATTGTGATTTGTTAAGTTAATTAATTTAGTTTAATTAATTTTAATAAATCATTAGATAACTTTAAGAATGTAATTACTTAATGTAATTAGTGGAGCAGGATTACTTGATGAAGTAATAAGGTTAATTACTGGAATGTAATTAGTAATTTGGATAATTACTTTTGGAATTAATTAAGGAATTAATTAATGATTAATTATTGGTTAATTAATTTATAAATGAGTAATTAAGATAGTTAATTATTAATCAAGGTGTTTAATAATTAGGTTAATTACTAAATGTAATTAATTTTAATTAAGTAATCTATTTAAATATTAAAGATCAATAATTAATGTTAATGATGTAATTAAGGATTGTTCAATTAAGTAATAATTGATTAATTAAGTAATTAATTAATTGTAATTAATTAAGGGCAATTATAATTAATTATAATCAATTAATAAATGAGTAATTAATGTTAATTACTTATAATTTAGGTTAATTAATTTATAAAATTAATTAAAGACTAATTACTTATTGTAATTAGTGAATGATTAATCAAAGTTGTTTAATCAAGTTGAATACTTAGGAAGTGAATTAATTAACTGGGTTAATTAATGGATGTTAAGCAGGATTTAAATGAGTAATTAATTTAATTATTTTAAATTAATTAGAGATGGTTGTAATTAATTTAATTCATTTTAAATTAATTATAATTGTTGGTTAATGAATCATTGCTTATGGATGTTATTGATTAAATGGTTGTGATCTCAGAAATGAGATGATTGTATCTGTATGATATGAATGTTTGGATAACTATGATGGTTTGTGATGGATTATTTGGATGGATGATTACCTGTTTATGGATGATACAGATTGTCTGTTTATGATATGAATGTGATTATCTATTTTGAGATATAGTTTATCTATCTGTATGAATTAGATAACAATGAAATAAGTTAATTGTTTAAAACCCTTAAGTACAACTTGGACATTAAGATGGCGTTTGGTTTCGATGAGACCGGGATCGGGTTTCCATATTTGGAATTCCGAAAACCACATCGATTCCAATTAAACGTTAGGTCGTTAATCCAAGTGGAGCAAGTGAAGACTCGAGGTGTAAGGGCTATACGTCAGTATAACTCTGTGGGTGATTCCGTAATGAGTTTGACGGAATAGTACTTATAGGTTCGAGACGGTGATATAGAGTGCAAGGGTTATTGTCGTTAACTCTGAGGGTGATTCCAATACGAGTGTAACGAGATAATGCCTTCGGTTTCGTTCGAACCCGGAACGAACTTGTATGGATTGAATGCTTTCAGAACATCGTCAGGTGGACGATGAGCATTCTAAGAGATGTGTCCTCTAAAGGTAATCGTAGCCTCAAGCCTCATCAACCGGGAATGGCTAAAACAGGGGAGGTGCAGCAAAGCTTCGTGGGTAGCCCCCACTGGAGAGCAAGATTGATCCCTGTCTAGAGGTCCCTTTTTATTCGGCTTAGTGGGCAGTTGTCAGTGTACACCAACTGCGGGGTTGTCTTGTTCGGACTGTTCAGTAAGGAACGGGTCCGGCTTTGTGTTGCAGGGGAGTTAGGGTGGCTCCTCGGTACGGTGATCTAGGCCACGTACTGTGACGGGCGGTACCCCAGTAGCCCTGCCATTGATGGAATCCATAATCCAATAAGTTCCTGTACGGTTTTGATTGTGCCCAACTATGTTGGAACGTGAGATGTAAGCATTCCAGCTATTTCTGTATTTTATTTTGAAAACCCTAGACACTATTATAATATCACTGGATTTCCTATCAAATGTTTTGGTTAGCGTAAGGTAAAAACTTTTCCATGTTTATGTGTGGGAAGTCTTACGTGATACCTTTTGTTTTCAAAGGATTTTCTAAAGTTAAGCAACTTTTATCCCCGTTTACTCACACCAGACCCCTGTCTGACCTGAGTGTTTATTTTCTGTTTTATTAAACTCTTGGGTACTCATATTATGTATGAGTAGTCAAGTGTTTCAGGATTGCTTTGATCGAGTTCTGGAGGAGATAATGGAGCAGGAGGCTTCAGCGTGTAGATATATGTAGTGGTTCCGCTGTGTTTGAGTTGTATCTGTTTCTCTGATGTATTTGGATTGTAATTGCTAGACAGATGTTTATAACTGTCTAGTTTGTGTTGTATTAGCCGTTTAACTCTGATGTATATGATACTGTGTAAAGTTTTATGTGATATATTATAATTTATTCGATTCTGCTGTGAGATTCTGATATTGTCTGTTCTTTCTTTCCTTTCTTTTCTCTTTTCTATCCCTTTCTTTCTTCTTAATGATGCAACTTTCTGGAGTATGGAAGTTGGGTCGTTACACCTGGGTTCAAACCTTTGATGTATCTATCATTTTTAGATGCTTCATCTGCCACTAGCATTGCTCCATATGTGGAAAGCCCCTCAAACTTTTGAGTGTACTCAGTGACATTCAAATTTCCTTGCCCGAGTCTAATAAATTCTTCTAGTAAAGTGGTCTTGGCTGATGCTGGCACAAATCTTGCCTCCAACATCTCTTTGAATTGATTCCAGGTGATTTCATTCTCATTTCTCCCTGTAATGATTACTTCCCACCAGCTTAAAGCTACTCCTTTCAGCTGTCTTGAAGCCACTTGCCTCTTCCTTTGATCATCAAGTTGCATGTCATTGAAAATCCTATCCAATGTTCTCAACCACGCTTGAATTTCCATCACATTTTCAGTCCCTTCAAAACTTTTGCCTCCTAAATTGGTGTAAGCCTTTAGTAGCTTTGGAAGTTCCTCATGTGGGTTTTCAGGCCTATGCCCAATTCCATCCCTTAAAACCCTTACAAACTCTTGCATATCAAGCATTTGTGGTGCACTTGTTCCTGCATGATGTGATCCCCTTCCTACCATAGTTTGCTAATTAAGTTCTGGGCAAAGGGTATTAGTACACTGGGAGTACTTTCTACAATTAATATTTTCCTATCTATTTCATCCAAGCAAACAAACATAACACATTTTTAGCACCCAACAATCAATGCAACCAGGTGCTCTGATACCAAATGAAATGACCCTCAAAGTTTTTACCTCAATTTTTCAATAATTTTTTTTATATTTTTTTATATGTACATACACATACCCATTTAATTTATATGTATCTGAATGTCCACATATATTTCATTTGCACTTTTAAGTTTGATTTAAATTTCCTTTGCATTATCAGAGTCATGTTCTTTCAAACAAATCAACCAGGATTCCTAGTTCATTACCAATATAAATATATCAGTTTATTCCTAAAAATATACACATACATATGAAGATGTATATGTTCCTCTTGTTTAAAATCAGAGTATGTATTTGTTAAACAAGAGCATGCTGTTTGGTTTGGATTTGAATAAATCTGCCTACAGATAATTACCATGTTCTTTTGAATATTTGTATTATATTAATAAATTCTATGCATATTTAATTCATATGAATTTGGTCATTCCAATTTATTAATATTAATTTATTTTATCAGATAAATCTCTAGATACTTGAGATTCACAGGTAATAGTTCAAATATGTTTGTATTTGACTAAGGCCAAAAAATGATATTTTCACTTATCATTTTCCACTTATGTATTTTCTTTGAACCACTCTTGTTTTGAATCAATCTATATGACTTGTTTGTTTAATCTTAGTCTAAATGTCACACTTAGATTTTTCATTCACATATAGATCTGTTATCACAAGAATATAACTTCATAATATGTGAAGTGTTCCCAGGTTTTGCTTGTTCAAAACCAGTTCTCATAGCATACCTTTCATGGCCTTTAAAGTTGATTGTGGTGAAACAATTGCTAAATAAACTAAACTTTTTAAAAATGCACTTTTACAGACAAAACACCTCAAACACGATCTACCAAAATTTCATTCTTTTTGAAGCTGGTTAACTCATGTGTCTCGTGTCTTCTTGACACTTGTTCAAAGCAATTGAGACACCATTCATTACATTTTATCTAAAGCTTCACAAAACATTCACTTTTCTCAAAACAATTCAGAAATGAACATAAACTTATTTGCAAAGCATTTCAGTAAAAAGAACTTAAATCCTTATAAGTTACTTCTAGTTAAATCCATATCTTATCCTAAAACTCAGTGCTTTGCTATGTCTCAAGATTGAGTAATACATAATATAAGTTATGTAAAACAGTTGCTCATATACACATACCTATTTCTTTTCCAGGCTTCCATATCTAATACTTAAGCATGTTCTTCTTGTTATTAACTCAGATATTTCTTTTAGTTTTCAAGCCTTAATGCATAGCAATATTCAACAGAAAACAACTAGTTCAACTTATCATAATAAAATTCATTACATAGCATCAGGTTCAAACACAACTATCTCATGAATACATGCAAATAAAATCATTTTAAGCACTTATTAAAGATTAACAGGCATGCTCATTCAATTCTTTTCCATTGGCCACAACTTCACTTTCTACTAAAGCTTGGTTCTCCCTGCCAGAACTTTAGAGGCTGCCTCATTTTAAAGTGAGACACCTCCATATGCCATGAGCAAATAAGGGTCAGATCTATGATCTGGTATGAGCATCATCACTATATTCGTAATATTAAGCAACAGAGAATGTAAGTGTACTAACTTATTATTTAAGCAAATTTCTACAATCCATTACTTTAGCCTGGTATAAATAAATTGATTTACGTATGACATATTCATCTATCATTCTTACACATGCATACATAATCTTGCAAACATGATTATCTATCTGTAACATTTGCATTCACAAGAACAATCATGGTTTCATACCAACCAACCTAAGAAATATTCATATTCCTCTCATTTACAGGTTGTATAATTCAATTTAAATTCCTGCCTCATCTGCTATCAAGGAGTCACAGGGACACATTGCAATGAACTAATTCACATCATTGCACAAAGATCTCAGGGCTTAAACAAACCATGTGTCAACTTGCATACATCAAATATAGCAAGCACTCCAGCAGCCTTCTTGGCCTCCCCTTCCCTAGTTTATTTACTAGTGCATTTATTTAAATCCTATCATCAATTGTGCTAAGTGAACATGTTACTGCAAACATGAAAACATCCATAATCTTCCTAGCACAAATTTTCCTCAGAAATAGGCAGACAGTCATTTCCTAAAATGTGGTCATTATGTCCTGATCTCAGTAAAATCATATAAGAATATTTTCAACTATAATAAGAGGCCTGGCATGACATGTTATATAAGTCTACAAGCCTTTATGATTGAATCAGATTCATGATCTGGCTCCATCATAGTTCTAGCTTGTGAGTTTATATATTTTTTTTCTTTGATTAAGGGCTCATCACCTAGAAAATTTCTATTGCACCCTTAATTAATTTCCTTTTAAGCCTCAGCACTTATACAAAGTATAATGCAGCCCACACATTTTCCCTTGATAAAATTTTCATGCCATAGATCTTTAACAGTTGAGAGTATTCTCTAGATAATTTTAAGATTCAGGTTCTTAGCATTTCCGAGCAAACTAAAATAGTAAGTTGGACATACAAAGGCAAACATCTCAACAAATCAGCTATCACCCAGAAACATCCATGGTAAAATTATATCAGATCCAAAAACATCCAAATGGCATTGATAAAATCATATTCCCAAAACCAGAAACATGTAAAGAACAATACAAAATTGGCTGCCTCATCTCAGGTCTTAATGCCATAAATATAGTGAGATAACTCACCTAAATATTGTCTTCTTTTGATCCAGAAAACCCTTGTGTGTGTTTTCTCCTCCCTTCCTATATTTTTCTTTCTTTCTTATTTTTGTGTAACTCGGGGTAAAGATAACTTTACTGGCCAAAACTGCCTATTTATATCAATGTTTCCCACTAGGGTTTTGTTGAAACAAAATTCCATTTCTATCCTAGTTTGCATCTTGCATTTTTCACATTTTCATCCTGGCCATATTAGTTAGTAAAAGGGTGGTATTTTTCTTTCCTCTAGTTTTGCAGAAAATGGCCACTCACCTAATCATGTTAAAAGTGTGACTACCATATTTTATATTTTAATTATTTCTGAAAATCCCCTTTGCTATTTTTGCCTACACAAGCATATTGACTTGTATTACTTTTCATGTCATTTTGATGTTTCTTTCCTACTGCTTTGATTTAACACTTTCTGCTTACAGAAAATGTACATGTACATAGGGGTATATTTATATTTGATCTTTCTTTGCCTTACAGGAAATATGCACACATATATACTTTTTCTAATTTATAACGAGTTAGATTTGGTAAAAGAAAATCCTATGCTTTAAGCAAGGATTACTCCTTGCTCAATAAAATCTTTCCGCCTCTTCATTACTTTATTTACTATTTTTTTTTCAAAATTATACATTGTGATCTGAGGACAAAATGATTCACATCTCAAAACTACATTTGAAATGTTTTCTTTTCCCTATATTATTATTTTCCACAAATTCTTGGATTTTCCCCTGTGCTATTTCCAGTGTGCATGTGTACACATCCCCTTGCACATTTTTTTTTAATTTCAAGAATTCCATTATATTTAAATCCAATTATTTCAAGATTAAATTATTTTATTACTATAATTTATCACAAGATCTTGGGGTATTACAAACATTTAGAAAGATTTTCTATTTTGAAATCTTATTTTAAATGATCGAACCCAATTATCACTTAAACGAAGAAACCCAAAATAGCAATCCCTTTATAAAACATCCTTAATAAATTCCAAAACCCCGTTTATAAAACTTCTCCTTCCTATTTTCTTTAAAACTCATTTATAAATTCCTTTATAATTATCCAAAGCAATTTTTAAAACTCTTCCCTAATCCAACTCCTTAATAGGCTCTTAAAGTCAATATGTCCTCTTTATAAACCATAAGTTATTTAAAATATCTTTAAATAACAAACTACTATTTAAACATCCCTACATTTCATTTTAATCAAATCTTATTTAAAATAATAACTTTAGAATCCATTAATTAATATGTTAGATTAATTTCAAACACTATCATTGTACTAATAAATTAATTTCAAAAACAATATTAATATGATAATTATTAAAATTTTAAACTGTTATTTAAACAGTAATTGATTAACCTTAACCAAATATTAATATAAAAATTAATTATGCTTTAAATATAATTTAATGACTTAAATCAATTGAATTAATTAACTTTTAATTGAAAATTGAAGTATCGTTAAACATGTAATTAAACTAAAAATTTAAAACATTTTAAAAACAATAAATAAATAACTTTAACTCAATAATTAACATTCATTAAGGAATAACCTTTAAGAATCATATTTATATAATTATTAACTTTAACATTTTTAAATAATTATAAATTAATTTTCAATTATTATTATTAATAATTCATTAACCTTTAAAATATTATTACTAAATAATAATTATCTTTAAATCTTGTGAGAATAAATATTCTTAAATTTACTTTCAAAACAATCATTAGTTTTCGTACTTAATGGTCACCATGCTACTTAACAAGCTATCATATTATTCAATTAGCCGTTCAAGTTAACAACAGATATTTACATAATCAACCACTACGTAAATAAATTCAACACTTCACCATCATTGGTTAAAATATCATTTATTCAAAGCAGGATATCAATTAATGATGTATAATCAAACGTCCAAATCCATAAAATAGCAGAAAGGAGATTTATTCTGCTGATTAATTGTCAATTTAATTTAATTAGCTGGATGGTGTTTTTATTCCGCTAAACAGATGTCAAATTACCATATTCGATCCAGGTTAACGCAACAGTAATTTATTTGGCCAAATAAACATTACTATATAAAGTATATAAATTTAAATGACGTTGTTATTTAAAATAACGTAATTTAACTTCTGTCTGTTTAAATATGTCATAAATTTTTTACACATCCAATGCTATCATAATGTTATACTCGTAAATATGAGTACATGCAAAACTCTACTGGTCAAACGGATTTCAAACGAGAGAGATATGAATTTTTAAAGTTTACTAACTTAATACATATATATATATATAATCAAATAAAACATTAAGTTTCCTCACCCCAAAAACAAAACGGTCCAAGCCCATCTCTAATATCAAAGCCCAACCCTCAAGCTACAATACCATCTCCCTCTTTCCTTATTCCCAAATTCGAACCCCTAAACACCATCTTCCACCCATACATGGTGCACGTGCACCTCTACTCATCCACCCATCATTGAAGTCAAGGCCACCAACACGTACCAAATTCCAAGTTCTACCCAATGACATCCTTACCATTTCCTTCGGCCGTCCCTAGCTAATTCTGAGCATCTGCTCCTACTTCCCCTGCCCAGATCGCAAATCACCTTGGTCAACACTAATCCCTTCGACCACCACCAATCAACGTCTTTTCGTGTCATGAGTCCCCTACCATGCTCGAAATCACCTCCAACACTCTGTTGCTCATCACGATCGAAGACCCTTCTTCGATGATGTACATGTCACCATCCACCTCTTGAAGCCCTACCCTTCCATATCATTTCCATGAACTCGCCTTTTCACGAGAAACTCCCTACCGCAAACCTCACGGCCTCCGGTTTCCTAAATCCCCCAAAATCTACACCCTAAGCCCACTGCCCTAATGTCGATCTATCCCAAATGACCTCGCAACCAACAACGAACCCACTATCATATAGGCCTTCCCAACACAAACCCAGAGAAATTAACTTTGCAAATATTAGTTAAGAAATGAAATAGTTTTTTAATTTTAACATGGAAGCCATTTTCCTTCTTACTGTAAATGAAAAAAAA
Source organism: Allium cepa (assembly GCA_030765085.1). Classification (NCBI taxonomy): domain Eukaryota; kingdom Viridiplantae; phylum Streptophyta; class Magnoliopsida; order Asparagales; family Amaryllidaceae; genus Allium; species Allium cepa. The sequence goes on along the minus strand of CM060932.1, from coordinate 874,102,496 downwards.
AACACGAGGGATTAGAAAAAGAGTAAAGGTTGACAATGAAGGGGTGAGTCGGCTACATTTATAACAAAAGTAAAAAACCCCTCCTTTCATTCACATTTTCAAAAAAAAATTCCTATCAAATCCAAGCCACCAAAATGTCCAACCATATCCCCTAAGTACCAAGCATACATCAATTTAAGTTAGGACTTGATCTTAGAATTTGTTTTTAAAACATTATAAAAGAATTATTTATGGTACTCCGCTATACAGATACACATTCGTGTACGGACCGGGAATGATAGAAATAAAAATACGCTCACACCCAAAAATATGATACAATTCCAAAATAGTTATAAAATACGCTGATTATCAAGTTCTGTTAAATTTCAAAAATGCCAACATTTGCCGTAAAATACGTCAAACGAGAATTTGTTTATTTTCCAATTTAAAAAAATTATAAAAATTAAATTAAAAATACTTCATTAGAAACCAGATCTCAGTTTGAAACAGATAATTTATCATAATTTAAATCCAAACTGAATATTTTAAATAAATTAAATATTCAAATTCGAAGACCCAAAAATAGGGGTCATTACATGAGTAAATAATAATCGATCTAGATTTAGGATGACCATACCCTGATGGGAGCGACACACATAGCCCTGCCACATGCTCGATTTTTTTCATTTCCCAGTTGATGAGGCTTGAGGATACGTTTTACCTTTATATAGCACTTCCCACTTGGAATTAACACTGGCGCAATGTCAATATTCATCCATACAAGTCGTTTAGGTGATGAATGAACCGAAGGCACTATCTTCACTACATCCATTTTGGAATCACCCTCAGGGTTAGTAGCAAATAGCCCTTGCACTTCAAAACTCCATCTTTGATTCCATACACTTCAAGATATCTTCAGTTCGAAACGCCTGAGTTGGATCGAAGTGGTTTTTGGATAACATATCCGATCCCAATCTCTTCAAAACAACTTTCGATAATTTTCAGTAAACTCAACCCCGATTCTTTAGGAAAGAAATAGACAAGATAAAAGCAAAGATCACCTTCTAACCTTTAGTGGATGGATTTCCTTATCATATATACTAGAAGAACGAAAGAGATTTATACGCATAGTACATCATTATTGGGGATGGCTGTGCTATATAACTCACGTGTTTCTCCAGGATATTTCCAAAGATTCATTTTGGTCCAAGTTTGATAGTCGGTTATTTAAATATCAAATAAAAAATCATTCAAACATTGATTCAAATCAATATGGGATCCACTAAGCCTTTATTAGTTTAATCTTTAGTTAATAAAACCACTTTGTAAAACTTGATCAAAACATCTTTGCACAACACTACTTCCAAAACCTTTACATCCCTTTTTTACTCGGAAAATATTTATACTTATCTTAGGGGTATAAGTATGTTATCAAAACCTTTGGAAAATTCCTCCTTTTAAATTTATTTTCGAAAACATTACTTACTATACACCGATCCACTTATCCTTTATGAAAGTTCCCTTTCAAAAGCTCCCTTCACATTTAAATACCTTAATAAATTTCCAAAATAAATTTATAAAACACTTTTATAAGTCTACAAGACAATTTACAGAACCTCTTTACAAACCTCTAAAACCATTTGTAAAACATTTCCCTATTTAAAACTCCTTTGACAAATCTTCTTTAAGAAAAATCCTTTACAAAATATCTTTTGCAACTCATCCTTTTAAACCACTTTAAATATACCTTTTTACTTAGTAAAAACCATTTTTATAAACACATTATTATTTAAAACACCTTTGTAAAATAATAGTATAACTTGAAAATCATTTATAAATCTTAACCCAAAATTGATTAAAGAATTGAAACTAATTCAAAATCATACTTTATAATTTCAAAAAGAGGCTTAGCAATCCCAATGGTAGTAATTTAAGTTACCATTTAACATTAATTTCACTTTTAAGTCACCTAACCATTTATCTACATAAGTCAACATATATGTAAATGCAGTTCATGTCCAAATTAGAGAATAACATGTCAATATAACTCAATTAGCATATACATATCCAAATCACATAATTGCAGGATTGTGATTTATCTTGCTAAATATATGTCCAAACAATTCACTAATTATAGAAAAATGGGAATTTATTCTACTCAACATATGTCCACGCAATAAATAATACACTATAGTAGAACACGGATTTATTCTACTATCAGATGTCCAACAATCAAACAATCAAATTATAGTAGAACTGGGATTTATTCTGCTAACACATGTCTACATAATCAGATCATTTACATTATTCATTCACATTGTTTTTCTAGTGAATGGTATAGACATTGGATTTATTCTGCTACCACATGTCCATACAATCAAACCATTTACATAACTCATTCACAATTGTTTGTCCAGTTAATAGTATCAACATTTGAATCCATTGTGTTCAAAACCATCTTTAAAAAAGAAGTACCTTTAAAACAATTTGATTCTTGAAACAAAGGATTTAAAACTTAAAACTCCCTTTTAAAATGATTAATTACAAGTTAAACTCTTTATTAAACCATAATTAATCATTATTAAATTTGAACTTAATTTACTTATAAATTAATAAATAATTAAACCTTTAATAAATAATTTATTTTCAAATTAAACCCTTAATTAATCCTTTATTAATTATTAAATAATAATTTAAAACCTTTATTAATAATTAACTATTAATTAACTTCAATTAATTAATTAAACAATCTTTTAATTAAAACTTAAATAGTAAATTAAACCTTTAATAAATAATTATTTTAAATTATAACCTTAATTAATTTATCATTAAAAATAGTTAAACACTAGATTAAATAAATAATTGATCTTATATTTGATCAACAATTAATTAAAAATAAACCATTTACTAAACTCATAATTAATTAAAAATTAATCTTACTTTTAAAAGGTAATCTACTAGTAACCAAGCTTTATGTAATTAAGATAACTGAACCTTGTTTAATACTTAATTAATTATTAATTACCAAATTTAATTAATTAGTAATTAATTATTAAAACTTAAATTAACTTTCTAAAACATTTTTATTAGATTTATAAAACCTTGACAGAATAATTTTAAAGTATAAAACTGAATTTTCAAAAAATGGACCTTTATCGAAACATCCTCCATGATGATTATCGCTATGGGTGTCATACTCGCAAATGTTCCAGCTTTTCTCTTTGAAAACTTAATAATAAAAAGCTTACTAACTTATCAAAACATAAATTAAATAATTTGAAACCAAGTTTTTAACTTTTATTCGATTTTAGTTACAAACTAAAACTCGTAGTCTTCACAAAGGATTCTTCATCGATAACCAAATCTAATTGTTTACTTTATTGACTTTTCATTGCACAACAACCACATAATTATGTCCATAACAACTTATTCATACCACAAACCCCAAACATACAAGATCACACTTTTACATCATTCACAAAAGTCTAGACTTCACATTCAAGCACACACTAATTTAACCACATGCATTCACATATATAAGCAATATATATGCATCCAAACCATACAATAATCCAACCCAACAATCAAATTATTTTACCACCAAATAGTCAATAAATGCAAATGTAAAACTTTCTCGAAACTAAGAAGTTTACTCACCAAAATTTTGTAAAACCTTTTGAAACTTGGGATAATTTAGTACTTGCTAAGCTTGGAAAACCACAAAATCAACAAAAAAAAGGGGCATCATTTCCTTGATTTTTGGCCATGTTACTCTTGGAATTTCGAACAGTGGTTACAAGAAAAGTTCTTAAAAATTCTTTTCTCTACAATTTCAAAAATGAATCACTTAATTCAGATCTGTTTTGTCGAAGATATGGTCAAATGAAGAAGAGGTATTTTCGGACTTGAAAATATGGGTCTGAAAATGGGTTTGAAAGTAATGAGATTTGGTTATAGCTAAACTCAAATTTGAAGAAGTGATACAAATAAAAGTTTTAGCCACTAAAATTATATATGGTTTGAAAAAAAGAAAACCTCCAGTTGGTTAAGTTATAAGAAAGATATGGTAGAAGGAAGAGAAGGTAAAATTGAAGAAACGAAAGGAGTATTTATAAGCAAGAACAAAGTAAATTACCTAAACATCCTTGGTCCTTTACCGTCCACCACCTCTTGACACCTCACCTTCATGTACCTCAGCCCACACTCTTGTCTCTTCTCCTGTTCCAAGCCCCAACATGTTTTTAGTGCCAAACATACTTATGTTTCTATGTGCTTCATAAGGCATTTAAATTTTTTTTTACTTAACTAAATGCATTATTATACATATATGAATACATATATATATGGTTTTAATTATTTGAAAATGAATGTGAATACTAACTTATTTACAAATGTGTATTTCTATATACAAGTGTTCACAATGTTTCCTATAACTTTTAGTTGATGAAAAGTCCGAAAAACAAATTCTGGTCACATTTTTGATTTTTCTTCGAACTAAATATTTTTGTAAACATATTTGAAAACTATTTCACCATTAATAGTTATTATTTTAAAGAGTTTTATTTTATTATAAAACCTTTTATTTGAATATTTAACATTAATTAAATATTCGCAAATCAAAGAAGCGAAATTCAGGGTCGTTACACAACCTTAGGATTAGTAGCGAGCAGTCCTTTCTTCGAAGATTTTCAGAATGACGCACTATTGCCACTATATCTTTAATGGGTCAAAAAAATGTTATTTAAGACATAGTTTACTGTAAACCCATACGAGTTAGTACTTAATAAAAGGAATCCATAATTTTAGACTAATTATACCCAATACCAATTCCTATGTCCAACCTATACTATTCATCGAATAACGATGCAATCACCTTTTAAATTCATACGGATAGTACGAGTTCCCTCCTTGGAGTTTAACTAGAATGTTTTCTTCAATAATTAAAGTCTTATTTTAAATCTTGTTTAACTTTTGGAAATTTCCAAATCTCATTTTATCCTAGGAAATGTGGTCTAACTAAATCAAATTTACTATCCCCTCCATCGGGCCAGTCCTGATAGCTAGAACAGAACCTAGACACTGGTTGTTCAAGCTCGGGTTTAGAGACTATCTCTTTAACACACATTAAGCGGTCAAGTTATTTGAAAAACTCTAAACTCTTTACAACTATTGATTTATTATTTGAAAAACATTTGCACAATATTTGGGAAGAAAATACCAAATTTAAATCTTAATTTCAAAAGTTACCAAAAAGTGGTGCTAATAATGTTTTTAAATCTTCTTTGATCAAAATGCTAATTTCATTCCACAAGCGTCCAGTTTAATAACTCAAATCCTTTGTAAAAAAATTAATATATTTAAGGAATTTATTTCATATTTTTAAAGATTTAAAAATGTCTATTTTCAAGGTTTTACCACTTTGGTTTTCGAACAGCCAAAATGCGATGTTTTTGAAAATTTGATTTGCACATATTCAAAACTTTACTGAATGAAATATTGATTTTCTTCTTTTGTTTGAAAATGATGTTCATTGTGGTCCAGTGAATTCTTATTGCAAAGAATTCCGACTCATATTCCATTCTAAACATCCATTTAACTTTTCAGGTCGTGAAATTGTGAATTGCCGGAACATAACGGCTTATTTTTACTCCATTTTGCAAACTTTTTCCAACTTTTCTGAAATGATTTTAATTTTATAAACCATTTATAAATCGTTTTAAACTATTTTACTAACAATGTCATATGCACCATTTCATTTTATAAAGGAAAGTGATTCCTTGATGTAAATTCTATGTGTATTGTACTGTGAATCGTTTCCACATCAAACAGACATATCATCAACATCCAAAACATGATGATCAAACATAGAAAATATCCATGTCAAACATATCATATCATCATATAATTTATAAATTTAATATTAGAGTTTCTCACCTTCATTGGTTTCTATGTTCTCCAAATTTGAATATAGCTTCGCTATTATCTCATCGAAGCTTATGAAATCAACCCTAGTTTCCTAAAGAAGTGCACAGCTTGGGCTTGTAGAGGGTAAAAACTTGGTTTTGAGATGGTGGTGACTCCTTATAGTGCACGACCAAGAAAAAGAAAGAGAGGTGGGAGTACGGACTCATATTTCGACTTTAAGACGATATTTCTTCGTATATGGTAGTTTTTATTTTAGTAGAGCTTCGTTATTATGGAAGACACTAGAGAAGCCATTAGAGAGGCCATTAGAAAGTTTAGAAGAAGAAGACGATGTGAAGAAATGAGAGAATGGAGGTTGGTATTTATGGGAAAAATAAGTGAGAAAAATATCTAAAGGCAAAATTACCAAACTACCCCTACCCACTCCCCCCACATGCACGTCCCATATCCCCTTGTCCTCCTCTCTATGTGTTTGAGATGATGGTATGTAAGTGTGTAAGAATGCGAGGGTTTGATGTGTACTTTGCTTTTTTACTTTTGTATAAATATCTTAGATATTTTGTGACATTTATATATGTGTATCTATGTATGTATTAGGTATGTATACATGTGTATATGTTAGGATATGCATGTGTATGTTACAAATTTGCACAAGGCATATTAAAAATTGCAATTACGTTGAACAACTTCCATTCGTTATATCATTGAAAATCTAAAAACCGATTTCGGTCACATTTTTACTTATTAACTAAATTACATTTAAATGTAAACAAAATTTGAAAACTAATTTCTTATCATTATAAATAAATTAAAAAGAACTCATTTGAGTTATAAAACCATATAAATCAATATTAAAAAAGTGTTTACAAAAAGTGCTATCATATCGACAAAACACTATGAATTTTCTTATATTTTTAAAACATGTATATATCTTTATAAAACTATTATAAATAACTTATTAGAACTATATAATAATTAAAATGAATTATTATCATCTATAATAATTATTAAATCATTTAAAATCAATTTAAATTCAAAAGTCAAATATTTAAAAATGATGACACCATTGATGGTATCATAAAGGCATTTTATTTCCAAAAATAAAACAAATAATTTTATTATATTTTCTTGTTTAACTTAATAAATAAGTGTATGTATCCGGTTCCATGCATACTAAAATTGAGAAATTCTCAATTTTATCAAAAAATTATTTCCGTCTTTTTTTCAATGAAAATCCCAAATATCCATATTTGTTAATATGTCTTCAAAGTAAATTTACCATTATTATTTATGGTTCAAAATATTATAATTTGTGTTATAAAATCCTGCATTTGAATATTTCAAATATAAATATAATTTATCGAAGTCATAAATTTGTGGGTAGCTACACTTAACCCTCTCAATCTCCCACTTGCACTTAGGGCTAATTATGAAATTTTATTCCTATCATTTCGATTAGCTCTCAGAATTGATCAATTTACTCCCTTAGTGAATAGGTATGCAATATTGTTTTAATTATTTATTCTATCAATCAACTCTCCCTATCGTTGATAAACTATGTTTATCATATGGAACTTTTTGGAGTATGTTCTCGACCTCTAGTGAGCATTAAGTTCTTTTGCGAACTACATCATCACATTGTTATTATATAATAATGTCATGGAATTCTTAACACTTGGAATCGCCTATAGTCAATTTATAAATTTATGCATTTATATATACATATACACATAGATAAATACACTAATATATATATATATATATGTGTGTGTGTGTGTGTGTGTGTGTTTGTGTGTGTGTACGTGCACACATTCATTGCTTTTTATTGCGGTGCTATTTAGGGCAATGTACATAGCCTATTGTTTAGCCACAACTTTTGTATGGAACATTTCCAACTTTAATTTTAAATAAGGTTGAACATGAATTTAGAATTGACTTCTTATTCTCGAAATCAATTACAAAGATTGAATCAGAATACTTCTTCATAAGGAGTTCGTTGTTTTTATAAAAAATTCAAGCATTTGATAAATACTCAAGAATACTCTTAACTATCATGTAGTGAACTTATTTCATATTGATACTTTCTCACTGTACTGGTTACATAAGAAAATTATGATATAGTAAACAACACAACATATATGATAATTTCTATTACTAATGCATAAGGAATCCATCTTATATGCTCCATATTAAACATTTAATATGCTGTCTGTGTATATTGTTTGGGACTATCCCCGACGTAGTTAAAGCCCCGCTAAATTCCCACTATAGCGCATAGCGTTCTTTGATCGCTACACTATTTCAATTTAGCGCTATTAAATAGTAGATTCCCTCTTAGACTCGCTATTTTCTGCTACACTCGCTAAATCAAGGCTTTTTAGCACCTGCTTTAGCAATATTAATGTACAAAGTTTGATTTCACCTATTCTCTTTTAAACTAAATTAACAAATTTAGGCAAGAACCTAATTTTAAAGCATAAGTTCTCAATATAATTTAGAAATCTATTGTAGTCACCAAATCTAGTATGCATAAATCATAATATTATGTAGTTTTGTTATATAAGATTGTACAATATTACGTTTTCATATACAAATGATACGAGAATGAGAATAAATTAACTTTATTTATTTAGTTTAAATCTAATGAAGCTTTTTGCACCTCCATTATATTACTCTATATCCGCGCTATATCTTTTTGCACTTCCACCGCTATAAAATCGCGAAGCGGTTTAACTGCACAGACTATTCTAACATCCTTTTATACTGATTATAAAAGTTGTCATTTTCAAATCCAAACCAAGTATTAAACAATCAAACTAAAGTGATTGTAACATAGGTACATCATTAATGATCATAAGTTCATTGTTTATTTATAGTTTCAGAAATATTTTAGTACCTTTAATGCTCTTTCTTATTGGCACATGCTTCTCTACATTTTTACTAAAATTCAAGCTGTTTGATTTCCTTATCAAGATACTTGCTTAATTTTGTGCTCATCGAACGATACTTTTCTATTAGTTCTTGGATCATATCTAAAACCGATAAACTCTATATCGCTCCGAATGACTTTGAGACACTTTGATTGTTATGTGCAAATAATATATTCTAAGTCATTATTTAGAATGTTGTTCCAACATAAATGTCCTAAAACTCAAATAATATTTGTGATGATCTTGTGAGTAAAATCAAAATTAACTTAAGCATGTTGAACGACGAATCTGTTACATTAATTTTAACAAGTGAAATTATGATGTTATTCTTCTCATCATTGCTTATTATATTCCAATTAAATTAGTCTTCTTCTTAAAGATACATTTGTGACTAATGGATCATATCCCTTCGGGCATAACTATAAAAATCATGTTTTGATAGTGTACTTGGAATTTATTTCGGATTGCGCATAGTCCATATGTTAGAGTCAACACTACTTATAGCTTATTGACAATTAAGGAAATTATTTTCTTAATATTGATATGAAACTCATAGTTTATCTTCAATGCATGAGCGTCCTTATTAGACAATTCAAGTTGTGTCTATTTTGGCTTGGTTAATTTCATTTCATCTTACATATTTAGTTTTATTTTTGGATTGTATCAAAATCCATTTTACTACTAATAATTTCTAAAAGAAATTACTTCATTTTGAAGTTTTTGTTTCTTGAAACAATAGTTGCTTCTTAGTATGATGGAATAGGCATTCAAAAACATTTATGAACTATCATTATATATTTATGTATGTATAAAGCTGATTAATTTTTGTTTTATGGAACTTTTGTTCATAACATAAATTAGTCAACTTGTAACGAACGGGAATGTTCGATCCTCAAAAACCAACACTAATACGTCCACTGTATTGCGTGCCGAGCAATCAAATGCTAGAAAATCCAAAAGTTAGGGGAAAAGAAAATGAAAGAAGATATAAAGAAAATTAACAACACAGAATCTCATAGCGCAACGAATAATCTATAACATCTAGCAAATCTTTACACAAAAGAAAAACTACAATACACACACACTCAAATCAATCAGAGTATATGAACATATATTAGCCTGAACAGTTATAAGAGCTTGTCCATACAATTGTCGATAGATACAAAAATGAATATAGCGAAAAAATAATCTTCTACATGAATATGTCTCTGGGCCTCCAACTCATCTCCTGAAGCTCCAAGCGTCCAATCTAATACTGTAATATGCTCGGTTTGACCCAAGCATTATAATAAATAACATCGGAGTTAGTCTGGAAAACCAATGTGAGAAAACACGCCCAACTTGATTTTAAATTATAAAAAAAACCTTTGAAAATCAAAAGTATCTCGTAAGACCACGTCGCACATAAACACAGACATGTTTTTACCTTACGATAACCAAAACATTTTATATGAAATTCTATGATATTACAGAGTGTCTAATATACAAATACTTATCAATCTTAGTCGAAATTATCACTTTAATTAAATTCCAGCATAATAGATACACAACTAAAACCGTATAGGCTCATAGATAGGATTCCATACTACAGCAAGGTAAGGGACTAACTTCTGATGGTACACCCTTAGAAAATGCACTGGTATCTGAAAAGAACTTATTATACCCCTGCTACATAGAGCCGACTGCCCCTTTAATTTGACCAGCCGGATTACCCTATCCCATTTTGACACTGAGGCCTCATACTACAACCAAGTTTGTGCACAAAACAATTTGATATGGACAACCTAGAATGAGATGGCGGCTCTTAATGGTAGCTGACTACATAGCTCTGTTGCATACCTTGTTTTTTTTCATTTTTCGGCTTGTGAGGATCGCGAGGTCACATCTTTATCTTCTTCCTCCTAACAAACCATCTTGGAATGCTAACATTGCCCTCTAGGCAACAATGCAATGCTAGCATTCATCCATAGAAGTTCATTCTAGGACTGATCGAAATACTTGAGAGCTCCATCTCCAATTCCATCATCTTCAAGTTGCCTTAACTTAGAAAGGCGTTTGTTGGATCGAAGTGGTTTTTTAGGTAACATACCCGATAAACTCAACCCTGATTCTTTAGGAAATAAACAGTCAAAGATAAGATCGGAGATCACCTCTTAACCGTTAGTGGATGGATTTCCATGTCTGTAGTGACCCGCTATTTCAAACCATTCAAATCGATAATAAACCACATATGTCTATCTTAAATTGTTCAAAAACAACAGCTTGTTATGTAAATTTGGGGTAAATAAGAAGATAAGAGAAAAGAAGGGAAAAAAACACAGAATCACACAGTGGAATGATCAAATGCAATAATCAAATAAACAGTTCATAAAGCTGTTTTACAAATAACATTTGATTACACATATTTACAACGTCAATCAGAGTAAAATAAGCGAACATATAAAAAATGCAGTAGAAAAATAATAATAATAAATACGATCACCAATCTTCATCTTCATATCCAAGAAATAATGTCTTCAAACACTGAAATACTCAGGATGATCCGAGCATAATGAAAACCAATACACTCAAGTCAGAACTAAAATTCCTATCTAAGCCAAATCATCACAAATAAAAATATTGGTGCAATGGTTTCAAAGATGTTATGTGATTTTCCAACTTCTATCAAGTGTACAACGTGAATACAATGATTTAAGAGATTTCAAATAATTCGAAATACCAATTTTAACCACTTTAATTAAAATAAATCCAAAGTTTAAATTAAAAACTTGAACCTTTCAAATAATTCAATTCCAATACATAATCCAAATTCAAGAAGTTGTACAGATTATATCATTTCAACCCATAATTTAAATGTCTAAGTTATCCAATTCTAAAATGATTTAGATGACCATTTAAATGATGTCAATAATATATATGGTGATAACAGGGACATATTAAAATAAATAAACAACCATACATCCAACATCCAAATCATCCAATATATTACAACAGTTAATAGTTATCAATATCGAGGTTTTAACTATCAGTTAAATTCCAACATAAAATTTTCAATTCGGATTCAATATCAATTCAAATTTCAATTTAAATAAACACAGCAATCAAAAATTTGTATATCTCATTATAAATTTTATTTAACTTGCAATGGAAATTTTAGCATTGTGTGAGTGAGTTGAATCACTCACCTTTGATTTATCGACGATTTAAAATCCAAATAAAGCCAAAAATCCAGTTGTCTCAAAATTCAGCTAAATTAGTTTCATATTGTCAAGAATTCTGATACAATCGCAACGGAATAAACCGCGTGTCAAACGGAGCTCGCACCAAAAAGTTATTGATGTTAGAAGATTTAGAATTAAAATAAAGGTAATTACGTAATTAAACTACCTCTTCCCAAACCCTAACAGAAGCGCATGAAGCATGAACCCAATACCACATCATAACCGCCACCCTTTGATTGACAACCATGACCACGACAAGCACCTGCGACTTGATCCAAGACCGTCTATGTAACGACCCTGACTCGACCCTCGAAAATCGACACTCAAATACATCACCCGTATTCGAATGCCGCAGATTCGAACGTCAAATCTGGTCCACCGGAGCTTATAACACATTAAGTACAACAACACAGCGGAAGAAAAATGAATAACTTTATTGATACAAAATAGATACAACACATTGATACAAATGATATCAATATACATCAGAGATACACAACAGCGGAAATATAATAACACCAGAAGAAGAGATAACATCAGCAGCGGAAAGATATCTCAATGTCAAAAACTTCAAAGACACCAATCCAAGAAGCTCGATCCACCATCAATGCTGAAGTGAAGCAAACTCAGTCTGAATGCGATTTCCAAAAGCTACATCTAGCATCCAATTATATGAAAACCAAACTATAGGCTGCCCGTATGGAAAATTGTAGGCAACCAGAGTTCAGAAAGGGAACAATAAACTCCAAGTCAGTCATAGAACTGGTGTGAGCAAACAAAAACAGTTTTCTTTGAATAAAAACAAACAAAAGAATTTAAAAGGAAATCCGCAATGCTTTTTGGAAAATGAAACTACCATAAGGCCTCTCGGCACACACACAATGCAATCGCACACTTGGGGGAGAATTCTCCTTATGATAGTCAAACATGCTTGATACGCAAAATCATTTTGATATTATTATTAGTGCATAGTGGAAAAAATTTCAAAAGTATATTATTAATCTTAGCCAGCATAGGTACCATTACACTATGCCTACTATAGCTACCATTTAAGAATGGCAGGTTATACAACTGCAATCGTAAAGGGCTCGTATTGTTTCTTTGGATTTCCAACAAATGGTCAGGCTAAGGAACTTCCTTACCGAATGAAACGCCTCTGGAGCGACGTTTCCGAGAACCTAACCGTATCTCTGCCAATACAAGGCCGGATTATCTCTGTAACTAGGTAGCACCTACAAGTAAGCCATCCTCGGTCGTTACCGACCTTTATCTCGGGATTCACCAACAAATAGCAACAACCACATAGTTAAATATCTGGGCTCCATACCATGATACCACTTTTTATCCAGAAGGAAATGGACATACCCTAAAGGCGCGACCCCTAATAATCTTGCCGCAACTTTTCTGTTTCGACCATTTCCGGGTTGTGAGGTTCGGCGAAGTCTCATCTGAAAAGCTATGCTTTTCACAAAATCCATGCTTTGATCAACAAATGATCAGTAGCACTTCTTATGCCACATTACCAAATTGGGAATGTATTGCATGTAACCATCAACTACATAAAATCTCAGCTCGTACATCTCAAAGAAGGGTGTTAAGCTAAGAGACTAAATTCTCGGCCACCAAACAGAAATGTATTTGATAGAGACCAGCTTTACATCCCAAAGTGTAATGTCAAACATACATCCATACAAGTCTGTTCCGGGTTCGAACAGAACCGAAGGCACTTCCAAAGAAGCACTTGCAAATCCGGGTATTCACAATCCCAATCGAACTCCACATCACATATGGAGATCTCTATACTGGATCCATGATGTAGAGACATTCGACAGGTAATCCTTTCGTTTTCGAAAATACCCGGTCTTCACCACTGGTCTTCAAATGCTATCCATTTCGTCATATCACTATTCGAAAAGGGTTATATGACACAAAATCCTCTCCTGGCTAAACCGAATAATGAGCAATTAATTTAAAAAGCATATGGATATTGGGATCTTAATTAAGTCACAACATATTTCACCAAAACCTTTCCCTTGAACGGTTTAAACAAATTTCCACTTTAAATCTTTGAACAAAAGATTTATTTCCAAAAAACTTTCAATGGTTCATAAATTTCTACACTTCAATCTTTTAAACAAAAGATTCACCCTTTTAACATCCACTTCAATTTAAAATCAAGGTTCACCAATCTTTCACAAAGATTCATTCATAGCTATCAAAATAATTTCCATTTCAAATCTTTTATAGAAAAGGTACACTTTTAAGATCCCTTTTCAATTTCAAAACAAAGTTCAACAGTCTTTCACAAAGATTCATTCATAGCTTTCAAAAAAATTCCATTTCAAATCTTTTATACAAAAGATACATCTTTAAGATCCTCTTAAATTTGGAAACAAAGTTCACCAATCTTTAACAAAGATTCATTCATAGTTTTCAAAACAATTTCCATTTCAAACTTGAAATATTTCAACTAAAACTGGAAGTTCTTTCGTTATATGAAATCCATTATCATTTGAAAACGAATACTTTTCGTTTCGGAAAAATCCGATTAAATATGCACAAGTTATAGCCTTTAAAGTATAAACTTGGGTTAAATCTAAATTCCCAAAATAATACTTTTAGAATGGTTTAAAACCCATATAAATACATTATATAACTTGTTAAACCATAATTCTAAACATATATAGAACTAAACTTCAAATCTTGAATTCAAATTCAAATCAAACTATTTTAATTTCAATACTTTAACAAGTTATTTAAAATAATTTTATCCTCAAAACTCCTTTCAAAAGCTTTTCATATTTAACCCAATTCCATTTCCAAACCGTTTTGGATTCAAAATTCAATTTTAAAACCATTTCATTATTTTGGATAAAATAATATTAGATTCAAATATTTGTGACTTATCCGAATCCTCATGAATTCCATATTTGTGTGTGTGTGGTGTAGTCCAGGGGTTTTACATAATAGTGCAACATCATCAATCATCACAATCCAAACACAGCAATATCGATAAGCGGTATAATCCTATAACGTTATCTTCATTCATATATTCATAGATAAATAATATAAATTCATCACAGATAAATAAATTACGTTCATCACAGCTTAAATCAAAATAATTCATATCACAAAGCACCACAAATGTAACATCCTGCCTTTTTATATGTTTTAAATCGACGATAAGCCACACATGTCAGACTCAAACCATACAAAAGAGCGGATTGTTATGGGGTAAATAAGAAAAGCAGAGAAAGGAATAAAACAAAACAGAATCTCACAGCGCAATGATAAAATATAATAATCAAATAAACAGTTCATGAAGCTGTTTACAAAATATTTGATTATATTTATACAATACATATCAGAGTTACACATACCAGAGAATAATAATTAATGCAGCAGAACAGTATGAATACAGTGGCATAATCTAATAGATAATAGTAATACAATCTTCATCTTCGTCCTCCAAAATAAGGTCTTTGAATCCTGAAATGCTCAGGCTGACCCGAGCAAATTGAAAAGACAAAACACTCGAGTCAGAACTGAAAGATCTTATGTAAGTTAAATCAACAATAAATAATATGAGTGGAACGACGTCAGAGATGTTTACGGGATTTGACATCTCCTATCCAGTGTGTAACACGAGTGTAGTGACTCAAGAGATGCTTGGGATTCACATCTCCTAAGGATCCGTTAAACTATTTACTATGTAGTAATATTTCTCTATTATAATAGTGTCTAATAGTAAAATAAACTTACTTATAAATAGCGTTAAGGGGTTACCCATATAGCCTTTAACACGTAATAGTGCCAATAGTCTATGCAGTACCGTAATACCTCCTGATCGGGAGGCTACCAGAGGATACTCCATAGGTATGACACAAATCAAACTAATACAAGGCGCGCTAGGGTAGGTGACATGGCACAACTAGGCAATGCCAGGGTAGATATACCAATTACGCTTCCGGGCCGGTGCTAACGCATAGCAGCTACTACAGCCCACCTTGAGCCACACCCCCAAATCAAAAACAAAGTGGCCCCCGAATCAATCCAAAAGTCAGAGTATAATATTGAAGGGATGTGTCTGATAAAAGGTGCTACCTTCTTAGCTCGTCAATCGCTCCTGTTTTAGCCACCTTATGCCAACTCACGGGAGTCGGATCCACGTATATACCTCAAAGAAAACGCCGCCACCATCCTACTTCATTCTGGAATCTCCACCACGTACATGGTTGTTAAAGTGGTTTTCGGAGTTGGCAGAGAGTATGACAACTTCTGATCCCGGTCTCTTTAACAACCAAACGTTACAATAACACCGCGATCATTTCAAAATAGTTATACTTCAAAACCCAAAATATAATATCCATTTCAAAACCATATAAAATACGATATCTTTTCCATTTCAAAACCCAAACCAATATGATATCATTTTTATTAAACCCAAATCAATATAATATCATTTTTATTTCAAATATATCCCTTCCAAAAATCAAAGCACTTTCAACGTTACAACACTTCAAAATCAATTTTTTTGTAATATAATACCTTCAAATCATAATAGCTTGAAAGTCCTAAATTTAAACATAACTTCCCCCACTTAAATGGTTTAAATATTAAAATACTTTATATAATAAAATAGCTTCTTAAATTTCACAAATCAATTCCAAATACCAGTATGAACCCCCAAATAAACCATTTCAATTCCCATATATTTCAAAGCTTTAAATACTCCACCATTTCAAAACTAATTCTTTGATAATTCCATATATATCAAATTCAATTACTATTATTTAGATTTGAAATGTTACTTAATAAATCAAATATCAATTAAGTAAAACCTTTAAACTTCAAATAACTGGATATTCTTTCAATTTAATTAACTTGATATATTCATTTAAATCAACTTGATATTCAATTAAATCACTCTAAACAAAAATCAAGTTACAAAAATCATACCCTTTAAAATCTCAATTTTATTTAAATTTCAAATCAACTTTATTCGAGTATAATCCTTAAATAATTTAATTCACATCAATTTCATATTTATCTTCCAACCTCAGTTTTATTTAAGCCAATATAACTATATATACAATATAATTCAAACAGCTACTTAACCATATTATATAAAATAAGCAAAATTTATCATTCAACTTATTTTATATTTCAAAGAAAATTTATACAAAGCTAAAAACAATAATAAAATAACGTTTACATAACATCTAAAATCAATATTTATATAACCCGTATATTTCTTTACAAAACCATAGAAATCATTTTAAAATATTTTTATATATGTACATCGTGGTGTCTGTATATAATTCTCTATCCTACGGTCAAGTGATACAGATATTTATAATTTCAATCCGAAATTTACAATAAAAATACAGTTTTATATCATTTCAAACCGTAATCCCGAATGAAATAAAAATGCATAACAACTTGCAGTTTATAACAATACAAAATGCAACATCCATTCATCCAATATCAATCATCAAACATTTATCACAATCATCATCCAATTCAATAAATAACATCAATATATAACAGATAATAAATCACAGGCATTTACTGGCAGTTTATATTCAATAATAAATTAACTAACTATTTAACTGGCAGTTTATATGCAATAATAGATTAAATAACAATTTAATTTAAATAAATTTAATTTAACTGAGATGATGGTTAAAAATATGCCAAACAGTCATAAAATAAATTTCTAATCACATCAAAAATTAATTTAACACACATAAGAAATTTTAGAAGTTGTGAGTGGGTTAAAACAATCACCTTTTGAATTTAAATTGAATTTAAATCCAATTAAACCCAAAATTCAAATAGTCTTAGAATTCGTCCAAACGAGTGTCAAAATGTCCGGAATTCCGATATGAACCTAGCGGAGAAAACCACGCGTGAATTGGACCTCGCATGCAAAAGTTATATCGATTAAACGAGTTGAAAATCAAAATTGAATTAAAATAAATATAACAGGCTATACCAATAGTTGGCCGCGTAATTGTTTCTTCCTCCAAGCACCAACGCACGTGCACGAAGAACATGCCGATCAAAAAACGCATAGCTCGACCGTTGATCGCTACCTTTGACTGTCAATTTCTCACTCCCTGGACCACCGTAGCTAACGCCACTGCCTCCATCACACTCGGCTACCTCTGCCGCATCTCCTGGTGGTACGGCGTCGCTTCCGGTCTCCCCTAGTGGCGTGCTCCGCCACCGCCTGTGTAGGGTTTACAAACCCTAATCGAAAAATCCACTTTGATCCAACCGCCAACATCGCCTGCGAACGACTCCGATCGAATTCCCTCGACGACCTCTACCCAACAGTACAAGCAATTTGATGATCCATCGACGTTCATCGAAACGTGATGAATGGCCGACATTTGTTCATAAATTTGTGGACAAACCGAAGTTCAAATTAGAAAACAAATTAAAAATCAGAAATGCACTCATCGAGAGCTTCAAATCGATATATATTTCGATATAGTTTGTGGAGTTTGAATTTTCGGGTATGATTTTTGATTTGAATCCGAAATTTGGGATTAGGGTTTTCAGCCATTGAGGAAGAGGAGCAACATAAGTTTCTATGCATACAGAAATGAGAATTAGAGGGCCGCTAGGGTTTATAACAGGATATATATAGGCAGGGTTGAAAATAAAAAAGAACGGATCAGATTGGTTTGGACCGTTGAACGAATAATGGCCCGAAAAGGCCGTTCTGACTCCGGAACGAAATTGGATCAACCTATACATCAAATAGATGTTTTAATATATTTTAAAATCGATGGAACAGGTTTCAAGTCCAAATTCCATTGTATGAAGAAGTTATGCTCAAATCAAGTTATTTCAAATTGATTTCAATTTAGTTGATTTCAAGGCGTTTCAAGCCCGTACGATCAAACGACAAGTCCGATCGCTACGAAACTTGAAATCCTACTATAATTCATCGTTACGGATCCGATGAAACTGGTTTCGTCGAAATTCGAGTCAGTGGCCAAAATGGCTATTTTACATTAGTTAAACAAATTAATATTAAATTGATTAAATTACTATTTAAATTCAAATCCTATAATTTATAAATTTTATCATCTTGGATTACTTTAGTCATTTAAAATCCTTAATAAACAAATTCCCATATGAATTTAAGGTTAATTAGTTCACCAATTATAGTATTAAATTCCAATTCCATTAAATTCATAAATTATCGATTGAAATTTCAATGAAATCCATTTATTTGATTTCTAAGTCTTGTTATTCATGTAATCATCATATTATCATCTTAAGTGCCATTTACTTTGGTATATATCCAAATACATTCACATTTTCCCATTTCATCTTTATTTCAATTGCATAATATTTAATTTCAATTGCTACAATAATTACACTTATTACAATTTGGATTTCAATGGAATGATTTGTTTCAATTCAAATCTTTTTATTAAGTTCATTATTACTCTATAAACCTAGTTACCTTGTTTTTCCCTTCATTACCTTAATATACTCCAATTTAACAACTCCTAAATATTGTATTACATTTCACATTAATGTAACATTTATTTACATTTATTAAAACTTTATTTCCAATTTCAATTAACAATCTAAATAAATAGGTAACATACAATAATCATTACCGTTACCCTTTAGTCACATAAACAAGATTTTATTACTTACAAATCAGTGTTGCCATTTATTTTCATACTACCAATTTCATTCACTTATGTTCAATTTATAACCAAACATAACATTTAGATTTATTTTTATTAATTGGTATTCCATTCAATTCATAAATTTATTAACCTTGATTAGTATTGTTTGCCTTGCATTCTAGTTATTATTTCATTAATATGATTCCCAATAAATTTACCAAACATGAATTTCAATTGTTTTCATTCAATTAATTGCTATGTTATGCGTAGAGTTTACATTGGTTACCTCTTGTTGAATTAGCAATCTTAAATGACAAATTAAATCTACCCTAACTACACAAATTAAGTCAATAACTGCAATTGATTTCACATTAAATTTTATGAGCTAAACAATTAGGTAATCAAACAATTGTTACCGTTAAACTTAAATTGCCTTTAAGTTTATTACTTTCAAACAAATATTATAAGTACTTCCAGAACATTGATTTTATTCAATTTTCATTTATTATAATTTAAATTCATTAGTAAATTCAATGCTTACATTTGTTTTCTTATATTCAATTTGTAGCTAAGTATAACATCTACATTATTCCAATTTACTAATTACCATCCATTATACCTTACAATTGTTCAACTTATTAGGATTGCGCTAAACTAGTTATTTATTAACTTTCATTAACATTCTTACATTTCATTCCTGCTATAAATTCATTTCCAATTACAAATTCTTATTTATTCTGGATTTAATTACCAAAATCTTATTAAATTAACAAACTAAATTATCGAAAATTTATGGGTCGTTACAACACATCAGGGATATCAAACAATTCCAAGCATTCAATACCATCCAAATATTCATAAGTAAGATCAATTAATTACCTGATTAATTTAAATCGGGTTAATTACTTATAAATAAATTACTAATCTTGGTTAATTAACATTAATTAATTACAAATCATTTTAACTAATTGACCTTTAATAATAAATTAATTAGCCTTAAATTATTAATTAATTATCCTTAATTAATAATTAAATCAATCTTTAATCATTAAATAATTAACCTTTAATTATTTAATTATCCTTCAATTAATTAACCTCAATTAATTATATTAATTAGTTGCCCCTCAATTAATTACCATTTAATTAACTACCATTAATTAATTACAATAAGTAATTATCCTAATCACTTGTATTAATAAATCACAAATTTATTACATTGAATAATTATCCTTTGATTAATCAACTTTAATCATTAATTAATTACTTTTTAAATTAAGTAATTATTCTTAAGTAATTAATTACCTTTAATTACTTACATTAATTAATCTTAATTAATTAAATATCCTTTATTGTAATTTCACAAAGTAATTATTTCTTAATTACATTAAGTAATAATCTTTTATTAATAACATTAAGTAATTATACTGAATTAATCTCATTAAGTAATCATCTTTTAGTTAGTTATCATTAATTAATTAACTCTTAACAATTTAATTAATCCTTAATTAATTCTTAATTATCCTTTAATTAAGTAGTTACCATTGAATCTCACATTAAATAACCCATTTATTTCAATTAATCACTTATTTACATTTATGTTTATTTGATAATCAGCTAGTAATCAAATTATCAAATCACTTAGTTCATATATTCGTAAAGACACGTTTTTATTTGATAAACATGTTTATTAGTTTAAAACAAAGTAATTATAACAAACTAATTATTTAAATAACTTTAAAACTTTAAAACACTTTGTTTTGGAACTTTGTATAATATTTTAATTTGGAAAACTTGTTTTATTTTGCTTTTAAACTTTGACACCTTTGAAAGTCTTGAGTTCTATGCTTTTAAACCTGGTATACTTCATTAAAAATGAAACCTGGCAATTCACAAAACCAAACCCGAGCCAACATTCGATTTTCCCGAGCAAAACTCAAGACACTCCCATTCTTATTTACTTCGAGTCAAACCTCATCTTCCTCGAGCTTATCACTGAGAATCCCGAAATCGAACGCACAGCCAAATTCAACCTGACACAACGTGCACGTGTGCACAAACACAACTACTCTGACCACCATCGATCGACGCCACGACCACCTACATGTCGTCGGCAACTACGCCACTCCTCGCGATAACCTAAATTAACAAAATTGACAACAAATCAAAATCGAGACACTCGATCGAAAACTGGAACGCACCACCATCAGAAAACCACCCTTCACCATCGATCCCGATCTCAATACCCCACGCCGACCATACCCGAACTTCGTCTCGAACCCCAGCATCATTTCCCCCCATCGCGATCAGCTCCGACACCTTCACGGCAGCGCATTTGCCATGAAACAACGTCAACCTAATCAGTTGATAAAACCCTGAATTGCCTCCGATAGGACGCCCCGACCATTGGAAAAATCACGAACCATTTTTTTCGAGATCCTCAACCCACTGGCCACCTCCAGACCAAACCCCGACGCTCCTCTTGCTGTCGATCGTCGGAAATCGACAACATACCCAAATCCGACCATCTCAAAATATCTCAACAAATTCTTCCCTAAAAATCATGATTTTTCTTCCTAAATTCATCGTTTCACAATAGGATTCTGTTAATATAACTAAAACATCAATTTTACATGATCGATTTTTTTGATTTGAATTTGTTTATCTCTATGAAAGTTTAAATTTAAAATATTCATGGAATTTAAATATTGGTTACTATTTTCAAAATTTATAATATGTTCATACAATCATTTGTTCTTCAAAGATCTTATCCTGATTCTGATTATATACAAGGATATGGAATTTATTAAGGAAGGTTAGAAACTGTCATTCAATAGAGAAACAGGTTTATACATTTATTTTCATATGCATAGACAAACCATATTAATACACATACATCCAACCTAAATCATATATTGCAAACCATAATACTAAAAGAATTCATCACCATCATCAAAGCATATGACCCTATTAAGTTTTTAAACAAAATGTTTACTCACATGGAATCATGAAACCGAGAAGCTTGAACAGTCTGATCTGGTAAACTGGGTATTATTTATTGACTGAAGTTTTGATTTTAATCTGCTTCTTGTTGTTGAATTGGCTTGCTTATTAATTGAACTGAAGTTTGAAATTGATTTGCTTGTTCAAGTTGAATTGATTTTGATCTTGAATTTACTTTATTTGTTTTTTCTTGTTTCCAGGTTGAAGTTTTGATTTTCCAAGCTTAAAACTTGATCAGGTTTTGATTAATATGAGTAGCCTATGATGATTGCTTCAGATTTGCATGTTTGCCCAGATTTGATTTTTGTTTCAGTTTTTCTTACTGGTTTATAGCTTTTGAATTTTTTTGTTTTCTTTGTTTTGAATGCGTGAAACAAATGAGAAAAGTAAGGGAATGGATGTAAATATATAAAATCTTATAGTCTTTATTTTAAATAAAAAGAAAATTTAAAAAGAATGACGCTTGTTAATCTTCATGCTACATAGCTTACAAATGTCATAATACATCTTTAAAATGGTTACACTTGTCTTTTTATTCATGCATTAATATTTGAATATGATAATAAACCTTTATATTACATTTACCTTACGTTAATATATATATATATATATATAATATTTTCCTATTTAGTTCTACATATATACATGGTTTATGCATTTTCTATTATAAAATTAATGCAATTTTCTTTTTATAAATGTTTATAATTTTAAAGAAATTGATTTTTAGCCTTTTGGAAAATTAGTATATTAATCTCAATCATAACTTCCAAATATATATAAATATATTACATATATATTATAATTAGGAAACATATTCCTATTAATATTAAATTATAGAATTTTCAAATCCAATTTTTAATTTTTTTAATCAATTTATATACATATATAAATAAATAAACAACAAATATCTTATTAAATTTGGAAAATATCAAATTAATCCACAATTTAATTCAAAAATTTATTTTAATTATCAATTTAAATTTGACTCAAAACCAGGATCGTTATAGATTCCCCCTTAAGAAAATTTCGTCCCCAAAATTTGCTAGACAAAGGGACAACAAAGAATAGATGGATGCACAAAAATAGAGAAACAGTTTTCCACATCAAAAACTGAAATATTTATTCTACATTTGGCTTACCAAATCAGAATATCATCAATAATTATGAGAATGAACCCATTCAATTTTCACGAAGTACTCGGGTTATCCGGATCGACGAAGTATGCAGGGACATTGGTTAATCTGAAAGGATAACTATCCGTTTGTAGAATATATCGAGACCCCAAAGAATAGACAATGGATACTCAACTCAAGTCAGAATATCCTAAAATATTCACTAGTTTGTCCCTCTTTGGATTTGGATCCATGCAAGAAATCACAACAAAATTTTCAAGTTTGGTTTTAATCGAAATCGTTTTATTGATACAATCTATTTAGTTTCATATTTTGTTAATCGGTTTATTCCAAATAAATTTTAAAATTTATTGAAGTTAAGAACGAAAAGCTGATAGGAACCTATGATAAGAATACGAAATAGAAACTTACCTACATGATTCGCAGGGCCTTCATCACGCCAAAGCTTCTTCTTGTAGCTTCCACGAAGCCTTCAAAGGATTGATATCGGATGATGATCGAAGAAGATTGATAGAGAAAGTTGTTTCCGTTGTTGTAGGGTATCGACCAATTGTAGTGGTACCCTCCATGTCCCCTACCTCGTCCTCTTTTTGCACTCATACTCACTATTAGTGGATAGTAAGAGAATTTACTGAGGCATATAGACGGATATCTTAGGGATATGCTCATTCTAGGGTATTTGTAACCCTATCTCTAATTAGTCACCTAATGTGTTATACTCCTGAGCTAAAGTTCTTACTCAACCTTCAGCTCTGATACCACTTTTTGAATAAAGTGTTTAAAATAGTTTATTTCAAGTGTTTCCAAATATACATATATTTTTTGATAAGTAATTTGAAATACCTTTCAAAGTATTCGGACTCGAAAAAGTGGGTTGTGACAATTGGTATCAGAGCATTTGGTAAAGCGACAACCTTGGCTCTGGTGGGGATTACTCATTAGAGATAGAGTCAGTAGTACTCTAGAATGAGTTTGAGTGTAATAATAGATATGAGCGCGTATTTGTTAGTGAATATAAAATTGTT
This sequence comes from Allium cepa, assembly GCA_030765085.1. NCBI lineage: Eukaryota > Viridiplantae > Streptophyta > Magnoliopsida > Asparagales > Amaryllidaceae > Allium > Allium cepa. Next base: position 874,077,622 of record CM060932.1, on the reverse strand, counting down.
TTATATTGTGTTGATTGGTTTGTTGAGTGGTATATGGATTCTGCTCAATATGAGTAATTAACGTTATTGATAGGGATCTCTAAACACATGAATAGAACGATTCGGCACGATATTGTTTTAAAATAGGGTAAATGAAATAATTTTACCCAAATTATTTTCGTATATAAAAAGAAATAATTTTCAATAAATTATTATAATATATGGTTGCTTGGTTGTTAAGGGAATGGTAATATTAAACTATTATCATTATTGAGTAGGAAATTGAAAACATAGGTAATGTAATTCCATTTAAAATACTATGGCAAGCCTTTGCAACACCTGTTGAGACTTAAGGCATGTGTTCGTTAGGATTAACACACGTCTCTCGAAGGAAAAGTAAAGGATTGCCGATAAAATAAAATAAAAAGTAAACGAGATAAAATCTTCGTCCTCCCTTCTTCAATCAAATTGCCAGGTTTCTTCAAAAAAATTCAAAATCTCAAAAATTAAAATGGCCGGCCTCGTTTCAATTTAATTTCATAATCGAACCAAACAAAAATATAATACAAACGAAACCTAATACTCTTCTACCTCATTCAGCAATTAGGGCATGCCTCCATCAAATCGAATCGCATTCGAACGAAAAAAATCAAGCATGGTCGATCTCGCAAGGAAGGAGGGGAGAGGGATGTGAAGACCCGCCTTTCATTCCATAGAAAGATGCATCATCAATAAGAAAGAAATTGGTAGAAATCGAATAGATAGAAGAAAGAAACAACAACATCAGAATCTCACAGCGGAAATGGAACAGAATATAATATATCACATAACTATTACATAGTCATTACATCAGACTTACATAATTACAACAACATCATCACATTAGATAGTTATAAAGGCATGTCTATCCATTACATTTCAAAATACAACAGTCAAACGGTTTTCAACACAGCGGATATATATATATATATATATATATATATATATATATATATATATATATATATAGCTATGCCAAGACTCCTGCTCCAACTTCCGAAATTCGTCAAGCAAAACCTGATCACTTGGCTACTCATAAAAATTTGAGTACCCAAGAGTTTAAGAAAAAACAGAATAAACTCCGGGTTAGACATGGGTCTGGTGTGAGTAAACGGTTAAGTTGTTTAACTTGAAAAACGTTTGAAATAAAAGGTATCTCGTAAGGCTCTCCGCCAATAAATACGGACAAGTTTTTCTGTAACAACCCGCATGTTTAACGATTATATATTTAAATTTTTTATTTAAATATAGCGTCGTTAGTCGGATTTAGGTCCGAAATGTCACTTTTTGCAAATGGCCGAATTGGAACTCGAAACTACCTGCATTGGTTCCAAAATGGCGTTTGCGATCTTTTTGAGTATAATCTTTGATATGTTTGGAGTTTGTGAAATTTTGACCCTTTTTCTATTGGGTTTTGGGTTTGGGTTCAGCCCACTAGCTTAACTAAACCTCTAACTCAACCCCTTCTCTTCATCTCTCTTCATTTCATTTCATTTCTTAAGCTAAAAACTGAAATGGGGGAAAGGAAGTGGAAATAGAAATTAGCAAGCCCTAGTTCTTCTTGTAAACTTGATTCTTGCTCCAAAATCAAAGGGAATCCATTGGTAAGTTCATCTCCATCTTCTCCATCTCTTCTCCTCTTCAATTTCAGTAATTTCCTAACCCTAACTTAGGAAATACTTGCTTTGATTCTAGATTGAAGCTTGTAGTGTTGAAGTGGAGTGTAGTTGGTTGATTCCTTGCATTTGTGCTTCTTCATCTTCTTTGTTTTGTGCAAAAAGGTGAGTTTTGAACTCACATCTATTTCTTATGATTTCATTGATGTTGGGTATGAATTCCTAACACCTTGTTCATATGCTCTTGCTTTTGGTTTGGATTGAATTGGTGAATATCCAAATTTTTAATGTTTGGGTTCAATTCGTTAAAGATCCTAACTTTGATGTTTGAATATGTTTTTGGTTGCGAATCGGAGAGCTAATGGAGCTGGGGTATCTATTGATTAAAGCTCCTCAGGTCCGTTGCTCGAACGATCGCGTTTTGGAAGAATTTGCATTTCATTGAAATAGGGCAGGAAGTGCAAAATCATCAGGTTCGGCCGACCGAGCCCTGTAGCCGGTCGACCGACCTGCTTCCCGAGAGTTTTTATGAACAGTGTCCAGTCGACCGAGCCCTGTAGGCGGCCGACCGACCTGCTCCTATTTGCCCTGTTTTGCCTGTTTTGTATATTTTGATTTGTTTTCCGGATTTTATCGATTCAAGTTGCTTTTAGTGGTTGTTATTGCATATTTGGCTTTGATAACTTACTCTTGACTTCATCCACGGGTTTTTATAAAATAATCTCTCGAATCGCATTTAAAAGCTCGTTTCTCCAATTTATAAATTCTATTTAAAACACACACTTTCGCACTTCGAGCGAAGTGGAAGGGTGATTAAATGGTTGGGCAAAACACGGACCATGAATCTGTGCGTTTATCTTTCCGATTAGTCCCCGACCTATTCGATTGATTGTTTTGACCTTCGGGTTTAGTTTACCGATGATATGAGGTAAATTTGTACCGCTTTGAGTGTGAAAGTGACTGACGGATAGTAAACCGTTTAGTGCGAACGAGTGGTTATGGGATGCACGTTAACACTGTTCAGATTCCTTTTCGAGAGTTGTGACACATTCCGTCAGTTAGTGGTGTCCAGTACTGGGTCTTCGACCTTCACCACTACGGTTTGTTGCCTCTGGGATGGTGTCTTCGGACTTTCTCCCTAGGTTTGTTGCCTTCGGGTATGTTGCCTTCGGGTGTGTGCCTTCGGGTTTGTTGCCCTATATAGTTTCGCTCTAATGTTGGCCTTATGTGCCGCATGGGTGATATTTGGGTTTGGAGCCTTCGGGCTTATGGATCCTTGTTGTACAGTACTGAGCTCGAGCAATCATATGTTTCATTGATATTATATTCCCTTGGTATCGCCCATCGTGTTGGTCTGTTTGAGCCGCATGATGTATAACGATTACCTTGTGGAACTTGTATACCTTATTGGTATTTGTTATTTGCCTTTTGGCTTGTTTTGAGATATTTGTATCCTTTGTTTCTATATGTTGCCGATGATATGAGGCTTGTTCTATATGATTCATCTCTTGTTGATGATTGTGTTATCTGCTCTAGAGATATTTGTTATACTGTATGACCTTGCAGGTTTATTATTGTTCAGTTTATCTAACTGATTTGTTATCTAGACTGGCCCGTGTATTTTATACTCGGGTCAGATCGAGATGTTTCAGGTTAGGTGCTTTTGGGACTTAGCCTATTTTGCTTCCGCATGGACTATCCGCTAGCTTCTTTTTGTCTAGCGTTTTGTGTAGTCCCATTTTGTAGTAACTCTGATATGTATTCCTTTGACTCGTCTGTATATTGTGGTCTGCTATACCACTTGACTTGTATTGTTTTGTAAACTCTGTTGTGTATCGATATATGTGTATATGATGATTTACCGTTCTGTGATGTATATTTCATTTGAGTTATTATATTCTGTTCTGATAGATCCAACCACCTATGGTTTTGTTTTAATTATTCATTGGGTATGTCGACCTGGTTGGTATGTTTATTGTCGATGTATTCAATAGATAATTAGAGCAAGGCTATAGATGGTCGCTCCCAACCAGCCTTATTCTCCGTGTTAGTTGACGGCATTACCTTGTAGTGTCCTTGGCTAGCGTGGGTATAGAGGTGGGGCGTCACATTTTCCCTTACGATAACCAAAACATTTGATAGGATATCCAGTTATATTATAATAGGGTCTAGGGTTCTCAAATAATTATCCACATAGTTGAAATTGTTACATCATTAAATTCCAGCATACTAGCCACAAAGTGGGTTATACAATCAAGTCCGAGATCACTTATTTGAAATTGGATTCCATACAATGGCAGGGCTACTAGGGTACCGCCCGTCATAGTACGTAGCCTAGATCACCGTACCGAAAGCTGTCTGCAAAGCCTCCTAAAATTTTCTGGTGAAGATAGGATCACGGTCACAACCTATTTTTCCGTACCGATTTAAACCGACTTTAAGCCACACTTGTCAGCCAAATCGCACGGGAAGATGGATAGTGAAAGAAAGAAGGTAGAAATAGAAAGGAGATAGAAGAAAAGAGAACAAAATGCCAAGTGGCTAGATCAGAAAACCATCAAATTTCATATAGAAATTAAATACATAGCTTTGTCGGGCAATTTAAATTTATCTTTTGAAAAGAATGTATAAAATGATTTTGGATTCTATGATTGGATGTTATGGCTAAGTAGGATATACAGGTATTTTAAAGGCAAGGGATAAATTGGGATTTTTGATTCAGAAACTTAATTAACTTCTTAATTAATTATATTAACAAATCCTTTAATTAATTACCCTGAGTAATTAATACTTAATTACTTCCATTAAGGTTGATTAATGAATGTGATTAATTAAAGATTACTTGTCAAATGTAGTTAACTAAAAAATAATTAATTAATGAAAGTAATTAATTAAGGATCATTAGTTAATGTAATTAATTAATAATTAATTAATGAGAATATGTAACGACCCGGAAATTTCGATCCCGAAATTTCCAAATAGTTAGTAAAGAAGAAAAGAGAAAGAAGAGGAAACATAAATAAAACACGGATTCTCACATTCACAGCGGATAAAATATAATATCTCATAAAAATACATTTATACAAAGAAGCTGTATCAGTTAAATATCGTACAACACATCAGAGTTGCAATATTTACACAAACACTGGACAGTTAAAATTAACAAGTTCCAGATAAACTACAACATGTCACAGCGGAATACACTCCATACGTTCCTGCCACCCAGCTCGCCTCCTAAGCTCCAGAACGTCCTTACCTGAAAATCTGTAATACTCGGTCTAACCCGAGCATTACATCAAAGTAACACCCGGGTCAGGCTGGAAACTAGCGTGGTTAAACTCATCCAACATGAAATACCAAAGCATAAAACCTATATAAAACCCGGGTAACTCGTATCAATTTACAAATTCACATTTTGTTGTGGACAACACTTATTTCTCACATCCTTTCCTAAGTTCCAAAACTTAAATTAAATGATCCAATACACTTAAATCATTCCATTCCATCCTATTGATTTCACATATAAATTTATAAAGAATCGAAGTGGTTTCGGGTATTTACTAATACCCGACTCCGGTCTCTTCGATTCTTATGTCATCACAACCCAAGTTATTCCATGAAAGACAAATCAACTTTAAATACAAGATGTCACTTATACACATCAATTTATCATCGATAAAGAACTACAATATCATTATCCTCCTAATCATGTCATATCACAAAACATTTCATATCAGAAATATCAATTAATTTAAGACATTTAATCACCATTCTACCATTCATAAACAAGATTGATCACTTCCAAAATTGATTCAATTATCTCTAATTATTAAAATTTCAAAACTTTAATCACTTAGATTTCCTTTACTTAACATTAACTAATTTCAACCCAATTAATTAATCATCCTCTACTTATCCATCTTAATTAATCACTCTTGACTAATTTTTATTTTACACAAATTAATTAACCTTCACCCATCACATTAAATAATCCCTTAATTACTCTTATAAAGTAATTAACCATGATTTATTACATTAATCCCTAATTAATTACTCATATTAATTATTCTGTAATAACTTACATTGATTAATTATTCTTTAATTAATCACCCTCATTAATTAACTAACTCTTAATTAATTTCCAAATTAATTCTTTACTATTTACACTAAATAGTTTTCAATTAGGTAATTAATCTCTAATTACTTAATCAATTTATCCTGAATTATGAATTAATTAATCTCTAATTAATTACCTCATAATTAATTAATTAACTATTCTTAAATCATTAATTAAATAAATAAATTAGTTACTTTTATATTACTTATAAATTTATTTAATCTATAATTAAAACCTTAATTTATCATAAGATAACCCTTTTAAATCTTTATTACTTCTAAATAAATCTCAAAATCTCTTATCGTTAGCATATGATACAAAAACGTATTAATTCTCTAATAAACTACTTAATTACATATCAAGTTAAATAAACTTAAGAATCAACTAAATTAATTTAAATAACAAAATTGTTCAACTTCTTAACTCAAAATAACAACATTGATTCCTCAAGAAAGTAAATTTATTTAAGAACAATTTTAGACACTCGACTCAGTGCTGAGTCAAATTCCCTTTCTTCATTAAACCCAGATTTAAATTTAAATCTGATATTATACTCCAGAACTACCGAAGGCAAACTGCAAATAACTCGGGTTGAAGCCCAAGCTCAAACCCAGAGACCCCGATCGACAACTCGAGTCAAACCCTGAAACTTCCCGCATCCACTCTTCTTCTTCTTCTTACTTCCACAGCAACATCACAGAAGAAAACTTCACCTATACACCAGTGCACCGTTCACGTATACACGCAACCAAACCTCCTCTGACCATCCACATGTCATCGGCAACTACACCACTGCCCTCGATAACCCAGAATACTAAAATCGACAATCAATCGAAAATCGAGATATTCGAACGAAACTGAAACTAAACACCCTCGTCCAAACCTTCTCGTCGACGACGAACTCGTTACTAGAACCCACGGCATCCTTCCCAGAGCATCACCATTTCACCACCTCGCGATCCCTCGCCTCGCGATCAAACTCAATCCAACTTCGACATCGTAAAAACCCTCCAAACTACGTCGATAAAAAAACAGGCTTAAACCCTACTTCTCGATCGCCACACCTCGACAATGTCAAAGAATTTGAGCCATTATTTTTGACGTACTTCCCATCTGTTCAGCCTTCTTCTGACACAACTCATGCCTTCGAAGTGAAGCGGTTACCAGAAAAGACTCAAAATCTACTTTCTGATCATCCTCAAATTACTCACTTAATCAAGTATTGAAAATCTAAAATTTACTCTTAAAATTCATGATTCTCGGTAACAAAATAGATTTTAAACCTAGAAACATAAATTAATTTGATCGAGAATTTGGTATGTTGCAATTTCCACTATCTTCCTAAGCTTTCAGATAGTTTTAAACTAATTATGCTTAATTTTTTTTTAAAACCTTGTTTATGTATAACAAACAAACCTCATTTGAACTCCGTAGCCTATAAGAGATTATAGGAGTAGATTTTGAATTTTTTTTATTTATATTTAAACCTGGAAATGCAAAACAGAGAGAGTCCTATATGTTTATAGACATGCATTCAAACATCCTCATACAAACATACATGCATTCATATTTAAATCATCATGCAACATTAATCACACTAACCTTAAGTAATTTCTGCATATATAGTTTGCTCACCTTAGATTCGATTTGAACAGAGGAATTGCTTTTGAACTGGATACTTGCAAACGCCTGAAATCTTTTGAAAACTTTGTAGACTGGAAAATCACATTTTGATCTGACTTAGTTGCTAAAATCTTACTTAATCGAATCAGGGCTGCTTTGAAACTGATCTTGGATTTATTTAGTTTTGAACATATGAAAAAGAGAATAAGAGGAAAATAGTGTTATATAAATATAACTTGTTTTACTTTTAATTATTGGTTTTTCTTTTAAAATAAGAAGAAGAAGATAATGACACTTTTTTACCATGCATATTATTATCTTTACAAATGTTAAATTGATGACAAAATTTGACTTACACTTGTTATTAAAGAAAATATGGTTTAAATAGATATTTATATTATTATTATTTTGTTGGTATTTGGATATATATGTTTAAATACATCTTTATTAAATATATTACCTTATATTACATTTATGTTTATATACATATGTATTATTAATTTATATAAAATGAAATCCTTTTAAAGAAAATATAATAAAACAAATCATATATATATATATATAATCTTCTACGTATATTTTTAAATCCAAAATAATTTAAGACATTTATCTTTTGAATTTTCAAATTTTAACTCTAAATTCATATTCAAATTCAATTTAAAACCAACTCAAATGTATATTTAAACACAAATTCAATTTGAAAATAATTATTCTATTTAAATCTATTTATATACATGTCCAGATATTCTTTAGATTATCAGAATTTTATTTGTTTGACCAAATAAAACCAGTATCTCAATAGTTAAATCAGTTAATTATTCAATTATCAAATGCCCCAAAATTCGGGTTATAACATTCCTCCCCCCTTAGAATCTTTTCGTCCTCGAAGAGGAACGAAGCCAGAATTTATTCAAAATGCTTAAAATCAAATAAATTCTTTTAGATCATTTTTTTAAAACACTTTTTAAAATTCATATAATATTTCCAAAATAGTTTTTATAAAAGTACTTTTATAACTCGATGTTTCAACTAGTCCCTCCTTGTTCTTACAGAAATTCGGTCATTCGTTGATCAGCGTAGGGTTGAAAATCTATAAGTACTTTGTAAGCCCGTTTCAACATCCAGTGAAAATATTTTGAAAAATAATTTTATTGAAAATATCGAAAACATTTGAAAGTAGAGGAAATAACTTTGATGAGAATGCTCTGGAAATCATCACCCCCATCCATGGTCGCAGGTACATCCTGGGTTACGTTGCCATCGCAGCAAAAGTCCATGTAACTGTAGGAACTCAGCGCCCCTCGATTACGCCATGGAACTCACAATAGATAGCAGTTACATTTCAGGGTTACGTTGCCATCGCAGCAAAAGTCCATGTAACTGTTGGCTCTCAGCGGCACATACGATTTTCGCTGTCAAAATGAAACTTCTCCTCGTCTACATAGGTCGCAGTCTACCGATGTAAAATCTAACGCAGACTGTTGGCTCTCAGTAGCACACAAGACTTTCGCTATGTTACCATAGGTCGCGGTCTACCGATATAAAATCAAACGTAGACCGTTGGCTCTCCGCAGCATGCATGTCTTTCGCTATGGTATACTCTACTCATAATCCTCAGGAACTAGTTTTGTCCGGACTCCTCACAAGATCAACTTTAGAACCTCCCCTTGGGGCTCAAGGCAGCACTACCCGGTGGCACTCCTGAGAAGTTCATTTCAAGGGAGCGCCTTTTTCTCCAGAGCCATCATCAAAACACTTTATACTATACACATATAGTATCTTTCAAATCATACACCTAGTATGATCTCATATAAAGTTCCTTTACACAAAATTGATTATCCCAAAATCGATAATTCTCAAACTAGGCTTTCCAAATCCAATATTGATTTTACCAAAAAATCAAAAGCCTTTCCAAATCCAAAGGTTGACAAAACCTTTTTCTAAAATCCTCATAAGATCCTTTATATATATAGATATATATAACTTTAAAAATCTTTGGATCATTTCAAACTTGTATAAAACTCCTTTTATACTTCAAACACTTTTAATATCCTTCCCTTCCGGCAATAGATTCAACAAGGGGGGATTTATCTTATATAACAAAGATATATAACTTTGTTTGTTCTAAATCAAATATTCAAATTTGATCACTCTTTTATAAAGTAACTTACCAAATTTACTCACTCCCATAAAGTAAATTTTTAACATAGAAGTATCCAATTTCTATTTTATTTAATCATATATTTTTCCAAATATATTTTCATTCAAAAACCATTTCACATTACCTATCCATAAATTCTCAATATCAATTTCATTCAAATCCATACGATGTACACATATCATTCGTACGCTATACCAATCTGATCGCTCACTCGATCACACAATCCCACTTCAGAACTAATATCGTCCACCTGACTTACTAGTGCGGACTCAGATCTGGTTTCTTAATCAGAAACCGTCATTCTCCTTGCATAGCCATAACTATGATAGAGAATATCCAGAATCAATCAACAATCCATATCCAGGTTCGCCTCGAAAATCGAGTGGAAAATCCCAACTCGGATCGATATAACTATCTCGAAATTCTGTGCTCGAATCTGGATCAAATCACCATGCGAACAGAATAATATATGTACATCCTACGTATTTATCTTTATTGATTATTAGCCAAATCAATTCTCTTTCTATTCACATTCTCTTGATTTTCATTCACTTACTCATAATTGCTTAAATCCTTATTTGGATTATTACCTCAATTCTTATCTCAGTTGGGTATTTAATCATAAGCAGTTCGAACTCTGTCCAGTTTGAATTTAGAAAATAGCTTGAAAAGTTAAAAATAGATAAGTAATTGAAAAATAATTATTAGTTTGTAAAATAGCTACAAAATAGCTATAAAATAGTAATTAGTTATAATAGTAGTTGAAAAATAGTAATTAGTTTATAAAACAGTTGGAAAATTGTTAAATAGTTCCAAAAATAATTGTGTATGTATAAGATAGTTTTAGGTTTTAAAAGAAAAGTTGTAAATAGTTTGGAAAAATAGATTGGTACTAAAACAATTTATTTTGAAAATAGTCCAGAGTCAAACTGTTCAATTCCCAACCTCTGTTTCCAATCAATTCAATTTAAATTTCCACTTCCATTTAAACCGACTTAACTCTAATTTAAATAACTTCAATTTCCATTGAAATTGATTCAACCCCAATTCAAGTTGAATTAACCTTAGTTTCTTTCCAAATTTAACTTTATTCAACTTTGATCTCAAATTCTACTAATTCAAATAAATTTCAGTTGAACTAGTTCCAATTTCAATTCATTTCTACTCCAGTTTGAATTAATTCAAATTTCATACTCCATTTCCAAATCAAGTTGAATTATTCTTGATTTCCTCCCAAATTCAATTCAAATTCCATTCGAATTTAAAACTACTCAATTTTAATTACAATTCCAAATTATTCAAATCAATTTAGACCAATTTCAAATTGAACCCAGTTCAATTTCAAATCGTTTCAAATCAATCCAATTCAAATTTTCCATTTAAATTTTATACTTATACATCTTCAATCACAATTTCAATTAATTCAAATCAAATTCAATTTGAACCAATTCAATTCAAATTTCAAATTTAAACCATCTCGAATTATATAAATTCGAGTTAAATCTTTATGTGCTGAGTTAATCCTTTAAATCAAATCAACTTATATCTTTAAACCATTTAATTATGAATCCAAATTCCATTTTAAACAACTAAATCTTTGAAATTAAATTTATCACCAAATTTCAGTTTGAAACTAAACCTTTGAAGTTTTATCTTAAACATTCAAATCTTAAGTCTAAAATGATTCCATATCCTTAATTTCAAATTAAAATTTTATTTCCCATTTACTTCAATAATGGATATATTATCACAATCCATTTATTTATTCATTTAAGAAAATCCAATTCGCAATTTTTAAAGATTATCGTTAACAACGGGATGATATCATTCAAATTATTTTAAAACATCCATCCATTTCCAATTTTCGGATATCAAACCCAATTTGAGATCACTCGAGCTCTCAATTCCAATCAACCATTTTAACTTCCTAAGTTAAATCTCAATTTCATCTTCAAATTTCCAAATCAGGTTGATCATTCCATCTTATTTAACTTTTTCCCAAGTTAAACTCAATACATTTAATCCAGTCAACCTTACCCAATTGAACTTCCATTTCAAATTTTAAACTTCTCATAAATAACCTTCCCACTTATTAAGTTTAAAAACTTATCACTTTGGGTATCATATCTCATTCCAGATTTAAAACTCAATATTTAGAGTTTATTTCAAACCATCTTTGATATTATGTACATCCACACATATATACATATTTACTTCCGGGCCCACCAAGCCAAATTTTAAAAATTAAACCACCCTTGGTTTTAATCCAAAACAAATTCTTTTAAAGTTTACAAACAACATCTTATTCTAAAATAAGATTACATTCAAAATTGTTTGAATAATATTATTTCCTTTAACATTTTGAAAACAAATTTTCAAATGTTTAAATTTAGAATTCAGAACTTCACAGTTTGAAACCCACTTCAATTTACATGTCATACTTATTTAAAGGTTACCCCCTTAAAACATTTCATTTTTACTTACTCACTAATACACATTTTATTATTTAACACAACAATTATTTATGATAATAACCCAGATTATCATACCTGTAAACCAATTTATTATTACCTTATTCTAAAACTCTTCCCTAAATTCAAGATTTTAATTTCAGTTTGAATTCATTTCAAACTTATCTTTATTCAATTTTAATTTCAGTTTGGTTGTATTTCTATTACTTCTTAATTTAATTCCAATAATTTAACAACCAATTCCCTTAATGTTTATTAGAAAGAAATATTGCTTTATATCAAAATATTTTTTTATATAAAATCATTTAAAATCTTTATATATGAAAATAACAGGTACGCTCTCATACACACACACACATACACACTCTAATCATTCTAGGATTCCATTGACCCTAACCTTAATGAGTAATCCCACCAGAGCCAAGGTTCTCGCTTAACCTTCGACTTTGATACCAAATGTAACGACCCGAAAATTTCGAGCCCGAAATTTCCAGATAGTTATAAAAGAAGAAAAGAGAAAGAAGAGGAAACAGAAACAAAACACAGATTCTCACATTCGTAGCGGATAAAATATAATATTTCATAAAAATACATTTATACAAAGAAGCTGTATCAGTTAAATATCGTACAATACATCAGAGTTGCAATATTTACACAAACACTGGATAGTTAAAATTAACAAGTTCCAGATAAACTACAACATGTCACAGCGAAATACACTCCATACGTTCCTGCCATCCAGCTCACCTTCTGAGCTCCAGAATGTCCTTACCTGAACATCTGTAATACTCGGTCTGACCCGAGCATTACATCAAAGTAACATCCGGGTCAGGCTGGAAACCAGCATGAGTAAACTCATCCAACATTAAATACCAAAACATAAAACCTGGGTAACTCGTATCAATTTACAAATTCACAATTTGTTGTGGACAACATTTATTTCTCACATCCTTTCCTAAGTTCCAAAACTTAAATTAAATGGTCCAATACACTTAAATCATTCCATTCCAGCCTATTGATTTCACATATAAATTTATAAAGAATCGAAGTGGTTTCGGGTATTTACTAATACCCGACTCCGATCTCTTCGAGTCTTATGTCATCACAACCCAAGTTATTCCATTAAAGACAAATCAACATTAAATATAAGATGTCACTTATACACATCAATTTGTCATCGATAAAGAACTACATTATCATTATCCTCCTAATCATGTCATATCACAAAACATTTCATATCAGAAATATCAATTAATTTAAGACATTTAATCACCATTCTATCATTCATAAACAAGAGTGATCACTTCCAAAATTAATTCAATTATCTCTAATTATTAAAATTTCAAAACTTTAATCACTTAGATTTCCTTTACTTAACATTAATTAATTACAACCCAATTAATTAATCATCCTCTACTTATCCATCTTAATTAATCACTTTTGACTAATTTTTATTTTACACAAATTAATTAACCTTCACCCATCACATTAAATAATCCCTTAATTACTCTTATAAAGTAATCAACCATGATTTATTACATTAATCCCTAATTAATTACTCATATTAATTATTCTGTAATCATTTACATTGATTAATTATTCTTTAATTAATCACCCTCATTAATTAACTAAATCTTAATTAATTTCCAAATTAATTCTTTACTATTTACATTAAATAGTTTTCAATTAGGTAATTAATCTCTAATTACTTAATCAATTTATCCTGAATTATGAATTAATTAATCTCTAATTAATTACCTCATAATTAATTAATTAACTATTCTTAAATCATTAATTAATTAAATAAATTAGTTACTTTTATATTACTTATAAATTTATTTAATCTATAATTAAAACCTTAATTTATCATAAGATAACCCTTTTAAATCTTTATTACTTATAAATAAATCTCAAAATCTTTTATCATTAGCATATGATACAAAAACGTATTAATTCTTTAATAAACTACTTAATTACATATCAAGTTAAATAAACTTAAGAATCAACTAAATTAATTTAAATAACAAAATTGTTCAACTTCTTAACTCAAAATAAAAACATTGATTCCTCAAGAAAGTAAATTTATTTAAGAACAGTTTTAGACACTCGACTCAGTTCTGAGTCAAATCCCCTTTCTTCATTAAACCCAGATTTAAATTTAAATCTGATATTATACTCGAGAACTACTGAAGGCAAAACTGCAAATAACTCGACTTGAACCCCGAGCTCGAACCCAGAGACCCCAATCGACAACTCGAGTCAAACCCTTAAACTTCCCGCTTCCACTCTTCTTCTTCTTCTTACTTCCACAGCAACATCACAGAAGAAAACTTTACCTATACACCAGTGCACCGTGCACGTATACACGCGACCAAACCTCCTCTGACCCCCTTCTCTGACCATCCACATGTCATTGGCAACTACACCACTGCCCTCGATAACCTAGAATACTAAAATCGACAATCAATCGAAAATCGAGATATTCGAACGAAACTGGAACTAACCACCCTCGTCCAAACCTTCTCGTCGACGATGAACTCGTTACTAGAACCCACGACATCCTTCTTAGAGCATCACCATTTCACCATCTCGCGATCCCTCACCTCGCGATCAAACTCAATCCAACCCGAAGTCGTAAAAACCCTCCAAACTACGTCAATAAAAAAAACAGGCTTAAACCCTACATCTCGATCGCCACACCTCGACAAATGTCAAAGAATTTGAGCCATTATTTTTGACGTACTTCCCATCTGTTCAGCCTTCTTCTGACACAACTCAAGCCCTCGAAGTGGAGCGGTTCACCAGAAAAGCCTCAAAATCTAATTTCTGATCATCCTCAAATTACTCACTTAATCAAGTATTAAAAATCTAAAATTTACTCTTAAAATTCATGATTCTCGGTAACAAAATAGATTTTAAACCTGGAAACATAAATTAATTAGATCGAGAATTTGGTATGTTGCAATTTCCACTGTCTTCCTAAGCTTTCAGATAGTTTTCAAACTAATTATGCTTAAATATTTTTTTTAAAACCTTGTTTATGTATAACAAACAAATCTCATTTGAACTCCATAGCCTATAAGAGAATATAGGAGTAGATTTTGAATTTTTTTTTGATTTATATTTAAACCTGGAAATGCAAAACAGAGAGAGTCCTATATGTTTACAGACATGCATTCAAATATCCTCATACAAACATACATGCATTCATATTTAAATCATCATGCAACATTAATCACACTTAACCTTAAGTAATTTCTGCATATATAATTTGCTCACCTTAGATTCGATTTGAACAGAGGAATTACTTTTGAACTGGATACTTGCAAACGCCTGAAATCTTTTGAAAATTTTGTCGACTGGAAAATCACATTTTGATCTGACTTAGTTGCTAAAATCTTGCTTAATCGAATCAGGGTTGCTTTGAAACTAATCTTGGATTTGTTTAGTTTTGAACATAATTAAAAGAGAATAAGAGGAAAATAGTGTTATATAAATATAACTTGTTTTACTTTTAATTATTGTTTTTTTCTTTTTAAAAAAGAAGAAGAAGAAGCTAATGACACTTGTTTACCATGCATATTATTATCTTTACAAATGTTAAATTGATGACAAAATTTGGCTTACACTTATTATTAAAGAAAATATGGTTTAAATAGATATTTATATTATTATTATTTTGTTAGTATTTGCATATATATGTTTAAATACATCTTTATTAAATATATTACCTTATATTACATTTATGTTTATATACATATGTATCATTAATTTATATAAAATGAAATCCTTTTAAAGAAAATAGAATAAAACAAATCATATATATATGTATAAATCTTGTACATATATTTTTAAATCCAAAATAATTTAAGATATTTATCTTTTAAATTTTCAAATTTTAACTATAAATTCATATTCAAATTCAATTTAAAACCAACTCAAATATATATTTAAACACAAATTCAATTTGAAAATAATTATTCTATTAAAATCTATTTATATACACATCCAAATATTCTTTAGATTATCACAATTTTATTTGTTTGACCAAATAAAACCAGTATCTCAATAGTTAAAATCAGTTAATTATTCAATTATCAAATGCCTCAAAATCCGGGTTATCAAAGAATAATTAAGGGTTAATTAATGGTTAAGGTATAATTAATTTGTGTAATTAATTAAAGGCTAATTACCTAATGTAATTAAAGGATAATTAATCAAGGATGATTAATTAAGATGATTAATTAATTGGGTTGTAATTAATTAAAGTTAGGTAAGCAGGATTTAAGAGTAATTAAATTAATTAATTTAATTCATTGGTGGTTAATTAAATTAATTAGAGATTGTGTGGTTGATTAATCTTGCTTATGGATGATTGAATGATATAGAATGTCTTGGATTATGTGATATCTGTATGTGAGATGTGCTGCTATGTGATATGAGATGTTTTGATTGAATTGTGATAATATAGATTATCTATCTGTGATAATGTGAATTATCTATCTGTGTGAATATAGAGAATAAATTGAATTGTTTAAACTTAAACAACTTGGACCTTAAAAGGGCGTTTTGGATTTCGACGAGTCCGGGATCAGATTTCCAAATTTGGATATCCGAAAACCACATCGATCCAAATTAAACGTTAGGTCGTGACAAGTGATTTATTAATACAAGTGATTAGGATAAATTTGTGATTTATTGATTAGGATAATCACTTATGGTAATTAATTAAGGGTTAATTAATTTATTGATTAATTAGTTAAGAGAAATTAATTAAAGGATAATTAAATAATCTGTAATGACCCTGATTCGACCTTCGAATATCGACACTCAAATACATCGCCCGTATTCGAATGCCGTAGATTCGAACGTCGAATTTGGTTCGTCGGAGCTTATAAAACATTAAGTACAACAACACAGCGAAAGAAAAATGAATAACTTTATTGACAAACAATATGTACAACACATTGATACAAATGATATCAATATACATCAAAGATACACAACAGCGGAAATATAATAGCACCAGAAGAAGAGATAACATTAGCAGCGGAAAGATATCTCAATGCCAAAAACTTCAAAGACTCCAATCCAAGAAGCTCGATCCACCATCAATGTTGAAGTGAAGCAAACTCAATCCGAATGTGATTGCCAAAAGCTACATCTACTATCCGACTATCTGAAAACCAAACTCTAGGCTGGCCGTGTGGAAAATTATGGGCACCCGGAGTTTAGAAAGGGAACAATAAACTCTATGTCAGTCATGGGACTGGTGTGAGCAAACAAAAACAGTTTTCTTTGAATAAAAGCATACAAAAGAATTTAAAAGGAAATCCGCAATGCTTTTTGAAAAACGAAACTACCATAAGGCCTCCTGGCACACACACAATGTAATCGCACACTTGGGGGAGATTTCTCATTGTGATAGTCAAACATGCTTGATACGCAAAATCCTTTTGATATTATTATTAGTGCATGGTGGAAAACATTTCGAAAGTATAATATTAACCATAGCCAGCATAGGTACCATTATACTATGCCTACTATAACTACCATTTAAGAATGGCAGGTTATACAACTGCAATCGTAAAGGGCTCGTATCGTTTCTTTGGATTTCCAACAAATGGTCAGGCTAAGGAACTTCCTTACCGAATGGAACGTCTCTAGAGGGACGCCCCCAAGAACCTAACCGGATCTTTGCCAACACAAGGCCGGGTTACCTCTGTAACTAGGTAACACCTGCAAGTAAGCCATCCCCGGTCGTTACCGACCTTTATCCCGGGATTCACTAACAAATAGCAACAACCACATAGTTAAATATCTGGGCTCCATACCATGATACCACTTTTTATTCAGTAGGAAATGGACATACCCTAGGGGCGCGACCCCTAATAACCTTGCCTCAACTTTCTTATTTCGACCATTTCCGGGTTGTGAGGTTCGACGAAGTCTCGTCCACAAAGCTACGCTTTTCACAAAAGCCATGCTTTGATCAACAAATAATCAGCAGCGCTTCATATTCCACATTACCAAATTGGAAATGTATCACTAGTAACCATCAACTACATAACCTCTAAGCTTGTATGTCTCAGAGTAGGGTGTTAAGCTAAGAGAATGAATTCTTCGCCACCAAACAGAAATGTATTTGATAGAGACCAGCTTTACATCTCAAAGTGTAATGTCAGGCATACATCCATACAAGTCTGTTCCGGGTTCGAACAGAACCGAAGGCACTTCCAAAGAAGCCCTTGCAAATCTGGGTATTCACAATCCCAATTGGACTCCCCATCACATATGGAGATCTCTATACAGGAACCATGATGCAAAGACATTCGACAGGTAATCCTTTCATTTTCGAAAATACCCGGTCTTCACCACCGGCCTTCAAATGCTATCCATTTCGTCGTATCACTATTCGGAATAGGTTATATGACACAAAGTCCTCTCCCGGCTAAACCGAATAATGAATGCTTAATATAAAAGCATATGGATATTGGGATCTTAATTAAGTCATAACATATTTCACAAAAGCCTTTCCCTTGAATGGTTTAAACAAATTTCCACTTTAAATCTTTGAATAAAAGATTTATTTTCAAAAAACCTTTCAATGGTTTAAACAATTTCTACACTTTAATCTTTTAAACTAAAGATTCACCCTTTTAACATCCACTTCAATTTGAAATCAAGGTTCACCAATCTTTCACAAAGATTCATTCATTGCTTTCAAAACAATTTACCTTTCAAATCTTTTATAGAAAAGATTCACTTTTAAGATCCCTTTTCAATTTCAAAACAAAGTTCAAAAATCTTTCACAAAGATTCATTCATAACTTTCAAAACAATTCCATTTCAAACCTTTTATACAAAAGATACATCTTTAAGATCGTCTTAAATTTTTTTGAGAAAAATGAGTGATCCTCTAATAAAAGAGGAGAGCACACATGAAGCTATATATATAACAAATAAAAAGGTGCTGCCAATATGCCTGGCAGGTGACAAGTCTAAATACTAGAAAAAAATAGAGAAATAGATAACCCTTCAAATGAGATCCGGCAAGGTCACCGCCCATTAGACCCTAATACCGAGCTCCGACAAGGCCACCGTCCAATAATAGGGTGCTAGAGGTATCTAAAACCAGATATACTAAAAAATAGCACCAACAAAAAGAGACTCAATGAAACTGCCTCAGAAGTGAAAAATCTAATCTCGAATAAGAGATGATCCATAAAGGAGAAACTCCAACATGTGGACCAAAATTAAGAACTCCACTCGAAGACATGGCGAAACCAAAAAGAAATGCCAGACGAATCGGAACCCCTGGGTAATGCAATCCTGCCAACCTGTACAAAGATGCAAGCTATCCTGCAAACTAGACAAGAGAAGCAAGAAACCTACCTAAACTAAACCTGAAACGAAACTAGGAAACCAAGTTAGAAAGAAACGCATATATGTACATAAATAGAATTTATATACATATATGTGAGAATAAAAACAAAAGAGACAAATAAAACAAGGATAAGCTAGAACCAAAAACAAACAATTCTAAGAAAGTAAAGGAAAAAAGAACCAAAAAGAAAAGGAAAAGGAAAACAAATAAGAAAACAAGAACTAAAAAGTAAGAAGTAAAAACAGAGATAACAACAATATAAGAAACTACTTTAAGGACCTATAGTAGGAAGAAAATTATAAAGCAACATGTGAACATTATTTAAATTAGAAAAAGAATTATTAAAAATATTATTAAAGTCAAAATTATTAATGTTAAGTTTGAAAATGTTAAAATTATTTCTAACTTTGTTAAGATATTCCTTAAAGCAATTATTATTGACTAATTTATTTAGGATTAGAAACCCAATTTAAGCAAAAAAATGAAATTAAAAATATCAGATTATTGTAGTGTAAATATTTATTATTAAAAATTCTTTGATTTCTCTCAAACCAAATGAACCAATAAGATATAGTGAATATAGTATCAAGCAAGTATCTAACATCCTTATTGAACTTAAATCTAAAAGAGTTCCAATAGAAAAAACAATTAGAAACTCTAGAACTAATATTAAACTCAAAAATATTAAAGGTATTTATAAGAATAAAATGAGTAACCAAGCAATCGTAATAAATATGATTGATATCTTCAGAGTATGTGCTACAAAAATAACAATTATTATCAATGTTAATATTTTTCTTTTTTAAAAATTCAATAGTGTTTAATTTATCATGAATGATGAGCCACATGTGAATTTTTGATTTTGGAGGAGCGTTTGACTTCCAAAAAATTTAAAACAATTGTTAGAAACACCCGAAAATTTTATTAATTTTTAAAAGGAATTAGAAGAATATTTCTTACTCTTATCCCACTCCCAACTATAATAGTCATTTTCATTGTCAATATTATAAAGATTTAGCTTAGAATAAAGCAAATTAAGTTGTCTAAGGGTAGAGCCTACTAAAATACTATTAAAATTAAAAATCCAGGGAGGGTCGCTTTCAGAATTAAAAATATCAGAAATAAATGCAAATTTAAAGTTACAAATATCATATAAATCTTTGAACTCGTTCTTAAGAGGAGTAGCGGAAATCTAACTATCGTGCAAAAAAGATGTATTATTACCAGAATGAACAATAATATTTACACCTAAGTTGAAAATATCACTACATTTTAAGATGGATTTCCAAAATTAAGATAGTTTACAAAAAATCGAAGGACTAATTCGATAGAGATTATTACAACCATTGTAGTAATATTTAGATATAATCTCCTTCCAAATGGAATTATCACTAGTATCTCTAAATTTCCATAACCATTTACCAAGAAGAGACAAATTCATATTACATAAATTAATGACTCCTAAACCACCCTCTTTTTTGGACTTACAGATAGTTTCCCAATTAACTAAACATTTAAAGCAGCTGTTTGGATTCTCACCACTCCAAAGGAAATCTCTTCTAATTTTATCTATTTTATCTATCACCCAATCAGGAAAAAGGTGCATAGACATCCAATAGACAGGGAGAGCTGATACAACAGAATTAATTAAAACCAGTCTACCAGCTCTAGATAAGAATCTCCCATTCGAATTAGTAATCCTATTTTTAATTTTATCAATGATTATTAACCAATCATCATGCTTTAGTTTTGAAGGTCTTATAACAAAACCAAGATAGTCGAATGGAAAACTCATAGTTTTACAATTTAAAGTATTAGCAACTAAATTTTCGACTTTATCAAAATCATTTAAAACTAAAACAGAACTTTTATCAAAATTTATTTTTAAACCAGATAAAAGTTCAAAACAATAAAGAATAAACTTGAGAGCAATTATGTGACTAGGAAGATGAGAGGAAAAGAGCAAAGTATCATCAGCAAATTAAAGGACAGATAAACCCTGATTCAAAATATCATTACCTATATCACCTAAAGAACCATTATAGACAGCATTTTTAATATCTTGGAAAAAACATCAGCTGCTAAATTGAACAGAAGGGGCGATAAAGGACCCCTTGCCTTAAACCTCTTTTAGATTGGATTTTATTACCTAAAATGCCATTAACCATAATACAAGAATTACCAGATTTAAGCAAAATCATGATCCAGTTAATCCATCTATTACTAAAGCCCCTAGCATGAAAAATATCAATCAGAAAATCCCAATCAATAGAATCAAAAGCCTTGGCAAAGTCTAATTTTAAGATAGCACAAGTAATATTATTCTTACAACAATGATTGATGTATTCTTGAATAACACCCGCACCATCTGTGATATTTCTACCTTTTATAAAAGCTGATTGTGAACAATCAATTAGATCATTCATTTTTAAACCGAGTCTATTAGCTAAAACTTTAGAGATAATTTTAACTGAGCAGTTAATCAAAGAAATAGGTGTAAAATCTTTTAAAGTATTAGCACCTACTTTTTTGTGTAATAAAATAACATTAGCCAAATTAAATCTACCTAATCATAAATTACCGTTATAAAAATCATTAAACAAACTAATTAAATCCAATTTTAAGACATCCCAAAAGGTTTTATAGAAGAAAATAGGAAAACCATCTGGACCCAGGGATTTATCACCCGGCAAATCAAAGATGGCTTTATGGATTTCCTCTTCAGTAAAAGGAAGATCTAAATCAGAAAGATTAATATTAGAGATGGTTGGATAGAGATCATTCCATCTAACACTTACCATCATCGATCTATGCCACGACCATCATCATGTCGTCGGCAACTATGCCACTTCTCCCAATAACCCAGATTAACAAAATCGACAACTAATAAAAAAATGAGACACTTGATCGAAAATTGGAACCCACCACCATCGAAAAACCACCTTCACCATCGATCCCGACCTCGATACCCCACGCCAACCGTACCCGAGCTTCGTCTTGAACCCCATCATCATTTCCCCCTATCGCGATCGGCTCCGGCACCTTCATGGCGGCGCATTTGCCACGAAAACAACGTCGACCCAATCAGTCGACAAAACCCTAAATTGCCTCCGATAGGATGCCACGACTGTTGGAAAAATCACTAACCATTTTTTCCGAGATCCTCAACCCACTGGCCACCTCCAGACCAAACCCCGATGCTCCTCTTGTCGTCGATCGTCGGAAATCGACAATATACCCAAATCCGACCATCTCAAAATATCTCAACAAGTTCTTCCCTAAAAAACATGATTTTTCTTCCTAAATTCATCGTTTCACAATACAATTCTGTTAATATAACCAAAGCTTCAATTTAACATGATCGATTTTTTTGATTTGAATTTGTTTATCTCTGTAAATGTTTCACATTTTGAAATATTCACTGAATTTAAATACTGGCTAATATTTTTAAAATTTATAATACATTCATACAATCATTTGTTCTTCAAAGATCTTATTCTAAGTTTGATTATATACAGAGATATGGAATTTATTAAGGAAGGTTAGAACCTGTCATTTAACAGAGAAACAAGTTTAAACATTTATTTTCATATGCATAAACAAACCATTTTAATACACATAAATTCAACTTGAATTATATATTGCAAACCATAATACTAAAAGAATTCATCGCAATCATCAAAGCATATGACCCTATTAAGTTTTTAAACAAAATGTTTACTCACATGGAATCATGAAACAGAGAAGCTTGAACAGTCTGATCTGGAAAACAAGGTATTATTTATTTACTGAAGCTTTGATTTTGATCTGCTTCTTGTTGTTGAATTGGCTTGCTTATTAATTGAACTGAAGCTTGAAATTGATTTGCTTGTTCAAGTTGAATTGATTTTGATCTTGAATTTTTTTTATTTTTTTTCCTATTTCCAGGTTGAAGTTTTGATTTTCCAGGCTTAAAAACTTGATCAGGTTTTGATTAATATGAGTTTGCTTGTGATGATTGCTTTAGATTTGTATGTTTGCCTGGATTTGATTTTTGTTTCAGATTTTTCTTACTGGTTTATAGCTTTTGAATTTTTTTGTTTTCTTTGTTTTGAATGCATGAAACAAATGAGAAATGTAAGGGAATGGATGTATTTATATAAAATCTTATAGTCTTTTTTTTAAAATAAAAAGAAAATTTAAAAAGAATGACTCTTGTTAATCTTCATACTACATAGCTTACAAATGTCATAATACATCTTTAAAATGGTTACACTTGTCTTTTTATTCATGCATTAATATTTGAATATGATAATAAACCTTTGTATTACATTTACCTTTTGTTAATATATATATATATATATATATTATATTTTCCTATTTAGTTTTACATATATACATGGTTTATACATTTTCTATTATAAAATTAATGCAATTTGCTTTTTATAAATGTTTGTAATTTTAAAGAAATTGATCTTTAGCCTTTTGGAAAATTAGTATATTAATCTCAATCATAACTTCCAAAAATATATATATATATATATATTACATATATATATATTATAATTAAGAAACAAGTTTCTATTAATATTAAATTATATAATTTTCAAATCCAATTTTTAATTTTTTAATCAATTTATATACATATATATAAATAAATAAACAACATATATCTTATTAAATTTGGAAAATATAAAATTAATCCACAATTTAATTCAAAAATTTGTTTTAATTATCAATTTAAATTTGACTCAAAACCTGGATTGTTACTGTCGACGTCACCGCCTCCTTACGCCGCCCCATCTATGTGAATGCCGCCACCTCTGTCGTCCTTAATCAACTCATGCAGCCGCCACCTTGATTGGAGATTTCTAGTGAAATCATTGACAATCTCAACACGCTAACCATATGGGTCGTCCCCTCTCATCATCCTCTACCTCGCAGTAGCTTCCGATCATCGTAAAATCGACAATCCACCGTTAAAGTCGAAAACTTAGAATGGACGGTTGAGAATGTTTCATCAATTTCTGGCCAAACTGAACCTCCAATTGAAAATCAAACTGCATATGTAGGTTGCGTTCGATGAGAGCTTCGCAACGATATATAATTTATTATGGTTCGGATAGTTTTGATTTCTGGAGTTTAATTTGGAATTTGAATTAGGGTTTGGGTTGTCTTCCATTGGTAAAGAGGAGAAGAGAAAGAAATGTATGTACAGATAATAGAAAAATAAAAGGCTGCTAGGGTTAATAACTGCCTACATATATAAGCAGAGATGGATGAGAATGAATGGATAAATCGAATTGGGTCGAAATGATAATGATGACCCGAAATGCCCGTTTCGTTCCCGAAACGAAAATAGGTCACTCAATGTATCAAATATATGTTTTCGATATTTTTAATTCACTAGAACTTAATTCAAATCCAAATTACATTGTATACAGAAGTTAGCATTCAAGATTAAATTATATTAGTTAAATTCATTTAATTGGTTTCTACGGGTTTCGAACCTGCACGATTAAACGATAAATCCGATTGCTACGAAACTTAAAATCATACAATAATTCACTGTTATGGATCCGATGAAACTCGTTTCGTCGAAATCTGAGGCAGTGGCCAAAATAGCTATTTTACACGTCAAATAAATAAATTATTTTTAAATTAATTTAATCATTTTCAAATTCTAAATTAAATTAAAAGAGAGTTCGATTTGGTCTCGCGTGTGTGGATGAAGTCTAGCCTTGATTCGAGGGCGAGGGTTGTTGTGGTAGTCGAAGTGGCCGAGGTAGGCGCACGTTTAGGGTTTCGAGGAGTTCGTATGCGGACACGAAGTCGTTTGGGGAAGAAAGCTTTTAATGGCCAAATTACGGTCGTGCGTGGGTGACAGCTGACAGCATTTTGAATTAAAAAGGGGAAGAGGCATATTACTATAATTTGATTTAATTTTATAATTGGTTTATTTAATTAAAAATATGAATTATGATGACTAATAAATTAAATAACATATCCATGTGAGGTCCAAAAACCACGGAATCAGTCACGTTGGATTGTGGCTGTCGAATCAATGCAATAAAATAAATTTGGAACAGATTGCAAAATAAAAACCAAGATGAGTAGATCTCACTCATTCTGAATTGCTGGATTTAATTTATAATAGTTTAAATAAATTATTGGATACTAAGTTGATTTAATAATTATTATCGGTTGATTGTTATATATATATATATAGTAGTATATATTGGTAGTTGGATTTATTTTCCGTCGTTGGAGCGAATGAGACCCTATGTGCCTTACATAATAGCGGATGACCTTATATACCACGATATCTCCCTTAAAGTGAGATTGGTATTTTATGTTATCTAACATCTGTGGATGTAGGGAAAACAGATTGGAGGGGTTCAACTGGATTCCTCAAATATATATATTGATTGTTTATAATATATAGTAATATATGAAGGTATTGAATAATCTGTTATAGATTGTTGTGTGATTTGAATGTTTGAATGCTAAGTAGCACTGGCCTGGATTTTGGTATTTTAAATACCATAAATATTAGTTTTTAATTTGAAGGAATTAAAAGGAGATTTTGAATATAAAAATATTTATATCGAAATTTGAATTATTTTAAAGAAAATTTATTTGGATAAAATAAATGATTTTATATTAGGGTTTGTACTTATCTATCCACAAAAAATGTTTAAATAGAAAATTTAAAATAATTTATATAATGGATTTTTAATAATGGACTTTTAAAATGATATTTCCGAAATTTGGAAAAGAAGTTGAAAATCGATATTTAAAAGTAGATTCGTAAAATAAATGGATTTAAAAGAAATCGATTCGTAAAAAGAAATTTTATAAAAGAGATTAGTTTTATAAACAAGTGAATGTCAGTGAAGTTTGTAAATTTATAGACGATGTTTATAAATAAACGATATCAGTTGATGAATTATTAATTTTACAATGAGAATTTATATCGAGTTATGGAAATCATTTTTGGAAACGAAATAGTGGAATCTATTCTTTGAATGTGAGAATGATTATGAAATTGAGATGTAATCGACGTGATATTAACCGAGAGAGTTTTATAAACTGAAACTGGAATATTGGATTTTAAATAGATTTTTATGGAGAAATTAAAATTGTTTTAAAATGAGATTTTTATTTATTAAACTATGTAGTTTAAACGACTATTATATAGATTATAATACTCCAAAAAATTTAGTTATTCAAGTATTTAATATTTATTGAAATAAATTCTAATTTTTATACTCAGCCTTGTAAATCATTTAGTTTATTTAAAAATAAATCGAAAATTAACTATCAATGTTATGTAAAGTGTTTTAATATTTTAAATAATGATTTAAATATCATTTGAAAATGAATTTTTATTTAAAAATACTTATTATACATATACAGTTTTGAAATGATTGAAATTTATTTATAAATCCTCTTGAGAATTGTAAACGGGGTTTATTTGAAGGATTTGATTTTATAAGAGAAATCATATAGTGAAATTCTAAGAACTTAAGGAAATTTCCAAAGTATTTATATATAGAAATTTCAAAAATGAATAAAAATTCATAAACGGAAGTCAAAAATGGGTAGTTGAGATTATAGATGAGTATAATCAATGTTGGAGATTTTAAAGGGTATTAATTAATGAATTCTGAAAACTTATTGAATCCGTTATAAATGGGTTAAGGAGATTTCAAGTGGACTATAAGAATTTTGAGAAGTATGAAATAAAAGGGAATATTTCCTAAGTATTGGAAATAAAGTGATTTTACGAAAATACACTTATAAATATTTTCAAAGCATTAAACGGGGTGAATTTGAAACATTTAACTACGAGGTTATTATTTTAGAAATATTTCTCAAAAGGTTAAATTATAAATGGAATTGAATGAAATATTCTAAGTGTCGATATGGATTAAATATCATGTTCTTGATGTAAGAATTTGCATTGTATTCAATTATTGAATGTAATGGAAGAGATTTGAATATATATATATATCTTTGTGAAGATATTTTGAATGAATGTTTTGAAGATTTATAAAACACGGCCTAGTGGCTACTTTTGTGTGTTATTTGATAGTTAAATAACCGACTATCAAATCTGGCCAAATTCGTTATTCATTTCGAAGAGACCGGGATCAGAGTTAATTATCCGAAAACCACTTCGATCTGATTTGTGCTTTACGAATTGTGATATCTCAAAGATAGTAGAGATGGAGATCTTGAAGAAGTTTCGGTTTGTTCAGACCCAGAACAACTTGTATGGATGAATGCTATCATTGCATTGTTTTTCTTAGAAGGCAATGTTAGCATTCCAAGTATGAATGCTATTCAAAAGGTAAAACGTAGCCTTAAGCCCCATCAACCGGGAATGACTAAAACCGGAAAGATGCAGCAAGGCTAAGTGGGTCGCCTCAATTGGGGTATAATATCACTTTTCTAGATACCTTCAGATATATTACAAAATTACGGATATGGTTGTGCATGAAAAAGAGAGCGCTCAATTAGGGTGGGAACACCCGGGGTGATAACATATTCAGTGCTATCCAGATTAGGGGTAGGCCGGTCTTGTGTTGGCAGGGAACCTGGCGAGGTTCTTGGTACATTTTTCTAGTAGTGTACTGTGACGGGCGGTACCCTAGTAGCCCAATCATTGCATGGAATCTAATATCCACTACGAGCCTATACAGTTTTAATTGTGCCCAACTATGCTGAAACGTGAGATGCAAGCATTTCATCTATTTTCTAATTTACTTCTCTATAGACACTATTATAATATCAAATTATTTTGATATAAAATGTTTTGGTTATCATAAGGGAAAAACCCATCGTGTTTACTTGTGATGTGGTTTTACGAGATACCTTTGTTTGTCAAAGGATTTTGAAAATAGTAATAATTCAAATTGAGTGTGTTTTCGCACACTGGTTTTCCAGACTGACTCGGGTGTTATTTTATTATAATGCTCGGATCAGGCTGAGTATTACAGATCCAAGTTAGAATGCAATGGAGCTCAGGAGACGAGCTCAGGAGACTCAGGCGTATTCCACGTAGTGTGTCTAGACTATATAGTCAGCACTGGTGAGGACAAATTATAGTAACTGTCCAGAATTGATTTGTTGATGGTTGTACTATGATAAATGGGATGTTTGTTAACAGCTATAGATTCTTTTATATAAAAATATGTTATTATATATTATGTATTGTTCCGCGGCGATGTAAGATTCTGTATTGGTTTCCGTTTCTTCTTCTATCTTTTTCTTCTTCACCACTAGCAATCGATATTTTCGGCACTTGAATATTCAGCATGTTATACAGCGAATGTATTGATGTTAATTTTCGAGGGTCGAAAATCCAGATTGCTACACTTGGTATCTGAGCTGAAGGTTAAGCGAGAACCTTAGCTTTGGTGGGGAGTATTCATTAGAGATAGGGTAAGTAATACCCTAGAATGAGTTTGAGTGTATTAATAGATATTAACATATACTTGTTAGTGGTTATAAAATGTTTTATATTCTGTTGATTTATCTATTGAGTGGCTTATAAATTCTGGTCGAGTAGTGGGACGCCAGTAAATCGTTAGGAGTTTCTAAACTCTTGAACACAGTAAAACAACACTATATGGTTTTGAAGCAAGTAAATGAAATAATTTTACCCAAACTATATTTTGATATAAAAGAAATAATTTTTTGAAATTATTATAGTATATTGGTGTATTTGGTTGTTATTGTTATAATCAAACAAGATTATAAAAATTAAAAGGTTTTATATGTAACCAAATGAAAAATTGTATAAGTATGAATTATATGAATGAATTATAATTAAAACGGATTCAAACTCGAATTCAGAAATTTAAATCCCGGAAGGTTTGGAAAATATTTTTAGTAGTGTTATGGAAATGAAATTAGTGTAATTTTGGAAATATTTTTGAAACAAATAATGGTAATATTATTGTGAAAAGTTTTTGAATAGAATATTTTTTAGGAGATAAAGCACCGTACTCACTACAGCCGCTAGAAAATATTCCTGGTAATGACTGTGCAACATCATCGGTATTCATTTCGAGTTTCTAAGTGACAGATTGCTACTGAAATAATTTGATTTGGAGATTTTTTTGAAAAACAAACATTGTTTTAGAAATCCCAGGAGAATTTATTTTGGATACACCAAGTTTGAATTTAAATTCCCAGGAATGGTTTGTTAAAACAAAGAGTTATATATATGTATGTGTGTATGTATTATGATTTCAAATGATTTGAAAAACTGGGTGTTTGAATTTTGGAATTTTAATATACATGTTGGGAAAGCATTAGGAAATAAGTTATGAACTTATAAATTCAAAATGATTTTAATAAGAAAGAAAAGTATGGAATTTGAGTTTTGAAAATAAATTTTAACTTGAGTAAGTTAAAATGAATAAAATTTATCTTGAGTTAAGTTAAATAAAAATTGAATTGGAATTGGAATTATATCAACTTGGATTAAAATATAAAATTTGAGTTGTGAATTAGTTATATAACTATAATTTATCATTATTGAAATGAAACTTGAATTTAATAGAGTTGGATGTATAATTGAGATGACTAAATGAAATGAAAATAGACTTGAATTATGGAAGTCAAATGAATGGTGAATCAAATTGAATTTGATTAAAATATGGTATAAACTCGAGTATGAAATTGAGTTTTGAAGTGGAAATGAATATAGGTGCGGTATAAAGGTTATAATAAACCTTAATATTAATTTTGTTAAATGATTCTCAAATAATATAGTGTAGATTGAGATATACCAAGAAAATGAAAATGCAAAACGATAGAAGGTAAATAAATTGAATAAGAATCAATTTAAATGAAATGAAATTTGATATTAATTGAAATGAACTTAAGTTATATGGTTGAAATGATTGAAAGTAAATGAATTAACTTAAGCTGATATTTTTGGATGGAAGATGGCTCATATAAATTTATGGAATGAGTTATTAAGTGAATTGACACTAGACGAAATGTCGTTGATATAAAAATTTAGCGAACGAGATTTTTGTGAAAAAATTGAGCGTGAATCAATAGAAATGGATAAATTGATTTTAAATCCATTTAAATGGTTTATAACCTGAGGTGGTTATTTTGTGAATGAATATCACCAAATAGCATGGAAAAATTTATCGCTTGACGTAAAGGAAAGAAAACAAAATTTTGTGATTCAATAAAAAGTGAATAAATTGATTTTGAATGAATTTGAAATGAATATGAATTTGTTGTGTATGAATATGAACTGAATACAAGTGAATTGTTTTTAAATTACTTGGAATTGAGTAAAATGGTATGTAAGTCGATTGAAGTAAATAATCAAATGTTGGAATCCTGCGATTATCGATAAATTCATGCTATAACTTGTTTGTGTCACGATCCAAATTCCAGCGTTCGAAAATCGACATCCGTACTCCACTGTACTTGAATGCCGCAGATTCAAACGTCGAAATTCGAGTCGTGCCGGAGCTTATAACACATTAAGTAAATAACACATCGGAAGAATGAATAATAACAGATATCGATATACAACATTAGATACAATAACAGATACAACATGAATGGTACAATGAAAATCATTATACATCAGAGTAATGATACAAGATAAAAGCAGCGGAAATAAAAGATAACACCACAGCGGAACAAAATCTCCAATATAGTCTTCAAGGAAGAACTCCAGTATCGGTAATCTCCATCTCCAAAGCACCAATCCAGCAATAGCTCGAACTCCAAATCACGATGCACAAAGGTAAGCAAGTGCAGTCCAGATCCAAAGACTGAACTAGCTCCAGATAATCTACTAAACCTGACTATCTGAAAAACCCAACTCTAGACTGCCCGTGTGGGAAAATAGTGGGCACTCAGAGTTTAGGAAAGGAACAATAAACTCCAGGTCAGTCATGGGACTGGTATGAGCAAACAAAAGCAATTGGTCTTTAAAACAAACAACAAGAGAATTTAAATTTGAAATTCGCAATGCTTTTTTTGGAAAATGAAACTACCATAAGGCCTCCCGCCACACACACAATGCAAACGCAGAATTAGAGGAGATTTCTCCTTATGATAGTCAAATATGCTTAATACGAGAAAGTTTTTTTGATATTATTATAATAAGTGCAAAGTGTAGAAAATCATTTCGAAAGTAGAATATAAATCCTAGCCAGCATAGACATTCCGAACTATGCCTACTATAGCTACCATCTAAACAGTGGTGACCACCATAAGTAAATGGCAGGTTCTACAACTAAAACCGTACAAGGCACGTATTGGATGAATGGATTTCCAACAAATGGTCAGGCTAAGGAACTTCCTGCTGTCAATGGGATCGCCTCTGGCGGGACGTCCCAAGAAATAACGTTACGGTTAGATCTCTGCCAACACAAGGCCGGGTTACCTCTGTAACTAGGTAACTACTACACGAATATGTCATCCCCCGGTCCTTTGGGACCTTTATCCGAGCGCTCGCACCAACAACCACAAAGTATCACAAAGTAGTAGATCTGCAGTATCCACATAAGTAAGTATCTGGGCTTCATACCATGATACCACCCTTTACCAGAAGGGAATGACACACCCTAAAGGGCGCGACCCTCATAACCTTGCCGCATCTTTCCTGTTTCGACCATTTCCGGGGAGTGAGGTCCTGATGCAGTCTCATCCACAAAGCTACGCTTTGGCACAAAGCCATGCTTTGGGTCAAAAGATGACCAAAGCAATGATCACAAAGATAAATGATCAAACAAATGATCATATCACAAATGATCAACCAATGATCATCACACAGCAGCACTCGGCATGCCACATTACCAAATTGGGAATATATCACTGATAAATGTCAACTACATAACCTCTGAGCTCGTACGTCTCAGAGAAGGGTGTTAAGCTAAGAGAATAAATTCTCCGCCACCAAGCAGAAATGTATTTGATAAAGATCAGTTTAATATCTCAAAGTGTAATGTCGGACATACAACCATACAAGTCTGTTCCGGGTTCGAACAGAACCGAAGGCACTTCCGAAGAAGCCCTTGTAAATCCGGGTATCCACAATCCCGATCGGACTTCCCATCACTAGGGAGAACTCTATACCGGAGCAACTCAGTGCAGAGTCAATCGATAGGTTATCCTATCGTTCTCACAAATACCCTGTCTTCACCACCGGTCTTCAATTGCAATCCATAACGTCGTATCACTATTCGGAATGGGCTATATGACACAAGGTCCTCTCCCGGCTAAACCGAATAGTGAGCGCCATATTTAAAAACATATGGATATGGGATTTTAGTTAAGTCACAACTTATAAAACCCAAAACTTTCTTTCAAATGGTTAAACAAATTACCATTTTTAAATCTTTAAACAAAAAGATTTATTTCACAAAGTTTCACCCAGTTTCACAAAGATCTATTCATAGATTCCAAAACAATTCCCATTCAATTTGGATTAACCCAATTTAATCTTTAAAATAAAGATTTATAGCTTTCAAACCCATTTCCAAAGATTTATCTATAATTTGGAAAACCATTTCATTTTAGACTTGAAGTCCTTTTAACACCAATTGGAAATTCATTCTTATGTGAAAGCTTCAATCATTTGAAAACAAATAGTTTTCGTTTCAGAAAAAAACCAATTTGTACAAGTTGAAATCTTGGGTTGAATTTAAATTCCAAAATATCACCTTTAAAATGGTTTAGAAACCCATATAAACCCATTAATAAGTTGAATAACTTTTTAAACCCTAGTTCCCAAATTATAGAATTCAATTTCAAATATTGAATTCAAATTTAAATCCAATTATTTAAATTTTCAAAACTCCATCAAGTTATTCAAAAATAACCATTTTCAAAAGCTTGAATTCTAGTTCAAAAACTATTTTGGATTTAAAAATTCAATTTTAAAACAATTTCAAAATCTGTGACTTAACCCATTTCCACGTGCAATCCATATTTGTGTGTGTATAGTGTGGTCCAAGGGTTTTACACAATGAGAGTGCCACATCATCAATCAACACAGATTCAATTATTAGAATTCGATGTGGGTTTCGGATAACCAAATGGAATCCGACTCCCTGTCGCATCGAAATCCAAATGTCGTTTTATGGGTCAAGGGGTTTTCATATTCATACGACAGTATATTCATCACAAATATAGCAGCTCAGCACAAAGCATCACATAACATCACATCACATACCAAATATATCAATCCATCACAAAGCATTCCATAATAATCAAACATCTTCAGTTAAGATGAATAAATTTGTGTGGTTTTAAATTTATCAACCACATAATCACTTTCATTAGAAATCTTTGATCAATGATTAATTATCATTAATTACAATTGATTAAGTCTTAATCACCTTCATTAATTAATTAATTAATTTTTCTTTAAATTAATTAACCTTCAAACATTTGATTAATAAATCTTTAATCATTAACTATCCATACTTAATTACTTTAACATGTAATTAATCACTTAATTAATTATTCTTAACTATTTTATTCATTAATCATTAATCAAATAATTTAAACCTTTAACTAATTATTAATTAATTCTTCAATTAATAACTCAAATGATTAGCTCTTAATCACATTACTTAATTACTTTTAATAAAGTATTTATCCTTTACTTAATTACCTTTAGCAATTAATCACTTAATTACTTAATTACTTCCCTAAGTAATTATATTTAGATTAATCCAAAGTGATTATCTTAATTAATCATAATTTAATTACTTAATTAACTATTTAACTTAATCATTTAAAATTAATTAAATGATTCTTAACTTATTATATTAAAAGATTCTTAATTAAGAAAAACACTATCTTAATTAAATCATTTATTAACCCATGACTCTTGATAATTAAAAAATGATTTAATTATCTTCACAAATTTATTTGTCTTTAATTAAATCAAATTCTAAATTAATCAAGATAATCTTTATTATAATTGATTACCCAAATTTAAATCATTAAACTTTATTTGAAATAAAATATAACATTCATAAATCAATTGTAATTAAACACATTTTAAATTGAACTTTTAAATCTTTTAAACCTTTCTAAAGTTCTTTTAAAAAAATTAAGTACAAACTTAATTTCAAAATCCACTTCTTTTATTTTAAAACTTCCATATTTATTATATATAAAACTTATTTAAACATAATTTTGAAACAAATCTAGTTTTATATATAAACTTATTTAACTTTTGTTTAAAACTTTAATCATTTACAAATCATATTATCTTTGTTTAAATTTTAGAAACCTTACTGTTAAATATTTTAAAACTTTTAAACTCAAACTTAAACCCAGTTTTAAATCTCCACCTAAAATTTAAATTCACCTTTTACATTTAAAACAGAAACAGTTTTCTGTTTATTTTTTTAAAAAAAAAACTTTGAAATTCCCTGAATTTAAACTATTTCAAAAGACCAGAATTTAAACTTATTTAAATTCATATTTGAATTCAGTTTTAACATCCTAAGTTAAACTTTAGTTTGCATTTTATTTCAAGCTTTAAAAATCTGGAAACAGTTTCCTGTTTCTCTTCTTCTTTTTTTTTTTTAAAACCAAATTTGAATTCTGCATTTACATTATTTCAAAATAAAAATTCAAACTATTTGAATTCATCCTTAGATTCAAGTTAAATCTTAAGTTCAAATTGCCAGATTTAATTTAACTTTATTTTTTTTAAATTTTTTAAAATAAACAGAACAGGTTCTGTTGTAAAAACCTGAACACATACACCCTGCACTCCCCTATTTTACTTCGAGTTAATATCCCTTCTACTTCGAGTTTTCCCTACTTTTCCCCGAGACCAACCCGAGGCACAAACTCTGCAACCCAGAAACATCAACCCACCACCATCACAAACATGCACACACCCCTGTGTATTTGTAAACCACCTCCAGCCACCTCTAAACTACATCTCCGACCATCTCCTATCTATCAGAGACCACACTTCATCATCAAAACCCCAGATCTCCCTGAGATCAACTTGAATTTGAAATCAAGTTTTAAAGCTAAAAAAGTGTAACAGCCTATACCCCACCTTCCTAAAACCTGTCAACGCCGATATTTCACAACTCCGACCATCATCATCGTCCAAACTCCGGCACTAGCTTCATCACTTCGCCATCCATCAATACCCCAAACATCTTTGAACTCGATCCATCCTACCCTTCTCACTGATCCAATGTTCAAACCCATTTCAAAACTAGGTTTAACTGAAGAATTCCAACTGCACTTACTCTAATCAAATTTTAAAATCATTTCAGATTTTTCTGAGGATCAATGATTCTTATTTTATAATCCATAAAGATTCTAAATCTACTTAAATCACAATTTGCAAGTATTGCACAAATCCATACTTTTATTTTCCAGACCAAACTGTAAATGAACATACTCTTTAAAATACCAATACTTGATTTAAAAATCAAGTTACAGCTTATGTTTTTGATTTGTATCACTGAATTATTTTATTAATTAGATTTGGTTTGATTAAAATTGAACATGCATAATGACATTTCTTTTGTTACAGAAATGTCACACTGTATTAACTCACCTAGAAATTTTTTTTTCTTTTTCTTTTTTTTAGGTCTTAACTTAAGAAGTTAAAACACATTATTTATAAACTGAATTCTAATCTCTGATATACAATCTTCTTTTATTTATTCTAACACACAAATATAAATCTCAAATTAAATCAATTTGTAAAGATTTTCTAAACAGTGTGTGACTCTGGGAACATTACCCAACATAATCAACATGCATAACAATCATAATTACCACAGACATTTCATAGCACACAAACATAATTTTATCTCAAACATTTAAATCAAGCAACCTAATATAGTTCAAGTTTTAAATGTTACTCACATTCATGCAGGAAATAAAACACATATAAATTTAGGGCTAGGTTGCTCACATTGGAGTTGCAGCAGAGACAAGAACAGAGAGCAGTTTGAATTACAGGCTTTTGATTTTTTTTCCATATTCTGATTTTGATTTGCTTTCCACTGGAAACTGGCCCTTTGCTTTACTTGTTAATCTGCTTTTGATTTTGTTTTCAATTGTTTTATCACTGATTAACAACATCAAATTTGAATCTTTTTTAAGAAAATTTACTTACTTTTATTTAATTCCATAGAAACTGCACTTGTTTTTTTTGCTCTAACTTCCCTGGTTTTAATTTCCAGATTTTAATTCCTCTCTAGTTTGTTTTCCCTGCAACTTGTTAAACAAATTTTGTTTAAAACTTTGTTTTAATACTGATTACTAATCTCAAATTCAAATTTTAAACAGAATGAAATTCACTTGCCTTTTATTATTCCCAGAGAACTGCATTTGATTCCCAGATTTGATCTTTTGTATTTCAGTTTGAATTTGTTTTAAACTTTGTTTCAGATCCGACCTTGCCTGAACTTGCATGCTTTATATTTGAATTGATCCTTGCTTGATTGTTGTTTGAGTTGAATTCCTAGTTGATTCCCAGAATTTGTTTCAAGGCTTTGTTTTTTTTTTCTTTTAAGCTTGATCTTCATTTTCCTGGTTTTCAGTTTCTATCTTTCTCCTACATTTGTATTGTTGTAGTTTGAGATTTTTGATTACTAAACTTTTCAGATTTGCTGAGTTATTTTATGATTGTGCATAGGAAAATGAAGAGTTTTGTAATTTTTTAATCTTATTATTATATTTTATTAGATATGGTGAATGCCATTTGTATAAAATCATTATAACCTTTTGATTTTGTTAACTCTTACACTCCATCTCTCATGTGCATGTATACTTCCTTATGTATATATTCACATTTAAAATTTTCAAAGACAAAAGATTTTTTATTTTTTATTATATATATATATTTTCAAAACAAAATTTTATTTCAATTATTGCTTACACTTAAATTTTTTTTCATAATGTTCATATACTTATACTCTTTTACAATTTTCATTCATACATTTATTTATTTATTTATTTTGTACAACCTTTAAAAGAAAAGAAGAATGTAAAATTTTTGATTTCATATTAACAAAGGACACATTTGTTTAGATAAGAGAATCAAATCCTAAAAATAAATCCTTTTCTGAAATTTATTATATCTTCCAAATAAAATTAATATTTTAGAAAACAACTATCACTATCATTTTATTAATCTCAAGATTTTAAATTCTATTTTTATTTTTAATACATTATATTTTGAAATTCAATATTTATTTTATAAATCACTTATCCTTAAATTTCTTAATATAAATTACTATTTAAAATCAAAATTATTTATTTATCCTAGAAAATTTTCTAATAAATTCACAATTTATTTCCAAAAATAAATTTAATCGCCAATTTAAACTTGATAAATTTTCAGGAATGTTACAGATTTCCCCCCTTAAAAGAATTTCGTCCTCGAAATTTGCTAGGAAGACGAAAAGAAAAGATGAAAGATAGGGAAATATCTTTCCAAATCGAACTGGATATAAATTCTGTATTTGGCTTACCAAATAAGAATATCAACAATAGATATGAGAACAATCTCATATAATATTACACAAGATATTTGGGTCCACCGGTCTACGAATATACAAGGGCATTGATTAGTTCGAAGGGATAACTAATCGTTCTTAGACTATATCGGATCCCCGGGAATAGATGATGGATCAAATCTTCATATTAGTTAACCAATTTACTTAATTTAAAATTTCCACTTTATTTAATATTATAAATTTCAAATTCATTAGAGTTTAGATCGAAAAGCTGATAAGAACTTGATGAAGATACGAGGTAAGAATTTTCTACAACGATTCGTAGGGTCACCATCACACCGAAACTTCTTTCTAGAGCAACTACAAATCAATCAAAAGAATACGAAATCGAATCAAAGGAGATTGATAGAGAAAGTTGTTTCCACTGTTACAGGGTATTGACCATTTGTAGTGGTACTCCCACGACCCCTATCTCGTTCTCTTCTCGCACTCATACTTACTATCAGTGAATAGCAAGAGAATTTACTGAGGCATTTGAACGGACATCTTAGGGATATACTCATTTTAGGGTATACTTCACCCCATCTCTAATGAGTTACTTAATGTGTTATACTCCTGAGCTAAGGTTTTAACCATCAGCTCTGATACCAAAATGTCACGATCCAAATTCCAGCGTTCGAAAATCGACATCCGTACTCCACTGTACTTGAATGCCGCAGATTCAAACGTCGAAATTCGAGTCGTGCCGGAGCTTATAACACATTAAGTAAATAACACATCGGAAGAATGAATAATAACAGATATCGATATACAACATTAGATACAATAACAGATACAACATGAATGGTACAATGAAAATCATTATACATCAGAGTAATGATACAAGATAAAAGCAGCGGAAATAAAAGATAACACCACAGCGGAACAAAATCTCCAATATAGTCTTCAAGGAAGAACTCCAGTATCGGTAATCTCCATCTCCAAAGCACCAATCCAGCAATAGCTCGAACTCCAAATCACGATGCACAAAGGTAAGCAAGTGCAGTCCAGATCCAAAGACTGAACTAGCTCCAGATAATCTACTAAACTTGACTATCTGAAAAAACCCAACTCTAGACTGCCCGTGTGGGAAAATAGTGGGCACCCAGAGTTTAGGAAAGGAACAATAAACTCTAGGTCAGTCATGGGACTGGTATGAGCAAACAAAAGCAATTGGTCTTTAAAACAAACAACAAGAGAATTTAAATTTGAATTCGCAATGCTTTTTTTGGAAAATGAAACTACCATAAGGGCTCCCGCCACACACACAATGCAAACGCAGAATTGGAGGAGATTTCTCCTTATGATAGTCAAATATGCTTAATACGAGAAAGTTTTTTTGATATTATTATAATAAGTGCAAAGTGTAGAAAATCATTTCGAAAGTAGAATATAAATCCTAGCCAGCATAGACATTCCGAACTATGCCTACTATAGCTACCATCTAAACAGTGGTGACCACCATAAGTAAATGGCAGGTTCTACAACTAAAACCGTACAAGGCACGTATTGGATGAATGGATTTCCAACAAATGGTCAGGCTAAGGAACGTCCTACTGTCAATGGGATCGCCTCTGGCGGGACGTCCCGAGAAATAACGTTACGGTTAGATCTCTGCCAACACAAGGCCGGGTTACCTATGTAACTAGGTAACTACTACACGAATATGTCATCCCCCGGTCCTTTGGGACCTTTATCCGAGCGCTCGCACCAACAACCACAAAGTATCACAAAGTAATAGATCTGCAGTATCCACATGAGTAAGTATCTGGGCTTCATACCATGATACCACCCTTTACCAGAAGGGAATGACACACCCTAAAGGGCGCGACCCTCATAACCTTGCCGCATCTTTCCTGTTTCGACCATTTCCGGAGAGTGAGGTCCTGATGCAGTCTCATCCACAAAGCTACGCTTTGGCACAAAGCCATGCTTTGGGTCAAAAGATGACCAAAGCAATGATCACAAAGATAAATGATCAAACAAATGATCATATCACAAATGATCAACCAATGATCATCACACAGCAGCACTCGGCATGCCACATTACCAAATTGGGAATATATCACTGATAAATGTCAACTACATAACCTCTGAGCTCGTACGTCTCAGAGAAGGGTGTTAAGCTAAGAGAATAAATTCTCCGCCACCAAGCAGAAATGTATTTGATAAAGATCAGTTTAATATCTCAAAGTGTAATGTCGGACATACAACCATACAAGTCTGTTCCGGGTTCGAACAGAACCGAAGGCACTTCCGAAGAAGCCCTTGTAAATCCGGGTATCCACAATCCCGATCGGACTTCCCATCACTAGGGAGAACTCTATACCGGAGCAACTCAGTGCAGAGTCAATCGATAGGTTATCCTATCGTTCTCACAAATACCCGGTCTTCACCACCGGTCTTCAATTGCAATCCATAACGTCGTATCACTATTCGGAATGGGCTATATGACACAAGGTCCTCTCCCGGCTAAACCGAATAGTGAGCGCCATATTTAAAAACATATGGATATGGGATTTTAGTTAAGTCACAACTTATAAAACCCAAAACTTTCTTTCAAATGGTTAAACAAATTACCATTTTTAAATCTTTAAACAAAAAGATTTATTTCACAAAGTTTCACCCAGTTTCACAAAGATCTATTCATAGATTCCAAAACAATTCCCATTCAATTTGGATTAACCCAATTTAATCTTTAAAATAAAGATTTATAGCTTTCAAACCCATTTCCAAAGATTTATCTATAATTTGGAAAACCATTTCATTTTAGACTTGAAGTCCTTTTAACACCAATTGGAAATTCATTCTTATGTGAAAGCTTCAATCATTTGAAAACAAATAGTTTTCGTTTCAAAAAAAAACCAATTTGCACAAGTTGAAATCTTGGGTTGAATTTAAATTCCAAAATATCACCTTTAAAATGGTTTAGAAACCCATATAAACCCATTAATAAGTTGAATAACTTTTTAAACCCTAGTTCCCAAATTATAGAATTCAATTTCAAATATTGAATTCAAATTTAAATCCAATTATTTAAATTTTCAAAACTCCATCAAGTTATTCAAAAATAACCATTTTCAAAAGCTTGAATTCTAGTTCAAAAACTATTGTGGATTTAAAAATTCAATATTAAAACAATTTCAAAATCTGTGACTTAACCCATTTCCACGTGCAATCCATATTTGTGTGTGTATAGTGTGGTCCAAGGGTTTTACACAATGAGAGTGCCACATCATCAATCAACACAGATTCAATTATTAGAATTCGATGTGGGTTTCGGATAACCAAATGGAATCCGACTCCCTGTCGCATCGAAATCCAAATGTCGTTTTATGGGTCAAGGGGTTTTCATATTCATACGACAGTATATTCATCACAAATATAGCAGCTCAGCACAAAGCATCACATAACATCACATCACATACCAAATATATCAATCCATCACAAAGCATTCCATAATAATCAAACATCTTCAGTTAAGATGAATAAATTTGTGTGGTTTTAAATTTATCAACCACATAATCACTTTCATTAGAAATCTTTGATCAATGATTAATTATCATTAATTACAATTGATTAAGTCTTAATCACCTTCATTAATTAATTAATTAATTTTTCTTTAAATTAATTAACCTTCAAACATTTGATTAATAAATCTTTAATCATTAACTATCCATACTTAATTACTTTAACATGTAATTAATCACTTAATTAATTATTCTTAACTATTTTATTCATTAATCATTAATCAAATAATTTAAACCTTTAACTAATTATTAATTAATTCTTCAATTAATAACTCAAATGATTAGCTCTTAATCACATTACTTAATTACTTTTAATAAAGTATTTATCCTTTACTTAATTACCTTTAGAAATTAATCACTTAATTACTTAATTACTTCCCTAAGTAATTATATTTAGATTAATCCAAAGTGATTATCTTAATTAATCATAATTTAATTACTTAATTAACTATTTAACTTAATCATTTAAAATTAATTAAATGATTCTTAACTTATTATATTAAAAGATTCTTAATTAAGAAAAACACTATCTTAATTAAATCATTTATTAACCCATAACTCTTGATAATTAAAAAATGATTTAATTATCTTCACAAATTTATTTGTCTTTAATTAAATCAAATTCTAAATTACTCAAGATAATCTTTATTATAATTGATTACCCAAATTTAAATCATTAAACTTTATTTGAAATAAAATATAACATTCATAAATCAATTGTAATTAAACACATTTTAAATTGAACTTTTAAATCTTTTAAACCTTTCTAAAGTTCTTTTAAAAAAATTAAGTACAAACTTAGTTTCAAAATCCACTTCTTTTATTTTAAAACTTCCATATTTATTATATATAAAACTTATTTAAACATAATTTTGAAACAAATCTAGTTTTATATATAAACTTATTTAACTTTTGTTTAAAACTTTAATCATTTACAAATCATATTATCTTTGTTTAAATTTTAGAAACCTTACTGTTAAATATTTTAAAACTTTTAAACTCAAACTTAAACCCAGTTTTAAATCTCCACCTAAAATTTAAATTCACCTTTTACATTTAAAACAGAAACAGTTTTCTGTTTATTTTTTAAAAAAAAAAACTTTGAAATTCCCTGAATTTAAACTATTTCAAAAGACCAGAATTTAAACTTATTTAAATTCATAGTTGAATTCAGTTTTAACATCCTAAGTTAAACTTTAGTTTGCATTTTATTTCAAGCTTTAAAAATCTGGAAACAGTTTCCTGTTTCTCTTCTTTTTTTTTTTTTTTTAAAACCAAATTTGAATTCTGCATTTACATTATTTCAAAATAAGAATTCAAACTATTTGAATTCATCCCTAGATTCAAGTTAAATCTTAAGTTCAAATTGCCAGATTTAATTTAACTTTATTTTTTTAAAATTTTTTAAAATAAACAGAACAGGTTCTGTTGTAAAAACCTGAACACATACACCCTGCACTCCCCTATTTTACTTCGAGTTAATATCCCTTCTACTTCGAGTTTTCCCTACTTTTCCCCGAGACCAACCCGAGGCACAAACTCTGCAACCCAGAAACATCAACCCACCACCATCACAAACATGCACACACCCCTGTGTATTTGTAAACCACCTCCAGCCACCTCTAAACTACATCTCCGACCATCGCCTATCTATCAGAGACCACACTTCATCATCAAAACCCCAGATCTCCCTGAGATCAACTTGAATTTGAAATCAAGTTTTAAAGCTAAAAAAGTGTAACAGCCTATACCCCACCTTCCTAAAACCTGTCAACGCCGATATTTCACAACTCCGACCATCATCATCGTCCAAACTCTGACACTAGCTTCATCACTTCGCCATCCATCAATACCCCAAACATCTTTGAACTCGATCCATCCTACCCTTCTCACTGATCCAATGTTCAAACCCATTTCAAAACTAGGTTTAACTGAAGAA
Source organism: Allium cepa (assembly GCA_030765085.1). NCBI lineage: Eukaryota > Viridiplantae > Streptophyta > Magnoliopsida > Asparagales > Amaryllidaceae > Allium > Allium cepa. Next base: position 874,034,233 of record CM060932.1, on the reverse strand, counting down.
TTCCAACTGCACTTACTCTAATCAAATTTTAAAATCATTTCAGATTTTTCTGAGGATCAATGATTCTTATTTTATAATCCAGAAAGATTCTAAATCTACTTAAATCACAATTTGCAAGTATTGCACAAATCCATACTTTTATTTTCCAGACCAAACTGTAAATGAACATACTCTTTAAAATACCAATACTTGATTTAAAAATCAAGTTACAGCTTATGTTTTTGATTTGTATCACTGAATTATTTTATTAATTAGATTTGGTTTGATTAAAATTGAACATGCATAATGACATTTCTTGTGTTACAGAAATGTCACACTGTATTAACTCACCTAGAAATTTTTTTTTTCTTCTTTTTTTTAGGTCTTAACTTAAGAAGTTAAAACACATTATTTATAAACTGAATTCTAATCTCTGATATACAATCTTCTTTTATTTATTCTAACACACAAATATAAATCTCAAATTAACTCAATTTGTAAAGATTTTCTAAACAGTGTGTGACTCTGGGAACATTACCCAACATAATCAACATGCATAACAATCATAATTACCACAGACATTTCATAGCACACAAACATAATTTTATCTCAAACATTTAAATCAAGCAACCTAATATAGTTCAAGTTTTAAATGTTACTCACATTCATGCAGGAAATAAAACACATATAAATTTAGGGCTAGGTTGCTCACATTCGAGTTGCAGCAGAGACAAGAACAGAGAGCAGTTTGAATTACAGGCTTTTGATTTTTTTTCCATATTCTGATTTTGATTTGCTTTCCACTGGAAACTGGCCCTTTGCTTTACTTGTTAATCTGCTTTTGATTTTGTTTTCAATTGTTTTATCACTGATTAACAACATCAAATTTGAATCTTTTTTAAGAAAATTTACTTACTTTTATTTAATTCCATAGAAACTGCACTTGTTTTTTTTTGCTCTAACTTCCCTGGTTTTAATTTCCAGATTTTAATTCCTCTCTAGTTTGTTTTCCCTGCAACTTGTTAAACAAATTTTGTTTAAAACTTTGTTTTAATACTGATTACTAATCTCAAATTCAAATTTTAAACAGAATGAAATTCACTTGCCTTTTATTATTCCCAGAGAACTGCATTTGATTCCCAGATTTGATCTTTTGTATTTCAGTTTGAATTTGTTTTAAACTTTGTTTCAGATCCGACCTTGCCTGAACTTGCATGCTTTATATTTGAATTGATCCTTGCTTGATTGTTGTTTGAGTTGAATTCCTAGTTGATTCCCAGAATTTGTTTCAAGGCTTTGTTTTTTTTTCTTTTAAGCTTGATCTTCATTTTCCTGGTTTTCAGTTTCTATCTTTCTCCTACATTTGTATTGTTGTAGTTTGAGATTTTTGATTACTAAACTTTGCAGATTTGCTGAGTTATTTTATGATCGTGCATAGGAAAATGAAGAGTTTTGTAATTTTTTAATCTTATTATTATATTTTATTAGATATGGTGAATGCCATTTGTATAAAATCATTATAACCTTTTGATTTTGTTAACTCTTACACTCCATCTCTCATGTGCATGTATACTTCCTTATGTATATATTCACATTTAAAATTTTCAAAGACAAAAGATTTTTTATTTTTTATTTTATATATATATTTTCAAAACAAAATTTTATTTCAATTATTGCTTACACTTAATTTTTTTTTCATAATGTTCATATACTTATATACTTTTACAATTTTCATTCATACATTTATTTATTTATTTATTTTGTACAACCTTTAAAAGAAAAGAAGAATGTAAAATTTTTGATTTCATATTAACAAAGGACACATTTGTTTAGATAAGAGAATTAAATCCTAAAAATAAATCCTTTTCTGAAATTTATTATATCTTCCAAATAAAATTAATATTTTAGAAAACAACTATCACTATCATTTTATTAATCTCAAGATTTTAAATTCTATTTTTATTTTTAATACATTATATTTTGAAATTCAATATTTATTTTATAAATCACTTATCCTTAAATTTCTTAATATAAATTACTATTTAAAATCAAAATTATTTATTTATCCTAGAAAATTTTCTAATAAATTCACAATTTATTTCCAAAAATAAATTTAATCGCCAATTTAAACTTGATAAATTTTCAGGAATGTTACAGATTTCCCCCCTTAAAAGAATTTCGTCCTCGAAATTTGCTAGGAAGACGAAAAGAAAAGATGAAAGATAGGGAAATATCTTTCCAAATCGAACTGGATATAAATTCTGTATTTGGCTTACCAAATAAGAATATCAACAATAGATATGAGAACAATCTCATATAATATTACACAAGATATTTGGGTCCACCGGTATACGAATATACAAGGGCATTGATTAGTTCGAAGGGATAACTAATCGTTCGTAGACTATATCGGATCCCTGGGAATAGATAGATGGATCAAATCTTCATATTAGTTAACCAATTTACTTAATTTAAAATTTCCACTTTATTTAATATTATAAATTTCAAATTCATTAGAGTTTAGATCGAAAAGCTGATAAGAACTTGATGAAGATACGAGGTAAGAATTTTCTACAACGATTCGTAGGGTCACCATCACACCGAAACTTCTTTCTAGAGCAACTACGAATCAATCAAAAGAATACGAAATCGAATCAAAGGAGATTGATAGAGAAAGTTGTTTCCACTGTTGCAGGGTATTGACCATTTGTAGTGGTACTCCCACGACCCCTATCTCGTTCTCTTCTCGCACTCATACTTACTATCAGTGAATAGCAAGAGAATTTACTGAGGCATTTGAACGGACATCTTAGGGATATACTCATTTTAGGGTATACTTCACCCCATCTCTAATGAGTTACTTAATGTGTTATACTCCTGAGCTAAGGTTTTAACCATCAGCTCTGATACCAAAATGTCACGATCCAAATTCTAGCGTTCGAAAATCGACATCCGTACTCCACTGTACTTGAATGCCGCAGATTCAAACGTCGAAATTCGAGTCGTGCCGGAGCTTATAACACATTAAGTAAATAACACATCGGAAGAATGAATAATAACAGATATCGATATACAACATTAGATACAATAACAGATACAACATGAATGGTACAATGAAAATCATTATACATCAGAGTAATGATACAAGATAAAAGCAGCGGAAATAAAAGATAACACCACAGCGGAACAAAATCTCCAATATAGTCTTCAAGGAAGAACTCCAGTATCGGTAATCTCCATCTCCAAAGCACCAATCCAGCAATAGCTCGAACTCCAAATCACGATGCACAAAGGTAAGCAAGTGCAGTCCAGATCCAAAGACTGAACTAGCTCCAGATAATCTACTAAACCTGACTATCTGAAAAAACCCAACTCTAGACTGCCCGTGTGGGAAAATAGTGGGCACCCAGAGTTTAGGAAAGGAACAATAAACTCCAGGTCAGTCATGGGACTGTATGAGCAAACAAAAGCAATTGGTCTTTAAAACAAACAACAAGAGAATTTAAATTTGAATTCGCAATGCTTTTTTTGGAAAATGAAACTACCATAAGGCCTCCCGCCACACACACAATGCAAACGCAGAATTGGAGGAGATTTCTCCTTATGATAGTCAAATATGCTTAATACGAGAAAGTTTTTTTGATATTATTATAATAAGTGCAAAGTGTAGAAAATCATTTCGAAAGTAGAATATAAATCCTAGCCAGCATAGACATTCCGAACTATGCCTACTATAGCTACCATCTAAACAGTGGTGACCACCATAAGTAAATGGCAGGTTCTACAACTAAAACCGTACAAGGCACGTATTGGATGAATGGATTTCCAACAAATGGTCAGGCTAAGGAACTTCCTCCTGTCAATGGGATCGCCTCTAGCGGGACGTCCCGAGAAATAACGTTACGGTTAGATCTCTGCCAACACAAGGCCGGGTTACCTCTGTAACTAGGTAACTACTACACGAATATGTCATCCCCCGGTCCTTTGGGACCTTTATCCGAGCGCTCGCACCAACAACCACAAAGTATCACAAAGTAATAGATCTGCAGTATCCACATGAGTAAGTATCTGGGCTTCATACCATGATACCACCCTTTACCAGAAGGGAATGACACACCCTAAAGGGCGCGACCCTCATAACCTTGCCGCATCTTTCCTGTTTCGACCATTTCCGGGGAGTGAGGTCCTGATGCAGTCTCATCCACAAAGCTACGCTTTGGCACAAAGCCATGCTTTGGGTCAAAAGATGACCAAAGCAATGATCACAAAGATAAATGATCAAACAAATGATCATATCACAAATGATCAACCAATGATCATCACACAGCAGCACTCGGCATGCCACATTACCAAATTGGGAATATATCACTGATAAATGTCAACTACATAACCTCTGAGCTCGTACGTCTCAGAGAAGGGTGTTAAGCTAAGAGAATAAATTCTCCGCCACCAAGCAGAAATGTATTTGATAAAGATCAGTTTAATATCTCAAAGTGTAATGTCGGACATACAACCATACAAGTCTGTTCCGGGTTCGAACAGAACCGAAGGCACTTCCGAAGAAGCCCTTGTAAATCCGGGTATCCACAATCCCGATCGGACTTCCCATTACTAGGGAGAACTCTATACCGGAGCAACTCAGTGCAGAGTCAATCGATAGGTTATCCTATCGTTCTCACAAATACCCGGTCTTCACCACCGGTCTTCAATTGCAATCCATAACGTCGTATCACTATTCGGAATGGGCTATATGACACAAGGTCCTCTCCCGGCTAAACCGAATAGTGAGCGCCATATTTAAAAACATATGGATATGGGATTTTAGTTAAGTCACAACTTATAAAACCCAAAACTTTCTTTCAAATGGTTAAACAAATTACCATTTTTAAATCTTTAAACAAAAAGATTTATTTCACAAAGTTTCACCCAGTTTCACAAAGATCTATTCATAGATTCCAAAACAATTCCCATTCAATTTGGATTAACCCAATTTAATCTTTAAAATAAAGATTTATAGCTTTCAAACCCATTTCCAAAGATTTATCTATAATTTGGAAAACCATTTCATTTTAGACTTGAAGTCCTTTTAACACCAATTGGAAATTCATTCTTATGTGAAAGCTTCAATCATTTGAAAACAAATAGTTTTCGTTTCAGAAAAAAACCAATTTGTACAAGTTGAAATCTTGGGTTGAATTTAAATTCCAAAATATCACCTTTAAAATGGTTTAGAAACCCATATAAACCCATTAATAAGTTGAATAACTTTTTAAACCCTAGTTCCCAAATTATAGAATTCAATTTCAAATATTGAATTCAAATTTAAATCCAATTATTTAAATTTTCAAAACTCCATCAAGTTATTCAAAAATAACCATTTTCAAAAGCTTGAATTCTAGTTCAAAAACTATTTTGGATTTAAAAATTCAATTTTAAAACAATTTCAAAATCTGTGACTTAACCCATTTCCACGTGCAATCCATATTTGTGTGTGTATAGTGTGGTCCAAGGGTTTTACACAATGAGAGTGCCACATCATCAATCAACACAGATTCAATTATTAGAATTCGATGTGGGTTTCGGATAACCAAATGGAATCCGACTCCCTGTCGCATCGAAATCCAAATGTCGTTTTATGGGTCAAGGGGTTTTCATATTCATACGACAGTATATTCATCACAAATATAGCAGCTCAGCACAAAGCATCACATAACATCACATCACATACCAAATATATCAATCCATCACAAAGCATTCCATAATAATCAAACATCTTCAGTTAAGATGAATAAATTTGTGTGGTTTTAAATTTATCAACCACATAATCACTTTCATTAGAAATCTTTGATCAATGATTAATTATCATTAATTACAATTGATTAAGTCTTAATCACCTTCATTAATTAATTAATTAATTTTTCTTTAAATTAATTAACCTTCAAACATTTGATTAATAAATCTTTAATCATTAACTATCCATACTTAATTACTTTAACATGTAATTAATCACTTAATTAATTATTCTTAACTATTTTATTCATTAATCATTAATCAAATAATTTAAACCTTTAACTAATTATTAATTAATTCTTCAATTAATAACTCAAATGATTAGCTCTTAATCACATTACTTAATTACTTTTAATAAAGTATTTATCCTTTACTTAATTACCTTTAGCAATTAATCACTTAATTACTTAATTACTTCCCTAAGTAATTATATTTAGATTAATCCAAAGTGATTATCTTAATTAATCATAATTTAATTACTTAATTAACTATTTAACTTAATCATTTAAAATTAATTAAATGATTCTTAACTTATTATATTAAAAGATTCTTAATTAAGAAAAACACTATCTTAATTAAATCATTTATTAACCCATGACTCTTGATAATTAAAAAATGATTTAATTATCTTCACAAATTTATTTGTCTTTAATTAAATCAAATTCTAAATTAATCAAGATAATCTTTATTATAATTGATTACCCAAATTTAAATCATTAAACTTTATTTGAAATAAAATATAACATTCATAAATCAATTGTAATTAAACACATTTTAAATTGAACTTTTAAATCTTTTAAACCTTTCTAAAGTTCTTTTAAAAAAATTAAGTACAAACTTAGTTTCAAAATCCACTTCTTTTATTTTAAAACTTCCATATTTATTATATATAAAACTTATTTAAACATAATTTTGAAACAAATCTAGTTTTATATATAAACTTATTTAACTTTTGTCTAAAACTTTAATCATTTACAAATCATATTATCTTTGTTTAAATTTTAGAAACCTTACTGTTAAATATTTTAAAACTTTTAAACTCAAACTTAAACCCAGTTTTAAATCTCCACCTAAAATTTAAATTCACCTTTTACATTTAAAACAGAAACAGTTTTCTGTTTATTTTTTTAAAAAAAAAACTTTGAAATTCCCTGAATTTAAACTATTTCAAAAGACCAGAATTTAAACTTATTTAAATTCATATTTGAATTCAGTTTTAACATCCTAAGTTAAACTTTAGTTTGCATTTTATTTCAAGCTTTAAAAATCTGGAAACAGTTTCCTGTTTCTCTTCTTCTTTTTTTTTTTTTAAAACCAAATTTGAATTCTGCATTTACATTATTTCAAAATAAAAATTCAAACTATTTGAATTCATCCTTAGATTCAAGTTAAATCTTAAGTTCAAATTGCCAGATTTAATTTAACTTTATTTTTTTTAAATTTTTTAAAATAAACAGAACAGGTTCTGTTGTAAAAACCTGAACACATACACCCTGCACTCCCCTATTTTACTTCGAGTTAATATCCCTTCTACTTCGAGTTTTCCCTACTTTTCCCCGAGACCAACCCGAGGCACAAACTCTGCAACCCAGAAACATCAACCCACCACCATCACAAACATGCACACACCCCTGTGTATTTGTAAACCACCTCCAGCCACCTCTAAACTACATCTCCGACCATCTCCTATCTATCAGAGACCACACTTCATCATCAAAACCCCAGATCTCCCTGAGATCAACTTGAATTTGAAATCAAGTTTTAAAGCTAAAAAAGTGTAACAGCCTATACCCCACCTTCCTAAAACCTGTCAACGCCGATATTTCACAACTCCGACCATCATCATCGTCCAAACTCCGGCACTAGCTTCATCACTTCGCCATCCATCAATACCCCAAACATCTTTGAACTCGATCCATCCTACCCTTCTCACTGATCCAATGTTCAAACCCATTTCAAAACTAGGTTTAACTGAAGAATTCCAACTGCACTTACTCTAATCAAATTTTAAAATCATTTCAGATTTTTCTGAGGATCAATGATTCTTATTTTATAATCCATAAAGATTCTAAATCTACTTAAATCACAATTTGCAAGTATTGCACAAATCCATACTTTTATTTTCCAGACCAAACTGTAAATGAACATACTCTTTAAAATACCAATACTTGATTTAAAAATCAAGTTACAGCTTATGTTTTTGATTTGTATCACTGAATTATTTTATTAATTAGATTTGGTTTGATTAAAATTGAACATGCATAATGACATTTCTTTTGTTACAGAAATGTCACACTGTATTAACTCACCTAGAAATTTTTTTTTCTTTTTCTTTTTTTTAGGTCTTAACTTAAGAAGTTAAAACACATTATTTATAAACTGAATTCTAATCTCTGATATACAATCTTCTTTTATTTATTCTAACACACAAATATAAATCTCAAATTAAATCAATTTGTAAAGATTTTCTAAACAGTGTGTGACTCTGGGAACATTACCCAACATAATCAACATGCATAACAATCATAATTACCACAGACATTTCATAGCACACAAACATAATTTTATCTCAAACATTTAAATCAAGCAACCTAATATAGTTCAAGTTTTAAATGTTACTCACATTCATGCAGGAAATAAAACACATATAAATTTAGGGCTAGGTTGCTCACATTGGAGTTGCAGCAGAGACAAGAACAGAGAGCAGTTTGAATTACAGGCTTTTGATTTTTTTTCCATATTCTGATTTTGATTTGCTTTCCACTGGAAACTGGCCCTTTGCTTTACTTGTTAATCTGCTTTTGATTTTGTTTTCAATTGTTTTATCACTGATTAACAACATCAAATTTGAATCTTTTTTAAGAAAATTTACGTACTTTTATTTAATTCCATAGAAACTGCACTTGTTTTTTTTGCTCTAACTTCCCTGGTTTTAATTTCCAGATTTTAATTCCTCTCTAGTTTGTTTTCCCTGCAACTTGTTAAACAAATTTTGTTTAAAACTTTGTTTTAATACTGATTACTAATCTCAAATTCAAATTTTAAACAGAATGAAATTCACTTGCCTTTTATTATTCCCAGAGAACTGCATTTGATTCCCAGATTTGATCTTTTGTATTTCAGTTTGAATTTGTTTTAAACTTTGTTTCAGATCCGACCTTGCCTGAACTTGCATGCTTTATATTTGAATTGATCCTTGCTTGATTGTTGTTTGAGTTGAATTCCTAGTTGATTCCCAGAATTTGTTTCAAGGCTTTGTTTTTTTTTCTTTTAAGCTTGATCTTCATTTTCCTGGTTTTCAGTTTCTATCTTTCTCCTACATTTGTATTGTTGTAGTTTGAGATTTTTGATTACTAAACTTTTCAGATTTGCTGAGTTATTTTATGATTGTGCATAGGAAAATGAAGAGTTTTGTAATTTTTTAATCTTATTATTATATTTTATTAGATATGGTGAATGCCATTTGTATAAAATCATTATAACGTTTTGATTTTGTTAACTCTTACACTCCATCTCTCATGTGCATGTATACTTCCTTATGTATATATTCACATTTAAAATTTTCAAAGACAAAAGATTTTTTTTATTTTTTATTTTTATATTTATATTTTCAAAACAAAATTTTATTTCAATTATTGCTTACACATAAATTTTTTTCATAATGTTCATATACTTATATACTTTTACAATTTTCATTCATACATTTATTTATTTATTTATTTTGTACAACCTTTAAAAGAAAAGAAGAATGTAAAATTTTTGATTTCATATTAACAAAGGTCACATTTGTTTAGATAAGAGAATCAAATCCTAAAAATAAATCCTTTTCTGAAATTTATTATATCTTCCAAATAAAATTAATATTTTAGAAAACAACTATCACTATCATTTTATTAATCTCAAGATTTTAAATTCTATTTTTATTTTTAATACATTATATTTTGAAATTCAATATTTATTTTATAAATCACTTATCCTTAAATTTCTTAATATAAATTACTATTTAAAATCAAAATTATTTATTTATCCTAGAAAATTTTCTAATAAATTCACAATTTATTTCCAAAAATAAATTTAATCGCCAATTTAAACTTGATAAATTTTCAGGAATGTTACAGTTTGGTTATGAAATTTATGTGTTTGCACTAGTTAAATACCTGAAATGTTATTAAAGTTTCATGTTTTGGTGCTTATGTGTTTAAAATTTGAGTAAGTACAGGTACAAGAAGACCATTTGGCTATATTTTGGGTTGTGAAAATTGCATATAAAGTAAGCTCGCTTATAAATGCTAAATAAAGGTACGTTTTTAGATTAAATACCACAATAAATAAATATTGATATATATTGTGTTTTTCGACCGTGTGGGTCGATGTATATATTTTTATCATTTTTTTCATATTGCAAAAGGATCTCCGTACAAGGAAGACTCTGCTAAAATTTATTTGGAAATCTAGGGTGTTAGAAAAATTTTGAAATTTTTTTGTTAACGAAGATTTGATTTTGAATTATAATTGGAATAAAAGGGTTTTGGTTTGGAAATGGAAACTAGATATTTTATATGGAACTTGAGGATTTATAAAAGTGGAATAACGAATTTTAACTAACCAGGTTTTTGAAAAGTTAATGGGTTTGGATCATTCGTCCTACCTTAGCAATTTCAGGGACGAAGTTCTTTTAAGAGGGGAGAAATGTAGCGACCTGGATTTTTACGATGTTTGAATTTAAATATTTAGTTGGTTTTAATATTGATTGGAAATATAAATTTGGTTTTGAGTAATGAAGATTTGGTTGAAATTATAGAATGAATTTAAATTCCAAATATAGCGATCTATCGTATACGGAAATGGCGAATAATTGAAAGTGGAGTTGAATATAAATCAACTTGATTTCTAATGCCGATACAAATACTAGTTGAATTAGAATTAAGTTATTTTAAAACTAAAATTTCAAGAAATTTCGTAAAATTTTGAAATCATCAATAAAATCGACGCGTTTAAAACAGCGATCCAAGGCATAGTCTCAGAATTCGACGAAACTAGTTCCATTGGATCCATAATAGTCTATTATAATCGAATTTCAAATTTCGTAGCGTTTGGTCGCGCGATCTGAAAATGCCTGGAAATAATTTAATTGAATTTTATTTAAATAGTTGATTAAAAAAGCTATCTTTCACATACGGTCGAATTAGGTCTCGGAATTTATTCCATTGAATTCGATATAGTAGTATAACATTTGGGATGCCAGCCAGCATGCCCCAGTAGGAGATCGAGGTTTCGCCGTATGTAATTCGAGACATTTTGAAATATATATATATATATATGTATATGTATATATATATATATATATATATATTGTGTATATGTATATATATATATGTATGTATATATATAATCAGACGTCAACATCTAGCCGCCCGACGTATGTTCAGCCACCATATACGGCCGACCTAAGTTGTACCCAAGCTGCCTTTCTCACTCGATTTAAATCGTATATACCTTATCCATTCTCTTTTCAGACTCGAACATTAAAAAAATCGTTTGAAATCAATTCAAACGAAACGAAAAAAGAAATCATCATCTCAAATCGCCAGAGGAAAGCTCGAAGTTACGGCGGCCTGAGGCATTAAGGTCGGAGTGGCTGGCGTGTCGTTCGCATTTTGGTTTGGCAAAGGCTGAGCGATGACGCGATTAAAGGAGGGGAAGCGACGGGAGTGGCTCAGTGCGTTCAATTTGGTTTCGCCCGTGAGGATGAAGTCCGGCCTTGGTTCGAGGGCGAGGGCTGTTGTGGCAGTCGAAGTGGCCAGAGGTAGGCGCATGTTTAGGGTTTCGAGGAGGTCGTGTGCAGGCATGAAGTCATTTGGGAGAGGAAGCTTTTGATGGCCAAATTATGGTAGTGAGTGGGTGACAGCTGACAGCATTTTCAATTAAAAAGGTGAAGAGGTATATTACTATAATTTGATTTAATTATATAATTGGTTGATTTAATTATAAATATGAATTATGATGGCTAATAAATTAAATAACTTATCCATGTGTGGTCCAAAAATCACGTAATCAGTCATGTTAGATTCGTAGCTATGGAATCTACGCAATAAAATAAATTTGGAACAGATTGCAAAATAAAAATTAAGGTAAGTAAATCTCACTCATTCTAAATTAGTGGATTTAATTTATAACAGTTTAAATAAATTATTGGATGCTTGGTTGAATTTAGTAATTATTTTCAGTTGAATGTTATATATTATAGTAGTCTACAATAGTATTTGGATTTATTTCCCGTCGTTGGAGCGGATGAGGCCCTATGCTCCCAACATAATAGCGGATGACCCTATATACCGCGATATCCCCCTCGAAGTGGGATTGGCATTTTATGTTATCTAACATCTGTGGACGGATTCAGGGAAAACCGATTGGGGGGATCCAACTAGATTCCTCAAATATGTGTATTGATTGTTTATTTTATATAGTAAATATGATGGTATTGAATAATCTGTTATAGATAGTTATGTGATTTGAATGTTTGGATGTTATAGTAACACTAGCCTGAATTTTGATATTTTAAATACCGTACATATTAGTTTTAAATTTAAAGGAATTAAAAGGAGAACTTGAATATAAAAATATTTATATCGAAATTTGAATTATTCTAAAGAAAATTTATTTGGATAAAATAAATGATTTGATATTAGGGTTTGTACTTATATATTTGTAAAAAAATGTTTAAAATAGAAAATTTAAAATAATTTATATAATTTTTTTTTAATAATTGAATATTTAAAAGATATTTTCGATATTTGAAAAGAAGTTGAAAATCGATATTTAAAAGTAGATTTGTAGAATGAATGGATTTATAAGAAATCGATTCGTAAAATGAAATTTTATAAAAGAGACTTGTTTTATAAACAAGTGAATCTCAGGGAAGTTTGTAAATTCATAAACGATGTTTATAAATAAGGAAAATGTTATCAGTTGATGAACTGTAAATATAAATTTAGAATGAGAATTTATATCGAGTTATGGAAATCACTTTTGGAAAAGAAATAGTGGAATCTATTCTTTGAATGTGAGAATGAGTATGAAATTGAGATGTAATTGATGTGATATTAAGCGAGAAAGATTTATAAATTGAAGTTGGAATCTTGGATTTTAAATGTATTTTTGTCGAGAAATTAAAATTGTTTTAAAATGAGATTTTTATTTATCAAATATGTAGTTTAAACGACTATTATTTAAATTATAATATTATGAAAAAGTTAGTTATTCAAGTAATATTTAAAACAAATTCTAATTTTTATAATCAACCTTGTAAATCATTTAATTTATTTAAAAATAAATAAGAAATTAATTATCGATGTTGTATAAAGTGTTTTAATATTTTAAATAATTACTTAAATATCGTTTAAAAAAGAATTTTATATAAAAATACTTATTATATATATAGTTTTGAAATGATTGAAATTTATTTATAAATCCTCTCGAGATTTGTAAGCGGGGTTTATTTAAAGGATTTGATTTTATAAGAGAAATCTTATAGTGAAATTCTAAGAACTTAAGGAAATTTCTAATGTATTTAAATATAGAAATTTCGAAAATGAATTAAAATTCATAAAAGGAAGTTAGAAATGGGTAATTGATATTATATTTGAGAATAATCAATGTTGGAGATTTTAAAGGTGATTAATTAATGAATTTTGGAAACTTATCGAATCCGTTATAAACGGGTTAAGGAAATTTCAAGTGGATTATAAGAATTTTGAGAAGTATGAAATTAAAGGGAATATTTCCTAAGTATTGGAAATAAAGTGATTTTAGGAAAATATACTTATAAATATTTTCTAAGTATTAAATGGGGAGATTTGAAATATTTAACTATGAGATTATTAGATTAGAAATATTTCTCAAAAGGTTGAATTATAAATGGAATTGAAAGAAATATTCTAAGTGTTAATATGGATTAAATATGTTGTTTTGGATATAAGAGTTTGAATTTTTTTCAATTATTGAATATACTGGAAGAGATTTAAATATATATCTTTGTAAATATATTTTGAATGATTTTTTCGAAGAATTATAAAACAAGGCCTAGTGACTACTTCTAGGTGTTATTTGATAGTTAAATAACCAACTATCAAATCTGGCCAAATTCGTTGATCATTATTATCCAAAAATCACTTTGATCCGATTTGTGCCTTACGAATTATGATATCTTAAAGATAGTAGAGGTGGTGATCTTGAAGGAGTTTCGGTTTGTTCAGACCTAGAATAACTTGTATGGATGAATGCTATCATTGCATTGTTTTGCTTGAAAGGCAATGTTAGCATTCCAAGTATGAATGTTATTCAAAAGGTAAAACGTAATCTCAAGCCTCATCAACCGAGAATGGCTAAAAAGGGGAGATGCAGCAAGGCTAAGTAGGTTGCACCCAATTAGGGTATGTTATCACTTTTCTTGATACCCTCAGATATATTATAAAATTATGGATATGGTTGTGCATGAAAAAGAGAGCGCTCAATTAGGGTGGGAACACCCGGGGTGATAACATATTCGGTACTATCCAGGTTAGGGGTAGGCTGGTCTTGTGTTGGTAGGGGATCCCCGCGAGTCGGTACATTTTTCTAGAGGTGTACTGGGATGGCGGTACCTCAGTTGCCCAGTCATTGTATTAAATCTAATATCCACTATGAGCCTGTATGGTTATGATTGTGCCCAACTAATAATTTACTTTTCTATAGACACTATTATAATATCAGATGATTTTGATATAAAATATTTTCGTTATCGTAAGGGTAAAACCCATCGTGTTTATGTATGACGTGGTCTTACGAGATCCTTTTTTTTAAAGTATTTTGAAAATAGTAATAATTAAAATTGAGTGTGTTTTCTTATGCTAGTTTTCCAGACTGACTCGGGTATTATTATAATGCTCGGGTCAGACTGAGTATTACAAATTGAAGTTAGAATGCTATGGAGCTCAGGAGACGAGCTATGGAGACTCAGGCATATTCCACGTATTTGATTATATTCCGCCGTGTGTGTAGACTATATAGTCGGCACTAGTGAGGTCAAATTATAGTAACTATCCAAAATTGATTTGTTGATTGTTATACTCTGATAAATGGGATGTACGTTAACTACTACAGATTCCTTTGTATAAAAATATGTTATTATATATTGTTCCGCTGCGATTGTGAGATCCTGTATTGTTTTTTGTTTCTTCTTCTATCCTTTTCTTCTTCACCACTAGCAATCGGTATTTCCTGCACTTGAATATTCAGCATGTTATATGGTGAATGTATTGATGTTGATTTTCGAGGGTCGAAAATCCGGGTCGCTACAGATTCATAAATAAAATTAACATGGAATGAAACGCCGTTAAAATAAAACATTGTGAACAAGGTTTTATGAATAATTTGAATGTGAGTCAATGGAGCTTAATAAATTGACTTAAAGAGGTTTATATTTTGAGTAATTATTTTATTGAATGGATAACACTAGATTTGCATAAAAGAAATTGACATTCGACATAAAAAGGGAATAAACAAATTATGTAAACAAATATAAGGAAATAAATTGATTCGAATCAATTTGGAATGGAAATGTATGTAAGGTGAGTAAATATGATTGGAATGCTAATAAATTGTTATGAATCGTTTAGAATTGAAAAAATGGCATATAAGTTGAATTAGAAGTGAATAATTAAAAGTTGACACTTTGTATTTGCATGTATCTGCTAGATATACATGTCATAACCTGTTTTGGTTGTGAATTATGTGTTAACTTATTAAAACTCATAGAAATTTTATTGAATTTCATATTTTTGGTACGTATGGGTCTTATTTGTGTAAGTATAGGTACATGGAGGCTATTTGGATTGATTTTGGTTACGCAATTGCATATATATTAAGGAACTCGCTTAATAACGGTAAAATAAGGTACGCTTACAATTTAGTGCACGAAAAATAAAAATATTAATATATATTGCATTTTTCGGCCGTGAGAGCCAATGTATATCTTTTTATCCTATTCACGATATTGCTAAAGGCTCTCCGTACAAGAGAGACCGCCAAAAAATTTCAAAAACTTAGGGTGTTAGAAACTTTTTGGAAATGTTTTGGAAAATATTTGTTAACTAAAAATTGATTTCGAATTGTAATTGAAATAAAGGATTTTTATTTAGGAACGGAACTAATTGTTTTTGAATGGAACTAAAAGATTTAGGAAAGTGAAATATCGAGTTTAACTAATTTGGTTTTGAAAAGTTAATAGGTTTAGAGCATTTTTCCTACCTTGGCAATTTCGAAGACAAAATATTTTTAATGGGGGAGGAATGTAACGACCCAGATTTTCAGTCGTTTGATTTTGAACATTTAATTTATTTTAAATGTTGAATTTGAAATGTAAATGGATTTTTAATATGAAGTTTATCGATCAAATAAGTGGAATAAGATTTAAATTTCAAATATAGCGATTATCATAATACGAATAGTGCAAATAATTGGAATTTTAGCTGAATATAAATCGAAAAGAATTTTAAAGTGAGTATAGATTCTATTGAATTAGGAATTTGACAGTAAGTTTTTAAAACTAGAATTTCAAGTAATTTCGTCGATTTTGAAAATCGTCGTTTTTATTGACGCGTTAAATAGCGATCTGGCGCATAGTCTCGGAATTCGACGAATCCAGTTCTATTGGATCCATAGGATTTCTAGTTTCGTGTCACTCAGACTTATAGTTTGGTCATGCGAAGCTGAAACGCATAGAAATTTATTTAAGTAAATTTAATTAAAAAAATTCGATTCAAAAACCTATCTTCCAAATACGATGGAATTAGCTCCCGATATATATATTCCATTGTGTTTGAATATGGGTAACATTATAAATGCCGGACGGCACTTCGTTTGGAGTCCGGAATTATTTCAGGTGAATAGTAACTTTTAGGTGCCTATAAATAGATGACCAATTCACAAATCCCTTACCCTAAGTCAAACCATTTTCACGGCCGCCAATGTATAAACCAACTGCCAGAATTTCGCAAGCTTCCACCTTGATTATCTCCTCATCCACTCAATATCAAGCCTTGACATCTAAATGGAAAACGTCTGCGATGATGAGATCTACGAAATCAACAGCTGTGATGGAATTTCATGTGGTGGATTCGCTAGAATGGGCTCGCGTTCGTGGCGTAGAAAGAGGGGGTTTTGTGACAACTCGACTTTCTCACCATAGAAAATCACATCATCTTGAAGAAAGAAAGGGATAGAAAAGAGAAAAGAAAGAGAAGAAAGAAGAACAACATCAGAATCTCAATAGCGGAATGAATAAATTATATTGATAACATAATATTACATAGTATACAACACTAATCAGAGTTACACAGAATTTTCATCACATACTAGACAGTTATAAACACCTGTCTAGTTATTACAACTCAATACAACTCAACCAAGAAATACGAACACAGAGAACACACAGCGGAAACTATATATCTACAACGCCGAAGCCTTCTGCTCCATTGCTCCTCCATAATTCATCAAAAGCTAACCCGAATCCCTTGGCTACTCGTAAAAATTTGAGTACCCAAGAGTTTAAGAATACAGAAGATAAACTCCGGGTCATACATGGGTCTGGTGTGAGTAACAGGTTAAAGTTGCTTAACTTTGAAAAACCTTTGAAAGAAAGGTATCACGTAAGACTTCCCACACATTAACATGGAAAAGTTTTTACCTTACGCTAACCAAAATATTTGATAGGAAATCCAGTGATATTATAATAGTTCTAGGGTTTTCAAGTAAACAGAAAATAGCCGAAATTGTTACATTCATTAAATTCCAGCTCAAACCGTTGGCACTTATTGGATTTTGGATTCCATACAATGGCAGGGCTACCGGGGTACCGTCCGTCACAGTACGTAGCCAAGATCAACGTACCGAGGATAACTCCTAATCCCCTGCAACACAAGATCGAAACCATCCCTTATTGGACAGTCCCGAACAAG
The DNA here is from genome assembly GCA_030765085.1 of Allium cepa. Classification (NCBI taxonomy): domain Eukaryota; kingdom Viridiplantae; phylum Streptophyta; class Magnoliopsida; order Asparagales; family Amaryllidaceae; genus Allium; species Allium cepa. Next base: position 874,016,468 of record CM060932.1, on the reverse strand, counting down.
ACAACCCCGTAGTTGGCTTACGTTCCAACCGCCCACACAACCGAAATAAAAAGGGACTTCTAGACAGGGAAAAATCTCGTCCTACTTGGGCATGACCCACTTAGCCATGCTACACCTCCCCTGTTTTAGTCATCCTGATTGATGAGGCTTGAGGCTACGATTACCTTTAGAGAACACATCTCTTAGAATGCTCATCGTCCACCTAACGATGTTCTGAAAGCATTCAATCCATACAAGTTCGTTCCGGGTTCGAACGAAACCGAAGGCATTATCTCGTTACACTCATTTTGGAATCACCCTCAGAGCTAATGACGATAACCCTTGCACTCTGAATATTCATCTCAAATCTGAAAGTACTACTCCATCAAACTCATCTCGGAATCACCCTCAGAGTTATACTGACAAATAGTTCTTACACCTCGAATCTTTACTCTTCACATGAGATTCACGACCTACCGTTAATTTGGATCGATATGGTTTTCGGATATCCAAATCTGAAAACCTGATCCCGGTCTGATCGAAATCCAAAATGTGTCTTTTTAAGGCCAAGTTGTTTTAAATTTTAAAACAATTCAATTATCTATATACACAGATAGATAATACACATACCATAATAGATAGTCATCACAACAGATAATCCATATTATCATTATCAAAAGATAATCCAAATCATCATCATAATGCAACCAATGCTTCCATATCACTCAACATTACTTATCTCATATCTGAGATTCAAACCATTCAAGGCAACCAATGTCATCCATCCATATATAAGCAATGATTAATAATCACACCAAATATAATTAATTTAAAATGAATTAAATTAATTACATCATTTCTAATTAATTTAAAGTGAATTAAATTAATTACTACATCAATATAAATCTTGCATACCTTACTATTAATTAATTATCAATCAGTTAATTAATCATCAATCAATTATTCATTTTAATTAATCATCCCTGATTAATTAACCTTTAATTACATTCAAGTAATTATCCACTAATTCATTTCTCAAATTAGTTATACTTAAACAAATATAGTAATTAATCTTTAATTACTTCCTTAATTAATTAACTATAATTAATTTCATTAATTCTTAATTAATTACATTAATTAATTACTACATTGATTAATTATTTCCAAATAAATCTATTCTTAATTACACCATTAATTATCATAATTAATGATTTCTAATTACATTTTCTATTTAAATTAATTACATTAAGCAATTAATCTTTATTTAAACCATAATTGTTAATCACCCTTGATTAACTCCATTCAGTAATTAACTACCCTTAATTACTTTACCAAATAAATTAATTACTCTTTAATTAATTATCTCTAATTGATCCCTTGATTAATTTTACAAAGTAATCATACTCAAATTACTTCCATCATCAAATCACCTTCAATTAGTAATTACCCATTAATTACTTCCTAAGTAATTTCTCTTCATTAAATTACATTAAGTAATTATACTTCACAAATCATCAAATGATTATTCTAAATTAGTTAAACTGAATTAATTAACTTAATCTAATCAAATTAAACTTAATTAATTACAATAAGTAATTAATTCCTTAATTACTTCCATAAGTAATTATACTTAACAATTTACACAAATGATTATCTTTAAATTAATTAATCCAATTAATTATTAAAAATTAATCACATTAATTAATTATTAAATAATCCTTAGTTAATGACCTTCATTAACTATTAACAATTCATTAATTATTTTTCTAAAGTAATTAACTTATTTTAATCATTACTAATTACAAATTAATTAACCTTTAATAGCCCATTAATTAACCCCTAATTATTTAATTAACTAAGTGTTAACTGTAACTTAATTAATTCTTTATTATTTGATTAATTAATTACTAATCATTGATCAAAATCTAATCTTATTAATTAATGATTCATAAATTACAAGTTAAATATTCTAAGAATAATTAATCTAAACTTTTAAGAATAAACCCTTAATTACTTTAAGTAATTATCCATTTATTAAATAAATTAATTATCCATTTAATTACCCTAATAATTAAATGAATAACAAATCATTAAATTCTAATTTAGCTTTTAGATAAATCCTTTTCCTTTTTATCTATAGTTAAATTATCATTCACAAATATATATTTGAAAACATTCATTTCCACATTTAATTACAAATTTCATTTTAAATTCAAGTTTTTAAATTGAAACTTAATTTATCTTCAACAAAATTTAAAATCAATTTAAAACCTTTAAATTTCATGATAAAGAATAATTTCTCTTATAAAAGGGATTTTACAAGAGTTTAAATCAAATTCCTTTTAAAATTCAAAACATTTAAATTTTACTTTATCATTCAAAATTGTTAAAATACTTAAATTATAAAACTTAAATTTAATTTAAAACAAAGATTCAAATTCAGATTTGAATCAGATTTAAACTTTGTTTAAAACATTCCTATATATTTCAATTTCCAACTTAAATTTAAATTCTTTTAAAAAACACTTTTAAACCCTTAACCCCTTTAAGAAATTTTAAACAAATTTGAATTTAAAAACTTATTCATTTCCAACTATGATTCAAATTAAGCTTCAATCCATAATTTAAAAATTAGATTTAAAACATATTTTAAATCTTTGCTTTATACTTTTAAAATTCAGTTTAAATTTTGAAATCATAACAGGATTTCTAACCTATAAGAAATCTACCCGAGCTATACATACATCACTCGAGTCTAATCCTAACCTAGCCCGAGCAAAACTCAAAGCAACTCGAGTAACTCGAGTAACATTTTCATCTTGAAATCATTTAAACTAAAATACTGTCAGGTTATACATAACCCTGTATCAACTAAACACCCGAGCCACAACAACAGTAACTTCGAGACCTACACCCCCATACTTCGAGCAAAACATGAATTAACCCGAGAAACACTCGAGCCCACTTCATTCCCAAAACAACAGCATATACACAATTCCTCCGTGCACCTGCACCATCACCTCCGCCAACTCCTACCACTCACGACTACATGCGCAAGTCGGCGATCATTCCCTAACCTAATTTCGACCAACAAACAATCTGCAGAACCCCAAAACCAAAAACGAGCTTATGAGCTCAAATCTGGAAAAAAAATCAAACTGGAAATCACCGAATTCCCTTGCCTCTGATAACCAGAGTGGCTTCACCTCCGGCCACGAACTCTTCCATACCCCATCAATCACCTACTTGAATCAGGGAAGGCTCGGTCGCCCATAAATGTCGCGATGATCAATTTCTGATCAACAGAGAAAACTAGGTTTAAATACTTCAATTCAAAATCTCCATCGCCTCAATGCTTTGATCCACTTCCTACCATTTTTCCCTGTTTCTTCTATCACCATTCCGTCAACCAGAGAAGCCGCTGGCCACCCCGACCACTAGATTGACAGTTCCAACCCAAAACATCATTTCTGGTTAAACCAGAAATGCTTAATCATTTTCAAACTAAAATTTTTAATTTTAGTTTTAAAATTCAAGTTTTAGTTCATATAATCGGTTTATACTCTTGAATCAAAGAATCTGGAATTCTTACTTACAAAAGTTTGCTCTGTTGTATTTTGTGTTTCCAGATACATTATAGTTCTTATTTTTTTATATTAAATAAAATTTTAAACATTAAATTATGTTTCAAAACCATATATTGTTTGAATCTTAAACCTTAACAAAGATTTGAATATGAAATCATGATTTTGATTAGGATTTAATCTTGGAATTCTAGAACAGGCCAAAACACATTTTCAACATCAAGCATACATTCAGAAAATCCATACATGTATAGAAAGAATTTCATCATATTCATCCACACACACAAATCATGATTATCTCAGGAAACAATCAACAACTATATTTACTTAAATTAGTTTAAATAAAAATGTTACTCATTAGAAATTTATGAGCAGAGCACCTAGTTTTTGAAAAGCTTAAGACAACAATGTGCTTTAGTTTCAAAACTTCAAGTTGTAGTAGTTCTTTAAAACTGCAGTTTGCTCCCTGATTTAACAATTACATGCATGCTTTTAAAAACTTCAAGTTTGAAATTGAATTGCAGGCCTGGAGTGAGCTTTGTAGTTGCATGCAGGCTTTTGAATGTTGTAAATTGATTTTCAGGTTAATGTCCAGATTTTTAAGAAAAGAGTTTCAAGTTTACTTAATTTCTGGTTAGTGGAAATATTGGTTTCAGGTTGATCTTTGAGGGGAATTACAGATTTGTTTTGATCAAAATTTCTGTTTTGAATGTAGATGATTTCAGATTTTTACAGCTGAAGATTACTTAAGTGTTGAAAAAAAAGATTAGAAAAGAAAATGAGAATGAGGGGCAACGTTTATATAAGCACAAAATGATTTCATAAAATAAAAGAAAATGAAAAATTAATTAGGACACTTGTTCTGATTTTTAACATTTGTCACCATGATTATTTTATGCTTAACACATGTCATATAAGTGTCTTAAGAAACTTACACTTGTAATTTAAGTATTTTTGTTTTAATTTAAATTGTTTGTAAAAAAATTTAAATCTTAATTTATTCCTTTTTATGTATATATAAATAAATTTCCTTTTTTTTAGAAAAACAAAACAAAACAAATTATAAATAAAAGCTTATTCAAATATTTTTAAATATATATATTCTTTTTAAATTCCAAAACATTAAATTCAAATTTAAATTAAATTATCAAATCCAATTTAAAAATCAAGTTATATATAGATGCATATATAATTACTATTAAATTTTAAAAATAACAAATCATATTTCTAAAAATCTATTTATATAAAAAACTAGGTATTATAATTATTATTTGAAAATAACAAATTTAACAAATGTAAATGATTTATAAAAGAGACTATAATTTACTTTTATTACTCAATATATTAAAATCATATATAAATTGTATTTTAAACTCTTATATATAATTTCAAGCAATATGTCAAAAAGAAAATAAAACAAAGCTTTTATGTTAATGTTACTTAAATTCATAATTAAGTTAATTAAATATAATTTTAAAACAAATAAGATATACCTTAAATATTTACAAACCATATGGTTATTTATTTAAATTGCTTTGAAAAGCTAAATGTTAAATTTAAATCAAATTTTCAAATTTACCAAAAATAAATTGTTATTAGAAAATTGATTCATTTACTAAATTCCAAACCAAGGCTTATCTATTTACAATATATACAATTATATATATTATAAACAGTAAACAATTTATTAGCTTTAAAATGATAAAATCTACCAATTTAAATATTTATTAAAAGAAGATTATTAAATCAATTCAAAATTTATTATCAAAAATTATCAAATCAATTTAATTTTTAACACATATTATTAATTTATATCGCCAAAATTCCAGTATATCACATTCCTCCTCCCTTAAAAGAATTTCGTCCCCGAAATTTAAAAGCAAAGGTAATTTACTAATCTATCTTAAGATTTTATTTTAAAACACAAGCATATATTATTAATCATATGCTAACAACCATAGCAACCAATTTATTCAAACAAACAAATCTAACTATCCAGATAAAATTCTGGATAGGATTTCCTAGAGTTTCCCAAGTAAAAATATCGGGATACTCGCTCTACAGAACCCAAACAATCTATACTACTAGGCTACAGAGCTCCTATCCGACTAGATCTACAAAACTAAACAGGATATCAGACTATAGACAAGTCTGACTCAACAATCACATCCTCCTGAAATGTTGGTTCCACAACCAGAAATAAATCATACACATACTCCATCAGAGATACGTGATACACTTCGAATCCCAGTTATCCAAACCGGCAATTCAACCTTGAAAATCAAACATCAATCCTCAGAAGGACACAGAAAAGATCCAAAATACCTCGGAGCTAACTTACCCAGTCTTACCCAATCTTAAAGCTCCTTAGATCGGAGAAAACTTACCTAAAATCAAATCTTCGACTCCGGAATCCAAATTCCTTCATCTCTTTATCCACAAAATACTTCTGACGATCCTGGGCTGCCTTCATCTTTCCCGATCAGCTCAACTCTCACTGATGTCTCTAGAAACAAACTGGACCAAAATAACCCAATAGAATGATCTCCTCAAGATCAATCCCAAACCAAGAACACCAACTCTACTCCACAAACATCAGAAGACTAACTTACTCCTCCTATCTGGAAAAACAAAAGCACTTTCAAACTGCTTCCGCTGCACAACTCTGATCTGGAATAGAAGAAAATACTGATGAAGAACACAAGCACAAACTGGACAACACATCTCAGAAATATGGTTCAACAGATCCATAAAGAAAACTCAGATGTTCCTCCGAAACCTGAGTTGCTTCATCAAACTCTATCTCTATGAATCCATCCTTCTACTGAACCACCAGTAACACTCCTAGAATCCAGTCGATAAGAAAACTCAACCTCCAGATGTGGACAAACCTCTGATAACTCAAGAGAACACTCAAACTATCGCAAGTCACTTTTGCGATCAACCAGTCCAATATCCAAAGAAATTGTTCTCTCTTTACCAATCAGAACAGCTTACACTTAACTAGCCAATCCATCGAAGAAATGGATTCACTTTGCTGCTTTTAAACTCCATCTCCAGAAAAACTGCTAACCAGAAGACCTTCCTGTCGGCACAAAGAACACTCCGAGCTGCATTGCTGACACCGATGCCAAAGACTTCCTAATCCAAAACTCTTCGAGAAACTCGGACCTCAAACCAGACAGAAACATCCTGCTGAACCCAGCCACAACATCGAAGCAGATATACTTCCTAAACTTGTTCCAAAGAAAAATCTTCGGAGACATCCATAGTCACTGCGTCTCATCACACAATTATTAATTCCTGAGGTATCAAGATACCATTATTTTCTTTTGCCAAGCCGACAGATCCAAACTCTACTCATCCAACTTCAAAGATAGACTCCGAACCTTAACAGGTTTCCTTCAGAGATCGATGAAATCTCTACACTCTACACATCTCACTCGAGACGGTATTAGGCGTACAGTCTCGACAGATCCACTTCCAACCTCAACACTCAAACTCCAACCATTGGTAGTAGTCGTGTTACACATCCCACTACCTTATCTACCTTTATAACTTATATAGGAAAACCCGAACAGGTAACCCAAAAAATAGGTAGAGATAAATATATATATATACATACATACATACATACATACATACATACATATATATATATATATATTCAAAATTACAAATACGCTCTCTCAAGAAAGAAATCACTTCAAATCCTAGGTATTCACTCAACCTAGCGCTCTAATACCAACTGTGACAACCCAACTTTCTCACCACAGAAAATCGCATCATCTTGAAAAAGAAAGGGATATAAAAAAGAAAATAAAGAGAAGAAAGAAGAACAACATCAGAATCTCAACAGTGGAACGAATAAATTATATTAATAACATAATATTACATAGTATACAACACTAATCAGAGTTACACAGAATTTTCATCACATACTAGACAGTTATAAACACCTGTCTAGTTATTATAACTCAATACAACTCAACCAAGAAATACCAACACAGAGTACACACAGCGGAAACTATATATCTACAACGCCAAAGCCTCCTGCTCCATTGCTCCTCCATAATCCGTCAAAAGCTAACCTGAATCCCTTGGCTACTCGTAAAAATTTGAGTATCCAAGAGTTTAAGAAAATAGAAGATAAACTCCGGGTCAGACATGGGTGTAGTGTGAGTAACAGGTTAAAGTTGCTTAACTTTGAAAAACCTTTGAAAGAAAGGTGTCACATAAGACTTCCCACACATAAACATGGAAAAGTTTTTACCTTACGCTAACCAAAACATTTGATAGGAAATCCAGTGATATTATAATAGGTCTAGGGTTTTCAAGTAAATATAAAATAGCCGAAATTGTTACATTCATTAAATTCCAGCTACTAGCCACAAAAGTGGGTAATACAATCAAAACCGTTGGCACTTATTGGATTTTGGATTCCATACAATGGCAGGGCTACCGGGGTACCGTCCGTTACAGTACATGGCCTAAATCAACATACCGAGGATCACTCCCAATCCCCTGCAACACAAGACCGGAACCATCCCTTACTGGACAGTCCCGAACAAGACAAACCCGCAGTTGGCTTACGTTCCAACAGCCCACACAGCCGAAATAAAAAGGGACTTCTAGACAGGGGAAAATCTCGTCCTACTTGGGCATGACCCACTTAGCCTTGCTGCACCTCCCCTGTTTTAGCCATTCCCGGTTGATTAGGCTTGGGGCTGGATTACCTTTAGAGAACACATCTCTTAGAATGCTCATCGTCCACCTAACGATGTTCTGAAAGCATTCAATCCATACATGTTCGTTCAGGATTCGAACGAAACTGAAGGCGTTATCTCGTTACACTCATTTTTGAATCACCCTCAGAGTTAACGACGATAACCCTTGCACTTTGAATCTTCATCTCGAAACTGAAAGTACTACTCCGTCAAACTCATCTCGGAATTACCCTCAGAGTTATACTGACGAATAGTTCTTACACCTCGAGTCTTCACTCTTCACATGAGATTCACGACCTATCGTTAATTTGGATCAATGTGGTTTTTGGATATCCAAATCTGGAAACCCGATCCCGGTCTCATCGAAATCCAAAAGGTGTCTTTTTAAGGCCAAGTTGTTTTAAAGTTTAAAATAATTCAATTATCTATATACACAGATAGATAATACACATACCACAATAGATAGTCATCACAACAAATAATCCATATTATCATTATCAAAAGATAATCCAAATCCTCATCACAATACAACCAATGCATCCATATCACTCAACATTACTTATCTCATAGATGAGATTCAAACCATTCAAGGCAACCAATATCATCCATCCATATATCAATGATTAGTAATCACACCAAATATAATTAATTTAAAATGAGTTAAATTAATTACATCATTTCTAATTAATTTAAAGTGAATTAAATTAAGTACTACATCAATATAAATCTTGCTTATCTTACTATTAATTAATTATCAATTAATTAATTAATCATCAATCAATTATTCATTTTAATTAATCATCCCTGATTAATTAACCTTTAATTACATTCAAGTAATTATCCACTAATTAATTTCTCAAATTAATTATACTTAACCAAATACAGTAGTTAATCTTTAATTAATTCCTTAATTAATTAACTATAATTAATTTCATTAATTCTTAATTAATTACATTAATTAATTACTTCATTGATTAATTATTTCCAAATAAATCTATTCTTAATTACATCATTAATTATAATAATTAATGATTCTAATTACATTTTCTATTTAAATTAACTACATTAAGTAATTAATCTTTATTTAAACCATAATTGTTAATCACCCTTGATTAACTCCATTCAATAATTAACTACTGTCACGACCCGTAGTTCAGCGTTCAAAAATCGGCATCAAATACCTCCCTTGTATTCGACTGCCGGAGATTCGAACGTCGAATTTCAGTTCGGGTGGAGCTTATAACAACAATTAGACAAATATAAACTGTGGAAAAATAAAACTGCCAACATCAATATCCCAGATGCAACATCTCACAATATCAATACAACAACAACACCAACATCCGAGTATTTTTATACATATACAACACAACTCCAAAATAGACCATCACAAAAAAAACATGTGATCACTCCAAGAAAGTCTACAAAGAGATAAAGCAATAACGAACTTCCAAGCTGAGACCCTCGAGATCGAAAATTTCAAAATATCTCCAAGTTAAAACCTTCAAAACTAGGAACCTCCAAATCATACGACTCCAAAATCCAGCTAGTACCAAAACACAGAAGACCTGCTACTAGGCTGCCCGTGTGGAAATTATGGGCACCCAGAGCTTAGAAAAGAACAATAAACTCCAGGTCAGTCATGGGACTGGTATGAGTAAATAAAACAGTTGTTTGAAGTAAAAGCAGTTTATTTTAAATAAAAAGCAAACAAAAGAATTTGAAAGAAATTCGCAATGCTTTTTAAAAATGAAACTGCCATAAGGCCTCCCGCCACACACACAATGCAAACGCAGACTTGGGGAAGATTTCTCCTTATAACAGTCAAAAATGCTTAATACGAGAAAAAACTTTATATATTATGATTAGTGCATAGTGTGAAAAACAATTTCGAAAATATAATATTAATCTTAGCCAGCATAGGTACCATTATACTATGCCTATTATAGCTACCACCTGAGGTGGCAGGTTATACAATTTAAAACCGTATTGAGCTCGTATTGTTTCTTTGGATTTCCAACAAATGGTCAGGCTAAGGACCTTCCTGGGCCACATGGGTATGTCTCTGGATGGACGTCCCGAGTTCCTAATCGGATCTCTACCAACAGAAGGCCGGGTTACCTCTATAACTATGTAACTACTGACACGAGTATGTCATCCCCCGGCTGTAACCAATCTTTATTCGGGGCCCCAACATCAATCACAAAGGAATATAAATATTTGCGATATCCACATAAGTTAAGTTTTGATTTACATTTTCCAGAAAAAAATAAAACTCTGATTCTATGTTTTGATTTACACTGATGTAAATACAGGTTAAAAATAATACTTTAATTTGTTTATAATCCTTTTAGAAGCAAAGAGAGAGGAGAAGACTTGGATTTTTGGCATGGTTTACAATTTAAACCATATTCTACAGGAAACAGAAGAACAACTATATTTCCAAGCAAGTAAGAACACTGGCAATACCATTCATTCACATGCAAAGACAATCCACATTCATACGGCCATTCAAACACAAAAGGAATTAAACAAATAATAGGTTTACTCACCTATTTGGAACTGAAAGCAGAAGTAAAACAGAGGAAAGTTCTGTAATCCTTTGAACTGAAGTTTTTTTTCTTAGCTTTATTTCCTTTGAGTTGTTATCTGCAGTAATTTTGTATAAACTAGTTTAAACTTTGATGTATCTACTCATTTAATTTTTCTTAACAACAAAATAAAAAGAATTAAATTTATTTACTCTTAAATCTCAGTTGAAACATAAATGAGATTCTGGCCTGCAACTTAAACTTTGTGAACTGCAGTTTTTTTCTTTTTAAGTTGACCCTTGAATCTCTTTATCTCTTTGAAGTTTCATCTTGATTTTGTAGTGTTTGTTGAAGATTGGGATTCTTCTTCTAGCTTGAGAAACAAAGGGAAATTTGTTACAGATCTTTTTTTTCTGGATATAGTTTCTTGATTTAAATTTGTTGAGACAAAGTGGATTTGTTTCTCTTTTGATGATGATATTTTTCTGAAATAAAAGTAGAGATAGAAGATATTGTATAAGTTTATTTTCTTTTTTTTTTAAAAAATCTTAAGAAAAGAAATTATTAAAAGGACACTTGTTACTTTTCTTCTTCCTTGAATTACATTTGTCACTATGGTCATTCTCAATTTAACACTTGTAATAAAAAAGATTTTTCTTTATTAACAATAACAATTCACATTATATAATTTATTTTTAAACTTATATTCCTCCTTAATAAATATTAGCTTTATATAAATATTAGCTTTATGCATATTATCTAAAGAAAGTGTTTTGAATTTTTAATACATATTAAATAATTCTCATAGATATGTATATATGAATGCAAATTATTTTACCAAACATTTTATTTTAAAATTTAAATTCAAATTGAAAATCAAATTCAATATACAAATTCAAATCTACCCATGTATGCACACATACATATATATATTTATATATATGAATAAAAGTTAAACTCAAATGATTTTAAAAACTTTTAATATTTCAAATTTTTAACCTTAAAAGAAATTTGAAATTCTTATTCATTCAAACCATCATTTATTTATTTATTTTGAACTTTTCAAATTTTATTATAAAAGTTCAACATTTACAAATTTTAAATTGATGAATTTTGGTATGTTATAGATTTCCCCACCTTAAGAAAATTTCGTCCTCGAAATTTGAAAGAGAAAGAAAAGCAAACAAAGAATATATGAATTCAGAAAAGAATAAAGAAATGGCTTACTAATTTGAGTCGAGATATCCACCCTGCATTTGGGATAAGACTTTTGCATACCGTCTTCTGTCTTCCAAGTACAGTCCTTTGGATCTCCGCTCCACTGCACTTAACCAATTTCACAATTTTGTTCCTTAATTGCTTTTCGTCCCGATCCACAATCTTAATTGGTTCTCTTTTTGATAAATTTGGTGTGATCTCTAGATCCTGCTGTGCTACTTCTTCGATAATGCTGTCTGGGTCGGGCACGTACTTTCGAACATGTGAAACATGAAATACATCGTGTACGTCGGATAACCAGTTAGGTATTGCACTCGATATGCTAAAGGACCTATCCTTTCCAAAATAGGAAAAGGACCAATGTATCGTGGTGCCAACTTACCAGTTTTCCCAAATCTTAACACACCCCACATTGCAGAAACTTTCAAGAAAACAGAATCTTCAACTTGAAATTCCAAAGCTCTTCTTCTGCGGTCGTAATAACTCTTCTGGCGACTCTAAGCAGTTATTAACTTTTTTCGGATAAAATCGACCTTTTTAGTGGCCTCCTTAATCATGTCTGGTCCAAGAAACAGTCTATAACCGGATTCAATCCAGCATGTCGGTGATCGACATGGTCGACCATATAGAGCCTCAAAAGGAGCCATTTCGATACGGCTTGATAGCTGTTATTATATGAAAATTTGACCAAATGTAAATAGCCTTCCCAAGAACCACCAGAGTCGAGAATACAAGCTCGCAAAAGATCCTCTAATATTCGATTTATCCTTTCAGTCTGCCCATCAGATTGTGGATGATAAGCATTACTGAAATTTAGCTTTGTTCCCAACGTGTCTTGAAACGCTTCCCAAAATCTACTAGTGAAGATCGGGTCACGATCACTCACTATACTACTCGGTATACCATGGAGACGGACAATCTCTTTGATATATAGCTCAGCTAAACTTGCTGCTGTCCGAGTGGATTTCACTGGAATGAAGTGAGCAGTTTTGGTTAGACGGTCCACTATAACCCAAATTGCTTCGTTTCCTTTCTTGATTCATGGCAATCCATCGATAAAATCCATTGATACCTGATTCCACTTCCATTTTGGTACCTCCAAAGGCTGGAGTAAACCCGCCATCTTATTCTGGTCGCTTTTAATTTGCTAACAGGTAGCACAACGACACACATATATGGATATATCTCTCTTCATTGTCTTTCGCCAGAAGGTTCTTTTAATATCTTTATACATTTTATTAACTCCTGGATGGATACTGAATTTTGACTTATGACATTCATCTAAAACTTCACGCTTTAGCTACGGAACATTTGGGACACAAATCCTTCCCTTCAATCTTAAAATTTTATTGCCGTCGATTTCAAAACTGGTATTTTCACCACGACGCATCTTCTCATAAATTTGATGAAGAAACTCATCTTCTTTTTGCTGAATGGCGACTTTCTCAAGAAGAATAGGAGTAACGATCAAATGGGCAATAATAGCGTGCTTCCTACTTAAAGCATCAACAACCACATTGGCTTTACCGGTAGTATACAGAATATCTAGGTCATATGACGCTATAAATTCTAACCATCGTTGTTGCCGTAGATTTAAATCTTTCTGGGTGAAGAGATACTTTAAAGATTTGTGATCGTCGAATAATTCAAAATTTTCACCTAGAATAAAGAGAGTTTATTAAATATGTTTATTTAGTTAAGTTAAATTTCTTATATCGTTAAGAAAGCTAAAAAAGTTCTTACCCAGAAGATAGTGTCGCCAGATTTTCAAAGCGAAAATAACAGCTAAAAGCTCCAAATCGTGTGTTGGGTAATTTTTCTCATGTGGTCGTAATTGTCTACTCGCGTAGGCAATTACTTTTCCATTTTGCATTAGTACTGCACCCAAACCGTCTCCACAAGCATCAGTATAGACGATAACCCTTGGTTCCTGTTAATGAAAGCGAGAACAGGAGCGGTAGTCAATCTCCTTTTCAATTCTTGGAAAGCTTCATCACACTTTGGAGTCCAATCGAATTTAGAATTTTTCATTGTTAGCTTAGTCAGTGGACTGACCAACTTAGAAAAATCCTTGACAAACTTTCTATAATATCTCACTAAACCCAGAAAACTTCGAACTTCTCTAGGAGTAGTGGGTCGCTTCCAATCCGGAATTGCAGAAATCTTGCTTGGATCAACAGAAATCCCTTCCTCATTAACAATATGACCGAGAAATTTGACTTCTTTGACCCAAAAGTGATATTTTGAGAATTTAGCGAATAGGACATTCCTCCTCAATATTTCCAAAACAATTCTGATATGTTTAGCATGCTCTTCTTCGATTTTGGAATAAATCAAGATATCATCAATAAATACAAGGACACATTTTTTCAGTACTTCTCGAAACACACGGGTCATTAAATCTACGAAATACGCGGGAGCGTTGGTTAGTCCGAAGGGCATGACTAACCATTCGTAGAACATGTTAGGACCCCTAAAGGCAGTTAAATGAACACAATCCTCGGCTATTCGCAGTTGATGGAATCCTTGAACTAAATCCATCTTAGAAAAGAATCGAGCGCCATGAAGTTGATCGAATAGATCGTCGATTCTAGGTAAAGGAAATTTGTTTTTAAGAGTTTTTTTTATTGAGATCGCGGTAATCTACACACAATCTCAAAGATCCGTCTGATTTAGCCACGAATACAACAGCTGAACCCCATTCAGAAATATTAGGGCGAATCAATCCTTTTTCTCGCAAATCTCGAGTTTGATTGACAAATTCAATTCTTTCCCTAGGTGCCTTCCTGCGACTTGCATGAATGACAGGACGGGCATTGGGTACTAAATCAATTCGGAATTCAATTTCTCTATGTGGAGGTAAGGATTTTACTTCTTCAAATACGTCGGAAAATTTCCGAACAACAGGTATAGACTCTAAATTGGGTTCAGGATATCCCAAGGTATACATTAATTTATCTCTCTTTGGACTCAGACCCTCACAAGAGATTTCAACAAAATTTCCAAGATTTGTTTTGACTAAAATTATCCGATTATTACAATCTAATTTAGCTTCGTATCTCGATAACCAGTTCATTCCAAGTAAGATTTCAAATTCATTAATTCGAGAATATAAAGATTGATAGGAAATTGATAGCAAGCATATGAAATAGGTACTTTCTTACAATACAAACAAAGATTTGCGGGACCTCCAACCGGATTTTTCACGCAAATAGGGTCGTCAACAAATTCAGTTTTAAGTTCTGATTCATTTACGGTTTGTTGGGAGATAAAGCTATGTGAAGCTCCAGTGTCAAATAAAACTCTAACAACTTTATCACAAATAGTAAGGTTACCTTCCAAAACACCTTTTCCCTTATCTGCTTTCAAAGTTGAAGGATCTTCCTTTATCACATATACATTTGCCACCTTTTCCTGCTTCATCACTGGGCAATTTCTAACAACATGTCCAAGCTTGTGACAATTATAGCATTCTCGAGCTCCTTGATCATTTTTCACAGGTTGTTCCTTCTTGACTTGCTTTTTCGGATTTTTGCAGTTGTTTGAATAATGCCCCTTTTCTTGGCAATTGTAACAAATTACATTTCTGGCCGAATTCCCTTGATTGTTCCTCTTATCCTTGCCTTGATGTGGCTTCTTACCCCCAAACTTTCTCTTCTTCCAATTCTGATTACTGGAATTTCCGCTTTCCCTTGGAATCTCTTGCATATCCAGGGTGGCGTACCAATATCCCATAACAATAAGATCAGAGAAAGATTCTTTGATGTGTGCAGTCATCCTTTCGTGATATTTCTTGTATCCTACGAATGAATTTTTCATTTTTCTTTAAAGGCGTATTCACCAACTTCGGTCCGAAACGGGATAATTCATTAAACTTGTTTAAGTATTCCTCAAAAGACAAGGCTCCTTGCTTTAAGCCCAGAAACTCTTGATACATTCGTGAAATTCCTGCCGACGGCAAATAGCGCTTTTCAAACACCTCTTTGAATCAACTCCAAGAAAACTCTTCTTCAGGTTCATCTATTGTGACCGTTTCCCACCAGGCTGAAGCTTCATCTTGCAGCTGCCAAGAAGCAATTAGACGCATTTGATCATCCTGCAGCTTAAGCCCCTTGAAGATCTTTTCACACGATCTTATCCAAGCCTGGGCCTCAATAATTGATTCTTTGCCAGTGAAAGGCCTACCACCTAGCCTTGTGAAACTCTTATGCAAATCAGCCAGATTTTGTTGAGGTTGAGTAGGTATAACTGCTTCCGCTGAAGGAGAAACTTGACTAGCTATTGTAGCATTTCCCTGACTCCTAGCTCTACCTCTGTGCCCACTCATTCTTACTATCTTTAATTAGTAAGAAACTTGACTTAGAGATTCGGACGAGATATCTTAAGCAATATCAGTAGTTAAAGAAAGTAGACTAAGAAAATTTTGGGGTTTTAGTCTCGGTTTATACTCATTCTAGGGTATACTTCACCATATCTCTAATGAGCCATCTAATGTGTTATACTCTGTAGCTAAAGTTCTTACTCAACCTTTAACTCTGATACCACTTGTCACAACCCGAAGTTCAGCGTTCAAAAATCGACATCAAATACCTCACTTGTATTCGACTGCCGGAGATTCGAACGCTGAATTTTAGTTCGGATGGAGCTTATAACAACAATTAGACGAAAATAAACAGCGGAAAAAAAAAACTGCCAACATCAATATCCCAGATACAACATCTCACAATATCAATACAACAACAACACCAACATTCGAGTATTTTTATACATATACAACACAACTCCAAAGTAGACCATCACAAAAAAACAACATTTGATCACTCTAAGAAAGTCTTCAAAGAGATAAAGCAATAACGAACTTCCAAACTGAGACCCACGAGATCCGAAAGTTTCAAAATATCTCCAAGTTAAAACCTTCAAAACTAGTAACCTCCAAATCATACGACTCCAAGATCCAGCTAGTACCAAAACACAGAAGACCCGCTACTAAGCTGCCTGTGTGGAAATTATGGGCACCCATAGTTTAGAAAAGAACAATAAACTCCGGGTCAGTCATGGGACTGGTATGAGTAAACAAAACAGTTGTTTGAAGTAAAAGCAATTTATTTTAAATCAAAAGAAAACAAAAGAATTTGAAAGAAATTCGCAATGCTTTTTGAAAATGAAACTGCCATAAGGCCTCCCGCCACACACACAATGCAAACGCAAACTTGGGGAAGATTTCTCCTTATGACAGTAAAAAATGCTTAATACGAGAAAACACTTTATATATTATGATTAGTGCATAGTGTGAATTTTTTTTCAAAAATATAATATTAATCTTAGCCGGCATAAATACCATTATACTATGCCTACTATAGCTACCACCTGAGGTGGCAGGTTATACAATTTAAAACCCTATTGGGCTCGTATTGTTTCTTTTGATTTCCAACAAATAGTCAGGCTAAGGAACTTCCTGGGCCACATGGGTATGCCTCTGGATGGACGTCCCGAGAACCTAATCGGATCTCTGCCAACACAAGGCCGGGTTACCTCTATAACCAGGTAACTACTGACACGAGTATGTCATCTCCCGGTTGTAACCAACCTTTATCCGGGGCCCCAACATCAATCACAAAGGAATATATATATTTGCGATATCCACATAAGTTAAGTATCTGGGCTCCATACCATGATACAACTTCTATCCAAAAGGGAATGCACATACCCTAAGGGGCGATACCCCCAATAACCTTGCTGCATCTTTCCTGTTTCGACCATTACCGGGTTGTGAGGTTCGACGAGGTCTCGTCCACAAAGCTACGCTTTTCACAAAATCGATGCTTTGATCATCTAATGATCAACAAATGATCATCAATACACAGCAGCACTTAGCATGTCACGCTACCAAATTGGGAGTATATCGCTGACAACCTTCAACTACATAACCTCTGAGCTCGTACGTCTCAGAGAAGGGTGTTAAGCTAAGAGAATAAATTCTCTTCCACCAACAGATATGTATTTGAAAGAAATCGGCTTTATCTCTCAAAGTGTAGTGTCAGACACACGACCATACAAGTCTGTTCCGGGTTCGAACAGAACGGAAGGAACTTCGTCTAATAAAGGAAGAAGCCCTTGCAAATTCGGGCGTCCACAATCCCGATTGGACTTTCCATCACATAGGGAATCCCTATACCGGAGCAACTCGGTGCAAAGACAATCAATATGTTATCCTATCATTTTTGAAGACACCCGGCCTTCACCACCGGCCTTCAATTGCTCTCCATTCGTCGAAGCACTATTCGGAATGGGTTATATGACACAAAGGTCCTTTCCCGGCTAATCCGAATAGTGCGCGTCAATTTTAAAACCTATGAATATGTCATTCACAAAGATTCACAGGTTCGATGTGGGTTTCGGATAACCAACGGGAATCCGACTCCCTGTCGCATCGAATTCAAAAGCCGTTTTACGAACCAAAGGGGTTTCACATTCACATAAAAATATAGGATCACAGCTCAGCACAAACAATTCGTATCGCATAGCATCACAATTACAATCAGAGATATCAATTAATACCCATCATACAATAGTTATCAATCATACACAGCTACGATGAAACAATTGTGTGAATTAAAGTAATTAATCCCATAATTAATTCATTAATTATCTTTAATCCATGATTAGTTATTCTTAATTAAAATTAATTAAATCTTTAATTATCTTCATTATTAAATCATCCCTTAATTAATTTCCCTAATTCATTCATTCTTAATTATTTATTAATTAAGTCTTCATTACTCTTATTAATTTATTATTTCCCTAATTAATTATCTTATTAAGTTAATCCCTAAATAATCAATAAATATTAAGTAATTAATTTAAATAGTTTATTTTAAGTAAACCATTTATTACATAAGTAAATCATTTATAAAATTCAAAAGATAACTTTGTTAACCATTTTGATTTCCCTTGAAAAACTAATTTAAATTTATCACAAGAATCGTCTTGAGAGATCAAAAATTATCTTGTAAAACATTTCATCTTTAACATCATTTTTTAATTTATAACTGATTTTTTTATATAAGTAATGTGGCAAGAATTAATTTAAATTAAATTACTTAAAAAAATAATCTACTTAGCTTTAAGTTGTTTTAAATCTAAATCCAAACCATCTTTTAAACATGAGTTTTTAAAATTTTGAAAGTTTTGAAACTTATTATTTTTATTTGAAAGTTGATTGGAGGGATTGGTAAATTATTCTCGGTTGGATGTTATACTATACAAAGTAGTGTGTGTGTGTGTGTGTGTGTGTGTGTGTGTGTATGTATATGTATATATATATATATATTAGTATTTGGGTATATTAACTGCCAATTGGAGCGGATGAGACACTATGCACCTCGCGTAATAGCGGATGACCCTTTTTATTGCGATATCCTGCCTTGAAGTGGGATTATTATTTGATGTTATATAATATCTATGGTTGTAGGAAAATAGGTTGGAGGGATCCAACTGGATTCCTCAAGATTGTTGTTTTAATTTTATATATAGTGATATATGATGTGTGGATAATTTGTTATAGATTATGTTAGATTTGATTTATTGGATGCTATAGTAGCACTGGCCTCAATTTTGGTATTTTAAATGCAATAAATATTATTTTTGAATTGGAAGGAATTAAAAGGAGATTTTGGATATAAAAATATTTATATCGAATTTTGGATAATTTTAAAGGAAATTGATTTGTATAAAACGATGATTTGATTTTGGATTTATACTCTACTTTCGTAAAATGGTTTCATTCGAGATTTAAAAATAATTTATATAAGATATTTTTTAACAATAGATTTTGAAGTGATATTCTAGATTTATGGAAAAGTCGTTGGAAGAGATATTTAAAATAGATTTGAAAAATAGATGGGATTTATAAAGGAATGGACTTATAAACGAAATTTTATAAATGAAATTATTTTTATAAACAAGTGAAACCCAAATGAGTTTATAAACCTATAAATGATGTTATAATTAAGGGGAATTGATATCATTTGATAAGTTGGAAATATAAATTCATAGTGTGAATTTATATCAAGACATGGAAATCGATTTTTGGAAAAAAATTGTGGATTCTATTTTTGAAATGTGAGAATGGTTATGAAATTGAAACGTAATTAATGTGATATGAATCGAGAGGGATTTATAAATTAAAATTGGTAATACTGGATTTTAAAAATAGATGTTGGAATTAATTTTGTTTGAAATGAGGATTTTTAATTATTAAACTATATAGTTAAAGATGTTTAGCATTGAAATATTTCGGGAAGTGGATTATTCAAATATTTAATATTTACTGAAATGAATTCAAATTTTTATAATAAGATTTGTAAATCAATTGGTTTTATTTCAAAATGAATTGGAAATGAGTTATCGATGTTTATTTTAAGTGTTTTGATATTTTAAATAATTACTTAAACGTGTTTTAAAAATAAATTACTTTCCTTTAAAAATACTTATTATATATATATAGAGTTTTGAAATGATTGAAATTTATTTATAAATCCTCTCGAGATTGGTAAACGGGGTTTATTTAACGGATATGATTTTGATAAAGGCTAGTTGATGGCGGGTGTCGCGAGTTTACATGTGTAAGCGTCTGACTGCTTAATTTCTAGTAGAAACCTTGAGGGCAGCACGTAGGCAGGGTTTTGCCGAAGCTGGATAAATTCTGTGTCGTTCTATTTCTACATTGGAATCTTATAAGGAATATTGGAAGAAAATGGAATTTTCAAAATGTTGAAATATGGGAACCTTGAAAATGAATCTAAATTTATAAAAGAAGTTATAAATTGTTAGTTGGGCTTATAAATAAGTATAATTGGTTTTGGAAATTGTAAAAAGGAATTTATTAATAATTCCGGAGATTTATGAGATAAGTTATGAAATATTTCCTAAGTTTGATACTAAAATGGTTTTGGAGAATATGTTTATAAATATTTTCCTAAGTATTGAAAAGAGGGTTTTCGAAATATTTTCAGTGTCAAGTGGATGGTATAGAAATATTTTTCTAAGTGTTATAAATTGAATTCGAAAATATTTCTAAGTGTTGAAATGGTTTAAAATATCCTTTATAGATAAGTATTTGAAATTGTTTTCAAAATGTTGGAATGCTGGAAGAGAGCTGAATGCATATCTTTGTAAATATTTGAAATAAATGTTTGAAAGAGTTATAAAATTAGGCCTAGCGACCACTTATGTGTGCGATTCGATATTTAAATAACTGACTATCAAATCTGGTTAAATTCGTTGATCGTTTTAAAGAGATCGAGATCGGGTTTAATTATCTGAAAACCACTTCGATCCGCTTTGAGCGTTACAAATTGTGAAATGTTGAGGATAATGAAGACGGTGTTCTTTGAAGAGATTGGTTTGTTCAGACCCAGAACAACTTGTATGGATGAACGCTATCATTGCATTGTTGCTTGGAAGGAAATGTTAGCATTCTAAGTGGGATTGATATTCAAAAAGGTAAATGTCGCCTCAAGCCTCATCAACCGGGAAATGACTGAAAAAGGGCAAGCAGTAGGGCTAAGTGGGTTGCTTCATTAGGATATGTCATCATCTTTCTAGATTGCCCTTTATTTATGGATTTGGTTGTGCATGAGAGATCTCAATTAAGGTCGGAAGACCGGGATGATGACATATTCGGTACTACTAGTCAAGTGTTAGGCTGGTTCTGTATGGCATGGCATATGATGTTCTTATCAGACCCGGGTGCATTGATCTAGAGATGCACCCATGGGAGGTAGTTCCTTAACCTGTCATGGTATGGAATCCATTATCCAATACGTGCCTTTACGGTTTTGATTGTAGAGCTTAGTATGATGGAATTTAATTAATGTAACAATTTGGGCTATTTTAATAACTATTTGTACTTAGACATTACTATAATGTCACTGGATTTTATATAAAAATGTTTTGGTTATCGTAAGGTAAAAGCCCATCGTATTTATGTGTGGCGTAGTCTTACGAGATACCTTTGTTTTCAAAGGATCTTGATACCAGTAATAATTCAAATTGAGTGTGTTTTTTCATGCTAGTTTTCCAGACTGACTCGGATATTATATTATTATAATGCACCGGTCAGACCGAGTATTATAGATTTAGGTAAGAATGCTATGAAGCTCAAGAGACGAGTTAGAGGATTTCAGGCGTATTACACGTACTTGGTTATTTCCGCTGCGTATGTTATGTTGTATATTCATTACATGTGAGGACAAGTTATTATAACTATCCAGATTGATTATTGACTGTTGTACTCTAATGATTGTGTGTATATTATGGTTACGGTTTTCTTTGTATAAAGATCTGTTATTATATATTATATTTTGTTCTATTGTGATTGTGAGATCCTGATTGTTGTTTCTGTTCTTCTCCTATCATCTTCTTTCTCTTAGTTATTTGTCCTTTCGTACAATTTGTGTTGGACAAGTGTGATTTAATGTCAGCTCAAGGGTACGGAATGACGGGTCGTCACATAAACTATCCAAACAAAATGTATCTTCCTTGAAAACTCTCTTTGAAATAGTTATTCTTTTAAATACTTCCAAGTAATAACACTATTACTTTTCCCTAAATATTTTTGAAATTAATTCAAGCAATACTAGGATTTAAATTCTCAAAAACCCTTTTTTACTTAAAACAATCTTTACAATTTATATAAATTATTTTATATTCCACACTCATTAAAATGTAGCTTTTTAAAATCATCTAATATTACAGTAACTTTCTTTTATTATAATAGACTTTTCACAAATATTTATTCTTTAAATGTCTTATCTTCCATTTAGATTATATTAAACAACTTTAGTAAAAGATGACTTTTAACTTAACAATTTTATCGAATACCTTGTAGTCAAATTATAAAACTTAATCCCAAAGGGGTTCGTTTTTAATACTCATAATTATAGAAATAATAAATGCCCATAAATTGATCGAGTATAAATCAATAATCAATAAACAATAGTCAGTGCTCCTAAACTGCCCGAGCATTACTAATCAAACAAGAATGATATTAAAGAAATATTATCATTAACAAACAACACACCATAAATAACTTTATAAATTTGAAAATTATTCCTTTATATATATAAAATATATATTCCTAGGTAAAATTTCATTTACCAAATTTTCAAAAAATCAATATCATGTCTATTTGCCTTGATCGAGTGTAATTCCTATCGACATCGTGGCGTCCCATGTCTAGCCCAGAATCCAAAATTCAAACTTAACAGAGAAATTAACATGATACATTTTTATAGCAATACCAAATACACTCTCGTAAATATAATACTCTCAAATCATTCTAGGGTGTCACTTACCCTATCTCAAATGAGTTTACCCCACCAAAGCCAATGTTCTCATTTAATCAAGGTTCCTGCTTAACCTTCAAATTTGATACCATTTTGTAATTACCTGCCTTTATGACCCTCGAAAGTTAGTACTTAATACATCTGTAATGGGACCTTCTTTTTGGATGGTTTAAATCGACAATAAGCCACACATGTCAGACTCAAACCATTTAAAAAGGAGGATTTTTATGGGGTAAATAAATAAAAAAAGACACAAAAATAAAGAAAAACAAAATACAGAATCTCACAGCGGAATGACAAAATATGATAATCAAATAAACAGTTCTTGAAGCTATTTTACAAATAACATTTGATTACATTTACAATGCAGATCAGAGTTACAACAGAAATAAATAATAATGCAGCGGAACAACATGATGCAGTGGGATAAATATAATAAATAATAATAATATACAAATCTCTTTCTTCGTCCTCCAAAGCAGTCTTTGATGCACTGAAAATCTCAGACTAACACGAATGTAATGAAAAGACAAAACACTCAAGTTAGAACTAAAAGATCAAATGTAAGTTAAATCAACAGTAAGTAAATATGAGCGTAACGGCTTCAAAGATGTTTACGGGGTTTTACATCTCATATCCAGTGTCTAACGTGCATGCAATAACTTAAGAGATGTTTGGGATTACCATCTCTTAAGATCCATTAAACTATTTACTATGTACTAATATATGCTATTATAATATGTCTATCAGTTAAGTAAAGTATTAAAATAGAGTTAAAGCGTTACCCATATCCACCTTAACACATTTAGATATATTCTCATAGTCTGTACAATATTGTAATTCCTTTGTAAACTGGAGGAATATCAAAGGGCACTCCATAGATACAGTATAAACCAAACTCGTGATAGGCACGATAAGGCATGTGACAAGGCACGCGAGGCAATGGTAGGGTAGGATTCTACCGTTTGCAGAACCGGGTTCTGGTAACACATAACAGCTACTACCGCCCACCTTGGAACACACTTTCATAATCAAATCAAGGGGTAACCACAAAATCGATCACAAAGTCATAATATGGTATCAAAGAAGCATGTCCGATCGGAGGTGCGATCTCACTTGGCCCAATTATAGCTCATGTTTTAGTCACATGAAGCTGACTCGTAGGAGTCAGGGCTACATTAATACCTCATACAGAACAGTTCACCAAACCATCCTACTTCATTTTGGATTCTCCACCACATACACAGTTGTTAAAGTGGTTTTCGGTCTTGGCAGTGAGTATGGAAATATCCGATCTCGGTCACTTTAATAACCAAATGCTTATTTCACACCGAATGGTCCTTCTACATTTCAAAAGTCAACTGATAATTGATATCAAAATATCATGTTCGATTCAAACATATCACTTTTGAAATCATATTCACTTTCGAAATCATATCGACAAAATAGGTTAAATCTCATTTCAAAATCATCATATTAATCAGATATGTCATTTAACTAGAAAGTATCATCTCAAATCCCAACTTAGATTATAACATTATCTAACCATATTCGCTTTAAAATCAAGGATTTAAATATAGACACTTCAACTTTACACAGTCTTAAATTTAGAAATAGTTTAGATGGTTTAAAATAACTTTCAAATAGTTAAAAGACTTTATATATAGTTTTTAAATGATTTTAATAATGGATTAAATACTTTTAAAATAGATTAAATAGATTTAAAATAGATTAAATAGATTTAAAATGTATTAAATAGATTTAAAATAGATTAAAAGGGTTAATTAATTTAAAATATGTTAAAATAGATTAAATTGGATTAAAATAGATAAAATAAATTAAAATAGTTTAAATTGGTTAAAATAGTTTGAAATAGTTTAAAATGGATTAAATTAGTTTAGTGGTTTGAAAACCTTAATAAATAGGATTTTAAGATAATATATTTTTAAACAATTTATATTAAAAAGGTAAATTTGAAATTAATATCAGATTAAACTATTTCTTTCATTTCAACACATTCAGACCATGTGCAGTTTCAAATAAACAAACTAAATTTTGTCCCTCAATTCAAATTCTTATTTAAACCATTTAATCAATATGATTTCAAATCCAAGTTCGAACAATAAATCCAAACTATTTCAAATTTAGAAGATTTCAAAGTTGCATTTTCAAACGTTTCAATAACTCAATCCCGATAAATTTCATTTATACTTCAAATTCAACTTTAAAATTTCAGTTTAACTTCTTTAAACAATACCTTTAAACCAATTCCCATTTCAACATTTAAAACTTGGATTTTCGAAAATAGTTCAGTTTATACAAATCAAATTTGATTTATAAACATCATTTAACCGAATTCAAAATTTAAGGATTTAAAATCATTTAATTTAACCAATCCTATGTCCGTAATAATTTTCTACCATATGGTCAAGTGATACGGATATATATCATTTCAATTCGCAAATAATTTAAGTTTTACGGGTATAAATTATTTCATCCCGTAATCCTAAATTTTACTTCAAATCCATGAAATCGCTCGAGTCTATCATTTCAACCCATAACGATTTATCCCTAATCTATCAAATCGTTCGGGTATGTATCATTTCAACCTATAGGAATTTCTAACAAAAAATAAGGGACCTTGCAGTGTTATAACAATATAGAACATAACATACAGTCATCCAATATCAACAATCAAACATTCATCACAATCATCATTCAAATCAACCAATAAACATCAATAGCTAACTGATTATCATTAATAGGTATAAACTGGCAAATTAAAATTTAATATTAAATTAATTGGTGATTATATTCAATAAATTCAGATTTAAGTAGAATGCCAGATTAAATATAACAAACATCGACCAATCAATTTCAAATCACATCATAAATTAAATTTAACAAACATAAGATAATCTAGTAGTTGTGAGTCCTAACTGCATCGTATGAAGAAGTTTCTAAACTCAAAGGAACGGGTTTAATATGTTTTCAATATTTTCAAACTCAAAGGAATAGGTTTCAAGTCCTAATTCCATCGTATGAAGAAGTTAGCTTTTAAAATCAGCTCTTATCAATTGAATTCAATTAAATTGATTTCTATGCGTCTCAAGCCCGTACGATCAAGTCTAATCGCTATGAAAATTGAAATCCTACAATAAATCACCATTACGAATCTGATGAAACTGGTTTCATCGAAATCCGAGACGGTGGCCAAAATGGCTAATTTCACGTTAATTAAATAAATTAATATTAAATTAATTAAATCACTTTTCAAATTCAAATTTAATAACTAGCAAACTTTTATCATTTTTGATTACATAATAAATTATAATCCTTTAAAATAAATTTCCAAGCCAAAACCAATGTTGATTAACACTAATGACGGTGTTCAATTTCAATTAAATAAATTCATTGATTAGTGTTACAAATTCCAATAAATCCACTTATTTGTTTTTTCATCTTATTATTCAATCCATTATTACACTATGTATAATTAACATTGGTCTGCCAATTATTACATCAATATTCTATGGTTATCATTTTAATTCACATTACTATGATTTCCAATTTAATTTCAATGGATTAAACAATAGGTGATAAATGAGAATCGTTACCTTTTTGCTAGTCGCATTTATAAGTTTATTATCTACAAACAATTGTTATAACTACTTACACAACACTAATTCTATACTATTACAATTAATTGCATATTTTCTCATGAATTAATTTAATATTTAAATTATTTACTTATTTACAATCTATAACCAATTTTTATATTTACAATTATTTCAATTTATTGAAATTGCATTAAAATAATTATCAATTTCCTTAAATTAACATTACTAACATTACTTTATATTTATTTATCTCATTATTAAGTCTTAATTTTTTTCACAACATTAAATTCCAAAACTTATTTAATTAATAAAATTAATTATCAAAAATTATGGGCCATTACAACATCTACGATATTCAAATATCGAGCATCAAAGCATCAAAAATGCAGATTGTAAGGGGAAAAAGAAAAAGAACAGGGTGAAATAGAATCTCATAGTGTAACGACAATATATAATATAACAAAGATAGTAAAAACTATCACTCTAAAATACATGGTTATCAAAGTTAAAAATAAAACTCATAAGCATAGACAATTATAACTTCCTAACCTTACAATTGACGATGGGTATATATAATAACACAAAAGAAAATAAAATACTATGGAAGATGGACATCCAGTTCTACTCCATGAGCTCCATGTCCCACCAATGACAACTTGGTAAAACTCAGTCTGACCCTAGTGCTATAATAAAATAACATTTGAATCTATATGAAAAACCATGAAAAAAAACCATGAAATATAGGGAACATAAAATAATTCTATAAGCCACGCCACTAAGCATGGGATGGGTTTTTACCTCACAAGAACAATATACATACATATAAGAAAGGAAACAAATCAGAATAAAACCCAAACTTGAAAGAATGGACATAAACATGATCAAAATCCAAACTTAAAGAATGGTCATAAGTAACTAAACATTGAGAAGGGCTCTAGGCACTTCTCGACCCACTTAAGAAAATAATTCACAGGTTTGAATAAAAAAAAGGAAAGGGAAATTTTCCAACCTATGTGAGTGCACCTCCCTTACCCAAAGTATACCTGTAGCAAATATACTTGAGAAGGTCATATACTTTTTAATTCTCTTGGAAACCACCAAGTCAGACCCTACCAACCTTACCAAGTATCCGAGTATTTCACATCTCTGTGTGCATACGAAACCAATCTAGAGTAGATGTGAAAATAACCTAATGTACGTAACCCGAAATAGCTTGGCTTCACTCGTTATTTATTTAGTCATTTTCGACAAAGGATACAATGCTCAAATGAGCAAAAAATCGTTGATCTCAAAAGTAGTACTAGCTTAGGGAAAATAATAAAGCTGGACACGTAAGGGCAGTGTTGCTTTCCACCTTTCACGATAACATTCTTAACTTTAAGAATAGCATGAGTTTCCTTACCGAACAACAAATCATCTTAGATTAATGAACATAAAGAAGATAGCATGATAGATAGTCAATAAATCAACTATCGGAAATAACAAATGATCGTATATTGAAAATAAATCTCTTAAAACATTGGACTCGCACTTGTGCTTAATTGTCACATCACAAATATTTGTAAAAACGCTTTGGAAACACTCTTTGCAAAAATATTCTTTTTATTCTAAGTGCATTAAAAAAAGAAGGGTAAAAATGAATGTCATTAAAACAAACAATTTACACTTAGTTTTATTTTTAAACAATCTTTTTTAAAGATTTCTTATTTATAAACCATCATTATAACTTTAAAACAACATTTATCATCCTGAAAGATAATAAATCAATTTGAAATGCTTTTATAAATTTAAGACAATGTAAATCGTTCTCAAAGGAATTTAATTTAGAATAATGTTAAAATACTTTATAATTCGTTTATAAATTTAAAACCAGATTACTTATCTCGGAAGGAAAGTAATCAAATTTATAATTTTTTTATAAATTTAAAACAACATTAATTATTCTGAAAGATTGTTAACCAAATATATAATCTTTTTATAAATTTAAAACAGTGTTAATTATCCTGTAAGATAACCAAATAATTAATCAAATTTATAATCTTTTTAAAAAAATTATAAAAACGTTAATTATCCTGAAAGATAATTAATCAAATTTATATCTCCTATTATAAATTTTAAACAACACTTACCCTTTATTTCAAAATTCTCAAAAATACTTGAAAATATAGTTTAAACAACTTTCAAAGTGCAAAAACATGACCAAACATTTATTTTGTAAAAATACAAGCACGAGCTCAACATACACAAAGGTTAGGGAAATGATATTTCATTAATGATGGTATAGCGATAATTGTCATAACCACACTTATACAAATCAAATAGTGTGTCACAAATATCCAACCAAACAACAATACAAGCTACATAAGAATATAAGTAAATCGATATTGGCGAGAAACCCTTGGTGTCCCTTTACAAAATTCTATGCAAATCACACATATGTATGTATATTTCGAAGTGTTCTGTAGCGACCTATTCACTACGTTTACACTTCGACTTCCTCTTATTTTTGTTCCCTACAAAACAAAGGTTATTTATACCATCTGCTTCCGTACAGAAATCAAATCCAAACAAACAACATATAAATTATCATCCAAGCATTCAACAATAATTTATAGCCACACGGATATCTTATATTTTATTAGAGGTGAGTAAACTCACCAAAAACAGTTTGATCTTAAATCGAACAACATTCGATTTTAGCTGAAAATTCTGCTAGCTTCAAATTTAACGAATCCAACTCCAATGTGTAGATAACATCTATTTGAGTCCAACACAAAAGTCCACGTCCAAATTCAACCTTGTATGAGATAGATATCGATTTTGTAAGAAATTGAATTAATTAATTTACATTAGCTAAGGAAATTAATTACCAAAATTAGGTTTTAGAACCTTCTTCCCCAAACAAACTCCCGCTCCTGTATACAATGATACACTAATCTTTGATCGTGCATGCACGCTCCCTATCGGCTATCCTTCTACGAAATCTGAATCTTTCTCCTCCAACGAACCACACTTTACCTCATTTTCGCATTCCCTCTCACCATTCGAAGCTCGCACGCCTTAACCAAATAGAAAACTAGGCTTGGCCTCGATGGCTCCAAAATGTCATGTTCCACAAAATGTCATGTTCCACTCCAAAGAACCGCACGCCTCCAAACTCCCGCCATTTGAGCTCGTTCTCACGACAAACGTGATGCAACTAATGCCGAGGCCTAACTCCACCTAAATCATGAGCAAACCAAAACCCTAGCTCACTTAATCCACGTCAAACATGCCAAAAGCCAACCGCACAACACCAAACCTATATGGATTAGAGGATCTCTCCATTACATACTCAAATAATCCAACTTTGTAATTTTTAGAGGTGTATAATTCTTGATTTTGATTTTTGAAAGAAAAAGGTTTACTTTCTTATGTTTAAATGAAAATAAAGAAAGGAGAAGGAGAAAGAAAAGTCGGTGATGTTGAGTGTCTTAGGGTAGTAGTTTGTTTATATTGCTATTTCTGGCACGTAGTTGCACAATATTTCATTCGGGTATAAACCGCGAACTACAAAAAAAAATATGATCGCGCACAATAATGCAACACAATCCCAAAGAA
The DNA here is from genome assembly GCA_030765085.1 of Allium cepa. Classification (NCBI taxonomy): domain Eukaryota; kingdom Viridiplantae; phylum Streptophyta; class Magnoliopsida; order Asparagales; family Amaryllidaceae; genus Allium; species Allium cepa. Next base: position 873,985,861 of record CM060932.1, on the reverse strand, counting down.
TAATAAAACATACCATTATCTTATTCTGTGAAATTTCAAAACCACCATCATTTGTCGAAAAATACATCAAATGAAAATTTAAATAATTTCCAAATTAAAATTCATAGAAAAATACTATAAATTCATTTTAATAACAACTGATTTTCTTGTTATTTATTTGAACCATTTATTATTGTAAATAAATTTACAGAATGAGTTTATCATTATGATTTATTAATTAAAAGGAGTTAAGTAAGGCTATTAAATCCATTCAATTATATTTTTCCGGGATGTTACAGTATGGATCAAATATCTGTATCTTATATTGCTTTTAGATTTCGAAACCTAAGAAAGACAATATATAATCTCGGGTAAGTGAACACCTAAGTGACCAAGGTATGAATGTGTTTAGCAGTTTTATAATTTGGCTCTTGCATGGGTATTGAATTGACAACATGATAAAGGTTTATTTGTAAGCACATTTATATTTCTATGTCAATCTTAACTTGATTCATCTCTATATTTTGGTTAATAAACATTTTATCAACTATATTAGTTGCAAAAATTTATCGAAGTTGATTATTTTAACTTGTATAACATATATTCTTATAATACTATGAAGCTTAAATGTGTTCACTTTATTTTTCTAATAAAACTCCTAATATATTTTTATATTGCACAAAATCCTAAAAGAAATATTGAATTCTCTAGTGACAATTAGGACTCAATTGCCTTAGGATTCTGACCTTGAGTTTACTTAACGAATCATAGGCCCAAAAGCGATGAATAACACTTTATCACTGTATCACATATATGTCCTAATCATGGTCTTTGTGCTAATCCTGACCACAACTTGAGTTTGTTCAACAAATCGAGAGGGAATATTAAGTCGTACTTACCATATCACGACAGCCTAAGTAAAATACATGTACTTTGAATTTTCTCAACAAATATATCGATGTAACTTACCTTGTTTGGTTAAAACATTGATAATACTACATATAACATTCTTAATGTTTGCACCAAAATTGGTCACAAATACCCAACTGTCGATGAAAGCATCTGTGTACAATCACATATCACAGATAGCAAGTATGTAAAGAATATAAATGTGAAGAACACTCAAAATTTAAAAGGAAAGCAGTAGAAACACACGATTTATAGTGGTTCGGCGTTGTAGCCTACGTCCACTTTGAAGAGTTGCCATTTTATTGATGATTCTCAACTGATTTACCATAGTATAATTGATAATATCCAAATTACAATGGAGTTCAGCAGAGTAATGGCGTAGAAGAGCCAAAAGATCCCCTTTTCTTAAGCTCTTGGACTGCTATTTATAGGTGCAGGCTGCAAATATCTCGCTCAGATCTCGGCAGACTCCTCTCACATAGGTGGGCCCACGTGATCGATCCTTGGTCGTTTCGACTCGATCCATGATCGATACTAATGAGATTCATATCGATCCAAATATTGCCCAATCGAGAAGAGATTGATCATGAACGTTCCTGAGGTTGTACACAAACTCCTGTCAAAATTTGGTAGCATTTGGACTTTTAGATTTTGAGTTATGATCGATGCAAGTTTGATTTGTTGAAGGCTGCTGCATCGCTTCTGTTCGCACCGATCTGTTCGCACCGCTTCTGGACATGTGATGCCTGATGACGTGGCGCTAACTTTTTGGATCGATCCACTTTTTATGTTGAGTGATCAAGTCTCTCGCTTGAGTGCGCCCTGTTCGTATCCATCCATTGCTTTTCCATTCATATCGCTCCTATACTTCACTTTGTATCGCTTCACATATACATTGCTTCGTATCACTTCACATGCACATTGCTTCGTATCTCTTCACATATACATTGCTTTGTATCTATAGATGTGGCTTCTTTCGTATCGATGATTTGACGGCGCCTCGTATCGATCACTACATGCGTTCTTCGTATCCCTCTCTTTAATGGTATGCCTCATATCGATATGTTAACTGATCAATGCGAGTTAAGTTGATGTGATCGATACAAAATGTGTCTTGTTGATGGATACGAAATAAAGAAAATACGATGGATACGAATTGAAGTGCGCATGATGGATGCGAAGCTGCATGCACTTGATGGATACGATCAAGTGCTCATATTGTGGATACAAAGCAATGAGCATTTAATGGATACGAACTATTGCTCACCTGATCGATACAAAGCCATGCGCATTTGATGGATTCGAACAAGATCGATACGAAGGAGATTTCTCCTTGATGGATATGAAGTGGAATGTGCCTGGGTGGTTATGAGCTGATGATTGCTTGATGGATGCAGAACGAGATTATTGCTTGATTTGCATCGATCAAATCTTGAGAACACGAACTTCGATTGAAATTTGGAACATTGGCTTTCATGGCTTTGCTTGTCATGTCATGTTAACTGTAGCTCGATCTGGACTTGGACAAAATTTGTCAGTGTCCATAGCGAACGGTGTATAACTAATCTTCGGGACTGATTACCTTCGATTTTCAGTCAATTCTTTGGTATAACAACCTTGCCAAAAGGCGGGACAACACTTAAGTTTGCTCAACAACTAAAGAGCATGCAAGTAATATACTAATATATAAATAGTAGAGCACAACTTATATATTATGGATTCATAATCATTAATAAATATACATTGAGTGATATCAAGTCAAGAAATAACGTGTTTTCTATGAAATACCCTTGTGATTCAATTTTTGGACATCTAAAACCACGCTATAGTTACTTTACGTATGTATTTTTTTTCAAATCTATTTTGTGTTTATTTCATTTCCACTTACTTTAATTTACACATATGTAGTTATATAAGTTTAATTTGTTTATAACTGCTATAACTTAATTTAATTATATAATACATATGCGTATTTTTGTAACGACCCAAATTTTGATCGCTTGAATTGAAGATATTTAAATAATTTTAAATATTCAAATAATCTAATAATCGAGTTTTAAGAGATATGTAATAATAATGAAATAATTTTGAAAAAATGTTCACAAAAATATTTCCTTTTGAAAGAAATATCGATAAAATGGCCGCGTTTTTATGATAAACAGCTCTATAATCGTAAAATGTCGTACACAGAGCTAGATTCATGAACTTATTTTTATAATTAAACAAGAATATGAAATAAAATAATATATTTTTTGGAAATCAAATGAATATATGACATCGTTAGTGATTCTCTTATATTTAATAATTGATTTATGAATTTAAATTGAGATTTAATAATGTAATAATTATTATAATTATCCAAATAATTGTTGTAAATGATTATAATTCATTTTAAATACTTATAAAGTGATAATAAATAATTTAGAATAGTTCTATAAAGATATATTTAATTAAGTTGGAAAAATATAAGAAAAAAAGGGATATTGCTTTATCGGCATTATATCACTTTTCGTAAGTAAATGTTAATATTTATATATATGATTTTATAATTCAAATGAGATCATTTTTATTAATTAAAAATGATTTGAAATTTATTATCAAACTTTGTTTACAAATATATGTATATTAACTAATAAGTGAAAATATGACCGGAATCGGAATCAAAATACATAACGGTTTCACGTATATAAGTTGTATAATGTTGTTTATATGATTAAACATGTATATAACATAGTAATACATACCCTTATATATACATACATCCATATATATACACATAACGCTTTTATGCATGTATATATACATAAACCTCATAAATATCATGGTATTTTCGTCTTTCTTCATCTTTAAGCAACCAAAAAGCAAACTTACCCTCACATCAACTCAGCATCATCACTTGCACATGGAGGAGAGGACAAAGAGGGGGTAACGTATGGTAATGTAAAAGGAGGGCTGTGGGCAAGGGGCGTTTTGGTCCATGCACATTTAGATATTTTTTATATATTTTTTCCTATAAATACCACCTCTCTTATGCAAAAATTCCTAATACATTCTTTTGCTTCCTTCTCCTTCTTCTTAAGCTTTCTAAGAGCCTCTCTAATGGCTTCTTGTTCATAAAAAATATATATCAAAGTTATGAGAAAATAGTGCAAAAACAGAAACATATGAAATCAATGTCAATCCACTTCAAAAAACAAGTGCAATCACTTCCTCTCCTCCTCTTATGCATTTGACCTCCACGTCCCCTAGCTAAGTCCGAGCCATTTAGAAAGTATAAGGATGAGTTTGAGAAGATCTGGAACAAGAAAAAGAGAAGGAAGTGCCACTGGTTTCATTCCATGAAGATAGGAGAAAGTTCGTAGTGCCGCGGAAGCTCCGCCGAATTTTCTGGAGCTTGGGAAGGAGGGAGCGTTTGTGATAGTGAATACTCAATGTTTATTAAATGATAAATAATCTCTATAACTATATTTAAGTATGATAATATGACCATTTAATCTCTTGATGATTCGTATAAATGTTTGATAACTTGGTTGACTATATGGATATTGATATGGTTGATAACTTGGTTGTGATAAATTATGAGAAATCATAATAAAGATGGTTAAGTAATTAACCACAATAGAAACAAATTCATATAAAAAAGTGTATGGAGTTTATTGAGCCTCTTCACGGTTTTAAAATATAAAAAAAGGTTGGAAACAAATATTATAATAATATAATATTATGAAGTGATTTAAAAGTGAAAGCGGTCTAATATGGAAAATATTAGTTTAAATGTTTGAAAATGGTGTATAAATGTTTCATAAATAATAAAACTCAATTTGGAGAAGTTTTGACAAGTTATGAAAGATAAGTTAAAATAAGGCGCGTCGCGTAACGGCAGTTTGCAATTTCGTGGCGTAAAAGTAAACAATATATAGAATGAAATATAGCTCAGAATTCTTCGAGATAAGAATTCTCGAAACAGTTATATCCATTGCTTTCAAAAAAATCAAGAAAATAAAGATTTTGTTTAGTAGATTTAAAATATGAGTAAATCAAGTTTCAAATAAAATCGCGCAATGGCAGTTCGGAGGCCGAAGTAGTAAATGTTTTAAATAGGTGTTTTGAATTCCTTAAAAATATGAAATAAATTCTAAAAATCTTTTAAAATGTTTTAAAAGTGATTTGAGTTATAAAAATTAATTTCTAAATAATTGAAAAGTTGTCTTAATCTAATAAGCTTTGAAAACAATATTTGCTGCACTTTGATAACTTTTGAAATATGAACTTAAACTTAAGAAATCTTTTTCAAATGTTTTATAAATGATTTCAAATAAATAATTAAGTATTTAATAATGATTTGGAATTTAATAATTTATTTAAAAGTTCTGTGTAAATGATTTAAAGAAAAACCGCCAAAAATCAAAATGATTTAATCTTGGATCTAAAAGCCAATGAGTAGACTGGATTTTTTTACTCATGAGATCTAGGTGAGGTGCTTTAATTAAGAAGATGTTTAGGAGCAACCGGTGCACTGGTTCACCCAGCCTCTCCTGGGTGAGGGATAGATAAGGTCGAAATGTCGTAAACGAGTTATGTATAAAAGAATAAATTTTCCAATTTTAAACAAATTGGATTGCATGGAGATAATCTTCTTACACTTGGTGTTAAATTCCAAAGAAGGAACCTATACTATCCATATGAATTTAAAAGGTGATTTCAACGCTATTCGATGGATAGTAATGATTGAAAATAGAAATTTATATTGAGTAGAATTAGTATAATTTCCATGATCCTTTTTACTTAATGTTTTCCAATATGGGATTTAAATAAATGATTTGGAATTATTTTAATTCCTATCCTTAAAATTAATTGTTTTGGGCTTGCAGTAAACTATGTCTTAAATAACATTGTTTCTGATCCGTATTAAAAGTTATGATTTAGAAATATTTGTAAAGATTTAAATGATTTGGAAATATTTTCCTAAGTAAATGATGAAATAAATTGGAATTTTTTCACGATTCAAAAAGCTTTAATTAACTAACAGGTTTTGATAAATGAGGCTTAATGATTCCATATACTATTAAGAAGACAAATAGAATAATTCAAAATATATGTCTCTCTGAGATATTTATGAATAAATAAAAAGAATAATTAAATTGAACGATGATTGATAAACACATATGAACTTATCTCTGAGATATTTATGAATAAATAAAAGAATTGTTAAATTGAATGATGATTGATAAACACATATGAACTTAACATCTTTTTAATTGATGATTGGTTCGGAGGAACCGGGGTCAGATTTGAGTAACTCCTATCCAAGAACCACTTTGAACCAGTGTAAACGTTTAGAAGTGAAGACATGTTAAGGATGATGATTATTGAAGACCATAGACCTTCAGAATGTAAGGATTACTCTCACGAATCTAGGGGTTTACCCCATCTTATTTACATGGCAGTGGTGTCTACATTCTGAAATCTTCATTGTATTGAAGACCGAGATCTTAATAGTGAAAGGACTGCATGTTGACATTCTTTGGTTCGCTCCCATTATAGAGATATTTATTATAGCAGTGGTTCTATCATGTTTTGAAATCTTTGAATTGCAAGGACCATTCGCTACTAATGGTAGGAGGAGGAGTGCTTTTGGTTTCGTTCAGTCCCAGAACAAACTTGTATGGACGAGTGTCTAACAGTGCACTTTTGGCCATATTAGATCATCTCTATAAAACTTATCATCTGCTTGGTGGTGGAGAAGGCAACTTCTCTTAGCTTAACATCCTTCTCTGAGACATACGAGCTCAGAGGTTATCATTTGTAGGAATTAGTTGTATGATTCTAAAATGGTAGCTTGGCATTCAAAGTGAAACCTGTTATGATCAAAGCGTGGCTTTGAGGATCATAGCCTCGTAAGCCTCATGTCCCGGGAATGGTATAGGATACTGTGTGGTCAGATGCATAGATTTTAGGTTAAGTTTGTAAAGGTGACCAGTGGAATCTGGGCCTTATGGGTAGATATAGCGATATGTGAGTCTTGGATTAGTAGTCGTTGAGTATTTTGTTCCATCAAGGTGGAAACTAAAGCAGCGTTTGTGTCTTGGATGAGTAGCCGTTGGAAACTGTTATTGTTCCGTTACTTGATCTTTCCACTAGTACCTTATCATTTTGGAAATCCATTCTCCATAAGTACCTTCGATTCTGTTTATAGAGCCTTAAATGATTAAGTCCTGAATTTAATAATGGTATCAATTTTGGCTATTTGAATAAATTTATTTGAAAGGTGTTTTCAAAGGAATGTCATTAAATATAATAGCAAAAACTATTTTGATAAAAGTGTTTTGGCTATCATATGGTAAAACCCATCGGTATTTATGTGTTGGCGTGGTCTTATGAGATATCCTTTTTTTTAAAGGTTTTTAACTGGTAGCAATTTATAAATCGAACATCCCGCGCTGGTTTATCAAGCCTGATTCAGGTAGGTTTAGTTGAAGACGTTTGGATTTTCTATAAGAGAGATGGAGATCTTCATCTACGTTTGGACATATTCTATTATCCGCTACATCTATTGCATTTGTTTTTATTTTTTCAGCATTTGTAAGGACAGAGGATTTATAACTGTCCAAGATGAATCTAAGTTAGACTCTGATATTGTATTCAAATTTCTCTGTTATAAAGATTGTTATTGAAATAATATGTTGTATTCCATTCGTGTGAGATTTTGTTCTATCTTTATGTTCTTTTTACCCTAACAATCGGGCTTTCCCGTACTTGGATTTGCGACATGTGAATACCGAGGATGTATTACTTTCAATTTTCAAGGGTCAAAAATCCCAGATGTTACATTTGGTATCAGAGCTAAGGTTGAGCGAACACTTTGGGTTTGTTGTGGAGTAGCTCATTATAAAGAGGTTCAGTAATACACTATAATGAATGACTCATTAGAAATATGGTTAGTAACACCCTAGAATGAGTTTGAATGTATTATACATAACTGCGTATTTGTTAATGCTATATATAAATGATCTTGTTTTGGAAAATTGGTAAATGAAATAATTTTACCAAAGATTATTATTATTATGAAAGGAATATCTTTTAAAGAATATAGTTTTTTGTGTAGTGTTTGAAAATAATATTATTTAAGTATTAGCAGTGATTTGATTGGTTAATTTTAAAAGTTTAAATATGAAGCCCTTGTGAATTAAGTTTCACAATTTGGCTGTAAGGTGTTTGAAAATAATACTGGTAAAAGGATTTTTAAGTCAAGAAATAAAATGACATAAAACTTCTAATAACGTTTTAGTATATCACTTAGGGAGGATGTCTTTTCATATGGCGAGTGATGAGTTTTTGTTAACTCCATAGCAAGCATGTAGAATACATGCGTAAAATGAAGAAGAGAAAAAACAAGACTAAGATGGTTTATTGGCATCCACAGTTTTAGATGTTTCCAGGAAGGACGTTATGCAATCCTGTGTACGGGCAGGATAAAACGGAAGGAAGAGAAACCTGTTCGAGATGATATAGTTTGTTTCAAGTGCAAAATGAGAGGGCATTTCATACATGAGTTCCCCAGAATAAAGAAGAGACCCAAATTCCCAACAGGAAAAGAAAAGAGTTTTTGCCGCTGTAAAGAATTAGGACATATAGTCAAAGACTAAAGAAAGGAGAAAAGCCAACTAAGGTACATGCCACTGAGAAGACAACAATTTCATGGGCTTGCAGACGTTGTTAGGGCACTTGGAAAGGGGCTGCCCTATGGAAAGGTTGGTTGAGTTAAGCCCCAAAGATAAAGCACCGTCGACATCAAAAGAGATATAGGAATAGTATATATAGTAATTCAAGTATCTATATATAAGATGGTGATGTGTAGTAGGCTGTATTCCCTAGGAAGTTATCTTTAAAAGTTTGTAATACTGTAACAACTTGTATTTTTAACTATTTTAAATTAGTAGATTTAATGTAATTATTAAATAAAAAATGGTTAAAAATAAAAATTTAATGATCTTGAATGTAGGTCATTTGATATGAACTTGAATAAAATTTTGAAATAAACTTGTTTGATGTTTTGCGATAGTAAGATTGTAATGAGATTATATATATTAGCTAGGTTCATGATCAATAACAGAAGTTGAATAATAATTGTGAATTATTTAGATAGAAATAAAATTTTGAAATAGACTGATTTTGAAGATTTAAGTAGTAACAAGTATTGAAAATAAATGCTACTTACTGAATGAGTTTACCATCAATAGTTGGATTAAATAATAATGTTGAATTTAATAGATGTAAATAAAGTAATTGATTGATAACTAAAATATATTTAAAATCCAATATTGGAATTTGTCGATTATTGAATAATTAAATTGTTTAAATTCAATATTGGAGATTAATTGAGTAATTGAATAACGGGAATTGAATACTTGTATAATGGAAATGGTTGTTCTATAGTTTGAATTTGTTTTAAAAGTTAAATATTACAAGTTCATTAACTAATACTTCAAAAGATAGTGATTTACTTAATTATCCAAATTGATTACATTAGCATTGTAATTATTTGGATAATTGAATTCTGATGTTACTATGATTGGAAATGTTATTAAAAGTTGTTGTAAATTTTATCTAAACAACAATGAAGATTGTTAACATTAAAAATTGATTTAAAAGTGAATAATTAGAAATTGAAGATTTATATTATAATCGAGACGTTGAAAATAGAGATCTAGAGCACAGTCTCGGATTTCGACGAAACCAGTTCCATTGGATCCGTAATAGTGCGTTGTTGTCGGATTTCAAATTTTGTAGCGTTTGGAGTTATCATTTGGTCGTACGGGATAAAAACGCGTTGAAATTAATATTGAAAATTCAATATAATAATTGGGTCCAAAAAGCTATCTTCTTCATACGATCGAATTAGGCCTCGAAACATGTTCCGTTGTGTTCGGAATAGGGGTAAAACATTATAAACGCTTAGCAGCACACCTTGAGTGGGATCCGAGAATTTTAGCTAGAAATTTTCAAATTTAAAATCATATATTTTAGTCGATGTCATTGCACAGCTTTTCCTTTCAATTCAAGTTGCACCCATCAGCCACCCTACTTCTTACACCAAGCCACCCTACAATGTAACCCCTCTCTCCTTTATAAAATGTGTCCCCTCCTCCATTTTGAGCACAGCATGCAGCTGTACAAAGGAAAAAAAGATTTCGAAACTTTAAAAATCAAAATTGAGAAACATAGTTCATGAAAAATTCCTAGACAAGTTTGTAAAATCTTATTTCGGAGATATCTTCAATTTGATATGGGCTTTGTAGGGTGCGATGGTCGTTTTGGTTGCTCGATAGTCATGGTCGAATGACAGTTTTGCTAGGGTTTGAGATTTTTATCCATTCAACCATCGATTCGCATATTGGAATTTGTATTTGGGTTTAACAGAAGTGTTGGTAGCTGTAGCCGGAGTTTGATGGGTTTCGGTCGTCTTTGGTGTTTTACGTGCGAGTACTGTAGCTTGGGGAGGCTGAACATGGCAATTGGATACGGGGACTTTGGGGAGTAAGCGATGATGCCAGATTGAAGAGGTCGGCGAGGTGAGTTTGTGGGTGGTCGTAGATCGATGGATGGTGGCGTGGATGGTTCGTGCACGACACGTTTGGGGTGGGCATATGGCTTTTACTGGAACTGTTGAGAGCTGAGGGAAAGTAGAGGAGTAGCGGGTCAGAATTGTTTTGGGCCGGGATTCTTCTTGTGTTGGGTAATAAAAAAATTGTAAATTAATTTATATTTAATAAACTTTTAAACTGTATATCTTTGTCATATATTATCGAAATCAGAGGAAACAAGATGCGTTGGTATCGTCGCGACGAGCATTACATTCTGGAAAAGATTTGGAGTCATTTGGAGCTAGTAAAAATATTAGGTTAAATCGAACGTCGTTCGATTTGATTTGAAATTGAAACTCAAGATGAGTGTTTTATAACTCTCACAACGTACAATAATATTTTTGTGCTAGTTAAATTTGGTATTATGAAGTGATATAAATTTTTATTGGTTGTTGTTTGATAAATTTAATTGTCATCTAGATTGTCATTGAATTAACTGTTAAAAATTAAAATTGACAGTCAAATTGAAATTGAGATTTAATTGCCGGTAAATTATCGGATATTGACAACTATGAATTGCTATGGATTATATTGTCTGTTTGTATGATTGATTGGGATGGATGCAAATTGGTTGATATTTTGATGTTTGGATGTTTATTATTTATATATATCCTGTTATCACCATGTATATTATTTATAGTGTACAAAACTGTAAATTTAATTATTTCGAATAGGTTAAGAAACAGGTTGAAATGATATAAACGTATAACATCGTGATTTGGATTGAAATGATATAAATATCCATCCCTGAAATAAAATTGAAATAATTGATCATTTGGCCATAGGATAGAAAATTTATATACGGACGCCGGATTGGTTAAATTAAATGATTTTAAAAATCTTAGATTTGAGATTGTTTAGATGGTTTTGATTTAAAAGAAATAATAATCAAATTTATAGAAATCGAATTAATCACAGATTCGAGTTTGAAATGTTGAAATAAAATTTGATTAAACGAAATTGTTAAATAACTGAGGTAGAAGCTAAAATTGAAATATAATTAAAATTCATAAATTTATTTGTTTTAAAAGATTGACCTTTTATTCGAACTTTGAATATTACTAAGTAAAAGTGATATAAAAATGATATTTTCGAAATTGAGCTCAAAGTTGAATTTTATTTGAAGATTGGGATTTTAAGCTGAAGATTGGAGGATAATTTGATTTCCATGTTTTGAATCGATATTCAAAAATCGAGCTCGAAATCGATAAATTGAAATTGAAATTGAATTAATTGGGTTTGTAAGTGGAATTGAATGAATTTGAAATCGAAGTTGAAATTGGATTGAATTGTAATCGAAATTGAATTGATTGAATGGAAATTGAAATTGATTGAATTGGGAAGTTGGAATATGACCGGTTTGACTTTGGAACTATTTTCAAATAAATTATTTAATATAAAACTATTTAAAAGCTATTTTCTTAAATATACAAATTATTTTTGTCTCCAAATTTTTTGCTATATAAACCATTTTAATACTTAAACTATTTAATATTAGACTATTTTAACCATTTAAACGATTTAAACTATTTTAATTATTTAAAGTATTCAAAACTATTCAAACTAATTTTCAAAATTAAAACTGGTCAAGGGTGAAATGTTTATTTGAAATCATGGATTTAAATACGAATTAGGTTAAATGAAGTTATAACCCAGCATGGAATTCAAAACGATTTTGGAAGCAAAATCGTGATATTATGGCAAAAATGATTTTGAACTGAAATGGTATATTTGAGTAAATATAATGATTTCGAGACGGATTTGATTTGGAAGCGAATATAATATTTTGATATCAGGTATAAACTTTTTTTGAAATGTAAAATAACCAACCGGTGTGTAAAATGACATTTGGTGAAGCCGGATATGGGCATACTCTCTGTCAATACCGGAACAACTTTAACAACCGTGTACGTGGAGTGATGATCCAGAACGAAGTGGATGGATTTGGCGTCGTTTACTGGATTAGCTGGCACTTGTGCCAATTTGAAATGACTAAAACAGGAGCTGTACCAGCCAAGTGGGCTAGCTACCCCGAGCGGACGTAGTTTTTCGTATTACCGTCATTTACGTTGTGATTGATTGGTGCACACCCTCCTGATTATGGGAGTGTTGGACACGGAAGGCGATCATGGTTATGATGCGTTACCACTAGCCGAGAAGGGTAAACTGGTAGCATTCTACTATGGGCATTGCCTCACATGCCTTGTCATACTTTTATCCCTAAACGAGGCCCATACGATTTTGGTTTAGTGTTATCGTAACACGGCGCATCCCTATTTACCGACCGCTTAACTGGGGTTTTATATGTAAACTATACGACAATGCTTAAAAATGCGTTAAGTTGGATCAATGTAAAGCCTTAATGCTATTTTAATATTTATTTTAGCGATTAGACAATATATATATAGCTTATTCTACTACATATAAATATTTTGAAAGATCCTTAAGGGATGGAAAATTTTGTAACACCTCTTGAGTTATTGCACGCACGTTATACACTGGATAGATGATGTGAAACCCGTACACATCTCTGACGCCGTTACACTCATGTTTATGCAATATTGATTTGACTTACATAAGGATATTTTAGTCCCGAGTCGAATATTTGGTCTTTTCATTACGCTCGGGTCAGTCTTGAGTTTTCAGCTTATTGAAGATTTATTCTGGAGGATGAAGATGAAGATTTGGTATACTGCTACTACTATTATTCCTGCATCACATTGCCTGCTGCATTACTTATTTATCCTTGATGTATATATATAACTCTGATAAATGTTGTGTAGATTATAATCAAATGTATTATATAAACAGCTTCATGAACTGTTTATTTGATTATTATATTTTAATCAAATGTATTATATAAACAGCTTCATGAACTGTTTATTTAATTATTATATTTTATCATTCCGCTGTGAGATTCTGTGTTTGTTTCTTCTTCGTTTTCTCTTATTTTCTAATTATCTTATTTTCCCCATTAACAATTTTCCGTTTTGAATGGTTTGAGTGGACATATGTGGTTTGCTGTCGGTTTAAACTATCTAAAAAGGTGGGTCGTTACAGTTGGTATCAGAGTTTTGGTTTAGCAATAACCTAAGCTTTGTGGGGTAACTCATTAAAGATAAGGTATGTAGCACCCTAGAATGAGTTTAAGTGAATTAATAGATATGAGTGCGTATTTGTTAGTGAATATGTGACGCCCCACCTCTATACCCACGCTAGCTAAGAACATTACGGTGAATGCTGTCAACTAGCACGGAGAATACGGCTGTTGAGGAGCAACCATCTGTATAATTGCTTTGTGCGAGTACCGATATGCCAGATAAAAATATAACTTTTCATCTCAAGAGGAAATCCGACATACCGACACAAACTCAAAGCTACTACACAGTGGTTATAAAGGTCTTCGGAAACAAATATAGAAATAAACATAACACAAATCAGTCACAGATAATTCATATCACACAGGCGGAAATAGATATGAATATAACACATAAAAGTGTTCATCAAAGTAGTAGTCAAACAAGATCCACCACATCAAAAAGAATAGATACAAGTGCTAGACAAAAGAGTAAATATACATCATAGGGTCTGTATCTCAAATGTATACAACAAAAACTACTAAACTAAAGTAGTTAACCAAAAGTCAAGGAGGTAATCCCGGATGTAAAGTCAAGCAGAAGCACCTGTAACATCTCGGTCTGACCCGAGTATTATTTAATAAGAAAATAATAAACGGATCAGTCTAGCTATAAATATCAGATGAAATGATATAGAATAAGAGATATGACTAAACGTATAATAATCACCATGCCAAGTTGTGATATATATAAGTAATTGAAAATCAACAAGAGATTAATCAACATCACAAAATCTACACGAGAATCAAAGGAAAAGTCATACTCCTAATTTCATTCACCAAGCCACAGTAAATGACATACATATCCATGCCAATCGTAAAAGTTGGTGAAACACAAATTCCAGAATTCAACACATGAAATTCAGAAATCACAATCAAAGGGAACAACGACGTCGTACAGCGTGACATCCGATGAACCAAAACACAATCAAAGGGAACAATGACGTCGTACAGCGTCTGTACGTCCGATGAACCAAAACACAATCAAAGGGAACAAGGACGTCGTACAGCGTGACATCCGATGAACCAAAACACAATCAAAGGGAACAACGACGTCGTACAGCGTGACATCCGATGAACCAAAACACAATCAAAGGGAACAACGACGTCGTACAGCGTGACATCCGATGAACCAAAACACAATCAAAGGGAACAACGACGTCGTACAGCGTGACATCCGATGAACCAAAACACAATCAAAGGGAACAACGACGTCGTACAGCGTGACATCCGATGAACCAAAACACAATCAAAGGGAACAACGACGTCGTACAGCGTGACATCCGATGAACCAAAACACAATCAAAGGGAACAACGACGTCGTACATCGTGACATCCGATGAACCAAAACACAATCAAAGGGAACAACGACGTCGTACAGCGTGACATCCGATGAACCAAAACACAATCAAAAGGGACATCGCACAATGCTAGTCTAAAACATAAAATGATCGTCATGATCACCGAGAAGTGTCAATTACAATAAGCTAGTAAATATATGAGCTTAGCTTCATGTCCCATAACCACTAGCTTAACTTAAATATTTACGAACAAATTGTAGATCTCCACTAGAAAATTGTCACAAGAGATTCAATCGAACAAGTCCAAGAATTAACCGACGAAGTAAACGCAAGCGTTTCATACCACTTGTTTTACTAAGTCGTTTAATTAGATTTCTCATACGAGTGAGGTAAAGGTTTGAATATACTAATAGATTAGAAGTCGGTTTGAGAAAACGAGCTTTGTAATAAAACAGTGTTGAAATCATTTGAAGAAAGAGTTTTGATATTTACTACTAGTATAGAAAACCTTTATATTTTTAAAGTGACAAATCACAAAGAAGATTGTAAGAACAATCAATCAGTAAAATTCACATTCGAAGACGTGAATAAAATCCAAAGAAACCGATAAAGAATCCATCGAAATGGATATTCAAAAATCCCTAAAAAGGAGTCATCAAAGTCATAATAAATGATAACAACAAATAGGATCATCACGAATCGATTTAAATTGGAATTCTCAAGCAAATAGGCAAATAGGCAAAATAGTGCTGATTCAGACGTCTGAAATCAAGGATTCAGACATCTGAATCTGGAAAATAAATATTTTCCAAAGACAGAATTCAGACGTCTGAATCCTTGGATCCAGACGTCTGAAATAGGCACTTTTTATCCTATTTCCTTTCTGGTTCCAAATGAACCAATTCAGACATCTGAAACCATATATTCAGACGTCTGAATCTAGTAATAGAAATCTTCCCAGAACAATATTCAGACGTCTGAATATTACGTTTCAGACGTGTGAATCTGGGGTTCAGGGCATTCCCTGAACCTAGGCCAAAAATGGCCAAACGAATATCGAAAACGATCGAACGAGCAAATGGCGATGACTAAGGAATTACGTCGAACGACAACCCAGCCTAAACGGCTCTTCGATACGCCTCAAAAATCAATGTCCAAATATCCATAATAGGATTTTCATAAATTAGACCAAAACACCAAAAATTGGAATATACACGAAATCGATCCAAACCAAAATCAATTGCACACGAATAAACGTTAGGAATTCATACCTAACAATCGAAGATAATTATAGACAAAGATGTGAGATAAAAATCTCACCTTTGAACCCAAATCAATGAAGGAGAAGCTTTTAAAACAAGCTAAGATCAATTCCTCTTCAATAACAACTCAAGAAGCTTCAATCTAAGCTTATAAGTAAAATATTTCCTAAATTAGGTTTAGGAAATTCTGAAATTGTAAGGAGAATGAGTTGAAGAAGAAGAAGGAGATGCTTACCAATGGGTTCACTTGAATTTGTAGCTAGAAGTTGGATTTGCAAAGCAAGCTAGGGCTTAGGAATTTCCATTTCCAATCTCTTCCACCATTGTTGCTAAAGCTTGAGTGTTTAAGCAAAGAGGAGAAGTTATGAAGAGAAGGGGGGTTGGGCTGAGCTAATAAGGGTGCAGTCCAAACCAAAGTCATAAGCGGAAAAAAGTAGCAAAAATCAACTATCTCCAAACATATCGAAGCTTATACTCAAAAAGGTCACAAACGGCATTTTAAACTCAATGGGAGTGGTCCCGAGTCCTAATTCGACTGTTTGCAAAAAGTAGCTTTTCGGACCAAAATCCACCGAACGATAAAATATTTAAATATAAAATCGATAAATATGCGGGTTGTTACAGACTCCCCTCCTTAAAGACTTTTGCGTCCTCGCAATACTTAAGAAGAAAATAAGAAGTAACAACCATAAAAGCATATTAACACAAAAGAAAATTTGAAATAGGAAGTTCACCATAAAGAGTATGAAAAGGTAAGCCAGAACGGGATCGCTCGATGAATTCCCAGGATTCCCAAGAGCAATCCTTAGGTTTTGAGAACCAATGAACTTTCACAAGAAGAACATCTTTATTCCGAAGGCGCTCAACCTCAGAAACAATGATGCGAATGGAATGTTGCTCATAAGTCAAATCCGGTGAAACTTCAATTTCATCAATAACACCGGGCTCAAGAATAAAATAGGAAACCTAAAAGCATTTCCATAGTTAAAAGACGCAGAAAACGTCAAGAATAACAGAAAATTGAGCCAGTGCAACGGCGTAGCACAGAAACGGTACGCTCGAGAAACTTCAAACTCGAATAATTTGGAACACCGACATAGTACAAAAATGGTACGTCCAATGAACCGATAAACGGGAACAACGATGTAGTATAATAATGGTACATCCATTGATCCAAATGAGATGGAACATCGATGTAGTATAATAACAGTACATCCGATGAACCGAACACCATAAAAGAACACCGGACACTAGTCTATAAAAGGAATAAGATAAAGCTCAATAAAACGAAGTGTACCAAAACGTCCGATGAACTTGATAAAAAGATAATTCCATTCAGACAACATCAAAGAATCAACCACTTGTTGCTTACGACAAAGCGCATTGGCAACACGATTTCCCTTCTAGGAATAAAAAGAATATCAAGATCATAAGATGTCAGGAACTCGAGTCAACATGGAGTTCCATATGAGAAAATAATTATTCCAAAGATTTATGATCGGGGTAGAGAACAGATTTCTCATCCAAAAATGATGATGCCAAACTCTAAAAGCGAAAACAATAGCCGCTAGCGCTAGATCATGAGTGGCATACCTAGTCTCAATCGGCTTTTAATGATTTAGAAGCACAAGTGATAGCACGTTATCTTATGTAAGAGAATGGCATCCAAACCAATACGATAAGCATTGGTACAAAAGATAAAGTCTTGGTTCCCCCTCGGGAATCACAAGAACAAGAGTATCGAAAAGAAAGAATTTCATTTAAATAATCTTCTTTCCTGAAAAGTTAAAACTTTCAAAATTACATTTATCATTATGTAATAATCTTTCTAGAAAAATTTACTATTTTTAAGTCAATATACTGTGTCTGACTGTCTCATCTAAGCGTTTAGGAAATTCCTATCGATAACGTTGATCAAGCGCATCGACCAGAATTCTTAACACACTAAATGGGCAATAAAATCACAAAATCATCTTCTATATAGTAAACATGTTTCTTAAAAACCTTTAAGAATATTCTTTGCTTGTTTAAGAGCAAATCAAATTGTACTTATAAATAAATCTTATGAAAAAGATTTGCAAAATTTTAAATTTCTATTCTCATCCAAAATCAATAAATTCAAGAATGGTCTCACCGAAATATTCATAGAATACTCGATTAATAAAATGGATGAGATAAGCTAGACAAACTGAATGACAAAATAAGTCATTCATAAGAATCGTAACGAGTGCGGAATGCGGTAAATGGAATGCGAACTCCCGCAACTCGTAGCCAAATGAAAATCGGTGGCAAGGTCGAACTAGAAAGACCTTAACACCACACAAAAGATTTCTTAGGTGATAATCCTAAGACAAACTCAAAAATACTGAAAAAGTTTCACAAATTATTTAGATAAGAGAAATAACACTTTTCTCATCTTGAGGGCTTAAAGAATAAAATGATGCCTTCAAAAATTTGAAATCGGAATCTCAAGAAAAAAATAGAAATCTGCTTAACAGATAGTAAATGTCGAAGATGAATAGTCCATACGGAAAATAAGATATGGGCTTCACGACGAGTATGCCAATCCTTACAAAAATCAGTTTCGAAGCCTAAGTAAAAATTATCGGCTCGGAAAGAAAAATCTCATAAAATAATTTCGACATCAATAAAAAGCAAATTGAGTGTTGCGGACCTACCATCCGGATTCACAACTCTCAAAGAACTCATCAAGCCCAAAAATAATTTTAAAGAAAAAGAATCAACAAGTTCTTTTGATATAAAATAGTGAGATGGAACCCATATCAAAAAGAACTCAACTAAGAAGACCACGAAATAAAACAATGCCATCAAGGATTGAGTGAAAAATACCTTGACCACGAGAAGTGTTACCAGGAGCTTGCACAATATTCAGCTCTCCCTCTCTCCTGCTTTGAAGAATGGGACATGTAGATATAAGATGACCCGAACTTTTGCAATAACGGCAAAAGAGAGTTTTCGGGCACTCCTTTGCATAGTGGTCCGTGGAACCACAATTGTAGCATCGTCCACGACTAGAGATAGGAGACTTTGCTACCGGAGTTTGTTTCTTCCCTTTCTTGATGGGATTGGGGCCTTCGAATTTAATAGGCCTCTTCATATTGTTGTTGAAGTTCTGTTTGGCACGCACAACTTCAATATCGCTTTCTCTATCGGCCTCTTCAAGACGAAGAGCGATATCAATAAGCTGATCAAATGAAACCTCCAGTTTCAAAAGCAATGGCTTCTTAAGATTCTTATTCAAGCCATAGACAAATCTTTGATTTTTCTTCATCGGGGTATTAATATACTCAACCCCGTATTTAGAAAGAGACTCGAAAGAGGCGACATAATCTGTCACAGAAGATTCACCTTGAACAAGGTCAATAAAACGCCGGGCCAGAGTTACTTTTTCAGCCTCCGGCACAAATTTCAATTCGAACCTTTCTCGGAATTGCTCCCAAGTGAGATCCGCTTCAACGATTTCAGAAATTAAAAGCTCATTCCAATCTAATGCCCTTTCTTGGAGCATGCTAGAAGCCACTTGGACTCGATGTAAATCAATAAGGTTCATGCGAGAAAAGATGCGATTGCATGATTTAAGCCAAGCTTGAATTTCTATAACACTCTCGGATCCCTTGAATGGCCTTCCACCCAAATCGGTGTAGTCTCTGCACAAGCGTGCAAAACCGGATCTAGGATGAGTAGGCTCTGGAATGAGTCCGGCTGCTTGAGCGTTCTTTACTAGATCAAGAAGTTGCTGGGCAGACATAAATACTCCATCCTGGGGAGTAGCACTAGATTGACCGGCGCTGGGACAGCCTGGTCTAACCATTTCTCTTCTTTAAGAAAGAAGAAGGAGAAAATTTATTCTCAAAATAAATATCAAGCAATCTTGATAGATAAAACAAGGAATCATAAAAGAAAATAGGATAGGACGGTACGAAGACCCGAATAAAATCCTAAAGAACGAATCCTAAGATGGACTTAGGACGATGATCCTTGTTATAATATTTCATATTGTTCCAAAGTTTGGCTCTGATACCAAGCTGTGACGCCCCACCTCTATACCCACGCTAGCCAAGAACATTACGGTGAATGCTGTCAACTAGCACGGAGAATAAGGCTGTTGAGGAGCGACCATCTGTATAATTGCTTTGTGCGAGTACCGATATGCCAGATAAAAATATAACTTTTCATCTCAAGAGGAAATCCGACATACCGACACAAACTCAAAGCTACTACACAGTGGCTATAAAGGTCTTCGGAAACAAATATAGAAATAAACATAACACAAATCAGTCACAGATAATTCATATCACACAGGCGGAAATAGATATGAATATAACACATAAAAGTGTTCATCATAGTAGTAGTCAAACAAGATCCACCACATCAAAAAGAATAGATACAAGTGCTAGACAAAAGAGTAAATATACATCATAGGGTCTGTATCTCAAATGTATACAACAAAAACTACTAAACTAAAGTAGTTAGCCAAAAGTCAAGGAGGTAATCCCGGATGTAAAGTCAAGCAGAAGCACCTGCAACAACTCGGTCTGACCCGAGTATTATTTAATAAGAAAATAATAAACGGATCAGTCTAGCTATAAATATCAGATGAAATGATATAGAATAAGAGATATGACTAAACGTATAATAATCACCATGCCAAGCTGTGATATATATAAGTAATTGAAAATCAACAAGAGATTAATCAACATCACAAAATCTACACAAGAATCAAAGGAAAAGTCATACTCCTAATTTCATTCACCAAGCCACAATAAATGACATACATATCCATGCCAATCGTAAAAGTTGGTGAAACACAAATTCCATAATTCAACACACGAATTCCAGAAATCACAATCAAAGGGAACAATGACGTCCTACAGCGTGACATCCGATGAACGAAGGAACAACGACGTCGTACAGCGTGACATTCGATGAACCAAAACACAATCAAAGGGAACAACGACGTCGTACAGCGTGACATCCGATGAACCAAAACACAATCAAAGGGAACAACGACATCGTACAACGTGACATCCGATGAACCAAAACACAATCAAAGGGAACAACGACGTCGTACAGCGTGACATCCGATGAACCAAATCACAATCAAAGGGAACAACGACGTCGTACAGCGTGACATCCGATGAACCAAAACACAATCAAAAGGGACATCGCACAATGCTAGTCTAAAACATAAAATGATCGTCATGATCACCGAGAAGTGCCAATTACAATAAGCTAGTAAATATATGAGCTTAGCTTCATGTCCCATAACCACTAGCTTAACTTAAATATTTACGAACAAATTATAGATCTCCACTAGAAAATTGTCACAAGAGATTCAATCGAACAAGTCTAAGAATTAACCGACGAAGTAAACGCAAGCGTTTCATACCACTTGTTTTACTAAGTCGTTTAATTAGATTTCTCATACGAGTGAGGTAAAGGTTTATATATACTAATAGATTAGAAGTCGGTTTGAGAAAACGAGCTTTGTAATAAAATAGTGTTGAAATCATTTGAAGAAAGAGTTTTGATATTTACTACTAGTATAGAAAACCTTTATATTTTTAAAGTGACAAATCACAGAAAAGATTGTAAGAACAATCAATCAGTAAAATTAACATTCGAAGATGTGAATAAAATCCAAAGAAACCGATAAAGAATCCATCGAAATGGATATTCAAAAATCCCTAAAAAGGAGTCATCAAAGTCATAATAAATGAGAACAACAAATAGGATCATCACGAATCGGTTTAAATTGGAATTCTCAAGCAAATAGGCAAAATAGTGCTGATTCAGACGTCTGAAATCAAGGATTCAGACATCTGAATCTGAAAAATAAATATTTTCCAAAGACAGAATTCAGACATCTGAATCCTTGGATCCAGACGTCTGAAATAGGCGCTTTTTAGCCTATTTTCTTTCTGGTTCCAAATGAACCAATTCAGACGTCTGAAACCATATATTCAGACGTCTGAATCTGGGAATAGAAATCTTCCCAGAACAATATTCAGACGTCTGAATATTACGTTTCAGACGTCTGAATCTGGGGTTCAGGGCATTCCCTGAACCTAGGCCAAAAATGGCCAAACGAATATCGAAAACGATCGAACGAGAAAATGGCGATGACTAAGGAATTACGTCGAACGACAACCCAGCCTAAACGGCTCTTCGAAGCGCCTCAAATATCAATGTCCAAATATCCATAATAGGATTTTTATAAATTAGACCAAAACACCAAAAATTGGAATATACACGAAATCGATCCAAACCAAAATCAATTGCACATGAATAAACGTTAGGAATTCATACCTAAAAATCGAAGATAATTATAGACAAAGACGTGAGATAAAAATCTCACCTTTGAACCCAAATCAATGAAGGAGAAGCTTTTAAAACAAGCTAAGATCAATTCCTCTTCAATAACAACTCAAGAAGCTTCAGTCTAAGCTTATAAGTAAAATATTTCCTAAATTAGGTTTAGGAAATTCTAAAATTGTAAGGAGAATGAGTTGGAGAAGAAGAAGGAGATGCTTACCAATGGGTTCACTTGAATTTGAAGCTAGAAGTTGGATTTGCAAAGCAAGCTAGGGCTTAGGAATTTCCATTTCTAATCTCTTCCACCATTGTTGCTAAAGCTTGAGTGTTTAAGCAAAGAGGAGAAGTTATGAAGAGAAGGGGGGGTTGGGCTGAGCTAATAAGGGTGCAGTCCAAACCAAAGTCATAAGCGGGAAAAAGTAGCAAAAATCAACTATCTCCAAACATATCGAAGCTTATACTCAAAAAGGTCGCAAACGGCATTTTAAACTCAATGGGAGTGGTTCGAGTCCTAATTCGACTGTTTGCAAAAAGTAGCTTTTCGGACCAAAATCCGACGAACGATAAAATATTTAAATAAAATATTTAAATATAAAATCGATAAATATGCGGGTTGTTACAGAATATGAAATGTTTTATATTTTGTTAACTTATCGATTGAGTGTTTATGAATTCTGGTCGATACAGAAAGTACAATCGTATCGGTATGGGTTTCTAAACTCTTAAACAAGGTAAACCGACCCGGTATTGTTTTCAAATTTGGTAAATAAAATAATTTTACCCTGATTATATTTTATATATAAAGAAATAATTTTTCATGAATTATTAGAGTATATGTGGCGTGAGTTATTTGTTAGAAATGATAATATTAATCATTATCGTTTATTGTTTGAATAGTCGGTATTCCTAAACTATTGGCTGTTATATGATTATAAGAAAATGAAATTGTATATGTGTGATTTATAAAATATAAACTGCAAGTAAAATGGATATAAAGATGAGAATTTGAAAATTTTAAATTTCGAATGTTTCTGAAAAGTTTTAAAGGTTTGGAAAATAATATTAGTATTGTTTAAAAATATTTACAGATACAAATCGTTTCCAAATAAATTTTTAAAAGGAATGAATTTGGTACTTCTCTCTTTTGTCGTTGGAAAATAATTTTTTTGATAACTACGCAGCATCATCGACGTTCGTTTTCAAGTCTCAAAGTGGGGGAGACTTTTGAGAAGCTTTGCTTCAGAATTATTTTGATAAATGTGGTTTAAACTCCAAAAGTTCGATTGACATATGAGATTTAGGTATACAAATTTATTTCAAATGATTTGAAACAAATCGGGTATTTGGAATTTTTAAGTTCTGTTAATTACCAATCTTCAAATTATTTGAATAAAATGAAATATTTGAATAACCAGAACTTATAAAATAAGAGGACTAAGAAATCTAAGCTAAATGTTTTGAGAAACTTTAGAGTTGAAATTTGCATATCTTAAATTGAAAGTAAAGGAATTTAAACAATTTAAAATAGTGAACATTCAAATTAAGTTAGAAGGTCTGATTAATTTGTATAACACCAAATTGCATTCTAATAGCATATAATAATACTTACCAAATGATAAAAGTTAAAAAGATGATTTGGATATGTAATGGGATATTTTGCAAGTAAACTACCTTAAAAGTAATTAAAATGTATATAAATAGAAATTCAATTGTAATAACATATGTTGTATACTTAAGTATATTATGAAATGATTAATGACTAAATGGAATAAGTAAGTGAACTTCAGAAGGAAGACAAATGAATTAAATAATATCTTTGTAAGTTAGTTATAGAATCAAATATAAATTTGAAGAGAAAATGTGAAATTGAATTTGTAACTTTTCGGATAATTGTAAAATTAGATAAAGCTATATATAAGAAGTTGATCTTTATAGAATGATTATAAACTAAATTGATGATCAATAGAATTTTTCACAAATAAACCAGTTATTAAATGAAATTATGAAATGAATGCAAATGAAAAGAAATTGGCATAGTAAGAATCAATTGGAAATAAATACGTAAATTGTACGTATATTATTTATTCACGTAACGATTCGATCCGGTTTCGAACATAGGATTTCAAGATAATTTATATCGATCTGAGTTAGGATTTTTTACTCGATTCTCGACGGCGAACCATGAATATGGATTTTGATTTGATTCTAAAATTTTCTATCATAGTATATGGCTATAAAATGAGAATAACATTTTTTGATCAAGGAACCAAATCTGAGTCCGCACTAGAGAGTTGTGTGAACGATACTAGATCAGAAGTGAAATTGTGTGATCGGGTGAGCGATCTAATTTGATACTGCATACAGATAATATATGTACATCGTACAGGCTTAAGTAAAGCAATATTGAAAATTAAAAATGCAAAATATAAAATGATTTTAAATATATGATTGGATATCATTGGGAGTTAAGATGCAGATATTTAAAATCAAGAAAATTTGGATGACCCAACAAAAAGGTGCATGTTTATTTTGTCATTGGATTTGGTGATTGTTTTGATTGAGCCACTTGGCTTTTGGTTTCTTTTGTTGGTTTGGAGCCCGTAGAGGCTTTTCGTATTTGTGCCAATCAAGCCGCGCAAAGGAGACGCTGCCAAAATTTTCCCTAAATCCAGGCGTTAGAAAATTCTGAAGTTTTAAAAATTTTATAACTTGATTTGACAGCTAGCTTGTAAATTACGTAAGCCAATAGGAGTAGCATGGTGGAAGTGTAGTAACGACTTTATAAATGTACTTTCTTTGTTTTATAAGTTGATAGCTTTGAATAAAATATATCAAATGTTGAATTCTCTACGTAGATCCTTTTCCAGGATGAAAAGCTTTGAGTGAGGGAGATTGTAACAATTCGTATTTTTAGCTATTTTCAATTAGCAGATTTAATGTAATCGTTAAATAAAAATGGTTAAAAATAAAATTTTAATGATCTTGAATGTAGTCATTTGTTATGAAATTGAATAAAATTATGAAATAAACATATTTGATGTTTTGGCAATAGTAAGATTGTAATGAAATTATATATATTAGCTGGTTTCGTGATCAATAATAGAAGTTGAATAATAATTGTGAATTATTTAGATATAAACAAAATTTTGAAATAGACTGATTTCGAAGATTTAAATAGTAAAAAGTATTGAAAATAAATGCTACTTACTAAATGACTTTACCATCAATAGTTGGATTAAATAATAATGCTGAATTTAATAGATGTAAATAAAGTAATTGATTGATAACTAAAATTCATTTAAAATCCAATATTGGAATTTTTCGAATATTAAACAATTAAATTGTTTAAATTCAATATTGAAGACTAATTGAATAATTGAATAATGGGAATTGAATAACCGTATAATGGAAATAGTTCTTCTATAGTTTGAATTTGTTTTAAAAGTTAAATATTATAAGTTCATTAACTAATATTTCAAAAGATAGTGATTTACTGAATTATCCAAATTGATTACACTTAACATTGTAATTATTTGGATAATTGAATTCTGATATTACTATGATTGGAAATGTTATTAAAAGCTGTTGTAAATTTTATTTAAACAACAATGAAGATTGTTAACATTTAATTGGATTTAAAAGTGAATAATTAGAAATTGAACATTTTATATTATAATCGAGACGTTGAAAGTAGAGATCCGGGGCACAGTCTCTGATTTTGACAAAACTAGATCCATTGGATCTATAATAGTGCGTTGGTATCGGATTTAAAATTTCATAGCGTTTGGAGTTATTATTTGATCGTACGGGATAAAAACGCGTTGAAATTAATATCGAAAATTTTGTATAATAATTGGGTCCAAAAAGCTATCTTCTCCAACGATCAAATTAGGCCCTGAAACATGTTCCATTGTGTTCGGAATAGGGGTAAAACACTATAAATGCCTCGCGGCAAGCCTTGAGTGGGATCAGAGAATTTTAGCTAGATGTTTTCGAATTTAAAATCATATATTTTTGTCGATGTGATTGCACAGCTTTTACTTTCAATTCAAGTTGCACCCATGAGCGACCATACTTCTTACACCAAGCCACCCTACGATGTAACCCCTCTCTCCTTTATAAAATGTGTCCCCTCCTTTATTTTGAGCATAGCACGCAACTGTACAAAGAAAAAAAAATTCAAAACTTTAAAAATCAAAATCGAGAAACATAGTTCATGAAAAATTCCCGGACAAGTTTGTAAAATCTTATTTCAAGGAGATTTTCAATTTGATATGGGGTTTGTAAGGTGCGGTGGTCGTTTTCGGTTGGTCGACAGTCATGGTTGACAGAAAATTTTGCTAGGGTTTGAGATTTTTATCCATTCAACCATCGAT
The DNA here is from genome assembly GCA_030765085.1 of Allium cepa. Lineage (NCBI taxonomy): Eukaryota > Viridiplantae > Streptophyta > Magnoliopsida > Asparagales > Amaryllidaceae > Allium > Allium cepa. The sequence continues at coordinate 873,958,918 of CM060932.1, read as the reverse complement.
TCGCATAATGGAGTTATATTTAGGTTTGGCGAAAGTGTTGGCAGTTGTAGCCGGAGTTTGAGGGGTTTCGGTCGTCTCTGGTGTTTTGCGTGTGAGTACTGTAGCTAGGGGAGGCCACACATCGCAATTCGATAAGGGGACTCAGGGGAGTAAGCAATGGTGCCAGATTGAAGAGGTCGGCGAGGGGAGTTTGTGGGTGGTCACAGATCGATGGACGGTGGCGTGGATGGTTCGTGCACGTGCACGTTTGGGGTGGGCATATGGATTTATTGGAACTATAGAGAGGTGAGGGAGAAGAAGAGGAGTAGCGGGTCAGAATTGTTTTGGGCGGGGCTTCTTCTTGTGTTGGGTAATAAAAAAATTGTAAATTAATTATAAATTATATCGCGTTAAATTTTAAACTGTATATCTTTGTCATATATTATCGGAATCAGACGAAACAAGATGCGTTGGTATCGTGGCGAAGAGCACTACATTCTGGAATAGATTTGGAGTCACTTGGACTAGTTAAAATATTAGGTTAAATCGAACGTCGTTCGATTTAATTTGAAATTGAAACTCAAGGTGATTGTTTTATAACACGCACAATGTATTATAATTTTTTATGCTAGTTAAATTTGGTATTATGAAGTGATACAATTTTTTAGTGGTCGTTATTTGATAAATTTAATTGTCGTCTAGATTGTCATTGAATTAACTGTTAAAAATTAAAATTGACAGTCAAATTGAAATTGGGATTTAATTTCCAATAAATTATCGGATATTGACAACTATGAATTGCTATGGATTATATTGTCTGTTTGTATGATTGATTGTGCTGGATGCAAATTGGTTGATATTTAGATGTTTGGATGTTTATTATTTATATATATCCTGTTATCGCCCTGTATATTATTTACAGTGTATAAAACTATAAATTTAATTATTTTGAATAAATTGAGAAATAGGTTGAAATGATATAAACCCATGACATAGTGATTTGGATTGAAACGATATATATCCACCCTTGAAATAAAATTGAAATAACTAATCATTTGGACATAGGATAGAAAATTTCTATACGGACACCGGATTGGTTAAATTAAATGATTTTAAAAATCTTAGATTTGAGATTGTTTGAATGGTTTTGATTTAAAAGAAATAAAAATCAAATTTATAGAAATCGAATGAATCACGGATTCGAGTTTGAAATGTTTAAATAAAATTTTAGTTAAACGAAATTGTTAAATAATTGAGGTTGAGATTTTGAAGTTAAAATCGAAACATAATTAAAATTCATAAATTGATTTGTTTTAAAAGATTGACCTTTTATTCGAACTTTGAATATTACTAAGTAAAAGTGATATAAAAACGATATTTCGAAATTGAGCTCGAAGTTGAATTTTATTTGAAGATTGGGATTTTAAACTGAAGATTGAAGGATGATTTGATTTACATGTTTTGAATCGATATTCAAAAATCGAGCTCGAAATCGATAAATTGAAACTGAAATTGAATTAATTGGATTGGAAAGTGGAATTAAATTTATTTGAAATTGAAGTTCAAATTGGATTGAATTGCAATCAAAATTGAATCGATTGAATGGAAATTGAAATTGATTGGATTGCGAAGTTGGAATAGGACCGGTTTGACTTTGGAACAATGTTCAAATTAATTATTTAATATAAAATATTTAAAAGCTATCTTCTTAAATATACAAATTATTTTGGTCTCCAAATTATATTTCTGTATAAACCATTTTAATACTTAAACTGTTTAATATTAGACTATTTTAACCATTTAAACCATTTAAACTATTTTAATTATTTAAACTATTTTAAAACTATTCAAACTATTTTTCAAAATTAAAACTGGTCTAGGGTGAATTGTTTATTTTAAATCATGGATTTAAATACGAATTGGGTTAAATGAAGTTATAACCCAAAATGGAATTGGAAACGATTTTGGAAGCAAAATCGTGATATTATGACAAAAATGATTTTGAAGCGAAATGGTATATTTTGAGTAAATATAATGATTTCAAAACAGATTTGATTTCGAAGTGAATATGATATTTTGATATTAAGTATGAACTGTTTTTGAAATGTAAAAGAATGAACCGGAGGGTAAAACGATGTTTGGTTGTTAAAGAGATCGGAGCCGGATATGGGCGTACTCTCTGTCGATACCGGAATCACTTTGACAAATGTGTACGTGGAGTGAAGATCCAAAACGAAGTAGTTGGATTTGGCGTCATTTACTGAATTTGAAGAAAGAGAATGATGATAGATTAGCCTAGCAATTATGCCAATTTAAAATGACTAAAACGGGAGTCATACCGGCCAAGTAGGGTAGCTACCCCGAGCAGGCACACTTCTTCGTATTACCATCATTTAAATTGTGATGGATTGGTGCGCACCCTTCGGATTATGGGAGTGTTAGACGCAGTGGGCAATCATGGCTATGATGCATTACCACCTGCCGGGAAGGGTAAACTGGCAGTATTCTACCTTGGTCATTGCCTCACGTGGCTTGTCATACTTTTATCCCTAAACAAGACCCATACGATTTTGGTTTAGTGTTGTCTTATCACGACGCATCCCTATCCATCGATTGTTTAACTGATATTTTATATGTAAACTCTAAGACAATGCTTAAAAATCGTTAAGCAGGATCAATGTAAAGCCTTAACACTATTTTAATATTTATTTTACTCATTAGACATTATATATATAGCGTATTCTACTACATATAAATATTTTGAACGATCCTTAAGAGATGGAAAATCCCGTAACATCTCCTGAGTTATTGCATGCACGTTATACACTGGATAGGGGATGTGAAAACTCGTAAACATCTCTGATGCTGTTACACTCATGTTTATGCGGTATCGATTTGACTTACATAAGGATATTTTAGTCCTGACTCGAGTGTTTTGTCTTTTCATTACGCTCGGGTCAGTCATGAGTTTTTCAGCCTATTGAAGATTTATTCTAGAGGATGAAGATGAAGATTTAGTATACTACTACTATTATTATTCCTGCATCACATATCCTGCTGCTTTACTTATTTATTCCTGATGTATATATATAACTCTGATAAATGTTGTGTAGATTGTAATCAAATGTATTATATAAACAGCTTCATGAACTGTTTATTTGATTATTATATTTTATCGTTCCGCTGTGAGATTCTGTGTTTATTTCTTCTTCTTTTTCTCTTATTTTCTTATTTTCTTATTTACACCATTAACAATTCTCCCTTTTGAATGGTTTGAGTGGACATATGTGGTTTATTATCGATTTAAACTTTCCCAAAAGGTGGATCGTTACAAATACAGGCTAAGGTTAGGAATGAATGTATTAGTATGATGTTGATTAATAAACTTCTTTTGGATTATTCTTTTGGTGCACTTCTTCTATCTTATATCTCATTAAATCTAATAAGGTATTCAGAAATAAATAATAATAATAATAATATTTTATGTATCAATATTTTGAAGAAATAAAGGGTTTATAAAGATATTTAAACGAAAGATAAAAGTTTTATGAGATGTTTACATAAAGATTTGAAAAGTTAAATAAGTTGCAAGTAGATCATTTTGCCGTATGAATTTGATCTAAGATTCGAGAATAAAACTTTAAGGTGTTTACACCGGTCTAGAAAAGGATTCATCACTTGATTCTTGACGACGTATTTTGATGAGGGATTGTGATAGGATACTTGAGTTTTCTATCATCATTGAAAGCCGTGCAAGAAAAATTTAAGTTGTGATTGGAAAGCCTGATTAGAGTCTACACTAGAGGATCGAAAGATCAATACTAGTTTGGAAGAGAAGTTGTGTGTTTGAGTTGTAGATCGAATCAGATATTAAATATGGATGATCTGTATACATCATAGGAATGTAGGTTTAAAAATAAATATATTGGAAAAATACCTTTGGATTTTTGTTTTGGATAATTTCGAGGACGAAATTCTTGTAAAGGGGAAGTTTGTAACGACCCGAATTTTGATCACTTTAATTAAAGATATTTAATATGGGCAAGCAACCAACCCTTAGAAGGAAAGTTCATATAATTCCCTGTGATGGCCTGGGCAACCCACATCTGTCTCAACCTGGCTCATAACCTTATCGACAACTCAAACCTATTTTTTTACTACTTCTAATCAAATTAGGGCCATTCAACAATGTTGATACTTAAGGCCTTAGTCTATTCCCTACAGTGTTGGGCACTTGAAGATCATCGTTGTTCGTCAAATGCCATAAATGGTAAGTGTTCACCGGCAAAGTTCATCAAAGAAGGGTTTTCTATGGCAATGGGTAACAAATCCTAAGTATACTTATCAAAGCGTGCAAATCAAAGGAAATCAACAAGCAAAAGATCGTTGACACCATTTCAATTTATTTCTAGAAAGGTGATATTCATACAAAAGCCATAACATGAAAAATGCATAGATCAAAGTCGAAAAAGAATTACTAACCGATGGCGTGTTAAAACTTAAAGGAAGAATGAGTTTGTTATTGAAAAAGAGAAGCTTCGGTAGTTGTTAATGGCAAAATATCCTTAAAAACTCAGTAAAAGTTGGAACGGAGAAAGAGAAAGGAGTATATAGGTAGAGCGAAGCAGCGTGTGCAATTAGATTTGCCATGTTTGGGGAGATCTGAACCATCTAGGTGTTATCAATGCATCAGTCAAATCACCTCTTCAAAAAGTGTTTGACCTCTATTGTGTCGGGGACAAAAACTGTTTCTGCTAATTTTTCAATGACATGTGTTATAGCATTTAGTGTGACGTTAAATGCATGAATGACAACCCTATCCTCGTGCACGAGCCTAAGGTTGAGGGGAAATGTTGCTCATATTTCTTGCAATCATAAATCAGACGGGCTTGCATTATGTTATCGAACTGCATGGGAAACTATACCTTTCTTGGCCCACTTACTCTAAGGACTCGACACTTCATCTAACCCGCCTTAGATAGCAACGACCGACCTATACTTCTCACACATCCAGAATGTAGCACACCCACCTTGCTTGTCCATAAAATGATTCGAGCCAATAAGATTTCTTAAAAGACACCTCCCCCGCATTAACATGAATAATGGACCTCCCTTCTATTGGCACTGGGGGACAAGGCTAGAGCAAGTTGTCTTATAAGATTGAGGCCTATCAATGGCTAATCTACTCGATCAGCAGGTGATCGAAAATGCCCTCATTCATCTTCATCCTCATCCAGGTCTGTCCTTTGCCCATAAGTGGTCTGGATGTATCAAATTTCCTTGGACTAAGAGAAGCTCTACGTGTACTAATCCTCTAAAAGGAATAGCATTAAATGACTTTGTCCACACGACAAAAGCACCATTGTTCAATAACCCTATCATGTCCTTTACCGCTACCCAAATACCTCTGATGTAGCCACTATATGCTCCTACGTCGTTTATCAGGCTTCAAGCATTCCCACGGTATGAATTAATAGCCGTCTTCATCTATACCAAATATACTCCCAATTTGGTAGTGTGATATGCTAAGTGTTGTTGAGCATTTGTTGAATCAAAGTACAACTTTTGTATAAACCGTAGCTTTGTGGACGAGACTGCGTCGGACCTCACACCCCGGAAATGGTCAAAACAGGAAGGATGCAACAAGGTTATTAGGGGGTAGCTCCCCTTTAGTGTATGTCATTCCTTCTGGATTGAGGTGGTATCATGGTATGGGGCCTAGATACTTAACCTATGTTGTTGCTGCAAACTTATTACTTTGTGGTTGTTGGAAATCGAGGATCCTCGGATGTAGATCGGTTACGATCGGGGGATGGCATATTCGTGTCAGTAGTTACCCAGTTAGGGGTAACCCGGCCTTGTGTTGGCAGAGATCCGGTTTGGTTCTCGGGACATCATTCCAGAGGCGTTTCCATGTGGCAATGGGAAGTTCCTTGGCCTGACCATTTGTTGGAAATCCAAAGAAACAATAAGAGCCTTGTACGGTTTTAGGGCTACAACCTGCCTCCTCAGGAGGTAGCTATAGCAGGCATAACATAATGGTACCTATGCTGGCTAAGATTTATATTCTACTTTCGAAATATTTTCTACACTATGCACTAATAATAATATCAAAATTGATTTGATTTTGCGTAGTAAGCATCTTTGACTAACATAAGAAGAAATCTCCTCCAAGTCTGCGTTTGCATTGTGTGTATGGTGGGAGGTCTTATGGTAGTCTCATTTTTAAAAGTATTGCGAATCTATTTTAAAATATTTCTCTGTTTTGTTTAAAAATAAACTGTTTTAGTTCTCACACCAGTCACATGACTGACTCGGAGTTTATTGTTTTCCTTCCTAAACTCTGGGTTCCCACCAATTTCCACATGGGCAATCTAGAGTTAGTTTATCAGGATATTCTGGAATTCAGGTGTTGCTGGAGGCAAGTTGGAGGGCATGGCGTATCATCTAGTATATAGTATTTCTTTTCTGTTGTTTGCTTTTGTTTGTTGTTGTACACTCTGATGATATAATGTAATGTAATGTGATGTAATGTAATAACTGATATAGTTCTTTGTTTAAAGATTATTCATTTATCTATTATATGTTGTTCCACTGCGATTGTGAGATTCTGATATTGTTTTGTAGTTTCTTTCTGTTCTGTTCTATCTTTTTCTTTCTTCTTCTATCGTTTTCTTCTTCTTAAACCATAAGAATTCGGTTTTCCGGCATTCGATTGCCCGGCAGTTGATACAGTGGACGTATTGATGTCGGTTTTCGGAAGTCGAAGAATCGGGTCCTTACATCTGGTATCAGAGCATATGGTTAAGCGACAACCATGGCTCTGTTGGGTATTACTCATCAGAGATAGAGTCGGTAGTACTCTAGAATGAGTTTGAGTGTAATAATAGCTATGAGTGCGTATTTGTTAGTGAATATAAAATTGTTTTATATTGTGATGATTGGTTTGTTGAGTGGTATATGGATTCTGGTTAATACGAGTAATTAACGTTGTTGATAGGGATCTCTAAACACTTGTACAGAACAATTCGGCACGATATTGTTTTAAATTGGGTAAATGAAATAATTTTACCTTGATTATATTTTATATATAAAGAAATAATTTTTCAGAATTATTAAAGTGTATATAAGTTGATTGTTTGGTTGTTGAAAATGTAAGTATATATATATATATATATATATATATATAAGTTAATTAAAAATTGTTTGAATAATCTAAATAAAAACAATTGTAAAAGAATAATTGTATAAGCAAATGAATTATAAGTATTAAATTATAATTAATGTGATTTACAATTGAGAAATAAACTTATATATATAGAAGTGAAACTAAATGAATATATTTATGACTATGAGTTGTAAATAAAAATGAGTTTGAATAAGTGATGAAATTTGACTTTGGTAAAGGTTAAATAAAATTTACTTCAGAATTTGGAATCTGAATTGATTTATAAGTGGGAATTTAAGTTAAGTAAAACCAAATAATGTAATTGAAAAAAATTTGAATAATTGAATGAAAATCAATTTAATATGAACCAATTGAAAGTAAAGGTGTTAAACCAAATTGAATGAATATAAGCAAAGGAATTTGGTTGTAATTAATATGCATTGATTGTTATATGATAGTTAGTTGATTGTATATGATTCATTAAGCGTTAATGAAACCGAGTTAATGAAATTGAAAGCTAAATTAATTGAAATCCAATTGGAAGTTAAGTGAATCTTAAATAGAATTGAATTTGATTTGGAAGTGAACCAACTTGAATATGAATTAGTGAATATAAACTAATTGAAAATGAATGTTAGTAAAAACATCCACTGTTAATGAATCAAATGTGATTAAATTGAAAACCCATTTCATTGAATGTTAATGAGAATATGAATGAATATTTATTGGTTATGGATGTTAGTTGAATGCTAGTTGGATGATAGTTGGTTCATGGTTGAATATATTGCTTTTACTGCATTTGCTATGTTGGCATATATAGTTATTATGTTGCTATATGTTGTATATCGATATTATTGTCTATATACATGTTTCTCATCTGTTTGTTGAGTGTTTAGTAGGTGCGGATCGCGTTTGCTTCGCATTTGGAGCTCGCTTTCGCGCTATTTTAGCCATATATGCTCGCTAATAATATATAAGGTACATATCTCGGATTACATATCGTACTTTTACACTTTTTTCCCTACGGGATGCCTCATCACTTGATGAGATGTATATTTGTGATATATATACTATCATATTTTTTCGGATCGAGCCGCGGAAAGGAGATTCTGGCGAATTTTTTCAAAAATTTAAGGCGTTAGAATATTTTTGAGAAAAAATTGGAAAATTTTGAAAACTATAACTTTGATTTGGAGTTGAAAGTTAAACAATAGTAGTTGTTTTTGAAAGGATAACTAAGTTGGATTTGAAAGCTTAGTAAAGTTATTGTAAGAAGTTTAACTATGGATTTTGGGAAAGTTAATAGATTTTGTAACTTCTCTTACTTGATAATTTCGAGGACGAAATTCTTTTAAGGGGGAAGTTTGTAACGACCCAGAATTTCTATTAATTAAAATTCGTATATTTAATTGATTTTAAATATTAATAAGTGAAATTTAACAGTCGAATACAATTTATTTCGAATAATTGGATTAAATTGGATAATTTAATCGATAATTTAATAATTGAAATTCCAGAAATTATTGGAAATTGGGTTTAATATGATTAAAATTGATTTGTAAAATTTTATTTAATCATATTGAAGTTATAATGATGTTATAGAACTTTTAAAATCGAATTAAAAGTTAATTTGTGAAAATTGAATATTTTAATATTTAATTGACGAGTTAAAATAGCCATTTTTCAAACAGTCTTGGATTTCGACGAACCAGTTTCATCTGATCCGTAATGTGATATTATTGTATGGTTTCAAATTTCAAGTCAATCGGATTTACGGTTTGTCCGGGGCGAGCCAAAACGCCTAGAAATTAGTTTAAATCGATTTAATTTAAAATCGAACGTTTATTGCCATAACTCACACAGATGATCGAATTAGCCTCTGAAACACGTTCCATTGTGTTCGGAACGCAGGGTAAATCTTAGAAACGCCAACCGGCATGCTTCGTTTGAAGTTCGGAAATTCCGAGATGAATAGTGTTCGTTATATTTTCTATAAAAGCCCCTTTATATTTCATTTTTGCACAAGAAACAAACCCTAGGGTTTTATTCTTCAGGCCGCCACCTTCATAACATCAATGGCCGAAATAACATCTTCTTCTCCCTCAATTATCTCTTCATCCATCAACAATTAGCGAAATCTTTTAACTGCAATGTTGTAGAGGGGAGTGAGATCTACGATCTCAACGGTAGAGATCGAAAGCGAAGCTCTGGATTGACGGCAAATCAAGCTGGAAGGCGCCACGGTTGGCACGAGTTTCGAGGAGGAAATGGAGGCCGAGTTCCACCATCTTGCAGCCGAAGGTAGCGTTCGTCGTGAGCTTCAAAACCATGGTCGTTGATCGGCTTGAAGTTGATTGTGGTGGTCGCGGCATCAAGCCCTAGGGGCGGCTATGGGTTTCAACGTGTATAACCTGTAGAACGTGAACATGAGAGAGGAGAGGGAAAGGAAGGATGCGGCCTTGATTTCCTGGAAAGAAGTTTGGACGGCTGAGATTAGGTTGATTATATAAAATAAATGTTAAATTTATTTACGTTTTAATTTGTATAAATTTGTAACATCATAATTTGTTCATACGAGGTCGAAAAATTACAAAACAAGTTGCGTTGGCTTCGTATGGACGAGCACTATGCTATGGAACTGGATTGGAGTCGTTTGAAGCTAGTGAGAATTTCGGGTAAAATTAAACGTCTGTTTAATTTTATTCGAAATAAAAGTTGAAAACGAAATTGAAACCAAGGTGAGAACTTCTCACTCAATCGAATCGGTTTCGATTTTAATTTTAAATAGTTAGATTTAAAATTCTTGATTGTAGGTTTGAATGATGATTGTTATCTATTGATTGTAAAAATAGACATTATACGCCGTTAGTAAGCGGAGGTTATTTATTAAAAACATATATCGCGAATATTTCACAGTACAGTGAAATTGGTATTATTTATGTACTTGGAGTTGATTTTCCCGCATTATATAGCGGATGAGACCCTATTGCGCCGCCTATAAAGCGGATAATATTTTATAAATCCTATATACCGCGATATTCCGCTTTGAACGGAATTGGTATTGTGCTAACATCTTTGGATGCAGGGAAACAGGTTGGAGGGATCCAACTGGATTCCTCACCAGTATTTATTTGATTTCAGATATTTTGGTATTTGTTGATTATCATATACAGATATATGATGTCGTTGTTGTCGTGATTAACTATTTGGTGTGTAGCATCATTGGGCCAATTTTGGAATTTTAAAAGGATTTTTAAAGTGATTTTTGAAAGTATACGTTTATAAAATATTTTTGGAATTGATTCATTTTAAATAAATAAACGTTATAATTTCAATGTTATAAAAATTGTAATTTTTGAGAAATATAGTTAAAAGTTGATTTTTGAAAATATGGGGTTAATGATTTTATAAAATAGTTTAAATCGGGATTTTTGAATTTATTGTAAAAAGTTTAAATATAGGATATATGAAATTTGATTATTTTATAAATCAAAGAAAATGATGAAATTATAAAAGAGTTTAAACACGTTTTTAAATAATAATACCAATTGATTTATATAAAAGATTTATAAATTGATGTTTATAAATTAAAATATTTGAATTATAAAATGAGTTTTTATAAGTTTTAGAATGAAGTGTAAATGAACTTCATAAATGAATGAAATTTATAGAATTATAAACGGTGAAGTTATAAATGGAATTTTATAAGCAGTAGGTTTATAAAATTTATAAAGTTATTAAAAGAATAGTTTTGGGTAAATAAATGAATCTTATAAGTTATAAGATTTATAATTTGGGAAGTTTAAAAGAACGATTTTGTAAACAAATAAATTATAAGTATTTAACTTATAATGTGAACTTTTGGTATATAATTGAGTTATAAATTGAAATAGGTTAATAAAGGAGATTTATAAAAGGAAGTTGTTATAAAATAAATAGATTTTATAAACATTGTTTTATAAATCCGCAAATGAATTATTTTGATAAGTAAATTGTTATAACTTATTAATGGAGTTATATTCACGTTTTAGACAGTGAATAATCCTTTAAAATAAAATGTATAAAAATGATGAGATTGGTTAACGAAGTATATTCACGTTTTTGGATAGTGAATAATATGTTAAAGAAAATGTTTTGGATGTGATATTTTAAATAGAATTAAAACGATCTAACGATGTTCTTAAAATGTGTTAAGATTCGAAACCATAGATTTCAACATTCATTGTTGAAATAGACGTTTTCGAGAAATAGAAGGAAATGGTGGACTATAACACTGTTGTTATAGTAAATGATTTCCGAAAGGAAATGTTTTATATAGTATTGGGATTTATATATCTATCTTAACTTCGAATCCCTATACTAGTGATTTTGGGTCGTTGTAACGATGTTTTACGTAACATTCGTTTTGGCCCAAATAAATGTGTTTTAAGAGAATGTTTTCCTTAAAAATGAAATGTATACTTAATCTCGATTTAAGTATATTGAATATTTTCCAAATGTTGAAAATAAATAGAGTTGGGAATTACTTATTAATAAATAAGTATGGAAATGTTTTTCCAATGTGAAATGAAACATTTTGAGAATTTATCTTTTTGAAGATAAATTGAAAATGAATAATTGAAATCGTACATTCATAAATATTTTGGAACTGTAAATTCACTATGGAATTTATAAATGAAAAGGGGAATTTGTTTAAAAATAAACGTGATTTATTTTTGAAGTGTAGGAATTAATTTACGGATTTGGAACGTAAATATAAAGTAAACCGTTAAGGATTTATTTAATTAGTTTAAATGAACCATGTTGAAATGAAAGTATTTCCGCGTAAGGAAAATGTTTGAAATTTGTTTTCAAAAGTGGTAAAGATGAAAAGTGATTTGAAAATTGTTTTCAAATGGTTGAAGTGTGGAAAATATATATCTTGTAAAGATATTTTTGGGGAATAAATAATTTGGAAAATTATTTGGAATCTGGTGATGTTGCGCATGTTTATTGATAGTTAAATAACCGACTATCAATATTTACCTTTGAATGGGTATCTGTTGTGATTTGCTTGAACTTGAATGCCACACTTATTTTTGAATAAGCGCTCACTATTCGGGTTAGCCGGGAAAGGACCTTGGGGTCGTATAACCCATTCCGAATATGTGATACGTCGTTATGAATTGCATTTGAAGGCCGGTGTTGAAGACCGGATATTTTTGAAAACGGAATGATTACCGTCGAATGTCTCTGCACCGAATGGCCCCGGTATAGAGATTCCATATGTGATGGGAAGTCCGGACGTGATTAGTGAATATCCGGATTGCAAGGACTTCTTTGTAAGTGCCTTCGGTTCTGTTCGATCCCGGAACAGACTTGTATGGATAGTATGTCTGACATTCCAAATTGAGATATAAAGCTGATTTCTTTCAAATACATATCTGTTGGTGGCGGAGAATTTATTCTCTTAGCATTAACACCCTTCTCTGAGATGTACGAGCTCAGAGGTTATGTAGTTGAAGGTTATTAGTAATATACTCCAAATTTGGTAGTTTGATATGCTAAGTGCTGTTGAGCATTTGTTGAATTAAAGCACAGCTTTTGTATAAAGCGCAGCTTTGTGGACGAGACTGCGTTGGACCTCACACCCCGAAAATGGTCAAAATAGGAAGGATGCAGCAAGGTTATTAGGGGGTAGCGCCCCTGTAGTGTATGTCATTCCTTCTGGATAGAGGTGGTATCATGGTATGGAGCCCAAATACTTAACCTATGTTGTTGCTGCAAACTTATTACTTTGTGGTTGTTGGAAATCGAGGATCCTCGGATGTAGATCAATTACGATCGGGGGATGGCATATTCGTGTCAGTAGTTACCTAGTTAGGGGTAACCCGGCCTTGTGTTGGCAGAGATCCGGTTTGGTTCTCGGGACGTCATTCCAGAGGCGTTTCCATATGGCAATGGGAAGTTCCTTGGCCTGACCATTTGTTGGAAATCCAAAGAAACAATACGAGCCTTGTACGGTTTTAGTTGTAGAACCTGCCTCCTCAGGACTGACTATGCACTAATTTCCTTCACTATGCTGGCATAATATAATGGTACCTATGCTGGCTAAGATTTATATTCTACTTTCGAAATATTTCGATAAAAGAAATTAATAGCTTCTGATTTGTATACAATACAATACTTTAAAATACTATAAAAGAAATTGAATAATCTCATTTCTCTTTTAAAATTTAACTTAGAAATCAATGGCAATTAATGTGACTAGAACCTTTTAATTAAAAAGAGAGAACACGTTAAGTGTAGACATACATTGAAATAAATTTAAATTGGGTGATTTATTTCCAATTGATTCAGTTCATGTTTCAAATTTTAGTGTTGGTTTACTGCATATATGTTTGTACCTAAATATAAACTTATGTTTTAGATCCAATTATATCAAAAAAAGGATATTTATGTTTGAAATCTCATATGGTTTTAAATTAAATGTTAATAGGAGACTATATAAGGGTAAATTTGATTAACACTCGATTAATTTCTTTTCACTTAGACTTGATTTGATCTTAATTGCAACATAATTTACCTTTCCGTCTTCGCTCTTCTAATTTACTCTTACATTCATTGCCTCCTTATGTGGATTAGTAACATACCTTTTATTTATGAATGTAAACTATAAGTGGAGATAAAGATGTACACACATATATATATATATATATATATATGTCTCTCTCTCTCTCTCTATATATATATGTATGTGTGTGTGTATATCACCTGTTTATATTACATAATTTATGCTGTCATATTTGTTTAATGTATGTAAATGCATTTCAAGTAAAATGTTTAGTCGAATTGTTAACATGTTTGTTCAAATTCCTAATTATATATAGAGAGAGAAATGAAAGGTCTTAATGTTGTATATTGCCTTAATTAATTACACAAATTTGTAAAGAGAATTTATTTTTATTTATTATATGTTAATGTAAAATTAAATAGGTGTAGCTATGAGTTTATGGGAGTTAAGGAAAGTAATAAAGAGAAGACATAAGTTATTTGAATTCCAAAGGTTTGTTGGTAGTGTACATGTAACGACCCAGAATTTTTAGAAATTAAAATTTGAATATTTAATTAATTTTAAATATTAATAAGTGAATTTATAAGTCAAATAAATTTTTATTTGAATTTTTGGATTTAATTGAATAATTAAATCGATAATTTAATACGTTGAATTATGGAAATAATTAAAAATTGAGTTAAATATGATCGAAAATAATTTGGAAAATTTTATTTAATCATACTGGAGTTATAGAAATATTTTAGAACTTTTAAAATCGAATTAAAAGTTAATTTGTGAAAATTGAATATTTTAATATTTAATAATCGACTGTAAAATACCCAATTTTTGAACAGTCTCAGAATTGAACGAAACCAGTTTCATTGGATCCGTAATAGTTAGTTATTACCGGATTTCAATTTTCGTGTCAATCGGAGTTATCGTTTGATCGTGGCAGCTCGAAACGCATCGAATTATTTTTAATTTAAATTTGGCGAGTCAAAATAGCCATTTTTCAAAAAGTCTCGGATTTCGACGAAACCAGTTTCATCGGATCCGTAATGTGATATTATTGTATGGTTTCAAATTTCAAGTCAATTGGATTTACCGTTTGTCCGGTACAAATTAAAACGCCTAGAAATCGATTTAAATCGGTTTAATTCAAATTGAGCGTTTATAGCCATAACTCGCACATACTTCCGAATTAGCTTCCGAAACCTGTTCCATTGTGTCCGGAACGCGGGATAAACCCTAGATACGCTGGTTACGGCGTCTAAATCGGAGTTCGGAATTCCCGGGATGAATAGTGTTTACGCTTGCTTTTCCTATAAATACAACCTCACTCTAAAATAAAAAAAAATAAAAACCAAAACCCTAATATACATATCCTAGCCGCCACTTTATAACCTAAGGCCAGAAATCATCCTCTTTCATTCATCAATCTCTCTCAATCCATGCATTATTTCGAAAAGTTGTCAACATGAAGATCGTAGAGCATTGCGTGAGCTTCGAATCTGTATGGCGGTGATCGCTTGAAGCTCGACGAAGACGCCAGATTTTGGCCGCGTCCTGGGGGGTTTGCGCACGCATTTCCACGCAAACAAGGGGGCCGAGCTCCTCCCTATTCAGGCCAAACATGGCTTTGGGTTGTGGCTTTGATTTGGCACTCCCCGATCGAGATTTCGTCGAGTATGAATGGTGTAAATTGAAACCCTAAGTTGCATTTGTTGGGTTCGGCTATTATACGTAAGCCTGGAGATAGAACGAAGGGATGGGGAAGATTATCTTGTGCGGCCAGATTTGCATTTGAAGGATCTAAGGGCTGGAAATGGTGTAGGGTTGAAAATTATATATTTATGTTATAATTATTGAGTTAAAACGTGTACAAACTTGTAAAATTCATATCTTTTTCATACGAGGTCGAAAAAATGCAAACTCAGTTGCGTTGGAATCGTATGGACGAGCACTACGCGATGGAGTTGGTTTGGAGTCGTTTGGAGTTAGTGAGAATTTCGGGTAAAATTAAACGCGCGTTTAATTTTATTCGAAATAAAAGCTTAAACGGAAATTAAAACCAAGGTGAGAATTTCTCACTCAATCGAATAGATTTCGATTTTATTTTAAATAGTTAGATTTAAAATATTTGAATGCATGTATGAATGATGATTGATATCTATTGATTGTTAAAATAGACATTATGCGCCGTTAGTAAGCGGATGTTATTTAATATAAACATATACCGCGAATATTTCATAAACAGTGAAATTGGTATTATATATAATATCAATATATATATATTGGCATATGTATATATTGCAGTTGATTGATTTCCCGCATTTTTTGTTTAGCGGATGAGACCCTATTACGCCGTTATTAAGCGGATAATATTTAATAAGAACATGTACCGCGATAATTTCGTACTGGAGCGAAATTGGTATTGTGCTAATGTTTTTGGATGCAGGAAACAGGTTGGAGGGATCCAACTGGATTCCTCAACAGTATTTATTTTATTTCAGATATTTTGATATTTGATGGATTATCATATCGATATATGATGGATCGTTGTAGTCGTGATTGACTATTTGGTGTGTAGCATCATTGGACCCAGATTTTGGGATTTTAAAATGTTTTTTTAAAGTGATTTTTGAAAATATACTTTATTTCTGGAATTGATCCATTATAAATAAATAAACGTTATAATTTTTAAAGTTATAAAAATTATGGTTTTTGTGAAATATAGTTAAAAAGCTGATTTTTAGAAATACGATTAAAAGTCGATTTTTGAGAAATATGAACTAATGATTTTATAAAATAATTTAGATTGGATTTTTGAATATATGATAAAAGTTTAAAGATAGGATTTATAAAATTTGATTATTTTATAAATCGAAATGATGAAATTATAAAGGAATTTAAAGACGTTTTAGAATAATAATATAAACTGATTTATATTTAGAGATTTATAAATGGATATTTATAAATTGAAATATAGACATTATAAAACGAGTTTTTATAAGTGTTTGAATGTAGTGAAAGTGAATTTCATAAATGAATGAAATTTATAGAATTATAAACTGTGAAGTTATAAATGAAATTTATAAATAGTAAGATTATAAATTTGTGAAGTTAATTGAAGAATAGATTTGGTTAAATAAATAAATCTTATAAGTTATAAGGTTTATAAATTGAAAAGTCTTTAAAAAGAACGATTTTGTAAAATAATCGTTTTATAAGTAATTAACTTATAATGTGAACGTTTAGTTTATAATTTAGTTATAAACTGGAATAGGTTAATAAAGGAATTTATAAAAAGGAAGTTTTTATAAATAAATAGAAATGGAATTTATAAACGTTGCTTTATAAATTCACAAACGACTTATTTTGATAAGTTAATTGTTATAACTTATAAATGGAGTTATATTCACGTTTTTAGACAGTGAATAATCCTTTAAGTTAAAGTGAATAGAATAAAAGGATGAAATTTGTTAACAAAGTTTATTCACGTTTCTGAACAGTGAATAACACGTTAAAGAAATTGTTTAGAATGTGAATGTTTTAAATAGAATTAAAACGATCTAACAATGTTTTAAAAGGAGTTGAGATTCGAAATCATAGATTTCAACATTTATTGTTGAAATAGACGTTTTCGAGAAATAAAAGGGAATGGTGGACTATAACACTGTTGTTATAGTAAATGATTTCCGAAAGGAAATGGTTGTATAGTATCGGGATTTATATATCTATTTAATTTCGAATCCCTATACTAGTGATTTTGGGACGTTGTAACGATGTTTTACGCAACATTCGTTTTGGCCCAAGTAAATATGTTTAAGTGAATAATTTCCTTAAAGAATGAAATATATACTTAATTCGATTTAAGTATATTGAATATTTTCAAAGGTTGAAAATAAAAAGATTTGTCGATTACTTATTTTTGATAAGTATGGAAATGTTTTCCAATATGAAATGAATAATTAGAATTTATCTTTTTGAAGATAAATTGAAAATGAATAATTGAAATCGTATATGCATGATATTTTGAAAATATAAATTCATTATGGAATTTATATGTGAAAGTGAAATTTGTTTGAAAATAAATATTGATTTATTTTTTGAAGTGTTGGAATTTTATATCTTGTAAAGATATTTTGGAAAATAAATAATTTGGAAAATTATTTGGAATCTGGTGATGTGTGCATATCCATTGATAGTTCAATAACCGACTATCAATATTTCCCTTTAAATGGGTATTTGGTGTGAATTGATTGAATTTGAATGCACACTTATTTTTGAATAAGCGCTCACTATTCGGGTTAACCGGGAAAGGACCATGGGGTCGTATAACCCATTCCGAATATGTGATACGTCGTTATGAATTGCATTTGAAGATCGGTGTTGAAGACCGAGTATTTGTGAAAGCGATAGGATGACCTATCGATTGTCTCTGCACTGGGTAGCTCCTGGTATAGAGATCTCCTAAGTGATGGGAAATTCGATCGGGATTGTGAATACCCGTATTGCAAGGGCTTCGTAAGAAGTGCCTTCGGTTTTGTTCGAGCCCGGAACAGACTTGTATGGATTGTATGCCTGACATTACAAGTTGAGATATAAAGCCGATTTCTTTCAAATATATTTCTGTTGGTGGCGGAGAATTTATTCTTTGCTTAACACCCTTCTTTGAGACGTACGAGCTCAAAGGTTATATAGTTGAAGTTATCAGCGATATATTCCCAATTTGGTAATGTGACATGCTGAGTGATGCTGAAATGATCATTGTGTTGATTATTTGTGATAGGATCGTTTATTTGATCGTCTATCCTTGTGATCATTGTGTTGATCATTTATTGACCCAAAGCACGGCTTTTTGTATAAAGTATGTTTTTGTGGACGTGACTTCGTCGAGCCTCACATCCCGGAAATGGTCAAAACAGGAAAGATGCGGCAAGGTTATTAGGGGTTGCTGTAGCTCCCCTTAGGGTATGTGCATTTCCTTCTGGAAAGGGGTGGTATCATGGTATGGAGCCCAGATACTTACTCATGTTGAAAACACTTTATGATTGTGTGAATTGGATATCGAGCGCTCGGTTGAAAAGGTCCTAAAGGACCGGGGAATGGCGTGCTCGTGTCAGTAGTTACCCAGTTAGGGGTAACCCGGTTTGTGTTGGCAGAGATCCGGTTTGGTTCTCGGGGATGTCTTTCCAGAGGCATTCTCAGTGGCAATGGGAAGTTCCTTGGCCTGACCATTTGTTGGAAATCCAATTCCCAATACGAAACTTGTACGGTATTAGTTGTAGAACCTGCTATTCACTTATGGTGGTCACCACTGTTTGGATGGTAGCTATAGTAGGCATAGTTCGAAATGTCTATGCTGGCTAAGATTTATATTCTACTTTCGAAATGAATTTTTTCTACACTATACACTAATAATAATATCAAATGTTATTTTAAATGCGTATCAAGCATCTTTGACTATCATAAGGAGAAATCTCCTCCGATTCTGCATTTGCATGTGTGTGTGTGCGGGAGGCCTTATGGTAGTCTCATTTTTAAAAGCATTGCGAATTGAATTAAAAATATTCCTCTATTTTGATTTTAAAGATAAATAAACTGTTTTGAGTTCTCACACCAGTCACATGACTGACTTGGAGTTTATTGTTTTCCTTCCTAAACTCTGGGTGCCCACCAATTTCCACACGGGCAGTTAAGAGTTAGGTTTATCAGGATATTCTGGATATTCTGGAGTTGCTGGAGGCAAGCTGGATGGCATGGCGTATTACTAGTTTATATAGTATTTCTTTTTCCGCTGCACTGTTTGTTGTTGTATGTTGTTGTACACTCTGATGTGATGATATGATGTAATGTAATGTATAAAATGTAATAACTGATATAGTTCTTTGTTTAAAGATTATTCATTTATTATTATATGTTGTTCCGCTGCGAATTGTGAGATTCTGATGTTGTTCTGTTGTTTTCTGTCCCGTCCTATTTTCTTCTGTTTTCTTTCTCTGTTTTCTAAAAAAAAATCGTCTATCTTTTTCTCTCTTCTTTCTTTCTTTTCTTTTCTTTTAAAAACCCATAACATCTCGGTTTTCGGCCTTTGATTTCTCGGCAGTCGATAAAGTGAGTGTCGATGTCGGATCTTCGAAGAACGAAAATCCGCGGGCGTTACATTTGGTATCAGAGCTCTGATGGTTAAGCGACAACCATGGTTCTGTTGGGTATTACTCATTAGAGATAGAGTCAGCAGTACTCTAGAATGAGTTTGAGTGTAATAATAGCTATGAGAGCGTATTTGTTAGTGAATATAAAATTTGTTTTATATTGTGATGATTGGTTTATTGAGTGGCATATGAACTTTCGTCAGCGTGGTCCGCAAGACTATGCCGAAGGGGTTTCTAAACACTTGAATAGGACAATTCGACATAATATTGTTTTAAATTGGGTAAATGAAATAATTTCACCTTAAGTATATTTTGTATGTAAAGAAATAATTTTTCAAAATTATCAAAGTGTGTAAGTTGATTATTTAGTTGTTTGAATAATCTAAATAAAGAATAATTAATGAAAGTGTTAATTCATTAAATCTAATGTTATTTGAAAGTTGAATAATTGAATGAAATCAATTTAATTAAACCAATTGAAAGTGATGGTGTTAAACCAAATGAGAATGAATATAAGCAAAAGAATTTGATTGTATTAATATACATTGGTTGTTATATGATTGTTGATTGATTGTATAAAAATTCATTAAGATTTAATGAAATTGAAAGCTATGTAATTGAATTCAAATGGAAAGTAAATAAATTTGAATAGAATTGAAGGTGAATTGGATTTAAATTAGTAAATGATAACTAATTGAATTGAGAAGGAATGTTTACAAAATCCAATGTTAATGAATCAAATGTGATTTGAATTGAAAACCAATTCATTAATATTAATGAGAATATAAATGAATATTTATTGATTATGAATGTTAATTGGTTGAATATATATTGCTATTGTTGCATTTGCTATGTGACTTATATAGTTATTATGTTGCTATATGTTGTATATCGATACTATTTTCATATATGCATGATTCTCATGTTGTTTGTTGAGTTTAGTAGGTGCGGATCGCGTTTGCTTCGCATTTGGAGTTCGCTTTTACGCTATATTAGCTGTATATGCTTGCTAATAAAATATAAGGTACATATCTCGGATTAAATATCGCACTTTTACACTTTTTTTCCCTTCGGGATGCCTCATTACTTGATGAGATGTATATTTGTGATATATATACTGTCATTTTTTTTCGGATCGAGCCGCGCAAAGGAGACATGGCGAATTTTTCCGGAAATTTAAGGCGTTAGAAAAATTTTGAGAAAATTGGAAAAATTTTGGAAAACTTTAACTTTGTTTTGGAATTGAAAGTTAAATGATATAGATTGTTTTTGAAAGGATAACTAAGTATGATTTGAAAACTTAGTAAAGTATGGTAAGAAGTTTAATTATGAACTTTGGAAAATTAATAAATTCTGTAACTTTTCTTACTTATAATTTCGAGGACGAAATTCTTTTAAGTGGGAAAGATTGTAACGACCCAGAATTTTTAGAAATTAAAATTTGAATATTTAATTAATTTTAAATATTAATAAGTGAATTTATAAGTCAAATAAATTTTTATTTGAATTTTTGGATTTAATTGAATAATTAAATCGATAATTTAATACGTTAAATTATGGAAATAATTAAAAATTGAGTTAAATATGATCGAAAATAATTTGGAAAATTTTATTTAATCATACTGGAGTTATAGAAATATTTTAGAACTTTTAAAATCGAATTAAAAGTTAATTTGTGAAAATTGAATATTTTAATATTTAATAATCGACTGTAAAATACCCAATTTTTGAACAGTCTCAGAATTGAACGAAACCAGTTTCATTGGATCCGTAATAGTTAGTTATTACCGGATTTCAATTTTCGTGTCAATCGGAGTTATCGTTTGATCGTGGCAGCTCGAAACGCATCGAATTATTTTTAATTTAAATTTGGCGAGTCAAAATAGCCATTTTTCAAAAAGTCTCGGATTTCGACGAAACCAGTTTCATCGGATCCGTAATGTGATATTATTGTAAGGTTTCAAATTTCAAGTCAATTGGATTTACCGTTTGTCCGGTACAAATTAAAACGCCTAGAAATCGATTTAAATCGGTTTAATTCAAATTGAGCGTTTATAGCCATAACTCGCACATACTTCCGAATTAGCTTCCGAAACCTGTTCCATTGTGTCCGGAACGCGGGATAAACCCTAGGTACGCTGGTTACGGCGTCTAAATCGGAGTTCGGAATTCCCGGGATGAATAGTGTTTACGCTTGCTTTTCCTATAAATACAACCTCACTCTAAAATAAAAAAAAATAAAAACCAAAACCCTAATATACATATCCTAGCCGCCACTTTATAACCTAAGGCCAGAAATCATCCTCTTTCATTCATCAATCTCTCTCAATCCATGCATTATTTCGAAAAGTTGTCAACATGAAGATCGTAGAGCATTGCGTGAGCTTCGAATCTGTATGGCGGTGATCGCTTGAAGCTCGACGAAGACGCCAGATTTTGGCCGCGTCCTGGGGGGTTTGCGCACGCATTTCCACGCAAACAAGGGGGCCGAGCTCCTCCCTATTCAGGCCGAACATGGCTTTGGGTTGTGGCTTTGATTTGGCACTCCCCGATCGAGATTTCGTCGAGTATGAATGGTGTAAATTGAAACCCTAAGTTGCATTTGTTGGGTTCGGCTATTATACGTAAGCCTGGAGATAGAACGAAGGGATGGGGAAGATTATCTTGTGCGGCCAGATTTGCATTTGAAGGATCTAAGGGCTGGAAATGGTGTAGGGTTGAAAATTATATATTTATGTTATAATTATTGAGTTAAAACGTGTACAAACTTGTAAAATTCATATCTTTTTCATACGAGGTCGAAAAAATGCAAACTCAGTTGCGTTGGAATCGTATGGACGAGCACTACGCGATGGAGTTGGTTTGGAGTCGTTTGGAGTTAGTGAGAATTTCGGGTAAAATTAAACGCGCGTTTAATTTTATTCGAAATAAAAACGGAAATTAAAACCAAGGTGAGAATTTCTCACTCAATCGAATAGATTTCGATTTTATTTTAAATAGTTAGATTTAAAATATTTGAATGCATGTATGAATGATGATTGATATCTATTGATTGTTAAAATAGACATTATGCGCCGTTAGTAAGCGGATGTTATTTAATATAAACATATACCGCGAATATTTCATAAACAGTGAAATTGGTATTATATATAATATCAATATATATATATTGGCATATGTATATATTGCAGTTGATTGATTTCCCGCATTTTTTGTTTAGCGGATGAGACCCTATTACGCCGTTATTAAGCGGATAATATTTAATAAGAACATGTACCGCGATAATTTCGTACTGGAGCGAAATTGGTATTGTGCTAATGTTTTTGGATGCAGGAAACAGGTTGGAGGGATCCAACTGGATTCCTCAACAGTATTTATTTTATTTCAGATATTTTGATATTTGATGGATTATCATATCGATATATGATGGATCGTTGTAGTCGTGATTGACTATTTGGTGTGTAGCATCATTGGACCCAGATATTGGGATTTTAAAATGTTTTTTTAAAGTGATTTTTGAAAATATACTTTATTTCTGGAATTGATCCATTATAAATAAATAAACGTTATAATTTTTAAAGTTATAAAAATTATGGTTTTTGTGAAATATAGTTAAAAAGCTGATTTTTAGAAATACGATTAAAAGTCGATTTTTGAGAAATATGAACTAATGATTTTATAAAATAATTTAGATTGGATTTTTGAATATATGATAAAAGTTTAAAGATAGGATTTATAAAATTTGATTATTTTATAAATCGAAATGATGAAATTATAAAGGAATTTAAAGACGTTTTAGAATAATAATATAAACTGATTTATATTTAGAGATTTATAAATGGATATTTATAAATTGAAATATAGACATTATAAAACGAGTTTTTATAAGTGTTTGAATGTAGTGAAAGTGAATTTCATAAATGAATGAAATTTATAGAATTATAAACTGTGAAGTTATAAATGAAATTTATAAATAGTAAGATTATAAATTTGTGAAGTTAATTGAAGAATAGATTTGGTTAAATAAATAAATCTTATAAGTTATAAGGTTTATAAATTGAAAAGTCTTTAAAAAGAACGATTTTGTAAAATAATCGTTTTATAAGTAATTAACTTATAATGTGAACGTTTAGTTTATAATTTAGTTATAAACTGGAATAGGTTAATAAAGGAATTTATAAAAAGGAAGTTTTTATAAATAAATAGAAATGGAATTTATAAACGTTGCTTTATAAATTCACAAACGACTTATTTTGATAAGTTAATTGTTATAACTTATAAATGGAGTTATATTCACGTTTTTAGACAGTGAATAATCCTTTAAGTTAAGTGAATAGAATAAAAGGATGAAATTTGTTAACAAAGTTTATTCACGTTTCTGAACAGTGAATAACACGTTAAAGAAATTGTTTAGAATGTGAATGTTTTAAATAGAATTAAAACGATCTAACAATGTTTTAAAAGGAGTTGAGATTCGAAATCATAGATTTCAACATTTATTGTTGAAATAGACGTTTTCGAGAAATAAAAGGGAATGGTGGACTATAACACTGTTGTTATAGTAAATGATTTCCGAAAGGAAATGGTTGTATAGTATCGGGATTTATATATCTATTTAATTTCGAATCCCTATACTAGTGATTTTGGGACGTTGTAACGATGTTTTACGCAACATTCGTTTTGGCCCAAGTAAATATGTTTAAGTGAATAATTTCCTTAAAGAATGAAATATATACTTAATTCGATTTAAGTATATTGAATATTTTCAAAGGTTGAAAATAAAAAGATTTGTCGATTACTTATTTTTGATAAGTATGGAAATGTTTTCCAATATGAAATGAATAATTAGAATTTATCTTTTTGAAGATAAATTGAAAATGAATAATTGAAATCGTATATGCATGATATTTTGAAAATATAAATTCATTATGGAATTTATATGTGAAAGTGAAATTTGTTTGAAAATAAATATTGATTTATTTTTTGAAGTGTTGGAATTTTATATCTTGTAAAGATATTTTGGAAAATAAATAATTTGGAAAATTATTTGGAATCTGGTGATGTGTGCATATCCATTGATAGTTCAATAACCGACTATCAATATTTCCCTTTAAATGGGTATTTGGTGTGAATTGATTGAATTTGAATGCACACTTATTTTTGAATAAGCGCTCACTATTCGGGTTAACCGGGAAAGGACCATGGGGTCGTATAACCCATTCCGAATATGTGATACGTCGTTATGAATTGCATTTGAAGATCGGTGTTGAAAACCGAGTATTTGTGAAAGCGATAGGATGACCTATCGATTGTCTCTGCACTGGGTAGCTCCTGGTATAGAGATCTCCTAAGTGATGAGAAATTCGATCGGGATTGTGAATACCCGTATTGCAAGGGCTTCGTAAGAAGTGCCTTCGGTTTTGTTCGAGCCCGGAACAGACTTGTATGGATTGTATGCCTGACATTACAAGTTGAGATATAAAGCCGATTTCTTTCAAATATATTTCTGTTGGTGGCGGAGAATTTATTCTTTGCTTAACACCCTTCTTTGAGACGTACGAGCTCAAAGGTTATATAGTTGAAGTTATCAGCGATATATTCCCAATTTGGTAATGTGACATGCTGAGTGATGCTGAAATGATCATTGTGTTGATTATTTGTGATAGGATCGTTTATTTGATCGTCTATCCTTGTGATCATTGTGTTGATCATTTATTGACCCAAAGCACGGCTTTTTGTATAAAGTATGTTTTTGTGGACGTGACTTCGTCGAGCCTCACATCCCGGAAATGGTCAAAACAGGAAAGATGCGGCAAGGTTATTAGGGGTTGCTGTAGCTCCCCTTAGGGTATGTGCATTTCCTTCTGGAAAGGGGTGGTATCATGGTATGGAGCCCAGATACTTACTCATGTTGAAAACACTTTATGATTGTGTGAATTGGATATCGAGCGCTCGGTTGAAAAGGTCCTAAAGGACCGGGGAATGGCGTGCTCGTGTCAGTAGTTACCCAGTTAGGGGTAACCCGGCCTTGTGTTGGCAGAGATCCGGTTTGGTTCTCGGGGATGTCTTTCCAGAGGCATTCTCAGTGGCAATGGGAAGTTCCTTGGCCTGACCATTTGTTGGAAATCCAATTCCCAATACGAAACTTGTACGGTATTAGTTGTAGAACCTGCTATTCACTTATGGTGGTCACCACTGTTTGGATGGTAGCTATAGTAGGCATAGTTCGAAATGTCTATGCTGGCTAAGATTTATATTCTACTTTCGAAATGAATTTTTTCTACACTATACACTAATAATAATATCAAATGTTATTTTAAATGCGTATCAAGCATCTTTGACTATCATAAGGAGAAATCTCCTCCGATTCTGCATTTGCATGTGTGTGTGTGCGGGAGGCCTTATGGTAGTCTCATTTTTAAAAGCATTGCGAATTGAATTAAAAATATTCCTCTATTTTGATTTTAAAGATAAATAAACTGTTTTGAGTTCTCACACCAGTCACATGACTGACTTGGAGTTTATTGTTTTCCTTCCTAAACTCTGGGTGCCCACCAATTTCCACACGGGCAGTTAAGAGTTAGGTTTATCAGGATATTCTGGATATTCTGGAGTTGCTGGAGGCAAGCTGGATGGCATGGCGTATTACTAGTTTATATAGTATTTCTTTTTCCGCTGCACTGTTTGTTGTTGTATGTTGTTGTACACTCTGATGTGATGATATGATGTAATGTAATGTATAAAATGTAATAACTGATATAGTTCTTTGTTTAAAGATTATTCATTTATTATTATATGTTGTTCCGCTGCGAATTGTGAGATTCTGATGTTGTTCTGTTGTTTTCTGTCCCGTCCTATTTTCTTCTGTTTTCTTTCTCTGTTTTCTAAAAAAAAATCGTCTATCTTTTTCTCTCTTCTTTCTTTCTTTTCTTTTCTTTTTAAAACCCATAACATCTCGGTTTTCGGCCTTTGATTTCTCGGCAGTCGATAAAGTGAGTGTCGATGTCGGATCTTCGAAGAACGAAAATCCGCGGGCGTTACATTTGGTATCAGAGCTCTGATGGTTAAGCGACAACCATGGTTCTGTTGGGTATTACTCATTAGAGATAGAGTCAGCAGTACTCTAGAATGAGTTTGAGTGTAATAATAGCTATGAGAGCGTATTTGTTAGTGAATATAAAATTTGTTTTATATTGTGATGATTGGTTTATTGAGTGGCATATGAACTTTCGTCAGCGTGGTCCGCAAGACTATGCCGAAGGGGTTTCTAAACACTTGAATAGGACAATTCGACATAATATTGTTTTAAATTGGGTAAATGAAATAATTTCACCTTAAGTATATTTTGTATGTAAAGAAATAATTTTTCAAAATTATCAAAGTGTGTAAGTTGATTATTTAGTTGTTTGAATAATCTAAATAAAGAATAATTAATGAAAGTGTTAATTCATTAAATCTAATGTTATTTGAAAGTTGAATAATTGAATGAAATCAATTTAATTAAACCAATTGAAAGTGATGGTGTTAAACCAAATGAGAATGAATATAAGCAAAAGAATTTGATTGTATTAATATACATTGGTTGTTATATGATTGTTGATTGATTGTATAAAAATTCATTAAGATTTAATGAAATTGAAAGCTATGTAATTGAATTCAAATGGAAAGTAAATAAATTTGAATAGAATTGAAGGTGAATTGGATTTAAATTAGTAAATGATAACTAATTGAATTGAGAAGGAATGTTTACAAAATCCAATGTTAATGAATCAAATGTGATTTGAATTGAAAACCAATTCATTAATATTAATGAGAATATAAATGAATATTTATTGATTATGAATGTTAATTGGTTGAATATATATTGCTATTGTTGCATTTGCTATGTGACTTATATAGTTATTATGTTGCTATATGTTGTATATCGATACTATTTTCATATATGCATGATTCTCATGTTGTTTGTTGAGTTTAGTAGGTGCGGATCGCGTTTGCTTCGCATTTGGAGTTCGCTTTTGCGCTATATTAGCTGTATATGCTTGCTAATAAAATATAAGGTACATATCTCGGATTAAATATCGCACTTTTACACTTTTTTTCCCTTCGGGATGCCTCATTACTTGATGAGATGTATATTTGTGATATATATACTGTCATTTTTTTTCGGATCGAGCCGCGCAAAGGAGACATGGCGAATTTTTCCGGAAATTTAAGGCGTTAGAAAAATTTTGAGAAAATTGGAAAAATTTTGGAAAACTTTAACTTTGTTTTGGAATTGAAAGTTAAATGATATAGATTGTTTTTGAAAGGATAACTAAGTATGATTTGAAAACTTAGTAAAGTATGGTAAGAAGTTTAATTATGAACTTTGGAAAATTAATAAATTCTGTAACTTTTCTTACTTATAATTTCGAGGACGAAATTCTTTTAAGTGGGAAAGATTGTAACGACCCAGAATTTTTAGAAATTAAAATTTGAATATTTAATTAATTTTAAATATTAATAAGTGAATTTATAAGTCAAATAAATTTTTATTTGAATTTTTGGATTTAATTGAATAATTAAATCGATAATTTAATACGTTAAATTATGGAAATAATTAAAAATTGAGTTAAATATGATCGAAAATAATTTGGAAAATTTTATTTAATCATACTGGAGTTATAGAAATATTTTAGAACTTTTAAAATCGAATTAAAAGTTAATTTGTGAAAATTGAATATTTTAATATTTAATAATCGACTGTAAAATACCCAATTTTTGAACAGTCTCAGAATTGAACGAAACCAGTTTCATTGGATCCGTAATAGTTAGTTATTACCGGATTTCAATTTTCGTGTCAATCGGAGTTATCGTTTGATCGTGGCAGCTCGAAACGCATCGAATTATTTTTAATTTAAATTTGGCGAGTCAAAATAGCCATTTTTCAAAAAGTCTCGGATTTCGACGAAACCTGTTTCATCGGATCCGTAATGTGATATTATTGTAAGGTTTCAAATTTCAAGTCAATTGGATTTACCGTTTGTCCGGTACAAATTAAAACGCCTAGAAATCGATTTAAATCGGTTTAATTCAAATTGAGCGTTTATAGCCATAACTCGCACATACTTCCGAATTAGCTTCCGAAACCTGTTCCATTGTGTCCGGAACGCGGGATAAACCCTAGGTACGCTGGTTACGGCGTCTAAATCGGAGTTCGGAATTCCCGGGATGAATAGTGTTTACGCTTGCTTTTCCTATAAATACAACCTCACTCTAAAATAAAAAAAAATAAAAACCAAAACCCTAATATACATATCCTAGCCGCCACTTTATAACCTAAGGCCAGAAATCATCCTCTTTCATTCATCAATCTCTCTCAATCCATGCATTATTTCGAAAAGTTGTCAACATGAAGATCGTAGAGCATTGCGTGAGCTTCGAATCTGTATGGCGGTGATCGCTTGAAGCTCGACGAAGACGCCAGATTTTGGCCGCGTCCTGGGGGGTTTGCGCACGCATTTCCACGCAAACAAGGGGGCCGAGCTCCTCCCTATTCAGGCCGAACATGGCTTTGGGTTGTGGCTTTGATTTGGCACTCCCCGATCGAGATTTCGTCGAGTATGAATGGTGTAAATTGAAACCCTAAGTTGCATTTGTTGGGTTCGGCTATTATACGTAAGCCTGGAGATAGAACGAAGGGATGGGGAAGATTATCTTGTGCGGCCAGATTTGCATTTGAAGGATCTAAGGGCTGGAAATGGTGTAGGGTTGAAAATTATATATTTATGTTATAATTATTGAGTTAAAACGTGTACAAACTTGTAAAATTCATATCTTTTTCATACGAGGTCGAAAAAATGCAAACTCAGTTGCGTTGGAATCGTATGGACGAGCACTACGCGATGGAGTTGGTTTGGAGTCGTTTGGAGTTAGTGAGAATTTCGGGTAAAATTAAACGCGCGTTTAATTTTATTCGAAATAAAAACGGAAATTAAAACCAAGGTGAGAATTTCTCACTCAATCGAATAGATTTCGATTTTATTTTAAATAGTTAGATTTAAAATATTTGAATGCATGTATGAATGATGATTGATATCTATTGATTGTTAAAATAGACATTATGCGCCGTTAGTAAGCGGATGTTATTTAATATAAACATATACCGCGAATATTTCATAAACAGTGAAATTGGTATTATATATAATATCAATATATATATATTGGCATATGTATATATTGCAGTTGATTGATTTCCCGCATTTTTTGTTTAGCGGATGAGACCCTATTACGCCGTTATTAAGCGGATAATATTTAATAAGAACATGTACCGCGATAATTTCGTACTGGAGCGAAATTGGTATTGTGCTAATGTTTTTGGATGCAGGAAACAGGTTGGAGGGATCCAACTGGATTCCTCAACAGTATTTATTTTATTTCAGATATTTTGATATTTGATGGATTATCATATCGATATATGATGGATCGTTGTAGTCGTGATTGACTATTTGGTGTGTAGCATCATTGGACCCAGATTTTGGGATTTTAAAATGTTTTTTTAAAGTGATTTTTGAAAATATACTTTATTTCTGGAATTGATCCATTATAAATAAATAAACGTTATAATTTTTAAAGTTATAAAAATTATGGTTTTTGTGAAATATAGTTAAAAAGCTGATTTTTAGAAATACGATTAAAAGTCGATTTTTGAGAAATATGAACTAATGATTTTATAAAATAATTTAGATTGGATTTTTGAATATATGATAAAAGTTTAAAGATAGGATTTATAAAATTTGATTATTTTATAAATCGAAATGATGAAATTATAAAGGAATTTAAAGACGTTTTAGAATAATAATATAAACTGATTTATATTTAGAGATTTATAAATGGATATTTATAAATTGAAATATAGACATTATAAAACGAGTTTTTATAAGTGTTTGAATGTAGTGAAAGTGAATTTCATAAATGAATGAAATTTATAGAATTATAAACTGTGAAGTTATAAATGAAATTTATAAATAGTAAGATTATAAATTTGTGAAGTTAATTGAAGAATAGATTTGGTTAAATAAATAAATCTTATAAGTTATAAGGTTTATAAATTGAAAAGTCTTTAAAAAGAACGATTTTGTAAAATAATCGTTTTATAAGTAATTAACTTATAATGTGAACGTTTAGTTTATAATTTAGTTATAAACTGGAATAGGTTAATAAAGGAATTTATAAAAAGGAAGTTTTTATAAATAAATAGAAATGGAATTTATAAACGTTGCTTTATAAATTCACAAACGACTTATTTTGATAAGTTAATTGTTATAACTTATAAATGGAGTTATATTCACGTTTTTAGACAGTGAATAATCCTTTAAGTTAAAGTGAATAGAATAAAAGGATGAAATTTGTTAACAAAGTTTATTCACGTTTCTGAACAGTGAATAACACGTTAAAGAAATTGTTTAGAATGTGAATGTTTTAAATAGAATTAAAACGATCTAACAATGTTTTAAAAGGAGTTGAGATTCGAAATCATAGATTTCAACATTTATTGTTGAAATAGACGTTTTCAAGAAATAAAAGGGAATGGTGGACTATAACACTGTTGTTATAGTAAATGATTTCCGAAAGGAAATGGGTTGTATAGTATCGGGATTTATATATCTATTTAATTTCGAATCCCTATACTAGTGATTTTGGGACGTTGTAACGATGTTTTACGCAACATTCGTTTTGGCCCAAGTAAATATGTTTAAGTGAATAATTTCCTTAAAGAATGAAATATATACTTAATTCGATTTAAGTATATTGAATATTTTCAAAGGTTGAAAATAAAAAGATTTGTCGATTACTTATTTTTGATAAGTATGGAAATGTTTTCCAATATGAAATGAATAATTAGAATTTATTTTTTTGAAGATAAATTGAAAATGAATAATTGAAATCGTATATGCATGATATTTTGAAAATATAAATTCATTATGGAATTTATATGTGAAAGTGAAATTTGTTTGAAAATAAATATTGATTTATTTTTTGAAGTGTTGGAATTTTATATCTTGTAAAGATATTTTGGAAAATAAATAATTTGGAAAATTATTTGGAATCTGGTGATGTGTGCATATCCATTGATAGTTCAATAACCGACTATCAATATTTCCCTTTAAATGGGTATTTGGTGTGAATTGATTGAATTTGAATGCACACTTATTTTTGAATAAGTGCTCACTATTCGGGTTAACCGGGAAAGGACCATGGGGTCGTATAACCCATTCCGAATATGTGATACGTCGTTATGAATTGCATTTGAAGATCAGTGTTGAAGACCGAGTATTTGTGAAAGCGATAGGATGACCTATCGATTGTCTCTGCACTGGGTAGCTCCTGGTATAGAGATCTCCTAAGTGATGGGAAATTCGATCGGGATTGTGAATACCCGTATTGCAAGGGCTTCGTAAGAAGTGCCTTCGGTTTTGTTCGAGCCCAGAACAGACTTGTATGGATTGTATGCCTGACATTATAAGTTGAGATATAAAGCCGATTTCTTTCAAATATATTTCTGTTGGTGGCGGAGAATTTATTCTTTGCTTAACACCCTTCTTTGAGACGTACGAGCTCAAAGGTTATATAGTTGAAGTTATCAGCGATATATTCCCAATTTGGTAATGTGACATGCTGAGTGATGCTGAAATGATCATTGTGTTGATTATTTGTGATAGGATCGTTTATTTGATCGTCTATCCTTGTGATCATTGTGTTGATCATTTATTGACCCAAAGCACGGCTTTTTGTATAAAGTATGTTTTTGTGGACGTGACTTCGTCGAGCCTCACATCCCGGAAATGGTCAAAACAGGAAAGATGCGGCAAGGTTATTAGGGGTTGCTGTAGCTCCCCTTAGGGTATGTGCATTTCCTTCTGGAAAGGGGTGGTATCATGGTATGGAGCCCAGATACTTACTCATGTTGAAAACACTTTATGATTGTGTGAATTGGATATCGAGCGCTCGGTTGAAAAGGTCCTAAAGGACCGGGGAATGGCGTGCTCGTGTCAGTAGTTACCCAGTTAGGGGTAACCCGGCCTTGTGTTGGCAGAGATCCGGTTTGGTTCTCGGGGATGTCTTTCCAGAGGCATTCTCAGTGGCAATGGGAAGTTCCTTGGCCTGACCATTTGTTGGAAATCCAATTCCCAATACGAAACTTGTACGGTATTAGTTGTAGAACCTGCTATTCACTTATGGTGGTCACCACTGTTTGGATGGTAGCTATAGTAGGCATAGTTCGAAATGTCTATGCTGGCTAAGATTTATATTCTACTTTCGAAATGAATTTTTTCTACACTATACACTAATAATAATATCAAATGTTATTTTAAATGCGTATCAAGCATCTTTGACTATCATAAGGAGAAATCTCCTCCGATTCTGCATTTGCATGTGTGTGTGTGTGCGGGAGGCCTTATGGTAGTCTCATTTTTAAAAGCATTGCGAATTGAATTAAAAATATTCCTTTATTTTGATTTTAAAGATAAATAAACTGTTTTGAGTTCTCACACCAGTCACATGACTGACTTGGAGTTTATTGTTTTCCTTCCTAAACTCTGGGTGCCCACCAATTTCCACACGGGCAGTTAAGAGTTAGGTTTATCAGGATATTCTGGATATTCTGGAGTTGCTGGAGGCAAGCTGGATGGCATGGCGTATTACTAGTTTATATAGTATTTCTTTTTCCGCTGCACTGTTTGTTGTTGTATGTTGTTGTACACTCTGATGTGATGATATGATGTAATGTAATGTATAAAATGTAATAACTGATATAGTTCTTTGTTTAAAGATTATTCATTTATTATTATATGTTGTTCCGCTGCGAATTGTGAGATTCTGATGTTGTTCTGTTGTTTTCTGTCCCGTCCTATTTTCTTCTGTTTTCTTTCTCTGTTTTCTAAAAAAAAATCGTCTATCTTTTTCTCTCTTCTTTCTTTCTTTTCTTTTCTTTTTAAAACCCATAACATCTCGGTTTTCGGCCTTTGATTTCTCGGCAGTCGATAAAGTGAGTGTCGATGTCGGATCTTCGAAGAACGAAAATCCGCGGGCGTTACAGTACATCTGGTCTGTGCATTCCTTCATCATTATTTAATACATACCACATTTCTTTCTGCATTTTCTTGTTTCTTCATTTTCGTTTATTTCCTTCCTCTTTTTCCTTAAGCTACATCTTCTCAAACATGAGTTTCATTTTCTATGTATACATATATTTTTTGTTTAACTTTTCTTTACCTCTTTACACCATGTCCTATGTAATGACCCACAATTTCCGATAATTAAAAATATTAATTTAATAAAGCTTTGTTATTTAATGTTGGAAGAAATAAAAATTTGTGGTTTAATAACAAGAATGTAACTGGAATGAAATGTAGTAGTATAAATTTAAGGTAATTGATAACTGTTTAAATGTAATTCCAACTAATTAAAATGATTACAAAGTTATAATTGGTTATAGATTGTAAATAAATTGTAATGATGTGTGTATTAATTGATAAATTTGATAAAAGGGTGTAATTAATAATTTAGATATGTATAAATTAATGAAATAATATGTAATTAATTGTAATTGAATAAAACTAGTGTTGTGGTAGTAAATATAACACTTGTTGTAGAAATAAACTTATAAATGTGATTAAGTGTAGAAAAGGTGAAAATCATTATTTGTTACCAATTCATTTAAATAAATTATAATTAAATGTAACTAAATGTTACTTTAATATGAGTTAAAACAATAATTGTAAAATCTGAATGCTATAAAAGGTATAGAAATGTTGATTTTATTCCCAGGGCAATAATTGATTTAATAAATAGAGTGAAACAATTAATTTATTGAGATTTTAAATTAATAAAATTGACATAAATTCAATGTAATTGAAATACTACAACTAATATGAATGATAATTGGAGAATATTAATGTACTGAGGTATAAACAAATGTTAACTATGTCCGATTGATAATGATTGATTGAATAATAAGATGAAAAGGCGAATAAATGAATTTATTGAATTTAAAGTAATTATCACTGTATTTATTTCAATTGGAATTAAACGCTATAACTAATAGAATAATTAACATTGAACTGATATGTAGATTTGTTTTGAATTATTATAAATGTCTAAGCAATCAAAAATGATGAAAATTTGTTAGTTTATAAATATTGAACTAAAAAGTGATTAATTAATTTATTATTAATTTATTTGATTAACGTGAAAATAGTCATTTTAGCCACAATCTTGGATTCCGACGAAACCAGTTTCATCAGACTGTAACAGTGAGTTATTGTAAGGTTTCAAGTTTCGGAGTGATCGAACTTGTCGTTTGATCGTACGAACTCGAAACGCGCAGAAATCAATGTAATTAAATTCAATTGAAATCAATTCGAAATCAGCTGATTTTAAACTAACTTCTTCATACGATAGAATTAGGACTTGAAACCTATTCCATTGGATTTAAAATTATGGAAAACATCTATTTTGGTATATGGGATAACCCACTTTCGTTTCGGAAGCGAAATGGGCTTTTCGGGTCGTTATTGTCAATTCGAACCAGATTCGATATGTGTTTATTTCTTATCAGGCTTTGTTAATATAAATAATCTTGATTTCCTAAACCCTAGCAGTCATTTTTCTTATTCTGTACATACATCAACTTCTGTCTATTCCTCCTTCTCAAATGGCAGAAACCAAAAATTCTAGATTCAACTGCAAATCAAAATCAAATCGAAATATTTAAACTCCTCAAACAATATCATATTATATATCGATTTGAAGTTCTCGATGAGCGCAACTCAAATATGCAGTTCATTTCTGCAATTGGGTTCTAGTTTGTCCGGTATTGGCCAAATCATCCTCGATCGTTCATTGGGCTACGATCGACTTCGACCGATTGTCGATAGGAGGGTACCGGGTTGTGGATAGTGTCGAGCGGAGTTCATCTAGGTGGTTAGTTCAGAAAATTGATGGTTGGATCGGGCTGGAAAATTCATTGGGGTTTCGATTTTTTGGCAGCGGCTGTGTACTTGGAGGCATCGATCGTGGTGATTGGGTGGTCGCATGGGCGTAGGGGAGAGGTCGACGATTGTTCTGGTGGGTAGCCATGGCCGCGTTGGCCAACAACGGCATGGAAGGATCGAGCGGCGGCGGCTTCTCATCGCTGCGAGAGGTACTATTAATTAGGATTCCGGGAAGACATGTTTAGTCTGCTGACGTATAAAGCGAGTATGTGTTGTTTTGTTTATTTTAATTTAATTTAATTTTAAATTTCCAAATGTTTTAATATGCGTACCTTTTACGTACGAGGTCCGATTCACACATGGTTTGTTCCATTGGGTTCATATCAAAATTTTAAACATTTTAACGTTTGTTTGGACAAATTCTGAGATTGTTCAATTTGGAGCCCTATTTTGGATTTCAAATCGATTTGAAATCAAAAGTGAGTGTTTTAACCCACTCACAACTACTAGAATATTTTATGTTAATTAAATTAAATTTATGTTGTGATTAGGAATTAATTGGTTGACGTTTGGTATGTTTAAATTGTCATTCTAGTTAAATTTGACATTTATTACATTTAATCATCGTTTAAATTAATATAGAATTTAAATTGTCAATTTAATACCTATTAACGATAATCAGTTATCTATTGATGTTTATTGTTTGATTTGGATGATGCTTGTGATGGATGTTTGATTGTTGATATTGGATGATTAGATGTTGTATTTTCATATGGTTATAACACTGCAAGTTCCCTATGGATTGAAATGATACATTCTCGAATGATCTATAGATTAGGGAAAAATCATTATGAGTTGAAATGATAGACTCGAGCGATTTTATGAATTTTATTTAATTCGGGATTGCGGTTTGAACTGATATATAACCATAAAATGTTAAATTACGGATTGAAATGATAAATATCCGTCTCACTTGATCATAGGGTAGAAAATTATATACAAACATCGGATTGGTTAAATTAAATGATTTTTAGTTCCTCAAAATTTTGAATTTAGTCAACTGGTATTTTGAAATAGAAATTAATTTATATAAACTGAATTATTTTCAGAAATCCAAGCGTAAATGCTAAAACTGGAATTTGATTTAATGAATTGTTCAAAGAATTTAAATTGAAATTTCAAAGTTGAAGGGTCTAATATAAATGAATTTATCGGAATTGAGTCATTGAAATGTTTGGATATAACTCTAAATCTATTTTAACTAATTTAAACTATTTTAATTAAACTAACTATTTAAATCAATTTAATCCATTTTTAATCTATTATTGTTTGCATAAAAAATGGTCAGAAAACCCAATTGCAGATAAAAGCACCAAAATCACAGTCATAGATCATAGATAGATTTTATGTGGTAGAATTAAATATGAAGAACACTCAAAAAATTAAAATGAAAGTAATAGAATGAGAAGATTATAGTGGTTTGGTGTTGTAGCCTACGTCCACTTTAAAGAGTTGTTGTTTTATTGATGATTCTCTACTGATTTACAAGAGCACAATTGACAATATCCGAATTACAATGGAGTTCAGCAGAGTAACGGCGTTGAAGAGCCAAAAGATCCCTTTTTTGAAGACCCTGGGATGTTATTTATAGGTGTAGGCTAGAAATATCTATCTCAAACTTCGAAGACTCCTTTCCTCACGTGGGTGGCCCCACGTGATCGATCCCTGAGCGTCTGCACTCGATCCATAATCGATACGAATGAAATTCGTATTGATCCAAATCTTGCCCAATCGCGTCGAGATTGATCATGGACATTCTTGGGGTCGTACGAAAGCTACTTTGAAAATTTGGTGGCATTTGGACTTGTAGATTTTGAGTTATGATCGATGCAAGTTTGAATTTTCAATGAGCTGTCAAATCGTATCGCTTTCATTCGCATCGTTTATGTTCGTATCGCATTGAGGCATGTGATGGTCGATGTCGTGGAGCTATCTTTTAAGATCGATCCATTTTCCATGCCGAGTGACCTAGTCTCCTTCCTTAGCAGGCCTCGTTCATATCGAGGTGTCTCTTTTTCCTTCGTATCGATTCAAGGCGAATTCGTTCCACTCTAAGCTTGTCTCATTCATATCGCTCCCTTCAATTCCCATTCGCATCGGTTAAGAAGCATCATCTCGCATCGCTTACCGGATAAATATTCGTATCGATTGAGGGTTGATCGATACAAATATGCATAAATAAGATCGGTCCGTAATAGCTTCAATCGATGGACACGAAAAGGGCTCAGGTGATGGATGCATAATGTAGGAGTGGAGTGGATACGAATGAGATAGTCTTCCATGGATACGAACATGGTGGTCCTTCCTCAATGGATACGAAGTGTAGCTGTTTGTTTAGGTGGATACGAAGTCGATAATGCTTTGCCATGGACACGAATAGGGTTGGTGCATAATGGATACAAATGAGGCCTACGAGTTGATGGATAAGAAGTGGGTGGACACGATGGGGTTTGCTCCTTCCATGGTTGCGAACTAGCTTGATTCTGATGGATACGAAGGAGGCTGCCTTGGATGGATATGAACGAGAATGGATACGAATAAAGGTGATCTTCTTGACCTTGATCGATCGATATCTTGAGTATACGAACTTTGATTGACTTGAAATTTTTAATATTTGCTCCTATAGCTTTGCTTGTCATACCATATCAACTGTAGCTCGATCTGGACTCGGGAAAAATTCGTTAGTATCCATAGCAAAACAGTGTATGACTGATCTTCAGGATAGATTATCTTCAATTTTCAGTCAATTTTTTGGTGTCACGGCCTTGCCAAAAGGCAGGATAACACTTACCCCCCAAAACATGCCTATCGATAGGAAAGTGTGTTTTGTAATTCAATAAGTTGGATGCTCGCATCCTTTTAATGACCTGTAAAGAGATTGATAAACTTACATGATTGTGGATAGTGATCGTTCACGATCGTATGCCGTTCGAGGCGGTATGTGATTGTTCGAGGCTGGGTGCCATACGAGGCGAGTTATGACCATTCGAGGTCGGGTGTCGTTCAAGGTGAATTATGACCGTACGAGGTCGGGTGCCGTTTGAGGCGAGTTATGTGTGCCCGAGGGGACTTAGTATCATTAATGTCAAATTTCACGTTCGAGTGAGTTTCTGTTTGTTATGGCGGTTTATCGCCATCTCCGAGCATGCCTAAGGAGCGTTCGCGATCCCGTACATGTGTAAGTGACTTAACCGTTATGGAACTACAAATACTAGATTTACATTCAAAATGAGTTTTACAACCAAAATGTCCAACAAAATCAAGTCCAGAGGCAAAAAGTAGAAAACAAAAGCAAAATAGAGACGTAAAAGTGCAGATACCTACACTGATGCGGTTGATAGTCATCTCAAAGCATGCCCGAGGACCGTTCTTGATCCTGTACATGTGTAAGCAACTTAACCGCACTAGTGTGGAGTTTGCGGATTATTCGTCATTATTTCAATCAGTTGATGACAAGTTGATGCCTCGATCCTGAGCTGTCCCCAGTTGATGCAGATGGTGGTCTTTCTTGCTCCACCATTGCTGCTCGCCTCCTCATGTGTTGTGATAGCATGTCGTTTCAGATACGCCCTTCTATCTTATCCCTCAAGTGTCTGCAATCATTCGTACTATGGCCGCTAGCTCGTGGAATAAACAGTACTTGTCAGATTTCCTCTCGTTGTTGGTCAGATCCCTCCTCGTTGGCCTCTGGTATGGAACTTACCCCCTGATGTCTTGGTAGATTCGTTCCAAAGTCTCGCTCAACTCTGAATAAATGGTGAATCTCGGCTCCTTTCGCGACCGTTTTGGCTCATCACAATTGTCCTCTACTTTTCGTTTCCCTCTATCCTTGCTTGAATCCTTTCCGGGCGGATCTCCGCCTTTGACAGCATAAACATCAACTCCCTCTCCTTCCTCTCTCTCAGCATTTGCATCCTCTTGTCGCAGAAACCTTTCTGCCTCATGGTAGAATTCTCCAAGATCTATGGGTGGATCCCTTGTCAGTGAATTCTTAAATTCTGTTCCGTCAGCTATGCCAGATATAGCTACCATCAGAACCACGGATGGATCGGGTTGATCCACCGATGCTACCGTTGCATTAAATTATGTCAAAAAACTCCTCAAAGGTTCCCCGGTCCTTTTCTTTAGTGTTGGCAAACTCATCCCATTCTTGGTTCTTGAAATGTGTACTCTGAACTGCCTCGTAAACTTCTCAGTCAACTCGATCATGTTCCAATGGAACCGCTCTCCAATTGCCTGAACCATAGTGCTGCTATGTCTCTCAAATACAATGGGAAACACCGGGCCATGACCTCCTCCGATGCCCCCAAGTACCTCCACGTGCCTCATATACCTCGTCGGATGAACAACATGATCGGTCCTTCCAAAATACGTCTCCAATGTTGGTAGCTTGAATTCTGGTGGATTCCTAGCCTGCCTAATTGCGGGAGCAAAGGGGCTCATGTTCACATCTTCTAGATCTCTACTCACTAGTCCTCCCCTCATGGCTCGTTCGACCATCTTCTCCAATCTGTCACTATCTCCAAGTTGTTGTCATTGTCCGTTGCCTCCAATCTACCCCCCAAGTTCATGAGGGAATCTTTGAATCTGCTCTCCTGGACGGAGATCCATTCCACTATCAACGCCATGCTGCATAGTCCCAGCCGGTATCCTGCCTAAGTATGGATCAACATGCTTCTAGGGATTGCTTCTCAGCTTAGGGGCTGATCTTGATGGTCTCGCTCTATTCGATTTCCTGTTGGGTCCTTTTGGTCCAACTCCGTGGATTTGAACTCCATCTCCTTGTGTTGTTCCTGCCTATCAAAACTGTCTGAGAATGTTCGGCATCATTTCCTCGTGCCTTTTCACCAATTATTCATGGATAACTCCTATCATCATCTCCATCTTATCTCTGGTGATAAAGGCCAAAGTCTGATTAGCTCCTGAGGATGCTTCCTGGCTTTCTTCATGCTAACTTCTCTCCGCTCTTTTTCTCCTTGTTGACTGCTTTGTCATAGCTTTCCAGATTTATGTCTTTAAGCTTCCAGATCCAAAGTCCAAGTTATAGAATCTCTGAGTGATAACGCTCTCAATGAAAGCACCTAAATGTTTGCACCAAAAATGGTCGCAAACACCTAATTGCAGATGAAAGCACCAAAATTACAGTCACAAATCACAAATAGATTGTATGTAGTAGAATTAATTATGAAGAATACTCAAAAAATTAAAAGGAAAGCATTAGAAAGACAAGATTTATAGTTGTTCGGCGTTGTAGCCTACGCCCACTTTGAAGAGTTGTTGTTTTATTGATGATTCTCTACTGATTTACAAGGGGAAAATTGATAATATCTGAATTACAATGGAGTTCAGTAGAGTAACGGCGTAGAAGAGCCAAAAGATCCCTTTTCTAAAGACCCTGGGATGCTATTTATAGACGTAGGCTGGAAACATCTATCTCAAACTTCGGAAGACTCCTTCCCTCACGTGGGTAGGCCCAGGTGATCGACCCCTGAGCGTCTGGACTCGATCCATAATCGAAACAAATGAAATTTGTATCGATCCAAATCTTACCCAATAAAGTTAAGATCGATCA
Source organism: Allium cepa (assembly GCA_030765085.1). Classification (NCBI taxonomy): domain Eukaryota; kingdom Viridiplantae; phylum Streptophyta; class Magnoliopsida; order Asparagales; family Amaryllidaceae; genus Allium; species Allium cepa. The sequence goes on along the minus strand of CM060932.1, from coordinate 873,917,469 downwards.
TGGACATTCTTGGGATCGTATACAAACTCCTGTGAAAATTTGGTGGCATTTGGACTTGTAGATTTTGAGTTATGATCGATGCAGGTTTGAATTTTCAATGAGCTGTCGAATTCGTATCGCTTTCATTCGCATCGCTTATATTCGTATCGCTTTTAGGCACGTGATGACCGATGTCATGGTGCTATCTTTTAGGACCGATACATTTTCCATGCCGAGTAACCGAGTCTCCTTCCTTAATAGGTTTCTTTCGTATCGAGGTGTCTCTTTTTCCTTCGTATCGATGCAAGGGGAATTCGTTCATGTCGCTCTAAGCTTGTCTCATTCGTATCCCTTCCTTCAATTCCCATTCTCATCAGTTAAGAAGCGTCATCTCATATCGCTTATCGGATAACGTATTCGTATCGATTGAGGGTTGATCGATACGAATATACATAAATAAGATCGACATGTAATGGCTTCAATCGATGGACACAAAGAGGGGCTCAGGTGATGGACACGTAATGTAGGAGTGGATTGGATACGAATGAGATAGTCTTCCATGGATACAAACATGGTGGTCCTTCCTCGATGGATACGAAGTGTAGCTGTTTGTTTAGGTGGATACGAAGTCGATAATGCTTTGCCATGGACACGAATGGAGTTGGTGCTTAATGGATATGAACGAGGCCTGCGAGTTAATGGATACGAAGTGGGTGGACACGAATGGGTTTGCTCCTTCCATGGTTGTAAACTAGCTTGATTCCAATGGATATGAAGGAGGCCGCCTTGGATGCATACGAACGAGAATGGATACGAATAGAGGTGATCTTCTTGACCTTGATCGATCAATATCTTGAGCATACGAACTCCGATTGACTTGAAATTTGAAATATTGGCTCCCATAGCTTTGCTTGTTATACCATATCAATTGTAGCTCGATCTGGACTCGAGCAAAATTTGTTAGTATCCATAGCGAAACAGTGTATAACTGATCTTCGAGATAGATTATCTTTAGTTTTCAATCAATTTTTTGGTGTCACGGCCTTGCCAAAAGGCGGGATAACAATTATACCTATTTAATCCAATTTAATATATTTTACCAATTTCAAACTAATTAAACTTATTTAATCTATTTTAAATCTATTTAATATAATTTAAATCTATTTACTCTGTGTTAAATTTATTTAATCTATTTTAAATCCATTTAAAATAATTTAAATCTATTTTATCTATTTTAAATTTATTTAATCTATTCTAAATCTATATAAATCATTTTAAATCTAATTAAATCAAATTTAAATCTATTTAAACTATTTTTACTATTTAAACTATTGTTACTATTTAAACTATTTCAATCTATTTTAAACTATTTTAAAAACTATTAAGACTATTTATGACTACCTAAATTATTTTCTAAAATTTCAGACCGTGTAAAGTTGAAGTATTTGTATTTAAAATCCTTGAGGATGATACAACCTAAGTTGGAATTTGGAATTAATACCTTTTTTGAAATGACATATTCGAGTAAATATGATGATTTTAGAATGAGTATTTAATTTACCTATCTTATCGATAAATTCAAAAGTTAATATGAGTTTGAAAGTGAATATAGTTTTAAATGGGAATATGATTTCGAATGTGACATGGTTTTGAGAATATGATATTTTGACTATCAATTGTGAATTGACTTTTGAAATGTAAAAAAACCATATGGTGTGAAATAAGTATTTGGTTGTTAAAGAGGCCGGGATCGGATATTGTCATACTCTCTGCCAATACCGAAAACCACTTTAACAACTGTGTACGTAGTGAAGATTCCAAGAATGATGTAGGATTGTTTGGAGAACGATTCTGTATGAGGTATTTACGTGACCCTGACTCCCGTGAGTCAGCTTAGATGTGAATAAAATTGGAGCTATATTGGGCCAAGTGAGGTCATTCCTCCTATTGGGAACATTTCTTCGATACTATATTCTAACTTTGTGATTGATTTGGTGGCCACCCTTGATTTTGATTATAGGAGTGTGTTCGAGGTGGATGGTAGTAGCTGCTATGCATTACCACCAATCAGGGAGCAATTGGTATATCTACCCTAGCACTTCCTCAAGTGCCGTGTTCACATGCCCTACCGCGCCTTCTACGAGTTTGTTTTGTGTCATACCTATGGAGTGCTCCTTGATAGCCCATCTACGGGTGGAGTTTATAGTATTTGTATAGACTACAGCATTATATAAAATGTGTTAATGAGGATATGGGTAATGCCTCAATGCTATTTTAATACTTTACTTTACTGTAGACACTATTATAATAGCATATTGTACTATGTATGTAGATAGTTTAATGAATCCTTAGGAGATGTAAATCTCGAACATCTCTTAAGTTATTGCACTTACATTGACATTGGATAGGAGTTGTCACCCCGTAAACATCTCCGACGCCGTTACACTCATATTTATTTACCATTGATTTAACTTGCATAAGATCTTTTAGTTCTGACTCGAGTGTTTTTCAATTCGCTCGGGTCAGCTTGAGTTTTTGGTTTATCGAAGACTGCTTTCTAGGGGACGAAGACGAAGATTTTGTACTATTATTACTTACTATAATTATTCCACTGCATCATGTTGTTCTGCTGCATTTATTTATTATTTGTTCTTGTTTTATGTAACTTTGATCTGTTCTATAATGGTTTTTTCAATGTTATTTGTAAACAGCTTCATCAACTGTTTATTTGATTATTATATTTTTTCATTCGGCTGTGAGATTCCGTATTTGTTTTCTTTCTTTCTCTGTTTTTTCTTATTTACCCCATAAAAATCTGCCCTTTTGAATGGTTTGAGTCCAACATGTGTGGTTTATCGTCGATTTAAACTGTCCAAAAAAGCAGGTCATTACAGGTGGTATCAGAGCTTAGGTTTAGCGATAACCTTAGCTTTGTGAAGTCTGACTCATTAGAAATTAGGTAGTGATACCCTAGAATGAGTCTTTGAGTGTATATATATGAGAGAGCGTATTTATTAGTATTATAAAAGGGTTTTGTATTGTGTTAATTTGTTCTATTTTGTATTTATAAATTCTAGTCGATACATAGGACGCTACAGCTTCGATAGGGATTTCTAAACACTTAACAGGGCAAACTGGCACAATATTTGTTTTGAAATACAGGTAAATGAAATAATTGTACCTGGCTTATATTTTGTATATAAAAGAATAATTTTATAAATGATATAGTTGGTTGTTATATATTTGTTTGTTATGTAGTGAAATTTACAAATATTGACTGAAATATGAGATTATAAATAAAATAAAAATAAATTGGAAATTTTAGAATTTAAGTTCCTGGATTTTGATAATTTCTTTCAAAAAGGTTATGGAATATAATATTAGTAGAATTTAGAAGTATTTTCTGATATGAATATTTCAAGACGATTTGAAAGAAATGTTTTAAAGGGATTTTGGAAGGAAATAAGTTCTGTGCTCCCCTCTCTATCACTGGAAAATAATTTCGATGAGGAATGCACGCATCATCGACGTTCATTTTCGAGCTTCAAAGTGGGAAGACCGCTGTAGTAATTTTACTGCACATTTGTTTTGATTACGAATCTTAAAATTTTCTAAATATGATTTGGATATATAAAAGATATTATTATAGATATTATTTTAAATGGATGAAAGGGAACTCTGTATTTAGTTCTTAAGTTTTTAGCAAATTGGAAATTTCAATTATTGTAATGAAATGAAATGTTGACTATCTTAATAATTGAAAACTTTTAATATGTGTAATTAGAAACTAGGTGCTAAGCGATAAATGAAAATATAAGAAATCGAAAATTTGTGAACTATAAATAAAAAGGAAATGAAAATAAGAAATGGTAACTATTGAACATTTTGTTAAGTAAATAACTAAGAGGAACTTGTGTAACATTTTATTGCATCCTAAAAGACATATATAACTTACTGTAATGTTAAAGGTTGAATTGTTAATAAGAATATGTAATAGAATATTATACAAGTAAAACTTAATTAATGAAAATGTTCTGATGGAATTCTTTCCATAAAAGAATTCAGTTGTATAAGATTGTTATAAACTTAAGTTAATGAATTGATATGCTAAGTAATTGAATTGAACATGAATACTGTAAGTAAATGATTATAAACTTAAGTAATGTTTGAAGCTAATTATGATTGAAGTAAATAGTAAATGTGAATGCTACATTAATGGAATGATTATAACTTTAGAAAACATTAAAATGATTTGGAAATGGATTTAATATTCAATAATGCTACATATGGAAGAATGATGTGAAAGGAAATAGTATTTTAGTGGTAAATTAAATTGTAAAGAGATTTACATAATAATGGATAATCAAATATTTGAATGGAAAGAACATATGTAAGAAAACGAATATAAAGCAATGGATGAATGAAACTGATGAACAGTAATGGTATGAAAAGAAATTAGCAAGAATGAACTTGAATAATATTTGAAATTATTGTTTGTTTTGGTTTATGGATGTTTGGGAAGTGATGCCTTAAATTGTTCAGGATGTATACATAATGTATTAAGCTTTATCTAAGACTGTTGAGTGTATGGTATACTTAGTAGTTGTTTATAATTCTATACGATTAAAAGTGTCTAAACCCAGACAAACAATTTGTTTGGATGCCATGGATGTATGATTAATTGCATTGATGTTATGTGATGATTGTATGCCTTTGGTTGCAAGTGATTGTTGTTATTTATATAGATTCATTTTGTTACTAATTGAGGCAACTTTATTAATTTTATAAAATGATTGTTAAATCTATATAAATAACAACAATCCCGATAAGAAATAACAACAATCCCGAGTTGAGATTTTAAATAAAATGATTCTTAGGATTTGTCGACAAAATTAGTAAAATAATTATTATTAATTTATATAGATTCGACAAAATGATTATTAATTTTATAAAATGATTGTTAAATCTATTATTTTACTAATTGTTGCAAGTGACAAATCCCGATAAGAAATAACAACAATCCCGAGTTGAGATTTTAAATTAATAAAATTGATAAAAATTCAATGTAATTGAAATACTGCAACTAATATGAATGATAATTGGAGAATATTAATGTGATGAGATATAAACAAATGTTAACTATATCTGATTGATAATGATTTGATTGAATAATAAGATGGTAAGGCAAATAAATGAATTTATTGGAATTTAAAGCAATTATCACTGTATTTATTTCAATTGGAATTAAACATTATAGCTAGTAGAATAATTAACATGAATTGATATGTAGATTTGTTTTAAATTATTGTAAATATCTCAGCAATCAAAAATGATGGAAATTTGTTAGTTTATAAATATTGAACTAAAAAGTGATTAACTAAATTTAATTAACGTTAAAATAGTCATTTTGGCCACTGCCTCGAATTTCGACAAAACTAGTTTTATTGGATCCATAACGGTAAGTCATTGTAAGGTTTCAAGTTTTATAGCGATCGGACTTGTCGTTTGATCGTATGAACTCGAAGCGCATAGAAATCGATATAATTAAATTCAATTGAAATCAGTTTGAAATAAGCTGATTTTAAGCTAACTTCTTCATACGATGGAATTTGAACTTGATACATGTTCATTGGATTTAAAATTATCGAAAACGTCTATTTTAATATATGGGATGACCCACTTTCATTTTGGAAGCGAAACGAGCTTTCCAGATCGTTATTGTCAATTCGAACCAGATTCGATTTGCGTTTATTTCTTATCGGGATTTGTCAATATAAATAATCATATTTTCCCAAATCCTAAGAATCATTTTTCTTATTTTATACGTACATCAACTTCTGTCTATTCCTCCTTAAATGGAAGAAACCAAAAATTCTAGATTCAACTACAAATCAAAATCAAATCGGAAAATTTAAACTCCTCAAGCAATATCATATTATATATCGATTTGAAGCTCTCAACGAGCGCAACTCAAATCTGCAGTTCATTTTTACAATCGGGTTCTGGTTTATCCGGTATTGGCCAAATCGTCATTGGTCGTTCATTGGGCTGCGATCGAGTTCGACCGATCGTCGATGGGAGGGTACCGGGATGTGGAGAGTGTCGAGGGGAGTTCATCTAGGTGGTTAGTTCAGAAAATTGATGGTTGGATCGGGCTGCAAATTTCATTAGGGTTTTGACTTTTTGGCCGCGGCTGTGTACTCAGAGGCATCGATCGTGGTGATTGAGTGGTTGTGTGGGCGTAGGGTAGAGGTCGGCGGCTGTTCTGGTGGGTGGTCATGGTCACGATGGCCAGTGGCGTCATGGAAGGATCGAGCGGCGGCGGCTTCTCATTGCGTGCGAGAGGTACTGGGTTAATTAGGGCTTTGAGGAGACTTGTTTAGTCTACTGATGTGTAAAGCGAGTAAGTGTTTTTTTGTTTATTTTAATCTAATTTAATTTTAAATTCCCAAATGTTCTAATATGCTTAAATTTTTCATACGAGGTCCGATTTTTTGCGCGGTTTGTTCCGTTGGGATCATATCGAAATTCCAGATATTTTCACACTGGTTTTGACAAATTCTGAGACTGTTCAATTTGGAGCCCTATTTTGGATTTCAAATCGATTTGAAATCAAAAGCGAGTGTTTTAACCCATTCACAACTGCTAGAATATCTTATGTTGCTTATATTAAATTTATGATGTGATTAGGAATTAATTGGTTGATGTTTGGTGTGTTTAAATTGTCATTCTAGTTAAATTTGACTTTTATTGCATTTAATCATCGTTTAAATTAGAATTGAATTTAAAATTTCAATTTAATACCTGTCAATGATAATCAACTATTGATGTTTATGTACCATCCCACCCTTCCGCATGCTTTAAATCGACGATAAACCACACACGTCAGACTTAAACCATACAGAAGGGCGGATTGTTATGGGTAAATAAGAAAAGTAGAGAAAGGAAAAAAACAAAATATAATCTTGCAGCGGAACGATAAAATATAATAATCAAATATACAGTTCATGAAGCTGTTTTACAAAACATTTGATTATACTTATACCATATATATCAAAGTTACACATACCAAAGAATAATAGATAACAATGCAGCGGAATAAAATGGTGTAGTGGAATAATATAATAGATAATAATAAATCTTCGTCTTCGTCCTCCAGAAATAAAGTCTTTGATTCTTGAAATGCTCGGACTGACCCGAGCGAATTGGAAGGACAAAACACTCGAGTCAGAACTAAAATATCTTATGTAAGTTAAATCAACAATAAATAGTATGAGTGTAACGGCGTCAGAGATGTTTACGGGATTTGACATCTCCTATTCAGTGTCTAACGTGAGTGCAGTAACTCAAGAGATGCTCGGGATTCACATCTCCTAAGGATCCGTTAAACTATTTACTATGTAGTAATATTTCGCTATTATAATAGTGTCTATTAGTACAATAAACTTACTTTTGAATAGCGTTAAGGCTTTACATTTTCCACCTTAACACGTAATAATGCCAATAGTCTATACAGTACCGTAATAACTCCTGATCATGAGGATACCAGAGGATACTCCATAGGTATGACACAAATAGAAACTCGTACAAGGCGCGATAGGGTAGGTGACACGGCACAACTAGGCAATGCCAGGGTAGATATACCAATTACGCTTCCGGGTCAGTGGTAACGCATAGCGCGCAGCTACCGCCCACCTCGAGCCACACCCCCAAATGAAAAAAATCAAAAGTGGCCGCTGAATCAATCCAAAATTCAAAGTATAATATCGAAGGGATGTGCCCGATCAAAGGTGCTACCTCATTAACCCGTCAATCGCTCCTGTTTTAGCCACCTTATGCTAACTCACAGGAGTTGGGTCCATGAATTTACCTCAAAGGAAATGCCGCCGCCATCCTACTTCATTCTGGAATTTCCACCACATACACGGTTGTTAAAGTGATTTTCGGAGTTGGCAGAGAGTATGACAACTTTCAATCCCGGTCTCTTTAACAACCAAATGTTATTATAACACCACGGTCTTTTCAAAATAGTTTATACTTTAAAACCAGAATATAATACCCATTTCAAAACCGTATAAATACGATATCATTTCTATTTTAAAACCCAATCAATATGATATCATTTTTATTTCAAATATATCTTTTACCAAATCATATCACTTTCAAATCTATTGTAACGACCCGATATTTTCAATCATTCGCATCCGCACATGTCGGACTTGAATTGTTCAAAATACCGCGTTGTAAATAAAATTTGGCAAATCTCAGAATATACAGTAAATAAATAATCACATAATCACAGACACAGAAATCAGAATACTAATAGCGGAAAATATAACTTAGTGGTTCATGAAGCCACTATTAAAAGTCTCAAAACAAATAAAATTTTACATGGTCTTTAAACCCAAATATAGTTTGAATCAACAATAGAAAATCTCGATATCCAATAGTCTTGAAAATTAAGATAAGGAAGTGAAAGGAAAGTTTGCCAGCAGCTTGAAAGTGATCTACAGAAGTCCTAGCTCCGGGATGAATACTGAACTGCAACTCAGGCTGACCCGAGCGTAAGAAATAAACACAACACTCGAGTCAGGACATACATACTTATACAGTGTAAGCTAATTCAAGTGTACTGTAATATAGAGCAAGTAACTTAAAGGATGCTTGGGACCGCCCATCCTCTAAGGATCCGTTAAACTATTTACCATGTAGTAATAATTTCGCTATAATAATAGTGTTTATATTAAAATAAACTTACTTTTAAATAGCGTTAAGGAGTTACCCATTCTCCCCCTTAACACAATAATAGTCCTAGTAGTCCATCCAATATCATAGTCCCTCCTAATCGAGAAGCCACCAGAGGATACCACACGGGCTACGGGAGAAAACCAAACTCGTACAAGGCTCGCTATGGTAGGTGACACGGCACAACTAGGCAATGCCAGGGTAGATATACCAATTACGCATCCGGACCGGTGGAAACGCGTAGCTGCTACTACCGTCCACCTCGAACAACACTCCCAAATCAAAGGTGCGCACCAAAACAATCACAAAAGTAATAGAATGGCATACGAAGAAGTGCGTCCGATCAGAGGTGCTACCTCATTAATCTGAGAATTGCTTCTGTTTTAGCCACCTTATGCCAACTCACGGGAGTCAGGTCCACGTATTTACCTCATAGAAAACGTCACCACCACCTTACTTCATTCTGGAATCTCCACCGCGCACACGGTTGTCAAAGTGGTTTTCGGTATCGACAGAGAGTATGCCCATATCCGATCTCGGTCTCTTTAACAACCAACGTTATTATTACCCGTGGTCATAATTCCAAAATAGTTTATTTTTAAATAAAATACTTCGTTTTAAACTATTTAAAAGTGAAGTTATAATTCTTATAAAAATCCGATATACATCCCACAGGTTATGTCTTAGTTCCTTTATATTTACTCCAGCACTTGCACAGTGCGGTAATATCCTTTACACAGATTTGAGTAAATTAAATTTTAAACTTCACTATAGTTTCTCCAATAATTAAACCAATAAATAATATTCCACCTTTAAATAGTCATTTAAATTTACTCAATAAATTATGATTTTTATAGAGTACATTTTACAAATATATATCTAACCTCTCTATGCTTTACTTATAAAAAAAATCAAGCGCAAATTTCCCATAATATTTTACTTAATAATTAAGTTCAATTTTACCACTTCAAAGTAAACTAAACTTCTAGTCAATTTCTTAACCTACCACTTTATATTCAAAATTTAGCCATATTCCAAATTCCTTTTTTGTATTCACCTTATTTAACCATTTAATACATAGTCAACTTAACCCTTTTATTTATTTACTTATATTTAAAAAATTTACCAAAACATCTTATTTTATTTATTAACTAGAATTCCATTTTTATTTTACAAATCAATTTTTTTTTTAAATTATATTTATACTTTAAAATTCTTAACATTTAATTACTTACACCTTAACTTGTATAATATCACTATACTATAAGGAACATTTTTATTCCAATTTTAAACAAAAGGCCATAGCTTCCTATTTTAAAATATTTAATATTTCCAGAAAAAAATTATATATATATATATATAACCACGGGTCTGTATACTATTTTCTAACCTAGGTCAAATGATACGGACAATATATCATTTCAATCCGTAATTTACAAAGAAAAACCGGGTTCTATCATTTCAAACCCGTAATCCCAAGTTAAATAATAAATAAAAATAAATAAATATCATTCAGGCCTATCATTTCAGCCCGTAATGATTTCTATCTATAGGGAGCTTGCAATGTGGTAAAAAGTAAATAATTAAATAAATAAATAACAGCATGCATTTAACAATAAATAAATAAATAACAGTATGCATTTAACAGTAGATAATATAACTAATGACGTGTCAATTTAATAATGGGGTTTTAACATCATAAATTTATATCACAAATAAATAAAATTAAATAAAATTATTTTACAATTACACTTGTTATTAAATTTACAGATATACAAGTACGTTTGTCAAGTGAGGATACTCACCTTTACACCGCTGAAGATTTAGATTCAAAACTACAATAACCACACCGGAACAACGTACAATAGGCACGATCAAAATTTCAGCGGAGGCGATGATCAGATTCAATTTCTTGAAACAAAAACGAACAAAAAAATTTACGCGGATTCAATTGTGGTCAAAGCAAAACTTTTTTTTAACGAATTGGAACGAGATTTAAAGAGGATGATTGATAAGATTTTTCTCAACCACTTCACTGCATAGCTCAAACAATACTTCACAGGCTCAGTTCCGGCTACAAATTTTTCCCTGACCACTCAAGCACTCAAACAGAGGAATGTTGAATATATAATTAGTTTTTAAAACAAGCAAAGGTAATGGATGCAAATTTTTGTTCAAGGTTTTGGTCCAAAAAGAACATCAGATATGCTTGGCCTGTACACCATCATGGCCTGCCGTGCGCTCATGTGCATGAAGACTATGAGGTGTTGGAACAAACACCACATGCACAACCCTTGGAGGTGGAAGGTGAAAGTGGTGGAGGGCCGAGCACACGGTGGTCAGAGAAAAAAATAAAAAATTAAAAAAAATATTTCTCAGCGGCCATTACTGAGCCAAGAACACACTTCAGAAAATGGAACCAATACTATGTTGTAGGGTGTTTGCACAAGTGTTTAGTGAAGTTAGCCTTTTGATAAATTTGGAAAACGCAAGAAAGAAGACATACCTGATGCACCCGAGCTCATGCAAATGAAGAAGGAGGCCAAAATGAGGTGTAAAAGAATGAAGTTGGATTTGATGCTCGGTTTGTATTTATAGTGAGAGACCCTCGTTTCTTTGCACGCAAGAAAAAAAATAATAACATGCGAAATCCAAGCATGTGAGTATTTAGGCCAGAAAGGAATAAGTTTTTTGAACGTGGTTTATCACTCAGGAAGAAACAAATAAAATGTTTTGTGACGTGTGTAATTTATACAATGGGTGGGAAATTAAAGGTGAATGTGCAAATATTGGCATGAGATTCTATTTGATTTGGAACGGCAGTATATCAATTGATTGAGGAGAAGACGGCAAGTATATTTGAAATTGTTCGTGTGTTATATTTAAAAGAAGGACATGCGAAATTTAAGATGAAGAAACTGCAATCAAACCAAATATCATTGGGTATTTTGCATATGTTGACTGAGTATTTACAAAAGGGTTTGCATTGATATTGTGGGTTTGTATCTAAATCAGCAAAGTTGCGCCATTAGAGGGGAGAAAGATTTGGGAATAAATAATTGTACGCGTTTATATTAGTAAGGAAATAAATGGATTTGATAAATGCAAGAATTAAGGATATTGAAACGGCTATAGAGGAAGGTACGAGGTTTTTAAATTAAATTAGGTTGCATGAATTTATTTATTTATATATATATATGGAAGTAAATTTTACTGAAAAGAGAAAAATAAACGTAAGAAATATGGGTAAAGAGAAAAGCGCATATAAAATAGGCAAGCAGATAGGAGAATGGATACTGCGCATGACTGAGATTTAGGAGAAAATTATGTTCTGAAAAATGCAAGCAATAAATTTTGTTGAATGGCAAAAAATCTATGGTAATCAAATTTTTAAAGCAATGCGTTGAATTAGAGGCAACATACTTGATTTGAACGCTAGACAATTCCTTCCCTTTAAAAACACATGTCACTGACAAATTTACTCATTTACAGCTAAGGTCATATTTTTAAGAATGTGCACCATATCCGTAATATTTTATGCCCAAAATATAACGAAATAACGGATTAAAATTCTATACGTTTTCTTATATATATATATACGTTATTTATTTCATCTGATAACGCGCCCTTAAACGCGTAATTAAACAGTTTCTTTATACGCTATAAAAATTTAAAATTTATTACTTAAATAGAATCAAATTTGTTTACATTTTTCTCTCTCTTTTTTTTGAAATTTTACTTTGCGTTGATTGTTTTGGCAATAGAGGATAGACGTTAAAAAGTATAGGATCTCTTTTCAATGGGTGCGTGATTTATATCCTTAAATAGGCTGAGTGAATTAAGCAAAATAACGGCAAGAGATGATCTTGCTATGAAACGGTAATAAAATTTATGGATAACGTTCTATTTAAAACTGAAGAGAAAAGGAAAGTGAATATATTTGTCTTTAAACGAAAATGGAATTCGGACAAATTTGCGAACGTGTTTAATAATGAGAAGAAACTAGCGTTGATATTGGAGGAAACGACAATAAGATAAGATTTGAACGTTACTTTAATGAAAGATTTTATACTAAATAAATAGTTGCAGTAAAAAGAGAAATGGGATATCTTTTTTTAAAAGGTAAATGGCCACTCACGGTTAAAGGAAAAATTGAAACGGATATGCTTCCCTCCTACTCGAAAATGCACGTTTACTGATTTATTTAACCATTTTCAGTTAAGCTATATATTTTTGAAATGCACACCATAGAAACAAAATTTAAGTCCAAAATAAAACGAAAATAACGGATTTAAATTTTTTATGTTTTCTTATACGTTATTTATCCCATCAAATAACGCGCCCTTTAAACGCGTAATTCAACAGTTTATTAATATATTGTAAATTATGAAAGTTATTACTTAACTAAAATAGAATTTGTTTACATTCTTCGGATTTATTTACCATTTTCTAAGAAATTTATTACTAAATTTTAATATATATAATTCATTTTAAAAAGAACAAAAAGGGAAATAAATGTTATTACCAATATAAGTAAGCATCCTCACAATATATCTTGTACATATATAATTCTTATATAAAAGATTTAGAAATTAAAAATTTTAAAAATTCCAATCAGAGTTATCTTTAACCAAAGTTAAAATTTCTGAACTCTTGTCCTTTAATTAAAAATTTGGGAAATGTTTTAATAAATTTTAAAAATTTAAATTTTTATATAATAAACCCCAAAGTTTTATAATTTAAAGTGAAAAATACTTGTTAAAACTTCGGTATGTTACATCTATATACGTCGAAACCCATAGCTTTGAAACTTAACTTCTAATAATTAAATGGTTTAGATATTAAATTACTTTATATAAGAATATAGATTCTTAAATTTCAAAAAATAAATTCCATATACTGATTTGAACCTCCAAATAACCATTTCGATTTCCATATATTACAAAGCTTTAAATATTCTAACATTTCAAAAGAATTCTTTGATAATTTCATATATATCAAATTCAATTCCTATTATTTAGATTTGAAATGTTTACTTAATAAATCAAATATCATTTAAGTAAAACCTTTAAACTTCCAAGAACTGGATATTCCTTCAATTTAATTAACTAGGTAATATTCATTTAAATCGACTTGATATTCATTTAAATCCTTTAAACCAAAATCAAATTATTAAGATCATACCCTTTAAAATTCTCCATTTTTATTTAAATTTAAAATCAAATTTATTCAAGTACAACTCTTAAATAATTAAATTCAAACCAATTTCATATTTATCTTCCAACTTAAATTTCATTTAAGTCATTTTAAAAACTCTATATATATACAATATCTTAAGTAGGTGCTTAACCATATAATATAAAATAATCAAACTCCATTATTAAACTTTCTTTTATTAAACAATTTTATACATAGCTTAAATTCAAGAATTTTAACTATATATGCATATAATAATATTTATATAACATCAAAAATTAATATTTATTAAACCGTATATTTCTTTCCAAACCATAGAAAATCATTTCAAAATAATTATATATATATAGACCACGATGTCTGTATATAATTTTCTAACCTATGGTCAAGTGATACGGATATTTATCATTTCAATCCGCAATTTAAAAATAAAATACGGTTATATATCATTTCAAACCGCAATCCCGAATCAAAATAAATGCATAACAACTTGCAGATTATGATGATATAATTCAAACATCCATTCATCCATCATAAAATCATACATCCATCACAATCATCGTCCGAAACCATCAATCAATATCAATATATAACTGATAATATATAACAGGAAATTAACTGGCAATTATATTAAATAATAAATTAAATAACAAACTAATTTAAATAAATGCAATTAACTGAGATGATGATTAAAAATATCTGAAACAGTCATAAGTAAATGCATAATCACAACAAAATTAAATTTAACAAACATAAGAAATTTTAGAAGTTGTGAGTGGGTTAAAACACTCACCTTTTGAATTTAAATTGAATTTAAATTCAATTTAAACCCAAAAATTAGACAGTCTCAGAATTCGTCCAAACAAGCGCCAAAGTGTTCTGAATTCCAATACGAATGTAGCGGAGAAAACCGCGTGTGGAACGGATCACGTACGTAAAAGTTATAGCTATTAGAACTTTGAATTCAAAATTAAAATAAAACAAGATAATAAATAAAAGCCATCACATACATGCCACGTCACCATCATCTCTATCATCTCCAGTAAGCAAACGCACGTGCAAGACACAGCCGAACCCAGTATCCCACCGTTGACAGAAGGTTTGACCATGATTTTCACTCGACTCCGACCACGGCGGTAATGCCGAACCACACCCCCTCCATGCCCTTGCCAAACCGCACCCATCCCACCAGGCGCGAACGCCCAAACAAACAGCCGCCGCCGCCACTTTAGCTAACCCTAGTGAATTTCCACCAAATCCAACCGTTGAAACGTCAAACAAACGATGCCGATGCAATCCCCTCAGTGCTCTCTACAATACCCAGAAGTGATTTCCCGATCAGGCGAGGTTCGTCTTCGAGCGATGAGCGGCCGAAACTTATTCGATTTTTACTGATCAGACGATGAACCAAAACAAAAAACGAATCATGGATCTGAGATACGCTCATCGAGAGCTTCGATATATAATTTTTCTGAATTTTTTTGAGGCGTTTGAAATTTCAATTTGTTTTTTGAATTGTGTTTGGATCTGGAGTTTGTTTGTCTGCCATTGAGGAGGAGAGATAGTTGAAATATACGTACAGACAAATGAGAAATAGGAGTAGGCTAGGGTTTATAACTGGGTATTTATAGGCAAGGTTGAAAAGAATAGATGGACCTGATTTATAAACGCGCTGAACGAGGAATGGCCCGAAAAGCTCGTTCTGACTCCGGAACGAAATTGAGCCAACCCATATATCAAAATAGATGTTTTAAAATATTTTAAACGCGATGGAAAAGGTTACAAGTCGAAATTCCATCGTATGGAGAAGTTATGCTAAAATCAAAATTTTCAAATTGATTTCAATTTAATCGATTTCAAGGCGTTTCACGTTCGTACGATCAAACGACAAGTCTGATCGCTATGAAACTTGGAATCCTACAATAGTTCACCGTTACGTATCCGATGAAACTGGTTTCATCGAAATCCGAGCCAGTGGCCAAAATGGATATTTTTACATTAATAAAATTAATTAATTAATTAATTAATTAAATCACTTTTCAATTTCAATTTTACAATTGACAATATTCATCAATTTTAACTTCCTTAATCATTTATACTAGTTTAACCAAATTTAAATGTCCATTTGGATAAATCTATACAGTTTAGTGTTAACTTTCAATTTCACTATATTCAAGAATTATAAATTGAATTTCCCAATAATTCCAATTAATTTACTTTTCACTATATTATTTTTTCTATAAACATAGTTAATATTTGTTTTACTATCATATCACACAATTTACTTTATTTATCGACTATCATATCTCCATTTACTATATTTTGGTCAATTCACACTTCCGTTACTATATTAGTAATCTTAAAGTAACGTTTATTATCAACCATAAACATTAATAATTACTTAACGAACATTGATTGTATAGATTTCCAATTTTATTATTAAACGAAATAAATAGGTAACTTATACAAGTGTTACCATGCCTTAAATTACACTCATGAATTCCCTATTATCAAGCAACCATTACAGTTCTTAAATACTTATGCTTTTACTAAATTACCATTAACTATATTATTATTATTCCATTAGCTAATCAGGTATTTACATTCGTTTCTTTCATTTCAGTTTATCCCTTTATTAAGTTTTACATAAATAAATATTTATTTCCAAATATTACCTTAATTAACATTAACGTAATATTTTATTTAGATTTATCGAAGTTGATTCCAATCCAATTTCTATTTCCTAATATACTCTAATTTAACAACTTCTAAACAATGTAATACCTCCCACATAAATGTAACTTTTGTTTATATTTATTCAAATTTGATTTGCTCATTTAAAATAGTAGACTAAATAAGGGCAACAAATAATTATTGCCTTCGTTTACTTTTACTATATTTAAGTTTATTGTTTACCGACCCAAGGGCAACAGTTAACACTATTTTTATTTGGGGTTTCACTTCTATTGTTAAAAATAAATGTTAATTTCCAAGGCTACACTTGTTTCCTTATATTCAATACAAAGACTAGTATAACATTTTACACATTTTAAATTATTGTAATTTCATTTAGTTTATCAATAATTGGCTTTAATCATTATTGTTACGTTTTATTTTACTTATTATTTTACAACAAGTGCTACCATTAGTTCATACACTAATTCATTCCATTTATTTTACATTACTTTATTAGTAAGTCAACATTTAAGTTATTAATTTACCTTTTATATCCCATTATAAATTAATGCACACATTAATTAAGATTTTAAATCAAATTAATCATTACATCTTGGTAACATTCTTTTATTACAATAAGAATAAAATTTACATTTACATTGTTTCACTTATTGGAAATACATCTAAGTTATTAACAATTTACTTACATTTGTACAGTTACATTCAAGTTATTAAAAATTAACTTACCAATCTTATCCAAGTTATTATTTCCATTAATAATTCACTAAATTTTTATTTCCTTCAACATTAAGTTACCAAAATCTTCTTAAATTAAGAAATTTAATTACTGAATTTTACGGGTCGTTACACTCTCCCCCACTCAAAACTTTTCATCCCCGAAAAGAAAAAAAAAGGGAAAAGAAGAATTAAGAAATCAATATATCTTATTCGAAACATTAACTTTATAAACAATTAAATTTACAAAATTAATTACTTTAAATAAAATTTCCAAATTTACAACCATTAAATCATTTTATACTTAAATCAATAAGTTTGGAAAATATTTCTAAAATTTTCTAAGTCCAAAATTTACGTGAAATTTCGGCAGAGTCTCCTTTGTACGGAGAGGCTCGAGAGAAAATATAATATCAAAATAACAATACACACATATATTTTCCAAAAATACATCTCAACACGGGAAAATAATATAATAACGCTATAAACCGTAATCCGAAAATGTACCTATTTGTCGAGCAATTTACGCTTATTATTATGAAACCAAATGCAGCAGCAATTGCTTCCATAACCTGTATTTCACTTATATAATCCAAAAGAGTTAACAATTATACAAAATGAAATATTTAAAGTGGTTTCAAACACAAACAAACAAATCAATACAAACATCAATCACTTGCAACAAACATCATACACATCAAACACAAATCAACCATCCAAGCATGACAAACAATTTGTTTGTTCGGGTTAAGACACTTTATATCACATAGAATGACGAATAACTATGAAGTATTCCACTTAGTCAACAGTCTTAGATAACTAGAAAGATTATTCATACCTCTAAGCAAATTTAAAGTATCCTTACCCAAACAACCATAAACCAAAACAAACAACAAATCCAAAAAATAAATTAAGTTCATCCTTATTAATTTCGTTTCATAACCTTTGTTGTTTGATTTCCCTTTTTATTCATTTAATGATTTCTTTTAATTCACATTTATTTCTTGCAAATTTTCATTTTCGTTTATTTATTTATTTGCATTACATTCATTCATTTCTCAGTTTCATTTACTTAGCATCTCAATGCATTAACTTTAGCGTATAATCATATATTTAATGCATTCATCTTTTGTACTTATTTTACTTATAATAGCTTCAACCGTTTACTTAAGTTTATTATCATTTATTTATAATACTTACATCTCTATTAAACTAGTAGCATTCCAATTATACTTAAGTTTATAACACTGCAACATTAAATTCTTATTTATAAAAGCAGTTTATTGAACACTTTCATTACATAATTTTACTTGTACAATTTCCATTACATTTTCTTATTAAACATTTCAACTTTTAATATTTGGAAAGTTATATATATGCTTTTTAAGAATGTAATTGAAATTTATACAATTTTTCTCATTTCTTTTAATTACTTTAATGTTCAATAATCATATCATTTGTTTTATAGATTATAATTTCAACTTTCTCATAGTTTCATTCGTAACTTAGCATTTAGTCTCTTATTTCATTTTTGGTAAATAAATATTCAATAGTTACCTTTCCTCATATTAATTTATAACCTATCATTTAATTTCTTCTCTTAATTAGGGGTTCCAATTATTAATTTGTTACATTGCATTTCACCATAATAATTGAAACTATTAATTAACAGAAATTTAAGAACTAAATACCAGGTTAACTTTCAAATTATTTTAAAATAATAGATAGATGTATACTTACAACTTATATATCCAATTATTTTATTTGTAACAATTAAACATTTATAATCGATTATCAAAATGGAACTGCAGTAAAACTACTATAGTGGCCTTCCCTCTTCAAGACTCGAAAATAAATGTCGATGATGTGGCCGCCATCACCGAAATTAATTTCCAGCGACAAAGAGGGGAGTACAGAACTAAATTTTTCCAAAATCTTCTTAAAACAATTTTTTTTTCAAATTGTATTGAAATAATTATATCAGAAAATACTTCGAATAATATTATTAGTACATTCCAAATCATTTGAAAGGAAGTTCCAAAACCACGGAACTTAAATTCTAAATTTCCAATCTTCGTTTATTTTATTTTCAATCTTATTTCGACTATTATTTATAAATTTCATTACCTAATAACCAATATATTGCAACCAAATATATATCTTATTTATAAATATTTATTTTATATATAGAAAATATAATAGGCAAAATTATTTCATTCACCTATATTAAAACCAAAATTATGTCGGTCTGTCCTATTAAGTGTTTTGATATCCCTATTGATGTCAGGGTGTCCCATGCATCAACCAGAATTTATAAATACAAAACGAAAAAAATTAACACAATATTTAAACCTTTTTATAACACTAACAAATACGCACTCTCATATATATACACTCAACGACTCCCATAGGGTATTTCTACCCTATTAATAAAGAGTCAGACCCCACAAAGTTAAGGTTTATCGCTAAACCAAAGCTTTGATACCAGGTGTAACGTCCCGCCTTTCCGCATGCTTTAAATCGACGATAAACCATACACGTCAGACTTAAACCATACAGGATTGCTATGGGGTAAATAAGAAAAGTAGAGAAAGAATAAAAACAAAATATAATCTTGCAGCGGAACGATAAAATATAATAATCAAATATACAGTTCACGAAGCTGTTTTACAAAACATTTGATTATACTTATACCATATATATCAAAGATACACAAACCAAAAAATAATAGATAACAATGCAGCGGAATAAAATGGTGTAGTGGAATAATATAATAGATAATAATAAATCTTCGTCTTCATCCTCCAGAAATAAAGTCTTCGATTCCTGAAATGCTTGGACCGACCCGAGCCAATTGGAAGGACAAAACACTTGAGTCAGAAATAAAATATCTTATGTAAGTTAAATCAACAATAAATAATATGAGTGTAACGGCGTTAGAGATGTTTACGGGATTTGACATCTCCTATCCAGTGTCTAATGTGAGTGCAGTAACTCAAGAGATGCTCGGGATTCACATCTCTTAAGGATCCGTTAAACTATTTACTATGTAGTAATATTTCGCTATTATAATAGTGTCTATTAGTAAAATAAACTTACTTTTAAATAGCGTTAAGGCTTTACATTTTCCACGTTAACACGTAATAATGCCATTAGTCTATACAGTACTGTAATACCTCCTGATCGGGAGGCTACCAGAGGATACTCCATAGGTACGACACAAATAGAAACTCGTACAAGGCGCGATAGGGTAGGTGACACGGCACAACTAGGCAATGCCAGGATAGATATACCAATTACGCTTCTGGGTCGGTCGTAACACGTAGCTACCGCTCACCTCGAGCCACACTCCCAAATAAAAAAAATCAAAAGTGGCCACTGAATCAATCCAAAAGTCAAAGTATAATATCGAAGGGATGTGTCCGATCAAAGGTGCTACCTCATTAACCCGTCAATCGCTCCTGTTTTAGCCACCTTATGCCAACTCACAAGAGTTGGGTCCACGTATTTAACTCAAAGGAAACGCCGCCACCATCCTACTTCATTCTGGAATCTCCACCGCGTATACGGTTGTCAAAGTGGTTTTCGGAGTTGGCAGAGAGTATGACAACTTCTGATCCCAGTCTCTTTAACAACCAAACGTAATTATAACACCGCGGTCTTTTCAAAATAGTTTATACTTTAAAACCAGAATATAATATCCATTTCAAAACCATGTAAATACGATATCATTTCTATTTTAAAACTCAATCAATACGATATCATTTTTATTTCAAATATATCTTTTTCCAAATCATATCACTTTCAAATCTATATACCTTGAACCCATAGCTTTGAAACATAACTTCTAATACTTAAATGGTTTAGATATTAAATTACTTTATATAAGAATATAGATTCTTAATTTTCACAAATAAATTCCAAATACGATTTGAACCTCCAAGTAACTATTTCAATTTCCATATATTTCAAAGCTTTAAATATTTCAGCATTTCAAAAGAATTCTTTGATAATTTCATATATGTCAAATTCAATTCCTATTATTTAGATCTTAAATGTTTACTTAATAAATCAAATACCATTTAAGTAAAACCTTTAAACTTCCAAGAACTGGATATTCCTTCAATTTAATTAATTTGATAATATTCATTTAAATCGACTTGATATTCATTTAAATCCTTTAAACTAAAATCAAGTTATTAAGATCATACCCTTTAAAATTATCCATTTTTATTTAAATTTCAAATCAAATTTATTCAAGTACAACTCTTAAATAATTCAATTCAAACCAATTTCATATTTATCTTTCAACTTAAATTTCATTTAAGTCATTTTAAAAACTCTATATATATACAATATCTTAAATAGGTGCTTAACCATAATATAAAATAATCAAACTCTATTATTAAACAATTTTATACATAGCTTGAATTCGAGAATTTTAACTATATATATACATATAATAATATTTATATAACATCAAAAATTAATATTTATTAAAACGTTTCTTTCCAAACCATAGAATATCATTTCAAAATAATTATATATATAGACCACGGTGTCTGTATATAATTTTCTAACCTATGGTCAAGTGATACGGATATTTATCATTTCAATCCGCAATTTAAAAATAAAATACGGTTATATATCATTTCAAACCGCAATCCCGAATCAAAATAAATGCATAACAACTTGCAGATTATGATGATATAATTAAAACATCCATTCATCCATCATAAAATCATACATCCATCACAATCGTCATCCGAAACCATCAATCAATATCAATATATAACTGATAATATATAACAGAAAATTAACTGGCAGTTATATTAAATAATAAATTAAATAACAAACTAATTTAAATAAATGCAATTAACTGAGGTGATGATTAAAAATATCCGAACAGTCATAAATAAATGTATAATCACAACAAAATTAAATTTAACAAACATAAGAAATTTTAGAAGTTGTGAGTGGGTTAAAACACTCACCTTTTGAATTTAAATTGAATTTAAATTCAATTTAAACCCAAAAATTGGACAGTCTCAGAATTCGTCAAACCCTGGCCAAAGTATCCGTAATTCCAATACGAACCTAGCAGAGAAAACCACGCATGGAACAGATCACGTATGTAAAAGTTATAGCGATTAGAACGTTTGAATTCGAAATTAAAATAAAACAAGATAATAAATAAAAGCCATCGCCTACATGCCACGTCACCATCCTCTCTATCATCTCCGGTAAGCAAATGCACGTGCAAGACACAGCCGAACCCAATATCTCACCGTTGACCGAAGGTTTGACCATGATTTTCACTCGACTCCGGCCACTACGGCGATGCCGAACCACACCCCTCCTTGCCCTTGCCAAGCCGCATCCATCCCACCAGGCGCGAACGCCCAAACAAATAGCTGCCGCCACCACTTTAGCTAACCCAAGTGAATTTTCCGCCAAATCCAGCCGTTGAAACGTCAAACAAACGATGCCGGTGCAATCCACTCGGTGCTCTCTACAATACCCAGAAGTGATTTCCCAATCAGACGAGGTTCGTCGTCGAGCGATGAACGGTCGAAACTTCTTCGATTTTTGCTGATCAAACGATGAACCCAAAAAAAACGAATCATCGATCTGAGATACGCTCGTCGAGAGCTTTGATGTATAATTTTTCTGAATTTTTTGAGGCGTTTGAAATTTCAATTTGATTTTTGAATTGTGTTTGGATCTAGAGTTTGTTTGTCTCCCATTGAGGAGGAGAGATGGTTCAAATATACGTACAGACAAATGAGAAATAGGAGTAGGCTAGGTTTATAACTGTGTATTTATAGGCAAGGTTGAAAAGAATAGATGGACCTGATTTATAAAGGTGCTGAACGATGAATGGCCCGAAAAGCCCGTTCTGACTCCGGAACGAAATTGAGTCAACCCATATATCATAATAGATGTTTTGAAATATTTTAAACGCGATGGAAAGGTTTCAAGTCCAAATTCCATCGTATGAAAAAGTTATGCTAAAATCAAAAATTTCAAATTGATTTCAATTGATTTTAATTTAATCGATTTCAAGGCATTTCACGTTCGTACGATTAAACGACAAGTCCGATCGCAACGAAACTTGAAATCCTACAATAATTTACCGTTACGGATCCGATGAAACTGGTTTCGTCGAAATCTGAGTCAGTGGCCAAAATGGCTATTTCTACGTTAATAAAATAAATTAATAAATTAAATCACTTTTCAATTTCAATTTTACAATTTACACTATTCATCAATTTTAACTTCCTTAATTATTTATAGTAGTTTAACCAAATTTAAATGTCCATTTGGATAAATCTATACATTTTAGTGTTAACTTTCAATTTCACTATATTCAAGAATTATAAATTGAATTTTCCAATAATTCCAATTAATTTACTTTTCACTCTATTATATTTTCTATAAACATTGTTAATATTTGTTTTACTATCATATCACATAATTTACTTTATTTATCGACTATCATATCTCCATTTACTATATTTTGCTCAATTCACACTTCCGTTACTATATTAGTACTCTTAAAGTAACGTTTATTATCAACCATAAACATTATAATTACTTAACATACATTGATTGTATAAATTTCCAATTTTATTATTAAACGAAATAAATAGGTAACTTATACAAGTGTTACCATGCCTTAAATTACACTCATGAATTCCCTATTATCAAGCAACCATTACAGTTCTTAAATACTTATGCTTTTACTAAATTACCATTAACTATATTATTATTCCATTAGCTAATCAGGTATTTACATTCGTTTCTTTCATTTCAGTTTATCCCTTTATTAAGTTTTATATAAATAAATATTTATTTCCAAATATTACCTTAATTAACATTAACGTAATATTTTATTTAGATTTATTTCAATTGATTCCAATCCAATTTCTACTTCCTAATGTACTCTAATTTAACAACTTCTAAACAATGTAATACCTCCCACATAAATGTAACTTTTGTTTATATTTATTCAAATTTGATTTTCTCATTTCAAATAATAGGCTAAATAATGGGCAACACATAATTATTGCCTTCGTTTACTTTTACTATATTTAATTTTATTGTTTATCGACCCATGGGCAACAATTAACACTATTTTTATTTGGGGTTTCACTTCTATTGTCAAAAGTAAATGTTAATTACTAAGGCTTCACTTGTTTCCTTATATTCAATCCAAAGACTAGTATAACATTTTACACATTTTAAATTATTGCAATTTCATTCAATTTATCAATAATTGGCTTTAATCATTATTGTTACGTTTTATTTTACTTATTATTTTACAACAAGTGCTACCATTAGTTCATACACTAATTCATTCCATTTATTATACATTATTTTATTAGTAAGTCAACATTTAAGTTAATAATTTACCTTTTATATCTCATTATAAATTAATGAACACATTAATTAAGATTTAAATCAAATTAATCATTACATCTTGGTAACATTCTTTTATTACAATAAGAATAAAATTTACATTTACATTGTTTCACTTATTGGAAATACATCCAAGTTATTAACAATTTACTTACATTTGTACAGTTACTTTCAAGTTATTAAAAATTAATTTACCAATCTTATCCAAGTTATTATTTCCATTAATAATTCACTAAATTTTTATTTCCTTCAACATTAAGTTACCAAAATCTTCTTAAATTAAGAAATTTAATTACCGAATTTTACGGGTCGTTATAGTTTATTGGTTTATTTGGATGATGATTGTGATGGATGTTTGATTGTTGATATTAAATGACTGGATGTTGTATTTTTATATGGTAATAACATAGCAAGTTCCTTACAGGTTGAAATGATACATACCTGAATGATCTATGACTAGGGAAAAATCCTTATGAGTTGAAATGATAGACTCTAGCGATTTTATGAATTTTATTTAACTCGGGATTGCGGTTTGAATTGATATATAACCGTAAAATGTTAAATTGCAAATTGAAATGATAAACATCCGTATCACTTGACCATAGGGTAGAAAATTATATACGGACACCAGATTGGTTAAATTAAATTAATTCCTTAAAATTTTGAATTCAGTTAACTGGTATATTGAAATAGAATTTGATTTATATAAACTGAATTATTTTCAAAAATCCAAGCATAAATGCTGAAACTGGAATTTGATTTAATGAATTGTTCAAAGGATTTAAATTGGAATTTCAAAGTTGAAAGGTCTAATATAAATGAATTTATCGGAATTGAGTCATTGAAATGTTTGTAAATAACTCTGAAATCTATTTTAACTAATTTAAACTATTTTAATTTAATTAACTATTTAAATCAGTTTAATCCATTTTTAATCTATTTAAATCCATTATAACCTATTTTATCCAATTTAATCTATTTTACCAATTTTAAACTAATTAAATTTATTTAATCTATTTTAAATTTATTTAATCTATTATAAATTTATTTAATCTATTTTAAATCCATTTAATATAATTTTAATCTATTTAACCTATTTCAAATTTAATTAATCTATTTTAAATCTATAGAAATCATTTTAAATCCAATAAATAAAATTTAAATCTATTTAAACTATTTTTACTATTTAAACTATTTCAGTCTATTTAAAACTATTTAGACTATTTGTGACTACCTAAACTATTTTCTAAAATTACAGACTGTGTAAAGTTGAAGTATTTATATTTAAAATCCTTGATGATGATACAACCTAAGTTAGAATGTGGAATTGATAATTTTTGAAATGACATATTTGAGTAAATATGATGGTTTTGGAACGAGGATTTAATTTACCTATCTTATCGATAAATTCAAAGTGAATATGAGTTTGAAAGTGAATATAGTTTTGAAAGGGAATATGATTTCGAAAGTGACATGGTTTTGAGAATATGGTATTTTGACTATCAATTGTGAATTGACTTTTGAAATGTAAAAGAACCATCTGGTGTGAAATAAGCGTTTGGTTGTTAAAGTGACCAGGATCGGATATTGTCATACATTTTTCCAATACCGAAAACCATTTTAACAACTGTGTACATTATGGAGATTCCAGGAATGAAGTAGGATGGTTTGGCGAACGATTCTGTATGAGGTATTTATGTGACCCTAACTCCCACGAGTCAGCTTAGATGTGACTAAAACAGGAGCTATACTGGGCCAAGTGAGGCCATTCCTATTATTAGGCACATTTCTTCGATACTATATTCTGACTTTGTGATTGATTTGGTGGCCACCCTTGATTTTGACTATGGGAGTGCGTCTGAGGTGGGCGGTAGTAGCTGCTATGTGTTACCACCAGTTCAGGAGTGCAATTGGTATATCTATCCTAGCATTGCCTCGAGTGTCATGTTCACATGCCCTATCGCGCCTTCAACGAGTTTGTTTTGTGTCGTACCTATGGAGTTCTCCCTGATAGCCCACCTGCGGGTGGAGTTTACAGTACTGTATAGACTACGGAATTGTATAAAATGTGTTAAGGGAGATATGGGTAATGCCTTAACGCTATTATAATAGCGTATTGTACTATGTATGTAGATAGTTTAACGGATCCTTAAGAGACGTAAATCCCGAACATCTGTTAAGTTATTGCACTAACGTTGACACTGGATAGCCGTTACACTCGTATTTATTTATCGTTGATTTAACTTGCATTAGAACTTTCAATTCCGACTCGAGTGTTTTGTCTTTTCAATTCGCTCGCGTCAGCCTGAGCTTTTCAGTTTATCGAAGACTGCTTTCTGGAGGACGGAGACGAAGATTTTGCACTATTATTACTTACTATATTTATTCCACTCCATCATGTTGTTCTGCTGCATTTATTTATTATTTGTTCTTGTTTTATGTAACTATGATCTGTATTATAAAGGTTTTATCAATTTTATTTGTAAACAGCGTCATGAACTGTTTATTTGATTATTATATTTTTTCATTCCACTGTGATATTCTATATTTGTTTTCTTTCTTTCTCTGTTTTTTTCCTATTTACCCCATAACAATATGCCCTTTTGAATGGTTTGAGTCTGACGTGTGTGGTTTGTCGTTGATTTCAGCCGTCCAAAAAGGCAGGTCGTTACATCCTACCTCCAATTCCTAAAGGAAAAAATATGAGTTCGTTGTTTTCTCCATCTCATTTTATATTTTTACAGCCACTTCATTTCTTTTCATTTTGTTTTCCTGTAGCCTTCTTCCACAACCTCATATTTTTTTGGTAGCCTGTATTTCCTAAAGCCTTCATTTTGGAAATGTGACATTCATTTTTGTCCCTCCACCTTCATTTCTTTATTGCTAAATAACCTGCCACTTTATTTCTTCTTTTACGTTTTTCTCCTAACACCTCATATTCATTTAGTTCAAATTATTCTTTGCTGAAGCTATAATCTCATCAGCAAATTGTTCATGTTTTTATTGTTCCTTCATTTTTTTCTTGTCACCGCTTCATTTCCTATATTTAGATCTCTATTTCAAATCTTCCTTTTCTCAAATCATTTTACTGTGAACTTGCAAATTCAAAAGCTCTCATTTTTGCAAATTCAAAAGCTTTCTTTTATGAAACATGAGTTTCATTTTTTTTCATTTTTCCTACATGTCCTGCCCACATCTTAGTTTGTCCTTCCATCTTTGCCTGAAGCTTTATCTTGAGAAAAACGTAAGTATTAAACTTTGTTTATTTTTTATTAAAACGTGTACCAATTATTATTTTAATAATATTTCTTATAACATGAATATCTTTTGCATATAAACTTTGATTCACGCACGATTTCTTGTATTGGAATTTTGGGCTTTTATTTGGATTTCAAACCGACTTGAAATCAAAAGGTGAGTGTTTTAACCCACTTACAACTACTAGATTATGTCATGTTAGTTAAATTGAATTTATGGTGTGATTAGAAATTGATTGGTTGATGTTTGGTATATATAAATTGTCATTCCAGTAAAATATGACTTTTATTTAATTTCTTGCCATTTAATTTAGTATTGAATTTTAAAATTTCCAGTTAATACTTGTTATTGATAATCAATAAATTGTTGTTATTTATTGGTTAATTTGGATGATGATTGTGATGGATGTTTGATTGATTGATATTGGATGTTTGGATGTTATATTCTTATAATGTTATAACACTACAAGTTCCCTATGGGTTGAAATGATACATACCCAAACGATTCGATAAATTATGGAGAAATCGTTATGGGTTGAAATGATAGACTCAAGCGATTTTTTATGGAATTTAGGATTGCGGGTTGAAATAATATATACTTGTAAAGTTAAATTTTTGTGGATTGAAATGATAAATATCCGTATCACTTGACCATAGGGTAGAAAATTATATACGGACACCAAATTGGTTAAATTAAACGATTTTAAAACCCTTAAATATTGAATTAGATTAAATGATATTTTGAAGGAAATTGATTTATATAAATTGAATTGCTTTGAAAATCCAAGTTTGAAGGTTGGAATTGGAAATTGGTTTAAATCGAAATTCTAAAGTATTTTAATCTATTTTAAATCTATTTAAAGTATTTTAACCCATTTTAATCTATTTTAAATCTGTTTAATCTATTTTAAACTATATTATTCTATTTTAAACTATATTAACTATTTTAATATATTTTAAATTATATTAATCTATTTAAACTACATTAATCCATTTTAATCTTTTTAAAACTATATTAATGTAAATCCTTGATTTTTGAAATTATTTTAAATTAGATTTTATTTCATTTTGAAAATATTTTAAAATTAATTTATTTCAAGATTTTATTTTTAAAACATTTTCAAAGTGTTGGTAATTTTTCCAATACTACTTGTATTTTTGTTTACAATTTTAATCCTAGTTTTAATTTAATAAACTATTTTCTTATTTTTTTTATTTTTCCTAAAGATATTTATTATTTTCATTTTAACTTTATTTTTATTTCATTTTTATTTTATTTACATGATTTTTCTTTTGGTTTATTTGAATAAAAGAAATGGGAAATTCTAAGAGACAAAAACCTTTCAACTTATGTCTTTCCAATGCCTTGTCTCTTCACATTTTTGGCTGACTTTTCCTTGGCAATAGCCGTGAGTTTTATTTTGTAATTCACGTGAGAAACTTCTTTCTCATTTCATTTCTCACACCTACATTCAGATCTGAAAAATTAGGTAATGTCTTCTTCCATTTTTTTTACTTTTCTTTCCATTTTTCTATTGAATTTTCATTTGTTTTGCTTGAATCTTCATATGCTTTATTCGGCCTAAACCCCTCACCACCTTCACCGACCACCACATCACCTCCTTCCCCTCACCATACATGGCCTGACCATCCCCTCCTCTGACCATGACTGGTCGTGATCACCCCATGATGCAAACACCACTAAAAGTTGTGAAAACCCTTAAACATGCAAAGCCGGGCTTGTTTTTCACCATCCCCTTCTTATGTTGCTTCGGCCACCCCCTAAACCACCACCACCAACAAGATCACCACCACTGGCCATCACTCCAGCCACCACCATACATGTACATGCCAAGTCCGAGCCCAATTCACGCATGGCCGAGCCTAAGTGATGCACCAAAACTCCTCTTTTGCCTTACCTCTTTGATCTTCCTTCATGTTGTAACTCAAAACTCTTCACCTCCTTGTAGCAGTGCCTATATATGCCATACCTGAGCCCAAAGCACCATCATGGCCGAACTTATATAGCTTTGTGGCCGAGCAAAAGTGATTTGTGGTCAAGCAAAATCCATTGAAAATTCGGTGATGTGTTTTTGTAGACTCTATTTCCATTTTGTTCCAATAATTTTAGTATTGTATTTTTGTTTATATATTGCTTTGTTTTGTTGTTAAATATAATATTAACACTTGGCTCTCCACTCCACTCAAATCAAAGTCGTGCTATCGTGCTTTCTGGATTTTGTTTGTGTGTTTTGATTTGCTAACTCCAGCGTAAAGATGTGAGTATTCACTAATGACATTTATACTTATATAAATGGTGAATTAACAACAAGTGAATGTGTAGAAATGTTATATCATGTTATACCTGCCTGTGATATGAATCATATGATGTTAACCCTGTTTATAAACCTGTCATATCATCTGTTACTGCTATATGTTGCTATACTGTTTATTTATGTTAGTCCATGAAATGATGATTTTGATGACAACAACCTTAGAATAGTTTATAAAATATAAATACTAACATTATAAGTTTAGATATATATGTATATGCAGGATTTAACCATGCAGGTACTAAGAAAGAAGACTGTACATTATAGAGATTCAAGATATCAAGATAGAAGACTCATTAGTATCAAGATTATCAAGAGTTCAAGATTTCAAAGTTAAGTATTTTTTTTTTGTTAGGAATTTTGTTAAAACTCATAGAAAAGCACTGGCATCTTAAAATCCAATTTATTCGTGGAATGGAATCCACTTCGAGCCTGTTAAAGGGATGGAACCCTAAGTAGGATGGAACCTACGAAAAATCTAGTGGAACATTGTTTTGTATCTGCTAACTTTTTATTCAAAATGATTTTTCAAAATTATATCCTATTTTCAAAATGTTATCAAAACTTTTAAAAGATTCAAAACCCTCTATCTTGATTTTAAATAATTTTAGACTCAAAATTATCTTTAATTTCAAAGTCAAATTAGTCCTAATTTAAACTATCTTTTAATACAATATATTTAACTTTTTAATATTTATACTTAGATTTAAAATAAAAAATTAGAGTTAAATTCTATACATATTATTCTCTATATTTACTTATGAATTTTAACTATATTCAACTATATTTATAAAGTTTAAATTAGTTTTAATATAAGATAATGGTTATTTTCAAAGAAAATCAAAACATCAAAAAATGCTTTGGGATGTCGACATACCTGTATAACCCATGTCAACATGGTGTCATTTGAGTTCAAAATGTAAATTTCAAAAGAAGTGTCTATTCGCCTAACTCTTCACGAATAGGCATGGCTGTTGTTCTTCCATAAATAGGGGTTAGTTTCAACGAATTTATCATCAGATTTTCTGGTTTTTCACTCCTCTTCTTCTTCCACTTTTCTTAATACATATTCTTATCATTACTCTACCGAAATCAACATTGAATCGAACTCGATTACTTCTAGTTTGATTCTCTATCACTCTCTCTACAAGATTCTGGGTGTTATAGACTTCTTTGTAATCTATTAAGCGAGAAAAGGTGTGATTGTAGCCTTGAAAAGCAATCGAGAAAGAAACGGTGTGATTGTTGCCTTGGTAAATCAATTGGGTAAATTTGTGGCGTGGAAATCAAGTATCTCTACCGAGAGGATCGAAATTATGCAGGGTGTACCTCGTAGCCTTGAAACCGTGGGTGTAACTATACAATTGCTTTCGAAAGGAAATCCGTACTTATGTTGCAAGACTGGATGTAGGGTAAATCCGAACTAGTATAAAATCCAGTGTGTTCTTTCCTTTACTGCTTTTATTTTATTTCTACATCTGTGTTTGTTTCTGTGATCATATATGTGTCTGTATATTGCATACATCGGTGTCTAAATTAACATAAATCGAAAAAGATTTAGTAATTCTTTATTAACACCATTCACCCCCCATCTAGTGTTAATCCTAGCCTTAAGATCCGTAATCCGCATTTCTCACAATTGGTATCAGAGCAAGGTTTTCAAAGTTTCATAATCTGATTTTTGAAAAAGTTTTTAAAATGGCTATATTTGTTAATACTAGTTTAGAAGCATTCAAACTATCATTGTTTCTTGAGTCTGCATATAATCAATATTCAAATTCAAGTTGTCTACTAAGATTGTTTGATGTGCAGGAATCATGCTTTATGGGTGTTGAGGAATCAATCCACAACGGACAAATTGTGCAGATCAGAAAGAACAAGTGGATACTTGATAGTGGGTGTTCTAGACACATGACTGGCAATCCAGATATACTGAATGATATAATATACAAAGACGGAGGATTGGTTAACTTTGGAGACAATTCAAAAGGATATGTGATTGACATCGGCAAAGTCGGTAATTCTGAAACTCCTACTATTACTAATGTTTTGCTAGTTAAGAATCTGAAATATAATCTGCTAAGTATAAGTCAACTATGTGATAAAGGATATAAAATTAAATTTGAAAAGGATAAATATCCCACTGAAGATAATAATTCAACCATTATATTTGAGGGAGTCAGGAAAAAGAATATTTATATTCTTAGTATGAAAGTTTCAAATGATAACCTGTGTCTGTTGGCAAATACAAGTGACCCTTGGATTTGGCATAAGAGATTTGGGCATTTGAATTTCAAACTCTTATCTAGACTGTCAAAACATGATCTAGTCAGAGGTCTCCCTAAAATGAATTTTAAAGTAGATAGTTTATGTGATGCTTGTCAATTAGGAAAACTTAGAAAAAGTTTTTTTAAGTTAAAAGATATGATTTCAACTTCAAAACCTTTTGAATTACTTCATCTTGATTTATTTGATCCATCTCAAATTCTATCAATAAATCATAGTAAATATGTCTTTGTAATTGTAGATGATTATTCTAGATTTACATGGACAATATTCTTGAAACATAAAAGAGATACTTTTAAATGGTTTAAGACATTCTCAAAAAGAATTCAAAATCAATTTTCTCTAAAAATTATAACTATTCGAAGTGATCACGGTGATGAATTTGAAAATGAAAAGTTTGAGGAATTCTGCAATAAAAAGGGAATAACTCACAATTTTTCATTTCCGAGAACTCCACAACAAAATGGAGTAGTAGAACGTAAAAATAGGACGATTCAAGAATGTGCGAGAACCATGCTTACAGATAGTAATTTACCAAAGAATTTTTGGACAGAAGTAGTTGCTACCGCCTGTTATATTTTGAATAGAATTTTAATTAGACCTCTAACTGATAAGACATCTTATGAACTTCTTTATTTAAAGAAACCTAAGGTATCTTATTTCAGAATTTTTGGAAGTAAATGCTTTATTTTAAATACAAAATATAATTTAGATAAATTTGATCCTAAATTCGATAAAGGTATCTTTATCGAATATTCTAATAGAAGTAAAGCGTACAGAGTGTTTAATTCAAAAACTAATTCCATTGAAGAAACAATGCATGTTTCATTTGATGAAAATTTCAAAATTTTTGAAGATACAAATGATGAAGAGGATTTAATCACTCAAAATCAAGAATCAATTGAAACTAATAATGAAATTAATTATCCTAATAAAAGTACTAAACTTTTAAAAGACCATCTATAGAAAATATACTGGGAGATATGCAAGCTGTTGTTAAAACTAGAAATCAACTAAGTCAAATGAGTAATGTAGCTTTTATATCAACAATGAACCCAAAAATCCAAAAGAAGCATCAACTGACGATTCATGGATTTTGGCTATGCAAGAAGAATTAAATCAGTTTACTAGAAATGATGTTTGGGAACTTGTTCCTAGACCAGAAAATAAAACTATAATTGGAACTAAATGGGTTTATAAAAATAAAATAAATGAACAAGGAGAGGTAGTTAGAAATAAAGCTCGATTAGTCGCTCAAGGTTATTTTCAAGAAGAAGGAATAGATTTTGATGAAACCTTTGCTCCCGTAGCAAGATTAGAAGCCATTATGATTCTACTTACTTTCACAAATCATAATAATTTCAAATTATTTCAAATGGATGTTAAAAGTGCCTTTTAAATGTATTTGTAAAAGAAGAAGTATATGTTGAACAACCACCACTTTTTGAAAATGATAAATTACCCAATCATGTTTACAAACTTAAGAAAGCATTATATAGTCTAAAACAAGCTCCTAGAGCCTGGTATGATAGACTAAGATCTTATTTATTGCAATCTAATTTTGAAATTGGTAAAGTAGATAATACTCTTTTTATTAAAAGAAATAAAAATGATATTCAACTAGTACAAGTTTACGTAGATGATATCATTTTTGGTTCAACTAATTTTGAAATGAATAAAGAACTTTCTGAAATAATGACAAAAGAATTTGAGATGAGTCATATGGATGAATTAAAATTCTTTTTAGGATTACAAATAAAACAATTAGATAATGGTATCTTTATTAGTCAAGAAAAATATGCTAAAGACCTAATTAGTAAATTTGGTTTGACTACGGCGAGTGGAAATCCCACTCCCATGGCAACCAATGAGTACCTTAGTAAATATGATCTCTCGAAAGATGTAGATCAAAAACTATATAGAGGAATGATTGGATCACTACTCTATATTACTGCCAGTAGACCTGATATCATGCATAGTGTTTGTCTCTGTGCCCGATATCAGTCCCAACCTAAAGAGACCCACTTAAAACCCGTAAAACGAATCATAAGATATGTTAAACACACATCTGATTATGGTTTATTCTACCCTAAAAATGATTCTTTTGACTTAATATCTTACTGTGATGCTGACTACGCTGGTTGTAAATCAGACTGAAAAAGTGCAAGTGGCACATATCACTTTTTGGGGCACTCTCTGATTTCTTGGCTTAGTAGAAAGCAAAACACAATTTTTTTATCAGCAACTGAAGCAGAGTATATTTCTGCTGCTTTGGCTTGTTTTCAAGTAATATATATGTAACAAACCATAAAAGATTTTGGTTTAAAATTTTCAAAATCACCAATTTATTGTGACAATACAAGTGCGATAAATTTATCCAAAAATACTACTCAACATGCTCAAACTAAACATATTGATATCAGACATCATTTTCTCAGAGATAATATAAGTAAGGAAATAGTTACTCTCAAGTATATCAATTTTGGGAATCAAATTGTTGACATCATAACAAAACCCTTAAATGAATCAATATTTACTAAACTAAGAAGAGAATTAGGTATTTGTTCTATAACTGAAATATAAAATATAAATAACAAGTATAATTAATAATTAATATTGAAATAATTCAAAGAGTTAAAATAAAAAGGACCATGTCGACATCCCCCATATACCCATGTCGACATGCAACATTTTTAAATTTTGAAATTTTCCCACCAAAATTCAAAAAATTTAGTTATATATTCTTCTCTATTTCGAATTTTTGTTCATTCTCTCTATTTTCTCTTTAATCTATCTTCTGAAATAAATAAAATAATAGCCTCCTCTTCCAAATCAAACATAAAATCAACCTTTTCATTTCCCTCTCCTACGTTGGGTCCATTTCAACGTACTACTCTCGCTCGTGTGACTAAAATGGAGGAATCTATGAAGGATGTACTTCAGATGATGACTGAAATTCAAGTGACTCAACTTCGTATGGCAAAGGAACAGGAAAGGCAAGGCAAGATTCTTAAGGAATTTGCAAAAATTCCTAATGGATAACCAGGCCAACTCTATCTTGATTGATGAAGACTCTTCACTCAATCAAGAACAAGAGGCCAGCGAGGAAGAAGAAGAAGAACCCATGGAAGAAGGCATGGGGAGGAGGATGACCAAGTCATGTGTGTTGGAGAAGTGTGCTTTGACAAGAATGGGAATCTTGTCGAACAACGTGGAAACTTCTGTTTTCACTATCCAAACTGTTCGATTCATAGACCTCCTATGTTTTATAACGTACAATAGTTTCTTTTCTTTCTTCTCCATTATTGTTTGTGTTTCTTTGTGTTTTCTAAACGTTCATGTATATACAACTTCATACGTAATAAATAACTTCTGTTCTTATATGTGTTTTAATTATAAATACTATTATGAATTCTTACTTAGGATAGTTGATAACATTGTCATTATAATCACATGTCATAGAGTATTAGTTATATAGTTTGGAGTTACATAGTTATATAGTTTGAAGTTATATAGTTTACATTTAATTTTTCTGTTGATGACAAAGGGGGAGAAATATAAAATAGGGTAGTTAGGCATAGATTAAGGGGGAGTTATTAGTTTTAGGGGGAGTTATTAGGATAGAACTAAAATTTTATAAACAAAGGTTGTCATCATCAAAAAGGGAGAGATTGTTAGTCCGTGAAATGATGGTTTTGATTACAACAACCTTAGAATAGTTTATAAAATATAAATACTAACATTATAAGTTTAGATATATATGTATATGCAGGATTTAACCATGCAGGTACTAAAAAAGAAGACTGTACAGTATAGAGATTCAAGATATCAAGATAGAAGACTCATGAGTATCAAGATTATCAAGAGTTCAAGATTTCAAAGTGAAGTATTTTTTTATTAGGAATTTTGTTAAAACTCATAGAAAAGCACTGGCATCTTAAAATCCAATTTATTCGTGGAATGGAATCCACTTCGAGCCTGTTAAAGGGATGGAACCCTAAGTAGGATGGAATCTACGAAAAATCTAGTGGAACATTGTTT
Source organism: Allium cepa (assembly GCA_030765085.1). NCBI lineage: Eukaryota > Viridiplantae > Streptophyta > Magnoliopsida > Asparagales > Amaryllidaceae > Allium > Allium cepa. The sequence continues at coordinate 873,880,799 of CM060932.1, read as the reverse complement.
TGTATCCGCTAACTTTTTATTCAAAATGATGTTTCAAAATTATATCCTGTTTTCAAAATGTTTTCAAAACTTTCGTTTTAAAAGATTCAAAACCCTCTAGCCTGATTTTAAATAATTTTAGCCTCAAAATTATCTTTAATTTCAAAGTCAAATTACTCCTAATTTTAAACTATCTTTTAATATAATATATTTAACTTTTAAATATTTATACTTAGATTTAAAATATAAAATTAGAGTTAAATTCTATATATATTATTCTCTATATTTGCTTATGAATTTTAACTATATTCAAGTATATTTATAAAGGTTAAATTAGTTTTAATATAAGATAAAGGTTATTTTCAAAGAAAATCAAAACATCAAAAAATGCTTTGGGATTTCGACATACCTATATACCCCATGTCGACATGGTTTCATTTGAGTTCAAAATGTAAATTTCAAAAGAAGTGTCTATTCGCCTAACTCTTCACGAATAGGCATGGCTGTTGTTCTTCCATAAATAGGGGTTAGTTTCAACGAATTTATCATCAGATTTTCTAGTTTTTCACTCCTCTTCTTCTTCTACTTTTCTTAATACATATTCTTATCATTACTCTGCCGAAATCAACATTGAATCGAACTCGATTACTTCTAGTTTGATTCTCTATCACTCTCTCTACAAGATTCTCAGTGCTATTCATAGTTATAGACTTCTTTGTAATCTATTAAGCGAGAAAAGGTATGGTTGTAGCCTTGAAAATCAATCAAGAAAGAAAAGGTGTGATTGTAGCCTTGGTAAATCAATTGGGTGAACTTGTGGCCCAGAAATCAAGTATCTCTACCCAGAGGATCGAAATTCTAGAGGGTGTACCTCATAGCCTTGAAACCGAGGGTGTAATTGTACAATTTCTTTTGAAAGGAAATCCGTACTTATGTTGCGGGACTGGATGTAGGGTAACTCCGAACCAGTATAATATATGTGTTCTTTCCTTTACTGCTTTTATTTTATTTCTGTATCTGTGTTTGTTTCTGTGATCATATCTGTGTTTGTATATTGCATACATCGGTGTCTAAATTAACATAAATCAAAAAAGATTTAGTAATTCTTTATTAACACTATTCACCCCTCCCATCTAGTGTTAATCCTAGCCTTAAGGTCCGTAATCCACATTTCTCACAATTTATACCTGTTTCTCACACTGCAAGTTCCCTGTAGAATAGAAGCACTATGGGTTGAAATGATACATACCCGAACGGACTTTAAAATAGGGAAAAATCGTTATGGGCTGAAATGATGGGCTTGAACGATTTTTATTTATTTTAGTTTACTTGGGATTGCGGGTTTGAAATGATAGAACCTGGATTTTTCTTTGTAAATTACAGATTGAAATGATATATTATCCGTATCACTTGACTTAGGTTAGAAAATATTATACAGACCCGTGGTTATTATATATATTTTTCTGGAATTTTTAAAGTATTTTTAAAATGTAAAAATATGATAATTTGATTCAATTTGAATTTAAAATGATTTTTAAAAAGTGTTATTGATTTTTCTATGAATTAAAATGGTTAAACAAATGAATGTTCAAAAGTGTAATTTGAAATATAACTTAATTTTTGAAATGTGAAATTTGGTTTGAAAATAAAAGTTAAGTTAAGAAAATAAAATGGAAATTTAATTTATGAAATGGTAAATTAAATTAAAGTGTAAAGTAAATGCAGAAATTTTGGAAAATTGTACATTGATTTTAATAAGTGAATCATTAAAATTTGATATTTAATTGTGAAATTTACTTTATAAAAATTATAAGTTAAAGGGTATTTAAATGTCCATTTTTAAAGTGAAAAATATGAAATTTTATAAGTTAAAATGGTTCAAATTGAAGTTTAATTGTTGCTGAAATTCTATTGTAAATCTGGAAATTCTTTTAGTAGCACTTCAGAAATGCTATCGTTTTTGAAAATGAACTAAATCTGAAATAAATGAATCTGCAGCACTTTGTAAGTGCTGTAGTTGCAGAAGTGAACTAATAGGCTAAAAACTAAAGAAAGAGCTATTGTAGCACTTGTTAAGTGTTGCAGTTGGCTAAAATGAGATTTTTGAACTAAAACTGAACTATTACAGCAGTTTTGTAAATGTTGTCTGTAACATCCGGTCTTTTCGCACGCTTTAAATCGACACACGTGCCAATTCAAACCATATAGAAGGGCAAATTGTTATGGGGTAAATAAGAAAAGTAGAGAAAGAAAAAAAAAATAGAATCAAGCAGCGGAACGATAAAATATAAAAATCAAATAACAGTTTATGAAGCTGCTTTACAAAACATTTGATTATATTTATACAATACATATCAGAATACACATACTAGAGAATAATAATTATGCAGCAGAATAAAATGGTGTAGTGGAATAATATAATTGATAATAGTAATAAAATCTTCGTCTTCGTCCTCCAGAAGTAAGGTCTTCAAATCCTGAAATGCTCAGGCTGACCTGAGCGAATTGAAAAGACAAAACACTCGAGTCAGAACTAAAAGATCTTATGTAAGTTAAATCAACTGAAATAAATATTAGTGTAACAGCGTCGAAGATGTTTACGGGGTTTGACATCTCCTATCCAGTGTCTAACGTGAGTGCAGTAACTCAAGAGATGCTCGGGATTCACATCTCCTAAGGATCTGTTAACTATTTACTATCTAGTAATATTTCGCTATTATAGTAATGTCTACAGTAAAATAAACATATTTTTAAATAGCGTTAAGGAGTGACCCAATATTCCTCTTAACAAGTAATAGTCCCAGTAGTCCATCCAATATCATAATCCTTCCTGATCGGGAAGCCACCAGAGGATACCACACGGGCTACGGGAGAAAACCAAACTCGTACAAGGCACGATAGGGTATTTGACATGGCACAACTAGGCAATGCCAGGGTAGATATACCAATTACGCATCCAGGCTGGTGGTAACGCGTAGCGCGCAGCTACCGCCCACCTCGAGCCATACCTCCAAATAAAAAAAATCAAAAGTGGCCACCGAATCAATCCAAAAGTCAAAGTATAATATCGAAGGGATGTGTCCGATCAAAGGTGCTACCTCATTGGCCCGAGAATCGCTCCTGTTTTAGCCACCTTATGCCAACTCACGGGAGTCGGGTCCACGTATTTACCAAAAAGGAAACGCCGCCACCATCCTATTTCATTCTAGAATCTCCACTGCGTACACGGTTGTTAAAGTGGTTTTCGGAGTTGGCAGAGTGTATGACAACTTCCGATCCCGGTCTCTTTAACAATCAAACGTTATTATAACACCGCGGTTATTTCAAAATAATTTTTACTTTAAAACCAGAATATAATATGCATTTCAAAACCATATAAATACGATATCATTTCCATTTTTAAACCCAAATCAATATGATATCATTTTATTTCAAATATATCCTTTTTCAAAATCATAGCACTTTCAAATCATAAATCTTTGAATTTTATAACTTTAAAATATAACTACACCACTTAAATGGTTTAAATATTAAATTGCTTAATATAATAAAATAGCTTCTTCACCTTCACAAATCAATTCCAAATATAGGTTTAAATCCCCAAATAAACAAATAAGATTTCCATAAATTTCAAAGCTTAAATATTCCACCATTTCAAAACTTAATCTTTGATAATTTCATATTATCAATTACAATTACTATTATTTAGATTTGAAATGTTTACTTAAAAAAATCAAATATTATTTAAGTAAAACTTTTAAACTTCAAATAACAGGATATTCTTTCAATTTAATTAACTTGATAATATTCATTTAAATCGACTTGATATTCATTTAAGTCCTCTAAACCAAAAATCATATTATACAAATCATACCTTTAAAATCTCAGATTTATTTAAATTTCAAATCAATTTTATTCGAGGATAATTCTTAAACACTTTAATTCAAATCAATTCATATTTCTCTTCCAGCTTTCATTATTTAGGTCATAATACTCTACAAATATAATATAAATAAATTCTTCGTTGTATCATCTCTTAATAAAATCAACTTTTATTATTAAACTTCTTTTATACTTTAAACCGATTTTACACATAGCTTAAAACCAAGAAATTAATTATATATATAAGCATAACATTTATAAATATCCGAACCAATATCTCATAAACCATATTTTTCTTTACAAAACCATAGAAATCCTTTCAAAATATTTTTATATATATAGACCGCGGTGCCTGTATATAATTTTCTATCCTATGGTCATGTGATATGGATATTTATCATTTCAATCCGCAATTTAAAATAAAAAATTACGGTTGTATATCATTTCAAACCGCAATCTCAAATCAAAATAAATGCATAACAACTTGTAGCTTATGATGATATAAATAAAACATTCATTCATCCATCACAATCATCATCCAAAACAATCAATCAAAATCAATATATAACTGATAATATTTAACAGGCAATTAACTGGCAGTTACGTTCAATAATAAATAAAATAACTATTTAATTTAAATAAATGCAATAACTGAGATGATTGATTAAAATATACGAAATAGTCATAAATAAATGCATAATCACAACAAAATTAAATTTAACAAACATAAGAAATTTCAGAAATTGTGAGTGGGTTAAAACACTCACCTTTTGAATTTAAATCCAATTTAAACCCAAAATTTGAACAATCTCAGAATCCGTCCAGACCAGTGCCAAAATGTCCGGAATTCTAATATGAACCTAATGGAGGAAACCACGCGTGAATTGGATCACGTATGCAAAAGTTATACACATTAGAACAGATAATGATTTGAATAATACAATAAAAAAATAGAAGGAAAGAAACACGTCACCTTCCCTGTACATGCGAAAAACCCTACAGGCCCTAATCTCGTGCATGCGTGAGCTCGTACACGCGTCGACTCATCTCGTTTAACGCCGATCGATCGTTTATGGCCATCCACGGCCTGCACGAGCTCCAGGCGGAGCGCCGCAACCTACTTCCCCCCACTGCCTCGACGAACACGCCAAAAAACCCCACCAGCCGCCGCCAACAACTAACCCTAATTGAATTTTGCACGACGATCTAGCCGTTTATTCAACGAATCAACAACTCCGATGAGCAGCACTCGGTCCCCTCTATGCCATGGTACCAACGATTTGCCAATCCATCAAAGTTCATCAACGGTCAACGAACGGCCGAAAATAAACGAGCCAATTCCGACTACATAGAAATTCAGATCCAAAAACGGATCACACCAGAAGATTACGCACTTCGAGAGCTTCAACATATATTTTTCTCTGAATTTTTCTGAAGAGTTTGGATTTTTGAAGTTGATTTTTGAATTGGAATTTGAATTGGATAAATTAGGGTTTACCATCATCGAGGAAGAGGAGCACAGAAGTTTCTGTACATATAGAAATGAGGAATAGAGGTTGCTAGGGTTTAAAACATGATATTTATAGGTAGGATTGAAAAAGAATAGATGAACCAGGTTATAAACGTGTTGAACGATCTATGGCCCGAAAAGCCCGTTCTGACTCCGGAATGAAATTGGTTCAACCCGTATATCAAAATAGATATTTTTAAATATTTTAAACGCGATGGAACAAGTTTCAAGTCCAAATTCCATCGTATGAGAAAGTTATGCTCAAATAAATATTTGTTTCAAATTGATTTCAATTGATTTCAATTTCGTTAATTTCAAGGCGTTTCGAGTCCGTACGATCAAACGACAAGTCCGATCGCTACGAAACTTGAAATCCTACAATGATTCACCGTTACGGATCCAAAGAAACTTGTTTCGTTGAAATTCGAGTTAGTGGCCAAAATGGCTACTTTTACATTAATTAAAAATTTAATATTAAATTTATTTAAATAAAGCTTCAGTTAAATGTTAAATAAATCACAATTTCTCTCAATTCATATTGCTTGGACATTTTCCATAAATTAAAGCAAATTCTTGACATCAGTTCAAAGTTAATCAATTTACCAATTCAGTGTTAACTTCAATTTCCATAGCTTCAGTAAGTATAATTTAAGTTCAAATAATCCATATTCTTAACCCGTCTAGTTATGCAACTGATTTCATTTTACGATAAAATTATCATGGTTTATACCATAGTGCATTAATGTCCTTATTTTATCTTTATTTCAAACAATGTAGTAATTAATTTCATTCACAATAAATTCAATTAATTAAAATTTATTTCAAAAATTAAACTTGACTTAACTCCAAATCCTTTTTATCTAATCAATAATTATTTAATAAACAAAGGTAACCTTTGTTTACCCTATTATACATTAGTAAGTTCAAATTTTCATCTTTCCTTCATACTAACTACCCTATTTTCATTTTATTACATTTCTACCAATATACACGCTAATTGCGTTTTACATTCCAAATAAATTCATTTACTTGGGTTCATACTTTCCATTATATCAATTACTACACTATGCATAAATTTACAATTCCAATTATTCCATTATTACATTTACACCTTCCGTTATTATATAAATAATCACTAAAGTAACGTTTATTATCAACTATAAATATTATAATTACTTAACGGACATTGATTTTATAAATTTACAATTTATTACGTATTCTTCATCGGTTAACATAATTTTGAATTCATTTTCCAATTTACTAATTTCAATCAATCCTAACTTTACAATCTCTTTCAATTAATAGGGTGTGCACTAATTTAGTTATCGCATTAATTCTTATTGATATAACATTAAGGTTCGTTTAACTCTGATTGATTTCCAATTTTATTAAAATTTGATTTTTCATTTAACTGAATAAATGGGCAACACATTATTATCGCCATCGTTTACCTTTAACTGCATTTATTGTAATTCAAATTCATAAATTTATTAAATTCTTACATTTATTTCCCTATAACCAATTTGTTACACTTTACTTACATTAACACTATTTCCCTTATTTTGGTTATTATTTCATACATAGATCACAAATTTACATTCCTTTATACTATCTTATGAAAACAATATACATTTCTACTACGTTATTACATTTATTGTTACTTCAAATTTACATTAACAAAACGTTAAATTTAAGATTTATTGTAATATGGTTACCAAAGTTCATTTGACACATTAAATAAATAACAACTTATATTAATTGTCACCTATTTGCTTCTATTTTCATTTAAAAGTTTGTTACCTATCAACCTAGGTTATTATTCTACATATATAACACTAATTTTATTCCATCACCATTATTCATCATTAATTCATTGATTAATTCAACCTTTACATTTATTTTCTTATATTAATTTATTAGCAGTTATATCCTCTTACATTGTTATTTTTAATTATTGCATATTCATTCAATTTACACAATTCAGCTTTAATTAACTTATATTAACATAATCGCCTTAATTTTCATTCAGTTACACTTAATCCATATATTATTTCACACATTAATACACTGATTGCATTTGTTTTTATTATATTCTATTTAATACTAAGCCATAACATTTGAATTAATTTATTAAGTTGGATGTCCTTTCTTCCTAACCAATCACCATTTATTACATTATATCTTTACAATTTTAAATAAATTCATTAATTGTCATTTCATTCATCCTATTAATTATTATTAACCATAATTAGTATTGTTCCATTTTAATTCACTTATTATTTCATTAACAATTACATAAATTTATTTCTCCAAATATTAAATCACAAAGTCCTATTTAATTTACCATTACTACATTTCCTTTTTACGTTTGCTTCATTATAAATTATAAAATTTTTGTTTCTTCTAAATTTAATTTCTCAATTTTAGACAAAATAACCAAACTCAATTATTGAAAATTAACGGGTCGTTACATTGTCTTTGCTGAATTGAATCAAATCTTTTAATTTGAAACCTAAACTATTACAGCAGTTTTGTGGATGCTGTCTTTGCTGAATTGAACTATTTTTCAACTGAAACTGAACTATTACAGCAGTTTTAAATGCTGTCTTTGCTGAATTGAATTGTTTCAAATGTAACTTACCGTAGCATTTTCTAAGTGCTATGAAAGCTGAAATTTCAATGTTTTAATGTATTTAAGTGAATAAATGAACTCTAAAAAGGTTAAATTTTTGGGAATTGAATATTTGATTTGTAAATATAATGACTTCACTTTTAAATGGTTTAAATGAAGTATTTTGATTTGAAATATAAACTATTTTGGAATTTTATAACCACGGCTTATAATAACGATTGTTTGTTAAAGATACTCTCTGTCGATACCGAAAACCACTTTAACAACTGTGTACGCGGTGAAGTTCTAGAACGAAGTAGGATGGTGGCGACAATCCTATTGAGGTATGAACGTGGACCCGACTACCGTGAGTTGGCTTAAGGTGGCTAAAACAGGAGCGATCTCGGGCCGAAAGGGGTAGCTCCTCTGGTCGGACACATTTTTTCGATACCATCTTATTACTTTTCGATTAATTTGGTGCGCACCTTTGATTTAGGAGTGTGTTCTGAGGTGGACATAGTGGCTGCTACATTACCGTTAGCCCATGTGCGTAATTGGTATATCTACCCTGCCATTGCCTTGTGTGCCATGTCACCTACCATAGCGAGCCTTACTACGAGGTGGTTTTTCTCCCGTAGCCCGTGGAGTATTTAGGATAGCCTCACAATCTGGAGGTATGATGATACTGGATGAACTACTGGGACTATTACGTGTTAAGGGGAATATTAGGTCACTCCTTAACGCTATTTTAAAGTAAGTTTATTTTAATGTAGACATTATTATAATAGCGAAATATTACTACATAGTAAATAGTTTAATGGATCCTTGGAGGATGGGCGATCTCAAGCATCCTTTAAGTTACTTGTACTTTATTACAGTTCACTTGAGTTGATTTACGTTATATAAGTATGTATGTCCTGACTTGAGTGTTTTGTGTTTTGTGTTTTGCTTTACGCTCGGGTCAGCCTGAGTACTCACAGCTTTGGATTTCTCTTTTTGGAGATAGGAATCGCTGGAGATTCTGCTTATCTAGTTATTTATCTATTTCAGTTTCAGTTGTTCTATTTCAGCTCTTGTATTAGTGGACTTCTATGTATTTGGGATTTCTTTTGTGTGTTTTCAGACTGATATTATGTATTTGTTTTGAGACTTTGTTATAGCAACTTCATGAACTACTATGTTATTATATATTTCGCTACGAGTTATTTTGATATTTCTGTGTCTGTGATTCTGTGAATGATTTTATTTACTTCAAATTTTATTACAATCTGTTATTTTGAATTATTCAAGTCTGACATGTGTGGATTATTGTCAATTTGAATGGTCCAAAATAATGGATCGTTACAGTTGGTATCAGAGCTTTGGATTTAGACAAACCTTAGCCTGCAGAGCAAAAACCCATTAGAGATAGGGTAGAAATACCCTAGAATGAGTGAAATCAATCTCAGAATCATTTCTTTTGTGAGAGAACGTATTTTCAAAGTATAAAATGATTTTCAAAATGATTTTTCAAAGGATTTTTCAAAGATTATTTTGATACAAAATTTTTTCTTGTTTTAAAAGCAATTTTATAAACTTCCTTTCGTATCTACCTTGTTAGTATTTCCTTTCATTAGGATATTCGTCCAAGTGAATATATCTTATCTTATCTTTGTCTTCTCTGTACCTTGTCCTAAATTCATTCTTGATTTTTTAGGATGAATCGTGGAAATACCAGAGGTAGGGGTCGTGGTATTGCCCCAGCTCCTCAGCCTGTTGCACCTGTTAAGTTTACTATTCTCTGTAAGGAATTCTCTCAACTTGGTGGTACCAAGTTTTCTGGTTAAGAGATCATTATTGAGGCACGACAATGGATGTGGAGTTTAGAGGGGATATTTACTGGTCTTGAGATTACTGTTGCCCAGAAGCGTCAGTTAGCAGCATGGCAGTTGCAGGAGGCTGCCATAGATTAGTGGGAGTCTGTTACGGCTAACACCGTCGAGGATGATATTACTTGGGAGCATTTTAGGTATCCTTTGTGTTATCTTGAATTTTGGTTCCTATTTTCCTTTCTTTTGAATCTATCTTAGGTTTGTTTTGTATCTCCTTTCTAGGGAGGCTTTTGTGGCAAAATGGATGCCAAAAGCCGGTAAATCTCAGCTTTATCGTGAGTTCATGGATCTCAAGTGTGACGACCCACCCTTCTCGACCCTCGAAAATCGACACAAAATACCCCATAGTGTAATATGCTGACGATCAAGTGTCGGAAAAGATAGATTGTTGAGGAAAAAGAAAGATGGTGGAAGAAAGAAGGAACTAAATAATGACAGAATCTCACAATCTCAGCGGAACAAAATATAATACATAATAACAGATCTTTACACAAAATGAAAACTATATCTGTTTTATACAATATATCATCAGAGTATCACAAACAAACAACAATTACCAGCCTGACAGTTCCATAAAATCACAGCAGCGGATATATATACGAGTACGGATAATATGTCTCGGACTCCAGCTCCTCTCCTGAACTCCATAGCATCCTATCCTGAACATATAATGCTCGATCTGACCCGAGCATTATAATGAAATAATACCCGAGTCAGTCTGGAATACCAGCTGATAAAGTTACATCCAAATTGATTATTAAAGCTTCAAAAATCCTTTGAAAACAAAAGCATCTCGTAAGACCACGCCATAAATAAACATGTCGAGTTTTTACCTTATGATAACTAAAACACTTTTTAAAATCCTCTGATATTATAGTAGGGACTATATACAAATACTTATAAAATAGCCGAAATTTTTACATGATTAAATTCCAGTTACTAGCCACAATCGTGGGTAATACAAACAAAACTCGTAAAAGGCGCGTAGGGAGAATGGATTTCCGACTAATGACTAGGCACTGGGGTACCACCTGTCACAGTACCTGGTCTAAATCAGCGTACCGAGGAACACTCCCGATCCCCTACAACATAAGGCCGGGACTACCCCTTACTGGATAATCCCGAGTAAGATCACCCTACGGTTGTGATCAGTAACCGCACCATTAAGCCGAAATAAATGGTACATCTAGACAGGGATGACCTCACCTGAAATGGGTACTACCCACCAGCCTTGCTGCATAACCTCTGATTTTCAGTCATTCACAGTTGATGAGGCTTGAGGCTAAGCGTTACCTTTTAGAACATATCCCTTAGAATGCTCATCGCCCACCTGACGGTGTTCTGAACGCATTCATCCATACGAGTCCGTCCCGGGTTCGAACGGAACCGAAGACACTACTCCTGCTACATCCACTTTGGAAATATCCTCAGGATTAGTAGCGACTTGCCCTTGCACTTCACTGCTCCATCTTTGACTCCGAACTCGTTTTTCCCACGAAAACGTACAAACCTGATCGAAGTGGTTTTCGAGAAATTAATCCCGATCCCGGTCTCTTCAAAACGATCAACGCATTGTCCAATATTGATAGTCGGTGATTTAACTATCAATTAACAACCACAAGCATCCATCAACAATAAATAATTTCCCACATTATTTATTTTTCTCAAAAATATCTTTGCAAGATATATTTCCATTTCAAATCTCGTTGAAAATACTTTTCAAACCCAATTCTTCTCATGGAATAAATTCTCAAATCTTTACTTCCTCTGAAAACATCCAAGTACCAATACTTTAGATTTAAAATAATTTAAATTCTATATTCTTGAAAATACATTAAAACATTTATATTAAAACTTCTTACATACTTAATTAAAAATATTTCGAATAAAACTGCTTCATAAAATATAGACTATGATCTTCAAAATAAAAGTTGAGTCATACTAGATTTTAAATAAAGTTATGAAATCCTATACCAGTTTTCAAATAAAACTTTAATTAATTATCTTTAAATAAAACCATTTTATAAAGTATAAATATTAATAATATTCTTTAATATATACTACTTCTTACCCCTTTAAAATAATTACTTCTATAACTAATTTGATACATGTTCACTTTTAAAATTCTTACAATTTAAATAATTTCTTGAAACCATTCTCTAATACAGCTTCAAAACTTCTGACCATTTAAAAATCTACTTTAAAAACGTACTTGGCTTTTCAAGGAAATACACTTCCATTTTAGGATAACCCAAAGAATTTTTTTTATCAATCCAACACGATTTACCCCAATTCAATTTTACGTTTATCCCGTAAATTCCTTTCCATATTTTGAAAATAAACTCCTCATATTGCTATTTCTTGGAAATCATTTTCAAAACCTATGTTTAAAATATTTAAAATAAAGCTTCTAGAAATTTCTTCATTGAAAATAATACTTAAGGAAATATATAGAGGTTTTCTAAGTAATTTAAGCCAAATTTAATTTTTAAAGTAAAGTTATTAAATCAAATACGTATATTATACTTTTCTTTGAAAACTTAATACCACTTTACTTTTAAAAATAATTAAATACCATAATTACTTAATCAAATATTTGCTTCCACTTATAAACAATTGAAAATAATAATAATTTTTCTATAATATTTTGAAAAACAACTTTACAAAACTTTCCAGTTTATACTCCAAAAATCTTTCTTTAAACATGCTTAGTTTCCAGAAAAGCATACACATCCCATCCTTTAAAAATACAACTCGCTATTAAAACAATTCACATTTCCTTTATAAATCACAATTTCAAACACTTCAAATTTTTAACCAATTTCTCGAATTTATTTCCTTTAACTCCTTTACTTAAGAATTTCTTTTATTTCCTTTAAACCCAATTTATTTATTTATATTTAAATTCCCAGGTTGTGTTCACCCAATCATAACACAACACGATTTAATTTTCAATTTAATCTATCCAAGTATATAAATAAAACACAGCATAACAAGATCTAAAACAATTTATCACAGGATATTAATGAGATATATCATAGAATATAAATAAAATTTCTATTTTGTGAGGAATCCAGTTTGATCCCTCCAACCTGTTTCCCTACATCCACAAATATTAGCACAACCAATAAATATCGATTCAATCTGATAATAATTATCATATTCGGCTAAACAACCAATCAAACATTTAAATATTAGCTATTTAAATTACTGGTATCCAGATGTGAGTGAGATTAACTCACCTTGGCTTTTCGACGAGCTTTCAAATTTTAAATTAAATCGAACGGCGTTCGATTTAACCTAAATTTTTACTTGCTCAGAATGATTCCAGAATTGCTACACTGCGTAGTACTCGTCGCTGCGATTCCGACGCTTTTTGTTTCGTCCGTTTTCGACCTCGTACGGAGATGATATGCATTTTATAAGTTAGAATATGTGTATATATATATTTATTATATAAATTAATTTTCAATTCTTATACTATTTATTATCTGCCGTTCGATCAAATGAAGAAAGAATCAGGCCACAACCCTCATCTTCTACATCGCGTTCGACAAGTAAAGGAACCCACCCAGCCGCCGATTAGGGTTCAATACCGCACCTTCGTCGCTCGCCGTTACGTCGATCCAAGGCCACCATCTCGAGCGCCGAAGCTAGCTCCAGCCATGACCCAAAACCCAAGAAGCTCGGTCTCCCTCTTCCCTCGCCCAGCACGCTCGAATGCACGATCATCGCAGTCGACTTTCACCTCCAATCGGCGGCAATAGCCGATATCCACCGTTCAACATGAAGAGCTCGGCGAGCTCGTCATCTTCGTAGTAGGAAGATTTCACTAAAGCTTGATGGATTGCTCGATAATTTAAGATGAATGTTGATGTTTTTCGGCCATTGAATATGTTTCAAGGCGGCTCCAAAATAAAGTTAGGGTTTTGGTCTGAAACGTAAATATATAAACGTTTTATAAGTATTATTTTAATATTAAATCCATTATAAAGCAATTGTTTCACACGATCTCCAAACGACGCGTGCCGACAGGAGATTATAATGTTTTACCCACATTTCAAATCCAATGGAATGTGTTTTGGAAGCTAATTTTGAGCTGCATTTTGAGCTGACAGGGTCAAACGACAACTCTGATTGCTACGAAAATTGAAATCCGATAATAACTAACGATTACGGATCCAGTGGAACTAGTTTTGTCGAATTCCGAGACTATGCCCCGGAAGGCTATTTTAACTCGTCGATTAAATCGAGCGATATCTGAAATTGTCGAAATCATCAAAAAATTACTTTTAAAACTTTACCGACTTAATAATAAATCATATAGAATTTATATTCACATTTGAAATCATTCTGATTCAATTTAAATCAAAATCTGATTATTTGATTATTATATTATTAAATTAATATAAAATTCCAAATTTAACATATCAACTTTTAATTCTATCCAACAGTCCAATATTATAATTCAAATCCAAATAGGACTTAAAATAAATTCTAGAATCTATTTTTTACCTATTTACACCCAGAATCTCCAATTATCCCAATTCCAATATTAAATTATTATTATTCAAATTTCAATTAAATTCCCGTATTTGAAATTTAACTAATTCTATTAATTTAACCTAAATCTTTTTACTTCAAAATCAATTCAAAATTCACATTTAACATTTAAAATGAATTAAATGTTCAAAATTAACGACTAGAAATTCTAGGTCGTTACATTCCTCCCCCTTATAAAAATTTCGTCCCCAAAATTTGCTAAGGTAGAAAGAATGCTCCAAACCAATAGCAAAACTTACTTAGTGAAAATCTCAAATTTCACTTCGCCTAAATTCTTTAGTTTCAAATCAAACTGGTAGCTTCGATTCCTACTCCAAAATCCTTTTATTTTAATTTTAATTTGAAATAAATTTGTCTTTAACGAAACGTTTCAAAATTTTCAAAATTTTCTAACTCCTAAAATTTTCGAAATTTTTTGGCAGAGCCTCCCTTGTACGGAGGAGCTTTTCAAATATCACAATAGATATAAATATATATATATATATATATATATATATCGACCCACACGGTCGGAAAACCAAATATATCACAATATATATATATATATATATCATTTTCCCAATTTTATTGCGTAGGTGTACCTTCTATTAGCATTTTAAAAGCATGCGGCTAAATAACATTGCATATACACGCTCCAACTCTATCTACTGCCCCGTACCTGTACTTACTTAAACAAACACATCAGTTTTCAGTAATATGAGAATTTATTAACATTCTATTCATTAAACTAGCCAAACACATCAATTTCATAATTTAAATAAACAAAGTTCATAATTCAACCTGTTAACCAAATATTATAAGCAAAACCCAAGATTTCAATCACTATTTTAATTTCCTAACAAATCCAAACTTCAATTTTCATCTTCTCGAATGATTTAAATTCAAGTTTACTTTTTACAATTCATATTTACTACAACCAATTCATTTCCACTTCAATATGATTAACATATGCTTCACTAACATCAATCTATTTCAGTTCAATTCCAAATTTATTCACAATCGAATTTTATTTTAAATTTGATACCTTTGCATTTCTTTTATGATCTACTTTCATTTATGTGCAAAACCACTTAATTATATTACACTTATTTCAATTGAGTCAAAACCAACTTTATTTGCTTCTTCAAATCAATCCACTTCCGTTTACAACAATCGACCAATTTCTATGCAAATTTAAAGTTATCCAAGCAAGTAACAATCACTTCAGCTTATAACCATTTAAAATTAGTTCCAACTTAGATTTATATTAATTTTATTTCACTCGGAATTTTTCACAATCCCAAATATTCTTATTTCCTTGCAATTTTTAAATCAAATCCTTATTCTCACTTCAAGTTCATCATTCAACTTAAGTTTAAATTAATATCATCCCATTCTATACTATTTACAACTCATACATTCTTATTTCATTGCAAATATTAAATTAAATTCTTACCCTTACATTTCCATTTCATTAACCAATTCAAGTTTATATTAATATCATTACATTTTGGATTATTTACAATCCATACATCCTTATTTTATCACAATATTTAATTAAAACTGTTTCACTTGCATTTCAACTTTGTTATCTAAACAATTTTATTCAAGACCACTTATAAAGCTCGACCACAATCATTTTCCAATTTGCTTAAGTTATTTCAATAATAAAATAACTCCATTTCTTCTTATATCAATTTTATTTTATTTTCATTTGATTTTCATCCAATAAAATTCCAATTCATTTACAAATTTTAATTCAATTTGTTTACTTATTCAATCCATTTTAAATTTTAATTCATCTCCTCGATCATTCTGAATTTTATTAATAATATGACCGTTTTCAATTATCTTATACCCAAACTGAATTTTACTTGCATTTTCGACCATATCCATTTTAAATTGATTTTTTCTTCTTTCTTCAATCCAATACAATTTCCATTTAATTTAGCTTGCACTAAATTCACTTCTAAACAATCCCTTTTGAATTTAGTTGAGTGAGAATTTACTTCATTCAATACCATTCTTACTTAATTTAAATTCCATTTAATTCAATTCTTTTCCCAAATTTAATTCAAGTTTAACTAAATTTTATTAAGCCAACTTAAATTCTTACCATTCTCTCTACTATTTTAGATAAGAATTTAATTCCATTAAATGTTATTTATAATGCAACTGAACTTCGATTTCAATTCAATTCAAATTTAACCCAATTCCTTTAATTTAAGTGAAATCCAGTTCGATCCCATTTTAATTGTCCATTCAATTTAAATTTTACTCTCTAATATATAAGTTCAAAAACTTATTTATTAACCTAAGTCCATTCACCTTTTATATCTCACTTTACCTTATCTTACTTTACATTTCATTTAGGATTAAGTTTGAATTCACCATACCATTCAATCATTACCAATTTATGTCTATAATTCCATTTTTTATTCATTAGTTGTCCAACTTATTTACTTAAAAGCTTATATTGCTCATTTTAATCCATCTACATCTTATAATCACAATTCCAAATTATATACATATATATATATATATATCACTAAATTCTTAAGGATACAAATTTTCTTTCAATTTAATTCTTTGCACAATTTTAAATCCACAATTTCATATTATAAGTATAACACTTAATAGCTTATGGGTACAATTCATTAAACAATTACAATACATTTAAATTTAATCCAAATTAAATTTATTCTAAGTCCAATTTATTTAACTTATCCCAAGTTAAATTTAAATTTTCTATTCACTTCCATATACTCAAGTTAAATTTTAATTCCAGGATTAAAATTTTCATTTTCTTCTTATTAATATCAACTTCACATAATAAGTTTAATAGTTGATTCATTTTAACTTTACACATTATTTAAATAGAATTTTCCAGAATTCAATTACCTGATTTTATTTCAAAACCAGTTGAAATGATAATTAACATATACCCACTTAGTATATCAAATCAAATCTCCAGATTCCAAAACAATCTGTTTTTACCAAAACAAATTTCCTTTTTTGAAATTTCTAAAACACCTTGTATATCAAACAAGTCTAAACAGATATCATATCCAATTACTATAGAAGCAATCCATCACTTTAGAAACTCGAAAATGAATTCTAATGATGTGGCCATCATCGTCAGGATTATTTTCCAGCGACTGAAGTGAGTTTAGTGCTTCCTTACTTTCACAAATTCCTTTCAAAACAATTCCCATTCAAAAATACTTCCCAAAATAATAATATTCCATCATTGCCTTCAACCACTTTGTCAAACATTCCCAAGATTTTAAAGTTCCAAACTTTTGTTTTTAATACATTTAAAACACTTTTCAAAATTTTCGGGATTTAAATTCTGGTTTAATTCAAATTTAGTTATTCTTCTTTTGTATAATTTATACTCATAGAATTTATTTGATTATAACCATTTCAAATTTTTAGATCAAACTTTAGATTCTTATTTGATTAAGATATCCACATCCAAACAATCCAATATATATAGTAATTTTCAGAAAATTATTTCTTTTATATAAAAATATAACTTTGGGTAAAATTATTTCATTTACCCACTTTTAAAAATAATACTATGTCGGTTTATCTTGTTTAAGAGTTTAAAAACCACTATCGATACGGTTGTACTTCCCGTACCGACCAGAATTCATAAACACTCAACCGATAAGTCAACAAAGTATAAAAACAATTTTTATATTCACTAACAAGTATGCTCTCATAGCTATTAATACACTCAACTCATTATAGAGTACTATTGACTCTGTTTAATGAGTAATTTCCCCACCAAAGCCTAGGTTGTTGCCAACCTAAGCTCTAATACCAAGTGTGACGTCCCGCCCTTCTCGACTCTCAAAAATCGACACAAAATACCCCACAGTATAATATGCCGACGATCAAGTGTCAGAAAAGACAGATTGTTGAAGAAAAAGAAAGAAGGTGGAAGAAAGAAGGAACTAAACAATGACAGAATCTCACAATCGTAGCGGAACAAAATATAATACATAATAACAGAACTTTACACAAAATGAAAACTATATCTGTTTTATACAATATATCATCAGAGTATCAGAAACAAACAACAATTACCAGGCTGACAATTCCATACAATCACAGCAGTGGATATATATACAAGTACGGATAATACGTCTCAGACTCCAGCTCCTCTCCTAAACTCCATAGCATCCTATCCTGAACATATAATACGCGGTCTGACCCGAGCATTATAATGAAATAATACCCGAGTCGATCTAGAATACCAGTTGATAAAGTTACATCCAAATTGATTATTAAAGTTTCAAAAACCCTTTTGAAAACAAAAGCATCTCGTAAGACTACGCCACGAATAAGCATGTCGGGTTTTTACCTTATGATAGCTAAAAAACTTTTTATAAAAATCCTCTGATATTATAGTAGGATCTATATACAAATACTTATAAAATAGCCGAAATAGTTACATGACTAAATTCCAAGTACTAGCCATAATCATGGGTAATACAAACAAAACTCGTAAAAGGCGCGTAGGGAGAATGGATTTCCAACTAATGACTAGGCACTGAGGTACCACCTGTCACACTACCTGGTCTAGATCAGCGTACCGAGGACCACTCCCGATCCTCTGCAACACAAGGCCGGGACAACCCCTTACTGGATAATCCCGAGTAAGATCACCCCACGGTTGTGATCAGCAACCGCACCACTTAGCCGAAATAAAAGGGACATCTAGACAGGGATGACCTCACCTGAAATGGGTACTACTCACTAGCCTTGCTGCATAACCCCTGATTTTCAGTCATTCCCAGTTGATGAAGCTTGAGGCTAAGTGTTACCTTTTAGAACATATCCCTAAGAATGCTCGTCGCCCACCTGATGATGTTCTGAAAGCATTCATACATACGAGTCCGTCCCGAATTCGAACGGAACCAAAGGCACTACTCCTACTACATCCATTTTGGAAATATCCTCAGGATTAGTAGTGACTAGCCCTTGCACTTCACTGCTCCATCTTCGACTCCGAACTCGTTTTTTCCACGAAAACGTACAAACCTGATCGAAGTGGTTTTCGAGAAATTAATCCTGATTTCGGTCTCTTCGAAACGATCAACGCATTGTCCAATATTGATAGTCGGTGATTTAACTGTTAATTAACATCCATAAGCATCCATAAACAATAAATAATTTCCCACATTATTTATTTTCCTCAAAAATATCTTTGCACGATATATTTCCATTTCAAATCCCGTTGAAAATACTTTTCAAACCCAATTCTTCTCATGGAATAAATTTCCAAATCTTTACTTCCTCTGAAAACATCCAAGTACCAATACTTAAGATTTAAAATAATTTAAATTATTTATTCTTGAAAATACATTAAAACATTTATATAAAAACTCCTTACATACTTAATTTAAAATATTTCGAATAAAACTACTTCATAAAATATAGACTATGATCTTCAAAATAAAAGTTGAGTCATACTAGATTTTAAAATAAAGTTATGAAATCCTATACCAGTTTTCAAATAAAACTTTAATTAATTATCTTTGAAATAAAATGTAACAACCCGCATATTTATCGATTTTATATTTAAATATTTTATTTAAATATTTTGTCGTTATTCGGATATTAGTCCGAAAAGCTACTTTTTGCAAACGGTCAAATTAGGACTCGAGACCACTTCCATTGAGTTCGAAATGCCGTTTACAACTTTTTTAAGTATAAACATTGATAGGTTTGGAGTTAGTGGAATTTCACTTATTTTTCCCGCTTTGGACTTTGGGTTGGATTAGCCGTTATAACTCAAACCCACTTCTCTCTTTCTCCTCACTCTTCATAAATTTCCTAACAACCAAGCTTAAGCATTAATGGTGAGTGGAAAGAGAAATTAAAATTCCAAGCTCAAATTCTCTTGCAAATCCAACATTCAATTCCAAATTCAAGAAGAAGACATTGGATTCAAGCTTGTGATTACTTCTCCATTTCTTTCAAGCTTTTCTTCATAAATTTGGTGAAAAGGTGAGATTTTTATCTCACAAATCTAGTCTATAACTATATTGGACTGTTGGGAATGATTCCCTATCACTTTTGCATGCACATTTGCCTTTGGTTTGGATTGGATTGGCGAAAAACTCCAATTTTTAGCATTTTTGGAAATTTCCTGCACTTAGCTCGTTCTGGCCACTTGACTCGTTTGGTGATAGGTCGCAAGGTTGCTGGGTCGTAGGTCGCAGGGCTTTAGGTCATTCTGGAAATATTGGCACTTTGGAGTTAGGTCGCTCGCGAGTTAAGCCTTAAGGCGTAGGTCGCTCGCGAGTTAAGCCTTAAGGCGTAGGTCGCTCGCGAGTTAAGCCTTAAGCCGTAGGTCGCTCGCGAGTTAAGCCTTAAGCCCTAGGTCGCTCGCGAGTTAAGCCTTAAGCCGTAGGTCGCTCGCGAGTTAAGCCTTAAGCCGTAGGTCGCTCGCGAGTTAAGCCTTAAGTAGTAGGCCTATAACCCGTTAAGTCACGAATACCTTAGGTCGTGAACCCTGTTAGGTCGTTAGGCCTATAACCCGTTAAGTCGCGAATACCTTAGGTCGTGAACCCTGTTAGTTCGTTAGGCCTATAACCCATTAAGTCGCGAATACCTTAAGTCGTGAACCCTGTTAGGTCGCTTTGTATTTTAGGTCGCATGACCTATAGGTCGCTTGCTCCAGTTAGGTCGCTCGGCCACTTTGTTAAGTCGCTCGTCCTGTTGCTCTGTTAGGTCGCAACCTCTGTTAGGTCGGCCATGTTGGGTCGCGAGTCATCGTTAGGTCACAAACACCCCTAGGTCGCAACCATTAAGTCGCTTGACCCCTTAGACCCCTAGGTCGCAACCATTAGGTCGCAACCCCTAGGTCGAAGCCCGTAGCGGTGGCGTTGCCCCCGCACTCCCACCTTGTGGGGTTGCCACCCCACCTGGACCCCCCTCCATAGGGGATCTTATCTGAAAAGCATTCAACAGAACTTGCTTTGTTGAGATACCGAGATTGACCACTCTTCGAGACAAACTATCTTTGTATTCTCGGTCGATTTTATGGATTTTTGAATATCTATTTCAATGGGTTCTTAATCGGTTTCTTTAGATTTTATTCACGTCTTCGTATGTGAATTTTTATGATTTATTGTTTCTACAATCACTTCTATGATTTGCCACTTTAAATATAAAGGTTTTCTATATAGTAGTAAATTTTTCCAATCTACTAATATATACAAACCTTTACCTCACTCGGATGAGAAATCTAATTAAACGGCTTAGTAAAACAAGTGGTATGAAACGCTTGCGTTCACTTCGTCGGTTAATTCTTGGACTTGTTCGATTGAACCTCTTGTGACAATTTTCTAGTGGAGATCTACAATTTGTTCGTAAATATTTAAGTTAAGCTAGTGGTTATGGGACATGAAGCTAAGCTCATATATTTACTAGCTTAGTGTAATTGACACTTCTCGTTGATCATGACGATCATTCTTATGATTTAGACTAGCAATTGTGCGATGTCTCTTGTTTGCGAGATTAGACTAGACACCACTTGTGTGATTTCACTCACACATACCTTTTTGATTTTTGGTTAGTCTAGACCTCATCTGTGTGATTTCGACTCACACATGTGGGGTAGCTCCCCATGGTCTTCGGACCGTCATGTGATAGGCCTCTTTCCCTTTTTATGATTTCTGGATTTCTCGTGTTGATTTCTGGAATTTATGTCATTGACTTGTTATGAGTACAAGTTTAGGGTATGATGCCCTCTTTGGATCTTTGAGAAGAATCTTGTGATATTGATTTACCTCTTATTGATTGATCTTCTGTTGATCATCATTTGCATACTTATAGTAGTATGTCAGCATGGATATTTTAGGTTTATGCCATATCTTTTATTTTATATCATGTCATCTGATATTTATAGCTAGACTGATCCGTTTATTATTTTCTTAAATAATACTCGGGTCAGACCGAGATGTTACAGGTGCTTCTGCTTGACTTCTTCCCGGGATTTGCTACTCTGACTTTTGGCTAACTATTTAGGTTAGCAGTTTTTGTTGTATACACTTGAGATATAGACTCATAGTTGTATTCTATTGTGTAGCACGTGTTGCTATTCTTTTGTATTATTGTGGATCTTTTTGACCACTACTCTGATGTACACTTTCATGTGTTAGTTATATATTCATATCTTCTTCCGCCCATGTGATATGGATGTCTGTGACTGATTTGTGTTATGCTTATTTCTATGTTTGTTTCCGAAGATTATTTATAGCCACCATGTGATAAGCAATTACATGGATGGTCGCTCCTCAACAGCCTTATTCTCCGTGCTAGTCGACAGCACTACACCGTAGTGTTCTTGGCTAGCGTGGGTATAGAGGTGGGGCGTTACATAAAACCATTTTATAAAGTATAAATATTAATAATATTCTTTAATATATACTACTGCTTACCCCTTTAAAATAATTACTTCTATAACTAATTTGATACATGTTCACTTTTAAAATTCTTACAATTTAAATAATTTCTTGGAACCATTCTTTAATACAGCTTCAAAACTTCTAACCATTCAAAAATCTGCTTTAAAACGTACTTGGCTTTTCAGGAAAATACACTTCCATTTTAGGATAACCCAAAGAATTCTTTTTATCAATCCAACACGATTTACCCCAATTTAATTTTACGTTTATCCCGTAAATTCCTTTCCATATTTTAAAAATAAACTCCTCATATTGCTATTTCCTGGAAATCATTTTCAAAACCTATGTTTAAAATATTTAAAATAAACCTTCTAGAAATTTCTTCATCGAAAATAATACTTAAGGAAATATATAGAGGTTTTCTAAGTAATTTAAGCCAAATTTAATTTTTAAAGTAAAGTTATTAAATCAAATATGTATATTATACTTCTCTTTGAAAATTTAATACTACTTTACTTTTAAAAATAATTAAAAACCATAATTACTTAATCAAATATTTGCTTTCACTTATAAACAATTAAAAATAATATTAATTTTTCTAAAATATTTTGAAAAACAACTTTACAAAACTTTCCAGTTTATACATCGAAAATATTTCTTTAAACGTGCTTAGTTTCTAGAAAAGCATACATATCCCATCCTTTAAAAATACAACTCGCTCTTATTTTAAAACAATTCACATTTCCTTTATAAATCACAATTTCAAACACTTCAAATTTTCAACCAATTTCTTGAATTTAATTCCTTTAACTCCTTTACTTAAGAATTTCTTTTATTTCCTTTAAACCCAATTTATTTATTTATATTTAAATTCCCAGGTTGTGTTCACCCAATCATAGCACAACACAATTTAATTTTCAATTTAATCTGTCCCAGTACATAAATAAAACACAGCATAACAAGATCTAAAACAATTTATCACAGGATATCAATGAAATATATCACTGAATATAAATAAAATTTCTATTTTGTGAGGAATCCAGTTGGATCCCTCCAACTTGTTTCCCTACATCCACAGATATTAGCACAACCAATAAAATTCGATTCAATCTGATAATAATTATCATGTTCAGCTAAACAACCAACCAAACATTTGAATATTAACTAGTTAAATTACTGGTATCCAGATGTGAGTGAGATTAACTCACCTTGTGTAACGTCCGCCTTTTCGCACGATTTAGACAAACACACATGCCGATTCAAACCATACGGAAGGGCGGATTGTTATGGGGTAAATAAGAAAATAGAGAAGAAAAAAATAGAATCTCACAGCGGAAGGATAAAATATAATAATAAAATATACAGTTTATAAAACTGTTTAGAAAACATTGGATTCTTCTTTATACAATTAAATATCAGAGTTTACATACCAATAATATCAACACAGCGGAATTAAATGGTGTAGTGGAATAATATAGTAGATACTAGTAATACAAATCTTCGTCTTCGTCCTCCAGAGCTAAATCCTCAAATGCTGAAATGCTCGTACTGACCCGAGCGAATTGAAAAGACAAAACACTCGAGTCAGAACTAAAAGATCTTATGTGAGTTAAATCAACAGGAGTAAATATGAGTGCAGTAACTCAAAAGATGCTCGGGATTTACATCTCCTAAGGATCTGTTAAACTATTTACTATGTAGTATATTGCGCTATTATAATAGTGTCTAATTGTAAAATAAACTTACTTTTTAATAGCGTTAAGGGGTTACCCATATAACCCTTAACACAGAATATATTCCCATAGTCTATACAGTACTGTAATCTCCCCCGTACTGGGCGTCGTCAGAGGGCACTCCATAGGTATGGTACAAAACCAAAATCGTATAAGGCGCGCTAGGGTAGGTGACACGGCACAACTAGGCAATGCCAGGGTAGATATACCAATTGCTATCCGGGCTGATGGTAACGCATAGCCGCAACTACCGCCCACCTCGAACAAACACCCCCAAATCAAAGAAATAATTAGTGGCCACCGAAATAATCCAAAGTCAGAGTATAGTATCGAAGGAGTGCGTTCGATCAAAGGAATGACCTCATTGGCCCGAGAATCGCTCCTGTTTTAGCCACCTTATGCCAACTCACGGGAGTTGGGTCCACGTATTTGCCTTACAGGAAACGTCGCCACCAACCTACTTCATTCTGGAATCTCCACCGCGTACACGGTTAGTCAAAGTGGTTTTCGGTATCGACAGAGAGTATGTCCATATCTGATCCCGGTCTCTTTGCCAACCCATCGTTATTATAACACCGCGGTCATTTAAAAATAGTTTATACTTTAAAACCAGAATAAAATTTCCCATACGATATCAAATTAAAACCCAAAATAATATGATATCATTTTATCTCAAATATAATCCTTTTCCAAAATCATACTGGTTTAAAATTTAAAATATCCGGAAACCAAACATTTGAATTATACTTTCAAAACATAATATTTCGGAATTCATACTTTTAAAACCATAACTTCTAAAACTTGAATGGTTTGGATATTCAACGGTATATAAAATAAATGGTTTAACTTTAAGGTAACTTTGTAAAGAAAAATAATTTCCATGGCTTTACAAATATGTTTCTTTATTTAAAGTCTAAACCAAAATTTAAATATCACTTTCAAGTTCCAAAACTACTTCAATTTCTATATATATATATATATATATATATATATCCATTTGGAGTATTAATATTTCAAAACTAAAATTGGAATTTATTCTTTCCACAAATCCAATGTTCTATTATTTAGTCTTGAATATTCACCTAAAATAAATAAATAAAACTCCAATTTCTAGAAATTAAATATTTTCTTCAATTTAATTTATACTAAAATATTCATTTTAAATTATCTTGGAAAAAATCCGGTTATAAATATCATATCTTAAAATTTCCAAACTTAAACATTTAACATATGATATAAATTATCAAACTTCATTTTCTCAATTTTTTCCATTTTTATTTAAGAGATTTATACACAGTTTAAATTCAAAATTTCTAACTTCATATGTGTGTATATATATATAAAAGAAAAATACCAAAATAAAATTTATTATAAACCGTATTCCTTCCAAGCCATAGAAATCACTTTAAAATAATTTATATATAGACCACGGTGCCTGTATATAATTTTCTATCCTATGGTCAAGTGATACGGATATTTATCATTTCAATCCACAATTTAAAAGATATAAAATTTTGCGGTTGTATATCATTTCAAACCACAATCCCGAATGAAATGAAAAAATGCATGATAACTTGCAGTTAATGATAAAATAAACATCCATTCATCGGCATCATCCATCATCCAAATCACAATCATCATCCAAAATTAAATCAATATCAATATACATCTGATAATATATAACAGGTAATAACTGGCAGTTATATTCAAAATAAATTTATCAACTATTAAGCTAACAGTTTATATTCAGTAATAAATTTTATAACTGTTTTCTAGCAGTTTATATGCGAATAAATAAATTCTAACTGTCAATTAATATGCAATCAATAAACTAAATTAACAGTTAAATTAAATAAATGCGAATTAACAAATATGCTGAATAAAACATGCCAAACAATCATAAATAAATTTCTACTCATATCCAAAATAAATTTAACAAACATAAAAAC
This sequence comes from Allium cepa, assembly GCA_030765085.1. Taxonomy (NCBI): domain Eukaryota; kingdom Viridiplantae; phylum Streptophyta; class Magnoliopsida; order Asparagales; family Amaryllidaceae; genus Allium; species Allium cepa. The sequence goes on along the minus strand of CM060932.1, from coordinate 873,854,296 downwards.
TTTTAGAAGTTGTGAGTGGGTTAAAACGCTCAACTTTGGGATTTAAATTGAATTCAAATCCAATTTAAACCTAAAAATTTGACGGTCTCCAAATCTGTCCAAACCAGCGTCAACAGGTCCGGATTTTAATTACGATCCTAATAAAAGAAATTTCGCGTGAATCCAAATTCGTATGTAAAAGTTATAGCGATTCGAATCGTTTGAAACAAAATTAAAATTAAACTAACCAAACAAACCACGTCAGCAGAACACGTGCTACAGGATCCATCTCTCCCTGCCTTCCTCGTTCGAACGCAAAAAAAAAAGAAACCCTACTTCAGCCGCCGCAATTCCATCAGTTTCTGATGCTTCCACATGCGACTGCACCCAGATCAGGTCGCACCGTTGGACTCTCCTCCCTGTGCCGCCCCTACTGCCAGCGTGCGCGATACCCTGGTGTTCACGGCCATTGTCGTTGCCACTGACTTCCACAGCCAATCACGGCACAACCAACCCCCTCCTGAGCGAATGAACCCTACCGATGTGACCTGCTCGATCCCCTCTACCCATTGATCACCTCCGATCGATCTAAGATCGCAGATCCACCGTCCACTCCATCGGCATCTTGTGAACGGCTGAAAATGATTTGAATTTTTTCTGGACGAACGGTAGCTCCAATCGGAAAACAAATCATAACAGCAGATTACGAACACTGAGAACTATGACATAAATTTTTATGGAATTTTTCCGCAGAGTTTGAATTTTCATTTGAAATTTTGAATTGGAATAGATCTAGGTTTTGCAACCATTAAGGAAGAGAAAGAGATGAAGAAAATGAACGTACAGACAAATGATAATAGGATGGGGCTAGGGTTTATAATTGTCTATTTATAGACAAACTGTAGTAGGCTAGGTGGGTACGAATTTACGAACGTGCTAAACGGTAGTTGGCCCAAAAAGCCCGTTCTGACCCCGAAATGAAATTTATTAAACCCATATATCCAAATAGGTATTTTAAAATATTCTGAACGCGATGGAAAAAGTTTCGCGTCCAAATTCGATCGTATGAAGAAGTTATGCCGAAAACAAAATTTCCAAATTGATTTCAAATTGATTTTTAATTAAATCAATTTCAAGGCGTTTCGCGTCCATACGATCAAACGACAGGTCCGATCGTTACGAAACTTGAAACCCTACAATAATTCACCGATACGGATCCGATGAAACTGGTTTCGTCGAAATCCGAGTCCGTGGCCAAAATGGCTATTTTTATAATAATTAAATAAATTAAAAATTAGTCAATTAAATCAAATTTCCCATTTCAATTTGATAATTGACGATTCTTATCATCATAAATCTTTCAATCATCTTAACTAACTTGAACAAAATTTAACTGTCTAAATAAAATCTATACATTCTCGAAATTCATTAAATTCACCAATTATAGATTAAATTTCCAAATAATTTAATTATTTTACCTTCCATATATTCTTGTCAAATAGATAAATTTATCATTGGATTCATACTTCATTACGTACATCTCTCTAATTTCATCTAAATTTATATTTGCATAATATCTAAATATTAAATTTCAAATATTACTTCCATTATTGTTAATGTAATAAATAAAATTTTAATTATTGCAATGGATTATCCGTTATAACTTAATATACTAAATAGATGGCAAATCTTAAATACTTGTTCTCATTAACGTTTTATTTCTAATTACAAATTAATGCAATTATTTCATATCCTTCCCTTAGTTAAAAACCTTCCTATTTCCATCTTTATTTTCCAATTAACGTAAAATGTTATATCCAATTCCCATTAATTTCAATAGATTCAAATTATCGTATTTTAAAAATCCAGATGAATAAATAAAGCTTGATTCCCGTTTAAATATTTAACTCATCTAATTTCAATTAACCTTATTATTATAAATTAAATTCTGATGTATTGATACAACTAAATTTCTATTCTTTATTCACAAATCATCATACTTATGAAGAACACTCACGTTATTCTCCTTATTATCCTAATTTATTTAACGTAACATTTTATTTATATTTATTGCAATGCTTTCCACATAAATTTAATGAATTAAATATATATGTATCACTAATAGCAACTTGTAGTCACAACTCTTGACCACCTTTAATAAGTTTCTTACTTACAATACAAAATCACCATATACTATATATACACGAATTTATTAATTCAATATTTCTATTTCATTTTTTTTTTCTATACTAACTTTTTCTAAGTGTATTTATTCCATTCCTACAAATTGGAATTCCATTCTTATCATAACAATCATTTATTGCATAAACTCCATTTCATAAATCTACCTGCAATTTCTTCCTAGAGTAAAAGTTACGTTTCCATTGTAATTTACATTTACACCTTATGTTACTACACTTATTATCCTTAAAGTACCATTTATTATAAATGACAATATTACTTACTTAACATTTTATATGGTTGCTATCCTTTATTTCAAAAATAAATCCATTCCATCTAATCCTTATCTATATAATACTTCAACACTAAATTTCATCATATACCAATTGGACCCAGTCAGCTTATTTACTAAGTCATATCCTTTAAATAATTTATCAAATTGAAATGTTCATTCAAGTGTAGAGATTATTACTTGCGTTACAAAATTCCCTAATTTATTTCAATTACCATTAAAATGTTTTGTTTTGTTAAATCAATTTAATACCTTCCTTTATTCTCTCATATTCAAAGTATATACAGGAAAAATCTTTCCACTACTAAATTTATTGAAATTTATACAAATTGCTATAAATAGACTTAAATTACCATTGTTGTATTTTAAATTAGTGTTCATTCCCATATAAAATTTATCACCTTCTATTATTTCTACTAAATTTAAATTACAAAATCCTATTATACAAAAAAATTAAATGGTCGAAATCTACGGGTCGTTACACTCTCCCCCACTCAAAACTTTTCGTCCCCGAAAAGGAAAAAGAAAAGAGAAGGAAGAGTAAGAAATCTATATACCTTGTGCAAACATTAACTTTATAATAATTAAGAAATAATTTATATAAGATATCTCAATTTATAACCGCTAAAACTTTTATATTTAAATTTCTAGATTTTGGAAAACATTTCAAAATCATTTCTAAGTTCAAAATTTTATGGAAAATTTTGGGCAGAGTCTCCTTTGTACGGAGAGGCTCGGGAAAAATATAATACCACAATATAACAAAGTATCATATAGAATATTCAAAATAGTATATCCCAACACGGGAAAATATATAAAAATAGCGCTACAAAACGTAATCCGGAAACGTACATATTTGTCGGGCAAATTACGCTTAATTTATGGAACCAAAAGCAGTAGCAATTGCTTCCATACCTGCATTTCACTTATATAATCTAAAAAGGTTAACTATTTATATAAAGTGAAATATTTTCATGGTTTCAACTACTAACAACAATAAATACACAATCATCAATTTCAACAACAGCATACACAACCAAACAAAACAACCATTCAATCAAACAAGCAAATAGTTGTTCGGGTTCAAAATTTGAAATGGTACGGAATGAAAAATAGCTATCCTGTGCATCATTTACTCAACAGTCTTAGATGGGACAAAAATAGCTTATTTATTCATGCAACAACTTCAAATTTCCTTACCCAACCAACCACAGATCAAACAATGTCGATTTAAACCAACAAATCAAATTAACTTATATAAATTCCTTTATTTTTACTTATTACTTACAGTTATTCATTTTTTTATTTATTCAGGTTATGTAAGTTTCTTTTATTTGTATTACATTTATTGCACTTCTCACTTTCAATCATTTGTTTAATGCTTACATATCTATTACATTTAATTATAGTAATCATTTTTAATTACACTTTATTTCTTAACCTTATAACATTCATTCTTATAAGTAAAGGATTTTTTTATTAATTCATTAACTATGGTTTGCAGTAATCTATAAATATTACCTATTTTCCATTAGATTAAACTTGTAGCATTTAAATCATACTTAAGTTTATAACCCTACACATCAATCCTTACTTATTAAAGAATTTCATTTTATTTGCTTAAGTTTTAAAATCACCTATTTAATATACTTACCTTTAATTATGGTAAAATTTCACTTTATAACTTAAGTTTATAACATTAAATTCTCATTTGTATCAACAATTTATTGAATACTACATTATTTCTAAAATTTCTACTTGTATAACATTCTATTCCAATCTCTTATTTAACATTTCAACTTTTCATATTTGGTAAGTTATATATGTTAAAGAAAATGCAAAAGAACTTATACAAATCTTATCTCTTCTTTTAAATAGATTTAATGTTCAACAATATTGCTTTTTGTCTCATATGTTAAAAATTTCAAATTTCCCTTTATAACTTTGCATTAATTTCTTGCCTAAATTAGAGATTTCAATTCATTAATTACTTACCTTTTATTTCACTAAAATAATTTAAACCATTAATTAAAATTTAAGAATTACATACCGGGTCAAATTTCAAATTAAAAGAAATATAGATAAATAATTTCTTACAACTTTTATATCTCAATTATATTTAGAACAATTAAAATTTTAGATAATTTCCAAAATAAATCTGCAGTAGAATTTACTACAGTGGCCTTTCCCCTTCGAAACTCGAAAATGAAAGTCGATGATGCGGTCGCCATCACCGAAATTATTTTCCAGCGACAGAGAGGAAAGTACAAAATTTATTTTCTCCTAAATTTTCTTTAAAACAATTCTTCCGAATTACACTGAATATTTATATAAGAAAATACTTATAAACCAAATCATTATATTTCATAAATCCTTTGAAAGCAAATTTTCAAAAATCCCGGACTTAAGTTCTAAAATTTCCAAATTTCAATGATTTTAATTGCAATCTTATTTTACCTATTATTTATAAATTTTATTCCTAACAACCAATCTATTGCAACCAAATATACATATCATTTGAAATTTTTTATTTTATATATAGAAAATATAATAGGCAAAAATTATTTCATTTACCTATATTAAAACAAATATTATGTCGGTCTGTCCTATTAAGTGTTTAGAAATCCCTATTGATGTCATAGCGTCCCATGCACCAACCAGAATTTATAAATACAAAACGGAACAGATTAACACAATATCAAAATCTTTTTATAACACTAACAAATACGCTCTCTCATATATATACACTCAGCGACTCCCATAGGGTATTACTACCCTATTAACAAAGAGTCAAACCCTACAAAGCTAAGATTTATCGCTAAACCAAAGCTCTGATACCAACTGTAACGTCCGCCTTTTTGCACGATTTAAACAGACACACATGCTGATTCAAACCATACGGAAGGGCGGATTGTTATGGGGTAAATAAGAAAACAGAGAAGAAAAAAATAGAATCTCACAGCGGAAGGATAAAATATAATAATAAAATATACAGTTTATAAAACTGTTGACAAAACATTTGATTCTTCTTTAAACAATTAAATATCAGAGTTTACATACCAATAATATCAACGCAGCGGAATTAAATGGTGTAGTGGAATAATATAGTAGATACTAGTAATACAAATCTTCGTCTTTGTAACAACCCAGAATTTAGAACAATTTAAAAAAATGAAAATATTTAATTAATTTTAAATATTTGAATGATGATTGACTTGAATTTCAAATTTTCAGGATAAATTGGCGATTAAATTTTAAAATTTAATCTATAGAAAGTTGAATAAAAATTTGAATTCGACTTTGAAGTTAAAATTGAATATTTAATTTGTAATTGAAATTTGAACTAATGACTTAGAAAAAACAGTTTGGATTTACGAATTATTTTTATGTAAATTTATAAATTAATGTTGATAGTTGAACTTCAAAACGTTTCTATGTTTACTAAAGAAAATGAATTACAAAACAAAATTTAATTTAAATTGAAATAAAATAATATAATAATAAAAAAAAAGTTTACACTGCCTTACTCTCATCAGCCAAATTCGTGCCTTCAAACATGCCAAAACCCACGCCCTAAATCGTGCCCCTCTGCAAAAACACGTTCTTCCTTTTCTCTTTTATACCCTACCCCTTTACCCCATTCAATCGAAACCCTTCCTTTTCATAAAAAAAATCAAACCGAAGAAATAATGGCGGCCACGAGTTTCTTCGTTCGTTCCTTCTCGAGATAATGGCGGCCTCGTCTCTTCGATTCCGTGCTTCAACAATTAGGGCTTCAGCTTCGATCTTCGTTCAATTGTGCTCAGTACTCTCTTCGGCTGTTTCGATTATAAAGGTGAGTTCTTTGCTCACGATTAATTTTGATTCAAGTTTTTAAATTTGTTTGTATTGGTTGCTTGGTTGCATGCTATGATTTGGGGTGTTATCTGTTATCATTTGCTCTGTCAATCCAATTTAAACTGATATGAACAAGATAAGTCACTGCATGTTGGTTGTTGGGTGTTATCTGTTATCATTTGCTCGGTTACTTGAATCTAAACTAATAAGAACAGATGCTATTTGAATTTGCGTTTAAATTGTTAAGAACAGATGCTATTTAAACTTTAATTTAAACTGTTAAGAACAGATGCTATTTAAACTTTAATTTAAATTGTTAAGAACAGATGCTATTTAATTTTTAATTTAAACTGATAAGAATAGATGTTACCAAATTTTTGTTTTAAATTGATAAGAACAAATGCTATTAAATTTGTTTTAAACTGATAAGAACAGAAGTTAATTGAAATTTGTTTTTTTTTTAACTGATGAAAACAGATGCTATTTAAATTTTAATTTAAACTGTTGAGAACAGATACTATAAATTTTGTTTTTAAATTGTTAAGAACAGATGCTATTTGGGATTTATTTTTGAATTGATAAGAACAGATGCTATACCAAAAACTTTGCTTGTTTGTGTTGCTGCATGTGATGGATCTTTGAATCTGGTTGGGGAAAATTGTGTTTATATGTGCTTGGTTGAACCTCTGTTCATATGTGATGTACATATGTGTCTGTAAACCCCCCTATGGTTGGATGGTTTGCTGTGTATCATGCTTGCATGCCTATATATGAATGATCTCAGTTATAAAGGTCTGTGAACATCCTATAATCTGAAAATAACAAAATTGACAAGTTTAAAACAATTGTTTGATGAAAATGATGCATGCTAAAATTCTTGGAACCATTATGTGAAGCTTGAATGTTTGTTTATGTATGGAATTAAAAGTATGTATGTGAATATGTATTTTTGCATATACATGTCACTGTGAGTAAACATACCTGATTTAAAAAGTTTTTTTTTAAATCTGTTAAACCTCTGTTGCATGCAGAAACTTAAGCTTAAATAGGAAAAAATGGTTTGCATGTTGTAATTAAATGATTTTGTGTATATTTGTTATGGTTATCTCTGTGTGCATGCTTGAAATTCAAGTGCAGTGCTCTGTTCTTTAACTATGGGATTAAGTGTTTTGTTCTTATTCAGTTTAATGATCAGGTATTTTCTGATTTCGAAAAAAAAATTTCCAAAAGGATTGGATTTGAGCTGTAAGCATAACAGGATTATATTCATAGTCTTTGAGCATATATAAACCTTTAAATATGTTAATTTCATAAGAATAAAATTTTAAGAGTATGAGTGCTAGTTTGAGAACAAATGAAGTTTCATATATACATGACTTTGAAAATGTTAGAGTTTTTCAGAAAGTATAGTCTTGTTTTCAACTACGAACTTATACAATTTTAATATATAACTATCTTTGACCTCTTGTATGCACTTGTGCTTGCACTGTGTTGAGTGTGCTAACTTGACCTTCTTGCATTTGTGTAGTAGCTGCTGTCCATTTTCATTTTATTAGCTATACTGATATATTTGAACTTGAATCATTTTTAGCTGTGTCAATTTGTTTTAAATGGTGGACTCAATGTGTCACCTATTTTCTAAAATCTGCATATATAGGCATCCATATATTTGTATGTGTGTATGCATATATATGACTGGATTTATACTGTCTTGAATCTTGTTTACTTGATGACATTTAGTTGGTGTAGTTGTACTCTTGTAGCTTCACCTCAGTTCACTGAACTGTACTGGGTTGCATTTACAGAAATACTTGATGTCTTGATTTTCACTTATAACTTCACTGGAATTTTGTGGATGTTTTATGTGTAAATTTAGGATATATACAAGCTTTTTAAATATTAGTTTTAAACAGATATGGTCCTGAGAATATAAGTGATATATGTGAATTGATATTCTGAGAATATAAATGATATATGTAAATTGATATGTGTGTGCTCCTGTACACTTATTTTCTCAAACTGTTTGGGTCACTGTGTTGAACCCAGTCTCATTGGTCTTGACTTGATTCATTGCTTTGAGTTCCCTGTCATACTTCCATGAAAATTTCGACTCCCACACTACTACAGCTTGTTGTTTGTGTACCGATCAAGTATCAATGTGTACTTGCATTGTTGTCTGTCTCTGGTCTGTGCACAGTGTTGCATGTATTGAGTATTTCATGCTTGATGTTGTTTCAGTCTTCATATCCATATATGCCTTCCCATCTCTATTGCATTTGTAGCTGCATTCCATGCTATTGCACTTGAGACTTTAGACTTGATTTTTTTTTTTGCTGTTTGCATGCAGTGGCAGTTCCATATATGTATGTCCGTGTACATGAAACTACTTGATGCTGCACACTTGTGCTTTGCCTGGATCACTTCTGCTGTGTCATTTTTGCAGTTCGTCTTGCATTTGTTGTTGTTTATGTCTTCATGTCTTTGGCATTTCTGAGTCTCTGCCTCTGATTGCCTACTTTGACATTGCTGTTTGTATTGCTTTGTCTGATGCCTTCTTGGCACTTTTATCTGTGCATTGGCCTTGAGTTGAACCTAGTTTTGAAACTTGGGTTTGACCTTGTTTTGATCTGATAGCTGTGCTTTTGTTTGGTGCACACGAGTTGGCGAGGCAGTGCACATGCGTATGTATATACGTGTGTACTGCAGCCACACAGGATTGACAGATTTTAAAACTTGAAGTTGTTAATGTGAAAAATCCATAATAGATTTAAATTGATTCATGTGATTCGTCATCTCTGTTACCATTTTATTCAGTTCATTACAAATTTAATTACTTGAATAAAGATTAATCCTGACTCGAGTGTTTTTGTGTTTTGCAATAAACGCTCGGGTCAGACCGAGTATTTTTACAGCTTGTAGATTTTCAGGCCGCGAAGTTAGAGAGAGAGTTGGGGAAATTGCTTCACTTTAGCTTTTCAAAGAATTCTTGTAATTAAAAGAAATATTCCGCTGTGTATAAATTTAATGCATTGTACAAACTCTGATATATGTATAAAAAATTCATTTATGTGAAATATTATGATTATTCCATGATTCTGTGGTTGTTTCTGTTTAAACTCTATAAACTGAATAACAATCCGTCATTTTGAACGTCTCAAGTTCGTTTAATTACCGACTGAAGGCGGTCAGAGCGGCGGGTCGTTACAGTCTTCGTCCTCCAGAGCTAAATCCTCAAATCCTGAAACGCTCGGACTGACCCGAGCGAATTGAAAAGACAAAACACTCGAGTCAGAACTAAAAGATCTTATGTGAGTTAAATCAACAGGAGTAAATATGAGTGCAGTAACTCAAGAGATGCTCGGGATTTACATCTCCTAAGGATCCGTTAAACTATTTACTATGTAGTATATTGCGCTATTATAATAGTGTCTAATTGTAAAATAAACTTACTTTTTAATAGCGTTAAGGGGTTACCCATATAGCCCTTAACACAGAATATATTCCCATAGTCTATACAGTACCGTAATCTCCCCCGTACTGGGCGTCGTCAGAGGGCACTCCATAGGTATGGTACAAAACCAAAATCGTATAAGGCGCGCTAGGGTAGGTGACACGGCACAACTAGGCAATGCCAGGGTAGATATACCAATTGCTATCCGGGATGATGGTAATGCATAGCCGCAGCTACCGCCCACCTCGAACAAACACCCCCAAATCAAAGAAATCAATAGTGGCAACCGAAACAATCCAAAGTCAGAGTATAGTATCGAAGGAGTGCGTTCGATCAGAAGAATGACCTCATTGGCCCGAGAATCGCTCCTGTTTTAGCCACCTTATGCCAACTCACGGGAGTTGGGTCCATGTATTTACCTTACAGGAAACGTCGCCACCAACCTACTTCATTCTGGAATCTCCACCGCGTACACGGTTAGTCAAAGTGGTTTTCGGTATCGACAGAGAGTATGTCCATATCCGATCCCGGTCTCTTTGCCAACCCATCGTTATTATAACACCGCGGTCATTTAAAAATAGTTTATACTTTAAAACCAGAATAAAATTTCCCATACGATATCAAATTAAAACCCAAAAAAATATGATATCATTTTATCTCAAATATAATCCTTTTCCAAAATCATATTGGTTTAAAATTTAAAATATCTGCAAACCAAACATTTGAATTATACTTTCAAAACATAATATTTCGGAATTCATACTTTTAAAACCATAACTTCTAAAACTTGAATGGTTTGGATATTCAACGGTATATAAAATAAATGGTTTAACTTTAAGGTAACTTTGTAAAGAAAAATAATTTCCATGGCTTTACAAATATGTTTCTTTATTTAAAGTCTAAACCAAAATTTGAATATCACTTTCAAGTTCCAAAACTACTTCAATTTCTATATATATATATATATATATATATATATATATATATATATATATATATATATATCCATTTGGAGTATTAATATTTCAAAACTAAAATTGGAATTTATTCTTTCCACAAATCCAATGTTCTATTATTTAGTCTTGAATATTCACCTAAAATAAATAAATAAAACTCCAATTTCTAGAAATTAAATATTTTCTTCAATTTAATTTATACTAAAATATTCATTTTAAATTATCTTGGAAAAAATCCGGTTATAAATATCATATCTTAAAATTTCCAAACTTAAACATTTAACATATGATATAAATTATCAAACTTCATTTTCTCAATTTTTTCCATTTTTATTTATGAGATTTATACACAGTTTAAATTCAAAATTTCTAACTTCATATGTGTGTGTATATATATAGAAGAAAAATACCAAAATAAAATTTATTATAAACCGTATTCCTTCCAAGCCATAGAAATCACTTTAAAATAATTTATATATAGACCACGGTGCCTGTATATAATTTTCAATCCTATGGTCAAGTGATACGGATATTTATCATTTCAATCCGCAAATTTAAAAGATATAAAATTTTGCGGTTGTATATCATTTCAAACCACAATCCCGAATGAAATGAAAAAATGCATGATAACTTGCAGTTAATGATAAAATAAACATCCATTCATCAGCATCATCCATCATCCAAATCACAATCATCATCCAAAATTAAATCAATATCAATATACATCTGATAATATATAACAGGTAATAACTGGCAGTTATATTCAAAATAAATTTATCAACTATTAAGCTAACAGTTTATATTCAGTAATAAATTTTATAACTGTTTTCTAGCAGTTTATATGCAAATAAATAAATTCTAATTGTCAATTAATATGCAATCAATAAACTAAATTAACAGTTAAATTAAATAAATGCGAATTAACAAATATGCTGAATAAAACATGCCAAACAATCATAAATAAATTTCTACTCATATCCAAAATAAATTTAACAAACATAAAAACTTTTAGAAGTTGTGAGTCGGTTAAAACACTCACCTTTGGGATTTAAATTGAATTCAAATCCAATTTAAACCTAAAAATTTGACGGTCTCCAAATCTTTCCAAACCAGCGTCAACAGGTCCGGATTTTAATTACGATCCTAACAAAAGAAATTTCGCATGAATCCGAATTCGTATGTAAAAGTTATAGCGATTCGAATCGTTTGAAACAAAATTAAAATTAAAATTAAAATTAAACTAACCAAACAAACCACGTCAGCAGAACACGTGCTACAGGATCCATCTCTCCCTACCTTCCTCGTTCGAACGCAAAAAAAAAAAAAAAAACCTACGTCAGCCGTCGCAATTCCATCAGTTTCTGATGCTTCCACATGCGACTGCACCCAGATCAGGACGCGCCGTTGGACTCTCCTCCCTGTGCCGCCCCTACTGCCAGCGTGCGCGATCCCCTGGTGTTTACGGCCGTTGCCGTTGCCACTGACTTCCACAGCCAATCACGGCGCAACCAACCCCCTCCTGAGCGAATGAACCCTACCGATGTGACCTGCTCGATCCCCTCTACCCAATGATCACCTCCGATCGATCTAAGATCGCAGATCCACCGTCCACTCCATCGGCATCTCGTGAACGGCTGAAAATGATTTGAATTTTTTCTGGACGAACGGTAGCTCTAATCGGAAAACAAATCATAACAGCCGATTACGAAAACTGAGAACTATGACATAAATTTTTATGGAATTTTTCCGCAGAGTTTGAATTTTCATTTGAAATTTTGAATTGGAATAGATCTAGGTTTTGCAACCATTAAGGAAGAGAAAGAGATGAAGAAAATGAACGTATAGACAAATGATAATAGGATGGGGCTAGGGTTTATAATTGTCTATTTATAGACAAACTGTAGTAGGCTAGGTGGGTACGAATTTACGAACGTGCTAAACGGTAGTTGGCCCAAAAAGCCCGTTCTGACCCCGGAATGAAATTTATTAAACCCATATATCCAAATAGGTATTTTAAAATATTCTGAACGCGATGGAAAAAGTTTCGTGTCCAAATTCGATCGTATGAAGAAGTTATGCCGAAAACAAAATTTCCAAATTGATTTTTAATTAAATCGATTACAAGGCGTTTCGCGTCCATACGATCAAACGACAGGTCCGATCGTTACGAAACTTGAAACCCTACAATAATTCACCGATACGGATCCGATGAAACTGGTTTCGTTGAAATCCGAGTCCGTGGCCAAAATGGCTATTTTTATAATAATTAAATAAATTAAAAATTAGTCAATTAAATCAAATTTCCCATTTCAATTTGATAATTGACGATTCTTATCATCATAAATCTTTCAATCATCTTAACTAACTTGAACAAAATTTAACTGTCTAAATAAAATCTATACATTCTCGAAATTCATTAAATTCACAAATTATAGATTAAATTTCCAAATAATTTAATTATTTTACCTTCCATATATTCTTGTCAAATAGATAAATTTATCATTGGATTCATACTTCATTACGTACATCTCTCCAATTTCATCTAAATTTATATTTGCATAATATCTAAATATTAAATTTCAAATAATACTTCCATTATTGTTAATGTAATAAATAAAATTTTAATTATTGCAATGGATTATCCGTTATAACTTAATATACTAAATAGATGGCAAATCTTAAATACTTGTTCTCATTAACGTTTTATTTCCAATTACAAATTAATGCAATTATTTCATATCCTTCCCTTAGTTAAAAACCTTCCTATTTCCATCTTTATTTTCCAATTAACGTAAAATGTTATATCCAATTCCCATTAATTTCAATAGATTCAAATTATCGTATTTTAAAAATCCAGATGAATAAATAAAGCTTGATTCCCGTTTAAATATTTAACTCATCTAATTTCAATTAACCTTATTATTATAAATTAAATTCTGATGTATTGATACAACTAAATTTCCATTCTTTATTCACAAATCATCATACTTATGAAGAACGCTCACGTTATTCTCCATTTATTATCCTAATTTATTTAACGTAACATTTTATTTATATTTATTGCAATGCTTTCCACATAAATTTAATGAATTAAATATATATGTATCACTAATACCAACTTGTAGTCACAACTCTTGACCACCTTTAATAAGTTTCTTACTTACAATGCAAAATCACCATATACTATATATATACGAATTTATTAATTCAATATTTCCATTTCGTTTTTTTTTCTATACTAACTTTTTCTATGTGTATTTATTCCATTCCTACAAATTGGAATTCCATTCTTATCATAACAATCATTTATTGCATAAACTCCATTTCATAAATCTACCTGCAATTTCTTCCTAGAGTTAAAGTTACGTTTCCATTGTAATTTACATTTACACCTTACGTTACTACACTTATTATCCTTAAAGTACCATTTATTATAAATGACAATATTACTTACTTAACATTTTATATGGTTGTTATCCTTTATTTCAAAAATAAATCCATTCCATCTAATCCTTATCTATATAATACTTCAACACTAAATTTCATCATATACCAATTGGACCCAGTCAGCTTATTTACTAAGTCATATCCTTTAAATAATTTATCAAATTGAAATGTTCATTCAAGTGTAGAGATTATTACTTGCGTTACAAAATTCCCTAATTTATTTTAATTACCATTAAAATGTTTTGTTTTGTTAAATCAATTTAATACCTTCCTTTATTCTCTCATATTCAAAGTATATACAGGAAAAATCTTTCCACTACTAAATTTATTGAAATTTATACAAATTGCTACAAATAGACTTAAATTACCATTGTTGTATTTTAAATTACTGTTCATTCCCATATAAAATTTATCACCTTCTATTATTTCTACTAAATTTAAATTACAAAATCCTATTATACAAACAAATTAAATGGTCGAAATCTACGGGTCGTTACACCTTGGGTTTTCGACGAGCGTTCAAATTTTAAATTAAATCGAACGACGTTCGATTTAACCTAAATTTTTACTTGCTCAGAATGATTCCAGAATTGCTTCACTACGTAGTACTCGTCGCTGTGATTCCGACACTTTTTTGTTTCGTCCGTTTTCGACCTCGTACGGAGATGATATGCATTTTATAAGTTAGAATATATATATATATATATATATATATATATATATATATATATTATAAATTAATTTTCAGTTCTTATACTATTTACCATCTGTCGTTAGATCAAATGAAGAAAAGAATCAGACCGCAACCCTCATCTTCTACATCGCGTTCGACAAGCAAAGGAACACACCCAGCCGTCGATTAGGGTTCAATACCGCACCTTCGTCGCTCGCCGATAGGTCGATCCAAGGCCACCATCTCGAGCGCCGAAGCTAGCTCCAGCCATGACCCAAAACCCACGAAGCTCAGTCTCCCTCTTCCCTCGCACAGCATGCTCGAACGCATGAACATTGCTGTCGACTTTCACCTCCAATCGGCGACAATAGCCGAGATCGACCGTTCAACTTGAAGAGCTCGGCGAGCTTGTCATCTTCGTAGTTGGAAGATTTTGCTAAAGCTTGATGGATTGCTCGATAATTTAAGACGAATGTTGATGTTTTTCGGCCATTGAATATGTTTCATGGCGGCTACAAAATAAAGTTAGGGTTTTGGTCTGAAATGTAAATATATAAACGTTTATAAGTATTATTTTAATATCAAATCCATTATAAAGCAACTTTTTCACACGATCGTCAAACGATCCGTGCCGACAGGCGATTATAATGTTTTACCCACATTTTGAACATAATGGAACGTGATTCGGAAGCTAATTTGGTCGTATGCGCGAGTTACGGAAATAAACGATCAATTTTAAATTAAATCGATTAAAATAGTTCTATGCGTTTTGAGCTGCCAGAGTCAAATGACAACTCTGATTGCTACGAAAATTGAAATTCGATAATAACTAACTATTACGGATCCAATGGAACTGATTTCGTTGAATTCCGAGACTGTGCCCCGGAAGGCTATTTTAACTCGTCGATTAAATCAAGCGATTTCCAAAATTGTCGAAATCATCTAGAATTTTACTTTTAAAACTTTACCGACTTAATAATAAATCATATAGAATTTATATTCACATTAGAAATCATTCTGATTCAGTTTAAATCAAAATCTAATTATTTGCATGATTATATTATTAAATTCCATTATTAAATTAATATAAAATTCCAAATTTAACGTATCGACTTTTAATTCTATCCAATGGTCCAATATTATAATTCAAATCCAAATAGGACTTAAAAATAAATTTTAGAATCTATTTTTATACCTATTTACACCCAGAATTACCAATTATCCAATTCCAATATTAAATTATTATTATTCAAATTTCAATTAAATTCCCGTATTTGAAATTTAACTAATTCTATTAATTTAACCTAAATCTTTTTACTTCAAACTCAATTCAAAATTCACATTTAACATTTAAAATGAATTAAATGTTCAAAATTAACGACTACAAATTCTAGGTCGTTACATTAAGAAGGGAAGCATGTCTTTTTCTTAGTATGAGAGGAAGTACAATGAACTTTCCAAGTTCGGTCCTAGCCTGATAGACACTCCTCTCAAGAAGAATGAGAAGTTCATAGCCGATGCTCGTCTCGAGTATTATGATCGTCTCATTTCTCATGTTCATGGCACTTTTACCCAGCTTATGGATATGGCTATCCGATATGAGAGCCCTACTTCTATGGGTCCTGCTGTTGTTGGTGCTCCTTTATCTCGGCCTTTCTACGCTAACTCTAAGAAGAGTAAGCTTAATTTCCACCAGTAGAAGAAGAATTGGCTCAAGAATCCGAGTTTGGGATCTTCATCATCTTCTCTTTCCAGAGGCAGCCTGTTGATCTTTCTTCCATCACTTGCTTCAGATGTGATCAGAAGGGACACTATGCCAATAGTTGCCCTACTCTAGCTGGTGCTGCTGTTCCTCCTCCAGCTCAGTTGGCGAGGCGTGATCTCTGCCATATTTGTCTTCAGCCTGGTCATTTCAAAAAGGATTTCCCTACCCAGCAGAAGGGCAAGCCTTTCGGTATATTTGCTGTCTCCTCTACATCTTCTCCCGCTCCTGCACCTATTCTGCTCCTAGTGATGACCAAGATACTCTTCAGGGCACCTTTTCTTTATTTCATCATCATGTTCGTGTTTTATTTGATACTGGAGCTTTCCATAGTTTTATTTCTGTTGATTTGTGTGATAAGTTCGAGCATATCCTTTCTCCGAAGTATGCTTCTGTACCTTTATGTGTTTCAAACCCAATTGAGGGCCCCGCGAACCTTAATTGGATTTGTATGAAAGTGAAATTTCTCTATTATGATCATTCCTTTAGTGGTGATTTCTATATTCTGGGCTTCAGTGCTTTTGATTTATTGCTTGGAAGTGGTTGGCTAGGTAGGCATGATGCCCATATCTCTTGTAAAGCCCGGTCTGTTTATCTTATTGATGATCAAGGGAATCCCTTGATTATTCAGTGTTGCATGCCTCAGGATTTTGCTGGCAGTTTTATTTATTCTTTGGATTCTTCTCCTGGTGATCTTGATTCGACTCATGTGGTCAGACTCTATCCTGATGTATTTGGTGAAGTCACTTCTTTACCTCCTAAACGGGAAATTGATTTTCGTATTGATCTTATTCCTGGTGCTCGACCGGTAGTTCTTCCTCCTAGAAGAATGTCACCCCATGAAAAGGTTGAGTTAGGAAAGCAAATTGAGGACTTAGCTTCCAAAGATCTGAATAAACCTAGCCATTCAGAATGGGGAGCAGCGGTGGTCTTCATCACTAAGTCTGATGGTTCTTTGAGGATGTGTGTTGATTATAGGGAGCTGAACAAGCTCACTATGAAAAACAGATATCCAATGTCTTGCATCAATGATATATTTGATCAGCTTTATGGTGCTACTATTTTCTCTCAGCTTGATCTTGCCATAAGTTTCCACCAGCTCAGGTTTGCTGAGGAAAGTATTCCCAAGACAGCTTTCTACACTGGGAACGGGTTTTATGAATGGTTAGTCATGCCTTTTTGTTTGACTAATGCTTCTGCTTTCTTTGTTGATTTGATGAATCGTTTCTTTCGTGATGTGCTTAATAAATTTGTTCTAGTCTTTGTTGATGATATCCTTGTCTTCTCTAAGACCAAGGAAGAGCATGAGTTGCATTTGAAATCTGTTCTGGAGATTCTCAGAAATCATCGGTTGAAGGATAAATTTTCTAAATGCCATTTCTGGAAGGATGAAGTCCGATTCCTCGGGCATATTGTTTCTAGTAATGGAGTTTCTGTTGATCCAGTCAAGATCGCTGCGATCAATGTAAGTTTTTCTTTTCTCTCTTTTCTTTTATCATTTAATAATCCTATCTTTTCGGTTGTCCTTATTTTCTCCTTATTCTGTTACAGGATTGGGAAACTCCTAAGACTCCATCTGATATTTGTAGTTTTCTGGGCCTTGTCGGTTATTACCGGAGATTCATTGAGAATTTTGCTCGAATTTCTGCACCTCTCACTGCTTTGACTCGTAAGAATGCTAAGTTTATTTGGAGTAAGAAGTGTGAAGCTGCATTCAAAGAGTTAAAGAGCAAGCTTACTTCCGCACCAGTTCTTACCGTTCCAAATGGAAGTGAGGGATTGACGGTATACACTGATGCTAGTCGTGAGGGTTTGGGTGCTGTTCTCATGCAGGATGGTAAGGTCATTGCCTATGTCGGCCGTCAGTTGAAAACCCATGAGGCTAATTATGCTGCTCATGATTTAGAGTTGCTTGCTATTGTCTTTGCTTTGAAGCTTTGGAGGCATCATCTTCTAGGAACTAAGTTTGAGCTTTTCACCGATCTTCAGTCGCTGAGATATATCTTCACCCAGAAGAATTTGAACTAGAGGCAAGTTCGTTGGCTTGAGTTTTCGGCTTCTTACGACCTCGATATTAGCTATTCTCCCGGTAAAGCTAATGTTATGGCCGATGCTTTGAGTAGAAAAAAGGCTTTGTTGTGTTAGCTTGTTGCTTCTTTTTCTCCTCTTTTGGGTCGTATCATGGCTAAACAAGATGAGGATGAGATGCTTAGATCGATGAACGAGAGTGTTCGTAATAGTAGTGGTAGTAGTGGAGCTCCAGATCGATGATTAAGGGATTTTGAGGATTAATGGTAGGATTTGTGTCCTGAATGTTGATGGATTAAGGCAAGAGTTACTTCGGTAGAATCATCGATCCAAACTTTCTATTCATCATGGTGTGTCGAAGATGTATCAGGATATGAAGAGGCTTTATTGATGGAGAGGGATGAAGCGAGATATCTCTATATTTGTCAGTCGGTGTGCGACTTGTCAGCAAGTCAATGCCGATCATCAGAAGACCCCTGGTTTGTTGCAGCCCCTTGAGATTCTCAATTGGAAGTGGGAACAGGTTTCCATGGATTTCATTGATGGATTACCGAGGACTAGGAGGGGTAATGAGAGTATCTGGGTTATTGTGGATAGACTGACCAAGTCTGCTCATTTCATTCCGGTCAAGTCTACCTGTTATGCTTCTAGCTTGTCTGAGATCTACATGAGGGAGATTGTTCGTCTCCATGGTGTTCCTCTTAGTATTGTTTGTGATCATGATCCTATCTTCACCAGTTAGTTTTGGAAAGCTTTTCAGGAATCTTTGGGTACTCATCTGAATCTGAGCACTACTTACCATCCACAGACTGACGGTCAAGCGGAAAGAGTGAACCAGATTCTCGAAGATCTTCTTCGCGCTTGTGTGCTTGATTATGGAGGATCTTGGGAAGATCATCTCCATCTTGTCGAATTCACCTACAATAATAGTTATCGGGTATAATCTAATCTTATGTTTTAAGCTTATCTTAATCTTTTATCTATCTCATTCCATCTTTGAATTCAGGCCAGTATTAAAGTGTCTTTGTTTGCTGCTCTTTACGGACGACCTTGTAGATCTCCATCTTGCTGGATTGAGTTCGATAATCATTTGGTTCTTGGTCCTGATGTGATTTTGGAGGCTTCTGAGAGAGTTGAGGAGATTAAGAGGAAGTTGAGAGTTGCTCAGGATAGGCAGAAGAAGTACGTTGATAGGCGTAGGCGGAGTTTAGAGTTTGTTGTTGGTGATCAGGTTTTCCTTAAGGTCTCTCCCTTATGGAATGTCGTTTGCTTTAGTCATAGAGGAAAGCTTTCTCCTAGGTTCACTGGTCCTTTCCGCATTGTGGAAAGAGTTGGTTCTTTGGCTTATCGTCTGGATTTTCCGAGAAGCTTTCTGGAGTGCATGATGTATTCCATGTCTCATATCTTTGCCGATATCTTCATGATCCATCTCTTATTGTTCAGCCTTCTGCTCTTGATAGTTTGGGCATTGAGCCTAATCTGACTGTCGAGAGGAAGCCATTTCGTATTGTCGGCAGAGTTACGAAGCAGCTAAGAAGGAAATTTGTTAGTCTGGTCAAAGTACAGTGGAGTACTGATGATCAAGATTGTACCCAGGAGACGGAGGAGGGCATTCGTGCTTCGAATCCGGAATTGTTTATTTCAAGTACTATTTGCTTTCTATCTTGTTTTCCTTATTTTCCGTGTTCGTTTTTTTCGAGGACGTAAAGATTTGAGTGGGGGAGTGTAACAGCCCTAAATTTTTGAAATTATTTTAAACTAGATTTTATTTCATTTTGAAAATATTTTAAAATTTATTTATTTCAAGATTTTATTTTTAAAACATTTTCAAAGTGTATTGGTAATTTTTCCAATACTGGTTGTATTTTTGTTTACAATTTTAATCCTAGTTTTAATTTAATAAACTATTTTCTTTTTTTTTTTATTTTTCCTAAAGATATTTATTATTTTCATTTTCACTTTATTTTGTTTTCATTTTTTTTATTTACATGATTTTCTTTTGGTTTATTTGAATAAAAGAAATGGGAAGTTCTAAGAGACAAAACCTTTCAACTTATGCCTTTTCAATGCCTTGTCTCTTCACATTTTTGGCCGATTTTTCCTAGGCAATAGCCGTGAGTTTTATTTTGTAATTCACGTGAGAAACTTCTTTTTCATTTAATTTCTCACGCCTACATTCAGATCTGAAAAATTAGGTAATGTCTTCTTCCATTTTTTTTACTTTTCTTTCCATTTTTCTATTGAATTTTCATTTGTTTTTCTTGAATCTTCGTATGCTTTATTCGGCCTAAACCCCTCACCACCTTCACTGACCACCACATCACCTCCTTCCCCTCACCATACGTGGCCTGACTAGCCATGATTACCCCATGATGCAAACACCACTAAAAGTTGCTAAAACCCCATAAACATGCATAGCCGAGCTTGTTTTTCACCATCCCCTTCTTATGTTGCTTCGTCCACCCCCTTAACCACCACCACCAGCAAGATCACCACAACTGGCCATTACTCCAGCCACCACCATGCCTGTACATGCCAAGGTCGAGCCCAATTCAGGCATGGCCGAGCCTAATGATGCACCAAAACTCATCTTTTGCCTTACCCTTTTGATCTTCCTTCATGTGGTAACTCAAAACTCTTCACCTCCTTGTAGCCGTGCTTATATATGCCATACCCGAGCCCAAAGCACCATCATGGCCGAACCTATATAGCTTTGTGGCCAAGCAAAAGTGATTTGTGGCCAAGCAAAAGTGATTTGTGGTGAAGCAAAATCGATTGAATATTTGGTGATGTGTTTTTGTAGACTCTATTTCCATTTTGTTCCAATAATTTTAGTATTGTATTTATGTTTATATATTGCTTTATTTTGTTGTTGAATACAAGATTAACACTTGGCTCTCCACTCCACTCTAATCAAGTCGTGTTATCTTACTTTTTGGATTTTGTTTATGTGTTTTGATTTCTGGGTTTGAAATGATAGAACCCGGATTTTTCTTTGTAAATTACGGATTGAAATGATATATTATCTGTATCACTTGACGTAGGTTAGAAAATATTATACAGACCCGTGGTTATTATATATAAAAAAATTTGGAATTTTTAAAGTATTTTTAAAATGTAAAAATATGATAATTTTATTCAATTTGAATTTAAAATGATTTTTATAAAGTGTTATTGATTTTTCTATGAATTAAAATGGTTAAATAAATGAATGTTTAAAAGTGTAATTTGAAATATAACTTAATTTTTGAAATGAAAATTTTGGTTTGAAAATAAAAGTTAAGTTAAGTAAATAAAATGGAAATTTAATTTAATTTATGAAATGGTAAATTAAATTAAAGTGTAAAGTAAATGCAGAAATTTTGGAAAATTGTACATTGATTTTAATAAGTGAATTATTAAAATTTGATATTTAATTGTGAAATTTATTTTATAAAAATTATAAATTAAAGGGTATTTAAATGACCGTTTTAAAGTGAAAAATATGAAATTTTAAAAGTTAAAATGGTTTAAATTGAAGTTTAATTGTTGCTAAAATTCTATTGTAAATCTGGAAATTCTTTTAGTAGCACTTCAGAAATGCTATCATTTCTGAAAATGAACTAAAATCTAAAATAAATGAATCTGCAGTACTTTGTAAGTGCTGTAGTTGCAAAAGTGAACTAAAAGGCTAAAAACTAATGAAAGAGCTATTGTAGCACTTGTTAAGTGCTGCAGTTGGCTGAAATGAGATTTTTGAACTAAAACTGAACTATTATAGCAGTTTTGTAAATGCTGTCTTTGTTGAATTGAATTAAATCATTTAATTTGAAACCTGAACTATTACAGCAGTTCTATAAGTGCTGTCTTTGCTGAATCGAACTATTTTTCAACTAAAACTGAACTATTACATCAGTTATAAATGCTGTCTTTGCTGAATTGATTTGTTTTAAACGTAACTTACCGTAGCATTTTTTAAGTGCTACGAAAGCTGAAATTTCACTGTTTTAATGTATTTAAGTGAATAAATGAACTCTGAAAAGGTTAAATTTTTGAGAATTGAATATTTGATTTGTAAGTATAATGAATTCACTTTTAAATGGTTTAAATGAAGTATTTTGATTTGAAATATAAACTATTTTTGAATTTTATAATCACAGGTTATAATAACGATTGGTTGGTAAAGAGAGCGGGATTGGATATGGACATACTCTCTGTCGATACCGAAAACCACTTTAACAAATGTGTACGCGGTGGAGTTCCAGAACGAAGTAGGATGGTGGCGACGATCCTATTGATGTATGAACGTGGACCCGACTCCCATGAGTTGGCTTAAGGTGGCTAAAACAGGAGCGATCTCGGGCCAAAAGGGGTAGCTCCTCTGGTTAGACACATTTCTTCGATACCATTTTATTACTTTGTGATTGATTTGGTGCGCACCTTTGATTTGGGAGTGTGATCCGAGGTAGGCGTAGTGGCTGCTATGTTACCGCCAGCCTGTGCGCGTAATTGGTATATCTACCCTGGCATTGCCATGTGTGCCGTGTCGCCTACCATAGCGAGCCTTACTACGAGTTTGTTTTTCTCCCATAGCCCATGGAGTATTTAGGGTAGCCTCTCGATCAGGAGGTATGCTTAT
The DNA here is from genome assembly GCA_030765085.1 of Allium cepa. Taxonomy (NCBI): domain Eukaryota; kingdom Viridiplantae; phylum Streptophyta; class Magnoliopsida; order Asparagales; family Amaryllidaceae; genus Allium; species Allium cepa. Next base: position 873,831,072 of record CM060932.1, on the reverse strand, counting down.
ACTGGATGGACTACTGGGACTATTACGTGTTAAGGGGAATATTAGGTCACTCCTTAACGCTATTTTAAAGTAAGTTTATTTTACTGTAGACATTATTATAATAGCAAAATATTACTACATAGTAAATAGTTTAACGGATCCTTAGAGGATGGGCGGTCCCAAGCATCCTTTAAGTTACTTGTACTTTATTACAGTTCACTTGAGTTGGTTTACATTGTATAAGTATGTATGTCCTGACTCGAGTGTTTTGTGTTTTACTTTACGCTTGGGTCAGCCTGAGTATTCACAGCTTTGGATTTCTCTTTTAGGAGCTAGGAATCGCTGGAGATTCTGCTTATCTAGTTATTTATCTATTTCAGTTTCAGTTGTTCTATTTCAGCTCTTGTATTAGTGGACTTTTATGTATTTGGGATTTCTTTTGTGTGTTTTCAGACTGATATTATGTATTTGTTTTGAGACTTTGTTATAGCAGCTTCATGAACTACTATGTTATTATATATTCCGCTACGAGTTATTTTGATATTTCTGTGTCTGTGATTCTGCGAATGATTTTATTTGCTTCAAATTTTATTACAATCTGTTATTTTAAATTATTCAAGTCTGACATGTGTGGATTATTGTCGATTTGAATGGTCCAAAATAGTGGGTCGTTACAATTAATCTATTTTAATATATTTTAAACTACCTTAAACTATTTTTAAAACTATCTAAACTATTTTTTGAATTTCAGGTTTTGTAAAGTGGAAATTTTTTATTTGAATCCTTGATTTTTAAGCAGAATACGATTAAATGATGTTATAACATAAGTAGGGATTTAAATGACATATTTGGGGAATATGATGATTTTAAATGAGGATTTAATCTATTTTTGGAAATATTAATTCGAAAGTGATATTATTTAACATTTGATATAATTTCGGAAGTAAATATGATTTCAAAATGACATGGTTTTGAGAATATGATATTTTTGATATAAATTATAAATCAGTTTTGGAAATGTAAAAGAATCATATGGTGTGAAATAAGCGTTTGGTTGTTAAAGAGACCGAGATCGGATACTGTCATACTCTCTGCCTATACCAAAAACCACTTTAACAACTGTGTACGTGGTGGAGATTTCAAAATGAAGTAGGATGGTTTGGCGAACGATTCAGTATGAGGTATTTACATAGCCCTGACTCCTGTGAGTCATCTTAGATGTGACTAAAACAGGAGCTATACCTAGGCCAGGTGAGGTCATTCCTCCGATCGGACATGCTTCTTCGATACCATATTATGGTTTTGTGATTGATTTGGTGGCCACCCTCAATTTTGATTATGGGAGTGTGTTCCGAGGTGGGTGGTAGTAGTTGCTATGCGTTAACCTTAGCCCGATTCTAGAAAACGGTAGAGTCCTACCTTGGCATTGCCTTGTGTTCCATATTCACATGCCATATTGTGTCTTCTACGAGTTTGTTTTGTACCATACCTACGGAGTGCCCTCTGGATAAACCTCACGGAGGATCTTACGGTACTGTATAGACTATGAGAATATGTAATGTGTTAAGGGGGATATGACTAACACCTTAACGCTATTTTAATAATTTACTTTACTGTAGACACTGTTATAATAGCATAGTGTACTATGTATGAAGATATTTTAAGGGATCCTTAGGAGATCGGAATCCCAAACATCTCTTAAGTTATTGCATGCACGTAGACACTGGATAGGAGATATCAAACCCCATAAACATCTTTGACGCTATTACACTCGTATTTATTTACTATTGATTCAACTTACATAAGATTTTTTAGTTCTGACTTGAGTATTTTGTCTTTTTAATTCACTCAGGTCAGTCTGAGCTTTTCATTTTATTGAAGACTACTTTTCTGGAGGACGAAGATGATGATTCGGTACTACTATTATTTATTCTGTTTCATCATGTTGTTCCGTTGCATTTATTTATTTATTCCTATTGTATGTAACTCTGATCTGTATTTTAAAAGTATAATCAAATGTTATTTGTAAACAGCTACATGAACTGTTTATTGATTATAATATTTTGTCATTCTGCTGCAAGATTCCTTGTTTGTTTTTCTTTTTTTCTCTACTTATTTTTATTTATCTCATAACAATCCTCCCTTTTGAATGGTTTGACTTTGACATGTGTAGTTTATTGTCGATGTAAACCGTCATACAAGGTGGGTCATTACAGTTGGTGTCAAAGCTTAGGTTTAGCGATAACCTTAGCTTTGTGGGGTCTGATTCATTTTAAATAGGGTAGTAATACCTTAGAATGAGTCGGTGAGTGTATATATGAGATAGTGTATTTGTTGGTATTATAATAGTTTTTGAATTGTGTTAATTTGTTCTATTTGGTATTTATAAATTCTGGTCGGTACATAGGACGTTATGGTATCGATAGGAATTTCTAAACACTTAATAGGACAGACCGACACAATATTGTTTTGAAATATAGGTAAACGAAATAATTTTTCCTACTATATATTTTGTATATAAAATAATAAATTTTTATAAATGATATAGCTAGATGTAATATGTTGTTTGTTAGGAAAAGAAATTTTATAAATATTAATTGAAAAATAGGATTTGCAAATAAAGTAAATACAAATTGGAAGTTTAGAACTGAAGTTCGGAGATTTTTGGAAATTTCTTTAAAAAAAATTTGGAATATAATATTAGTAGTATTTTGAAGTATTTTTTGACATAAATATCTCAAGATGATTTGAAAGAAATGTTTTAAAAGAAATCTTTTAAAGGAAATCAGCTTTGTACTCTCCTCTCTATCGCTGGAAAATAATTTCAGTGATGAGTGCACGCATCATCGATGTTCATTTTTAAGTTTCAAAGTGGAAAGGCCACTGTAATAGTTTTACTACACATTTGTTTTGATAAAAACGGCTTGATTTTTTATTTCTAAATATGATTAGATATATATAAGTTATGAGTGTATATATATATATTATTTTAAAATGACTGAATTGGAACTCGGTTGTTTAGTTCTTATGTTTTTGTAAATTAGAAATTGAAATTATTGTAATGAATGGGATCTTAACTATATTAGTAATTGGAAACTTCTAAAATGAAAATAAGAAATTTGATGTTAAAATGATTAGTGAAATAGTAAGAAATTGGAAATTTGTAACTTACAGGTTAAAGAATAATGAAATTTTAGAAGATGTAATTATTAAACATTCTGTTTACTGAAGTGAATGAGGTAACTTGTGTAACTTTCAATTTCATTCTTAAAATCATATATATATATATATAACTTACCAAAATATTAAAAGTTGAAATGTTAAATACGGATATGTAATAGAATACTATACAAGTAAAACTTAAGTAATGAAAGTGTTCAATGAAATTACTTCTAAATAAGAATTTTGATGTTATAAATTATTATAAACTTAAGTTAATAATTTGAAATTTTACAAATTAAATGTAATAGAAAAGATGAATACTGTAAGTAAATAATTTTAAACTTAAGTTAATGTTGAAGCCATTTATAATTAAAGTGAGTACTATATTAATTGAATGATTATAACTTCAGAAGTGTTGAAATGACTTAGAAATAAATTTAATATTCAATAAAACTATATATGAAACAGATGAATGTGAAAAAAATGTGAAAAATATAACCTATTAATGGTGAATTAAATTGCAAAGAAGCTTACATAATAATGGATGATCTAATAATTGAAATGGAAATAATTTATGTTAGCAGTGAATGTAAAGTAATGAAAAGAGGAAAAGACATTGTATGAATAAATGGGAAATGAATTTTATAAGTGATAAATGTAAATTAAAGAAAACAATCATTGTATGAATGAAAAATTATGAACAATAAATGATGTGAAATGAAATTAATAAGAATGAACTTGAATAATAGCTGAAATCATTGTTTGTTTTGGCTTATGGGATGTTGGGGAGGTGATACTTTAAATTGTTTAGGATGTATGAATAATCTATTATGTTTTATCTAAGACTTTTGAGTGCAATGTATACTTTGTAGTTTATTTAACATTCCATATGACTAAAAGTGTCTAAACCCGAAGAAACCATTTGTTTTGGTTGCTATGGATGAATGGATGATTTCTTTAATTGCATGTGATGATTGTATGGTTCTGTTTGCAAGTCCTTATTATAGTTGTGTTGATTTGGTTATTACTAATTTAAACAACATAAATATTTTCTTTTTTACTTAATTATTAACCTCATTGGATTATATAAGTGAAATACAAGTTTATGGAAGTGTAACGATTCAATATTTTCAACCATTCGCATCCGCACATGTCGGACTTGAATTGCTCAAAATACCGAATTGTAAAATAAATTTGGCAAAACACAGCATAAACAATAAATAAATAAATCACAGATCACAAACACGGAGTAATAAATGCAGCGGAAGCAAAAAGATAGTAGTTCATGAAGCTACTATAGAAATACATCAGAGTTATACATGATACAACAGAAGTTTAATATGATAAACAAGCACAAGCTGAATGCATCACCAGAATTAACTGAATAACTGGAATCAACAGAATACTGAAATTGAAATAGATGGCTGGATCTTTAAGCAAGGCTCCAGATCCAAAGGTGAGTCTCTAATGCTGTATCACTCAGTCTGACCCGAGCGTAAAGCAAAACACAAAACACTCGAGTCAGGACGTATGTACTTATACAATGTAAACCAACTCAAGTGAACTTAATACAAGGTACAAGTAACTTAAAGGATGCTTGGGACCGTCCATCCTCTAAGGATCCGTTAAACTATTTACTATATAGTAATATTTCGCTATTATAATAATGTCTATAGTAAAATAAACTTACTTTTTCATAACATTAAGGGGTTACCCATAAAGCCCTTAACACGTAATAGTCCCAGTAGTCCATCCAATATCATAGTCCCTCCTGATCAGGAAGCCACCAGAGGATACCACACGGGCAATGGGAGAAAACCAAACTCGTACAAGGCGCGATAGGGTAGGTGACAAGGCACAACTAGGCAATGTCAGGGTAGATATACCAATTACGCTTCCGGGTCGCTGGTAGCGCGTAGCGCGTAGCTACCGCCCACCTCGAGCCATACCCCCAAATAAAAATCAAAAGTGGCCAACGAATCAATCCAAAAGTCAAAGTATAATATCTAAGGGATGTGTCCGATCAAAGATGCTACCTCATTAACCCGTCGATCGCTCCTGTTTTAGCCACCTTATGCCAACTCACGGGAGTCGGGTCCACGTATTTACCTTAAAGGAAACGCCACCACCATCCTACTTCATTAATTAGAAATTTACACGTTTCTTTCATTAATTAAAACCATACATGTTTCTTCATTAATTAGAACTTTACACGTTTCTTTCATTAATTAAAACCTTACATGTTTCTTCATTAATTAGAACTTTACACATTTCTTTCATTAATTAAACCTTACATATTTCTTCATTAATTAGAACTTTACACGTTTCTTTCATTATTTAAAACCTTAAATATTTCTTCATTAATTAGAAATTTACACGTTTCTTTCATTAATTAAAACCTTACATGTTTCTTCATTAAGTAGAACTTTACACATTTCTTTCATTAATTAAAACTGTACATATTTCTTTCGTTTTTGTTATTACAGTACAAACATTTATTATATTAATCAATTAAGATATAAATTAAACTTACATCTCACATATGTTTAACTTACATTTAATTTTAAAGTCATCTCTATTTATCGTACTAAACATAACATTTCACAAAAGATTATTTATCATAGTTAATAAACAATCAAATTCTTTACAAATTTATTCATTTAGACATCAATTCAACTATGATTCCAAGTTAAATAAACTTATTACAAAAAGTCCCATAAAAATGTATTTCATTTTATTTATTCAAAACTACATTTATTTATTATATAAAATATGTCCATTTCAGGAAATATCCTTTATTAAAATTACTAAGTTAGATTTAAGATTCCAAATTAAATCGAACTTAATTATTAAGTTATTTATCATAAATAAGACTCTTTAAATTCCATTTAAAACCAAATTAACTTATAAAAAAAATTAACTTATAGAAAAACAATATTTCTTTACACTTTAAAGCATTAAATCAAATTAAGTTAAAAATCTCATATATTTATAATTCCAAAATACTTAATAACTTTCAAAAAATATTTAAAATACTTAAATAAATTTTTAGGAAAATATCATTTAAAAATATAACCATGGGTCTGTATAATATTTCTAATCTAGGTCAAGTGATACGGATATGTATCATTTCAATCCATAATTTAAAAAAAAAGGGTTCTATCATTTCAAACCCGCAATCCCAAGTAAAATAAGTACAATAAAAATCACTCGAGCCTATCATTTCAGCCCATAATGATTTTTTCTTATTTTAAAGTCCGTTCGAGTATGTATCATTTCAACCCATAGTGATAGGGAACTTGTAGTGGTGATTAATAGAAATAAAATAACAGTACACATATAATATCATAACAGAAGATGTAACAAATATATAAACGGAATTTATCATCATGTAATCACAACACAGGCATATATGAATGACATATCAATGTCTACAGATTCACTTGTCATTTTTTCACAAAAAATAAAAGTATATATGTCTAAAGTGATAAAAACTCACCTTTTTAAACTAGGATCGACAAATTGAGAAGAAAAAAAATCCATACCCTGCAAAGCACGAAAAAGCACGACAAAGCACAATGCAAACTTGAGTGGATGAAGGGTTAGATCCAAATCTTGTATGCAAACAAATATTACATACATAAGAATTTGATTCAATAAAAAATAATAGATGTTAAAATAATGGAAAAATAAATGAATCAAAGTGACATAACTTGCCTTAATCAATCAACGGCTTGGCTACACCACATACGGGTTCAACCATCATCTTATATTGCTTGGTCATGATGGTTAGAGGTGTGCTAGAGGATAGAGGCCGAGTATAAGCATGAAGAACAAAGAAGAAACAAAAAGAGAAAAAGAAAGAAGAGGAAGAGAAGCCATGGATCTAGAGCTTGAATATAATTTTCTTTCACGCAAATGATAATGAGAAGTTTTGGAAAGTTTTTATGTGTGATAGGCAAGAGAAATTCATGGCTAGATTAAAGGAATAAATGGCTAAGGTAAGTAATAAAGAGGCTATGCAATAAAAGACGAGATTTTGAATGGTTTGGAAAATAAAATGCAACAAATACTTGATGTATTTAATAAAAAGAATTCTTTCTTTCAAGGGATGAAATAAGAAATGGAATAAAATGAGATATGTTTGAGGTGTTTTCTACATGAATGATAAAAGGAAATACACGACTATATAAGAAAAAAAAACAGCTAAGGAGTTATGAATACTAGGGAAACAGAAAGGCATAAGTTAAGGAGGAAGAAACGTGCAATATATTTTATTTTTAAATGCAAATGGAAAAATGAGAGATGGAAAATAATTTTTTTGTACGTAAATTTTCAACTTGATATGCAAGGCTATGAGTAGAGTAATTCATGGCTTGGAATGAGGAGGAAACAACTAGAAAGTAATAAAGTCCATGCAAATGAAAAAGGCAAGAGTTTAAACGATGAAACGTATGCCTCTTAAATTTCTCTAAGCCATTTATTTGCATACATTTCTTTCTAGAAATGAAATGTGAAGTAAATGTGTACGTGAATTATGAAGTGGAGTGGATGGCAAGAAAAGATTTGAACGGCTAAAGAGGAGTAAATGATAGGAAACAAAAAGGCTAGGAAATGAAAGGCGAGAAATAAGAGAAAGAAACATATATATATATATATATGTATGTATGTATGTATATGTATGCATGTATGCACGCATCTATATTATTTTTAAATGAAATTGAAAAGAGGGTATTTTGAGATGTTTGTACGTGATTAATAAGAGCAATTCATGGCTATGAATGGTGAACGGCTAGGATAAGTAATAAAGAGGGTAGATAAATAAAAAGGCAAGCATTAAAGAAATGTAACGCATGTCTCCTTGATTTCTTCCAAGCCTTTTATGAAAAGATATACACACAAGTAAAATCCAATAAATAAAGTTTAGATAAAAAAAATAGAAAAATAAAATAAAATAACATAGAAAATAAAAATATAGAAATGAACATAGAAAAATTGAAATTGAAATACAGAAAATAACTGCGTGTAAAACGCTGTAATTTATCTAATTCAAAAGGTATAACTCAGAATTTAACGAAACGAAAAGCAGAACAGATATCATAAATATATTCTGCTTCAAAGAAAAAGATTAAAATTTTAAAATTCAATTTTTTAAAAAATTTAAACTGAAAATTCAAATTTTGATCAAAATATAAAATTTTCAAAAATCGTTTATTTATTGCATTTGGAAAATAAATTACAAACAAATTCCAAACTTACATTGGAAAAATTCTAAAAATTCACTTTTAAATGATTTAAAAATCAAAATTTCAAATAAAAATTTAATTAAAATATTCACAAAATTATGGGTTGTTACACTCTCCTCCACTACAAACTTTTCGTCCCAGAAAATGAACGAGGCAGGAAAATAGAGACAACAGATAGAATGAGATAGAATTAAGTCAATATAAAAAAGAAGATTGAAATTATACCTAGTAACAGTCGTTATAGGTAGATTCAACAAGATGGAGATGATCTTCCCAAGATCCTCTGTAATCATGGACACAAGCACGAAGAAGATTCTTGAAAAGTTTTCCAAAAACAGACTGGTAATGGTAATTTGGGAGGAAGAACTACAGATCGAAGTTTATGAGATAAGATCAATTTGGAATTCAATTCCCCGCTTAGGATGCAGGAGGATAGGAACAAACGAAGGATAGGAGATTGGAAAACAAAATAAGACGATAAATTTTAAAACCATGAAAGTTTCAACTTAAATTAATAATTGATTTCATCCATTTGATTTTTCCTAAGTTAATTAAATCTTATCTATTTATAATTTCATTATCTTGTCACCCAATTAACAATTTCTGAAATCGTGAATTTGAAATCATTTATTGTACTCAAGATTTTATTCAATAAGTTTCATTCTTCTTTATTCCAGATGGTTATTACATTTATTCCACTTAATATATGTCTAATCACATATATTAAGTACACTTACACTTGTTATGATTTACTCCAATTTATTTATAAATACCTTTAACATTACTTTATATTGTATATTATTCAATTAACTTTTTATTCTATTTACCTTTATTAATCCTTTTATAACTAAAATTTAAGTGTATAACATTTATTATAAACACTCAAATTTTATTTATAAAATCCTTTCATATTGTATATTATCCAATTATATAGTTAACTTTTGAATAATTTAGGTAAGTTATAATGAAAATGCAATAGAATATTACACAAATAAAGTTTTCTAATTCAATTGTTTCAACTTAAATATTTATTCAAAAATTTTGGTTCATTTTATAATTGAAAACATTCTTTAAGGTAAATTTAAGAATTACATTTCCGATTAACTTCAAACCATTTAAAGGTAAATAAATACATATACAATATATACCAAATCAAATTTAAATCATATATCCATATATATTATAAATCAAGTCATATTTTCGAAATTCAAATCAATTAAATTTTCAAAGAAAAACAGTAGCAAAGCTACAGAATGTTCACTTCGAAACTCGAAAATGAATGTCGATGATGTTGCAGTCATCACCGAAATTATTTTCCAGCGACAAGAGAAGGGCATTGATTTAAACATTAAAAATTCTTTGAAAACAATCTCTATTTGGAAAACACTTTAAATGATATATCTTTTAAAACTTTTAAAACCCAAGTTTGAAATCATTGGAAATTAAATTCTCAAGTTCTTGATTTAGATTCATTTTAATTTCCAAATTAATTTATAGCTATGTTTTATAGTTCAGTTATTTATATAGGAGACAAAAGCCAATGGTTACAAGATATATATAAAGTCAAATATTATTTATTAATAACCAATTCAATTAATTATTAGAATTTAGAAAATCAAACTCATACATAATATAATTATACAAAATTTATCATTTACTAAATTTTGAAATCAATATGGTGTCAGTTTGCTCTGTTCAAGTGTTTTGGAAATCCCATCGATAGCATTGATCAGACGAATCGATCGGAAACTCAAATCAACATTAACAACTCAAACAACATAATATATAAAACATTTTAAATATAGGTTTACAAAGCAAGAATAGGGATTCAAATTTGATTGACTCAAATCAAGAGAATTCTGATTCGAAGAAAAGTTGGAAACAAAAGATAAGATGATTAAATTGACAGAATAAGGAATGGATAAGCTTACATAAATCGCGGGCAACCTTAACCGAGTCAACCGTGACTTCAAGAATTAGATCAATGTGGAATTCTGAGGTAATTCTACAGTAGATCTTAAGAAATAGAATTCGGAATAACAAGAGGTACTAGCATCTAAACCGAGGATACATATAAATCTCCGGTTAATCAATGCTAATTGCAAAGGAGTTTCACCCGTTTACAAGTCATCTGAATGTTGACGAGACCGCCAATTCGTTATAAAGATCATTCGAAGTGGAGTTATGGGATACTCCGAAATCAAAAGAAGAAGAATAGTGAGGGACAAGAATGAATTTTGAAACTGCAGGGAACGTTCCAAAACTCAAAAGAAACCCAAGTCAAAAAGGAAGAAATTCAACTCAAATGAAAGTGATTCTGTAAATAAATTTACCATATATGCTAAGTTTTCCTAGAGCCAAAGCTCTGATACCAAATGTAACGATCCAATATTTTCAACCATTCGCATCCGCACATGTCGGACTTGAATTGCTCAAAATACCGAATTGTAAAATAAATTTGGCAAAACACAGCATAAACAATAAATAAATAAATCACAGATCACAAACATAGAGTAATAAATGCAGCGGAAGCAAAAAGATAGTAGTTCATGAAGCTACTATATAAATACATCAGAGTTATACATGATACAACAGAAGTTTAACATGATAAACAACCACAAGTTGAATGCATCACCAGAATCAACTGAATAACTGGAATCAACAGAATACTGAAATTGAAATAGATGGCTGGATCTTCAAGCAAGGCTCCAGCTCCAAAGGTGAGTCTCTAATGTTGTATCACTCAGTCTGACCCGAGCGTAAAGCCAAAAACAAAACACTTGAGTCAGGACGTACGTACTTATACAATGTAAACCAACACAAGTGAACCGTAATATAAGGTACAAGTAACTTAAAGGATGCTTGGGACCGCCCATCCTCTAAGGATCCGTTAAACTATTTACTATGTAGTAATATTTCGCTATCATAATAATGTCTATTGTAAAATAAACTTACTTTTTTTCATAGCATTAAGGAGTTACTCATATAGCCCTTAACACGTAATAGTCCCGGTAGTCCATCCAATATCATAGTCCCTCCTGATCGGGAAGCCACCAGAGGATACCACACAGGCTACGGGAGAAAACCAAACTCGTACAAGGCGCGATAGGGTAGGTGACACGGCACAACTAGGCAATGCCAGGGTAGATATACCAATTATGCTTCCGGGTCGGTGGTAATGCGTAGCGCGCAGCTACCGCCCACCTCGAGCCACACCCCCAAATAAAAATCAAAAGTGGCCACCGAATCAATCCAAAAGTCAAAGTATAATATCGAAGGGATGTGTCCGATCAAAGGTGCTACCTCATTAACCCGTCGATCGCTCCTGTTTTAGCCACCTTATGCCAACTCACGGGAGTCGGGTCCATATATTTACCTTAAAGGTAATGCCACCACCATCCTACTTCATTCTGGAATCTTCACCGCGTACACGGTTGTTAAAGTGGTTTTCGGAGTTGGCAGAGAGTATGACAACTTCCGATCCCGGTCTCTTTAACAACCAAACGTTATTGCAACCCATGGATATTTATTTCAAAATCATTTATACTTTCAAAACCAAACTAGCATATCCATTTCAAAATCATATCATTTCTTTCAAACTAGTATATACTTTCAAAACCATATCACAATAGTATCATTTCCATTTCAAAACTAATTCAATAATATATTATTTAAATAAAACCCAAATTTCCAAATCATTGAATATTTCCTTCAATTTATTAAACTTAAAATATTCCTTTAAATTATCAAAGCATTTTGGAAATGTTACCTTAAGGAATCATAGCATTTTTGGAATGTAATACTTTCCACTTTAACATTTTATATAATCAAAAACATTATATGCTTACAAATTTAACATGGTCATTTTATCATAGCCTTATGGTTAAATAAATTTTGTTACTGTAATATCCAATTTAAAGCTGAAATTCTTACGTTAAGTTAAAAGTACCTTATTAACTTACATTATTATTACAGTAAAGAAACTTTATTATTTTAATCATTTAAAATATGTCATTTACATAAATTAAAACTTGCATATCAAATGTACATTATCAACTTACATTTTATAATTTCAGTAAGTAACATTTATCATTTTAATCAATTTAAAATACATCATTACATTGATAAAAACTTATATGCCAAATGTATGTTTTAACTTACATTTATTATAACAAAGATCATTTATCATTTTAATCAATATTACACTAACTAAAACTTTACTTGTTTCTTTCATTAATTAAAACCTTACATGTTTCTTTTATTAATTAGAACTTTACACGTTTCTTTCATTAATTAAAACCTTATATGTTCCTTCATTAATTAGAACTTTACACGTTTCTTTCATTAATTAAAACCTTACATAATTCTTCATTAATTAGAACCTTACATGTTTCTTTCATTAATTAAACCTTACATGTTTCTTCATTAATTAGAACTTTACACATTTCTTTCTTTAATTAAAACCTTACACGTTTCTTCATTAATTAGAACTTTACACGTTTCTTTCATTAATAAAAACATGACATATTTCTTCATTAATTAGAACTTTACATGTTTCTTTCATTAATTAAAACCTTACATGTTTCTTCATTAAGTAGAACTTTACACGTTTCTTTCATTAATTAAAACTGTACATATTTCTTTCGTTTTTGTTATTACAGTACAAACATTTATTATATTAATCGATTAAAATATAAATTAAACTTACATCTCACATGTATGTTTAACTTACATTTAATTTTAAATTCATACCTATTTATCTTACAAAACATAACATTTCACAAAAGAATATTTATCATAATTAATAAACAATCAAATTCTTTACAAATTTATTCATTTAGACATCAATTCAACTATGATTCCAAGTTAAATAAACTTATTACAAAAAATCCCATAAAAATGTATTTCATTTTATTTATTCAAAACTACATTTATTTATTATATAAAATATGTCCATTTCAGGAAATAACCTTTATTAAAATTACTAGATTAGATTTAAGATTCCAAATTAAATCGAACTTAATTATTAAGTTACTTATCATAAATAAGACTCTTTAATTTCCATTTAAAACCAAATTAACTTATTAAAAAAATTAACTTATAGAAAAACAATATTTCTTTACACTTTAAAGATAAATCAAATTAAGTTAAAAATCTCATATATTTATAATTCCAAAATACTTAATAACTTTCAAAAAATATTTAAAATACTTAAATAAATTTTTAGGAAAATATCATTTAAAAATATAGCCATGGGTCTATATAATATTTTCTAACCTAGGTCAAGTGATACGGATATGTATCATTTCAATCCGTAATTTAAAAAGAAAAATCCAGGTTCTATCATTTCAAACCCGCAATCCCAAGTAAAATAAATACAATAAAAATCACTCGAGCCTATCATTTCGGCCCATAATGATTTTTCCTTATTCTAAAGTCTGTTCGGGTATGTATCATTTCAACCCATAGTGATAGGGAACTTGTAGTGGTGATTAACAAAAATAAAATAACAGTATACATATAATATCATAACAAATGATGCAACAAATATATAAACGGAATTTATCATCATGTAATCACAACACAGGCATATATGAATGACATATCAATGTCTACAGATTCACTTGTCATTTTTTCACAAAAATATAAGTACATATGTCTAGAGTGATAAAAACTCACCTTTTTAAACTAGAATCGACAAATAGAGAAAAAAATCCATACCCTGCAAAGCACGACAAAGCACAATGCAAACTTGAGTGGATGAAGAGTCAGATCCAAATCTGGTATGCAAACAAATATTACATACATAAGAATTTGATTCAATACAAAATAATAGATGTTAAAATAATGCAAAAATAAATGAATCAAATTGACATAACTTGCCTTAATCAATCAACGACTTGGCTACACCACATACGAGTTCAACCATCATCTTATATTGCTTGGTCATGATGGTTAGAGGTGTGCTAGAGGCTAGAGGCCGAGTATAAGCATGAAGAACAAAGAAGAAACAAAAAGAGAAAAAGAAAGAAGAGGAAGAGAAGCCATGGATCTAGAGCTTGAATATAATTTTCTTTCACGCAAATGATAATAAGAAGTTTGGGAAGTTTTTATGTGTGATAGGCAAAAGAAATTCATGGCTAGATTAAAGGAATAAACGGCTAACGTAAGTAATAAAGAGGCTATGCAATAAAAGACAAGATTTTGAATGGTTTGGAAAATAAAATGGCAACAAATACTTGATGTATTTAATAAAAAAATTCTTTCTTTCAAGCGATGAAATGAGAAATGGAATAAAATGAGATATGCTTGAGGAGTTTTCTACATGAATGATAAAAGGAAATACACAGCTATATAAGAAAAAAAACAGCTAAGGAGTTATGAATACTAGGGAAACTGAAAGGCATAAGTTAAGGAGGAAGAAACGTACAATATATTTTATTTTTAAATGCAAATGGAAATATGAGAGATGGAAAATAATTTTTTTTTTTGTACGTTAATTTTCAACTTGATATGCAAGGCTATGAGTAGAGTAATTCATGGCTTGGAATGAGGAGGAAACGGCTAGAAAATAATAAAGTCCATGCAAATGAAAAAGGCAAGAGTTTAAGCAATGAAACGTATGCCTCTTAAATTTTCTAAGCCATTTATTTGCATATATTTCTTTCTAGAAATGAAATGTGAAATAAATGTGTACGTAAATTATGAAGTGGAGTGGAT
Organism: Allium cepa; assembly: GCA_030765085.1. NCBI lineage: Eukaryota > Viridiplantae > Streptophyta > Magnoliopsida > Asparagales > Amaryllidaceae > Allium > Allium cepa. The sequence continues at coordinate 873,815,965 of CM060932.1, read as the reverse complement.
GTGTAACGATCTCGAATTTTATTTAATTTACATTGATAATTTAATTTAATTTTTGTATAAAATTTGTGAAATAAATTTGTAATTGATATGAAAATATCACTTATATTATGAAAAAAGGGAAATTTTATTTAAATTAAATTTGAATTGGGATATGTTGATAATGTAAAGAACAAAATATGTTTTGTAACATATAAGATAAGAAGTATTAAGGAATAAAATAAATATCTAAAGATTTTGGTTATGTAAACTATAAAATATAAGATATACACATTAAACAAATTTGTAAAAAAAAAAATCAATCAACATATTAAAATGGAACTTCATTATATTCAAAAGTAAAAAGGCAAGTAAGATATATACATGCAAAGTAATAAGGAAAAAGAAAAATATCATAATGAAGACATGAAGGACTTAAGCCATTAATGCAAAGATGTCCTTAGTACACGATATAATATCTAACATTATCTTCAGCCGAAATGAAATCTGCTAGCCACCATAACATATCCCTGCAGCCATGCCTATGGTACAAACAACCACCCTGATTACTTTCTTCATATACATCAATTCCCTTATTCTATTTTGTTCATCAAAGCTTGCATTCCAGTTTCAAAGGTCTGCATTTTTTCATAAGCTAAAGAAAACAAAACCAAAGCAAAAGCTTGTAAAGCAAGTACAAATAAAAGCAAATACATTTAGGTAAGCAAAACAAAGAAAATAAATGAGATAAATAGGCAGCCTGTAGAGTTTAATGTACTTGGCAAAAATAAGAAAGGTAAGGTTGTAAACACACGGCAGTACTTGGCAATTAATGCAAGTTTCTCTAGCCATAACTAAAAACATTTCAGCCATGCCTTAGTACAAAACAAATCAATGTTCACACTATTGTACTAGAAAACATTATCAACCTGCACACTGATTATATTTTTATATATATACATCAAACTCTCGTTTTAGTTCGTCCATCATAAATGAAAGAAAAAATGAATGAAGTAAATAAAACTAAAACAAAACATAACAATACAAATCAACTCAACCAAGAAAAATATAAGAAGAAGAAGCTTTAGCCTGCAAAATTTCAAACTGCTGTTTCAACATAAATACAAATCAGTTCTTCTTTCCTGGAAATCAAGTGAGTAACCTCACTCTTAAATGATCAAGTATATATATCTGTTGAATATTCATCTTGAGTAAGTATGAAATGTGTAAATATCAATTCAATTCTATTTTGTACATATGCAAGTATGATATGCAATGCAGGTGAATTAACAGAGTACTCTCTGTATTTAGCTTCCAGGTTTTGCTTTGCAAAAGAAAGTGAACATAGAATTCAACTTTCACTTCATTAATTCATTATTAGACTTTGAAGTTTAAACAAAATAAGTTTGTTTATACTTAATTTAAGATCTGGAGAAAGTCATCAGTAAAATAAAGCTTTATAACATCTGAAAAATTTATTTTACAGGGAAAATCTTAACTTTATGATTTATGCGAATGTCATGAAACTTGAATTAAATTATATAACTAGATTTGTTATCAGAAGATAGGATTTTTCAATTAAAGATGGAAATTTTTCATCGAGTATGCGAAGGAAAATTAGTAGATGACCTGGAAATGATCTTTGATCAATTTCCGGCTATACGTTGAACTGGGGAGAACGAATTTGTGCATGCGGGTGGAGGAACCTACTGAGATGTTGGGAAAAATCATCGGAGTTGCTCTCGATCAGTGAGGTGATGGCGGTGTGGATTTTGGGTTTCTAAACCTAAAAATTCTGATGCTCGAAAATTTGTACGCCACGGCCTCATACGAGTACCGAGTGGCTCGTGCCCTTGGGAAATGACGTCTAGGTGGATGACGAAGCGAAGGCTGGAGTTGCGCGAATTCCAGTGGACGAGGCATCGAAGACGAGGCGTTGACAGGAAGAAGGGTGGTTCCAGTTTTTGTCCTCCAGGTTCAAGTAAAAGGCTCAAATTCAAATTTGCGTTTGAATCAATGATCTGAAGTTTGAGATTGAGTTAAAGTATGATAGCCGACTTAAAGAGATCATCGTTGGTGATCGGCGTGGACGAAGTCGTTGGTGCAGGTGCACATGTAGTTGCGTGTGCCAGAGTTTAAGAAGATAGGTTTAGGGTACTGGAGTAACTCGTGTAAAATGTGGTTTTGCCTCGGGTCATTCGAGTGTTTACTCGGAGTTAGTTTGTGTTGGCTCGAGAAAGTGGAGCATTTCAGATTTTTGCAAACCTGACTGTTTCAGGTTTTAAAACTCAGTTCAATTTTTTTTTGAAGCAGGATGAAACAGTATTTTGAAATTTAAATTCAGAATTTGATCTAGGTTTTAAAAAGCGTTTGAATTCAAAGTTAAAGTAAAATTTGAGATGAAACTTTTGAATCTTAAAATTGAAAAAAATAAAATTTGGAATTTGAAACAAGGTTTTAAAACAAGTTATCAAATGTTTAAAACTTGAATTTACAAGTTAAATAGTTTATCTATTTTAAAAATCTGAATTTACATAGTTAAACAAGTTAATTTAAAAGCAATTGAATGTATGAGAAAAATTTGAATTTAAAATAGATTAAAATTGCATAGTTAAATTTGTAGTTATTTTAAATTCAAAAAGCTTTTGAAATGGAATTTAAAAGTGAATTTGAAACAAAATGTTTTCAAAAGTGTTTGAGAAATGATAATTGAATCAATTATAAAAAATTATGATTTCATCTCAAAGATAGTTCATTAAAATGTTAAGTTAAATTAATTAATTTGGATTTAATTAATTAAGAAAGTAAGGGTTTAATTTAATAAATTAAAGGTTTAAGTGAATAAATCAAGAATTAATTAATTTTAATCAAGAAATCATTAATTAGATAGGATTAAATTATTAGATAATGGTTAAGAGTTAATTAATAAAACAATTTAAGATTCATTAAGTTACAATTAACATTTAACCAATTAATAAATTAGGATTAATTTATGAATTATTTATAGTTAGTAAATTTTTATAAAATATTGTTAAGGTTGATTAATCAAGTAATTAAGCAATAATTAATTCAAGGAAATGTAATAAATTAATTAAGTAATTAATTTGAGATTAACCAATATAAGTAAAAGGTTAATTAACTAATGAAAATGATTAAAGGTTTAATTTCTTAAATGAAATTGAAATTAAGGTTAAAAGATTATGAAATCAACTTTAAAGTTAATCTAATTAATTTATTAATTAAGAAGAATTAATTAAAGTGTTTGATAAATTAATTTATATCAAATTATTTGTAATTAATTAATAAATCAGGATTGGATAATTAATTCATAAGTAATAAATTTACTTGGAAATAAATTGAGTTGATTAGGATAAAAAAAATGATTTAATTAATCCTGCATATAAATAACTATTGAATACTTGACTTACTCATGAATGATTGTATTGTATGAGATGCCTCGAATTTACTGTCCTGACTGATCTGTGATATTTTGTTCTGTGGATTTAGATGTGCATAATTTATTCATTTATTTACATTTGTAAATTACCTGTGAATCTGTGAATGGACGATAAGCGTTATAGTTATATCGCTTATCAATTACATTTCTGTATTTTAATCTGTGATAATTGAAATAATGTTGCACTATTGTGTTGAACCCCTGGACCACACTTATACACACACAATATGGATTTCACGAGGAAATCGATTAAGTCGCAATTTTTGAAAAGATTTTTAAAGTTGAATATTTGAATTCAAATGTTTTGGAAATGGAGTGGGTTTAAAGTGAAAAGCTTTTGAAATGGAATTTCAAAGACGAAATATATTTTGAATAACTTGATTAAGATTTGAAATTTAAATATTTTGATTTAAATTTGAATTCAATACTTGAAATTGAATTCCATGATTTGAACTAGGGATTATAACGATATTATACTAGTTATATATGAGTCAAACCATTTTTAAAGTATTGTTCTTTTGACAATTTGAATTAACCCAAAGATTATAACTTGTATAAATGAAATAAGGTTTTTTTTTCTTCGAAATAACACTGTCGTTTCTAAATGATAAAAGAAAGCATTCATAGGAGAAATGAATTTCAAATTATATTAAAAGGATTTCAAGTTTAAACCGAAATAGTCTTCCAAGTTATAGATGAATATTTGGAAACGAATTTTGAAAGAGAATATTTGGGAACAAACTTTGAAAGATACCAGTTAAATCTTAATTTAAAGATTAATGAATTAAATCCAATTGAATTGGAATTGTTTTGAAATCCAGGAATAAATCTTTGAGAAACTAGGTGAACTTTATGAAATAAATCTTTTGTTTAAAAGATTTGAAATGGTAATTGGATTAAACCATTTGAAAGAAAGTTTTGAATTATTAAGTTGTGACTTAATTGAAATCCCAGTATCCATATGTTTTTGAACTATTTCGCTCACTATTCGGTTTAACCGGGAGAGGACCTTTGTGTCGTATAACCCATTCCGAATATGTGATTCATCGTTATGGATAGCATTTGAAGACCGGTGTTAAAGACCGGGTATTTGCGAGAGCGATAGGATGACCTGTCGATTGACTCTGCACCGAGTTGCTCCGGTATAGAGTTCTCCATATGTGATGGAGAATCCGATCAGGATTGTGGATATCCGGATTGCAAGGACTTCTTTGTAAGTGCCTTCGGTTCTGTTCGAGCCCGGAACAGACTTATATGGATTGTGTGTCTGACATTACAAGTTGAGATATAAAGCTGATTTCTTTCAAATATATTTCTGTTGGTGGCGGAGAATTTATTCTCTTAGCTTAACACCCTTCTCTGAGACGTACGAGCTCAGAGGTTATATAGTTGAAGTTATCAGCGATATATTCCCAATTTGGTAATGTGACATACTGAGTGTTGCTGTGAAATGATCATTGTGTTGATTATTTATGATATGATCATTTATTTGATCGTCTATCTTGGTGATCATTTCTATGATCATTTGTTGACCCAAAGCATGGCTTTTGTATAAAGTATGTTTTTGTGGACGTGACTTCGTCGAGCCTCACACCCCGTGAATGGTCAAAACAGGAAAGAAGCAGCAAGGTTATGAGGGGTAGCGCCCTTTAGGATATGTGCATTTCCTTCTGGAAAAGGGTGGTATCATGGTATGGAGCCCAGATACTTACTCATGTTGAAAACACTTTGTTATGATTGTGTGAATTGATTAGAGAGCTCTCGGATAAAGGTCCCAAAGGACCGAGGGATGGCATATTCGGTCAGTTGTTACTCAGTTAGGGGTAACCCGGCCTTGTGTTGGTAGAGATCCGGTTTGGTTCTCGGGGATGTCCATCCAGAGGCATTCTCATGTGGCAATGGGAAGTTCCTTGGCCTGATCATTCGTTGGAAATCCAAAGAAACAATACGATCTTGTACGGTTTTAGTTGTAGGACCTATCATTCACTTATGGTGTCGCAACACTGTTTGGATGGTAGCTATAGTAGGCATACGATAATGGTCGTATGTTGGCTAAGATTTATATTATACTTTCGAAATGAAATTTTCTTACACTATGCACTAGTAATAATATCAAATGTTTCCTTTTAATGCGTATCAAGCATCTTTGACTATCATAAGGAGAAATCTCCTCCCATTCTGCGTTTGCATTGTGTGTGTGTGCGGGAGGCCTTATGGTAGTCTCATTTTTAAAAGCATTGCGAATTGACTTTGAAAATCTTTTGTTGAATGTTTAAAAGATAAACTGTTTTTGTTGCTCACACCAGTCCCACGACTGATCCGGAGTTTATTGTTTTCCTTCCTAAACTCTGGGTGCTCATTATTTTCTACACGAGCAGTCTAGAGTTGGGTTTTTTTTCAGATAGTCAGATGTAGTAGATTATCTGGAGATTAGTTTAGTCTTTGGACCGCACCAGTCTTGCTTATGCTAGGTGATATGTGATGGGGGGTTTGAGCTATTACTAGATTGATTATTGGAAATGGAGTTGCAGTTCTGGAGTTCTTCCTTGAAGACTATCTTAGAGTTATTTGTTTCGCTGTTAAATGTTATCTATTTTCTTTCCGCTGCTATTTTATTGTATCATATCTCTGTTGTATATTGATATCTATTGGATCATCTGTTGTATCAGATATTGTATCAAAGCTGTATATCAATGTATTATTCTTTTATTCCGCTGTGTTGTTTACTTAATGTTGTTATAAGCTCCGGCGAATCGGATTTGAACGATCGAATCTACGACATTCGAATACGATTTGAAGTATGGGTGTCGATTTTCGAGCGCGCAAAATCCGACTCGTTACAGGATGGCAAGAAAAGATTTGAATGGCTAAAGAGGAGTAAATGATAGGAAAACAAAAAGGCTAGGAAATAAAAGGCAAGAAATAAGGAGAAAGAAACACACACACATATATGTATGTATGTATGTATGTATGTATGTATGTATGTATGTATGTATGTATGTATGTATATTATTCTTAAATGAAATTAAAAAGAGGGTATTTTTAGATGTTTGTACGTGATTAATAAGAGCAATTCGTGGCTATGAATGGTGAATGGCTAGGATAAGTAATAAAGAGGGTAGATAAATAAAAAGGCAAGCATTAAAGAAATGTAATGCATGTCTCCTTGATTTCTTCCAAGCCTTTTATGAAAAGATATACACACAAGTAAAATTCAATAAATAAAGTTTAGATAAACAAAATAGAAAAATAAAATAAAATAACATAGAAAATAAACATATAGAAATGAACATAGAAAAATTGAAATTGAAATACAGAAAATAACTGCGTGTAAAACGCTGTAATTTATCTAATTTAAAAAGTATAACTCAGAATTTAACGAAGCGAAAAGCAGAACAGATATCATAAATATATTCTGCTTCAAAGAAAAAGATTAAAATTTAAAATTCAATTTTTTTTAAAATTTAAACTGAAAATTCAAATTTTGACCAAAATATAAAATTTTCAAAAATCGTTTATTTATTGCATTTGGAAAATAAATTCCAAACTTACATTGGAAAAATTCTAAAAATTCACTTTTAAATGATTTAAAAATCAAAATTTCAAATTAAAATTTAATTAAAATATTCACAAAATTATGGGTTGTTACAAGAAGCAATTACTACTGCTTTTGGTTTCACAAATAAGCATTTGTTTGCCCGACAAATATGCACGTTTTCGGATTGCGGTTTTATAGCGATATTATATTGTTTTCCCATGGTTTGGGATATTTTAGTTTGAAATATATGATATATATTGTTATTATTGATATTATTACTTCTCCCAGACATCTCTGTGCAAAGAAGATTTTGTCGAAATTTTCTATGAATTTTGGACTTTGAATTTTTTTGTAAAATGTCTTTCAAACTTTTAATTAACTTGAATATAAAAGGGTTTAATTGTTTATAAATTTGTATTTATCTAAAATATTTAATTATGTAATTAGTTGTTATAAATTTAATATTTTATTTTGTAAAGCCTTCATTTTAGAAACGTGACATTCATTTTTGTCCTACCGCCTTCATTTCTTTATTATTAAATAACCTGCTACTTTATTTCTTCTTTTACGTTTTGTTTCTTTTGGCACCTCATATTCATTTAGTTCAACTTATTCTTTGCTGAAGCTATAATCTCATCAGCAAATTGTTCATGTTTTTTATCATTCCTTCATATATTTTCTTGTCACCACTTCATTTCCAATGTTTAGATCTCCATTTAAAATCTTCCTTCCCCCGAATCATTTTAATGTGAACTTGCAAATTCAAAAGCTCTCATTTTTGCAAATTCAAAAGCTTACTTTTATGAAACATGAGTTTCATTTTTTTTATTTTTCCAACATGTCCTGCCCACATCTTAGTTTGTTCTTCCATCTTTGCCTAAAGCCTTATCTTGAGAAAAATGTAAGTATTAAACTTTTTTAAATTAAAACATGTACCAGTTATTATTTTAATAATATTTCTTATAACACGACTATCTTTTGCATATAAACTTTGATTCACGCACGATTTCTTCTATTGGAATTTTGGGCTTTTATTTGGATTTCAAACTGATTTGAAATCAAAAGGTGAGTGTTTTAACCCACTCACAACTACTAGATTATCTTATGTTAGTTAAATTGTATTAATGATGTGATTAGAAATTGATTGGTTGATGTTTGATATATTTAAATTATCATTTTAGTAAAATAATGATTTTATTTAATTTACTATTGAATTTTCAAATTTCCAGTTAATACCTGTTTGACCAATAAATTGTTATTATTTATTGGTTGATTTGGACGATGATTGTGATGGATGTTTGATTGATAGATTTTTTTTTGAAATGGTACTTTATATACAACAAATTATTGGGACAACATATCCCATGTCAATAAACGTTCGAAAGCAAGTCTCGAACTTGTGACCTCTTGCACCAAAGCCAAATCAATTAACGACTTAGACAATGGTGCTTGTCTTGATTGATTGATATTGATTACTGGATGTTATATTCTTATTGCTATAACACTACAAGTTCCCTATGGGTTGAAATGATACATACCCGAACGATCTGATAGATTAGGGAGAAATTGTTATGGGTTGAAATGATAGATTCAAGCGATTTTTTATGGAATTTGGGATCGCGGGTTGAAATTATATATACCTGTAAAGTTAAATTTTTACGGATTGAAATAATAAATATCCATATCACTTGACCATAGGGTAGAAAATTATATACGAACATTGTATTGGTTAAATTAAACGATTTTAAAACCCTTAAATCTTGAATTGGGTTAAATGATATTTTGAAGGAAATTGATTTATATAAATTGAATTACTTTGAAAATCCAAGTTTGAAGGTTGGAATTGGAAATTGATTTAAATCGAAATTCTAAAGTATTTTAATCTATTTGAAATCTATTTAAAGTATTTTAACCCATATTAATCTATTTTAAATCTATTTAATCTATTTTAATCATTTTTAAACTATATTAATCTATTTTAAACCATAGTAAACTATTTTAATCTATTTTAAATTATATTGGTCTACTTTAATCTATTTAAACTATATTAATCCATTTTAATCTTTTTTAAACTATATTAATCTGGTTGAATCAATTTTAAACTATCTTAATCTATTTTTAAAACTATTTTAAACTGTCTAAACTATTTTTTGAATTTCAGGTTTTGTAAAGTGGAAGTTTTATATTTAAATCCTTAGTTTTTTAAGTAGAATACGATTAAATGATGTTATAACATAAGTAGGGATTTAAATGACATAATTGGGGAATATGATGATTTTAAATGAGGATTTAATCTATTTTTGGAAATATGAATTTGAAAGTGATATTATTTCAAATTTGATATAATTTCAAAAATAAATATGATTTCGAAAATGATATCTTTTTGAGAATATGATATTTTGATATAAATTATAAATCATTTTTGGAAATGTAAAGGAACAATCCAGTGTGAAATAATCGTTTGGTTGTTAAAAACACCGGGATCAGATATTTTCATACCCTCTGCCAATACCGAAAAGCACTTTAACAACTGTGTACATAGCGGAGATTCTAGAATGAAGTAGGATGGTTTGGCGAGCGATATAAGAAAATATATGAGAGATACGTCTTGGAAATGTAGCTCATATCCTAAAGCTCCAAGGCATCCAAAATAGATCTAAAAATATGCTCTGGTACCTGAGCATTATAAGAAAAATAACGCCCGGATCAATCTGGTAAACCAGTGTGTGAAACACACCTCAAATGGGTTTTAATGTTATAAAACCATTCAAAATAAAGGTATCTCGTAAGACCACACTACACACACGGATGAATTTTTACCTTTCGATAATTAAAACATTTCATATAGAAAATCCAGTGATACTATAATAATGTCTAGGCTTGAAAGTAAATATATAAAATAGTCGGAATGCTTGCATCTCATGTTCCAGCATAGTTGGGCACAACTAAGTCTGTATGGAACTTATTGGAGAATGGATTCCATACAATGACAAGGCACCAGGATACCTCCTACCAAGGTAGACCTCTACAAAATGTACCAGAGCCACATATGGACTTACTGCCAACACATGACAGTACCATATATGATCATCCCTAGGTTGTGGTCAACGACCATCATGGATCCGAAGCATAAATATAAAGGAATAATATCAATTCTAGATGAGGGATGACCATACCCTAATGGGTGCAACCTACCTAGCCCTGCTGCATCTCCCTTGATTTTAGTCATTCGCGGTTGTGAGGCTTGAGGTTCTGCTTTCTTTTTGAATAGAAATCTCACTTGGAATGCTAACACTGCCCTCCAAGCAGCCATGCAGTGTCAGCATTCATCCATAAAAGTTGTTTAGGATATGAACAAACTGAAGGCATCACCTCTACTGCATCTATTTTAGAATCACCCATAGGATTAGTAGCAAGTAGCCATTACACTTCAAAGGGCTCCGTCTTCAATTATCTACTAGATATTCCGATTCGAAACGCTTATATCGGTTCGAAGTTGTTTTAGGATAATATATCTGATCTCGGTCTCTCTGAACCAATAACGATAGCTTTAAAACTGGCCAAGGTTTAATAGTTGGTTATTTAATTATCAAATAAAAACAACAAATCAGGGAAATATTTCCATAGGGAAACCAACATTGGTTAAGCACATGAGCAATCACTAACCTCTTTAATTAATCCTTTCATTAATTAAATCACTTTGCAAATACTTGTATCAAAATACATTTACAAAGATATATTCATAAATCCTTTATAGTCCTTTCAATACTTCGAAAAATATCCATATACTTACCTTAACGGTATAAGTATATTAACAATACATTATGAAAGATTTCTTATTACAAAATCATATCAAAAGGATTAAAACAAATATTGTTTAAACAAGGCACTATGCCTTCGGTGTTAAGCATAGAATGAATGTCCACACCACCAAAATTAAGAAGATCAATTTGGGAAAATCCATTCTCAATTCCTTTTATAAATTTCTTTAATAAATCCGTCTTAATAAATGTTTTTCATTTGTGAACATCACCTTTACGTAAAATTGCAAATCCATTTATAAAACTCTTAATAAATCTCCAAGTTTATTTATTATACTCTTTTATAAATATCTAAAACCATTTATAAAACTCTTCTACAAATATTCAAAATCATTTATATAACTTCTTTTATAAATATCCAAAAATCCTTTATAAAACTTCTTTTATAAAAATCATTTATAAAGCCTTTTAAAAATTCTTACAAATCCAAACCCCATTTTCATTTATAACTCTTTCATAAGTCTCTTTTATTAAATGAGAATCCTCTTATAAATCAATTTATTATTTATAAATACAGTTAATCCGATAAATTAATTTAATTTAAACATCTTAAATATATAATAAGTGAACTTTCTAACTTCGTTAATAAAATAATTTATTTACTTCAAAAAATATTAATATAATAATTATTAACTTTAAAACATTATAAATAAATAACTATACTTCAAAACATTATTATATAAATAATTATTATTAACAACAAAACTATACTGATAAATAATTATTATTATCTTCAAACATTATAAATATAATAGTTAATAATTTCAAACATTATTAATAAAACAATAATAGTTAATCCTAAAACATTATTATAATAAATAATAATTAAATTCCAAAAAATTATTAATAAATAATAATTACTAATTCCAAAACGTTATTAATAAACAACTATTATAAATTACAAAACATTTTAAATAAATAATAATTATTAATTATCTTCAAACAATATTAATTATTTAAATAAATTAACTTTTTACATTATTAAAATATTGATAAACAACTTCAAACAATTAAATATGAATAAACAACTTTAAAACACTAAACAATTGTTAAACTACTTTAAAACATTTTTAAACGGTTTAGAAAAACAAATAGAAAAGTTGGGGTAAAATAGAGAAGTTCAAAATCGGCTTAAATAAAAATATTCCAAAATACCCAAAGGTTATATTTTTCTCTTGTTCACCAAAGATTAATATTTCTTTTTTTCGAGATATATCGAAAATCTTTTTTTAGATTCATAAATTCATTAATTTAAATAAATAAAAATATAAGAAATAAGAAGTAGTTGACAAACAAAAAGTTTTATTTAAAATCATTCCCTGAATAAAAACCAATTTCAAGCCAAACAACAGTTAATAATATTTCAAAATACTAAATTGAGGCGAATAGCCACCAAAGCACTTAACCAATGTTGTTATTGATTTTTATCACTACATGGGCTAAGTTTTGAACATATAACATTGTTATAACTAATAGTGCTAAACAACCAAGATTCAGCAATTAACAATCCATATAACATGGTTATAACTGAAATAAAAAACAGGAATATAATGAAAAATTATTAATCACAATTTTGATAAATTCGGATTTCTCTACAAATTTTCTTGTATTTCAATTTTAAATACTAATTTCTTTTCAAAGCAAATATTTTAATCAATTAGTCAATAAACTCAACCAAACACAAACAGTAAAATTTTATCTATTATATAATATACTGATTTATCCAAAGAGGTGTTTAGCTCATTAAAATTTCAGTTATCGCTTCTGCATTCTAATTTGGTCTAACAGTTCGAATTTTTCTCAAAATTCAACAAGCTCCAAATTCCATGAATCCTACTCCATTGTAAGGATAGTGTCGATATAAATCCAACGCCAGTGACTGCATCTGAATCAGAGCTCGTATGAAATAGTTATTGATTTTATAAGTTTTCGAATTAAATAGTATAATTATTCGCAAATTACATCATTAATATAATTACCCTATTTAAACCTCTCCTCAAAACCTTCTTCCTACCTACATGCTGATACCAGTTCGACATGGCCGAACTTCATCTCCTAAATTTTCCTACCCTAGTGCACAAAACATGAAATGACACCATTCCCATTCCTTATGCGAGCTCCACCTTCACGACTCAAAGACTTCGAACTTGGCCTCTCCCACCATTCGCAACCTAATGCCAACCCACCTCCATGCAAAAACTAATGCAACCCCTATGAAGGATAGGACCTTACAAAATTCGGCACTTGGATGCTACATGCCATGCGGAGCTCAAATACACACTCGCCTTGAGCTACAACCTCCTCCATTTGATCAAAATCAAAACCCTAGCTATAAGGTTCATTCTCATACACTACGCACTCAACACCCAAGCACCTGAGCATTACCAAAATTATATAAGATCGAAGATCTCTCCAAAAACAAATCTAAAGATATCAACTTTATGTTTTTTTTTTGGCAAAGCCAGCGGGGTTAACTGGTCCACTACCAGATTTATTGCAAAAAAATAAATAGTACAGAAAAGACATAGTAAAAAAAAGGGAAAACAAAGAAAAATAAAAGGAATCAAGCCCAAACTAGCAGTTATCAAGTGTGAAAGCAGTATGGCAGTTCTTCAGTTGACAATATGTACTATACTTAACTTCATTCCAAAGCTCTTCCACATTCTTTCTTTGCTTTTCAAAAAATATTGCATTTCTTTCTCTCCATATGACAGTCATATAAATTTTCATGCAAACAACAAGAATTCTACTTCTATCATTATTCATTCCAGAGGCTTTGAAGAAAATATTCCAAACATCCCAAGAGTTTGTAATAAGAAGATTAACTCCAGATTTCAAACTAATTCTATCCAAAAAGTGTAGAAGTGCTGGACAATCAAAAAAAATATGTTGAGGAGACTCATCAAAATGGTCACAAAACAGGCATGTAGAAGAACAACCTATACCAAATTTGTTCAGAACACTTCTAGTAAGCAAGGCTTGGTTTATAACTTTCCATAGCATCAAATTATCTTTAGGTTGGGAATCACTAGACCAAATCACAGTGTACCATTTAGAAGCAGGCAATGGAGCAGAAACAGAGAGATAATTATAAACTCCATTAATAGTATGAGGCTTCAGATCCCAAACTACAGTATCATATTGTCTAGCAGGGAAGTATTTAAGCTGCATGTCACTCCATAGTTGCCTAATAATTTGATTGCTATTGTATGGTAGCACAATTTTGCCTTCATGAATAAAATCATTAGCTTTAGCATCTAAGTGAATTCCTGACTGCATAAACTGATTATAGTCACATAATTTGGACAAAATAAGACCTTTACTTACCCATGGATCGTGCCAGAAACTAACAAGAGAGTTAGCATTCACAGTATAAAGGATCATAGGAAGAAAAACATGTCTCAGTTTCAATATGTTTCTCCAGATCCAACTGCAATTCAGAGGATTTGCCATACACCAAAAATACTTATTCTTTATATTGTTGTGCCATGTCCAATTAACCCATAAGCTGTCTTTCTTATTGATGAGATCATCAAAGTGTTTACTTATTGCTGCAATATTCCACTTCCTAGCATCAATTACCCCAAGACCACCCATTTTCTTAGATGTTTCAAATTTTGAAAACGAACAAGGCAACAGCTTTCTATTATGAATACTACCAGTCCAAAAAAATCTATTCATAGCTGACCTAACGAGTTGGACAAGTCTAACAGGTAGAATCATAGATCGAGCCCAGTAGACAAGTGAGGAAAAAAACAGTAGACTTAATCAGCACTAATCTACCACTCTGTGTCAAGTTCCTATTTTCCCAAGCAGTCATAACAGAAGTGACCTTGTTGTAAAGAGGAAGACAGTCAACTTTAGTAATTCTTTTTGAAATTGAAGGAAGACCAAGGTACTTCATATTTGTGTCCATGGAAGAGAAACCAATGTGGTGTTGTAGAGCAGTAGCTTGTACTTCACTAACTCCAGAAACCAATAAAGATGATTTGTCTTGATTTATTTTTAGACCAGTCATACTATAAAATTCTTGCAATGCCTCAGTTATTCCATTTAAGGAAGGTTACTCAGGTTTTGTAAACAACATTACATCATCAGCAACCATGATAGATGTAATGTGATGTTGAGAACGCTTTGGATGAAATTTAATTATCTTCTGATTATACCTTGCTCAGAGAATAACAGTAAATACTTTCATAACAAGTAAGAATAAATAGGAAGAAATTGGATCACCTTGTCTTATGCCTTACTACTTCTGAAGTTACACACTGGTCTTCCATTTAAAACAACAGAGAAAGAGGGAGTGGAGATGCATGCATAAATCCAGGATACAAATACTTTAGGAAAACCCATCTCAGCCATAACTCTAACAATTGAAACCCAGTGGATAGAGTCATAAGCCTTAGATATATCAATTTTAATTGCTGCAGTAGGGGGCACCTTACTTCTACCATAACCTTTCAGCAATTCCTGAGCAAGGAGAAGATTATCAAGAATACTCCTAGAAGGTATAAATGCAGCTTGGTTACTTGAGACTACAGAGGGTATAACTTTGACTAATCGAGTAGCAAGAATTTTAGAGATACATTTGTAAATAACATTACAGCATGATATAGGTCTGAAAGAGGAGACACTAGATGGAGGATTAACTTTGGGAATAAGAGCAATGTTTGTGCAGTTTACTACACCCAGTAACTTGCATTTGTTGAAAAAATTGTGTATTGCTCTACAGAACTCACTACCTAGCACACTCCATGTAGAGATAAAGAAGATCACATTTAGGCCATCAGGACCTCCTGAAGACTGTTGATTCATGGAGAAAAGAGTTGTCTTAATTTCCTCATCAGTGACTAGTTTAATAAGTGAAGCTGCTTCCAGAAAAGAAATGCTAGGAAGTGCAAGAGAGGATATTAGGTCAAGATCAGGGATGAAACCATCAGAGTTACCAAGCAGTTTAGAGAAGTAGTCAATGAAAGCCTTACCAAGATCGGGGATGTCTCTTCATACTAGCCACCATGTACAGGGCATTATTAACCTCACTGAATAGTTTACTTTCTTCTTCAGCAGCCTGAACATCAAGGGGATGCTCCATCATATAATCCTGTTGTTTCTTCAGCTTATCCTTTAGTGTTGATGACAGTAGGCAACCAGAACCAAATGTGGAGGAAGACCACAATTTAATCTCCTGCTTAATTCTTTTTAGCTTCCTGCAAAACTTATACATTGGATTACCAAAGCAAGTAAATTCAGAGTTGATTTTAGAAACTAAAACAAGAAAGAATTCATGCTTGACCCAAGCATTAAAAAATTTAAAACTTCTCTTTTCCTTTTTAAAATGGAGACCAAGAGTTAAGATTAATGAGCAGTGATCAGACATAATAGGTTGAGGGAGGAAAACAGAAAGAGAAGGCCAGTGGGTGATTGCTTGGATATTACAGAAAGTGTGATCAATAGTAGTGAAGGTACGAATACCACTTCGGCTTCTATTATTCCATGAAAACTTAGCTCCAGACTTGTTAACTATGATCAAGTCAGATTCAATAACAGCAAGGTTGAGAGGATCTAGATCAACAGGAGTTAGAGGAGTTCCACCAAATTTGTCACTATATTCATAGCAGGAGTTAAAATCACCCATCACAATCTAGGGATGAGAAGTTTGTCTTAATGGTGGCAAGGACTTAAAGAAAGCATTTCTAGAGTTGACCGAGTTGTCAGCATAAACAAAAGTAGTGTAGTAGGTGGAGTTGACCGAGTTGTCAGCATAAACAAAAGTTGTCAACAAAAGTTGTCAGCATCACAATCCATAGGAGCATGCACATCAGATTTTCCTTTACCATAAAAAAGGCAATTTCCTATTTTGTTTGTATCATTTGAAGGCATATTTTGGTCTTCATCGGTTGTGGTCAGATCTATATTTTCATTTTCTTTTCCATCAGCACCAGTAGTTTTGTCAGTGGTAACAACAAAACAAGGTTCTGCACTAAAGTCTTCATTTGTAATTTCCCCTTCCTCTACATCAATTATTTCCAGTAAGTCTTCCTTATCCACAACAGTGTGCAACAAATGGAACTTATTTTGTGTGGTAACTGCACTAGCCTGATCATCACTTGGAGTTTTATGCAGCTCTTTATGCCCAATTTTTATTTTCTCATTTCCATCATACTCAGAAGACACCTTTTCACCTTGCATCTTCAAAACATTTGCTACCACATCTTCACTAAGAATACTTCTTTTTTCCTTATTCTTGTTAACCTTTTACCCAACTTGCTTCACTTTTTCTTGTTTGTCATCTGTTTTCCCTTTCTTCATCTTATTCCTTTTATCATCACATGTTCTCTGTTGTTCAGAAATAACACATTGATCAACATTTTCATCCACTTCATTCTTCTTACAGTTTTTGACCAAATGCCCAAACTCTTTGCAAACGGTGCAAATTTCTGGTTTCCACAAGTATTCTACTTTCACAATTTGTTCAGTTCCATCAAGCAACATCACTGGGAAATTGTCCGGTAATTCATTGTTTGGAGTTACTTCAACTAAACATTTGGCAAAAGAGATACTCTCAAATTTTTCAGTTGATGCATCCAAACACAGAAGCTTTCCAACCCTAGCAGTTAACCAATTTAAACCCAAAGGAGGCCATGCATACAGTGGAATATTTGATATTTTAATCCAAACTGGTACTGCTTTTATGCTACTACAGCTATTGCCTATATTTTCATCCCATGGCTTAACTATGAATAACTTATTCCTCATCACTACAGGATCTGATTCAGAAATCCTTTTCCTATCTTCATCATTACTGAACTTGAACAAGAACAGAAAACCATCTGATTTTACAGAAATGGAACCAGTAAGCTTCCAAGCTCGCTTAAGATAATACAATACAGTTGAATACGATAGAGGATTATCTAGGAAAAATCCAATAAGATAATTACACCACATAGAACTACCTGCCTTGACTACTTCAGGAGGAGGAACAATGGCATCTCCTTGGAAATCTAGTTGTATGTCACGAGGCACATAGGAGCCAGCATTATTTGGTTTTGCTTTGAAAAGAGTGTTCCAAGCTAAAGGAAGTTTAGGTTGTGACAGAGATGGCAAGGTAGCGTTTGAGAGATGAGGAGGTATTGGCAAAGATGAAACAGCAGCGATTAGAGAAGGACCACTGACAGAGGGGATTTTAGAAAAAGAAGAATGGTCTGGCAGAGGCGGTAAGGGTGGCACAGAGGGAGGTACAAGTATAGGAGAAAAAGGACTAGGTTGAAGGGAAGAAGATGAATGGGATGGATCAGCGGGAAAGGAAAGAAGAAAAGGAGCGGTCCCCATTTTTAAAAGAAAACGAACTTGTTGGTGGATGCTTTTTTTAAAAGGATCAGTAAGTTGTATGTTTTTTTAGTCGAGTATTCGAATTGTTTTTAAACTTTAAAGTTGGTGGATGCTTTTTTTCTTTAGCTTCGCAGAAACAATGATGAAAAGAAAAGAGAAATAGGAAAGTAAAGGGTTGATTTTTCTTTGTGTGAGATTATATTTATTTATAGATTTCTGGTATCTTGTCGCACAGAATTTCATTTGAGTACGAACTGAATGACAAAACAAAAATATGGTCTCGCTCAAAACAGTGATGCGACCTTAAAACAAAAATAATATACATTATTAACTAATTCTATAAAATCACAAAGATGCTTTCATTTGCCGACAAATTGTCAATCGATAATTTAAATAAATTTCGAATAAAAAATTATGGAAAAATAAAATAAACTAAATTGAAAATACGTCAATATAAATTGAGTTATTGTGATAAAATAAATTTTCTGATTAATTATCCGAACTATTTATTATTCTAAATAAATTGACAAAATAAATTCACTATTATTATTTATTAACTAAAAGGAGTTAAATAAGACTATTAAATCCATTAATTTAGTATTCAATTAAAAAATCCAGATATTTAAATCACAATTTTAAATATTAAATTCACCATTCAAATATTTGAAATAATTCCTATATCTGAATTCAAGTTTAAACCTTTAAAAACCAATTATTCAATATCTAAATTTAATAGATATTCAAAAATCAAATGACCAAAACTCCGGGTTGTTACATTCTTCCCCGCTTAAAAGAATTTTATCCTCGAAATTCCAAAGTAAGAAAAATGCCTCCAACCCTTGAACCTTTCAAAATCAATTAGTTGAAAATGGTTATTAAATCTCTAAGTCTCTTAAAGTTATATAAAATTTCAGCGGCACATCTTTTATGCGGCTTGATTGAAAATACTAAAAATTGCAACTATAGGCCCAAACCAATAAAAGAAAATAAAAGCCAAGTGACCTTCCATATCTAGGGTATAAAACCATTAACCAAAACAAAAATATAAACATGTATCTATTAGTCGGACAACCAACTCTACTCATGAAACCAAAAGCATCAAACTAGCGTTTGCTCCTATAGACCTGCATCTTACTCACAAATAATATCCAACTATATGTCTTGCATTTCTCATAACAAAAGCAGATAATCTATTAAAGCATGTACGATGTGCATGTATCATCCGTACACAGTATCAATTATGATCGCTTGCTTACTCACATAATTTCACTTCCAAACTAGTATCACTCACTAGACCATTCTAGTGCAGACTCCAATCTAGTTCCTTGATCAGAAATCGTCGTTCTCCTTGCATAGCCATATATTATGATAGAGAACTTCAAGATCATCTCAAGAATCCATATCAAGTGTCCGCCATAAAAAAATTGAGTAAAAAATCCTTGTTTTGATCGGTGCAAATCACCTTCAATTCATATGCATGAATCAGAATCAAAGATCCTTATGCAAATAAAATGATCTACGTACTTCCTACATATTTATTCTAATTGGTTTCTTAATTATACCATTTTTTTAAATTTAAATCATATTCAATTTCATTAAATGGAATTTCATTTAATAAAACTATTACTTAAGTGTACCAATATTCCATAACTTAAGCTTATATTCGTATAATACTCTTCTATATCTACATCCTAAAAGTATATATACAATATCCAATTTGTTTCACTAAACCAAAATATTCATCAAATTTAAAATTTGTTTCAAATTTCTATTTCTTCAAATTTGTAAGTTACAAAAACTTGGTCTCTTATAATTTCTCATAACATTTAGCTTCAATTTCCAATTTAACTTGGAAGTTTTCGACTGTCCAAAATCATCGAAAATTCTTTTTTTCATTTCAAAAATGAACATTATCAATCAATATCTCAAAATGAGATACACAAACAAACTATCCTAATGGATAGGATACATGCATCCATATAATAACTTGACTAGAAACTTTAGACTGGGAAACCTATTTTATTTCAACTCTATTTTGAAATAATTAATATATACACATCCGCTTTTGTATATTAGATCATACTTTTGGAATTCAAAACAAAATTTTCTTTATCCAAACAACTCTATGACAAAATACTATGGTAGCAATCCCTCACTTAGAAACTCAAAAATGAACGTTGATGATGCTGCAGTCATCATCGGAATTACTTTCCAACGACCAAAGTAAGTTCAGTGCTTTCTATTTCCTTTAAAATCCTTTTAAAAATATTTATATTCAAAAATACTTTTGAATAATACCATTATTATCTTCTCTAAAAAAAATTGGAAAACAATTTCAAAAACACCAGAATTTATGTTCTCAAATTCTTAGCTTAAATTCTATTTATTATAAACTACCTATATAAATCCTATTTATATAATTTCACTTCCTTATATAAAATCATTTCACAAATGTTACTTTGTTTTAATTAAAATAAACTACTTTTATTAAAATTAAATTATAACCCAACATTATAACTGAATCCCTTATAGTCAAACCATGAAACTAAATTCATAAGGTTTTCGTTTTTTATGTTCCCATAAATTGGTATATACCCAACCATGTAGTAAAAAGGATAAAACTGCTCATAATCAACCACAATAGTTAATTCCCATAAATTGGTCAGGCACAACTACTCAATCAATAAACAATAGCCAAAGCTCCTAACTGGGTGAACATGACTAATCAAACAATAAATTATAATAGTTAAATATTAACATTTCCTAACAAACAAATTCATCATTAATAACTATACTTATTTTATGAAAATTATTCTTTATATACAAAATATAAAATCTTGGTAAAATTATTTCATTTACCAATTTTTAAACAATAATGTATCTGTTTGGTCTTGTTCAAGTGTTTTGAAATACCTATCAATAACATTAGCTACTCGTATTGACTAGAATCCAAAATTCAAAAGTAGCAGGTCAAACAAGATAATATAAAATAGTTTTATACACTAATAAATATGCGCTCATATATATATATATATAATACACTCAACTCATTCTAAGGTGCTACTGACCTAGCTTTAATGAGTTTATCCCACCAAAGTCTAGGTGTTTCCTCAACCTAAGCTTTAATACTAACTGTAACATTCCTCCTAAACGGGTGGCGCCTACACGATAGTAATCTCGAATATGATTTTAGAGCCGGTCTCTCGATTGTAAGCACATCGCAAAACAACCCATTAATTTTAGGAATGTGTAGGGATAAGAGTCTACGCTTTGGCACAGTTCACAAAGCAAGAACCCCCTATCTTGTTAAAGCAACATTGCAAACATATCAGATCCTGTTCTCTTCGAACCGACCATGATAGTTTTAAAACTGGTCAAGGTTTGATAATCGATTATTTAACTATCAAATATAAAAAATATCAAATCAAAGATTTATTTATATAGGGAAACCAACATTGGTTAAGCATATAAGCAACCACTAACCTCTTTAACCAATCCTTTATATAGGGAAACCAACATTATTTAACTATTCACAAACCCTTTATATTCCTTTCAATACCTGAAAAAAAAATCAGTATACTTATCTCAGGTGTATAAGTAAATTTATAAAACATT
Source organism: Allium cepa (assembly GCA_030765085.1). Lineage (NCBI taxonomy): Eukaryota > Viridiplantae > Streptophyta > Magnoliopsida > Asparagales > Amaryllidaceae > Allium > Allium cepa. The sequence goes on along the minus strand of CM060932.1, from coordinate 873,794,229 downwards.
ATGAAAGATTCTTATTCCAAAGTCATATCAAAAGGATTAAAACAAATATTGTCTTAAAAGAGACGGATATAAAGATAAACCCAAACATTATTCCTTTGGTGTTAAGCAGCGAATGTCCATACCATGAAAATTAAGAAGGTCAATTTGGGGAAACCCAATCTCAATTTTTTTATAAATTTCTTCAATAAATCCATTTTAACAAATCTCTCTCATTTATGAACATCACCTTTACTAAAATTCCAAATCTATTTATAAAACTCTTAATAAATCTCCAAGTTTACCTATAAAACTCCCTTACAAATATTTAAACCAATTATAAAATTCTTCTACAAATATCCATAATCATTTATAAAACTTCTATTATAAATATCCAAAAATCCTTTGTAAAATTTCTTCTATAAAAATCCATTATAAAGCCTTTTAGAAATTCTTATAAATCCAAACTCCATTTTTATTTATGAACTCTTTAACAAATTTCTTTTTATTAAATAAGATTCCATTTATAATTCAATTTACTATTTATAAATATAATTATGCGATAAATTAATTTACTTTAAACATTCTAAATAAATAATAAATTAACTTTCCAACATAATTAATAAAATAAATTATTAACTCCAAAGCATTGTTAATATTATAATTATTAACTTCAAAAAATTATATTAAATAATAATAATTTACTTCAAAACATTATTATATAATAATAATTATTAATATAAAAAATTACAAAAATAATAATTATTAACTTCAAAAATTATAAACATAATAGTTTATAATTTCGAACATTATTAATGAAAAAATAATATTTAATCTTCAAACATTATTAAAATAAATAATAATTAACTGCCAAAAATTATTAATAAATAATAATTATTAATTCCAAAAGGTTATTAATAAATAACTATTATAAATCTAAACTTTTTAATAAATAATTTTTTTAATTATCTTCATACAATATTAATTATTTAAATAAATAACTTTTTACATATTAAAATGTTGATAAATAACTTCAAACAATTAAATATAAATAAAAAAATTGAAACACTATTAAACAATAGTTAAACAACTGTAAATCATTTCTAAATGGTTTGGAAAAGACAAATAGAAAGGTTGGGATAAAATAGAGAACTTCAAAATCCGCTTAAATATAAAAATTCTAGAAAACCAAAAAGATAGATTTAAAATCATCCTCCAAATCAAAAACTAATTTCAAGCCAAACGACTATTTAAAGTATTTCAAAACACTAAATTGAGGCCAATAGCTGCCAAACCACTTAACCAATGTTGTTATTGATTTTTATCACTAAAAGAGTTAAGTTTTGAGTATATAACAATGTCATAATTAATAGTGCTAAACAATCAAGATTGAGCAATTAACAATCTATATAATAAGGTTGTAACTGAAATAAAAAATTGGAATATAACTGGAAATTAATAATCATAATTTTGAAAAATCCGAATTTCTCCACCAATTTTCATATATTTCAATTTTAAATACTAATTGCTTTTTAATGTGGATATTTTAGCAAGTCGGCCGATAATTTCAACCAAACACAAGCAGTAAATTTTTATCTATTTTTTAATATACTAATTTATCTAAAGAGGTGAGCTTAACTCACCAAAATTTCAGTTATCGCTTCCACGTTCTGGTTTAGTCTAAATTCGAACGCCTTTCGATTTTTAGCTCGAAATTCAACAAGCTGCAAATTCCATGAATCCAACAATTGCAAGGATACTATCGATGCGAGTCCAAGGCAACTGACCACGTCTAAATCTGATCTTGTAGAAAATAGTTATTGATTTTATACGTTTTGGAATTAGATAATACAAATATTCACTATTTACATCATTGATATAATTACCCTATCTAAACCTCTCCTCAAAACCTTCTTCCCGCGTATATGATGAAAAAAGTTTGACATGGCCGAACTTCGTCTCCCGAAAACCCTTCACTAATGCACGAAACACGAAATGAATTCACTATCGCCTTCTCCTACGCGAACTCCACCTCCCCGACTCAAAGACTTCGAACTCAGCCTCCTCCCACTGTTCGTGACTTGACGCCTGCCCACCTCCATGTAAAAACTAACGCAGCCCTTAGGATGGATCAGACCTTACAAAATTTGGTGCTTAGGTGCTAAAAGTTATTCTGAGCTCAAACACACACTTGCCTCGAGCTACGGCTTTGTTAATTCGACCAAAATAAAAACCCTGGCTATAATGCTCAAGCTCATACACTGCGCACTCACTACCCAAGCACCTGAATACTACCAAACTTATATAGGATCTAAGATCTTTCCAAAACAAATCCAAAGATATCAACTTTATATTTCATTTAGTCGAACATCCGAATTGTTTTTAATTTTTGAAGATGGTGGATGCTTATTTTTTTTCCTTTTGCTTATAAGAAACGATGATGAAAAGAAAAGAGAAAGAGGAAAGTAGAGGATTGATTTTTCTTTAAGTGCGAGGTTATATTTCGACATCTCGCCGTTCAGAATTTCATTTGCGTACGAACTTCGAATGACAAAAAAAATAAGATCATGCTTAAAATAACGATACAACCTTAAAATAAAAATAATATACACTGATTAACTGATTCTGTAAAATCACAATGATGTTGTCATTGACTGATAAATTGCCAAAAGTTAATTTAAATAATTTCCGAACTAAAAGTTATGGAAAATATCAAATAAATCAAATTAAAAATACACCAATAAATCGAGTCATTATAACAAAATAAATATTTTGATTAATTATCCGAACTATTCATTACTTAATAAATTTGCAAAATAAATTCACCGTTATTATTTAATAATTAAAATGAGTTAAATAAAATTCGCTAAATTAACATTCAATTAAAAAATCCAGATATCTAAATCACTATTCAAATATTAAATTCACCATTGAAAGATTGAAACAATCCCTATATTTGTATTTGAGTTTAAACCCTTAAAACCAATTATTCAATAAATCTAATTAAATATTTGTTACCCGGCACCTTGGCCTGGCTATGAGACGATAGTTACAGAGGTTATAGATAGCGCCAAACAAGACTCTGACCAAGGAAGGTTGGAGGTACAAAGGATTTGGGGCATTCGATATGTTCGGCATTTCTGTATGGCTCGGCTGAAATGAGGGAACATAAGGCTCGGCGAAAGTGTTGGAATGCATGGTGCGGCCTAGATTGTTCAACAAGCACTGCTCGGTCAAGAACGAAGGTCACTCATGGCTCGTTCGAGATGGCCAGCATGGATTGCTCGGCCAATTAAGGAAAAAGCAGAGCGGTTTGGTCTGGACACTCGGAAAAGGATGGCTCGGTATATTTATATAGGTCGGCCTACTTGCATGGTTCGGTACTAGGTAGTAGTTCGATCGAGATATATAAGTGAACAGTGGTTCGGTCAAGGCAGATGAGTTGAAGTGGATCGGTCAAGGCAGTTGCGTTGAAGTGGATCGGTTAGGGTAAACGAGTAGTTGGGGAACGACCAAGTTAGTTCGGCCTGATTGGCCCGGTGTAGATGTGGGTCGGTATGCATAAGCTCAACCTTGGTTTGGCAATTGTCGCTCGGCTTCAATGGTTTGGCATATACTACTTGGCACATACGGGTCGGTCAGGTATGGATCGGCCTTAAAACGGCATATGTGGGTCGGCAGCTAGGCTCGGTCATAGTAGTTCGGCATACCTAGTTCGGTGCATGCCAGGGGAGTTAACAGGTTATTAGGTCTACAACAACGTGAGGTGATTGGCATGACTTCGCTTCGAGTCACACCGCTATTTGCTTTGGGTCTCTTGAGAGGTTGCTTCGAGTCATTTACGAGGAAACCCCGGTTTGGCACTTACCGCTCGGCCAATGTCGCTCGGCAAACGTGGCTCGGTCTAATGTACATGAGTAAAGGACCTCGTTCTTGGGCCTACATAGGGAGTCCAGTCTATTTTCGTCTAAAAATAGAGGGGCAGGGGTGTAATGAAGGGGGGACTTTTACGAGAACTCTATGTTAGCCCTTGAAATGATGGTTTTGATGACAACAATCTTAGAACTTGTTATAAAATATAAATACTAATATTATGGTTTAGATATATATGTATATGCAGGATATAAACATGCAGGTACCAAGAATGAAGACTGTACAGTATAGGCATTCAAGACTAAAGATATCAAGATTAAAGACTCACGAGTATCTAGATATCAAGAGTTCAAGATTTCAATAGTACAAGATAAGTATTGAGTCTAGAATTATGTTAAAACTTCTTGAAAGCACTTACAGCTTTATTCGAAATTTATTCATCGAATGAAATCCACTTCGAGTCTGTTAAAGGGATGGAACCCTAGTGGGATGGAACCTACGACAATATCTAGTGGAAAATATTGTGGTCCTATTTTGATATCCACTAATTTTATAAAAATGTTTTTCAAAAATATATCTCTTGTTTTTTAAACAATGTTTTTCAAAACTTTCTTTTCAAAAAGACATCTCTCTTGGTTTTAAATATTTTAGCATCAAAACTATTTTATCATTTTAATATTTTGATTTCAAAATTGTCCTTTTTTTAAACCATCTCTTGTTTTAAATGTTTAGCTTTTAAATATTCATATATTCATATTTTAAATCACTTTATAGATTAAGATTATATTACTTTTATACGTTTAAACTATATTCAAATATATTTACAAAGTTTAGAAATTGTTTTGAGAAATTATAGAAACCAATTTTAATAAGAAAATCAAAACATCAATTTTTGCCTTGAGAATGTCGACATCATTCAACCCCCCATGTTGACATGGTGCCAATTAAATTCAAAATTCAAATTTTCAAAAGAAATGTCTATTTGTCGTATCTTTTCACGAATAAATATGGTTGTTGATCTCCTATAAGTACTAGTAGTTCTAAATGAATTTTTAATCAGATTTCACTTGTTTTCTCTCCTCTTCGTCTTCCACATTTATTCTAAAGAATCCCAAACTATGCTCTGCCGAAATACTAAGTGAATCAAACTTAATTATCTCTTGTTTGATTCTCTGCCACTCTCTCCATAAGATCTCAGTGCTATTCAGAGTTATAGGATCTTTTGTAAGTCAAACTATTGAGTAAAAGGTGCGATGAAGCCTTGAAATCAATTGGGCGTGATTGTAGCCCGGAAATCTATTAGATGATCTTTTAGCCCGGTTAAATCAAGAGAGTTTCCCTGAACTCGAATACAGGAGGGTGTGCCTTGTAGCCTTGAAACCGAGGGTGTAATATGGGAGATTAGTTTGATAAGAAATCCGTACGATCGTACGGGATTGGACGTAGGGTAACTCTGAACCAGTATAAAATCCTGGTGTGTTCTTTCCTTTACTGCTTTTATTTAGCATTTGTATCTGTGTTTGTGAATTGCATTTGTTGATGATTAAATTACATAAGTTTTAAAAATATTTAGAAAATCCATAAAACACTATTCACCCCCCCTTTAGTGTTATTCAGCCTTAAGATCCATAATTTTCATTTCCCATAATTGGTATCATAGCGTTGGTATTTAGAGTTTTCATAATCTGAACTTTGAAAAGTTGTAAAAATGGCTACCAACATTGGTTCTGTTAACACTATTACTGGTTCATTTATAGAGGGTCGGTCTACTGCCAGACCACCACTTTTTAATGGCAGTAAGTATGCATATTGGGCATATAGAATGAAAATATATTTACAGTCAATAGGATTAGACACTTGGAATATCACTCAAATTGAATATTCTGAACCCACGACTAGTTTTGCACAGTGGACTGCTGAGCAGAAGACTAGTACACAGAGTAATTCTAGAGCCATGAATATTTTATTTTGTTCACTTGATAGGAATGAATACAATAGAGTATATGTTTGTAAGTCTGCATATGATATCTGGAAAACCTTGCTAGTTACTCATGAAGGAACAAGCAAAGTCAAGTTGACCAAAATATCCATACTCACAAATCAGTTTCAATTATTCAAAATGAATTCTAATGAGTCCATTTCAAATATGTATAATAGATTTCAGGAAATTGTGCATTCTCTAATATAAAAAGTTTTTTCGAAGAAGATTACTAAATTCTCTTACTCCGGAATGGGATCAAAAAACTCTTGCTATCGAAGAAGCAAATGATATTAGTACTTTAAAGGTTGAAGAATTGATTGGAAATCTAATGTCGTTCGATGTACAAATGCAAGGGAGAAGAGGCAGCAAGGCATACGAAAAGAAGTCAATTGCGTTCAATGCATTAACAAATGGATCAGACTCGAGAAGTGATGATGATGAAGAAATAGCTTTCATGACAAAGAATTTTCGGAAGTTTCTGAAATACAGAAAGATGAACAACTTCAAAAAGAATGATCAGCGGAATTCTGGAAATCATAATGAAGTACCAAACCATGTCAAATGTTTTAACTGTGACGAACCAGGCCATCTCAAAAGAGACTGTCCGCATCCTGATAAGCAAAAGTTTCCTGGAAGCAATGATTATACAAAGAAAAGGATAAGAGCGTATATTGCTACTCTAGACGACTTAGACTCAGACTCATCTTCAAGCGATGATGATAGGAAGATGGAAAATTCAAATATGTGCTTTACGGCTATTCATGATTCCGATGATCTCAGAAATACGAATCTAGAAAAAGGTACACGTTTACAATATATTGGTTGAAATTGTTTTGCTTAAAATTGTTTGATCGTTTTTTAAATTATGCGTTATTTGAATTTTAAATTTTTTATTATTATGTTTATTTTTTTAATATTATAATATATTTTATTAAAAGAGTAGTATTATATTTAATATTACTCCATAAAATATATAGACATTAAAAATAATATATGTGTATATATATTAAAGTGCATTGGAAAAGATAAGTCACGTGAATTCTCTGACCTAGTCGACATGGCCCTACCCATGATGTCGACATCCCTATCAGAAATTTGAAATTCAAATTTGAATTCAAATCTTTGAACTTCCCTTCTGTAACGACCCGTAAAATTTTAATAATTTTTAATGTTTTTACGTATTTAATTAAAATTTTGAGAACTTTAAAAATAATATTTTGATATAAAAAAAATTTAATATTTGGATTACATTCAATTGTACGTAGCAGATGATAGATTTTCAATTTATTTTATGGAGGTTTATTTATTTAGAAATTCTATGTAACAACCCGCATATTTATCGAGTTTGTATTTAAATATTTTATTTAAATATTAACTCGTTAATCGGATTTTGGTCCGAAAAGCTATTTTTTGCAAACGGTCAAATTAGGACTCGAGACCACTTCCATTGAGTTCGAAATGTCGTTTACAACTTTTTAAGTATAAACATCGATAGGTTTGGAGTTAGTGAAATTTCACTAACTTTTCCCGCTTTGGACTTTGGGTTAGTTTAGCCTATTAAGCCCAAGTTCCAACCCTCTTCTCCTCACTCTTCATAAATTTCCTAACTAATCAAGCTTTGGCATTAATGGTGGAGGGAATGGGAAATTAAAACTCCAAGCACAAATTCAATTGCAAATCCAACATTCAACTCCAAATTCAAGTAGAAGATATTGGATTCAAGCTTTGGATTGCTTCTCCTTGCTTTCAAGCTTCATCTTCATAAACTTTAGTGCAAAGGTGAGATTTTTATCTCACAATTCTAGTCTATAACTATCTTGGGTTGTTGGGAATGATTCCCTATCACTTTAGCATGCATATTTGCTTTTGGTTTGGATTGGATTGGCGAAAAAACTCCGATTTTTGGCGTTTTGGCGAAATTTCTGCATTTAGGTCGTTCTGGCCATTTTAGGTCGTTCGGAGTTAGGTCGTGTGGATCTTAGGTCGTAGGTCGCGTACGAGATAGCTCCTAGATCGTTCTGGCCACTTTTCGTGTGTTCGGAGTTAGGTCGTTCACGACCTAGTACTTAGGTCGCTCGTGAGTTGGTGGCGTAGGTCGTAGGTCGTTTAACTCTTAGGTCGTTAGGCCTTGTGTGTGGAGTTAGATCGCCTGCTTTCCTTAGGTCGTAAGTCGCGTGTGCTTTAGGTCGCGCACTTTCTCAGGTCGCGAACCCTTTTAGGTCGTTGACCACGCTAGGTCGCTTGGCCCCTTCACTGCTTAGGTCGTTAAACCCTTCCTCTTTTGGGTCGCTCCCCTTTGTTTCTTAGGTCGTTATGGCCTTAGGTCGTGACATTTATAGGTCGCGGCAAAGTTAGGTCGCTCGACCCATGTTCTCGTTAGGTCGCTCGATCCTTGTTGCCGATAGGTCGCGTGCTTTCTTAGGTCGCGTACCTTTAGGTCGCGTGTCCCCTCTACCCCAGTTAGGTCGTATGACTCAGCATCGTTAGGTCGTTCGACCTATCTTGCACTCTTAAGTCGTTGCTTCCTTTCTCCTTAGGTCGCTCGACCTCCTTACCCACTAGGTCGCGCACTTAGTTAGGTCGCTCAGCTATTGTGTTAGGTCGCGTGAACCCTTAGGTCGTTAGACCTCATTTTGCTTTAGGTCGTAGGCCTCTTGCCTTCACTTAGGTCGTACCGTTTTGTCGGGGCGCTGCCCCCTGGACCCCCGCGACCTGACCGGGCAGGTCGAACCCCGTAAGCGGTGGCGTTGCCCCCGCACCCCCACCTTGGGGGGTTGCCACCCCCCCTGGACCCCCCCTCCGTAGGGGATCTTATCTGAAAAACATTGAGCTGATTTCCTTGGATTTTATTCGCATCTCCGTATGCGATCTTTGTGACTGATTGTTTCTACACTTGCTTATGTGTTTTGTCACTTTATAATATAAAGGTTTCAATACTAGTAGTAAATATCAAAACTCTTTTAACAAACAATTTCAACTCTATTTTTAATAACAAAGCTCTTTTCTTAAACCATTTTCCAATCTATTAGTATATACAAGCCTTTACCTCACTCGGATGAGAAATCTAATTAAACGACTTAGTAAAACAAGTGGTATGAAACGCTTGCGTTCACTTCGTCGGTTAATTCTTGGACTTGTTCGATTGAACCTCTTGTGACAATTTTATTAGTGAAGATTTACAGTTTGTTCGTAAATATTTAAGTTAAGCAAGTGGTTATGGGACATGAAGCTAAACTTCTATATTTACTAGCTTAGTGTAATTGACACTTCTCGTTGATCTTGATGATCGCTTTATGAATTAGACTAGCAATTGCGCGATGTCTCTTTCATTGCAAGGTTAGACTAGACACCACTTGTGTGATTCCATTCACACATACCTTTCTGCTTTTTGGTTAGTCTTGACCTCAATCTGTGTGATTCCATTCACACATGCGGGGTAGCTCCTCTTGGTCTTCGGACCGTCATGTGATAGGCCTCTTTCCCTTTTTATGATTTCTGGATTTCTCGTGTTGATTTCTAGAATTTATGTCATTGACTTGTTATGAGTACAAGTTTAGGGTATGATGCCCTCTTCGAATCTTTGAGAAGATTCTTGTGATATTGATTATCTCTTATTGATTGATCTTCTGTTGATCATTATTTACATACTTATAGTGGTATGTCGTTATGGATGTTTATGTTTATGCCATATCTTTTATGTTATATCATGTCATCTGATATTTATAGCTAGACTGATCCGTTTATTATTTTCTTAAATAATACTCGGGTCAGACCGAGATGTTACAGGTGCTTCTGCTTGACTTCTTCCCAGGGATTCATCACTCTGACTTTTGGCTAACTGTTTAGATTAGCAGTTTTTGTTGTATACACTTGAGATATAGACTCATGGTTGTATTCTTTTGTATAGCACGTGTTGCTATTTTTTTTGTATTATCGTGGATCTTATTGACCACTACTCTGATGTACACTTTCATGTGTTAGTTATATATTCATATCTTCTTCCGCCTTTGTGATATGGATATCTGTGACTGATTTGTGATATGATTATTTCTATGTTTGTTTCCGAAGATTATTTATAGCCACCGTGTGATAAGCAATTACATGGATGGTCGCTCCTCAACAGCCTTATTCTCCGTGCTAGTTGACAGCACTACTCCGGAGTGTTCTTGGCTAGCGTGGGTATTGAGGTGGGGCGTCACATTCTACCTCATTCAAATCAGTTAATAACTTCTCAATCAATGCAAAGCTGTTACAAAACCCATCATTTCAATTCATTATTCAGTGATTCATTTTCTTTCTCTATCCATTGTCATTTCGCGTTTTACGTTTGAGGCAATAAATATATTTGTACATTTTCTCCGAAAACCAACTTCACTTCTGCCTATTATCATCTCATTTAATTTTACATGTATAACGTGGTCCATATTCTTTATTACTGTTCAAACTTTCCTCTGAAAGTTTTATTTTCTCCTTTATTTTGTATATAACTTGCCATATTTTAATTACTGCTTTTATAGCCGTTGCCTCTATTATTCCATAATTTAGGGGTTGATTGTTACTGTTCCCATTAATTCGCGTGTTTATTTATTGAGACGTTTCAATCCTTTCTTCTTCTCAGCAACAAAAATAATATATATTTGCTGTGACCTGCTCCAAATTTTCATTTTCTTCAATCTTTCCCTTTTGAAACATGTTTACGTTTTTCCTTCTTTCGAATGAAACTGCAGAAAACATTTATTTTCCCCAAATCAAGGGAATGGACCATTACCTTGTTTGGTTTATTTGTTGCGCATTCATTTCTATACGTTTCATTTGCTTAAACTTCTCATTCTTCCATTATATTATCCTCTCGCATTTTCCTCTCGGATTTGTTTTTACTCCCACTCCATCCTGAAAAAAAGTATATATAAATCAAGCTTCTTCTTCCCTCTGTCACAGCCACCCATCATATTATTTCCACCGGTTAAAAGAAAGATTTTAATTAAAACAGTAGCTTACCTTGGTTACTCCTTGATTCACGTCCAACTGCCTTCTATTCCAAATTTGATCCAATAAAACAGCCACTAATGTTTATTTCCAGCTGTTACAATGCATTTATGACTGTCTTTATATCTATCAGTTTCGAAATTTGAAAATTTTATACGTTGCATTTATTGGATTTTTAACGGCTCTTTTGACTTTATAACTTTCCTTTATGCTTTAATTGATTTCCTATTTTCACTTGCTTTCGTTTTAACATTTATTCCATAAGTTACAATATTCACCATTGAATTTTCCTTTTATCCACTTGTTTAATATTATATATAAGGCAAAGTATATACGTTATTTTATTGACAGATGTTTCCCCTTCTATTTCTCCTATCCACTAAATTATATATATACACTGTTGCTTTTCCAAAAAAAAAAAAATTGTTTTCAAAAAAAAAAAAAAAAAATGAATGACAATATCCTTCTTCTTTTCAAACAAATCCACACTCCTCTCCTTCTTTAATTGATCTGTAGCCGTTTCTTATTCATTCTTCCTTCAGTTTCAAATTTGAAAGTGCTACCCAAGGTAAACAATAAATTGCTTTATTAAGTTTTCAAATTAATGCTTCTAGACATTTGTTATGTCATTGCTGTATTTTGGGTGATAACGTTTTGAACGTTGATAAAAATAATTAATCTGCGTAGTTTAATATGCTATGAATTGAGATCTAGGAAAGAAATAAATATAAAACATATAACCTGACAAATAATAAAAATTGCTTTAATTGCACCATTGATTTTGAAACGTATAAAATTCTATACGTTCTTTACGCATACATTCATTTCTTTTATTTTCCTTTACGTTTCCTTTTTCTTATTTTTCCCCTGTAGCCGTTACTTTTTCTAGCCTATTTATTTCCTACTTCATCTCCTTTCCTCTTTTATTTTTCTCCCATCTTTTCTTTTGGATCTGGACTTCAATTGAGACAAACTATTCTTTTTCCTGCCTTTCCTCTCAAACACTACCGCCTCTGCCTGAAACCTTCCCCCACGTCAGCAGCCCCGTGCAAGCGAACCCCTCCACAACCACGTGTCCTCACCTGTGCGTCTCTGGCAATCTTTTTTTTTGAGGCACACATATATCTATAGTTGGTGATCTCGTGGGTACGTGTATATATATATATGTATAGTTATACATTATATACAGTTTAGATTTTTAATAAGTATGAGTTTTGTTTTCTTTCTTTCATAGTTTTGTGTTTACAGTTTTAATATTTCAAAGTTTGTTTTGTTTATAGTTTTTTGTTTGCAGTTATTGTTACAGAATAAAGAATTTTTAAGTTGTTTTGTTTTTTTGTTTTTGTTTTTATATATTTTTAAGAGTACGCGATTTTGGTTATATGTATTGATTTAAGTATTTGTTTTAAAATATATAATGTGTATAGATGTAAGTTTATATTATAAATAAGTATTATATATATTATATTATAAAGCTAGTAACCAGTCTTATTTATTTATTTATTTCATATATATACATATTGCTGTCGTGTGTTCTAATATATATAATATGTTTATAATTCCAGTCTGCATTTATGTTGTTAAAAAAAAAAAAAAGCTCGCATAGATACATTTTTGTATGTTGCATGATTTTGAACAGTTTTTATATACATGGTTTAGTTTATGTAAACTTTCAAGGAAATAACTTTGGATATGCATTAAGTTTTAAATGTACATAAATCTCAAAAATGTGCAATTTGGGTTTCGAAGTTTATTAATTAATAAATTTTTTTTTTCAAATATTCTGTAATATATGTTTGTAAAAATTGGGGTTAGAGAAAGTTATTTTATATATATATATATATACAACATATGTTTTGTTCTAATGGTGTTAAAGTTAAATTAGTAATTTGAAATAAAATATATATATATATATCTTATTTTAAATATATGGTTAAAAATTTGGTTTTTGAGCAATTTATAACATATATTTTGTTTCAAACTATATCAAGATAGTTCTGATTCATTTTATCAATTCCTTTTGATCAGCTTGGTTGTCCATTCGAATTCGTGCCAATTTTGACTTGCTTTGAAAATCGTCAATTGGATCAGTCATTTCGCAATTCAAATCATAGCTTGTTATGTTGTCTATCTCCTCTCTAGCCTCAAAAGGTGAGCAATCACTCACGATTAACATTCTTTTATTTATTAAATTTGATTTCAATTGAAACGACAATTGAAATATGCTGCTGTTAGTTGTTTTACTGTTATGACTGCTATTATCTGTATCTGTTCACCTATGACACCCGAAACCATTATCGGTTAATTATGTATGTGATAATAATACAGATTGGTTGATAATTGATTGTTTGATTGATTGTTGTTTAAATTGGATGTAAATTTTTATTGTTAAGTGATAACTAGTTGCTAGTTCAATTTGGGTAGTATAGTTTACAAATTAAACGGATTATATATGATGGACCTTAATTTATTAAAACCTGACCCCGACATATGTAAATTTGATTAGTTAAATTTGACCCTTTAATTGACGTAGAAATAGAAAATTTTATACTTTAAATCTTTTGAACGTAGTTTGGATTAATTGTTGTAGTTTAAAACTGAAATTTAAAAAGGAACGACAAGTGAAAAACTGTAATGTAATAATCTTTAATCTACATGAAATGATAGTGTAGATTCTAGAAGTAATCATACAAATAGCAATGTGAATTAATACGATTATTTCGGGGTTATTTGATTTATTTATTGAATTGTTATTGATTGTTGTTATTGCCTGTTTATTTACTTTGACACCATCCCTGTCATCACTGCAAGTTCCCTTTGTTATGTTTGTTTTGAATTGAAATGGGTTGAAAAGATAGACCCAAGTAGTTTCCATTTAATTTAATTTGGAATTACGGGTTGAAATGCTATCCACCCGTATACATTTAGTGTACGGATTGAATCCGTAACACTTGACCATGTGATAAGAAATATATGGTCTTATTTAATGTAAATTCTTAAATACATGTGTAAAGGGTAATGATAAAGATAGAGTTAATTATGTCTAGTTTAATCAAAGATTTGATTTAATACATAAATCATGATAAATATCTATGTAAATTTTATTCGGAAAAATTTTGCAATAATATTGAACAATTAAGATTGGGAGATAAATTTGGGTTATTTATTTAAATCAATTTGAAATTTATCGAAGGAGATATTTCACGTTTAAATAAATTAAGAAATATTGAGTAAAATGTAATTTAAGGTCACTAAAATGATATTGAATCAAATAAGGGAGGGTTCAAGGCTAGATAATAACGATGTAAAAATCGAGAATCTATATGAAACTGTTAAATTTGAATTGTTATATATAAGCTATGAACCATAGTGTAATTAAATGGTGTAGAGGTTCGGTATGTATTTGGAACCAAGATAGTTGAATTGGTTATGTAGATAACTAACCGAACTTAGTGAAATTTGAGTTTGAACTAGATTGGAAATTTTATTTAGAAAACTAGATTGGGAAAATTTTAGTTGAAATGTTGAATACTTAAAATATGGAAACATATTGAAATAAACGGGGAAATTGGGATATCAAATCCAAATCTGGGAATTATAGATTTAAGTGGTTATTTTAGGAAGATTTAAACTAATAAAATGAGATTGGATTTAATTTAAATGGGAAGGTCGGGTTGATGTGAAACGATTTGTTAAGTTAAGGAAATTGAAAGTACTTTACTGTATACATTATTAAAATATATAAATACTATCTTGGGAAATATGATTATTTAAAGCAAATTTGATATTTGGGTTTGAGGTATAAATTAAGTAAATGACCATGGTGTAATAGTGTATATTTCCACCCTGTAGATAGTTCTATGGACCCTTAGAGGATGGACATCCCAAACATCCTTTAAGTTATATTGTATTTCAGTTGATATTTCATTTGAGTTGAATTTATTGATATAAGAATGTTAATCCTGACTCGAGTGTTTTGTGTTTTGCTTTACGCTCGGGTCAGACTGAGTAATACAGCATTAGAGACTCACCTTTGGAGATTGGAGCTTCATTTGGAGATCCAACTATCGTTTCAGCTTTCAGTTTTCTAGTTGACTGGTTCAGAGAAGTCATCGGCTCGTACTGAAGACTTTTCTGTATTCAAGAGATTCTGATGTATTCATTTTAAACTCTGATGTATATAGTAGCTTCATGAACTACTATTTTTTTTCTATTCCGCTGCATTATATTACTCTGTGTCTGTGATCTGTGTTTGATTTATTTACTGTATATTTTAAGTTTGCCAAATTAAATTAACAATTCGGTATTTTGAATTATTCAAGTCGGACATGTATGGTTTTAGTGTCGATTTGAATGGTCAAAAATAGCGGGTCGTTACAGTTGGTATCAGAGCTTTGGCTCTAGGCAAAACTTAGCATATATGGTAAATTTATTTACAGAATCACTTTCATTCGAGTTGGACCTCTTCCTTTTTGACTCGATTTCCTTTGAATTTTGGGATGTCCCTCTGTTTCGAAATTCATTCTTGTCTCTCCCTATTTATAATCGTTTGATTCTGGAGTATTCCATAACTCCACTGAATGATTTGTAAAAGGGGTGAAACTCCTTTTCAGTTGGCATTGATTCACCGAAGATTCATGTATCCTCGGTGTACAATGCTGCTATATCTATTTATGCTGAATTCTATATCGGGCGATCGAATGTCGATTTGCCTTTGAATTCCGCATCGATCATATTCCTGAAATCACGATTGACCCGGTTAAGGTCGCCCACGATTTGTAGAAATATATCCATCTTCTATTTTGTATTTTGATTTTCTCAACTTTGATGAGTCTATCTTCGTATCAGGATTCTATTGATTAGAGTTCCTCTAATTTAAATCTCCATCTTTGTTTGAAATCCATTCTTAAAATTATCCTTTGAAAATCGGGTATGTTTGCATTTTTGAAATTGTTTTATATAT
Organism: Allium cepa; assembly: GCA_030765085.1. Lineage (NCBI taxonomy): Eukaryota > Viridiplantae > Streptophyta > Magnoliopsida > Asparagales > Amaryllidaceae > Allium > Allium cepa. The sequence continues at coordinate 873,778,450 of CM060932.1, read as the reverse complement.
CGAAATTATTATTTTGATAACTATGATTTTATTCTTTATATAAAAGTGAAAATGTTTTCGATAAGGATAAATCAAATAAGAAATGTTATTCTATATAAAAAGGTTTTGAAAGGATTTTGAAATTTTGAAAAATTATAAGAAATTGATTATATAAAAACGATTTATAACTGAAGTGTTAAATTTGAAATTCGAGAATTGAATTCCGGTATTTTGAAATTGGTTTTAAGATTTTGGAAAATATATAAAAATAATACGATTTAAAAGTATTTTTCCGAATCAGAAAGGTTTCAAATGAGTTCAAATGAATTCCAATAATTTTGAAGAAATTTCGAAGAAGTTTTCAAGAAAATAGAAGTCCAGAACTCACTTATGTCGCTGGAAAATAATTTCGGTGATGAGTGCACGCATCATCGACATTGATTTTCGAGTTTCAGAGTGGGGGAGGGGCCACTTTAATAGCTCGCTATGCGAGTGATTTTGTAAAACCGTTATGATTTCAAATTCCGAAGTATAATTTGATATTTTCAAAAGATATATATATATATATATATATATATATATATATTCGAAACAATTTAAAGTGAGACCGGTGTTCAGTCCTCGAGTTTTAGATTTAATAATTGATTTATTGTTGATTTTCAACTCTTGAATTTAAAATTTGATTTCCCTAACTATTTTTGAATGTTCGAACACTTCCAAATCGAGATTAAAATTTTCAAAGCTAAGCAATTTCGAAGAGTATAAAATGTTTGATAAAGAATATAAATTTAGTTTTGAAATGTTTTGAAAAAAAAAAGTTGTATAATGGTTTTCAAAAAGGTAAATCGGATATTTCACATAGAAATAGATAGTTTAAAAGTTAAAAAAAAAAAAAAGGATAATTATAAATTTGGAAACCATTTTGAGTATAATTAATTTTGGGAAAATATTTGGTTTTGAAATTAAATTGGAATCAAAAACCAGTACTTATATGGTGATTTTTGGAAATGAATCTGTTTGACTTACTTTAATTTGGAAAATGGGATAATTTTCTAAACCGATTTTTTGGGAACTTTGAAATATTAGATATTTAATTCGGAAGAAAATTTGGTGAAATCATATATGATTTTGAAACTAAATTTGATATTGAATGATTTGAAATTGAGAACCTTGTATAATTAAGCACTTGATTTGGGAAGTGGTCGGACTTATATAAAATGGATTTGTATAAGTATGAAAGTGATTTGAAATCAATTGATTTGAAAGGTACTCAATTTGGAAAGAAAATTTATATAATCAAAGTCTATGTAAGTATGTTTTGATATACTATTGATTTGGAAAGTATTCGATTTAGAAAGGAATCCTATACATATGGACTTTATATAAGTACGATATTTGGAAGTATTTGAAAAGGTACTATATATATATATTTTCCAAGTAAAGATATGGAAAGTGCCTTCTGCTTGATATCCGCTTTGTGGCCACAGCGTGGATTCATTCTATCGATATTATTCTCTCTGATTTTCGGTTTTCCGGATGTAATACTCGAGTATTCCCACCGTGGGTAACCCATGGTTTCTTTTTCTCTCGTGAATGCACAGCGAAATTGCCTGGCTGAGTCTTGCCTAGGGGTACGGATTGTTTCCTGGGGGAACCAGGCGTAACCATTGTGTATCCTGCAATCTGTGTAGGTCGCGAATAGTAGCGCAAGTGCCTGGCTGAGTCTTGCCTAGGGGTACGGATTGTTTCCTGGGGGAACCAGGCGTAACCATTGTGTATCCTGCACTCTACTAGTCATCATGGCGTAACTCGCAAGGCTGAGAAAGCTTACGGATATGGATTGTTTCCTGGGGGACCCAAGCGTAACCATTGTGTATCTGCGAACCATGATCGGACAAAGGTTTTGGTTTGGTTGTTTTGTTTGGATTGTACTTTCCATATCTGTTTTTAAAGGTTTTCAAGTATTTTCACTGGGTGTTGAAACAAGTCTACTAAGTACTTGAAGAATTCTAGCTTTGCGCCTGATCAACGCATGGCCAGAGTCTGCAAGAACGAGGATAAACTTGTTAAAACATTGAGTTATAAAAGTATTTTCGAAAGAAAAATTGGTTTCAATATAAAAGTATTTATTTATAAAGGTATTTTATTATAAAAGTATTTTCAACAAAGAAATTTTGTATTAATATTTGAAATTTAAATTCTTATGGTTTGAAATAAATTATTCGTGCCCGATTCTATTCTTTTGAATCTACCTCATCTGCTCAGCTTTATTTTTCACCTATATTCCGTTTTCGGAATCTACCTTCCTTTCCTTTTTGAATAAATCTTTTAAATATTGCTTATTTGTATACTACATTTGTTTATATAAAATTTTAGTGTTATAAATATTTTTGAAGTTATAAATTAAATAAAACATCTTTAAAGAAAATGATTATTAATTTATTGATAATATTTAAAAGGTATCTTGAGATAAATTAAAATTTTCATAAATTTTGGATTTAATATTTTCAATAGTCTTTGTAAATAGAAGTAATAGTGTTATCAAAGGAGTTTTGAAAATTTTTAAAGTATCAAAGATAATCGTATTCCAAATGAAGCTTTCAAATTTCAAGCAAAATTTATTTAGTTTCAAAGTATTGGTTTAATTTTGACTTCCAATCTACTATTATTTCTGGTTGTACAATCCTCCTACCTCCTTCCTTTTCGGGGACGAAAAGTTTTGAGTGGGGGAGAGTGTAACGACCCGTAAAATTTTAATAATTTTTAATGTTTTTACGTATTTAATTAAAATTTTGAGAACTTTAAAAATAATATTTTGATATAAAAAAAATTTAATATTTGGATTACATTCAATTGTACGTAGCAGATGATAGATTTTCAATTTATTTTATGGAGGTTTATTTATTTAGAAATTCTACCTCATTCAAATCAGTTAATAACTTCTCAATCAATGCAAAGCTGTTACAAAACCCATCATTTCAATTCATTATTCAGTGATTCATTTTCTTTCTCTATCCATTGTCATTTCGCGTTTTACGTTTGAGGCAATAAATATATTTGTACATTTTCTCCGAAAACCAACTTCACTTCTGCCTATTATCATCTCATTTAATTTTACATGTATAACGTGGTCCATATTCTTTATTACTGTTCAAACTTTCCTCTGAAAGTTTTATTTTCTCCTTTATTTTGTATATAACTTGCCATATTTTAATTACTGCTTTTATAGCCGTTGCCTCTATTATTCCATAATTTAGGGGTTGATTGTTACTGTTCCCATTAATTCGCGTGTTTATTTATTGAGACGTTTCAATCCTTTCTTCTTCTCAGCAACAAAAATAATATATATTTGCTGTGACCTGCTCCAAATTTTCATTTTCTTCAATCTTTCCCTTTTGAAACATGTTTACGTTTTTCCTTCTTTCGAATGAAACTGCAGAAAACATTTATTTTCCCCAAATTAAGGGAATGGACCATTACCGTGTTTGGTTTATTTGTTGCGCATTCATTTCTATACGTTTCATTTGCTTAAACTTCTCATTCTTCCATTATATTATCCTCTCGCATTTTCCTCTCGGATCTGTTTTTACTCCCACTCCATCCTGAAAAAAAGTATATATAAATCAAGCTTCTTCTTCCCTCTGTCACAGCCACCCATCATATTATTTCCACCGGTTAAAAGAAAGATTTTAATTAAAACAGTAGCTTACCTTGGTTACTCCTTGATTCACGTCCAACTGCCTTCTATTCCAAATTTGATCCAATAAAACAGCCACTAATGTTTATTTCCAGCTGTTACAATGCATTTATGACTGTCTTTATATCTATCAGTTTCGAAATTTGAAAATTTTATACGTTGCATTTATTGGATTTTTAACGGCTCTTTTGACTTTATAACTTTCCTTTATGCTTTAATTGATTTCCTAGTTTCACTTGCTTTCGTTTTAACATTTATTCCATAAGTTACAATATTCACCATTGAATTTTCCTTTTATCCACTTGTTTAATATTATATATAAGGCAAAGTATATACGTTATTTTATTGACAGATGTTTCCCCTTCTATTTCTCCTGTCCACTAAATTATATATATACACTGTTGCTTTTCCAAAAAAAAAAAAATTGTTTTCAAAAAAAAAAAAAAAAATGAATGACAATATCCTTCTTCTTTTCAAACAAATCCACACTCCTCTCCTTCTTTAATTGATCTGTAGCCGTTTCTTATTCATTCTTCCTTCAGTTTCAAATTTGAAAGTGCTACCCAAGGTAAACAATAAATTGCTTTATTAAGTTTTCAAATTAATGCTTCTAGACATTTGCTATGTCATTGCTGTATTTTGGGTGATAACGTTTTGAACGTTGATAAAAATAATTAATCTGCGTAGTTTAATATGCTATGAATTGAGATCTAGGAAAGAAATAAATATAAAACATATAACCTGACAAATAATAAAAATTGCTTTAATTGCACCATTGATTTTGAAACGTATAAAATTCTATACGTTCTTTACGCATACATTCATTTCTTTTATTTTCCTTTACGTTTCCTTTTTCTTATTTTTCCCCTGTAGCCGTTACTTTTTCTAGCCTATTTATTTCCTACTTCATCTCCTTTCCTCTTTTATTTTTCTCCCATCTTTTCTTTTGGATCTGGACTTCAATTGAGACAAACTATTCTTTTTCCTGCCTTTCCTCTCAAACACTACCGCCTCTGCCTGAAACCTTCCCCCACGTCAGCAGCCCCGTGCAAGCGAACCCCTCCACAACCACGTGTCCTCACCTGTGCGTCTCTGGCAATCTTTTTTTTTGAGGCACACATATATCTATAGTTGGTGATCTCGTGGGTACGTGTATATATATATATGTATAGTTATACGTTATATACAGTTTAGATTTTTAATAAGTATGAGTTTTGTTTTCTTTCTTTCGTAGTTTTGTGTTTACAGTTTTAATATTTCAAAGTTTGTTTTGTTTATAGTTTTTTGTTTGCAGTTATTGTTACAGAATAAAGAATTTTTAAGTTGTTTTGTTTTTTTTGTTTTTGTTTTTATATATTTTTAAGAGTATGCGATTTTGGTTATATGTATTGATTTAAGTATTTGTTTTAAAATATATAATGTGTATAGATGTAAGTTTATATTATAAATAAGTATTATATATATTATATTATAAAGCTAGTAACCAGTCTTATTTATTTATTTATTTATTTCATATATATACATATTGCTGTCGTGTGTTCTAATATATATAATATGTTTATAATTCCAGTCTGCATTTATGTTGTTAAAAAAAAAAAAAGCTCGCATGGATACATTTTTGTATGTTGCATGATTTTGAACAGTTTTTATATACATGGTTTAGTTTATGTAAACTTTCAAGGAAATAACTTTGGATATGCATTAAGTTTTAAATGTACATAAATCTCAAAAATGTGCAATTTGGGTTTCGAAGTTTATTAATTAATAAAAAAAAATTTTCAAATATTCTTTAATATATGTTTGTAAAAATTGGGGTTAGAGAAAGTTATTTTATATATATATATATATATATATATATATATATATATACAACATATGTTTTGTTCTAATGGTGTTAAAGTTAAATTAGTAATTTGAAATAAAATATATATATATATATCTTATTTTAAATATATGGTTAAAAATTTGGTTTTTGAGCAATTTATAACATATATTTTGTTTCAAACTATATTAAGATAGTTCTGATTCATTTTATCAATTCCTTTTGATCAGCTTGGTTGTCCATTCGAATTCGTGCCAATTTTGACTTGCTTTGAAAATCGTCAATTGGATCAGTCATTTCGCAATTCAAATCATAGCTTGTTATGTTGTCTATCTCCTCTCTAGCCTCAAAAGGTGAGCAATCACTCACGATTAACATTCTTTTATTTATTAAATTTGATTTCAATTGAAACGACAATTGAAATATGCTGATGTTAGTTGTTTTACTGTTATGACTGCTATTATCTGTATCTGTTCACCTATGACACCCGAAACCATTATCGGTTAATTATGTATGTGATAATAATACAGATTGGTTGATAATTGATTGTTTGATTGATTGTTGTTTAAATTGGATGTAAATTTTTATTGTTAAGTGATAACTAGTTGCTAGTTCAATTTGGGTAGTATAGTTTACAAATTAAACGGATTATATATGATGGACCTTAATTTATTAAAACCTGACCCCGACATATGTAAATTTGATTAGTTAAATTTGACCCTTTAATTGACGTAGAAATAGAAAATTTTATACTTTAAATCTTTTGAACGTAGTTTGGATTAATTGTTGTAGTTTAAAACTGAAATTTAAAAAGGAACGACAAGTGAAAAACTGTAATGTAATAATCTTTAATCTACATGAAATGATAGTGTAGATTCTAGAAGTAATCATACAAATAGCAATGTGAATTAATACGATTATTTCGGGGTTATTTGATTTATTTATTGAATTGTTATTGATTGTTGTTATTGCCTGTTTATTTACTTTGACACCATCCCTGTCATCACTGCAAGTTCCCTTTGTTATGTTTGTTTTGAATTGAAATGGGTTGAAAAGATAGACCCAAGTAGTTTCCATTTAATTTAATTTGGAATTACGGGTTGAAATGCTATCCACCCGTATACATTTAGTGTACGGATTGAATCCGTAACACTTGACCATGTGATAAGAAATATATGGTCTTATTTAATGTAAATTCTTAAATACATGTATAAAGGGTAATGATAAAGATAGAGTTAATTATGTCTAGTTTAATCAAAGATTTGATTTAATACATAAATCATGATAAATATCTATGTAAATTTTATTCGGAAAAATTTTGCAATAATATTGAACAATTAAGATTGGGAGATAAATTTGGGTTATTTATTTAAATCAATTTGAAATTTATCGAAGGAGATATTTCACGTTTAAATAAATTAAGAAATATTGAGTAAAATGTAATTTAAGGTCACTAAAATGATATTGAATCAAATAAGGGAGGGTTCAAGGCTAGATAATAACGATGTAAAAATCGAGAATCTATATGAAACTGTTAAATTTGAATTGTTATATATAAGCTATGAACCATAGTGTAATTAAATGGTGTAGAGGTTCGGTATGTATTTGGAACCAAGATAGTTGAATTGGTTATGTAGATAACTAACCGAACTTAGTGAAATTTGAGTTTGAACTAGATTGGAAATTTTATTTAGAAAACTAGATTGGGAAAATTTTAGTTGAAATGTTGAATACTTAAAATATGGAAACATATTGAAATAAACGGGGAAATTGGGATATCAAATCCAAATCTGGGAATTATAGATTTAAGTGGTTATTTTAGGAAGATTTAAACTAATAAAATGAGATTGGATTTAATTTAAATGGGAAGGTCGGGTTGATGTGAAACGATTTGTTAAGTTAAGGAAATTGAAAGTACTTTACTGTATACATTATTAAAATATATAAATACTATCTTGGGAAATATGATTATTTAAAGCAAATTTGATATTTGGGTTTGAGGTATAAATTAAGTAAATGACCATGGTGTAATAGTGTATATTTCCACCCTGTAGATAGTTCTATGGACCCTTAGAGGATGGACATCCCAAACATCCTTTAAGTTATATTGTATTTCAGTTGATATTTCATTTGAGTTGAATTTATTGATATAAGAATGTTAATCCTGACTCGAGTGTTTTGTGTTTTGCTTTACGCTCGGGTCAGACTGAGTAATACAGCATTAGAGACTCACCTTTGGAGATTGGAGCTTCATTTGGAGATCCAACTATCGTTTCAGCTTTCAGTTTTCTAGTTGACTGGTTCAGAGAAGTCATCGGCTCGTACTGAAGACTTTTCTGTATTCAAGAGATTCTGATGTATTCATTTTAAACTCTGATGTATATAGTAGCTTCATGAACTACTATTTTTTTTCTATTCCGCTGCATTATATTACTCTGTGTCTGTGATCTGTGTTTGATTTATTTACTGTATATTTTAAGTTTGCCAAATTAAATTAACAATTCGGTATTTTGAATTATTCAAGTCGGACATGTATGGTTTTAGTGTCGATTTGAATGGTCAAAAATAGCGGGTCGTTACAGTTGGTATCAGAGCTTTGGCTCTAGGCAAAACTTAGCATATATGGTAAATTTATTTACAGAATCACTTTCATTCGAGTTGGACCTCTTCCTTTTTGACTCGATTTCCTTTGAATTTTGGGATGTCCCTCTGTTTCGAAATTCATTCTTGTCTCTCCCTATTTATATTCGTTTGATTCTGGAGTATTCCATAACTCCACTGAATGATTTGTAAAAGGGGTGAAACTCCTTTTCAGTTGGCATTGATTCACCGAAGATTCATGTATCCTCGGTGTACAATGCTGCTATATCTATTTATGCTGAATTCTATATCGGGCGATCGAATGTCGATTTGCCTTTGAATTCCGCATCGATCATATTCCTGAAATCACGATTGACCCGGTTAAGGTCGCCCACGATTTGTAGAAATATATCCATCTTCTATTTTGTATTTTGATTTTCTCAACTTTGATGAGTCTATCTTCGTATCAGGATTCTATTGATTAGAGTTCCTCTAATTTAAATCTCCATCTTTGTTTGAAATCCATTCTTAAAATTATCCTTTGAAAATCGGGTATGTTTGCATTTTTGAAATTGTTTTATATATCGAAATTATTATTTTGATAACTATGATTTTATTCTTTATATAAAAGTGAAAATGTTTTCGATAAGGATAAATCAAATAAGAAATGTTATTCTATATAAAAAGGTTTTGAAAGGATTTTGAAATTTTGAAAAATTATAAGAAATTGATTATATAAAAACGATTTATAACTGAAGTGTTAAATTTGAAATTCGAGAATTGAATTCCGGTATTTTGAAATTGGTTTTAAGATTTTGGAAAATATATAAAAATAATACGATTTAAAAGTATTTTTCCGAATCAGAAAGGTTTCAAATGAGTTCAAATGAATTCCAATAATTTTGAAGAAATTTCGAAGAAGTTTTCAAGAAAATAGAAGTCCAGAACTCACTTATGTCGCTGGAAAATAATTTCGGTGATGAGTGCACGCATCATCGACATTGATTTTCGAGTTTCAGAGTGGGGGAGGGGCCACTTTAATAGCTCGCTATGCGAGTGATTTTGTAAAACCGTTTTGATTTCAAATTCCGAAGTATAATTTGATATTTTCAAAAGATATATATATATATATATATATATATATATATATATATATATTCGAAACAATTTAAAGTGAGACCGGTGTTCAGTCCTCGAGTTTTAGATTTAATAATTGATTTATTGTTGATTTTCAACTCTTGAATTTAAAATTTGATTTCCCTAACTATTTTTGAATGTTCGAACACTTCCAAATCGAGATTAAAATTTTCAAAGCTAAGCAATTTCGAAGAGTATAAAATGTTTGATAAAGAATATAAATTTAGTTTTGAAATGTTTTGAAAAAAAAAAGTTGTATAATGGTTTTCAAAAAGGTAAATCGGATATTTCACATAGAAATAGATAGTTTAAAAGTTAAAAAAAAAAAGGATAATTATAAATTTGGAAACCATTTTGAGTATAATTAATTTTGGGAAAATATTTGGTTTTGAAATTAAATTGGAATCAAAAACCAGTACTTATATGGTGATTTTTGGAAATGAATCTGTTTGACTTACTTTAATTTGGAAAATGGGATAATTTTCTAAACCGATTTTTTGGGAACTTTGAAATATTAGATATTTAATTCGGAAGAAAATTTGGTGAAATCATATATGATTTTGAAACTAAATTTGATATTGAATGATTTGAAATTGAGAACCTTGTATAATTAAGCACTTGATTTGGGAAGTGGTCGGACTTATATAAAATGGATTTGTATAAGTATGAAAGTGATTTGAAATCAATTGATTTGAAAGGTACTCAATTTGGAAAGAAAATTTATATAATCAAAGTCTATGTAAGTATGTTTTGATATACTATTGATTTGGAAAGTATTCGATTTAGAAAGGAATCCTATACATATGGACTTTATATAAGTACGATATTTGGAAGTATTTGAAAAGGTACTATATATATATATTTTCCAAGTAAAGATATGGAAAGTGCCTTCTGCTTGATATCCGCTTTGTGGCCACAGCGTGGATTCATTCTATCGATATTATTCTCTCTGATTTTCGGTTTTCCGGATGTAATACTCGAGTATTCCCACCGTGGGTAACCCATGGTTTCTTTTTCTCTCGTGAATGCACAGCGAAATTGCCTGGCTGAGTCTTGCCTAGGGGTACGGATTGTTTCCTGGGGGAACCAGGCGTAACCATTGTGTATCCTGCAATCTGTGTAGGTCGCGAATAGTAGCGCAAGTGCCTGGCTGAGTCTTGCCTAGGGGTACGGATTGTTTCCTGGGGGAACCAGGCGTAACCATTGTGTATCCTGCACTCTACTAGTCATCATGGCGTAACTCGCAGGGCTGAGAAAGCTTACGGATATGGATTGTTTCCTGGGGGACCCAAGCGTAACCATTGTGTATCTGCGAACCATGATCGGACAAAGGTTTTGGTTTGGTTGTTTTGTTTGGATTGTACTTTCCATATCTGTTTTTAAAGGTTTTCAAGTATTTTCACTGGGTGTTGAAACAAGTCTACTAAGTACTTGAAGAATTCTAGCTTTGCGCCTGATCAACGCATGGCCAGAGTCTGCAAGAACGAGGATAAACTTGTTAAAACATTGAGTTATAAAAGTATTTTCGAAAGAAAAATTGGTTTCAATATAAAAGTATTTATTTATAAAGGTATTTTATTATAAAAGTATTTTCAACAAAGAAATTTTGTATTAATATTTGAAATTTAAATTCTTATGGTTTGAAATAAATTATTCGTGCCCGATTCTATTCTTTTGAATCTACCTCATCTGCTCAGCTTTATTTTTCACCTATATTCCGTTTTCGGAATCTACCTTCCTTTCCTTTTTGAATAAATCTTTTAAATATTGCTTATTTGTATACTACATTTGTTTATATAAAATTTTAGTGTTATAAATATTTTTGAAGTTATAAATTAAATAAAACATCTTTAAAGAAAATGATTATTAATTTATTGATAATATTTAAAAGGTATCTTGAGATAAATTAAAATTTTCATAAATTTTGGATTTAATATTTTCAATAGTCTTTGTAAATAGAAGTAATAGTGTAAATAATTGTTATCAAAGGAGTTTTGAAAATTTTTAAAGTATCAAAGATAATCGTATTCCAAATGAAGCTTTCAAATTTCAAGCAAAATTTATTTAGTTTCAAAGTATTGGTTTAATTTTGACTTCCAATCTACTATTATTTCTGGTTGTACAATCCTCCTACCTCCTTCCTTTTCGGGGACGAAAAGTTTTGAGTGGGGGAGAGTGTAACGACCCATAAAATTTTAATAATTTTTAATGTTTTTACGTATTTAATTAAAATTTTGAGAACTTTAAAAATAATATTTTGATATAAAAAAAATTTAATATTTGGATTACATTCAATTGTACGTAGCAGATGATAGATTTTCAATTTATTTTATGGAGGTTTATTTATTTAGAAATTCTACCTCATTCAAATCAGTTAATAACTTCTCAATCAATGCAAAGCTGTTACAAAACCCATCATTTCAATTCATTATTCAGTGATTCATTTTCTTTCTCTATCCATTGTCATTTCGCGTTTTACGTTTGAGGCAATAAATATATTTGTACATTTTCTCCGAAAACCAACTTCACTTCTGCCTATTATCATCTCATTTAATTTTACATGTATAACGTGGTCCATATTCTTTATTACTGTTCAAACTTTCCTCTGAAAGTTTTATTTTCTCCTTTATTTTGTATATAACTTGCCATATTTTAATTACTGCTTTTATAGCCGTTGCCTCTATTATTCCATAATTTAGGGGTTGATTGTTACTGTTCCCATTAATTCGCGTGTTTATTTATTGAGACGTTTCAATCCTTTCTTCTTCTCAGCAACAAAAATAATATATATTTGCTGTGACCTGCTCCAAATTTTCATTTTCTTCAATCTTTCCCTTTTGAAACATGTTTACGTTTTTCCTTCTTTCGAATGAAACTGCAGAAAACATTTATTTTCCCCAAATCAAGGGAATGGACCATTACCTTGTTTGGTTTATTTGTTGCGCATTCATTTCTATACGTTTCATTTGCTTAAACTTCTCATTCTTCCATTATATTATCCTCTCGCATTTTCCTCTCGGATCTGTTTTTACTCCCACTCCATCCTGAAAAAAAGTATATATAAATCAAGCTTCTTCTTCCCTCTGTCACAGCCACCCATCATATTATTTCCACCGGTTAAAAGAAAGATTTTAATTAAAACAGTAGCTTACCTTGGTTACTCCTTGATTCACGTCCAACTGCCTTCTATTCCAAATTTGATCCAATAAAACAGCCACTAATGTTTATTTCCAGCTGTTACAATGCATTTATGACTGTCTTTATATCTATCAGTTTCGAAATTTGAAAATTTTATACGTTGCATTTATTGGATTTTTAACGGCTCTTTTGACTTTATAACTTTCCTTTATGCTTTAATTGATTTCCTAGTTTCACTTGCTTTCGTTTTAACATTTATTCCATAAGTTACAATATTCACCATTGAATTTTCCTTTTATCCACTTGTTTAATATTATATATAAGGCAAAGTATATACGTTATTTTATTGACAGATGTTTCCCCTTCTATTTCTCCTATCCACTAAATTATATATATACACTGTTGCTTTTCCAAAAAAAAAAAAAAATGTTTTCAAAAAAAAAAAAAAAAAAAAGAATGACAATATCCTTCTTCTTTTCAAACAAATCCACACTCCTCTCCTTCTTTAATTGATCTGTAGCCGTTTCTTATTCATTCTTCCTTCAGTTTCAAATTTGAAAGTGCTACCCAAGGTAAACAATAAATTGCTTTATTAAGTTTTCAAATTAATGCTTCTAGACATTTGCTATGTCATTGCTGTATTTTGGGTGATAACGTTTTGAACGTTGATAAAAATAATTAATCTGCGTAGTTTAATATGCTATGAATTGAGATCTAGGAAAGAAATAAATATAAAACATATAACCTGACAAATAATAAAAATTGCTTTAATTGCACCATTGATTTTGAAACGTATAAAATTCTATACGTTCTTTACGCATACATTCATTTCTTTTATTTTCCTTTACGTTTCCTTTTTCTTATTTTTCCCCTGTAGCCGTTACTTTTTCTAGCCTATTTATTTCCTACTTCATCTCCTTTCCTCTTTTATTTTTCTCCCATCTTTTCTTTTGGATCTGGACTTCAATTGAGACAAACTATTCTTTTTCCTGCCTTTCCTCTCAAACACTACCACCTCTGCCTGAAACCTTCCCCCACGTCAGCAGCCCCGTGCAAGCGAACCCCTCCACAACCACGTGTCCTCACCTGTGCGTCTCTGGCAATCTTTTTTTTTGAGGCACACATATATCTATAGTTGGTGATCTCGTGGGTACGTGTATATATATATATGTATAGTTATACGTTATATACAGTTTAGATTTTTAATAAGTATGAGTTTTGTTTTCTTTCTTTCATAGTTTTGTGTTTACGGTTTTAATATTTCAAAGTTTGTTTTGTTTATAGTTTTTTGTTTGCAGTTATTGTTACAGAATAAAGAATTTTTAAGTTGTTTTGTTTTTTTTGTTTTTGTTTTTATATATTTTTAAGAGTATGCGATTTTGGTTATATGTATTGATTTAAGTATTTGTTTTAAAATATATAATGTGTATAGTTGTAAGTTTATATTATAAATAAGTATTACATATATTATATTATAAAGCTAGTAACCAGTCTTATTTATTTATTTATTTATTTCATATATATACATATTGCTGTCATGTGTTCTAATATATATAATATGTTTATAATTCCAGTCTGCATTTATGTTGTTAAAAAAAAAAAAAGCTCGCATGGATACATTTTTGTATGTTGCATGATTTTGAACAGTTTTTATATACATGGTTTAGTTTATGTAAACTTTCAAGGAAATAACTTTGGATATGCATTAAGTTTTAAATGTACATAAATCTCAAAAATGTGCAATTTGGGTTTCGAAGTTTATTAATTAATAATTTTTTTTTTCAAATATTCTTTAATATATGTTTGTAAAAATTGGGGTTAGAGAAAGTTATTTTATATATATATATATATATATATATATATATATATACACACACAACATATGTTTTGTTCTAATGGTGTTAAAGTTAAATTAGTAATTTGAAATAAAATATATATATATATATATCTTATTTTAAATATATGGTTAAAAATTTGGTTTTTGAGCAATTTATAACATATATTTTGTTTCAAACTATATTAAGATAGTTCTGATTCATTTTATCAATTCCTTTTGATCAGCTTGGTTGTCCATTCGAATTCGTGCCAATTTTGACTTGCTTTGAAAATCGTCAATTGGATCAGTCATTTCGCAATTCAAATCATAGCTTGTTATGTTGTCTATCTCCTCTCTAGCCTCAAAAGGTGAGCAATCACTCACGATTAACATTCTTTTATTTATTAAATTTGATTTCAATTGAAACGACAATTGAAATATGCTGATGTTAGTTGTTTTACTGTTATGACTGCTATTATCTGTATCTGTTCACCTATGACACCCGAAACCATTATCGGTTAATTATGTATGTGATAATAATACAGATTGGTTGATAATTGATTGTTTGATTGATTGTTGTTTAAATTGGATGTAAATTTTTATTGTTAAGTGATAACTAGTTGCTAGTTCAATTTGGGTAGTATAGTTTACAAATTAAACGGATTATATATGATGGACCTTAATTTATTAAAACCTGACCCCGACATATGTAAATTTGATTAGTTAAATTTGACCCTTTAATTGACGTAGAAATAGAAAATTTTATACTTTAAATCTTTTGAACGTAGTTTGGATTAATTGTTGTAGTTTAAAACTGAAATTTAAAAAGGAACGACAAGTGAAAAACTGTAATGTAATAATCTTTAATCTACATGAAATGATAGTGTAGATTCTAGAAGTAATCATACAAATAGCAATGTGAATTAATACGATTATTTCGGGGTTATTTGATTTATTTATTGAATTGTTATTGATTGTTGTTATTGCCTGTTTATTTACTTTGACACCATCCCTATCATCACTGCAAGTTCCCTTTGTTATGTTTGTTTTGAATTGAAATGGGTTGAAAAGATAGACCCAAGTAGTTTCCATTTAATTTAATTTGGAATTACGGGTTGAAATGCTATCCACCCGTATACATTAGTGTACGGATTGAATCCGTAACACTTGACCATGTGATAAGAAATATATGGTCTTATTTAATGTAAATTCTTAAATACATGTATAAAGGGTAATGATAAAGATAGAGTTAATTATGTCTAGTTTAATCAAAGATTTGATTTAATACATAAATCATGATAAATATCTATGTAAATTTTATTCGGAAAAATTTTGCAATAATATTGAACAATTAAGATTGGGAGATAAATTTGGGTTATTTATTTAAATCAATTTGAAATTTATCGAAGGAGATATTTCACGTTTAAATAAATTAAGAAATATTGAGTAAAATGTAATTTAAGGTCACTAAAATGATATTGAATCAAATAAGGGAGGGTTCAAGGCTAGATAATAACGATGTAAAAATCGAGAATCTATATGAAACTGTTAAATTTGAATTGTTATATATAAGCTATGAACCATAGTGTAATTAAATGGTGTAGAGGTTCGGTATGTATTTGGAACCAAGATAGTTGAATTGGTTATGTAGATAACTAACCGAACTTAGTGAAATTTGAGTTTGAACTAGATTGGAAATTTTATTTAGAAAACTAGATTGGGAAAATTTTAGTTGAAATGTTGAATACTTAAAATATGGAAACATATTGAAATAAACGGGGAAATTGGGATATCAAATCCAAATCTGGGAATTATAGATTTAAGTGGTTATTTTAGGAAGATTTAAACTAATAAAATGAGATTGGATTTAATTTAAATGGGAAGGTCGGGTTGATGTGAAACGATTTGTTAAGTTAAGGAAATTGAAAGTACTTTACTGTATACATTATTAAAATATATAAATACTATCTTGGGAAATATGATTATTTAAAGCAAATTTGATATTTGGGTTTGAGGTATAAATTAAGTAAATGACCACGGTGTAATAGTGTATATTTCCACCCTGTAGATAGTTCTATGGACCCTTAGAGGATGGACATCCCAAACATCCTTTAAGTTATATTGTATTTCAGTTGATATTTCATTTGAGTTGAATTTATTGATATAAGAATGTTAATCCTAACTCGAGTGTTTTGTGTTTTGCTTTACGCTCGGGTCAGACTGAGTAATACAGCATTAGAGACTCACCTTTGGAGATTGGAGCTTCATTTGGAGATCCAACTATCGTTTCAGCTTTCAGTTTTCTAGTTGACTGGTTCAGAGAAGTCATCGGCTCGTACTGAAGACTTTTCTGTATTCTAGAGATTCTGATGTATTCATTTTAAACTCTGATGTATATAGTAGCTTCATGAACTACTATTTTTTTTCTATTCCGCTGCATTATATTACTCTGTGTCTGTGATCTGTGTTTGATTTATTTACTGTATATTTTAAGTTTGCCAAATTAAATTAACAATTCGGTATTTTGAATTATTCAAGTCGGACATGTATGGTTTTAGTGTCGATTTGAATGGTCAAAAATAGCGGGTCGTTACACCTTCACCTTTTCACCACATCCAATGTTCTGGAAAGGTACCTCTTGACAGAGAACACGACTATTGAATATCTATTTATTTCCATTATCTTATCATAACTTTTCACTTTCATTTTAAAATTCAAACTCTCTTTCACTCTTTCAAACTTTCTACTCTCTTATAAAATGGCTTCTTTAAGCACTCCATCCACAATGAGGCTGTCTAAAACCATTAAAGAGTATCTCTATAATGATCCAAAAGCAATCAAGCATATAAGCTATGCTAATTACGGAAAAGTTCATACGGGAAAGTTTGCTATCTTTAACGATTTCTCTATATATGAAATCCATACTCTTCTTGAAGAGAACCAGCTTCTTAGTCTTTTTGACAATTCTGAAAATGATTTTGTTTGTTACCCAAATCTCGTTAAAATGTTTTATACGAATTTCAATCGCGGTTTTTATGAAGGAAATGAAAATGAAATTTGAAGTTGTGTTAAAGGCACTAAAATTGTTTTAAATTGGGAAATTTTGGGTAAAATTCTCAATTGCAAGAATTCAAGAATGGATCTTTCTACTTTTGATATTGACGAATATGATCGTGAGACATTTCATCACATTTTTGAAGGAGATGACAACTTTGAATATAAAAATCGTAACTTTCGTCCGAAAGCACGTATTGTCAATCTTCTTTTGCAACATACTATTACTCCTAGATCGAAAAATTTCAATAATTCGACTTTAAAAGTTTGTAAAGCTCTTTTTTCTATTTTTGGTCATTATGACATTAATTGGGCGCAAGTGATTATGAATCAACTTCGTCCTAAGATTTTGGAAATGGGTGAAAATACTTTGTATCATGGAATCTATCTCACTCGCATTTTTAATTATTTTGGTGTTGATTACAAAAAGGAAGAATTTGTTTCAAGAAAAGTGTTTAATCATGCAAACATTTCTCTCATGAAAATTCCTTTCATATTTCAACAATATGAATCTCTTGTCGAAAAGGATGAAAGATTGGCATATGAAGATATGGAGGAAGAAAATGAGGAAGAGGAAGAAGAAGGGGAGAAAATGTAAATTGAAGAAGATAATGAAGAAACCTCCTTCGAAAGTATTGAATATCCTACCAATACTAACAATCCTTTCAATAAAACTCTCCTCAAAAATCAAAAGATCATAGTGGAAATTCAACGGATTTTCAAAAGATCCGTTAATAAGAAATTGGATAAAATGTCCACTAATATGAAAAAATTCTTTGGTAAAGTTGGTCGGAAACTTGGCTTATCATCCTCCTCCTCATCCTTTAGCACATTCTAAGAACTAGGTTGTGATGTATTAGTTTGTTTTGTGTGAGCTTGTATTATTATTTTTTCATATTATGTAGTATCTTATGTATCACCTTATCTATTAATAAAAATCATCTATCTTATGTTTTTCTACCTTATCGTGTCTCTGGAATAAATGTTGGTATAGTATATAAGTTTATATATATACACACTTATTCACTAAATAAAAACCATAGATTAACATACCCATGTCGACATACCTCTACCCCTTATGTCAACATATAACTGTCCGATTTGGTTATTTTTTAAATTTTGAAATTAAAATAACTAACTTGTATCTATTTATTTTAAACAAATTTCTGCATATTTAAACACCTGTGCCTTTCAGAAATTTGTAATCTCTTCATTTCTACTTATCTCTATTTGCATCTCTTAACTACTTATCAAAATAGCTTCCTCTTCTCGAACTCTAAGTGATAATCTTGAAGAAACTCTTAATTCATTCAAGAATATACTTACTTTTATTCTCCGAAATCAAAGGCACTTTGAATTAAGTCAAATACAGATGATAAAAGAACAAGAGATGCATTTCGATGCCCTTCGTTGGATGATTTCTGCTCTAAACAAAGATGATCTCGATGCAAACCCTGTAGGAACTTTGATTCAAGATCGTGAAGATTAGGAAGATACTAAAAAGGATCCTATCTTTGCATAAGAAGGATGGGTTGAAGTTCCTAGAAATATTTGATCTCCTTATGGTTTGAATTGCTTGTTTTTGAATTGTTTGATTTGATTTGATTTTCTTTGATTAGAATTGATTTGATTTGAATGGATTTTATAACATTATATGAAACACAGTATATATTGGATTTGAACTTTCATATTTGTCATGTTTTTATTATCAACTCATGTTTAACTTATAATATGAATATCTCTTACCATATTCTATATATCATCGTATCAATCTGCATATTTTTTTTATATTACATATATTGTGCATCCTATTTAATATCACATTTCATTGCATATCATCTTATGCTACATTGCATATATCATAAATTTCATACTGCATTACAAACTACATATTGCATACAAGTGTATTTTATTTAGGGGGAGTTTGTATTATTGTTTTATAGTTATATTAGTTTAGGATAAGTTTTTGTTGATGACAAAGGGGGGGAAATATAAAATAGAGTAGTTAGAGTAGTTAGGCTTAGACTAAGGGGGAGTTATTAGTTTTAGGGGGAGTTATTAGTTTTAGGGGGAGTTATTGAGAAGGAGAAGTATATTTTATAAACATAGGTTGTCATCATCAAAATGGGGAAGATTGTTAGTCCTTGAGATGATGGTTTTGATGACAACAACTATAGGACTTGTTACAAAATGTAAATACTAACATTATGGTTTAGATATATATGTATATGCAGGATATAAACATGCAGGTACCAAGAATGTAGTCTGTACAGTATTGGGATTCAAGACTGAAGATATCAAGATTGAAGACTCATGAGTATCAAGATATCAAAGTTCAAGATTTCAATAGTACAAGATAAGTATTGAGTCTAGAATTATGTTAAAACTTCTTGAAAGCACTTACATCTTTATTCGAAATTTATTCATCGAATGAAATCCACTTCGAACCTGTTAAAGGGATGGAAACCTAGTGGGATGGAACCCACAACAATATCTAGTGGAACATATAGTGGTCCTATTTTGATATCCACTAATTTTATAAAAATGTTTTTCAAAAATATATCTCTTGTTTTAAAAAAAATGCTTTTCAAAATTTTCTTTTCAAAAAGACATCTCTCTAGGTTTTAAATATTTTGGCCTCAAAACTCTTTTATCATTTTCAATATTTTGATTTCAAAATTGTCCTTGTTTTTAAACCATCTCTTGTTTTGAATGTTTAGCTTTTAAATATTTATATACTTAGATTTTAAATCACTTTATAGATTAAATGTTAAGCCATTTTTTGCACTAGCTTTCTTTCAGTTCAAACTTGTATTTGAGCTATTTGGTTAAGAATTGTTTCTGTATCCAAGTCTTGGAGGAAAGTAATAAAGATTATATTAACAGTGGAAGTAGGCAATTACGTCGAACCACTATAATTCTGGTGTTCTTGTTTCTGCAGTTAGTCTTGCATGCGTCCTTCAGTTTTAATTTATTTTCTTCGTCAGTCTCTCTACATAATTCTACTCAAGGGTGTTAGTGATCAATTTTGGTGCTAACATTTTGGTGCTTTCACTGAGAATAGCATTCTCAGGCCGTTAGGATCTACTTTGTCGCTATTGGATTGAAGAAATACCCCAAAGAAGATCCAAGTTCGTTCACAAGAAGTTCATAGATTCTACTCAGAGTTCCTACAGATAATTCTACAATGGGAAGACAGCGTTCCAGATTAGCTTCCGACAATGCGGATGTCAATGAGACCGTGAGCGTCCAACAAGTAGGACCCAACAATCAACAAGCTAATCTAGGCGCAGGGACCGCCGCCGTTCTAAACCAAACAAAATTTTTCACCAGAACAGAGTTCAACTAGTCGATGAGAGAACTTGTGGAAAGCAGGAGACAGCTTAATGAGAAAATTTAGGCTAATGCCAATCTCATGACCCAACTTGCTCAACAACAGCATCAGAAATTTGGAGGAAGTCCAACTACCTACTCATCATCTGGCAGCTCCACTTCATCTGATGAACATCCCAGGCGTAGACGCCGTAGAATTGAAATAGCGCAAACAGGCGCAGTAGATCAATCCAACAAGAATGGTCCAGGTTCTTTACCTAGAGCCATGACCCCTCACTTGCACCTAGGAAACCGCTCTTAAGTTAGAATGGGACACTTATGTTCTGGAGCACGAGTGGAAGCTGACCGACTGGCTCATCAGGGACGCAACGAAGCAGGTTCCCAGGATGCTCGTTTGGGAGATCACTAATCAAGGAGGCACCAGCCGAGACGGTCACGTAGGACGGAGTCCAACTTGCCACCTCCATCCAGACCCCGGACTTGTCAGCCATGGTCAGACAGATGATGAGGGAAAATCAGGGCTAGTCCAATGATGATTAGGGCATAGATAGAAGTCATACTCTATTCACAGATGCTATCTTACAGGCTGAATACCCCTGGAAGTTTAGTATGCCGACTATTCCAGCCTATGAGGGGAAGACTAATCTCTGATAGCATGTAATGAGATACAAGTGGATGATGGACTCAGCTAGGGCGAATGATGCGATGAAGTGTAGATGTTTCCCAATAACCTCATCTAGAATCGCTACAATATGGTTCGCTAGACTTCCTCCACGATCGGTCTTCATATTTGATAAGTAAGTAACAAAAGTTGTGGAGCAGTTCAGAATTCATACCACTCGTCCAAAGGACGTGATGTTATGTATCCAGTGTAATTCAAGCCCCAGGGGAATCCTTAAAAGATTATTTATAAAGGTTTCACGTTGCAGCTACCGAAGTTAGCAATCCGAATGACCACTCTATTCTTATGGTCGTGATGCGAGGAGTAGATCCAGACTCGGAGTTCTATGATTGGCTGGTAGGAAACCCTCCGGCTACCCTGGAACGTTTTTATTCAAAGGCACACCAGTCCATGAGAAGGGAGGAAGCCAGGTGGACAAGGCAAGGCAGTGCGCCATGGCCTAGCAAAGAGACGGTGCAAAGCAACGTTGCAATAAAATAGGCTGGTGACAGTTCTGGAAAGGTCAAAGTTAATGTTCAAAACAAGCCCGACCAGCCTATAGTATCTGGAAGGGAAAATTCAGGAAGAAAGAGGATGTTGGAAAGTGGAAGCCAAGGATCCTGACCTACAACGAATACACTCCTCTGAACTCATCTCTGGAGAATATTTATTTGTCAACTTGTAACACCTTCTAATACCGGAAGCCGTGCCCAAAGGAATCCACTGAGGAACAATAGTAGACTGGGAAGTACTACCGATTTCACAAGACCTTCGGGCACAACACTGAGTAATGGAGACAACTCCATAATGCTATAGAAAAACTGATCTGGCAAAAGAAGTTACAACAGTTTGTTAAGAATCCACTGAAAGACAGACAAGGAATGTCAGACCTCGGTCGCGGGCAGGCTCCACTCAATCCTGAGGAACCTGCTTGGACTGTAGGTAGACTAATCATAAACACGATAGTTGGTGGGCCTCATCCAACAGACAAGAGTTGGCAAGAAATGGAACGCTATGCTAGTTCATTAAAACATGCGAACTTTGAATGCTGCTCGAACTTGGAAGATGGGATTCCAGCGAAACAGCAGCAAATGATGACGGATGATATAGTGTTCAGAAGTAGAGATGCCGATCGGGTGGAGGCACCTACCATTGACCCGATGGTTATCTTGGCAATGATTGGGCTAGCGTTTATGAGAAGGATATTGATTGATTGCAGGAGTTCCGTTAACATTATATTCAAAAAGGCGTATGACCAAATGAAAATGGAGGCAAAGGATCTGAAACCATCTAAATCCTGCATTAACGGTTTTAATAGAGCAGCCACCGACGCGATAGGTATTGTTGAATTACCAGTTGAATTAGGAGAAGGAGAACGTAGGAGGGTATGCATCCTACCGTTCATTGTGTTGGATGTTGATTCCCCGTATAATGTTTTTCTGGGCCGACCGGCCCTGGCAGAGTTTCGGGCAGCTTTGGCCCCGTGGTGTTTGACTTTGAAGTTTCCGACGGATAGAGGAGTTGGGGTTGTACATGGTGATCAGGCGACAGGTCGTGCATGTTATGTTGCTGAGCTGAGAGAGGCCCAATGGAGAGAGAAGGGAAAGGTTGTGGACAACTCTGTCTGCATCAAGGTAGCGAAAAATTGACAAGTAGCGCCCGAGCCTTGGCTCGGGTAGCAAAGTCGGATCTACAAAGATATAGATCCGAGAGACGATGATGAAGAACTTAAGGAGTCTAAAGCTGCACCGGTTGAACTAACGATTGACATTTCAGTCAGCCATGATGACCCATCACGGGTGCTTAGGATTGGATCACAACTCACTCCCTCGATGACTTAGGACCTAACTGATTTCCTTCGAGAGAACTTGGATGTTTTTGCTTGGACCCACTCTGATATGTGCTGGATTTCTCCCACCATCACAAGTCATACGTTGAAAATTGACCCAAAATATGTACCAGTGAAACAGAAAAGGAAAGGAATGGACCCGGAGAGGTATGCTGCTCTCAGAGAGGAGGTGGACAAACTCAAAGCTAATGGGTTCATCCGCGACGCCCTCTATCCTGAATGGATTTCTAACCCCGCACTAGTGAGAAAAGAAAATGGGAAATAGAGGACCTGTGTTGATTATTTAGACCTGAACAAGGCATGCCTTAAGGATAGTTTTCCTTTACCTAGAATTGACCAACTGGTCGACTCAACAGCCGGACATGAGTTATTGTCATTTATGGATGCGTATTCAAGATATGATCAAATCCCAATGCGCATTCCTGATCAGGAACACACAAGTTTTGTCACGGATATGTGGTAATGCCTTTTGGGTTGAAGAACGCAGGAGCGACTAATAAGCGTTTGGTAAATCGGATGTTTAAAGCCAGATTGGTAGAACAATGGAAGTCTATATGGATGACATGCTCGTGAAGTCACGGTAGTCAAACGACCACATTCGAGACCTAGCGGAGATGTTTAATATACTTAGATACTATGGAATGAAGATCAATCCTCTAAAGTGTTCCTTTGGTGTTGCGTCGGGAAAGTTTTTGGGCTTTATTGTCAATGCACGGGGAATTGAAGCTAATCCAGAAAAGATTCAGGCTATTCGACACATACAAGCACCCAGAACTATAAAGCAAGTACAAAGCCTGAATGGGAAGGTCACTGCGTTGGATCAATTCATATCCAGAGCGATCGATAAATGGGTCCTTTCTTCGATGTGATAGAAATGGAAGAGAAATTTTTAATGGACGCTCGACTGTGAGAACGCATTCCGAGCCCTGGTAAGACGTTTGGAAAGTCTTCCGGTTCTGTCAAAGCCTGTAGACCATGAAGAGTTCTATGTATACCTGGCTGTGTCTCAAAATGCCATCAGTACGGCCTTGGTCCACGAAGAGGACCGAATTCAAAAGCCAGTATACTATGTCAGTAAATGTCTAACGGGAGCAGAGAGAAATTATCCTAAAATTAAGAAGCTAGCCTACTGTTTAGTGATTGCATCACGCAAGCTTCGCCCATATTTTCAGGCACACCCGATCAATGTTTATACGGATCAACCTCTGCCACATGTACTCCATCTACTCGAATCCTCCGGAAGGTTGTTGAAGTGGAACATTGAGTTGAGTCAATTTGATGTCACCTACCTTCCACGGAGGGCCATCCAAGGGTAGGCGCTAGCGGACTTTATTGCAGAATTCACCATATCAGACGAGCCAAGCGGTGAGGATGTTATTCCCCCCATTCGATAGAAACTTTACATCGATGGGGCATCCAAAGACCGTTGTTCTGGGGCTGATGTTATTCTTGTAACTCCTGAAAACCGATCTATTTGTTATGCTTTGAGGCTCAATTTCCTAGCTACGAATAACGAAGCCGAGTATGAAGCATTGGTTGCTGGCTTAAAACTTACCAGGAAACTTGGAGTAAAATCGATTGAAATCTTTTGTGACCCACAATTGGTGGTGTACCAAGTACGGAGAGACTATCAAGCAGGGGGCAGAGACTTGCCCCATACCTTGCACGGGTTCAAGAGCTATTGGCAGGCCTTGAATATTACGATATTTCACATATCCTGCGTAAACAAAATGGGGAAGCCGAATCATTGGCAAAATTCGCAAGTACTAGTGATGCACAGCAGATGGGATTGGTTTCCGTTGAAATCTTAGATGCTCCAAGTATAGACGAGATGGAAGTAGACTTTTTGTTAGAAACAGAAATCGAGAAGGAGTCATGGATAAGCCCTTTCATGCAATACTAGCTACATGGGGTTTTGCCCGAAAGGAGGAACAAAAGACGGCAAGTCATTCGCAAAGCTTCGTGATATGTAATGCAGGACGGAATAATGTATCGAAAGGGATTCTCGATCCTCTTACTTCAGTGCATTGCCCACGATGAGATAAAACGGGTCTTAAAAGAAGTTCATGAAGGAGAATGTAGCGACCATACTGGAGGGCGGACATTAGCAAAAAAGATCCTCCGCTATGGATACTATTGGCCAACTGTGAATCAGGACGCCTCGGACTATGTGCGAAGATGCGAAAATGTCAAAAGTATGCGAAAATCCCAAGAGCTCCACCAATAGAACTCACACAATTGGTTAGTCCTTGGCTGTTTGCAATATGGGGAATCGATATAATCGGCTCATTGTCAATCTCCAAAGGTGGTGCAAAATACGCAATTGTTGCAGTTGATTACTTTACCAAATGGGTGGAAGTTGAGCCCTAAGCTACAATCACCACCAAAAAGGTCATTAATGTCGTTGTGCGAAACATCATATGCTATTTTGGCCTCCCGCGAACTATAATTACGGACAATGGAACTCTGTTCGAAAGTAGGAAGTTCAAAGAATTTTTTCAAAAGTACGGCATTGAGAAAGGGTTTGCAGCGGTTTCTCATCCTAAAGCCAATGCACAAGTAGAAGCCGTGAACAAAATAATCAAATCCATATTGAAAAAATGTTTGGAGAAGGCTAGAGACAAGTGGGTGGATGAGCTTCCGACAGCCCTCTAGGCTTACAGAACCACCCACAAGTCCACGACTGGCCACACTCCATTCACATTGGCATATAGCACGGAAGCTGTTATACCCATGGAACTTGAAGTTCCTTCTCATCGATTAACTCATTATGATCCTAAGATGAATCAGGATCTCTTGCTGGAATCACTGGACTTTGTCGATGAAAAACATGAAGAGGATGATTTAAGGACGGCTGCATATAGGCACTGAGTCGCTCGATATTATAATGAAAAAGTTAATGAAAAAGTCCGACAAAGAATCTTTGATGTGGGCGATCTCATTTTGAAGTGTGTTTTTCTAATCTCATCGCATATGAATCCCACATGGAAAGGTCCATACGTCATTGAATGGAAGCTTAGAGAGGGAACATTCAAGCTAGCGATCGTCGATGGCGTGACACTCCCCCAGCATGAAATAGCGATCATCTGCGTCGTTATTACACTTAGTTGTTTCCTTTGCATTTTCGTAGCAATTGTTTCCGGTATGTTTTCCTTTTGTTTTCGGCATATAATAAGACAATTTAATTGTTCATATTTGATTATTGATAATAAAGGCTTGAAGCCGCTTTTCTATGAACTGTCGATGTACCGTATATTGTAAATTCCATGGAAAAAATTAAATCATATTATTCTGTCCAGCATATGAACGTACACACAAAATTAAAAGTCAATCGATAAACGAATCAAAAAATCTGTAAGTCCCCAGAGTGCGGACTAGAGTACTCTGAGTCCCTAGGGTGCGGACTAGAGTATAAACGACTTAAAAAATCTCTAAATCCCCAGAGTGCAGACTAGAGTATAAACGACTTAAAAAACTCTAAGTCCCCAGAGAACAGACTAGAGTACTCTGAGTCCCTAGAGTATGGACTAGAGTATAAATGATTTAAAAATCTCTAAGTCCCCAGAGAGCGAACTAGAGTACTCTGAGTCCCCAGAGTGAGAACTAGAGTATAAAAGACTTAAAAAATCTCTAAGTCCCCAGAATGCGGACTAGAGTGCTCTGAGTCCTCGGAGCGCGGACTAGAGTATAAACAACTTAAAAAATCTCTAATTCCCCAAAATGCGGACTAGAGTATAAACGACTTAAAAATCTCTAAGTCGTCAGAGAACGGACTAGAATACTCTGTGTCGCTAGAGTGCGGACTAGAGTATAAATGAATTAAAAAATCTCTTAGTCCCCAGAGTGCGGACTAGAGTACTTTGAGCCCCTGGAGCGTGGACTAGAGTATAAACGACTTAAAAATCTCTAAGTCCCCAAAGTGCGGACTAGAGTACTGAGTCCTCAGAGTATGGACTAGAGTATGAACAAATTAAAAATCTCTAAGTCCCCAGAGAGCGGACTAGAGTACTCTGAGTCTCCGGAGAGCGGACTAGAGTATAAACGACTTAAAAATCTCTAAGTTCGTAGAGAGCGACTAGAGTACTCTGAGTCCCCAAAGTGCGGACTAGAGTATAAACGACTTAAAAAATCTCTAGTACCCAGAGTGCGAACTAGAGTACTCTGAGTCCCCGAAGCACGGACTAGAGTATAAAAAACATAAAATCTCTAAGTCCCCAGAGAGCGGACTAGAGTGCTCTGAGTCCCCAAAATGCGGGCTAGAGTATAAATGACTTAAAAATCTCTGAGTCCTCAGAGTGTGGACTAGAGTACTCTGAGTCCCCATAGTGCGGACTAGAGTATAAACAACTTAAAAAATCTCTAAGTCCCCAGAGTTCGGATTAGAGTACTCTGAGTCCCCGGTGCGCGGACTAGAGTATAAATGACTTAAAAATCTCTAAGTCCCCAGAGAGCTGACTAGAGTACTCTGAGTCCCCAGAGTGCAGACCAGAGTATAAATGCCTTAAAAAATCTCTAAGTCCCTAGAGTACAGACTAGAGTAATCTGAGTCCCCAGAGCGCGAACTAGAATAAAAACGACTTAAAAAATATCTAAGTCCCCGGAGCGCGGACTAGAGTGCTCCGAGTCCCCAGAGTGCGGGCTAGAGTATAAATGGTTCAAAAAATATCTAAGTCCCTAGAGCGGACTAAAAGTATCCTAAGTCCTCAGAGCGTGGACTAGAGGTTTACGATTCTAAAAAATTTCCGAGTCATATGGAAGCGAGCTGGAGCTTGTATAGCTCACAAGATTTAGAATTTCGGCTACGAGTTAGACAGTAAGCTGAACAGCGAAAATTATCGAAAACAGAGAAGCAAAGTTTTATTCACTAATCCAAAATAAAGTTCCACTACAATTTCTCCTGAACTCGGAGCCAAAAGTCTATTTACAACGACTGAGAGAATAAATAGAAACAACTACATAATTCATACTTGTTTCGTGTTGAATAAGGCACGATCGGATAACTACTTTTTTGAATTCTTCTCCTTTCTCGGCTTCTCCGAAGGTTCCTCACCAGAGCATTTTATCTTGGATGCCTTGATTCCTAATGAGATGGTGTCCAGGGAAGGAGGAGGAACTTCTAGTGGCCTGGTCCCACCGGGGAGAATAACCCTCAAGGGCCTGTTTAAGGGATCATCCAATTCCACCACTTGGGGCTCAGCCTTGATCTTAGCTTTCTTCTTTCCCACTTCCATGATTTGTTCCTCCATGCTTAGTTTCTAAGTATGTTCGGAGGCACCCATGATTTCGACTTCGTCATGTTCTTCTATTGGTGAGGGGTTCTCAAGTTTGTCCTCATCGAGCGCCCCGATCATTTGGGCATCGGGACCAGGAGCATTCCTGGTGTGAGATGCCTCTCCTAATTTCTCTTCCTTCTCCTTGGCGGCATCGCTTCTTGGAGTTGGTTCGGGATCAGAATGGCCTACACGAAGTTACAAAAGACAAATGTTAGAATACATTTATTGCCCGTTAAGAAGCGATGATTATTTGAACTTTAGAAAGGAAGGTTAAGTGCCAGTTACTGGCTGACTCTCAACTGTTTTGGGATTCTCATCCTCTAGGATAGGGGACAGAATGTGGATATCGAGCCTGGGTTTCTCTGGATCATAGCCAACAGGCTGTTCAAAAGGATCGAGTGGAGAGCGACCGGTCGGCTGAACAGAGGGAAGAACTTGAGATTCAGTCCTGGATGGACCAGCAAATTCTTCCTTCCCTTCTGAAGAGGAGGAATCTGTTCCATAAAGGGCTTTGGCTGCAGATAAGTCGGAAGGCTCATTTCCTCGCAGCACTTCCTTCACGAGAGAATCCTCATCAGCCTCCTCGGATCCCAGCTCTAGTTGTTTGATTTTTATTAAAGTACCCCATGCCTTAGCTAATGATTCAAGGTAACCCTTGCCCAAAAAAGATAGATATCGATGCATGAGGACCCGAGCGTTGTATTCAGCAAAAAGCGGGTCAAATAGGCATTTGATTTCTTCTCTCCCGGCTTCAGCAGCTGCCTCAAGACAAGATTCAATGTCTTTCAATGCCACTCTTTTTCCCTCTTCATAAGGTCGCACCCCTTAACGCTTCAGCTTTGGAGAGCTCCTCATCAAGCTTTGTTTTTAGGAGCTGTGTAGCGACAATCTCGTCACAATATCGTTGCGACTCCTCTTGAGTGGAAGTTTTTTCTTCCTTTTCTTTAAGGAGTATCTCCTCCAATTCTTTGACTCGTTGAGCAAGGACATCCTTCTCCTTTTGAACGGAGTCTTTTTCTAAGGCTAAAGCGCCACAGCGTTGAATCGCCTCATTAATTTCCCTCCTGTGGGTAGCTCCCAGATGATGGACTGCCTCAGCTGTGTCTTTAGCATTTTGTTGGGCAGTTTCAAGTTAATATTTATACGAGGAAAGCTCTTCATCCTGGGCTTTGATAATGTCTTTATCATGGATAACTTCAAGTTTCAGGCGATCGATCTCATAATGACGTTCTATGGAAACTTCTGAAACTTTTTCAGCTAAGTGAACAAACGCATCGTGTTGGACGCAGACATCATTGTTGCAAGCGATGGAGCTTTGTTTGACATGCCCTGGAATTGGATGAATCGCAAGGAGAAATTTTATCCCGTCGAAGCATATCTTCGGAAACGTGGCTTTAAGTTCAGCTAATCTTTTGGCTACTGACGGATCATGTGCAAAAATTGGAGAAGTTTACTTAGCCGAAGCCACAGACTTTTTATGAGGTTCACGAGACTGCTACGTGCTGGACGAACCAGAGTGTTGGTCGCAAGGAGCTTCAGATTGAGACCCCTTCTGAGCAGATTTTTCCCTACTGTGCTCTGAGCGAGGGGGAGGATCGTTGGGGTATGAAGAATGGCTGTATGTTTTTCTTCGAGAAGACGACGAGTCTCTGGGACAGTAGTCCCTATCGTCACTATCATCTCTTTCTCGGCGTCTACCTGACCCCGAATCTCAATCGAAGTGAAGAAAGATAGAAGACCCACGAAGGCGGTCGAATCCGTGAGTGCGCCCCATACCACCTGCATAGAAATTAAGTGAGGACGAGTGAGCAAGAATAATATGATGGCTGAAGTTTAAGTGCAGGGTAAAGTGTAAGTGTTCGTGTGTGTCCTAGTGATTTCCTTCGATGGACCAGTTTCTTCTTCTTTACTTATTGGGGTTGACTCTTCATGTTGATCGCCCGAATCGCCTACATCATCGCTCATGGATGAATTAAGGCCCATATTTCCTGGGTCGTTAAAACCATAATTCAGCAAGTCATCGGGGATGGTCAGGTCTGAAAGACCTTTTAGTGAACCCTCTGGATGTTGGGGAGACGATATTTTTCTCGACCGGGGTGATGGTAACTTTAGAAGTCCCGCCAAATTTTTTCTTCTTTAATTTATAGGCTAAGCTTTTTTGCTCTTCGAAGGGGGAAGTATTTTGGTGACATCGGGTAAGTCGGTTATAGGCGTAATATCAGAGCCTAAGTTCTTATCAGTCGTTTTTGGCGCCTTAGCCTCCTTTATTTCACCTTCTTCAGATATATCGGGCGTTCCCCTTATAGAGGGCATCGAATGCCCAGCTTGCCCTTTGCCTTTTTCCTAGGAAAGTTCGGTTGAAGGGGCACTAGGAGGGAGACTTGTTCGATGGCCTTCCGCAAACAATTCGAACTTTAAAAGCGATTCATTGAAAATGATGGATTTGATCTCCCAGTCTCCCACGGGAACATCTTGAATGGCTTCGATGGCCTCAGAATACCCGGTGCCTCGGGACATGGGCTGATACCTGTACAAATCGAAAAGGTTTAGAAAGAATGCACTTTGTGCCACATACAAATATTGATTCGGAAAAGGAACTTACTCCCTTCTAGCCATCTTCTCGCAAAGCCCATGGGGCAGCGTACATAGAACCATTCCTGCTTATATTGGGTGAATTTACTCCATGCCCCCATCAAGATCTGACACTTAGAGTGTGGCTCGAGGAATATGAAAGATGGACTATCAGACCGACTTTTGAAGTGTTAGATGTAGCGGATGTCACCGGGAGTGGGGAGCCTGAATAGGATGCTCATGAAGAGAATACAAATGCCATAGATGAACGCATAGCTATAGGGATGTAGCTATATCGGGGGGAACCTGATATATTGTAGCACTTCACGAAGAAGGGATTGAAAGGTGGCACACTACCAACCCAGCACATGAATTTATTGCACGTTGTATATCCAGTTGGGGGCAGGTGAGGCCGATCTTACCTCGATGGAACTAAAACGTCGTCGGAATGAATTCTGTGAATTGTACACAACCGACGAAGACTGGCTTCATCGATTTTTGAAGCTTGTGAATCAATAGGATCATCCAAGATGACTGCTCCATCTATAACGTCAAGGGTCGGGCTAATAATGGCTGCTAATGGATTGGGGATATCATGTGTAGGTGTCGTCAACTGATTCGAAGTTCCCACTGTTTCCTATTGAGAACTTGGCTCAGGTTTATCTGAAACTATAGCGAAGCTCAATCTTTTGGACATCTTCAACAAGCGTCATATATGGGTAGATACCTGTTTGAACTATACTTGAAAGATAATCGATATTAGATATGACGGCAAATATATTTTCCCCCGTGTGGTGTATTGACTAGTGAAATCATTCGAGCATAAGTGTAAAAGAATTAAAGATTTAAAAACCGATGAAGTGTGATTGAGCATTAAACTGTCATCTTCGAAGACCGTCATCGCTGACCATCCTCGAGAATTTGTCCTATGTTCAGTAATATAGGTCTTGAAGTCGGACATTGGCATTGTATGTTAAAGGTCGTTATTTGCTTTTGATAAGTTGAACTTGCGTCTATAGTCCTTAAAACTATGAAGTCATTAGTCAAAACAGTTCCATAAGCTCACATGCTTAAGTTCTTGTCATTTTCCCTTGTTCTATGGTTAGGCGTGGGAGTATATGATATTAACATATGTTATGTTTAAGTGGAGAGATCTTGGTTGCCAATCCCGACCCTAAAGACTGAAGCCGATCGCCTTTCTGGACCAACATACCAAACCACCTATCTATAAGCTACCGAGCGGCTGGCTAGACTAACAACACCGACCCACTCACTCTCCTCACCGATGCTCTCTCAACACTAAATGACCTACTGGGGATACACCGAACCATGCTTGTTCGGTATGCCAAACCCTGCTTATGGACTCTCATCCTAGGCCAAACTGCACTCTCCTATTCCAGGCCGAACGACATTCTCTCATTCCAGACCGAACGACACTATAGCACTACTCCCCTCGAAAATTTACCAAGCAACAGACATCCACTCGAAATATCGAGCCGGAGTTGTTACTTCCTTCGTCGAACGGCTATAATTCGCTTGCACCGATCCGCTTACCTTAATGTCACCGAACGGTCTCAACCTAACGAAAGATGAGCCGCTCATTCTTTGAGATTTTGACCTATTTCATTACTAAGCTCCTAACGATTCAGAATTACCATAATAAGCTACCAAACGTCCTTCCTCGTTCGTTCGACAAGCAGAGTTCTACGAATTATAAACTAGCTAATATGAATCACTAGACTCTCTTCTTCTCCATGTCCCGGCCTCGAAGTTAAGGCAATAGTCGTTCCTTCTGCTACCTAACCCTAGCTCCACCAAGATCGAACCAAATTCCTAATTTAAGGCAAACTCCCATGTCCAATTCGTCCTCCCCTTCACCGGTCCATACTAATTTCTGCCTAAAAACCTACGTGGCTCCTAATTTGGGAGAATAAGTTGAGCGAGAGATTCATACCTATATGCAAAGCTTGGGACCTATGCAAACTGTTGGGTTCGGGTCGAGATTCGTTTGGCTTCGATGGCAGCTCGAGTTGCAAAGTGGAAGGTCTACGCTTGAAAGGAAGAGGGATGGAGTGACGGGCGAGGCTTTGGAGGAAATAAACTTATGGGGGGTTGTAAGAGAAAAATGTAAGTAAAAGTAAAGAAAAGAAGAGGAGAAGTATAGGCTTTTATCTGAAGAAGAGGAGGTGAACATGCATTACCCTGTGGAGCCGGTCTGAGCACCATGTTGGGTCAGTGAGTAAACATAACCGAGCGACATTAAGTAGACCGGCTACATGTCTCGGTGTTCGTAAACTGAGCCATCCCTTTTCTTTAAAGAGAGAGAGAGGAAATATTACTAAAATAAAAATTATATAAACGTACGCACTTGATATAAGGAAAGTTCACCATGTGACAACCTTCGTGAGATCGTATACGCTCAGCTTTTGAAAGCAGGAACTGGTTACTGATTCAAAGTGTGTCATGTTGTTTCACATAACACACTTTGGGGGAAAATATTACCTAGCATCATGAAATGGCTATGAGACGATGGTTATAGAGGTAATGATAGCGCCAGACAAGACTCTGACCAAGGAAGGTTGGAGGTACAAAGGGTTTGGGGCATTCGATACGTTCAGCGTTTCTGTATGGCTCGACATGAAGGAAGGGAGCACAAGGCTCGGAAAAAGTGCTAGAACGCATGGTTCAGCCTAGATTATTCAATAAGCACCGCTCGGTCAAGAACGAAGGTCACCCATGGCTCGGTCGAGATGGCCAGCATGGATCACTCGGCCAACGAAGGTAAAAGCGGGGTGGTTCAGTCTGGACGCTCGGGGAAGGATGGCTTGTTTAACGGTAAATTTTCTATTAAATTATAAAAATACCGATAAATTTCAAATTAAATTTTACCGCAAGTGCACGGCGTACACTTTGTAGTACATGGCGAATACGGGTCGATCCGTAGGGAATTGTTAGAGTTTAAAATTTTATTCAATCAAATTAGACCAAATTAGAGAAATTGTTAACTAGAAATAAAATGAAGCTAAAAGTAGAATTAAACTTTGAAAATACTATTGAACTAGAGAACAATTTAGAGGCAAATCCACTCTCATATTTTTGTAAATCAACAAACAAACAATTTGTGATCTCTAGCTTTGATTTAAGTGAAATATTGTTGTATTTATCATAAGTATGGTTGTTTATTTTATTAATTAACATGACTCAAACCATCAAACTATAATACAACAAATAACCCACTTATAATTCTCATGAAAATGAAGCCAAAGCTAAAGCTATTTTAAGTATGATCTATTTACTATTGTAACTAGTAATATAGATCATCGAATTTCATTTTTACTTTAATTTCATAATCAAAAATGAATTAGCAAATGATGATGCAACTTGAGTTTATGTTGAATAAGAATAGCTCATTTGCATAAGCAATACAAACTATCAAACCCACTTGTATAAACTTGCATCAAAATCCACTTCATGAAGCATAAATCATAAAATGTTGAAATTACATAATATTTGAGAGCTTCATTACTCCTAAATTGAAAGGGTTTAGCTACTCATTTGTGGCACTGAAGCAACACAGGTAAATTTCAACATTAAAAGAGAAGAAAATTAAAAAGATAGGTAAAGAAGAGAATGTAATTAAACTACTTACAACAAAAGGAATTAAGCTACACTACTTGCATAAAAGTAAAACTAATCTACTAACAAAGAAAAGGAAAGAGCATAAAAGCATGAGAAATAAGTAAAAGCATGTAAATAAGAGAAGAGTAAGAGGCTAAGAATCCATTTTTATTTCATTGAACATTGAGCTTACACTTTGATCTCTTAATTTCCTAAGTAAATTGAAAGAGTAGAAGATGATTTCATGTACATAAGAGGGTTATTTATACATGCATAAAAACCTAATTCTAATTTTAGGAGGCTTCCTAAAATGCCCTTTAGGAAGTGTGGCCACCAAGTAACCATTAGCCACTAATTAATGCATCATTTGTTGTGCATGAAGCTTTAACCTCCAC
Source organism: Allium cepa (assembly GCA_030765085.1). Lineage (NCBI taxonomy): Eukaryota > Viridiplantae > Streptophyta > Magnoliopsida > Asparagales > Amaryllidaceae > Allium > Allium cepa. Next base: position 873,743,527 of record CM060932.1, on the reverse strand, counting down.
TTAGTTGTCCATTAGCTCATAATTGTATATTTAGGTAAGTGGGTGGGGTCCTCCATGATCTTGAACTTGAATTATTTCCTCTTCGTTCCTTTGTATTTCATTTGTGCATGCATGTATCTTCATATAAGCCTCTTCCATATGCATCCAATTCCTTATAAAAATTATCAAAAAATGTCCAAGTAAAAATTCTTAAATTGACACAAGCACAAAAATGACCATTTTGCCCCTGAATGAAGATGAAAATATGATGGTTTGAAAGTGATTTAATTTTGGCTTTAAACGTGTTAAAATGCCCAAATATGATGTTTATTTAAATAAAAAGAGATAAAATATGGATGTAAATATATGCACATTTACGTGCACATCAAATACCCCCACACTTATCTTTTTATTCGTCCTCGAATAGAGGAAAACTAATATAAATCCATTTTCGTAGGGAGCACGATTGCATTGAGCGTATGCAACAAGCCGTTAAACCTCTGGGTGTCCCCAATAGGACGAGTGTTATCTTGTGAGGGTTTTCGGTGGATACTACCCACGAAATCCAATGCAAAGAGAAAATGTTTACAAAATGCAAGATTTATTTACAAGAGATGAATGCGAGTTTTTGGAAATATTTACAAATGAAAGGTTTACTTTTAAATAGACACAAATAAGTTAAATACAATTTTTGGTCATTGTCTTGAAAATATAAGTCATTTACTCGTCAAAATTTCCAATAAAAATCAAGTTCTCATAACAGATAGACCATAGTTTGGCTAGTTGTTTCGGTTGATAACACAATATAATTATGAAATGGATCCTTAATTGATTATCAAAGTTTATTAAAGTTGTATTTTCATTTCCTTTCAATAACAAGTTAAATTAAACAAGTTAAAATAGTGTTGGGGTTTCAATTGCTTGCTCTCTCATTATTTACAAGAAAAATTACACACCTAGCTCAGGTAAACTGAGGTCAGATATACCACCCATACACTGCCTTTTGGGCTTATGTGAGCGGAGTACAAAGCATGGCGAGTGCACACACTTTCGTGCATACACCTATCGACCGTAGGTGGTTTTTATTAAGTTCATTCTTTTTTTTACATGTGTTACATACATGCATAACCGTGAGAACTTTTAAATGGGTATGAAAGCACATAATCAAAGATTCCAAGTAATTCACCCATACTTAACCGTGAGGACTTTTAAATGAGAGTGAATATTCTGGATGTTATTTTATTTTATTTTTAAGAGAGAGAGAGAGTTTTGCAAAATCATATTAGCACCATTTAACTTAGAAGAAAAAAAATGTTATATCCTTTACTTTAAATTTACCACTTTCTAAACAAAGATTTTCAATTAGAACATACTTCAAATTAACATAGATGAACCTTCATATATACTAGTTAAACCATTGTATTTGTAATAAAACTTCATTTTTATTTTTTTTAAGATAGATAAATTTTCAAAAATTTCAATTTATTAACCAAAACTTATACTTATCTCATAGTTTTTCTTCAAAAATAAATCAAAATGCTGGAAAGAAAATGTTTTGAGATTTAGGAATTTTGAGATTTTTTTTAAGTAAAAAAATGAAAATTCAAAAAAGCCATGAAACTAAAAAAAATGAAAATGAAAATGAGACTCCCTCCCACACTTAATTTTGATTGTGTCTCCACAGTCAATGCATGATATAATGAGTGTGATGGGAAAAACTATGTACATATTTACAAAAGAGGGTTAACATTCTTACTAGACGTAGCTTGGCTCATAAAGGATCATGAGCTCCTCCTCTTGGTTACTAGGCAATTCCAAGAAAGGTTTCAAACGATGACTGTTGACTTTCAAAACTGATCCATCGCTAGGGTTTTCTATTTCTACGGCACCATGTGGAAAAACAGTTCATACCACAAATGGTCCGGTCCATCTTGATTTAAGTTTTCCAGGGAATAAATGAAGTCTTGAGTCATATAAAAGAAATTTTTGATTAGGCAAAAACGTTTTCCTTAGGATTGACTTGTCATGAAAAACTTTGGTACTTTCTTTGTAAATTTTCTCATTTTCGTACGCATCGTTCCTAAGTTCTTCTAGTTCGTTAAGCTGTAGTTTTCAGTTTTTGCCAGCTTTCTCAAGATTAAAATTTAAATTCTTAGTTGCCCATAACGCTCTGTGTTCAATTTCAATGGGTAAATGGCAAGCTTTACCGTAAACTAAACGAAATGGGGACATCCCAAGGTTTGTTTTAAAAGCAGTACGGTAAGCCCAAAGCGCGTCTGTCAATTTCTGAGACCAATCTTTTCCAGTTTTCTCTAAGATTTTTTTTTATTTGTCGATTTGAAACTTCAACTTGGCCACAAGTCTGAGGATGATACGGAGTGGATAACTTGTGGGTTATCGAATATTTTTTTTATATTAAAGTTTCAAAAGAACGGTTGCAAAAATAGGTTCCATGATCATAGATTATTGTGCGAGGTGTGCCGAACCTCGAAAAGATGTTTTCCTTGAGAAATTTCACAACAATTCTATGGTCATTGGTTTTGCAAGGAACGGCTTCGACCCATTTTGAAACGTAATCGACAGCGAGAACGACATACAAGTTTATAAAAGAATTGGGAAAAGGTCCCATAAAGTCGATACCTCATACATCAAAGATTTCGATCATAAGAATGGGGTTTAGAAGCATCATATCTCGTCGAGACATTCGTCCCAGCATTTGACATCGATCGCAAGTTTTACAAAATTCAAAGGAGTCTTTGAAAAGAGAAGGCCAATAGAAACCATATTGAAGCACCATTTTCACAGTTTTCGAGGATCGAAATGTCCACCGCACGCTTGATTGTGGAAAAACAAAAGAACACTCCTTATCTCATTATCCGAAATGCAACGTCGGATGATTTGGTCGGGATAATATTTGAACAAGTATGGATCGTCCCAGTAGAAATATTTCACTCGAGACATGAATTGTATTTTTCCCGTTTGGACCAAGATGAGGGTGTTTCTTCAGTAACTAAGTAGTTCAATATATCCGCGTACCATGGATCGATAGAAATAGAAAGATGTTGTTCATCGAGGAAGTTTTCATTGATTGGCAAAGAAGATGGTGCATTTGGAAGACGAGATAAGTGATTGGCTATGACGTTGTCGGATCCTTTTTTGTCTTTAATTGTAAGGTCAAATTCTTGAAGTAAAAGGATCCAACGAATCAAACGAGATTTAGCATCCTTTTTAGCGAAGAGATAACGAAGCGCAGAATGATCCGTGCATACAGTAATGTGTGACCCGATCAAGTAAGGTCGGAATTTTTCGAGCGCAAAAACGATAGCTAGAAGCTCCTTTTTAGTTGTTGTGTAGTTGAGTTGAGCGTCGTTCAAAGTCATACTCGCATAGTAAATGACATGAAGGATCTTGTTGATGCATTGTCCTAAGACAGCACCAACGGTAAAGTTCGAAGCATCACACATGATTTCGAAAGGAAGATCCCAATTGGGTGTGCAAATGATTGGAGCAGAAATGAGTTCATTCTTAAGACGTTCAAAAGAAGAGATACATCCAGAGTTAAAATCGAAAGGAATGTCTTTTCCAATAAGAGTTGTCAAAGGACGAGCAATTTTTCTAAAGTCTTTCACAAAGCGTCGATAAAAGCCAGCGTGTCCTAAAAATGATCGAATGTCCTTAATCGGTAGATTTGAAATGACATCAATTATCACTTTCTCTACCTCAATGCATTTATTTGAGATGATATGTCCAAGGACTATGCCTTGTTTGACTATAAAGTGGCATTTTTCCCAATTCAAAGTCAAATGTTTTTCTTTACATCGATTTAGAACCAACTCTAGGTGATGTAAACATTGGGAAAAAGAATCGCCAAAGATAGAGAAATCGTTCATAAAAACTTCTAAAAAACTCTCAATCATGTCAGAAAAGATTCCAAACATGCATCGTTGGAAAGTCATAGGAGCGTTACAAAGTCCAAATGGCATACATTAATAAGCAAAGGTACCGAATGGACACATGAAATTCGTCTTCTCTTGATCTTCGGGAGCGATTGGAATTTGGTTATAGCCGGAATAACCATCAATGAAGCAGTAAAATTCATGGCTAGCCAAACGTTCAAGCATTTGGTCGATGAAAGGAAGAGGGGGGTGATATTTTCCTATTGCGGCATTTAGTTTTCGATAGTAAATGCAAACACGCCAACCCGTTTGAGTATGAGTTGGAATAAGTTCATTTGAATCGTTTTTGACAACGGTTAAGCAAATTTTTCGGTACAACGTGAATTGGGCTAACCCATGAACTATCAGAGGTTGGGTAAATGATTCTGTTGTCGAGAAGCTTAAGAATTTCATTACGCACCGCATCTTTCATTTTTGGATTAAGCCTTCGCTGCGCGTCGCGAACGGGCTTGGCATCTTCGATTAAATGGATGCGATGTTGAACAAGAGCGGGACTAATTCCGTTAATATCGGTAATCGACCATCCAATTGCTTCTCTGTTTTTTGAAAGAATAGAGAATAACGAGATTTCTTTATCAAGAGAGAGAGTTTCGGAAATTATGACGGGCAATGTTTTGTCTTCACCTAAGTATGCGTATTAAGGTGATCGGGAAGTGGTTTAAGGTCTAACTTCGAGAGTTTTTCAATCAAAGAGTTGGGTTGAGATTCAGAATCCACTTGAAACGATTCAAAGGGAAGAGTGTATTCAATCTCGTTGGGGATTTCGTGAAACAAGTTTTTGTATTCGGCCTCGCGTTCATCGTTAAGATCAAGTGTCTTGTTTTCGAAGTTTTCATGAATGACACCAACTTCCAATGTTTGGTCATGAGGTTTGTTCGATTGGCTTTAAAGATTGAAAATATTAAGATCCAAAGTCATGTTTCTAAAAGAGATTTTCATTGAACCGTTATGACAATTGATTAAGGCATTTGAGGTGGCTAAGAATGGTCGGCCTAAAATCAGAGGGATTTGACTCGCAGGGTTTGTCATGGGTTGTGTTTCGAGAATGATAAAATCAACACGGAATATGAATTTCCTTACTCAAATGAGCACGTCTTCGATTTCTCCCACGGGCTTCTTAATGGAACGATCGGCGAATTGAAACATAAATTTTGTGGGTTTGAGCTCACCTAAGCCTAATTGTTCATAAACGAAGTATGGAATCAAGTTGACACTCACGCCTAAGTCAATCAAACATTTGTTAATCAACTTGTCTCCAATTGTATACGAAATCGTAGGGTAGCCAGGATCTTTGTATTTAACGGGCATGGATTGGCACAAGACTTCACGCAAACTAGCAGCTAAGAAGACCTTTTTGGGCACTTGAGTGTGTCGCTTTTGGGTGCACAAGTCCTTAAGAAATTTTGCGTAAGTGGGGACTTTTTGAACGATGTCAAGAAGTGGAATGTTAACATTGACTTGTTTAAAAATTTCCAACATCTTTTCCATTTGCTCTGAGCCTTTCTTCGGTCGAAGACGATGTGGCAATGGAACATGATTCTCGGTAGGCGGGTCTACTCTAGTAGTAGAAGAAGAATTTTGATTGGCATTCGATTCAACGTTTGGCTTCACGTTCTTTTCAGATTCATTCGTTGTTTTAGAGGTGTCGAGAGAGATTTTCGGTAAATTGTTTGGATTAACGACTTGATTATCGATCTGTTTTCCAAAACGGAGAGATGTGATAGCATTCAATTGAGTGACATTGCTATCTTGAACAACATGGGCTTGATTTGAATTGCGTTTTGATTTCTGAGATTTGAAAGGGGCTGGCTTGGAAATGTGCCTCGTTCGCGTTTACTCACAGACATGGCTAATTGACTCATTTGCATTTCGAGTTTTGCAATTGATTGGTTTATGTTTTGCATATATGAAGTCAATAAATTTTGCAAATTGTTGTTTGATTGAATGCTTTGAGTAGTTTCCTTAACCAACGTTTCAAGAGTTTTCTCAAGCGAAGTAAACGTTTATCGTCTTGGGGAGGATGAGCAGAATTTGGTTGAAAATTTGATTGTTGCAGTTGATTATGAGATGGACCCGTAAAGTTTGGTTGAAAATTATTGGGTTGAAAGGGAGGATTCCAAGTATTATTTGAAAATGCTTGAAAATTGGGACGAATCTTATTCGTGTTGGGATTGTTTTGGTTCCATGTAAAATTTGGTTGATTTCTCCAACTAGGGTTGTACGTTGGAGAAAACGGGTCGTTTTTGACTTTATTGAAAGCATTTATTTGTTCGACAGAATTGGGACACTGATCGGCTATATGATTAGGATCGTTGCATTTATAACACATCGGTTGGGAAGCTTGGTTCATTTGATTCGATGAGAAAACGTTATCAAATTTTTTAATCATTGCGTCGATCTTAGCTTCCATAGCAAAAGAAGATCCTACCGAGTTTGGGCTCGATCATGAGTAAATTGATTTTTCGTTCGAACGTTCCCATTGGGATGACTTTTCAGCGAGGTTTTCAAGAAATTGCCAAGCATCATCGTGATGTTGGACAAGAAAGTTTTCTTGGCACATTGATTCGAGCATGGATTTTGAGCTGTTTTCGAGTCCATCGTATAAGATTTGGCAAATCGTTCATTTTTCGAAGTTATGGTGTGGACATTTAATCAAAAGCTCTTTGAATCTTTCAAAATATTTTCCGAATGGTTCTCCCTGTAATTGATGAAAATTTACAATTTTATTTCAAATTCTACTCGTTTTTTACTAAAAGATTTAACTTTTTTAAGAAAGCTTTTACGAATTCTTCTCAAGTTTTAATCGAGTTCGATGGTAAGCTATACAACCATTTTTCAGCGTAATCTGTAAGTGAGAATGAGATTAATCGAAGTTTGATTCCGTCATTGGAAATTTGTTGGAGTTTAATGGTTTCACAAACTTTTTCGAATTTAGTCAAAAAGATGTATAGATCATCGTGCTCGAAATTGCCAAATTTCGGAAGTGTGGCAATATGGTTCGAGTAAATTTCAAAATGGTTACCCATAGGAGCAGGTAATGTTATGCAAGATGGAATAGAAACTCTATCGGAAAAGATTCTATCCATAAGAGTTAGACGGACGCTTTCGTTTGCCATTTCGGGAGGATCGTCTGTTCGAGTTAAACGGTTTGTAGAAGGGTCGCGAGTCCAACGGTTTGTTGTTGTGCCATGAGTCCATGTACTCATGCACAAGTGAAAGTCGAGAAGAGAAAGAAGTTAGAAACAAGTTTAGAGAATGAAAGAAGATTTGAAAACTTGTTTTTGCTTTTGTTTTTTAGAATTTTCTCTTTTTTTTTTTACAAGAAAGAAAACTATTTACCAAGTGAGATTTATTTTCAAAAGAAAAGTTTGATTTTTGTTTTGTTTTTGGTTTTTCAAATTTTTTATTTTTGAAAAGTTTTTTTTTTATATTTTTGTTTTTGATTGAAAATTTTCAAAGGAGAGGAAAAAAACTATGTTTTTTTTTGGATTAAAAACTAAGTTAAGTGAAACTTATAATTGTTTTTTTTGGATTTTAGATTTCTTATTTTTTTTTTATAAATATGCATGAACTAATGCAGTTAAATGAATGCAAAGGACTTAATTACAATTTTCTGTCCTTAGTAGCTCCTAACCCAAAATTGTATAATCACACTTTGTCTTAAATCAACAAAAATATTTTTCGGCCGGGTAACGGGCAGGGGTTATCGGTGCACCACGAATCACCGTAGCAATGCAGCCGAGGGTTTAAGTACCTTCAGAGGAACAACCAGTATAATATTTACGCATCACCGTAATTTTTATAACTGGTTATTACTCTGCCGTAGCCTATACACCAAGAAATAAAATTGTTCAAAGAAAACAATTGTGAAGATACAATTAAGCCCTAAATGAGCTCGTGACACCCTTAAGTCGAATGTCTAACCTTCATTAGTCAAATTCTACAATGAAATGCGTTTGTGGGTTAAGGAAAGGGTGATGAAATCCCTTACCTTATGTGAATTGGGGTATTGCCCTTAGAAAAGAAAATAAGATGAGATGAATGCAAAGTAGAAATTAAACGTGAATTTACAATGCAACTAAAATGATATTTGTCTTTGTTTTTGGATTTTGAATTTTTTATATATATAAATGCAACCAACAATGCAGAATTATTGGCAATCTGAAAGCACGATATCAGAATTATTGGCACAATGCAGAATTATTGGCAAGCAACCAACAATGAAAATAAAAATAAAAATAAGAGATGAAAGCACGATATCAGAGCATGCATAATTATTGGCAATTTTATTTAGCGGCAATTTTATTTAGCAAAGCATAATTTTTAGCAAGCAGACAAGCAGTTATTTTTGTCAAGCACTTCTTTCTTTTTCGAATTTCTGCTTTGGCAATCTGCAATTAAAACAAAATATATAAAATATTATTATTATTATAAGGATGGTGCTTAAAACAATTTAAAACAAATCGAAAACTCCCTAATTTTTTTTCTTTTTTAGAAAAAAATGAAACGAAACTAAAATCAAAGAAAGAAAAAAAAAACAAATCAAGCAAACCCAAATTTTTTCTAACAAAGTAAACTAAAGAAACTATAACAAAGTAATTGAAATCCTCTTATTTATTTATTTTTATTTTATTTTTTTACAGATTTTAAACAAAGTAAAACAAAAGAAGCTAAAACAAACTAAAACTAAAAAATGGAAAACCGAAATGTGGCCCGGCCCACTACTTAAGTTAACAAAACGCTCTCCAACTCAAAATCAAATAAAAAAAGAAAACTCCCAATTATTCACGAACGCGATTTCTACCGCAATTTTGTGAACCAAAACTTCTAATTCAAAATAAAATTCAATTTCGCTGTATGATTAGTTTGTATGTCACGGCGTGTGGTAATTGCAGTGGTGGTTCGAAGGCGAAGCGATTGGGATGCAGGAGGTCGCGGTTGAAGTCGAAATGTTTGCTGTTGTTCGTTCGTGGGTTGAGGAAGTGGCTATGTTTGCACGTTGAAGTCGAGTTCGAATGCTTTCGGTTGGTTGTGGTTGGAAGAATTGCCACGGGCTTGTGGCGATTGGAGGAGAGGATTGTTTCTGCTGTGGCTTGTAGAATAGACAGTGGCATTTTGGAGAAGGGTGTGGTATTGGTGATCGCTGAGATGCAGAGGGGAGGAAGTGAAGTCGATTGGTTCGATTTCTGGTGTTGCGGGTTCGTGATTGTGGTGCAAAGTGAGGTATGCAGTGAGGTTCGGTGATGAGGCGTATGTAGGAGTTGAATGTCTGGTAAGCAGTGGTAGTGGGTTTTTTGGTGAATTGATATGGAGAAGGTAGTGACTGGAGCTTGTATGGGTGAAGGCACAGAGGTGATGGGTTATGTAGAGGAGGCACAGTGCACAGGCACAGTTTGAGGAAGTATTATTTCTGGTGATAATTGCGGTAGTGGTGATCAATGGAAGAGGATATGGATGACGATGGGTGGTTTTGCTGTTGTTTGCGGAGTGTATGGATGGTGATGTTTGGTTTGATGTCTGGGAGAAGAAGATGATATGTGCAGAGGTTTTGGTATGGATATAAAGTGGTTTGTGGCAACAGTTAAGACAAATGGTGAGATGTATGTATGGGTTTGATGATGAAATTTGAAACAGTCTGTGGGTAAAAGGTGGTCTGTGGTGATGAATGAATGGGTAGCAGTGGGAATTTAGGGAAGTTGTTGTATGAAGTTGGTAGCAGTGGATGGTGGTATCACTGTGATGATGTGGTTAGAAGAACAGGCAGTGAAAGTTGAACTGTCAGGGGTATGCAGTTGTATTATGAGATGGTGATGGTTTGTTAGTTGCTGGTGGGTGGATGGTTTGGTATAGTGGGCAGATCGTGGAATGTTGGTCGGGGGGGCCGTGGTGACTGTAGAGGGAAGGTTGTAAGAGGAGAATGTAGTTGATTGTAGAAACGATGTTGTTGATGTCTGAGTGCTTATTGCTGTGATGATGAGTTGGCTGTTGTGGTTTGTCGTCAGAAGCAGGGAAGTTTTGATGGAACTGCAGTTTGGTTGATGGTTTGGAATGGTTTGCTGATATAAGACAAGGCAGTGGTGAAGAGGAGTAGGGGAAGTTGATGGTCAGTGGTATTGAAGTGTTTGTGGATTGTTGTGTGGTAAAAGCCGGTTGTGAGCAGAATTGAAGAAATGTACACAGAGCAGTTGCACAGGGAACGGTAGCAATAGTGCACTAATTTTTTTTTTTTTTTTTTTGGTTTTGAATGTAAATGGAAAAAGAAAAATGCAATAGTAAGAATGTAAATGCAATATTGTAAATGATAAGGAAATAAAAAAAAAATTGATTTTTGTTGTGAAATTGTGTTGTTGTTTTTTTTTTAACAGAAATATACAAATGAAGATGGAAATAGAACAACTGCAAACACACAATCAAAATGAAAGCAAAATTCTCAAAAACAAACACACAACTACATTTTTTTTTCAATGCAAACAAACACACAAAAATCAAACAAAACTAATCCGAAAAATAGAAAATTAAAATAAAAAACAATTTTCCGGCAACGGCGCCAAAAACTTGTTTAACGGTAAATTTTCTATCAAATTAGAAAACTACCGATAAATTTCAAATTAAATTTTACCGCAAGCGCACGGCGTACACTTTGTACTACGTGGCGAATACGGGTCAATCCGCAGGGAATTGTTAGAGTTTAAAAATCTATTTAATCAAATTAGACCAAATGTAGAGAAATTGTTGACTAGAAATAAAATGAAGCTAAAACTAGAATTAAAATTTGAAAAAACTATTGAACTAGAGAACAATTTAGAGACAAATCCATTCTCATATTTTTTGTAAATCAACAAACAAACAATTTGTGATCTCTAGCTTTGATTTAAGTGAAATATTGTTGTATTTATCATAAGTATGGTTTGTTTATGTTATTAATTAACATAACTCAAACCATCAAACTATAATACAACAAATAACCCACTTATAATTCTTATGAAAATGAAGCCAATGCAAAAATTATTTTATGTATGATCTATTTACTATTGTAACTAGTAATATAGATCATCAAATTTCATTTTTACTTTAATTTCATAATCAAAAATGGATTAGCAAATGATGATGCAACTTGTGTTTATGTTGAATAAGAATAGCTCATTTGCATAAGCAATATAAGCTATCAAAACCACTTATATAAACTTGCATCAAAATGCACTTCATGAAGCATAAACCAAATGAGATCATAAATCATAAAATGTTGAAATTACATAATATTTGAGAGCTTCATTACCTTTAAATTGAAGGGCTTTAGCTACTCATTTGTGGCATTGAAGCAACACAACTAAATTTTAACATTAAAAGAGAAGAAAATTTTAAAAAAATAAGTAAAGAAGAGAATGCAATTAAACTACTTACAACAAAAGGAATTAAGCTACACTACTTGCATAAATGTAAAACTAATAAACTAACAAAGAAAAGGAAAGAGCATAAAAGCATGAGAAATAAGTAAAAACATGTAAATAAGAGAAGAGAAAGAGACTAAGAAGCCATTTTTATTTCATTGAACATTGAGCTTACACTTTGATCTCTTAATTTCCTAAGTAAAATGAAAGAGTAGAAGATGATTTCATGTACATAAGAGGGCTATTTATACATGCATAAAACCCTAATTCTATTTTTAGGGGGCTCCCTAAAATGCCCTTTAGGAAGTGTGGCAATCAAGTAACCATTAGTCACTAATTAATCCATCATTTATTGTGCATGAAGCTTTAACCTCCACTTAGTTGTCCATTAACTCAAAATTGTATATTTAGGTAAGTGGGTGGGGTCCTCTATGATCTTAAACTTGAATTATTTACTCTTCATTCCTTTATATTTCATTTGTGCATGCATGTATCTTCATATAAGCCTCTTCCATATGCATCCAAATTCCTATAAAAATTATCAAAAAATGTCCAAGTAAAAATTCTTAAATTGACACATGCATAAAAATGACCATTTTGCTCCTGAATGAAGATGAAAATATGATGATTTGAAAGTACTTGAATTTTGGTTTTAAACGTGTTAAAATGCCCAAATATGATGTTTATTTAAATAAAAAGAGATAAATGTAAATATATGCACATTTACGTGCAAATCATGGCTCGATATATTTATATGGGTCGACCTACTTGCATGGTTCAATACCAGGTAGTAATTCGATCGAGATAGATAAGTGAAAAGTGGTTCAGTCAAGGCAGTTGAGTTGAAGTGGATCGGTCAAGGCAGTTGAGTTGAAGTGGATCGGTTAGGATAGACGAGTAGTTGGGGAACTACCATGTTAGTTCGACCTGATTGGCTCGGTGTAGATGTGGGTCGGCATGCATAAGCTCAACCTTGGTTCGGCAATTGTCGTTCGGCTTCAATGGTTCGGCATATACCGCTTGGCACATACGGGTCGGTCAGGTATGGATCGGCCTTAAAACGACATATGTGGGTCGGCAGTTAGGCTCGGTCATAATAGTTCAGCATACCTGGCTCGGTGCATGCCAAGGGAGTTAACGGGTTATTAGGTCTACAACAAAGTGAGGCGATCGGCATGACTTTGCTTTGAGTCACACCGCTATTTGCTTCGGGTCTCTTGAGAAGTTGCTTCGAGTCATTTATGAGAAAACCCCATTTCGGCACTTAGCGCTCCACCAATGTCGCTCGGCAAACATGGCTCGGTCTGATGTACAGGATTATCAACGATGGGCCGAAGTACCTCATTCTTGGGCCTGCGTAGGTAGTCCAGTCTATCTTCGTCTATAAATAGAGAGGCAGGGGTGCAATGAAGGGGGGCCTTTTATGAGAACTCTGGAGACACTCTGTCATTTACTGCACTAGCTTTCTTTCAGTTCAAACTTGTATTCGAGCTATTTGTTTATGGATTGTATCTGTATCCAAGTCTTGGAGGAAAACAATAAAGATTATATTAACAGTGGACATAGGCAGTTACACCAAACCACTATTGTTATCCCGTTTTTTGGCAAAGCCGTGATACCAAAAGATCGATCGAAAACAAAAAACAGCTCACCTCAAAGATTGGTTATACATTGCTTCGCTATGGATATCGATGAATTTTGTCCGAGTCCAGATTGAGCTACAATTGATAGGACATGACAAGAAAAGCCATAGAGGCCAGTATTCCAAATTTCAAGTCAATCTGAGTTCATATGCTCATGTTATGATCGATTCAATCTAGAGGAAACGGCCCAGCTTTCGTATCCATCGCTATTGTCGATTTCGTATCCATCGTCGAACTCCGGTTCGAATCGATCACGTTCGTATCGATCATGTTTCAGCAACTCCGTATCCATCGAAGTGCCGCAGTTCGTATCGATCAAGTTCGAATCCATTGGCATCTCCCTACTTCGCATCCATCGGCAGATAACCTACTTCGTATCGGTCAACTCCCATGAGTTCGTATCGATCAGGATTGGCCGTGTTCGAATCCATCGAGTTCGTATCGATGGACTTCGTACCCATCCGCAGATGATGCGCTTCGTAACGATCGGCCAGTATCTGCTTCGCATCCATCATAGAAGACTCTATTCGAATCCATCTAAACGGGGCAATTCGCATCCATCGGCTTCGCCTCGGTCTTGTTCGACTCCATCAGGAAGCCTACATTCGACTCAATCTCATTCGAGTCCCTCGGTAGAATATTTGTTTCGTATCGATTGGCCAGATATTGTTTCGTATCCATCAGGCAAGGTACAGTTCTCATCCATGGTCAAACCTGTATTCGAGGCCACCGTCTTCGTATCGAGCAGAAGTATGATTGCATCGCATCCATTTATCTCGAATCCATCAAGCCACTGCTCTTTGTATCCATCAAACGACCTTGCTCCGTATCCATTAAAGGCTCTCGTTCGAACCCATGACCAATGGTTCATTCGTATCCATAAGGACAAGTGGACCTGGTTTAACGCAACGGCCTTCGATTCAAATGGGGCAAGATACAAAGAGACGACGCGGCCAAACCGGAGATAAAGGAGGATCGATCCGAGATGCACACGCCACATCACCTCAGAGACACGTGCAGCCATCGATTCAAAGGGATGGACACGAAGCCGTGGAGTCGAATGAAACAGCCACACGAGAATACTCAATTCGTATCGATGATATCTGGAGATCTACTGATCCAAATGCCATGAAATTTTCACAGGAGATTGCACACGAGATAAGGAACGTTCACACCAAATTTTAGCTCGATTGGACATCATCTTGATGGATACGAAATGATTTCGTATCGATCACAGATCGACTTGAAACTTTCTGGAATTGGTCGTGTGGGCCCTCCTCACGTGCCAGAGCGAATCTCTCGAAGTTTGAGTGAAGTCTCAGCCTCCTACGCCTATAAATAGATCCCCAAAGCCTACAGAAGAGGGATCTTTTGATTCTCAAGCGCGAAACTCTACCGGATCAAGACCTACATCATACTTTTGCTGTTGATTTTGAATTTCCAGTTGTAACGTGTTGTTGTTGGCTGTACTCACTTGTAATCATTGAAAGAGAATCAATAAAACTGGAAAAAACTTCATAGTGGACGTAGGCAACACGTCGAACCACTTTAAAACGCTTGTCTACACATTTACTTTTGTAACAACCCTATATTTTGTAATTATTTTATTGTATATTTTAATTATTTTAATGTAAAATTTTGGTTTAAAAACTTATTTTTACTTATTTTAATGATAAAATTTTATTATTTAAATATAAAATCTTGATTTTATATGAGTTATAATTCCAAACTGTGTAAGTTAAATATTTGCTTGAAACGTTGATTCTGGTCAAAATAGTCAAACTGTGACTTTTAACTTAAAATTTTAAAAGTTTGAAATTAATTTTTTTTCTTTTATTATGAAAGTACATAAAATTCTAAGAACACCACTTTTCGTTTCGTTGAAATTGGATGTAAATTGTGAAAGTTATACCCTTTACAAATTGTGCATATATATGGTTATTTAACAATGACTATTTTAAATTGAATAAATTACTTCTTCTTTGTTATATTTTATTTTAATATGTAATAATATTTTTTATTATGGTTATTTTGACTTTTAAATAATTTTAAATGATAATAGAATTTTTTCAAAATTTACTGTATTTATTTCCTATTTTTAAAGGCTGTTTTATAATTTTCTGCTATTTTCTTCATATAAATTTTACTTAATTAATTTTTTTATTTATTTTGTGAATTCATTTTATTTTATTTGTTATAAATATTTTTACAAGTCCATGAAGATTTTCTAAAGTTCATTTGAAATTATTTCTAATTTTTAAAGCCTAGTCTGCAATTTTAAGCCATTTTCTTAATTTAATTATATATAATTAAAATTTATTGATTTATTTTATACATTCACTTTTATTGTTGTTTTACTTTATTTTATTCATTTTACATATATTTAAATTTAAGAAAATTTTTCCAAAGTGTATTGAAGTTATTTCTAATTCCTAAGTCTAGTTTTCATTTTCTTTGCCATTTTTCTTATTTTAATCATATCTAATTAATAATTAATTATTAATATTTTGTTTCTCTGTTATATTTTCGAATTCTAACTGAAATTTATAAGTGTTTTAAGTTATTTAAGATGTATATGAATATATATAGGAAGTTTAAAAGGTTTGAAAGCAAAGAAACGTAAAACCGTTTTAACGTTTCTTCTTCCGTTTCTTTTCCAATTAATAGATTTAATTTCCTTTGACCGTTCCTTTCTTTATTGTAGCTGTGCATTTCTTACCTCATTTTCACGTGAAAACATTCCTCTCCACTTCATTTTTCACGGCTAGAAAGGTTTGGTAATGGCTCCTCTTTTCCTCTTCTTTTTCCATTGTTTTCTTATATTTTGCCTTGTTTTCTCATGTGTATTGCTTGGCCTCTCCTCCATAGCCACGGCCACTACCTCCTACACCTCTTCCCTGCCATCATCACCAGCTACCCCTCTGGTCTTGACCAAGGCCGAGCCCACCATGGTGCCAAAACTCCAAAAAAATTGCAACAACGCCCTTGAACAATGCTAGTTTGACCACCTTTGCCTCATCTCCTTCAACCACCACCTTAACCACCACCATAGCCACCTCCACCACCTCTGACCTGACCTCCACCCTCTGCCACATCACCCACCACCTTTTGAAAATCAGACCATGACCAATCCGTGCCCATCCATTGAATCTAGCACCACAAAACTTCCACAAAACTCCTTAAAACATTGCCTAGACCACACATATCATCACCTACCCTCCATATCTTGCTTTGGTCACCCCTTAGACACCACCACCAGCCACTTCACCACCTTTGGCCGCTGCTCTAGCTACTGTCCAGACCTGTACAAGCATGGCCAAGCCACCACATGCCCATGGCCGAGCCAAGAATGTCACAAAAACTCAACTTATTTAACCTTAACCCTATATATGCTTTATGTTGCGCCACTACACCTTCATCTCCACTTGTTACTTTGCCTATATGATGTTAAACCTGACCTATATGATGTCATACCTGAGCCAAAGCATCATCATAGCCAAGCATAAGTGTCCCTTAGGCCAAGCATTGAAGTGGTTGAAGCAAGGTCCAATCTATCTTGTTCATTTTGCTTTGTATTTCAAAATTGTCTCAATGTTATTTTATATTGAATGTTTATATATTGTCTTGTTTGTTTTGTTTTGGGTTGTTGATACAAAATCATATCTTGGCTATCTTTCAACTCAAATCAAAAGTCATGCAATTGTGCTTGTCGTGCCTTTGGAGTCGTGCTTGTATGTTGTTTTGGTTTCTAGCTTTGAAAAATGTGAGTCTTTCTGACTCTGACATTTATACTTATGAAAAGTGAATTGATGACAAGTGTTTAGTAATAAAAAATGTTTATGCAAGTTAATGATGATCATATGATATGCTATGTCATGTTATTACCATATTATTACCATGTTAAAACTGTTAATTTTCACCTGACATCTGATGTATGACTGTATATTGTGATATTGACCATGTTTATATTATTTCTGCATATGATCACACTGCAAGTTCCCTGTTATAAAAAAATGTTATGAGCTGAAATGATAGGCCTGAATGGTTTTAAATTTTTCATTTGGACTTGGGATTGCGGGTTTGAAATGATAAAACCCGGATTTTCTTTGTAAATTACGGGTTGAAATGATATATTACCCGTATCACTTTACCTAGCGTAGAAAATTTTATACAGGCCCGTAGTTAAAATATGCTTTTCTAAAAATTTTAAAATATTTTAGAAATTTAATTATTATAATATTTTGATTTGAAATTTAATAAAAATAAGATTTTTGTAAATATTATTGATTTTCTGAATAATTGTAAGTGAAATGAATTAATGAAAAAGTTAGAAATTTTGAACATGAGTTATTTTGGAAATTTTGATTTAATTATAATTGGAAATTAAATTGAATATGAAATTATGATAAATTTATGATAATTTGAATTTAAATGAATTTAAAGTGATTTTTATATCATATTAATGATTTTAATAAAGGTGAAATGTGAAATGAATGAATATTGTAAGTTGAAATTTTGAGCTATAACTAAAACTGGAAATTTATGAAATTGACGTAAAGGTGAACTTTTAGTTAAGTAAATAAAAATAAAACTAAGTTATATTTGAGAATTTGAACTTAAGTGTTAAGTTGAAATTTAACGTAATGGATTTTAAAAATTCAACATTGCATTTTAATAAGTGAATTATTATTAAATCTTGATTTTTGAATGGAAATTTAACTTTATAAAATCATGAACTTGAGCAAAATTAAATGATGTTATAAATGTGAAAATGTATGATTTTATAAGTTAAAAATGTTTTTAATAAAAATATAATTGGTTGAGAAATTTTATTGAATATTTGAAGTTAATTGACTGCATTTTTTTGAAATGCTATTAATTACAATGTAAATGATATTACAGCATTTGTAAACGCTGTAGTTGATGATAATGAACTAAAAAGCTAAGTTGAATTAAAAGCTATTATAGCAATCTTTGTAAGTGCTATAATTTTTGAATTTAACTAAGTTATTCGAATTTAAGTAAACCTATTATAACATTTTAAAATGCTGTCTTTTGTTAAATTGAACTGTTTTGAATGTAACTTTCCGTATAAGTTTTCTAAATGATGCGAAAAGTGAATTTTCACTGTTTTGATAAACTTAAGTGAATAAATGAACTTTGGAAGTTGAAATTTTTGGAAATTTAATAATTTAATTATTAAGCATAATAACTTCATTGAAATGAAAAAAAAAGAATTTTTGGAATATAAACTGTTTTAAAATATGAATTGAAATGGTATTTTAGATTGAATAAAATGAATAATGATTTGAAATGAATGAAGTTTTGAAGAGATACGATATTTTGATATATTAAAATGATTTGAAAATGAAGTTTTGAAAGGATATGATATTTTGATATATTAAAATGATTTGAAACGAAGTTTTGAAAGATATGATATTTTTGATATTAAATGATTTGAAAAACGGAGTTTGAAAGATAGGACATTTTGATATTAACATGATTTAAAAAGAAGTTCTGAAAGATATGATATTTTGGAACTGAAAGGTAGTGTTGAAAGGGTATGAAAATTTAATATATTGAAATGGTTAGAAATGACTTGATATTTATTTTGATAAATATTTGAATTGAAAGATATTTTACGATGATATATTGAAATGGTTTTGGAAATGATTTAATCTTTATTTTGATAAAGATTTGGATTGAAAATGATATTTTATTTTGAAGTATAAAATATTTTAAAATTATAACTACGGGTTATAATAACGATGGGTTGTTAAAGAGACCGGGATCGGATATTGTCTTATAGCCGGCCAATACCGAAAACCACTTTAACAACTGTGTACGCGGTGGAGATTCCAGAATGAAGTAGGATGGTGGCGACGTTCTCGAGGTATATTACGTGGACCCAACTCCCGTGAGTCGGCATATATGACTAAAACAGGAGCTATACCGGGCTACACAAAGGGTCGCACCCTTTCATCGAGCATGCTCCATCGGAAACCATTCTATTACTGTTGTGATTCGATTCGGTGGCGCCACTTTGATTCGGGGGTATTGTGGGCGGAAGCTGCTGGCTTGCCGTCACCACCGGTCCGGGAGTGCAAACGGTGTATCCACCCTGGCATTGCCTCGCGTGCCGTGTCATATCCTTATATCGAGCCCACTACGATTTTGGTTTTAAAGATCCGACCGCATTAAGGTTCACCATCCCCTTAACGCTATTTTCTATATGATTATACTTTACTGATTAGACACTACCATATATAGCGTATATTACTACATAGTAAATAGTTTAACGGATCCTTAGAGGATGGGCGGTCCCAAACATCCTTTAAGTTACTGATGCATTTTGTTACTGTTCACTTGAGTTGATTTACAGTTTATAAGTATTTATGTCCTGACTCGAGAGTTTTGTATTTTGCTTTACGCTCGAGTCAGATTGATTGAGTTAGCATTCAAGATTCACCTTCGGAGTTGGAGCTTTCCTTGAAGATCCAGCCATCTATTTTGTTTCAGTATCCAGTGTTTCAATGATGTATCTGATTTGTACCTGATGTATCTTGTTACTCTTCGGTTGTATCTTATTTAACCCTGATGTATCTTATATTTTATATAGTAGCTTCATAAACTACTATCTCTTTTTCTTCCGTTGCATTATTATTACTCTGTGTCTGTGATCTGTGATTTTATTTACTGTATATTCTGAGGTTTGCCAAAATTTTATTTACAACGCGGTATTTTAAGCAATTCAATTTCGGCATGAGTGTCTACCTATACACTTATAATGGATGCGAATGGTTGAAAATACCTGGTCGTTACAACTTTCCTGTTGTTTGGAGTTTTTGTTAGATAATACTCATTTTCAATTTATATTCTTCATTATTATCTCTTCAAAAACTTTCGAAGAGTGTTGTGACCAATTTTGGTGCAAACACTTTGGTGCTTTCGCTGAGAAAACCCAGATTTTCTCCTGCTCTTTGGATCTGTCGTCGAGACCGGATTGAATAAATCTAAGAGAGAGATCCAGATCACAAATCTAAGTTCCCTCCCTTCTATTCAGATTTGCATAAAGTCTAGGAAAGGAATTCAACCCCCAAAGATGGTTAGCACAAGGATCACCTCTAATGCTGTCAATCAAGAAGAACAGGATAGACAAAATCCTGCGCCACTACCTCCCTCTAACTAAGACGCTACTGGACACTCAGAACTATCAGGTCCGGTTACCCGACAAGAGTTTCAGCTGCTTCTTCAAGAGCTGACCCAGAGTCAGCAACAACTAACAGAACAGCTACGCGCTAATGCCGAGATGATCAACCAGCTGAATCGCCAGAAGCGAAGGAGATCCAAGAGAGACCATGCTACTTACTCCTCCAGCAAAAGTTCTTCATCTTCTGATTATCATCATCGATCTCCACGACCCCGGCTTGATGGGAGTTACATACAAGCTGCTGGAAATCAACCGGCAATGACTGTTGGACAACTGAGAGTTGGCCCATCGGCCAGTTTCCAGACCGGACCCTCCTCCCGAGGAGGTGCCGCTCCTCACTATACCATAGAATACCGCGCCACGAATGTCACGGTTGAACCAAGAGTCGATACCCAAGATCGGTCGAACCTGGACCATCATCATCATGGACGTACTCCTGAACCATACGCCCTAGAGGACTATGAGCCAAGAAGGCGAGACGTGGAGCGTCGACAGCATCCGGTCCAACCTCATAGTATGGAACACCATCATACTCCGGCACAAGCTGCACAGAGCATACAAATGCTGGATATTTCGACCATGATACGTCAGATGATCCGTGAGAGCCAGGGTCTCACGAACGATGACTGGGGAATCTCCAGAAGTCACACTCCTTTCACGGACGATATTCTTACTTCTGAACCCCCACGGCGATTCAGGATGCCGACTCTACCCGTGTACGAGGGAAACTCCAACCCCAACCAACATATACTGAAATATGAATGGTTGATGAGCGCTGCTAGAGCTGACGATGCAGTGAAGTGTCGTAGTTTCCCCATCTCCTTGGGGGGCATCGCTACCATGTGGTTCACTCGACTGCCACCACGATCTATTTCCTCCTTTGACCAATTGGCCACTAAATTTGTTGAGCAATTCCGCATGCACGTCGCAAGGCCGAAAGACGTCAGCACTCTGTCTAGCGTCACCCAAGCCCCTGGAGAGACGCTCAGATACTACTTTGAGAGATTCCACGCTGCATGTACCGACACACGACAATCCGAACGATAACTCCATCCTTATGGCGTTGACTAAGGGGGTTGACCCCGATTCTGAGTTTGGCAACTGGTCGGCTGGAAAACCCCCTGCATCGTTGGACTGTTTCCACGCCAAGGCGGCTTAATTCCTGAGAAGGGAAGATGCAAAACAGTATAGGAAGCAGACTAACGCAGGGCCAAGCACGGAAGGGATCCAAAACAATGTCGCGATCAAACAGTCCTGTGAGAGTTTCGGAAAAGTTCAGTTGAACGTTCAAAACAAACAAACTCGGCGAAGGGAGAACGTGAATCAAACTAGAAAGCGAGATCAGAACCATGGCCCACCGCGGAAGAATCCTATGTTTGACAGTTACACTCCTTTGAATACATCACTGGAGAACTTGTATTTACAAACCTGTAATACAATTCAATATAAAAAGCCTACACCAAAACCGTCATCAGAAAGACAAATCCAAACGGGAAAATTCTACAAGTTCCATGAAAGCTACGGGCACAATACGAATGAATGTCGTCACTTACAAGATCTCGTAGAAAAATTGATTAGAGAAAGGAAGCTGGAACAGTTTGTTCGAGCGCCACAGAGTGGAGGAGCGGGCCCATCAAATCAAAATAATGAACCCAATCGACTGAGACATGAGGACTCTACCCGTCCCGGTGGGAGATTGGTGATAAACGCCGTCAATGGCGGACCCACTTTGTCAGGAGCCTGGAACGACGAGGATCTTCGTCACTGTTGCACATGACAGGCTTTATTCAATCTATGAATACTTTGCAACTTTATTTGCATTCTGAAGTTTGAATTTGTAATAAGGCACTGACTTTGCCATGTTTTTCCGTTCCAGCAATAAATTACTATCTCTTCAAGCTAGAGCTGTGATTCACCGAATGCGACATTCAACAATCATGACGCACGAAGAGCTAAGTTCCATCGAACAATGGAATTTATTCAAATAGCGAGTGACTGTGATACGACCAGCCACTCACTAAGTGAAAGCTCAGCTCGGTGGTAAGCCATCACATCAAAGGCTGAACTGGACCGACACACGACAGTCCTTCAACTAACTCCAAATTCCCAAAGTGCGAATTAGAGTATAAACATCAACTCTAGGTTCCCAGAGTGCGAACCGGAGTATAAATCCTAACTTCAAATTCCCAGAGTGCAAATTGGAGTATAAACATCAACTCTAGGTTCCCAGAGTGCGAACCGAAGTATAAATCCTAACTCCAAATTCCCAGAGTGCGAATTGGAGTATAAACATCAACTTTAGGTTCCCAGAGTGCGAACCGGAGTATAAATCCTAACTCCACTTTCTCAGAGTGCGAATTGGAGTATAAACATCAACTCTAGGTTCTCAGAGTGCGAACCGGAGTATAAACATCAAATCCATCGTTTCTAGAGTGTGAATGAATTCCTAAAAAGCCCAAATAGGTGTGACTGACCATCTATCGGCTGACTCCAAGTTCCCAGAGTGCGAATTGGAGTATAAACATCAAATCCGTCATTCCCAGAGTGTGAACGAATTCCTAAAAAACCCAAATAGATGTGACTGACCATCTATCGGCTGACTCCAAGTTCCCAGAGCATGAATTGAAGTATAAAGATCAAACCCATTATTCCCAGAGTGTGAACGGACTCCTAAAAAGCCCAAATAATTGTGACTGACCATCTATAGGCTAACTCCAAGTCCAAGAGCGTGAATTGGAGTATAAACATCAATTCCAGGTTCCCATAGTGCGAACCGACACATACATGCTGACTCCAAGTTCCCAGAGCGTGAATTGGAGCATTAACATCAATTCCAGGTTCCTGGAGGGCGAACCGAAAAATACAAATGTCAACTC
The DNA here is from genome assembly GCA_030765085.1 of Allium cepa. Lineage (NCBI taxonomy): Eukaryota > Viridiplantae > Streptophyta > Magnoliopsida > Asparagales > Amaryllidaceae > Allium > Allium cepa. The sequence continues at coordinate 873,720,475 of CM060932.1, read as the reverse complement.
CAAATTCCCAGAGCGTGAAGTGGAGTATAAACATCAATTCCAGGTTCCCGGAGTGCAAACCAAAATACAAATGCTAACTCCAGATTCCCAGAGCGCGAGTCGGAGTACAAACATCAATTCCAGGTTCCCGGAGTGCGAACCAAAATACAAATGCTAACTCCAGATTCCCAAAGCGCGAGTCAGAGTACAAACATCAATTCTAGGTTCCCGGAGTGCGAACCAAAATAAGAATGCTAACTCCAAATTCCCAGAGCGCGAGTTGGAGTACAAACATCAATTCCAGGTTCCCGGAGTGTGAACCAAAATACAAATGCTAACTCCAGATTCCCAAAGCGCGAGTAGGAGTATAAACATCAATTCTAGGTTCCCGGAGTGCGAACCAAAATACAAATGCTAACTCCAGATTCCCAGAGCATGAATCGGAGTACAAACATCAATTCTAGGTTCCCGGAGTGCGAACCAAAATAAAAATGCTAACTCCAGATTCCCAGAGCGCGAGTCAGAGTACAAACATCAATTCCAGGTTCCCGAAGTACGAACCAAAATACAAATGCTAACTCCAGATTCCCAGAGCGCGAGTCGGAGTACAAACATAAATTCCCGGTTCCCGTAGTGCGAACCAAAATACAAATGCTAACTCCAGATTCCCAGAGCGCGAGTCAGAGTACAAACATCAATTCCAGGTTCCCGGAGTGCGAACCAAAATACAAATGCTAACTCCAGATTCCCAGAGCGCGAGTCGGAGTACAAACATCAATTCCAGGTTCCCGGAGTGCGAACTAAAATGCAAATGCTAACTCCAGATTCCCAGAGCGCGAGTCTGAGTATAAACATCAATTCCAGGTTCCCGGAGTGCGAACCAAAACATAAATGCTAACTCCAAGTTCCCAGAGCGTGAATTAGAGACTAAACATCAATTCCAAGTTCCCAGAGTGCGAGCTGAAACATAAATGCTAACTCCAGATTCCCAGAGCGCGAGTCGGAGTACAAACATCAATTCCAGGTTCCCGGAGTGCAAACCAAGACATAAATGCTAACTCTAAGTTCCCAGAGCGCAATTTGGAGTATAAACATCAATTCCAGGTTTTCGGAGTGCGAACCGAAACATAAATGCTAACTCCAGATTCGCAGAGCGTGAGTCGGAGTACAAACATCAATTCTAGGTTCCCGGAGCACGAACCAAGACATAAATGCTAACTCCAAGTTTCCAGAGCGCGAGTTGGAGTATAAACATCAATTCCAGGTTTCCGCAGTGCGAACCGAAACATAAATGCTGACTCCAAATTCCCAGAATGCGAATTAGAGTACAAATGATCAAAGTTCCTGGAGTGCGAACTATATTACAAAGATCGATAACTCTCGAATTCCCAGAGTGCGAACCAGATTATCGGTCACAGATTATTCTTAAGTCCCCGGAGTGTGGACATGTGCTCAAGATTTGCAATAGGTGCAATCGACCACCGAAATACAAATGCTGGTCCCCGGAACTGGGGGCAAAAGCTTAAGTGTTAATCACTAGCCAAAGTGATACAATGCCCAAAATTCTACTCATTCATCAATCACGACGTATGATCAAGATTTTCAGACTTGGCAAATAAAACAGACTCAACTTGAAGGTAGAAACACCACAAGTACACTGGACTGAAAGCCAAATAATGCAAATACTTAAGTACGAAAGAAATGAGAGTTGAAGCAAAGAAACTAAATATCATTTCAACTAACTGTATGTGAAGATTCATGTACAAGTTATTCCAAAAATTCCTGCTAGCAGGGGGTCGAGCCTGCATTTATACATGGCCTACGAAAGAAAAATAAAAGCAACTTCCTAACTACCAAAAAAGCGCCAAAGGGGGCTTATCTACTTTTTCTTTTTCGGCCTCAATGCCCGGCATTTCAAGTCTGGAAGGAGTCAAACTCTGAGTTCCTAGCGGCTGCCAGCTTGAAGTTCCCATAACTAGCTAACTCACGAGAAATCATTATTAGTCGACAAAGCTTCGAAGTCCAGCTATAATGACTATCATCGCTGATCGTCACAACCATACTATTAAAATGTTGGCAATCGATCCGGATTAAGGTTGTTATGGTTCTATCGACGAACCTCGAAAAGTAGTCAAGTATGCAGTTTAACTATCAAGTCCAGATATGCAAGAGTGAAGCTCGTCAAAGTCATGCTATCGAGAGTTCAAACTTTCGTATCCATCATGGCGTGGATTCGAATCGACCATCAGAAGCTTGTTCGAATCCATCAGGATACGTGTTCGTATCGATCCCGGGGGCACGCTTCGAATCGATTGACAAGTTCAAATTCATATCGATTAAAGAAAGATGACTTCGAATCGATCCTTAATTGCCTGGTTCGTACCGATCAGGAAGCTCTCAGCTTTACATTGCTCACATTCGAATCGATACTCTTCGTATCGAACATAAAGGTAAAATTTGTATCGACCTAAAACTGAGGACTTCAAAACAACCAATTACTTATTTTTCGTATCGATCATTTCGCGTCGATGCGATACGCCTCCTTCATAACCGGTACGAACTGCATCACCTCCATTGAAATATTCCAGGGATCGATGCGAAATCCAAGGAGAAATATCACTGCCTTCATCGATTCGAACGCAAGCCCCCAGATCGATTCGTTCTTTACCTTTCCATTTGACCAAAGAATCCCATCGGTTCGAAATGGACAGTGAAAACATCGACTCGAAGTCCAAGTTCGCATCAACAAGTTCACAACTCCATCCACTGCACATCGGTACGAACAACGATTTCGTATCCATCATAACTTGTGCACCGCCCATCGATACGAACAGTTATTTCGTATCCTTCAGTATAAACATTAGCATCGTTACGGACAACACAACAAAGACATGTTGGAGTCATTAAGCATCGATACGAATGAACATTTCGTATCCACCGAATTCTCCATTTACCGATGCAAAGTCAATCTTTCGACCTTCTATATCGATTCAGGAGAGGATCGATACGAAGGAACTTCCTAAAACAATTGACAAACGTTGTTACAACTCAAATTTCACATCGATTCAGGAGAGGTTCAATACAAGAGGGTAGTCCAAAACAACCATCAAGCGTTGTTTCAACTCGAATTTCAAATCGGTTCATGAGAGAATCGATACGAAATTCAATAACAAACTAAGTTGACAACGAATCGTGAACACTCAACGTTAACGAGAGTCAAGTTAACATATATGCATATATGTCGGACTAATATTCGATTTTCAACATTCATAGGGATCGAATACTCATCTCATTACGATTACAACGACAAACAGCTAAGCACTATCATACAACGATCAGTTATATCGACGCAAGGTTACAACCTTCGACAGAAGAGCAATGACTGTTCAGAGTGAAGACTGCGGCTTTTCAAAGCACGTCATGTTTCCATAAGACGTACTTTGGAGGCAAATGTTATCCCGCTTTTTAGCAAAGCCGTGATACCAAAAGATCGATCGAAAACAAAAAACATCTCACCTCAAAGATTGGTTATACATTGCTTCGCTATGGATATCGATGAATTTTGTCCGAGTCCAGATTGATCTACAATTGATAGGACATGACAAGCAAAGCCATAGAGGCCAGTATTCCGAATTTCAAGTCAATCCGAGTTCATATGCTCATGTTATGATCAATTCAATTTAGAGGAAACGGCCCAGCTTTCGTATCCATCGCTATTGTCGATTTCGTATCCATCGTCGAACTCCGGTTCAAATCGATCACGTTCGTATCGATCAGGTTTCAGCAACTTCGTATCCATCGAAGTGCCGCAGTTCGTATCGATCAAGTTCGAATCCATTGGCATCTCCCTACTTTGCATCCATTGGCATCTCCCTACTTTGCATCCATCGGCAGATAACCTACTTCGTATCGGTCAACTCCCATGAGTTCGTATTGATCAGGATTGGCCGTGTTCGAATCCATCGAGTTCGTATTGATGGACTTCGTACCCATCAGCAGATGATGCGCTTCGTAACGATCGGCCAGTATCTGCTTCGCATCCATCATAGAAGACTCTATTCGAATCCATCTAAACGGGGCAATTCGCATCCATCGGCTTCGCCTCGATCGTGTTCGACTCCATCAGGGAGCCTACATTCGACTCGATCTCATTCGAGTCCCTCGGTATAATATTTGTTTCATATCGATTGGCCAGATATTGTTTCGTATCCATCAGGCAAGGTACAGTTATCATCCATGGTCAAACCTACATTCGAGACCACCGTCTTTGTATCGAGCAGAAGTATGATTGCATCGCATCCATCTATCTCGAATCTATCAAGCCACTGCTCTTCGTATCCATCAGACGACCTTGCTCCGTATCCATTAAAGGCTCTCGTTCGAACCCATGACCAATGGTTCGTTCGTATCCATAAGGACAAATGGACCTGGTTTAACGCAACGGCCTTCGATTCAAATGGGGCGAGATACATGGAGACGACACGGACAAACCGGAGATAAAGGAGGATCGATCTGAGATGCACGCGCCACATCACCTCAGAGACACGTGTAGCCATCGATTCGAAGGGATGGACACGAAGCCGTGGAGTCGAATGAAACAGCCACACGAGAATACTCAATTCTTATCGATGATATCTAGAGATCTACTGATCCAAATGTCATGAAACTTTCACAGGAGATTGCACACGAGACAAGGAACGTTCACACCAAATTTCAGCTCGATTGGACATCATCTTGATGGATACGAAATGATTTCGTATCGATCACAGATCGACTCGAAACTTTCTGGAATTGGTCGTGTGGGCCCTCCTCACGTGCCAGAGTGAATCTCCCGAAGTTTGAGCGAAGTCTCAGTCTCCTACGCCTATAAATAGATCCCCAGAGCCTATAGAAGAGGGATCTTTGGATTCTCGAGCGCCGAAACTCTGCCGGATCAAGACCTACATCATACTTTTGCTGTTGATTTCGAATTTCCAATTGTAACTTGCTGTTTTTGGCTGTACTCACTTGTAATCATTGAAAGAGAATCAATAAAACTGCAAAAAATTTCATAGTGGACGTAGGCAACACGCGGAACTACTCTAAAACGCTTGTCTACGCATTTACTTTCCTGTTGTTTGGAGTTTTTGTTAGATAATACTCATTTTCAATTTATATTCTTCATTATTATCTCTTCAAAAACTTCCGAAGAGTGTTGTAACCAATTTTGGTGCAAACAACTATAATTCTGGTGTTCTTGTTTCTGCAGTTAGTCTTGCATACGTTCTTCAGTTTTAATTTATTTTCTTCATTGATCTTTCTACATAATTCTACTCAAGAGTGTTAGTGACCAATTTTGGTGCTAACAATATTCAAAATCAAATGACCAAATTTCGGGTTGTTATAAAAGTAATACAAACCGAAGTTAGTTTCCTTGATTTAGTCAGTCGATTACACATTGTACTATGGGTTGTTTCCTCCTTGGAGTCCTCCTTTCTTCTCCTGGCTTGGCTTGTAAGGTTGATCTATAGGCTTAACTAACTCCAATGAAGGTGGGATCTTAGGCTTGAAAAGTAGAGTGGAGAATGAAAGAATATGGTGGTATTATAGCCACCAAAAAGCTAGAAAATATCTCATATATTTTCCATCCTTTTCTCCTCTTTTAAAATTCGATAAACTATTGACCAAATCAAAACTCAAATTCATTTCTCCTATGTGTGTGTGTATTTTTTTAGTTAATTTTAAAGCCTTAAATAAAAAAAATTAAAAGCTACAAAATTCAACACAATATTTGTACTAACTTTTACTATTAGAACATTTAATAATTTATTCGAATTAATTGAGTTCTGAAGTATGCTAACAAGTATTATTGTGTGAGTGCTTACCGTGAACTCGGCTCCCAATAATATTTAAAAAGTTTAAATATCAAAGCCTATAAGGACTTTGTTAAGCACAATAGCAGACATGAGTTTAGTTGTTTTCAAATCATTTAGGCCGATCATATTTCTTGTCTTTATTGAGCTACTCCCTAAGTACACTATGCAAGTTTTCATTTTGTCCTCACTACACCACTGAGATATATAGAGTTTGATCAATGGCTAAAAACACAAATAATAATCATAATTAATTGCATAGTACAACTTTAAAACTCTTGGTTCAATATGATAATGTTATCGAATAATTGCTTTACTCTGGTCGAAGAATTTGACTTTAAGTTGACTATCAGTTATGGTAAAACCGACCTTCTACAATTCATGGGTAGTGTTTTATTTTAAGTGGTTCAATGTGTATACCCACCTATGGCTATAACATAAGCCACATGCCATTGTCCATAATCAAATTACAGTCACGACACTTAAGATCAACAGTACTATCAATCCTGTAGATTGTTACACATCGTTATATGAGATCTTCTGTATTGACTTAATTGTATTTATTATATAGAAGACTTTCGTTGAGTCGTTCTATTATTATTTCAAAAAACACAAGTTCTATTATTATACCTTTTGAGTTTCTAAAACAACCCAAATTTAAATTCATATTCCAATTTTCATATTGAATTCAAAATTTCAAATTCAAAGTCGAAATTCAAAATTTCAAATCTCATATTTACAAATATGAAAATTATAAAATTCAAATGTTTAGCTATTTAAACTCGAAATTCAAAGTCCCAAAATTTATCGAACTTCAAACTTTGAAATCAAATTTTCAAAAACAAAATTTTGAGATTCAAGTTTTGAAATTATAAAAATTAGAATTCAAAATTTACAAATTAATTTCAAATTTTCAAAATTCAAAATTTTAAAATTTCATGTTTTAAATTTCCAAAATTCTTAACTTTGAAATTCAGGTTTTCAAATTTCAGATTTTAGAAAAACAGGTATCATGACTCTTTTCATAATCAGATAAAACGGATTATCCATATATGATCTTTTTCACTTAGTGGGTTGACACAACTCATTTACAAGCTTAATGAGTTGGATCATACTGTGACAGGTCTTATGACAATATTTTTGCAAGTGTAACATAATAATTTCATTGCTTTCTTTTTTGTTTGATTGCTTGATCACAAATGCAAATGCAAATGCAAAGTCTTCTTGAATGGAAGTAGAGAGATCCATTTACATGTTTACAAAATCTAAAGACATTTGTCTAGTTTTCTAAACAAATCTTATATTCTCCAATTACATATTCAATCCATTTGTGTATTTCAAAAATCACCAAATGTTTTAACCAGTTCGAAACTCCCTCCGGTACGTCAGAATTTCTACCATTCCAGTCCGATTCCGCCGATGAACGGAACGGAATTTGAGGTAGCAAAATTGGAAGAAAAAAAATTAATGCCCTAAATAGCTGAGAAAATGGAGGAAGAGAGAGGGCATCTTGAGGGAGCACGATTCTATGAGTGAAAAATAGAGAAGAAGCCGACGAGGGAGAAAGAAGCGGCCACGTTCGTTATTGATTACGGTTAAGCAGCAATAGTTTTATTTAGGTGGACCTTGCTTATTGGGCTTGATTCTTTTCTTCCATGTGTATATTTAGGAATGTTATTTGATTAAGTGAATATTAGGAACGCATCCCTAAAAACAAACTTAATTCACTAAAACTCCTCCCGCAAGAAAAGATAATTTGCAGGTCCTTGTTTTTCATTTCGGCTGTTTTTTTCCTAAAATACCCCTCCGCTTCTTACACGATTGATTTTAATAATGAGTTTATCTTTCTTGATTTCATCTTCTTCTTCATTGACGAACTTATGTTTCTTGATTTCATCTTCTTCTTTAATGGCGAGCTCAGCTTTCTCGATTTAAATGGAAAATTGCAATTATACACAATAGTTGTAGAAATGTCTGCAATTATACACAATAGTTGCAGTCAATTCAGCAACTATATGCAATTGTTGCAAAAATGTCTACAACTATATAAAATAGTTGTAGAAATTTCTTCAACTATATGCAATAGTTGCAGACATTTCTGCAAGTATATGCAATAGTTTCATTTCTGCAAATATGCACTAGTTGCAGAAATGTCTGCAACTATATGCAATAGTTGCAGACATTTCTGCAATATTTGCAAATGTTGTAAATTTGAAAAAAAATCAAAAGTGTTCAAAATTTGCTTAATTGTCTTCAAATATATAAAATGATTGCACATTTACTACAAGTATGAATTTTTGGTATCAACAATGGATCTCATAAAATTTATGATTTTTTGATAAAACCGGTATGTTGATCTGATTTTTCTACATAACGTTATACGCGTTTGAAATGTTAAAAACATAAAGGGTATGAGTCTTTTTGCGTGTGCGAATTTGAAAATAGAGACCGAAAATGTAAGTTTAGTTTGGAAAGAATGTAAATAGAGACTTATTCGGGATCTGAGCCAAACTTACCATTTGATTAATATATTAATTATTTCTTAACTTAGGCTAAATTAATTTTTTTTAATAATTTAAGTATTTTATTATGCAATTCTGTACTAAATTACTGCTGAAAGTGATTTCATAATTAATTGCTGGATTTCTTAAATAATGATTAGATACTTCATCTTATCTAATTCTGTACTAAATTCTATACAATTAATTAGTAGTTCTATAGCACTGGTGTTACAAATTCAACATATATATAGCCTTACAATTGAAACAAAATACACAATTTTCTGATAAAACTATGAGGAAGGAAGTGATCATTGTAGGAGCAGGCCCATCTGGCCTTGCCACTGCCGCATGCCTGAACTTGCTTAACATCCCTAACATTGTCATTGAAAAGGAAGATTGTTATGCTCATATGTGGAAGAAAACAGCATATGATAGGCTAAAGCTTCACCTAGCCAAAGAATTTTGCGCTTTGCCACACATGCCGCATTCAAAATCTGCACCTACATATATTCCTAAAGTCAAATTTGTCCAATATTTGGACAATTACGTAAAGAAATTCCTTGTCCATCCTCAATGCAACACTGTTGTTGAATCTGCAAGATTTGATGAAGATCGCAATATTTGGGTTGTGAAAACTAGCAATGTAAAGACAAAAGAAGAGGAAGAAATTTCGGCAAAGTTTTTGGTGGTAGCAACTGGTGAGAATGCTCAAGGGATAATACCAAATATTGATGGATTGGAGGGGTTTGATGGAAAAGTTCTGCATTCTTCTCAGTTTAAAACCGGGAAAGAATTTGTGGGCAAGAAGGTTTTGGTAGTTGGATGTGGAAATTCGGGTATGGAGATTGCTTACGATCTTTCTACTCATGGTGCTTTTACTTCAATCTCTATTCGGAGCCCGGTATGTTACTTAAAAATAAAACATACAATACATCTTTAGGTACTTTTTTTTTATTTGAACCTTGTTCTAGACAAGGTAAAATGATAATAATTAACTAATCATCTCTTTTAGTAAAAACCTTTAGCACATAAAGTTTATTTAAACGAACTGTCATACATAAATTAATTATGATCATGGGATTATGGGATAAAAGTTTTGAGCTGTGTATGTTTTTATATAAAACTTAGTTAGCATTTGGAATCAGTTTTAAAAGACAGTATTCATAGGAAGGTACATTTCAAGGTTCAAAATTTTGGTTTTTGTTTTCGTTTTGTTCACTGGGTTTTTTTATAGTTTCAGTTCCGTTTCGTAAATTCTGAAAATTCCTTTAAAATTCCGGTTTCGGATTTCATTAATTTTCGAAATAATTTTATGTATAAGTATGTCAGTAAACACCCTAATTTGTATAATATTAGTTGTAGTCTAACAAATAAAAAATGTAATTGGACATATAGTTTGGTGTATTTCTATTTGAACAAATTCGAGTTCATTAAAAATATGTAAAACAACCATATTTTTTCGTTGCACTCAACAACCAGCATTGTATTCTATTTTAACATTATTCATATAAGAGCAAAGCCCAGTTAGCTCATTTTTGCAAAATAAACTGTATCATCTACTGCAGCCTAAATTGTTCCTCTCTTCAGCTTTGTTTTCATCTCTCCAGCTACCAAATTCCTCTATCCGTTCTCAATTCCCATCTCTCTACTTTTGCTCTTTGTGATACCAGATTCTCTTGTTAAATTCTTATCTACTGCACCGCTAAAGCTAAACAATCGTTTTTAATGCTGAATGATGTCAGGTGCGACAATTTTTTAATTTCTTTTTCCGATGAAAACTAACGAAACGGAGTATTAACCAAATTCTGGCCCGGTCACTGGCGGAACCGAACCGAAATGGCCGGAACTCCGGTGGGCCTGCCGGAATCTCGAACCTAGTACATTCTTGTTTTGCCAAAATTCATCTCCTTCAACAAATGAAAATCATTGAAATGTATTGTTGATCATGCATCTAGAATTATATTTCTGTATTTAATGAATCCTCTGCTTAATCAAAATATTCACTGAAACTAAAATAAAGAACAAGTAGCTAGGTAGCATTAGTCTGAAATGATACATGAATAAATGATCAAACAAGAGTTCATTTAGAAACAATGATTATACCATGCATGTATAATGCAGTTCCATGTTTGCACTAAAGAGATCATGCATTTGGCTATGACCCTATCAATGTATCTCCCTATTATTTTTGTGGATAAGCTCTTTGCCATGTTAAATTACATCTGTTATGGAGATCTCTCGAAGTATGGTATCATCAGACCGAGTATGGGTCCTTTTGCAATCAAATTTTCTACTGGCCGTTCGCCTGTTATTGATGTCGGCACTGTAGAAAAAATCAAGAGTGGTGAAATCCAGGTAGCTAAAACTTTTATCTTATCTTTTATCTTCTATCTTGTATCTATTATTTATTTATTTTTTTAGCCAGTGCCAATATTTCAGTCTATATATACAGGTTGTTAAAGAACCGATTAAGATTAATGGCAATGAAATTTTGTTTAGTGATGGGACAAGCCATTATTTTGATGACATTGTGTTTGCAACGGGATATAGAAGCACTGCTCATGAATGGTTGAAGGTAACTAATATACAGGTTTTGCTAGAATCTTTGTATGTATATATAAGAATATGATTTTAATCTGAAATTTAAATAATTTCATGTAGGATGAAGAAGGATGGCTGATTGATAAAAATGGATATCCTGTGGAAAAATTTCCAAATCACTGGAAAGGAAAAATGGGTTTGTATTGTGTGGGACTTGGGAGAAGAGGATTGGCATCTATTGCAGAAGATGCTAAAAATACTGCAAATGATATAGCTAAAGCTTTGAGTATTAAAACTGGTTAAAAGCGTTTGTATTCATGACAACTAGAACAAATATCATTGTAACTTTGTTATGTTTGGATAAGTTTTCTTAATATCAATAACCAAGTTTGAAGGATATGTGTTTTGGTGTTTTTCTTAAAGCACCTTGTTTTACTCTTCCAAGCTCCAAATAATCCCTTAATTGCTACCAAACAAGAAGTTTATCAGCAATCTTTTGTCAATATTATTTTGCTAATCGAATGTGAGTGAATAAAATATAGACGTTCCCAAGTAATTTTTATTAAATTTTGTTGACGATACCAAGATATCTTTGAGGTGATTTAATGCAATATTGATATATGAAGAATATCATTACATGAGAATCCACATGTACACGTTATTTGAACACAAAATGTTCTAAACTCTACTTATATAATTAATGTGAAAATACTAGGATCAAAGTGGTAATTCATTTTGGGGCCGACTTGCTTGGCGTTTGGACATCCTGGACCTATTTCTAAAGGTTACTTGTTAGATCATTGAAGGCAAATTCTACTCATATATCGTAAATTGCTATCCATACACCGAAAATTTCACTTTAATCAGATACACCATATTTTACTTAGTATACACCACATAGATTACAAAACTAATCTTAATTTGGAATAAAACAAAACTCTTATGTTATTTCAGTAATTTTATCTCTTTTGCATTAATCAAAATAAAGTTCTCAAATTCACTTTTGTAAATATCAATTTTCAAATTCAAATACCTTAAATTTAATTTAATTCTCCAATATCTATTCGGTTTTGATGTTAAATTTAAATTGATTTAATTTAAGTAAAAGATAAAAGAAGAATTCAATACTCTATGAATAATATTGATTTTAGTTTAATTTTAAATTTTATGTTTAATTGAAGTGAAATTTTTTAAAATTCAGTACAACGTGAAAGTGAATAAATAGAATTTGGTATCTAAGAGGAATTCAAATTTAATTCAACTAATGACGTATATAAATTTTAGTTACTTTACTAAAGAAATTATATTGACTATACTATGAATTTGTGATTCTTAAATATTGATATATTTTTTCAAATAGGGGCTATAACAAACCGCCTTCCTTACTTCAAAAGATGAGTCATTATGGGTAAAAGAAAAAGAAACATAAGAAGCAAATTTAACAATCACAGAATCTAACATCGGAAAGGAACAACATATAATATATAACATAGAATTATACATAGTCATTGCTATCATAATACATCAGAGTCATAATAGTGCAAGCTTCACACTAGGACAATTATAACACTTATCCTTATATCACAAATCCAAAATACATATATATACATACACAACAGAAATAGACACTAGCTATCGATGAAGCCACCTGCTCCAGCTTCTCCAAAATGCTATCGTGAAAAACCTGGATCACTTGGCGGCTTGTAAAAATTTGAGTACCTAAGAGTTTTAGAGAAAGAAGATAGAACGTCGGGTCAGACATGGGTCTAGTGTGAGTAAATTCAAAACAATTGAAATTTTATTTTAAAAACACTTTGAAAATCAAGGGTATCTTGTAAAACCGTGCCGCACATAAACACGGACGGGTTTTTACCTTACGATAACCAAAACACTTTATAAAGAAAAATCCAATGATATTATAATAGTGTCTAGGGTTTTTAAGTAAAAATTTAAATAGCCGAAATTATTACATTAATTAAATCCCAACATAATAGGTAAAGCCGAAGGCACTTATTGGAAATTGGGTTTCATATATGGCAAGGTAAGGAACTACCTTTCGAAGAGTGCACCTCTAGATAAAATGCACTCGGGGTCTGACAAGAACATCTTGTACCCCTGCTACATAGAACCAGCCTAACACTTGACTACTAGTGCCGAATACATTACCAATATGGTTGTGATCACCAATCGTACCGGAGCATACCAAAATGGGGAAAATATCAAGTCTAGATTTAGTGATGACATCCCCTAACGGAGCGATCCACATAGCCTTGCTGCATACCTTGTTTTTGCCATTCCCGATTAGTGAGGCATGAGGTTACGTCATTACCTTTAAAAAGCACTGTACACTTGGAATACTGACATTGCCTTCCATGTGATGACACAGTGTCAACATTCATCCATACAAGTCATTCAGGTGATGAACAAACCGAAGACACTATTTCCACTATACCCATTTTGGAATCATCCTCAGGGTTAGTAGCAAATAACTCTTGCACTTCAAAATCTTCATCTTGGGTCATGACTTCAAACCTTCCAATCGCACGCTTATATTGGTTCGAAGTGGTTTTCGAATAACCATTGCTATCCGATCCTGGTCTCTTTGAACCAACATTCGATAATAGTCAAGGATCAAGTTAACTATAGTGAGCAATTCAACTATCAAGGTGTAAAGATTTACATATAGAAATAGATTCCATATGTTTAAAATATCATGACCCACTTATCGAAATTAACTCTCTTGTATTCATCACGTTCCAGAAATGCGGTATTTATGATAAGTACAAGTCGACATTTCTAATAAAACTTGTCAACGTTTTATTCTAACTACTTTAATTTATTCGGCTACTTAATGGCATGGATAACAGATCCTTAATTTAAAACAATCCACTTAAAATGGAATTTTGAAGATAAATAACTAAAGGGGTAAAATAACCTTTAAAAATAAATCTTCATAAAATAATAATTAAAGCTTAATTAATAATAATTAAATCACGATTAAAACTTAATTAATTTTAAAATAAATTAAACTTTAATTAAATAGCCTTTATTTATAATTAACCTCTAATTATAAATATATTTAATTAAATAATTAACCTTTAAATAAATAATAATAAATTAAATTATTAAATTCTAATTAAATAATAATTAAACTTGATTAACAAAAAAATAATTACACCTTTAACTTAATTAAGTCACTAATTAAAACTTCTTAATTAATAAATAATTAACTTAATTAATATTAATTAATACTAATTTCTTAACCTTAATTAATAAATAATTAATAAATAATAATTATTATCTAATAAGAAATAAATCATTAAAAGATAATTAAGTTATAATTAACTTAAATGTTATTAATTAAGTTTGGAAAAGTTTCTCAAACATTTTAAAAGAAAACTACAACTTCTAAAAAACTTGAATTTCCAAACTACATTAATAGCGATTATCGCTATGGATGCACTTAGGATTTCCTTTTCTAATTCGTTATCCAAACTTAGACTTCCCATTCTTGTTTACCTTTAAAATGTAAGAGAAAAGTTTTTAAAAACTTTCTAAGTTAGAAACCGCATTGGCAAAATCATAACTTTGCCAAGTCCAAAAACAAGTGAACACTTTGACTTTTCTTAACGAATCTCAAGTCCATTATATCTTTTCAAGTTACAAACTTCCCTTTCCATTTCAAACAAATAACCAAACATGCATAATTGCCAAAGAATATTCCTAACATAACCACATAAATTGCCATCTCTTAACATTCAAACATAGCACTTATCTCAACAATTTCAAACCACTTGCTAAACCGTAAATTAGCACACATAAACCCATCCAATCCTATCCAACGTCCAACACAACATAATATACACTCATATATAATAAATCAACATAAAATCAAAGTTAAATTCTTTCCAAAAATTAGAATTTTACTCATCAGAAACAAATTGAAATTTTTTTTCAACTTTTTGCAAAACGACTTGAAATCTTTGAATCTTAAAAGGAGACTTGAACCTGGCTTTGAAAATTTGGAAATGGACTTGGCATTAGCATAGAAGGGTATGGCCTTGAGGTAATATGGGTTCGGCCTTGAAAGTTTTTGGATGAAAGGTGCTTGAATTTGAAGGAAGAAGTGAAGAGGTGGATTTTTAAGTGTTTAAACTAAATTAAAAATGAGATTTTGAGTAGAAATGGAAGAACTTTATAGTTTAGAGCTTGAAAAAGAAGCTATGAAAGTTCTCAAAGCTCTTAGTAAATTTGTAAAGTGGATAAGGGAATGAAAAATGGAAAGAAAAATAAGAAAAAATGTTTTTACACAATGTGCATACGCAAAATTACGAAAATAACCCTATACCTTACCCTCCCCTCAGTTTTTGCCACCTCACACCATCCCCCTCTCTCCTAAAAGTCATTGTCCCCTTGTCCCCCCACATCATAAGACAAGAAAATATGAAAGTATAACCCTTGTACTTTTTGTCAAAAAGAGCATATTTTATTATATAATATATATAATTTTTATAATAAAACTTAACCTATTTTGTTTATATGTATATTTAAGTGTGTAAGATTGTGCACACACGAATTTTTATGTCCAAAACAGTTTTTAATATGTGAGTGTATGTATCCAAGTGTGTTACGACGTTCCAACAAATTCTAGCGGACGAAAAATCGAAATTCATAAAATAAATTTCGGTCACATTTTCAATCTTTCTTCGAACTAATTATCTTTATAAACAAAATTATAAAATGGTTTCACCATAATTTATTATTAATTAAAAAGATTTTATGTTAGTTATAGAATCCATTAATTAATTATTAAAAATATTTTTAAATAGCTAGATTTTTAAGCGATCAAATTCAGGGTCGTTATAGGGGCATTTTTGTCTAATATTTAATTAAATTATTTATGGCGTAGGTAAAGCAATTGATAGTGCATGAATAGGATTTGCCGTCATTGAATAAACCAACTATGTAACCCTAGATATAACTCGCTCTTACCAGATATGATCCAACCCTTCCTATTTCTTTCATTTGTCCTTTATGTCATCGGTGCTCCAAAAATTGTGTTTAAGTGGATTATTAGCTCAATTTCATAGTTCACGGTCGTTGTTCATATTTTCCTCGCCTTTTAATTTTGAGATTTCTCAATTTGTGCTTTGACTCTTTGTCCAACAAGGGTGTTTTGTAAGCAACTTAAAAAATGTACTATAAAAACTATGAATGAAACATTGTTTCAAGGTGGTGGTAAAAACAACTTAATTTTCACTTGTCAATTCGTTGCTTACTTCACATTATTCAATACAATTCAAATATAATTATTTTTTGTTACGCAAATCCACAACGATATTTGTTTTTTCAAATAGTTGTCGTTGTTATGGTGTCATTTTTATTTTTATTTTTCCAGTTAGCAGTATATTAACGATTAATTATATGTCATCAATTAATAATGGTTTTGATTGATCTTGATAATATGTCATTTTTTATTTTTGTTTGGTTGGGTAAGATGAAAGAAATATTGGGGTGCATTTGATATAATAGTGACATAAAGAAGAAGTATAAGAATAACCATATATAAGAAGAATTTTTGAATCAAGCTTTATCTATTATTTTCTTTTTTCGCCATCGCTGTACATCTTCTAACCATACTGAAAAATTAGGATCCTAATGTTTATTCATATCTTCATGTATTCTATATTTTCCTTACATTTATAAGAAATGGTAAATTCGATTCTTACATATGAAATTACACGCTTTTTGGATATGGGACTGGAGTGAAAGGATTTACAATATATATCTTGTTTCAAAGAAGATTGTGGTTGGTGTGAAATAAGATTATGCCTAGTAGGAATGTATCATTTGATGGGAAAGTTATGGTACATATTCCTTTATACTATGATCATGAGTGATACATAGTACATTATTACGAAGAGAATTGAGCACATCAATTTATTTAGTATATAGATATCTCATTCTCAATAAGCCTATGCATTATGGATATGT
The DNA here is from genome assembly GCA_030765085.1 of Allium cepa. NCBI lineage: Eukaryota > Viridiplantae > Streptophyta > Magnoliopsida > Asparagales > Amaryllidaceae > Allium > Allium cepa. The sequence goes on along the minus strand of CM060932.1, from coordinate 873,703,608 downwards.
TTTGATATCCGCGAGTTGAAAGGCTCGAACGGAATATGTATCATGTTCGCTTGCAGTAATGGTTAGCTTTCATTGCTGTAACAACCCTGGTTTTGTGATTACCTGTTAATAATAATAATAATAATAATAATAAATTATGATGAGATTATAATTTATTAATCAAGAGATAAATATAATTTAAGATGGATAATTTAAATAAATTATCTAAGTAAAATCTAAAATATGGGTTTTGGAATTTACCTAGGCAAAGTTTGAGAAAAAGGATGTTAGATTATTGAAAATGATTAAATATGGAGTTTTGGGGGAGTATACATTTAGTTTGGAGAAAACTCGAGGAAAATAGAATTAACCTATGAGTTGGTTTGAATCCGAATTAAAATAAAATAAATTAGAGATAGAAAATTTGTTAAAATTATTTATTTTAGATAAACAATGGATTTTAAATAAATAAAGTGGAATTAAGATGTTTTGGTTCATATTAAATTGTGAAAGAAGATATTTTATTGATTTGTGGTTAATGAATTAATTAGGTGAGATAAAAGGATTTAATTCAACATTAATTTGTTGAAATAAATATCAATTGTTGAAAATAAAGTTTTAGAAATTTTATTATGTTAGTTTGGAAGAAAATGAACATTGTATGATTTTAATTTGATAAAATGCAATAATTTTGCAAATTATTGCCAAATGTGATTTTTATTAATTTTAAATGAAGCATTTGGATTTATTATGATATATGTTTTATAAATAAAAAGGTGGAATCTTGTTCTAAAATAGTTTTTGGATGTAAAAATGAAGTTAATATGGTTTGTTGTATTTAATTGGACAGGAAAATAATTTTTGTGTAAATTTTGATGGTGAAAATAGTGTTTTATGCAATTAATAGAATAAATTGAAGTATTTATTTAAAAATGGCGCTTTAGTAATGGAAATTAATTTTTATGGCTAAAATAATTTTTTGTATGTTGTGGAAATATTTTGTGAACATAAAAATATGCTTATTTGATTTTATAAAGTTGAAAACTTGTAAGTATAAGTTGTTTAGACAAAAATATAAGTTGTATTATGTAAATATCAGTATTTTAGAGATAATTGGTATTTTAATCTATTTGTTTTCTTATTGGGTCAAGCCCAAATACATCTTTATTGAATAAAAGAAAACATCTCCTTCTCAAAACTTAATACGTACAGTTTCTTCCTCAAACTGTAAACAAAAGAAAGAAGCTAATGAAACCCTTTTTCCTCTTCAAAACCACAATTAAATCACCTACTTCTTAAAATATTTTGCAAATTAATCAAATTAAAGCTATTATTTCATCTAATTCAGGTTTTGAGTTTTAGCGTTGTCCGTAACCTCCATCTTCCCATTTGCATGTATGTGTACTGTCTGTTTACAGGTTCCTCCCGCTAAAACAAGGCCAAAGCTCTTATCTTCCTCAAGTTTTGCTCTAGTTATTCAGTGATTTTACAAAGATGAGTTGCAAACTCTAGCTAAAACAAAAGTCTGCAAGTTGAAAAATGCTCAAAATTTCTTACTACAAATGATTTTCTATTGATTAATAGTTTACAGTAAATACACGTTTTGGGTTGCTTCTATCTATGTTTATATCTCTCAATTCTGGTCATGAAATCATGCCAAAATTCTTCCAAATTGTAGTCTATGTGTTGTAGTTTATGCATGTCAGTTTTCATCATCTGATTCAACCTAAAAGTGCTAGAAACGATCGCTCAAAAATCAAATCGAATGAGGCAAAATTGCCTGTGGAAAGTGCAAACTACAGATTGACCAAAGCAAAGCATAGGTTAACCCTAGGGTCGATCCTTACCTCGCATAGGTCGAACTATAGGTCGACCTGGGCAAGTTATTTTGCCTAGGTCGATTTCTCTCTTTTCCAGTGAATTGCCTTGTTTGTTTTACTTCTTCCAGCAACTTTTGCATCTTGTTTTTGTGATATTTTGTAATGTTTTTTAAGGGCTTAAACCTATCAATAGTAAGCTAACATTTTAGTTGATCCTCACTCCGGATTGACGAGTTTTTGGAGATGGTTCCTTATGCTGAATTTTAGCGTTTTTGGTGATTTTTGATGTTTTCGAACCTGTGTAGTTAAAGCGCTCGACAGATTCGAAGTGGTGGAGATGCAAAAAGTCATAGCGGGGATACAGCGAGGATATAACGGGATATAGCGGATGGCTCTAAAATAGCATATAAAACTCGTACTTAATGTTTTTACAAATATATAAATGGTAATTAAATAAAAAATTATCATTCAATTGAATAATAATTAATACATAAATAATTTTAAACAAAAAACATGTGCGAATATACTTTAAATGAACGTAAAACTGTTATATAACATAATTGAATTTCGTAGAATATTAGAGTATTTTCATCTCTGAAAATATATTAAAAATTAAATCAAATAAATTAGTTTCCTAATTTTTATAATGTATAAATGCAAATTTTTAATTCGTTTTATTAAAGAAGATATAGCAGAAATAGCAAAATATACCGGAAATAACGGGATATAGCGGAAATAGCGGGGATTAAAGCGGAAAGGCTATATTTTGAGGATATATGGAAAAATCGTAGCGGTAGAAATCCGCTATGAGATATATCGGGGTAATAGCGGGGCATTAACTACACAGTTTCGAACACGGATTTTCTAGAACAATTTCGAAATGATTTTTATCATAAAATGACTTTCAAATTTAATATTTTATGATATTTATAATTATTTTTAAAATCTATTAAAAATTTATATTCTCTATAATAAAGAGAATTTCAAAGTCAAAAATTTTGCAAATCATTTTCAAAAATTATTATAATACTAATTTTCTCAAAACCAAATATTTTCTATATAAAATACACTTATTTTGCACTCTTCAAATGTACGAGAAAGAGAATTAAATGGTTTAGTAAAACATGTGGTATGTGACACATGCGTTTACCTTTTCGGTTAATTCCAGACTTGTTCATTTGAAGCTATGAACCTTCGGGTTGTTATTGCCAGTATTTAGACTGTTGGGTCCTATTCTGTATATTGTTGCTTTTCTAGATTTCTAACGTTGATTTCTAGAATTTAGATGATTTGCGAATGTTTTCGCCATAGTTCCCCAGTTGGCTTATTTACATAGCCCTAGGACTATCATGTCATTTACTACATGGTGATTACATTTTGGAGTTTTGAACTCTTAATTGAGTTCCACGAATTATGAGATTTCTACGATTTGAACTCTTAATTGAGTTCCCGAGTTATGAGATTTTTGATATTTGTGATTTAAATGATTTTATTTTCTAGTGTGACATTGAATAACAGCTAGTAAACCCTTAAGTGAGAACGTGCGGTATAGGACACAGCATTACCACTTTTCAGGTTCCTATCTAAGAGTTTGCGGCACATTCACGAGTTATTGCCAGTACTAGATTTCGGGTCATCACAAGGAATTTGCGACTTCGGTCACTATGGGGTATTTGCGACTTCGGTCACCATGAGGAATTTGCGACTTCGGTCACCACAAGATGGGTACCTATACATATATTAGTACTGGACATGAGGTTTGCACATGCAACATAGCTTCGGCTTGCAATCGGGGATTTGGATCCAATCTGGGCATTTTTTCGAGTTATGAGTTTTTTTATGATTTCACCATTTCTAGATGATTGTTTTATATATTTTATAGCTTGGAGCTATATGAGAATTTATACATATATGGTGATTTCATTTATGAGTTTTGAACTCTTAACTGAGTTCCATAAGTTATTTGTGATTGCCGTCTTTTAGCGTATTTATGAAATTTGTAATTTCCTATTTTAGGAATTAGTTGAGATTGCCATCCTTTGGCGGATTTTGAGTCATTTGATCTCCTATTTAGGAGTTATGGTTAATGAAAACCATTATATTGGATTTTGTAAAGGGCAATGATATGTGGCAAATATTTGGGATTACTTGATTATTTTTGAATTTGCCTCTTTCCAGAAACTTCTATAAGAAGTATTTTAGTGGTATTATCTTTAATATGATAGTTGACAAATATTTGTGTTACTTCTTCTCTTTTGAAAAGAAATAATACCCTTTATCCTTACATTTCATCTATCATATGCTAATCAATTTATTTAAGCTAGGCTGATCCGTGTATTTTTATATACTCAGGTCGGAGCGAGTTATTTCAGGTTAGTTACCTGTTATTGATTTCTTCTATGCTATTTCCGCGTTGGATTATCTGCTAGTTATCTTCTGTCTAATCTTGTAGTCATTTTTTAAACTTTGATTTGTACGTATTCATTTGACTCGATGTATATATGGTGGTTTATGTACAACTAGTGTTGTATCACATTGCTTTATACTATGATGTATCTGTGTATATATATATGTATGTATATATATGTTTGACTACTGTTCTGTGATCTATTGCGTTTGTTGTTATATTTTATTCTGATAGATCCATTAGCCACCGTAGTTTTGTATTAAGCATTTATTAAGTATGTAGCAACCCATAATTTTAATGAATATTTTAATTACATTTATTTGGAAAAAAATGTGGTTTTATTTATTTAAAATTTGAAAATTTGGAATTTTCCAATGTAATTTTGGATTTTGTTTACAATTTAATTTTCCAAATACAATAAAATAAACATTTTCTGAAATTTTTATATTTTGGTCAACTGAAAGTCAAAGTTTGACCATAGTTGAAAATTTTAAATTTCTAATCTTTTTATTTGAAGCTGGATATGATTCTGATATTCATGCCGTTTTTCATTTTATAAAATTATGTTTTATACTTTTAAAATTAGATACATTTTAGCGTTTTACACGCGATTATTTTCATTTATTTTTATCTTTTTTATATTTTTATTTTTCAACTTCATTTCTATTTTTCTATTTTCTATTCTATTTTGTTTTTCCATTTTCCTTTCTATTTGATCTTCATTTGAATTTTGGCTTGGAAATTCAACGAGACATAGGTTTCTTTTCTTGGAAATCAAGCAAAGCTCTTCATTTTCTACCCTCTTCAATTCCTAGCCATTCAGAACCCTTCCCACTAACCCTAGCCGCCACTTACCTATACAATTCACGTACAAAAAAAAATTCTCACATCTCATTTGTTTCCTAAAGAAAAAAAAAGTAAGTTTCCTCCATGGCTTCCTCTTCTTCCTCCTTTTCATTTTGCTTTTCTTTTGTTTTCTTCATGTTAGGCTCGGCCTCCACCTCATGCTCCTCTATTGCCTACCACATCCCCTTCCCACCACCACCATGACCGACCATCACCTCTACAACACCACCCCAAATCACGGCAGTGACTCCAAGATGAGATTCCATCACCAAAACTTGATAATAACCCTAGCCGAGCCTTCCTTATGCATCCACTCCTCTTTGTTTGTCTCGGCCTCAACACAAACTCCATCACCTAGCTGTGACCATCCCATCTCTAAGCCTATTCATGTGCCTTGACCAGATCTGACCCAAAGCCACACCATGGCCGAGCCACCTTGCATCTTGACCGAGTACAATTGCATAGGGCCGAACCCAAAACTCTTGAATTGCTTGACCTCTAGCCTTCCATGCTTTGTAACTTGCCTCTATTCACATTCCATTTCCTATAGCAGTGCCAAAGACCACTAAACCGAGCCTAGCTTCCCTCTAAACTTCATGTCCGAGCTTATAGGTGATGTGTCCGAGCCCACTTGTGGATTAAAATCCATATTTTGTTTCAAATTGATTCATGTTTTACATTGTTGAATTCATATCTTGTTTGTGTTAAATCATATGCTTATATTTGTTTTATTTATTTGTTTACAAGATTTGGATTTGGGTGCTACTTCTCCTCTAATCTAGTTCATGTTTTGTCATGTCTTTCAGTGTTGTTGTGTGTCTTTACTTCGTAATCTCTAGCTTTAGAAGGTGAGTTATTCACTCTAGATATTTCGTACTTATATGATTGTGAAACAATGACATGTGAGTTGCAGAATGATATGATAATAAGTTATATATGCATGTGATATGATTATATGATGTTAAAACCTTCTTATAAACCTGTTACATCATCTGATATGTCATTTATATTATACTGTTTATTTATTTATTTACTACTTCTCACACTGCAAGTTCCTTGTAAAATAGAATCACTATGGGTTGAAATGATACACACTCGAACGGAAATTAGAATAAGGAAAAATCGTTACGAGCTGAAATGATAGGCTCAAGCGATTTTTATTTATTTTATTTGACTTGGGATTGCGGGTTTGAAATGATAGACCCGAAATTTTCTTTTTAAATTATGGATTGAAATGATACATATCCGTATCACTTGACCTAGGTTAGAAAATTATATACAGACCAGTGGTTAATTTTAAATATTTTCTAAAAATTTATTAAGTATTTTCAAATGTAAAATTATGACATTTTAACTTAAATTGGATTTAAGCGATTTAAATAAATTTTATAGTGATTCACTGTAAGTAAAATGTATAAGTAAATAATTGGTTAAAATGTATTTGAAATATGACTTAATTAGATAATTGGAAATTTGGTTTCCAAATGATTTTTTTAAAGTAAATAAGTGGAAATTTAGTTTTATTTATGAAATGGGTATGTTGAAATAAAGAATTAAGTGGTTTGTTAAAATAAAAGTTAAGTAAAATAGTGCATCTTTGACTTAATAAATGAATTATAGTTAAATTGGATATTTTAATTATAAAGGTTATTTTATTTAATTCATAAGTTAAATGATAACCAAATGAAAGTTTTGAAGCGTGAGATATGTTTTTTTAGTTAAAATGGCTAAATTTGAAGTTTAATGTTTCTAAAATGTTATAATAAAATTTGGAATTAGTATTGGTAGCATTCCAAAATGCTGTGGTTTTAAGACAGCATTTACTAAGTGCTATCATTTCTGAAAGTAAACTATATTCTGAAATAATAAATAAACTACCGTAGCACTTTGTAAGTACCGTTGTTGTTGAAACTAAACTATATTCTGAAATAATAAATAAGCTACTGTAGCATTTTGTAATTAGTGCCGCTGTTGCTAAAAGTAAACTATACTCTGAAATAATAAAGAAGCTACTGTTGCACTTTGTAAGTGCTGATGTTGCAGAAACTAAGCTGTTTTGCAATAACTAAATACCTACCTTAGCACTTTGTAAGTGCCGTAGTTTCATAAATTGAATTGTTTTTGAAATACTAATTATACCTGTAAGTGCTACCGTTTCTAAAATTGACAATGTTTTGAAATATTACTATATCTACCGTAACATTTTATAAGTGCTATTGTAGCTGAAATTTACAATGTTTTGGAAATTTTATAATTAAATGAATGAACTTAGGAATGCTACAGCTTTGAAATGAATATTATTTGACATTGAATTTAAATGGTTTAAATGAATATGTTTTGAAGTGAAATATAATCCATTTTTGAAATTTATAACCACGGGTTATAATAACGTTGGCTTGTTAAAGAGACCGAGATCGGATATGGGTATACTCTCTATCGATACTGAAAACCACTTTAACAACCGTGTACGCTGTGGAGATTACAGAATGAAGTAGGATGGTGGCGACGTTATATTGAGGTATGTACGTAGACCCGACTACCGTGAGTTGGCATAAGATGGCTAAAACAGGAGCGATCGACGGGCTAATGAGGTAGCTCCTCTTATCGGATACACTTCTGTGTATGCCGTTCTATTATGTTGTGATTGATTGGTGCGCACCTTTGATTTTGGAAGTGTGGCCCGAGGTGGGCGGTAGTGGCTGCTACGCGTTATCACCAGTCTGGAAGCATAATTGGTATATCTACCCTGGCATTGTCTAGTTGTGCCGTGTCACCTAGCCTAACGCATCTTGTACGAGATTGATTTGTGTCTTACCTATGGAGTATTTGTGGTAGCCTTCCGATCTGGAGGTACAACGATACTGTATAGACTATGGCACTATACATGTGTTAGGTGGAAAATGTAAAGCCTTAACGCTATTTTTAAGTATGTTTACTTTACTAATAGACATTATTATAATAGTGCATATTATTACATAGTAAATAGTTTAACGGATCCTTAAAGGACGAGCGGTCCCAAGCATGCTTTAAGTTACTTGTGCATTTTGTTACAGTTCACTTGAATTGGTTTACATTGTATAAGTATGTATGTCCTGACTCGAGTGTTTGTGTTTATTTCTTACGCTTGGGTCAGCCTGAGTATCAGCTTAGGAATTCACCTACTAGAGCTACGATTTGCTGGAGATAATCATTTATCTAGTTGCTATCTTTTATTCATTATTTCTTTTCAGCTTATGTACTAGTGAACATTTATGTATTGGGATTTCTGTTGTATTTACTTTTTAGACTCTTTATTTTGTACTGTTTTGAGACCGTGTTTGAGACTGTATTTGTGATAGCTTCATGAACTACTACTATTGTTTTATTTTTACTGCGATTTATTCTAATTTATCTGTGTCCGTGATTCTGTGATTAGTTTTATTTGCTCCAAATTATATTACAATTTACTGTTTTGAATTATTCAAGTCAAACATGTGTGGATTTATTGTCGATTTGAATGGTCCAAAATAGTGGGTCGTTACATTTGATATCGGAGCCAGGTTTTAGGCAAATCTTAGCCTGCTGAGCAAAAAAAAACTCATTAGAGATAGGGTAGAAATACCCTAGAATTAGTGAAATCAATTGTAGAATCATTTTTTATGAGAGAACGTATTTTAAAGTATAAAATGATTTTTTTTTCAAATGATTTTCAAAGGATTTTAAAAGAGTATTTTGATATAAAAACCTTTCTTGTTTTAAAGTCAAATTTTTCTAAACTTTCTTCTTTTCCTTATCCACCTTGTTAGTAATTTCTTTGTTCGGGATATTCACTTCTCATTGCATCTTATCTTATCTAATCTTGTCTTTATTTCTCAATTACCTCTGTCCTAAAATTCATTCTTGATTTTTCAGGATGGATCATAGGAATGCAAGAGGTAGGGGTCATGGTGTTTCCCGAACTCTTGAGCTTGCTGCACCAGTTAGGTTCACTAATCTCTGTAAGGAATACACTGAGCTTGGTGGCACCAAGTTCACCGGATCTGAGAGCATTATTGAGACTAAATAGTGGTTGAAGGACTTGGAGAGGATCTTATCCGGTCTTGAGATCACTAATGCCCAACAGCGTCAGTTGGCAGCTTGGCAGTTGAAGGGAGCAGCCTTGGATTGGTGGGAGTCTGTCACAGCTCACACTACTGTGGCTGATATTTCTTGGGAACAGTTTAGGTATCATCTTTGTTTGTTTTAAATTTGGTTCAGTTTTCTCCTTTTGAAATCTGTCTTATGTTCTTTATCATGCTTTAGGGATGCTTTTCTTGTAAAGTGGATGCCCAAGGCAGGGAAATCTCTGCTGTATCGGGAATTCATGGACCTGAAACAAGGTGATATGTCTTTTGCTGGATATGAAAGGAAGTTCAATAAACTCTCTAAGTTTGGCCATAATCTGATTGACACTCCTCTCAAGAAAAATCAGAAGTTCATTACTGGTGCACGTCTGAAGTACTATGATCGTCTCATCGCTCATGTTCATAGCCCTTTCACCACTCTGATGGATATGGCCATTAGATACGAGAATCCTACTTCTAAGGATCCTCCAGCTAATCGTCCTGCTTCATCTCAGTCTTAGTCTTTTACTGGTAATCCTAGGAAGAGGAAGCCCAATTTCCACCGTCAAAAGAAGAATTGGAATAAGACTCCAGGGTTGGGATCATCTTCTTCGCAGAGACAGTCTGTCGACCTATCTGCCATTACTTGTTTTAGATGTAATCAGAGGGGGCAATATGCTAATAGCCGCCCTACTTTGGTTGGTGTTGATGTCCCTCCTCCCCCTCAGCTGAACAGGCGCAATCTCGGTTATATTTGTCTTCAGCCCGATCACTTTAGGAAGGATTGTCCTACCCAGCAGAAGGGCAAGCCTTATGGTATTTTTGTTTTTACCTCTGAATCTTCACCAGCTCCGCCTCCTGCACCAGCTCCTGCTCCTAATGATTCACAAGGTACTCTTCAAGGAACCTTTACTTTGTTTAAATTTCCTATGTGTGTTTTATTTGATACTGGAGCTTCCCATAGTTTTATTTCTATGCATCTTTGTGATGAATTCGAGCATTTTCTTTTGCCCTAATTTGCTTCCGAACCTTTGTGTGTTAAAAATCCTATTGGTGGTCCTGCGAATCTTAGTAGGATTTGTAAGCAAGTGAAGCTTCTCTGTCTTGATCACCATTTCAGTGGTGATTTCTATGTTTTGGGTTTTGATGCTTTTTATCTATTGCTTGGACGTGATTAGCTGAAGAGGCATGATGCCGTTATCTCTTATAATTCCTGAACTGTTTCTCTTGTGGATGATTTTGGTAATTCTTTGGTGATTCAGTGTTGTTTTCCCCAGGATTTTGCTGGTAGCTTTATTTGTTCTCTTGATTCTTCTCCTGGTTATCTTCACTCGACTCATGTGGTCAAATTATATCTCGATGTATTTGGTGAAGTCACTTCTTTACCTCCGAAGCGGGAAATTGATTTCCGTATTGATTTTACTCCTGGAGCTCGACCTGTAGTCCTTCCTCCCAGAAGGATGGTACCTGGTGAGAAGGTTGAGTTGAGGAAGCAAATTGAGGACTTGTTCTCCAAAGGTCTGATCAGACCTAGCCATTCAGAATGGGGAGCAGCAATGGTTTTTGTCACTAAGTCTGATGGTTCTTTGAGGATGTGTGTTGATTATAGGTAGTTGAGTAAGCTCACTATGAGGAACAGATATCCTATGCCTTGCATTAATGATATGTTCGATCAGCTCCATGGAGCTATTGTTTTCTCTCAACTTGATCGTGCCACAGGTTTTCACCAGCTCAGAGTTGCTGAGGAAAGTTTCCCCGAGACCGCTTTCCATACTGAGAATGGTTTTTATGAATGGTTAGTTATGCCTTTTGGTTTGACTAACGCTTCTAATTTCTTTGTTGATTTGATGAATCGTGTTTTTCATGATGTGCTTAATAATTTTTCTAGTCTTTGCTGATGATATCCTTGTCTTCTCCAAGACAAGGGAAGAGCATGAGTCACATTTGAAATTTGTTCTGGGGACTCTTAGAAATCATCAGTTGAAGGCTAAATTCTCGAAATGCCATTTCTGGAGAGATGAAGTCCGATTTCTCGGGCATATTGTTTCTAGTAATGGAGTTTCTGTTGATCCAGTCTAGATCGCTACGATCAATGTAAGTCTTTCTTTTCTTCTCTTTTTGTAATCCTTATTTCTCCCTATTCTGTTACAGGATTGGGAAACCCCTAGGACTCCAACTGATATTCACAGTTTTCTGGGCCTCGCCGGTTACTGTCGGAGATTCATTGAGAACTTTGCTCAGATTTCTGCACTTCTCACTGCTTTAACTCGAAAGAATGCTAAGTTTATATGGAGTGTTAAGTGTGAAGCTGCATTCAATGAGTTGAAGCGTAAGCTTACTTCTGCACCAGTGCTTACCATTCCAAATGGAAATGAGGGATTGACGGTATACACTGATGCTTGTCGTGAGGGTTTGGAAGCTGTTCTGATGCAAGATGGGAAGGTGATTGCTTATGCCAGTCGCCAATTGAAGACCCATGAGGCCAATTATGCAGCTCGTGATCTAGAATTGCTTGCTGTGGTATTTGCTTTGAAGCTTTGGAGGCATCATCTTTTGGGTGCTAAGTTTAAGCTCTTTACTGATCATCAGTCTTTGAGATATATCTTCACCCAAAAGGATTTGAATCAGCATCAGGGTCGATAGCTTGAGTTTCTTGCTTCTTTTGATCTTGACATTAGCTATACCCCTGGGAAAGCTAATGTTGTGGATGATGCTTTGAGTCGAAAGAAGGCTATGTTGTGTCATCTTGTTGTTTCTTCTTCTCCTCTTTTGATCGTATCAAAGCTAAGCAGGATGAGGATAGGATCATCAGATTGATTAAGGAGAGTGTTTGTAGCAGAATTGGTGGTAGTAGTCCTGATGGTAGTGGAGCTCAGATCATTGATAAAGGTATTTTGAGGATTAATAATCGAATTTGTGTCCCGAATATTGATGGATTGAGGAAGGAGTTACTTCGGGAACATCATCGATCGAGACTTTCTATTCATCCTGGTGTGACAAAGATGTATCAGGATATGAAGAAGCTTTATTGGTGGAGAGGTATGAGGCATGATACTTCTGTCTTTGTTAGCAGGTGTGCGACTTGTCAGCAAGTCAAGGCAGATCATCAGAAGATCCCTGGTTTGCTGCAGCCCCTTGAGATTCCCAATTCGAAATAGGAACAGGTTTCCATGGATTTTATTGACGGTTTACCGAGGACTCAAAGGGGTAATGAGAGTATTTTGGTTATTGTGGATAGATTGACCAAATCAGCTCATTTCTTTTCGGTCAAATCTACCTGTTCTACTTCCAGTCTGGCTGAGATTTATGTGAGGGAGATTGTTCGTCTCCATGGTGTTCCTATCAGCATTGTTTGTGATCGGGACCCTATCTTCACTAGTCAGTTTTGGAAAGCTTTTCAAGAATCTTTGGGCACTCTCTGAATCTGAGCACTGCTTACCATCTATAGACCGATGGTCAAATGGAAAGAGTGAATCAGATTCTAGAGGATCTTCTTCGTGCTTGTGTTTTGGATTATGGAGGATCTTGGGAAGATCATCTCCTATTTGGATCTTATCTTAATCTTTTATCTATCTCATTCTGTCTTTGAATTCAGGCTAGTATTGAGATGTCTACATTTGCTTCTCCTTATGGAAGACATTGTAAATCTCCATCTTGTTGGATTGAATCCGATAATCGTTTGGTTCTTGGTCCTGATATGATTTTAGAGGCTTCTGAGAAGGTTGAGGAGATTAGGAGGAAGATGATGATTGCTCAGGATAGGCAGAAGAAGTATGTTGATCGGCGTAGGAGGGGTATGGTGTTTTTTCTATTGGTGATGTGGCTTTCCTTAAGGTCTCTCCCTTAAGGAATGTGATTCGGTTTAGTCGGAGAGGGAAGCTTGCTCCTAGGTTTGTTGGTTCTTTCCGTATCTCAAAAAGGATTGGTTCTTTAGCTTATCGTCTAGATTTGCCTGAGAAATTTTCTAGAGTGCATAATGTATTCCATGTTTTGCATCTTTGTTGATATCCGCATAATCCATCTTTGATTATCCAGCCTTCTACTCTCGAGAGTTTGGATATTGAGCCAAATCTGACTGTCGATAGGAAGCCACTTCGTATTGTCGATAGAGGTACAAAGCAACTAAGAAGGAAATCTATCAACCTGGTCAAAGTGCAGTGGAGTACAGATCATCGGGATTGTACCTGGGAGACGGAGGAGAGCATGCGTGCTTCGAATCCAGAATTTTTTGCTTCAGGTACTATTTGCTTTTCTATCTTATCTTTCCTTATATTCGTGTCTCGTTCCTTTACAAGGACGAAAAGTTTTGAGTGGGGGAGAGTGTAACAACCCATAATTTTAATGAATATTTTAATTACATCTATTTGAAAAAAACTTTGGTTTTATTTATTTAATATTTGAAATTTTGGAATTTTCCAATGTAATTTTGGATTTTGTTTACAATTTAATTTTTAAAATACAATAAAATAAATATTTTTTGAAATTTTTATATTTTGGTCAACTGAAAGTCAAAGTTTGATCACGGTTAAAAATTAGAAATTTGAATTTTAAATTTCTAATCTTTTTATTTGAAACTGGATATGATTCTGATATTGGTGCTGCTTTTCGTCTCGTAAAATTCTGTTTTATACTTTTAAAATTAGATAAATGTCAGCGTTTTACACGCGATTATTTTCGTTTATTTTTGTCTATTTTATATTTTTATTTTTCAACTTCATTTCTATTTTTCTATCTTATTTTATTTTTCCATTTTCCTTTCTATTTGATCTTTATTTGAATTTTGGCTCGGAAATTCAACGGGACCTAGGTTTCTTTTCTTGGAAATCAAGCAAAGCTCTTCATTTTCTACCCTCTTCAATTCCTAGCCATTCACAATCCTTCCCACTAACCCTAGCCGCCACTTACCTATACAATTCATGTATAATTTTTTTTCTCACATCTCATTTGTTTCCTGAAGAAAAAAAAAGTAAGTTTTCTCCATGGCTTCCTCTTCTTCCTCCTTTTCATTTTGCTTTTCTTTTATTTTTTTCATGTTAGGCTCGGCCTCCACCTCATGTTCCTCTATTGCCGACCACATCCCCTTCCCACCACCACCATGACCGACCATCACCTCTACAACACCACCCCAAATCATGGCAGTGACTCCAAGATGAGATCCCATCACCAAAACTTGATAATAACCTAGCCGAGCCTTCCTTATGCATCCACTCCTCTTTGTTTGTCTCGGCCTCAACACAAACTCCATCACCTAGCTGTGACCATCCCATCTCCAAGCCTATTCATGTGCCTTGACCAGATCTGACCCAAAGACACACCATGGCCGAGCCACCTTGCATCTTGACCGAGCACAATTGCATAGGGCCGAACCCAAAACTCTTGAATTGCTTGACCTCTAGCCTTCCATGCTTTGTAACTTTCCTCTATTCACATTCCATTGCCCATAGCCATGCCAAAGACCACCAAACCGAGCCTAGCTTGCCTCTAAACTTCATGGCCGAGTCTATAGGTGATGTGGTCGAGCCCACTTGTGGATTAAAATCCATATTTTGTTTCAAATTGATTCATGTTTTACATTGTTGAATTCATATCTTGTTTGTGTTAAATCATATACTTATATTTTTTTTATTTATTTGTTTACAAGATTTGGATTTGGGTGCTACTTCTTCTCAAATCTAGTTCGTGTTTTTTCGTGCCTTTCAGTGTTGTTGTGTGTCTTTACTTCGTAATCTCCAGCTTTAGAAGGTGAGTTATTCACTCTAGACATTTCGTACTTATATGATTGTGAAACAATGGCATGTGAATTGCAGTAATGATAAGATAGTAATTTATATATGCCTATGTATGATTATATGATGTTAAAACCTGCTTATAAACCTGTTACATCATCTGATATGTCATATTATATTATACTGTTTATTTATTTATTTGCTTCTTCTCGCCTACAAGTTCCATGTAGAATAGAATCACTATGGGTTGAAATGATACATACCCGAACAGACATTAGAATAAGGTAAAATCGTTATGAGCTGAAATTAAAGGATCAAGCGATTTTTATTTATTTTGTTTGATTTGGATTGTGGGTTTGAAATGGTAGAACCCGAAGTTTTCTTTCTAAATTACGGATTGAAAGGATACATATCCGTATCACTTGACCTAGGTTAGAAAATTATATACAGACCAGTGGTTAATTTTAAATATTTTCTAAAAATTTATTAAGTATTTTCAAATTTAAAAATATGTCATTTTAACTTAAATTGGATTTAAACGATTTAAATAAATTTTATAGTTATTTTCTGTAAGTAAAATGTATAAGTAAATAATTGGTTAAAATGTATTTGAAATATGACTTAATTAAATAATTGAAAATTTGATTTCCAAATGAAAATTTTTTAAGTCAAGTAAATAAATGGAGATTCGGTTTTATTTATGAAATGGGTATGTTGAAATAAAGAATTAAGTGGTTTGTTAAAATAAAAGTTAAGTAAAATAGTGCACCTTTGACTTAATAAATGAATTATAGTTAAACTGGATATTTTAATTATAAAGGTTATTTTATTTAATTCATAAGTTAAATGATAACCAAATGAAAGTTTTGAAGCGTGAGACATGTTTTTTATAGTTAAAATGGCTAAATTTGAAGTTTTAATATTTCTAAAATGTTATAATAAAATCTGGAATTAGTATTGGTAGCATTCCAAAATGATGTGGTTTTAAGACAGCATTTACAAGTGCTATCATTTTTGAAAGTAAACTATATTCTAAAATAATAAATAAGCTGCTGTAGCACTTTGTAAGTGTTGTTGTTGCTGAAAGTAAACTATATTCTGAAATAATAAATAAGCTACTGTAGCACTTTGTAAGTGCTGCTGTTGCTGAAAGTAAACTATGTTCTGAAATAATAAATGAGCTACTGTAGCACTTTGTAAGTGCTGCTGTTGCTGAAACTATGCTGTTTTGCAATAACTAAATACCTACTATAGCACTTTGTAAGTGTTGCAGTTTCTGAAATTGAACTATTTTTGAAATATTAAATATACCTACAGTAGCATTTTGTAAGTGCTGCTGTTTCTGAAATGACAATGTTTTGAAATATTACTATATCTATCGTAACATTTTATAAGTGCTATTGTAGCTGAAATTTACAATGTTTTGGAAATTTTATAATTGAATGAATGAACTTAGGAATGCTACAACTTTGAAATGAATATTATTTGACATTGAATTTAAATGGTTTAAATGAATATGTCTTAAAGTGAAATATAAACCATTTTTGAAATTTATAACCATGGGTTATAATAACCTTGGGTTGTTAAAGAGACCGGGATCAGATATGGGCATATTCTCCGTCGATACCGAAAACCACTTTAACAACCGTGTACGCAGTGGAGATTCCAGAATGAAGTAGGCTGGTGGCGATGTTCTATTGAGGTATGTTCGTGGACCCGACTCCCGTGAGTTGGCATAAGGTGGCTAAATCAAGAACGATCGACGAGCTCATAGGGTTGCTTCTCTTATCGGACACACTTCTTTTTATGTCATTCTATTACTTTGTGATTTATTGGTGCGCACCTTTGATTTTGGGAGTGTGGCTCGAGGTGGGCGGTAGTGGTTGCTACGCGTTTCCACCAGTCCAGAAGCGTAATTGGCATATCTATCCTGGCATTGCCTAGTTGTGCCGTGCCACCTACCCTAGCGCGCCTTGTACGAGTTTGATTTGTGTCATACTTATGGAGTATTTGTGGTAGCCTCCTGATCTGGAGGTACAACGGTACTGTATAGACTATGGGCACTACATATGTGTTATGGTGGAAAATGTAAAGCCTTAACGCTATTTTTAAGTATGTTTACTTTACTAATAGACATTATTATAATAGCGCATATTACTACATGGTAAATAGTTTAACGAATCCTTAAAGGATGGGGGGTCTCAAGCATCCTTTAAGTTACTTGTGCATTTTATTACAGTTCACTTGAGTTGATTTACATTGTATAAGTACGAATGACCAATCCACAATAGTAGACATCCAAATGGAGAAACCTAGGAGCCACGCTAGTTAGCTTAAGAAACAAAAAAGATATTTTTGTCAAAATAAAAGTGGAATGGGATGTAAACCACATGGAAAATATTAAATAGCAAGGAGATATAGTATAGGCACAGAATTGAGAAGCATGTTCAAAAATATTAAATGGCGATTTTATGAGGGAATGTAAGAGGGTTTCACAAACCTAATAGAATAATGAAGTTGAAAAGGATGATGTATAAACATAGAGTAGACTGTGTGGGTGTGTTAGAAAACAAATTGAGGAGCTCAAATTTATATAGCCCGTCTTTACCTTTTTGGGATAATTAGGATTTGAGTAGCAATGTATTGTGCTATTTCAAATGTAGAATTTTTATACTTCTGTAAAAAGGATGTTTGGGGATATAATATTATTAGCACAAGCGACCAATATATCACTTTGGATATGATAAATTCAGGAGGAGTAAAATGTACTATGACGTTTATATACGCTTAGAACCCTGATTACTTGAGAATACCTATATGGAGGAATTTCGAAGAGGATGCAATATCAATATTCAGACCTTGGATGATTGTTGGTGATTTTAACTATATAAGAAGAAATAATGAAAAGCTTGGAGGATCGTAGGTGCTTTTAGTAAAATGATGGAACTAGGTAATATTATGATGAGGATTGGTATTTAAGAGATGGATATTAAAGGTTTTAAGTTTATGCAGTGGTCTGGCCCTAATAAGAACATCTTTAAAAAAAATTGATCGAATCATGATTAATTGGTCGCGATTGGATACTTTCAAACAATCTTATGCTGAATACCCGCCTATGGGACCAAGTGATCATAACTCGATACTGTTATCCTTTGTTGAGAAGAAACAAAGTGATGCAAAACCTTTTCATTACACGAATCATTAGGCGTTATTTGAAGACTATTAGGAGGTTTTTGAACAAAGCTAGGACACATTGTTTGAAGTTCGACCACTTTATTGTTTGATTCAAAAACAAAAAATGGGAAAAGAAAATCTGAAAAACTAAAGAAAAAACCAGAATAACACGAGGAAGGAAGTTGAATTATATAGGAGAAAATGTAGGCATTCGCTATTTTTATAGTATTGTATCCATACGTGTATAAAGGATATTATTGTTTAGCAATACAAAATACAATAAAATCCATTGCATGGTTATAGCTTACCATTGTCTATTTTGCATTTTCTTCCTATAGTAAAAATGATTCATTCTTCCATTGTACAATCCGTTATGAAGCAACTCTAAATAGTAATTACAAAAAATGGAGACCAATTAAATTTAGGTACATTACATCATTCTCTTTGTTCTTATTTTTTCAATTTTTTTTACTGTTAATATATAGTGTAAACGGTTCATTGATAAAACATGATTTTTCTTTTAGAGTTCATGATCTTTAACTAAAACTTATCCACTTGTAGATACCTATTCTGTTGTACTTTGATGCCATCCTTTTGCCTTCAAAACTTATCTAATTTTCCGAAGTATAATATGCATAAGAAAGTTTATTTTGGATGCTAAAACGGAACCATTCCATATGTTTTATATATCGTCATCCTTTCCGGACAGTAAAATTAATAATTACTAATACGTCGACTCTCCCTATGTTAGGCATGTTACACTAGAAAATTAAAAATTATCATTTCTGTCAATAAGAATCTTTTATCCCTTTTCAATCAAACTTATAAAATAGTTTTGAAAAAAATTGATCTCCCAAAAGCATTTAAACTCCATATTTTCAAAAACACAAAGCAAAATTTTCCAAAAGTATAAGAAACCTACTTTTCAAAAGCATTTAAACCAAAAAGTTCAAAGAAAAATTTCCAAAACATTTGTCGTCCATCCTTAAAAAACAAATCAAGCCACATTTTAATGTAATCGGGACTCATTTAATTAGTTAATGCATATGATTGACCCTAGCATTGTACAATTAATCTTACATTTAGCGAACCTTTTCCTTTTACTTCTAAACAGTGACACACAAGCGTATTCATAAATCTTAGCTATTAAGGTACAAAGATAATGACCTATGATTTCGCAACAACCCTTTTCCATTCTTTGCTTGCTAAATTTTTTTCTAAAATTCTAAAGTTTGTGGGATTAAAGAATTCTCTACCACTAGTGTAAAGACCCGCAAATCCATACCCCTTTGAGTCGATAATATTCTCCATTAGTTCAACTCAAATTGGACGGAAATACGAACCATTATGGGAAAAGAAGAAAAATGTCAGAAGAAGAAGATAAAGACAACATCAGAGTCTCACAATTGCAGCGGAATAAAGTATAATATATAACAATTGATCTTCATACAAAAGAACTATCACTGTTTTATACATTACATCATCAGAGTACACACAAATCAATGGCTCAGTGCCGGACATTTATAATAACTTGTCCTCACAAAGTTGAATATACAGCATACCATACACAGTGGAATGTAAGTCAGATACGTGATATACGTCTCCATCATCCAGCTCATTTCCTGAGTTCCATAGCATCCTGTCATGTATCTAAAATACTCGGTCTGACCCAAGCATTATAATGAAATAATACCCGAGTCAGTTTGGAAAACCAGCGTGAGAAAATACACTCAATTGAATTATTAAAGTTTTCAAAATCCTTTGAAATCAAAGGTATCTTGTAAGTCCACACCACAAATAAACATGTCGGGTTTTTACCTTACGATAACTAAAACATTTTTATCAAATCCGTCTGATATTATAATAGTGTTTATATTATAAAGTAAAATAGAATATAGCTAAACTGCTTGCATCTCACGTTCCAGCATAGTTGGGCACAATCAAAACCGTATGGACGCTTATTGGAGATTGGGTTCCATACAGCAGGGCTACTGGGGTACCGCCCGTCACAGTACCTGGCCTAAATCAGCATACCGAGGACCACTCCCGATCCCCTACAACACAAGACCGGAGCTACCCATTACTAGATAGTCCAATAAGATCACCCCGCGCTTGGGATCAGCAATCGCCCACATAGCCGAGATCAAGGGACTCTAGACAAGGATGACCTTACCCTAATTGGTTGCTACCCACTTAGCCTTACTGCACCTCCCTTGTTTTAGCCATTCCCGGTTATAAGGCTTGAGTCTAAGCGTTACATTTTAAGACCGAATTTCACTTAGAATGCTCATTGTCCTCCAATGAAGATGTCTAATAGCATTCGTCCATGCAAGTTGCCCTGGGTCTGGACAAACCGAATCACCGTCTTCATCATCTTCACGGTAATCATTCGCTACGTTCAAGCTGGATCGAAGTGGATTTCGGATAATTAAATCCGATCCTGGTCTCTTCGAAATGATCAGCACATTGGCCAATATTGATAGTCGGTTATTAAACTATCAAATTTACACAATCATTCAACCAATTATTTTATTTCAACTGAAAAGCACCAAGACTTATTAAATTTAGCTTTTAAATAAATTAAATCACTTTATTCAAAAATATACTCTTAAAACATTTAAAATAAAAATACTTAAATCACTTTATTCAAAATAATAATTATGAAATTCTATAATAATTTCCCAAGTAAAACTTTAGCCAAAAACTACTTTTAAAATAAAACTGTTATATAAGGTATAAATATTTAATAGTTATCCTATAAATCATTATACGAATTGAACCTTTAAAAAAAACTAACTATTGTAATTAACTTAATTAATATTTACCATAAGACTTTTAAAACAATTTAAATAATAAATTTCCCTAAAAAACATTCTTTTAAAACATCTTTAAGACTTCTAATTTATACTTAAAAATCATTCTTTGAAAATATACTTAGTTTTTCAGGAAAATACACTTTCCACCCCAATAAAACCGGTCTAACCATTTATAAATCATTCTTGATTTATCTCCAATTTAATTTACGTCCCAATTTCATAAATTTTATTTCCCATGCTTTTTAGATAAAACCACTATTATTTTTAAAAACGATTCATCATCTTCTTATATATTCCCACCTTGTATTTATAAATTCAAATTATCCACTAATAAATATTCACTTTATTTATAAACTCAGTTTATAAAATTCCATAGTCTCATTCTCCTTTTAATCACTATTTTCAAAACACTTAATCGATTTTCAAATCGATTCTCTGAATTAAATCCTCTTTAAAATTTATTACTCGATTTATCCAAATTAATTCCAAACCTCGAGTTCCAGATTTACTTCCCTTTCTGATTTAAAATCTTATTTAAATCTAGAGCATCGATTTTATACTTTATTTCCAAAATTCTCCTTTTTTCCCAAATCATTTAAATCTTCGATTTAAAATATATTTTCTTCTTCTCAAACAATATCGCTTAAGTCCTTAAAACTCGTTAATTCACATTTATTCAAATTCTCTATTTTCCCATTCCCCGGAATTTATTAAATAGGATTTCAGAGTCAACTATTTACTTTTCTAAAATTCACCCTTTTTATTTATTCAACTTCACTATAATTAGTTTACTTTAAAATTCACTTTTTATTTTCTTTCAAAAATCCAATACTTATATTTTTGATGTTTTAAAATTCCAAAATATATCCAGCAAGACCATAGCATTCATTATTTTCAATTTTCAATATAATCTATCATAGATTATCAAATAAATCACATCATAGATTAGGAAAATAAATTTCAATATTTTTGAGGAATCCAGTTGGATCCCTCCAACCTGTTTACCTGCATCCATAAATTTTAGCACAATATAATAATACCAATCCTACTCCGAGGGGGATATCGCGGCATATAGGGTCATCCGCTATTATGCGGGCATAGGGTATCAACCGCTATATAATGCGGGAATATCAATCACTCCAATATATATATATATATATATATATATATATATATAATATCACATCCAGACTGATAATAATTATCACATTAAATCAATCAACTAATAATTAATTTACCTTTTTAAATTAACCAGTAATCCAATTTGAGTGAGGTTAACTCACCTTTGACTATTATTTTGCAACCCACTTCCATATCGACTTGTTTTCTTCTCGATTTTATACCTTGCATAAACATTTTATGGTTTACTAACATTTGAAGTAATCTAAAAATCAATTTCTATTTAATAATTATTTTAACAAATAATTTAATTTTTAAACTAATTTTCCTATAAGAAATAATTTATAGTAACTAAAATAATTTAATAAGTTGATAGAACAAGTTAATCATCCTAATACATATTTCTAAAATTAAACGGTAAGTGTAAATATGTATGTATATTTATTTTCTTTTTGAAACTACGTATATATTTATAAAATAGTCCATAGGGATTCCAAAATCAAATTTTATATAAATTCTTCAAACATTTTAAAATTTTCTATCTTTTTCCACAAAATTTTGTGTGTATATATATTAAATTAAAGCAGAATTGTTTTGTATCTTACTGTAAACTAAAATACTATCTCTACATATTTTTAAACCTGTGCGTGTGTATATATTTTATTTAGTTAAATTAAAAATAGATGGAAAATCTCACTGCCTCAAGGATGAACTCAATGTCGCTCGACACACCAAACTTCCAGTTCACCGCGCATCGCCTTTGTCGCCGCCATCGCTACCGCCCTCGCAAGCCTCCCCTCCATCGCCTTGACCCTTGCGAGCCACGTGCGCGAGCTTACCGCTTCGATCATCCCCATCCAGCACGATTGATCATGAGCCACTCGCGATGCTCGAAATCGAGCCCCCTCCTTCGCAAGCCCCACCATAGGCTGCCACGATAGCACATTGATACTCTTAGACGTAAGTCGCGACCTTCCCCATTTTTCTCGACTTCGATCGAGATCGTCCACCCTCTTTGTTTTATTTTTTTTGATTTCGAATCGATTTATTACCAGGAAACTAAGGGGAACACGCGAATCGTTTTCGAATTTATAGATTTCAACTCTCTATTTTTTTTAAGTTCTGTGATTAGAAATGAAGAAGGGAAGCAAGTGAATTAATTCGACCAATATTCTTTAGCTCAGCTGTTCAAAAAAGAGGAAGAGGGAGATTTATTTAAAAGGAGGAAACCTATTCGAAGTGGCTTGCATGACAGCATAGGCTTGCTATAGTGTTCAGAAAAAGCAAAAACCTGATGTGAAGTAAAAAGATTTGATGTGAATATAAATGAAAAGCTCTGATGTGAAAAGAATTTTGACAAGTCAGCTATATATACATTATATTTAAATTTAAATTTAAATTGTCTCGAAATTGTAACTTAAAATCTTGAACTCCTATCGAGGCGTGCCTCTAGCTGTTCATAATATTATACCCCTGTTTGCGCCAAAATCGGTCACAAACACCCAATACCGTGAAAGCACCAGTGTATGAATAGAAATTAGTGATATTCAAACACAAACAACAAATCTCAACAAATAATAGACCGCAATCCAAAAATAAAGAACAGAGACACAAGTTTTATAGTGGTTCGGCTATCTCCGGCCTACGTCCACTCCAATTTTTTCTTTTTTATTGATTATCCTTGAAGATTACAAGTGATTACAACAGTTGTAGTGACCAAACCTGAAGAAAATAGCAGTAATGATGCTGTGGAATGATTTTAGCAGCGTCTGGGCTTGCTTTTCCTATCCAAATTTTCCGACCTCTTTTCTGAATGACCAGGGGCTCTATTTATAGACGTGGAAGGTTGAAATCCCGCCTAAAACCTGGGGAGGTTGCTCGGCACGTGAGGGGGGGCCCACAGGCCCGTGTTCTCGGAATCCGTGCCCAGTTTGGGATCGATTCGAAGTGACTTTCGAATCGATCAAGAATCCATCCAATTGAGCTGAAATTTGGTGTGAACATTCTTCAACATGTATGTAAGCTCCTGTAAAAATTTCATTGCATTTGGATCAACGGTTTGGAAGATATTATCGATCCAAGTTCTAGAATTCGCGCGTCCTGATTGGTTCGAACCCATGCTTCGTCCTCTTCGAAACCATGTCTTTCGAACCCATTTTTCTCGAGTCCATCATCTTCGAATCCAGCTCTACTTCGAATCCATAGTCCTCGTATCTATCGTTTCGAAACCATCATCTTCGAATCCATCACTTTCTTCGAATCCATAGCAACTTCGAATCCATCACTTTCCACGAATCCATCACTAACTTCGAATCCATCACTTTCTACGAATCCATTACTTTCTACGAATCCATCACTTTCTTCGAATCCATAGCAACTTCGAATCCATCACTTTCCACGAATCCATCACCAACTTCGAATCCATCACTTTCTACGAATCCATCACTTTCTACGAATCCATCACCAGCTTCGAATCCATCTTCATTGCTTCGTATCCATCATTTTCGAATCCATATCTATCGTTCGCATCCACTATCTTCGAGTCCATGTCCATCATTCGAATCCATGTCCATTGCACCGAAGTTACTCCTTTCGAACCCATCTAGTTCCCATTGACTCGAAGTGTCATCGATGCGAGCCTCATGGGTTCGAACCTGATGGGTTCGAACCTGATGGGTTCGAACCTGATGGGTTCGAACAACATTCCTCTCCCACCTTGAATCCATCATATTTCCTCCATACGAACTCCGATTAACCTGAAATTTGAAACATAGCCTTTCATAGTTCTTATCATCATTTCCAATCAATTTCGTCCCGATCGGAGTTCAACAAAATTTTGACGATATCCATTGTAGCCTTATCTCCAGTTCTGATATCCATAATTCCTTGTCAATTTGTTGTTATTCCCGTCTTGACCAAAAAATGGGATAACAGCTTGCCCCCCAAAACATGCCTTGTGATAACAAGACGTGTTTTGAATAGCTCTGAATCCAATATCCGAAGTCCAAAGCCATATTGCCAGAGTATATCATCCTTGACTGCTTAGAGTCGACGTCCAATTCCATATCCAATAACCAAAGCCTTAGCCAATTCCGTATCCATTCGAAGTCAACAACCAAGTTCCAATCTATCCTTATCCAATAGCCAATAACCGAAGCCAGGACCTCTCTGGGTCGATAGCCAATAACCGAAGCCAGGACCTCTCCGGGTCGATACCCAAATCCATAACCTCTTCGGGTTCCTGCCAAGCGTGATCCACATCCGACGACCGTGGTCCAGTGTCCCTGGACGTTGAATTAGTCTCTCCGGATTCTTTCCAAGCGCAATCCATACTTGATGTCCTTGGTCCAGTGTCCCTGGACGTTGAGCCAACCTCTCCGGGTTTTTGCCAAGCGCAATCCATACTTGACTACCTTGGCCCAATGTCCCTGGGCGCTGTAAAATGCCATGGCTTAAGTCCTAAGCCGAATCCTGATCTCTTCGGACCCTTGCCGAGCATAGTCCATACTCGACGACCTGAAAATAATATATGATAATAGAGGGCCTAAGTCCTAGGCCGAATCCTGGTCACTCCGGACCCTTGCCGAGCATAGTCCATACTTGACGACCTGAATGAGTCAATTCACCTTGTTTGGGTAAGATGACTCATCCCTTGACAGGCATAATCCATACCCGACGACCATTTATCAAAAACCAAATAAAAGTCCAACCAAAATCCATTACAAAATCCAAATCCAAGATTCAAATCCAAAATCCAAATCCAAAATTCAAATCCAAATCCAAAATTCAAATCGAAAATCCAAATCCAGAAAACCAGAAATCCAAACCAGCATCCAAAACCAAAAACAATCATCCAAAGGAAAATCCAAATAAAAAAAGCAAGAAAAACCAGGAGCTCAATCCAAGCTCCAAAACCAAATCCAAAAAGAAAAGCAATGTCCAATCTAAAAAGCAAGAAATAAATTTCACAAACCATAGCATCCCGCTTTATCATCATTCAGAGCATGCCTAGAGGCTATCTTCGTCCTTGTACATGTGTAAATGACTTTACCGTTTGCTAGTAGCTTGCTACTTATTCCATATTATCCCGGTCAATGGATGATCAATCGACGATCATCCCTGGGCCTCCCATCATCCCGGCGTGAGGTGGTCGGTGGTTGCTCCTGCTCCACCATTGCATCCCGAGTTCCAACATATTGCTGTAACTGTCCATTCCTTACATGCTCCTCGATTATGTCCTTTAGGTGCCTGCAGCTGTTGGTATCATGTCCATCCAGATCATGGAAGAGACAGCGCCTTCCTGATGTCCTTTCCCGCTCTGTTGGTTCCCTCCTAGCCGGCCTTCGGTAGGGAAGGCGATTCCGAGTTTCCAGGTATATCCGCTCCAGCGTCTCGTTCAATCCTGTGTATGTGGAAAACTTTGGATCCTTCCATCGCTTCCTAGCGTTTCCAGAGTCGTCATCTAACTTTCTTTTTCCTTTATCCTTATCCAAACCATTTTTGGATACCGCTCCAACCTCGATTGCATTAGCCTTTTTCACCTTTAAATCCGTACTTGCATCTTCTTGCCGAAGGAACCTCTCTGCCTCATGAAAGAATTCGTCGAGATTTTGCGGGGGATCTCGTATCAGAGATACCTTGAAATCCGAATTCTCCTTCACTCCCGATACTGCTGCCATTAAAACCATTGATGGATCAGGCCGATCCACCGAAGCGACTGCCGCACTGAATCGAGTTAGAAAAGCTCTAAGCGATTCGTCCATCCTTTGCTTCACCGATGTTAAAGTCATCACGTTCTTCGGCCTCTTGACGTGAACCCGAAATTGTCCCAGAAACTTTTCCACTAACTCCTTCCAAGTCCTGATAGATCCTTCTCCCAGCTGCCGAAACCACATTGCAGCTAAGTCCTTCAAATACAAAGGGAAACATCGGGCCATCACTTCCTCCGATGCCCCCAGCACCTCCATGTGTCTGGTGTACCTCATTAAGTGATCTGTTGGATCCGTCTTACCATCATATACCTCCACGCTAGGTAGCTTGAACTTAGGTGGATTCCGAGCCATCCTTATTTCCCGAACGAATGGACTTCTATTCACTCCTTCCAAATCTCCGTTTGTCAAACCACCTCGCACAGTCTTCCTGATCATTTCTACTAATCCTATATTGTCTGGTAGGGGTTGCCCCCCTTGCCCCCGAGGGAACTCTGGTACATATTCCTCATGTGGCTCACTAGCAGCAACGTTAGCTCTAGCTTGTTGAATTCCTTCCAAAGGTTCTTCTGCATTGAATCCTGTGGACCTGCCCCCAAGCCCTTGTTGATTGCCTTCTGGCTCCGTATCCTGTCCTTCATTGGGTTCCACAATCCTAGCTCCTTGTCCTGCATCCGCAGATGCTGTAGCTGTTCCTAAGTTCAGCATTCCTGTAGCTCTCATTTGTTCCAAGAAAGTTTGCATCATTTCATGTTGACTTTTCAACAATCTCTCCTGCAAAGAATTGGCCATAGCTTCCATTTCATCCTGAGTTATGTAGACCGAAGCCCGTCCTTCCTCACCTCCGGAGGATGCTTGTTGACTTCCTCCTTGTTGGCTTCTCTCAGCCCTTAGCCTTCTGCTATCCTGTCTAGCCATTGTCTTCCAAATCCAAATTCCTCAAACTCTTTAGATCCGATGTAGCGGGTGCTAGTCGCTCTCAGTGAAAGCACCAAAATGTTTGCGCCAAAATCGGTCACAAACACCCAATACCGTGAAAGCACCAGTGTATGAATAGAAATTAGTGATATTCAAACACAAACAACAAATCTCAACAAATAATAGACCGCAATCCAAAAATAAAGAACAGAGACACAAGTTTTATAGTGGTTCGGCTATCTCCGGCCTACGTCCACTCCAATTTTTTCTTTTTTATTGATTATCCTTGAAGATTACAAGTGATTACAACAGTTGTAGTGACCAAACCTGAAGAAAATAGCAGTAATGATGCTGTGGAATGATTTTAGCAGCGTCTGGGCTTGCTTTTCCTATCCAAATTTTCCGACCTCTTTTCTGAATGACCAGGGGCTCTATTTATAGACGTGGAAGGTTGAAATCCCGCCTAAAACCTGGGGAGGTTGCTCGGCACGTGAGGGGGGGCCCACAGGCCCGTGTTCTCGGAATCCGTGCCCAGTTTGGGATCGATTCGAAGTGACTTTCGAATCGATCAAGAATCCATCCAATTGAGCTGAAATTTGGTGTGAACATTCTTCAACATGTATGTAAGCTCCTGTAAAAATTTCATTGCATTTGGATCAACGGTTTGGAAGATATTATCGATCCAAGTTCTAGAATTCGCGCGTCCTGATTGGTTCGAACCCATGCTTCGTCCTCTTCGAAACCATGTCTTTCGAACCCATTTTTCTCGAGTCCATCATCTTCGAATCCAGCTCTACTTCGAATCCATAGTCCTCGTATCTATCGTTTCGAAACCATCATCTTCGAATCCATCACTTTCTTCGAATCCATAGCAACTTCGAATCCATCACTTTCCACGAATCCATCACTAACTTCGAATCCATCACTTTCTACGAATCCATTACTTTCTACGAATCCATCACTTTCTTCGAATCCATAGCAACTTCGAATCCATCACTTTCCACGAATCCATCACCAACTTCGAATCCATCTCTTTCTACGAATCCATCACTTTCTACGAATCCATCACCAGCTTCGAATCCATCTTCATTGCTTCGTATCCATCATTTTCGAATCCATATCTATCGTTCGCATCCACTATCTTCGAGTCCATGTCCATCATTCGAATCCATGTCCATTGCACCGAAGTTACTCCTTTCGAACCCATCTAGTTCCCATTGACTCGAAGTGTCATCGATGCGAGCCTCATGGGTTCGAACCTGATGGGTTCGAACCTGATGGGTTCGAACCTGATGGGTTCGAACAACATTCCTCTCCCACCTTGAATCCATCATATTTCCTCCATACGAACTCCGATTAACCTGAAATTTGAAACATAGCCTTTCATAGTTCTTATCATCATTTCCAATCAATTTCGTCCCGATCGGAGTTCAACAAAATTTTGACGATATCCATTGTAGCCTTATCTCCAGTTCTGATATCCATAATTCCTTGTCAATTTGTTGTTATTCCCGTCTTGACCAAAAAATGGGATAACAGCTTGCCCCCCAAAACATGCCTTGTGATAACAAGACGTGTTTTGAATAGCTCTGAATCCAATATCCGAAGTCCAAAGCCATATTGCCAGAGTATATCATCCTTGACTGCTTAGAGTCGACGTCCAATTCCATATCCAATAACCAAAGCCTTAGCCAATTCCGTATCCATTCGAAGTCAACAACCAAGTTCCAATCTATCCTTATCCAATAGCCAATAACCGAAGCCAGGACCTCTCTGGGTCGATAGCCAATAACCGAAGCCAGGACCTCTCCGGGTCGATACCCAAATCCATAACCTCTTCGGGTTCCTGCCAAGCGTGATCCACATCCGACGACCGTGGTCCAGTGTCCCTGGACGTTGAATTAGTCTCTCCGGATTCTTTCCAAGCGCAATCCATACTTGATGTCCTTGGTCCAGTGTCCCTGGACGTTGAGCCAACCTCTCCGGGTTTTTGCCAAGCGCAATCCATACTTGACTACCTTGGCCCAATGTCCCTGGGCGCTGTAAAATGCCATGGCTTAAGTCCTAAGCCGAATCCTGATCTCTTCGGACCCTTGCCGAGCATAGTCCATACTCGACGACCTGAAAATAATATATGATAATAGAGGGCCTAAGTCCTAGGCCGAATCCTGGTCACTCCGGACCCTTGCCGAGCATAGTCCATACTTGACGACCTGAATGAGTCAATTCACCTTGTTTGGGTAAGATGACTCATCCCTTGCCAGGCATAATCCATACCCGACGACCATTTATCAAAAACCAAATAAAAGTCCAACCAAAATCCATTACAAAATCCAAAATCCAAATCCAAGATTCAAATCCAAAATCCAAATCCAAAATTCAAATCCAAATCCAAAAATTCGATTGTATGGAGAAGATAGCTTTTTGGACCCAATTATTATATTAAATTTTCGATATAATTTTCAGCACGTTTATATACCGTACGATCACACTATAACTCCAAAACATTACGAAATTTGAAAACGATAATAATACATTATGATGGATCAAATGGAACTGGTTTCATCGAATTCCGAGACTATGTCTTGGATAGCTATTTTTAAATGTACATTTAAACGATATACTTTTAAAACTGAACAAATCACTTTCGAATTCAATTTTAAAACTTTTATTACCTTTAGTATTCTCAATATAAATTTTATAAGTCTCTAAATAATTTTTACCAAGCTTGAAACCTCGGATTCAATATTTTATCTAATTCCCAATTATTAAATTCAATAATCAAATTATCCAACAAATAGAGATATTTGAAATTTCAGTTAAAAATTTCTTTCAAATATTTAAAATCAATTAAATATTCAAATTTCAAATATCCAAAATTTCGGGTCATTATGTTCCTCCCCCGTTATAAGAATTTCTTCCCCGAAATTGCTAGTTAAGAAGAATGGTCCATAGCTTATTAACTATTTTCCCCAAAACCAAACGAATTTTAACAACTCCCCAAAACAATCTTTTTATTAAGAACACCCAATCATTCCTTCTAACTTTCCAAACTCATCCATAGGTTCCAAATAATATTATCCCTCAATAATTCAAATTATAATTTAAAACCAAGTTTAAACTATCAAAATTTTCTTCAAAATTTACTAACTCCCTAAATTTTCGAATTTTTTTGCCATCGTCTACTTTGCGCAGCTAGATCGGAACAACTACAAAATTGCATCTACGAGCCCCAAATTTTCAAAAGAAAACAAAAGCCAAATGGCTAGATCAGAAAACCATCAAATTTCATATGACAATTTAAATACATACCTTTGTCGGGCAATCAAATTTATCTTTTGAAATCAAAAACACCAATTTAGCTTTTTTTTTAATTACCTGCACCCTACTTACCAATAATATCCAACCATTTTAGTTCAAAATCATTTTATTCATTTCTTTTAAAAAAAATTGAAATTTATTATATTCAAGCCCGTATGATGTACATGTCATCTGTACGCAATGTCAAATCCGATCGCTTACTCGATCACACAATTTCGCTTCCAAACTAGTATCGTTCATACGACCCCTTAATGAGGACTTAGATCTGGTTTCTTGATCAGAACCCGTAATTCTCCTTGCATAGCCATATACTATGTTAGAGAATTTTAGGATCAATCAAAAATCCATATCCAGGGTTCGCCATCGAAAATCGAGTGAAGAATCCCAACTCGGATAGATATAACTACCTGGAAATTCTGTGCTCCAATCTGAATTCAAATTGCCTTACAAATAAAATAATATACGTACATCCTACGTATTTATCTCCATTGATTATTAGTTATATCAATTCTCTTTTTATTCGCATTTATCTTGATTCCCATTCACTTATTCACAGTTACCCTTTCACACACCATTAATAAATCTTCATTCAAATACTTACTTAGTATTTTTTTCCCACTACTAATCTTACTTAAGAATTTCACCATTTACTTTCCTTGAGTTTACTATAAATATTTTATACAACTTATTACCTTTATTTATACTTCATTACCTTATTTATATCCATTTTAATTCAATTTGCATTTTCAGTTCCATTTGATTCAATTTATCTCCCAATTTTCCAATATTTAATTTTTTACCGACCACGCCTCAAACCACATTTTATTAACCAATTCCCTTAATTAGTTCCATTAACTCATTTATTTATATCTCAATAAATTTTTATTTCCAAACCTTTCATTTTATTTAGCCCATTCGAACTAATTTTCCGATATCACTTTACTTACACGATTTAAATTAAATATCATTCCAATATTTAGTTTCAATTTCATATACTTATAAATGTAAATTCATTTGTTCCTCTACCCATTTGTTTTACAATCCTAATAAAATTATTTCCAATAACCATTTCCTTTAGCCTACTTTGACTTTTTCCTCAAATTCACTTTTATTTAACTTGATTCAGTTACATTCCAATTCAATTCAAATTTTAAACTTCTATAAGTTTTCCAACCTATTTACATTCCATAAACATTTTTAATCAACTCCAGAGTGTTTTAACCAATCACTTGAGTATTTCAAAAATCATTATTGAAATCAATTATACCCAAATCAAACTATTCTTTTGCATTCCAAAATAGAACCCAATTTCGCAAACAAATCCCAATTCAAAACTTCCAGACAACAATTCCTCTTTTGGAAACTCGAAAATGAACACTGATGATGCCATAGTCATCACCGAAAATATTTTCCAGCGAACGAAGTGAGTCTAGTGCTTTTATTCCTTTAAAACCATTTTCAAATATTTTTAAATTTCAAATCTGACTAGATTTTATATCTAACTCAAAAACATTTTCGAATAATATCAATATTATTCCTCCAAAAACTTTGAAAATCATTTTGAAACCCAAAGGAAATTAAATTTTCTAAATTTTTGAATTCAAATTCTTTCAATCTATATTTCAAATATTACTATGGAATTCTATCCCATTTCAATTATAAACCACATTTATAATTCACATTTTCAAATTCTATTCTGTTATATGAATTAATTTCCTTAACTTTGGTTATAACATTACTTCCTTATTTCAATTTCCACATAACAATGATAATAATTTAATATTATCAATCCCTAACAACCAAGCAACCATATATACTTATAACAATTTATGAAAAATTATTTCTTTCATATAAAAATAATTTGGGTAAAATTATTTCATTTACCCTATTTAAACAACACTATGTCGAAATGTTCTATTCAAGTGTTTAGAGATCCCTATCAATAACGTTAATTACTCGTATTGACCAGAATCCATAAGCCACTTAACAAACCAATGTACACAATATAAAATAAATTTTATATTTACTAATAAATACGCGTCCATATCTATTAATACACTCAAACTCATTCTAGGGCACCACTGACCCTATCTCTAATGAGTAATCCCCACCAGAGCCATGGTTCCCGCTTAACCTTCATCCTTGAAACCACACTATAAAGATCTGCAAATCCATATCCCTTTGAGTCGATAATATTCTCCATCAGTTCAACTCAATTTGGACGGAAATACGAACCATTATGGGAAAAGAAGAAAAAGGATAGAAGAAGAAGATAAAAACAACATAAGAGTCTCACAACGCAGCGGAATAAATTATAATATATAACAACTGATCTTCATACAAAAGAACTATTACTGTTTTATACATTACATCATCAAAGTACACACAACCAGATAGTTATAATAACTTGTCCTCACAAAGCTGAATATACAACATACCATACACAACGGAATATAAGTCAGATGCGTGATATACGTCTCCGTCATCCAGCTCATCTCCTGAGTTCCATAGCATCCTATCCTATATCAGAAATACTCGATCTGACCCGAGTATTATAATGAAATAACATTCGAATCAGTCTGGAAAACCTGTGTGAGAAAATACACATAGTTCAATTGTTAAAATTATCAAAATCCTTTGAAATCAAAGGTATCTCGTAAGACCACGCCATAAATAAACATACCGGGTTTTTACCTTATAATAACCAAAAAAATTATCAAAACTGTCTGATATTATATTAGTGTCAATAGAAAGTAAAATAGAATATAGCTGAAATGCATGCATCTCACGTTCCAGCATAATTGGGCACAATCAAAACCGTACGTGCGCTTATTGGAGATTGCATTCCATACAATGGTAGGGCTACTGGGGTACCGCTCGTCATAGTACCTATTCTAGATCAGCGTACCGAGGACCACTCCCGATCCCCTACAACACAAGACCGGAGATATCTCTTACTGGATAGTCCGAATAAGATCACCCCGTAGTTGAGATCAGCAACCGCCCACACAACCGAGATCAAGGGACTCTAGATAGAGATGACCTTACCCTAATTGGGTGCTACCTACTTAGCCTTGCTGCACCTCCCCTGCTTTAGCCATTCCCGGTTGATGAGGCTTGAGGCTAAGCGTTACCTTTTAAGATCGAATTTCACTTAGAATGCTCATCGTCCTCCAATGATGATGGTCTGATGGCATTCGTCCATACAAGTTTCCCTGGGTCTAGACAAACCGAATCACCGTCTTCATCATCTTCATAGTATTCATTCGTTACGTTCAAACCAGATCGAAGTGGTTTTCGGATAATTAAATCAAATCTCGGTCTCTTCGAAACTATCAGCGCATTAGCCAATATTGATAGTCGGTTATTTAACTATCAAATTTAAACAATCATTCAACCAATTATTTTATTTCAACGGAAAAGCACCAAGTCTTTTTAAATTTAGCTTTTAAATAAATTAAATCACTATATCCAAAAATTTACTCTTAAAACATTTAAAATAAAACTACTTAAATAACTTTATTCAAAATAATAGTTTTGAAATTCTATAATAATTTCCCAAGTAAAATTTTAGCCAAAAACTACTTTTAAAATAAAACTATCATATAAGGTATAAATATTTAATAGTTATCCTATAAATCATAATACTAATTTAACCTTTAAAAATAAATAACTACCGTAATTAACTTAATTAATATTTACTTTAAGACTTCTAAAACAATTTAAATAATAAATGTCTCTAAAAAAAAAATTTCTAATCATTTTTAAAACTTCTAATTTATACCTAAAAATATTTCTTTGAAAATATACTTAGCTTTTCAGGAAAATACATTTCCACTCAAATAAAACCGATCTAACCATTTACAAATCCTTCTCGGTTTATCTCCAATTTAATTTACATCCCAATTCCGTAAATTTTCTTTCCCATACTTTTAAAATAAAACCAGTATTTATTTTTAGAAACGATTCACCATCTCGTTATATATTCCCACCTTGTATTTATAAATTCAAATTATCCACTGATAAATATTCACTTTGTTTATAAACCCAGTTTATAAATTCCATAGTCCCATTCTCCTTTTAATCACTATTTTCAAAACACTTAATCAATTTTCAAATCGATTCTCTGAATTAAATCCCCTTTAAAATTTATTACTCGATTTATCCAAATTAATTCCAAACCTCGAGTTCCAGATTTACTTCCCTTTCTGGTTTAAAATAATATTTAAATCCAGAGCATCGATTTCATACTTTATTTCCAAAATTCTCTTTTATTTTTCCCAAATCGTTTAAATCTTTGATTTAAAATATATTTTATTATTCTCAAACAATATCACTTAAGTCCTTAAAACTCGTTAATTCACATTTATTCAAAATCTCTATTTTCTTATACCCCGGAATTTATTAAATAGGATTTCAAAGTCAACTATTTACTTTTCTCACATTCACCCTTTTTATTTATTCAACTTCACTATAATTAGTTTACATAAAAATCCACTTTTTATTTTCTTTCAAAAATCCAATACTTGTATTTTTGATATTTTAAAATGCCAAAATATATCCAGCAAGATCATAGTATTCAATATTTTCAATTTTCAATATAATCTATCGCGGATTATCATATAAATCACATCACAGACTATGAAAATAAATTTCAATATTTTTGAGGAATCCACTTGGATCCCTCCAACCTGTTTCCCTGCATCCACAGATGTTATCACAATATAAAAATACCAATCCCACTTTGAGGGGAGTATCGCGGTATATAGGGTCATCCGCTATTATGCGGGGCGCAAAGGGTCTCATCCGCTACATAATGCGGGAATATCAATCACTCCAATATACAAACACACACACACACACTACTATATATAAAATCACATCCAGATTGATAATAATTATCACATTAAATCAATCAACCAATAATTTAATTTTACCCTTTTAAATTAACCAGTAATCCAATTTGAGTGAGATTAACTCACCTTCGACTATTAATTTGCAACCCACTTCCATCTCGACTTGTTTTCTTCGCGATTTTAGACCTTGCATAAACATTTTATGGTTTATTAGAATTTGAAGTAATCTAAAAATTAATTTCCATTTAATAATTTATTCTAACTAATAATTTAATTTTTAAACTAATTTTCCAATAAGAAATAATTTTAGTAACTAAAATAATTTAATAAGTTGATTGAACAAGTTAATCACCCTAATACATATTTTTAAAATTAAACATATTTTTAAAATTAAACATTAAGTGAAAATATATATGTATGTTTATTTTCTTTTTGAAACTACATATATTTATAAAATAGTCTATAGAGATTCCAAAATCAAATTTTATATAAATTCTTCAAACATTTTAAAATTTTCTATCTTTTTCCCCAATCTTTTGTGTGTGTGTGTATTAAATTAAAACAGAATTGTTTTGCATCTTACTGTAAATTAAAATCCTATCTCTACGTATTTTTAAACCTGTACATGTGTAAATATTTTATTAAGTTAAACTAAAAATAGATGGAATACCTCACCGCCTCAAGGACGAACTCGATGCCGCTCGACACACCAAACTTCTAGTTCACCTCGCGTCGCCTTCGTCACTGCCACCACGACCTCCCTCGCAAGCCTCCCCTCCATCGCCTTGACCTTACGAGCCATGCATGCAAGCTTACCGCTTCGATCATCCCCGGCCAGCACGATTGATCACGAGCAACTCGCGATACTCGAAATCGAGCCCCTCCTTCGCAAGTCCCACCATAAGCTGCCACGGTAGCACGTTGATACTCTCAGATGTAAATCGTGACCATCCCCTTTTTGCTCGACTTCGATCGAGATCGTCCGCCATTTTTTGATTCCGAATCGATTCGTTACCAAGAAATTAAGGGAACATGCGAATCGGTTTCGAATTTATTGATTTCAACTCTATATTTTTTTAAGTTCTATGATTAGAACTAAAGAAGGGAAGCATATAAATTAGTTCGGCCATTATTCTTTAGTTCGGCTGTTCAAAAAAAAGGAAGAGGGAGATTGATTTAAAAGGAGGAAATGTATTCGAATTGGCTTGCATGACTGCATAGGCTTGCTAAGTGTTTAGAAAAAGTAAAAAGCTGATGTGAAGTAAAAAAAGGTTTGATGTGAATATAAATGAAAAGCTATGATATGAAAAGAATTTTGACCAGTCAACTATATATACACATTATATTTAAATTCAAATTTAAATTGTCTCGAAATCGTAACTTAAAATCTTGACCTCCTATTGAGATGTGCCGCCAGGCATTCATAATGTTATACCCCTATTCTGAACGCAATGGAAAAGGTTTTGAGTCCTAATTCGATCGTATGGAGAATATAGCTTTTTGGACCCAATTATTATATTAAAATTTCGATATAAATTTCAGCGCGTTTATATACCTTATGATCACATGATAACTACAAACACTACGAAATTTAAAATCCAATAGTAATATATTATTATGGATCCAATGGATCTGGTTTCGTCGAATTCCGAGACTGTGTCTCGGATGGCTATTTTTAAAAGTCAATTTAAACGATATATTTTTAAAACTGAACAAATCACTTCCGAATTCAATTTTAAAACTTTTATTACCTTCAGTATTCTCGATATAATTTTTATAAGCCTCTAAATTATTTTTACCAAGTTTGAAACCTCATATTTAATATTTTATCCAATTCCCAATTATTAAATTCAATAATCAAATTATCCAACAAATAGAGATATTTGAAATTTCAGTTAAAAGTTTCTTTTAAATATTTAAAATCAATTAAATATTTCAATTTCAAATATCCAAAATTTCAGGTCGTTACAACTACTTGCTAATTTAATTTTCTATTTCGTAAACTTCCAGCCTTACCTTATATTATTATGGATCCAATGGATCTGGTTTCGTCGAATTCCGAGACTGTGTCTCGGATGGCTATTTTTAAAAGTCAATTTAAACGATATATTTTTAAAACTGAACAAATCACTTCCGAATTCAATTTTAAAACTTTTATTACCTTCAGTATTCTCGATATAATTTTTATAAGCCTCTAAATTATTTTTACCAAGCTTGAAACCTCATATTTAATATTTTATCCAATTCCCAATTATTAAATTCAATAATCAAATTATCCAACAAATAGAGATATTTGAAATTTCAGTTAAAAGTTTCTTTTAAATATTTAAAATCAATTAAATATTTCAATTTCAAATATCCAAAATTTCAGGTCGTTACAACTACTTGCTAATTTAATTTCTATTTCGTAAACTTCCAGCCTTACCTTATATTTCATCGCTAGTTAAGTGTTCCTATGAGATTTACTTATATATGTTGTTTCCCAATATACATAGCGGTCAAAATATCCAGAAAATCCATACAGTAATAAAATAGGTACATATCTTATTTCATATCGTATGATTTTTCCAATGCTTGAAGGTAAACAACCAGCGAACACAACCCAATTAACCTAAAGAAATAATTGTTGGATGCTGCCCTTCATTATCAACTGGCTTAGATGATGTTGTGGCTCTATCACATCTTACTCAATTAAGATGGACATTTCTATTATGTCATTACACTATAACTCACATGTCATAACTTGCCTTCTTGGCTTCCAATAAATAAAGTGCATCTATTACTTCAACCATTACACCCGATTATGGGATAGATTATGCATTCCCACACTACAGTAGGTAACAGATATATATTACGCATGTTTAGAATAATTTAATCTGAAAATTGGCTTGGTGAAATAACTTTCCTACCACCTTTCTTGTCTTCTATTGTACCCATTTTTCGACTACTATACAGACTATGTTGTTTATTAAAACCCTAAACTGTGTAAATTACGCACAATGGATCAATTACCACGTGGTAACCCCAGTAAGGACTAATTAAAAGTCACTGAAAAAGAGCGTGCAGCGTAGCATTTGTTATAAAATAGTGAGAAATATGTCGTTCAACTTATAGATATCGCATGCTAAATAAAATCTTTGATCTAGAATTAAAGGTATGTTGTTGGTTTAATAAAGAGAAGTATTAGCTAAAAAGCTACTTATACAATTATAATTCAAGGCATATCGAGACACCACTTCAAACGAATAATATGAAGCAGGTACGCCAGTTTGAGCAACTTGTTTTAAAAAGTTGTGTCTGTTACACATTGCAAAAAGAGATACTTAATCCCTCTTTTAAGCTAGTGCAAATTACATCAAAAGTACAATTGATTAAAGAAGAAATGCGTCTGTTAAAAGATCTACCATCGTGTTCAGCACATTAATTTTGCCCACGCAAAATATTTCCATATACCTAAAGAAAAAAAGAAAATAAAACATGCATATATAAAGTAATATATGGACATGCAACACATGTAACAAGCTTCACACAGAAACTAGATTTAATGGAACTGCATACTGCCTAAACTGTACGCAGCTACTTATGCAAAACATCGCACTACGCTGAGCTGTATGCAACAAACTACGCTAAGCATCATAATGTGCTAAACTATATGCTAGGTAGTGTGCTAAACTATATGCAATGTACTACGCTAGATAGCGTACTGCACTAAACCATACGTAGTGAACTGGACTAAAAAACATATGGTGGACCGCGCTAAAAACCATATAATGGACTGTGCTAGATACGAAGAAGTACCAAATGGCATAAAGCAGCACTACAATGCTTAATTACTGTGCTAATGTGTGCAAAACCATTTCTGGATGAAGGACAACTGTACACTAATACGATGGCGAATATAAACAATAGAATACTGCACTAGACATTTTTATATCTTTTAATAGTGTCAACTCCCCTCTATTGGCTTAAATAATACAAGTCAAAATAGCAAACAATAGAGCTTGCTAAGTGCACATTTCTCTTTTGTGTGTACCTCCCAAATTTACACTTGTTAAATTATGAATAAAGCTCACTTATACAAGTGTATTGAGAAGCCTCTAATTCTGACTTGTTGAAATACAAATGATAAGCTAAAAATAGCTTGGAAATCCATTTATGTAACAATACAAGAGAATTTTTTCACTTCAAAGTTGTCAAAAGTTGGATAATTTGATAGCTAGTCGTATTAATAACGAGATCCAAGTTTCTTTTGCAAACCATGAAGAAATTTTATTTATAATATTAATATATTCTTCTCTTATCTATATATTTTATGATGCTCAAACTTGTGCAATTAAAGCGTTTAGTGGTTACATAACGGTGGATGTGCAAAATGTTAAAGTGGAGATATAACGATAATATAGAAGAAAATAGTGGAGATGTAGAAAGCTTAATTAGATATAAAACAAGGTAAAGTTAATTTATTCCCATTCTCATATCAATTGTATAGAAAAAATAAATATTGTTTAATCTTATATAACAAAACTGAAGAATATCATGATTCGTGAAGTCTAGATTTGACGACTACAATAGATTTCTAGCTTATTTTGGTACTTCTGCATTAAAATAAGGGCTTTACTCTAATTTTGTTTATTTGGTTTAAAAGAGAACTAGTCAAATCAACCTTTTCATATTAATGTTGCTAAAGCGGATGCTAAAAAACCTTAATTTAAGGGAAGTAGTGGAAAATAGCAGGGCTTAAAGCAGATCTGCTATTCACTAGCGCTATATTGAAAAAAGGTTATGGTTGAAGAGTGCTACGCGCTATAGCAAGGATTTGGGGGGATTTAAATGAATAGGCTCAAACCAACGATAATATAAAAGAACTGCATTGTAATTCTAAGGGGGAACTTATTAACAAATGCAAAGGTTCAAAAGACATGGCTCCAGAAAGCCAGAACTGTGTTATTTTTTATATAAAAACGGAGCCTAGAAATGAACAACCAGTACTGCACTGCCTAGGTAGCTGGCTACTTCACCATATCAGTAATCTATTTAAAAAAATGGACTTCCCACCTTAATTTCAAGTTTTCCACTCAGTTTCATATCTCCCGCCAAAAACCACTACAACAATCTTTGCACATTCCAATGATCAACCGGATGAAGGACACATTGTAGAATCTAACAAATGGGAATTGTAACGACCCGTATTTTACGTGTCGATAGATCGTAGAATTTGCAGGTCGATAGTGTTGTTTGTGTTGCCTCTAGCTTGAGTCGTTTAGAAGTTAACCCGGGTGGAGTATGAGTTGTGACCGACTCATGAGCATTGCCGAGCTAAGGGATGAGTCGTGACCGACTCATAGGGGACCGACTCAAGGAGGGGTTACGGGTTGGAGTGTTGGCCGAGATAAGAAATTCACCGACCTAAGAGTTGCCGAGTTATAGAAGTAACGACCTAAAAGTTAGGCGACTTAGTGATGGTGACCGACCTATAGTAAGTCGTAGACGACCTTAGGAACTGGCCGAGTTTAGTGTGGAGCGACCTAAGGTAGATAGGTCGGGAGAGCGACCTAAGGTAGATAGGTCGGTAGAGCGACCTATAGGAATGACCGACTTAAGGAGTGAACGGGTCATAGGAGTGTTTGATTTAGGAGCTAACGACCTAAAAGGTTGCCGAGTTAAGGTTTGGGCCGACTCAGTGGTGAACGACTCATAGGATGGTGGTTTAGGCCTGTGGAACGACCTAAGGGGTTAGGTCGTATGGGAGATAAGTCGTGAACGACTTATGGTTTTGTTAGGTCGCTAGGCCGTAGCATAGTTAGGTCGTTTGGCATTGTTGAGTCGGCTAGGACTTAGGTCGGCACTAGGTATGCCGTGTTCTTGTTAGGTCGGCAGCTAGTTAGATCGTATGGCCCGTGTTGTTGTTATGTCGCTTGAGTTTTAAGTCGGCAGTGTGTTAGGTCGTTGGATGAGATGAGTCGTAGGTCGCGTGGTTGGTTGAGTCGACTTATAGTTAAGTCGGCAGGGTCTTAGGTCGTAGGTCGGCATGCTAGTTAAGTCGTCAGGCGACCTAGGACTTAGGAAATGCGGCAGTGCGTTGAGTCGTTAGGTCGGCCTGTGTTTTAGGTCGCGTCTGGGTTAAGTCGTAAGTCGGCCTTGGTTGTATGTTGTGTTGGTTAGGTCGTA
Source organism: Allium cepa (assembly GCA_030765085.1). Classification (NCBI taxonomy): domain Eukaryota; kingdom Viridiplantae; phylum Streptophyta; class Magnoliopsida; order Asparagales; family Amaryllidaceae; genus Allium; species Allium cepa. The sequence continues at coordinate 873,661,667 of CM060932.1, read as the reverse complement.
GGTCGTAGGGGCTGATGAGTCGGCAACGACTCATAGTTAGGTCGGGGACGACCTAAGGGGCGACGACCTAAGGGGTTTCCAGCCTATAAATAGAGGGGTTTGGCTCACTTTTTGGCACCGGTTTTTGAAGCAACGAAGTGCTGCCATTTTGAAGACTCGACTACAACATTTCTTCATCTTCTTTTCTCCATTCCAATCTAATTCTAACATCCATCCAAGATCGAAGATCAAGATCAAAGATCAAGAGCCAAAGTTGAAGATTTTCATCCAAAGAGGCTAGATTTCACCGTTTCAAGTGAAATTTCTCCGGATCAAGTCCAAGTCCTTGCTGTCCAGATCTGTAGTTGATTGATTTTAGGTTGTTTTGGTGATTTGGTGAGTGGTAGTTATCTCTCACGCGGATCCAAAGGAGTATACGGGATTGGTGATATGTTTGGGTGTTAAAGTTAGCGTTTTCTCGCATTTTCCTTAAGTCTGCATGTAGATCCATCATATTTGAAGATGTTTATCTATGAAAGTTATTTATCAAGTATTAGAGACAAAACCCATGTTTTAGATTTGATAGATCTATGCTAAAAACCATGATTTCACGTATGTTGGACTTTTGCTCACTTAATTACGAAATTGCCATTATAATTGATATTGCTTAATAGATCTTGTTTGAATGGTTGAATGTTTGAATGTATGTTAGATTTGATTGCTCCAAGTTAGCTTGTAGTTGATTTGGAACAAGATGGTTGAAGATGATTCAAAAGCTAAGTGGAAAGGCTCTTGAATGGTGAAAGCTGCCAATGGCATATGAAGCGGATGTGGAAGCTCATATGGATGGATTCGAGGATGTGGGATCTTGCCATGATGCGAGAAGGCAAAGCATGGTTGAGTTGGGACTTTGCGATGATATGATGAGGCAAGGCTTGTGTTGAGATGGGACGGGTCATGATGACGTTCCAAGTTGAGAGACTTTGCTATGATGTGATGAGGCAAGACATATGTTGTGATGGGACGGGTCACGAAGACGTTCCAAGCACGGGTCATGACGACGTGCAAAGTTATAACTCGGTGATGCGGTCCGGGTTGGGGTGGATAATGGTTAGCTTGAGAGGCGCTTGAGCTAGTATGGAAGTAGTCGTCGAGGAGGATGACTAGGAGGCTAAGATCTCATCGTTGTTGAAGGTTCTAGCATACTCAAAGCAAGGGTACGTTGGAACGGGTCACGATGACGTTCCAGGCACGGGTCATGATGACGTGCTAGTACTCTGGGCTGATGCGTTCGGCTTAGGCACGGGTCACGATGACGTGCGGAGTTATGGCTAAACCGGGGTTACCATTAGCCCTTGACAGGCGGTCATTCAACTAACGGTGAAATCAAGGCAATGATAACAGTGATAGCCAGAGTCATGGATGTTTGGATGTTTGGTTGTATCATCATTCGGCTTCAAGAGCGGTGTTTTCTGGGTGCTTATCTGATCTTGGTTTAGGCCTTGGGGGTTTGTATTTGGAAAACATCGTCCTTGACTCGAGTGATTATTGCTTTACCTTACTTATCTGCTATGTTATGCCTACTTCTCCTTAGTGTGTGTCTGGGGGCTATCACTGTAGAAAGAGGTGGAGTGGGATGGTTTGGTTCCTATTCCTTTTATCTTTTATGCTCTTTTGGTATGCTTGATAGTTGATTTACTGCTCACTAAGACTTTGTCTGACTCAAGGTTTTATGTCTCCTCTTATTACCTTGGGCTGTTCATCCATGTTTGGGATGGGCAGACTAGGTAGCAGGTGACAGGTGCTGTGCTAGGAGTTCTACGCTGAAGATGACGAAGACGAGCAGGAGGCTTTGCATATTAGTTTTCTTACTATATGTACTGGGTATCCGCTGCTGTATTTGGTTGAGTGATTTGTAGTGAGGCTTTCATGTATGGATTTGAGTAGATGATTGTATGAAACTACTGTGATGCTTATATGATGATGTTCTGTTCTATGGAACTTCACTATATTATATTTCTCTATTGTATTTTATCCATGCGCTGTGAGTTATGCGATAGAGATTCTTCTGTTTTGTTTTACCCTGACTATCGTCCATGGCTGCCTGGCACACCTTTCAGCGCTCTATTCTCTTGTTTTGGTGCGGGAGTCATGGGCGGTCGTCACATTTGGTATCAGAGCTTTGGTTAATCGATTTCAGCCAACGCTCGCTGACGTAATTACGTAAGAGAGACGTAATTGTATTTTGATGGATGATTACTATATATAATATAGTAGCTTAGAAGGATTTGAACTCCTTATGCAGTTGTTTCTTAAGGTGTTCTAATCATTCTTTTTACAGATATTAAGAATGAGTCGTAGAGGAAGACCAGCTGCTAGGGAAGGCCATGCTACAGAAGGAGCTGCAGATTATGGGGCTATGTTCGAAGCGATGATGACTTCGATTATGAGGAGGATGCCCGTTCCAGGGCCTACTGTTGATGTTGGAGTTCAAGTCCAAACTCCGAGACCGGTGGATTTCGCCAAGCTCTGCAAGGATTATACTTCTCTTGGAGGAAAAGCTTTCTTAGGGACGGAGTCTACTATTGAAGTGCAGAGATGGATGGATGCTTGCCGAAGGATTTTTGGTGATCTAGGGATTGAGGATGCAACTAAGAGGAAGCTTGCATCGAGACAGCTTCAGGGAAGAGCTGCTGATTGGTGGAATTCTATCACTATAGATACACCAGAAGAAGAGATTACTTGGGAGCAATTCCAAGTTAGATTTGAAGCTAAGTTCATCTCTACTTCCCAGAAATCTGTCTTGTTTAAGAAGTTTGTAGAGCTCAAGCAAAGGGGGAGACCTGTTCTTGAGTATATTTCTGAGTTTGAAGCTTTGTCCAAGTATGCCAGATCGTATATTGATTCTCCCTACCAGAAGAATGAAAAGTTTGTGACTGGTCTGGATGCTTATCTTGGGAGGCAGTTGGTGGATCATCTGGACGATCCGTTTGAGAAGCTTGTGGAAAAAGCCCTTAGGCATGAGAGTTTGTTTCCTAAGGAAAGTTCTGTTGTTGCTGTAACCAGGGAAGGATCTAAACCACACCAGAATGGCAATAAGAGGAGGAAGCAGCAGCAGCAGAAGGGTAAGGATGGCCAGAAGAAGCCGAAAGGCGAAGTGACTTGTTATAACTGCCAACAGAAAGGCCATCTTTACAAAGATTGTAAGAATCCCAAAGTGCCGGGAAAGTGTTATAACTGTGATAAGCTGGGACATATCAAGAAGGATTGCCCAGAGCCGAGGAAAGATAGGCAGATTGTGCAAGCCTATGCTTTGGGAGTTGTGCCGTCGTCTTCAAAAGCTCCGACTGCTGAAGAAAAGGGGAAGAGTGTGGTGGTTCAAGGTACTCTTTCTATTTGTGGTGTTCCAGTTAGAGTGTTGTTTGATACTGGAGCGTCGCATTCTTTTGTTTGTGATGATTTGGTAAGCCGGTTAGGTATGAAACCGGATATTGTTGATAGGCCATTGGTTGTGACTAATCCGGTAGGGGGTTCGTCATGTTTGTGTATGATATGCCATGGTCTAGTTGTGTCGAGTCATGATTGCTCGTTTGTTTGTGATTGCTTTGTTCTGAACTTTGCGGGGTTCGGAATTATTTTGGGTATGGACTGGCTTAGGAAGTATGCGGCAAGGATTGATTGTGAGAGATTGGAGGTGACAGTCGGGAATGTGGAGGGGCGAAAGGTTGTGATACGATGTAAGCATGAAGAAGGCGTCTTCATGAGCTTCATGTATTCGCTGGTTGTTCCACGGGATGGACTGTCATCGATGCCAATAGTGAATGGATTTGAGGATGTCTTTGAGGAAGTCAAAGGGTTGCCGCCGCATAGGGAGATCGAGTTTCGTATCGATCTAGTTGAGGGAGCCAGACCTGTTGTGATGCCTCTTAGGCGGATGGCACCGAGGGAGCAGCAAGAGCTGAAGGTGCAAGTTGATGACCTTTTTCGGAAAGGATTCATTCGGAGGAGTGTGTCCGAATGGGGTGCGCCCGTTGTGTTCGCAACCAAAGCGGATGGATCGTTGAGGTTGTGTGTTGATTATCGTGAGCTGAATAAGGTGACTAGGAAGAACAAGTATCCATTGCCGAGAATAGATGACTTGTTTGATCAGCTTCACGAGGCTAGGGTGTTTTCTCAGATGGATTTGGCAACGGGATTTCACCAGTTGAGAGTGGCGAAGGATAGTGTGCCGAAGACTGCTTTCAGGACACCATCCGGATTTTATGAGTGGCTGGTAATGCCGTTTGGATTGACTAACGCGCCAGCATATTTTGTGGATCTTATGTATAGAGTGTTCAGAGATCAGTTGAATAGGTTCGTGCTTGTGTTCGTGGATGATATTCTGATTTATTCCAGAACTGAGGGAGAGCACAAGACACACTTGAGGATTGTTTTGGAAATCTTACGGAAACATCAGCTGAAGGCTAAGTTTTCGAAGTGTCACTTCTGGAAGAATGAAGTGAGGTTCTTAGGTCATGTTATTTCTGGAAATGGAATAGCGGTTGATCCCGCTAAGGTGGCAGCGATCCAGGATTGGGTTAGGCCTAAGAATGCATCTGATGTGAGGAGTTTTCTTGGATTAGCAGGATATTATCGTCGGTTTATCAAAGACTTTTCCAAGATAGCTGCACCGTTGACAGGATTGACGAAGAAGAACCAAGTGTTCAGATGGGATGATAAATGTGAGCAAGCTTTCGTGATCCTGAAAGAGCGACTGACAAGTGCTCCTGTTTTGACTATTCCTAGTGGGAATGATGAGATGGTGGTCTACACCGATGCATGTGGCACTGGACTAGGAGCGGTGCTAATGCAGAAGGATAAAGTTGTTGCATATGCTAGTCGACAACTGAAGCCGCATGAAAGGAATTATCCGACTCATGATTTGGAGTTAGCGGCGATTGTGTTTGCTTTGAAGATGTGGAGACATTACCTATTGGGAGTTAGATTCGAGCTGTTTACAGATCATAAGTCGTTGAAGTATCTGTTCTCCCAAAAGGATTTAAATCTTCGACAGCAACGATGGCTAGAGTTCCTAGCATCTTATGATTTTGGTATAGCCTATACTCCGGGAAAAGGTAACGCAGTGGCAGATGCGTTAAGTCGAAGGCATGCAGGATTAGGAGCCATGTTTTCGGAATGGAAGAGTCTTGAGTATTTGGCTGGATTTGACTTCAGGCCTAGATGTGAATTGGAACCTAAGATGTTGGCAAACTTATCGATAAGGCCTACTCTTGTGGAAAGGGTTGGCGAGAGCCAAAAGGGAGATGATAAGCTTGTCAAGATTATCTGTGATTTGGAATCCGGATTGGACCCGGAGAAGGATAAGGGATTCGAGGTCGATCGAGAGGGTTGGCTTCGAAAGCAAGGACGATTGGTTGTTCCCGATATAGATGGATTGAGAGATGAAGTTCTAAGGGAAAGTCATCACTCGAAGTTGACAATTCATCCAGGTGGTAATAAGATGTATCGGGATATGAAGAGAGCTTACTACTGGGAAGGTATGAAGAAGGATGTTGGAAGTTTTATTTCCAAGTGTATGAATTGCCAGTTAGTGAAAGCTGAGCAGAAGAAGCCCAGTGGATTACTTCAGCCATTAGAAGTTCCTACATGGAAGTGGGAGCAAGTGTCGATGGATTTTATTGATGGTCTACCTAGAACCAGGACAGGGAATGAAGGGATTTGGGTCATCGTAGATCGTTTGACTAAAAGTGCAAGGTTCATTCCTGTTCGATCGACTAGGACTGCATCGAAGTTGGCTGAGTTGTATGTGAAGTGGATTGTTCGATTCCATGGTGTTCCGAAGAGTATAGTGAGCGATCGAGACCCATTGTTCACTAGTAGATTTTGGACGAGCTTCCAGGAAGTTTTGGGAACTGAGTTGTGTTTGAGTACAGCTTATCACCCTCAAACAGATGGTCAGACTGAGAGAGTCAACCGAGTTTTGGAAGATCTCCTTAGAGCTTGTGTTTTGGACTTCGGAGGATCATGGGAGGATCACCTTCATTTGGTGGAGTTTGCTTATAATAACAGTTATCAGTCGAGCATTGGTATGGCACCATATGAGGCATTATATGGAAGACCGTGTAACTCTCCGACATGTTGGTTGGAAGCTGGAGAAAAGCTGATACTTGGGCCAGAGATGATTCGACAGACTTCAGATTGTATAGAGATCATTCGGCAACGAATGAAGGCAGCCCAAGATCGTCAGAAAAGTTATGCCGATAATCGTCGTAAGGATTTGGAATTCGACGTAGGTGATATGGTTTTTGTGAAGATTTCTCCTCTGAAGAGTGTCATTAGATTCGGAAAGAAAGGAAAGTTAACTCCGAGATTTGTTGGACCATTTCCGATTATCGAGCGAATTGGAAAGCTCGCTTATAGATTGGAGTTACCGGAAAAGATGGCGGGTGTGCACAATGTTTTTCATGTATCTTGTCTACGGAAGTATGTGCACGACCCTACTACGGTGGTTTCTGCTGATAGCTGTGAAGACTTAGAGGTTGATCCAGTGGTTACGAGACCTCGTAAGCCGCTTCGTATTGTTGAAACCGATACGAAACAGCTTAGGAGGAAGACGATTACGTTGCTCAAGGTACAATGGAGTGACGATGTTAACGACTGTACATGGGAGGAGGAAGAGAGGATGAAGGCAGCTCATCCCGGACTCTTCGAGGTATGGCCCTAAAGTGTCGTGACATCTCATGAATTTGTAGCTTGTTCTGAGTCTTAGAATTCTGCATGCTAGGCTAGAATTGGTTGCATGGTTTGTTGATTGCTTTGGATGGTAGGCATGCGGAATATCTTTGATTTCTGATTGTTTGCTTGGAATTTCGGGGGCGAAATTCCTAAGGGGGAGAGAATGTAACGACCCGTATTTTACGTGTCGATAGATCGTAGAATTTGCAGGTCGATAGTGTTGTTTGTGTTGCCTCTAGCTTGAGTCGTTTAGAAGTTAACCCGGGTGGAGTATGAGTTGTGACCGACTCATGAGCATTGCCGAGCTAAGGGATGAGTCGTGACCGACTCATAGGGGACCGACTCAAGGAGGGGTTACGGGTTGGAGTGTTGGCCGAGATAAGAAATTCACCGACCTAAGAGTTGCCGAGTTATAGAAGTAACGACCTAAAAGTTAGGCGACTTAGTGATGGTGACCGACCTATAGTAAGTCGTAGACGACCTTAGGAACTGGCCGAGTTTAGTGTGGAGCGACCTAAGGTAGATAGGTCGGGAGAGCGACCTAAGGTAGATAGGTCGGTAGAGCGACCTATAGGAATGACCGACTTAAGGAGTGAACGGGTCATAGGAGTGTTTGATTTAGGAGCTAACGACCTAAAAGGTTGCCGAGTTAAGGTTTGGGCCGACTCAGTGGTGAACGACTCATAGGATGGTGGTTTAGGCCTGTGGAACGACCTAAGGGGTTAGGTCGTATGGGAGATAAGTCGTGAACGACTTATGGTTTTGTTAGGTCGCTAGGCCGTAGCATAGTTAGGTCGTTTGGCATTGTTGAGTCGGCTAGGACTTAGGTCGGCACTAGGTATGCCGTGTTCTTGTTAGGTCGGCAGCTAGTTAGATCGTATGGCCCGTGTTGTTGTTATGTCGCTTGAGTTTTAAGTCGGCAGTGTGTTAGGTCGTTGGATGAGATGAGTCGTAGGTCGCGTGGTTGGTTGAGTCGACTTATAGTTAAGTCGGCAGGGTCTTAGGTCGTAGGTCGGCATGCTAGTTAAGTCGTCAGGCGACCTAGGACTTAGGAAATGCGGCAGTGCGTTGAGTCGTTAGGTCGGCCTGTGTTTTAGGTCGCGTCTGGGTTAAGTCGTAAGTCGGCCTTGGTTGTATGTTGTGTTGGTTAGGTCGTAGGTCGTAGGGGCTGATGAGTCGGCAACGACTCATAGTTAGGTCGGGGACGACCTAAGGGGCGACGACCTAAGGGGTTTCCAGCCTATAAATAGAGGGGTTTGGCTCACTTTTTGGCACCGGTTTTTGAAGCAACGAAGTGCTGCCATTTTGAAGACTCGACTACAACATTTCTTCATCTTCTTTTCTCCATTCCAATCTAATTCTAACATCCATCCAAGATCGAAGATCAAGATCAAAGATCAAGAGCCAAAGTTGAAGATTTTCATCCAAAGAGGCTAGATTTCACCGTTTCAAGTGAAATTTCTCCGGATCAAGTCCAAGTCCTTGCTGTCCAGATCTGTAGTTGATTGATTTTAGGTTGTTTTGGTGATTTGGTGAGTGGTAGTTATCTCTCACGCGGATCCAAAGGAGTATACGGGATTGGTGATATGTTTGGGTGTTAAAGTTAGCGTTTTCTCGCATTTTCCTTAAGTCTGCATGTAGATCCATCATATTTGAAGATGTTTATCTATGAAAGTTATTTATCAAGTATTAGAGACAAAACCCATGTTTTAGATTTGATAGATCTATGCTAAAAACCATGATTTCACGTATGTTGGACTTTTGCTCACTTAATTACGAAATTGCCATTATAATTGATATTGCTTAATAGATCTTGTTTGAATGGTTGAATGTTTGAATGTATGTTAGATTTGATTGCTCCAAGTTAGCTTGTAGTTGATTTGGAACAAGATGGTTGAAGATGATTCAAAAGCTAAGTGGAAAGGCTCTTGAATGGTGAAAGCTGCCAATGGCATATGAAGCGGATGTGGAAGCTCATATGGATGGATTCGAGGATGTGGGATCTTGCCATGATGCGAGAAGGCAAAGCATGGTTGAGTTGGGACTTTGCGATGATATGATGAGGCAAGGCTTGTGTTGAGATGGGACGGGTCATGATGACGTTCCAAGTTGAGAGACTTTGCTATGATGTGATGAGGCAAGACATATGTTGTGATGGGACGGGTCACGAAGACGTTCCAAGCACGGGTCATGACGACGTGCAAAGTTATAACTCGGTGATGCGGTCCGGGTTGGGGTGGATAATGGTTAGCTTGAGAGGCGCTTGAGCTAGTATGGAAGTAGTCGTCGAGGAGGATGACTAGGAGGCTAAGATCTCATCGTTGTTGAAGGTTCTAGCATACTCAAAGCAAGGGTACGTTGGAACGGGTCACGATGACGTTCCAGGCACGGGTCATGATGACGTGCTAGTACTCTGGGCTGATGCGTTCGGCTTAGGCACGGGTCACGATGACGTGCGGAGTTATGGCTAAACCGGGGTTACCATTAGCCCTTGACAGGCGGTCATTCAACTAACGGTGAAATCAAGGCAATGATAACAGTGATAGCCAGAGTCATGGATGTTTGGATGTTTGGTTGTATCATCATTCGGCTTCAAGAGCGGTGTTTTCTGGGTGCTTATCTGATCTTGGTTTAGGCCTTGGGGGTTTGTATTTGGAAAACATCGTCCTTGACTCGAGTGATTATTGCTTTACCTTACTTATCTGCTATGTTATGCCTACTTCTCCTTAGTGTGTGTCTGGGGGCTATCACTGTAGAAAGAGGTGGAGTGGGATGGTTTGGTTCCTATTCCTTTTATCTTTTATGCTCTTTTGGTATGCTTGATAGTTGATTTACTGCTCACTAAGACTTTGTCTGACTCAAGGTTTTATGTCTCCTCTTATTACCTTGGGCTGTTCATCCATGTTTGGGATGGGCAGACTAGGTAGCAGGTGACAGGTGCTGTGCTAGGAGTTCTACGCTGAAGATGACGAAGACGAGCAGGAGGCTTTGCATATTAGTTTTCTTACTATATGTACTGGGTATCCGCTGCTGTATTTGGTTGAGTGATTTGTAGTGAGGCTTTCATGTATGGATTTGAGTAGATGATTGTATGAAACTACTGTGATGCTTATATGATGATGTTCTGTTCTATGGAACTTCACTATATTATATTTCTCTATTGTATTTTATCCATGCGCTGTGAGTTATGCGATAGAGATTCTTCTGTTTTGTTTTACCCTGACTATCGTCCATGGCTGCCTGGCACACCTTTCAGCGCTCTATTCTCTTGTTTTGGTGCGGGAGTCATGGGCGGTCGTCACAGGAATAAACAAAGCACCACGTCAGCAATCCAAGAGGAAAAAGCAGGCTATGAAGACAAAGACACTGTAGCAAAGGGGGAGGATGTTGGAAAATAAAAATAAATGTACAATGTGAAAAGAAAAGATTCTCTATAATAATGTAGTAATACAAAAATTCGATTAATACAAAGATTCAAATCCAAAATCCAAATCCAAAATTCGATTGTATGGAGAAGATAGCTTTCTGGACCCAATTATTATATTAAATTTTCGATATAATTTTCAGCACGTTTATATACCGTACGATCACACTATAACTCCAAAACATTACGAAATTTGAAAACGATAATAATACATTATGATGGATCAAATGGAACTGGTTTCATCGAATTCCGAGACTATGTCTTGGATAGCTATTTTTAAATGTACATTTAAACGATATACTTTTAAAACTGAACAAATCACTTTCGAATTCAATTTTAAAACTTTTATTACCTTTAGTATTCTCAATATAAATTTTATAAGTCTCTAAATAATTTTTACCAAGCTTGAAACCTCGGATTCAATATTTTATCTAATTCCCAATTATTAAATTCAATAATCAAATTATCCAACAAATAGAGATATTTGAAATTTCAGTTAAAAATTTCTTTCAAATATTTAAAATCAATTAAATATTCAAATTTCAAATATCCAAAATTTCGGGTCATTATGTTCCTCCCCCGTTATAAGAATTTCTTCCCCGAAATTGCTAGTTAAGAAGAATGGTCCATAGCTTATTAACTATTTTCCCCAAAACCAAACGAATTTTAACAACTCCCCAAAACAATCTTTTTATTAAGAACACCCAATCATTCCTTCTAACTTTCCAAACTCATCCATAGGTTCCAAATAATATTATCCCTCAATAATTCAAATTATAATTTAAAACCAAGTTTAAACTATCAAAATTTTCTTCAAAATTTACTAACTCCCTAAATTTTCGAATTTTTTTGCCATCGTCTACTTTGCGCAGCTAGATCGGAACAACTACAAAATTGCATCTACGAGCCCCAAATTTTCAAAAGAAAACAAAAGCCAAATGGCTAGATCAGAAAACCATCAAATTTCATATGACAATTTAAATACATACCTTTGTCGGGCAATCAAATTTATCTTTTGAAATCAAAAACACCAATTTAGCTTTTTTTTAATTACCTGCACCCTACTTACCAATAATATCCAACCATTTTAGTTCAAAATCATTTTATTCATTTCTTTTAAAAAAAATTGAAATTTATTATATTCAAGCCCGTATGATGTACATGTCATCTGTACGCAATGTCAAATCCGATCGCTTACTCGATCACACAATTTCGCTTCCAAACTAGTTTCGTTCATACGACCCCTTAGTGAGGACTTAGATCTGGTTTCTTGATCAGAACCCGTAATTCTCCTTGCATAGCCATATACTATGTTAGAGAATTTTAGGATCAATCAAAAATCCATATCCAGGGTTCGCCATCGAAAATCGAGTGAAGAATCCCAACTCGGATAGATATAACTACCTGGAAATTCTGTGCTCCAATCTGAATTCAAATTGCCTTACAAATAAAATAATATACGTACATCCTACGTATTTATCTCCATTGATTATTAGTTATATCAATTCTCTTTTTATTCGCATTTATCTTGATTCCCATTCACTTATTCACAGTTACCCTTTCACACACCATTAATAAATCTTCATTCAAATACTTACTTAGTATTTTTTTCCCACTACTAATCTTACTTAAGAATTTCACCATTTACTTTCCTTGAGTTTACTATAAATATTTTATACAACTTATTACCTTTATTTATACTTCATTACCTTATTTATATCCATTTTAATTCAATTTGCATTTTCAGTTCCATTTGATTCAATTTATCTCCCAATTTTCCAATATTTAATTTTTTACCGACCACGCCTCAAACCACATTTTATTAACCAATTCCCTTAATTAGTTCCATTAACTCATTTATTTATATCTCAATAAATTTTTATTTCCAAACCTTTCATTTTATTTAGCCCATTCGAACTAATTTTCCGATATCACTTTACTTACACGATTTAAATTAAATATCATTCCAATATTTAGTTTCAATTTCATATACTTATAAATGTAAATTCATTTGTTCCTCTACCCATTTGTTTTACAATCCTAATAAAATTATTTCCAATAACCATTTCCTTTAGCCTACTTTGACTTTTTCCTCAAATTCACTTTTATTTAACTTGATTCAGTTACATTCCAATTCAATTCAAATTTTAAACTTCTATAAGTTTTCCAACCTATTTACATTCCATAAACATTTTTAATCAACTCCAGAGTGTTTTAACCAATCACTTGAGTATTTCAAAAATCATTATTGAAATCAATTATACCCAAATCAAACTATTCTTTTGCATTCCAAAATAGAACCCAATTTCGCAAACAAATCCCAATTCAAAACTTCCAGACAACAATTCCTCTTTTGGAAACTCGAAAATGAACACTGATGATGCCATAGTCATCACCGAAAATATTTTCCAGCGAACGAAGTGAGTCTAGTGCTTTTATTCCTTTAAAACCATTTTCAAATATTTTTAAATTTCAAATCTGACTAGATTTTATATCTAACTCAAAAACATTTTCGAATAATATCAATATTATTCCTCCAAAAACTTTGAAAATCATTTTGAAACCCAAAGGAAATTAAATTTTCTAAATTTTTGAATTCAAATTCTTTCAATCTATATTTCAAATATTACTATGGAATTCTATCCCATTTCAATTATAAACCACATTTATAATTCACATTTTCAAATTCTATTCTGTTATATGAATTAATTTCCTTAACTTTGGTTATAACATTACTTCCTTATTTCAATTTCCACATAACAATGATAATAATTTAATATTATCAATCCCTAACAACCAAGCAACCATATATACTTATAACAATTTATGAAAAATTATTTCTTTCATATAAAAATAATTTGGGTAAAATTATTTCATTTACCCTATTTAAACAACACTATGTCGAAATGTTCTATTCAAGTGTTTAGAGATCCCTATCAATAACGTTAATTACTCGTATTGACCAGAATCCATAAGCCACTTAACAAACCAATGTACACAATATAAAATAAATTTTATATTTACTAATAAATACGCGTCCATATCTATTAATACACTCAAACTCATTCTAGGGCACCACTGACCCTATCTCTAATGAGTAATCCCCACCAGAGCCATGGTTCCCGCTTAACCTTCATCCTTGAAACCACACTATAAAGATCTGCAAATCCATATCCCTTTGAGTCGATAATATTCTCCATCAGTTCAACTCAATTTGGACGGAAATACGAACCATTATGGGAAAAGAAGAAAAAGGATAGAAGAAGAAGATAAAAACAACATAAGAGTCTCACAACGCAGCGGAATAAATTATAATATATAACAACTGATCTTCATACAAAAGAACTATTACTGTTTTATACATTACATCATCAAAGTACACACAACCAGATAGTTATAATAACTTGTCCTCACAAAGCTGAATATACAACATACCATACACAACGGAATATAAGTCAGATGCGTGATATACGTCTCCGTCATCCAGCTCATCTCCTGAGTTCCATAGCATCCTATCCTATATCAGAAATACTCGATCTGACCCGAGTATTATAATGAAATAACATTCGAATCAGTCTGGAAAACCTGTGTGAGAAAATACACATAGTTCAATTGTTAAAATTATCAAAATCCTTTGAAATCAAAGGTATCTCGTAAGACCACGCCATAAATAAACATACCGGGTTTTTACCTTATAATAACCAAAAAAATTATCAAAACTGTCTGATATTATATTAGTGTCAATAGAAAGTAAAATAGAATATAGCTGAAATGCATGCATCTCACGTTCCAGCATAATTGGGCACAATCAAAACCGTACGTGCGCTTATTGGAGATTGCATTCCATACAATGGTAGGGCTACTGGGGTACCGCTCGTCATAGTACCTATTCTAGATCAGCGTACCGAGGACCACTCCCGATCCCCTACAACACAAGACCGGAGATATCTCTTACTGGATAGTCCGAATAAGATCACCCCGTAGTTGAGATCAGCAACCGCCCACACAACCGAGATCAAGGGACTCTAGATAGAGATGACCTTACCCTAATTGGGTGCTACCTACTTAGCCTTGCTGCACCTCCCCTGCTTTAGCCATTCCCGGTTGATGAGGCTTGAGGCTAAGCGTTACCTTTTAAGATCGAATTTCACTTAGAATGCTCATCGTCCTCCAATGATGATGGTCTGATGGCATTCGTCCATACAAGTTTCCCTGGGTCTAGACAAACCGAATCACCGTCTTCATCATCTTCATAGTATTCATTCGTTACGTTCAAACCAGATCGAAGTGGTTTTCGGATAATTAAATCAAATCTCGGTCTCTTCGAAACTATCAGCGCATTAGCCAATATTGATAGTCGGTTATTTAACTATCAAATTTAAACAATCATTCAACCAATTATTTTATTTCAACGGAAAAGCACCAAGTCTTTTTAAATTTAGCTTTTAAATAAATTAAATCACTATATCCAAAAATTTACTCTTAAAACATTTAAAATAAAACTACTTAAATAACTTTATTCAAAATAATAGTTTTGAAATTCTATAATAATTTCCCAAGTAAAATTTTAGCCAAAAACTACTTTTAAAATAAAACTATCATATAAGGTATAAATATTTAATAGTTATCCTATAAATCATAATACTAATTTAACCTTTAAAAATAAATAACTACCGTAATTAACTTAATTAATATTTACTTTAAGACTTCTAAAACAATTTAAATAATAAATGTCTCTAAAAAAAAAATTTCTAATCATTTTTAAAACTTCTAATTTATACCTAAAAATATTTCTTTGAAAATATACTTAGCTTTTCAGGAAAATACATTTCCACTCAAATAAAACCGATCTAACCATTTACAAATCCTTCTCGGTTTATCTCCAATTTAATTTACATCCCAATTCCGTAAATTTTCTTTCCCATACTTTTAAAATAAAACCAGTATTTATTTTTAGAAACGATTCACCATCTCGTTATATATTCCCACCTTGTATTTATAAATTCAAATTATCCACTGATAAATATTCACTTTGTTTATAAACCCAGTTTATAAATTCCATAGTCCCATTCTCCTTTTAATCACTATTTTCAAAACACTTAATCAATTTTCAAATCGATTCTCTGAATTAAATCCCCTTTAAAATTTATTACTCGATTTATCCAAATTAATTCCAAACCTCGAGTTCCAGATTTACTTCCCTTTCTGGTTTAAAATAATATTTAAATCCAGAGCATCGATTTCATACTTTATTTCCAAAATTCTCTTTTATTTTTCCCAAATCGTTTAAATCTTTGATTTAAAATATATTTTATTATTCTCAAACAATATCACTTAAGTCCTTAAAACTCGTTAATTCACATTTATTCAAAATCTCTATTTTCTTATACCCCGGAATTTATTAAATAGGATTTCAAAGTCAACTATTTACTTTTCTCACATTCACCCTTTTTATTTATTCAACTTCACTATAATTAGTTTACATAAAAATCCACTTTTTATTTTCTTTCAAAAATCCAATACTTGTATTTTTGATATTTTAAAATGCCAAAATATATCCAGCAAGATCATAGTATTCAATATTTTCAATTTTCAATATAATCTATCGCGGATTATCATATAAATCACATCACAGACTATGAAAATAAATTTCAATATTTTTGAGGAATCCACTTGGATCCCTCCAACCTGTTTCCCTGCATCCACAGATGTTATCACAATATAAAAATACCAATCCCACTTTGAGGGGAGTATCGCGGTATATAGGGTCATCCGCTATTATGCGGGGCGCAAAGGGTCTCATCCGCTACATAATGCGGGAATATCAATCACTCCAATATACAAACACACACACACACACTACTATATATAAAATCACATCCAGATTGATAATAATTATCACATTAAATCAATCAACCAATAATTTAATTTTACCCTTTTAAATTAACCAGTAATCCAATTTGAGTGAGATTAACTCACCTTCGACTATTAATTTGCAACCCACTTCCATCTCGACTTGTTTTCTTCGCGATTTTAGACCTTGCATAAACATTTTATGGTTTATTAGAATTTGAAGTAATCTAAAAATTAATTTCCATTTAATAATTTATTCTAACTAATAATTTAATTTTTAAACTAATTTTCCAATAAGAAATAATTTTAGTAACTAAAATAATTTAATAAGTTGATTGAACAAGTTAATCACCCTAATACATATTTTTAAAATTAAACATATTTTTAAAATTAAACATTAAGTGAAAATATATATGTATGTTTATTTTCTTTTTGAAACTACATATATTTATAAAATAGTCTATAGAGATTCCAAAATCAAATTTTATATAAATTCTTCAAACATTTTAAAATTTTCTATCTTTTTCCCCAATCTTTTGTGTGTGTGTGTATTAAATTAAAACAGAATTGTTTTGCATCTTACTGTAAATTAAAATCCTATCTCTACGTATTTTTAAACCTGTACATGTGTAAATATTTTATTAAGTTAAACTAAAAATAGATGGAATACCTCACCGCCTCAAGGACGAACTCGATGCCGCTCGACACACCAAACTTCTAGTTCACCTCGCGTCGCCTTCGTCACTGCCACCACGACCTCCCTCGCAAGCCTCCCCTCCATCGCCTTGACCTTACGAGCCATGCATGCAAGCTTACCGCTTCGATCATCCCCGACCAGCACGATTGATCACGAGCAACTCGCGATACTCGAAATCGAGCCCCTCCTTCGCAAGTCCCACCATAAGCTGCCACGGTAGCACGTTGATACTCTCAGATGTAAATCGTGACCATCCCCTTTTTGCTCGACTTCGATCGAGATCGTCCGCCATTTTTTGATTCCGAATCGATTCGTTACCAAGAAATTAAGGGAACATGCGAATCGGTTTCGAATTTATTGATTTCAACTCTATATTTTTTTAAGTTCTATGATTAGAACTAAAGAAGGGAAGCATATAAATTAGTTCGGCCATTATTCTTTAGTTCGGCTGTTCAAAAAAAAGGAAGAGGGAGATTGATTTAAAAGGAGGAAATGTATTCGAATTGGCTTGCATGACTGCATAGGCTTGCTAAGTGTTTAGAAAAAGTAAAAAGCTGATGTGAAGTAAAAAAAGGTTTGATGTGAATATAAATGAAAAGCTATGATATGAAAAGAATTTTGACCAGTCAACTATATATACACATTATATTTAAATTCAAATTTAAATTGTCTCGAAATCGTAACTTAAAATCTTGACCTCCTATTGAGATGTGCCGCCAGGCATTCATAATGTTATACCCCTATTCTGAACGCAATGGAAAAGGTTTTGAGTCCTAATTCGATCGTATGGAGAATATAGCTTTTTGGACCCAATTATTATATTAAAATTTCGATATAAATTTCAGCGCGTTTATATACCTTATGATCACATGATAACTACAAACACTACGAAATTTAAAATCCAATAGTAATATATTATTATGGATCCAATGGATCTGGTTTCGTCGAATTCCGAGACTGTGTCTCGGATGGCTATTTTTAAAAGTCAATTTAAACGATATATTTTTAAAACTGAACAAATCACTTCCGAATTCAATTTTAAAACTTTTATTACCTTCAGTATTCTCGATATAATTTTTATAAGCCTCTAAATTATTTTTACCAAGTTTGAAACCTCATATTTAATATTTTATCCAATTCCCAATTATTAAATTCAATAATCAAATTATCCAACAAATAGAGATATTTGAAATTTCAGTTAAAAGTTTCTTTTAAATATTTAAAATCAATTAAATATTTCAATTTCAAATATCCAAAATTTCAGGTCGTTACAACTACTTGCTAATTTAATTTTCTATTTCGTAAACTTCCAGCCTTACCTTATATTATTATGGATCCAATGGATCTGGTTTCGTCGAATTCCGAGACTGTGTCTCGGATGGCTATTTTTAAAAGTCAATTTAAACGATATATTTTTAAAAATGAACAAATCACTTCCGAATTCAATTTTAAAACTTTTATTACCTTCAGTATTCTCGATATAATTTTTATAAGCCTCTAAATTATTTTTACCAAGCTTGAAACCTCATATTTAATATTTTATCCAATTCCCAATTATTAAATTCAATAATCAAATTATCCAACAAATAGAGATATTTGAAATTTCAGTTAAAAGTTTCTTTTAAATATTTAAAATCAATTAAATATTTCAATTTCAAATATCCAAAATTTCAGGTCGTTACAACTACTTGCTAATTTAATTTCTATTTCGTAAACTTCCAGCCTTACCTTATATTTCATCGCTAGTTAAGTGTTCCTATGAGATTTACTTATATATGTTGTTTCCCAATATACATAGCGGTCAAAATATCCAGAAAATCCATACAGTAATAAAATAGGTACATATCTTATTTCATATCGTATGATTTTTCCAATGCTTGAAGGTAAACAACCAGCGAACACAACCCAATTAACCTAAAGAAATAATTGTTGGATGCTGCCCTTCATTATCAACTGGCTTAGATGATGTTGTGGCTCTATCACATCTTACTCAATTAAGATGGACATTTCTATTATGTCATTACACTATAACTCACATGTCATAACTTGCCTTCTTGGCTTCCAATAAATAAAGTGCATCTATTACTTCAACCATTACACCCGATTATGGGATAGATTATGCATTCCCACACTACAGTAGGTAACAGATATATATTACGCATGTTTAGAATAATTTAATCTGAAAATTGGCTTGGTGAAATAACTTTCCTACCACCTTTCTTGTCTTCTATTGTACCCATTTTTCGACTACTATACAGACTATGTTGTTTATTAAAACCCTAAACTGTGTAAATTACGCACAATGGATCAATTACCACGTGGTAACCCCAGTAAGGACTAATTAAAAGTCACTGAAAAAGAGCGTGCAGCGTAGCATTTGTTATAAAATAGTGAGAAATATGTCGTTCAACTTATAGATATCGCATGCTAAATAAAATCTTTGATCTAGAATTAAAGGTATGTTGTTGGTTTAATAAAGAGAAGTATTAGCTAAAAAAGCTACTTATACAATTATAATTCAAGGCATATCGAGACACCACTTCAAACGAATAATATGAAGCAGGTACGCCAGTTTGAGCAACTTGTTTTAAAAAGTTGTGTCTGTTACACATTGCAAAAAGAGATACTTAATCCCTCTTTTAAGCTAGTGCAAATTACATCAAAAGTACAATTGATTAAAGAAGAAATGCGTCTGTTAAAAGATCTACCATCGTGTTCAGCACATTAATTTTGCCCACGCAAAATATTTCCATATACCTAAAGAAAAAAAGAAAATAAAACATGCATATATAAAGTAATATATGGACATGCAACACATGTAACAAGCTTCACACAGAAACTAGATTTAATGGAACTGCATACTGCCTAAACTGTACGCAGCTACTTATGCAAAACATCGCACTACGCTGAGCTGTATGCAACAAACTACGCTAAGCATCATAATGTGCTAAACTATATGCTAGGTAGTGTGCTAAACTATATGCAATGTACTACGCTAGATAGCGTACTGCACTAAACCATACGTAGTGAACTGGACTAAAAAACATATGGTGGACCGCGCTAAAAACCATATAATGGACTGTGCTAGATACGAAGAAGTACCAAATGGCATAAAGCAGCACTACAATGCTTAATTACTGTGCTAATGTGTGCAAAACCATTTCTGGATGAAGGACAACTGTACACTAATACGATGGCGAATATAAACAATAGAATACTGCACTAGACATTTTTATATCTTTTAATAGTGTCAACTCCCCTCTATTGGCTTAAATAATACAAGTCAAAATAGCAAACAATAGAGCTTGCTAAGTGCACATTTCTCTTTTGTGTGTACCTCCCAAATTTACACTTGTTAAATTATGAATAAAGCTCACTTATACAAGTGTATTGAGAAGCCTCTAATTCTGACTTGTTGAAATACAAATGATAAGCTAAAAATAGCTTGGAAATCCATTTATGTAACAATACAAGAGAATTTTTTCACTTCAAAGTTGTCAAAAGTTGGATAATTTGATAGCTAGTCGTATTAATAACGAGATCCAAGTTTCTTTTGCAAACCATGAAGAAATTTTATTTATAATATTAATATATTCTTCTCTTATCTATATATTTTATGATGCTCAAACTTGTGCAATTAAAGCGTTTAGTGGTTACATAACGGTGGATGTGCAAAATGTTAAAGTGGAGATATAACGATAATATAGAAGAAAATAGTGGAGATGTAGAAAGCTTAATTAGATATAAAACAAGGTAAAGTTAATTTATTCCCATTCTCATATCAATTGTATAGAAAAAATAAATATTGTTTAATCTTATATAACAAAACTGAAGAATATCATGATTCGTGAAGTCTAGATTTGACGACTACAATAGATTTCTAGCTTATTTTGGTACTTCTGCATTAAAATAAGGGCTTTACTCTAATTTTGTTTATTTGGTTTAAAAGAGAACTAGTCAAATCAACCTTTTCATATTAATGTTGCTAAAGCGGATGCTAAAAAACCTTAATTTAAGGGAAGTAGTGGAAAATAGCAGGGCTTAAAGCAGATCTGCTATTCACTAGCGCTATATTGAAAAAAGGTTATGGTTGAAGAGTGCTACGCGCTATAGCAAGGATTTGGGGGGATTTAAATGAATAGGCTCAAACCAACGATAATATAAAAGAACTGCATTGTAATTCTAAGGGGGAACTTATTAACAAATGCAAAGGTTCAAAAGACATGGCTCCAGAAAGCCAGAACTGTGTTATTTTTTATATAAAAACGGAGCCTAGAAATGAACAACCAGTACTGCACTGCCTAGGTAGCTGGCTACTTCACCATATCGGTAATCTATTTAAAAAAATGGACTTCCCACCTTAATTTCAAGTTTTCCACTCAGTTTCATATCTCCCGCCAAAAACCACTACAACAATCTTTGCACATTCCAATGATCAACCGGATGAAGGACACATTGTAGAATCTAACAAATGGGAATAAACAAAGCACCACGTCAGCAATCCAAGAGGAAAAAGCAGGCTATGAAGACAAAGACACTGTAGCAAAGGGGGAGGATGTTGGAAAATAAAAATAAATGTACAATGTGAAAAGAAAAGATTCTCTATAATAATGTAGTAATACAAAAATGTAACATGATGAATGAAAGAATAGAAGTTCGAGTTTCTCGTGGACGTAGGATTTTTTGAAATCCGAACCACGTAAATCTTGTTGTTTTTATTTATTTACTGCATTTTCTATTCTATTCTCTGAGTTTGGTTTTAATTATAGAATATATTGAAAGAGGCATTTTAACAAACGATTAAAATGCTACTACAACATTATATGGGCATTTAGCAATATAATTTCTACTTGAAAAGAAGGCCAGCTGAATATCATTCAAGATTGCAAATTCTTAATTATGGGAGCATTCAGTATCATAATTGCTACTTAATCAATGAGACAAAAAAATCTCATCAACACATTCTTTAAACTTGAGAACATTCTTTATGTGTGTTTGCTATCTCATTACTCTCTTCTCTAATCCTAATGCTATCAAATCTCTTGATAATATTCCTAAACTTTGGTATCTACTTTTTTATTCATGATATTCTTTCATGCGAGCATATCCTATGACTCACAAAACTGTACTTTGACATCATTCCCTACTTCTTTGAGGGTTCTTCTTATGGCTTTCACACATCCCTAAAGAAATATTCTTAGGTTCATAACAATATTCCTCATAATCAATGAGGATTTTTTATTGCTACCCTATGAGCATCCACATCTATTTTATTCATAGCTTAAAACTTTACTCTGTCTTACCTAGACAGTTGTCCGTATTTACTCCATATCAAAAAATGGCTTGGTTTTCACCACTCTTTAAGAAAACTAAAACTTCATAATCATGAAGTACCTAATCTAAAACATTTATCTTTGAAAATATAAACTTCGAAACCATTTTATCAAATTCAAAAACGGTTTGGTTTTCAAAAAAAATCCATAATTTTTTTTTCTTTTTCAATGACTTTCTATAACAAGGAGTTATTTTTTCAAGAGTATGATTTTTAACTCAAAACATTTTTCATATTTGCATCCAAAAACCGAATTGTCATATCAAGCCATTTTTTTCATAAATATCTTCTATAAGCTTTACATAAATGAAAACTAGAGCAGACAAGGATAACTTCCGTCCTATTATTTTTCTACAATTATGTAATTTCTGCTTTCAACCTCAGCCGGGATTTTAATAGCACACGTGGGGAACTTCTAAAAGATATGCACAATTACTGCACATATTTATGGAATTTATCCGTTCTTCCTACACTTTGTCTCTACTTCTCCATGTTGTTCCTAACTTGTAGCGACGTAGATTTTCGACTCTTGAAAATCGACACTAATACATCCATTGTGTTACATGCCAAGAAATCGAATGCCCAAAAACCCGATTGTTAGGGGAAAGAAGAAGAAAGAAGATAAGAAGAAAACTAAACAATGACATAGAATCTCATAATTGCAGCAGAATAATATATAACAGATAATAACATATCTTTACACAAAAAGAACTATAACTATTATTATACATACCATCATTGGAGTACAATAATCAATAAATAAATTATGGACCGTTATAATAACTTGTCCTCACATACACTGAACATACAACATAACATATAGTAGAAATAACCAAGTACATGTAATATGCCTGAAATACTCCGACTCGTCTCCTAAGCTCGATAGTATCCTAACCTGGATTTGCAATACTCAGTTTGACCTGAGTATTATAATAAAATAACATTCGAGTCAATCTAGAAAACCAGCTTGAGAAAACATACTTAGTTTGAAATAAATTATTTTCAAAAACCCCTTTGAAAAACAAAGGTATCTTGTAAGTCCACGCCACAAACAAATACGACGGGTTTCTACCTTACGATAACCAAAACCTTTTTTATCAAAATCATCTAATATTATAATAGTATCTATAGAAAGTAAATCATAAAATAGCCAAAATGCTTGCATCTCAAATTTCAGCATGTTTGGTATAGAACTAAAACCGTAAAGCTCATACTGGAGAATGGATTCCAACTAATGACTAGGCACTGGGGTACTACCTATCATGGTACACGTCTAGAAAACGTACCAAGATCAAACGATTCGATCCCTGCCAACACAAGATCGGCCTACCTCATACTGGATAGTACCGAATATGTCATCACCTTGGTTGCTTTGCAGCCCTTTTGAAATCCCATGCACAACCAATCCATAAATATGTAGGTGTAGGGTATCTAGAAAGGTGACAACATACCTTAATGGGTGCGACCCACTTAGCCTTATTGCATATCCCCTGATTTTTAGTCATTCCCGGTCGATGAGGCTTAAGGCTACGTTTTACCTTTCAAGAAATTTACACTTTGAATGCTCATTGCCTTCCAATGACAATGTGCTGATAACATTCTTACTTACAAGTTGTTCTAGGTCTAAGCAAACAGAATTTCCAAGATCACCATCTTTATTACCTTCACGATATCACAATTCACAACACTCAAATCGTATCGAAGTGATTTTCAGATAATTAAATCTGATCCCGGTCTCTTCGAAACGACCAATGAAATTTGCCAAATTTGATAGTCGAATATTTAACTATCAGATTACACACATAAGCAGTCACTAGGACCATATTATAAATCTTTCAAACGTTTATTTCAAAATATCTTTACAAAGACACATATATTTCAATCTCTTCTAGTATTTCAATATTTTGAAAACAATTCCAAATATTTATATCCATAACAGGATATTTCAACCCATATCAACACTTAGAAGTATTTACAAGTCCAACTTATAATTCATTACTTAGAAAATATTTATATATAAATCATTTCATCGCTAAAACATCTCCAAAACCTTTAATTCCAATACTTAGGAAAATATTATAAGCCTATTTCCCACAATCATTTCCAATATCCATACATAGGAAATATTCCATACTTATCTCATAAATCTCCAAAAAAAAAAATTAATTCCTTTCTACAACTTCCAAAAAACACGATTATACATATTTATAATCCAACTATAAAATTTTAACTTCTTTTTACGAATTCAGATTCACTTTCGAAGTTCCCGTATCTAGCATTTTGGAAATTTTTCTAAATTTCCAGAATTCCTTTATAAGATTTCTCTTATCAAATTCCATTCGTACAATAAACCCGGTTTACCAAGTTTGAGAAGATTTATAAATATATTTCAAACACATACCTTTAAATCCTATATATAAATATAATAGGTATATTTTTTTAAAGAATAATTTATTTTTAAAACATATTTAAGTTTGAAATATCAAACACTTTTAAATGAACATCGATAGCCCATTCCTAATTCATTTGAAATAAAACTAATTAATTTACAAAGCCTATTATAAAAATTCAAAATTCTTTTCAACTAATATGAAGTATTTGAATAAACAATTTTATGAAATATTTCAATACTAAAAGCATTTTTAAATTACATAGTTTAATATCCCTTTTAAAAACAAAATTTAACTTCTTGATAAAGTATATTCTTAAAATTCCAATTAAACCAATTTTATACTTATAATCTCTCTCGATTCATCACACATCGATTTACGATCCAATTTCATAACTATTTTCCTAAATTTCAATATAGATTCCACTAAATCTTTCTAAACCGATTACCATATCTCATCATAAACTCTCACTGTTAATTTATATTTCCACTTTATCAAATGATAATCATTTAATTTTATTTATGAACATTGTTTATAAATTTCATAAACTTTTATAACAAGTTCATATCACAAAAATCCATTTATAAATCGACTTCTAGTTAAAATTCCATTTATAAATTTATTTCTTAATTAACCCAAAACTATATTCCAAAAATCCTTCAAATATCAATTTCTACTTCCATTTCGTATTTTTAAGTATCTTATTTTAAATCTATTTGTTTAAAAATCCTTAATTTAAAATTCTCTATTTGAAATCACTTTATGCAACAGCTAAACATTTCCAAAATCCGATCGTTTATTTTATCCCAATCAATATCCTTTTAAACAATTCCAAAATTCGATGTAAATATTTCCAGTTCGAAAATCGCCTTTGAATTTCTTTTTGTTTAAATTCAAATTTTTTATGGTACTTAAAATACCAAAATTTAGTTCCAAATTACTATAACATCTAATAAATCAAATCATCACATAATCTATCATAGATTGTTCAAACGTCATATATCACTATATATGAGATTAAAAATCAACATTTTTGAGGAATCTAGTTGGATTCCTCCAGCTTGTTTCCCTACAACACAGATGTTATACAACATAAAGTACCAATCCCACTTCGAGGCGGGATATCACGGTAATATACGGCCATCCGCTATTATGCGGGGCGCATAATGTCTCATCTGCTTCAACGGCGGGAATATATCCAACTACTAATATAACAAATTACCGAAATAATTTGTTAATCCCTCTAATCAACCAAGAAATAATTTTAGCTATTTAAAATAAAACCAATTATCCAAGATTAGTGAGATTTTACTCAATTACAGTTGTCGCTGAAGCATTCTGTTTAAATTTAAATTAAACAAACGTTTAATTTTAACCAAAATTCCTGCTGGCTCCAATTGTCACCAAATCAATTCCATTTCGTAGTGCTATTCAATACGAACCAAACGCGATAGCCTGCGTTTGATTTGGACCTAAAACGAGCGAATTATTCAATTTATAAATTATTAGATTTTAAACTAAAATAGAGTACTTAACTATACTACTTTATTATTTACCTATCAACAAAAGAAGGCATGGCCATCTAACACCCCCGTTCCAACTTCCCCCCTCCTTTCTTCGTCCCCAATCGATACATACTGTGCACACACAAAAATAAAGCTACAGGCCATGCACAAGCTTCACTGACACCACGAACGACTTGCCAAAATCACAAATACACATCGTCGAAAAACTTTCCTCATCGAACACGACTCACCTGCCTTCTTCATGCCTCGCCCGAGCCCCTCCGTCAAAACACGACACCCAAGCGAGCTGCATTGTAGCCACATGTCGCGACCTCCAAATTTGCATCACCCTATCCCAAATTGCTCGTACGCGAGCTCCTCACCTCGACAAACAAAACCGTACTCTCTAAAACACCCATCATTGACCACGATCTCGTCAACAGCAAACCCTATTTTATTCCTATTTACTGGCTTCGATGAAATGTTGATCACATGCATCAAAACAACCTCAAACTGGTAGATCTCGACCTTACAAAACCAAAGATTCAAGATTTGAATTTATTTGATTTTTCTTTGAATTGTTATTAATTTTTAAAGCTCTGATTTTTATTTATTCTATCTTGTTTTTAATGGAAGCCTGCTCTATTATATAAGGGTGCGAGATAGTGTAGAGTAGGGTGGCCAAACGTACGGGTAGGGTGGCTGATGGTAAGTTTTTACGGTTGAGGTGAAATTGAAAATTATATATATATATATATATACACACACATATATATATATATATATATAATTCCAAAATATCTAGATATTTATTCCGAACCCTGATCGAGACATGCCACCTGGCGTTCCTAATGTTATACTCTTATTCCAAACGTAACGGAACAAGTTTCGAGACCTAATTTGATCGTATGCAGAAAATAGCTTTTTGAGCCCAATTATTATATTAAATTTTTGATAGTAATTTCAATGCATTTCTACCCTGTATGATCAAACGGTACCTCGAAATGTTACGAAATTTGAAATTCGATAATAATACACTATTACGGATTCAGCGGACCTAGTTTCGTGGAAATCTGAGACTGTGCTCTGGAAGGTTATTTTTGCTCGTTAACTAAAACGAGATATTTTCAAAATCAGTTAAATCACTTAAAAAAACCAACTTAAAGATTTTCTTATCTTCCTTCTTATTAGTAAAAATTAAATAAGCCTTTAAATCATTTTTATCAGAAAAAATAATCAAGATTCACTAATTTAAACGATTTTCAATTTTTAAATCCAACAATTAAATTATCCAATAAATCATTGTATTTGAAATTCAAGCTATTAAATATATAAATTTAACCTTCAAATATTTAAAATTAATTAAATATTCCAATTACAATTAACCAAAATTTTAGGTCGTTACATAACTAGATCATTCAAACTATTCTAATGTATAAACCTTAATGTTGTTCCTAATTAAATTTCCTAATGTCGCTACTATTTCAATTTCTCCTACCAAATTAGCTTCTACTACATAGATCTTTTCCTCTTCTATTGTTTACCTCATTACTTTATTGAAGTGTGTTTATCTTCTGCTTTAGCCGTTGAGTTTTCCTTCATTAAAATATGTACAATCTATTTCAGCTATTTTTCTTCATATTTTCCTTATACGAAAATATTCCTCGGGTCTTCACTATCAAAAATTCGTATCCTTCTACTCACTTTACACCATTTTAATCAAGTACTATTTTCATTTATCCACCCCTTATAAAGAATTTTAAAAAGGAAACTTCTAAATTTGCTAAAATAGAAAAAACCATCGAGCCAAATATACGCTCTTTTTTCCATTAATTGCAAAAATGAAAAACTCCTCTACCAAAAAACTTTAAATCGAAAACTTTTAACTCAACCAATTTCAAACTAAGAAAGTCAAAATTTCCTTGATTGTACAGAACAAGAACTTCCCAATAAATCCATTGAAAAATCCAGTAAAAATGTTTTAAGGAATTTTCAAAAATCTTTTTATCCAATTGTTTCACATGGGATTAGATTCAGAAATACACTTTGATTACCTTTCTTTTGGATTTTTCTTCTTTTCTTTTTACTCTTAACCTCTTCCTATTAAGATTATATACTATAAACCCAGCTATCTTTTTATGGTGATTACTATACTCCATCTTTTGGGAACCAGCTCAATCCTTTTTCACCTCCTACATCTAGATGCTTGCAACATATAGGTTTTTACTTCCCATCTGTCTTGATGACATGTAAATTTTCAATTGGCAATCTATCTAAATCAACAGTCAGAAGGTAGCATAGCCCCAACAAAAGAGTCAACTACCATCCAACCTCCAGGATTCTTTTGTATGTCGTGCTCATGCTCTTCTTGGTCAATGCATTGCGATACTGTCTACACCCCTGGGGTAATTGAGCTAAGTGTATAAATATAACTCTATTTATTGCTCCAACTCATAGTTGTCCTATCCATCTTTTCATAATATAGTCGCAACTAATTCTATAGTAGAAATTTGTACATTTGGTGTATAATACAAATAATTATAGGTAAAAATACAAATGTATTCTCTTAGTGTATCATATTTTCTATGATCGACTAACCTAGGTTCTGATACTAAATGTAACATCTCTCATCTTAATGGAGTTGAATTTCAACTAAATTGAAACCCAAATCCATTATGGCACAAATCGTTGGTTTTGGTAAGCTATAATAAACATAAGCATATTAGTGAGAGATAAATATAAACTCACAATGGAATACAAAAATATAATATTACATAAACACTAACTGAGGCTGCTACCTTAGAATCAATAGTATTCATTAGATACCTAGTTGCTTGTCAGCGTCGAACATGTATAAGAATACTTCTTCATCCACTATTCTCGTCTTGCTCTCCCTCAAAATCTATCATGTGGATTTTAATGAGGATGAGGTCAGAACAACTTTCCAATGACTGAAAAATTACACACTTTATCCATAACACTAATTTATGCCGATTGATTTCCATTTAGTATTATATCTGTTTTTTACGGCTAATTCATTAATCCTATATGCACATATGATATGCCCATGCTTCTCAGATGTATAACTATATATATTCCTATTCACATATACATCTAAACAATGTACTACCCAAAAAAAACTTTGACTACTTAATACTTCTTAAATAGGGAGGAAGCAGACCCAATGACTATTTAATATCCCAACCCCAAAGTGGGCCCTTTGTAACGTAATCACTAGTCAATTGATTCTATCTAAAGAGACCATTGACCCCTAGTTATGACTTTATGATTTAATTATTGTACTACTAACAAATCTCAAAAACTCATCTAAGCGTTAACTAGCCCACTTCCGACAAATACATAACTAACTAATTAAACCTTGAAGTCTATGGTTATCCAATACAGACTCTGCACTAGTAGGAAGCGAAATCCATCGGGGCATAAGCTGAACTTTTGCTACCGATCGTTCATGACAGCTGGTGGTCACAGCCAATATGACATCCCTACTATTAAATACCAGTTCCAACAGAAACACCGACATAGCCTGCAGACCTCCCACAGTTGAAATCTCGTTTAAACTAACCTAATGTAAGTCAAGGAAATTGCCCATTTCAGTTACTTAATACTTCTTATCAAAAATGAACCATACCTCATTTCTTAAAATGTACTGGGCCATTTAATACTTCAAATCTGAGATGAACCCTTGGTATATTTTTCCCTACCTATACGCAACCGAATATCCCATTCCCATAGGTCCTCTATTATAGATGTCACACATCAGTAGTAAGTACACTGATAATCTCTGGTGAAGGGAAGATTTCTGTTGTGTAAATCTACTGACCTCATATCCCAATCCACTAAATCAAGCCAATTATCCTAAGCCTAAATGTTGAGCAAGGACCACTAATTCATGCTCGTTCTAAATGTATAATTAAGGCTGTACAATTTCCCACTATGAAAATTAAACTACCTTCCCGCGTTAAATTCCTATCTTATATGCTTATTTACTATATTATATAAATCACAACTGTCCATAATAAATGATCATTATTATTCTATTTAGACAATCTCTAATAACATTTATTTATTTGTTCTAATTCAACCTATTATGCCTATTTCATTTCCCCATAAATTCTATATTAAATCCTTTAACCAGTCCTAATATACACATATATGTCCTAATTTAATTCATGTAACTCCCTATTAATTGGACATTATTACCCTACAAATTTTAGAGTTACTATCTATTTTCCATCTACACCTCCTATATCCTATAACTTAATATGCTATTAATAACTAGTCGTCCTAATTATAACCAATATATATAAACATATACTGCACTAGATATACACATACATTTATATTTTTAATCGGTGGGCACGGTTATGTGTGTGTATGCGTATATTCCTATCTCTGACACATTAATTCCTATGCTTAGGAATTCCAGAGCATATTTCCATATTTTAATTTATTAGTGCTATTGTTCCCAAAAAGAATTACCATCATAACTTTCCATAAATTACCCAAATTGAGACTGGGGCTCCGTTGAAATTACAATAAATTATTTCTTTTCTTTTATTGAAATAGACTGTGC
The DNA here is from genome assembly GCA_030765085.1 of Allium cepa. NCBI lineage: Eukaryota > Viridiplantae > Streptophyta > Magnoliopsida > Asparagales > Amaryllidaceae > Allium > Allium cepa. The sequence goes on along the minus strand of CM060932.1, from coordinate 873,631,158 downwards.
AAACAATGAAGGAGAATATCTATACTTTACACATTTTTTATTTTGGACATATTACTTATTAATTCAAGCGATGCACTTTTTATACATATTTTTGGATTTAGATAATTTATGGATATTACACGGAAATAGATACAACTAAATTGTACCCATAACGCTCTCAGTAAATTAAAATATAGAAATTCACAATTCAAGTCAAATTAGGACATTCTAAATTAATAGTAATAATTCACAACCCAACTATCATAAATCTAGAATAAATCTTACAATCTTATTAAAATTCTACTTAAACAAATTTAGGGACTGATTTCCAAATTTCCATATTAAGGTGTAAATATCATTCCTATTCCAATTGTCTGACTTACAAAATATATATGTGCGAGATTTCATCTTCCTAAGCCTACAAGTCCTCAGATCTTGCATAGGCATAATATTTAAATAAAATTCAACGGTATAAATTTCAGTGTTATAAATATAACATAATTTCTCACTCACCTTTCTAGATTTCCAAATCTCCAAAATTCAAATTCATCCCTTTAGTCTACTCATTTTCCTTTCGAATCCAACATAATACATATAACAAGATATATACATAGAATTACAGATCTGGGAAGAGATTTGAGGCTAAGGGATATACAGATTTATAATAATGAAATTTACCTTTTCCTGTAATATTGAGCGCGCCTTCTCTTCTTCTCTTTTATTTTCTTCCCTTCTCCAATTATATATATATATATATATTATTTTATAATTAATAGGAATAGTGGAGGAGGAAAAATGGTAATTTCACTGTTTTGATCAAAAAATATGAGAGGAGAAGTGAAGCGCTAGACATGTATTTATAGGTGTTCGAACATATCCGTAAGATTTAAACTACTTAAATCCAGGTCATTCGACCAAGGTTCAACCCTAGCTGCTAGTACTTAACCGGTCGACTACTCCTCTATAGCCGATTGAGCACTAGCGGTCAACTGGCTCAAGAAGGGGGGTCAACCGGTGGAGTCCCACATTATTTATTATTTATTTCCTATATTTTCTATTTAATTATTTTCATTTAAAAAAATTCAAACACTGATAACTTCTTCGTTTGAGCTCAAATCGCAAAACTCCAAACATGAAAATTGCTTGAAAAATCACAACGAACACAATGGTTCAAGTTTCATGGTCAAATTTCGACATTTGCTCAAATTTCCTTTTTTTAGCCCTATTAGTTATTTATTAATTATCGTTAATTTTATGGTATGTTATTACATGATATATCTCATCAAGTGAATGGTTGGATCTGTAGTTCTGTTATACATCTCTAAAGTGGACAGTTTAAAATTAGGTGGATTCCTGACCTATCATATTTTTCGGGGTAAATGGGTTTTATTTACATTCTCCAAACTCCAATTCGAGGGTCCACCTCTTAGAACTTGCCTTATCATAAGCGATCCTATCATTATTGTTTAGCAAAAATCTATGGGCTTCATGCGCCTTTGTCTCAAATCCTCATCCCAGGGAGTTTTCGGTCCTACCCTTGTGGTTGTAAGTTCACATTCTAGTTTGCATCTCTGGCCTCAACATCGCCAATACCAGTATCCTAGCTCGTCCAAGGCTTAAATCATTTGTGCCCCCAGAGCATTGCAGTTAATACCGCGCAGATAGTGGTCGGTACCGAGTTGTTCTAATGCTGAGCGGTTGAATCCATCTTTCTCCACTCTATTTTCCTATCCATTTATTCTAGTTCCGAGCTCTGATTCTGATTTCCTACTGCTTCGGTCGTCCTTTGTTTTCCATCCTTCGGAAGAATCCATTAAGCATCTTTTCTTGTCTAACGAGCAATCACGTTTGCATCTTCGCCATCATCTCTTCCATCTCCTCTCTAGTAACAAAGATAGAAGCCAAATTTGAACATAAAGACACCTCCTAACTGCCCCCATGTCCCTGTTGACTCCCTCCAGCAATAGCTCTTGTAGTAGGCCTCTTTATCTTCTCCAAATCTTAGATCTAAGTCTTTCTCATATGTACCAAAAACATTGCACCAAAAATTAATACAACATCCCGAAGTCAAATAGATCTAAATGTAGCAAGTATTAAAATGATAGAAACAACAAAAAACACATAATTTTTATAGTGGCTCGGCAAATACTTCGACCTACATCCACTTAATTCTTTTTATTGATGATTTTCTCTCTGCAATACAATGATTACCGTCAAAATCTGAGCTACCCTCTTGAAGATCTCGGTATTATATGAGTTTATGACTCAAAGAAGGAAGAAGATATACTTTCTTATCCAATATGCTAATCCCCTTTTCTGGTTGAGGCACCTTACTATTTATAGACGATTCCCAGCAGAAATTTCGCTATCAAGGTTTGAACGTGTCTAATTCCAAGACCCGAAAGTTAAGCATAAAGATCGAGTCGTAGGGCATGAATTCCAAGCAAAGCAATCATGTTTGTACCGATCACGAATTGTTGTCAGTACCGACCATCATAACAACATGGTCTTCTCCATATATTTGTAAGCCCCAAAGTCCAAAGGTGAAATTAATTTGGTACCGACCATGATTGTGGTCGGTACTAATCAATATTGTTCGGACTTTTTTATTTCAAACTTCTTATGTTGCTTCATGCATCATTTCAAGTATCCCTCTAAGTCCTTGATCCATTTTATATTCATCTCGACATCCAGATTTACTTAGAAGATGTTCAGTTCAAATGCTGGATAACACTTAGCGTTCCTTGATTTCACTATTCTTGATGCTCTTCAGGTCTTTGAACTCATTCCTTCATCATTTTTTAGTTCATCGTATTTGTATCAGTCTAGTCCAAGACCATGAAATTTTTCCTGTAACGGAAACCAATAAGATATATCAAAACCGAAATAACCATTCAATACATGAAAGTCAAACCACACTGATCCGAAAATTATCAAAACGAAAACTAACAGAACTGAGAAAAATTGATTAGGTTTAGTTAGTTTAATTGGGTTGCCTCTAAATGAGCAATATCTTCTTCATGCTAACATAATATATAAGAATAAATAATTGTTTGAGTTCATATTTATATGAAGATGTAACGATTCTATAATTTTAAGAAATAATCTACTTCTCTTCTATCAATATTAACACAAATTGAAAGAAAAATAATATTGTTAACAAATCGAATGAAAAATAGTATTGTGAAGCGATGTCATGTTTTTATAATTAATTAGGTTCTATATTTGGTTTAGTTGGTTAGTTTGGTTTTAAAATATCGAAAACCAAACCAACCAAAGGTCCAAATAATTACGAAAATAGAAACTAGACCCAACCAGACAACCAACAGGCAGAACCAATCAAACTTAACCCGTTCGATTGGTTTATTTAGTTTGAACTAATAAATACTCATCCTCGGATGAAATCTTGTATTGGTTTGTATGTTTTAAAAGCGTATCACCATTGTTTGTATTTATAAACTTTAATCATTTAACAATAAACAAGTTATTAAAGAGTCTTTTATTAATTTACAATTGCAAAAGGAGCTTGTGGAAATTGGAATAAGATTCTAAAGTTGTTTTTCTTGTAAGCATTCAATACCCAAGAGAGAAAAAAAACTTGTAAGCATTCAGGACCCGAGAGTGAAAAAAAAATACATGATATCATAACATACATGATATGAAATCCAAGCTTTCCTTCTGATTATTGTTCTTTTACATATAAAAGTCATAAATTATCTCTTCTTTCATTTTACATATGATCGGTCAAATTGATGAATTAAACGCCTTGTAGAAAATGGAAAACAACAAATAACAACAAAGCAACAAAAACCATGAGGAGAAAGTGCTGATTAATTTCCATTGATAAACTTATACTCTCATAGTGCCAAAAGATAATAGAACAAAGAGGACGCTAAAAGAAAAAACAAAAAAGAAATCTTATATCATTTCCATTTTCAGTTCCAAGGCATATTCCCCGTTTATGATCAACGTTGGTACCTGAAATCAACATAATTGACATTCAATGAGAATGAAATACAGATAATTAACATGACGTTTGTAGGGAAATCAATAACATTTAACCCTCATCGTTATTAGTGTGTGTATCCTTGTTATAATGTAAATAAGTGAGAGCAAAAGATAATCTATGGAAATTACATGAAAATAGATATAACTAAATTGTACCCACAACACTTTCGATAAAATAAAATATAGAAATTCACAATCCAAGTCAAATTAGGACAATTTAAATTAACACTAATAATTCTCAACTCAACTATCATAAATCTGGACTAAATCTTACAATCTTATCCACATTTTTCTTAAACAAATTTAGGAACTAATTTTCAAATTTCCATATTAGGGTGTAAATATCATTTCTATTCTAATTGCCTAACTTACAAAATATATATGCGAGAATCCATCTTCTTAAGCCTACAAATCCTTCGATCTTGCATAGGCATAATATTTAAATAAAATTCAATGATATAAATTTCAATATTATAAATAAATACTATAATTTCTCACTTACCAGCTTTCTAGCTTTCCAAATCTTCAAAATCCAAATTCATCCTTTTAGTCAACTACTTTTCCTTTCGAATCAAAAAAATATGTATAGCAAGTTGTGTACATAGAACTATAGATCTAAGAAGAAATTTGGGGCTAAGGGAAATATAGATTTATAATAATGAAATTTACCTTCTTCTTCAATATTGATTCGCTCCTACTCTTTTTCTCTTTTATTTTCTTCTCTTCTCCAATTATATATATATATATAATATTTTAAAATTAATAGGATAACTGACAGAGAATGTGCATTTTTAATTTCTTCAATAAGGGACAAATTACAAGGATGGAGCTCCAGACTCTTATCATTAGCAGGAAGAATTGAATTGGTGCACACTATTATTCATTCCAAAATTAACTTCTGGCTACAAACCTTCCAATTACCAGATGCTTCAATTCAGAAAATAGAAAGGGTCTGTGCAGATTTTATTTGGAAAGGAGGCATGCATAAAATTAAATATGAGAACCTATGTAGACCTAAAAAGGAAGGAGGAGTGGGACCGAGAAGACTTAAAGACATGAGCCTGGTCTATACTCTAAAACAAGCTTGGAGAATAATTAAAGGAAAAGGATTATGGGGGAATTGGATGAGGAGCAGATACATTAAAGAAAATTTCTGGTGCATGCAAATTGACAACAATGCTTCTGCAAACTGGAAGGCTATCATGAGAATAAGGGAAACAATTGCTTCATGCAGTATGAAAGAAATAGCCACGGGAAGAGAAACTGATTTGTGGAAAGATCCTTGGATAACATCAGAATCCTTGATCAATATACTGGGACTTCACACTTTCTCAAACTATGGATGCCCCAACAAAAAAGTGACAGATATTATCAACAACAATGAATGGAATTGCTCACAGTTGCCAGTAAACCAGAACATCAAAGAAAGAATACAATTTATGCCAATATTTAGCGGACGAGAAAATGATATTTGGGTATGGAAGCCTACAGGCAATGAGTTCACTACTAAGTCAGCATGGGAAGAGATAAGAAAACGAGACAATAAAGTCGATAGGAGCAAAATCATCTGGAATCATGCAAATAGCCCAAAAATGGCTTTTACAGCTTACAAATCAATTCTTAAGAGATTGCCTACAAAAGATAGACTTGTAAAATGGGGGATTCTAACATAAAATAAATGTGAATTATGCAATCTAGAAGAAGAATCGCATGAGCACATTTTCTTCGCCTGCAAATACTCGAACGAAGTGTGGAACCGGTGCAAAATACAAACAAACCTATCAAAGGAAACAAGCACGCTGGAGGAAGAAATAGCTCACCTGACTCAGAGGGGGAATGGCGTAGACGAGAAAACCAAACTGGCCAGCATCGCTATTACTATGACCGTTTGGAGTATATGGAAGGAAAGGAATCGTCGATTATTGCAGAAAAAACAGCGGAATCATATAGAGGTCAGTAAACTTGTGAAAAATGACATGCAATTGATAAGAAAGAGAATCAAAGCTTGGGCAAATACCTCACAGGAACCAGATGAAGTTCGAACTGAAGAAGAGGATCTGAATCGTCCATCGGCAGGAAACCCAAATACGAGCTATCTTCGGCTGCCATGAAAATGAAGATGTAGAAGAAGCAGATGTCTTTAATTTTAATTATGGAAATTTTTGAGTTGTACGCTTATTGTCGGAATGCTTGTAACCTCTACACTGCTCGTATTGGGCTTTGTATTGGGTTTAATATTGGGCTGCAATGCCTTCAATAAAATCTTACCCATTTTCAAAAAAAAAAAGTTATAATTAATAGGAACAATGGAGAAGGGAAAATGGTAGAGCCACTATTTTGATCAAGAAATATGAGGAGAGAAGTGAGGAAGTAGAACTGTATTTATAGATGCTCGAATCAATCATATCCGTTAGATTTAAACCAATTAAATCCAGGTCGTTCGACCAAGTTTCAACAGCAGCTGCTAATACTTAACCGGTCGACTACTCCTTTTTAGGCGATTGACCACTCATTAGTGGTTAACCGGCTCAAGAAGGTGGTTCGATCAATGGGGTCCCATATTATTTATTATTTATTCCTATATTTTCTATTTAATTAGTTTCGTTTTGAAAACTTCAAACGCCAATAACTTCTTCGTTTGAACTTCGATCGCAAAATTCCAAATATGCAAGTTGCTTGGAAAATCGCCATGAACATAATGGTGCAAGTTTCATGGTCAAATTTCGAAATTTGCTCAAATTTCATTTTTTTAGTCTTATTAGTTATTTATTAATTATCATTAATTTTATGGAATGTTACATAATATATATCATCAAGTGAATGGTTGAATCTATCCTTCTATTATACATCTCCAGCATGGATAGTTTAAAATTAGGTGGATTCCTGTCGTATCGGATTTTTGTGGTAAATGAGTTTTATTTAAATTCTCCAAACTCCAATTCGAGGGTCCACCTCTCAAAACTTGCCTTATCATATCAGCAATCCTATCATTATCGTTTAGCGAAAATATCCGGGGCTCTATGCGCCTTTGTCTTAAATCTTCATCCTACCCCTCATTCCTACAAGGGTTTCAGATCCTACCCTTGTGGTTCTAAGTTCACATTCTAGTTTGCATCTCTGACTTCGACATCACTAGTACTCGGTATTATCCCAGGCTTAAATAAGTCGTGCCCCTAGCGCATTACGATCAATACCAACCAAATTGTGGTCAGTACCAAGTTGTTCTGATACTGAGGGGTTGAATCCATCTTTCTCCACTCTGTTTTCCTATCCATTTAGTCTAGTTTTCGGGCTCTAATTCTGATTTCCAGCTGCTTCGGTCATCCTTTGTTGTTCCATCCTTCAGAAGAATCAATTAAGCATCTTTTCTTGTTTAGCTAGCAATCTCGTTGTCATCTCCGCCATCATCATTTTCATCTCCTCTATGGTTACAAAGATAGAAGTCAAATTTGAACATGAAGACGCCTTCCACTGCCCCCATGCGCTTATTGACTCCCTCCAGCAATAGTTCTTGTATTAGGCCTCTTTATCTTCTTCAAATCTCGGATCTAAGTCTTTCTCAACAAATGCACCGAAAATGTTGCACCAAGAATTAATACAACATGAAAGTGTACGTGCAGTACTAAGGATTGTGTAATATAATATATAAATGCGGAAACTGATAATAGCAGTAAAATAAAAATTAAAGTAAGCACACCAGGAATTTTTATACTGGTTCAAACTTCCCGTTCTACGTCCAGTCCCAGAATATCCTCTGTATTTAGACTAAAACCCCTCACTTAACCCGGAGGAATAGGTATATCACACCTGAGCAGCCGAACAGGAATTTTTCCGCCTCAACAGCCGAAGAGGACTTCAACTTAATACAAATACTTTGTTGACGAGTGTGTTCTGAATAACACGGATTGTCTTTTGATAGTACAATTTTCTATAATCAAATCCTCAAGAATATGTAGTGTATGTGAAGATTTAGAAGGAAGATAATCTCGTAGAATCGAAGTATATAAATTAATTCAGAGATTCTAGAGATATTGAATGAGAATGAATGCTTTTATTTGTAGAAATAAATAGAGAATAGATTTCAGAATTGTAAACACGAATTGGTGATTGTAGAAGTGATTTAAACATGTTTATATAATTGTAGAATAGTTATAATCTTTCATGAAGAGTTTCAATAAAAAGTTGTGTTTGTATCTCTTGGATTGAGGGACATTCCTCTTCATGAACAATCGCAACTCTTCAGAAAACTAGCCGGTCGGTCGACCGAAAAAACTGGTCGGTCAGCTGAGGTTTAAAACCGTATACAAAACAATGTATATCTGTGCACTTGACACAGAGTCGGTCGACCGAGGTTTCTGGTCGGTCAGCCGACCTGTTGTCAGTTGCACAGTACACACTAATTTATGTATAACTTAATATAAATCAATTTGTGTATATGTGTGACTACTTGAGGAATGATTTTAACAATATTCTAAGACTCAATACATTAAAATATTCATACTAATCTCTGGATTGTAGTCTTGTCTCCTTTGTAGTGCATAATATACACTTATTCTCTTTTTGTCGCCTTTGTATAGTATTCTCTTTGTACCTCGTCTTATGATCTCTGAAGCTTGTGTCATGAATCGAAACCTATGAATCAACACAACACACCGAAGCCAAATAGATCTAAATGTAGCAAGTATCAAAATAATAGAAACGGTAACAAACACATAATTTTTATAGTGGCCTGACAAATACTTCAACATACGTCCAATCCTTTTTATTGATGATTTTCTCTTTAAAATACAATAATTACAATCAAAATACGAGTTACCCTCTTGTAGATCTCGGTTTTATATGAGTATTATGACTCAAACAAGGAAGGTGATATATTTTCTTATCCAAAGTGTTAATCCCCTTTTCTAGTTGAAGCACCTTATTATTTATAGATGACTCATAAATCTCGCTATTAAGGTTTGAACATGTCTTAATTCCATGACTCGAAAGTCCAGCATAAAGATCAGGTCGTAGTGCATGAATTCCAAGCAAAGCAACAATGTCGGTACCGTACCGACCATAAATTATGGTTGGTACCAACCATATGTCATAGCAACGTGGTTTCCTTAATATATTTGTAAGCTTCAAAGTCCAAGGGTGAACACCCTTTGGGAAATTAACTCAGTACCGATCACAACCAATCACTCTTATTTGCTCTTTTTTCTTCCAAACTTGTTGTATTTCTTCATACCATCATTTCAAGTATCCCTGTAAGTCCTTGATTCATTTTGTATTCGTCTCGACATCTAGATTAACTTAAAAGATGTTTGGTTCAAATGCTGGATAACACTTAGCATTCCTTCATTTCATTATTCTTGATGTTCTTCAGGTCTTTGAACTCATTCCTTCATCATTCTTTAGTTTATCCTATCTGTATTAGTCTATTCCAAGACCGTGAAAATTTTGCCAGTAACAGAAACCAATATAAAATATCAAAATCGAAATAACCATTCAATACATTAAAGTCAAACCACCGATCCGTAAATTATAAAAACTGAAACCAACAGAACTGAAAATAATTAATTAGGATTAGTTGGTTTAATTGGTTTGCCTTTAAACAAGCAATATTTTTTCGTTGCTAACATAATATATATGAATAAATAACTGTTTGAGTTCATATTTATATGAAGATGTAATGATTCTATGATTTTAATAAATAACCCACTTCTCTTCTATCAATATTAACACAAATTGGAAGAAAAATAATATTGTTAACAAACTGAAAGAAAAATAGTATTGTGAAGCGATATCATGTTCTTAGAATTAATTAAGTTCTATATTTTGTTTGGTTAGTTAGTTTGGTTTTTAAATATCGAAAACCGAACCAATCAAATATCTAAATAATTACGGAAATAAAAACCAGACCCAACATAACTAGTTCAATTGGTTTATTTAGTTTGAACCAATAGATACTCATCCTTGGATGGAATCTTGTGTATTGGTTCTTTTTGATTGGGTTTGTATGTTTTAAAAGCATATCACCATTGTTTGTATTTATAAACTTTTATTCATTGAACGATAAAAAAGTTGTTAAAGAGTTATATATTAATTTACAATTGCAAAAGGAGCCTGCGGAAACTAGGATAGGATTGTAAAGTTGTTTTACTTGTAAGCATTCAGTACTCGAGAGAGAGAAAAAAAGGAAAATAAAATAAATACATGATATCATAAGTTGATAACATACATGATATGAAATCCAAGCTTTCCTTCGGATAATTGTTCCTTTTACATATGAAAGTCATAAATTATCTCTTCTTTCATTTCACATACGACCGGTCAAATTGATGAATTAAACGCCTTGTAGAAAATGGAAAACAACAAATAACAACAAAGCAACAAAAACCATGAGGTACAGGTGCTGATTAATTTCCATTGATAGACTTATACTCTCATAATGCCTAAAGATAATAAAACAAAGAGGACGCTAGAAGAAGAAAAAATAAAAAAAATCTTATATCATTTCCATCTTCAGTTCCAAGGCATATTCCCCGTTTATGATCAACGTTGGTACCTGAAATCAACATAACTGACATTCAATGAGAATGGACTACAGATAATTGACATGACTTTTGTAGGGAAACCAATAACATTTAACCCTCATCGTTACTAGTGTGTATATCCTTGTCATAATGTAAATAAGTGAGAGCAAAAGATAATTACTAGCTAGTACATGAACAAACATTTGATTTTAATAAGTTTTTCATATTTCAAGGTTAACTAAGATGCATTAATTCTAACAGATTCAGCCTATGTATGTGTATTTATTAATTTTCAATATATACAACAAAATTTTTGTACCAAATTATTTTATCCATGCACAAAAATAAGGCAGTTAAAATTTTATTAAAACTAAGTTACCTCGGTGATCCCATATGCGACATGTTTGACGCAATTGCACTCCTCTAACTGTCATCTCTTCAGCCTTCTTATTTGCTTCAGGATATACATGAACAAATGCCCAATTTCTCCCTCTTCTAGCTTTGTTTATTTCATTTAATGCCTTTTCATGTTTGCGATCTCCAGGAAACAGTCCATTGCTCCACAATACAAGCGGAAGAGAATCCCCTTCAATAATCAACTTCTTGCTTTCAAAATAAGCGAGTATGCACCTAGAACCGTGCCTCAATGCTTCAATATTTGCATTCTCTTCAGGATTAAGAATAGAACCTGCATAAGATATATACCAATAGCTTTCCATCTTCGTCGTGGATCACCCCACCGAAACCCTTTGAGTGTTGATTTCCATTGAAGTTGAGCTTGAGCCATCCAGATTGAGGTCTGCTCCATGAGCTACGTAGCCTGACTGGCCAACGACTTACTAAATAATCTGGATTCTCGTAGAACTCATTAGCATTGTCTTCATCATTGGCATTGTTCATATTATTGGTGTTGTTTTCACCGTCGTCGTCGAATCGAGAGCGAATAAGGTCTTTGATGTAGTTATGAAGTGAAGCAACATGGCTAAAAATAACAAAAATATGTTGTTAAGTAAATATAGTACAACATACGTTGGTACAAGATGCATAGATGAGGTGCACCAAGATGTTAGAAAGTGGTGCAAGGTTTTGAATCCTAGCAGTGAAAAATATCATTTGACAATTGCTGGGTTATATAAAGCATATTTCCTCAAAGGTTTAAATACAATGTCCAATTTATCTAGATACTAAAAAAATAAAAGGATGATGTACTTACTCATGATAAATATCTCGACGAGTATAGTCTCGTATGTTATGACACCATACAATACCTTTTATTGTTGCTCCTACACAATCATTGAGTAAAAAACATCAGAAAAATAGAAAGGTGCAAAAATTCAAAAATGTTTACATGTAGATAGGCATAAAGAGGTGAACCTTACTTGGCAAATATGTGTATAGGTCCGTGTAATTATCAACAACATAAAACTTCATCATCAACATTTTTCCAAGAAAAATCCCTGCATCCACTTGTTTGCTGATTTGAAAGCAAATGGTGTGATTTATTAATGCCCTATTGTAACCGTAATAGCTAATATTAGTCCTTCTATGATTAAAAACAAGGTGTCTATTGTGCCTTAAAAGCCCTCTACAATATTGATGATAATATCTATGATTAAAATGTCTTGAGAGAACACATATTTTGTTCAATCTTGATGGACAAAAAATTTCCTCCAATATAGCGGTTAACTCGTCGCAATCGTCCGTATCAATAAAGAAAAATGCAGGTTTTTGTACTCTCCTATGACTATTTTTCAAATCAAGATCAAGAACCTTGCATCCCATATCCGACATTGCTTTCTTATCTGCAATTGTTAACGTTTCATCTATGATTTCGATATCTCCAATCCGAATGTCGGAATGTTTTTTCAGTAGAAGTGCTAGAGCAAACTGAATTTGAGATTCATAGGCCTGTTCTATGCTTCCAACCCCATATAACACCATTAGCGCCTTCTTTTCATAAACCAACATATGAGATATTCATAGCTTCACTTCAGGTTTTCTGAGCTCGTTGCGCATGTACATTTAGAAATCAGACTCTTCCATATCTTTCATAATATCTTCTATATCTTTAATAACTCTCGATGATTCAACCATGCTCTCTTCATCTATAAGGTACCTATTAAGTCATCAATTATTTGACATCATAACAAAATTAACTATGATGCCTGTTTCATGAACAAAACGATGTAGCTACAAAGTTAAAAATTATCATACCCTGCTTTGTTCCAAGCTTTAAAATTACATTGTGGTGGCAGTTTGATACTAGATAAAAAGCCTTAAAAAAAACACGTTAGATAAGTAAAGGGAAAAAAAGAATCTTTAATTCAGAAAAAAAAAAGAACTAACTTGGCAAAAGGGTTTTCAAGTCAGTGCTGAAATCCAAATGAAAGAAGTGTAGTCCAAGAGTGGAGAATGAGAAAATTGCCTCATAGTGAAGGTTACATATCATTTGCTCCCTCTCTCTCTCTCTCTCTTCAAATTGAACATAATAATCATGCTCCAAATATTTTTGCCTGTACAAGTTCCACATTTCTCCATCAATTCCAACCTCTTCATAACTTCTGAACAACCCATACATATCTCAACCTCTCAAATTTTTGAGTTAACCTATCAGAAGCAATCTCGGATCTTCTAAAAAAATTCAGTAATTACACATTCAAATCCTTTTACAATATCTTTCATGCTGTTTGATAAAATCACCATTTGATTTAATCGAGTTGCAGGGCACCAATTTTCTTCAATAAGATTTGCAAGAGTCTCACTATTTGGATATGGCAAGTATAACAATGTTGGTTTATCAATCAAATAGTTCACACAATTCTCATCATCTATGATGATATTGCAACCCATGTCATTCATTACTCTAACCTCTATGTCATTCATATTTAAGCTGCTAATATGTACTTGTACACCATCTATCATATAGGAAAAAAATCATGTTTAAGGAGTGCAAGTGTGAACCTTAACCGATGTGTAAAACTAAATTGTATGCTGCCAAGCTCGTAAATTACTAAGGGCATGTGACTATGCGATCCCAATGCTTTTGAAAATTTGCTCTTGAGATCATCATTGTTTTTTAGCTGGTCGACTAAATGTCCATAAAATTTTGACTTGGCGACTTTTTTCAAGGAGTAATGCATATATCTCATTACCATCATATACTCTTGTTCATCTTCTGTTGTTTTTTGACGTGATCTCATGTTTGGGGGCAAAAGTTGATTTTGGACGATGGTTGCATGTTTTATCAACAATTTCTCTTCATCGCAACTAGTCAAACCGACCGTTAGGGAGGTTAGCTTACTGTCACTGGTCAAAATCAATTTATCTGAAGCCAAAAAAACGTGGATCTTGTCTCATCGCGGTTTCCCTAAAAACGTAGATCTTGTCTCATCGCGGTTTTCCTAAACTTCCTCCTTTTATTTCACACATCAAAGATTCCAAATTCAAATCTACTATGATTTTCATATTCTAAAATTTCAATTTCATATCGACAATTTTGAATGCTTTGATTAATATTTAAATTTGAAATTCATATTTTCAGATTCAAATCTCAATTTATTCTTTTCCAACATATTATCACTTAATGTTTAAGTAATATTAACAAAAATTTTAAATGTATATTTCTTATCAAAGTTATACAATCGAACGGTCGGTTTCTCCACCGTTGTGCGGTTATACTAGTGCTCATAATTTGATTTGATTTCTATTGGTCGGGGAGTAAAACACCAGAATTTGGTCCGCAGTTTAATCGAGAAGAAATTGATATTAGTTTGACGGTAGGGTTTTAGTACTTGTATGATTTTTTCCTTTTATACGCGGTTGCTCGAACCCCGCTGCGCAGACGGTTTCGTGCTATCGTTTACGTTATGGAACATAGAATTTGATTAGTAGTATCAATGGATTGAAATGTCTTGTGAAATTCCAGCTATTTTGATGTTCCTATGTTGGCTTGCAACAAATTTTTATTAGTGTGTAGAGGTGACAATTAGACCCGATTCGATCCGACGGACTTGACCCGACGGGTCTCGTTTCAAGACGGGTCGGGTTTGTTGAGTCCAAACTATACGTTTCAAAAACTAAACCTCACTTGATCGAAAACACGGATCAGGTCAGGTCCGGTTGTGTAATAATGTTAAAATGCATATACGTTAATGTTTTTTGGTCAAATCTTAGGGTCGGATTGGATTGGTTCGGATCTGATTTGATAGGGTCTTTATTGTATTTTTCATCACCCAGATTTTATCCTAGACCAATCAGATTCGGTTTGGGTCTTTTCGAATTGGTTTGGTTCGGTTTTGCGGTTCATAGCTCTATGTGTCAACCCTAGTGCGTAATCCATTTGTTACTTCTAATGTTAAAATTACAACTTTGTTATGCAATGTAGGATCTACAGATATAAAATTATTATTATTATTTATGTATAGTTAAGTTTTGTAGCTTATCTATATTTATATTCGGGTAAAAGATAGTTTTATCGTTTTTGGTAGTACCAATATGGTGTATACGTTGAAACTAACATTATTTAATAATTTAGTAGATGAGTTAACAAATATTATTTAGCGGAATTTTTCTACATATGTAACATATAAAATGATGTAATTAGTATAAGTATATAGACATAAAGTTAAATAGCATTATCAATATTGCCTAGATTATTTAAATAGTTTAAATTTGAGATTCGTAATTAATTTAAATATTTGGATATAATACAAAATATTAACAAAGAATTGTGTGTGTGTTGGGGGTATGGGGACGGTTGGGATGGTAAGGTATTTGAAGCTAATTTTTTTTTTTTTACAATCCAATGATTGATAAATTAATTGAACATCTTATTTAATAAAACCATTAAAAATGCACTTTTAACATCCATTTGATATAACTTAAAATTATTACGATTAGCGAAAGCAGGCAAACTCATATAGTTCTAATCTCCCTACTGATGCAAAAGTTTCATCAAAATCTATTCCTTCTTCTTGACAATAACTTTGTCCAACTAATAGAGCTTTATTTCTTACAACATCTCCTTGTTCGTTCATTTTGTTTCTATATACTCATTTGGTGCCTATTACGGATTTATTCTCAGGTTTGAGACTAATTCTCATACCTCATTTCTTAAAAATTGATTCAATTCCTTTTGTATAGCGAGAAACCATGAATCATCAATTGATGTTTTTTTTAGATTTTTAGGTTCAATAGTTTAAATAAAAGCAATGCTGCTCATTTTATTTAGTTGATTTCTAGTTTTAACTATAGATTCAATATTTCCAAGTATATTTTCTATAGAATGATCTTTCAAGTATTTTGTTTTTTTATTTGAATGTGAATTTTTTGAATTATTATTATTTTCGTTTTCGATAATCTCGTTATTACTAATTTCGTTTGAGTTATCAATGTTTTCTTCTTCATCAATATTTGGTTTATAATTTTCAAAATTTTCATCAAATGAGACATGTAATGTCTCTTCAATAGTATTAGTTTTAGTATTGAAAACTCTATAAGCATTACTTCTATTTGAGTATCTAGTAAAGATTCCTTTATCTGATTTAGCATCAAATTTATCTAAATTATTTTTAGTATTTAAAATAAAACATTTACTAAAAAATTAAATTATGGTAGTTTAGGCTTTTTATTATAGAATAATTCATATGGTGTTTTCTTAGTTAATGGTCTTATTAAAATTCTATTTAATATATAACATGTAGTACCACTGCTTCGGCCTAAATTTTTTTAGGTAAATTACTATCATTTAGCATAGCTCTAACGCATGCTTGAATCGTCCTATTTTTACGTTCTTCTACTCAATTTTGTTGTGGTGTTCTAGAAAATAAAAAATTATGAGTTATACCTTTTTTATTACAGAAATTCTCAAAATTTTCATTTTTGAATTCTCCACTGTGGTCACTTCGAATATTTTTAAATTTACTAGTCATTTGATTTAAAAATTCGTTTAACAAAGATTTTAACATTTCAAAAGCATCACTTTAAACTTTAAGAAAACCGTCTTGGTAAACTTGGAATAATCATCTATGATTACAAATACATATCTACTATGATTTATAGATTGTATCTAAGTGGGACCGAAAAGAAATAAGTGAAGAAGTTTAATGATTGAGAGGTAGAAATCATATCTTTTGATCTAAAAAGAACTTTTTCTAAGTTTTCCTAATTGACATGCATCGCATAAACTATTAACTTTAAAATTTCTTTTAGGAAAACCTCTAACCATATAATTTTTAGTGATTTTAGATATTAGTTTGAAATTCAAATGACCGAATCTTTTGTACCAAATCCAAGGATCACTTGATTCAGCCAAAGGACATAAATTATCATTTGAGATTCTCACACTTAATATACAGGTGTTTTGTTTCCTTATGCCTTCAAAGATAATGTTTGACTCATTATCAATATGACATTTATCTTTTATGAATTTAATTTTGAAACCCCAATCACACAATTGATTAAACTCAACAGATTATGCTTTAAATTCATAACTAACTAAACATTAGAAATAGTAGGAGTTTTAGAATTACCAACATTGCCGATGCCAATCACATATCCTTTAGAGTTGTCTCCAAAATTTACCGATCAACTATCTTTGTAAACTATATCTTCCAAAATCTCTCACTCATATGTTTTGAGCATCCACTATATATCCAATATCCATTTATCCTTTTTGATCTGTAGCGTTTGATCATCAGGTGTCTGTTCTTCAAAAGCCATGTAACACATTTGTTTATGCAATTCATACATTTTCAAAAGATCACGTGATTTTTTATAATGAATAGATGCAAATTTATGAAACAACATTATGATGATTTTGCAAATTATCTTTTCGAAAATAGTGTTAAAATATTATCAAAAATTGCCGTTGAAACTTTTTTTAAAATCAGATTATGAAGATTTTGAAAACTAATGCTCTCCAAATGTGAGTCAATGGAATAATGATCTTAAGACTAAATTAACACTAGAGGCGTGTGAATAGTGTTTAATGGATTATATGAATATTTTTCAAATTCTTGAAGATTCTAATTTGAATGATGTAACTAACAATCATAGAATCAAAATACAGATAAAAGTAAATGCATTAAAAGTAAAAAAGGAAAGAACGCCTCGAGATTTTATACTGGTTTGGAGTTACCCTAAATCCAGTTCTGCACAATTTCTTGTACAGATTCTTTTCAACTAGTAAATGCAAATACAATCTCGATTTCAATCCTACGAGACATACCCTCCAAAATTTCGGCCTTTGAGTTGAGCCACTTAGTTTCCAGGCTACAAACACACCTACTAGATTTATTGGCTACTAAGCACACCCAATTGATTTTAATAGGCTACAGTCACACCTACCTAGATTTCAGTGATACCAAGCATACCATAGAGTATAAGAGTATGATTTAATAGAGTTTACAGACTCAAATCTTTGATTTTGATCACAATCGATCTTATAACTCCTGAATAGCACTTTGACCTTGGTTAGTGTAAGAGAGATGAAAGAGATCAAAGAGTAAATGAAAGAGAATCAAAATAGTAATGATTGTAATCGATTCTGCTTGAATTTTGGCAGAGTTTCGATAGAAATTGATTTAGAAATCAAGAGAGTGAAAAGAGGAGAGAGAAATAAGAAAATAATTCATGAAAATTCGTTTGGAAGTCTGATATATATAGAAAAACAACTGCCATTTCCATTCGCAAAGAGATACGACGAAAAAACACTTCCATTCAAATTTAAATTTTTAATTTTATGGCCACTATGTCGATACACATAGATATGATATGTTGACATATCCCTTTATATTTTGAAAAACACTTTATAAAAATTATTTGAAAATCCTTTCCTTTGTAAAAATAATTTAATACTTGTAGAATCATTTAAATATAGTTTATACACATTTTAATCAAAATATAACTTAATAAAACTTTATAAAATAATTCTAAAAGATTTAATAAGAATATTCAATATATATATTTATTCAATATAATATAAATAATATATATAAAATCAATATAGTTATAAATTATTAAAGTATAAACAAAAATTCAATATATATAACAGGAAATTATTGTGAAGGATAAAAATTTTCAACATTTTAGCATCAAGGACAGACCTTCAATATTTTAGCCTAAAGGACAACTTTCTTTAAGTATCGACTTTTAGTTATTGATAGCATTTTTTAGGTATCAGTTTGTAGTTATCGGTAGCAGTTTTTAGTTTGGTAGCAGTTTTGGAAGAATGTTTGTCCTTATGAATAATTTTGGAAGAATGTTTGTCCTTTTCAATAATTTTTAGTAGGATGTTTGCCCTTGTGGTCAAAATATTGAGGTCGTGTCCTTAAGGTTAAAAATATACGAATTTTTGTCCTTTAAATTAATTCCTCCTATATATAAACTTAAAACTACTAAAATAATATCTTTATAAGCTAAAGAGATTTGAAAATCATTTTGGAAAATATTTTGAAAATATTATTTTGAAAACAGAGTATTTGAAAAAAAAATTAACAAAATTAGAGAAGGTGAGAGAGAACAGGAAAGCGCTATCAAGGTTTTAACATAAATTTTACGACTCTATAGCTTATCTGAAATATCATGAAATCTTTAACTCTTCAATACCCATGGGTCTTCATTCTTGAACTCTTTAGCTTTATATTAGCATCTTGAATATACTCGTGATATCAGCATCTTGATACTATACAGTCTTCTTAATCAATACATGTCTAATATCTGCATTATATTATATTATATATATATATATATATATATATCTTGATAAAACTTTAGTATCTATATTTTATATAATGTCTATAGTTGTTGACATCAAAACCAATACCTAAGGTACTAACAGGCATAATTAGTTGGCCCTAAAGTTGCTAATTATACCACATAGACCATTTGAACTTTGATATCAGTTGAATGAACCAAGGCGGCATGTAGCAGATGAAATATGAGAATTTCATAATAATCCTATTTGGATCATAGTGGTCCTATGAAGTCTTATGGGTTTTACTTGATTCAATCTATTTATTTAATAAGATCATATTTTACTTAACATTATTTTTTATTTATTAATTAATCACATTAATTAATCTAGCTGATGTTTTATTTGAAATGTATCATATGTACATTCAATGATATAAGTACATAATATAATGAAATATAAATATGTGTGTTTATACACATAAACACACATATAGATATTAGGATTCATATCTATTGTATATGCTATATGTATGATGGTTTCATATAAATATTAGTAATATAAATCCTAAATATATACATATATTTAAATATACTATCATATTTGTATACGGTTTGTATTTAGATATTTAGAGTACTATACGTGTAGTTTAGACATGTAGAAATACATATATTTAAATTTTGGTTACCACTTACATATATTTATCGTACATACACATATAAAATTATGAAAACGCATATATGTAATAAAATTAGATATTTCAAAAATGAAGAATATTTGATTGAAAGTGAAGATGAAAATAAATTTTAATATTAGATCTAGATCTAATCAAATCAGAATGTAAAAAGAAATAGGATAAGGTAATATTTTCGATTTTCCCTTTTGCAAACACTAATCAATAATGAATTTAATACCATATGAAAATTTTCATGCTTAATCACAATAAGATATCCAAACTTTAAATTATGGACTTAAAAATACACATTTAACATGTAAACAATTGTACAATAGTATTGCTATAATTTGATACACACGCATAAAACTGTAATGATCCTAATTAATTTTAGAACTATCCATATATACATATACACATATGTGTCTACTATAATTTAAAATTCAAAATTCAAATACACATATTTAACTAAACAATAAATTATCGAATGTATGTATGTATGTATGTATGTATGTATGTATGTATGTATGTATGTATGTATGTATGAAATTTGAATATATATATGTGTGTGTGTGTGTGTGTGTTTGCACGCGCATGTGCGTGTGTATATTAATTTGTAAAATCAAAATTAACTATACCAAATTTTAACTTGAGTTTAGCTTACAATTTTGGATAACATGAAGATGAGGCATATGTTTACGAACATATACATACACAATTCAATTAATTAAATATCAGATCCACAAATGTAACTAAATTAAATAGTGAAAACAAAATTTATTTCTATTTTTGCAGGCAAAGCAAATAATTATTATTTTGTATAGACAAATCAGATTATATTCGTCACACCACTTTACAATAATTATTATAGGAGTGAGGCAAGGTCGCCTCAGCTACTTAGAAAGACAAGAGCAAAAACAAAACCAGAAAGCAACACAAAGATGAATAGGGACAACTACTCACCACAGAAAGAATACATAAGAGAACAGTAAGATAAAAAAAAATATAGGAAGAAACAATGGCATAACTTCAGCATCGAAGGTTGATAGTGATCTCATCGAAAACACGTACACTATTTTTAGCTCCAATCCCAACTTCATGCAAGAGCTTATGAAATATTTGCATCTCATTTTTAAATTTTCCTTTGAAAATTCTCTCATTTCTTCCATTCCATATCACATTGATGAATTTTTTCAATAAGATTAGCATGATATAAAAATCATCGTTCTTCACCTTCTTGCTTTAAATATCATATTCCACTTTATTACATTATTGTTATTAGGATCTAACCTCCCTGCCTTGTGCATTAAAATTTTCCAAATCTAGAAAGTGCAAGCATAATTTTAAAAACAAATTAAGATTTTCATCTTCTAACACATTGTAGAAAACACATTCTTTAATAACTTCTATACCCTTAGCCACTAGATTGGCTTTTGTATGCAAAGCATTTGTTGGTAATTTCCGTAGCAATAAATTTTCTTTCTTCTTGGAGTGATTTATCTAAACTCTCTTATAACATGCAAATAAAAGTTATACATAATGATTGCTTAAAAAGTTATATGTATTTAGACATTGTGTGTTCTTTATATCTCAAACTCCAAACAATACTCCAAGCATCAACATTTGGATAATGTATGTCTTACGACAGACTCCATGGTTCTTTGATGACCCAATTGCTTGAATAGGATAGATATATTTATCCTTCATGTATGAATGTAGAAGCTTCAGATCCACTTGGTATTCCTGTCTGTATTCTTTGTTGATGGGTCAATAAATTACTTAAGACCATTCCTTGCATGGCAAATGCATTATTTCGAAAACTTGTACTACCAACATCATTTGTTGAGAACTGAATATAAGGGAGGACATAACTTCTAAGGTTGAGTTTACTACGCCACCCAACTAATGTTTGTAGAATTTCCATTTTCCAGAAGTCGTCCTTCCCAGTATAATTTTTAGAGACCAATTCATCCATATATTATCCCTTTATTTGGTTGATCATCATATTTTACTAAATGTAACCTTATTCCACATGTTCATATTTTTAATGCCTAGACTCCCGTACTTAGTTAGTGCTTCAAGTTTGGTAAAGGCTATTGGGATTAATTTTTTGGAATACATATTTTCAGACCAAAGAAAGTGATTCATTGCTTTCATTGTCATGTGGATCGGCTTATTTGGAAATATGAAAGTTCTACATCAATAAGTAATCATGGAAAATATGATAGACTTAACTAATACCAACCTATCTGCCCGATTAAGAAACTTGTTGGCCAAATTTTCCATTGAGAGACATTAGGAAGTGGTTATTCTAGCACTAGAAAATGGAATTCAAGGTAGGACATATTAGACGTTGATAGAAGTGTAGAAACTTGAGTTAAATTTTCAGCAATATCACGTGGCACATCAACGAACGTAATGCTAGGTTTATGTTGATTAATACTAAGACCAGATAGCTTGCAAAACTCACTCAGAACATGAAGAACAAATTGAATGGAGGTGATTGAAGGTTTGAAGAATATAATCATGTCATTAAAAAACATTAGAGTAGTTATCAAAGGGTTCTTACATTTGATGCAACTGAATCTTCTTAGAAGCCGCACATAGATTAATCATGTAAGTAAATACTTCTACAACTAGAATAAAAAGGTTGGATGACATTAGGTCACCCTGCCTTATTCCTTGTTTTCTATTGAAATTGTGACGACCCGCAAATTCGTACACTTTGAATCAGTAATAAACAACACATGTCCGACCCAAAAAACACCGACTAACGGAAAGTCAAAAGAAAGAAAAGAAGAGAGAAGATAAAACAAAACAGAACAATATAGAATCTCACATCGCAGCGGAAAACATATAATATCATATCAATGATCTTTGCAAAATAGAAATTGTATATACATACATCAATCAGAGTTCAACAATCAATCAATAGTTATCATCTTGGACAGTTATAATAACATATTCTCATAATTGCTGATAATATACAACTAAGCAACAATGCAGCGAATAATCAATAATCAAAACAGATACGTGTATACAAAATGAAGATCTCTAGCTCTCCTGTTGAAGCTCCAAAAGAAACAAATATGAACCTATAAATATACTCGATCTGACCTGAGCATTGAAAGGGAAGAACGGCTGAATCAGTCTAGTAAACCAGCGTGAGAAACACACTCAACTGAATTTATTAATTTGCCAACTTTTTCTTTATCAAAACAAAACGTATCTCGTAAGACAAGTCCATACATAAACACAGACATGATTTTATCTTACGATAACTAAAACATTTCATATTAAATTATCTGATAGTATACCAATGCCTAATATACAAATAATATTAATCATAGCTGAAATTGTTACATTGATTAAATTCCAGCATATAGTCCAAAATGGGTAATATAATCAAAATGGCAGGTACGTAGTGGAGTTTGGATTTCCATACAAATGACCAGGTGAAGGGACTACCTTTCGGCAGTATATCTCTAGAAGAATGTACCGAGGAGCATCACAAAGGATCCTCTACCAACACAAGACCGACCACCTCTATAACTAGATGGTACCGAATATATCATCCTTCGATCATTACCGACCTTTAACGAGGGCCCTCATAGCATACAAACCATAATAA
This sequence comes from Allium cepa, assembly GCA_030765085.1. Lineage (NCBI taxonomy): Eukaryota > Viridiplantae > Streptophyta > Magnoliopsida > Asparagales > Amaryllidaceae > Allium > Allium cepa. The sequence goes on along the minus strand of CM060932.1, from coordinate 873,607,657 downwards.
TCAGATACACGACGTCATAGTGTGCAAAGATATATCTAGAAGAGGATGATAATACCCTACTTGGGAGCGACCCACTTAGCCTTGCCGCATCTAACCATGTTTTGGTCATTTTCGGTTGATGAGACTTGAGGTAACGATTACCTTTCACAAATCACAATCACATCACTTAGAATGTAACACGGCCATTTTCGTTGACTGCTAATTGCCTTCCAAAAAATACAACCCTTAAGCTCATACGTCTCAAAAAGGGTGTTAAGCTAAGAGAAGTTGTCTTCTCCGCCACCATTGACGTACGTTTGTAAAGACCAATGTACGTAATCTGTAGAAATGCAATGTCAGACAAACATCCATACAATTGTCCAGGAACAAGACAAAACAAAGGTACTTTCCTACCACATCATGTCGGAAAATCCCTAGGATTAGTAGCGAATAGTCCTTGCATTGGATATTTCATAATGAAGAGACCGCTGCTACTATATGTATATTGAGATTTTAACCGCAAACGATCAACAAGAAGTCCTATAACGACCCGTAAAAATTCGGTAATTAAATTTCTTAATTTAAGAAGATTTTAGTAACTGAATATTGAAGAAAATAAAAATTTAGTGAATTATTAATGGAAATAATTAACTAGATAAGATTGGTAGTTAATTTTTAATGACTTGAATGTAACAGTATAAATGTAACTTAATTGTTAATAACTTGGGTGTAATTCCAATAAATGAAACAATGTAAATGTTAATTATATTCTTATTGTAATAAAAGAATGTTACCAAGATGAAGTGATTAATTTGATTAAGTTTTGATAATTTAATATATAAGGAATGGAAAAAAAATTAGTTAAATTAATAAGATTTTTGTAATTTATTTAGAAAGAAATAAAACCTTATAATTTATAAATGGAATAATATTGAAAAAAATAAAATTTGTAGATGAATAATGAATATTAACTAGGGTGAAGTATAACAATGGTTATTAAAGCTAAAACTTTGATAGATTGAATGAAACTACAATAAATGAAATATTGTAAATGTTATGACTTAGTTATAATGGGAATATGAGATAAGAAAGTGTAATTATTGAATTAATTTGTGAAATATTATTATAGATGGTAATTGTTTGTGAAGAATAAATATACAAGTATTATAAAGAAAATATGGTTGTGTTACTAGTTAATTCACCAAGTACCAATAAAGATAATTAAATGTACTTTAATAATAATTAATAAAATAACGGAAAGGGTGAATGTAAATTTAGATTAGAAACGTAAACTTATTATAAGGTAGTAATTGGTGTAATAGAAGCATGAGACCAAGTAAGTAAATTTATCGGGAATATTAAATGTAATTGGGTGTAAATTAATGGAATAACGTTAATGCAAACTAATTAAGCGCAATCACTATTAATTGAAACCTATTGTAATAAATAGAATTAAATATTACGTTAGGGTGGATTTAAGGTAATATTTGGTAATAATATATTGTTGTGGGTTATGAATGAATTGATAATTAAAATTAAAGGTAGTGATGTTAATATAAATTGACTATAAATAAGTTGAATGAAATACCAATAAAGGAGGAAATGCAAATGCTATATTTGGCAAAGATTTCAATACTAATGGAAATTATAGTTAATACACAATAAAGAAAGTAAGTTGAGTATATTTATGTAATATAATGTAAAAACTAGAATTAACTATATTATTTGAAATTGGTGGATGTGATATAAAGATTTAAATCAAAAAAAAACAATTTGTTGGAATAAACATTCCATAATTGGACTAATTGCAAATGAATGAATTTAAATATTTAATTATTCGTTAATTGAAAATTTAGTTGAAATTAGAGAATATTAATGTTGTAGATCTAGTCCAAAGCTAATTTCATCCTTCTAGCCTCAATGAATTGAATAATAGAATGAAAAGTAAATTAATTGGAATTATTGTAAATTAAATTATAATTTCTGAATGTAAGGAAAATGAAGGTTAACGCTGAAATTGATGAATGAATCAATGTTAAGTTGACATTTAAATTTGTTTAAATCATTGCAAATGATTGAGAAATATAAAAGTGATAAAATTTGTCAATTATATAATTGAAAGTTAAAAATTGAGTTTAATTAATTAATTATTAATTTATTTAATTAACTGGAAAATAGCCATTTTGGCCACTGACTCGGATTGCGATGAAACCAGTTTCATCGGATCCGTATCAGTGAATTATTGTAGGATTTCAAGTTTTGTAGCGATCAGACTTGTCGTCTGATCGTACGGACTCGAAACGCCTTGAAATCATTGAAATTGAAATTAATTGAAACCAATTTGAAGAAATATTGATTTTAGTATAACTTCTTCATACGATAGAATTTGGACTTGAAACTTGTTCCATCGCATTTAAAATATTTTAAAACATCTATTTTGATATATGGGTTGACCCAATTTCGTTCCGGAGTCAGAACGGGCTTTTCGGACCATTCATCGTTCAGCGTGTTTATAAATCAGGTCCATCTATTCTACGTTCAACTTCGTCTATATATACCTTGTTATAAACCCTAGCCTGCCTCTACCTCTCATTTGTCTATGCGTACAACTTCTCTTTAGCTTCTCCTTTTTCCAACGGCTGCAAACCCTAATTTCAATTGCAATTCAAAAATCAAATGAAAATTCAATCTCCTCAAATACCATCAAATTTTATATGGATTCGAAGATCTCGAAGAGCGTAACTTAGATCTGCAACTTGTCTTTCAATTCGACGCATTGTTTGTCCAAAAATCGAAGAACAATTTTCGGCCCTTCATCGCTCCACGATGAACTTCGTCTGATCGGAAAATCGTTTCTGGGTCTTATAGAGGGGACAGAAGGGAGTCGATCTGAGTGGTTCGTGTGGCGAATCGATGGATAGATTTGCGGCAAATTTCGACTAGGGTTATTAAATTTGGGAGCGGCTGCTGTTCATTTGCACGGTCGATGGTGGTGATTCGTGGGTGGTGGGGTTCGGCATCGAAGTCTCGGTGGCCGCGTCGGCCAGCGGCGGAGTGCAGTGGTGGCAAAGTTTCTCGATGATCAACGGCTAGTTGTGTGCGTGTTTCTGGTAGCAGGGTTTCTTGCGTGCGAATCTTGACTGTAGGGAGAGGGTGACGTGTGCGTGAAGATGAAATAACAAGGAGGTGAGCTGTCGTTTTCTTTTATTTTGTTTGTTTATTTTATTTTCAATTTCAATTGTTTTATCGCTATATCTTTCACATACGAACACCAATTCACATGCGGTTTTTTTTGTTACGATCGTATTGAAATTCCGAACATTTTTGCACTAGTTTGGACGAATTCTGAGACTGTCAAATTTTTGGGTTTAAATTGAATTTGAATTCAATTTAAATTCAAAAGGTGAGTGTTTTAACCCACTCACAACTTCTAAAATTTCTTATGTTTGATAAATTAACTTATGTTGTGATTATGAATTTATTTATGACTGTTTGTATATTTTTAATCACCATCTCAGTTAATTGCATTTATTTAAATTAAATCGTTATTTAATTTATTATTGAATATAACTGCCAGTTAGTTACCTGTTATATATTATCAGTTATATATTGATATTGTTTGATTGTTTTGGGTGATGAATGTGGTGGATGTATGATTTTTATGATGGATGAATGGATGTTTTGTTTATATCATCAAAATCTGCAAGTTGTTATGCATTTATTTCATTCGGGATTGCGGTTTGAAATGATATATAACCGCAAACTTTTATTTTAAATTACGGATTGAAATGATAAATATCTGTATCACTTGACCATAGGATATGAAATTATATACAGGCACCGCGGTCTATATATATAAAAATATTTTGAAATGATTTTCTATGGTTTTGGAAAGGAATATACGGTTTAATAAGTATTAATTTTTGATGTTATATAAATATTATGTTATATATATATATAGTTAAATTCTTGAATTTAAGCTATGTATAAAATTGATAAATAGAAATGAGTTTAATAATGAAGTTTGATTTTTTTATATTATATGGTTAAGTACATATTTAAGATATTGTATAAATAGAGTTTTAAATGACTTAAATGAAATTTAAGTTGGAAGATAAATATGGAATTGGTTTAAACTGAATTATTTAAGAACTGTACTTGAATTAATTTGATTTGAAATTTAAATAAAAATGGAGATTTTAAAGGGTACGATTCTTATAACTTGATTTGGTTTAAAGTAATTTAAATGAATATAAAGTTGAGATAAATGAATTTATCAAGTTAAATAAATTGAAAGAATATCAAGTTGTTTGAAGTTAAAGATTTTACTTAAATTTTATTGGATTTTATTAAGTAAACATTTGAAATCTAAATAATAGTAATTGAATTTGATATATATGGAATTATCAAAGAATTAGTTTTGAAAAGGTGGAATATTTAAAGGTTTGAAATATATGGAAATTGAAATTGTTTATTTGGAGTTTCAAATCGGTATTTGGAAGCTATTTGTGAAATTTACAAAGCTATTTTATTATATAAAGTGGTTTAATATTTAAACCATTTAAGTATTAGAAATTTTGTTTCAAAGCTATGGGGTTTAAGATATATATATATTTGAAAGTATTATGATTTTGAAAAAAGGGATATATCTAAAATAAAAATGATATCATATTGATTTGGGGTTTTAAAAATAGAAATGATATCGCATTTATTTAGTTTTGAAAGAGATATTATATTCTGGTTTTAAAGTATAAATTATTTTGAAATAACCGCGGTGCTATAATAATGTTTGGTTGTTGAAGAGACCGGGATCGGAAGTTGTCATACTCTCTGCCAACTCCGAAAACCACTTCAACAATCGTGTATGCGGTGGAGATTCCAGAATGAAGTAGGATGGTGGCGGCGTTTCCTTTGAGGTAAATACGTGGACCCGACTCCCGTGAATTGGCATAAGGTGGCTAAAACAGGTGCGATTCTCTGGCCAATGAGGTAGCACCTTTGATCAGACACATCCCTTCGATATTAAACTTTGAATTTTGGATTGATTCGGTGGCCACTTTTGATTATTTTTTTATTTGGGTGTGTGGCTCGAGGTGGGCGATAGCTGCGCGCTACGCGTTAATACCAGCCCGGATAGCAATTGGTATATCTACCTTGGCATTGCCTAGTTATGCTGTGTCACCTACCCTATCACACCTTGTACGAGTTTGGTTTTCTCCCGTAGCCCGTGGAGTATTTAGGGTAGTCTCCCGATCTGAAGATGCGCTGATACTGGATGGACTACTGTGACTATTACGTGTTAAGGAGAATATTGGGTCACTCCTTAACGCTATTTAAAAGTATGTTTATTTTACTATAGACATCATTATAATAGCGAAATATTACTACATAGTAAATAGTTTAACGGATTCTTAGGAGATGTGAATCCCGAGCATCTCTTAAGTTACTGCACTCACGTTAGACACCGGATAGGAGATGTCAAACCCCGTAAACATCTTCGACGCCGTTACACTCATATTTATTTCAGTTGATTTAACTTACATAAGATCTTTTAGTTCTGACTCGAGTGTTTTGTCTTTTCAATTTGCTCGGATCAACCTGAGCATTTCAGGATTTGAAGACCTTACTTCTGGAGGTCGAAGGCGAAGATTTTATTACTATTATATATTATATTAGTCCACTACATTCAAAATGTTCCGCTGCATTGTTACTATTCTTTGGTATGTGCAACTCTGATATATACTGTATAAGTATAATCAAAAGTTTTCGTAAAACACCTTCATGAACTATTTATTTGATTATTATATTTTATCGTTCCGCTACAAGATTCTATTTTGTTTTTTCTTCTATCTCTGTTTTTCTTATCTACCCCATAATAATCCACTCTTTTGTATGGCTTAAGTCTTACGTGTGTGGTTTATCGTCGATTCAAACCGTGCCAAAAGGCGGGACGTTACAAGTCCCCTACTATGAAAATCCAGAATAATAATATCATCACTAAGCAATCTGCACAATCGTCGCATATACGTTGGTCCGAAGTAGTTATCAGATAAATCTGATCCCGGTCTCTTCGCACCACAATGCAAAATCATTTCTCAACCTCACATAGAAACTAAGTCTCATTGACTTATCACGTCTCCAACTTTCAACTTGCTATCCTTCGGGCCAAGAAGGAAGCTCGATAGATTGGAGTAATACTCCGCACTATACGAATCAACATCCTCAACATAAATGATAATCATGCCTACACAGAAGGTTACGTACTAAGTGTACGACTAAATGGTTCCCACATCAAGTCGAGGAACTAAAACTTGGCCAAGTTTGATAGTCGGTTATTTAACTATCAAAGCAAGCAAACAAATATTTGGCACCATAACAATCACTAGGCCCTTTTAATTAATCTTTAATTAATTAATCCATTTTCCAAATATTCACTTCAAATTATCTTTAAAAAGATATATTCTCAAAACCATTTCAACTTTTCAATATTGAAAAACATTTCCATATACTTACTTAATAATAAGTAATTCACAAATCTCTTTATTTTCAACACTTTGAAAATATTCTATATACTTAAATCACGATTAAGTATATATTTTATTCCTTAACGTTCTCTTTAAACACATTTATTAGGATTAAAACGAATGTTGCATAAAACATCGTTACGACAACACAAAGTCATTAGTATAAGGATTCGAAAATAAGATAGACATATAAATCCCATATACTATACAAAACATTTGCTTTCAAAAACCTTTTACTATAACAACAGTGTTATAGTCCATTATTTTTTTTACTTCTTGAAAACGTCTATTACAACAATGAATGTTGAAATCTATGCTTTCGATACTTAACATATTTTAAAACATATTCCAATCTTTTTATTCCATTTAAATATCACTTCCCAAAACATCCATTTAAATTTAAAATCTTATTCACTGTCCAAAATTGTGAATATAATTCTCTTATCTCGATTCAATGTTTCTACACATTTATTAAAAATAATCCACTGTCCAAATCGTGGATATAATTCATTTACCAAATTCATTGCTTCTATATATTTATTAAAGGATTATCCACTGTCCAAAATCGTGGATATATCTCCTTTAATAAGCTTTCATATTTACTTATCGAATTCAATTGATTTCAGAATTATAAAACAATGTTTATAAATTCATATTTATATTTTATAAAAACTTCGACTTATAAAATCACTTTATCAACAAATTCTATGTATATCCCATTTACATGCAAAAATCCAATTTATAAATAAATTACTTATAAATCTCTTTATTTCCAAAATCATTCTTTTATAACTTCACAAATTATATAAATCTATAAATGTTATTTGCTTCTAAAAATCCATTTATAACTCCATTTCAACATTTATCAAACTCCTTTATAATCCCATTATTTTGATTTATAAGATATCAATTTATAAATCTTATATATATACCGTTTATAATAATTCAAAAATCTCCATTTACACATTTTACAAAAAAGTTAACTCCTTAGTTCAAAAATCACATTTCGATTAAATTTCACAAAAATCATAATTTTTACAATAATAAAAATTATAACTATTTATTTATTTAAAATAAATTCCTTTCTTTAACACTTCAAAATTCAATAAAACGTATATTTCCAAAATCACTTTAAAATCCTTTTTTATTCGAAATCATCACTTTAATATATTTAAAATCACCAAAAATAGGCCCAATGCTGCAACAGCACTAAATACATCAATCACATCAACCAAAACATTATATATCACATGATAACATCATATATCACAATATATGTAAATAAATCAATACTGGTGAGGAATCCAGTTGGAACCCTCCAACATGTCACTGAAACAAATATACATATTAGAATACGTGTACAATGTCTGCTTCGAGGCAAACGTGCGTACAAAGAGTCATCCGCTCATACACGGGAACGTATAGGGTCTCGTCTGCTCCTATAGACAGGAATATATCCAAATACCAATCAATATATATGTATCATATATCATATGTCATCTAAATAATCATCAATCATCATAAAATAAATTTATTCTCACTTATATAAAAATATCAGTGAGTCAGAAAGAGTGAGTTGCACTCACTTTGGATTCCACTCCGTCAAACTTAGGGCAAGGAACTTGAGATCTAACGCATACTTCCTACCATGCTTTGGAAACCAAATGAAATAAGCCCAAATTCCTCCTTCCTAATGCTTGGCCAAGGCTTGAAATGGAGATTGGCCGAAAGTATAGAGAAGAAGTGGTAGAGCTTTGAACTTGAATTCTCAAAATTAGGTCCAAAAAATAAGTCATCTTCTCCCTTATTTTTGAGTCTCTTACTCTCAAAATTTGAAAAACTTGTTAACTGAAAAGTTGTTGAAAATTATTTTATATTGAATTTAGAAAAAAAATAATCACTTGATTCCAAGTTGTTTTGAGGGAGATATGATAGAATGAAGAAGAGGTATTATCGGATTGACAAAAATAAAGCCCAAAAATGCACTTCAAAGAATTGAGTTTCAGGTATATCAAACCTCAAAACTGGAAAAAGTGATCAAAATAAAAGTTGTAGCCACTGGAATTTCATATGGTTTGAAAAAAATTCTTAATTTGGATCGGTTTGATCAAGTTATGTTCAAAACAAAATGGTATTCTCTGGCTCAAAAACTGGGCCAAAGAATGCACTGGAAATAAATGGATTTTGGATATATATGTGCTAAGAACTAAAAAAAATGGTCAACATAAAAGTTGTAGCCACTGAAAAAATACTTGATTTAAAAAAATGAATTTTACATTTTGGTTCTATTTTGAAGAAGTTATGGCTAAGAGAAGAAGAGATAAAATATGGAGAAAAGAGGAGTTTGATTTGAAGAGAATAAACATTGATTTCTTTTGAATAATTTTAAATATTTTGACATTATTTCTTTATAATATTTTTCTATAGCTTGGAAGCTATTAAATAGAAGTGGAAGAAGATGAAGAAGCTTGAGAAAAGAAGAAGAATAAATGTGAATGAAAGTAAAGAAGGAGGTGGGTATTTTTAGAAAAAGAAAGAAGCGGTAAATTTACTAAAATAACCTCTTACAAAATTACCAAACTAACCTTACTTCAACCTAAAGCAATCTCTAATTTTTCAATACTTAACATCCTCCTTTCACTTCTTACTTTATGTCTTAGTCACTTAAAGATTAAGTAAAGAATATCATAATTATGTTAGCTTTGATTTGACGTGATTTGATGTTTACTTTTTCTTACATTTGCTAATTCTTACTTACTTTTACTAATGACTTCTAGAAGTTTTCTAATTATATTTAGTAAAAGTAAACAAGTTTAGTTATTAAATATGTAATATATATATATATATCTATGTGTGTGTGTGTTAAAACATGTTAACAAAGGTGCAATAACGTTGTGGCAAATTATTTTAATCAAAACGTTGATTTCCGACAAAACGTTTTACGGTCACATTTTGACGTTTTTGTTAAACTATTTATTCATGTAAACCAAACTTTAAAATAAATTTCTTTTTATCTTTAAATAATTAAAATAATCATATTTGACTTATAAAATAATATAAAACAATACCCAAGTCTATTTATAAAAATATGATATCGATTTATCGTTATGCGACGAAATTTGTCAATTTTATAAAAAAAGTTTTATATATTTATCCAACCATTATAAATTAAATTACCACTATTATCAAATGAGTTTGATATCGATTGTATATATTTAAAAGTAATTATTTATCCTTCTTTATCGGAATTCGACTTTTGTCAATTTTACCATGGGAAACCAAAATCTTTATTCAATATCAAAAATAAGTTTACCATTCTTATTTATCATATAAAACATGATTCTTTAAATTTGAAAATTCTACATTTGAATATATAAAATAATTAAATATCTCATTTTAAGGTGTTAAAATTACGGGTCGTTATAGAAATAGCCATTGTCTTGCTATTATAACATAAAGAGAAGGTTGAGGTAGACATATAAGCATACAACCAAGCCACACAATGTCCTAGAAAATTCATGTTTGCCATTATTCTAACAATGATGTTCCATTGAATGGAACCAAACACTTTTCTTATATCAAGTTTCATCATGATCGTAGGAGAAAATTAGATTTGTTACATCCCTTCAGCAACTCATGTGCAAGATGGACATTATCCAGGATACTTCAGTTTGGGAGGAAAGCTGCTTGATCGAAAGAAATATGGGATGGCATAACACTTTTAAGTCTTGTTTCCATGATTTTTGAATAAGTACATTGTAACAAGCTATAGGTCTGAATGGGGTAACATGGTCAATGGGGTAAGTTCTAAGAATTAAGGCAAGGCTTATAACACTAATGTCTATAGGTAAAATGTCTGAAGAAATTAAAACAGCTTTACATAGGTCTTTTGAGATAATATGCCAGCAATTATTATAAAAAACAATGTTAAAACCATCAAGTCCACCCCTAGAAAGCTTGTTCATATCATATATAGCATGTCTTATTTTCTTACATGTAATTTCAGAAGAAAGTAAGTTGTGTTGTTCACTTCTTAAAAATGGCAAGTCAAAACTTGATATCATCTCCATAGAAGGCACGATGTTAAAGGAGTTACCAAGAAAGTTAGTAAAGTAGTCCAGAAGAGCATCTTCAATTTGTTGTAGGGTAAAATCAACAATGCCTTTTTCATCATATAAATAGTTTATATGTTAGCTTTAACTTGCTTAGCTTTAAGAGATGTATGAAAGAATTTTTATTTTCTATCACCATCAAAATCTCATTTCCATTTAACTTGTTGTTTTATTATGCTTGCTTCAAAAATACAAGCTTCATTGTAATACATACAGGGAGATTAGTTTCAATCTCTGAAGCTATAATGTCTTTAGGATTAGACATCATGTCCGCTTGAGCTTTAAGTAATTTAATTTAAGAGCTTTTGGGAGCAACCCAGTTTCCAAATTTGTTCATAGACCGCAGTTTGAGAGCTTGTTTGGTTGCCTTGATCTTTTGCTAAAAAACAAACATAGGATTACCAAATAAGTTAGCGAACCAAGAAGAATAAAATATCAAGGAAAGAGTTATCTTTAGTCCAAGCATTAAAAAAATGAAAATGAGGTTTTCCCCTATGATTGCCTCCCTTGGGGAGATAATTTGTGGCGAATGATTAGAAAGAATAGGAAATGGAAAGTAAGAGAGTATGCAATGCCAGGTAGTTAATATTGTTAGGTTACAAAGGGAATTATCAATTTTTCTAAATGTTCTTTCTCTACCTCTCTTTTATTGTTCCAAGAATACTTAGCGCAAGAAGTTAAATTAAATAAGGAAGAGCTAGTGATAGATTCATTCAATGGTTCAATATCTTTGAAGGAAAGAGGATTGCCACCCTTTCTATCACTTAACCTTAACACATAGTTAAAATCTCCTACTACAATCCAAGGAAGAATCTCGTGTCCGAAATATGGAAGGTGATCGTGAAAGATTTGTCTGTGGGTAGGAAAATTCTTTGCATATATGAAAGTTATGTACATAGAAATGGAAGTTGGCAAGTGGAAGATAGGAGAGTGTTTGTATGGTGGAAAAGATAGGTGATAATTCAAATATAGAAAGGTCATGAACTACTATTATTATATCAAATGAAGCCTCATTAAGGTTATGGTCGTATCCGTTCTAAATTTATATGTCTTGCTTCTCTCTTTGTAAGTTCAGAGTTGTTTCTAAAATTGCCATCATATAAAGCATCTATTCCTTGATAGTATCTTTGATTTGATCTTGCTTAATGTCATTATATACACCTCAAATGTTCCATACACCAAAATTGTGTATCATCATGGAAATATTGAATTAAATTTATCATTGTATATCTACTTCTCCTTATTGAAGGAGACCTGGTACTTGAATCATCAATCAAAGTGCTAACTTGCGGTATGATGTTGCCTTCATCAAGATTAAAAGAGTTATTCTTCTTAGCTTTCTTACCATTTCTATGTTTGTTATCTTATTGAGGTTTGGCACTGGGATTGGATAGTTCAGAGATTATATGCTTTGGTTTATTTATTGGAGCATGACAGTAAGTGTTCTAGATGAGTCTTATCATGGAAGTTAACCCACCCAAGGGAGGAGGAATGTGTTCATGCAAGGGAGAAATAGTTGATTCCTTAACATGTGCATATGATTATCAGTTTGAACAGAGAAGTAAAATAGGAAGAATAAGACTGCAAGAAGTAGGAGATATAGAAGGTGAGAATTTGAAGGTTGGGAGGAAATGTGGATTGCTTGGGATTGGACAAAGTAACTTTATTTTCATTTGGCAACACATTTTCATGCATGGAAAGAGAAGAGGAGCATGATTGGTCTGAAGAAGTAAGTAAAAGGTGAGAAAATTCGAGGCATGCAACAAAGTATACTTTGTTTAGAGTAGTTTAGAGTAGATAGGCATGGTATAGAGGGGCAATGAATATATTACTAAGCCACACATCCCATTGCACTATTACAACTATCTCCCATTCGCCCAAGCAACCAGATTAATGACCGGGCACCCTTCCCACCTGTTTTGCAACACAATCTCAACCACCGTCATCCATCTTAGCTATTATAAATGCCCTATGTACCGACACTTCAAAGGGGTTGGAAAATATATGAATTCTGAGTACTATACACAATTCATACCTCTTCACATAGCAAATCCTTAAGGTTAGCTACCTAATTAGTCTTAAGTGTTTCCTTTTTCTTATTATTATCTTGTAATTCATTGTGGTTGTAAGAGAAAAAAATATAATAAGAGAACTTCCTAGTGGACATAGACAATCTTGCCAAACCACTGTATATTCAGCGTCATTTCCTTTCATTGCTTACATTCTTCTTTATTTTCCATTTTAAGCCTAATGGTTAGCAAATAACCTTTGCTCTTCGCAATGCATTAGTCTAATTTCGAGGTTTACTAATCCAGCCAACATTTTGGCGCTCAAAGGAGGGCCCTCCCCCAAAGCTTTTACCTTTATTCACTTTTTACCTCTATAAAAATCTAATCTGGCTTGTTACCATGGACAACCTTCCACTAGTCAAAGGTAATGACTCTATAGGAATGAAACTAATAACAATACTATCGCCAATGTTGTTCAACTCATTCTTGGAGTCAACGTAGAAACGTGGTGTACTATGTTGCTACAACTACAAATGTGGGTCAGCTAGCCTGCGAAGTGAATGGCATAAGAACGCTGCCGGATGCCTAAGAAATTGTAAACTTTGTCCCACTATCTCCTCCTATGGCCAACCTAGTCGACCTATCTACTCACAGACCCCTGCTTCCTAGCGCCTATAATGTCATGAATTCTACTAGACCTAGGAAAGGATAGTGTTGAAACCCCACTTATGGATGTTCATGCTCATCCTAGGAGGTATGTTGCGGATGTGCCTAGTCCAATTTGTATCACTTTAAATGCGGCTACTCCTATACAGCCAAGACATCATCGTTCCTCTTTAATGGAATGACTACTAGTTTTTTATTGTCTATAAACATCTACTTTTGACCTCCTCAATGGCGGTGCCCCTATCACCAGCAAGGTGCATGTGACTCTCTTAGCATAATTCGGATCTCGTAGGGGTGTGGGAAACAATAGATTGAGAGAAGAAGGGTGGGTTGCATATTCCAGGTTTCCCTCCATGCATGGGGAAAGGTCTCTCACTCCTCATCATCACCATTCTCCATTTTGTTGTTGATCTCCTACTTCGTCCAAGCCCAGGCTGAGTCCTCAGCCCCTGGTTAGCCAGAACATCCGTCAATAGTCCAATGTCGGCCTTAAGGAAGAAACGAATATCCTCTGCTAACAACTCAACGTAATGCAAGTCTAAAATACAAGGGTCAAAGCATTCTCTGATGATGAGAATGGGGAACTGTTCTCTGATGAAATTCTGAGTACTTACATCCATCGGTGATATGCCTTGCCACCTATTGACAAGTATGATGGTGGTGTTAAAGCTGTTGACCACAACACTGCCTTCAATTCCATTATCCGTGTTGGCCATCTTTCTAGCTTGACAAAGCATTTACTCTTTCCGTACACTCTTATAGAACCAGCTTCTCATTGGTTCCTATATTTACATCCTTGTAAAATCAGTTCCTAGACCTAATTATGCATAGATTTAAAGTCTTGTTTCTTCACTTTTAAACCCATGATGGCCAGTGAAGTAGGAAACATCAGGCAAGGTCCTACATAAAGCTTGTGTTCATACGTTAACCGTATTAACAAAGAGTCCACCCAGGCTAGGGATGTTGACATGAATAGCTTGTTCATGGCCCCATGTTCAAGGGTTAGATACAAGTCTAGAATGTGGAGAGATCTCCAGAAGCAGCCGGCTACATCCCTGACTAAATTTTATCAACGGGCGAATGAACTGATGAGAATGGAAGATGCAGATCTTTCGGACAGTAACAATGAAGTAAAGCGTCTAACCTAAGTAGGTTCTCACAACAATAACAGCCGCTGAAACAATGGCCATCAGGCTGACAACAGAAGGTGATCTAAGCTCGTCCTCAGTATATGCCCAGGTATAAAATTCACGCTAACTTGAATAGGGATATCGCCACGATATATCTCGCCACCCAGAACCGGGTGCTCTTTCATAGACCCAACACCACCGGGATTGGAAAATGAGAGGAACCTTGGGATAATAGCAAATAATGTGAGTTTCATCAAATCAATGGCCATTCTATAACAAAGTGTCGGGTGGTTAAGGATGAGATTGAGAGACCCATCTAGGAAGGAAAACTCTTAGAATTTATATGGCATCGGGTCAAGAAAAGGGTGAATCGTGACAACCAGCCACCTCAACCCTAGGTATCCAACAATAGAAATGTCCAAGCTACCACCAAAGTCTTGAATATATGCAAAGGCCCACATATGGCCGATAGTAGCCATGGGGCTCGGTCCATGTATCAAAGAGAAGTGGGCATAACCAGTCATATTTATTCACTAAAGTGTCGGCCGTCCAAATCACCTCGAATGGAATTAGAATGGCCAATCAACTTTATAGTTAAGGATATGGAAGCAGTTTCATACCTCTATCACGATCTCATGATCATCACTTTGGCAATGGGTAAATCCAATATGCACTGGGCCTTTGTAGATGGGGGTAGCTCAATAAATGTCATGTTTCAAGGACGTCTTTAAGGCTATCAAGCTTCCTACCTCTAGCTTCATTCATGCTCCTTGCACATTTATGGGTTTTGGGTGTATGCATTGTTCCTATGGGCATTACTATGCTTATGACAATGTTCGGTCGAGAGTCTCTTGTTGTAAAGATCTAGTAAACTTTATGGTGGTCGATTGCCCATCTACTTTTAATCTGTTAATAGGGGAAACCAACACTTGCTGAGCTAGATGCCATCGTCTCATATAACCGCCTCGTCATGAAGTCCCCCATCCAAGGCGAGGTCGATGAGATTAGAGGTAATCAACATATGGCCAAGGAATGTAATGGAACCTCCCTCGGGCAAGCAAAGAAGGGTGTTCTCAAGCTACGGTAAGAGCTTTGAACAATAAGTGGCAAGTCTCTCGAGAATTCCAGCGAGTCGGCCAACACCCCGGTTCATGCCGAGACTGTGAACTCTAAAGCAGCAACATTAACTTCTATCCACTCATAGCTGGTCGACTCATCTAAGAGAGCCGAGGGCGTCATCACCTCGACTCAGGATCACCACTACATATAAGTTCTCATTTCTAAAATTCTCCTATCTCTAAGTTCTTGTGAAAGGATAGCACACTGACCTATCTCGTCCCCATATAACTCACTGGTACACAAGAGTGCCTGAGCCAGTAATGCGCTCCAAATCAAATCGGGATTAATGTTCGGTTTATGATCGATGATGTGTTACTTATGGGAACCTCATAGCTTTATTGTGCTTTGGTTTATACAAGGCTTTCCCATTACGCTGCTCTGATCGCTTATCACCAAGAAGAACCCACGAGCTAACATGCACTTCATCTCACTTTGGGGATTACCGCCACTCTACACTCAACTAACACAGTTCATATGAACGACCCCAACCCATCCTATTACCATACACTACTAGTTAATCTATCTTGAAACAGCATTTCTCCAAATAATATAGGAACTATCAACCATTCGAAGTATGCTACTCTATGAAATCATGCACATATAAACGAGAAAAGCTAGGTGTAACGATCTCGAATTTTATTAAGTTTATACTGATAATTAAATTTAATTTTTGTATAAAAAAATTTGTGAAATTAATTGGTGATTAATATAAAATATCAGTTAAATTATGAATTATTGAAAAAAATGTATTTAAATTAAATTGAATTGAGATTTATAAATAATATAAAGATATTTGAAGTCAATCCTATGAAATGGGTTTTTGAAGTTGTGTAAATATAACAAAATTTTTGAAATAAATGTTTAAGTTAAAATGAAAGTAAAAATAAAACACAAACAAAATGTACTTATAAAATACATCAAAATATAAACTACTGAAATAAATATATAGAGAAATACAAGACGATTTGTATGAAGATAAAATAAATACTTAAGCTAGAAATAGGAAAAAAAATTATAAGATAAATTATAAAATATAAAGAAAACACATTAGCAACATATTAAAATAGAAGCTCATTTATATTGTAAAGTATAAGTCAAAATAATAATAATAATAATAACAACGTAAAAAAGTATACAAAAGAAGAAATAAGCAAACAAAACAAAGTAAGATAACAAGATAAAGTAATAAAACAAAAGTATAAATAAAAGAATTAAGGCATAAGCTTATAAAAACAAAGTAAAATAACAAGACAAGGCAATAGAACAAAAATAGATAGTTAAATGCATTCAAATATGCAGACAAATAAAAGAGTAAGTAAATAAACATAAAATAAAATAAATGATAAGTATGTAGGCTGTAACTAAGGAAAACAAGTACAAATATAAGCATGGAATGAAACAAGTAAACAAATACATAAATATGCATAAACAAGTACAAGCAAAGAGTAACTTCTCTGTAAAACAGCATAATGAAAGCATCCTCAGCCATGTCTTGTTGTACAAAATGTAATATCACTTGTAAGTTTCTTTTTATACATCAAACTCTTCATTTTTGTTCGTCCATTCAAAGTTGAAAAACAACTAAAGTAAACATCTCAAACAAACCTGAAGCCTTAGAGATCCAATACTTCAAACTAAAACAAAGACAAAACATACAACCTCATTGAAAACCAGAGCTTCAAGAGAGAGGGCTTCAGCTTGCAAACTCACTGCTTATCTCAACATAAAAGAACTCTGTCCACTTTCCAAACACTGTGAGTAACATTCTTTTTAAAACTCAAAGTATGAACTTATTTTGAATGTAAATGTTTGCTTGCGTGTATAAGTATACATAAAAATGATGTATGCAGGTTTGAAAATGAAAACATCTTCTCTGTTTAAACTAAGTACTGTGAGTAAACACAAACTTTAGAGCTTTAAGTTTGATTTAAAAAAAAAATGTTGCAACTACATGTCTGTGAATACATAAGTTTATATATATATGTGTGTGTGTTCTTGGTAATGGAATGGGTGTGCAGGCTGATATTTAAATACCTCTCTGTTTTACGTTCATGAACAAAACATCTTTGATTCAAAATTCTTTTTCTTTCAATCTACTTATAGAGTGGACTTAGAATCAAAATGGAAATTGGTTGTTATGGTATAAACTTGAGATTAAAAATTTATAGAAGTTAAAACCAAGTTTAACTTTCTCTGGAAAGTAAAATAACCCAGCTAAGTTCAAAAAGAGCAAGAATTCAAACTTCGTAATTTATGAATTCAGATGTATAAATGGGATTGTTATACTTTAATATGATTTTTAAAGCTCGAATCAAAATTTTTAGAGCTAGGATTAAGCTACAGTTCCGGGATGAACGAAAATGGGTTATGGTCGATTTTTGGGTGATAGAGTGGACTGGAATACTCGGCGTTTCGCGTGGGGGTGAAGGAGCCTCCGGAGGAGTTGGGAAAATTATCTGGAGTTGCTCCAGTTCGACGTGGAAGCGGCGGTGGCGAGGTTTAGTTTCTAAACCAAATTTTGTAGCGGCTGAATAATTCGAATCGTTCGTCCCCGATAGACGATCGAGCGTTGCGTGGCTTTGAGTGGTAGTAGAGGGGATGCTGGCGATCGTGTAGACGGAGTTTCACGTGTTCCGGTGGTTGTGGTGGCGTGAATGTGGCGATGACAGGTTTCAAAGGGGTGGATGCATTTTTGTTTCAGGTCTGGGTCAATTTGTTCGATTTTGAATTCGCTGTTGTTTTGAGTATCTGAGTGTTTGTGAGGCTCATAGAGATCATGGCTGATGTGTTGACGATCGCAGCTTGGATCGGAGGAGGCCAGAAGGGCGGTGCATGTGCACATGACTTTGGGTTGTGTCAGTTGAAAGGAGTTGGAGAAGAAGATTGGCTCGGGGAAAATTTGAATTTATCTCGAAGTCGATCTCGGGGAGGATGTTGATTTACTCGGAGTAAACAGGAGAGGCTCGGGTTTGTATTTATTTTAGTTTGGGCTTCAGGCGATGGTTTTGGTTTATAAAAAAAAAAAACAAGTTTTCAATATAAACTATAAAGTCACATGATTTGGAATTTAATTTGTTTTGATTTGGAAAATTTATAATAGATAATTTTGTAATCAATTGTTGGATGTTTCATATGTAATTTAATGAAGATGTAATTAAGTACTTAATCAAAGGAAAAGGGTTTATCTTTACTTAATTAAGGTCTTGATTTATTAAGTATCATTGATTTGTATAATGTGATTAATAAAAGTTTAAAATACACTCGAATGATTAATGAAATCATTAATAAAGGAATTGATTTTATATTAGAAACAATTAAGGCATTAAGTGATGTAATTTATATGATAATAAATTAAAGACTCATTTATTTAATTTATAAATTTATGATTTAGATTTATTTATAATTAGAGATTAATTAAAAGTAATTAAGAAATGTTATTAGTTAATGAAGATGATTAACTAAGGATAATTAAGTATTACTTAATATGATTAATTTTGATAATTAATTAGATAAATTAATTTAGATAATCAATTATAGATTGTAAATTGTAAATTACATAATGAAAGCAATCAGAAATAATTACTTATTATGATTAATTAAGGATAATAAATCAAATAGAGGTTAATTAAGGATTAACTAATAAATGAGATTTATTAATATTAATTTAAGATTTATTAAAGTAAATTTATTTAAATGATAAAGATTAATTTGAAATTAATGATTTAGGATTACGGGATGATTTCTTAATGGTAAGAAATTAAAAATTTAATTTCTTAAAATAATGAATTAAAGGGTTAATTAATTATGCAATCGGTTTTAAGATTAGATTAATGAATAAGATAAATTAAGGATAATTTAATTTATTAAAGTATTTGATAAATTTATTGATATCGAATGATTAATAAATCAGAATTGGTAAATTAACTCATAAGTAATTTATTGGAAATAAATTAAATTAATTAGGATAAATAATTTATAAATCCTGCTTATAAATGACTATTGAATACTTGACCTTGCTTATGAATGATTGTATTGTATGAAATGCCTTGAATTGATTATCCTATCTGATTTGTGATATTTTGTTCTGTAGATTGAGCAGTGTATATTTATTTGCATTTGTATATTATCTTTGAATCTGTGAATGGACGATGAGCGTTATAGTTTATATCGCTTATCAACTATATTTCTGTGTTTTAGTCTATGATGATTGATGATGTGGCACTTTTATTGTGTTAAACCCCTGGACCACACCATACACACACAAATATGGATTTCACAAGGAAATCGATTAAGTCACAGATTTTTGAAATAGTTTTGAATTTGAATATTTGAATTCAAATGTTTTGGAAATTGATTGGGTTTAAAGTGAAAAGCTTTTGAAATGGAATTTCATAGATGAAATTTATTTTGAATAACTCGATAAAATATGAAGTTGAATAATTTGATTTGAACTTAAATTCAAGATTTGAAATTGAATTCTATGATTTAAAACTAGGGATTAAAAATGTTATACCAGTTATATATGGGTTAAACTATTTTAAAAAGTATTGATTTGGGAATGTGAATAGAATTCAAGGGCTTTAACTCGTGTAAATATAATTGGATTTTTCAGAAACGAAAACTGTTTGTTTTCAAATAATAAAAGCTTTCACATGAGAAATGAACGTTCAATTTGTGTTAAAAAAAGAATTTCAAGTTTGAGAATGAAGATAATTTCCAAGTTATGGAAACGATTTGAAAGCTATAAGTTAAATCTTTGATTTAAAGATTTAACGGGTTAATCCTATCGAAATGAAATTGTTTTGGAAATCTATGAATGGATCTTTTTGAAATAAATCTTTTTGTTTAAAGATTTGAAATGGTAATTGATTTAAACCATTTGGAAGAAAGTTTTGGGTAATAAGTTGTGACTTAATTGAAATCCCAATATCCATATATTTCTTGTAAATATTGCGCTCACTATTCGGTTTAGCCGGGAGAGGACCTTTGTGTCATATATCCCATTCCGAATATGTGATATGTCGTTATGGATAACATTTGAAGACCGGTGGTGGAGATCAGATATTTTCAAAAATGTAAGGACAACTCGTCGAATGTCTTTGCATCGAATGGTCCCCGGTATAGAGACTCCATATGTGATGGGAAGTCCGAACGTGATTAGTGAATATCCGGATTGCAAGGACTTCTTTGTAAGTGCCTTCGGTTCTGTTCGAGCCCGGAACAGACTTGTATGGATAGTATGTCTGACATTACAAATTGAGATATAAAGCCGATTTCTTTCAAATACATTTCTGTTGGTGGCGGAGAATTTATTCTCTTAGCTTAACACCCTTCTCTGAGACGTACGAGCTCAGAGGTTATATAGTTGAAGGTTATCAGCAATATATTCCCAATTTGGTAATGTGACATGCTGAGTGTTGCTGTGAAATGATAATTGTGTTGATCATTTGCGATAAGATCATTTATTTGATCGTTTATCTTTGTGATCATTTCTATGATCATTTGTTGACCCAAAGCACGACTTTTGTATAAAGTGTGTCTTTGTGGACGTGACTTCGTCGAGCCTCACACCCCGGAATGGTCAAAACAGGAAAGATGCAGCAAGGTTATGAGGGGTAGCTCCCTTTAGGGTATGTGCATTTCCTTCTAGAAAAGGGTGGTATCATGGTATGGAGCCCAGATACTTACTCATGTTGAAAACACTTTATGATTGTGTGAATTGATTACGAGCGCTTGGTTAAAGGTCCCAAAGGACCGGGGGATGGCATACTCGTGTCAGTTGTTACCCAGTTAGGGGTAACCCGGCCTTGTGTTGGTAGAGATCCGGTTTGGTTCTCGGGGACGTCCATCCAGAGGCGTTCTCATGTGGCAATGGGAAGTTCCTTGGCCTGACCATTTGTTGGAAATCTAAAGAAACAATACGATCTTGTACGGTTTTAGTTGTAGAACCTGCTTCCTCAGGAGGTAGCTATAGCAGGCATAATATAATGGTACCTATGCTGGCTAAGATTTATATTCTACTTTCGAAATGATTTGTTCTACACTATGCACTAGTAATAATATCAAATGTTTCTTTTTAATGCGTATCAAGCATCTTTGACTAACATAAGAAGAAATCTCCTCCAAGTCTGCGTTTGCATTGTGTGTGTGGCGGGAGGTCTTATGGTAGTCTCATTTTTAAAAAGCATTGCGAATTGAATTTGAAAATCTTTTGTTGAATGTTTTAAAGGATAAACTGTTTTTGTTGCTCACACCAGTCCCACGACTGATCCGGAGTTTATTATTTCTTTCCTAAACTCTGGGTGCTCATTATTTTCTACACGAGCAGTCTAGAGTTGGGTTTTTCAGATAGTCAGATGTAGTAGATTATCTGGAGTTAGTTCAGTCTTTGGATCACACCAGTCTTGCTTGTCTTGGTGCGTCGTTATTGGGAGTTCGAGCTATTGCTGGATTGATTCTTGGAAATGGAGTTGCAGTTCTCGGAGTTCTCTTTTGAAGACTATCTTAGTGTTATATTGTTCCGCTGCTAGATGTCATCTATTTTTCTTTTCCGCTGCTATTTTTATTGTATCATATCTCTGATGTATATTGATATCTATTGGATCATCTGTTGTATCAGACATTGTATCAAAGCTGTATATCAATGTATTATTCTTCTATTCCGCTGTGTTGTTTAATGTTGTTATAAGCTCCGGCGGGCCGGGTTCGACATTTGAATTTGCGGCATTCGAATATAGGTAACGTATTCGGTGCCGATTTTTCGAAGGTCAAGTCAGGATCGCTACACTAGGGCAACAAATTGTTGGACAAGATTCATACCAAAGGGTGCATTTCATTTAACCTAAAAAGTGCGAGGGTGCAGAGCTTGCCTCGCTAGGCATGTAGAATTTTTATCACTAACTAGTTAAAAAGAAGAAAAAGAAGGCGAGACCATGGAATGCTCTAGAGGATCCAGCTTCGACTTTGGAGACCAACGCTCTTAGCTCCAACCGAATGGTATTTTGTTGTGGAAGTAGGGGTGCACAACCACCCTTGAAGCTTTCCACATCGAATCTCAACAGAGAACTTGAAAAGCTACCAATCAATGATGTGAAGGAGCCACTAAAGACTTTAACTACGACATCAATGGAGAAGGCGAAAACCACTACTCCTTTCAGTAAGACACTAAAGCATCCAAGCCGAACCTAGGGTTAGTACCGCAACAGCACAATGTTGAGGAAATCTGTCAGCATCAGCTGGACTATTGATGTAGCTGCAATGGTCAATCACCATCGTAGAGATGGCCAGACACTGTGAGCTTAGGCTAAGAAACAAAGCAAGATCCATCTTAGAATAACATTCAGAAAAGCAGTGCTAAGAAACCTTTTTTATAACAACAAGCAAGTTTAAAAAAGCGTTCAAGAACACTCGGAGAGAAAGGGGAAGATGAAGTTAGCTGCATTTATCAGTATAAAATAGTGGAAAATTTAAAAGCTTTTAAAGTGTTTCATAGCAGAAATTTTTCTAGGTTCGAATTAAAGAGAAGATGTGTATTTATATGTCTATTCTTTCAATCGTGTGCGTTGAATTCGAAAGGCAAAAGGGATATCGACCTTTCAATTACAATCGATATGATATCACTTCATGCACGTAGGAGACGTGACACATCTCTACCATGTTTGAAAAAGCGGATTATCTAACCAATGGCATAGTGCCACGTGGTAGGCGCATTACGTGCATGGCAGAGTAGCTGATCAACAAGCTCTTCGTGATTTGACACGCCCGCACCTATATACGGGTACGAGCTTATGGGAAAATGTTGCTCAATTTTCTCGCAAGTAATAGCAAGTAGATTAAGGCATGGCTTGATCCAATCATATCCATCCTAGCTATACTTTGATCGAACCCATCAAAGTCGACCCAAACTCTCGAACCAGTCCATTCACTCAATAAGACGTCAAGCTGAAGATCGACCATCTTGGCCTTAGGTGGCACTCACAGCCAATTCATCAGGTGAAGATAACGGTAAGTATAGCTCTAACCGGTCCGTTATAGTCTAACTCAAAGACGATTAGATCCCTTAATTAAACCCACCCAGTCTGACCCCCAAGTCAGCCTGTCTATCTCAGCATCGCTTCAATCTCTGAGCAACACTACTCTAGACTATCTCAAGCAACCAACATGCTAGACAATGCCGGCTCAAACACGACCAGTACTAGGCCTAACTCCATTACAATCGCCTTCTATCGGTTCCAAGCAACCTGCTACCTCATCTTACATCCGACCTGACATCATATCTTCAACTTGGTCCATAGCTACTTTCAGTCTTCTTCATACCTTCAAAAGCCGACCACCCAGCTCAGCAAGCCTTGCCACATAGGCACGTAAGTGTAAATGACAAGTTGTCCGTTTGTTTATAAAAATCCCTATAGCTAGGTGACTGAAGAGATGACTACTCCTGTAGCAATCTATCAACATTTAATGCACATTAAATGCAAAGCCTGCGCATGGTACAGAAGGACAATTGATATACTTTTTAGTCCACATATCCCGTTATAGCTGTCTCCCATCCACCCAAGCGGCAAGATCAATGACCAAGCGTTCTTCTCGCCTATTTTGCAACACAATATCAATAATCCATCATCTATCTCAACTACTATAAATACCCCACGCACTACCACTTCAAAGGAGTTGAAAAATATAAGAATTCTGGTATTGTACATAACTCAGAGCTCTTCACACAACAAGTCCTTAAGATTAGCTGCCTCATTAGTCTTAAGTGCTTCATTCTTCTTATTATTCCCTTGTAATTTCCTATGCTTGTAAGAGAGAAATATAGTAAGAGAATTTCATAATGGTAGGAAATCTTGTCGAATCTCTCTATATTCAGTGTCATTTACTTTAAATGCTTACGATCTTCCTTAATTTTCATTTCAAGCCTAATGATTAGCAAGTAACCTTTTGTCTTTGTAATGCATCAGTCTAATTCTATGGTTGGCTAAAAATCTAGCCAACATATTCAAATGGCATGCATCAGCAGCAATAAATGCATCATTTATTATGCATATTTTTTATGCACAAAGTTGTGCACCAACCTTATTAACTTCAATCTTCTTTACATTCAACTCAAAAAACTCACCTTCCTCTACATGTTCATCATGAACTTCTGTAAATTTGTAACATCCCATACCTGAAGGCCAAAAGATAAGTGCTACAAATGCTGCGGTCATATATAGTATTAACTTCTGGTGACAAAATACGGTAATGCTACGATATCCATAATATCAGAAGCACTTGAATATGAACAAAAATCACAGACAGAAAACAACATTTTACTGATTACATTTCAAAACGATAATTCATATCCAAGTTACATATCTCATAACATTTCCTAGGTAAAGATCAATTATAATTGTTGCAAAATATGCCAAGAGCGACATATGACGATGCCCCCTTGGTTGATCAAAGAAAAATAGTCATAACTAATTTAATATACGAAGCAGAAATAAACAGAATAAAAAATAGATATCTGTCATCCACTTGCTCATCTCCGGAAGCTTTATTCGCCAAAATTTCCAAAACCTAAAAACCTCAACCCTCAGCTTACTCAAATCAATTTTGAGCACCCGAGAGTTTAAGGGGAAACAAAAACTTCGAGTCAGACATAAAGCCTGGTGTGAACAATACTATTATATCTCTGTTTGCTGATATTTAATGAGACCACGCCGCTTAGCGGAACGGGTTTTCCCTCACTAATATCCTTTTCAAAACATATATTTTGCAAATATTTTCCTGCAACCAAACTGGTTAAATAAACTGATTATAATAATAAATATGGCAGTATCCGTTATGCTAAAAACAGGTAATAAATGGACTATATGTTCGAAATCTAGGTTAACTGCCCGCAATTGGACTAACTGAGGCATGCCAAATAAAATATCAAATGGTCTAAATGTCTGTTAGACAAAACTTCTGAATGGTCTATCCTTAACTTACTTATCCAAGGGTCAACTTATCCCAATAATTTTGTAGGCTAACCAATAACCTATCTCTGTTCGTAAATATTACTTTTTGTGTGTAACCATTATTTTAGTCTTACCTGTGACTAAGCCCTACACACTGGAATTCTGGAATAAATTAGCTAGGTCCTAATAGTTAATGAGCATAAAGTCCTATCTGGTCTTTTAATCTGACTAGCGTTAACTACCCTTTATCTTTTTCCTCGAAAAATCTTTTCTAGATGATTTAAACTTTTAAATCATACTTATACAAGGAAAATACATCTTTAGCTTTACTCTAAGATATTTTTCCATGTTATATATACGTTACTCAAAATAATATTGATGAATTTAAATAAGGATTGGCTATCCTTTCAAAACAAGTTAAAACCCTATTTAACTTGAAAACACTTAGGCTATACTGCCTAATTAATACATTCGAAACCTTTGTTTAAAACCTTCAATCAACTACTTCGAAACCCTTCAAAGTAACCCTTTCAAAATCATTGAAAGTACCTCTTTTAAAACTATTAAGAAGCCTTTTCTTCGAAAGCTTCAAAATGTTACACATCCTTCTTTAAAACCTTTAAATGTTACCTTTCAAAAATATAGGAAAAATCTTTTCGTTCAACCCTTTCGAAACTCTGGGAAACCACCCATGAGAAACCATTCATTAAAACCCTTTCGAAAACATTAAAATCTAAACCTTTCGAAAGCCTTTGGGTTCAATTTAAAACTTATGGAATCCTTTGAAAACCATTCAAAAATCTACCCATTCGAATCCTTTGAAAACTGTTTCAGTCGAAACCCTTTGGATTATGCCTTCAAGTAGAGCGAAAGGATCAGAAACCCATCAAAGTTGAAAGCACTTCTTTCGAAATCATTCCTAGGTAAAGAAGTGATGGTGTTGAAACCATCTCTTCTAAAGCATTGGAGAAGTGGCTAAATTTTCTTTTTAGAAAACAAAGTAACCCCTTCGAAACCATCTGGGTCGAAAGGAAGAAAGCAGCGACAACAAAAGGTTTTGACTTAGTCGAAAGCAGTCATTTAAAAAAAGTGCAACCCAGTTGAGACCATTTCCTTTAAAACCATTTGACTTGGTCGAAAGTCAACCTAGTTGAAAGCTAATCGGTCGAAAGCAAGCAGGTGCATTTTCTTTTAAAAGCAAAGTGATGCCTCAACCCCTTGGGAAACTCTGGTTTTGACCCTATACCTTCCGCTTACATCCAATTCACTATGTACCAGTTCCCTGGTACCTTGTGCATTGGTTTCGACAGTGTCAGAGGCGAAGGAAAGATGGCGGAATCTGGTGCAGAAAGCATCAAAATAGTGAAAAACATGTTTATTTGTCCTTTTAAACTATTTCTTTATACCTAACCTACCTTTTTTGTCAAATTGTGATTGGTTGTAAGTTTCTCTTTTCCAAAAATATTGCCGACTTTCCAGAATTAACAAACTGAATTTATTTACAAAAATCCCCTTCTTCTTTTATAAATATATAAAACATTTAAGTCTCATACCTTAAATACTTTTATATATCCATTAAAACACTTAGGAAAATTCTACAAAAATTCTAGAAAATCACTTTTGATATGTTTTTTAACATATATTAATTTCAGACCTAAACCATTAATTATTTAACCGTAAATAAATTTTAACCCAAAAAATGTTTTCTTCACTTGAAAATTTGTATAAATTCCACAAAAATTCTGAAAATTGAAATCCATCTCCAAAATAACATTTCCGGTCTACATAAAAATTCACAAGGCATTTGAATGTCATTTAGTAGGGATTTTATATGAAAACATGCCATAAAATCTACATGAACAACAATAAATCATCAACAAGTATATATAATAATTCCATCATTCAAAAACATGGCAAATCAAAACAAATTATTTTGCATTTCATCTTAAAATCGAAAAAAAAGAAGTATGAGACGTGACATTATTCACCTTAGCCTTAGAGATTAAAGAGATTGAAATGTGAATGGATTTGAATTAGCTTCTTCCTTAGCTTTTCTTAATCTTCTTCCTATTTTCTTGTTAATGGTGGTCGGCCTCAAGGTTTAAAATTTTGATAAATGATAATGAACGTGTATGGGGATACAACCCAAGTTTTAGGGATATAGGAATGGCCTATTTCCTATTTTAACCCTCCTCTATTTCATTTTAACCCTTCTTTTAATTCATTGGCTAAATGGCATGGCTACCCCTTAATAAAATCAAATCTCAATCCCTTAATCAACACATTATTTTATTTTATTTAACTAATTAAATATCCTAAATAATGCTATAAAAAATATAGGGTGTTACAAACTCCCTTCCTTAAAGAATTTCGTCCTCGAAATTACGATAAGGTATAAAACAATTCAATCAAAGAGGTAAAACATACCATCAAACAAGTCGGGATAAGTATCTCTAATCTTTCTTTCAATCTTCCAAGTACAGTCCCTACCATCATTGCTCCACTGGACTTTAACTAATTTTACTATCTTGATTCTAAGCCTCTTCTCATCTCTCGCAACAATACGAATCGGCTTCTTCACTATAGTCAAGTCTGGTCCTATTACTAAGTCCTCTATCACAGTCGGTGCAATAGTAGTCTCTGGCTCTCTAACACACTTTCTGAGATGAGAAACATAGAAAACATCATGGACTTCTACCAACTGCTCGGTAACTCGACTCTATATGCGAGTTTCCTGATCCACTCAATAATAGGAAAAAGTCCAACGAATCTCGGTGATAACTTTCCTAATTTCCCAAATTTAATCACACCCTTCATCGGTGACACTTTGACGAAACCCCGATCTCCAACTGAGAACTCTAAATCTTTCCTTCTTTTATCTGCAGAACTTTTCTACCCAGACTGAGCCTCCTTCATTCTATCTTGGACGACCTCAATCTTTTCTGCAGCTTTTTTGACCAAATTTGGACCAAGAACCAACCTATCCCCTGTCTCCAACCAACATACGGGAGATTTGCATGGCCTTCCATACAAAGCTTCAAACAGTGCCATCCTAATACTAGTCTAATAATTGTTATTATACGAAAACCTTTACTTAGGGATACCTCAATCTCATTAGTCCCATCTGGTATTCTGATATCTAAGTCATTTTACATAGGGATACCTTCTCATAATTTTCCTTGAAAACCTTTTCGTCTAAAATTGATTTAAAACGTTTTAAACTAAACTTAAACAAGGAAAACATTTATACTCTATGCTTTACTCAAAATCACCTTGCCATGTTATATATACTTTACTAAAATCTTTGTTGATGAAAACCTTTAAACATTTGAAAGTACCCCTTTCTATCCTATTGAAAGTACATCTTTGGAAACCATGTAAAACCCACTCTTTCTATTAGGCCAAGAAGCTAAATCTTCCTTTCGAAATAATTCATATAAACCTTTCAAAACCATTGAAATTCCTTTTCCTTCAAAAGCTAAAAACCTTAGACATCCCTATTAAAACCATTAAGCAATGCCTTTCGAAAACATAGGAAAAATATTTCCTTTAAACCATTCAAAACCATTGGAAAAACCTTTCCTTTAGACCTTTCGGAACCATTGAGGAACCACTTCGAAACCATTCTTTCAAAGCCTTTCGAAAACATAAGGGGAACCACCCCATCGAAATCTTTCTTCCAAACCTTTAGAAGGCATCGAAACCTTAATCCCTTTGAAAGCATTTGGGTTCAGTTTTAAAACATGTGGAAAACACCTTTCGAAATCATTCAACACTAAACTAGTCGAAACCTTTGGGTTATTCTTTAAAAATCACTAAGGGTCACATGCAATAGAGTCGAAAGCACTCTTTTGAAAGCTATAACTTATGTAGGTAAGTGATGGTGTCGAAACCACCCCTTTCGAAAGCATAGGAGAAGCGGCATGGTTTTTATAAAACAAAACAACCATTTCGAAGGCATTGCTTCGAAAGGTAGAAAGCGGCAGAAAAAGCTTCAACATAGTCAAAAGCAGTTGTTTAAAAACAAAGGTGCGACTATTTCGAAACCAACCTTTAACCATTGACTTAGTCGAAAGCAGACATAGTCGGAAGCTATTTCTTACAATAAAGGCGCAATCTCTTAAAACCTTTCTTTAAATCAATTGACCTAGTCGGAAGCCAACTAAGTCAAAAGAAAGCAGGCGCTTTTCTCATTTAAAACAAAAAGGCGCTTCGACCTTTTTGGAACCCCTGAGTCTCGACTCGGTATCTTCGGCCTTTTTCCAATTCAGTATGTACCAAGTTGTTGATACTATATGCATAGGTTTCGGTGGCGTGGAGGTGGAGGGACCACTTTGAAAGCTACTTAGACAGAATCAAAAGAGGCGAAACATGTTTTTGACATGAATTTCTGATTTTAAACCTTTTTAAGTAAACTTTTTAACTAACTTGCCTTGTTTGTCAAAGTCTTGTTGGATTCTAAATTTTTTTTCTTCTAAAAGTACTACCATAATTTCAGAACTAATCAATTTAAATCCTTTGCAAAATACCCATTCTCCTTAATTAATTAAATATATAAAACATTCAAGCCACATACCTTAAATAATTTTATATATTCATCAAAACACTTGGAAACTTCTACAAAAATTCGTGAAAATCCTTTTTATTTATGTTTCTAACATATAAAAATTTCAGAGCTAAATTAATTATAATTTAGCCGTAAATTATTTTTAACCCACTAAATCATTTCCTTCACTAGAAACTTAATATAAAGTCCACATTAATTCAGAAAATTATGAAAATTAAAAATCATCTCCAAAATATTATTTCTGGTATATATCTAAAATCGCAAGGAATTTGGATGTCATCAAATAGGGTTTTCACATCAAAATATATCATAAAATCTATATAAACAAGCTTAAATCATCAACATGTATATATAGACATTTTGCTCTTCAAAATCATGGCTAAAGCATGCAAGATAAATTTAGGTTTCATCTTAAAACTGAAATCATTTAGAAAATATGATATGTGAAAATTATTCACCTTAGTGTTGTGATTAGGATGTGAGATTTGATCTCGATTAAGTTAGTTTGATTTTCCTCTTAAAAACTTTGGCTTTCCTCTTCTTCTCCTTTGCTAATGGTGGTCGGCCTTAATGTGGTTATTTTTGTTTATGATAAAATGAAATGAGGGTGCGTTCATTTTCCTATGGGTTTAGGGTATATGTTTCTATATTTCCTATTTTGCCCTTCCTTACTTCTAACACTTAACTCCATATTAGTTCATTTATCTATTCATTAACATGGCAAAGCTACCCTTTAATTAAACCATAAATCTCAATCTATAATCAACCTACATTATTTAATTTAATTTAACTAATTAAATTTCCTAAATAATGTCACTAAAAATATGGGATGTTACAATCTCCCCTCCTTAAAGAATTTTGTCCTCGAAATTACGATAAGGTACACATCAAAACAACCAAAGGTAAAACATACCGTCATACAAATCAGGATAAGCGCCTCTAATCCTGATCTCAACCTTCCAAGTACTGTCCCTATCATCGTCGTTCCACTGGACTTCGAATAATCTAACTATCTTGGTTTTAAGCCTCATCTCATCTCTCGCAACAATGCGAAATGGCTTTCTCACTATAGTTAAGTTCAGTTCTACCACTAAGTCATCTAGCATAGTTGGTGCAATAGTAGTCTACGGGTCTCCAACATAATTTCTGAGATGAGAAACATGGAAAATATTGTGGACTCGTATCAAACTGCTCTATAACTCAACTCTATATGTGAGTTTCTCGATCCTCTCAACAAAAGGAAAAGGTCCAATGAATCTCGATGCTAACTTTCCTGATTTCCCAAAATCTAATCACACCCTTCATCGGTGACACCTTAACGAAAACCTGATCTCTAACTGAGAATTCTATGTATTTCCGTCTTTTATCTACATAACTCTTTCGTCTAGACTGAGCCTCCTTCATTTTAGTTCGAATGACCTCAGTCTTTTCGGCAGCTTCTCTGATCAAATCTGGACCAAGAATCGACCTATCCCTGGTCTCTAACCAATTAACGGGAGATTTGCATGGCCTTCCATACAAAGTTTCAATTTGTGTCATCCTAATACTAGTCTGATAACTGTTGTTATACGAAAACTCGACTAGATTCAAAGGGTCTTCCCATGATCCCCCAAAATCTAATACAAAAGCTCTTAACAAATCTTCCAAGATTTTTTTAACTCTTTCCGTTTGCTAATCTATTTGCCGATGGTAAGCGGTACCCACCTTGAGCTTGGTTCCCAAAACTTCCTACAGACTCTACCAGAACTCGCTCGTGAATAAGAGATTTCTATCATTTGCTATGCTACTAGGAATTCCATGCAGTCTAACTACATTTTTCATGAATAATCTCGCCAACATAGGTGCCGTTCTGGTTGATTTAACTGGAATGAAATGGGCACTCTTGGTCAATCTGTCCACTATGACCCATATGCTATCATTTCCCATGTTCGACCTTAGCAACACGTCAATGAAATCCATAGAAACAAAACTTCATACTGGAATATCTAATGGCTGAAGCAACCCACTTGGCTTCTGGTGTTCGACCTTTGCCTGTTGGCAATTTAAGCATTGCTTTACCCATAAACAATTATCCCACTTCATACCTTCCCATAAAAACTCCTCTTCATATCTTGGTGCATCTTAGTACCTTTTGGATGAATAGAGAACTTCGAACGATGGAATTCCTCCAAGACTTCTTTCTTCATGTTTTCTATACTCGGAACACATAGTCTTCCTTTCTTTCTCAACCTCCCATTCTAGTCAAGACTGAAATCTTTCAAATCATCACTCTCGGTTATATTTCTTAACTTCCTAATCCGTTCAGCTAATATCGGATCTTCTTCCTATTTAGAAGCAATTTTTCGATCATCATTGGTCGAACTTCCAAACAAGATAACACTACAGTTTCTCTGCAAAGTCCAGCCTTAGATGTCCACTGCACTCTACAATCTACTTATGCTTCCAAATCTTTCTACTCAGCAATCATTGCCAATACTACATTCTAATGTTTCCTGTTAAGTGCATCTGCAACCTTGTTGCCTATCCCCGGTGTGTACTCAATCCCGAAATCATAAGCAGCGATAAACTCTAACCACCTCTGCTGTCTCATGTTCAGCTCCTTTTGAGAGAACAAATAAAATCGGCGACTTATGATCAGTATATAACTTAAACCTCTCTCCTAAAAGGTAATGTCTCTATACCTTCAATGTAAAATCACCGCTGCCAATTCCAAATCATGCACCGGATACCTGACCTCATGCGGTCTAAGCTGTCTAGAAGCATAGGCAATCACTTTACCCATTTGCTTCAGCATACCTCCTAATCCCGTTCCACATGCATCTGTATAAACCACCAAATCTTGATTCCCTTTTGGAACAATCAATACAGGTGCATGGGTCAATAAGTGTTTCATATTCTGGAATGCTTCCTTGCACTTATCGGCCTATAAAAAATTCACATACTTTCTTGTTAGCTTAGTCATCGGTGCTACTATCTGTGAAAAATCCTTAATGAACCTTCGATGATAACCAGCTAACTCAAGAAAACTCTTTATCTCCGTCACTATCTCGAGTCTTTTCCAACTATTCACCGCTTCAATCTTAGTCGGATCTACTGACAACCCTTTCTCTGAGACTACATGACCCAGAAACTTCACTTTCTTCTTCCAGAAATGACACTTCAAAAACTTCGCGTTCAGCTGATGCTGCCTCAGCATCTCAAGCACCACTCTAAGATGAACTTCATGCTCTCTTTCATCCTTATAGTATATCAAGATATCATCTATAAAACCAATAAGAACCTATCCAAATGCTCTCAGAAAACCAGGTTTGTCAAATCCATAAAGAATGCTAGCACATTAGTCTGTCCGAACGGCATAACTAACCATTCGTACGACCCATATCTGGTCCTGAATGCCATCAAATGTATACTATCCTATGCTACTCTGAGCTGATGAAAACCTATCCCCAAATTCAACTACGAGAATACCTTGGCACTACTCAACTGGTCGAACAAATCACCAATCCTAGGCAATGGATATCGATTCATTATCGTCCCCTCATTCAACTTACGATAATCGATAGGTAGTCTCAACGATCCATCCGGCTTCTTAGCAAACACTATGGCTGCTCCCTAAGGCAAACTACTCGGCCTAATAAAGCTCTCGCCTTCCAATTCCACCAACTGCACTTCAACTCCCTCATCTTTGTAGGGTTCATCCTGCTTGGTGGCCTACTCACTGGTTGTGCTCCCAAAACTAAATCTATCTGAAACTCAATAGCTCTTTTCGATGGCAATCCAACAACAGGCTCAAAAACATCTGCGAATTCTCTAACCACAAAAACTTGACTAAATTCATCTTCCTACTCCATAACACCCAACAAAGCATTCACCTCACCGCTAGAACCATCTATCGTATAAACTATTTGATAACTACAATCAGGGTATCTAAGCGATATTTTTCTATCCTGGCAAAATATGCTAGCATCGTACTCACTCAACCATTCCATCCCCACAAAATCAAACACATGCAAACTGTAACCAAAAGTATAACATAATAAGTCAAACTCTAACTGGTCACATCTTAACCCTAGAGTTGCATACCCTTCTATTGGATTCGCAACCCATAAGGAAGTAACTAAATATGTGGGTTCTTGGTTAAGCTTATCTATCAAACATCTAGATATAAAAGAATGCGATGCAACAGTATCAAATAGAACGCTAACAGACATACCATGAATCTGAAGTGTACCTTCCAAAACTGCATTTCCCTTCTCCTCGGCGGTTGGTTTCGAAGTAGTAGGCTCCAATGCGTACACTTTTCCCTTTCCATCCTTAGCGGGGTCCTTACACTGCTTCTTATAATGTCCAATCTGCTCGCAGTTGAAGCACCCAACATTCTTCTTTCCGGCTACCTCTCTTGCCTTTCTAGCAAAACAATCATTAGCAAAATGGCCTTTCTTGTCGCACTTGAAGCAAATAATCTCAAACTTCCCTTTCTTAGCTGCTCCACCTTTCTGAGCACCCTTCTTAGGAAAGAACTTCCTTTTCTAATTCTGTCCAACCTGGACCTCCTTGGCCTTACTCTTCTCTAATGATTCAAGAATCTCCTTATGTCTTAAGGCAATCTCTACTATAAAGTCAGAAGGATCTCTAATATGAGGTAATGTAGCCCTTGCTAACTCAGGCTTCAACCCCCTAATAAACTTCTCATTCCCCTTCATTACTGTATCCACTGAAGCATACCTATATCTGGCTAACTCCTCAAACTTCCTAGCATACTCTAGAACAGACATCTCTTCCTGCTCTAACTCAACAAACTTTCTGATCAGAGCCGATTGTGCCATCGCAGACATAAATCTCTCCTAGAACCTCCCCTTGAAATCTTCCGATGTCAAGGTTTCCTCGTCCACACCAACCATCACAGTGTTCCACCAAAACAAAGCTGCTCCCTGGAGCTGTCTCGAAGCAAGCCTCCTCTTTTTCTCATCGTTGAGCCCTAAATCAATGAATATCCATACACAGTGTAATAACCAGTTCTCCACTTCTATAACATCCTCAGTTCCGCTAAATGGCTTCCCTCTAAGCCTAGCATGGTCTCTGCTTAAATTAGAAAAGGATTGACCATTAGAGCTTCCTGAACTCCTTCCTTAGCATTTCCTCCAACAAACCTAACAGCAATCCCAACTTGCATCATGTTTACGAAAAACTGATAAATAGCCCCCATATCTACTTGTGGGACTCCAGCACCAACATTCTTAGCATGAGCCTGACCCTGAGTTCTCTTTGTGTTCGGTTGGGAATTTCCATTGGTGGTGGTGCTGTCTCCTTCTAGATTAACTCTGCCTCTTCTTCCGTTCATATCTATATTCAAGCCTGATGAGATATAGAAAAATAGCCAAACAAAAATAGGAGACTGGAGATAAAGCGTATACTTATATATAGCAAATACAAGTACGTTACTATAGCTTTATCCCATACCCCGATCTTAACTCTAACTCCAATGGATTATGTTTTCAAAAATCATTTTTAGTTAAAGTATTTCATAAACCTAAACTTTGATACCAAGTTGTAACAACCCATATCTAGAGGCCCAAAGCTAAGCGCTACAGATGCTGCAGTCATCTATAGTATTAACTTTCAACTACTAAATACGGCTATGTTAATGGTATCTATAATATCAAAATCACTTGAATATGAAACAAATCACATATTTCAAAACAGAAATTTTCCATTACATTTCAAAACAGATGTTCCATACTCAAATTACATAATCCCAAAATGCTTCCCAAGCAAAGATCAAATATAATTATTACAAAATAAGCCATGACATATGAAGATGTCTCCTTGGATTGATCAGAGTCATAACTAACTTAATACATAGTGGAAATAAAGACAAAACAAAGAATTGCAACTCCTAAGTAGTTATCTGTTAGCCTCCTGCTCTCCTCCGGTAGTTCTATCCGTTCTCTTTCTAAAACCTGTAAAGCCTCAACCCTCAGCCTACTTAAATTAATTTTGAGCACTCAAGAGTTTTAGGGGAAAAACATAAAATTCTAGTTAGATATAAAGCCTGGAGTGAATAAAACTATGCATCTTGGTTATTTGATATTATGTGAGACCACGCCGCTTAGCGGAATGGGATTCCCCTCACTAATATCCTTTTAAAACATATCATTTGCAAACCTTTATCCCGCAACCAAAAATGGTTAAAACCGTAAAGCATCATTTTGTAAACATACACATCAGGTAACAAATGGACTCTCTGTCCGAACACTATTGTTTTGTTTTGCATATTATTAACCTTTAGCCGACTTGGCCCTACCAGAAAATATAACAAAATAATCTAACATCCGTTAGGCACACCTTTTGCAGGAAGGTTTGTGCTTAACCATCTGTTAAATACTTGTCTTCTGGATGGTCAGTCTCTAACTTAACATCTCCTAGGTTCACCTGATCCTAATGGTTTTGCGGGCTCACCAATAACCTATCTGTTTACAAATATATATATATATATATATATATATATATATATATTCCTTTTTGTGTGTAATCATAATTTTAGTCTTACCTGCATAAAGCCCTACATACTGGAATTTTGGAGTACATTAGCTAGGTCCAATAGCTAATGTATAGGGGGTGACCCTATACCAGTCTCATCCGGTATTCTAATATCTAAGTCATTTTACTTAGAGATACCTTCCCATAATTTTCCTTGAAAACCATTTCATCTGAAATTGATTTGAAACGCTTTAAACCAAACTTAAACAAGGAAAACATTTATACTCTATGCTTTACACAAAATCACCTTGCCATGCTACATATACTTTACTCAAATCTTTGTTGATGAAAACCTTTAAACATTTGAAAGTACCCCTTTCGATCCTATTAAACATTTGAAAGTACCCCTTTCGATCCTATTGAAAGTGCCCTTTTGGAAACCATGTGAAACCCTTTCTTTCTATTAGGCCAAAAGGCCAAATCTTCCTTTCGAAATAATTCATATAAACCTTTCGAAACAATTGAAATTCCTTTTCCTTCGAAAGCTAAAAACCTTAGACATCCCTTTCAAAACCATTAAGCATTGCCTTTCGAAAAAATAGGAAAAATATTTCCTTTAAACCATTCAAAACCATTGGAAAAACCTTTCCTTTAGACCTTTTGAAACCATTGGGGAACAACTTCGAAACCATTCTTTCAAAGCCTTTCGAAAACATAGGGGAACCACCCCTTCGAAATCTTTCTTTAAAACCTTTAGAGTGCATTGAAACCTTAAGCCCTTTGAAATCATTTGGGTTCAATTTTAAAACATATGAAAAACAACTTTCGAAATCATTCAACAGTAAACTAGTCGAAATCTTTGGGTTATCCTTTAAAAATCACTAAGGATCACAAGCAATAGAGTCGAAAACATACTCTTTCGAAAGCCATAACTTATGTAGGGAAGTAATGGTGTCGAAACCACCCCTTTCGAAAGCATAGGAGAAGCGGCATGGTTTTTATAAAATAGAACAAACCTTTCAAAGGCATTGCTTCGAAAGGTAGAAAGCGGCAGAAAAGGCTTCAACATAGTCGAAAGCAGTTGTTTAAAAAAAAGGAGCAACTATTTCGAAACCAACCTTTAAAACGCTGACTAAGTTGAAAGCAGATTTAGTCGAAAGTTATTTCTTACAATAAAGGTGCAACCTCTTAAAAACTTTCTTTAAATCAATTGATCTAGTCGGAACCCAACTAAGTCGAAAACTACTTAGTCGAAAGAAAGTAGACGCTTTTCTCATTTAAGATAAAAAGGTGCTTCGACCCTTTCAAAACCCCTTAGTCTCAACTCGGTACCTTCCGCATTTCTCCAATTCACTTTGTACCAAGTTGTTGATACTATGTGCATTGGTTTTGATAGCATGGAGGCGGTGGGACCTAGTCAAAAGCTACCTGGGCGGAGCCAAAAGAGGCGAAACATGCTTTCGGCATGAATTTCTGATTTTAAACCTTTTTAAGTAAACTTTTTAACTAACTTGCCTTGTTTGTCAAACTCTTATTGGTTGCTAATTTTTCTTTTCTAAAAGTACTGCCATAATTTCAGAATTAATCAATTTAAATCCTTGTAAACTACCCATTCTCCTTAATTAAATATATAAAACATTTAAGTCACATACCTTAAATAATTTTATATATTTGTCAAAATACTTCGGAAAATTCTATAAAAATTCTAGAAAATCCTTTTTAATATTTTTTCTCTAACATATAAAAATTTCAAACCCAAATTAATTATAATTTACCCATAAATTATTTTTAACCCAATAAATCATTTTCTTCACTAAGGAATTAATATAAAATCCACACTAATTCAAAAAATTATGAAAATTGAAACCTATCTCCAAAATATCATTTCTGGTCTATATCTAAAATTGCAAAGCATTTAGATGTCATCAAGTAGGGTTTTCACATCAAAACAAATCATAAAATCTATATGAACAAGCTTAAATCATCAACATGTATATATAAACATTTTGCCCATCAAAATCATGGCTAAATCATACAAGATAAATTTGGGTTTCATCTTAAAACCGAAATCATTTAGAAAACATGATATGTAGAAATTATTCACCATAACTTTGTGATTAGAATATGTAACGACCCAGAATTTTGGTCGTTTAGTTTTGAAAATTTAATTTATTTTAAATGTTGAATTTGAATTATAAATTGATTTTGAATATAAATATTTTGTTTGAATTAGTTAAATGGGTTAAAATTTCAAATACAACGATTAATTTTAATTGGTAAATGGTAATTTAATATTTGAAATTGGGATAATAGGTGAATCTAGAAGTAAATGGACTGGAAATGATTTCTAAAATTTATATAAAATTCTATTTGGGTTAGAATTATAATATTAAACATTTGAATGGGATTTAAAAGTCGATAAATTAAAGTTTGAAATTTATATATTAATTTAATAGTGAAAATTAATATAGGGAAATAATGTAAATAATTGAATTTTGATTTAATATAAATTGGAATGATTTCAAATATGAATATAAATTCTATTTTGATTTATAATTGAGTTGGTAAGTTTTTAAAATTTAAAATTTCAAGCAAATTTCTCGATTTTGAAAATCGCTCGATTTAATCGACGCGTTAAAATAGCCTTCCGTGGCACAGTCTCAAAATTCGATGAAACCAGTTTCATTAGATCCATAATAGTGTATTAATATTAGATTTCAATTTTTGTAGCGTTTGGAGTTACCGTTTGGTCATACGGGATAGAAACACATCGAAATTAATATCAAAAATTTAATATTTTAAATTCAATTCA
Organism: Allium cepa; assembly: GCA_030765085.1. Lineage (NCBI taxonomy): Eukaryota > Viridiplantae > Streptophyta > Magnoliopsida > Asparagales > Amaryllidaceae > Allium > Allium cepa. The sequence continues at coordinate 873,568,315 of CM060932.1, read as the reverse complement.
AAAAGCTATTTTCCACATACGATTAAATTAGGCCCTGAAACACGTTCCATTGTGTTCGGAATAAGGGTAAAATATTATAAACACCAAGCGACACGTCTCGTTTGGAGTTCGTTTGAAAAAGCACGTTAAAATTGAAAATAATATTAAAATAATATTGTATACGTGTATATATACACATGAAATACACAGAAAACCCTAGTTTTCTAGTAGAACCACCGACTAGGAATCAATGACCGAAAACTTTAATCATCTTCCCTCCTTTTCTCTCAATCCATTAACCTTCATCAGAAATCTCCAACTAGGAAATTATAGAGCTTGAAGAGATCTTCTCGGTCAACGATAGTGATCGATTTTACGCAGCATGGAGGGAGAGTTTGACTCGCATTCATGGCCAGTTCAAGGGGTCGCTGCAAGGCGTTGGCTGCGATTAAGAGGTGCGGTCGGTGGCTATAGGCGCGTGGGAGTGGAGGCTATGTCGCGGTGGAGTTTGATCGACTTCTATGGCACAGGGGAGTAGCGTTGTCAATTTCCTACACGACCCGTAACACGACCCGAAACCCACACGGAAATTAGCAGGTTAACCTGACCCGTTTAAGTTGGCGGGTCATTTTCGGGTCAACCCGAATTTGACCCGTTTATAAACGGGTGGGTTTCGGGTTGACCTGCTAACCCGAAATTGACACGTTAACAACCCATTTATACTTATATAGGTTGATCCGACGTGTTTACGACCCGACCCAACCCGTTTATGACCCGTTTGTACCTTATATGGGTTATATGGGTTGACCCGACCAATTTACGACCCGTTCCGACTCGTTTACGACCCAATTATACATTATGCGGGTTGACCCGACCCGTTTACGACCCGTTTATGACCCATTTACACCATATACGGTTGGCCCGACCCATTTACGACCTAACCCGACCCGTTTATAATTGGGTTATAAGGGTCGGGTCGGATCAACCCGCTAATAAACGGGCCGGGTTTGGGTTGAGCTTTTTCTGACCTGTTTAATAAACGGGTTGACCCAACCCATTTAAAATCAACCTGAACCCGACTTGACCCGACCCGACCCATTGACAGCCCTATAGGGGAGGCAGTGGTAATTCAAAAATCGAGACGGTCGATGGGTTTCGAACCTTGGGTATGAACGCGAGTGGAAAGAAGTTTTGAGCAGCCCAAATCATTGATTTCAAAATGTATGGCCGAGATCTTCTGATGGTATTAAAAAAAAGATATTATATTTATGTTAATTTATATTTAAACTTTGAAATTGCATAACTTTGTCATACAAAGTCAAAATTGGACAAAACAAGCGGCGATGGGATCGCAGCGACGAGTGCTACGCTCTGGAAGAATTGGAGGTGATTGGAGCGAGTTAAAATTTTAGGTTAAATCGAACGTGTTCGATTTAATTTAAAATTGGAACTTGGTAGCGTAAAAATTAAGGTGAGTTAATCTCACTCAATTTTAGATAGCTGGCTTTAATTTTAAATGGTTAAATTTAATAAATGATTGATTGGTTAAATTGATGCATTTTTATCATTTGGATGTGATATTATATACAGTAGTATATATTGGAGCGATTGATATTCCCGCATATATATAGCGAATGAGACCCTATGCACCCCGCATAGTAGCGGATGACCCCATATACCACGATATTCCACCTCGGAGTGGAATTGGTGCTTTTTATATTGTGCTAACATCCATCGATGCAGAGAAACATGTTGGAGGGATCCAACTGGATTCCTCAAAAGTGTTGAATTTAATTTCATATATAGGGATATACATTCTGTTGGAATAATCTATGATAGATTACTGTGGACTTTATATTTATTGGATGCAATGGTTGTTTGGCCTTGATTTTTGGTATTTTAAAATACCATTAGAAATATGGTTTGAATTTGGAAGAATTTTAAAAGGATTTTGAAGTAAAATGTTTATAAGGAATTTTGGGTTAATCAATTGGATAAAATAAGTAGTTTGAAATTTGTACTTAACAAATTCAGGATATTGTAGATAGGGATTTTGGAATAAAGTATGTAAAAGGATTTTTAAATAATAAATCCTTAAATGATACTTGTTTTTAATATAAAAGGTTTTTAAATCGAGATTTTAGATATTTTTGAAGGATGGAAGTGAATTTGGAAAATAGTATAAATTTGGCTACGGAAACTCATGTAAGGTTTCCAAATTTACGAAGTGAACTTGGGATCGAGAATTTGGATTGTTTTAAAAGAGGATTTTTAATTATTAATTAGGAAAATTTAAAAGTGTTAAAAATATTCTAGAAAATTATTTATTTATTTATTTTAATTTTTTTAAAGCATATTTGATAATTAACAGTTACTTTATAATGATTTTCAAAGATTTATTATTATTTAAGAATGGTCAACATTTTTGTTTTAAAAATAATTATTAAAATTTCAATATGGCTTTGTATAATAACTTTTATTTAAGTATATTTGCCTAGATTAAACTTGAAATTTGTTTTAGAATTTACAAGCATTATTTTGAGAAATTGTTTAAAATAAGGTTTACACGAAGTAATGGTATACCCGCGTGGCGAAAATTGGAGGCAGTGATGCCTGCGGTTAAGTTTGGATTTCTCTAGGTTGGAGACATAACCATTGAGCCATGATCCATGGTTTGATACCGCAGTGGTATTTTCCACATTATTTTAAAAGCGTTTCGAATATTTTTGAAAGGGATAATTTGTGAATATACTGAATTCGACAAGAGAAGCATATACTTTTGGATAAAGGGATTTAATTTATTTAAAATTCAGAATTGAATAAGACTTGGTGTTTTTCAGTGAAAATGAAGTATTTGGTTGAATTGGTTGTTATTTGATAATAAATAACCGACTATCAAATCTGGACCCAAATATAACTTTGGAAATATTTGGAAGAGGTATGGGGATTATATGGTACAATTACCGTTTAGGGTGCTAAACTGTACGTATGGACTCGTTTCTTTCTTCTAGGACGTTTATAAGAAAATCCGTCAACGGTTAAGAAGTGATCTCCGATCTTATTTTCGTATGTTTATTTCCTAAAGATTTGGGGTTGAGTTTATCGAAAATATCGAATGTTGTTTCAAAGAGACCGGGATCGGATAAGTTATCCCAAAACTACTTCGATCCAACGACTACGTTTTCTGAAATGAAGATAAGAGCATGGAGTCGAAGATGGAGCAGTGAAGTGCAAGGGCTAATCGCTACTAATCCTGAGGGTGATTCCAAAATGGATGTAGTAGGAATAGTGCCTTCGGTTCCGTTCAGACTGGGAATGGACTTGTATGGATGAATGCTATCAGAACATTGTCATTGGAGGACAATGAGAATTCTAAGTGAATATTTCTTAAAAGGTAATCGTAGCCTCTAGCCTCATCAATCGGGAATGACTGAAAAGCAGGGGGGATGCAGCAAGGCTAAGTGGGTAGCACCCAAGTAGGGTATGTTTATCACCGTTCTAGATACCCTCGGATATTATTACTACGATTATGGAAGGAGCTCGAAAAAGGGTGGGAACACCCGGGGTGATAGCATACTCGGTCTATCCAGGTCAGGGATAGTACGGCCTTGTGTAGCAGTGGATCCCGGCATGGTCCTCAGTATGCTGTTCTAGACGAGTACTATGACATGCAGTACCCCAATACCTAGTCATTAGGATGGAATCCATTCTCAAATACACACCGTACGGTTTTGATTGTGCCCAACTATGCTGAAACGTGAGATGCAAGCATTTCAGCTATTTGAATAAGTATTTGTACTTAGACACTATTATAATATCAAAGGACTTTGATAAGAATTGTTTTGGTTATCGTAAGGTAAAAACCCATCGTGTTTATTTTTGGCATGGTCTTACGAGATACCTTTGATTTTCAAAGAATTTTGAAACTTTAATAATTTAAATTGAGTGTGTTTTCTCACGCTGGTTTTGCAAACTAACTCGGGTGTTATTTTCTTATAATGTTCGGGTCAGACCGAGTATTACAGGTTCAGGTTAGGATGCTATGGAGGTCATGAGACGAGCTGGACATCGAGACGTATTCTCGTACTTTTTCATTCCACTGTAGTGTTTTTTTGAAATTACCAGAAAATCATGAGGGTATGTTGTTATAACTATCCAGGCTGGTAATTTTGAATTGTGTACTTTGATGTGAAATATGTATATTACAGTTTTGATTTGTGTAAAGAGATATTGATATTATATATTATTCAGTCCGCTGTGATATTCTGTTTTGTTTAGTTTCTTCTTCTTCTACCTACTTCTTTTTTCCTCAACAATCTATCCTTCTGGCACCCGATTGTTCGACATGTCATACAATGAGCGTATTTATGTCGATTTTCGAGAGTTGAAAGGGCGGGTCATGACAGTTGTATCAGAGTTTAGATTAGTGATATAACTAGGCTTGTGTGGGGTTTACTTATTAGAGATAGAGTCGGCAGTACTCTAGAATGAGTTTGAGTGTATTATTAGATATGAGCGCGTAACTTTTAGTGAATATAAAATGTTTTTAAGATGTGTTGACTTATCCGTTGAGTGTTTATGAATTCAGGTCGATACGAGAAGTACATCCGTATCGATAGGGGTTTCTAAACTCTTGAACAAGGTAAACCGACATTGTATTATTTTAAAGTGGGTAAACGAAATAATTTTACCTAAATTATATTTTGATATAAAGGAAATACTCTTCTGAAAATATTATAATATATATATATATATATATATTTGGATTGTTGGTTGTTAATATTATAATCTAAATAGGATTATAAGATTTGAAACAGTTATATATGTAGGATCGATTTCACCCTAGAGGGGGGGGTGAATAGGGTGATGCTATCAATTATAAAAATTATTGCGTAAGTTTGTATAAAATAATTTCAATGCAGATATATCAGAATAATAGCAGCACAGATAATAGAAGAATAATAAATGCAGAAATAGAACGACACAGAATTTACCCAGCTTTGGCAAAACCCTGCCTACGTGCTGCCTCCAAAGTTTCTACTAGAAATTATGCAGTCAGACGCTTACACACGTAAACTCGCGATACCCGCTATCGACTAGCCTTAACTCTATGCTCAGAATCCTGCCACAACTCAGCCACCGAGTTGCGAATTCTCAAACTACGCTACGTAGTTTTTCCCCTAGTCACACGACTAGAAATTACAGATGTTTAAAGAGGAAATACAAAATTAAAATCAAATTAAACACAAAACCCTAATTAAAATTTAAGCCCAAATATAACATATAGAAGTCGGCCCAAACATTTGTTAAGTGAAAATATTATCCCTTTTTATTCCTTTATAGGCCCGCCTCCTTGTATCCTTTTCCTTTGTCGTTCGTTCCTCTGTGCCAAATTAGGGCTTGTGAAAATTGAAGCCGCCGCTTGAATTCTGAAGCTTTGATTCCTTTCTTCTCTTCGTCGATCGCTTTCGGCTACTTCAATTCGATCGAGTTCGAATTAAAATTGGTATGTTATTTTCCTTTTTGCTTTTCTGGTTGATTGTTTGAACTCGATCGATGATTCGAGTTATTGGTTTATTGTTGTCAGTTATTCTCGAACTCAAATGGATTTTCGGCCGGTGATGATTTGGGTTTATATAGGATTCGAATTCCTATATTTTCGTTCGTATAAATTTATTTGAATTCGTCATTTACTTTATTCTGGCCGTTCGATGTTGTTTGGATGTTGATGATGATTACTGACTTGTTCAAAGTCGTATAATTTGTTTACTTGATTAACACGGTGTTGATTAATTTCTTGGCCACCACGGCTTGTTTGATATGTTCATTTGTTCGACACCTTGTTCATCACGGCTCTGACATTTGCTTTGACTGGTTGAATTTTTGACTATTGTCGTGGTTGTTGATATTGCCTAACTTCGGCCATTTTCTCACTTGTATATCATGACTTTCATACTACTATGTCTTGGACATATTCATGTGCATACTTATTTTGTTCTCTGGTCTACCTGAGCCTGTTAGTCGAGTTTGCACTGTATATATATGTGTGTTCATATCTGTAGCATACTCGCCCTGATGCTTGGATTTTTGACCCACCGCATCTTCACGGTTTTGATTTAATCCTCTATGTCTTCGGCACTGCTTATTGTTAGTCTTCATGTAGCTTGACTTGAGTTCGAGTTGCTGCCATTTACTGCTGCACTGCTTCATTGATACATATGTATGTCTTGTAGAAATGTTGCATTCACTTGCATCCATATTGGCACTGTATCATGTTTGAGATTGCTCATTTGAGCTGCTGTGGCCTTCACTTGATATTGTCACAGACCTGTACACTTATTTGGTGTTTGATCATTCATGTTGTCCATGCTATCTGGATTAGTGCAGTGTGCATTTTAGTTTGTAACTGTGTCACAGTGATGCATCAAGTTGTTGTGTTTGGAACTCGAACGCTGTTGGTTCATCATTGTTGTTGCTCTGTTCACTACAGAAGGATTTGGTTCATTTTCATGTGTTGTTTGTTTACCAGTTGGTCAAGCTTTTCTTGTGTGGTCAGTTCCACTTGTTGTTCTGGTTTGATGTACTTCATTGAGTTTGACTTGTATTTATAAGCTGGTCTGGTTCACTATATGCTTGGTGCCTAGTCTTTGACTTTGTCTTGTTCGACATGAAATGGTTCATCACTGTTTTATGTGTTTGCAACCTCCACATATACTTGATGTCTGGTTGATGTAGTCTTGCTACTTGCTTTGAGGCAATGTATTTACTTTGAGACAATTTGCATTCCAGTTGCATTGTGAGTCTTATAATTGTTTTATTTACTGGTTCACTTGATTTCATGGTGTCTGTACATTCATGTTTCGAGTTGTCATTTCTAGTGTGTTCGTAAGTCCGCACTGTGCCTTAAACTTGTGAGCATGATGAACTTCTAGCTTATGCCTGGTCTGGTGCAATTTCATTGAGTGTCAAGTCATTGAACTTGTATCTATTTCTTTGATGTTATGTGGTCCAGGTTGCATATCATATTGATTGAGTCACTGTCTTGAATCAAACTATTCTGGTTCATGTGTACACTTTGACTGGCTTGCTCCTGAAGATTTTATTAAACTTTTATATTCGAACTGCACCTGTGTTGAATCCAGCTCGGAGCTCGGGTTTGACCTTGTGCTGATATTGTGACATTATTTTTACTGCACTTGAGTTGAACCCGGCTTTTGATTTGGGTATGACCTGTGCTTACCTGTCCCTGTAATTTTATCAATTGTACATTGGCGTGCACGGCCTTGTGGAATGTATAATGATACACTGTGCATGTCACAAGTTGTTCATATATGATGAATTCAAATTTAAATGACGACGAACAACCAAAATAACTGAGGCAAATATTATTTTCAAAATTCACATTTTATTTTATACTGCAAAAATATTTCCTTTTCAATTTTACTGTGTCAGTATTTATTTTTGCAGATTGCTCTTTATGTTGGATTCAATCTGGAATAAAGTTGTAGATAAATTACGAGTGAATGAGCGATATGTAGTGAGGTGTATTTGTAATTGATAGATTGTGATGATTGTGATGTAATTGAATTTGTATTGTAATCAAAATTGTATATGTATAGTGAGAGCTTGAATTTGTACTATTCAAAATTGTAATAAATATTTGTTTGAATAAAATATCTGTTTGAATTTAAATTCCGTGTTATTTATTTTATTCACCAAATATTTATTTAATTATGTGAAAAATAAAATAGTACATTAACAAATACATTCAAATGAATATATATGTTTATTATCATCAAACAAAAATGATACACTCGCATATTCAACAATATATATATATATAGCCAAGTAGAAAATTGTACGAGAATGATTTATACAAAGAAGTATAACTAAAATTTGTTTAAAGCCAGAATTTAAAATCTGGGAAATTTTAAGAAATGGGTTTAAAATGAATTTGAATCAAGTGTTGAAAATTTAAAATCTTGGAAATTTTGAAAATGTTTTTCAAAGTGGTTCGAAAGGAATAATGGGGTATCGTTTTGACATATTTTTGAATAGAAATTGTTTTGAAATGAATTTTGAAAGTAAGGAAGCACCAAACTCACTTCAGTCACTGGAAAATAATCTTGGTGATAATGACCACATCATTAGTATTCATTTTTGAGTTTCTAAGTGATGGATTGCTACCATAATGGTTGACTAAGATTATTTGTTTTGGACTTGTTTGATAAATAAGTTTTGTTTTAGAAGTTCCGAAGGGAACTGTTTTGGGTAAAACCAAGTTGTTTTGAAAATCCAAAAGTATAAGTTGATATACCAAGGGAATGTACGTATATTTATGGTTTCAAAATGATTTGAAATAAAAACCAGGTGATTAAATTCTGATATTTTCATTTAAATGATTTGGGAAATCAGGATAGAATCAGTTATTGAACCTATAAATTGAAGTTGATATAGATAAAAAAAGGAAAGTGTAAATTTCTAATCCCGGAATTAAAATTTAACTTGAATAAATTAAAATTAACAACATAGGTTGGAATTTAACTTAAGATAAGTAAATTAAAATTGAAAATTGGATTTTGATTTAAACTGGATATAAATTTTGGAATGTAGAACGATTGTATAATTATAAATTATAATTATTGAATGGAATAGATACACTTAAGTTATAAAGTGATATATATATATATATATTTAAAATCTAGGGTTATGATTATAAAATGAAAATGAACTCAAGTGAGTAAAGTGGGATTTTAAGTAAGTAAGTTTTTGAACTTATGAATTGAGAAATAAAATGGTAAAACCTTAATGAAAATGGGCTGATATTATGGTAAAAGAATGAAAATTCATAAAAATTTAATTTTAAATGGGAAGTGAATTGGAATTTGGTAAATTAAGTATAAACGTGAATTGTGAAGTGGTTGTATAACTATACGTTATAAATAATGAGTGCGAGCAAACTTAAGTGGAAATCTAGGAAATTTGTGAATAAATAAGTGTATAACTTATTAAACTGGAAAAGTGAAAAAGTATGACCAAGTTAAAGAGGTTAAGTATTTGATAACAATGAATGAATTCAATTTAAGAGTAAATGAATTAAATATGGTTTTAAAATATGATATATGGGATATGGGTTTGATAAGATGGGGTATGAACTTAAGTTTTAAAAGCTGGATATAACTTAAGTAACGATTTGGAGTGTTTATAATCGACCTTAAAAATTATTTTGTAAAATGGGTTATAAATAAATTAGCTTAAAATGAAATATCATTCACAATATAATGAAGCGAATAAATCTATGCGAATAAAATGAAAGTGAATGGAAAAGAGGTAATATAAGTTCAAAGTAAAGTTAATAGAACTGCAAGTGCATGATCCTGAACTAAATTGTTCGAGAATCGATTTATATGAAATGATTCCCAAGTGATAGTATTATTTAGATATACTAAGTAAATGAAAGTAAATAAATTGAATGAGATCAATTTAAAATGAATTAGAACTTGGTTGCAATGGGAACTTAACTTAAGTGATTATTTACGAAATGAATTCATAAATAAAATTAACATGGATTGGAATGCTGTTAATGCAACATAAAGCAAATAAGGATTGGTGGATAGCATAAATAGAAATCAAATGGAAATTAGATAGATTGATTTATAGTCAATTTAAAAAGAATAAATTGAGGTTAATGAAATGGATTTGCATATAGTGAAAGTGAATAATGAATGGAATGCAGATCAACTGATTGTGAATCAATTTGAAATTGAATAAAGGTGAAATTATGCAAGTGAAGCACATAGAAACCAATTTGAAATGATATGGGTTTGTTTGTTGTAAATAAGAATTGAATGCAATAAATTTGGTTGTAAATCATTTTGAATTGAATGAAATGATATATGGACCCATGGAAGATAATTAAATTAGTGTTGGAACCTTAAAATTGCTTGTCATATATGTTTGGCATGTTTGGATTATGAAATTTATGTCTATGGCTAGTAAATCAATGAAGTGTTTTAAAATTTGATCTTTATGGAAACTTATGTACTTATTTTGAGTAAATACAAGTACAGGGAGATGTTTAGGTAGATTATGGTTGCGAAATTGCATATAAAATAAGACGGACGCTTAAAAACGCTAATATGAGGTACACCTACACAATAAAATAAAGAAATGATGATATATTGATATATATTTTATTTTCCGACCGTTTAGGTCGATGTATATATATTTATCTCTGTTGTGATATTGTAAAAGGCTCTCTATACAAAGGAGACGCTGTAAAAAAAATCAAAAATTTTGGGTGTTAGAAATAATTTTTAATTTTTTTGGAAGTTTGTTAACTAAAAAAGGTTGATTTTTGGATTGTGTTAGAAATCAAGGCTTTTGAAATAGAAATGAAGCTAAATTGTTTTGGAGGAAACAAATAGGGTTAGAGGAGTGATTGTAGGCTTTTAATTAAGTGGGTTACCTTAGCAATTTCGAGGGCAAAATTTTTATAAGGGGGAGGAATGTAATGACCTGAAATTTTGGTCAATTAGTTTTGAACATTTAATTTATTTTAAATGTTAAATTTGAATTATATATTGGTTTTTAATATGAAGATTTTGGTTGAATTAGTTAAATGGGTTAAAATTTCAAATATAGTGATTAATTTTATTCGATAAATGGTAATTTAATATTTGAAATTGGGATAATAGGTGAATCTGGAAATAAATGGACATGGAAATGATTTCTAAAATTTATTTAAATTATATTTGGGTTGAAATTATAATATTGGACTTATGAATGGGATTTAAAAGTCTATAAATTAATGTTTGAATTTTATATATTAATTTAATAGTGAAAATTAATATAAGGAAATAATGTAAATGATTGAATTCTGCTTTAATATAAATTGGAATGATTTATAATATGAATTTAAATTCTATTTGATTTATAATTGAGTAGGTAAGTTTTTATATTTCAAATTTTAAGCAAATTTCTCGATTTTGAAAATTGCTCGATTTAATCGACGTGTTAAAATAGCCTTCCAGGGCACAGTCTCAGAATTCGATGAAACTAGTTTCATTGGATCCGTAATAGTGTATTATTATTGGATTTTAAATTTCATAGCGTTTGGAATCACCGTTTGGTTGTACGGGATAGAAATGCATTAAAATTAATATCGAAAATTTGATATTTTAAATTCGACTCAAGAAGCTAACTTCCACATACGATCGAATTAGACCCCGAAACACTTTCCATTATGTTTGGAATAGGGGTAAAATATTACAAACGTCAGGTGGCACATCTCGTTTGGAGTTCGTTTGAAAAAACACGTTAAAATTGAAAATAATATTAAAATAATATTATATACGTGTATATATACATATGAAATACACAGAAAACCCTAGTTTTCTAGTAGAGCCACTGGCTAGAAATCATTGGTCGAAAACTCCAATTGTTCATCCCTCTTTTTGTCTCAATCCATCAACCTTCAGTAGAAATCTCCAACAAGGAAATTATAGAGCTTGGAGAGATCTTCTCGATCAACGGTAGTGATCAATTTTTACGCAGCATGGAGGGAGAATTTGAATCGCGTTCGTGGCCGGTTCAAGGGGTCGCTACGAGGCATTGGCTGCGATTAGAAGGTGCAGTCGGCGGCTATAGGCGCGTAGGAGTGGAGGCAACGTCGTGGTGGAGCTTGATCGACTTCTAGGGCACGGGGGAGGCAGCGGCAATTCAAAAATCGAGATGGCCGATGGGTTTTGAACCCTGGGTATAAATGTAGGAGGGAAGAAGTTTTGAGCAGCCTAGATCAATGATTTCAAAATGTACGGTCGAGATCTTCTGATGGTATAAAAAATAAATAAATTATATTTATGTTAATTTATATTTAAACTTTGAAATTGCATAACTTTGTCATACGAGGTCAGAATTGGACGAAGGCGACGGGATCGCGGCGACGAATGCTACGTGCTGGAATAGATTGGAGGTGATTGGGGCGAGTTAAAATTTTAGATTAAATTAAAAGTGTTCGAGTTAATTTAAAATTGGAACGTTGGCAACGTAAAAATCAATGTGAGTTAATCTCACTCAATTTTGAACTGCTGGCTTTAATTTTAAATGGTTAAACTTAATAAATGATTGGTTGGTTAAATTGATACTTTTTATCAGGTGGATGTGATATTATATATAGTAGTATATATATTAAAGCGATTGATATTCCCACATATATATAGCGGATGCGACCCTACGCACCGCGCATAATAGCGGATGACCCCATATACCGCGATATTCCACCTCTAAATGGAATTGGTATTTTTATGCTATGTTAACATCTGTGGATGTAGGGAAATAGGTTGGAGGAATCCAACTGGATTCCTCAAAAATGTTGAATTTAATTTCATATATAGGGATATACGTTTGGTTGGAATAATCTATGATAGATTACTATGGACTTTGTATTTATGAGATGCTATGGTTGTTTGGCCTTGATTTTTGGTATTTTAAAACGCTAATAGAAATATGGTTTGAATTTTGAAGAATTTCAAAAAGGATTTTGAAGTAAAATGTTTATAAGGAATTTTGGGTTAATCAATTGGATTAAATAAGTGGTTTGAAATTTGTACTTAACAAATTCGGGATATTGTAGACAGAGATTTTAGAATAAAGTACGTAAAAGGATTTTTAAATAATAAATCCTTAAATGGTACTTGTTTTTAATATAAAAGGTTTTTAAATCGAGATTTAGATATTTTTGAAGGATATAAGTGAATTTGGAAAATAGTATAAAATTGGGTACGGAAACTCATGTATGGTTTCCAAATTTACGAAACGAACTTGGGATCGAGAATTTGGCTTGTTTTAAAAGAGATTTTTAATTATTGATCTGGTAAATTTGAAAGTGTTAAAAATATTCTGCAAAATTAGATATTTAATTATTTAAAATTGTTTAAAGCATATTTAATTATTAACAATTACTTTATAATGATTTTTAAAGATTTATTATTATTTAAGAAATGGTCAGCATTTTTGTTTTAAAGATAAATAAATTTTTAATATGGCTTTATATAATAACTTTTATCGAAGTATATTTGCCTAGATTAAACTTGAAATTTATTTTAGAATTTACAAGCATTATTTTGAGATAATTTTTAAAATAAGGTTTTTGGGAAGTAATGGTATACTCATGTGGCGAAAATCGGAGGCAGTGAGTGCCTGCAGTTAAGTTTGGATTTCTCTAGAAGAGACGTAACCATTGAGCTGTGATCCATGGTTTGATACCACAGTGGTACTTTCCACATTATTTTAAAAGGGTTTCGAATATTTTTGAAAGGGATAATTTGTGAATATACTGAATTCAATAAGAGAAGCATATACTTTTGGATAAAGGGATTTAATTTATTTAAATTCAAAATTAAATAAGACTTGGTGTTTTTCAGTGAAATTGAAGTCTTTGGTTTAATTGATTGTTATTTGATAGTAACTAACCGACTATCAAATCTGGACCCAAATATAAATTTGGAAATATCTGGAAGAGGCACGAGGATTATATGGTACAGTTACCGTTCGATGTGCTATAATGTACGTATAGACTCGTTTCGTTCTTCTAGGACGTTTATAAGGAAATCCATCCACTAATGGTTTGAAGGTGATCTACGATCTTGTTTTCGTCTGTTTATTTCCTAAAGAACCATGGTTGAGTTTACCGGAAATATCGAACGTTATTTCGAAGAGACTGAGATCGGATAAGTTATCCCGAAACTATTTCGATCCAACGAGTACGTTTTCAAAATGAAGACAAGAGCATGGAGTCGAAGATGGAGCAGTGCAGTGCAAGGACTAATCGCTACTAATCCCGAGGGTGATTCCAAAATGGATGTAGTAGGAATAGTGCCTTCGGTTCCGTTCGGACCAGGAACAGACATGTATGGATGAATGCTATCAGAACACTGTCATTGGAGGACAATGAGCATTCTAAGTGAATATTTCTAACAAGGTAATCAGAGCCTCTAGCCTCATCAACCGAGAATGACTGAAAAGAAAGAGGATGCAGCAAGACTAAGTGGGTAGCACCCAAGTAGGGTATGTTTATCACCTTTTTAGACACCCTCAGATATTATTACTATGATTATGGAAGGAGCTCAGAAAAGGGTGGGAACACCTGCGGTGATAGCATCCTCGGTCTATCCAGGTCAAGGATAGTTTGGGCTTGTGTAGCAGGGGATCTCGGCGTGGTCCTCGGTATGTTGTTCTAGACGCGTACTGTGATAGGTGATACCCCAGTACCTAGTCGTTCGGATGGAATCCATTCTCCAATAAGAACCATATGGTTTTGATTGTGCCCAACTATGCTGAAATGTGAGATGTAAGCATTTCAGCTATTTGAATAAGTATTTGTACTTAGACACTGTTATAATATCAGAGGATTTTGATATGAACTGTTTTGGTTATCGTAAGGTAAAAACCCATCATGTTTATTTGTGGCGTGGTCTTACGAGATATCTTTGATTTTCAAAGAATTTTGAAACTTTAATAATTCAAATTGAGTGTGTTTTCTCACGCTGGTTTTCCAGACTGACTCGGGTGTTATTTTATTATAACGTTCGGGTTAGACCGAGTATTACAGGTTCATATTTGGATGCTATGGAGCTCAAGAGACAAGCTAGAGACCGAGACGTATTCTCGTACTTGTTTTATTCCGTTGTAGTGTTTGTTTTGAAATTACCAACAAATTGTGAGGGCAAGTTGTTATAACTGTCCAGGATGGTAATTATTGAATTTATACTCTGATGTGAAATATGTATATTACAGTTTTGATTTGTGTAAAGAGCTATTGATATTATATATTATTCAGTCCGCTGTGAGATTCTGTTTTGTTTAGTTTCTTCTTCTTCTACCTACTTTCTTTTCCCTCAACAATCTATCCTTCCAACACTCGATCGTTCGGCATGTCATACAATGAGCATATTTATGTCGATTTTCGAGGGTTGAAAGGGAGGGTCGTGACATAATGTGAGATTTGATCTTGATTAGGTTGATTTGATTTCCTCTTAAAAACTTTAGCTTTCCTCTTCTTCTCCTTTACTAATGGTGGCCGGCCTTAATGTGGTTATTTTCGTTTGTGATAAAATGAAATGAGGGTGTGTTCATTTTCCTAAGGTTTTAGAGCATGAGTTTGTATATTTCCTATTTTTCCCTTCCTTATTTCCTAACACTTAACTCCATATCAGTTCATTTATCTATTCATTAACATAAGACAACACCCCTTAATTAAACCACAAATCTCAATCCATAATCAACCTACATTATTTAATTTAATTTAACTAATTTAGTTTCCTACATAATGTCAGTAAAAATATAGGGTGTAACATCCGTGTTCCTTTAATTTTGGTGGTAATACATATGATCATGGATATAATCTTTGCAATGTATACACTTTAAATAGAGTACCATAATCAAGACAATTCCTACACCATTAAATAATAAACAATCAAAGTCTGTAGCAATGAAAGAAGACCAGAGAAATACCATTAAAAGAGCATTTGGTGTTCTTCAATCAAGATTTATCATTATCTGCAATCCTTGCAGACTTTGGGATCCACTTAAAATAACTACATTCGTATTATTTTACACAATATGATTTTAGAGGATGAAAGCGACATAGAAGAAGACTATGTTTAGAGGGTGCTCTAGCAGCACTGAAGTATGGCGCAACGATATGATTGGAAGCGCAACGGAACTCAAGTTTCATGTTTCTAGCTAATTGCCATATCGTAGTGTTCAACTCCATAAAAGACTACAAACGATCTAATAAATCATCTTTGGAGCTTTTGTAGCAATCAGTAAAAATTTGTTGGTGAAGGTGTTAAGTTTGTTTGATTCATTATATTCATGTTGTTGTTATTGTTTTTCATGTTGTTGTTTGTAATGCTGATTTAAGCTGCATTTCATATCCAATGATGTATCATAATTGTTATTGTTGAAAATAATGTTTCACACTTTCATTTCATATAAAATACTGTAATGTAAGTTCATTTGATTGAATTAAGTCCAAAACAGTATATCATCAAATACATCAAAGGTAGAATGTTGTAGCACAATTAGAAATAAAAGCATAGCCCCTCTTCACTTCTGCGTCCCATAATTCTCTCCTTCTAGATTCGGTATACTCTCGTTGTACTTCAGACATATTAGACGTATCAATGAACATTACTGAATCTTTACCTCTTTGTTTGTTGCCAGCAAGAAGTTGTTCTGTGACGCCCCACCTCTATACCCACGTTAGCCAAGAACACTACGGTGTAGTGCTGTCAACTAGCACGGAGAATAAGGCTGTTGAGGAGCGACCATCTGTGTGATTGCTTATCACACAGTGGCTATAAATAATCTTCGGAAACAAACATAGAAATAAGCATAACACAAATCAGTCACAGACATCCATATCACAAAGGCGGAAGAAGATATGAATATATAACTAACACATGAAAGTGTACATCAGAGTAGTGGTCAAAAAGATCCACAATAGTACAAAAGAATAGCAACACGTGCTATACAAAAGAATACAACTATGAGTTTATATCTCAAGTGTATACAACAAAAACTGCTAATCTAAATAGTTAGCCAAAAGTCAGAGTAGCAAATCCCGGGAAGAAGTCAAGCAGAAGCACCTGTAACATCTCGGTCTGACCCGAGTATTATTTAAGAAAATAATAAACGGATCAGTCTAGCTATAAATATCAGATGACATGGTATAAAATAAAAGATATGGCATAAACATAAAATATCCATACTGACATACTACTATAAGTATGCAAATGATGATCAACAGAAGATCAATCAATAAGAGATAAATCAATATCACAAGAATCTTCTCAAAGATCCAAAGAGGGCATCATACCCTAAACTTGTACTCATAACAAGTCAATGACATAAAATCCAGAAATCAACACAAGAAATCCAGAAATCACAGAAAAAGGGAAAGAGGCCTATCACATGACGGTTCGAAAACCATGGGGAGCTACCCCATATGGGTGAGTCGGAATCACCCAGATGAGGTCTAGGCTAACCAAAAAGCAAAAAGGTATGTGTGAATGGAATCACACAAATGGTGTCTAGCCGAACCTCGCAACAAAAAGGTATGTGTGGGTGGAATCACACAAATGGTGTCTAGACTAACCTTGCGGACAAAGAGATGTGTGTGAGTCGGAATCACACCCATGAGGTCTAGTCTAACCTTGCAAACAAAGATACATCGCACAATTGCTAGTCTAAATCATAAAATGATCGTCATGATCAACGAGAAGTGTCAATTACACTAAGCTAGTAAATATAAAAGTTTATCTTTGTGTCCCATAATCACTTGCTTAACTTAAATATTTACGAACAAACTGTAAATCTTCACTAGAAAATTGTCACAAGAGGTTCAATCGAACAAGTCCAAGAATTAACCGACGAAGTGAACGCAAGCGTTTCATACCACTTATTTTACTAAGCCGTTTAACTAGATTTCTCATCCGAGTGAGGTAAAGGTTTGTATATACTAGTATATTGGAAAACGGTTTAAGAAAAGAGCTTTGTTATTGAAAATAGAGTTGAAATCATTTTTTTGAAAGAGTTTTGATATTTACTACTAGTATTGAAACCTTTATATTTCTAAAGTTGTTATCCCGCCTTTATAGCAAGGCCGTGATACCATAAAATCGACCAAAAAGCCAAAGATAGTTTGTCTCGAAGAATGGTCAACTCAGCATCTCAATAAAGCAAGTTCTGTTGAATGTTTTTCAGATAAGATCCCCTACGGAGGGGGGGTCCGGGGGGTGGCAACCCCCCAAGGTGGGGGTGCGGGGGCAACACCCCCGCTACGGGGTACGACCTCCCCGGTCAGGTCGCGGGGGTCCAGGGGACAGCGCCCCCGGCGGGGTGCGGGGCAGCGCCCCGTCCAAAACGGTACGACCTAGTGAAGACCTAAGGGAGGATAGGATCGAGCGACCTATTGGTTGCGACCTAGGGGTGTTCGCGAGTTAGCAGAAACGAGCGACCTAATAGAGGTGAGCGACTTAAGGGACTCGCGACCTAACAAAAGCACAGGCCAAGCGACCTAACTTTAAGGCCGAACGACCTAATTAAACTCGCGACCTAATAGGGTACACGACCTAAAGGTATAAAGGTCTAACGACCTAAGGGAGGCGAGCGACTTAAGGAGCTCGTGGGTTAGAAGAGGCGAGCGACCTACGAGTTAAAGGGGTCGAGCGACCTAGAGGTGTTCGCGACCTAGTGGTCGAGCGACTTAAGGGGGTATGCGACCTATCGAGGTTCACGATCAAATGGAACAAAGGCCGAGCGACCTATGTGGAAAGGCCGAGCAACGACCTAAAGTATAAAGGTCTAACGACCTAGAGGTGCGCGAGCTAAATGAAGGCAGAACAACTCAGGGTCTAACGACCTAGAGGGAGGCCGACCTAAGGTCTAACGACCTAAGACCGAGGAGACGTTTCCAACAGAGGGAACAACTTAACGACCTAAGCCTAATGACCTACGACCCATCGACCTTGCGACCTAACTCCGAGGCGACATTTCATGGCCAAACGACCTACGACCTACGACCTAGTGCCGAGCGACCTAAGGCTGTAGAACGATTTAAGGCCAGAAACGGGCTATTTGAAGGCCAAGACTTTTCCACGCAAACGACCTAGCATAGGCAGAACGACCTAAGTGTAGAATTTCACCAAAAAAACTAAAAATTGGAGTTTTTCGTCAATCCAATCCAAACCAAATGCAAATGTACATGCTAAGGTGATGGGGAATCATTCCCAACAGTCCAATATAGTTATAGGCTAGAATTGTGAGATAAAAATCTCACCTTTGCACAAATTCAATGAAGAAGAAGCTTGAAGTCAATAGAGAAGCAGCTACAAGCTTGAATCCAATGTCTTTACTTTGATTTTGGAGTTGGATGTTGAATTTACTAATGAACTTGGGCTTGGAATTTTAATTTCCCTTTCCACTCACCATTAATGCTAAAACTAGAGTTAGGTAGGAATTTATGAAGAGATGAGGAGAAGGGGTTGGAACTTAGGTTTAATAGGCTAAACCAACCCAAACTCCAAAGCGGGAAAAGTTAGTGAAATTCCGCTAACCCCAAACATATCAAAGTTTATACTTAAAAAGATTGTAAACGGCATTTCGAACTCAATGGAAGTGGTCTCGAGTCCTAATTTGACCGTTTGCAAAAAGTAGCTTTTTGGACCAATATCCGATTAACGACAAAATATTTAAATGAAATATTTAAATATTAAATCGATAAATATGCGGGTTGTTACACGTTCCGTTTTCGATATTTTTTTCTTGGTTTTGAGCGGCTCGAAGTTCCATTGCACGACTATACCTGTCTTCGGATTCAAGTAGGAGTTTTTTTATTTTTGCTTGATCAACCTCAGCAACATGTTTCTTTTCTGCTGCTTTGGCTCCAAAAGGCCTGACATAAATATCTTCGGTGACAGTTAGGCCATCTTCTGACGCCACACCTTGACTTCCTAGCGATTCACCTGGGCTATAGCTTTCCTCGACTCTTGCCGTTTTACCTCGAGCTCTGTTTGATTGGACGTCTTGAGCTGTTTCTTCAAGAGAGGATTTTCATTTTACATGCTCAAGTAGAAGATAATGCGCGTGAACTGATACAAACGAGGTGCTTGTTTATTCCCGGTTTGTAGATATTTTTAAGCAGTTTATTTACTGCCATTCTCTGTAAGAACATCAGTTAAATGATTGAAAATATATAGACATATGATAAAATTTTGAAATTCTTACCAAATACGTTTCATTTTCAAAACCATTAGAATTCGTTTGCTTCAACTTGAACATCCGAGAATCAAATGTTTGCGTCTGACGTTTAATTTTCCATATCGACATTTGATCGAAGCAAACGATCTTTTACGATCAACTTTCTTATGGTTGTAGCAATTTGTAACTCTGCCTCAGAAGTTATCCCCACTTTCATCGCATCCTCGGATTGAATCGCTAGACAATGCACACCAAATGTAACATAAATCGTAGCCTTCCGCCGAATTTCAACTGGCGGCAGTGAATTCTCCGCCAATCGAAGCCGTATTGTCTTCTAAATCAAATCCTTGAAAACTCCTCCTTGCAAAATCGATATCGAAATCAGAAAACATGTTGAAATGAGATAAGTTAGAGTAGAATTGTTGAAAAATGTGGTAGAATGGTGAATGTGAGAAGAAGGGTTGATGGGGGTTGGTATTCGTAGAGGAGGAGAGAAATATAATCATTCAAAATGTAGCCGTTTTCGACCGTTGGGGGAATAATTGGGCGTCTGTTCAACATGCGTCCAATTAGATTACAGATTTATAATCAATTCGGCCTCAAATGCAACTAATTGCAGAGTTCATACCCTGTTGGAGTGGTCAAAACGTGTATATCTATACTATAATGCAAAACCTTGGTCAAAGGGGTCAAAGTGAAGCCTTTTTCACACTCCCCATTTTACCCCCACATTCTTCCCAATATCAACTGTTCGCACAAGGGCACTTCTGCCTTTTTCCTACCTCCCACGTCGCCCCATCTTCTTGATCCGCGAATTGGGCTATGTAATGGGATGAGACTACTCTGTCGTGTCTTCCATCCAAACCTTATAGACGCTGAAATATCTTTCGGTCAGTTCCAAGGTACACGGGTGTTTATTCCACGTATACCATTAAAACCTTCCGAAATCATAAGCCTACCATTCACCCTTATCCGTAAACAATTCCCTGTTCGTCTTGCGTTCGCATTAACGATTAACAAATCACAAGGACAAACCATCCCCCACGTTGGGATTTATCTTCCCAACCACGTTTTCTCTCATGGCCAACTTTATGTCGCTTTAAGCCGAGGTATTTCAAATAGCACGACAAAAATTTTGGTTCAGAATGGAAAGCTACATCGTAAAAATGGAACGCATACTCGAAACGTTGTTTACAAGGATGTTTTGTTCACATGTTCTCAAATTATGGACATCTCTTCCACACAACCTAACTAACGAACCATCCTTCCTTCCCCGCAGTTCCTTTCCACCTCACACTTCCCACGTCTTCCAATCCCCTTGCTTTACTTCTCCAACGACATAAAAACATCCTCCGATTTCACAAACCTCTTGCACCGTGTCCGTTGCCTTGCATATATTATCTCCTTCTCCTACAGTTCACGTGATGCGGCTGCGTACGCCACTGCCTCCACCAAAACCTCCAACAAACTACCTGTTCGTCTATTCAGCCTATGCATCTACACAAAATTAGCAACCGCTCAACTCATTTTTCAAATCATTAACTGTCATGTTCGCATACTACATAATTAGAAGGTGATCAAGTTCTGCTCTATTTTTTTACACTCACTCTATTTTTCCTTCCTTTTCTCAACAACGAACCTCTGCTGATTTACTTCGCCATCCACAACTGGGATTTACGGTCTGAGGTTGACCAAGGCAGGTGGTTGCACCCCTCATTTTTTCGCGATGATGACCAATTATTGCACCCACACATCTATCATCCAACAAGAATGTCGTTCCACACCACGACATCCATTCTGCTCTCAACTCAACTGGCAGAAATAAAATGTAAGTGCTGAAACTAGCAGACTGTAACTTTTTACTTATCACACGGTACTCCTCTTCCACTACATTGTCTCACAGGTTTTAGTTGCAGGAATTAGTCAGCAGTCGTTGTACGTGCAAAGTTTGACTAATTTAAAATGCAAACAAGTCATCAACATGTGCACTGCACCCTAACGCTCCCCCGTCGCTTCGGCTTTTACCACCAACACAACTGCTCACACCCTTCACAGGATGCCACCTGTTACACTGCATTCAACAACAAAAATAGTGCTTTGCACCCTCACAGACGCCAGCGTGCGTAGTAATAACTGTTTCCACTGCACCGTTCCTCCGCTTCTATTACGCTGTCTGCAGACCCAAGCCCTGCTTCACCAACGCTTTACTCCGCAGGTACAATCTTCCACCATTTATTACACCTTCATTTACGCATATATCGCCGCTGTAATGCATCCTCACAACTACATTTGCTGTCCTACCGAAACAGCTTTGCTACTCTGTTGTCACATAACTGCTGTACATTTATTTCACTTTTTCTATTCTGTTTTTACTGTCATACTTCTCATATTAAAATTGAATTTCATTTGATCCACCAAATTTATTTCAAATTGTTTCACTTTAGGTTTCCATAACTACAAAAATGGGAAGATGCACTACAACCACTCACTGCACAATAACCTCCACCTACATGGTATGCTTATGCATTTGGACAGTCTGCTTGCTTCGCCACATGTTGACACCGATTAACTCGACCATCATGCTTCACCGTTTTAAACTACATGAAGATACCGTTTGAGCTTAGATTACATAGTGTTAATATTTATTTGCACATGCTGAATTGTATGTAACATTTATTGTAGCTGCATATGTTCAAACTTAGCAAATTTATGTACGAAATCCTGCTGCCGTTATATATTTATTTCTCCTCCCACTTTCTACTGCACTTTGCTGAATCATTATTTCTGCTATGCACTTCTGTTGCACACCCTGTTGTGACCTCTACATTTCCGCATTTTCCTCTGAATCCGTGTCCACTTTAATACGCTCTGTGCTCTGCTTGAATTTTTAATTACCGTACAGTCGCATACTCCATTCATTCGGCCACTGTAAAATTCATATTTTCTGCTAAATATTCCTATTAACTTACATCCCTGCCATATGGGTTTGTTTGTTTTCCAAAAGTAAACAGGGAATGATTAAAAACAAGCGATCATAAAAACTTTTTTCCTATTTGCTTGCTTCACTACTTACCGATGACAAACTGAAGTAAAAGATAACATTTCAGCAAAAATATCATGAACTGGCTGTTTGTTTTGTGTATGAATTTTGAAAAGTAAATGTTATATTTACAAGTTCTTCATAATAAGTTTAAAAGATGAAGCCAAACAAATTTTTCTGTACTCAGCATTACGCGTTTCACATTCGACAGCTTGCAATCTTTACCTTTCAGCATAACAAAAACAAACACACCCATGCATATTCAAATATTTACACCTGCGCATTGTTCTGTTCACACGACCCTGCCATATGGGTTTGTTTGTTTTCCAAATGTAATCACGCAATGATTAAAAACTAGCGATCAGAAAAACTTTTTTCCTATTTGTTTGCTTAACTACTTAACGATGACAAACTAAAGTAAACGATAAAATTTCAGCAAAAATATCATGAACTGGCTGTTCCTTTTCTGTACGAATTTTTAAAAGTAAATGTTATATTTTGAAGTTCTTGATAAAAGGATTAAAAGATGAAACCAAACAAATTTTTCTGTCCTCACCATTACGCATTTCACATTCCGCAGCTTGCAACATTCAATGTTTACCTTTCATCATAAAAAAACAAACCCACCCATGCATATTCAAATATTTCAGACCTAGGCATTGTTCTTTCACAATATCATCTTTAATTCACTTCCTCAATACTCAGTTTGTACATTGAAACTTTTTGATACTCACACCTTACAACTTATGCCTACACTTGCTGCATCAAACATAAATACCATCCGTACACAATTACAAACCAATTTTATAAACATAGGTACACTGTAAAATACAGAGCATTTGCTTACCATACCTCTACTACGTGGGAAACTGTACTATTTCACTACTTTTCTGACACCATGCTATTTTTCAGTACTTAACATGCTTTGAACAAACTTCACTTCCACTGTACGTTGTACGGATTCACACCCCCCCATCGAACTGTCTAGCTGCACAGTTTACATGCAAATTCAAACGTAGTAAAATACTATTTTAGAACAATTTTTTTTCCGCTTATTACACGGCACGTGCTATTCTTCAGCATAGTTTATTATAAATGGACAGCTTAACTCATCCTGCACGCAACTGTTCCTACATCACCGTCCTCTGTTTTCCATGCACACTACTTCACGTACACAAATACATGCAACGTCCTATTCTACAACAATTTTACCCCCCCCCCCCCCCCCTCACACACCGGTTTCCATTTCCTTCCCCCTTGCGTGTCTCCCTCACAACCATTTCAACATATTCCAACTGACACCAATTGACCCCAATTGCCGCATTACACTGATTCAACTACTCCAGTAACTACCTCATTCCCTCCCACGTTCTCCTCCTCCACTCACTACTTCACATCCCCACCTACTTATAAACTCCTCAACGCCGTACAGTTTTACTGTCTGCTTAATACGACCTCCTCCTTCAATGACAAAGGTATCTCCTTCTGCATTTTACAAATAAAGATGTTCACTGTTACTGCACTACTTTTTATCCTTATTTCATTTCCTTCCAACTCACTAATGACTTTTTCAAATGCAGTCCAAATGTTCAACATCCACTCAAGAGGGTGCAGTAAACCTTTCTACCGAAAGCACTAAACGAAAATGCACCCGTTTAACAAAGCTTCTTCAAACTCTTCCTACTGCAATAACCGCTTCTTCTGCTCCATTACCGCCGTCTCCCGCCCAACAACACAAATCAAACAATGGTACCGACACAAAACGACTACAGCATCTTCAACCGTACATAGCAACAACAAAGAGTGTCCAAAAAAAAAGCGACTTGAAGG
Organism: Allium cepa; assembly: GCA_030765085.1. NCBI lineage: Eukaryota > Viridiplantae > Streptophyta > Magnoliopsida > Asparagales > Amaryllidaceae > Allium > Allium cepa. The sequence continues at coordinate 873,543,702 of CM060932.1, read as the reverse complement.
AAGCATCTGCATTTTCAGCTCAACTACAAATCACCAACGACCAACATCCCCATGCACCTTACCCTACGGACGGTAATTGGGATGATTTCTTCACTCCTGAGGTGGTACGCAACCCATACTAACATATACTTCAACACATCTGCATATTTTCGCACCAATATATCAATCGTCTAACTTTCAACTCCTTTAACCTTCTCCTGTAGATCGAAGAGTGTGATCGAGCTGTTGAGCGCTATCTTGCAGAACGTTCGCAAAACTGAGTACTCCATTCATACCTACAACAATTAATCAATTCCATGTTATGCTGCATATTTTCTCCTACTGTACTTTGGCAATAAAATAACAATTACTTCTGTTCTGTCAATTTAATTGTCATCACTGTTTGTACTTACCAACATTTTCATTATTTTTATGTGTGGTATACATAGGTAATCATATACAAATTATAATTTGCTGTTTTTTTTTAACATATATCGACTTGCCTAATTATTACTGCGGTCATATTCAGGTAACCCAAACTGCTGCCATCTACATTTGTTTGCTCTCAGTGCACGCATAATGGTTCACTTACCTTAGTACGTAATGCATCACTTATCAAATTTTTTGTGACGCTTTAAGTCATTTACGCATTGTACACAAACTTCTACAACAATTATTCAAAAAAGATACGGTACTCCTACTAACTAAAATATGATTTCATCGTGCTTTTCTACATCTTTTACTTTTGATAATCTCTACGCAACACATTCTTCAAACAGTTGAAAAGAATGGATAAGGGAGAATGAATGTGTTAACTTTTTCCATACGCATGTTGTAATAAAATACATGATAGGAACGCTTTGCTACAAAATCTTTTATTAAAGATGTTAACTTATTCAGGGATCTACACATGAAGTTCCATTTCCCTGAAATCACCGTGTGCACAGTATTTTGAAAAGCAAGAGTAAAACTCATTTTATTGACTTATATCAAATTACAAGATCAAAAACAGATCACAAATCACTCAGAAATCACTCAATTACAATCACAAGACAATAACCCCTCAGTGCCAATACCTATCAAGACAGAACCACTCATTAACAACCTCACAAGACATTACATTGATTAAAAACAAAACATATACACATAGAAAAATAATACAAACTAACTGAAAGATGAAGAAACCCACTACTGCAGTTCAATCCAGAAATAAGCCCTCTACCAGTTATGAATTACCAAGAACATCAAATAAGATTTGCTTTCAAGTCTCTGAGAATTTTGCCATGTATCTGATTATAAAGTTGTGCCACATTCTTGCATCCCACACCAAAAATTCTATCATTCCTTTCTGACCAAACAGCATGTATCAGTTTCTTAAGCAATTTAAGCAACAGTCTTGTCTTCTGAGTTTTCCACCTTGTAGCTTTAAATATATTGAACCATTCCACTGAGCTAACAGGTGATGGTTTATAATAATCTCCATTAGCAAGTAACCTATACCATATCTGAAATACAAAAGTACAATCAAAAAACAAATGCGTGTTACTTTCTGACTCTGATTTACAAAGAACACATAAGTCATCTGATATGATACCCATTCTACAAAGTTTGTCTTTAGTATTTAATGCATTAGCCATCACCTTCCATAACAGTAAATTATCCTTTGCACTACTACCAGTATTCCATATTCTTGAATGCCAAGGGAATTGCAGACCATTTTGACAGAGAGTATTATACACCAGTTTAATGGAATGTTGTTTACCTTTGTCTGACCAAATTAAAGCATTGCCATTATTGATGAAAGTCTGATCAGTGATAGCATTCCATAAGTTCCTAAGTTGGAAGGAACTAGAATATGGTAAAACAATACTACCATCATGCATAAACTCCTCTACCTTAGCTTGTTCAGAAATTCCAGAACTTCTTCTCAAGTCATAATTCACCACTAAACTTAAAATCATACCTTGTTTAGCCCATGGTGAGTGCCAGAATGATAAATCTTTAATCAAAACATAGTTACACTGAATAAGAGGAATGAAAGTCTCTCTAAGTTTGAGAATACATCTCCAACTCCAACTGCAACTTAGTGGAATAGGCATAATCCAGAAATGTTTTTTACCAATAAGATTATTATTGACCCATTGAGACCATAAGTTCCCATCAGATTCAAAGATTTTGTTGAAATATACTGATATGGCTGCCTTATTCCAAAGAAAAATATTAGTAATACCAAGACCACCTTTCCTTTTGGATTCAAATAATTTGTAGAAAGAGATAGGAATCAACTTTCTAGAAAAAGGGTCACCATGCCAAAGAAACTTATTAAATGCACTAGAGATCATATTAATAAGCTTGACAGGAAGTATGTAATGTCTAGTCCAATATGTTGTGATAGCCATTGCAATTGATTGAATGATTGTTAATCTTCCAGCTTGAGACAGTTTATCTCTTGGCCATAATTGAAGCCTTTCAATTATCTTCTCAAAAAGTGGTAAGCAATTTTGTTTAGTAACTCTAGAGAGAAAAATAGGCAAGCCCAAATAGAAAGAATTTTTGGGTAATTCCTTAAGGCCAGAATAGTTAATAATGTCATTCTTCTTACCAGAATCTAACCCAGCAACTAATATATTGGACTTTTGAAGATTAATCAGAAGGCCAGTAATAGAGTAGAAAAGCTCAAGAGCTGACAGTATACACTGAATATTATGGTAAGATGGTTTAGTAAAAATGATAAGGTCATCAGCAAAGAGAAGGTGGGTAATAATAGGTCTTTTACATTTAGGATGAAGTTGAAAGTTTCCATTAGCAACCAGATTCATCAAAATGGGATTGAGAAGCTCCATGACAATTATGAACAAGTATGGAGAAATTGGATCACCTTGCCTAACACCTTGTTTATTTTTAAAATAACCAAATAGACCTCCCTCTCTAGAAATTGAAAACATAGGTGATGATATACAAGTGTAAATCCATGCTAAAAATGGCTTAGGGAAGTTCATTCTGGACATGATTGCTATAATTGAATTCCAAGCAATGGAATCAAATGCCTTTTTAATATCAAGCTTTAACATGCACCTTGGAGAAATATTTTTCCTTTCATACCCATACAAAAGTTCTTGGGTTAAGAGAATATTGTCACTTATTGATCTGCCCTTAACATATGCAGCCTGATTGTTTGAGATGATAGATGGCAAAACTTGTTGTAATCTATTAGCTAAAACCTTTGAAATTATTTTATAAATGATATTACAACATGAAATTGGTCTAAAATCACCAACAGAGGATGGATTAACTGTCTTAGGAATAAGTGAAATAGCAGTGGCAACAAGTCCATTAGGTAATCTATTATTTAGAAAAAAATATTGAATAGCCTTGATAATATCATATCCAATTATCTTCCAACTATGCTGAATAAAATGAGCATTATAACCATCTGGACCTCCACAACTATCACTGTCTAAACTAAAAACTGCAACTTCAATTTCATTATTTGAAATAGCACTTATCAGAAAGTTAGATTGAAGAGTACTTAATGTTGGAAGAGAGATATCAAAGATTGGTTTAATGTCAGGAATGAATTGATTATCTGGAGCTAAAATGGATGTAAAATACTTCACAAAGGCTTCATTAATACCATCAAAATTATCTACCAAATTTCCACTCATGTCCTTTATCAGAAAAATGCTTTCTCTATTCCTTTTAACTTTCAAGTAATCATGAAAATATTTAGTGTTCCTATCAGCCTCTTTATCCAATCTCAAGTGAATTTTTTGCCTGAGAGCTGATACTTCTTTTTGGATAATTTGCTCCAGAGCATTCTTTAATTGCATTTCAGATTGAAGTAAAATATTATCATAAGGTCTAGCACTGAGTTTTTCTTGTACCATAATCAACTGATTCCTAATTTGAGATGATAGTTTAGAATCCTTACCAAATCTTGCTGAAGACCAATTTCTTAGTTGAAATTTCAAAGCTTTCATCTTAAGTATAATGTTTGTGAGAGGATCCTTTCCAAATTGCATACTCCAGACCTGCTTTAAGATATCATAATATTCCACCTGCTTAGTCCAAAAATTAAAAAATTTAAAAGAGTGTTTCCCTCCACAAAAATCATCAAGACCCCAAAGAAAAATTAATGGTCTATGATCAGATAAAGAAGGTTGACAAATGTTATAGAAAGATTTTGACCAATGCTGAATAAAAGATAGATTAATGAAAATATGATCAATCTTGCATAATGTAGGATTACCACTCCTATTACAATTAGACCAAGTGAAATCAGGACCAAAATGTTTAGCAGGAAAAAGATTGGATTGAATTAAAGCACTATTAAGAGGAGATATATCCTTAAGAGATAATGGACAGCCACCACTCTTTTGATTACTAGCAAACATACAATTAAAATCCCCACCAATAATCCAAGGAACAGTTGAAGATAAGGATGGAAGGTAATCTAAGAAAACCTGTCTCAGAGCTGGGGAATTTTGAGCATACACAGAAGTAAGATGAAAATTGATGTTGGAAGGTAAATGAATACAGTTATAATGGATAAACTGGTCAGAGGCACTTATTCTGGAAAGTTTAAAGAAAAGTGGATTCCACATAGTGAGCAACCTGCCATAATTGGATTCAATGAAATTGTTATCATGCAGCCAAGATGGGGCAATCAAACGAACAGCATTAATTGTAGAAGTAATGTCAAGTTTAGATTCAGAAATGCACATTAGATGAATGTTATTACTCTCAATAAAATACTTAATCTCTAATTGTTTAGAGGGTAGATTGGCCCCTCTAATATTCCAAAAAGCAATTTTATTCATTTATTAGGAAGGGGAGGGAACAATGAGGAAGGATTCTTCCTAGTGTGTCTTTGATGTGAATTATTCTTTGAAGAAGATAAAGGTTGAACATCAGAAGGCTTGTATTCCTTACCTTTATTAAGATCAACAGAATCCAAATTACTTACTCCACTAGACTTCTTCATTACCACTGCATTATCAGATGAACTAGAAGGAGGTGGAAGTAAAACATTGCTAGGAGGAGATAGATGCAAATATGGAGAAGGATTTATGATATTCATGGAAGGAGATTTAGAACTGAATTGAGAACAACATGAAGTTGATACAGAGTTAGAGGGAACAGTAGAAACAACCCTTATGACAGAATTAGACAGAATATTGGATGGATTTTCAAGTGATATAGATGAAGAAGAAAGATTAGCATCACAAATTGAATCAGATACAACCCCAACCAAATCACCAGAGTTTGAAACAACAGTTGAGTCACCCTTTGGAACCGAATCAGATAAAGCATTAAAAGGATTTTCAATTGATAAAGATGAAGAAAGAAGATTTACATCACATGGTGATTCAGATACACTAACTTTAGTCAAGGAAGGATTGGAAAAAATTGAAGATGTCTCACACCTCAAGTCATTTGCATCTGAGCAAGAACTAATGTGAATTACTTCTGTAGGAGCTTCCTTACTTCTCTTATCATCAACATTTAACTGAATATTTTCATTGTTCAAAGTGACTTTTTTCCTCCAAATCCCTTTATTTTTTTTATTCACAACCTTCCAACTTTGATCAATAGAATTAGCAGTATTAGTCCTAACTTCATTCTTCTCCAAAGAATGTATATTATTATCCTTATCATCACTGGCAGAATTAACAAATTCACATGTTGCAGTATCATGTCCAAAAATTCTACAGTGAGTACAAATTTTAGGCTTCCAAACATAGGATAATTGAACATCTGGACAATTATTACCAAGTTGAGGAATATGGATAGATTCAGGTAATTCTTGATCAGGCGAAATTTCCACCAAAGCTTTAGCATACTTAAACCTTTGTAACTTTTCAGTGCTACTGTCAAAGCATATTAATCTCCCAATGTGACATGCCAACCAATTAATACCAACCAAAGTCCACAAGATGATTGGAATCCTATGAAAATGAATCCAAATCGGTACTTTCTTTACTTGAGCCTGAGATAATCCAACTGAAGGATCCCATTTTGTAATGATGAACATCCTACCTCTAATAAAGATAGGGTCCGAATTCAGGATATTATCTTTATCTTCTTGATTGGAAAAGTTGAAGTAAAAATTATACCCATCCGATTTAAAATCAACCTCACCCTTAAGTTTCCAAAACCTTTTAAGAAAATTCACAACAGTCAGAAAAGAAAGCGTACCATCAAGAAAGAAACCGACTAAATGATTGTTCCAGTAATTCAGACCTTCTACTTTAACAAGATCTGGCAGATCCAAAGATGGCTTATCACGCGAAATATCAAAATGAATAGGCTTATATGACCCAGCATTACGAGGCAAAGATTTGAAAAGATTCGACCAATTTGATTTCGGAATACAAGAATCATTGATAGAGGAAGAAACCACAGAATTTGGACCAGCAGAAGCAAGAAGAGAAGAAGAAGAAAGAACAGAAGAAGAGGAGGAAGAAAGGGTTGCCGAAGAAGATGATAAAGATGAAGAAAGATGAGGAAAAGAAACGGAGTCAAAAGAGAACGAAGAAGAAGAAAAAGAAGAAGACGCCATTAAAAATTCAAAAGCGGGAAGATTAAAGTTAAAATTTCACAGTATTTTATTAAACTTAATTTGTTTCTTCTTTCATACGATAAGTGAACTATTTATTTCAATATTTTTGCTTACTGTCAACGAATCGCACTTCAACTCTTATGTCCGTGTCAAAATATGTGCTTACCATTTCTTTATGAAGCACACTAAACAAATATATATGTTCTCGCGTACCAATATCTGTCACTGTCTCTTAACAGTAACTTATCATACACATAAACGTGGAACCCAGTGCACGAGGCTCCGCAACATAACGGACTATATAGAAATCGATAATGTATGCAATCTTTTTCACGCATTGTAAAGAGGCTGTTTCCAGACTCGATCCTGGACGCCAGATCACCATGCAGCTGATCTAACCGTTGCGCTAAGTCTTCTCCTCTAACTTTTCATACACATAACACAAAAAATATTATCTACACTGAAATTACACACCTATGGACGGACAAATAAGAGAATGCATGCGTACTGGATTTTTAACAAACGTATTACAACTATTATTACATATATACACACACATATATTTGTGCACATATGTATGTATGCGTCTCTGTGCATATTTCACTAACATAACTGTAGCGCACACAAAATTTTCACCCTTCCTTCTTGGCGCACGTCCACCATACTCGTATTAGATAATGTAACATATATAAGCATTTGTTGGAGAAGCTCAAAGTTTTAAACTGACGGCCAAGGGGAGAAAAAAGATAGAATGCAGCAAAAGAAGCTCCATTTAATCTCTGAAAACTAAAATTCAGACCAACTATGTTAAACTTGAGAAGAGCTCTAGCTGGACACCCTAAGCGTCGTAAAAATCCTAATCCCTGTTTCTCTTTCTTGACCAATTTCTCCACCGACTTTAACGATGACCTTCAAAGCCCAAAGCTCAAAATCTTCGATCGAGATCTTAAGCGGAAACAGGTTTTTCTTTCCTTTAATTTGTCTCAATTCCAAGGACCTTTTTTTGTAACGTTTATGACTTTGTAGAGGGATCGGGCTGCGTGGTTGATGAAAGGTAAAGATCAGTTTGTTGATTCAGTCGCAGATAATCTCTTGGATAGATTGGAGGTAATCATTTTTATTTTTTGTGTTTAATTTAGCTACAAGTTTTGTCTTATTTATTGCATATAATCTTTAAATAAATTGGCTTTTTAATTTACCATGGTTAAAATCTTAATTGAAACTAACAAGCTTTTGTGTTAAAATTAGACCTATCAACGAGATCCGGGATCCAGATAGTGCTGCACCAGCATCTAAAATTATTTTTCAATATCCATCCACTCACAATTAATGAATGTAAAGACATAAACAGAAGATTATGTTTCAATATAAATTTATTTCAGTATTTGTAAAAATAGAAAATATGATATAAAAAATATAATTACTAAATCTAAGGACATAAACAGAAGATTATGGTTCAATATAAATGTATTTCAATATTAATATTTATAAAAATACCAAATATGATATAAAAAATAGGTTTTAAGTGACAAATATTCGTGAGCTTCATGCTTAAATAAAGTACCACATTTTTTGTAAAAAAAGAAAAAGTAGCAAATATTTATTTATAAACTCATAACTAGTGCAAACTGTAAACCTATGTTATGCACAACTAACTTCTTACTAAGTGCCAAATACGAATTTGTTTAGTTAATTGCATACATATTCAAATTGTAGACACTCTTTTGTAAATGCAAACTTAAGCTATGTGCACGACATGTTGTGAATTGTTATTTATATATGTTAAATACAAACTAGATGTCACTGTAATAATTATGAGTTTTTTGTTTTAAATATATGATTGTAATTATGACTTGTTTATTTTAAATATAGTCACGCTGATAAGAATTATAAATATGAGAAACTCATCTTAAAAATGATGCCAAAATGACAAAAAGTTCATATATAAACATATATTGTTTGAGTATTATTATTGTATTATCATTTTCTGCTGTCGAGGCTATGAGCATGTTTGCAAACTACTTATAAGTGGTCAAAACAAATTGTTAGTAACCTATTTTGATTTTAATGTTTTACAAGTTATAAAAAAAACTTACAAACATATTCTTGACGGTTAATCTTTGGCATTAACTTTCTCTTAGCGTTGTTAAAGAGAAGATTTCATACATATTCTTGATTTTAGCATCATTTTTTTTAATAACAACTGTTTCTAATAATATAATAATTTACAAAGAAGAGTTTAACTTATGTTGCTGCTAACATCCATGAAATAGGGTATTCCAATGCAAAATTCGATCCTCCTATTCAATCATTACCTTCTCTGTCATTGCGTTTTCAGTCACAAGAACAAGCTGTCGAACAAAAATTAAAACACAGATTGAAATTACTTCTGTATAAGTGATATTTCTTGAGATGCAATTACGAAAGATAAACGCAATCAATAATACAATATCAAGTGTTCATGTGTTCATAGATATGACATGTACTTGGTGAGTCTGGATACTAAAACATTGATTTTTAATTTTCATGAATTGGGATTGCTGTCACAGTATGGCTCATGTCTAAAATCCGTCATAGTATTCCTCTTAAAATCTGTTTAGTTTTTGGATCTCACAATTTTGTTCTAAAGATGAATTTTGGCTGTTTGCATATTGATATTCATTTGCATTTATACAATGACTTTACAAAAGTATGCTATTGCATAAAAATTCTTGACAAATTAACGAATGTCATGTTACTGATCTATCATGATTTAAACTTAAAAGGCACTTAAAGTCCAAGTGTATGGCTACATTATGTTCAAGTCAAGTACTGATCATACATGCACAAATCTTTTAAACATGCTATATCACAAGTACCGATTAGCCATTTCTCTTATGTGGAAATTATGCTCTTTCTAGTTGGGGATGCCAATTTTGAAATATCATTAGCCAATGCAAAGTTGGAGCGGTTGCATTTACCAAAAGAAAATTATGGTAACACAACATTTATAGAAAATAAGCTTTGCTAATATAAATAAAGATAGTACTTTGAAAACAGAAATCCCAAAATGTCAAGTGAGAACATCTGGAATAGAATCACTAAATATATATGGAAACAGAACAAGTCTTAAAACAATATTCTGATTTGGTTCTTTTTTTCTAATTTTCTGATGATCTAAGCATCTAAATCATTTCATGATCTAAGCCATGCGCCTATTTGTAAGAAATAAAAAATTATCAAGAAAGTAAACTTTTCTAGGGGTATCAAAAGGTAAAAGCTAGATTTGTAGTTAACAGTAGTCATAAGAATAATACATGGAAACAGAACAAGTCCCAAAACAATTTCAACCAAATTTTCTGTAATTTTATAAATTCTTAAAAGTAATAAAGTGTAATAAGTTTTTAACAAAAATTTTAGTATTATTTAAGTCATTATATATCTGTATCTTCTTTATATATTAAATTGTATGAACTATTTTATGTGTGTAAGTTGGTAAATAGTTTAATAAACAAATGATGCAAATCAGACAATTATAATGTTGAAATAGTTTTACAAATTAGTATTTGGTGGACAAATTTTATTAAAATTTTGCAATTGTGTATCAATTCAATGCATAGACTGGTTGCAAATCTTTTTACTCCAATTAACAATTTATAAATACCATCGAACACCACTTAACAATTCATAAATACCATTTAAAACCAAAGGTCTAAATAAAAACGGTGACAACAATGACTTAGTATCCAATGCAATTATATTATGCTAACTTAGCTCTTACAGTCAATTGAAACATCCAACGTAAACTAAACAATGCACATTGTTTCATGCATATATAGTTGAACATTATTATATGTAAACAAATGCATTATTACAGGTCAGATTCTGCAATCAATAAATGTTGCAAACAGTCAAATGCATTATTTGAGTAATTGAAATAAAATTAAGAGGAGATCACCTGCAAAAATTAGCACATAGTCAAGTTGTTCATTCGGTTTCACTCCAGAGTTCCATCATCAAAACATGCTTCCCATGATCAAAAGAAAGGGCAGAGCATAAAACAAATGAAATATCTATCAAAGATGTACTTACTTTAGATCATTTCTCGTAGATAATTTATTTAATATTGTTAGCCATTCTCTATCTCTACAGTCATAATGAAATATCTATCAAAGATGAGCCAGGTTTATCAAGCTTTTGTTTAACTGATTTCACTAATAGGCAACCATAAGTAAACATCCATGATAAAATTTTATTATTATAATTTATGTATCGTCTTTTTGTAAAAGATAAAATGCGATTAAGTTTTCAACAAACAAATCACTTGAGTTATATTCAATATCATATAAACAATAAACAAAAGCAAGTAACATCCAAATAGGCTTAGCTTCATATAAAGATATTTTAAATATTGATACAAGTGATTAACAAAAGAGAGGAGCTAAAGGCACCGGGGTAGGGTGCTAAGAAAAACCAATTTTTTTTTTCTTTTTTTACACTGCAGTCAGCGGTTTACCGTCGGCCGGGTGCCAAAAGCACAAACCCTGGTGCCTTTAGCACCACTCTAAAAAAAGCATGAAGATAAATGTCAACATGACAATTGTTGCCACAAATTCATTACTGTGTATGGGTGACTTTCTTTGTGCATATGTATTGCTACACTGTATTTAGATGTATTTATTTAGTTTAAGTTATTAAGCTCAAATGTGTGAAAATTAAATCCTTTTATTTTATATCATCACTCACCAAAGTAAACTTATTTTACCATAGCAAAATAAATAAATAAATTGTTTTATATATTTTTGGTATAAACTACATACTGTTAGATTCAATATGAAATATCATGAACTTATCGTTTGTTACTCATGGGCACTCAATGGATTATACATAATTGAAAAGAAATGAAACAGTCAGAAAATCGAGGATTGAAAAATATAACTTAATTCCGAGAATTGCAGGCCATCTTTCATACGTAAAAGCAGCAATTACATCGTTTTTTTTGTAAAATAATAGAAAAATGGGATGTACGTTCCATTTTTTATCTTCAAGAATCAATGATTAGGTAAGACTCAACATAGTAAAGAATCATCAAATAGATCAGATGCAAGTAAATCCCTTTTGATATTTGGAGTAAAATTAGAAAATCAAAATTAAAATACCCATGACTCAAGAATAGACAAACCCAATAAATCAAAAATATATAGAGGTAAAAAGATTATAAAGGTTGCATGCCTAAAATCAAAAGATTGGATTAGAGCTAGGGAAGCGGAAATGGAAGCGACCAAACACACAGAGCCGAGAATTTCTATCTCAAAAACCATAGAATACTAAATCGTAGAAATTGCTTAGCAGCCATAGCTATAGAACAGAATTCAGAGAAGTGAGAAGAAATCAAATCGTCGCCTATCATCAACTTCAGGGCACAACTCAAACCAGATCCCGAGAAATGAGAGGAACCCAACTCAAATTAGAAAACCGTCTTTAAAGTCAAAACTTTACAGAATATAAATTCATACTTTTTTCGTTTTTAGCTTCAGCTCCTTCAAGAATTCTTGAATTGGAAGAATGTGTTACATATCGATGCAATCTTCTTCAGGATTGATATATAATCGGTTGAATTTTAGAGAAAAATCGACGTCGAGAAAAAAGGTTTTGGGATCGTGAATTAGATTTGGGGTTTGAAGCGGGTTAGGTATTAGACATAGTCGATTTAGTTTTTAGGTAGGTTGAATGTGTTTTGACCCATTTTAAAAAAAATTAAAAGATGGGTCTGATCCAATTAGGTTAAAATCAGGTTATACGTATTGGGTTGAAGGGTCATTGAGCGTTTTGACTGGTTTAACTTCGGGGGGTCGTTGAGGGTCGCCATATCTTGTAGATCAACGTCAGGAGCAAGGACGATGTTAAATTCCTCCATAGTCGCAAGTGGAACGATTTGCAGAATGATTCAAGTTCTCATTGGGATTGCCAAGGCTTGGAGGGTGTCGAAGAGAAAGCCAGGGCTGAGGATGAGCTTGCTGTCGGAGGAGTAGATCCAAGATTAGGGGGACATGCAGTTGTAGCAGAAATAGGCTTAGAGCGTCTAAGAGGTTCCATTTAGTATCAAAAGCTTGAGATATATGCATGGTTGTGTATGATTTAAATTCAATATGTACTTTAACTAAATCCGATGTAGCCAATGGATAAGATCCAACAGATGTCGATGTGCGTTGACCAATCATATTATCTACATCGATCGGGGTAGTGCTTTGTGATTCAGTCTATGCAGTGCATGTCTTGTGTACTTGGCACGAAAAGCGGGTGCACTATATATAGATAGCCTGCTCGTGCTGGCAAACGAGCTTGGGTACGCGGTGGAACCGTGTGTTGAATATTACCCTTTAACGTAGGATGTACGTTAACGAAACCACCATCCAAAGTACCGCGGAGCTTCTCTTCTAGAGTTGCATGAGTGGCATTGGGATTGAGTGTCAATTGGACAGGTGTCCTAGGATGCAACGACCCTTGAATCTGATAAGTGTTGAGATGCATTTGTGAAGATAACTTTTAAAGTGATATCGATTGAACTCCATGGTGTCAATCCATACTCAAAGTCGACCAGGGGATTGTTCAACTTGAGCAAGTGTTATTCTTGCCATTCACTATCTCCACCCTAGGCATTGTCCGTGGCATGCTATGACTATGGGGCGTCTAAGGGGACGAGATGAAGGACAATCGAGACCCAACAAGGATCAGTGGCATGGAGTCGAGGTGAATTTCGACGCTGGATGATTGCTCGCTGGTGTGTGTAGACATGGTGGCGACGACATACCTAAGTACTTAGATATGAAATGGAAAGGCGGCGTCGAAGTCCGTAAGTGAATTCAAAATGTGTGTTTGTGTTCCTATGGATCGGCCGAATGCCATGTGCTTGGATTAGAGATGGTGTTCCTTAGATGTGGTGTCGAAGGCTTGAGGCAGCGCGAAGGAGTCATAGTCGCAAAAAGCTAGATAGAAGGCAGAATGAAAAGTAAAGCTAGAAATTGCTAGGCATTTTACTTTATATATGAAACAAAGCTAATCTTTCCGTATATGGATCGGTACCGATCGGTATGAGTTTTTTTTTTTACAAAAAAAGGAAAAGAAGGAAGAGAAAACTTCAGCTGGAAAAGAAGAGGAGATCCACCCGATCTAGGAATGAAATAGCTTTCGAGAACCCTTTGTAATAAGCGAAGACTTCAAGCGGAAGACTTCGACATTTGTCTCCGCTCGAGAGATGCAATCAACGACTGTTAGAAGTGATGTGCTAATATTATCTGGAGAGATGCAACATTTCCCGAAAATAGTTCAGATAACAGGAGTGTCTTCGCAGATTTGAATTCGGTCGTTCGTCTCGATCCAGAGCTTACTTTGTTGTCAAAAAAAAAAAAAAACAATCCTTCGAGGAGCAATTGTTATCCTGCATTTGAACTAAGCGGCTTCTCGATGAATCTAGACTATGAAATGATGAAGAAATGGATCACAAAAGTTTGGAATATATCAAGATCGAAATATACAAGAATTCTAGCTAAGTGTGGAAGAGAACAAATGGATCGGTGCCGGTCGGCACTGAACCATTTTGATTGCGAGGCGTGTGTTTTGACCAGTTCTTCATGTTGAAACTTCGGTATGAAGTAATTTACTTGTTCAAACTGACTTCAGCGTTTTGGTTGTCGAATTTGTCTATAAATACCAAACCTACAACAACTAAGGAGATCCTTTGATTTCCTACTGATTTTGCTAGGAGATTCAGATTCAAATCTCATATATTTGAACCATCAAATCATTGTAATTCGACTGTAATTGCACAAGTAAATCGGTAATAAAGTTGATGGTGAATGTAGGTTTAAGATTTCTAGCCAAACCACTTTAAAAATTGTGTTTTTTTTCCTTTTCTTATGATTCTTAATCTCTTGATTTTCGTTTTTAATTCTATCGAGGTGTTTGTCCATGTTTGGTGCACACAATTAGTTTTCTTTTTTGGTCAAAGCAGGATATGAAAGTGCTGAGCCTTGATATGCCAGGATGAAAATACTGTGATATCTAGCCATATTATGTGTTCAATCTAGTATCTACCATCTATAAATTTATGGTGCAAATTAAGCTTGTGCATAGATGAATGGTGCACCAAGATAAATAGCATCACTAATGAACTAGAAAAACAAGATAACAATTATTTCCTAATGTTTTTTAAAATTATTGAATGTGGAAATTATGCGTCTGCCCGGTAGCATCAAACCAAACACTTTGTACTGTAGCATCAAACCAAACACTTTGTTAGCATATCCTGGCATGTACAGGATGGTATCATACTATCATCCATTTATGAATGTTAAAATCTTGGTAACTATATATCTACAGAGACTTAGTTACAGTATTAATATTAAAATAGATCATCTGGCATCAGACCACGAATTTTTCAACCTTTGTCAAAAAATGTGGTTGCATGCACAAAGAAAGTTAATTACCCATTTTAAAAAACCATAATTTCTGAACGTTAATTTGTGAATATAATCGAAACGAATGTCATTTCTTAATTTGCAGGATTGTAAGAGAACATTTCCTACTACATTATGTTTGGGAGGCTCTTCAGAGGCTATCAGACGTCTATTACGAGGACGAGGTGAGTTAGTAATATTTTGATTCATCTTTGCTTATCTGATAGTATAACCACATATACTCCCGAACACATGTATATATCGTGAATTATACTTGTAAGAATTATGATGTACATTGATTAACATTTCATCTGATAATTTTATGACTTAAACCCCAGTTTAAATGAATGAAGAAAATCCAAATTTCTGCTTCCCTTAAACTTTAAACCCTATACGATTTTTAACTGATATGGTTGTCACATGATCCATATCACTTAGCAATAAATTTTCAGACACTTAATGATCTTTCCATTCTTATCACAACCATCTTTTTTCCAATCGATATCATCCAAAAGAGTAAAAAAAGAAGAAGAGATATATTACTGATTTTGGATCGTTGAATATTCAACCATCTTTTACAGTTATTCAGCCATTAAGGACAATCTTTTTATATTTGATTTGGAATTTTTTTTACAGTTGCTGTATGTATGTATGTAATATTCTGTTAATGTATTACTTTAATTGTAAAGTTCTATAGGATCGTTACCATTTTCTGCAATAAAGACGGTTATTCCTCTCAGGAGGCATTGAAAAGCTTATCATGATGGATATGTCAACTGATATGGTTAAGCATTTAAAGCAGTCAGACATCCCCAGTGAAAACTTAGAGACTCTATATGTGGTTGGAGATGAAGAATTTCTTCCAATTAAAGAAAGGTGCGAAAAATATTTTTACCAGGGCTCATATTTTTGTGGGGAAACCATACATATATTGTTAATATGATGCATGAGGAGCCTGTATGTAAGAATACTTGTCTGTTTGTGAAGCTCATTAGAATTGGTAATCAGTTGTTTGGGCCTTCATTGGACGAATGATCTTCCTGGAGCCATGATACAGGTTTATTATTTTATTAATTTCTATGCATATGTTGCCCTTACTGGTTGAACGATGGCTAAAAAGCGAAACTTTTGTTTGGTAAGTGTCGAATGGCCTTGAAGCCCGATGGTCTCTTTCTTGCAGCTATCCTTGGGGGTGAAACATTGAAGTTAGTACATCATATTTTTGTACTTGGTCATACTTTATTCTTAAACCTTATCATGTGTAATTGCTTCTATTGATTTTGTAGCTTTTTACAGGGAGCTAAGAATCGCTTGCACTATTGCTCACATGGAACGTGAAGGGGGCATCAGTCCCCGGATATCACCTTTGGCACAAGTATGGTTTATCCTTAAGAACATCTTTCTGATTTTTGTTGGATATGTATCCATTCTACTATTTCAAATATATATGTTTCTACTGAATGAAAACTTCATATATTATATTGAAATTACATTGTTTTCAGTTGGGTATGTCCATGTTTTAATATACTGTCTGACATGATAAACGAGCAAGATGAATGAAGTCAAAACCATAGAAATTAGATTGGTAAAGAATATACTATAAATTGCCACAATATGCAAGCTTTGTCATTGAACCAGATGGTAAGATGATATCATCTATCATCAGTAATATTTAACACTGACAACTTTCTAATTATTATATTATATGTTTTTTCATTATAGGTTCGTGATGCAGGAAATCTTCTAACAAGGGCAGGATTTAGTCTCCCTGGCGTTGACGTTGATCAATATACAGTCAGATATGATAGTGGTAAGCATATATATTACAAAGGTTAAACTGCATATTGAAAAAACTGTATTTTATTTTAACATCGTGAAATTATTGTTTTTCTTTAGCTTTGGAGCTGATCGAACATTTGAGATCTATGGGGGAAACTAATGCACTTTTCCAACGAAGTAATGTGAGTATTACTTATATCACAATATCACTACTAACTTTCAGAATTGTGAAACTAGTTGAATAAAGATTTCTTCATGTGTAAGTTTAGATAAATAGTAAATATATATATATATATATATATATATATATATATATATATATATATATATATATATAGACACACACACACATACATACATACATACATTTTTAATATGCATAGCAACGACACATGCTAACAAATATATTTTAACTCACTCCAAATCTCACAAAGACAATGATTCTTCTCTACTTAGATACTGAAGAGGGACACTGCTTTAGCAACTGCTGCAATCTATGATTCAATGTTTGCAGCGGATGATGGAACCATTCCTGCAACTTTTCAGGTAAGATGGATAATGATATTTCATTCTGCAAAATTTGTATTATATTATTTAAGCTGTCCTTTTTCAGGTCATATACATGACAGGATGGAAGGAACATCATTCACAACAAAAGGCGAAGAGGAGAGGTTCAGGCAATGTATCGTTCGAGGACATAAGGAAGCAATTTGGTAGCGCTACCGATCAACACAATTTATAGAAAATCCTCATGTGTTTGAATCATAGCTGAGAAGGCTACAATAGTGGTTGAATGATGCAAGTTATCGTATTATTTCAGATGCTTAATATTCATTAGTTAAATAAATTTAGCTTATGGAAAAGTTAAGAAATTTAGCGTATGTTAACTTCATTGGTACAAACTCTACTTGCATTTACGAATGTATTCAGCATTTTTTTTTCTGCAAAAAATTGTTCTTTTATACCTAATAAACCGAGTTCTTTTTATTCGTTTTTAGCATCTAAATGTCAAAAAGTGTCATTTAATTTTTCCTTTGATCTTCGCAAGTAGTATTCCCTAATTAACTTCGTGCTAACCTTATATTATGTATTTTGTCAAACTGGTCGTCACTGGGGTTTGCCTACTTCAGTGATAAAAAATAAAATGGTTTGAAGTGGACAACAGAAATACTCCTCTTTGTCGGTTCTCATAATAGGATTTTCTCCAAAAACATCTTTCATCTTTTTCCTCCTAGAAATATCTCGTTTTTCTTCTCGCATTCGAATTCCAAAAATCTAGTGTATTGCTTGTAAACACTTGGGAAATCTCGTGGCTTGACCACCATGCAAACTTTGTTTACAAGCTACTAATATTATACATTATTTTAATTTTTTGGATTGGCATTCAAATATTGTTCGTTTGTTTTTTGTTGTATGACAGTGAACGATCGTTGAAAATCAAAGGCGTATAAATGTTTATCACCTAATGACAGTGAATGGTTGTTGAAATCAAAGGCTATCGGTTGTTTAGGGTCGAATGAAAAAATTGAATTTGGTGTTAAGTAGAATATATTTGAAAACACATTAATATTTATTAAAATTTTCGTGGTAGGCGAAATCAGTTTTGACAGTAGCAGCACATAAAATCTAAGGATATGTCTGGTCTTCATTTTAAGTTTTGGGTTTTGTATTTTGCGTTTTCAATACATTACAAAGTGCGAGGTGAGTGGTGGAGAAAATTAAATTTTAAAAAATTAAATTCTAAGTCATTACGAAGATGGAGGGATGACGATGAATTGTTTTTTTCTTTGGTTTTTTCTTGTCTTGCGGTACATGGAAAACAAAATAAATTTGTTTTTAATTTGATACGTTAACTTCATTTTCACGTTAGCTATCTTTTAAAAGTATAATGTGATATGCATATTTTTGTTTGGATGGAACCATAAATCCAAAATCTAAAAGGCAAACCAACTTAGGCCTAATAGCCCGATCTCTACCGATGTCTAATATTCTACTTGATTAAGATATTAGATTTTGAAATTTAATATACAATTTGTTTCTAAACTCAGTCCCACGTATACAAGGTAATTGTGGCACTTTGTGCCATTTAGACCTGTCATAATATGACTCAATCCATTTACTCTACTTATATGTGGATTGGATCAATCCATTTATGAGTCGTTATTAAATGGTCATGAATTGTTGATGCACTTTTAGAAGGGTTATAAATGGGTACCCTATTTATTTATTTATTAAAAACATAAAATTCAAAAAAATAAATTTTAAAAATAGGAATTTTGGAAGTTTAAATATTTTACTTAGATACTTCATCTTGTCAACACACGTTGTGGTTCTCCATGGTGACAGCTGTACTTAACAAGTAACATAGAACATCTTCAGATTTGAATTTAGACTAGGCAGAAGCCGCTATTTATTTTGTTCCAACCGCAATAACTTCTTCATGCTAACACAAAATCAGGTGAGACTTCGACCAATGACCTCTCATATAAATTAAGGACAATATGGAACACTCGGATTCTTCATCTTATGAACGCACGCTGTAGTTCTCCATGATGATTAACAGTTGTACTTAGAAAGAAATAAGCTACATTTCCATATTTGAACCCCGCTTAGGCAAAAACCGCTATTTTTTTGTTTGGACTACAGTAACTTTTTCATATTAACTTGGATCGGACGAGACTTCGACCGATGAACTCCCACCTAATTTACGGACAATAAAAAAATACTCGGATACTTTATCCTGTAAACGCACCTTGTAGTTCTCCATGATGACTAACAATTGCACTTAGAAATAATAATCCACACCCCTATATTTGAAGGCAGAAGCCTTTATTGGCCTTCTTCATACTAACTTGAAATTAGACGGGACTTCGACCGATGAATCTCACCTAAATTACGGACAATATGGAACACTTGGATACTTCATCGTGTAAATGTACACTGTAGGTCTTCATGGTGACTAGCAGTTTTACTTAGAAATAACAAGCTACTTAGAAAATAATAAGCTATGTCCACATATTTGAACTTCCCATAGACAGAAGTCACTAATTTTTTTGTTCTGACTGTAATAACCTTTTCATATTAACTCAGAATCAGGCGCAACTTCGACTGATGTACTCTCACCTAAATTACGGACAAAATGGAACACTTGGATTCCTCATCTTATGAATGCACACTATAGGTCTTGATGGTGACTAACGGTTGTACTTAGAAAACAACATACTATATTTGAACTCCACCTAGGCAGAAATCGCTATTTTTTTGTTCAGACTGCAATAACTTCTTCATACTAACTTGAAATCAGGCGAGACTTCGACCGATGAACTCCCACCTAAATTACGAACAATATGGAACATTCAGATACTTCATCTTCTGAACGCATGCTATAATTCTCCATGGTGACTCACGGTTGTACTTAGAAAATAAGAGACTACATTCTCATATTTGAATTTGATAAAAAAATTATAATTAAAATTTTAAATTTTGAAAATTTGAAGTTTATTGTAATTCGAAAACGTAAAAGTAGGATTAAAATCATTTTATATTTATTTGTTTTTTATTAG
This sequence comes from Allium cepa, assembly GCA_030765085.1. Classification (NCBI taxonomy): domain Eukaryota; kingdom Viridiplantae; phylum Streptophyta; class Magnoliopsida; order Asparagales; family Amaryllidaceae; genus Allium; species Allium cepa. The sequence goes on along the minus strand of CM060932.1, from coordinate 873,523,384 downwards.
TCAATTCAAATTTAAAATTTCAATGATTTAAATGGATAATCCTTTTATTAAATCGGTTGGATTAAATTGACCCCTGTATTATATGGATCAAAAAGTATGGATTGGATCAAAATCGATCCAACCCATTTTGGTCCAACTCAATCCGTTTGACGGGTCTAGTGCCATTATGGCGTATTATGTTGAGCGGTACACTACATTGGATGAATTATGCCGTTTGACATAATTGACTATGATGTTAGTTATCCGGACAAATATGGATTGCCTTCAAGATGATGGTTATTTGATAACGTGCCCGTTAATATAAAGTACGGGCCTCCATGTCCCTTTTGACGAATCCTCGCAAGGCTCCCTTGTATTTTGCAGATAAGAGCCATTTCTTTTAACTAATCCTCCTAGCTACAAAATGATTTCCACAAGTTCATTGAACATTTCAAATTGATTAAGTCCTACCAGTCATCCTCAACCATATTTTTTTTTAAATTTTCAATGGAATATAATTTTATGGGGTTTGAAAATTTTAAATTTTAAATTTTTTAAAATTTCGTATAGTTTGTGCTCATCAGTAAACATGAAAAATTAAGAGCATCTTTAATCCACCTATATTTTCAATGTAAAGTTAATGACACCTAGATATTTAACAATGTTATTCAATTTTCAATCTTCAATGGTGATGTGAATTAATTGTGCAGCATGACGTGATAATTCGTTTACTAGACATTATGAAGTTAAATGTCTATTTTTAGACATTGCATTCTACAATTTCAAATGATAACCATCAATAGTATTGCACCACAAGAGTAAATTTTAACATTTAAGTGTATTTGCATTGTAGTGAATAAATTTATTTTATTGTGATGATATTTTTTTTATCCACATCAGCTTAACATTGTCTAGTAAATAATGACACATAGATATCAAATGAAATTACATTCTCCAAAAGTTGGATATGCTCTAAATTATAGTGTAATGTTAGACAAAATGGCCTACTATTTTGTTCAAGAAAATGCCATTTGTGGTGGATTCTTTACAAAAATCTTGGTGACACCGTCTGAAATGATCCATTATGGCTACTGTTCTGTTAACCAATTTTTAACCCATCAGAATTAAATAGGAGTTAAATTTTTTAGATTATACTAGAATAACTCGAGATTCAACCAAAACAACCAAGTGAACAAGTCAATGAGATTGAAGAAAAATCAACCAATAAAATACCAAGTAGATGGATCGCTAGCGATCTATAGGGAAGCATCATGAGTTGCCTAAACCTCTTACATCATGAGTCATTACCATTTTTAAGCACGCTTGCCAAGTTTCATAGCATGCCAAATAATCTAGCTCAAAGAAATGAAGACTGATTCGATTCAAGTGCTTGACCAAAAGCAACTAACTTAAAATGGACCTAGAGAACTTATATAAAGTCGGATTGACTTGAAATTTTGTACGAAAACTTAGAAGACATAAAATAAGGCTCACAAAGAAAATGGGATTGATTGGAGTTAGTATGATAGATCGTTGGCGATCCATCTTGATGGGTCGCTAGTGACCCATGTACCCCACCACCTTAAAATATTATGGTAGGTCCCACACACCTTAGAGAGATTACCTACAAAGTTTTATCTGATTTTGTTTAGTTTTGAGCGAGTTATGGACGTTTCTTCTGGACAAGATGACCCATGAAGACGGATGATCAAACTAACTTCAATTGACTTGATATTTGAACAATGCACTTAAATATAAGATAAAAAGCCAACCAAATAAAGATCACTCAAAAATATGCTAAGTGGATGGATAGCTAGCGATCCATCTCCTATGGATAGCTAGCGATCCATCAAGATAGGTCGGAACGCCCTCAAACTTTCCGAGCTTCTTCGTAGCACTAAGTAAAGGCTTCTGGTAGAAAAAATATGCTAAGTTGATGGATAGTTAGCGATCCATCCTCTATCAATAGCTAGCGATCCATAGAAATGATCACATTGATTTGAGATTTTCGGTGATGACTTGGCATAACAACTGGACTCTTCTACACTTGGACTTCTGGCTCGATACTCACTTAATTCTCCTATAAATATTCACCTACCTGCAACTAGGGATGGATCTTTTTCAAGGAGAGAGCCACCATCACTCTACTGGAATTCCTTCACTTCTTCAACTTTCTTCTTCCTCACGATAGTCATTAAGGGTGTTACTGTGATTCTCCAGTCAACCCTTGTACTTGCGACTTATTCTAACTCGTTGTCACTTAGATCTAATGACTAACTAGTTGATATCCAACGAGATTCAATTAGTATAATCATAATAAAGATTGATTTAAGTGGACGTAGGCCAGAGTCAGCCAAACCACTATTAAAATTTTGTGTCTCTTTTCTTACTTCTGTTTTTTATTTGTTGTTTATTTAAGATTTGTGCAGCTGATTTTCTACACTGGTGCTTTCACATTTGATCCATGGTGTTGATCCAATTTTGGGTTAGCATTTTCATGATTTCAGTGAGAAACTTGAACGAGATATGAAGAATTGATGTTTGAATCTAAGTAGACCTAATTCTAGATCTAGAGCTGTAGCAAGTCAACCGGAGCTTGAGGGTAGCCAAGTGGTTCAACCCATCTATGTGATTAGAGAAGAAATGGAAAGGATGATAAAGGAGATGCAAGATGAGATCTTGTCTAGGAAACAAGAGATGATGGATAGCTTCTTTCAATGGATGGAACAACAAGGGATAGTTAAATCTACAAGGAATATAAATCAAACTCTGAGAAATACCAACAAGAGCTATTGGAGCTGGATTGGAACAAGCTGGGATACTGCCTTCATACCTAAAACGACCGATACTTGGGGGATACATTGGAATCAACAATAAGACCCAATGCAGGAGCATCTGGTGTTAGAGCAAAACAAACTGATACAGTGCCCACACGACTTGGAGGCATGATAGATTTGAATATAGGATGAGCTTTAATGCCTAGACCAGGTGATGTTGGAGCTAGAGTAGCAAATTAGAGTATGAATACATGACCGCATGAGCCGAAACAAGAAGCCTATAGATGAAAAGGGGGCAGGTTTGTCCCTTACTCTATGTCTTCTGCTTTTTCTACCTTCAATAACCTCGAACCACTTACACATGTACGAGACCCAGATCGGTCTCTAGGCATGCTCTGAATTGGATGTCTGCGATGAACATTAAACTGATTGCCTTAGAGTCCCGACCGAAGAGACGGGATCGGAGTGCAAGGTGCAAGTCCCCTCCGCAGAGAGCGAGTGGATGGACTTGTACGATATTGAACGCCGTATAGTCCTGACCAGAGAGACGGGACTGCAGTGCAAGAAGTAATTCCCCTCACCGGAGAGTGAGCGGATGAGCTTACTTAATCCCCCTTAACTTAATGAGCAAATGATTCGGAGACGCCATCCCCCTTAACTTAACAAACAAACGATCTAGAGAGATCGCCCCCTTAACTTAAAAGTTAAACGATCCGGAGTGATCATACATTAAACTAAACATTAAATGATCAGGAGAGATTGCACATTAAACTAAACATTAATCAATCCTAAAGATCATGCATTAAACTAAACATTAAACGATTCGGGGAAATCACGCATTAAACTTAAACAACTAGGAGAGATCGAGCCTTAAAACAAATTTGATTTAATAAAAGGATTTGATTACCTTATAAATAGAATAAAACTGATAAATCCTAGATGAACGCAGGATGATTTTGATATATGATGTGATCCTGATATATGTTTTGATTTTGATATATAATGTGATTTTGATATATAAGTGACAACACTTAATGAGAAGCAAAAATTGATATTTATGTAAATCCCAAATGAACATGGAACAACTAGAGATATGTGTGTAAATGGAGATATGTGATCTGATTGGAAACATGTGATTTAATTAGAGATATAAGATGTAATAACTCTAAATGAAATCAGAATGATTGTGATGTATAGATTACACCTAGGCAGAGTTAGAGTCCTAGGATATAACAGGTTTGGAACGACTTGTGATCGGCAAGAGAATCTGAAGGAACTGGACGATTCACCAAGGCTAAATCAGCTAGAGAGATCAATTATCGAAGATTGGAGACACAAACTTGTTCTTAAGTAAAGCATACCTTTCATTCAAAAGGCGTACATTGGAGGGAAAGCGTTAACTGGGATTTTAACCCATCATAATTCAATAAGAGTTAGAACATTTAGACTATGCTAGAATAGCTCTAGACTCAATCAAAACAACCAAGCGAACAAGTCAATGGAACTCAAGGAAAATCAGCCAACAAAATACCAAGTAGATGGATCGCTAGCGGTCCATCACCCATGGATCACTAGCAATCCATAGGGAAACATCATGAGTTGCCCAAACCTCTTACATCATGATTTATTACCATTTATAAGCATGCTTGCTAAGTTTCATAGCATGCCAAACAATTTAGTTTGAGAAGTGAAGACTCGTCTGATTCAAGCTGTTTGACCAAAAGCACCTAAATTAAAATGAATCTAAAGAACTTATACGGAGTTGGATTGACTTGAAATATTGGAAGAACACTTAGAAGACATAAAAGAAGGCTCATAAAGAAAATGAGATTGATTGGAGTTAGTATGATGGATCGTTGGGGATCCATTTTGATGGGTCGCTAGTGACCCATATAGAGTGGGCCCAACCACCTCAAAATTATATGGTAGGTCCCACACACTTTAGAGAGAGCATCGACAAAGTTTCGTCTGATTTCGTTTAGTTTTGAGCGAATTATGGACGTTTCTTTTGGACAAGATGACCCATGAAGACGGATGATCAAACTAACTCCAATCGACTTGATATTTGGACAATGCACTTAAATTGAAGATAAGAAGACAACCAAACAAAGATCACTCAAAAATATGCTAAGTGGACGGATAGCTAGAAATCCATCTCCTATGGATAGCTAGCGATCCATCAAGATAGGTCGGATCGCCCTCAAATTTTTCGAGCTCCTTTGTAGCACTAAATAAAGGCTTCTTGTAAAAGTATGTGAAGTTGATGGATAGCTAGCGATCCATCCTCTATCGATAGCTAGCATGCTGTATTGCCATTGGTGGAGATTCTTTTCTTTGGATTGCTGAGGTTACTTGTTGTATGGCTATGATTAGAACTTGTTCTAGATATCTAATATAGGTGCTTGTGGAGTGTGGATTAATGAATTGTCTTCCCCTTAAGTGGTCTCTTACATCTGAGCCACATATTAGCCTGCTGGTCGTTTCAACTGTTGATTCCTTTTCCTATAGATTGGTTCTTTAGACTTTGGATTCGCTGATGGGCTATCTTCGGCCCATAGTATTATTCCCCGAGACAGGCTTAACCCTTTTGTTTTTTAAATACCTAAGTATCATAACTATTGCAATACATATGACTATGGAGCGTTGGACTTTCCTTAAGAAGATAATCGCTAGTTTTGCTATTTAAGATTTTTTTTTGTATAACACCTCTTTCCTTCAGACAAAAAAAAAGTAATTCTACATTATTTGATTCCCTGAGTTTTATTAATCAAAGGGAGTTTTGACATGAAGATACATTGAGAAAGGAAACTATAGGAAAGTGAACGATCATAAAGTAACTTAAGTAAAATGGGAATAAGCGATCACAAATTTCAATATATAAATAGTCAGGTGAATGTTGGGGCATTACAGGAAGAAATTAGTCGGTTCCATACCTAAAAGGAGAAAATCCAAAATAAGTGGATATGATCATTAAATAGGACTCAACAGAGGATACCCTCGAAGAGTAATTTGGCCAATGGATTGGACAAAGGAACTATCCTTGATTTTATGGTCAGATAATACCCAAATAAGAGTAATTATTCGGTATAATGATCTCTGTAACATAGTAGTTTAGAGTGATGTTACTGGATATAGTAAAGGTTCAATTATGCCAAGAGAACGCGTTTCCCTATGAATTAAGTCAAAAATTACAAGGAAATCCTTTGGTTTGACCAAAATCGTATTGTGAACAACGAAGAATCAATAGAAAAACAAAGCAAATGGGAATGGTAAGAATCAAAGATATGGCAAGCAACCTCCAAAATTCACAATAGAAATAATCTTTACTTCTAGGCTCCTGTTGATCAAACATACTTAGTAGAAATGCAAAGTCAACAATATGGAATTTCTATAATTTAAGGAAAGAGATAATGGATGCTGAAAAGTTAATCCTAACTAATAGCCCCAAGACTGAGATGCGATATGTTTAACTTAGATTCTAGCTCTACGATGTTAGCAAGATTTGTTAAGCAAAGGCACACCTCATATCTATAAGAGGTCAATTATGCCTTTGATCCCACCACCGGGCTTAGTCAAAGCATCCATCAAAGGAGATGGATGAAATGACTTCGGTCTAGCTATAAGGCCAGGTCAAAGCAACCATCCAAAGAGTGATGGTCATTAAGCCTTTGATCCTACCACTAGGCCTGATCAAAGTACCCTTTTAAGGGAGATGGACGAGAAGCCTACGATCCCCTTATAAGATCTAGCCCAAGCAACAATTCAAAGAGTTATGGTCAATTAAGCTTTTGATCCCGTTGCCTAGCCTGGTCAAAACACCCATATAAGGATAATGGAAAAAGCGTTTGGATTCATCGTAAGGCCTGGTCGAAGCAACCTTCCAAATGGTGATGGTCAATTAAGTCTTTGATCCCACCATTAAGGCTGGTCAAGGCATCCATTTAAGGGAGATGAGTGAGAAACTTTCGATCCCCCACAATTCTTGGCCAAAGCAACCATCCAAAGAGTGATGGTCAATTAAGCCTTTGATCTTACTACTGGGCCTGGTTAAAGCGTCCATCCAGGGAAAAAGTAAATGAAGACTATAATGATCAAACATGTTCTTTGAAAGAGACTATCCAAAGTGGGCAATCAGTCGAACTATTAATTCAATGAACAACCAAACTCGGGAAAGACAAAATGTATTCCCTCAAAGCTATAGGAACTTTTACCTTGCAGCAACATCAATTTTGTTATGGTAAAAACTACTTTTAAAAGATTTCAAGAAGGTTTTCTTGCTCAAAATTATTTTTCAAAACTATATATATTCGATCTTTGTGTCAGATGGTTCTTGAATAAAGTTGTGAATTTTCATATTACTAGAGATATCTTCAAGTAAGTTTATGGGAATTTTTACTACTAAAAACATTTTCATTACAAATAAAATATCTTCAAAGGATTGAAAAAGTCTATGTATTTTGGAAAACCATCCGTAGGAAGACACGTTATTGAAGAATGAAAATTATTGTAAGTCAATGTAGCATAAGCAATCGATGACGAGGAATACGACAACAAGGAATGTTAATGTAAGTTGAAAAGAAATAATGCAAAGAGAAAAAATTACCTAAGGTAAAGCATAAGAAAACATCTTATGGGGGAGGGAGGAGGGCAAGTGTTACACCTAAAATTACAAGAAAGAATTGACAAGCGAAAGGGATATCATGTGTTGATTGAAACCTTTGTGTACTTATTGAAGCCATCAAGTGTCGTATAGGGTTTTCGTATGTTGATTAGAGCCTTCATGTGTTGATTGAAGCCTTCGTATGCTGATTGAAGCCATTAGGTGTTGACTAAAGCTTCATGTGTTGATTAGAGTCTTCACGTGTTGATTGTAGCCTTTATGTGTTGATTGAAGCCATCAGGTGTTGAATAGAGCCTTCGTGTGTTGATTAGAGGATTCTGTGTTGATTTAGCCTTCATGTGTTAATTGAAGCCATCATGAAGTATTCATTGATGTCATTGGAAAATGAGATATTAAAGCCATCGTGATATACTTCTTATAGCCATTATAAAGTAGGATGTCAGATCCATCATGAACTATTCCTTAGAGTCATCTTGAAAAGAGACATGAAAGTCGTCATAAAACAAGTTAATAAAATAGCCATCGTAAAGAATCTCTCAAAGCCATCGTGGAATATTCCTCATAGCCATCATATTACTTGAGCCCATTTTAAAGTGTTCATTAAAGCTACTAAAACTATCGCGAGTTAATTATTCGAGCTATCAAGCATCATGAGTTGATAAGTCAAAGACGTGATGAGTTGATAATTTAGGCCATTGCTAGTGGGAGCTAAAATCCATCACATAATAATGAAATGCTAGCCATAGCCCATACAAAGAAGTAGTATATTGATATGAAGTGAATTCTATGTGATAAAGCTTTAAAGCACACTTATGCAGCCATTCCAGCTTTGTTGATATCATGGCTAAGATAGCGATGCGCATGAACTACTATAGTATTAAGATGATGACAAGTGCTAACATCAAGACCATCCATCTTGCCAAGTCACAAATCCACATCTTTATCAACCAATCCAAGTAAGCCATGACACTCTCTTACCTCTATAAATAGAGCCCGCCCTCATCTAAGGAGGGGCTCATCTCTTTTTTTTTTCTTTGCTCAAATCATTATTTGAGGGCTTGACATTCTTAGCTCCCTTGGGAGCTTGCAGCCTCCTTTAATGGCTGACGAAGAAGAAGATGATTTGAGCTTTTGCACACAAGGATCTTTAGAAACAAGAATTTTCATATTGTCCTCATCCATGGTCTGTGGACTAGAATAAAGGGAAATGACTTGTAATTCTTGCATTAAGGCTATCGTATAATGAATATTGTATATTAGAAGAGAATGATTTGAACTTTGGACTGGGCATTTCAGATATTTTGAATTTACATTATTCTAATTATGGGCATATTTAAAATTTTATTTGAATTTTATACACTCTAAAGTGTTTTGATGTTAGGCCAAAAGTTGATATGTAAAAAAACACACCTTAATGGGCCTGAATTTCGACTAAATCGAAACCCAAGTTCACTAGGGCATGGACCATTGCTTTTGGTAACCTGTAATAAACATAAGCATGTCAGAGAGTGATCAATATAAACTCACGATAGAATTGAAAAATATAATATAACATATATACCAACTAAAGCTACTACGTTGGATATTTCCTTAGATATATAGTCGCCTTATCAGTGCCGAGTATGAAAGAGAAGACTTCACAATATGTAGTTCCCTTCTTGCACCAGTAACATATCCCTTTAAGTCTATTATGTGCGTTATAATGAGGAGAGGGTTAGATTGATGTTTCGGTGATAGGAAAATTACATGCTTTACCTGTAAAATTAATTTATGCAAATTAATTTCTATTGAAGTGTTATATCTATTATTTATGGTTAATCCGTTAAATTCTATATGCATGTAAGATATGCCTAACATCCTATGAGGTAAACTATACATACATACATACATACATACATACATACATACATACATACATACATACATACATACATACATACATACATACATACATATGTATAGACATATATCGATCTCATGGATCTTGAAGATGAGGTTACTTTAATCGGGCACTAGTTCAGAAACTAAGACCAGATCAAGTAATTAGCTTCGTACTCCCTCGTAAACATTACCTACCATATTTGGGAAGAAAGAAATAAAAGGATTTTTGAACAAAAGGGGACTAATAAACTCGAGAAAGAAAATTAAAATCGATAAGTACTCAAATGAAGCTGTTTGAACTTCTGTAGTTTCTCACTTTCCCATTTAAGAATAGCTGACTTAATGGAGATGAAGAACCATACTTTTAGGTTTTGAAGAACAATTAGATGCACCGGGATGATTTATTTTTCATATGTTTGTAACATTATATGTTGCGACTTTGTTTCTTAAGCCCTATATGCCTTTTGGGCGCTATGGTGTGATTTGTAACTCTATATTATTTGTTATGAAATAAAGGAATCCATTTTCATATATATATATGTATGTATGTATGTATGTATGTATGTATGTATGTATGTATGTATGTATATGTATGTATATGTATGTATGTATGTATGTGTACTACTCTAAACACCAACCACTTAATACTTCTTGAATAGGAAGGAGACAGACCCAACAACCATTTAATACCTCAACTCCAAAGCGGGCTCTCCGCAACGTAAATGCTAGTCGGTTGGTCCTAACTGTAGAGACCGATGACCTTAGATACGGCTGATACTTTAATTGTCATATTATTAATGCATTATACAGAACCATCTAAGGATTAACTAGCCCACCATCGACAATTAATAACCAACTAACTAAAATTTGAAGTCTATGTGTATCCTATATAGGTTCTACACTAGCAGAATGCGAAATCCGTCAGAGCATAACCCAAGCCTGTGCTACCGATCGCTCGAGACTGCCGATGGTCATAGCCTTTATGCCAGCTCTACTCCTAAAAGGGATCCAACAATAATACTGACATAGCCCACCGACCTTCCACAGTTGAGATGCTGTTTAGACTAATCTAATGTAAGTCGAGGAAAATCCCCTTTTAGTTACATTAGAAATGAAGCGGATCTCATTTCCTTAAAAGTACCAGGCCATTTAATAATTCATATTCGAGGCGAACCCTTGGTATATTTTCCCCTACTTATCTTTAATGCATATCCCTTTCCCATGGGTCCTATGGTTAGAGATGTTTCACATCAGTATTAAGTATACGCAACTGCTAGTAGCCTATAGGTGAAAGGTAGACTTCTATCGTGTAATTCTACCGACCTCGCATCCCAGCCCACAAAACCAAACCAACCATCCTAAACTTAAATGTTGGGCTAGGACCACTAATTCACGCTCGTTCTAAATGTATAATTAAGGCTGTATAATTTTCCGCTATGAAAATTATACCGCCCTCCAACATTTTATTTTATATCTTGTACGCTCATTTACAATATTTCATAAATGTCAATTTTCCATAATAAATGGTCATTATTATTCTATTTGAACAATTTCTAATAACATTTACTTATTTATTCCAATTCAACCTGTTATGCATATTTTATTTCCCCGTAAATGCCATATTAAACACTTTAACCAGTCCCATTAAACAAATTTATGACCCCATTTGATCTTTATTAACTGAATATTTATTGCCCAATTAATTTTGAAGTTACTATTTCTTTTCCATCAACACTCATAATCCTATAATTTATTATGCTATTTATAACTTGACGTCCTAATTATAACTAGTACGAGTATCGTCGTATGCTATAATATATATATTATTAATTGGTTAGTGTGGTTATATGTATGTGTGTATTCCTAACACATTAATCTCTACTCTTAGGAATATGAGAATATTAATTTCCATATTTTAATTTATTAGAGTCATCCTTCCCAAAAGTGATTACCGTTATAATTTTCCAAAATTTACTTAAAAATGAGACTTTTGCTTCATTTGAAATTACATAAAATTATCTCTTTACTTTTATTGAAATAGACAGTGCAAACTACAGAGAAGAATATTAGTACTTTACACATCTCTTTCTTTTTTGATATTCCTTGTTAATTCAAATGATGTACATTTTATACATTTGTGGAATCAGATAATTTGTTAAAATTACATCGAAATAGAGACAATTAAATTGTAACCCGTTCATAATAAATTAAAACATAGAATTCACATTACAAGTAAAATTAGAGCAATCTAAATAATACTAACATTTTACAGCCCAGCTATAAATCTGGAATAAACTTTACAACTTTATCAACATTCAAGTTTAACAAAATGCTTTTACTATTGATTCTTAAAAAAATTATTTGTGTCACTTGGAAACATAGAAATATTAAGATTTTTAAAGGTCAAAAAATTTCTCGTATTAGCATCTGGAATGAGGTAAGGCAAGAAATTGCCTATGTTATAAGAAATACCTCTTTTGAGTTTGATGATGATATCATTGCTGCATGGGTTTAATTCTCTTACCTGTTTGCTTGTTATTTCTTTCCTAGTTTGTCTATTTTCTGTTTTTTCCTTCTCTTCTTGCTTTTGTGTTCTGTAACATGTTACGTTTCATGTTCACCTTTATTTTTTTGCAATAAACAGGTAAGGGACCAGTTCACCCCACTTAGCTTTGCTAAAAAAAGTATTCTGATAATCAACTATTTAATGTAAAGTGTATAATTAAGAAAATTCTTAAATAAATTTTTGTATGATTTTATTTTCAAATAGTTGTAATCATGGGTAATTAATCATAAAATGAACTAAAATTTTATTTTAAATTTTCCTTATCAAGATGTTTTGAGAACGATATCGATACATTCGTTTCCAATGTTGGGAAGTGCATTACTTAGGATACCTGAGAGCACCATAGCGTTATGTACTTGTAGTTATAGAATGACTCATTTGAGAGATTCTTCTTAGTTGATAATAATACACAATTCCCTCGACTTGAGAATACTGAGGACTTCAATATGGACATTCGACTCTGATTATAATTAAATCATGGCATAAAGATCATAATGCCTCAAATTTTGGAGTGTCATAATATGGGAAACTAAACCAATAATACGAGTTCAATAAGTAATAATTAAGATAATTTAATTTTAGGAATTACTTAAGGGAAGTTTGATTAATTTAATGTGAGATGCTTTGAAAAGGTTAACTAAATGGACCATGTGAAGCAATTAATTTAGGTTTATATGTATATGAGAGCTAATTTAAAATTTGAATGTTGAATGAAAGGAATTTTATACTAAGGGAAAAAATTAATGAGATTAGGAAAGAGGAATTTTAGCCCAAGCCAAAATCATTAAAAATATACTCTTAATTACATCATTCTCTTACATTACATTCACTTCATTTCTGTAAAGTCTCGTTTTTCCGTACTCTTTGAATTGACAATAAACCGCACATGTCCAACTCAAATTGCACGAAATGACGGATCTTTAAGGGTAATAAAGAAAAATAGACAGAACATAATCTCACTCGAATGGGATAACATACAATATTGAACAAATATTTTTACAGTGGAAAACTTTTAAATACATATATCAGAGTCTAACCTAAATTCAGCTTGGACAGTTATAAAACCTGCCCTTACAAATGTTGACAAACATCAAACAAAATACACTAAGTACAGCGGATAATAGAATATGTTCATACGTCGATGAATATCTTCAGCTCTCCTTTGGAAACTCCAACCGTCTTCGACTATCCTGAAACTACTCGGATCTGACCCGAGTATTGAAAATACCCGGATCAGGCTTAATAAAGCAGCATGAGAAAAACTCAATAATTTATGACAATGTCATATATCAGCCCTTGAATAAAATCCTTTGAAAACAAAGAGTATCTCATAAAACCACGCCCACACATAAACACGGACGGGTTTTTACCTTATGATAACTAAAAAACTTTTATAGCAAAACGTTTGATATTATTTCTAATGACATTCTTTGAAAACATTTGCAAATAAACTTATTAATCTTAGTTGAAATTGTTACATTGATTAAATTCCAGCATAATAGGTTTACAATCAAGTCCGTAGGTTCTTATTGGAGAATGGATTTCCATACAAATAACCAGGTGCAGGATCTACCTTCTGAAAGGGGTACATCTCTAGATGGATTCCCGAGGACCATCAAAAAGGATCCTCTACCAACACAAGACCGGCCCACCTCTATAACAAGATGGTACCGTGTATGACATCCTTCGGTCGTTACCGACCTTTATCGAGGGCCCTCTAGCATACACCACATTAATTTACACCCCGACGTCATAGCGGAAAAAAATATATCTAGAAGAGGATGACCATATCCTAATTGGGAATGACCCACTTAGCCTTGCTGCATCTAATCCTGTTTCGGTCATTTCCGGTTTGATGAGGCTTGAGGAAAACAATTACCTTTTCTCATAGCACACATCACATCTTTGAATGCCACATTGCCATTTCCGTTGACTACTAATTGCCTTCCACAAAAATACAACCCTTTAGCTCGTACGTCTCAAGGAGGGTGTTAAGCTAAGAGAAGTTGCCTTCTCCGCCACCACTGATGTATGTTTGTAAAAACCAATGTACGTAATATTTAGAAATGCAATGCCAGACAAACGTCCATACAAGTTATCCAGGAATAGGACAAACCGAAAGCACTCTCCTACTACCACTAGTAGTGAGTAGTCCTTGCAATCCGAAGAATCTCCACAATGAGGAGACCACTGCTATATATAACTTGGGAGCTATCCAGAGCAAGTCAACAAGCAGTCCTCACGCTATAAAGATCCACAGTCTGCAATAATCATCATCTTCAACATGTCTTCATGTTCGAACGTATACATTGGTTCGAAGTGGTTTTCGAATGGATTTACCCAAATCCGACCCGGTTCCTTCAAAATCCAATATCGATAGAAAGTGAATACGAGTATACAAGATTTATTAAGTCTCTTTTCACTTTAATTCTTTTTGGATGATTTCGAAATCTCTTTCTTTTGACTTAGGATAATTTCTAAGAAATTCATTCTTTTTCTTTGGAAAATATATCAAATTTCCTTACTTAATTCTTGATCCAAATTTCTTTACTTTTTAGTTGGGTCAAAAACAATGTTATTTAAGACATCATTTACGATAAACCCTAAACCAATCTTAATAAACATTTTGAAGTAAATAGGATCATAGAAATCATTCATTTTTGGAGATTTCTTAACTTTTGGATAACACCAATCATCTTTTATTTTGGAAAACTTAACAGAATCTTTTTTATTTAAGAGCATCCGGATTTTCCTTTCGATTTATTCCACCCCTCCCCTAAGTAAAGAAAACATAGGCCAGGTAAGTTCAAGGCACTGGTTGCTCTATCCCTAACCTTAGTTAAACAACTTGTTTTATCTTTATAGATCTCACAAGCGGGACAAATGTACTAGTCGTTTCCGCATACTCAGATTTCCAACTTTATTTTGGAATTGCTTATAAATATTCCAATATCTTTCAAAACGCTTAATTATCCTTTTTAAAACATTCACAATTTATTCTGGGAAACGTCGTTACATTTAAACTCATATTGCAAAAGTTATAGAATTCACAGCAGAAAACTGCTGCGGAAAGTGCTAAATAAGCTTAGTTGAATTAAACAACTTTTAAACATTCGATAATTCATATTTTCCAATCCAAATATCTTTTAAATCATTTAAATAGATTTATCAAATTTATTCTATATTTTTCCATAATAAAAACATCTATTTAAATAAAATTTCTGTTATGGTCACTTAACTGCACTAGCGCGATTTTTCTGGAAAATTGATTTGGACTTATTTCAAAATCTACTTATCGAAACTTTGATTGTCTTTCTTCGTTTAGAAGATATGGGTATAGTAGTCCGGAATTTTCTTATCTCGAAGAATTCCGATCCATATTCCACTCTATACATTCATCTGAACTTTTCGGCGCGAAATCGGGAACTACTGTTGCGCGATGCGTCTAGTTTTAACTTATTTTTCAATATTTGAAATAATCTATTCAAATTGGATTTCAACACTTATGAAATCATTACAAATCATTTTAAATCAATTTTTTTTCTTCAGTTTTTAAAGTATTTTAAAATATATTTTCACTATTAGCATATTATAATATTTTTATACTCCCATTATTTTAATATTAAATTTTAAATTCTAATTTTAAATCAATTTCAATTCTAATCTCAATTAAACTCTTTTAAAACTTAGATTTCAAATCTAATTCCAATTTAAAATTCAATTCAACCTCAAAATAAACTTCACTTTTTTTCAAAATCGATTTCAATTTTAATTTCACTTTTCATCTCAATTTCAGTTTCCATTTAGCTATCCTTTTCGAATCCGTTTCACTTCAAATTTCAAATTCTCGTTCATTTTAACTTTAATTTCACTTCTAAATGAAAAGAGACTTATTTTTCCACAATATCTCATATTACTAAAATATGGTCTTTTTAAACAAAGGGATTACTTAATTAATAAGAATTTGATATCCAAATTATCATTACAACCATACAACAATCATATAACACTAACATATTCAATACGGTAAATGTCATAACATTACTACGGATTATCCAACATTTCAAACAATCAACCGAACATTTATATCATCAAATAGTTATTATCTAACATAACAATTAAGCAAGATAATCAATATAATTCAAAAAGCGGTGAAAATTTCTCAACTTCATATCCACTCCGTCAAACTTTTTCGTAGATTACGTGCTTTCGAAAAAACGCGTTTTTTTCGAACGTCTTGAATTCTCGCCTTAGCTTACTTTCTTTCCAAACGCGTATATTTTTCTTTTTTTTCCTTTTTCTTTTCTTCTCTTTTTTTTATTTTGGCCGAAAGTTTTTGGAGGGGAATGGGTGTACGGCCTTGGGTATGTGAGTGTGGAGGGTTTGGGATGTGTAGGCTTGGGTTTAGGCGTATAGGAGGGTGTAGGCTCAGGTTTGAGGCGTGTGGTGCTCGACCTTGGGGTGTAGGAGCTCGGATTGGTGGGTTTAGGCTCGGTTTTGGGGTGTAGGGGGTAGGCCGTGGGGTGTGGGGGTGAGGTGGAGGTGGGTAGGTGGAAGTTAAGTTTGGTTTTGTTGATGTTAGGTGATGGTTTGGAGTATGGAGGTGATAGCTTGAAGGTAGAAGAGAAATTGAGAGGTAGGAAGCCATGGAAATGGAGGAAGAAGGAGGGAGTAATGGAAGAGAATGAAGTTTAGAAATTTTGTAAAATGAGAATGTAGTGAAGAAAGAAGGGTTTAGGCTTGTATTTATAAGTGGAGTTTGAGTGGCTAATGTCCTAAATACCCTTGTCTTGCTTTTTGACTTTTGCTTAACATGATAAGAAGTGTATTAATGGTGAAATGGTGGTAGGATGTAAGTTTGTACTTAATGAAATGATGTTTGTCTTATTTTCTTAAATTTTAAAAAGAAGACTTTTGCTTGATTTGACTTGCATTAAATGGATTAGTAAGTATGCATTAGTGGTGAGCATATGTGTCATTAATTCCTTTAGTTAATTATCTTTTCACTTTCCATTTGCTTGAATTCTAGATGTATAAGTTATATCATGTGTAAGAGAAAAGAAAGTTATGTAATGATGTTGTTTTATTTGTTTACTTTTACACTCTTTTGTCAAATCATGTATTAACATTATTTTTATCATTTATGTAAATATTTTCAAAAGTAAACTCCTTTTGTCTTTTAGTGCTAAATGTAAAGTGTTTAAATAGTTTGTAAACTTGTATTTATAAGTTAGAAAATGTATCAAGTAGCAACAACTTGTCGACAACTTGTTTTGGTTAAAAACGGTGTTTTTTGACGACAAATTTTAAAGTCAAAATTTGACTTTTTATTAAGCAATATATTGATGTAAATCAAAATTTAAAATGAACTTTTTACCACTTTAAATAAACAAAAACATGTCTTTTTATATTTTAAAATCATATTTAATTCATACCAAAATCTCTATTTTTACAGTGTATGTAAAACTGATAAAATACGACAAATTTTGGTTATTTCTGTAAAACGATTATTAACATACTTTTAAAGATATAAACTTACTTTTATTATCTTTATTAGATATTTTAAATAAGATTTAGCTTTTAAATAAATATTTAAATCCATTTATTTAAGCCTTAACTTATTATTAACAAAACTTAACTTTTGTCGATCTGTTCTAAAATCCAAATTTATACTTTCTAATTTATTAACTATAAGAATAATTGATTTCTTAATTATATATAATATTTTTATTTTAATATTTAAACTCCTTTTTAAATTTAAAACGAACAAAATCTCTTATTTTCGAAGTAGCGAAATTACGGGTCGTTGCATTCTCCCCCACTTAAAAACATTTCGTCCTCGAAATGAAAGTTAGATAAGGGAATCCATCTCATACTCATATCCTCAAATAATTTGACTTATTCCTATTGATGATAGAAAAGAAGAAGGTCGATATCATAATAACACTAAAACAAATGATGCCAAACATACATATAAAGATTCCCTACATTAACCTGAGTATCTATCACGTACTTACGGTTATATATACATACATCAACTCAAACTTCTATCGTACCCATCCTAGTGTATATTGCACACTTAAGATAGAATATACAACAACCGAATAAGATTATAAAAAAACAATCACACCGATACTATATCAAGATAAACGAATACCACCACATAACTCATTATCTGACCTGAGCATGTACTATACCTGAGGTCTATGTATACATACCACAACATCAGTCCAACCACTATATCTTAGTGCCTACTATTTGAGATAACTATCCAACTACTAAGTAGACAAACCCAACACATCATACTATATGTGATATTCGATTCGATCTATTATTCGAATCCACAACTTTTCTTTTGAACTAGTATCGATCCCTCGATTTTCTATGGCGTACTTTGATCAAACTTCTTGATCACAAACCCTTGCTTTCCTTGCATAGCTCTCAACTATGATAGAAAACTCGTGTACATAATCATAAACTCCCATCAATGTTCGCTATCAAGAATCGAGTGGTAAATCCTTTTTCGAATTGGTGTGAACACCTCAAAGTTATGTTCTCAAATCATAGATCAAAATTTATGTGCTGAAATGATCTATGTTTTACTTATGTATTTATTCACATTCATCTTTACCTAATACATTTCTTTAAAATTTCTATCAATCCAAGTTTATTTCACAACCATTTACTTTCTTCTAAATACATTATTACTTAAGCATACAGATAGGACTTAAACTTGCATAATATACCTTTACTTCTTAAGAGTGTATATATATACATATCCCCAAACTTTAAATTTTTATTACTTCAACTAAGATGTTTAACTAATATGAAACTCTACTATTATCTCAAATTAATAATTTATAAAACTCAACCCTAAGTTTTCTTTACCTAAGGTTTTCATTTAGCTAATATTATTTATCCAATCCATATATTAATAAGGCAACTTTACTAAGTGTACACCTTTTTCTCACTGATTCTATGATTAACTATTTAACTTATTTACCTATCCATTTTCTAAATCAAATTTCTTAATCTTAAATCCATCAAATACCTTATAGTCAAATTTGTGAAACTTAATTCTCATGGTATTTGTTATTAACCTTTTTCGTTCAACAATTACCCTACTAACCATATTATTCAAAAATATCCACTTCTATTCTTACTTCATTTTGAATTACAAATGTTACCCAAAATGTATCACTAATTCAAATATTTATATTAGGATGATATTTCTTATACCTCTTATTTCTAAATTTCAAGTTAACTTATCTCTTTATAAGTTATAGAAATTATCCTTTTATAATATATTTATAAAAAGTCTCAATTTTGGTTTATCCTTTTCTATTTTACTGATAACAATTTTTTTCTATGTGTACATTTTCTCTTTACTTTCTCTAGTTACAACTTGTAGCTTCAATATTATCATCAAATATCTTACAGTCAAATTGTGAATTTTACTTCACAAAATATTTGTACTTAGCTTTTAAATCATCCATTATGATAATCATTTAATCATTATTATTTATTAATAACCAAAGGTCTAGGGGTATATGATCAAAATTCTAAATTCTAGGTTTCAACTAATTGATTCTATATGGAATATTTTATAGTCAAATTGTGCAATTCTAATCACAAAATATTCATATTTTAGTTTTGCTAAACAAAATTACAATCAATCCTTAATTTCTAACCCAAAAATAATGATATCTCCTTTAATATTTATAATATAAACCCAAGGTAAAATTATTCTATTTACCATCTTTAAACAAAATCATTTTTTATAAAATTAACAAATACGCTCTTATATATATAATACTCTCATAACTCATTTTAGGGTGTTACTAACCCTATCTCTAATGAGTTACTCATCCTAGGATATTACTAATCCTATCTGTGATGAGACTTTACCCATAACAGAGCCAAGGTTCTCGCTTAACCTTCAGCTCTGATACCAAATGTAAAGTCCTATTTTTCCATACTCTTTGAATTGACAATAAGCCGCACATGTCCAACTCAAATTGCACGAAAAGACTGATCTTTAAGGGTAATAAAGAAAAATAGACATAACAGAATCTCACTCGAATGGGATAACATATAATATTGAGCAAATATTTTTACAGTAGAAAACTTTTAAATACATATATCATTGTCTAACCTAAATTCAGCTTGGACAGTTATAAAACCTGCCCTTACAAATGTGGCAAACATCAAACAAAATACACTAAGCACAGCGGATAATAGAATATGTTCATACATCGATGAATATCTCCAGCTCTCCTCTGGAAACTCCAACCGTCTTCGACTATCCTGAAACTACTTGGATCTGACTCGAGTATTGAAAATACCCGGATCAGGCTTGATAAACCAGTGTGAGAAAAACTCAATAATTAATGACAGTGTCATATATCAGCCTTTGAATAAAATCCTTTGAAAACAAAGAGTATCTCATAAGACCACGCCCACACATAAACACGGACGGGTTTTTACCTTATGATAACTGAAATACTTTTATATCAAAACGTTTGATATTATTTCTGTTGACATTCTTTGAAAACATTTGCAAATAAACTTATTAATCTTAGCCGAAATTGTTACATTGATTAAATTCTAGCTTAATAGGTTTACAATCAAGTCCGTAGGTTCTTATTGGAGAATGGATTTCCATACAAATGATCAGGCGCAGGATCTACCTTCCGAAAGTGGTACACCTCTAGATGGATGTCCCGAGGACCATCACAAAGGATCCTTTACCAACACAAGACCGGCCCACCTTTATAACTAGATGGTACCGAATATGACATCCTTCGGTCGTTACCGACCTTTATCGAGGGCCCTCTAGCATACACCACATTAATTTACACCCCGACGTCATAGCGGGAAGAAATATATCTAGAAGAGGATGACCATATCCTAGTTGGGAATGACCCACTTAGCCTTGCTGCATCTAATCCTGTTTCGGTCATTTCTGGTTTGATGAGGCTTGAGGCAAACGATTACCTTTTCTCATAGCACTATCACATCTTTGAATGCCACATTGCCATTTCCGTTAATTACTAGTTTCCTTCCACAAAAATACAACCCTTGAGCTCGAACGTCTCAAGGAGGGTGTTAAGCTAAGAGAAGTTGCCTTCTCCGCCACCACTGATGTACGTTTGTAAAAACCAATGTACGTAATATGTAGAAATGCAATATCAGACAAATGTCCATACAAGTTGTCCAAGAATAGGACAAACCGAAGGCACTCTCCTACTACCACTAGTAGCGAGCAGTCCTTGCAATCCGAAAAATCTCCACAACAAGGAGACCACTGCTATATATAACTCGGGAGCTACCCAGAGCAAGTCAACAAGCAGTCCTCACGCTATAAAGATCCACGGTCTTCAATAATCATCATCTTCAACATGTCTTCACGTTAGAACGTATACATTGGTCCGAAGTGGTTTTCGGTTGGGATTTACCCAAATCCGACCTCGGTTCCTTTGAAATCCAATATCGACAGAAAGTGAATATGAGTATACAGGATTTATTAAGTCTCTTTTCACTTTAATTCTTTTCAGATGATTTCGAAATCTATTTCTTTTGACTTAGGATAATTTCTAAGAAATTCATTCTTTTGCTTTGGAAAATATCTCAAATTTCCTTACTTAATTCTTGATCCAAATTTTTTTACTTTTTAGTCGGGTCAAAAATAATGTCATTTAAGACATCGTTTACGATAAACCCTAAATCAATCTTAACAAACATTTTGAAGTAAATAGGATCATAGAAATCATTCATTTTTGGAGATTGCTTTTTGGATAATACCAATCCTCTTTTATTTTGGAAAACTTAACAGAATCCTTTTTATTTAAGAGCATCCGGGCTTTCCTTTCGATCTGTTCACCCCTCGCCTAAGAAAAGAAAACATAGACCAGGTAAGTTCGGGGCACTGGTTGTTCCATTCCTTACCTTAGTTTAACACCTTGTTTTATCTTCTCAGATCTCACAGGTGGGACAAATGTACTGGTCGTTTTCGTATACTCAGATTTCCAACTTTATTTTGGAATTGCTTATAAATATTCCAAATTATCTTTCAAAATGCTTAATTATCCTTTTTAAAACATTCACAATTTATTCTGGGAAACATCGTTACATTTAAACTCATATTCCAAAAGTTATAGAATTCATAGCAGAAAGCTGCTGCGGAAAGTGCGTAATAAGCTTATTTGAATTAAACAACTTTTAAACATTCGATAATTCATATTTTCCAATCCAAATATCTTTTAGATCATTTAAATATTATCAAATTTATTCCATATTTTTTCATAATAAAAACATCTATTTAAACAAAATTTCTGTTACGGTCACTTAACTGCACTAGGGCGATTTTTCTGAAAATTGATTTGGACTTATTTCAAAATCTACTTATCGTAATTTTGATTATCTTTCTTCGTTTAGAAGATATGGGTATAGTAGTCTGGAATTTTCTTATCTCGAATAATTCCGAGCCATATTCCACTCTGCACATTCATTTGAACTTTTCGGCACGAAATCGCGAACTACTATTGCGCGACGCATCTAGTTTTAACTTATTTTTCAATATTTGAAATAATCTATTAAAATTGGATTTGAACACTTATAAAATCATTACAAATCATTTCAAATCAATATTTTCACTTTTTAAAGTATTTTAAAATATATTTTCACTATTACCATATTATATTATTATTTTATTCCCATTATTTGAATATTAAATTTTAAATTCCAATTTTAAATCAATCAATTCCAATCTCAATTAAACTCATTTAAAACTTAGATTTCAAATCTAATTCTAATTTTAAACTTCAATTCAACCTCAAATTAAACTTCACTTTTTTTCAAAAAAAAAACTTAGAGTATGTACATAGTAGCTTCATGAACTACTATGGTATTTTATTTCCGCTGCGAGTATTCTGATATTTCTGTGCCTGTGATTCTGTGAATGATTTTCTTTGCTCCAAATTTTATTACAATCTGTTATTTTGAATTATTCAAGTCTGACATGTGTGGATTATTATCAATTTGAATGGTCCAAATTAGTGGGTCGTTACAGTTTCTTTCTTTCCTTCGATTGGATTTTCCACTTGTTTTAGTCTTCCTTCTCTTCAAAAAAAAGGGTGTTGGTTTTTTTTTTCCAATTTGTTAGGTTTTGTTTTTCCAATTTGTTAGGTTTTGTTTTTCTTTTCTTTGTTTGTTTGTTTGTTTAGTTTTACTTGTTATAAAAAATACTCTGTGTGTGTGTATGTGTGTGTGTATGTGTGTGTGTGTGTGTATATATATATATAATTTTTTTAGGTTGCCAAAGAAGATCGAAAGAGTTGCTTGCTTTGCTTAGCTTACCAAAAAAATAACTGCTTGCTTGCTTAAAAAAATTTTCTGCTTTTAACCCCTATCTATTGCTTTTATTTACCTTGCATTGTTGTTTGCTTGAATTTAAAAAAAAAATTCAAAAACAAAAACAAAAAATCCATTAATTCACGTTTAATTTCAGTTTTCCGTTTCATCTTAGATTTTGATTAATATAGACATTGATAATACTTAATTGTATATTGACAAGTTGTCTTCTTTGAACAATTTAATTTCTTGGTATCTAGGCTATGGTAGAGCAATAACCACTTATAAATATTATTGTGGTTGTTTCTTTGATGATACTTAAGCCTTCGGCTGCATTGCTATGGCGATTCATGGTGCACCGATAATCATGTCCATTTCCTGACTCAGAACTATTTTGCTGATTAAAGACAATGTGTGATTATACAATTTTGGGTAGGATAAATAATTCATAATTATCCTTGCATTCATTTAGTTGCATTAGTTCACGCATATTTAAAAAAAACAAAAGATTTTTTTTTCAAAATCCAAAACTAATGAAAATTGTAAATATTTCTTAACTTCGTATTTTCTTTTGAACTTTTTTTATATCGAAATCAAAAATCCAAAAAAAAAAAAATTTGAGCTAGTTTTTTTTAGAAAACCAAAAAAATACAATCTTTTCAAAAAGCCAAAAAATATATTTGAAAAAAAAATCAATTTTCCATTTTGAAAAATAAATTCTATTTGTAATTTTTTTTGGTTATAAAAAAACATTCTTGAAAATGTCCCAATTTCCCTACTCGCTTGAATTTTACGGTAGTTGTGAAAATCAATATAATCCATATAATTTCACTTCAAATTCTTATGGATATTTCAACAATAACTATTGTTTAAATGATTTGAGTTTTGAACAACAAAGTTTTCATAACGATGACCAACCCTCGAATCTCGAAAATAGCATTTCGTCTCTCTTGAGATCTTTTCACAACAAAATCAAATGATAAATGATTTGTGTAATTCTTATTTGTGTGATAACTGAAGTCAATTTTTTTAAAATAATCAAAATTTGAATTCACTTCAAAATTCAAATGACTTCGAGTATAGACCATGCCAATTCAATTTTGAACTCTAAAATGAATTTCAAAATCCAAACGAAAATGTGGTCCACTTTTCAAATAATTTTGGCAGTGGGAATAATCTCGATTACGATACGAGTGAAATTTTTTGTTCTCAACAAATTCAAATCGAGAATTCTCAAGTCAATAATTATAAGTTGGATTTTGTTTAACAAATGACTAAAATTTACGATGATCATGCGGATTTGTTGATTGAAAGATACAAAAAATTACATGTACAACAAAATCAAATCCCAACGTGTGATGAGTCAAATAGTAATCCATCTTTTACCATAATTGATGATTTTCAAACAACAAATTTTGAAACTGAAAATGATGATCTTAATGAAGTTGTTGAAAACACGGTGATTGAGTTGGATTTCAATTCTTTTGAGGTGAGAAACTTAATTTAAATTTCGATCTTCCTTTTTCCGATTTTGAAAATGTAAATATAGCAACTTTATATTTTGAAACTGATTCATGCAATGAAGTTGTTGATAATCTAAAATTTAATGAACACGATTCTTTGGACTTTCGAAAATGAGTTGTTGAATTCCGAAGGGGAAGAGTCAAATCACCATTTTGATTTTGAATTCAATAATTCTGAAGAAGTTTTCAATGATAAACTTGAATTCAATTTGATAAAAATAAACTTGAACTTCAATCAATTACTCTACCAACAACAAAAATCATCGAAAATAAAACAACTTGTATGATTTTTAATAAAACGACGTTCATTTTTCCAAATCATCATTCAACTCTGAAATCTTATTTGATTTGGTTTTTTACGCTTAAGTTGTTTCTCGCATACTTGGCGAGACAAATGAATCTGTTTATGGAAGACCATTTCATTTACTCTTTGACGATTTACTTTATGATATCGGGTAAATAATCTTTTCATTTTCTTGTAAATATAGGTCTTGTTTTTATTTTTATTTTATTTTTCTCCTTTCACTTGGGTTGACTATGGGGACACGGTCAAAATTAAGTGTGTGGGGTGATCTCATTTTCATTTTTTTAAAGTTTTATGGCATTATTGAATTTTCATTTTCTCTTAACTCAAAATTTCAAAAAAATACAAAAAAATCTTAAAATTTCTAAATCTTAAAAACATTTTATTTTTAGCATTTTGATTTATTTTAAAGAAATGCTATAGGGATAATATAAGATTATGGTTATTATATTGAAATTTTTGAAAATTTATTTGTCTCAACAATAATAAAAATAAAGTTTGATTACAAATAACGATAATTTAACTAGTATATAGATAGGTTCATGGTGATAATTATGAAATATATCCTAATTGAAAATCTTTGTTTAAAAAAGTGGTGAATTTAATGTAAAGGATATAATATTTTTTTGTCTTCTAAGTTAAATGGTGCTAAGATGATTTTGCAAAAATCTCTTTAAAAAAACAAAAAAATATATTTGTATATATGTATATAATTTTTATTAACACCTAGAGTCATGTATTCACACTCGTGTGTTCACTTGCCATGCTCTGTACCCTTCTCACATAAGCCCGAAAGGTAGTGCACGATCGGTATATCTGGCCTCAGTTTATCTGAGTTAGGTATGTGTATATAGAAAAAATTCTTTTATTAATAAGGCCTACAGTCGATAAGTGTTCACACTTATGTGTTCACTCGCCACGCTCTGTATTTCCCTCACATAAGTTCGCAAGACAGTGCATGGGTAATATATCTGGCCTTAGTTTATCTGAGTTAGGCATACGTAAATACTGTAAACATAAAAAAAAATTTCAAAAAAAAGAGAGAGTAAGCAAATGAAATCCAAGCACTACTTTAACTTGTTTGATTGACTTGTTATTGAAAAGAAATGAATATACCACTTTGATAAACTTTGATAATCAATTAAGGATCCATTTCATAGATACACTGTATTATCTACCGAAACAACGAGTTAAACTGCAGTCTATTTGTTGTGATAGCTTGATTTTGTTGGATGTTTTGACTAGTAAATGACTTAAATTTTCAAGATAATGACCAAAAACTATATTTAATGTTTTCGTATCAATTTGAAATTAAATCCTTCATTTATAAACATATTCAAAAACTTGCATTCATCCCATTGTAAATAAATCTTGCATTTTGTAAATATTTTCACTTTGCATTTGGATTTTGAGAGCAGTTTCCGCTGAAAACCATCATGATACAACACTCGTCCTATTGAGGACACCTAGGGGTTAAACGGCTTGTTGCATACGCTCAATGCAATCGTGCTCCGTACAAAAATGGATTTATCTTAGTTTTTCTTTATTCGGGGACGAATAAAAAGATAAGTATGGGGGTATTTAATGTGCACATAAATATGCATATTTTTTCCACCATATTTAGTCTAATTAAAATAAATAAATGGTCATATTGGGTATTTTAACTTGTTTAAATCAAAATTCAAATTATTTCAAATCGTCCCGTATTCATCTTCATCCAGGGGAAAATGGTCATTTTTGTGCATATATTAATTTTCTAAAATTTAATTGAAAATTTCTATGTTATTTTGTAGGAACTTAAATTCAAATACAAGTGGCATCATGAAGATATATGCATGCACAAGAGTAAATACAAAGGAATGGAGACGGAGATAAATCATTTCATGGATCATAGAGGACCCTACCTACCCACATACCTTCATGTACAAATTAGAGGCTAATGCACATGCTAATAGAGTTCAAAGCTTTATGCACATCCAAATGATGATTATTTGGTGCTAATGATTACTTGGCCTCCACACTTCCTAAGAGGGTATTTTGGACATTCCCCAAAAAAGTGGATTATGGTTTCATACATGTATAAATATCCCTTATGCTTATATCAATAAATCCAACTCAAGTGAAATAACAATAGAAATACAAGTAACTCAAAGGATGTTGGAATCACCGTCCTTTAAGGATCCGTTAAACTATCTACTATGTAGTAATATACGCTAAATAGATAATGTCTATCAGTAATATAAAATATCAAAATAGTGTTAAGGCATTACCATTATCCCCCTTAACACATTTTATATAAGCGTTATAGTCTATACAGCACTGTAAACTCCACCGTAAACTAATGGGATATTAGGAAGTACTCCATAGGTATAACACAAAACAAATTCGTAGTGGTCGCGTACATAGGGATACAAGTATGACAAGGCACATGAGGCTATACCCAAGGTAGTGAAACTACCGTTTGCCTGATCCGAACGGGTGAAAACGCATCGCCGCAACGATCGCAACACCGCGAAACAACACTCCCAAAAGTACGAGGGTGCACCAATCAATAACAAGTAATGAGTAGTATCGAAGAAGTGTGTTCGCTCGAGGTGGCTAACCCCATTTGGCCTGGCACGACTCCTGTTTCAGTCATTTCCAATTTGACACAAGTGTCAAGGCTATCCACTATCGTTCTCTTTCTTCAGTCATCACGTACATCATTCCAACTACTTCATTCTGGATCACACTCCATGTATAGTTATTAAAGTGGTTTTCGGTTTAGACAGAGAGTATGTCCATAACCGATTCCGGTCTGTTTAATAACTTTCGAAATTATAACACCGATTGGTCGTTTAATTTTTCAAAATCAAACCAAATTTAATTTCAATTAGAATTTATAAATCAACATTTCATTTGTCTTTCTAAATCAATTTCCATAATTTACGTTTCAAAACTTCCAAATTACTATTTCAAAAACTTATAATTCAATATCAATTTTTATTTAAAACAATTCAAATATTGATTCAAGTTCGTATATAAGTTTCATTCCGAAATCATTTAAATTAATTTAGTTTAACCTTCAAATCAATTCTAGTTTCATTTATCGATTTCATTCAATATTTGTTAAGTTAATTATCATTCAAACAATTCCTATTTGATTTCCATCTCATTAAATCAATTACTCAAGACTCAATTATATCCAAAACTTCAAATTGAATTAAATTATATTCGTCAAATCATTTCTTTAAATTACAAATTTTACATAAATTTGAAAAAATCACATTTTATTTCTTGTTAAAGAAATTCAATTTCACTTATTTCTTTACTTAGTTACAAATTTCAAAACTCAATTAATAACGAAACTAAATTTCACATATTCAACAAGTTCAATTTCACGTATTAATTTACTTAAATTTTTCCAAAGCTTAATTTATAAAGGAACCCAATTTCATTTATCAACGAAGTTCAAATCCACTTATTCGAAAGTTCAATTTTTCTTATCAAAGAACTCAAATTTTTATTTCATTCTCAAATAATTCATTTTTGTCTAATTATCAAATAATTTCAAAACTTAATTAACAAATTTCAAAATTTAATTATCAAATAAATTCCAAAACCTTATTATTAAATAATTCCAATCTTAATTATTAAATAATTCCAGACTTAATTATTAAATAATTTCATAACTTAATTCAATCATTTCTTAAATTAAACAACTTTCTTTCATCAATTACTTTATTTGTATTTTATTTCAGATTATTAAATATTAACATTTTCTTTTCATTAAAATTCAAATTCCAACTTCATTTCAAATCTTATTATTTATTCAAATAAAATCTTTATTTTATTTTTAAATTCGATTATTGACCAATCAGGTTTATTTAATTTTCTATCCTAAGTCAAATTTTGGTTGGGTGTTTATTATTTCAACCCAATTCCATTTCAATTCAAAAATCAAAGCATAACAAAGGGAACTTGCAGTGTGATAACTGGGGTGGTGTCAAAATAAATAAACAAGCAATAACAACAATCAATAACAATCCAATAATTAATTCAAATAATCCCGAAATAATCGTATTAATTCACATTGTTGTTTGTGCACATTAATGTAATTATTTCTAGAATCTACACTATCATTTTATGTAGACTATAGATTATTACACTAATATTTATATGGTTCTACACTTGACCTCAATTTCATACCATAAATTCAAATGGTTCAAGGGTAATTAACCATTTCTGCGTGTCAATAATTAAACATTTAAGGGGTCATATTTTACAAATTCAACTAATCAAATTCAATACATGTATCAATTCCAATTTTAACCATCTCACGTTAAATTCAATTTCATAATATTTATCACTTTATACATTACAATTTAACGTCCAATGTAAACATCAAACAATCAATCAATTATCGATCAAACTGGATTATCATCGTATAATTAACAGATAATGGTGTCGGATGTCACCGGTGAACAGATACAGGTGATAACAATATATATAACAATGTAAATAACTAGCAGCAACATATTTCAATTGTCGTTTCAATTGAAATCAAATTTAATAAATAAAAGAACATTAATCGTGAGTGATGCTCACCTTTTGAGCCTAGAGATACTTGACGATGAAATGAGTTACGAATCCGAACACGAATTCCAAAGTAGAGCAAGATTGGCACAAATTCAATGAACAGATCTGGTAACAGAAATCGATGGGAACAAATCATATTAGCGTGATATAAAATTTTAGACGAGAAGGATATTATATTATTATTTCCCTTATACCCAAAATCCAAATTGAAAATATACGTGCATTTTAAATAAATCCTACGTTTAAACATATATACCTTAAAATCAAACATATAACATATTATATTATATATATATACATATTTTTATCAATATATATAGATATACTAATATATATAATCTAATGCATAAGACAGTGAAAACTAGATTAAATAAAATGACCCGTAATAATTTTGAAAACATATATGCTCTTGAAATAATAAAATACTTACATAACTTACTATAGTATTATATAACTATTTATATTCATAAAACACATAGAATTCTACTTATAAAATGTCAACAGCAAATCTATCACTATATGCTACTTACACTATCATAATACCTTATGATATATTACTGTATATACATACGTCAAACCCAAAAGACAAAATTAGACTATAATATATAATACGTATAAACAATGACTACTCATCTATAAAATGAACTAACTGTTATATAACCAAAAACATATTATAGTTATAAATATACATATATAGTTCAAATCACCTATATAGTATAGCATACTGCAAATAGAACAATATATTTACAATACAATAGCTTTCATATACAAAATTAAGTAACCGAAATAAATAAAAAACTCAAACTTGACACGAAAAAATTCTACAAATATCTAACCCATATTGTAACGACCCAGGATTTTTATTAATTAAAAATTGGATATTTAATTAATTTTAAATATTAATAAGTGAATTTATAAGTCGAATAAAATTTAATTCGAATAATTGGATTTAATTGGATAATTAAATCGATAATTTAATATGTTGAATTATGGAAATAATTGAAAATTGAGTTAAATATGATTAAAAATGATTTGTAAAATTTTATTTTATCATATTGAAGTTAGAATGATATTTTAGAACTTTTAAAATCGAATTAAAAGTTAATTTGTGAAAATTGAATATTTTAGTATTTAATCGACTAGTGAAAATAGTCAATTTTTGAACAGTCTCAGAATTGGACGAAACTAGTTCCATTGGATCCGTAATAGTTAGTTATTATCGGATTTCAAATTTCGTAGCAATTGGAGTTATCGTTTGATCGTGGCAGCTCGAAACGCATCGAAATTGTTTTAATATTAATTTAGCGAGTTAAAATAGCCATTTTTCAAAATGTCTCGGATTTCGACGAAACCAGTTTCATCGGATCCGTAATGTGATATTATTGTAAGGTTTCAAATTTCGTGTCAATTGGATTTACCGTTTGTCCGGTGCAAATTAAAACGCCTAGAAAATCGTTTAAATCTTTTTAATTTAAATTGAACGTTTATTGCCATAACTCGCACAGATGTCCGAATTAGCTTCCGAAACCTGTTACACTGTGTCCGGAACGCGGGATAAACCCTAGGAACGTCAGTTTCGGCGTGTGAATCAGAGTTTGGAAAATCCGGGGTGAATAGTGTTCGTTAGTTCCCTATAAATAGCCCCCTCTCTCACAAGAAAAAAAAAATTATAAACCCTAAACCTAATGCAGCCGCCACTACCATGCTGAACGGCCAGAAACTTCCCAAATTCTTTCTCGTTTATCTCCCAATCCATCAAGTATTAGCAAAAAATGTCAACTAACAAATTGTAGAGGGTGGTGAGTACGTGATATCCAACGGTGACGATGGGAAAATACGCTACGAATTGGTGGCAATTGCAGTTGGAAGGTCAGGCGTTTGGGTTCGTGCATCACGTTGAAAAGGGGACCGAGCTTCCTCATACTTGGACCGAAGGTGGAGCTCGCGTGGGGGGTTGAAGTGGTGGTCATTGATCTCTGCAAAGATGAACGTGGTGGTCCTGAAAATTGAAGAAGTGATGGCGGCTAGGTAGGTTTGTGCGTGTACTGGGTATGCCGTGAAAGATGAGGGAGAAGGAGTTGGGGTCGGCCGAGATTCAATTCTAGCAGATCCAACGGCCTGTATTTACTTAGGTTTATAAATAATTTAATTATGTTGTAAATTATTATATAAAAATTCGTATAACTTCATAAAATCATAACTTTTTCATACGAGGTCGAAAACGCGCGAAACCAGTTGCGTTGGAATCGTATGGACGAGCACTACTCTATGGAATTAGATTGGAGTCGTTTGGAGTTAGTGAAAATTTTGGGTAAAATTAAACGTCCGTTTAATTTTATTCGAAATAAATCGCTAAAACGAAATTGAAATCAAGGTGAGAACTTCTCACTCAATCGAATCGGTTTCGATTTTATTTTAAATAGTTAGATTTAAAATATTTGAATGCAAGTTTGAATGATGATTGTTATCTATTGATTGTTAAAATAGACATTATGCGCCGTCAGTAAGCGGATGTTATTTATTAAAAACATATACCGCGAATATTTCGTAAACAGTGAAATTGGTATTATATATAATAGCAATATATATATATTGGCATATGTATATATTGGAGTTATTGATTTTCCGCATTTGTATAGCGGATGAGACCCTATTGTGCCGTCTATTAAGCGGATAATATTTTAAATCCCATATACCGCGGTAATTTCGTACTGGAGCGAAATTGGTATTGTGTTAATGTTTGTGGATGCAGGAAAACAGGTTGGAGGGATCCAACTGGATTCCTCAACAGTATTTATTTGATTTCAGATATTTTGATATTTGATTGATTATCATATCGATATATGATATCGTTGTAGTCGTGATTGACTATTTGGTGTGTAGCATCATTGAACCAAATTTTGGGATTTTAAAATGATTTTAAAGTGATTTTTGAAAGTATACGTTTATAAAATATTTTTGGAATTGATCCATTTTAAATAAATAAACGTTATAATTTTTAAAGTTATAAAAATTATGATTTTGAGAAATACGGTTAAAGATTGATTTTTGAGAAATATGGGTTAATGTTTTTTATAAAATAATTAAATTGGATTTTTGAATTTATTATAAAAAGTTTAAAAATAGGATTTATAAAATTTGGTTATTTTATAAATCAAGAGAATGGTGAAATTATAAAGGAGATTAAAGATGTTTTAAAATAATAGTATAAATTGATTTTATAAAGGATTTATAAATTGATATTTATAAATTAAAACATTTGAATTATAAAACGAGTTTTTATAAGTGTTTGAATGAAGTGAAAATGGATTGCATAAGTGAATGAAATTTATAAAATTATAAATGGTGAAGTTATAAATGAAATTTATAAATAGTAAGATTTATAAATTTTGTGAAGTTATTAAAGAATATATTTGGATAAATAATTGAATCTTATAAGTTATAAGATTTATAATTATGAAGTTTAAAAGAACGATTTTGTAAAATAATCGTTTTATAAGCATTTAACTTATAATGTGAACTTTTGGTTTATAATTGAGTTATAAATCGAATAGGTTAATAAAGGAATTTATAAAAGGAAGTTGTTATAAAATAAATAGAAATGGAATTTATAAACGTTGTTTTATAAATTCGCAAACGACTTATTTTGATAAGTTAACTTTTATAACTTATTTATGAAGTTATATTCACGTTTTAGACAGTGAATAATCCTTTAAAATGAAATGTATAGAAATGATGAAATTGGTTAACGTAGTATATTCACGTTTTTGAATAGTGAATAATATGTTAAAGAAATTGTTTTGAATGTGATGTTTTAAATAGAATTAAAACGATCTAACGATTGTTTTAAAAGCATTAAGATTCGAAACCATAGATTTCAACATTTATTGTTGAAATAGACGTTTTCGAGAAATAGAAGGAAATGGTGGACTATAACACTGTTGTTATAGTAAATGATTTCCGAAAGGAAATGTTTTGTATAGTATTGGGATTTATATATCTATTTTAATTTCGAATCCCTATACTAGTGATTTTAGGTTGTCGTAACGATGTTTTACGTAACATTCGTTTTGGCCCAAATAAATATGTTTAAGAGAATGATTTCCTTAAAGAATGAAATATATACTTAATCTCGATTTAAGTATATTGAATATTTTCCAAGTGTTGAAAATAAATAGGTTCGTGAATTACTTATTTAATAAGTATGGAAATGTTTTCCAATATAAAGTGAATATTTTGAGAATTTATCTTTTTGAAGATAAATTGAAAAGGAATATTGAAACCTATTGAAAATCGTATATCAGTAGATATTGTGAAATATAAATTCACTATGGAATTTATAAAAGAAAGGGGAACTTGTTTAAAAATAAATATTGATTTATTTTTGAAGTATTGAAAATAATATATCTTGTAAAGATATTTTGGAAAATAAATAATTTGGAAAATTATTTGGAAACTGGTGATGTGTGCATATCCATTGATGGTTCAATAACCGACTATCAATATTTCCCTTTGAATGGGTATTTGATGTGATTTGTTTGAATTTGAATGCCACACTTATTTTTAAATAAGCGCTCACTATTCGGGTTAACCGGGAAAGGACCATGGGGTCGTATAACCCATTCCGAATATTATACGTCGTTATGAATTGCATTTGAAGACCGGTGTTGAAGACCGGATCTTTTTGAAAACGAAAGGATAACTCGTCGATTGTCTTTGCACCGAGTAGCTACGGTATAGAGACTCCATATGTGATGGGAAGTACGGACGTGATTAGAGATTATCCGGATTGCAAGGACTTCTTTGTAAGTGCCTTCGGTTCTGTTCGAGCCCGGAACAGACTTGTATGGATAGTATGTCTGACATTACAAATTGAGATATAAAGCCGATTTCTTTCAAATATATTTCTGTTGGTGGCGGAGAATTTATTCTCTTAGCTTAACACCCTTCTCTGAGACGTACGAGCTCAGAGGTTATGTAGTTGAAGGTTATCAGCGATGTATTCCCAATTTGGTAATGTGACATGCTGAGTGTTGCTGTGAAATGATCATTGTGTTGATCATTTGTGATAGGATCATTTATTTGATCGTTTATCTTTGTGATCATTTCTATGATCATTTGTTGACCCAAAGCACGACTTTTGTATAAAGTGTGTTTTTGTGGACGAGACTTCGTCGAGCCTCACAAACCGGTAATGTTCGAAACAGGAATTGTGCGGCAAGGTTTTCAGGGATAGCGTCCCTAGGGTATGACCATTCCTTCTAGAAAAGGGTAGTATCATGATATGGAGCCCAGATACTTACTCATGTTGAAACACTTATTATTATGGTGTGATGTTGGTTAGAGAGCTCTCGTTTAAAGGTCCCAAAGGACCGGGGGTGGCATATCTGATGGTTTGTAATATCCCTTGGGAAAAGGGGTTCCCGGCCTTGTTTGGCAGAGATCCAGTTGGGTTCTCGGGGCGTCCTTCCAGAGGCGTTTCCATGTGGCAATGGGAAGTTCCTTGGCCTGACCATTTGTTGGAAAATCCATTCTTCAAATACGAGCCTTGTACGGTTTTAGTTGTATAACCTGCTATGGAATGTGGCGGTAACCTGCTATTGAACATAGTTAGCTATAGTAGGCATACGATAATGGTCGTATGTTGGCTAAGATTTATATCTTTATTTTCGAAATGAATTTTCTCTACACTATGCACTAGTAATAATATCAAATGTTCTTTTTAATGCGTATCAAGCATCTTTGACTATCATAAGGAGAAATCTCCTCCGATTCTGCGTTTGCATTGTGTGTGTGTGCGGGAGGCCTTATGGTAGTCTCATTTTTAAAAGCATTGCGAATTGACTTTAAAAATATTCCTCTATTTTTGATTTTAAAGATAAATAAACTGTTTTGAGTTCTCACACCAGTCACATGACTGACTCGGAGTTTATTTTTTTCCTTCCTAAACTCTGGGTGCCCACCAATTTCCACACGGGCAGTCAAGAGTTAGGTTTATCAGGATATTCTGGATATTCTGGAGTTGCTGGAGGCAAGATGGATGGCATGGCGTATTACTAGTATATAGTGTAACGTTTAGGATTTTGCCCGCTCAAAAATCGACATCCATACTTCAAATCGTACTCGAATGTCATAGATTCGACCGTTCAAATCCGATTCGCCGGAGCTTATAACAATCATTAAGTAAACAACATAGCGGAATAAAAGAATAATACATTGATATACAGCTTTGATACAATATCTGATACAACAGATGATCCAATAGATATCAATATACATCAGAGACATGATACAATAAAATAGCAGCGGAAAAGAAAACGATAACATCTAGCAGTGGAACAAATAACTCTAAAATAGTCTTCAAAAGAGAACTCCGAGAACCGCAACTCCATCTCCAATATCAATCCAGCAGAAGCTCGAACCCCCAATAACATATCACCAAGCTCAGCAAGACTGGTGCGATCCAAAGACTGAACCAACTCCAGATAATCCACTATATCTAACTATCTGAAAAACCCAACTCTAGACTGCTCGTGTAGAAAATAATGAGCACCCAGAGTTTAGGAAAGAAACAATAAACTCCGGATCAGTCGTGGGACTGGTGTGAGCAACAAAAACAGTTTATCTTTTAAAACATTCAACAAAAGATTTTCAAAGTCAATTCGCAATGCTTTTTAAAAATGAGACTACCATAAGACCTCCCGCCACACACACAATGCAAACGCAGACTTGGAGGAGATTTCTTCTTATGTTAGTCAAAGATGCTTGATACGTATTAAAAAGAAACATTTGATATTATTACTAGTGCATAGTGTAAGAAAATTTCATTTCGAAAGTAGAATATAAATCTTAGCCAGCATAGACATTACGCACTTATGCCTACTATAGCTACCATGTTCAATAGCAGGTTACCGCCACAATCCACGACAGGTTATACAACTAAAACCGTACAAGATCGTATTGTTTCTTTGGATTTCCAACAAATGGTCAGGCCAAGGAACTTCCCATTGCCACATGAGAATGCCTCTGGAAGGACATTCCCGAGAACCAAACCGGAACTCTGCCAACACAAGGCCGGGTTACCCCTAACTGGGTAACTACTAACACGAGCACGCCATTCCCCGATCGTAAACGACCTTTCTCACGGGATCCCGATAACCAACAACCACAAAGTAATAAATTCGCAGTAACCACATAGGTTAAATATCTGGGCTCCATACCATGATACCACCTCTATCCAGAAGGAAATGCACATACCCTAAAGGGAGCTACCCCTCATAACCTTGCCGCATCTTTCCTGTTTTGACCATTTCCGGGGTGTGAGGCTCGACGAAGTCTCGTCCACAAAAACATACTTTATACAAAAGCCATGCTTTGGGTCAACAAATGATCATAGAAATGATCACCAGGATAGACGATCACACAAATGATCCTATCACAAATAATCAACACAATGATCATTTCACAGCAACACTCAGCATGTCACATTACCAAATTGGGAATATGTCGCTGATAACCTTCAACTATATAACCTCTGAGTTCGTACGTCTCAGAGAAGGGTGTTAAGCTAAAAGAATAAATTCTTCGCCACCAACAGAAATATATTTGAAAGAAATCGGCTTTATATCTAAACTTGTAATGTCAGACATACAATCCATACAAGTCTGTTCCGGGATCGAACAGAACCGAAGGCACTTACAAAGAAGTCCTTGCAATCCGGATATTCACAATCCTGATCGGATTCACCATCACATATGGAGAACTCTATACCGGAGCAACTCGGTGCAGAGTCAATCGACAGGTCATCCTATCGCTCTCGCAAATACCGGGTCTTCAACACCGATCTTCAATGCTATTCATAACGACGTATCACATAATCGGAATGGGTTATACGACACAAAGGTCCTTTCCCGGCTAAACCGAATAGTGAGCGAAATAGTTCAAAAACATATGGATATTGGGATTTCAATTAAGTCACAACTTAAAAATCCAAAGTTTTTCTTTCAAATGGTTTAACAATTTACCATTTCAATCTTTAAAACAAAAAGATTCTTTTTCACAACCTTTAACGGTTTAAACAATTTTCACAATTTAATCTTTTAAACAAAAGATTCATTCACAGATTTTACAAATCAATTTTCATTTCAATTCGATTAACTCGTTAAATCTCTAAATCAAAGATTTAACTTATAGCCTTCAAAACAATTTCATTTCAATTTGATTTAAACAAATCATCAATTTAAATCTGTTAAAAATAAACAGATTTAATTCATAGCTTTCAAAAAGAATTCATTCATAACTTAGGAAAATCATTTCTCCATTCAATCTTGAAATTCCCCTAATTAATTGGAATCTCAGTTCTTATTTAAGAGTGTTTATCATTTGAAAACAACCGTTTTCATTTTGGAAATCTGATTCATTTATACGAGTTGAAATCCTTGGGTTAAATTCAAATTCCCAAAAATAATACTTTAAAAATGGTTTAACTCATATAAACATGTTTATAATATCTTTAACCATAATTTCCAATCATTGAATTCAATTCCAAATATCGAATTCAAATTTAAATTGAATTATTTAAATTTCAAAACTTAATCAAGTAAATTAAAATAAATTTTAACTTGAAATTTCATTTCAAAAGCTTTTCACATTTATTCCGATTCCATTTCCGAAACATTTGAATTTAAAAATTCAAATTTTAAACTATTTCAAAAATCTGTGACTTAATCGATTTCCTCGTGAAATCCATAATTGTGTGTGTATGGTGTGGTCCAGGGGTTATACACAGTAGTGCACATCATTCAATCATGACAGATCAAATACAACAATATATCTGATAAGCGATATAAATTATAACGCTTATCTTCATTCACAGATCACAGATAATATATAGATGCAAATAAATATACACAGCTCAAAACAAAGCATCACATATCAGATAGGACAATCAATTCAAGGCATTTCATACAATATAATCATTCATAAGTAAGGTCAAGCATTCAATAATTATTTATAAACAGGATTGTTTAATCCTAATTAATTCAATTTATCTCCAATTAAATTAATTACTTGTGAATTTATTATCCAATTCTGATTTATTAATTCCAAATCATTTGATATAAATTAATTTATCAGACACTTTAATTTATTAAATTATTCTTAATTTATCACATTAATTAAATCAACTCTTAAACCAATTTCCTAATTAATTAACTCTAATTAATTAGTTAAAGAAATTTAACCTTTAATTACTTACCATAAAGTAATTATACTTACACCATTTATAATTGATTATCTAAACTAATCAATCCACTTTATTATTAAAATTAATCGCCTTAATTAATACTTAATAATCCTTAGTTAATTATCTTATTAACTAATAATATTTCTTAATTACTTTCTTAAGAAATTATCTTAGATAAATTCATTATTAATCATTTCTAACTAAAATTTAATCTAATTATTTATTTATAAATTAAATGAATCATTCTTTAATTTCTTATTAATTAAATCATTTTATTACCTTAATTATCCCTTAATTAGTTAACTATTATTTATTATATAACTTTAAGAAAATAAATTAAATTAACCTTTAAACCAATTTCATAATTCATTAACCTTACTAAATCAAAATATCCAACATTAGTTTCAATAAGTGATTAATCCTTAAAATCATTTCTTAATCACTTTCATTTATTAATTAACCTTTAGTGAATAAATTCTTCTCAAATTAATTACTTTAATTAGTGATTTGAACCTTTAATTACTTATTAAATTACAAGTCATTAATTAATTTAAATGATTAAATTATCCATTTTAAATTCACATGTTAAAGTAATATTTAGTTATGAATTTTTTTAAAACAGTTTAAAATCAAATCCCTTTTTACATTTAACATTTTTAGAGATTTACTTTAAAATCTTAACTTATGTAAACATTTAAAGTTATAAAACAAATTAATTTCAAAATCTGGAATTTGTAAAACAGGATAACAGGTTTCCTGTAAAACCTGTAACCAAACCATCAACCCGAAGCAACACTCTTCTGCTTCGAGTTCTACCCCTAACTATCTCGAGTAAAGCCTCGAGTCAACACACGCGAGTTCACACTGCTTCTTCCCTACTTCCCAAAATTTCCAGACTTCAAAACAAATGCACGGTGCACGTGCACGTCGCCTCTGGCGATCTTCCGACCCCGTCACATTGTCGAACACGTCGACAATCCTCCCCAGATCCAACTCCAACCATCAAATCCACACCACCACCTTGAGATCGAAATTCGAATAAAAATTTGGAACCTGGAAAACATGAATCCCTTCCTATCACCAAACCTGGCAACGCCATGTGCTCGCGACACCGATCACCAGAAATCGTGCAACTCCGGTCACAACTCCATCAATGTCCCCTCTACCTTCCCCTTGAACCACGGCGAACTCGATCAACTATAGGGGCCGTGCGAATCAAATTTCTCAGGCTTAGTGAAACTAGGTTTAGGAACATCCAACGTTCGCCGCCGCCACCTCGACCATCTGCACCCCCATCCACCATTTTTCCTGCAACCACCGTATACTCCTCCACCTCTATACAAAACCCGAGCTCCACGAACCAGCCGATCGCCGGAAATGGCCAAGTCAATGAATTTCAAACAATTACGAACTGCTCTTAACTCCTAACACTAAAAATTATGATTTAAGCTTTAAAAATCATGTTTTGGTATGCGAATTATATCCCCATATCTGAATTTGTGAATTAAGTAGTTTGAATTTTTGACAAAGTTGAGGATGTGCTCAGTTCTTTTATTTTCCAGAGTCAAAATAAATGTTATCCTGACTTAAATACAAATTAGAACTAAAGCTCATAGTTAAGTAAACAAGTTTCATCTAAAACTTAAATTTAAACAGGGACAAGATCACGAGATTCAAATTTTTAAAACAAAACTTGCATACTGGGAAGTAAAACAGAGAATACTCTGATGAAAGCCACACACACACAACACATGCATATAATCACAGCATATACCATAAGATACATATTCATTTCAAAGCAACACACAAGTTTAAACTTTGAAATACAGATGTGTACTCACCTTGAATTAATTAACAAAGAGTCTGGTTTTGAGAAAAATTGCAGTTTTGATCTTTTTTTCTTTTTTCCTTTTTTTCTCAGCAAATTGTTTTCAAGCTTGTGTATAAAGTGATGTTTGTTTTTTTCTCTTCTTTTTTTTTCTTCTGATCTTTCTCAGTTTGGAAGATGGACGAATTTACATGAAGATGATATAGGGGAACATGTCTACAGGTTGATATATTTAGTACAAGTGATGAACATTGTTTTGTTCTGTACAAAAGGTATGGTTGAGTTGCTTGTGTCATGGGCTGACATGATTCTAGAGGTATGGAAGATCTTTGTTTATTCTTATGTCTTTCCTTCTTTAACTCGGCTGAGATGAAGGCATTACATGCTTGTTTTACTGCAGATTGGATGGTGGCTGCAGCTACTTACAGGCTACATATTTTATTCTTTGTTTTCCTCTTGCTTTACTATGCTGAGATGATGGAAATAAGGGCAGTCTGCTTCTACTTGCTTTGATTATGTTTGTTTTGTTTATTTCTTGCTTTGTTACTTAGTACTTTGCATATTTATTCTCTTTAGTTTTGTTTTATACTTATTGTTTTTGTTTTATATATCAATGTTCTTATTTTATTCATAGCTTAAGTATAAATTGTTTTACTTTACAAAATAGGTGAACTTCTATTTTATTGCCTAGCTTGTATTTGTATTTGTATTTGTTTTGTTAATTTGTTTTTATCATTTTCATTCGACTATGTATATCTTTGTTTTGTTAATTTAGCTTATACTTTGTTTTATTGATTTGCTTACTTTTTTTCCTTTATTTATTTGTACTTGTTTATACATATAAATGTATTTGTTTACTTGGTTTTATGTTTTATTTTGTACTAGTATTTATTTGTTTGAAAACTTTATTTGCATTGCCTGCATATGTATGTTTTTATTTGTTTGTTAATTTTACTTTGTTTTTGTTTACCTTGCTTATTTATTTGTACTTTATTTTATTTTGCTTTGCATACTAAAACTTTTATATTTTTTTGTATTTATTATGTTTGATTTGTTTATACTTAAATATATTTATTTTATTTTGTTATATCTTATATTTTATTTACTTCTTATTTATTGTCTTGTATTTATTATATATATTTTATATAACTCATTTATAAATTTTTAAATCAATTTATTTATTTATTTCCATACTTGTGTCTAAAGTATATTATTCATTTTTCAAAATCATTTATTTAAGAATTTATTTAAAATCCAATATATACATATATATTCACATATATACAAAACTTCAAATCCATATGACTTTATATATATTCTATTTGAATCGAGGAAACTCGCTTCCATTTATGATAAATTTTACAATTTTAATTCAAAAATTCATTTAAATTCTCAATTTAAAATAAATTAAAATTCGGGATCGTTACAGACTTCCCCCCTTAAAAAGAATTTCGTCCTCGAAATTCGTAGGCACGAAAACAACAAAGATAGACAGATTTGATCTCCTATAATTCCTCAACTTAAGATATGAATTCCAAATTCAAGTCGGAATATCTCAAAATATATACCAATTTGTCCCACTTTGGACTTCGACCAACCCAATAAATTAAAACAGAATTCCAAAATTTGGTTTTAAACAAAATCGTGGTATCGATATAATTCAAATTTAGCTTCATATTTCATTAATCAATTTAACTCGATTTAAATTTCCAATTTATTCAAAATTTTCAATTCATATTCATTAAGGTTTAAAATCAAAAACCGATAAGAAATCGATGAAGATACGAAGTAAGAATTTCCAACAACGATTCGTAAGGCCATCACACCGAAACTTCTTCTGGAGCCGTCACGAAGAAATCAAAAGAATTTAGAATCGAATCAAAGAAATTGATAAGAAAGTTATTTCCATTGTTGTAGGGTATTGACTATTTATAGTCGTATTTTCCTGTCCCCTATCTCGTTCTGTTCTTGCACTCATACTTACTATCAGTGGATAGTAAGAGAATTTACGGAGGCATTCAAACGGATATCTTAAGGATTACTCATTCTAGGATTTACTTCACCCTATCTCTAATGAGTTACTTAATGTGTTACACTCCTGAGCTAAAGTTCAACCCTTAGCTCTGATACCAAATGTAACGTTTAGGATTTTGCCCGCTCAAAAATCGACATCCATACTTCAAATCGTACTCGAATGTCATAGATTCGACCGTTCAAATCCGATTCGTCGGAGCTTATAACAATCATTAAGTAAACAACACAGCGGAATAAAAGAATAATACATTAATATACAGCTTTGATACAATATCTGATACAACAGATGGTCCAATAGATATCAATATACATCAGAGACATGATACAATAAAATAGCAGCGGAAAAGAAAACGATAACATCTAGCAGTGGAACAAATAACTCTAAAATAGTCTTCAAAAGAGAACTCCGAGAACCGCAACTCCATCTCCAAGAATCAATCCAGCAGAAGCTCGAACCCCCAATAACATATCACCAAGCTCAGCAAGACTGGTGCGATCCAAAGACTGAACCAACTCCAGATAATCCACTATATCTAACTATCTGAAAAACCCAACTCTAGACTGCTCGTGTAGAAAATAATGAGCACCCAGAGTTTAGGAAAGAAACAATAAACTCTGGATCAGTCGTGGGACTGGTGTGAGCAACAAAAACAGTTTATCTTTTAAAACATTCAACAAAAGATTTTCAAAGTCAATTCGCAATGCTTTTTAAAAATGAGACTACCATAAGACCTCCCGCCACACACACAATGCAAACGCAGACTTGGAGGAGATTTCTTCTTATGTTAGTCAAAGATGCTTGATACGTATTAAAAAGAAACATTTGATATTATTACTAGTGCATAGTGTAAGAAAATTTCATTTCGAAAGTAGAATATAAATCTTAGCCAGCATAGACATTCCGCACTTATGCCTACTATAGCTACCATGTTCAATAGCAGGTTACCGCCACATTCCATGGCAGGTTATACAACTAAAACCGTACATGATCGTATTGTTTCTTTGGATTTCCAACAAATGGTCAGGCCAAGGAACTTCCCATTGCCACATGAGAATGCCTCTGGAAGGAAATTCCCGAGAACCAAACCGGAACTCTGCCAACACAAGGCCGGGTTACCCCTAACTGGGTAACTACTAACACGAGCACGCCATTCCCCGATCGTAAACGACCTTTCTCACGGGATCCCGATAACCAACAACCACAAAGTAATAAATTCGCAGTAACCACATAGGTTAAATATCTGGGCTCCATACCATGATACCACCTCTATCCAGAAGGAAATGCACATATCCTAAAGGGAGCTACCCCTCATAACCTTGCCGCATCTTTCCTGTTTTGACCATTTCCGGGGTGTGAGGCTCGACGAAGTCTCGTCCACAAAAACATACTTTATACAAAAGCCATGCTTTGGGTCAACAAATGATCATAGAAATGATCACCAGGATAGACGATCACACAAATGATCCTATCACAAATAATCAACACAATGATCATTTCACAGCAACACTCAGCATGTCACATTACCAAATTGGGAATATGTCGCTGATAACCTTCAACTATATAACCTCTGAGTTCGTACGTCTCAGAGAAGGGTGTTAAGCTAAAAGAATAAATTCTTCGCCACCAACAGAAATATATTTGAAAGAAATCGGCTTTATATCTAAACTTGTAATGTCAGACATACAATCCATACAAGTCTGTTCCGGGATCGAACAGAACCGAAGGCACTTACAAAGAAGTCCTTGCAATCCGGATATTCACAATCCTGATCGGATTCACCATCACATATGGAGAACTCTATACCGGAGCAACTCGGTGCAGAGTCAATCGACAGGTCATCCTATCGCTCTCGCAAATACCGGGTCTTCAACACCGATCTTCAATGCTATTCATAACGACGTATCACATAATCGGAATGGGTTATACGACACAAAGGTCCTTTCCCGGCTAAAC
Source organism: Allium cepa (assembly GCA_030765085.1). Lineage (NCBI taxonomy): Eukaryota > Viridiplantae > Streptophyta > Magnoliopsida > Asparagales > Amaryllidaceae > Allium > Allium cepa. Next base: position 873,478,743 of record CM060932.1, on the reverse strand, counting down.
CGAATAGTGAGCGAAATAGTTCAAAAACATATGGATATTGGGATTTCAATTAAGTCACAACTTAAAAATCCAAAGTTTTTCTTTCAAATGGTTTAACAATTTACCATTTCAATCTTTAAAACAAAAAGATTCTTTTTCACAACCTTTAACGGTTTAAACAATTTTCACAATTTAATCTTTTAAACAAAAGATTCATTCACAGATTTTCCAAATCAATTTTCATTTCAATTCGATTAACTCGTTAAATCTCTAAATCAAAGATTTAACTTATAGCCTTCAAAACAATTTCATTTCAATTTGATTTAAACAAATCATCAATTTAAATCTGTTAAAAATAAACAGATTTAATTCATAGCTTTCAAAAAGAATTCATTCATAACTTAGGAAAATCATTTCTCCATTCAATCTTGAAATTCCCCTAATTAACTGGAATCTCAGTTCTTATTTAAGAGTGTTTATCATTTGAAAACAACCGTTTTCATTTTGGAAATCTGATTCATTTATACGAGTTGAAATCCTTGGGTTAAATTCAAATTCCCAAAAATAATACTTTAAAAATGGTTTAACTCATATAAACATGTTTATAATATCTTTAACCATAATTTCCAATCATTGAATTCAATTCCAAATATCGAATTCAAATTTAAATTGAATTATTTAAATTTCAAAACTTAATCAAGTAAATTAAAATAAATTTTAACTTGAAATTTCATTTCAAAAGCTTTTCACATTTATTCCGATTCCATTTCCGAAACATTTGAATTTAAAAATTCAAATTTTAAACTATTTCAAAAATCTGTGACTTAATCGATTTCCTCGTGAAATCCATAATTGTGTGTGTATGGTGTGGTCCAGGGGTTATACACAGTAGTGCACATCATTCAATCATGACAGATCAAATACAACAATATATCTGATAAGCGATATAAATTATAACGCTTATCTTCATTCACAGATCACAGATAATATATAGATGCAAATAAATATACACAGCTCAAAACAAAGCATCACATATCAGATAGGACAATCAATTCAAGGCATTTCATACAATATAATCATTCATAAGTAAGGTCAAGCATTCAATAATTATTTATAAACAGGATTGTTTAATCCTAATTAATTCAATTTATCTCCAATTAAATTAATTACTTGTGAATTTATTATCCAATTCTGATTTATTAATTCCAAATCATTTGATATAAATTAATTTATCAGACACTTTAATTTATTAAATTATTCTTAATTTATCACATTAATTAAATCAACTCTTAAACCAATTTCCTAATTAATTAACTCTAATTAATTAGTTAAAGAAATTTAACCTTTAATTACTTACCATAAAGTAATTATACTTACACCATTTATAATTGATTATCTAAACTAATCAATCCACTTTATTATTAAAATTAATCGCCTTAATTAATACTTAATAATCCTTAGTTAATTATCTTATTAACTAATAATATTTCTTAATTACTTTCTTAAGAAATTATCGTAGATAAATTCATTATTAATCATTTCTAACTAAAATTTAATCTAATTATTTATTTATAAATTAAATGAATCATTCTTTAATTTCTTATTAAGGAAATCATTTTATTACCTTAATTACCCCTTAATTAGTTAACTATTATTTATTATATAACTTTAAGAAAATAAATTAAATTAACCTTTAAACCAATTTCATAATTCATTAACCTTACTAAATCAAAATATCCAACATTAATTTCAATAAGTGATTAATCCTTAAAATCATTTCTTAATCACTTTCATTTATTAATTAACCTTTAGTGAATAAATTCTTCTCAAATTAATTACTTTAATTAGTGATTTGAACCTTTAATTACTTATTAAATTACAAGTCATTAATTAATTTAAATGATTAAATTATCCATTTTAAATTCACATGTTAAAGTAATATTTAGTTATGAATTTTTTTTAAAATAGTTTAAAATCAAATCCCTTTTTACATTTAACATTTTTAGAGATTTACTTTAAAATCTTAACTTATGTAAACATTTAAAGTTATAAAACAAATTAATTTCAAAATCTGGAATTTGTAAAACAGGATAACAGGTTTCCTGTAAAACCTGTAACCAAACCATCAACCCGAAGCAACACTCTTCTGCTTCGAGTTCTACCCCTAACTATCTCGAGTAAAGCCTCGAGTCAACACACGCGAGTTCACACTGCTTCTTCCCTACTTCCCAAAATTTCCAGACTTCAAAACAAATGCACGGTGCACGTGCACGTCGCCTCTGGCGATCTTCCGACCCCGTCACATTATCGAACACGTCGACAATCCTCCCCAGATCCAACTCCAACCATCAAATCCACACCACCACCTTGAGATCGAAATTCGAATAAAAATTTGGAACCTGGAAAACATGAATCCCTTCCTATCACCAAACCTGGCAACGCCATGTGCTCGCGACACCGATCACCAGAAATCGTGCAACTCCGGTCACAACTCCATCAATGTCCCCTCTACCTTCCCCTTGAACCACGGCGAACTCGATCAACTATAGGGGCCGTGCGAATCAAATTTCTCAGGCTTAGTGAAACTAGGTTTAGGAACATCCAACGTTCGCCGCCGCCACCTCGACCATCTGCACCCCCATCTACCATTTTTCCTGCAACCACCGTATACTCCTCCACCTCTATACAAAACCCGAGCTCCACGAACCAGCCGATCGCCGGAAATGGCCAAGTCAATGAATTTCAAACAATTACGAACTGCTCTTAACTCCTAACACTAAAAATTATGATTTAAGCTTTAAAAATCATGTTTTGGTATGCGAATTATATCCCCATATCTGAATTTGTGAATTAAGTAGTTTGAATTTTTGACAAAGTTGAGGATGTGGTCAGTTCTTTTGTTTTCCAGAGTCAAAATAAATGTTATTCTGACTTAAATACAAATTAGAACTAAAGCTCATAGTTAAGTAAACAAGTTTCATCTAAAACTTAAATTTAAACAGGGACAAGATCACGAGATTCAAATTTTTAAAACAAAACTTGCATACTGGGAAGTAAAACAGAGAATACTCTGATGAAAGCCACACACACACAACACATGCATATAATCACAGTATATACCATAAGATACATATTCATTTCAAAGCAACACACAAGTTTAAACTTTGAAATACAGATGTGTACTCACCTTGAATTAATTAACAGAGAGTCTGGTTTTGAGAAAAATTGCAGTTTTGATCTTCTTTTCTTTTTTCCTTTTTTTCTCAGCAAATTGTTTTCAAGCTTGTGTATAAAGTGATGTTTTTTTTTTCTCTTCTTTTTTTTTTCTTCTGATCTTTCTCAGTTTGGAAGATGGACGAATTTACATGAAGATGATATAGGGGAACATGTCTACAGGTTGATATATTTAGTACAAGTGATGAACATTGTTTTGTTCTGTACAAAAGGTATGGTTGAGTTGCTTGTGTCATGGGCTGACATGATTCTAGAGGTATGGAAGATCTTTGTTTATTCTTATGTCTTTCCTTCTTTAACTCGGCTGAGATGAAGGCATTACATGCTTGTTTTACTGCAGATTGGATGGTGGCTGCAGCTACTTACAGGCTACATATTTTATTCTTTGTTTTCCTCTTGCTTTACTATGCTGAGATGATGGAAATAAGGGCAGTCTGCTTCTACTTGCTTTGACTATGTTTGTTTTGTTTATTTCTTGCTTTGTTACTTAGTACTTTGCATATTTATTCTCTTTAGTTTTGTTTTATACTTATTGTTTTTGTTTTATATATCAATGTTCTTATTTTATTCATAGCTTAAGTATAAATTATTTTACTTTACAAAATAGGTGAACTTCTATTTTATTGCCTAGCTTGTATTTGTATTTGTTTTGTTAATTTGTTTTATCATTTTCATTCGACTATGTATATCTTTGTTTTGTTAATTTAGCTTATACTTTGTTTTATTGATTTGCTTACTTTTTTTTTTCCTTTATTTATTTGTACTTGTTTATACATATAAATGTATTTGTTTACTTGGTTTTATGTTTTATTTTGTACTAGTATTTATTTGTTTGAAAACTTTATTTGCATTGCCTGCATATGTGTGTTTTTATTTGTTTGTTAATTTTACTTTGTTTTTGTTTACCTTGCTTATTTATTTGTACTTTATTTTATTTTGCTTTGCATACTAAAACTTTTATATTTTTTTGTATTTATTATGTTTGATTTGTTTATACTTAAATATATTTATTTTATTTTGTTATATCTTATATTTTATTTACTTCTTATTTATTGTCTTGTATTTATTATATATATTTTATATAACTCCAATTATCATCATTTATAAATTTTTAAATCAATTTATTTATTTATTTCTATACTTGTGTCTAAAGTATATTATTCATTTTTCAAAATCATTTATTTAAGAATTTATTTAAAATCCAATATATACATATATATTCACATATATACAAAACTTCAAATCCATATGACTTTATATATATTCTATTTGAATCGAGGAAACTCGCTTCCATTTATGATAAATTTTACAATTTTAATTCAAAAATTCATTTAAATTCTCAATTTAAAATAAATTAAAATTCGGGATCGTTACATATAGTATTTCTTTTTCCGCTGCATTGTTTGTTGTTGTATGTTGTTGTACACTCTGATGATGATGTAATGTAATGTATAAAATGTAATAACTGATATAGTTCTTTGTTTAAAGATTATTCATTTATTATTATATGTTGTTCCGCTGCGATTGTGAGATTCTGATGTTGTTCTGTTGTTTTCCGTTCCGTTCTATTTTCTATGTTCTTCTATTTTCTTTTCTCTCTATTTTCTCTCTTTATCTCTCTTCTTCTCTCTCTTTCCTTTTCTTAAACCATAACATTTCGGGTTTCCGACCTTCGATTTCTCGGCAGTCGATAAAGTGAGTATCGATGTTGAATTTTCAAAAGTCGAAAATTTTCGGGACGTTACATCTGGTATCAGAGCATATGGTTAAGCGACAACCATGGTTCTGTTGGGTATTACTCATTAGAGATAGAGTCAGTAGTACTCTAGAATGAGTTTGAGTGTAATAATAGCTATGAGAGCGTATTTGTTAGTGTATATAAAATTGTTTTATATTGTGATGATTGGTTTGTTGAGTGGTATATGAACCTTCGTCGGCGCAGCCTCGAAACTGAATCGAAGGGGTTTCTAAACACTTGAATAGAACAATTCGACACAATATTGTTTTAAATTGGGTAAATGAAATAATTTTACCTTGATTATTTTTATATATAAAGGAATAATTTTTCAGAATTATTAAAGTGTATATAAGTTGATTGTTTAGTTGTTTGAATAATCTAAGCAAAAGAGTTATAAGAATTAAATTATAATTAAAGTGATTTACAATTGTGAAATAAACTTATATATATAAGGAGTGAAACTATATGAATATATTTATGAATATGAGTTGTAAATAAAAATGGATTTAAAGTAAATGGAAATTCAACTTGAAATGATTAACTAATTGAATGTAAATCAATTAAATGTAAATAATTGATATGGAATAATGAATATAAGTGTTAATTCATTAAAATCTAATGTTATTGAAAGTTGAATAGTTGAATAAAAATCAATTAATTAAACCAATTGAAAGCAAAGGAACTTAGTTGTAATAAATATACATTGGTTGATATATGATTGTTAGTTGATTATATATAATTCATTAAGTATTAATGAAATTGAGTTAATGAAATTGGAAGCTAAAGTAACTGGAATTCAATTGGAAGTTAAGTGAATCTTAAATAGAATTGAATTTAATTTGGAAGTAAACCAACTTGAATATGAATTAGTGAATATAAACTAATTGAAAATGAATGTTAGTAAAAACATCCACTGTAAATGAATCAAATATGATTAAATTGAAAATCAATTCATTGGATATGAATGAGAATATGAATATATATTGGTTATGAATTTGTTGGATGATAGTTGGTTGATGTTTGCATTTATTGCTTTTATTGCATTTGCTATGATGGCATATATAGTTATTATGTTCCTATATATGGTATATCGATACTGTTGTATATATACATGTTCTCATGTTGTTTGTTGAGTGTTTAGTAGGTGCGGATCGCGTTTGCTTCGCATTTGGAGCTCGCTTTCGCGCTATATTAGCCGTATATGCTCGCTAATAAAACATAAGGTACATATCTCGGATTAAATATCGTACTTTTATACTTTTTTCCCTTCGGGATGCCTCATTACTTGATGAGATGTATATTTGTGATATATATACTGTCATTTTTTTTCGGATCGAGCCGCGCAAAGGAGACTATGGCGAATTTTTCTGGAAATTTAAGGCGTTAGAAAAAATTTGAGAAAAATTGGAAAATTTGTGAAAACTATAACTTTGATTTGGAGTTGAAAGTTAAACAATAGTAGTTGTTTTTGAAAAGATAACTAAGTATGATTTGAAAACTTAGTAAAGTTTTGTAAGAAGTTTAACTATGAATTTTGGAAAGTTAATAGATTTTGTAACTTTTCTTAATTGATAATTTCGAGGACGAAATTCTTTTAAGGGGGGAAGATTGTAACGACCCAGGATTTTTATTAATTAAAAATTGGATATTTAATTAATTTTAAATATTAATAAGTGAATTTATAAGTCGAATAAAATTTAATTCGAATAATTGGATTTAATTGGATAATTAAATCGATAATTTAATATGTTGAATTATGGAAATAATTGAAAATTGAGTTAAATATGATTAAAAATGATTTGTAAAATTTTATTTTATCATATTGAAGTTAGAATGATATTTTAGAACTTTTAAAATCGAATTAAAAGTTAATTTGTGAAAATTGAATATTTTAGTATTTAATCGACTAGTGAAAATAGTCAATTGTTGAATAGTCTCAGAATTGGACGAAACTAGTTCCATTGGATCCGTAATAGTTAGTTATTACCGTATTTCAAATTTCGTAGCAATCGGAGTTATCGTTTGATCGTGGCAGCTCGAAACGCATCGAAATTGTTTTAATATTAATTTAGCGAGTTAAAATAGCCATTTTTCAAAATGTCTCGGATTTCGACGAAACCAGTTTCATCGGATCCGTAATGTGATATTATTGTAAGGTTTCAAATTTCGTGTCAATTGGATTTACCGTTTATCCGGTGCAAATTAAAACGCCTAGAAAATCGTTTAAATCGGTTTAATTTAAATTGAACGTTTATTGCCATAACTCGCACAGATGTCCGAATTAGCATCCGAAACCTATTCCATTGTGTCCGGAACGCGGGACAAACCCTAGGAACGTCAGTTTCGGCGCGTGAATCGGAGTTTGGAAAATCCGGGGTGAATAGTGTTCGTTAGTTCCCTATAAATAGCCCTCTCTCTCACAAGAAATAAAAAAAAATTATAAACCCTAAACCTAATGCAGCCGCCACTACCATGCTGAACGGCCAGAAACTTCCCAAATTCTTTCTCGTTTATCTCCCAATCCATCAAGTATTAGCAAAAAATGTCAACTAACAAATTGTAGAGGGTGGTGAGTACGTGATATCCAACGGCGATGATGGGAAAATACGCTACGGATTGGTGGCAATTGCAGTTGGAAGGTCATGCGTTTGGGTTCGTGCATCACGTTGAAAAGGGGACCGAGCTTCCTCATACTTGGACCGAAGGTGGAGCTCGCGTGGGGGGTTGAAGTGGTGGTCATTGATCTCTGCAAAGATGAACGTGGTGGTCCTGAAAATTGAAGAAGTGATGGCGGCTAGGTGGGTTTGTGCGTGTACTGGGTACGCGCGTGAAAGATGAGGTAGAAGGAGTTGGGGTCGGCCGAGATTCAATGCTAGCAGATCCAACGGCCTGTATTTACTTAGGTTTATAAATAATTTAATTATGTTGTAAATTATTATATAAAAATTCGTATAACTTCATAAAATCATAACTTTTTCATACGAGGTCGAAAACGCGCGAAACCAGTTGCGTTGGAATCGCATGGACGAGCACTACGCTATGGAATTGGATTGGAGTCATTTGGAGTTAGTGAAAATTTTGGGTAAAATTAAACGTCCGTTTAATTTTATTCGAAATAAATCGCTAAAACGAAATTGAAATCAAGGTGAGAACTTCTCACTCAATCGAATCGGTTTCGATTTTTATTTTAAATAGTTAGATTTAAAATATTTAAATGCAAGTTTGAATGATGATTGTTATCTATTGATTGTTAAAATAGACATTATGCGCCGTTAGTAAGCGGATGTTATTTATTAAAAACATATACCGCGAATATTTCATAAACAGTGAAATTGGTATTATATATAATAGCAATATATATATATATATATATATATATATATATATTGGCATATGTATATATTGGAGTTATTGATTTCCCGCATTTGTATAGCGGATGAGACCCTATTGCGCCGTCTATTAAGCGGATAATATTTTAAATCCCATATAGCGCGATAATTTCGTACTGGAGCGAAATTGGTATTGTGCTAATGTTTGTGGATGTAGGAAAACAAGTTGGAGGGATCCAACTGGATTCCTCAACAGTATTTATTTGATTTCAGATATTTTGATATTTGATTGATTATCATATCGATATATGATATCGTTGTAGTCGTGATTGACTATTTGGTGTGTAGCATCATTGAACCAAATTTTGGGATTTTAAAATGATTTTAAAGTGATTTTTGAAAGTATACGTTTATAAAATATTTTTGGAATTGATCCATTTTAAATAAATAAACGTTATAATTTTTAAAGTTATAAAAATTATGATTTTGAGAAATACGGTTAAAGATTGATTTTTGAGAAATATGGGTTAATGTTTTTTATAAAATAATTAAATTGGATTTTTGAATTTATTATAAAAAGTTTAAAAATAGGATTTATAAAATTTGATTATTTTATAAATCAAGAGAATGGTGAAATTATAAAGGAGATTAAAGATGTTTTAAAATAATAGTATAAATTGATTTTATAAAGGATTTATAAATTGATATTTATAAATTAAAACATTTGAATTATAAAACGAGTTTTTATAAGTGTTTGAATGAAGTGAAAATGGATTGCATAAGTGAATGAAATTTATAAAATTATAAATGGTGAAGTTATAAATGAAATTTATAAATAGTAAGATTTATAAATTTTGTGAAGTTATTAAAGAATATATTTGGATAAATAATTGAATCTTATAAGTTATAAGATTTATAATTATGAAGTTTAAAAGAACGATTTTGTAAAATAATCGTTTTATAAGCATTTAACTTATAATGTGAACTTTTGGTTTATAATTGAGTTATAAATCGAATAGGTTAATAAAGGAATTTATAAAAGGAAGTTGTTATAAAATAAATAGAAATGGAATTTATAAACGTTGTTTTATAAATTCGCAAACGACTTATTTTGATAAGTTAACTTTTATAACTTATTTATGAAGTTATATTCACGTTTTAGACAGTGAATAATCCTTTAAAATGAAATGTATAGAAATGATGAAATTGGTTAACGTAGTATATTCACGTTTTTGAATAGTGAATAATATGTTAAAGAAATTGTTTTGAATGTGATGTTTTAAATAGAATTAAAACGATCTAACGATTGTTTTAAAAGCATTAAGATTCGAAACCATAGATTTCAACATTTATTGTTGAAATAGACGTTTTCGAGAAATAGAAGGAAATGGTGGACTATAACACTGTTGTTATAGTAAATGATTTCCGAAAGGAAATGTTTTGTATAGTATTGGGATTTATATATCTATTTTAATTTCGAATACCTATACTAGTGATTTTGGGTTGTCGTAACGATGTTTTACGTAACATTCGTTTTGCCCAAATAAATATGTTTAAGAGAATGATTTCCTTAAAGAATGAAATATATACTTAATCTCGATTTAAGTATATTGAATATTTTCCAAGTGTTGAAAATAAATAGGTTCGTGAATTACTTATTTAATAAGTATGGAAATGTTTTCCAATATAAAGTGAATATTTTGAGAATTTATCTTTTTGAAGATAAATTGAAAAGGAATATTGAAACCTATTGAAAATCGTATATCAGTAGATATTGTGAAATATAAATTAACTATGGAATTTATAAAAGAAAGGGGAACTTGTTTAAAAATAAATATCGATTTATTTTTGAAGTACTGAAAATAATATATCTTGTAAAGATATTTTGGAAAATAAATAATTTGGAAAATTATTTGGAAACTGGTGATGTGTGCATATCCATTGATAGTTCAATAACCGACTATCAATATTTCCCTTTGAATGGGTATTTGATGTGATTTGTTTGAATTTGAATGCCACACTTATTTTTAAATAAGCGCTCACTATTCGGGTTAACCGGGAAAGGACCATGGGGTCGTATAACCCATTCCGAATATGTGATACGCCGTTATGAATTGCATTTGAAGACCGGTGTTGAAGACCGGATCTTTTTGAAAACGAAAGGACAACTCGTCGATTGTCTTTGCACCGAGTAGCTACGGTATAGAGACTCCATATGTGATGGGAAGTCCGGACGTGATTAGAGATTATCCGGATTGCAAGGACTTCTTTGTAAGTGCCTTCGGTTCTGTTCGAGCCCGGAACAGACTTGTATGGATAGTATGTCTGACATTACAAATTGAGATATAAAGCCGATTTCTTTCAAATATATTTCTGTTGGTGGCGGAGAATTTATTCTCTTAGCTTAACACCCTTCTCTGAGACGTATGAGCTCAGAGGTTATGTAGTTGAAGGTTATCAGCAATGTATTCCCAATTTGGTAATGTGACATGCTGAGTGTTGCTATGAAATGATCATTGTGTTGATCATTTGTGATAGGATCATTTATTTGATCGTTTATCTTTGTGATCATTTCTATGATCATTTGTTGACCCAAAGCACGGCTTTTGTATAAAGTGTGTTTTTGTGGATGAGACTTCGTCGAGCCTCACAAACCGGTAATGGTCGAAACAAGAATTGTGCGGCAAGGTTTTCAGGGATAGCGTCCCTAGGGTATGACCATTCCTTCTGGAAAAGGGTAGTATCATGGTATGGAGCCCAGATACTTACTCATGTTGAAACACTTATTATTATGGTGTGATGTTGGTTAGAGAGCTCTCGTTTAAAGGTCCCAAAGGACCGGGGGTGGCATATCTGAGGGTTTGTAATATCCCTTGGGAAAAGGGGTTCCCGGCCTTGTTTGGCAGAGATCCAGTTGGGTTCTCGGGGCGTCCTTCCAGAGGCGTTTCCATGTGGCAATGGGAAGTTCCTTGGCCTGACCATTTGTTGGAAAATCCATTCTTCAAATACGAGCCTTGTACGGTTTTAGTTGTATAACCTGCTATGGAATGTGGCGGTAACCTGCTATTGAACATAGTTAGCTATAGTAGGCATACGATAATGGTCGTATGTTGGCTAAGATTTATATCTCTATTTTCGAAATGAATTTTCTCTACACTATGCACTAGTAATAATATCAAATGTTCTTTTTAATGCGTATCAAGCATCTTTGACTATCGTAAGGAAAAATCTCCTCCGATTCTGCGTTTGCATTGTGTGTGTGTGCGGGAGGCCTTATGGTAGTCTCATTTTTAAAAGATTGCGAATCGACTTTAAAAATATTCCTCTATTTTTGATTTTAAAGATAAATAAACTGTTTTGAGTTCTCACACCAGTCACATGACTGACTCGAAGTTTATTGTTTTCCTTTCTAAACTCTGGGTGCCCACCAATTTCCACACGGGCAGTCAAGAGTTAGGTTTATCAGGATATTCTGGAGTTGCTGGAGGCAAGATGGATGGCATGGCGTATTACTAGTATATAGCATTTCTTTTTCCGCTGCACTATTTGTTGTTGTATGTTGTTGTACACTCTGATGATGATGTAATGTAATGTATAAAATGTAATAACTGATATAGTTCTTTGTTTAAAGATTATTCATTTATTATTATATGTTGTTCCGCTGCGATTGTGAGATTCTGATGTTGTTCTGTTGTTTTCTGTTCCGTTCTATTTTTTATGTTCTTCTATTTTCTTTTCTCTCTATTTTCTCTCTTTATCTCTCTTCTTCTCTCTCTTTCCTTTTCTTAAACCATAATATTTCGGGTTTCCGGCCTTCGATTTCTCGGCAGTCGATAAAGTGAGTATCGATGTTGAATTTTCGAAAGTCGAAAATTTTCGGGACGTTACACATATGACTTATGTTTTTTTTTTCTTTTTTTAAACACGCGCATCCACCTTAGCATTTGAACATATTAATATGACACACCAGAACCATATAGATTACAGACGTAGACATATAAAATACATGCATTTCATCATCATATCTAACCAGAATTCTAACTTTATAAACATTATCCAATATAAGCTCACCTATATAAATGCATCAGAGAAATAAAGGTAGCCAAGCATGCTACAGGGTGATGAGTGAGGGAAGAGGGGCGAGGTGCTGTGTGAGCGTGATGGTTGCGTGGCCATGTAGGCGGTAGACGTGGCTGATGGAGGCTTTAGGATGGTGGGTCGGTGTTGCGCGCGGCTGACTTGGAGGAGGAAAACGAAGTGGTGGATATGGTTGATGGGTTCATTCGGCAAATGGTGGTGAGATGGCGGACGAGACGGTGGGTACGGTGTTAGGCGGCACGAGGCTATTGAGTGTGTCGAGTTCAGTTGCGGCATTAGCTTCAGGTTGGTTGGCGGGTTCTAGGAAGGTTGTGGAGGCTGCCGGCGTTAGGGGAGGCTGATGGGTGGTTCGGGTTAGAAGCTCAAGACGGAGAGGTCGAAGGGTTCATACGTGGTTCGATAGGGTGGTGGTCGGGCAGGGGTTGTGAGTTGAGTTTCGGTGGATGGCTGTAGGTAGGAAGAAGAGAAACGGTAGGCTTGCCGTGGAGGGAAAAACATTGGAGGAAGAGCAATAGGCCTTCACGCCTATATCAACAGGCGATGTTTTTTTTGTTGGAGGAGGCGATCTCAAGGGGAAGAGGAGGGATTGCTCGTTATTGGAGGGAGGAGGAAGAACAGAGGTGGAAGAGATGTGAGGCGTGCGGCTTGAGTCAAGGAGAGAGAAGAGAAGCATGAAGGGTAGGGGGATCTGAAGGAAAATGAGAATGAGGGGAGAGCAGTGAAATTTTGTGCAGGCAACATTGGATTTGTTGTTTAAGTTTCTTGAAACCTAAACGTACAGAAGCATGCAACCAAAGGATATTTACTTTTCTCTTTTTCCCAAAACCATTGGAAAAAGATAATTCATGCTCGCGAATTCCAGAGATATTAAATGCAGATAGCTATTAGTTGGACAGCCTGGTAGATAAAATAACAGAAGGAAATGAAAAGATTTCGAAATAGTTACAAATACGGTTCAATGTTTTTACAACTTTCGCCGTCCATCGGACGTCGAAACACATATACGAATATACTACGGAGATCAGCACGACGAGACGATCAAAAAAGGTATACAGATATCAGTGGTACGATTTAATTATAAAAATTCGATTTTTCAACTGGCGGAAAATGTAAGAAAAACACAGAAAAATAAGATTGATGGAGCTAAAGATATCCGAATTTGGAAAAACGAAAAATGACGTTTTGATCAAAAGATGGTTTAGAATTTTTCTATGTAAAAATATTTAGGTTCCGAAAACATTTTATTTTCATCATTTTTTAACTGATTAAATTGAAGTAAATTTACACGAAATAAACTTTCATATCTTCGGACGAAAATTTACCAGTTGCTATGTTTAACTAGACGCATTCCAAATATCAAATTTATATTTCAAAATTTTATCGTTTATATATATATATATATATATGTATTTAATTAAATTTCACACAAAAACGGTTAATTAAATTAATTAATTAAAACGGTTAATATATAAAACATTTTAAATATAGATTTACAAATACACTTCCTCGCTCGACCATACAGAAATAAATTTCAAAGCAAGGAAAGAGATTCAAATTTGATGGACCCAAATCAAAAAGAATTTCGATTCGAAGATAGGTACGAAACAGAAGATAATATGGTTCCATTAACAGAATCGGAAGACGGATAAGCTTATTTAATTCACGGGCAACCTTAACCGGGTCGACCGTGACTTAAAGAATATGATCGAGCAGAATTCCGAGGCAAATCTGCATTTGATCTTAAGAAATATAATTCAGGCACAGCAAGAGATAGATAGCATCGTAAACCGAGGATGCAGAAATCTCCGGTAAATCAATGCCTATTGTAAAGGAGTTTTACCCATTTACAAATTATTCGACGATTGGCGAGACCACCGATTCATTATAAAGATCATTCGAAGTGGAGTTAAAGGATGCTTCAGAATCGAAAAAAGATGAATAGTGAGGGACACGAATGAATTTCGAAACTGAGGAGAACGTTCCAAAATTCAAGGGAATCGAGTCAAAAAGGAAGAGATTCAAACTCGAACGAAAGTGATTCTGTAAATACATTTACCCTATATGCAAAGTTTTGCCTAGAGCTACCAAAGCTCTGATACCAACTGTAACGACCCGCTATTTCGGACTATTCACATCCGTACATGTCGGACTTGAATAATTCAAAATACCGAATTGTTAATTTAAATTTGGAAAAACTCAGATATACAGTAAATAAATAATCACAGAATCACAGACACAGAGTAGTAATATGCAGCGGAAGTAAAAGATAGTAGTTCATGAAGCTACTATATATATAACAGAGTTAAATAAGTTACAACAGAAGTCTCGAATATAATAGTCAAATATAATAATCAGAATTCATCATTGGAATCAACTGAACATCTGAAAGCGGGATAGATAGCTAGATCTCCAGGCAAAGCTCCAACTCCAAAGGTGAGTCTCAAAAGCTGAACCACTCAGTCTGACCCAAGCGTAAAGCAAAACACAAAACACTCGAGTCAGGTTTAACATTCTTATATCAATAAATCCAACTCAAGTGAAATAACAATTGAAATACAAGTAACTCAAAGGATGTTGGAATCACCGTCCTTTAAGGATCCGTTAAACTATCTACTATGTAGTAATATACGCTAAATAGATAATGTCTATCAGTAATATAAAATATCAAAATAGTGTTAAGGCGTTACCATTATCCCCCTTAACACATTTTATATAAGCGTTATAGTCTATACAGCACTGTAAACTCCACCGTAAACTAGTGGAATATCACAGAGTACTCCATAGGTATAACACAAAACAAATTCGTAGTGGTCGCGTATATAGGGATACAAGTATGACAAGGCACATGAGGCTATACTCAAGGTAGTGAAACTACCGTTTGCCTAATCCGGACGGGTGAAAACGCATCGCCGCAACGATCGCAACATCGCGAAACAACACTCCCAAAAGTAGGAGGGTGCACCAATCAATAACAAGTAATGAGTAGTATCGAAGAAGTGTGTTCGCTCGAGGTGGCTAACCCCATTTGGCCCGGCACGGCTCCTGTTTTAGTCATTTCTGGATCACACTCCACGTATAGTTATTAAAGTGGTTTTCGGTTTAGACAGAGAGTATGTCCATAACCGATTCCGGTTTAGACAGAGGGTATGTCCATAACCGATTCCGGTCTCTTTAATAACTTTCGCCATTGTAACACCGATTGGTCGTTTAATATTTCAAAATCAAATCAAATTCAATTTCAATTAGAATTTATAAATCAACATTTCATTTGTCTTTCTAAATCAATTTCCATAATTTACGTTTCAAAACTTCCAAATTACTATTTCAAAAACTTATAATTCAATATCAATTTTTTAAAACAATTCAAATATTGATTCAAGTTCGTATATAAGTTTCATTCTGAAATCATTTAAATTAATTTAGTTTAACCTTCAAATCAATTCTAATTTCATTTATCGATTTCATTCAATACTTTTTAAGTTATATCATTTAAACAATTCCTATTTGATTTCCAACTCATTAAATCAATTACTCAAGTTCAACTCAATTATATCCAAAACTTCAAATTGAATTAAATTATATTCATCAAATCAATTCTTTAAATTACAAATTTTACATAAATTTGAATAAATCACATTTTATTTCTTGTTAAAGAAATTCAATTTCACTTATTTCTTTACTTAGTTACAAATTTCAAAACTCAATTAATAACGAAACTAAATTTCACATATTCAAGAAGTTCAATTTCACCTATTAACTTACTTAAATTTTTCCAAAGCTTAATTTATAAAGGAACCCAATTTCATTTATCAACGAAGTTCAAATCCACTTATTCGAAAGTTCAATTTTTCTTATCAAAGAATTCAATTTTTTATTTCATTCTCAAATAATTCATTTTTGTCTAATTATCAAATAATTTCAAAACTTAATTAATAAATTTCAAAATTTAATTATCAAATAAATTCCAAAACCATATTATTAAATAATTCCAATCTTAATTATTAAATAATTCCAAACTTAATTATTAAATAATTTCATAACTGAATTCAATCATTTCTTAAATTAAACAACTTTCTTTCATCAATTACTTTATTTATATTTTGTTTCAGATTATTAAATATAACATTTTCCTTTCATTAAATTCAAATTCCAACTTCATTTCAAATCTTATTATTTATTCAAATAAAATCTTTATTTTATTTTTAAATTCAATTATTGACCAATCGGGTTTATTTAATTTTCTATCCTAAGTCAAATTTTATTTGGGTATTTATTATTTCAACCCGATTCCAATTCAATTCAAAAATCAAAGCATAACAAAGGGAACTTGCAGTGTGATAACTGGGGTAGTGTCAAAGTAAATAAACAAACAATAACAACAATCAATAACAATCCAATAATTAATTCAAATAATCCCGAAATAATCGTATTAATTCACATTGTTGTTTGTGCAAATTAATGTAATTATTTCTAGAATCCACACTATCATTTTATGTAGACTAAAGTTTATTACACTAATATTTATACGGTTCTACACTTGACCTCAATTTCATACCATAAATTCAAATGGTTCAAGGATAATTAACCATTTCTGCGTGTCAATAATTGAACATTTAAGGGTCATATTTTACAAATTTAACTAATCAAATTCAATACATGTATCAATTCCAATTTTAACCATCTTACGTTAAATTCAATTTCATAATATTTATCACTTTATACATTACAATTTAACGTCCAATGTAAACATCAAACAATCAATCAATTATCGATCAAACTGGATTATCATCGTATAATTAACAGATAATGGTGTCAGATGTCACAGGTGAACAGATACAGGTGATAACAATATATATAACAATGTAAATAACTAGTAGCAACATATTTCAATTGTCGTTTCAATTGAAATCAAATTTAATAAATAAAAGAACATTAATCGTGAGTGATTGCTCACCTTTCGAGGCTAGAGATACTTGACGATGAAATGAGTTACGAATCCGAACACGAATTCCAAAGTAGAGAAAGATTGGCACGAATTCAGTTAACAGATCCGGTAACAGAAATCGATGGGAACGAATCATATTAGCTTGATATAAAATTTTAGACGAGAAGTATATTATATTATTATTTCCCTTAAACCCAATATCCAAATTGAAAATATACGTGCATTTTAAATAAATCCTACATTTAAATGTATATACCTTAAAATCAAACATATAACATATTATATTATTATATATATATATATATTTATCAATATATGTAGATATACTAATATATATAATCTAATGCATTAGACAGTGAAAACTAGATTAAATAAACTGACCGGTAATAATTTTGAAAACATATGTGCTGTTGAAATAATAAAATACTTATATAACTTACTATAGTATTATATAACTATTTATATTCATAAAACACATAGAATTCTACTTATAAAATGTCAGCAAATCCATCACTATATGCTACTTACACTATCACAATACCTTATGATATATTACTGTATATACATACGTCAAACCCAAAAGGCAAAATTAGACTATAATATATAATACGTATAAACAACGACTACTTATGTATAAAATGAACTAACTGTTATATAACCAGAAACATATTATAGTTATAAATATACATATATAGTTATAAAATCGAATATATTGTAATACTTCAAATCACCTATATAGTATATCATACTGCAAATAGAACAATATATTTACAATACAATAACTTTCATATACAAATTAAGTAACTGAAATAAATAAAAAACTCAAACTTGACACGAAAAAAATCTACAAATATCTAACCCGTATGACTTACGTTTTTCTTTTCGTTTTTCTTTTTTAAACACGCGCATCCACCTTAGCATTTGAACATATTAATAGGACTCACCAGAACCATATAGATTACAGACGTACACATATAAAATACATGCATTTCATCATCATATCTAACCAGAATTCCAACTTTATAAACATTATCCAATATAAGCTCACCTATATAAATGCATCAGAGAAATAAAGGTAGCCAAGCATGCTACAGGGTGATGAGTGAGGGAGGAGGGGCGAGGTGCTGTGTGAGCGTGATGGTTGCGTGGCCATGTAGGCTGTAGACGTGGCTGATGGAGGCTTTAGGATGGTGGGTCGGTGTTGCGCGCGGCTGACTTGGAGGAGGAAAACGAAGTGGTGGAGATGGTTGATGGGTTCATTCGGCAAATGGTGGTGGGATGGCGGACGAGACGGTGGGTACGGTGTTAGGCGGCACGAGGCTGTTGAGTGTGTTGAGTTCGGTTGTGGCATTAGCTTCAGGTTGGCTGGCGGGTTCTAGGAAGGTTATGGGGGCTACTGGCGTTAGGGGAAGCTGATGGTTGGTTCGGGTTAGGAGCTCAAGACGGAGAGGTCGAAGGGTTCATACGTGGTTCGATAGGGTGGTGGTCGGGCAGGGGTTGTGAGTTGGGTTTCGGTGGATGGCTGTAGGTAGGAAGGAGAGAAACGGTAGGCTTGCCGTGGAGGGAAAAACATTGGAGGAAGAGTAATAGGCCTTCACGCCTATATCAACAGGCCATGTTTTTTTTTGTTGGAGGAGGCGATCTCAAGGGGAAGAGGAGGGATTGCTCGTGCTTGGAAGGAGGAGGAAGAACGGAGGTGGGAGAGATGTGAGGCGTGCGGCTTGAGTCAAGGAGAGAGAAGAGAAGCATGAAGGAGTAGGGGGATCTGACGGAAAATGAGAATGAGGGGAGAGCAGTGAAATTTTGTGCAGGCAACATTGGATTTGTTGTTTAAGTTTCTTGAAACCTAAACGTACAGAAGCATGCAACCAAAGGATATTTACTTTTCTCTTTTCCCCAAAACCATTGGAAAAAGATAATTCATATTTGCGAATTCCAGAGATATTAAATGCAGATAGCTATTAGTTGGATAGCCTGGTAGATAAAAAAATAGAAGGAAACGAAAAGATTTCGAAATAGTTACAAATACGGTTCAATGTTTTTACAACTTTCGCCATCCATCGGACGTCGAAACACATATACGAATATACTGCGGAGATCAGCATGACGAGATGACCAAAACGGTATACAGATATCCGTGGTACGATTTAATTATAAAAATTCGATTTTTCAACTGGCGGAAAATGTAAGAAAAACACAGAAAAATAAGATGGACGGAGCTAAAGATGTCCGAATTTGGAAAAACAAAAAATGGCGTTTTGCTCAGAAGATGGTTTAAAATTTTTCTATGTAAAAATATTTAGGTTCCGAAAACATTTTATTTTCATCGCTTTTTAACTGATTAAATTGAAGTAAATTTACGCACGAAATAAACTTTCATATTTTCGGACGAAAATTTACCAGTTGTTATGTTTAACTAGACGCATTCCAAATATCAAATTTATATTTCAAAATTTTATCGTTTATATATATATATATATTAATTAAATTTCACACAAAAACGGTTAATTAAATTAATTAAAATCGTTAAAATATCCGGATTGTTACACTTCATGTAACCTCTCTTCTTTAGTTTCCCTTAGGCTCTCTTAGCACATTTGTTTAGGAAAAATAAAATAAAGCTCTCTTTCTTTTCATGGCTACTTAGCCATTTCTTTTATGTAATTCTTTTTTTTAATGAAATTTCAATACATTCTCTTCTCTTTTCTTGTTTATTTCTTTTCATGCTAGTTGTATAGTTTCATTTATTCACGTAAGTAGAACAGTTTTATTTCTTTTTTATTAGCTTTTATTTCATTTAGCTTTCTTTTTCTTCTTGTTTTTTTTTCTATGTTGCAATCTATGTTTGTTGATATGATAACAAATATTAGGGGCTAAACCCCTTTAATTTAAGGGTAATGAAGCTCTCTAATTATATAGATTCAACATAATTTGGTAATCTATGCTCTCCTTTTGTGCTTAATGATAATTCTTGAAGTGGTTTAACTTGTTTTCTCTTTGAATTTGATAGTCTATATTGTTGACACCAAATATGCTATGCTTAAACAATCACAAATAATAATTACATCTTCATCTACATATGATGATGGTAACGAAGTAAATGTTGAAATCAAAATTTGATGGTCTATATTTCTAATTCATAGTTAATATGCCATACTTAAAATAGATTTTATTTTCAACTTTGTTGTCATTTTTCATATGAGTTTGTAAGTGGTTTAAGGGATGTGTTATAGTTTGATAGCTTATATTGAGCTAATTAATAGCACAAATAGGACATACATATGATAAATAAATTCACTTATGATAAGAAAAGAGAGATCATAATTTCATAATTTGTTGAACTGTGTGATCTAGATAGTGGAAATTTTCTCTAAATTGTCTTTAAACTCTCGTATTTTTATCTATTTTCTTTTGTTAGTTTGTTAGTTTTCTTATTTTCTAGCTTAGTACTCTCTTTAATTTTGGTTTAATTTGATTGAATAGAAATTTATATCTAACAATTCCTTGCGGATCGATCCATACTTTTCACGTACTAACATTTGTATGCCGTGCGCTTGCGGTTAATTTTTATTATTAATTTTTTTGGCAATTTTCGATTCGATAGAAAATTCATTGTTGAACATGGCTGTTGGGTGCAATAGCTTAAAGGTGTGGTAGCCTCAAGGTGTGATAGCTTTGAGACATGATAGTGAAGTTGGACACTCAATATAACTTGAACTAGGCATGCGATAGCTAGGGGTACTAAATTTCTTAAGTAAAACAGGAGAATACTTAGTAACATTTTGGAAGCCAGTTTCCAAAATATTATTTGAGAATTTCATAGGTATGAAATTGGGATGAAGAGAACTTATTTGGTTAAAGGATGAAATAAGCTTAGGAAAGCTAAGAAATGATAGTTGCATCATTTAAATTAAAGATAAACTTATCTTATTTAAAAATGTGTAAGGTACATTTAATATCCATGTAACATCGCGTATTTTAAGTAGGGCTGTTATGGTAACGGTAAATTTAACATTACCATACCATTACTAGTCATTCGGTTACCATTTTAAAATAAAGTCGGTATACCGGCACAAACGGTACGGTAATGGTAAATTTACCATTTTTTACGGTAAAACATCGGTAATATTTTTTCAAAACCAGTGGTAATGGTAATTTACCAGTTCATTCATAATACATTGATATTCATGTAAGATGTCGTATTACGGGTACTTAGAAGCAAGAAAACAGTTCAATTTATTTCTGTAATTCAACCTAAATACTGATAAATACACTTCTTTGCTATCTTCTTTATTAAGTAACCCAATGAGATATATAATGAAGCATCATTCAGTGTAAAAATATATCAACTTGTTATTTTTTCTAGACAAACGGTAATTTACCATTTCCAGTGTAACGGTTACCAGTTTATCGGTATACCAGTCATCGGTATACCAGTCATCGGTATACCAATCAATCGGTAATGGTAAACAATTTTAGTTTACCAGTAAAAACGGTATGGTAACGGTATTTACAAAATGGTAACGGTAACCATTACCATAACAACCATAATTTTAAGGGTCTATAATATGAAAATTAAATTAAATTATTAATAAGAAGATATAATTAAAAATGAATAAGGTAACTACCTAAGGGAAACTTGGTAAAGTAAATATGGGACACTTTGAAAGTTAACTTAATGGACCAATGGCGATAAGTACAATAGAAGTTGGCTTTATTAATGGAGACAAATAATTAAATATTTAAACGGGAAGGATTGATGTTAGGGGAGATGGACTGGTGAGATTAGGCTAGAAGGGATATTAGTCCAAGCCAAAATCACTAGCCCATTTCCTATAGCTACATCCCCTCCTTCCTCACTATTTCATTTATTAAAAAGCCTTTTAAAAACTACCGTGCTCGGCCACCATTGTTCCAAAGGAGAAGAGAAAATAAATCCGAAAAGAATTCAAGTTTTAAACTTTAAGGAGAAAGAGGATTAAAGCAAGATTTTAATTAAAAATTTCCAAATTAAGGTGATAAAACTTCCCTTAAAACTTTTCCTAACCTATTTGGGTTTGGATATATATTTGTATGAATGATTTTGATGATAATTGTTTGGATGATTAAACATTGTTTTGAATGGGATTTGAAATTTAAATAAAAGGATTAGTACATGTTTTAAGGCAAATCATGATTTAATCACATTAATATGCTCTAAAATTTAATATGATATATATAAGTCTAAAACAATGATGGTTTTTTAATCTCATGATTTATGGAATTTATTTGGAATTGCATGAGTTTTTTAGGTTAAGAAAATGGTTAATTACAAGAAAATTAATTATTAAAAATAATTATTTAACTTGATGAATTGAGGTAAAATATGTCGAATTGGAATTTTTAGTGTATTTTTGGATTTTTCCCATTAATTTTTGATTTTATATGAATTAATTGGTTAAGGAAAGAAGTTATTAATTAAAGATAATTAACTAATAAATAGAGAATGTAGTTGGCTAATTCTGAAAAAGGAAACAAAAAAATAGAACAACTAATAAGATATCAACACCAAATATGATTTAGTGTAAAGTTACTGCTTTATATTATAATAAATCAATTTTTAGGTTAATTACGAGTATGACATCTTATTATGTAATGGCTACTCAAATAATCAATATGTGATTGCTATTTTAGCTATTAATATGCGAGAACACTTTGGCTATCAACCCACGATAGCTTTGGGAATGCCAACATGTGAAAGCTTCTTTGAGCTTACCATTAAAGCTATCAACTTGCGATAGCTGACATTTTCAACATTTAAAAGGCTTTTTGAAAACTCAACACTCGGAGGTTATACGAAAAATCGGCCCTTGAAGGTTATATGAAAACTCAACACTTGAAGGTTTGGAATCAACGTTCGACAACTATGGAGGTCAATTCATGCTATCCTAAGGAGGCTCAACACGGAATAGTTTAGGAAGCTATCAATATGCAATAACTACTTGGATTCAATGCACTATAGCTTGGGAAGCCATTAACATGTGAAGTCTCTTTTGAGTTTAACACTCGATAACTATCAATGTAACGACCCGCCTTTTTGGACAGTTTAAACCGACGACCAAATACACATGTCGATTCCAAACCATTCAAAAGGGCAGATAGTTATTGGGGGTAAATAAGAAAAGAAAAGAAAGAGAAATAAAGGAAATGAAACAACACAGAATCTCGCAGCGGAACGATAAAATATAATAGTCAAATAAACAGTTCATGAAGCTGTTTACTATACTTTGACAATTATTTATACAACATTTATCAGAGTTATACATATACAACAGAACAATTTAAATAATGCAGCAGACATCATGATGCACAAATAATAATAGTAATAGTATACCAAATCTTCGTCTTCATCCTCCAGAATAGATCTTCAAAAATCTCAAAACTCAGGACTGACCCGAGCGTAATGAAAAGACAAAACACTCGAGTCAGGACTAAAATATCCATATGAAAGTTAAATCAATCGTAAATAAATATGAGTGTAACGGCGTCGGAGATGTTTACGGGGTTTGACATCTCCTATCCAGTGTCAACGTGCGTGCAATAACTTAAGAGATGTTACGGGATTTTCCATCTCTCAAGGATCCGTTAAACTATCTACTATGTAGTAATATACGCTAAGTAGATAATGTCTATCAGTAATATAAAGTATCAAAATAGCGTTAAGGCGTTACCATAATCCCCCTTAACACATTTTATATTCCCAAAAGCATATACAAGACCGTAGTTTCCCCAAAACCGGAAGTCACCAGAGGGCAATCCATATACTCAAGGTACAAACCAAAACGTAGTGGTCGCGAATAGGATAATCAGTATGACAAGGTACATGAGGCGATACCAACTAGGATACTAGTAGTTGCGTGATCTGGACTGATGTTGAGCATAGCAGCTACTACCTCAACACCGCGAAACAACACTCACAAATCAAGGGGTGCACCCAAATCAAATCGCAAATGTAATAGATATGGTATCGAAGAAGTGTGTCCGCTAGAGGTGGCGAACCTCAATGGCCCGGCGCGGCTCCTGTTTTAGTCATGTCAGGGGTCATCCAATATCGTTCTCTTTCTTCAGTCAACGCGCTCACCAAACCATCCACTTCATTCTGGATCAACACTCCGCGTATAATAGTTATTAAAGTGGTTTTCGGTATCGACAGAGAGTATGTCCATATCCGATCCCGGTCTCTTTAATAACTACGTATTATTACACTGATGGCTCTTTTATATTTCAAATTGATTCATGATTGATAACAAAATATCATATTCGCTTTAAAATCAAATCCATTTCAAAATCATCATATATTCAAAATTATCAATTTTGTCCGATAAATCAATTTCACTTCAAAATTTGATTCGAATTCAATTTAGGTTATAATCTCTACTTTAACCTAGTTCGTATTTAAACCAAAGGTTTAAATATAAACATTTCCGTCTCTTTAACCAGTTTGAATTTAAGAAAATAGTTTAAATAGTTTAAAATAGTTAAATAATTCAAAATAGTTTAATAGAAAATATTTAAATAGTTTAATCGAAAATAATTTGAATATAAAATGGTTTATATATAAAATAGTTTGGAAAAAAATCAAAAATTATTTGATAAATAATTCCAAAGTCAAACCGGTCAACTTCCCAAATTTCCTATCCAAATCAAATCCAAATTCCATTTCGATTTAATCGATTTATTCCAATTTCAACTTGAATAAATTTCTATTCCACGTAAATTTCGATTTCAATTCACAAATTTCTTTAAATTTCAATTCAATTCCAAATTAATTTAAATCTAAATTTCAAATAAATTTTCAATTCCAAACTCAAACTTGAAATATCATTTCATATCAATTTTCTTAGAAATATTCAGAGTTCGATTAAAAGTCCAATCTTTTAAAACAAATCAACTTTCAAAAATTTACACCGTATTTCAATTTTCAATTTAAATCTAAACTTCGATTTTATTTAATAATTTCGTTTACCAAGTTTAAATTCTAACATTTCGAGCTCCAATTCAAAATAATTCAATTTCCATAAATTGGATTTTATTCTTAAAATCAATTCATTTAAATAATTTCAAAACAACTTTTAAAATCATTTAATTTATCCAACTCGGTGTCCGTATATAATTTTCTAACCTATGGCCAAGTGATTAGTTACTACAATTAAATGTCAGGGATGAATATATCATTTAAATCAATCACAGTGTCATATGTATGCATAGCAGGATATATATAAACAAATAAACATCCAAACATTTAAATATCAACCAATAACATCCATCGAAATACATCATCCAATAGGCAATACAATTCACGGCAATTTCATATTTATCAATGTCAGGTAATTTAATCGCAATTCAATTTTAATTTAAATTTAACTGTCAATTTAATTTTTTTAATGGTGAATTCAAATGACAATCAATATGATAATTAAATTTTATCAAACAACAACAAATAAAAATCATAACTATGCATAATGTCAAATTTAACTAGCATAAAGATATTCAGTATGTTGTGAGCGTTATAAAACACTCACCTTGATTTTACGATTTTAAATCAAATCGAACGACGCTCGATTTAACATAAAATTTTAATGAGCTCCAAACACTTTCAGATCTGCACTGCAGCGCAGCTCTCATCTCCGTGATTCCGGCGCTTCTTCCCCAACGTGAAATTCACGTATGCAAACCCATTAGCCGCCGATCTTCAAGCAATTTTCATGACCACCTCGTCGACTTCCAGAACGATCGGCTAGCGCCACCACGAAGCCCTTCACCAGAGCCACCTACGCGTCAAGTTTCATCGCGTCATTCGCCGTCGTTCGCACGCAATTCAAGGAAATACGTACACACTTCCAAGTCAGATCTGGACGAATCCATGAAAAATTAGCATACATCAACCGTATGGATTTGAAGAGCTCGTCGAGATTTACACTTTTGCTTTTGGAATTTTTCGATTTCGTCGAACGGATTGAGAGATATTAAGGAAAGAAGATCGGCAATTTCTGGCCATGGAATAGGTGGCGGCCATGATTTAGAATTAGGGTTTCTGGGTTAAAATAATAATAAAACTGTCTCGGTTTGCGTGCGTATTTATATAGGTAGGTCCAAAATCATCCGAACTCCAATCGAGACGTGCCGCCAGGCGTTTATAAGGTTTTACCCCCATTCCGGACGCAATGGAACTAGTTTCAAGGCCTAATTCGATCATATCTG
The DNA here is from genome assembly GCA_030765085.1 of Allium cepa. NCBI lineage: Eukaryota > Viridiplantae > Streptophyta > Magnoliopsida > Asparagales > Amaryllidaceae > Allium > Allium cepa. The sequence goes on along the minus strand of CM060932.1, from coordinate 873,452,180 downwards.
GAAGATAGCTTTTCGAAGTCGATTATTTTAATTAAATTCGAAATTAAATTTCTACGCGTTTCAAGCTCGCACGGCCAAACGACAAGTCCAATTGCTACGAAAATTGAAATCCTACCATAATTTACTATTACGGATCCGATGAAACAAGTTTCGTCAAAATCTGAGACTGTTTGAAAAATGGCTATTTTAACTCGTCAATTAAATATTAAAATATTCAATTTTCACAAATTTACTTTTAATTCGATTTTAAAAGTTCTATAACATCATTCTAACTTTAATATGATAAAATAGAATTTTACAAATCATTTTTTAATCATATTAAACCCGCTATCCAATTATTCAAATAATTTCAAATATTAAATTATTCAACAAATTACATTAATAATCATTTTCCTTCAATAATCACCTTAAATTTTCTAATTAAAATAGCTAAAAATACGGGTCGTTACAATCAATTTGCGATATCTTTGCATTGTTCAACATGTGATGGCTATGGGATAGTCAATATGTGATAACTAAGCTCAATATATGCACGCTATGTGATTGCCAATATGCGATAATTAAGGTCAACTTGTGATAGCTTGGGAAGCCATATTTTTCTAATTTAAAGAAGAAATACTTTGAGCACTATAACATCCTGGTATTTTCAACCATTCACATCCACACATATAGACTTGAATTGCTCAAAATATCAGATTGTTAATTTATATTGGCAAAACTCAACATAAACAGTAAATAAATAAATCACAGAATCACAGACACAGAGTAATATAACAATAAGTAGCAGAAACAAAAAATAGTAGTTCATGAAGCTATTATATATATAACAGAGTTAAATAAGATACAATAGAAGTCTCAAATACAATAGTCAAATACGAGATCAGAATGCATCATTGGAATCAAATGAATAACTGCAAGGTGAATAGATAGATGGATCTCCAAGCGAAGCTCCAACTCCAAAGGTGAGTCTCGAAGACCGGTACACTCAGTCTGACCCGAGCATAAAGCAAAACACAAAACACTCTAGTCAGGATTAACATTCTTATATCAGTAAATCCAACTCAAGTGAAATAACAACTGAAATACAAGTAACTTAAAGGATGTTTGGGATAACCATCTTCTAAGGATCCGTTAAACTATCTACTATGTAGTAATATACGCTATTATAATAATGTCTACAGTAAAGTAAACTACCAAAATAGTGTTAAGGCTTTACATTTTCCACCTTAACACATTTTATATATTCCCATAGTCTATCAGTACCGTTATCTCCCCCGTACTAGGCGTCGTCAGAGGGCACTTCATAGGTATGGTACAAAACAAACTCGAACATATAGTTAAAATAATATATATTTATTTATTTATTTTCAAATCAATATTTTAACTTAATACCTATAAAATAATATATATATATATATATTCTTTTTTTTGAAAAAAATAAATTTACTTATACTTTCATATAAACTAATGTATATGAACATATGTACAAAACTTACTTACAAGTTATAATTTTAAAAACCATGTATCATAAAAGTCAATACCAACTTTCTTATCTACACATTCTAACCAACTTATAAAAAATATATAACTCAAGATATCACTAGATACATATTAAAATCATATAGCTTGAGTACATCTTAAAATTTAGAATAAAACTTTTATATCATCTTTGAAACAAGAGCTCATAAAATACACTTATATTATATATATATATATATATATATATATATAAACAGAACTCATCTATTCATTCCTACATAAATTAACATAATAGGTACATATATAATAACATCTATATAAACTAACATATGTATTTAACACACATATATATCTTTGCTTATATAAAATGTAGAAGATATCATATATAAATCAACTTATAATATTGTTGTTATTATGACATATATATAACCATACTTTAAAACTTTTACTCAGTTATCCAAACTCATTTATATTTTATATACATATGCTTTTATAATAAAATACACGGTACTAAATATGGTATATCTATACAATATAATATAACTTATATATATATACTAATACATAAACTGCACTAAGAGTATTCACCTACATACTATATATACAAAACATATACATACGTTTCAAAAACCGAACCCATATATAAAATATAATTAAAGTCATTCTTTAAAATAACCTAGAAAGTATAATCTATATACTGTTCTTTCAAAATTTAATATATAGAGACTTATATTATATAAACGCATACATTCTAACTAACATCTACAAAAAGAGTTTATATAACATATATAAACTTTATAAATAAACGAATGTAGATAATATACGTATAAAACACATATATAAATAAACCCATGCAGACAACTACTCAACCCATATGCAAAACTTAATATATGATATATATATAAATATATAAAATTTAATATATAAAAGACACAGCAAGTATATAAACCCCTTATATAAATTTCATGTATCTCTGTACACATGAGCACTATATATACTAGCATATATATATATATATATATATATGGTGTATATATAAGTATATACCTCATTATAAAAGAACGTACCTACCATACTTTAAAAAGAAGGGCTCGAGTAGGCTTGGCATGGAGAGAAGGGAGGAGCAGGTAGGTCTAGTGGGGAGAGGGTGGAGTTGCATTAGATGAAGGGGACGTGGGCTGCCATGGGAGATGGTTCGGGAGGATGGATGGTAAGGAGAAGGTCATGAGTGGCTTTGGTGGATATGGAGGAGGAGGGGCTTTTCGGCTGTGGAGTGCTTGGTCATGTGGTGTTGGCGAAGTACTGTGGTTATGTGGGTTACGCGAATTGAGGGTGAGGGGAAGGCCGAGATGTGGGCAGCTGGTGGAGCACGGTCGTCGGATTGATGTTCGGTAGGTGTGGCGCTCGGCAATCGAGAAGGAGAGTGTGCAACGGGCTGTCACTGGGAAGGAGGGGCGGAAGAAAAGGTGCGAAATTATTTTAAGGAGGTGGGAGAAGAAAAGAAAAGTGGATGAGGTCACGAAGGAGTAAGGCTAATATAACTTGTAATATATTTCTTTGATAGAAAGTGAAGGGACAACGAACAGAGAACCAAAATGTTGGACGAACCATCAATTATATTGGGACAAGGGAAATAGAAAAAGTCACATCCACTGAATTCAAGAATATTATCGCCAACGGCTCATTGATGTATACGGTGGAAACTAATAGACAGAGGGAACCAAAAAGGCTCCAATGTGGAACCGATGCGGCCAAGCATTACACAGACTTCGTCACGTACCGAACTCTGAACCACAGAAGTGAATATACCGCAGAGATAAACACGATGCGATGATCAAAACGGTACACAGATATCAGTGGTACAATCTTTCGATCAAAAGACGTAAATCGATACCGAAAATGCTGCTATAACTTCAGAATTAAGATAAACGGAGCAATAAAAGTCTAAATTTGACGAAACGAAACATGACGACTCACTCAAAAGATGATCTATAATTTATTATGTAAAATATTCAGATTTGGTAAACATTTTATTATCATCAGTTTTTAACTGATTTGAATTTAAATAAAATTACCCAATAAAATAAACTTTCATATTTTCTGATGAAATTTTTCCATTTTCTACGTTGAAATAGACGTCTTCCAAATATTAAATCTTAAATTCAAAATTTTATTGTTTAGAATTTCATAAAATTTCAATTAATTAAATAAATAAAACCATTAAAATTTACGGGTCGTTATACTCTCCCCACTCAAAACTTTACGTCCCCGAAAGGAAGTAGGTAGGAGAATAGAACAACCAGAAAGAAAATAGATTGAAATACAAAATAAACAATTAATTTAAAACCACATAAATTTCAATTTAATTAATTAATATTCAACGATTGATTTAAATTCAAGGTATTTCATTAATTTGATTTTATTTCAATTTATTAATATTTGATATAAAAGGTTTTCTTTCAAAATAAAATTTTATTTGATTTGTCTCATTTACTATTAAATCAACCAATTATTCTATTATCTCTATTAACATTTTTTTATAATTAAAATTTAAGTATATAATATTTATTATGATCACTCAAATTTTATGTATAATTTCTTTTATATTGTATATTATCCAATTACATATTCAACTTCTAAATAATTTAGGTGAGTTATATTTGAATGAAATTGGGTATTATACTAGTAAAATTTTCCAATTCAATTATTTCAAATTTAAATTTTTATTCAAAATTTTGGCTTCATTTTAAAATTACCTTAAACATAAATTTAAGAATTAAATTTTCGATTAACTTCAAACCATTTAGAGATAATTATGTATATATAGATATCAAATCAAATTAAACTTAAAATAATATACCTCTATTGTAACGACCCGCCTTTTTGGACAGTTTAAACCGACGACCAAATACACATGCCGATTCCAAACCATTCAAAAGGGCAGATGGCTATTGGGGTAAATATGAAAAGAAAAGAAAGAGAAATAAAGAAAAAGAAACAACACAGAATCTCGCAGCGGAACGATAAAATATAATAGTCAAATAAACAGTTCATGAAGCTGTTTACTATACTTTGACAATTATTTATACAACATTTATCAAAGTTATACATATACAATAGAACAATTAAAATAATGCAGCAGATAGCATGATGGAAGGGTAATAATAGTAATAGTATACCAAATCTTCATCTTCATCCTCCAGAATAGATCTTCAAAATCTGAAAAACTCAGGACTGACCCGAGCGTAATGAAAAGACAAAACACTCGAGTCAGGACTAAAATATCCTTATGAAAGTTAAATCAATCGTAGATAAATATGAGTGTAACGGCGCCAAAGATGTTTACGGGGTTTGACATCTCATATCCAGTGTCAACGTGCGTGCAATAAATTAAGAGATGTTATGGGATTTTCCATCTCTTAAGGATCCATTAAACTATCTACTATGTAGTAATGTACGCTAAGTAGATAATGCCTATCAGTAATATAAAGTATCAAAATAGCGTTAAGGCGTTACCATAATCCCCCTTAACACATTTTTATAATGCCATAGTCTATACAGCACCGTAAGCCTCACCGTAAACTGGTGGTTATCAGAGGGTACCCCATAGGTATAACACAAAACATAACATAGTGGTCGCGAATAGGATAATCAGTATGACAAGGTACATGAGGCGATACCAGCTAGGATACTAGTAGTTGCGTGATCCGGACTGATGTTGAGCATAGCCAGCAGCTACCCCAACACCGCGAAACAACACTTCCAAATCAAGGGGTGCACCCAAATCGAATCACAAATGTAATAGATATGGTATCGAAGAAGTGTGTCCGCTAGAGATGACGAACCTCAATGGCCCGGCGCGGCTCCTGTTTTAGTCATGTCAGGGGTCATCCAATATCGTTCTCTTTCTTCAATCAACGCGTTCACCAAACCATCCACTTCATTCTGGATCAACACTCCGCGTATAATAGTTATTAAAGTGGTTTTCGGTATCGACAGAGAGTATGTCCATATCCGATCCCGGTCTCTTTAATAACTACGTATTATTACACCGTTGTCTCTTTTACATTTCAAATCGATTCATAATTGATATCAAAATATCATATTCGATTCATAAATCAAATCCATTTCAAATATCATCGTATCTATTCAAATGTAAGATTCCTTTTCAAAAATCATTTTTCGCATCAATATCTCATTTCGATTTCAAAACCATTTCGAATTTCAATTTAGGTTGCAACTTCAGTTAACCCAATTCGTATTTAAATTCAAGATTTAAATATAAACATTTCACCTTATTGACCAGCTTATAATTTTAGAAAATAGTTTTAAGGAGTTAAAAAGTAGTTTTAAATAATTAAAATAGTTAAAAATACTTAAAATCTTAAAATGGATTTGAAATAGATAAATTAGTTTAAAATAATTTAAATCGGGTTAAGTAGATTTAAAATAGATTAAAATAGTTTAAGTATTCAAATGGTTTATATAACTGAGTAATTTGGAAAACAAAATAAAACAGCTTCAAAACCAAACCATTTCAATTATAACTTCCCAATTCAAAACAATTTCAATTTCCGTTCTACCGATTCAATTTCGATTTCGATTCAACCAACGTCAATTTTGACTTTAAATTTATTCAATTTCATATTCACTTTCAATTAATTCAATTTCAATTTATATCGATTTGGAGCTTGATTTTTCAAAAATATCCATTTATAACACTTAACAAAATTATCCATCAATATTCAAGTTTAAATCCAAATTTCAAATATGGTTCAATTCCAAGCTCGATTTCAAAATATCATTTTTATATCACTTTTACTTAGTAATATTCAAAGCTCGAATTAAGGTTAAATCTTTATACAAATCAATTTTTGAAATTTAATCATATCCCGATTTTAAATTCCAAAGTCTCCACTTTAATTATTTAACAATTTCTTTTAATCAAAATTTGTTTCAACATTCCAAACTCAATTTTTTCGATAAATTCGATTTCTATAAATTGATTTCTATTTATAACTTTTAAATCACACATTTAAATAAATTTCAAATCGACGATTTTTAAAATTATTAATTTAGCCAATTCGGTGTCCGTATATAATGTTCTATCCTATGGCCAAGTAATTATTTATTTCAATTAAATGTCAGGGATGAGTATATATTACTTAAACCAATCACAGTGTCATATGTATGCATAACAGTATATATAAGCAAATAAACATCCAAACATTTAAATATCAACCAATAACATCCATCAAAATACATCATCCAATAGACAATACAATTCATGGCAGTTTCATAGTTATCAATGTCAGGTAATTTAATTGCAATTCAATTTTAATTTCAATTTAACTGTCAATTTAATTTTTCAACGGTTAATTCAAATGACAAGCTATATGACAATTAAATTTTTATCAAACAACGACAAATAAAATCATAACACTTCATAATGTCAAATTTAACTAGCATAAAGATATTTAGTACGTTGTGAGCGTTATAAAACACTCACCTTGATTTTTACGATTTTAAATCAAATCGAACGACGTTCGATTTAACCCAAAATTTTCTCTAGCTCCAAACGATTCCAATCCATCTCCATAGCGTAGTATTCGACAATACGAATGCAACTTGATTCGTGCAATTTCGACCTCGTATGACAAAGTTATGATAGTTTAAAATTTATTCGAATTATAATGTAAATAATTTACAATTTATATTATCTTTTCTAACCCAAACCATCTGGACCATTGATCTAGCTTCATTGAATCCAGGTCGTGCATGCAACTATCTTCCTCCCTCTCCAATTTCACGCGCGCGACATCGAACCCATACACGCAAGCTAGGGCATGCCGCCGATCCCACCACATGGACCAAAACCCCATCACTCCACCATCATTTGAACGACCATCACCAGAGCCACCCACGGCCAGAACGCGGAAGAGCTCGGCCACCCCTAGCTGCTCGAAAATCTTGCCCAAACGCACGTATTTGAACCCAAACCCTCGCCAATCTGTAGCTCTAATCGTGATCTTGACCGTTGGATAGGTAGCTCTCGACGAGCTCTTTAACTTTGCAGTTGGATGATTCTCGAATTTATGTGTGGATTTGAAGAATTTAGTGGAAGAAGATGAAGAATTCTCGGCCATAGAAAATAAAAGTGGCGGCCTGAAGTTATTAGCTAGGGTTTTGCAATTGAACGTGCCTTTATAACAATTTTAATTATTATTTTAATATTAAATCCACTTATAAACCATTTTCTCAAACGATCTCCAAACAACGCGTGTCGGCTGGCGTTTCTAAGGTTTAACCCGTGTTCCGGACACAATGGAATAGGTTTCGGAGGCTAATTCGATCGTATGTGCGAGTTATGGAAATAAACGATCAAATTTAAATTAAATCGATTAAACGAATTTCTATGCGTTTTGGCTCGCCCCGGACAAACGGTAAATCCGATTGACACGAAATTTGAAATCTTACAATAATATCACATTACGGATCCGATGGAACTAGTTTCGTCGAAATCCGAGACTGTTTGAAAAATGGCTATTTTAACTCGTCAATTAAATATTAAAATATTCAATTTCACAAATTTACTTTTAATTCGTTTTTAAAAGTTCTACAACATCATTCTAACTTTAATATGATAAAATAAAATTTTACACATCATTTTTAATCATATTAAACCCGTTATTCAATTATCCAATAAATTCCAATTTTAAAATCTTATTGACTCTATTATAATCCCAATATAACTTACATTCACTTTGGAAACCAATTTGAATCATATTAAATCAAATTTCAATTATTCACTCTATTTTCATATACTAAAATTTCAATATCAAATTAATCATATCAAATTCGGAATTTAATTATTCAAACATTTGTAATATTAAATTTAAACAAATTTGATTATTCTTAAATCGCTATCTTTTGAAATATTCAAAACGAACTTATAAAATTTAACCTTTAAAACTAATTCACATCTTAGAACACTATTTCCATTTTACAGTTATTCAATTATTCAATAAGTTTTAAATATTTACTTTAAACCATTTACATGTTCAATAATCAATTATTTTGATTTTAAATAGATTTTACTTATCAATCAATTACTCTATTATACCCAATGAATTCAACATTTATTACCCTATCCAACTATTGATTGCAATGGCATTCACTAAGTAGAATTTATTTTTCAATACTTATTACTATTCAAATCTTCGAAACCAATCTATTAAAATTTGTATTACTACCTAAATAATTCACAATTCTTATTCACTTATTTGCATTGGTTTTTCCATATATTCCCTTAACCAAGTTATAACATTTGAGTCAATTCAATTAGATTAGAACTCCATTCAATATATAAATAATTACTTGGATAATTATTGTTGCAATTCATTCCAGTTATTATTATTCCAAATGAATCACAAATTTTTTTCAAACCTTAAATCACGAAATCTTATTAAATTAGCTATTTTAATTATCGAAAATTTACGGGTCGTTACATCTATATATATATATATATATATCAAATCATTCTTAAGAAATTCAAATCAAATTATTTTCTAAAACAAGAGTGTAGCAAAGCTATAGAATGGTCTCTTTACTCTAAAACTCAAAAATGAATGTCGATGATGCGGCTGCCATCATCGAAATTATTTTCCAGCGACAAAAGAGAAGAGTATTGATTTAAACATTTAAAAATTCTTTGAAAAAATTTCTACTTGAACATACTTTAAATAATATACATTTTAAAACATTAAAACCAGAGTTTCAAAATCACTGGAAATTAAATTCTCAAATTCAAAATTTTGAATGCATTTAAATTCCAGATAAATTTATAAACCAATCTTTATAATTTCGTTTATTATATGTTGGTAAAATCAATGGTTAACAAAACAATAAATGAAAATCAAATATTATCATTTTAACAACCAATTCATTTAACAATTATCTTTTAGAAAATTTACTTATATATATATAATATAATCACACAAAATTTATTTTACTTACCAAATTTGAAAACAATATTGTGTCAGTTTGCTTTGTTCAAGTGTTTTGGAATTCCTATCGATAGCGTTGATCAGACGAATCGATCAAAACCCAAATCAACATTTACAACTCAAACAACACAATATATAAAACATTTTAATATTAATTACAAATACACTCCCTAACTCAATTATTCAAGAAAAATGGATCTCAAAACAAGGATAGAGATTCAAATTAAGAGGGACCTTAATCAAAGGGAAACCAGACTAAGAAGATAGGCTCGAAATGAAGATAAGATTATTAAATTACAAAAGAAAAAGATGGATACACTTATATAAATTGTGGGCCCTTAACCGGGTCAACCGTGACTTCAAAGATAGGATCGATATAGAATTCTGAGGCAAATCAAAATTCGATCACCAGATATAGAATTTGGTATGGCAAGAGATAACATCATCTAAATTGAGGGTATCGAAATCTTCGGTGAATCAATGCCTATTGTAAAGGAATTTTACCCCTTTACAAATCATATAGCGGAGCTATGTGATACTCCAGAATCAAGGAATACGAATAAGTAAGGACAAGAATGGAATTTGGAACTGAGGGGGAACGTTCCAAAAATTCAAATGAAATCAAGTCAAAGAGGAAGGAATTCAAGCTCGAACGAAAGTGATTCTGTAATTAAATTTATTCTATATGCTAAGTTTTGCCTAAAACTAGAGCTCTGATACCACATGTAACATCCTGGTATTTTCATCCATTCGCATCCACACATGTCGAACTTGAATTGCTCAAAATATCATATTGTTAATTTATATTGGCAAAACTCAACATATACAGTAAATAAATAAATCACAGAATCACAGACATAGAGTAACATAACAATAAGCAGCAGAAACAAAAGAATAGTAGTTCATGAAGCTACTATATATATAACATAGATAAATAAGATACAATAGAAGTCTCAAATACAATAGTCAAATACAAGATCAGAATGCACCACTGGAATCGACTGAATAACTACAATCTGAATAGATAGATGGTTCTCCAAGCAAAGCTCCGACTCCAAAGGTGAGTCTCGAAGATCGGCACACTCAGTCTGACCAGAGCGTAAAGCAAAACACAAAACATTCGAGTTAGGATTAACGTTCTTATATCAATAAATCCAACTCAAGTGAAATAACAACTGAAATACAAGTAACTTAAAGGATGTTTGGCGTAACCATCCTCTAAGGATCCTTAAACTATCTACTATGTAGTAATATACGCTATTATAATAATGTCTATAGTAAAGTAAACTATTAAAATAATGTTAAGGCTTTACATTTTTCACCTTAACAAATTTTATATATTCCCATAGTCTGTAAGTACCGTAATCTCCCCCATACTGGGCATCCTCAGAGGGCACTTCATAGGTATGGTATAAAACAAACTCGTAGTGGTCTCGATAGGGTAGGTGACATGGCACAACAAGGCAATGCCATGGTAGATTACCAATTATGCATCCGGGCTGGTGGTAACACATAGCAGCCACTACCGCCCACCTCGAAACACATTACCAAATCAAAAAAAAGTGTGGCCACCAAATCAATCACAAAGTCAGAATATAGTATCGAAGGAATGCGTTTGATCGGAGGAATGACCTCACTTGGTCCGAGAATCACTCCTGTTTTAGCCACCTTATGCCAACTCACGTGAGTCGGGTCCATGTATATACCTCAATAGAACGTCGCCACCATCCTACTTCATTCTAGAATCTTTGCCACGTACATGGTTCTTAAAGTGGTTTTCGGTATTGGCAAATAGTATGACAATATCCGATCCCGGTCTCTTTAACAACCAATATTATAACACCGCGGTCATTTCAAAATAGTTTATAATTCAAAACCAAAATATCATTGCCATTTCAAAACCATATCAATACTATATCATTTCCATTTCAAAACCAAATACGATATCATTTCCATTTCAAATGTATCCTTTTCCAAAATCATAGCACTTTCAAAGTTATAACACTTTTGAAACCAAACACTTGAAATTATAACACTTTCAAAACATAATACTTTGATATTCATAACTTTGAAACATAACTTCCACCACTCAAACAGTTTAGATATTAAAATAGTATATATAGTAAAATAGTTTAAGAAGTAAAGTAGTTTATGAAAAAGAGTTATAAGTTAAAATAGTTTATATTTAAATAGTTAGCATATTAAAATAGTTTATATTAAAAATAGTTTATATTAAAAATGATTTATATTAAAATAACTTATATTAAAATAATTTATAAAGTAAAATATAAAATAGTTTCCTTAAATTTCACAAATCGATTCCAAATCAACTCGAATTCCAAAAATTCAAATTTAATCAAATCTCAAATCATCAATTTCAATTTATTTTAGTTCCTCAATAAACCATATCAAATTATATCAATTTCAAATACAGATTTTTAACCACAAAATAAACCATTTCAATTTCAATATTTCAAAGCTTTAAATATTCAAATATTTCGAAACTAGATTTGATAATTCCATATATATATATATATATATATATATATCAAATTCACTTTACTATTATTTATTTTGAAATATTTACTTAATCGTTAAAATAACATTTAAATAAAACTTCAAATTTCCATTTTAAATAAAACTAAATATACCATTTCAATTTATATAAATTTGAAATATTCATTTAAACACGTTTAATCAAAAATCAAGTTATAAAATCATATCTTTAAAATCCCAAATTTAACAAATTTCAAATCAAACTTATTTGAGTATAATTCTTAAAAAATTCAATTTCAAAACTTTGGAAATCATTTCAATATATATATATATATATATATATATATATATATATATATATATTGACCAACGGTGTCTATATATAATTTTCTATCCTATGGTCCAGTGATACGGATATTTATCACTTCAATCCGCAATTTAAATATAACGGGTATATATCATTTCAACCCGTAATCCCAAATTCAATTCAATGAAAATCGCTTGGGTTTATCGTTTCAACCCATAACGATTTTCTCCTATTCCACATATCGTTCGGGTATGTATCATTTCAACCCATAGGGAATTCTGTACTAACAGGGAACTTGCAGAGTGATCACAAATATGATAATAATATAGCTGGCACATATCATCAATATAAATAACAGATAATGGTGTCAGATGTGACAGGTGAACAAATACAGATAATATATATATATATATATATATATATATATATATATATATATAGCAATGTAAATAACTAACACAGCATATTTCAATTGTCGTTTCAATTGAAATCAAATTTAATAAATATAAGAACATTAATCGTGAGTGATTACTCACCTTTTAAGGCTAGAGATATGAACGAGAATGGAAGCGAATTATGAATCCAAACATGAATTTCAAAGCAAAGCTAGATTGGCACGAATTCAACGGATAGAGCTGATAAAAAAGTATCGATGAAAACAAGATATATTACATATATATAAATTTCTAAAAATCAATTTAAACATATAGTTAAAATAATATATACCTTTATATATTTTTTCAAATCAGTATTTTAATTTTAATACCTATAAAAATGAAATCTATGTATATATAAATACATATATATTCTTTTTTTGAAAAAATCAAATTAACCTATACTTTCATATAAACTAATGCATATGAACATATGTACAAAACTTAGTTACAAGTTATAATTTTTAAAAACTATGTATCAAAGAAGTCAATACCAACTTTCTTATCTACACATTCTAACCAACTTATAAAACATATATAAATCAAGATATTACTAGATACATATTAAAATCATATAGCTTAAGTACATCTTAAAATTTAGAATAAATTTTTTATATCATCTTTGAAACAAGAGCTCATAAAACACACTTACATAATATATATATATATATATATATATATATATATATATATATATATATATCAGAACTCATCTATTCTTTCCTACATAAATTAACATAACAGCTACATACATAATAAAATCTATATAAACTAACATATGTACTTAACACACATATATATCTCTGCCTATATAAAATGTGTAGTATATCATATATAAATCAACTTATATTATTATTATTATAACATATATATAACCATACATTAAAAATTATATTCAGTTATCCAAACTCATTTATATTTTATGAACATATGCTATTATAATAAAATACACGGTACTAAATATGGTATATCTACACAATATAATATAACTTATATATATACTAATACATAAACTGCTACCAAGAGTACTCACCTATATATATATATATGTATATATGTACATAACATATACATACATTTCAAAAACCGAACCCATATATAAAATATAATTAAAGTCAGTCTTTAAAATAACCTGGAAAATATAATCTATATACCGTTCTTTCAAAATTAATATGTAGAGACTTATATCATATAAACGCATACATTATAACTAACATCTACAAAATCAATGTATATAATATATATAAACTTTATAAATAAACGAATGTAGATATATACGTATAAACCACATATATAAATAAACCCATGCAGACAACTACTCAACCCATATGCAAAAATTAGTATATGTAATATATAAATATATAAAACTTAATATATAAAAGATACAACAAATATATAAACCCCTTATACAAATTTCACGCATCTCTATACATATAAGCACTATATATATATATAGTATATATATAAGTATATACCTCAATATAAAAGAATGTACCTACCACGCTTTAAAAAGAAGGGCTTAAGTAGGCTCGGCGTAGAGAGAAGGGAGGAGCAGGCGGGTCTAGTGGAGAGAGGGAAAAGTTGCGGTGGATGAATCTATAGCTAAATCTTATCTTGCTATAAGTCAATCTCAATCTACTGTAGCTAAATCTCAACTTGCTATAGATTAGTCTCAACCTATGGTGGCTAAATCTAAACATGCTATAGCTAAAATCACAGCTCAAACCTTATCTTACGATAGCTAAACCTCAACTTGCTACATCTTAAATATCAACTTGTAATAGCTAAATTTCAGCTTGCTATAACTCAAACCTTAACTTGCTACAACTCAATCTCAACTTGCTATGGCCAAATCAACTTGTTGTTGCTGATATTAATTGGAGATGTCAACTTGCAATAGCTTGGTCTCAACTTGCAATAGTTCATTCCCACCTTTCTTTAGCTCAGTCTCAACTGGTTATAGCTTAATCTCAACTTGATATATCTTATTGTAAACTGGAGATAGCTGATGCTGGCTAGAGATAGTCAATGTTAATTGGAGATGTCAACCTATGATAGGTTAACATCAACTTGTTATTTTTTAATCTCAACTTTCTATAGCTCTATATTAACTTGCTATAGCTCAATATCAACTTGTTATTTTTTAACCTAAACTTGAGGTAGCTTAATATCACCTATATTTCAACTGGAGATAGCTTAATGTAAACTTAAGATTGCTATAAAACTTATTAAATTATTTGTAGTTCAATGTCAACTTGTGGTAGATATAAAACTTATCAACTTGTGGTAATCTTTAACCTTCTATGGCTAACAACCTATGATAGCTAAAGGTGCTAGGAAATCCCTGGTAAATAGATGAATTTTTGTGACATTTGGGAAGTCATTTTTCTACGTAGTTGAGAATTTCATAAAGATGAAATCACCATAAATAATAATAAGTTAAAGTTAAATAACTTCCTTAAAGAATGAAAATGTAATGATATGGCCTTTGTGGCACTAAATACATCTACTATCGACATTATATTAGATAGTTGTTGTTAATGGCGTGTACCGTAATCGTTTGTCTAAACACGACCTTATATTTGATGATTGGTTACATAAGGCTCATATGGCAACTGTTTTTCTAAACAAGACCTTATACTTGATGATTACATATGTAAGGCCAATATAGCAACCGTGGGTCTAAATTTTGTATTTGGTGGTGTAAGGCCTTCATGGCAACTGTTTGTCTGAACTAACATTGTATTTGATGATGGGTGGTGTAAGACCTTAGTGGCAACCTACTAAATTGTTTAAGATGCATTTGAATGGAAGTAAAATAAAACTCCTATGCGATAACCCTATGTTTCTAGTACTCTCATTAAACAATTAAGAGTAAGTCATGAATGGAAAGTTTAAAAATGAACCAACTACAAAAATCGATAGGAAATGTTATAAATGGAATATCTCTATTATATTGAAATTAGCGACTTGTGATTGATCATGGTTTGATTGATAGAGTGAGGGGAAAACCTGTTCTATGATTTAGTGATGTGGTCTCACTATGTGATTGTTTGCTTGGGGTAAAATATTAATCATCCAAGGCTTTATATTTGACTAATGCTTTTACTATTTCCCATAAACTCATGGGTACTCGTTCAAGTGGGTTGATTTTATGGTATGAATAGGTAGCTTCTCAAAAAGAAAAATGAGACCCCGAAGATGAAACTGAAGGCTTATTTTACGAACAAAAGCTATTTTTAAATTCCTCTATGTAAAGCCAAAATTTATAATTGGTCAAGTGTCCGTGATGACATCCTCATATATTAGGCATGACACTCTATTTATATCATATTATATATTCAGCCTTACATAGGAACAAGATGGGTTAATGATGATGTAAGGATTCTGTAAAACATTTTGATGTAATGAAATCATTTAGCTATCTACTTACTTAATATTGTGAAAAAATCTTTATACTTATCTCACCTTTTCACCTTAAAATAATTAAGGTGATGACCATAGCATCATCGATAATCATTTTTGGATCTCAAGGTGGGAATGTTACAACTTGGTATCAGATCTTAGGTTAGGTGACCCTTAAGTGAAATAGAGCTAAGCATAAGTTAGATAACTAGAAAATGAACACCCAGAGGATGGTATATGCTATATATATAATATTCTTTTATTTGGTTACAAATATATAGGTGGATGTATCTATCCCTCTACTATTGTTTTCACTCTCTTTTACTTCCGTCTCTTATCAAGGCTTTCTTACATAGAAAGAGAATGGATATATGAAGTGGACATTTAACCTTGGGATAAGGAAGGAAAAACGCTAGTAGAGGAATCATTAGTAATCAGACTAACAATCAAAGTGTTAAAGTAACCCTAGAAATTGGTGCTGAAGCAAGCAATCAATTGCCTACTATGGTTGTAGGGAATAGAGATATAAACGCACTCTTTCAGCTTATTTTACCAAATGCAGCACTACTGTCAAGTACCGTTACAAGCTCAGAATGTACCAAGGGGCCCTGCAGTAAGTAATGGAGGATTTCGTCAAAGTGAATAAGGGTTTAGGAGATTGGGAGGAGAAATGTTTGATGGGAAAAAGTAGGAATTTTAGGCTAGTGATTGGCTGGTGATGCATGAGGACTTTTAAGACTTAGAGCCTTACAGATGCTTAGAAGATGAAGCTTGTATCTAGATAGTTTAAGGGACTAGCAAGTTTTTTATAAGGAACCATGAGAGCATAGAATCCTGATAAAGAAATCACTTGGGAAAGGTTTAGTGAGATATTTAAAGAATAACATTTTCATGGATCAGAGTTGTTAGCAATGTTTTGGGAATTTATGGAGCTACAATAGGGGAGTTTAAAGGTGCTGGAGTATGTGCAGAATTTTAATGAGTTGTCTAAGCATGGAGCTCATCGGATTAGGACTAAGAGAAAGATGGCAGAGAAGTTGATCTTGGTATCGAGGATGGGATTGAGTGACCAAAAAATGGCTCATGTAGCACTACCATTAAACAAAGTGGTAGACATGGTAAGAAGGTTTGAGCCAATGTATGCTGAAAAGCGTGGTGTTGGGAAAAAGGCTCAAACTGATAAAAGGAAAAAGAGGTTGCTCCATATCAGAAAGGGAAGAAGGGCCAACAAAAAAGTGGAAAGCGAAGGGTGGAGGAGACCAAAAGGACATTGCTGACATAACATGCTATAATTGTAGGCAAAAGGGGAACCATGCAAATAAGTGTCCGGAGTCGTTTGTGATTGTGAAGGTCAAATGCATTATTTGTGGCAAACCCAGACATAAGAAGAAATATCATCAGGAGTTAAAGTAGTCAAAAGTTTTCTCTTTGGAAGGACCGTCAGTTGGACTGATGGTTGAAGAGAAGGGAAAAACATTGTGCTAGGAGATATGATACCAATCTCTACTACTTTAGTTAAAGCTCTTTTTGACATGGGTGCTACCCATTCTTCTATTTCAATATATGTAGTGGATTGGTTGGAGTTAGATCTTCTATATTTAGTCACGTCCTTACATGTGGTTAATCTGATTGATGTATATGCTACTATCAAATTAAGATGAATTAACCTTAAGTCTAATTTGTGCGGTCATTTATTTGTTTGTAATTTATATGTGTTTGACTTCATATGGTACAGGGTAATCTTGGATATGGATTGATTAGGAACTAATGACACCGGTATCTTTTGTGCTGATAGAGATTTCATTTTACATAATCCAAATGATGGGAATAAAATCATGGTAGAGATACATATAATGGATGAAAAACTAGGACTAGCATTGTGTGCGATGGAAGATCAGGAGGAATAGATAACTAGAGTACTGATATTTCAGGAGTTGTGGTTGTTTCCAACCAGTATGGGATTACCACCAAGAAGAGGAATTGAATTCCAAATAGATTTGATGCTAGGGACATAGCCTATTAGCAGAGCGCTTTGTAGAATGCCACCCAAAGAGATGGGGGAATTGAAGAAGTGGCTGGTAGAACTCAAGCATAAAAGTTTCATTAGGCTGAGAAGTTCACCATGAGGAGCATCTATCCTATTCATTAAGAAGTTGGATGGAACTTTACGGATGTGTATTAGTTACCAGAAGTTGAATGAACTTACTGTGATGAATCGTTATCCATTGCCTAGGATAGACCACTTGTTTGATCAATTGAGTGGAGCTAGAATATTGTTGCAGCTTGATTTGGAAAATGATTCCACTAACTAAGGGTAGAGTAGTATGTTATTCCATTGACTGCACTCAAAAAAAGATAAGGTTCATATGTGTGGTTAGCGATGCCATTTGGACTGACCAAATTATCTACGTTCTTCGTAAATCTTATGAACTATATCTTTCGCGATCTGTTGGATATATTTGTTACTAGTCTTCATTGGTGGAATTTTGGTGTATTCTAAGAATGAGAGTGACCATGAAGTTCATCTTAGATTGGTGTTAGAGACATTGAGACATCACAAATTAAAGGCAAAGTTTTCAAAATGTTACTTTTAGGAACGAGAAGTTAAGTTTCTTGAGCATGTTGTGTCAGAGAATGGAACAGGAGTAGATCCATCGAAGATAGAAACCATTAACGGTTAGAAGAAATTGGAGATGACAATGGAAGTAAGTAGTTTCCTAGGACTGGCTAGCTATTATGCCAAATTCATTAAGGACATCTCACGTATAACAACACCCTTAATTAAGTTGACTAAGAGAATGAGAAGTTCGTGTGGATGGATAAGTGTGAAGGGCCATTTCAGGAGTTGAAGAAGTCATTGATAAATTCTCCTATCTTGATTGTACCTGAAGGGAATCAAGACTTGGTGATGTACATAGATGGTTATGGAACTAGTTTGGGAGTGGGTTGATGCAAAAAGGGTAAGTGATAGCTTACACATCAAGGTAGTTGAGACTAGAGGAAGTTAGATATCTAATTCACAACTTGGAGTTGGCAGCTGTAGTTTTTACACTGAGTAGATACATTATCTTTTGGGAGAGAAATTCAAGTTATATATAGACCAAAAGTCCCTTAAGCATTTATTCTCAAAAAAAGATTTGATACAAGGCAAAAATGAGGGCTAGAATTCTTGATGGCATACGAATTTGGTATAGAATATATGCTAGAAAATGGGAACAAGATTTTAGATGCTTTGAGTAAACAACATTAGAATATATTGTTAGCCAAGACTGAGGAATGGAAGTTATAGAGAGGTTGGTGTCTTGTAAAGTGAATCATAGAACAAATGCAATGTCAAGTCATGGTCTGTGGATCGTAGCAAGTTTAGAAGTACATCCAACCCATGTACATGGAATTGGTTCTAGGCTATTGTTAGCCAAAATAATTAGGCAATTGGAAATGGGTGTAGATGTCGAGGAGCTAAAAGGGTTCAAGATAGACCTGAAGGGATGGTTTAGGAAGAAAGTAAGACCGTGTGTTCCAAACGTAGAAAATCTTTGGAAGGATGTCTTAAAAGAAATCATCGATCTAAATTTACCATTCATATCGAAGGAATGAAGATGTATTGTGACATGATGAAAATGTTGTTTTTGGAAACAGATGATGGATGATGGTAAATGTGTGAAGAGGTGCTTCACTTGTCAACAAGTAAAAGCTGCATCAGAAGTTGAGCAGATTACTTCAACATTTGGAAGCACCGACTTGAAAATGGAAGTCAACATCCATGGATTTTATCGATGGATTTTCTAAGTCAGAATAGAAAACAAATCTGGGTGATAGTCAATAAATTGACTAAGACCTACTTTAACCTGGTAAATTTAACAAGGATGTTATCTAATTTGGGAGGACTATACATGAAGAATATAGAGAGGTTACATGGGGTTCTGAGTAGTACTATAAGCGACAGAGGCCCTTTG
The DNA here is from genome assembly GCA_030765085.1 of Allium cepa. Taxonomy (NCBI): domain Eukaryota; kingdom Viridiplantae; phylum Streptophyta; class Magnoliopsida; order Asparagales; family Amaryllidaceae; genus Allium; species Allium cepa. Next base: position 873,432,097 of record CM060932.1, on the reverse strand, counting down.
TTTACCAGTGAGTTTTGGAGAAGTTTGAAAATTTGATTGGCAGAGTTGAAAATAAGTATAGCTTACCACCCATGGACTGATGACCAATCAGAAAAGGTGAACCGTGTGCTTGAAGATTTTCTAAGAGCTTCAATTTTATATTTTAGAGGACCTTGGGAAGATCGTTTGCATATAGTATTATATAATAGCAGTTACCAATCAAGTATTGGGATGGCCTCATTTAAGAGACTATATGGTATACCATGTAAGCCACCTATATGTTGGTTAGAAGCAAGGGGCGATCTCGTGTTAGGACCCAATTTGGTAAGGGGCATTTACTGAAATGGAAGAATTAATTCATGCTAGAATGAAGCAATCAAGGAAGAAGAGTTATGCCAATAAAAGGAGAAAAGATCTTTAGCTCATGGTATGCGACTATGTATACATGAAGGTTTCTATTATGCGAGTGTTATGCACTTTGGGAAAGCAAAGAAAAGTAGCACCTAGATATATAGGGATGTATTCATTAATTAAGAGGATTGGTAAACTCGCTTATCAAGTCAGGTTATCAAGTAGTTTAGTGGGTGTGCATAATTTTTTCACATATCACAATTGAGGAAATTTGTGCACAATCCGAATACGCTGGTGAAAACATGGGTTATTGAAGACTTATTTGTAGAACCACATCCAACTTATGTTGGATGACCAAAGGGAATAGTAGGCCGTGATACGAAAGAGTTAAGGAATAAAGCTGTTAACTTGTTTGCGTCCAGTGGAGTGACAATGATGCTGAATGTACCTGGAAGGGAGAGGCTAAGATAATGAATATCTATCCTGGTTTATTTTGACATGTATGATTAAACATGTGCGCTTTGTTATATAGAGTGGTAGAGGCACTAGTATGATTACATGATACAATAACGATACTAATGCATTATGCTACATTAGTGGGGAACGAGTGTAATCGTTGTACTGAGTGTACATTGATTTGATAACGACGATTTGAGTTTTGAGGATGAAACTCTTGTAAGGAGGGGATATTATAACACCCCACATTTTGAAGTACCATGATATATGAACTATTAAGAAAATTATTAACCAAATTAGACTATGAGATGGAAAAGATGAAGGGGGTTTATTTAATGAGAAATGAATTTAGAATGGGAAGTTAAGGGATGAACAAGAATATGATAGAATATCATTTTAGTACGAAGCCCCAATTACCTAGCCCACTTAACCTTCCTGCTCTTCATTTATTCTCCGCTTACTCAAAATTGAACAAAGGAAGAAAAAAATAAAAGACATAGGCCTGCCATACCTTAAGGGAGAAAAGAAAAAGGTCTAAAGGAAAAGAGAAGGTTCATTAATTTCTTGAACAAACCAAAGCTTTAAACAAGTTTAAAAAGACAAAGTCTTAGTATTTCTTTCTCTAAAAACCTTCCAAAACTCATACACGTTTGGATTATATGTATTTGTGATGTTTTGAATATTAATGGACAAGTTTAGGAAGCTAAGAAAAGATTTGTTTAGGTTTGATAATTTAAAGATGAAGATTTATGAAGTGTTTAAGGAAGAACCAAACCATCTTCAAGTCACTTGAAAATTTTATATTATATGCGGAATAATAACATGGAGATGGGTTTTTAACTTCACAATTCCAAAATTATTTAGAATTTATATGAATTTTCCTTGCTAAATGCCTAATTTAATAAATTAACTATTTAAGATAGTTCGAATAATTATTTTGGTTTGAAAATTTTATATAAGGCAAAACATGATGATTAGGATTTTAATGGATTTTTAGTGACTTTTTAAGATTTTTTTCCATGCATTTTTGAATGTAATGAATTATTTTGAAAAAGGAAGAGCAAATTACAAAAGAGTAATTAATTAATTAATAATATGATTAATACTTTCTAAAAATAAAATTGCATAAATCTTTGGTAAACCATTGTAATTCAACATATAATTGGGTTAGAGAGAAAGTAGTTCCTTTGAATGGAAACGAGTCATTTTCAAGTTTATTACCAAATTGCTATATCAATTTGGTATAGTAGAATCTCAACTTGCTATGGCTCATTCTCAACTTGTGATAGCTAAATCTGAAATTACTATAGTCGAACATCTAGTTGGATAGCTAAATCTCGATATGCTATAGCTCAAATGTCAACTTGTGATCGCTAAATCTCAACTTGCTATAGCTCAAAATCAACTAGCGATAGCTAAATGTCAACTTCTTATAGATCAAATCTCAACTAGTAATAGCTAATCTCAACTTGTTATAGCTCAACCTCCACTTGCGATAGAAAAATCTTAACTTGCAATAGCTCAAATCTCAACTTCCAATAGGTAAATCTCAACTTGCTATAGCTCAATCAACTTACGATAGCTAAATCTCAACTTGGTATAGCTCAAATGTAAAATTATGACAACTAAATTTCAACTTGCGACAGCTAAATCTCAACTTGCTATAGCTCGAATCTCAACTTTCGATAGCTAAATCACAACTTGCGATAACTTAAACATCAACTTACGGTAGCTAAATCTCAATTAGGTATAGCTCGAATCTCAGATTGAGATAGCTAAATCCCAACTTGTCATAGTATAATTTCAACTTGCTATAGCTTAATGTCATCCGGAGATAGCATATATTAACCGGAAAGATAGCTGATATCAATTGGAGATATCAACTTGTAATATATCAATCATAACTTGCTGTAGCTCGGTCTCAACTTGTTATAGCTTAATATCTACTGGAGATGGCCGACATCAACTGAAGATAGTGATATCAATTGGAGATATGAACTTGAGATAAATCAATCTCAACTTGTTATAGCTCAATCTCAACTTGCTATAGCTCAGTATCAACCCTATATAGATTAATATCAACTAGATATATCAATTGGTGACAGTTCAATATCAACTAGAGGTATCAACTGGAGATAGTTTAATATGAACTTGAGATAGATATAAGACTTATCGAATGGTATAGTTTAATGTTAATATGAGATAGCTATTAAACTTATCAATTTTCGTTAGTCTTTATCTTGCTATGGTTATGTACTAAGAACTTATGATAGCTAATGATGGTAGAATATCTAAGTAAATAAATAAACCCTTGTAACACGCCAGGAAGCCATTTTTCCTAAGTGGTGGTTGAAAATTTCATAAATATGAAACAACCATAAATAATAATAAGTTAAAATGAAATAACTTACCTTAAGATTGAAAATGTAATTATATGGCCTTTGTAGCACTAATACATCTACTCACGACATTATATTGGATGATTTTTAACGTAAAACTTGTGTAGCAATCGTTTGTCTAAACATGACCTTATATTTGATGATCGGCGATGTAAGGCCTATTTGGTAGCCATTTGTATAAACATGACATTATATCTGATGATTGGAGTTGTAAGGCTTGTGTGGCAATCGTTGGTCTGAACTTTGTATTAAGAGTTGGCAATGTAAGGCCTTTGTGGCAACCATTTGTTTGAACACAAATTATAGTCGATATGGATGGTGTAAGGCTTTGGTGGGAACCTAATAAAATGTTTGGGTTGCATTTGAAGGGAAGTCAAATAAAACTCTTAAGTGATGACCATATGTGTTTAGTACTCTCAGTAAACTAATAAGAATAAGGCTAAAGAGGAGCGTCTAAAAATGAACTAACTATAAAAATAAGTAGGAAACATTGTGAACAGAATCTCAACCTTTTGTTGAAATTGATAATTTGCGTTTGATTATGGTTTGATATTATCGCATTATAAAATGTTATTGATGAAGTTAGAATAGTGAAGGGAATATCCATTCAATACTTTAGCAATGTGGTCTCACTATTTTATTGTCTGCTTAAGGTAAAGTATTGTTTACACTAGGCTTTCTGTTTGACCCATACTTTATTATTTTCCATAAATCCATGGGCGCTTGAGTAGCTCGAGTAGCTCGAGTTTACTATGTAGATAAATAAATTTTAAAAAAGATGAATAAGGACTTTGAAGACGAAGTAGAAGGCTTAATTTGTGAATAAAAGCCATTTCGAAGTTTCATTATGTAAAACCAAATTTATAACTGGTTAAGTGCCCATGATAACATCCTCGTATGTTAAGCAATGGCACTCTATTTATATCCTATTATATATTCACCCCTACATAGGAGCGAGATTTGTTGATGATGATATGATATTATTTTTAAATGATGGATGTAATGAAATCACTTCGCTGCTCTGTTTACTTAATGCTGTGAATCAATTTATCGTTTGAAAATAATTATGGTGATGACTACAACATCATCAACATTCAATTTTGGATCTCGAAGTGGGAGATGTTACTGTACACAACAAATGAATGAAAGAAATGGATTTGACTCAAGATCATAAAACATACCGACTCATGGAGTTGTTGAATGGCAGAGTGCTAAGGGCTAAGGCTAATAATGCCTAAAAATCAACGGTACATGGCAAGATGTTATGATTGGGAAGTCTATAGGGTTTGGTTCATATATTTAACTTTAGGGAGAGTAATAACATCTAGATTTATTTAATGAATGAATCTACAATGTGAAACTAAAGTTTTTCAAGGATTAGGAGGGGCTATTAACGCTTAGTAATAACGCTGGCTAGAATGTATTCAAGGTGTTTACATTCAGCCATATAGGAGAGTTAGGGTGGCTCCATGGTGGAATGAATGGTCATTCATTAGTCATGCTAGAAAAATAAATAATAAACTAGTGACAGAAAGACCTTAGGACATAATAACTATATAAGATTAAAGACAACTTTACGCCTAGATAAGAGTCTATAAGATGCATGGGATTGTTTTTGATGATTGTATGACTTGGTTCATAACAAATTGTTGGTAAGTATAGTTTATACCTAAACTAAATGGGAAAAATAATTATATGACAACTCAAAGCCGGAGAAGATGATTTACCCGAGGCCGGATGGTCCAAAAATAAAGGTTAAGTATAAGGTATACTAATAATTGAAATGATACTATATGTGTTCATGATGTGACGATTTTCTGTATGATATGATGTACTTGCTTTTGATGAATTAGCAAGGGGAAAACACATTCTATCCTTTACCAACATGGTCTCATTATATGTATCTTTTAGGGGAAAGTATTACTCATATCAGGCTTTATGTCTGAACCCATGTTCTACTATTTTCCATCTCATGAGTACCCATTCGAATTGGCTAAGTTTATGAATTTGACATAATCCTTGTGGGAATAATGAAATCAATGATGAAGCAAGAGGCTTGTTGTAACAATAGTTATTTTTGTATTTTTCTGCTGTAAAACAGGGATATGTGACTAGCTAAGTGTCCAACATCTTTATATGTTGAGCACGACACTAGTATTTATAATTTATTATATTTACCCCAATATGGCACACTTTAGGATTATGAAATATGTAATTTATAGTTGGGGTAAAAGTAATTTAGCCATTCTATTTACTTATTGTAGTGAAAACTTATTGCTCATATTTTGCCACTTGGAAATAATTATAGTTATGACTACAACATCATTGGCATTCATTTCATGTCTCAAAATTGGGGACATTACAAAGATCAATTAAGGGACTATAGTTATGTCTAAATTGAAGATTGGAACTGATGTGCTATTCAATTGATAATTTGCTCCCACGATTAATTGTATTTAATTCAAAGTCAGAATATTTTGGCTAAAGTGGAATGGTTAATAATATTACCAAACCAAAGATTTCGTTTATGGTTTGACCAAGTTGGATGTGGATAATATTAGAATTATGACCAATACCTGACTATATACATCTTAACGTGATATATAGTTAGCGCAAAGAACATGCATAAATTATTATTACTATTAGTACTACTGAAGATAATAAAAAATATGATATTCTCGCCTAAAAGAAATTTAAATGATGAATTTGGACAAACCATCATATAATTAGCTAAGATGATGTACAAACATTAATATTTGGATTGGTCAATATTAATGACTCTCTGGATTCACTCCTCTAAGTCACACAACTGCATTTGTGAATTTTCCAAAAAATTACATGATTTAATCAGTTTATAAAGTATTTTAAATTGATTAAATCAACAAATATTTGAGAAATGATGATTGTTAATTTTTCTGATGTTTTGGTTGTTGTTAATAATTATTTGAATGTATGTACAAAAATTATACATGCATGCATTGATATATGATATTGGTATTATTTAAATGAATTTTCAATAAATATAATTACTTAACGAGATTTTAACAAAAGGTTAATCTGGGCATAGTTATGTTAAGGTCGACCATATATATAAGAGAGATGGTATTGGCTTGACTGAATATTAATTGGAAATTAAAAAGCGAAGTTTTAAAAGGAGAATTTGAAACACCCCACGCCCCTTCATATTCCCTAAAAGGGCACACCGAAGGATATGGTGCGTTATAGGCATAGCTAAAGCATCACGGAGACTAAGATTCACAAGGAAAATAAGTAAAAAATAGAGGAAACATTTAAATAATAATTTACCATTCAAAATTAAACTTCTTCTCAAAATAAGTCATAAAAACATAACATATCTCAAAAACTCAAAATGTCTCATGTCTCATGAAAATACATCTCGGTCTCATAAAATCAGAGTATAAAGATAACAATAATAATAATCCCTCTCACAAGTTCCAATCCATCATAAGCCAAATGAAAAAGATGAAAAGCAAAAGAATACATATGAAATAAGAAAACTCCGAAAATGAATCTCCAAGCAACCTGAATCAATTATCCTCAACTCTACTGGCCTATTGGGGGAAAAGGAAAGATAGAGGAGTGGGTTAGACAATAAGTCTGGTGAGTGAAAGTAATTACTAGCATTTCTAAGAAAGATAAATAATACTAAGAAATAGTTCTATCATGAAAAGAAAATATCAAAAAGATAAAACTCGGATAAAATTCTGTTTCTGATTCCATTTGACTGTTTGCTTTCCTATCTCTATTGTGCCACTGTGAACCAATCCTGTTGGTCACAGCAACAGACACCTCTTTTGCGCTTAGGATGCAGTAGTGAATTATTTACCCTAATCAATGCCGCACGCTTGGTCATCGTCGGTACACACTAACTTTCACCCCCTATTTGACCCTTTTTTTACCCTAATCGGCATAAGCGTGCCCAGCCTCATCTACATGTGAGGCCATCAGTCCTCGACCTAAAAGGGAATGCTGCCGGTACTGGTCCTAACAAACAATCTTCTAGCTTTGAGCCCCTTGCCCAAATCCCCAGATTTGAGCCTCTATCCGTTGGCTACTTATTTACCCTAATCGGCATAAGCATGTCCTAGCCTCACCTACGTGTGATGCCATCAGTCCTAGACCTAAAAGGGAACGCTGTAGGGGCCATACTTCTATATTTATTTATTAACTTAATCAAAGATCTAAGTTTTAAAATAAATCTCTTCTGTTATCTCTTCTTTTTAATTATAACCTAAGTGTTATAATTGTTCTTGCAATTATAACTCTTCTATTTTCTCTTTTTAGTTATAACCACTTGTTATAATTATGTTGGCAAATATCTTAAATTTTCCTATTTCAGTCTGTCTCTATTTTTATTTCAGTTTTTCTCATTTTACATCTGATATCTATAAATTTAGTGTTATTCTATTTTCATCCATATTTGTGAATTCTTCTCTTTTTAATATTTATACGTGTCAAAAAGGACTAAATCTCTATAAAAAGAAACTAACATTTACAGATTAAATTTCAACTTAAAACAAATGTAAATAACTATAAATAAGTGAATAAAATAGCTGAATGAAAATAGACTGAAAAGAACATCTGAAATTTACTTAAAATGGACTATAAATAAATTTACATAAAAGATTTCTCAAAATTGTAAAAAAACTATAACTATTGAGAGCCCTATTATTTTAAATTGCTAAAATAATTACAAAACACTGACCTGTGGTCCTTAGCTCTAGTCCTGGGCCTTCATGGATCCACTTCTAGGGCGTAGAATATTTTTATCAAAAATATTTCCTCCCTAGAAATATTTTCTATTTAGGGTTGAGCCTCAAACAATGAACCCAATTGGGAGAAAATCTGAATGAAAAAATATCTAGGCCTAGGGTTCTATTTATAGCGTGGCTTAGGGATCTCAGGCTATCGGATTTGAAGATTAAATATTGTGCAACCACTTCATAGGCTCACTAGGAACCGTCGGATGCAAGCACGAACGCAGAGGATTTCACGAAAATGGATTATAGGGTCTTTGGCTCGTACCTGAACGAAGTAGCGTCCGGGCAAAAATGGCGGGTTGACCTATGTATATTGGGGGTTGACCTGACCAATACATGGGTCAACCTCTATGGGGTCTAATTTGTTTTATTTTTTTTATTTTGTTCTTCTTTATTTAATTCTAGTTTCTTGTTTTACTCGTAACTTTTCCATACTAGCTCGGATTTCGACAAGTTATATATGGAAATTGGTTAGAAAATCGCCACGGACCCAATGATGCAACTCCCGTAGCTCAATTTTGAAAATTTCACAATCTTATTTTATTATTTAATTAATTCGTTAATTAATTATTATAGCTCAAATTTTAGGTTGTCACATTCTCCCCTCCTTAAAGGATTTCGTCCCCGAAATCTCCAAGGACAGAAGAATGAAATAAATATTTTCATCCAAATCCCACAACCACATATTCAATCATCATCCATTACAATCATTGTCCTTAAGCTTTCTAACGCAATTTATGATATATGCAATAGTGTAGTGTTAATATCCCTAACTAATGCAAAATATTAGGCGGTTTACTAATTCAATCGACCTCCTTTTTATGCAATCATGTCCGTGCCATATATCCAAATGAATGTAAATTCCCTAATGACAACAGTTAATTCTATATGCATGCTATAATCGTCATCCAAATGAAACAATCATACGATAATCACCCATTCATAGCAACCATGAAATAAATTTCAAGTGCACACAAATTCATATGCATATGCTTTAGTGACCTAGTTAGGCCGATCTTTAAGAGATAATAGTGCCCAGTGTGTATATATGCATCCATTAGCATCCAATATCAAACACTTGCAACCACTAGCGTCCATCATACATAACATGTTATAGTAACATGTTTACATCCAGTCCTACCATCCATAGGTTAAGTCCTAAGGTCTACACTCCCAAAAGATACTAAAGGAAAGAACCTATTCAAAGCTATAGATGGAAATAGGAAATTCAAGACGTACCCGTTTGCATCAAAATTTGTTACAAACACCCAATTGCCGATGAAAGCACCCATTCACAATCGCAGATCACAGATAACAAGTATGTAGAGAATATAAATATAAGGAACACTCAAAATTTTAAAAGGAGAGCAGTAGTAACGCAAGATTTATTGTGGTTCAGCGTTGTATCCTATGTCCACTTTGAAGAGTTGCTATTTTATTGATTATATCTCGCTGGTTACATAGGTTTACAACAGTGCAACCGAATTACAGTAATGATTTCGATAGAGTATAAGCATAGAAGATCCAAAAGATCCCTTTTTTGAAGCTCTTAGACTGCTATATATAGGTGTAGGCCACAAATATCTAGCTCAGATCTTGGAAGACTTCTTCTCTCACGTGGGTGGGGCCATATGATCGATCCCCTGGCATTTTGACTCGATCCGTGATCGATACGTACCAAATTTGTATCGATCCAAAATTTCTCTTTTTGGGTTAGGATCGATCATGGACATTTTTGAGGTTGTACCCAAGCTCTTGTGAAAATTTGGTGGAATTTGGACTTGTAGATTGTGAGATATAATGGATGCGAGTTTGGGTTTGTTGTATGCTGCTGATTTTGTATCGATACACTCATATCGATCTCGTTCGTATCGGTTCTTCATAACTGCTTTGTATCGATTTTCAACCCATACAGTTATGTAACTCGTATCCATAAAGTTGAAGCCACTTCATATCCATGAACTATAGACCGTCTCGTACTCCTAAACTAGCCCATTTTTATCAACATTCCTTGTTCTTCGTCCATGAACCCAGGCATTTTCGCATCCATTCGTAACTTACATTACTTCCACCTACATAAGTCTATACATATACATCGTATCCATCTACATATATACAATTTTTTACCCATCAAAATATAGGACACGGCCCCGTTAGCATAAATATAGGCTTCATATCCATCCATGTAAAACAACTTCATTTCCATCATTGCATACAAGCCACATATCCACCGACATGCAGAATTTATGTATGCACCATTGCGAAGCTTCATATTCAAATATGTACATTATTATCCATCAAAATGTGTATATTTTGTATCCAGGAGGGACACGTGTGCTATATCCATCATATTAGTTGCTTTCGTATCCATGCGTAGACATATGTTTCGTACTTATAAAACTGAACGACTTTGTATCTATGAACATATGCTAATCAATGTAAATGACTTTGTGTCCATCAAACTGCATGTGCTACATACCCATCAATCGTGTAATTAGACTGTGCATTCATACATAAATTTTGCACCAGACATTGAAGCATACATATTCGTGTTCTATAAGACACGTGTCCTCCATAGTAGATGTATTTGTATGTATCCATTAATTTGAGCCGAACATGCTTAACTTGTCAATATTTAACACCTTAAGTAAATTTGTAGCCATCAGAATAAGTGCATTTCGTGCTCAACGCATCCATCAAAATATACGCATATATTGTATCCACTAGCAAATACAATCGTATATATCATAAAAATTTATCACTACTTCATATTTATCAACATTCACAGCCTCCATCAATATTCGTTTCATATTCACCTTCCCAGGTAGCTACTCGTATCCAAGAACAAATCTATTTTTGTATTCCTGAAATCAATATTTCATATCCACGCAGTTTAACATCGATCCAATATATTATGGTATCGATCTGATATTAACCCATTTGTATTGATCCAAATCAACTTCATATCCATCTTGATCGATACAAAATGATTGATACAAACATTTTTCCACAATCGTTAATCCATCCTCCACTCAAGCGTACGAACTCCGTTTGATCCGAAATTCAAAGCGTAGCCTTACCGAGCCATGCATCACATTCCTGATCGATCCCACCTTGACTAGAACTTGGTCCAATTTTGATGGTATCGGTCATTGCCTTGTCTCCAATTGATTTCCAATCCTGATTGCTATCCATCGTAGTCGATTTGTTGGTAGCCCGGCCTTGTCCAAAAGGCGGGGTAACATTTGCCCCTCAAAACACGCCTTACTGTAGGAAGGCGTGTTTTGAATAGTTGTAAGCTGGATGTTCATATCCTGTTGTTGATCTGTAAAAGATGATAATCTTACCTGATTATGAATTATAATCGTTCGAGATCGTATTTCCTTTCGAGGCCATATGTGACCGTTCGAGGTCAGGTACCGTTTGAGGTAAATGGTGACTGTTCGAGGTCGGGTGTCGTTCGAGGCGAATTGTGACCGTTCGTGACCAGGTGCCTTTTGAGGCGAATTGTGATCGTTCACGGTTGGGTGCCTTCCAAGGAGAATTGTGTGTGCCGGGGGAACTTAGTAACATTAATGTCAAATTTCACATTCGAATGTGCTTTTGAATTGTTTGTTATGGCGGTTCATCGCCATCCCAAAGCATGCCTAAGGACCGTTCGCGATCCCCTGCATGTGTAAGTGACTTGGTCGTTATGAGATTATAAAAAAAAGATTTACATTCAAAATGAGTCTTGCAACCAATATATCCAAGAAAATCAAGTCTAGATGCAAAAAATAGAAAAAAAGCAAAATAGAGACGTCAAAGTGCAAACACCTACGCAGATGCGGTTGATAGTGATCTCAGAGCATGCCTGAGGACCTATCGTGATCCCGTACATGTGTAAGCAACTCAACCATGTTAGTGTGGAGTTTTCTACTTATTCGTCATTATTCTGATCAGTTGATGATAAGCTGACGACGCTTGGATCTAGAGCCATCCTCATTTGGTGTAGTTGGTGGTCGCTCCTACTCTGCCGTTGCTGCCCGCCTTCTCACATACTATAATAGCATGCCGTTCCCGATATTCCCTTCTATCTCATCTCTCAAGTGTATGCAATCATTCATGCTATGGCCTCTTAGCTTGAGGAATATGTAGTACTTTTTCGATTTCCTCTCATTGTTGGTCGAATGCCTCCTCATTAGCCTCCGGCAGGGAACCTGCGCCCTGGTGTCTCGGTAGATCCATTCCAAAGTCTCATTCAGCTCTGAGTAAGAGGTGAATCTTGGCTCCTTACGTGACCTTTTTGACTCATCACAACTAACTTCTGCTTTCCTTTTTCCTTTATCCTTGACTGAATCCTTTCTAGGCGGATCTCCGCTTTTAACTGCATAAACTTCAACTCCCCATGCTTCCTCTCTCTTAGCATTTGCATCCTCTTGTCGCCGAAACCTTTCTGCCTCATGGTAAAACTCTCCTAGATCCATGAGTGGATCTCTTGTCAATGAGTTTTTAAATTCTATGCCATCAACTATGCTAGATACAGCTGCCATCAAAACCATAGATGGATCTGGTCGATCCACCGATGCTGCCGCTGCATTTAATCATGTCAGAAAATTCCTCAAAGATTCCCCGGTTCTTTTCTTCAATGTTGTCAAACTCATTACATTCTTGTGTCTTGAAATGTGAACTCTGAACAGCCTCACAAACTTCTCAGTCAACTCGGTCCATGTTCCAATGGAGCCGCTCTCCAATTGCTTGAAACATAGTGCTGCTATGTCTGTCAAATACAATGGGAAACACTGGGTCATGACCTCCTCCGATGCCCCCAGTACCTCCATGTGCCTCATATACCTTGTCAGTTGAACAACAGGATCGGTCCTTCCATCGTACATCTCCAGTGTTGGTAGCTTGAATTCTAGTGGATTCCTAGCCTACCTAATTGTCAGGGCAAAGGGGATCCTGTTCACATCTTCTAGATCTCTATTCACTAATTAGCTTCTCATTGCTCGTCTGACCATCTCTGTCAATCTGCCATTGTCTCCAAGCTACAGTTCATGTGTGTTACCTCCGATTTCCCCTCGAGCGCACGCAGGAATCCTAGGATCTGCTCTCCTGGACGAGCATCCATTCCTCTATCAACGGCATGTTGAATAGCTCCTCCTGGTATCCTGCTTGAGGTTGGATCAACATGCTCTTGGGGAGTGCCCCACAGCTCAAGGGCTGCTCCTGATGGTCCTGCTCTATCCGATCGCATATTGAGACTTTCTGGTCCAGCTCCAGGGATTTAGACTCCAACTGCTTTTGCTGTTCTAGCCTGTCCAAACTGTTTAAGAATATTCTGCATCAACTCCTCTTATCTTTTCAATAATTCTTTATGCATAGCCCCCGTCATCATCATTTCCATCTCACCTCTGGCGATGAAGGCCAAAGTCTGATAAGCTCCTGAGGATGCTTCCTGGCTTGCCTCATGATGACTTTTCTTCGCTTTTTGTCTCCTTGTTGATTGCTTCGTCATAGCTTTCATGATCCAAGTCTTTAAGATTTCAGATCCAAAGTTCAAGTTGTAGAATCCCTGAATGCTAGCCTTCTTAGTAAAAGCACCAAAATGTTTGCACCAAAACTGGTCAGAAACACCAATTTTGGATAAATGCACCCGTTCACAATCACAAATCATAGGTAGAAAGTATGTAAAGAATATAAATATGAAGAATACTCAAAATTTTAAAAGGAAAGCGGTAGAAATGCAAGATTTATAGTGGTTCGATGTTTTATCTTACGTCAACTTTGAAGAGTTGCTGTTTTATTGATTATAACTCGTTGGTTATAGAGGTTTACAACAGTACAACCGACTTACGACAATAATTTCGACCGAGTATCGATGTAGAAGAGCAAAAAGAACCCTTTTTTGAAACTCTTGGACTGCTATTTATAGGTGTAGGCTGCAAATATCTCGCTCAAATCTCGAAAGACTCCTCTCACGTAGGTGATCGATTCCCTGTCATTTCGACTCGATCCATGATCGATACATACCAAATTTGTATCGATCCAAAATTTCTCTTTTTGGGTTAGGATCGATCATGGACATTCTTGAGGTTATACGCAAGCTCTCGTGAAAATTTGGTGGCATTTGGACTTGTAGATTGTGAGATATGATCGATGCAAGTTTGGGTTTGTTGTATGCTGCTGAACTTGTATCGATACGCTCGTATCGATCTCGTTCATGTCGGTTCTTTATAACCACTACGTATTGATTTTTAGCCCATACAATTATGTAACTCCTATCCATAAAGTTGAAGCCACTGCGTATCTATGAACTTTTGGACCATCCCGTATCCCTAAATTGGCCTATTTTTATCAATATTCCTTGTTCCGCGTCCATGAACCTAGGCACTTTAGCATCCGTTCGTAACTTACATTACTTTGTATATATGTGTCCTACATCCACCTACACAAGTATATACATATAATTGTATCCATCTACATGTATACACTTTTGTACCCATCAAAATATAGGACACGTGTCTATTAGCATCAACATAGGCTTCGTATCCATCCATGGAAAGCAACTTCGTTTCCATCATTGCATACAATCCACGTATCCACCAACGTGCAGAATTTACGTATGCACCATTGCAAAGCTACATATTCAAATTTGTACATTCTTATCCATCAAAATGTGTATATTTTGTATCCAGCAGGGACACGTGTCCTATATCCATCATATTAGTTGCTTTCGTATCCATGCATAGACATGCGTTTCGTACCCATAAAACTGAACGACTTCGTATCTATGAACATATGCTAATCAATCTAAATGACTTCGTGTCCATCAAACTGCATGTGCTACGTGTCCATCAATCGTGTAATTAGACTGTGCGTTCATACATAAATTTGGACATGCATACTACATATGCACTAGAGATTGAAGCATACATATTCGTATTCTATACGACACATGTCCTAAAAAGTAGATGTATATATACATATCCATTAATTTGAGCCAAACATGCTTAATTAGTCAATATTTAACACCTTAAGTAAGTTTGTAGCCATCAAAATATATGCATTTCGTGTTCAATGCATCCATCAAAGTATATGCTTATATTCATATCCACTAGCAAACGATATCCATCATAAACATTTATCACTACTTCATATTTATCAACATTCACGGCCTTGTACTAGCAATATTCGTTTCGTTTTCGCCTTCCCAAGTAGCTACTCGCATCCAAGAATAGATCTATTTTCGTATTCCTGAAAACGAATATTTCATATCCATGCAGTTTAACATCGATCCGATATTTTATGATATCGATCTAGTTTTAACCCGTTTGTATCGATCCAAATCAACTTCATATCCATCTTGATCGATACAAAATGATCGATACGAACCAGTTTTCCACAATCGTTAATCCATTCTCCACTCGAGCGCACGAACTCCGTTTGATCCGAAATTCAAAGCGTAGCCTTACCGAACCATGCACATTATTCCTGATCGATCCCACCTTGACTAGAACTTGGTCCAATTTTGACGGTATCAATCGTAGCCGTGTCTCCAATCGATTTCCAATCCTGATTTCTATCCACCATAGCCAATTTGTTGGTTGCCTGGCCTTGTCCAAAAGGTGGGGTAAAAGTACCATAAAAAAGATGTGGATAAGAGTTACATATTTTCTCCTTAGCCTCCCATGTAGCATCTTCAATACTACCTCCCCACCGCACCTTAACCAAAGGGACTTCCTTATTCCTAAGCTTCTTGATATCATGCCCAAAGATCTTGGTAGCAACGCAACGAACCAATGCTTCTTTCTCCACTTTAACTTCAGCAAGTTGGCTAGGTTGCACTACCTCTGCTGAATCATGTAAGAACTTTCTCAAGTGTGAAACATGAAAAACATCATGAACTCCCACGAGCCTCTCCGACAGCTTTATCCGATACACCATCTTCCCTACCCTTTCCATAATGGGGAACGGTCCTACGAATCTGGGAGCAAGTTTACCACTTGATCCAACCTCACTACCTATCTTAGCGGAGACACCTTAATAAAAACCAAATCACCTACCTCAAATTTAATATCCTTTCTCCACTTATCTATATAGGATTTATGTATATCTTGGGCCATCTTTATTCTTCTTCTAATCAAAATCTATCTTCTCTGAAGTCTCTCTAACCACATCGGGACCAAGTAGCAATCTTTCTGTAGACTCTAACTAACACGAAGGAGACTTGCAAGGTCTTCCATAAAGGGCTTCAAAAGGAGCCATCCCAATGCTAGCCTGAAAACTATTATTATAAGCGAATTCAACTAAAGGAAGGTGCTCCTCCTAAGTTCCTTTAAAATCAAAAATGCACATCCTCATCAAATCCTCAAGCACTTTATTAACTCTCTCCGTTTTTCCATCGTTTGAGGGTGATAGGCCATACTCAATCTAAGTGGTGTCCCTAAAGCCTCTTGAAAGCTTCTCCAAAACTCGCTAGTAAAGATAGGGTCTCTTTCGCTTACTATGCTAGAGGGAACTCCATGAAGTCGGACTATCTCACGAACGTATATGGATGCCAAATAAGGTGCTATCCTCTTACTCTTGATCGGAATGGAGTAGGTGCATTTAGTCAAAAGATTTACAATCACCCGAATACTGGTATTACCCTTCCTAGATCGAGGTAAACCATCTACGAAGTCCATCGAAACAATATCCCACTTTCATTCAGGTACATCCAATGGTTGAAACAATCCACTAGGCCTCTTCTACTCCTTCTTAACTCTTTGACACACAAGACACTTTGCGATAAACTTTAATACATCCTTCTTCATGCCCCTTCAATAAAACAATTTCTTTATGCCTTTATACATCTTATCTCCACCCGGATGAATAGTAATCCAGAATGGTGTGCCTCTGCTAAAACTGCTCTCATCAAATCACTAGTGTGGAGGACACAAAGTCTTCCATCTCTCCTTGGAGACCCTTTACTATCGATGGAATAGCGTTGGAGATATCTAGAGACCTCTCCTCTACTAATCTTATCCAAAATATTCACAAGCTCTGAATCCTCTCGCTACCTTGATACAATCTGATCTATGAGGGCAGGCTTAACCTCAAGTGCCGAAATCTTAGCAAAATCTCTGATAAACTTCCTATAATAACCAGCCAAACCTAGGAAGCTTCTAACTTTGGTAGTGTTCTTGGGGCCTTACAATCCTGTACCCCTACTACCTTATAGGGATCCATAGCTAGACCTTCTTTTGAGACTATATGCCACAAAAATGCACCTCCTCATGCTAAAAGTAACATTCGAGAATTTTGCTTTCAACCGATGAATACGTGTACGATGAACCTCCTTAAGATGAATAACATGCTCTTCCATACTCTTGGAAAACACTAAAATATCATCCATAAACACTACAATGAACTTATTTAGGATATCTCAAAAAATATGGCTCATCAGATCTACAAAATAGGCGGGGGTATTGGTTAGCCCAAATGGCAGAACTAACCACTCAAAGAATCCATCGGGTGTCCTAAATGTTGTCTTATCGATGCTATCATTATTGACCCTAAGCTGATGAAATCCAATGGCTAAGTCAAGATGAGAAAATACTGAAGAGTCAACCAACTGATCGAAAAGATTGTCTATCCTAAGAAATGGTTAACGGTTCTTCTTCGTGAGCTTATTCAACTCTATATAGACTATGCAAAGTCGAAGGGAACCATTCGCCTTTGTAGCGAAGATGACTGGCGCCCCGCACTTAGATATGCTCCATCTGATAAAGCCTTTCTCTAGTAGCTCACTGATCTGCTTACTTAACTCCTTTCTCTCCCTAGGAGCCATATGTCTCACGGGAAATTCCATTGGCTTAGCATTTTCATTTAGATAGATTCTAAAATCTCTCTCTCTCTTAGGGGATAGCCCCCTAACCTCCACAAAAATGTCTGAGAAATCTCTAAAAACTGGAACTAAATCTAACTCTGCAAGTGATGAATCAAGAGAATAAAGGAGGTTCAACATGACTGACCTCTGTAGGTTGCGAGAAACCTCGAGAGTCCGTCCGCTACATATCTCTAGTCTAACGACTCTCCGCTCACGGTCCAATATCGCGCCATAAGTGGATAACCAGTCCATTTCAAAAATCATCCCACAGCCCAAAAATCCCAGTACATAGGCGTCACAATCAAACTTATACCTAATACAAAAATTTTAAAACCCCTACAAATCATGGATAAATGTGCCGATCCTCCTATGGGGTTTGAAACAACTATAAGGTCTACAACTAGAGAAATATGTAAGTGCAAAAAATCAGCCAAGGAACTAGAAATGAAAGAATGCGATGCTATGGAGTCAAAAAGAGTTTGAATAGGAAAAACAAAAATAGAAATCAAACCTTCTCATAGTCCTTTTTGAAATGCCCAACCAATCCACAATTATGACATTTCTTGCCCTTCTTGATCTGTCCCTTCTAAGGTCCTCCTCCTTTCTTCTTGTCCTTATCCTTCTTATTATTCCACCGCTGCTTCTTAGAGTTTTCTGGTTTAGGAACCTCTTTAACCTCTTCTTTCTTAGCAATATATGATATGAGAGCCATTTCCATAAGTGATTCATACGTCGCTTCCATATGTACATGTGTCAATGCCAACCCTTGGAGGGGCTGATTCAAACCTTTAGCAAACTTAGCGGCCTTCTTATGCGTTGTATTAAGAAGCTCCATCCCGAACCATGATAACTCATTAAACTGATTTATAAACTTTTCACTGAAAGACTCTCCTGCTTCAAACTAATGAACTTCTCCAATGCATGCATTCCTTGGCTTGCGACAAGAACTTCCACTCAAACCTTTCACAAAATTCAAACCAACCAATGTCTCTACCCTCCATCCCTACAATCTTCCACCAGTAATAAGCCTCTCCCTTCAACTGCCAAGATGTTAGCTAAACTCTCTATCGGTCCTCCAATCCTAACAGCCGAAATATCGGCTCCGTATTCCTCAAGCTTGTGCCTCTACGAAATCTTCCATGCCAAAAAACATCTTGCCTCCTAAACTAGCGAAGTCCATGCATAGCTTAGAAAATTGGCTGCTGTAAGTGGAATAACGGGTCCTCTACCCATCAGTGCGGCGTTGGGCGCTTGCCCTTGCACCTTTGGTGCTGTAGCTTGGAGGTATCTATGGTACCAATCAGGGACTTGGACACCCTCTGGAAGATTTGGAGCGTCCGCCATACTATGCAAAGAAAAGAAAATTTAGGCTCGAAAGAATCATAAGAAGGTTGAACTTGAGGGTATTTTTTATTTATAAAAACTCTTTTATACATGAAACTATTCCTATAATAATAGTTTCTTTTTGAAAAATACTTTTAGTTTGAAGATATGTTACCTTTTAAAAATACTTTAATTTTAAAACAAGTTTTTAGGAATCCTGTAACCTTAGGCTCTAATACCAAATGAAACACCCTACACCCCTTAGTATTCCCAAAAAGGGCACTCCAAAGGATGTGGTGCATTATAGGTGTAGCTAAAGCATCATAGAGACTAAGATTCATAAGGCAAATAAGTAAAAATAGCGAAAATATTTTAATTATAACGTAGCATTCAAAATTAAACTTCATCTCAAAATAAGTTATAAAAACATAACATATCTCAAAAACTCATAATGTCTCATGTATCATGAAAATACCTCGCATTCTCATAAAATCAAAGTATAAAGATAACAATAATAATAATCCCTCTCACAAGTACCAATCTATCATAAGCCAAATGAAATTGATGAAAAGCAGAAGAATACATCTGAAATGAGAAAACTCTAGAAATGAATCTCCAAGCAACCTAAATCAACTATCCTTAACTTTGCTGGCCTATTGGGGGAAAAGGAAAGATATAGGAATGGGTCAGACAATAAGTCTGGTGAGTGAAAGTAACTACTAGCATTTCTAAGCAAGGTAAAGGTAATAGACTAAGCAATAGTACTAGCATGAAAGGACAATATAGAAAAGATAGAACTCGGATGAAATACTATTTCTGATTCTGCTTGACTGTTTTCTTTGTTTGTTTGATTGTTTGCACTTGTCTTAAACTACTGTGATTAGGCTGAAATCCTAATCCTATCTCAACTACTAACTCGATTAGCCTGGAATCCTAATCGTGCCCATTGATTGGCTTTTCCTATCTCTGTTGTGCCATTGTGAACCAATCTTGTTGGTGATAGAAAATGACACCTCTTTAGCGCTTAGGACACAGTAGTGAATTATTTACCCTAATCGATGCCGCACGCTCCGTCATCGCCTGTATATGCTAACTGCCGTCCCCTATTTGACCCTTTATTTATCCTAATCAGCATAAGCATGCCCAACCTCACCTACATGTAAGACCATCAGTCCTGAATCTGAAAGGGAATTCTACCAGTATTGGTCCTAACAAAAAAATCTTCTAGCTTTGCGCCCCTCGCCCAAATCCCCATATTTGAGCCTCTATCTATGGGCCACTTATTTACCCTAGTCAGCAAAAGCATGCCCCAGCCTCAAATACGTGTGAAACCATCAGTCCTAGACCTGAAAGGAAATGCTTCTGGTACAAGCCCTACTTCTATGTTTTCTTATTAACTTAATCCAAGATCTAAGTTTTAAAATAATCCTATTCTGTCATCTCTTCTTTTAATTATAACCTACATGCTTACAAATCTAAAATAATTACAAAACACTTACCTGTGGTCCTTAGCTCTAGTCCTGGGCTTTCTTGGATCCACTTCTAGGGCATAGAATATTTTTATCAGAAAGATTTCCTCTCTATAAAAAATTTCTCTTTAGGGTTCAGCCTCAGACAATGAACCCAATTGGGAGAAAATCCGAATGAGAAAAATAGCTAGGCCTAGGGTTCTATTTATAGTGTGGCTTAGGGATCTCAGGCCATCAGATTTGAAGATTAAATATGGTGCAACCATATCATAGGCTCACTAGGAATCGTAAGATTCAAGCATGAACGCACAAGATTTCATGAAAATCGGATTATAGGGTCTTCGGCTCGTACCTGGACGAAATAGCGTCCAGGCAAAATGTTGGATCGACCTATAGGTCGCCTAACAAATACAAGGGTCGACGCCTATGGGGTCTAATTTTTTTTTTTCCGTTCTTGTTTATTTAATTCTGATTTCTTGTTTCACTCGTAGCTTCTCCATACTAGCTTGGACTTCGACTAGTTATATATGGATATTGGTCAGAAAATCGCTACGGACCCAATGGTATAACTCCCGTAGCTCGATTCTGAGAATTTCACAAACTTATTTTATTATATAGTTAATTCGTTAATTAATTAATATAGCTCAAATTTTGGGTCGTTACAGAATTGGAAAGGTTTCTATTATCTCCATAAAACAACATTCTCTTATTTATTCATCAAATTCAATTTCCTCTTTCTCTTTTCTTACTCTTTCTATGGCCACCGCCTCATCTTTTCAACATGGCTGAATTTTTTATACCCGATATTAAAGAAAAATAAAATAAAACAACATGGTGCATTTGATTCTAGCAAGATTAGGTGATGATTCAAGAGATCTAGAATCAAGTTATACATGAATTTACAAATCATGGTGTTACAAACGGTAGGACTCTATCAGTTTCAACACCATTTTATATTATTCACTCATAATATATAAGCCTAACCATATTCACATATATGAATATTGTATTTTCGCTTATTGGATTTGAAATGAAACTATTTGTGTATTGTCATTCAAACATAGAACAAATTTTATGTTTGATTTTCAATTTGTGTAGTGTTAATGTTCATTGAATCTAATATGGATATTATTGTAAATTTGCTTTTGCTATAAAAATATGTACATATGCTTCATTATTTAATTTATTTACAACTGTGAAATTGATCTCAAATAATTGAATAATAATATATTTATCTTTACGTTATTTAATTAGTAAAACCGTGCTAAGTTAAAATATTTTGGTTAAGTTAATTTTACCTTTTTATCATTTGATCAAATATAAGTATTTGAAATCTAAATTTTAAATTACAACACACACACACACACACGTATTTATGGATGTTGAGAGTGGATAGCCAAATAAAATAAGAATACACAATTTTATATAAATCATTATATAATGAATTCAATGGTTCCAAGATAAATGAAAGAATTGGGTAAAATTACAATTGGATCCTTAACTAACTAATCATAACATGGAAGCTTGTAATTTAATTATGACAACACTTTGTAATAATCTTGTTTTCATTTATGTTCATGTGTTCTTCAGATCTTAATTATTAATATTAGGATAATTCTGATGGATAAGTATATATTTATTTTATGGAGACTAGATATATAGTACTAACTAGGTGTTTGTAAAGGAGGAAAGTGGAATCATTTAAAATGTTACCTTTTTACTCTTTCCTCTTTATATCCTAATTTGGTTAGATCTAAAACTAATATATATATATATATATATCACATCTTCTCTTAAATATATAGCATTCACCTATTTTGAAGATATTTATTTTTATATTTAATTTATTTTCAAATACATATAAAAATATATAAATTGCAATATAGATATCAATAAATATATATGTCTAAACTATATATATATCATACTATAAATATCTATATACAAAGAATGTACACATATTATAGTATACTTAAACCTACACAGACACACACATATAGACATACATACATACACACACACACACACATATGCATTTATACTTTTGATATTTATATGCAATTGTCACAGGCATTTATAAATATAACATGTATGCATATATAATTGATATAAAGCCCTAAATATGTATGCATGTATAAATGTTGTACACATGTTTATAGTTCATTGTACTATCTTGTCATGTTTTTAAATACGTACATGATGTATTTGATTAAACATTCAGTCAAATTAATTAACATGATTAACTAATAAATATTAAATAATATATGATTTTATTTGATAAATAGATTAGATCTAATGTAAGTTAATAGACTTTATAGGCCCATTAAGTTTCAAATACGAATTTATTTTTGAAATCACCTACTATTAAGATGGGATAGACCCAACATGCTATAATTTTTTAAATAATTGTTAAATAAAAACATGTATCCTGAAAACCGCCCTGTACCTCGTATAAAACCTATAGAGTGTGCTTTAATGGTACCGGTTAATGTAGGATGATAGTCAAGGGGTAAAGTAACTAAACTACAAGAAAAACTCATCGTATATCTCACAGGGCATAGAATAAAATATAATATTGAATAAAAAATAAAAATGAGACATTGATGTAATCAAAATAAACCAAAAATAACAATGTCAAAGTAAATTAGGTTCGTAAAGTTATAGAAATGGAAATAATATAGTATATACATCCTAATGTAGTAATATAAACTCCATATTCAATCCCTAATAATATAAGTATCGACATAGCTCCACAACACTGTACAAAGGAATATAATTGATATTATGCCCATGAATTTAGAAATATGAAAGTGTAGTATCATTCTCATCCTCGGCATAGCTCCACGTGCTATCTCAGAGTTGTTATCTCTAATCTACTCATTTAAGAGTACTCAACATAATAAAAAGCAAAACATAAATCTCAAGTCAGACAATAGGTTGGTATGAGCGATATATCTTCTGAAAAATAGGTATAAAACCATATATAGTAAATAAGGACATAGGGTATGTAAAACCATGCCTGACCTATCCCTGCTTTCAACAAGTTAGAACATTAAAGTAGTGTATACTAAACTACTGTTAGATACGAGTGTACTACAATAAGTACAATATTGGGTATCGGGGGAATACAAGCAACAATGTGACAATCATATTGCTGACTAAATTTTTAGCCAACCTTGAAATTATATTTAAAGGGATAAAGTAGCAAGGATTGAAAACTAATATCTCAGTTAAAAAACGAAAAATGGAACAATGCTATTATGTTGAGAAATAAAGAAAAAAGAGTTTAAAGTTGTTCCACTTATTGCCTAACATATTGAACTAACTCTCCTTCATGGATTAGCTGCTCCATCTCATCTTTGAGGTGTTGACACTTATTGGTCGAGTAACCATTGAACTAGTGAAATTTCTAGTATTTACCATTGCCACTTGGCCTCTCCTTCCATCTTGATCAAGAGGGAGCGAGCTATTGAAATTGGATGCAATCACATGTGGAAGGAAACCATTTCTATGTCATGGTTTAATGTTGCATACCTAGTGTACCCGGGGGTGAAGCATGAACCATCAACGGAAGGCTTCTCACCATTTTCCAACTGACTATTGTTTCGGCGGTTATCCTCTCTCTGGCCAATCATGTTTCTTTAATTGCTTTCATTCTCTCTATCAGAGATGTCTACTTCCTTTACTCTCATAATGTCATTTGCCCTCCAGAGGAAGTCGATTAGGGACAACCGAGTTGCTTCTTCAATTCTTTCCACACAAGGGAATGATATTTCACTACTAAACAAAGAGCTACTACCAAACTATTTATATCTACTTCTCTCGCCTTCAACGACTCCTTATTAAAATGGTTGACATACAGGTAGAGTGACTTGGTTGGATCTTGCCTTATGTTGCTTAGTTCGTTGGCCATCATTATTCTCGCCTTTGATGTGAAGAAGTGGGCTTTAAAGTCAAAATAAAGTTGGGCCAGCAGTGGACAATGTCATCTTTTAATGCAAGAACCAATAGAATGTTAGCCTAATCAGAGTGGAGGAAAACATGTGACATTTAGCATGGTTGGAGATTTGACCAGCTTGTGTTATTGAGTTATACACGGTGATATGATCAGATGGGTAGGCAATCCCGTCATTGTTGCCATGGTAGGTAAGGCGCATCTATGGTGGATGTAAGCACCTAAGATCTCTTAAGAGAGTGGGTCTTTGCACTCGTCATTTGACCCTACATAATCACCAGGTTTCCTTAGATGGATCATGTGCACTTCCTGGCCCAGGATGGCTAGTTCTTCTTAGAAGCCATATTCTGCCTACCATTATGAAGATGTTCCCTTACGGAGAAAGCGCCTCTTTACTACCTTTCTGGCCTAGGACTTGTAGCCAGAATACGATAAGGAGAATGGCAATGCCTTGCGAGAGTAGGAGACCTGCTCTTGATGATTGATGGGACTTAGGCGGATGAGGTTGCCTGTCTCAAGATTAGGGTGGTGGTACCTCCTATTGAGTCGAAAGTGAACTAATGGTGCTCGAGGATTTAGGACCCTAATGTGTTCTCCACCACTAAGGCATTCAAAATGAAAATCTCTATCTCCCTTTTTTACCCATAAGCGATGGGAAGTAGACTGTCTCTCGGTTGATGAGGACCGCGATGTAGTAGTTGTTCTAGTTATGGGGCTTTATGGTCTTCCTCTTGCATTAAAGCAAGGTGAACGTTCCTATGGTGGATGCGGACCTCCTCGAGCAGAGTTTCCGACCTAGCCTTTTCAAGATTTCAGCAGTACTTATAAGGTTGTGCATGGCTTGAGGGTCAGTTTAGAAGTTTGTTCAGCCATTGGGGGACCTGCGAGGAAAAGCTAAAATTTGACTAAGTGTCCGACCTTATCCTCAAATTCTCCACTTCATGGGTCAAATTTCTCATGTTTGTTAGTTGCTGCAACATGATGCGCAACATATCAGTACTGAGCCTAGGGATAGGGAAAGCATCACTGGCTATGTTACCGGCGTTAGTTTCATGCTTATTGTAGTTGTTACCCTTATGCTCTAGTGTTGGTTCCAATAATAAACTAGAATAAGTTTTTGTGGAAAAAGTGAGCTTTAGGGTGAGGTCCTCCTTTTAGAACCAAAATGTTGACTAAATTTTTAGCCAACCTTAAGATTATGTTTGAGGGGATATATTAGCAAAGATTAATAATTAATATCTTGGTTAGAAAATAAAAAATGGAGTGTTGATTGTATATTGAAAAGTAAAGAGATGGGATTTTAAAGTGGTTCGACCAAAGGTGGTTTACATCCACTATTTGAAATTTCTTACAATTAGATTTTGATTATAGCTGCCAAGATTACAAGGCAATATGACTGAATATAAAAAGATAATCGGAGGCTCTTAATGTTTTTCAGCCCTTGTGAAATTGCAACGCATGATATATTTGGAGCAGCTAAAGCTAAAGCATAAACGACTGAGATTTAGCTGAACAAGCCTAGGAAACACATTGGACCACTAATAGGAGTATGCAGCCGGCGTTCATGCTAACTCAGATGCTAGTTGGTTTGCATAGCGTAGTTGAAGATAAGTAGTGAGAAGTACTATGTACATACCCAAAACATGGCAAACAACTAGGAGTTGGTTGTAGCAGTGGTACAAGAGTTGTAGTAAAGTATAGGAGGGGTTGCCATATAGGGATGCCTTTATTGGATGAATTGTGTCTATGGATGACAACCTTTCAAAGGAGCGGTAGGCATGGTGCTTCCCTTTAGCCAAGGAAGTTCAATGCCTTCAGACAATATTGAAGGCAAGTAGAGGATCTTTGAGGGCGATGGCAGGCCAGGACAAGGATGATGATAAACGTGAGGGTTATTTGGTTGCTTGTTGGTTGATTAAGATGACCACTGAGGGGTCCTAACCTCCTATAGTAACCTATCCTCACTTTTCCTCTCAAGGCATGCGGGGGAGACAACCTGTTAATCTTGCTATGCAGATAAGGTGGTCCTTCAGTGTGCATAACTTGGCTAGGCTGGTAAGCGAAAAGCAAAGCGGAAGAGCCATGCTCTGGGCATGATTGATGCATGAGCCGATCATTTCTATCTGAGTAAGGTCTGGTGAAGAGCTAGATTTTGTGGTTTGTGGGCCAATAGAAATATGGGTGTCTAAGTAGGCTGGGACCCTTCTTATTGTGAGAAATACGAGCAACACATAATACACAGACTTGACGGAGAATCTGGAACGGATTTACTTGGAAAATGGGGGCAACTCCCCTATCGAAAACCACCAAGGAGGAATCCCACAGAGCAAGAGCGCGGGAGCGGGTGGTACTGCCTATTCCATAAGCTGGAGGGGCATACCACATATGAATGTCGCCACTTAAAGGACATGGTGGGAGAACACATCAAAAGAGGCAGATTAACACAGTATGTGTGGAACCGGACAACAGTGGTAGAACATGAGTAGCTACCACCTACACCAAACAGGAATGACCCTGAATAGGGTTCACGACTCGTCATTAGCTGATCATGATGGCAAGGGCCGAGCTAAGGATTTGAACTTCAGTCATCAAATAATCTTTCTAGTTTTGTTTCTAAAAATAAAGTGGATTTGCCATTTATACATGTAAGGGAACCGATGCGATTCCCAGGCATATTCTGAGATGGTAATAGATTGCTCTGCCCAGAGAGGCAGCACTTAACTTTTTCTATTTTTTTCATTGGACATTTTGAATTTCGATTTAATAATGGATTTGGATCTTATGAAATAAATTCCAGACTAGAGAGTTAAGGGACGGATACTGGAAGTCAACTGGAAATTGATCGCTTTATGTCCCTGATCGAAAAGGCAGGGACCGGAGTGTAGGAAGTGAGTCGCTTCGTCGGAGAGCGACAGGATCGACTCACTTGACGTTGTTCCCCATTCAGTGGAGAGTGATTGGATCAGGGTTCGAGAAGAGCCCAAAGTGGTTGTACTCGATCTAGGACTTAGGCCATGACATCACTTAATGTTCAGGGATACTAAACTAGACTGCAGGGTTTGACGCCGCTTCGTCGGAGAGCGACATGATCGTCTCACTCGACGTTGTTTCCCCTTCACCGGAGAGTGATAGGATGGGACCTAGTAAGAGCCTGGAGAGGTTATGATCGGACTAGAAGGACCAGGATATCGCTATATGCCCCCACCGGGGCCGGAATGCAAGGGATAGGTTTTTTCATCGGAGCACGACAGGGTCTGCCTATTCAATCATTAAGTTTAGATAGAGCTTAGCAAGGGTTTAGAGAGGCCGTCAACGGTATGGAGAGAATGTAGGATTCGACTACTGGCTTCCAAGATGTGAAATGGTCCCGGAGCGGTCCTCGGTTCAGTAAAGGACCCGGAGAGGTCACGGATTTGGATATTGACCCAGAGAGGTCACATATATAGTTATTGGTTATCAGATATGGATGGAATATGGACTTTGGATGTCAGATTTAAAGCTATTCAAAATACACCTTCCTACCACAAGGCATGTTTTAGAGGGCATATGTTGCCCCGTCTTTTGGTCAAGGCTGGGATATCAACAAATTAGCTAAAAAGAATGGATATCAGGATTGGGGACCGATTCGAAACAAGGCTATGATCGATACCATCAAAATATGATCAAGCTCTAATTAAGGTGGGATCAATCAGGAATGATAAACAAGGCTCGTTGAAGCTACACTTCGAATTTCAAGACAAACGGAGTTCATATGCTTAAGTTATGGATAAATAAAAGTTCATGGAAAACCATTACATATCGATACTTTCATATCAATCGATATGGATACGAATGTACACAACTCAACTCACTACTAAGGCTGGATACGGATCAATAGTAATGGATCAATGGATACCGGCTGATGGATGTGGATTGTTGCTTTCGTATCGATATGATTCGTATCTATCAAATGACATCAGGATGGATATGGGTATTGATAGCGCACTTTGCATCTTTCTTTGGATCGATCAGGATTCGTATAGATCCAAACCACATCAATTGAAGTCAGCATCAGATCGATACGAAAATCATACTTCACTAGAGCACATCGGATCGATGTAAAGACAAGGGCAGTGAATGGATTCAGAGGCATATTTCGTAACGATGATTCATATCGATCGATACGAAACAAAAGGTCATGGAATGGAGCGCAAAAAATAGATCAATGCATAAGACTCGGATCGATGTGAAAGCTATGGACATGGGCTGTGATGGATACTAGGCGATGGATACGAAAGTTTCAGCCTACACTTGTAAACTCAATTTTGGATCGATCATATCTCACAATCTACATGTTGGAACTCTATGAAATTTGGAGAACAAGGACATTGCAATATCATCTTTCACCATGATTGATCTTAGCTAATTCTAATGTGGGGATTATCGATACGAAAGACATATTGATCAATCCCAAAGCATGGAGGTGGGCCCCAATGATCTGCATATAGGCCCACATGGACCAAGCGGCTTCTAGGCCAAAATCTTAGCAAAATATCTTAGCTCCTTCACCAATAAATAGAGAGGGCATGGCTCAAGAAAGGGATCTTCTTATCTTTTGGCAAGACTCTGCCATTTTTGGATATTCAAAGGATTGTAACTTTAATCACAGTATAAAGGAAATGAAAGAATCAATTCAAAGTGGACGTAGGCCCGAGATAGCCGAACTACTATAAATATGATGTCATTTCTTACTTTCTTTCATTTAAACTTTACTATTTCTTCATTTTTACTCTCTACATTATCCAGATCTGTGATCTCTGATTGGATATTGAGGATTTGTATGTGAACATTGGTGCTTTCATTACAGTCGGGGTTTGTGACCCTTTTTCTCACAAACAATAACTAAAACACTTTTATATATCAAAAAATTCGATATTATTTCTAATGACGTTGCTTTGAAAACATTTGCAAGTAAACTTATTAATCTTAACCAAAATTGTTGCATTATTAAATTCCAGCATACTAACCACAAGCATGGGTTCTACAAACAAAATGGCAGGCACTTATTGGAGAACGGGTTTCCATACAAATGACTAGGTGAAGGGACTACCTTTCGATTGGTACACCTCAAGATGGATGTCCCGAGGACCACAGAACATCTGCTCCCCTGTCAACACAAGACCGGCCTATCTCTACACTTAGATAGTACTGAATATGTCATCCTCTGGTCGTTACCGACCTTTATCCGAGCGCACTCTAGCATACATCCACATTAGTTTAAATTCGAACGTCGTGGCAAGTATAAATATATCTAGAAGGGCATGATCATACCATAATGGTTGTGAACCACTTAGCCTTGCCTCATCTAACCTTGTTTCGGTCATTTCCTGGTTGATGAGGCTTGAGGTAATGATTACCTTTACACGTAGCACAGCTCTTTACACTTTGAATGCCATATTGCCATTTTAATGTCACGTGTCTAATTTCTACAAACGTATAACTTCCTGATCTCGAATGTGTCGGAAAAGGGTGTTAAGCTAAGAGAAGGTATCTTCTCCGCCACCTACTGATATACACTATGTAGAGACCACTCATTGTGATTTAGAATGCAAGGTCAGACACTCGTCCATGCAAGTTGTCCAAGAACAGGACAAACGGATGGCACTCTCCTACCACATCATAAGATTGGTAGTCAATAGTACTTGCGTTTCTGAGATTTTTTGTAACAAAGAGACTACGGCTACTATAAGTATTTCAGGAGTTATCCCTAATCAAATCAACCAGCGGTCCTTTGTCACTAATTGTCTCAATATCTTCAACTTCTTATCTTTTACTTCGAATACGTAGATTGGTTCGAAGTGGTCTTCGGATAGGAATCACTCAAATCCCACCCCGGTTCCATTAAATTCTAATTATCGATAAACAATGAATATGAGTACACATGATTTGTTAAGCCTTTTTCAATTTAATCTTCTTGGTTAGTTACGAAAATCTATTTTTAATCTTAGAGTAATTCTAAGTTAATTCACTTTCACTTAGAATAACATTTCCAATTTTCTTACTTAACATTCACTCCAAATTTCTTCAACCTTTAAGCTGGTCAAAAACAATGTTATTTAAGAAATCATTTACCATAAACCTAAAAATCAATCTTAGAAACATTATTGAGTAAATAGGGTCATGGAAAGTATACTACGTTTACTCAACATCAATTTTTGTATTCAACAAGTGCTATGGGTGGAATAACAGTGAAATCACCTTTTAAATTCCATGAATAGAATGATTTTTCGGTTAATGAGGCTTGATGTAATGATTACCATTACAAATAGAACATCTCTTTCCACATTGAATGCCACATTGCCATTCTATAGTCACATAATCAATTTCTAGAAACGTATAACTTCCTAAGCTCAAATGTCTCAGGAAAGGGTGTTAAGCTAAGAGAAGGTGTCTTCTCTACCACCGACCGATATACATTATATAGAGACCACTCATTGTGATTCAGAATGCAATGCCAGACAATCGTCCATACAATTTGTCCTGGAACATGACAAACCAAAGGCACTCTTCTACCACAGCATAAGATTGGTAGCGAATAGTCCTTGTGTTTCTGAAATTTTTCGTAATAAAGAGACTACCGCTACTATAAGTATTTAGGGAGTTATACCCAAATCGAATCAACAAGCAATCCTTTATCACTATTAGTCTCAATATCTTCAACTTTTGATCTTGTACTTCGAATATGTAGATTTGTTCGAAGTGGTCTTCGGATAGGAATCACCCAAATCCGACCCTTGTTCCTTCAAAATTCAATTATCGATAAACATTGAATATGAGCAAAAAAGATTTATTAAGCATTTTTCTATTTAATCCTCTCGGTTAGTTACAAAAATCTATTTTTAATTTTAGAGTAATTCTAAGTTAATTCACTTTTTCTTAGGAAAATATTTCCACTTTTCTTAATTAATATTCGCTCCGAATTTCTTCAACTTTTGAGCGGGTCAAAAACAATATTATTTAAACATCATTTACTGCAAACCTAAAAATCAATCTTAGAAATATTATTGAGTAAATACGATCATGGAAATTATTATACTTTTATTCAATATCAATTTCCATAATCAATAAGTGCTATGAGCGAAATAATGGTTAAATCACCTTTTAAATTCCACGATTAGAACGAGTTCCCTCTTCAGAATTTAATACCTAGTATAAGAAGATCATTTATATGCAATCAAAGTTGTAATTTATAAATCAAAATCTTTTATACTTATCTTGCTTAATTTCTGAAATATATAAATTCTCCTTTATTATGAGAAAACTTAATATGATCTTTTAGAGCGTATGGGCTTTCCCTTCGATCTGTTCTACACCTCATCTAAAAGATAAATCCAAGGCCAGGTAAGTTCAGGCCACTGGTTGCTCCATCCCTAACCTTGGTTACACACCTTGTTTTATCGTTTTAGCTCTCACAAGTGGGACAAATGTACTAATTGTTTTCAGATACTTAATTATTGATTAAATCATCTTAAAGTTCCTTTATTATTCATTTAAAACATTTCTAAATAATTCAGGAAAGAATCGCCAAGTTTAGAATCATATTTTCAAAGTTATAGAAAACTACTGCAAAAGCGCTGAAAAAAGCATTGCAAATGGAGTTTTAAAGCTATATTGATCAAATTGACTTTTCTATCTTTTAAAATTCCATTCTTTTGGCTTAGATAACTTTTAAAACATTTTAAAAGATTTTTAAAATTTATTTCATATTTTGAAACATTTAAAATATCAATTTTAAACTTTGGTCACTTTACTGCAAAAGCACGATTTTTCTGAAATTTTGTTCAGGGCGTATTTCAAAATATACAAGATGAAATCTTGATTTTTTTTCTTTACTTTAAAACTATGGATATAATAGTCCGGATATTTCTTGTTTTGAAGAAATCCGAGCTATATTTCATGATGTACATTCATTTAAACTTTCTGGTGCGACATCACGAACTACCTTTACGCGACGTGGCTAGTTTTGACTTGATTTTCAAAACTTGAAATAAATTCTCCAAATTGAACTTAATTACTTATAAAAACATAATAAATCATTTTAAATCAATATTTTGACTTATTAAAGTATTTAAACTTTATTTTCACTATTCCCATATTATAATATTATTTTATTTCCAATATTTTAATATTTAAATTTTAAAACCAATTTCTATTCAATTCAATTCTAACTTCAAATTAAACTTAATTAAAACCTAGATTTTAAATCTAATTTCGATTCTAATTTAAATTTCAACCTTAATTTCAATTTCTATTTTTTCAAATAGATTTCAATTTCGCTATTCATCTCAATTTTGATTTCAAAATCAATTTCACTTACGACTTCATATTCGATTTCAAATCCGGTTTCAAATTCAATTATACTTTAATTTCAATTTCAATTTCAAATTGAATTCCACTATTCAAAATGAGACTTAATAATTCCAACACATACCATATTAATAAAATTGGTCATATTTAACAAAGGGATTACTTAATGCAAAATGAGCATAATTACTTTCAATATTCATCATTAACATAACATCCATTCTCAAAGCATAGTGATTATCAATAAGTGAGTATATTACCATAACTTAATTATTCAACCAATGTATTTAAACATTCATTTCAGCCAAATGTCCATATTATCAAATAGTGATAATTAACATAACATATAAACGAGATAATCATGATTATTATAACATAACAAAACATAACTTAAAAAGCGGTGAGAATATCTCACAAACTTTTCTACAAACTAGTGTCTTCGCTTCCTTTTGAATTCATTTCTCGCCTTCAGAAAGCCACACTCTCTTTTCTCTCCTTTTTTTTTTCTTTTTTTATATTAAAGGGTGTGTAGCTTGAAGAGGGGGTATGGCTAGGGCAGTGGATGGCATAGGGGTGTACGGCTTGGGTGTGGGTGTGTATGGGTATATAGGGTGGTTTAGATGGTGGGTGTGGGGTGTAGGAGGTGGGTATGGTGATTAGGAGCTCGGGCGAGGTTTTGGCCGAGAGCATGTAGGTGAGTGGGGTAATTAGGGGGCTCGGGTAGGGGTGTTTGAGGCTTGGTAGTAGGTTTTGGGAGGTGGGTAGGTTGTTGGCCTAGGGGGTGGAGGTGATGCGGAAGGGGTACGGCTTGTAGAGGTGGAGTTTGGGTGTGTAGGAGCTTGGTTAAGGTGATGGGATGGTGGAGTAGCGTTTAATGGAAGAAGGAGGAAATGAAAAGGATGGAGAATGATTTTGTGGTGATAAAGTGAAGATATGCATGCTTATTTATACATGTAGTTTCTTGCCAAATGACTAAAATGCCCTTCTCTACTTTTTATCTTTTAAACCATACTTATAAACTTTTTCCAAGATGATAAAGGATGTGCATTATGAGAAGAGAATGTTGGATGTGATCTTAAGTCCTTAAGTAATGGTTTTGCCTCCTTTTCTAACTTTGCAAAGTAATAATTACATGTTATGCTCCATTTCCATGCAAGAAAGGATTGTGCATTTATGGTGTTGGATGTTAAGATTTGATTCATATACTTAAGGTAATGATGTATGCCTTTTTTCTTAATTCAAAATGTTTAAATATTATTTTGCTTAGTTTCCATGCATGAAGAGACTTGCATTAATGATGATAAGATTCTTGGATTTGAAGTAGTAATGATGTTTACCTTATTATTAATTAGAAAATGCATAAAATATTTTTTTGCTCATTTTCCATATATGATAAGACTTTAGTATTAATGGTGAGAAGTTGTGTTAGGAATTTTTAGTAATGATTATGTTTAGAAATCTTATTTAATATGAAAAATAGTCAAATCATATTACTTTTGATTTATTTGTTTACTTTGAATTTTCAAAGTGAATTTTCATTTACATGAAGATCTAAAGTGTGCATAGTTTGTTACAGTTTATAAAGATGAAATATATAGGTTATAAAGTGGATATGTTCATAAAACGTTGCGACGACTTGTTACGGTTGAAAATGACGTTGTTATTGACAAATTTTACGGTCAAAATTTGATGTTTCTGCTAAACTATATATTAAAGTAAACCAAAATTAAAAATGGATTTCCTATTATATTAAATGAATTAAAACAAGTTTATTTAGGATAAAATTTCATATCATTAGGGTTAATATCGAAATATTGAGTTTTGAAGTTGCATTGACAAATTGTGACAAATTTAGAATATTTTTGTAAAACGAATATAAATATATTTTTCAAACCTATATTATACTTATATTATTTTTATTAAGTGATTTTGATATATTTTGATTTTTCAACTAAAAATGTAAAACTTTTATTTAAGTATTTACTTATTTTTAACAAAATCCAACTTTTGTCAATTCTGTGATAAAAACTCAAAAATATAATTTTCCTGAATCAAATCTTTAAAATTGATTTTACCATTCTTACTTATCATATACAATCAAGTTTATTTGGTTTTGAAACTCTTTATATTTTGAAGTAATTAAAATATCTTATTTTCCAAAGTGGTGAAATTACAGATCGAACTTAAAAGAATTTTATCCTCAAAATTATACTGAACTTAAACTCAGTAGACCTTCCCTTATATATTAGTTTTAAACTTAATTTTGTGTGATATATATTTACTATCCATATGCGGTATCTGATTCGATCTCTTATTTGAATCCACAACTTTTACTTCCGAACTAGTACGATCCATCGATCCTCTAGTCCGGATTCTGATCAGGTTTCTTGATCACAAAACCCTTGCTTTCCTTGCATAGCTCTCAACTATGATATAAAACTCGAGTACATAAGCACAAACCCTTATCAATGTTCGCCGTCAAGAATCGAGTGATAAATCCTTTCCCAGACTGGTGTAAACACCTCAAAGTTTTGTACTCGGATCTTAGATCAAAATTTGTGCGCCGAAATGATCTTACGTATTTATTCATTTCCCCCTAATATATTTTCTTTGATCCATTTCATAAAATTTTCCTTAAGTTTATGAACATCTATATATTCATTTTTTTATTATATTAATTCAAGTTTATTCCACAACCATTTACTTGCTACTAAATCCATTTTTGAATTATCTCTTGCATCATTGCTTAAGTATATAAATAGTTTATAATTTTAAATCTATATTTGGATAATATACTATTACATCCTAAAGGTATAAATTCCCAAACTTCAAATTGTTTTACTTCAATTAGGGTTTTTAACAAATGTGGAATTTCATTATTATCTTAAATTAATAAGTTGTAAGACTTAATCCTTGGTTTTATTTACCTAAGGTCTTAATTTAGCTGACATTATTTTTCTTATCCATATATTAATAAGACAACTTTACTAAGTGTACATTCTTCCTTACTAATTCCATGATATCCACTTAATTTAGAATTTTATTTACCTATCCCTTTTTCCAATCAAATTTCTTAACCTTAAATCCATCAAATACCTTACAGTCAAATTGTGAACCTTAATTCACATGTTATTTGTTATAAACATTTTCATCAAATAATCAACCTACTAACCATATTATTCCAAATTTACCTTTTGAAGACTTTTTTCTAACTTATCAACTTTAATCTTTTCATTAAAATACTCTTCTGTAAGCTTGTGAAATTCTAATCACAAAATAATTACATTTATATTTACTACTCTAGATTCCAATCATTCCTTAGCTCTTTTTATCGAACATCTTATAGTTAAATCATGTAATTCTAATCACAAGATGTTCATATTTTACTATTCTGCATTCCAACAACCATTTATTTCCAACTATATAAAAATATTTCTTTTTATATAAAATATAAACCTAAGTAAAATTATTTCATTTACCATTGTTTTAAACCAAAACCATTTTTATAAAATTAACAAACACATGCTCATATATAATATTCTCAACTCATTCTAAGGTGTTACTAACCCTATCTCTAATGAGTGACTCATCTTAGGGTATTACTAATCTATCTCCGATGAGACTTACCCCTATCAGACTTCAGTTTTCGCTCAACCAAAAGTTCTGATACTAAATGTGAAGTCCCGAAAATCCATACCCTTTGAGTCGACAATAAATCACACATGTCTAACCCAAAGTGAACAAAAGTCGGATCATCAAGGGTAAAATAAAAAAAATAGAAGAACAGAACAAAATCTCACTCGAATGGAATAACATATAATATTGAGAAAATATATTTGTATTGGAAATTTTTTAAAATACATATATCAGAGTCTAACCAAATTTCAGCTCGGAAAGTTATAAACATCTGTCCTTACAAATGCTGAAAATCATCAATCAATGCAGAATAAGCAAAGCGGATAATAAAATACGACCATATGTAGATGAATATCTCCAGCTCCCCTCTAGAAACTCCAACCGTCTTCAACTAAACCTTACTCGGATTTGACCCAAGTATTGAAAATACTCGGATCAGGCTTGCTAAACCAGTGTGAGAAAAACTCAATATAATGAATGACAGTGTCATATATCAGCCTATGGAATAAAATTCTTTTAAAAGAAAGAGTATCTGATAAGACTACGTCCACACATAAATACAGACGGGTTTTTACCTTATGATAACTAAAACACTTTGATATATCAAAACATTCGATATTAGTTCTAAGGACATTAATTTGAAAAAAATTTCAAGTAAACTTATTAATATTAGCCGAAATTGTTACATTATTAAATTCCAGCATACTAACCACAAAAGCGGGTTCCACAAACAAAATGGCAGGCCCTTATTGGAGAATGGGTTTCCATACAAATAACCAAGTGAAGGGACTACCTTTCGATGGGTACACCTCTAGATGGATGTCCTGAGGACCACAGATCATCTGCTCCCTTGTCAACACAATAGCGGCCTACCTCTACACTTAGATAGTATCAAATATGTCATCCCTCGGTCGTTACCGACCTTTATCCGAGCATGCTCTAATATACATCCACATTAATTTAAACTCGAACATCATAGCGGGTATAAATATATGTAGAAGGGGATGATCATACCCTAATGGTTACGACCACTTAGCCTTACCGCATCTAACCCTGTTTTGGTCATTTTCTGGTTGATGAGGCTTGATGTAATGATTACCTTTAAACATAGCACATCTCCTTCCACTTTGAATGCCACATTGCTATTCTATAGTCACATAATCAATTTCTAGAAACGTATAACTTCCTAAGCTCGAATGTCTCAGGAAAGGGTGTTAAGAAAATAGAAAGTGTCTTCTCCGCCACCGACTAATATGCATTATATAGAGACCACTCATTATGATTTAGAATTCAAGGCTAGACAATCGTCCATACAATTTGTCTAGGAATATGACAAACCGAAGGCACTCTTTTACCACAGCATAAGATTGGTAGCGAATAGTCCCTGTGTTTCTGAAATTTTTCGTAACAAAGAGACTAGCGCTACTATATGTATTTTGGGAGTTATACCCTAATAAAATCAACAAGCAATCCTTTGTCATTATTCATCTCAATATCTTCAACTTTTGATCTTTTATTCGAATATGTAGATTTGTTCGAAGTGGTCTTCGGATAGGAATCACCCAAATCCGACCCCGGTTCCTACAAAATCCATTTATCGATAAACATTGAATATGAGTACAAAGGATTTATTAGGCATTTTTCTATTTAATCCTCTCGGTTGGTTACAAAAATCCATTTTTAATTTTAGAGTAATTCTAAATTAATTCACTTTCTCTTAGGAAAATATTTCCAATTTTCTTACTTAACATTCGCTCCAAATTTCTTCAACTTTTGAGCTGGTCCAAAACAATGTTATTTAAGACATCATTTACTGTAAACCCAAAAATCAATCTTAGAAACATTATTGAGTAAATAGGATCATGGAAATTATTCTACTTTTATTCAATATCAATTTCCATAATCAACAAGTGCTATGGACGGAATAACAGTTAAATCACCTTTTAAATTCCACGATCAGAACAAGTTCCCTCTTTAGAATTTAATTCCTATATAAGAAAATCATTTCTATGCATTCCATGTTGTAATTTATAAATCAAAATTTTCTATATTTAACTTGCTTAATTTGTGGAAAATATAAATTCTCTTTTATTATGAGAAAACTTAATATGATCTTTTAGAGCATCCGTGATTTTCCATCGATCTGTTCCACTTCTCGTCTAAAGAATTAGACGAAGGCTTGGTAAGTCCAGGGCACTGGTTGCCCCATCCCTTACCTTGGTTACACACCTTATTTTATCGTTTTAGCTCTCACGAGTGGGACAAATGTACTAATTGTTTCCGCATACTCAGTTATGATTAAATCATCTTAAAATTTTTGTTTTATTCATTTAAAAAATTTCTAAATGATTCGGGACAGAATCGCCAAGTTTAGAATCATGTTTTCAACGTTATAGAAAACTACTGCAAAAGCGTTGCAAAATGCATTGCAAATGGTGTTTTAAAGCTATATTGACCAAATTGACTTTTCTATCATCGAAAATTCCATTTTTCCAACTTAGACCACTTTTAAATCATTTTAAAGATTTGTAGAATTTATTTCATATTTTTAAAACATTTAAAATATCAATTTTAAACTTCGGTCACTTTACTACAAAAGCGTAATTTTTTTTGATAATTTGTTTTGGACATATTTCAAAATATACAAGATGAAATCATGATTTTCTTTCTTCATTAAAAACTGTGGATATAATAGTCTGGAGGTTTCTTATTTCGAAAAAATCCGAGCTATATTTCAATCTGTACATTCGTTTAAAAATTTCGACGCGAAATCACGAACTACCGTTGCGCGACACGCCTAGTTTTGACTTGATTTTTCAGAAGTTGAAATAAATTCTTCAAATTGAA
Organism: Allium cepa; assembly: GCA_030765085.1. Classification (NCBI taxonomy): domain Eukaryota; kingdom Viridiplantae; phylum Streptophyta; class Magnoliopsida; order Asparagales; family Amaryllidaceae; genus Allium; species Allium cepa. The sequence goes on along the minus strand of CM060932.1, from coordinate 873,392,708 downwards.
CTTATTTACTTATAAAAATGTAATAAATCATTTAAATCAATCTTTTCACTTATTACAGTATTTAAAGTATATTTTCATTATTTTCATTATTCTCATATTATAATATTATTATATTCTCAATATTTTAATATTAAAATTTTTAAATCAATTTCTATTCAATTTCAATTCTAATTTCAAATTAAACTTAATTAAAACTTAGATATCAAACTAATTTCGATTCTAATTTAAATTTCAATCTTAATCTCAATTTTAATTTTTTTCAAATAGATCTCAATTTCACTATTCATCTCAATTTCACTTACAATTTCAAGTTCGATTTCAAACCTGATTTCGATTTCGATTTCAAATTATTATACTTCAATTTCAATTTGAATTTTATTTTCAATTCCAATTTGAATTTTATTTTGAATTTCAAATTGAATTCCACTATTCAAAAAGAGGCATAATAATTCCAACACATACCAAATTAATAAAATTGGTCATATTTAACAAAGGGATTACTTAATCCAAAATGAGCAAAATTACTTTCAATATTCATCATTAACATAACATCCATTCTTATAGCATAATTATTGTCAATAAGTGAGTATATTACCATAAGTTAACTATTCAAACATTCATTTAAGCCAAACGACCAAATGTCAAATGGTGATAATTATCATAACATATAAACGGGATAATCATGATTATTATAACATAAAAGAAAAAGATTTAAAAAGCAGTGAGAATTTCTCACCTTCATTTCTACTCCGTCTATTTCAAAAAAATAACATCTCCGCTTCTTTTTGAATTCGTTCCTCGCTTGCGAAATGCCAGACTCTCTTTTCTCTCCTTTCTTTTTCTTTTTTTCATCTTTTTATATGAAAGGGTATGTAGATTGAAGAGGGGGCATGGCTAGGGTAGTGGAGGGTATAGGGGTGTACGACTTGGGTGGGGTGTGTATGGGTGTATAGGGTGGTTTAGATGGACGGTGTGTGGTGTAGGAGACGGGTATGGTGATTAGGAGCTCGGGTGAGGTGATGGCCGAGAGTGTGGAGGTAAGTGGGGTGCTTGGGGGCTCGGGTAGGGGTGTTGTAGGCTTGGCCGAGGGGATGGAGGTGATAAGGAGGGGGTACGATTTGTAGAGTTGGGGTTTGGTTGTGTAGGAGTTTGGTTAAGGTGATAGGATGGTGGAGTAGAGTTTAATGGAAGAAGAAGAAGGAAATGAAAAGGATGGAGAATGATTTTGTGGTGAGAAAGTGAAGATATGCATGCTTATTTATAAATGTAGTTTCTTGCCAAATGACTACAATATCCTTCTCTACTTTTTAACTTTTAAACCATAATTAAACACTTTTTCTAAGAAGAGAAATAATGTGCATTGATGAAAAAAGAAGGTTGGATGTGATCTTAAGTCCTTAGGTAATGATTTTGCCTCTTTTTCTTACTTTGCAAAGTAATAATTACATGTTATGGTCCATTTCCATGCAAGAAAGGATTTGTGCATTTATGGTGGTGGATGTTAACATTTGATTCATGTACTTAGGTAATGATGTTTGCCTTTTTTTCTTAATTCAAAATGTTTACATATTATTTTGCTTAGTTTCCTTGCATGAAGAGACTTGCATTAATGATGATAAGATCCTTGGATTTGAAGTAGTAATGATGTTGTACCTTTTTTATTAATTAGAAAATGCATAAAATCCTTTTTGATCTATTTCAATATATGATAAGACTTTAGTATTATTGGTGTCTTAAGTTTTTTTTAGTAATGATTATGTTTAGAAATCTTATTTAAAATGAAAAATTGTCAAATCATGTTAGTTTTGAAGTATTTGTTTACTTTAACTTTTCAAAGTGAATTTGCATTTACATGAAAATCTAAATTGTGCATAGGCTTTTATAGTTTGTAAAGATGATATATATAGGTTATAAAGTGGATGTGTTCATATAATGTTGTGACGACTTGTTACCGTTGAAAATAGTATTGTTATTGACAAATTTTATAGTCAAAATTTGACTTTCTGCTAAACAATATATTAAAGTAAATCAAACTTAAAAATGGATTGCCTATTATATTAAATGAACTAAAACAAGTTTATTTAGGTTAAAATTTCATATCATTAGGGTTAATATCAAAATATTGAATTTTTGAGTTGCATTGACCAAATATGATAAATTTAGAATATTTTTGTAAAACGGTTATAGATACATTTTTCAGACCTATATTATACTTCTATTATCTTTATTAAGTGTTTTCGATGTTGTTTGATTTTGCAACTAAATATTTAAAACTGTTATTTAAGCATTCACTTATTTTTAACAAAATCCAACTTTTGTCGATTCTGTGATAAAAACTCAAAAATCTAATTTTCTTGAATCAAATCTTTAAAATTGATTTGACCATTCTTACTTATCATATATAAGCATGTTTATTTAGTTTTGGAACTCTTTATATTTTGACATAATTAAAATATCTTATTTTTCGAAGTGGCGAAATTACAGGTCGTTATAATACACCTAAACACGGACTTTGGTAGATGGCTTAAGATGAAACTACCAATGGCTGTTGAGGAAATCCACTAGAAGGCTAATCAGTTTTTATGATTGGAAGAGGCAAGTCAAGTTGTTGGAAAGGCTGATGACGAACAGTTGAAAGACCTTATCCAAAGCAATGTGATGATTAAATAAGCTGGATAAAGCTCGGGTACTGTGGCGATTAATGTTGGAAATTTTAATAACCAGAAAAAGTGGAATCAAGACCCTAGAAGTAAGCATAGCAAAAACAAGAAATTCTTATAAATATGAGTTTGGAAGACTGTACACCCCGAAATGGTACATTGGCAAACATACATACATACATACATACATATATTGCAACTCAAGGAATGGAACGATATAAGAAATCAACCGAAAGGGAGGCGACTGAGTAGGAAAGGCACTTCGGGAAAGTACTATCGTGTGAGACCCCACTTCTATACCCATACTATCCAAGCGTATTACAGATTAATACTACCTAATAGTATGGAGAATGAGGCTATAGGGGTACTCACATGAATATTCCTTTAGACTAATGTAGGTACGTATTAAAAACATCAAATAAATATCTCACTTATACGTACATTGTATCTGTAACGACCCGTAATTTCGCTACTTCGAAAATGAGAGATTTCGTTCATTTTAAATTTAAAAAGGAATTTAAATCTTAAATAAATATGTTATATATAATAAATAATTATCTATTCTTGTAGTTAATAAATTAAAAAGTATAAGTTTGGATTGTAGAACAAATCGACAAAAGTTAAATTTTGATAAAAATAAATAAAGGCTTAAATAAATGGATTTAAATATTTATTTAAAAATATATATCTTATTTAAAACATCTAATAAAGATAATAAAAGTATATCAAAATTGTGACGACCGCCCATGACTCCCGCACGAAAACAAGGGAATGGTGTGCTGAAAGTGTGCCAGGCAGCCATGAGTGACCGTCAAGGGTAAGATAAACATCGCAGACTCTATCGTAAAACTCACAGCGCATGGATAAAATACAATAGAGAAATATAATATAGTGAAGCTCCCATAGAACAGAATATCATCATCTAATCATAATAGCTTTATACATAGTCTGAATCATGAATACAAGAAGCCTCACTACATAGCACTCAGAGTAATCAACAAACAGCGGAATATCCAGTACATAGAATATGAAAATAATATGTAAAGCCTCCTGCTCGTCTTCGTCATCATCGGCGTGAGCCACTAAGATCAGCACCTGCCACCTGTCACCTAGTCTGCCCATCCCAACATGGATGAACAGCCCAAGGTAATAAGAGGAGACATAAAACCTTGAGTCAGACAAAGTCTTAGTGAGCAGTAAATCAACTATCAAACATACCAAAAGAGCATAAGGGATAAAAGGAATAGGAACCAAACCATCCCACTCCACCGCTTTCTACAGTGATAGCCCCCAGACACACTAAGGAGAAGCAAGCATAACATGGCAGACAATTAAAGTAAAGCAATAATCATTCGAGTCAAGGTCGATGTTTTCCAAATACAAACCCCCAAGGCCTAAACCAAGATCAGATAAGCACCCAGAAAACACCGCTCTTGAGACCGAATGATGGTACAGCCAAACATCCATGACTCTGGCTATCACTATTATCATTGCCTTGATTTCACCGTTAATTGAATGACCAACTCATTCTTTTTATCCATCTGTCAAGGGCTAATGGTAACCCTGGTTCTAGACATAACTCCGCACGTCGTCGCAGCCCGTGCCTAGGAATTTTCGCAACTACCCAGAGTACTAGCACATCGTCGCAGCCCGTGCTTGGAACGTCGTCGCAGCCCGTTCCAACGTACTCTTGCTTAGAGCGTGCTAGAACCTTCAACAACGATGAGATCTCAGCCTCCTAGTCATCCTCCTTGACGACTATTTTCATACTAGCTCAAGCGCCTCTCAAGCTAACCATTATCAACCAACTCGCATCGCATCATCGAGTTATCAACATGCTTGGGATGATCCCGTCTGGATTAAACCAAGGCTATCTCACATCATGCTTTGCTCCAACGCATCTTAGCAAAGTCCATCTCATCATCATACTTCGCCTCAACATATCATGGCAAAGTCCATTTCGTCATCATACTTCGCTTCCTCTAGCTATAGCAAAGTCCTCGAACCCATCCATATGAGCTTCATTATCCGCTTCATATGCCACAGCAGCTTTTACCATTCAAGAGCCTTTCCACTTAGCTTTTGAATCATCTTCAACCATCTTGTCCCAAATCAACTACAAGCTAACTCGAGACAATCAAATCAATCATACATCCAAACAATCAAGCATTCAAACAAGATCTAATCAAGCAATATCAACTATAATGGCAATTTCGTAAATAAATGAGCATAAGTCTAACATATATGAAATCATGGATTTTAGCATAGATCTATCAAATATAAAACATGGGTTTTGTCTCTATAACTTGTTAATTGAACTTGCATAGGTAAACATCTTCAAAAGTAATGAATCTAGTCTTGGATCTAAGAAAAATGCATGAAATTTCTAACTTTAATACTCAAACAAGCCACCAATCCAATATACTCCTTTGGGTCCGCGTGAGAGATAACTACCACTCACCGAATCACCCAAACACTTCAAAAACTAATCACTTCAGATCTGGACAGCAAGGATTCAAGCTTGATTCGTCGAAATCTTGCTTGAAACGGTGGAATCTAGCTTCGTTGGATGAAGATCTTCAACTTTGACTCTTGGATCTTCGATCTTGATCTTCGATCTTGATCTTCGATCTTGGATGGATGTTGGAACTAGATTAGAGTGGAGAAAAGAAGATGAAGAAATGTTGTAGTCGAGCTCTCAAAATGGCAGCACTTCGTCGCTTCAAAAACCGGTGCCAAAAAGTGAGCCAAACCCCTCTATTTATAGGCTGAAATCACCCTTAGGTCGCCCAGATCTTAACTCGTAGGCTCGCTAATAGGTCGTTGCCGACCTAAAAAGTTTCGACCTAACTATACTACGACCTAAGACCCACAGTATGCACGCTACCTAAAAACATAAGCGCGCGACCTAACAATCTATGCAACCTACCTTAGGTCATCTAATCGACCTAACTGCACCACATAACTACCCAGCGACCTAACTATTGCCGACCTACCATTCCCAATGACCTATGACTCAATGGAAACTCGACCTAACGGTCTAGCCACCTCCCCGACCTAACAGCAACACGAGCTACGACTCATCACTAAGTCGCTAATGACTTAGCATGTGCAGACCTAAACTCACGCGACCTAAAAACCCTGCCGTCCTAACTTAGGTCGTCTACGACCTAACTAACATGACCAACTTCCTTAGGTCGTAAACACCCTTAAGTCAGTCCATTCTTATAGGTCGTTAAACTCTTAGGTCGGCTAACTACTGGGTCGCTTCTCCTTAACTTGGTCGATACTTAGGTCGGTCAGAAACCATAACTCGTATACGACCTATCACTTATCTTGTTAACTCGGCTAACTGTTAGGTCGTTAACCCTAATTCACTCATTCCTATAGGTCGGATATCTGCCTTAGGTCGCTCCCATCCTATAGGTCGCTAATCCTACAAGTCGCTCCCCTCGACCTAAACATCATACGAGCCAAAATCTGCACGAGCTAACACTCACTACACTACTAGGTCGCTAACCTGTCCCAACTTAAGTCGCTCCATATCTTAAGCCGCTTGCCTAAGCCACCATATGACCTAAGCTACACCACGACCTAAGCCTCTACACAAGTTAACTTCTATAACTCGGCAACTTCCTTAAGTCGGTCAGGCACTATAGGTCGGCACTACCTTAACTCGACCACACGACCCAAGCTTCCTACGACTTAAACACCACAACACGAACTAACTCAGGTTGACTCAAACAATACTAACGACCTAATATAACCATTTTACGATTTATCGACACGTAAAATACGGGTCGTTACATTCTCTCCTTCTTAGGAATTTCGCCCCCGAAATTCCAATCAAACAAGAGCAATCAAAATTATTCTGCATGCCTACCATTCATAGCAATCAACAAACCATGCATCCAATTACTAACCTAGCATGCAGAATTCTAAGACTAGAACAAGCTACAAATTCATGAGATGTCACGACACCTTAGGGCCATACCTCGAAGAGTTCAGGATGAGCTGCCTTCATCCTCTCTTCCTCCTCCCACGTATAGTCGTTAACATCATCACTCCATTGTATCTTGAGCAACGTAATCGTCTTCCTCCTAAGCTGTTTCGTATCGGTTTCAACAATACGAAGCGGCTTACGAGGTCTTCTAACAACTGGATCAACCTCCAAATCTTCACAGCTATCAGCAGAAACCACCGTATTTGAGTCGTGCACATACTTCCGTAGATAAGATACATGAAAAACATTGTGCACACCCGCCATCTTTTCCGGTAACTCCAATCTATAAGCGAGCTTTCCAATTCGCTCGATAATCGGGAATGGTCCAACAAATCTCGGAGTCAACTTTCCTTTCTTGCCGAATCTAATAACATACTTTAGAGGAGAAATCTTCACAAAAACCATATCACCTACGCCGAATTCCAAATCCTTACGACGATTATTTGCATAACTTTTCTGCCGATCCTGGGCTGCCTTCATTCATTGCCGAATGATCTCTATGAAATCCGTAGTCTGACGAATCATCTCTGGCCCAAGTATCAGTTTTTCTCCAGCTTCCAACCAACATGTCGGAGAGTTACACGGTCTTCCATACAAGGCTTCATATGGTGCCATACCAATACTTGACTGGTAGCTGTTGTTATACGCAAACTCCACTAAATGAAGATGATCTTCCCATGATCCTCCGAAATCCAAGACACATGCTCTCAAGAGATCTTCCAAAACTCCGTTGACTCTCTCAGTCTGACCATCTGTTTAGGGATGATAAGCTGTACTCAAACACAACTCGGTTCCCAAAACTTCCTGAAAGCTCTTCCAAAATCCACTAGTGAACAATGGATCTCTATCGCTCACTATACTCTTCGGAATACCATGGAATCGAACTATCCACTTAACATACAATTCAGCCAACTTCGATGCAGTCCTAGTCGATCGAACAGGAATGAATCTTGCACTCTTGGCCAAACGATCTACGATGACCCAAATCCCTTCATTTCCCGCCTTGGTTCTAGGTAGGCCATCGATAAAATCCATCGACACTTTCTCCCACTTCCATGTAGGAACCTCTAATGGCTGAAGTAATCCACTGGGCTTCTTCTGCTCAGCTTTCACCAACTGGCAGTTCATACATTTGGAAATAAAATTTCCAACATCCTTCTTCATACCTTCCCAGTAGTAGGTTCTCTTCATGTCCCGATACATCTTATTTCCACCTGGATGAATCGTCAACTTCGAGTGATGACTTTCCCTCAGAACTTCATCTCTCAATTCATCGATATCGGGAACAACTAGTCGTCCTTGCTTACGAAGCCAACCCTCTCGATCGACTTCGAATCTTTTATCCTTCTCTGGGTCCAATCCAGATTCCAAATCACGGATAATCTTGACAAGCTTATCGTCTCGCTTTTGGCTCTCGCCAATTCTTTCCACAAGAGTAGGCCTTATCGATAAGTTTGCCAACATTTCAGGTTCCAATTCACATCTGGGCCTGAAGTCAAATCTAGCTAAAAACTCGAGACTCTTCCATTCCGAAAACATGGCTCCCAATCCTGCATGTCTTCGACTTAACGCATCAGCTACTGCATTACGTTTTCCCGGAGTATAGGCTATACCAAAATCATATGATGCTAAAAACTCTAGCCATCGTTGCTGCCGAAGATTCAAATCCTTTTGGAAGAAAAGATACTTCAAAGACTTATGATCTGTAAACAACTCGAATCGAACACCCAATAGATAATGCCTCCACATCTTCAGAGCAAAAACAATCGCTGCCAACTCCAAATCATGAGTCGGGTAATTCCTTTCATGCGGCTTCAGTGGTCGACTTGCATACGCAACAACTTTATTCTTCTGCATTAGCACTGCTCCAAGTCCAGTACCACATGCATCGGTGTAAACCACCATCTCATCATTCCCACTTGGAATAGTCAAAACAGAAGCACTCGTCAGTCGCTCTTTCAGGATTCCAAAGGCCTGCTCACACTTAGCATCCCAACTGAATACCTGATTCTTCTTCGTCAATCCTGTCAATGGTGCAGCTATCTTGGAAAAGTCTTTGATAAACCGTCGATAATATCCTGCTAGTCCAAGAAAACTTCTCACATCTGAGGCATTCTTAGGTCTGACCCAATCCTGGATCGCTGCCACCTTAGCGGGATCAACCGCTATTCCATTTCCAGAAATAACATGGCCTAAGAATCTCACTTCACTCTTCCAGAAGTGACACTTCGAAAACTTAGCCTTCAGCTGATGTTTCCGCAAGATTTCCAAAACAATACACAAGTGCGTCTTGTGCTCTTCCTCAGTTCTGGAGTAAATCAGAATATCATCCACGAACACAAGTACAAACTTGTTCAACTGATCTCTAAACACTCTATTCATAAGATCCACAAAATATGCTGGTGCGTTAGTCAATCCAAACGGCATTACCAGCCACTCATAAAAACCGGATGGTGTCCTAAAAGCAGTCTTCGGCACACTATCCTTAGCCACTCTCAACTGGTGAAATCCCATTGCCAAATCCATCTGAGAGGACACCTTAGCCTCGTGAAGCTGATCAAACAAGTCATCTATTCTCGGCAATGGATACTTGTTCTTCTTAGTCACCTTATTCAGCTCACGATAATCAACACACAACCTCAACGATCCATCCGCTTTGGTTGCGAACACAACTGGTGCACCCCATTCGGACACACTACGCTGAATGAATCCTTTCCGCAAAAGGTCATCAACTTGCACCTTCAACTCTTGTTGCTCCCTAGGCGCCATCCGCCTAAGAGGCATTACAACAGGTCTGGCTCACTCAACTAGATCGATACGAAATTCGATCTCCCTATGCGGCGGTAATCCTTTGACTTCGTCAAAGACATCCTCAAATCCATTCACAATAGGCACCGATGACAGTCCATCCCGTGGAACAACCAGCGAATACATGAAGCTCATGAAGACGCCTTCCTCATGCTTACATCGTATCACAACCTTTCGCCCTTCCACATTCCCGACTGTCACCTCTAGCCTCTCACAATCAATTCTTGCCGCATACTTCCTAAGCCAGTCCATACCCAAAATAATTCCGAACCCCGCAAAGTTCAGAACAAAACAATTACAAACAAAAGAGAAATCATGACTCATCACAACTAGACCACGACATATCATACACAAACATGACGAACCCCCAACTGGATTAGTCACAACCAATGGCCTATCAACAATATCCGGTTCCAAACCTAACCGGCCTACAAGATCATCACAAACAAAAGAATGCGATGCTCCAGTATCAAACAACACTCTAACTGGAACACCACAAATGGAAAGAGTACCTTGAACCACCACACTCTTCCCTTCCTCTTCAGCAGTGAGAGCTTTTGAAAACGACGGCACAGCTCCCAAAGCATAAGCTTGCACAATCTGCCTGTCCTTCCTCGGTTCTGAACAATCTTTCATGAAATGCCCTGGCTTGTCACAGTTGTGGCATTTCACCGGCGCCTTTGGATTCCTACAATCCTTGGAGAGATGGCCCTTCTGCTGGCAATTATAGCAAGTCATTTCGCCCTTCGGCTTCTTCTGGCCATCCTTACCCTTCTGTTGCTGTTGCTTCCTCTTCTTGTTTCCACCCTTCTGTGGCTTAAACCCTTCCTTGGTTACAGCAACAACAGAACTCTCCCTAGGAAACAAATTCTCATGCCTGAGAGCTTTCTCCACAAGCTTCTCAAACGGATCATCCAGATGATCCACCAACTGTCTTCCAAGATAAGCATCCAAACCGGTCACAAACTTCTCATTCTTCTGATAGGGAGAATCAATATACGATCTGGCATACTTGGACAAAGCCTCAAATTCAGAAACATACTCAAGAACCGATCTTCCACCTTGCTTGAGCTCAACAAACTTCTTGAATAAAACAGACTTCTGAGCCGTAGAGATGAACTTGGCTTCAAATCTAGCTTGGAACTGCACCCAAGTAATCTCTTCCTCCGGAGTATCTATGGTGATAGAGTTCCACCAATCAGCAGCTCTTCCTTGAAGCTGTCTTGATGCAAGCTTCCTTTTAGTTGCATCCTCAATTCCCAAGTCACCAAAGATCCTTCTACAAGCATCTATCCATCTTTGGACTTCAATGGTTGACTCAGTCCCCAAGAAAACCTTTCCTCCAAGAGCAGTATAATCCTTGCACAACTTAGCAAAATCCACTGGCTTTGGAGCTTGAACTTGAATTCCAACATCTACCGCTGACCCTGGAGTTGGTATCCTTCTCATGATCGAAGTCATCATCATTTCGAACATAGCTCCATAATCAGCAACTCCATCAGCAGCACGACCTTCCCCGGCAGCTGGTCACCCTCTTCGACTCATCCTTAATATCTACAAAAAGGAATGATTAGAACACCTTTGAGAAACAACTGCACAAGGAGTTCAAATCCTTCTAAACTACTATATTATATATAGTAATCATTCATCAAAATACAATTACGTCTCTCATACGTAGTTACGTCAGCGAGCGTTGGCTAAAATCGATTAACCAAAGCTCTGATACCAAATGTGACGACCGCCCATGACTCCCGCACGAAAACAAGGGAATGGTGCGCTGAAAGTGTGCCAGGCAGCCATGAGTGACCGTCAAGGGTAAGATAAACATCGCAGACTCTATCGTAAAACTCACAGCGCATCGATAAAATACAATAGAGAAATATAATATAGTGAAGCTCCCATAGAACAGAATATCATCATCTAATCATAATAGCTTTATACATAGTCTGAATCATGAATACAAGAAGCCTCACTACATAGCACTCAGAGTAATCAACAAACAGCGGAATATCCAGTACATAGAATATGAAAATAATATGTAAAGCCTCCTGCTCGTCTTCGTCATCATCGGCGTGAGCCACTAAGATCAGCACCTGCCACCTGTCACCTAGTCTGCCCATCCCAACATGGATGAACAGCCCAAGGTAATAAGAGGAGACATAAAACCTTGAGTCAGACAAAGTCTTAGTGAGCAGTAAATCAACTATCAAACATACCAAAAGAGCATAAGGGATAAAAGGAATAGGAACCAAACCATCCCACTCCACCTCTTTCTACAGTGATAGCCCCCAGACACACTAAGGAGAAGCAAGCATAACATGACAGACAATTAAAGTAAAGCAATAATCATTCGAGTCAAGGTCGATGTTTTCCAAATACAAACCCCCAAGGCCTAAACCAAGATCAGCTAAGCACCCAGAAAATACCGCTCTTGAGACCGAATGATGGTACAGCCAAACATCCATGACTCTGGCTATCACTGTTATCATTGCCTTGATTTCACCGTTAATTGAATGACCAACTCATTCTTTTTATCCATCTGTCAAGGGCTAATGGTAAGCCTGGTTCTAGACATAACTCCGCACGTCGTCGCAGCCCATGCCTAGGAATTTTCGCAACTACCCAGAGTACTAGCACGTCGTCGCAGCCCGTGCTTGGAACGTCGTCGCAGCCCGTTCCAACGTACTCTTGCTTTGAGCATGCTAGAACCTTCAACAACGATGAGATCTCAGCCTCCTAGTCATCCTCCTTGACGACTATTTTCATACTAGCTCAAGCGCCTCTCAAGCTAACCATTATCAACCAACTCGCATCGCATCATCGAGTTATCAACATGCTTGGGATGATCCCGTCTGGATTAAACCAAGGCTATCTCACATCATGCTTTGCTCCAACGCATCTTAGCAAAGTCCATCTCATCATCATACTTCGCCTCAACATATCATGGCAAAGTCCATTTCGTCATCATACTTCGCTTCCTCTAGCTATAGCAAAGTCCTCGAACCCATCCATATGAGCTTCGTTATCCGCTTCATATGCCACAGCAGCTTTTACCATGCAAGAGCCTTTCCACTTAGCTTTTGAATCATCTTCAACCATCTTGTCCCAAATCAACTACAAGCTAACTCGAGACAATCAAATCAATCATACATCCAAACAATCAAGCATTCAAACAAGATCTAATCAAGCAATATCAACTATAATGGCAATTTCGTAAATAAATGAGCATAAGTCTAACATATATGAAATCATGGATTTTAGCATAGATCTATCAAATATAAAACATGGGTTTTGTCTCTATAACTTGTTAATTGAACTTGCATAGGTAAACATCTTCAAAAGTAATGAATCTAGTCTTGGATCTAAGAAAAATGCATGAAATTTCTAACTTTAATACTCAAACAAGCCACCAATCCAATATACTCCTTTGGGTCCGCGTGAGAGATAACTACCACTCACCGAATCACCCAAACACTTCAAAAACTAATCACTTCAGATCTGGACAGCAAGGATTCAAGCTTGATTCGTCGAAATCTTGCTTGAAACGGTGGAATCTAGCTTCGTTGGATGAAGATCTTCAACTTTGACTCTTGGATCTTCGATCTTGATCTTCGATCTTGGATGGATGTTGGAACTAGATTAGAGTGGAGAAAAGAAGATGAAGAAATGTTGTAGTCGAGCTCTCAAAATGGCAGCACTTCGTCGCTTCAAAAACCGGTGCCAAAAAGTGAGCCAAACCCCTCTACTTATAGGCTGAAATCACCCTTAGGTCGCCCAGATCTTAACTCGTAGGCTCGCTATTAGGTCGTTGCCGACCTAAAAAGTCTCGATCTAACTATACTACGACCTAAGACCCACAGTATGCACGCTACCTAAAAACATAAGCGCGCGACCTAACAATCTATGCAACCTACCTTAGGTCGTCTAATCGACCTAACTGCACCACATAACTACCCAGCGACCTAACTATTGCCGACCTACCATTCCCAACGACCTATGAATCAATGGAAACTCGACCTAACGGTCTAGCCACCTCCCCGACCTAACAGCAACACGAGCTACGACTCATCACTAAGTCGCTAACGACTTAGCATGTGCAGACCTAAACTCACGCGACCTAAAAACCCTGCCGTCCTAACTTAGGTCGTCTACGACCTAACTAACATGACCAACTTCCTTAGGTCGTAAACACCCTTAAGTCAGTCCATTCTTATAGGTCGTTTAACTCTTAGGTCGGCTAACTACTGGGTCGCTTCTCCTTAACTCGGTCGATACTTAGGTCGGTCAGAAACCATAACTCGTATACGACCTATCACTTATCTTGTTAACTCGGCTAACTGTTAGGTCGTTAACCCTAAGTCACTCATTCCTATAGGTCGGATATCTGCCTTAGGTCACTCCCATCCTATAGGTCGCTAATCCTATAAGTCGCTCCCCTCGACCTAAACATCATACGAGCCAAAATCTACACGAGCTAACACTCACTACACTACTAGGTCGCTAACCTGTCCCAACTTAAGTCGCTCCATATCTTAAGCCGCTTGCCTAAGCCACCATACGACCTAAGCTACACCACGACCTAAGCCTCTACACAAGTTATCTTCTATAACTCGGCAACTTCCTTAAGTCGGTCAGGCACTATAGGTCGGTCACTACCTTAACTCGGCCACACGACCCAAGCTTCCTACGACTTAAACACCACAACACGAACTAACTCAGGTTGACTCAAACAATACTAACGACCTAATATAACCATTTTACGATTTATCGACACGTAAAATACGGGTCGTTACAAAAATATTTAAAAGTATGTCAATAATCGTTTTACAAAAATAACCAAAATTTGTCGGATTTTGTCAATTTTACATACACGGTAAAATTAGAGATTTTGATATTAATTAAAGATAATTTTAAAATATAAAGAGATATGTTTTAATTTATTTAAAAAAGTAAAAAGTTCATTTTAAATTTTGGTTTACTTCAATATATAGCTTAATAAAAACGTCAAATTTTGACTGTATAATTTGCGTCAAAAACACCGTTTTCAACCAAAACAAGTTGTCAGCAAGTTGTTGCAACTTGATACGTTTTCTAACTTATAAATACAATTTTACAAACTATATAAACATTCTACATTTAGCACTAAAAACAAAAAGAGTTTACTTTTGAAAATATTTACCTAAATGATAAAAATAATGTTAATACATGATTTGGCAAAAGAGTGTAAAAGTAAACAAATAAAACAACATCATTACATAACTTTCCTTTCTCTTACACATGATATAACTTATACGCCTTGTTAACCCCCCCTTTTTACCAGGCCATGGACATGCGGGTTTAACTTAATCGGTTGCACGTTCGTCAAGGCTGGTGTACGATGGATTCAGTCGACTGGATGGATGGATGACGCAACGTGCTTAGGAGATGGAAATATGACTGGATAAAGATGGATCAACTATAGTTTGGGTCTAGGAAATATGGTTCGGCATTGGAAACCATTAGGCATGGTAGGTCGACCGGCACGATGGATCGTTCGGCATACGAGGTCGCTCGGCATGTTGGATCGTTCGGCATTGATAGGTCGCTCGGCATCAGGGATCGTTCGGCATGGTAGGTCGTTCGGCAGGATGGATCGTTCGGCATTAGGGATCGATCGGCATTAGATGTATCGCTTGGCATCCGAGCAGCGTTCGGCATGGAAGTAGCGTTCGGCATTAGACTAGCGTTCGGCATGATGGCATCGTTTGGCATTGGACGAGTGTTCAGCATGGAAGCATCATTCAACATCCAACCTCGTTTGGCATCAGACATCGTTCGGCATCGGGGTAGTTCGGCACTCATTAGTGGCTTGGCCTTTGGATGGTTCGGCATCCGATGGTGGCTCGGCATAAGGAGGAGGACGGCAGATGCCGCTCGGCATAAGGTCCTGGTTCGGTATTAGGAGGTTGGCTCGGCATTAGGAGGTAGGTCGGCCTGAGGGTTTAGCAAAGGATGGTATGACCATGGTTGTTGTTCGGCACGAGTAGTTCGGTTACAATGGGAAGCACGGTTCGGCATATGGCCTTGGTGGGCCGGAATCATTCAGAGAGCCCAACATCTACCTGGACGTGTCTATAAATAGAGCACGAAGAGCTTCAGAAAAAGGGACTTCATTTTTATCTTCTTCTTCTTCTTCTCCTCTGCTTTCGGACTTTCCATTTTCTAAGGCTAAGGCTAGCCAATCACTTTGTAACTGTAATCGATTGTTACAGCAATAAAAAAGAAATTACTGGAGTGGACGTAGGCCAGAGTTAGCCGAACCACTATAAATTCCGTGTCTTTACCGCTTTCATTTTAATCTCTGTTATTCTTCATATTAAATATCCTCTACATACATCCTACCCGTGAACTGTGATTGTTGTTTGGTACTTTCAATTGGATTTGGGTGTTAGTGACCAATTTTGGCGCTAACATTTTGGTGCTTTAACTGAGAAGAACTAGCGCCCGCTATATCGGATAGAAGTTTGGATTTGGGAAACAATGGCCAGGCTAAATAGTAGAAGGCAAAGGGCTGAGAGAAGCCAACCGGAAGGAAGTCAGCAAGCATCCTCCGGAGCTGAGGAAGGACCGGCTTCGATCTACATAACCCGGGACGAAATGGAAGCCATATCAAATTCACTGCAAGAGAGGTTGTTGAAGAGTCAACAGGAGATGATGCAGACTTTCTTGGAGCAAATGAGAGCTGCAGGGACCCAGAACTTAGGAACAGCTACAGCGGCGGTGGATGCAGGACAAGGAGCTAGGGTTATGGAACCCAATGGAGGACAGGATGCAGAACTAAAGGGCAATCGACAAGGGCTTGGGGGCAGGCCCGCAGGATCCAACACAGGAGGACCTTTGGAAGGAGTTCAACAGGCTAGAACCGACGTTGCTGCTAGCGAGCCACATGAAGAGTATGTACCGGAATTCTCTCGGGGGCAACCCCCGACAGACAACGCTGGATTGGTAGATATAATCAGGAAGACTGTGAGAGGTGGATTGGTAAATAGAGACTTGGAGGATGTAAATAGGAGTCCCTTTACTCCTACTATCAGGCAAGCTAGGAACCCACCCGAATTTAAGCTACCAAATTTGGAAATGTATAATGGGAAGGCGGATCCAACGGTTCATCTGACGAAATACATAAGGCATATGGAGGTACTGGGGGCATCGAATAAGGTCATGGCTCGATGCTTCCCATTGTATTTGACAGATATCGCAGCTATGTGGTTTAGACAGCTGGAGAATGGTTCTATCGGCACATGGACGGAGCTAATTGAGAGGTTTATGAGACAGTTTCGGGTCCACATAGTTAGACCCAAGAACGTGATGACTCTGACATCTATGAAACAATGGAAAGGGGAATCGCTCAGGGACTTCTTAACCAGATTCAACGCAGCGGTAGCCTCAGTGGATCGACCCGATCCGTCAATGGTTTTGATGGCAGCCGTCTCGGGAATCACGGATAACTCGGATTTCAAAATATCATTGGAATGGGACCCACCGAGGGATCTCGGGGAGTTCTATCATGAGGCGGAAAGGTTCTTGAGACAGGAGGATGCGCAGGCTGAGAGAGTAGGGAGAGAGGATGAAGCTTATGCAGTGAGGGGTGGAGGTCCATTCAGGGAGGATCTAAGCAAAGATGATAAAGGAAAAAGGAAAACGAATGGAAATGGTGGCACTTCGAAGAAACCTCGGAGGGAGTCAAAGTTTTCTTCTTACACAGATTTAACTGAGACTCTAGAAAGGATTTACTTGGACACTCGAGGGCGGCTCCAATATCGAAGGCCAGCAAAGAGAGAGCCTTCAGAATATGAATGGACATCGGGAAAGCATTGCCTATTCCATGAGCTGGATGGGCACAACACAAACGACTGTAGGCATTTGAGGATATCATTGAGGAGCATGTAAGGAATGGTCACCTACATCAATATGTCAGGAATCGAACTACGGCAGGGGAGCAAGAGCAGCCACCACCTACCCCTAGCAATGGCGGCATTGGGTCTGGTCAACGCCGGTTTACTATCAACTAAACAGGTTCATGGTTTTGAATAAGTAATAGAACTCAAAGTAATACGGCTAGGTCACTTACACACGTACGGGATTGAGGACGGTCCCTAGGCGTGCTCTGAGATAACTGAAAACCGTACTACTTGAGTCTATGAAATTCTGCTTTCTTTCTAGTTTTCTGCAAACTTTGGTTCTCTCTTTCGTATTTCGGACATTTACTTTTCTTTGGTATGGTTTTGGAGTTTGGATTGAACTCCCGATTTGGTTGGTTTTTTCTTGGTTTCCCATTCTGGTTTGGATGTTTGATTTTTGATATGGATTTATGGTTTTATATTTGGTTTTGGATCAATGTAATAAACAGTTCAGGTTTTATAATTACTGTCCCGACCGGAGAGACGGGGCAATGATCACAAGTTATGAGTCCCTTCGCCGGAGAGCGAAGAAATGGACTCAGGCAGAATATCAAAGTCCTTGACCGGAGAGTCGGGGCCGGAGAATATAAAAAGTCCTTGACCGGAGAGTCGAGGCCGGAGAATATAAAAAGTCCTTGACCGGAGAGTCGAGGCCGGAGAATATAAAAAGTCCTTGATCGGAGAGTCGAGGCCGGAGAATATAAAAAGTCCTTGACCGGAGAGTCGAGGCCAGAGAATATAAAAAGTCCTTGACCGGAGAGTCCATGCTGGAGGATGTAAAAAGTCCTTGACCGGAGAGTCGAGGCTGGTGAATATCAAAGTCCTTGGCCGGGGTGCCGAGGCTGGTGAATATCAAAATCCTTTGCCGGATTGCTGAGGCCGGTGAATATCAAAGTCTTTGACCGGAGAGTCGAGGCCGAAGAACATACAAGCCCGTGATGGAAAAGTCAAGGCTGGAACAGGATAACACGACCCGGCGAGGTCTACAAAATCAAGATTAAGCCCGGAGAGGTCATGGATTTGATGATATGGTTACAAAAAGGATGTGGACTTTGGATATTAGATTTGAGGCTATTCAAAACACACCTTCCAATAGCAAGGCATGTTTTGGGGGGCAAGTGTTAACCCGCCTTTTTACCAGGCCATGGACATGCGGGTTTAACTTAATCGGTTGCACGTTCGTCAAGGCTGGTGTACAATGGATTCAGTCGACTGGATGGATGGATGACGCAACGTGCTTAGAAGATGGAAATATGACTGCATAAAGATGGATCGACTATAGTTTGGGTCTAGGAAATATGGTTCGGCATTGGCAACCATTCGGCATGGTAGGTCGACCGGCACGATGGATCGTTCGGCATACGAGGTCGCTCGACACGTTGGATCGTTCGGCATTGATAGGTCGCTCGGCATCAGGGATCGTTCGGCATGGTAGGTCGTTCGGCAGGATGGATCGTTCGGCATCAGGGATCGATCGGCATTAGATGTATCGCTCGGCATCCTAGCAGCGTTCGGCACGGAAGTAGCGTTCGGCATTAGACTAGCGTTCGGCATGATGGCATCGTTCGGCATTGGACGAGTGTTCAGCATGGAAGCATCATTCAACATCCAACCTCGTTCGGCATCAGACATCGTTCGGCATCGGGGTAGTTCGGCACTCATTAGTGGCTCGGCCTTTGGATGGTTCGGCATCCGATGGTGGCTCGGCATAAGGAGGAGGACGGCAGATGCCGCTCGGCATAAGGTCCTGGTTCGGTATTAGGAGGTTGGCTCGGCATTAGGAGATAGGTCGGCCTGAGGGTTTAGCAAAGGATGGTACGACCATGGTTGTTGTTCGGCACGAGTAGTTCGGTTACAATGGGAAGCACGGTTCGACATATGGCCTTGGTGGGCCGGAATCATTCAGAGAGCCCAACATCTACCCGGACGTGTCTATAAATAGAGCACGAAGAGCTTCAGAAAAAGGGACTTCATTTTTATCTTCTTCTTCTTCTTCTCCTCTGCTTTCGGACTTTCCATTTTCTAAGGCTAAGGCTAGCCTATCACTTTGTAACTGTAATCGATTGTTACAGCAATTAAAAAGAAATTACTGGAGTGGACGTAGGCCAGAGTTAGCCGAACCACTATAAATTCCGTGTCTTTACCACTTTCATTTTAATTTATGTTATTCTTCATATTAAATATCCTCTACATACATCCTACCCGTGAACTGTGATTGTTGTTTGGTACTTTCACTTGGATTTGGGTGTTAGTGACCAATTTTGGCGCTAACACGCCTAAAATTCAAGCAAATGGAAAGTGAAAAGATAACTACTAAAGGAATTAATGACACATATGCTCACCATTAATGCATACTTACAAATCCATTTAATGCAAGTCAAATCAAGCAAAAGTCTTCTTTTTAAAATTTAAGAAAATAAGGCCAACATCATTTCATAAGTACAAATTTAAATCAAACCATTTCTTCTCCATTAAGCAAAGGTCAAATCAAGGGTAAAAAAGTAAATGAAAAGTCAAAAAAGTAGAGAAGGGTATTTTAGTAATTTGCCATCCAAAGCTCAAATATAAATATGCATCCATACCTTCCATTTTTCACACTTCATTCTCTACCTTCTTCTTCACTTTCTCCTTCTTCTTCACCTCCATTTTCATGGCTTCCCACCTATACATTTCTCTTCTACCTTCAAGCTACAACCTCCGCATCACCACACCATCACCTTACACTATCAAAATCGAGCCTAGCTTCCACCTACACACCTCCTACACCCACCTACCCCTTCCAAAGCCCAAGCCAAGCCCCGACACCCCTAGGACGAGCACCACCTCACCAAAACCCAAGCCTACACACCCCAAACCCTCCTACACGCCATACCCAAGGCCACACCCTCCTCCACAACAAAGCCGTACACCCCCTTCTCCATATAAAAAAAACAAAAGAAAAAAAAGAGAAGAAAAGAAAAAAAAACGAAAACAAAAGCGTTCGGAAAGGAAACGGCAAAAGGTGAGACGTTGGAAATAGCACATTAGCAAGAGACGGAAATCTTACGTTAAAGTTTGACGGAGTGGATATAAAGATGAGAAATTCTTACCGCTCTTTAAATTATATTGATTATCATGCTTAATTGTTATGATAGATAATCACTATTTGATGATATTGATGTTTGATTGATTGTTTGAATATGTTGGATAATCCGTAGTAATATTATGACATTTACCGTATTGAATATGTTAGTGTTATATGATTGTTGTTTGGATATGATGATAATTTGGATATCAAATTCCTATTAATTAAGTAATCCATTTGTTTAATAAGACCATATTTTTAGTAATATGAAATATTGTGGAAAAATAAGCCTCTTTTCATTTAAAAGTGAAATTAAAGTTAAAATGAAAGAGAATTTGAAATTTGAAGTGAAACGGATTTGAAAAAGATAGTTAATTAGAAGTTGAAATTGAGATGAACAGTGAAATTGAAATTGTAATCGATTTGGAGAAAATGGAGTTTAGTTTGAGATTAAATTGACGTTTAAATTGAAATTAGATTTGAAATATAAGTTTTAAATATGTTTAATTTGAGATTAGAATTGAAATTGAATTAAAATTGGAATTTAAAATTTAATATTAAAATAATGGGAATACAATAATATTATAATATGATGATAATAGTGAAAATTCATTTTAAATACTTCAAAAAGTGAAAATATTGATTTAAAATGATTTGTAATGATTTTATAAGTGTTGAAATCCAATTTGAATAGATTATTTCAAATATTAAAAAATAAGTTAAAACTAGGTGCCTCGCGCAGTGGTAGTTCGCGATTTCGCGTCGAAAAGTTCAAATGAGTGTATAGAGTGAAATATAGTTTGGAATTCTTCGAGATAAAAAAATTCTGGACTATTATATCAATATCTTCTAAACGAAGAAAGAAAATCAAAGTTTCATCGAGTAGATTTTGAATTAAGTCCAAATCAATTCTCCAAAAAAATCGCGCTAATGCAGTTAAGTGACCATAACAGGAAATCTGTTTAAATGAATGTTTTTAATTATGAAAAAATATGAAATAAATTTGATAAATCTATTTAAATGATTTGGAAGATATTTGGATTGGAAAATATAAATTTAAATGTTTAAAAGTTGATTTAAATCAAATAAGCTTATATGGCACTTTTGTAGCACTTTTATGCTGCGAATTCTATAACTTTTGGAATATGAGTTTAAATGCAACGACGTTTCTCAGAATCAAATTATGAATATTTTAAAAAGGATAATTAAGCATTTTGAAAGATAATTTGGAATATTTATAAGCAATTCCGACATAAAGTTGAAAATCTGAGTATGCGGAAACGACTAGTACATTTGTCCCCCCTGTGAGACCTGGGAAGATAAAACAAGGTGTTTAACTAAGGTTAGGGATGGAGCAACCAGTGCCCTGAACTTACCTGGCCTATGTTTTCTTTTCTTAGGCGAGGGTTGGAACAAATCGAAAGGAAAGCACAGATGCTCTTAAATAAAAAGATTCTGTTGAGTTTTCCAAAATATAAGAAGATTGGTATTATCCAAAAGTTAAGCATCTCCTAAATGAATGATTTCTATGATCCTGTTTACTCAAAAATGTTGTTAAGATTGATTTAGGGTTTATTGTAAACGATGTCTTCAATAACATTGTTTTTGACCCGCCTAAAAGTTAAGGAATTCAGATCAAGAATTAAGTAAGGAAATCTGAGATATTTTGCAAAGCAAAAGAATGAATTTCTTAGAACTTACTCTAAGTAAAAAGGAAGAGAATTCGAAATCATACGAAAAGAATCAAAGTGAAAAGAGACTTAATAAATCATGTATACTTATATTCACTTTTTGTCGATATTGGATTTCGAAGGAACCGGAGTCGGATTTGGATAATTCCTGTCCGAAAACCACTTCGAACCAATGTATACATTCGAACGTGGAGACATGTTGAAGATGATGATTATTGAAGACCGTGGATCCTCATAGCGTGAAGACTGCTTCTTGAACATGCTCTGGGTAGCTCCCAATTATAGAGTTATTTATAGAAGTGGTCTCCTCGTGATGGAGATTTTTCGGATTGCAAGGACTACTCGCTACTAGTGGTAGTAGGAGAGTGCGTTCGGTTTGTCCTGTTCCTAGACAACTTGTATGGACGTTTGTTTGACATTGCATTTCTAAAGATTACGTACATTGGTTTTTACAAACGTACATCAGTGGTGGCGGAGAAGGCAACTTCTCTTAGCTTAACACCCTCCTTGAGACAGACGAGCTCAAGGGTTGTATTTTTGTGGAAGGCAATTAGTAGTTAAATGAAAATGGCAATGTGGCATTCAAAGATGTGATATGTGCTATGTGAAAAGGTAATCGTTTGCCTCAAGCCTCATCATACCGGAAATGACTGAAACATGATTAGATGCAGCAAGGCTAAGTGGGTCCTTCCCAATTAGGGTATGATCATCCCTTTTTAGATATATTTCTTCCCGCTATGATGTTCGGGATGTTAATTAATGTGGTGTACGGAAAGAGAGCTCTCAGATAAAGGTCTGTAACGACTAGGGGATGACCTATTCGGTACTATCTAGTTACAAAGGTAGGCCGATCTTGTGTTGGTAGAGGGCAGATGTTCTGTGCCTCGGGACATCCATCTAGAGGTGTACCCATTTCGGAAGGTAGATCCTTTACCTGGTCATTTGTATGGAAATCCATTCTCCAATAAGAACCCACGGTTTTTTTTGTATTGGCATAATGAATAGTTCCGAAATGCTATATGGGTAACCATTTTGGATAAGATTAATAAGTTTATTTGCAAATGTTTTCAAAGAGATGTAATTAGAAATAATATCAAAGGTTTTGATATAAAAGTGTTTTAGTTATCATAAGGTAAAAACCCGTCCGTGTTTATGAGTGGGCGTGGTCTTATGAGATACCCTTTATTTCAAAGGATTTTATCCAAAGGCTGATACATGACACTGCCTTCTATGATTGAGTTTTCCTCACGCTGGTTTATCAAGCCTGACCCGGGTATTTTCAATACTCGGGTCAGATCCGAGTAGTTTTAGATTTAGTCGAAGATGATTAGAGTTTCCAGAGGAGAGCAGGAGATATTCATCGACGTATGAGCATATTCTATTATCCGCTTTGCTTAGTATATTTTGTTTGATGTTTTGTCAGCATTTGTAAGGGCAGGTTTTATAACTGTCCAAGCTGAATCTAGGTTAGACTCTGATATTGTATTTTAAAAATTTTCGCTGTAAAAATATTTGTTCAATATTATATGTTATTCCATTCGAGTGAGATTTTGTTCTGTCTACTTTTCTTTATCACCCTTAAAGACCCGTTTTTCGTGCAATTTGAGTTAGACATGTGTGATTTGTTGTCGATTCAAAAGGTATGGGAAAACGGGACTTTACAGTATCCATACAAACCAATAATCCATTGTGTATCCAAAATAGAACATACCTAGTATACAACAAATAATAAAGAACGCAAAGTCTAAATTACAGTGATAACATATTATATATGTATATAACATAAAGTCTATATAAATACAAAACATCTAAATATAAAGTGGTAAACAATCAATATGCAACTCAATATTATATATACAATAAACTAATATCATATAATAACATACTCTCATTTAAATATATGTCTCCTCTAAGCTCAATGAAATTAATGTTGGTCATGCCATTCCTATATCTGAAATGTTTCGGACCGACCCAAGTATTGTAAAATAACACATGGGTCATATTATGTCTAATCAAGTATCATAATAATGGTAGCATAATCCAAAAGGGGAATATCAATACAATATCATCACTAGAGATACTCAAACTATAAGCCATATATTAATATATACGTGTAAAAATCAAAACATACATCTGAAATATCTAGATAACACTATAAATAATCAAGTTGTCATATCAATCAAATCACTCAAATCCACATGTATCAGTCAACTCTGATATGTCATCACCCATAAGGAAATACATCAAATCAATATCATAGATCAACATAAATGGATGAATCATATATATATAGGAATCATCAGCAAATCCAAAAATATCAAAAAAAGAGGCATCCACAAGTGAAATTAGGTGGTACCAAAGCAATGCCCATAATCTCTCTCAATCCCATTGTAACACCCCCTAATTTTTGTTTACATTATTCAGGACATTTAATTGGATAAATTATATAGAATGATGTGGTTGATTAAGGAGTTGAGTTTTAATTGTCAATTAACTTGGCCATGGCTAAACTAATGAATGTATAAGTATAGTTTATAATTTATAAGTTAGGAAAATAAGAGGAGGGCCATATGGGAATAGCCACACCAATATACCATTAAACCCTCTCTTATTCTCACCTACCATTTCATAAATCAAAATACACATAAAAGGGAAGATGTGGTCGGTCATTAAAACACCTTAGGAGATCAGCAAACTTGGAAGATCCAAGAGGGAAAGCTAGAAGATTAAAGCTAAGGCAAATCGCAAACTCCAACAACTTAATCAAGGTGATTAATTGTGTAAATCATCTCATTTTTCCTGTTTTGGTTCGGTTATGGATAGTAACCGAATATATTCTGCTATCTTGATCATGTTTGGATCAAGTAATCATTGTTTGGATAGAATAATGATTTATGGTGATTTATTGGAATTTTTATGGAATTAAAATGATGGTTTCAAAGTAAAAAACCATAGTAAACGACCTATAAACGATTTTATTTTTGGATATGTTGTGTAAACGTAATTTTGGAGATGAGTTTTTAATTTCAAAATTTTCGAAGTTAATAGAAATATTTTATGAATTTCTTAAGGTGAAAAAGGCATTTTTTATGGGTTTTATTATTATAATAATAAAATAATGAATTCTACGTCGAAATTTTTATATGATGTAGATTTTAGATTTTTGATGAATTTTTGAGATTTTTTCCAAGCGATTCGATTTATTATGAATTTTCTAACCTAAAAAGGCTTAATAATTATATTAAAATATTAATATAATTAATTATTTTCAAAATTGTTTTTGAAATAATAAATCTGATATGTAACAGTTTTTCTATAAAGAAAGTGTTAAACTATGTCAATAACCAATAGAATTTTGACAATGGATAGGAGTTGGTGAAAAAAATATACTTTAATTAGCAAAATAACAGTTTTCAAGTGATTTACGACTCTACCATTCAATCTTTCGACTTTGATCATTATGTAGCATTTCTAGACCCTTCTGCAGCATTTAGGAAGAACCTTTCGACTTAGTAACCTTTCGACTTAGTAACCTTTCGACTAAGTAAACTTCCGACTTAGATCATTCTGCAGCACTTCTAGACACTTCTATCAGCATTTTGGAAGAACCTTTCGACTTAGTAACATTTCGACTAAGTAACCTTTCCACTTAGATCATTCTACAGCACTTCTGGACCCTTTTACAACATTTTGGAAGAACCTTTCGACTTAGTAACCTTTCGACTAAGTAAGCTTTCGACATTAGTCGAAAGCTATCTTTCGACAGCAGTCGAAAGCGCCGCGGAAGCCCTTTCGTAGCAGTTTTCTCCAGCTTTGTTTGCAAACTACAATTAAGCATAACTCTCTAACCGTAAGCCCTTTTATCTACTGGAACCACTCTACGGAAGGGAAACCATCATTTTTGCACAATGAAATATGTTAGAGACCTTAATTCTGCACCCATTAAAGGTTATAACTAAACAAAGTTTTATATTTTGGAAGGAGTTGATTTCTTTGCTTTTGAATATGTTTGCTTGGTTTTCTTTGCCTTTGAAGGGGAAACATTCAAAGGGATTGTAAAATTGTTTTCTTTTGACCAAGTTTTATACTTTCAAACGTTAGAATTTAAAGTATTATAAGGTAGGAGCCGAATGTTTTTAAGAGCTTTCGAAGGAGGTTATCCTCTGAAGTCGAAAGCTAGGTTTCAAAGGTATTGAAAGGTTTTATGATCGAAACTCTATTTAAAAACCCATGGCTATACTAAAGCAGTTATTATAATGGTTTAAGAAGGATCTATCTGTTATAAATTAAACCCATAGGAGTGGTATTGTTGTGTTGTTATATTGCTTCTTCTAATATGAATATATTCACTTTATAATGGACCCATAACGACATTTTGGGGAAAAAATGTAGGAGAACCAGTTAGGTTACCCCAATAGTGAATATAAATTGAATAAACTCCTGAATGAGTAGAATCGCATCCAGGTGGCCAGGAAGATCAGAATATAGGATGCTAAAATTTGTAGGAAAGATAGTGGTAGGGGCCAATAGGTTTATAGTAAGCCTATGAAAACTATATGATATTGGTAGGGGTTAATAGGTTAATAGTTAGCCCATGAAAACTATGTGTAAAGATGATGTCAGACTGATAGATTCATAGTTAGCCCATGAAAACTATGTGTAAATGAAGACGTCTGATAGACAGGTTCATAGTAAGCCCATGAAAACTACGTAATTGGATGGGAAGTCCTTAAATGTTTAATAGGTTATTAGTTAGCCCATGAAAACTAATAGGTTGATAGTAATCCTAGAAACTATAATTGAGACAGATTGTCAGAATGAATGGGGATGGGTAATCAAGATTTGATTTTCTAGTTTTTCATACCATCATAATGTTTTGAAATACTATGTTTTTAACCATTGTGGATGCAGGAACATAATATATGGTTTTATAAAGATTTTAGGATACTAGTGAGGGGAAAACCCGTTCCACTGTGCGGCATGGTCTCACTAGATATCTATTTGGTTTGAGATGATAGACTATTATTCATACCAGTCTTTATGTCAGACACGATGTTTTTGTTTTCCCCTTAAAATCTTGGGTACTCGATTGATTTTTAGTTCGAGGTTTAGGGTTTTTAGGTTTTCTTCTTAGACGAAAAAAGCTTTCGAAGGCGTGCAGGAGGCATATAGTTATTTAGAGATATCTTTTCTGTTGTGTGTATTTTTTGTAAAGGCGGATTTATTAGCCTTATTATATACTCTGATCAACTAATGAAGCATCTTCATATGTCGCTCTTGGCATATGTGTCATAATTATATTTTTGTTGAATGTGGTTAACGTTTTGGGATTATGTAATGAACATGAAATGTTTTGAATGGAATGTGGAAATATGTTTTTGAATTATTAATTTTTTTTCTATATTCTTATGATCTATGTATCAATGAATCTAGCACCGCCGTATTTGGTCGTCGAAGATTAATAACTATGGATGACTGCAGCATCCATAACCGTTAGTTTTGGGCACCAAATAGGGGGATGTTACAAGTTGGTATCAAAGCATAGGTTTATGATAAAACATAAAAAACCAAACATTTTCAAACGTAATCCTAATGAATTAAAGAATAAGGTTAGGGTTTCGGTTAACGTTATAGTAACGTATTTGTATTTTCTATATATATATATACACACACAAGTAAGTATTCCCCTCTCACTTAGACCGTTCTTATGTATCTTACTAAAGCTCATATGCAGATTACGAGAAAGTAAGGTATGGAAGTAGGAAACGGAAGAGTGAATCTAGGTGGAGGAAGCAACACAACTAACTGAAGCGCTCGACCCACTACAAGGACACAAGTAGGTCGATCAGAAAATGCTAACCTAGATGCAACTACCAAAGTGAGTGCTGGAACCCCACCAGTAGATATGGGGTTGATGTATCAGTTCTTTGTCAACTTGATGCAAGCTGGAGCAGCTACAGGGGTAGCTGGAGGTAATTCTGTGAATTCTGAAGGAACCAATCCTGTGGCCCCAATTGGGAATAATTATGCCAAGCTGAGCAAGGATTATACCAGTTTGGGAGGGAGGCCATTTCTTAGAAGAGAGGGTGTTATTGAAGTTGAGAACTAGATTTTGAATTGTAAAAGGATCTTTACAGATTTAGGCTTGGATGATGGAGAGAAGAGAAGGCTAACCTCTAGACAATTTCAAGGGTTAGCGCTTCACTGGTGGAACAGTGTGACAGTTGGAGTTCCGGAGAAGAGCTGACATGGGCTGATTTTAGAACAAGGTTTGGAAAAAGGTTCTTATCCTAGGTTGCCAAGTCGACATTAACGAGGAAGTTCATGGATCTTGTACAAGGAGAGATGTCAGTGATTGAGTATACTGCTAAGTTTGATGAGCTATCATTATATGGTTATGCATTGGTCGACACTGATGTCAAAAAGAACGAGAGATTCATTCGAGGTCTGAGGCCAAAGCTAGGTAAAATGACCATGACTTGTATTAGAGAGCCTTGTCATGTAGTGGTGGAGATGGCCATTCGCCATGAGGAGATGCTTGCTGTATTTGTTAGGGAGAAACCATTTGAGTCCCAAGGCTTTCAGGGAAAGAAAAGGAAATTCTTCAAGTAGAAAGGAGCCTACAAAGGGGATGCTGCCAAGAAGGCAAAGGCTGATTTAGTGTGTTATAAGTGTGATAAGAAGGGTCATTGTGCCAACGAGTGAAGAATAGGTAAAGGAAAGAAGCTGTAGAGAAGAAGAATATGAAATGCTTCAACTGTGACCAAGTTGGGCATTATAAGAGCTAGTGTCCAGATCCAGTCCAGGCAGACAGAGGGAAGGTGTTTGCTGTTGAACCACCTTCTTCTTCTAGACCTACTGCTATAGAGAAAGGAAACACGATGATGGAAGGTACGCTTTTGATTCAGAGTATACCGGTTAGAGTACTTTTTGATAACGGTGCATCACACTCATTTATATCACGGTATTTGGTTGATAGGTTATGTATAGAACCCACATACCTTGTTACTTCCTTAAGGGTTGCAAATCGAATAGGAGGAAATGCAACTCTTGGGATGAGATGTGACCAGCTAGAACGTGAATTGTTAGGTCATAAGTTTGAATGCAATTTGTTTGTTTTTAATTTCGTAGATTTCAGGATCATTTTGGGTATGGATTGTTAAGTAAGTATAAGGATAGGATATTTTGTTAGGATCCGGAATTATGGTTGAAGCACCCAAATAGCCATAACCGAATCATTTTCTTAGTGGTGAATTCCAGTAAGAGTGTTTTTGCTTTATTAAGTGCCTTGGAGGTAGGAGATGACCGTAGTCAAGTTCGTGTAGCAAGAGAATTTGCAGATGTATTTGAGCCGGTCAATGGATTACCATCGAAACGAACCGTAGAGTTTCAAATAAACTTTATACCAGGGGTTGAACCTGTCAGTAGACCACCTAGCAGAATGACATCGACAGAGATGAAGCAATTGAAGGTTCAGCTAGTGGATCTTAAGGGAAGGAATTTTATTAGACCAAGCAGTTCACCTTGGGAAGCAGCCATGATTTTTGTAATGAAACTAGATGGGTCGTTAAGGATGTGTATCCACTACCGTAAGCTAAACAAGAGGACGATCAGGAATAATATCCTTTGCCAAAAATTGATGACTTATTTGATCAGTTGAGTGGAGCCAGAGTGTTTTCCCAATTGTGCGAAAGGTTTCCATCAGCTAAGAGCGGCAGAGGACAGTATCCCATTGATGGCAATTCGAACCAGATATGGATCATATGAATGGTTAGTAATGCCACTTGGATTGACAAATGCACCTGCTTTCTTCGTTGATTTGATGAACCGCGTTTTCCAAGAGCACTTGGACTGGTTCATGTTGGTATTCATTGATGACATTTTAGTATACTCAAAAGATGAAAGAGAGCATGAGATTCATCTTAGAGTAGTGTTGGAGACATTGAGGTAGAATCAGCTAAGACGAAATTTTCCAAGTGTCATTTTTGGAAGAAAACGGTTAACTTTCTTGGTCATGTAGTTTCAGAGAAGGGATTATCAGTCGATCCAAATAATATCGCAGTTGTGAATAATTGGAAAAGACCAGAAACGGTAACAGAGATCGGAAGTTTTCTTGGACTTGCTGGCTATTACGGAGATTCATCAAGGATTGCTCGCGGATAGCAGTGCCTTTGACTAAGTTGACCAAAAAGGATATGAAGTTTGTTTGGTCCGAAAAATGTGAGGAAGTTTTCCTTAAGTTAAAGCATTTGTTAACCAATGCGCCAGTGTTAGTAGTTCCAAATGGAAACCATGGGTTGGTAGTATGCACTTATGCATGTGGGACTAGATTAGGACCAATATTACTGCAGAAGGGTAAAGTTATTGCTTGCGCATCTTGGCAGCTTAGACCGCACAAAGTAAGATATCATATTCATGGCTTGGAGTTGGCAGCGGTAATTTTTGCCTTAAAGATTTGGAGGCATTATCTCTTGGGGTAGAGATTTGAATCATATATCGATCATAAGTCTTTGAGATACCTATTCTCTCAGAAGGAGTTAAAATGCAACGGCAGAGGCGGTTGAGTTTTTGGCTGCTTATGATTTTGCTATAGACTATACCCTAGGGAAAGGTAATAAAGTAGCATATGCTCTCAGCAGAAGACATCAGAATGTGGTGTTGGGTATGTTGGTGGAGTGGAAAGATCTAAAAGCTTTGACTAGTTGTGGTGTGCTGTTAAGATCAACTGCTAGTTCTAGTCAAAATACTGCCATGTTGTCCTCTTTTGGAAGTTCGACCAGTGTTGATCGAGAGAATTGCTTTTAAATGGAAGGAGGATCAATTATTAGCTAAGAGGATCATAAGGATTGAATTTGGAACCGAGGCCGATGATTTGAAAGATTTTTGTCTTGACCAGAGATGATGGTTGAGAAAGAAAGGGCGACTATATATTCTAGATGTAGAGAACTTTAGAAGAGAAGTTCTTGAGGAATGTCACCGATCCATGTTTAAGATTTATCCTAGAGGGACCAAGATGTATCAAGATATGAATATGAGCTTCTATTGGGATGACATGGAGAAGGATGTTGGCTTGTGAGTTAGGCAGTGTGTAAACTGTCAACAAGTGAAAGCTAAACATTAGAAGCCAAGTAGGTTACTTCAACTTCTAGATATTCCAGTTTGGAAATAGGATTTGATATCCATGAATTTTATAGATGGGTTGCCATGGTCAAGAAGAGGAAGCTCAATCCAAGCAGAAGAGTTATGCAGATAAAAGGCGTAAAGACATAGATTTCTCAGTGGAAGACATGGTTTTCATTAAAGTATCACCAATGAAGGGTGTAGTACGGTTTGGAAAGTCGGGAAAGTTGGCCCGAGATATGTTGGACGATTCAAGATTTTAGAAAGGATTGGAATGCTCACTTATAGAGTAGAGTTGCCGAGCGGTATGGCAGGTGTCCATAATTGTACTCCATATGTCTCATCTTTACAAGTATGTGCATGATCTAGAGGCTACTATTCCTCAGACAGAGTTGGAGGACTTGGTGTAAAGCTTGATTTGACTTTTGCTAGTCAACTAGTTCGGGTTGTAGCGAGAGATGATAAAAGATTGAGGACCAAGATAACCAAGTTGGTGAAAGTTCAGTGGAGCGACAACGAGAAAGACTGTACTTGGGAGACAGAGGACATGATTCGAGATGTGTATCCTGATCTGCTTTGTGGGTATGTTACTTATTTGTTTTGTATAGACTTATTAGCTGGTAGGACGTACTAGCTTTTGTTTTCATGGTTGTTATGCTTATTTGTAGTCCTTACTAAATTTCGAGGACAAAATTATCTAAGGGGGCATGTAACACTCCTAATTTTTGTTTGACATTACTCAGGACATTCAATTGGATAAATCAAATAGAATAATGTGATTGATTAAGGGGTTGAGATTTAATTATCAACTAACTTGGCCGTGGCTAAACTAATGAATGTATAAGTATAGTTTATAGTATATATGTTAGGAAAATAAGAGGAGGGAAATATGGGAATAGTCACACCCATATACCCTTAAACCCTCCCTTATTCTCACTTAACATTCATAAATCCAAATATATGTAAAAGAGAAGATATAGCTAGTTATTAAAACACCTTAGGAGATTGGCAAACTTGGAAGATCCAAGAGAGAAAGCTAGAAGATTAAAGCTAAGGCAAATCTCAAACTCCAACAATTTAATCAAGATGAATAGTAGTGCAAATCATCTAATTTTTCCTAGTTACTGTTCGGTTATGGATAGTAACTGAATGTAGTTTGCTGTGTTGATCATGTTTGATAATCATTGTTTGGATAGAATAATGATCTATGGTGATTTATTGGAATTTTTATGGAATTAAAATAATGGGTTTTAAAGTAAAAACCTTAGTAAATGACCTCTAGACGACTTTATTTTTTGATACGTTGTGTAGAACGTAATTTTGGAAATGGGTTTTTAACTTCATAATTTTGGGAGTTAGTAGGAGTATTTTATGAATTTTCTAAGTTGAAAGAGGCATTTATTATGGGTTTTAATCATTAAAGACATGTAAATAATACTCGGAGTCAATTACCTAGAGGTCAGGGGTTCGATACTTGGAAACTACATACAAGAAAATAAGCTTGGTTACTATATGACTTACCTGGTGTCTAACTGTGGGTTCGATTCAGGCACCCCCAGGTTTACTTAACTGGTTCCTGGGTTTCAAAAAATAATAATAAAAAAAAATGAATTCTATCTCGAAAATTTTATATGATGTAGAAAATGTTATTTCAGATTTCTTGTGAATTTTTGGGATTTTTCCCAAGTGGTTTCGATTTATTATGAATTTTCTAAACTAAAAAGGCTTAATATTTATATTAAAATATTAATATAATTAATTATTTTGAATCCGATCGATAGTGGTTTTTCTGCAAAGAAAGTGTTAAAGTATGTCATTAACCAATAAGATCTGACAAAGGATAGTAGTCAGTGAAAGGAATATACTTTAATTAGCAAAATAATAGTTTTTAAGTTCTTTACAACTCTGTCATTCCACCTTTCGAATTAGATCATTCTGTAGCACTTTTGGACCATTCTGTAGTATTTTTGAAGAACCTTGCGACTTAGATCATTCTGCAGCACTTCTGGACCCTTCTACAGCATTTTGGAAAAACCTTTCGACTTAGCAACCTTTTAACTAAATTACCTTTCGACCAAGATCATTCTGCAACACTTCTGGACACTTCTACAGCATTTTGGAAGAACCTTTTGACTTAGTAATCTTTCTACTAAGTAACCTTTCGACTTAGTTGAAAGCTACCTTTCGACAGCAGCTGTAAACGTTGTGGAAGCCCTTTTGTAGCTGTTTTCTCCAGCTTTGTTTGCAAATTTCAGATATGCATATCTCTCTAACCGTAAGTCCGTTTATCTATTGTGACAACATTACGAAAAGGGAAACCATCATTTGAGCATAATGGAATGGTTAGAGACCTCAACTCTACACCTATAAAACGCTATAGCTAAAACAAAGTTATATTTCCGAAGGAGTGAATTTCTTTGCTTTCGAATATGTTGCTTGGTTTTCTTTGCCTTTGAAGGGGTCACTTTCGAAGGGGTTGTAAAAAAAATTCTTTTGACCAAGTTTTGTACTTTCAAAAGGTAGAATTTAAAGAATCATAAGGCAGGAGCCTAATGTTTTTAAGAGCTTTCGAAGGAGGTTATCCTATGAAGTCGAAAGCTAGGTTTCAAAGGTATCGAAAGGTTTTATGAACGAAACTCTTGTTAAAAACCCATGGCTATATTCAAGGAGTTTTTATAATGGTTTAAGAAAGATTTATCAGTTATAAATTAAACCCATAGGAGTGGTATTTCTGTGTTGTTATATTACTTCTTCTAATATAAATATATTCACTTTATAATGGACCCAAAACAGCATTTTGGGGAAAAATAGGTAGGAGATCCAGTTAACCCAATAGTGAATATAAATTGAATAAACTCCTGAATGAGTAGAATTGCATGCAAGAGGTAGGAAGACCGGAATATAGGATGCTAAAAATTAAAGATATTGGCAGGGGCCAATAGGTTTATAGTAAGCCCATGAAAACTGTATGATATTGGTAGGGGCCAATAGGTTAGTAGTTAGTCCATGAAAACTATGTGTAAAGAGGATGTTAGACAGACAGGTTCATATTTAACCCATGAAAACTACGTGTAAATGAAGATGTCGGATAGATAGGTTCATAGTAAGCTTGTGACGACCCAGAATTTTTGAGCATTTGAAATTGGAATAATTAATTGATTTTAAATGTTTAAAAGTTAACTTTTAACCTGAATTCAAATATCACTATTTGTTTGATAATTTAATTTATTGAATTAACTAATTTGAAGTTCGGTAAAATGTTGAATCTGGAGTTTTAAGCTATTAAAAATATTTTGAAAGCTCGTAAAATTTATATTGATTGTGCTAAGGATAATAAAAGTTTTAAAATTTAGTTTTACAGTGATTTGTTCAGTTTTGAAATTATATCGTTTAAACTGATATTTAAAAATAGCCTTCTGAGGCACAGTCTCGGAATTCGGCGAAACCATTTCCATTGGATCCGTAATATTATACTATTATCGAATTTCAATTTTCTTAGTGATTGGAGTAGATGGGTGAGCATAAGATATATAAACGCGCTGAAATTTTATCGAAATTTAATATTTATATTCTCATAAAACGGCAAAATTTAAACACGTGTTCCCATTTTCACTCTTCCGGTGTAATGTGTTGTCTTATCTCTGAAGCTTTTAAATTTGCTATCTCCAGATACTTCACCCCATCCCCATCTCAAACCCATATTCACGGCTCCAACCTTTCTCTCTCGAATCGAAATCAATTATTTTTTAAAAAAGGGTAGCCGATGAAAATGGCCTCCGTCAAAAGAATTCAAGCTACAAGATTTGAAATCAATTCGAAACCTAGGTTTCGAATTTCGTTCCTCTTCTCATCGATGTCTTCCTCTCCTAATCCAAACTGTTTCCCCAATTCGAAATTAAAAAAAAAGAGCGGCTCGTGAGCACGAGGCCTAGGAGAGGGAGCGAGGCTCGAATTGGTTGCAGATGTCGCGAGGCAGTAGGTTTAGGCGACATTCAGTATGGGGCATCGTTCGCGTGGGTTATGGTAGCAGTCGAGTGGGCGAAGGTCGCGACTGCGATTTAGGGTGTGGTTGCGCGAGGCCGCGTTGGGTGTTAGCATTAGTGCTCGTGTGAAGGGTCTGGCGCATGTGAGGCAGGGTCGATTTAGGGTTTCGACGCAGCGGTGAGGTATTGTTTATTTCATTCAATTTAATAAATACATGTTTATATGCATAGAAGAAATAAGAATGGATTTCAAAATCAAAATTTTAATAATTGGAAATAATATACAGTAAAGTAAAGCTTTTATATATATGCGTTGAATAAAAGTGTACACATATATGCAGATTTTCTTTTTATATATATATATATCTATCTATTTTCAGAAAACAGAAATTTTTTATAGATAAGATTTTGAAGAAAATAGTTTGTATATAGATAATTAGGAAGTAGAAATTTTAGTGATAATATAGATTATTTTATAAGTATGTATGTAGGTAGTTTTAAAAGAAAAATGAAATAAATAAATAAATA
The DNA here is from genome assembly GCA_030765085.1 of Allium cepa. Lineage (NCBI taxonomy): Eukaryota > Viridiplantae > Streptophyta > Magnoliopsida > Asparagales > Amaryllidaceae > Allium > Allium cepa. The sequence goes on along the minus strand of CM060932.1, from coordinate 873,356,911 downwards.
TACATAGATATTTAATTTACTAGTTATTTTAAATTAATCTATTTGTTAAGCAATCTATTTAATTATTATTATACGAAGATTAATATAAAATAAAATTTGTTAGTTTAAATAAAATTATGGGTTAATTAAATTTATTTAAGGAAAAATAGATTTTTCGATTGGTTTGAATATTAATAAATCATATGATATTTATACAAGATTTAAAATCAAGGGAACAAGCCAATTTGGAATGGATTGCAAATAGTAAAATCAAAGGTGAGTTAATCTCACTCAGCTGAATTTTAATTTTAATTTAAATGGTTAAATTTAAATAATTGGTTGGACGATTGAATTGATTTGATGTGCTATATTATAGTATGTAATACATCTTCGAATGATTGATTTCCCGCAATTTCTAGCGGATGAGACCCTATGCGCCGCATAGTAGCGGATGATATTATATTTAATCCCATATACCACGATATTCCACCTCGAAGTGGAATTGGTATTTTATGTTGTGCTAATGTCTGTGGATGCAGGGAAATAGGTTGGAGGGATCCAACTGGATTCCTCAACATTTATTTAAATTATTTAATATTCTCTATTGTGACTATTTGATATTCTATGATGAATTATATTCGAATATTGAATGCTATGGTTTGCTTGAATATATTTCGGTACACTGAGTTATCAAAATATATAAATTTGATTTTTGGAAAGACAATAAAAGAGTGGAGTTTTAAGTAGAATAACTGTAGCGAATTTGAATAAATTAAGAATGAATTGAAAAGGAATGGAAGTGATATTAAAATACTAATTAATAAATAATTTCGAGTATGGAAAAGAAAATGAATTTTGAATAAAACAGAAATTAATGAATTGTAAACTTAAGTGATATCATTTAAAGGAATAAAGAACTATTCTAAAATTCGAGGTTTAAGATTTATTTAAAAAGATAAAGAAGTAATTTGAGAAATCTAAAATTGGTATTTTCAGTTAAAAGTATTTTAAATCATAATTAAGGAATAAAATCTGAAATTCATGGATTTTGAAATAAATGCGGTAAATTGGAAATCAATTTGGGAATTGATTTAAGTGTGTAAACCGGGATTTTAAAGGAGAATTTGGTTATGAAATTTATAAACTAGATTTTTTTTAAAGTAAAGTAATATATCAGTGGATATTTGAAAAAAATAAATTCACGATGGGAATTTATTAAAGAAATGGGAACATTTGTTTAAAATAAATAGTGATTTATTTTTAAAGAATGTGAAGAGAAGTATATTTCCCTGAATGGCCAAGTACGTTTTCAAAGTAAATTTTTAAATATAAGATAAAAGTTTTAATGTTGTTTTAAAAAAGCATGTTTTAGGAATTTATTATATTTAAATGTTTAAATTCTAAAGTAAGTATTTTTCAAATCTATTATCGTAGTAATTATTTAAAGATGACTAGTAATTTGTTTTAAAGGGGAAAAATCTAGTTTTATATTTTATAAAGTAACCTTATTTTAAATATTCCTAAAGTATATATATAAATAAAGTATTAAAGTAGTTTTCTCTAAATTTAAATGTTAAAGCATATTTTATAATAAAGTGTTTTTAAATTATTTTTAAATCTAAAGTTTTGTGCTTGGTGATTTCAGTGGAAATAGAAAATATGTGGGAAATTTATTCTGTAAAAGGAAGGTAGTTAGAAACTGTTTTCAAAGGGGTTGAAAATGGAATATATCTTGCGAAGATATTTTGAGATAAATAAATAATTTGGAAAATTATTTGTTGTTTGATGGATGTTTGTGAATATTAATTGATAGTTAAATAACCGACTATCAATATTGGCTAAATGCGCTGATCATTTCGAAGAGACCGAGATCGGGTTTGCTAATTACAGCGTGATAGGGGGTTCTCGCTTTGCGTTAGGTGGCGAATGGGAGACTCTTACCCCTACATGTCCCCGGGGGTAGTATAAGGCCTTTTGGGGTTGGTTGCGTGCCGAGAGGCTGGCCATAAAAGCAAACCCGAGGTATCACTATGAGCCACGGCGGGGCTGAGATGGTTGAAAAGCCTACCGGTTGAGTGAGCCACTACCGACGGTTGAAAAGCCTGGGTCGTCACAGTTGGTATCGGAGCGAGGTTGGTGACAACCTTGTCTCTGGTGGGAATTACTCATAGAATAGAGTCCGTAGTACTCTAGAATGAGCTTGAGCGTATTAATAGATATGAGTGCGTATTTGTTAGTGAATATAAAATTGTTTTATATTGTGTTGACTTATCGGTTGAGTGTTTATGGATTCTGATCGATATGTGGGACGTCATGTCATCGATAGGGATTTCTAAACTCTTAAACAAGATAAACCGGCACAGTATTGTTTTAAATAGAGTAAATGAAATAATTTTACCCAAATTATTTTTGTATATAAAGGAAATAAATTTTTGTAAATTGTTATAGTTATATAAGGATGCTTGGTTGTTAGAAGTGATAATATTAAATTATTATCATTGTATGAGAATTGAATAGGAAATCGAAGATAATAACCAAAGATTAAGGAATAAATTAATAAAATAGATGCGATTTGTAAATGTGAATTATAATTGAATAAGAAATTGAAACCATAATTAAAGACTAAGAAATAAATTCATATACAAATGAGATTTGTAAATGTAAACTATAAATGTGAATTATAGTGTGATTAATAATTAAAATAAGATAAAATTTCAAAGTAATGTTTGAACATAAATTTAATGGATTTGGAATTTGAAAATTTGAAAATTTGAATTCCTTTGAATTTGAAAAGGATTCTCGAAAGTTGGGAAGATAATATATATTGAGAAATAGTTTTGAGTCGGATTTGAAATCTAGAGAGATTTGAAATTTAAAAATATTTGAAGGGTTTTAAAAGAGATAAAAGCATTGAACTCTTGACGGTCGCTGGAAAATAATTCCGATGATTGCGACATCATCGGCATTCATTTTCGAGTTTCCAAAAGAGAGATTGCTATGTGGATGTTTTGGATTAATGTTTGTTGGAGAAATTTGGTTTGATTTTGAAAATGCAAAGGAATAGTTTGGTTAGATACATATGTTTTCAAAATTGAATGTTGAACATTTTAGTAATGAGTTCAAATGTGTAAGAAAATAAATAAATTTAAACTGAATGTTGAACTTAAGTTTGAATGAAAAAAAAACTTAGTCAAGTTGGACTAAATAAACAAAGTTTTAAGATTAAAATTAATAAGTAACTGTGGATAATGTTTGATTTAAAATTGTATAAAATAAAGAGCAGAATTAGTTCAAATGGACTAAAAATAATTAATGTTTGGAAATAAAATTTATTAGTTGAAAATGAATTTGAGAATGAAAAAATTAATTTATAATTGTAAATAAATGAACTGAAATTGGATATTGGAATGATATTAAATGGAATTAAGTCATTGCTTAACAAAATTCAAAAGAATGGTATGTAGCTTGATTTAACTGGAGTTAAGTTAAATAAAATTGAATTGAAATGAATTCAGTTGAGTAATAGATAATATTGAATGGAATAAAATTCTACTCAAACAAATAAATGTAAACTAAGTAAGTATTGAATTAGAATAAATAAGCTTCAGAAGCTTATAAAAGAATTGAAAAGCATTGAAAAAAAAGAGAAAATTCAACTCAAGCATAAGTTGAATGGCCTTATTACTAATAAATTCAATAATGAATTGTTAATGTAAATTAAAATTTAAAAATGGATAAAAGAATAAACTAATCGAATAAATTAGTAAAATGGTTGGGATTTGATCAAAGGAAAAATCAAATCAAGGATTTAAAATGAAAGTTGGTGGAATAAAATAAACTTAAGTTATTGGGTAGAATAGTTGGTGGTTATTTAATTTATTGGTTGTCGAGTTTAATAAAATGGTTTGGAATCAAACTTTTTGGAAATGAAAGAAAATGCAATGAAAAGATTGTGAATAAATTAAAATGGAATGGAATCAAGTGTAAATTGAGTTGGAATCAATTTAAATGGTTATAAAGCTTAAGTAATTATTTATTCACATTAATATTGTCGAATTGCATTAGAAAATGGATCGTTTGATGTAAACGAGATTAGATAAAATTCTATGAGTTATTTGAAGTGAAATAGGATGATTTTGAAATCAATTGGAGTGAATATGAGTTTGCTTTGCTTAGAATGAACTAAATATAAGCGCGTAAGTTGTAAATCACTTAAACTGTATGGAATGGTTTGAGAATTGGTTGTAAGCAATTGTAATAAGTGTTGGAATCTTATATGTGCTTATGGAAATTTTATAACGTTCATTATATGTGAAATTTATATGTTAGCTATTGGAAGTAAGTGAAATGTTAATGAATTGCATATATTTAATACTTATATGTTTGAATTGAGTATGTACAGGTACCGAGAAGCCGTTTGGCTGGATTTGGACGCGCTAAATGCTAAAATAAATAAGCTGCTTGCTTAAAATGCTAAATAAAGGTACGCTTACACAATAAAAATAGGAAATATGAATTGTTTTTGTTTTTTCGACCGGGTGGGTTGATGTATATATATTTATATCTTTTGTCAAATTGCAAAAGCTCCTCCGTACAAAGGAGACTCTACCAAAATTTTCTGAAATTTTGGAAGTTAGAAAATTTTGAAATTTTTAGGAAAATCTTAGTTAACGACAAAACGATTTTAAATTGGAAATTGAAATAAATTAGGGAATGAAACTAATTTAAAACAACAATACGAGTCAGTATAAATGGAAGATAAAATTCGATATTCGGAGTTGAAGATAAGTTGAATTCATATGGAAATGGAAGAACCAATTTGAATAGAGATAGATATAAATTAAAGTGGTGAAGTGAAAATAAATATAAAATGCATATAAAATAATTATATTGAACTTAAGAAGAAATTGTGAAATTCTTAAGTAATATGGGTGTCAGGAAAATTTATTGAATAAGCATTTGAGTGAAAATTTAATAAACTTATATGTACATCATACGGCTTGAATGAATAGATATTGAAATTTTGTAAAGGAGTCAAATAAATAATTTTGAATGTTGTGATTGGATATTGTTGCTAAGTAGGATATACAGGTATTATAAAGGAAAAGAAAAATGGGTTTTGATTTCAGAAGATAAATTTGATTTACTCGACAAAAAGGTATGTGTTTAAATTTCTATATGAAATTGGGTTGGGTTTTTGATCTAGCCACTTGGATTTTTGTTTTCTTTTGGAATTTGAGAGCCCGTAGAGGCATTTTGTAGTTGTACCGAGCTAGCCACACAAAGGAGATGCTGGCAAAAAATTTCGGAAATTTAGGGAGTTAGAAAATTGTTGAGAAATTTTGATAATTCAAAATTTGGTTTTAAATTGGAAATTGAATGATTGAGCAAATAATATTATTTGAAAACTATGAGAGAGTTTGGGGAGGTTAGTAAGAATGGTAATGGGTCTTTTATAAAAGATAGTTGGTAGGATGTTGAATTGTTGGTTTTGGGAAAAGTAAACGGGTATTGGACCATTCTTCCTAACTAGTAATTTCGAGGATGAAATTCTTCTAAGGAGGGAGGAATGTGGCGACCCGGAATTTTTGAGCATTTGAAATTGAAATGATTAATTGATTTTAAATGTTTAAAAATTAATTTTTAACTTGAATTCAAATATCACTATTTGTTTGATAATTTAATTTATTGAATTAAATAATTTGAAGTTGGGTAAAATGTTGAATCTGGTGTTTTAAGATGTTAAAAATATTTTGAAAGCTTGTAAAATTTATATTGATAGTGCCGAGGATAATAAAAGTTTTAAAATTTAGTTTAATAGTGATTTGTTCAGTTTCGAAATTATATCGTTTAAATTGATATTTAAAAATAGCCTTCCGAGGCATAGTGTCGGAATTCGATGAATCCAGTTCCATTGGATCCGTAATATTATACTATTATCTGATTTCAATTTTCGTAGTGATTGGAGTAGTTGGGTGAGCATACGATATACAAATGCGCTGAAATTTTATCGAAATTTAATATTTATATTCTCATAAAACGGCAAAATTTAAACACGTGTTCCCATTTTCACTCTTCCGGTGTAATGTGTTGTCTTCTCTCTGAAGCTTTTAAATTTGCTATCTCCAAATACTTCATCCCATCCCCATCTCAAACCATTATTCACGGCTCCAACCTTTCTCCCTCGAATCGAAATCAATTATTTATAAAAAAAAGGGTAGCCGATGAAAATGGCCTCCGTCAAAAGAATTCAAGCCGCGAGATTCGAAATCAATTCGAAACCCAGGTTTCGAATTTCATTCCTCTTCTCATCGATGTCTTCCTCTCCTAATCCAAACCGTTTCCCCAATTCGAAATTAAAAAAAAGAGCAGCTCGCGAGCACGAGGCCGTGGAGAGGGAGGAAGCTCGAATTGGTTGCAGATGTCGCGAGGCAGTAGATTTAGGCGACATTCGGTTTGGGGCATCGTTCGCATGAATTATGTAAGCAGTCGAGTGGGCGAAGGTCGCGACTGCGATTTAGGGCTTGGTTGCACGAGGCCGTGTTGGGTGTTGGCGTTCGCGCTCGTGTGAAGGATCTGGCCCGTGCGAGGCAGGGTCGATTTAGGGTTTAGACGCAGTAGTGAGGTATTGTTTATTTCATTCAATTTAATAAATACATGTTTATATGCATAGAAGAAATAAGAATGGATTTCAAAATTGAAATTTTAATAATTGGAAATAATGTACAGTAAAGTCAAGCTTTTATATATATGCAGTGAATAAAAGTGTACACATATATGCAGATTTTCTTTTTATATATATCTATTTTCAGAAAACAGAAATTTTTTATAGATAATATTTTGAATAAAATAGTTTGTATATAGGTAAGATTTAGGAAGTAGAAATTTTAGTGATAATATAGATTATTTTAAAAGTATGTATATGTAGGTAGTTTTAAAAGAAAATTGAAATAAATAAATATACATAGATATTTTAATTTACTAGTTATTTTAAATTAATCTATTTGTTAAGCAATCTATTTAATTATTATTATAGGAAGATTAGTTTAAAATAAAATTTGTTAGTTTAAATAAAATTATGGGTTAATTAAATTTATTTAGGGAAAAATAGATTTTTCGATTGGTTCGAATATTAATAAATCATATGATATTTATACAAGGTATAAAATCAAGGGAACAAGCCAATTTGGAATGGATTGCAAATAGTAAAATCAAAGGTGAGTTAATCTCACTCAGCTGAATTTTAATTTTAATTTAAATGGTTAAATTTAAATAATTGGTTGGATGATTGAATTGATTTGATGTGCTATATTATAGTATATAATACATCTTGGAATGATTGATTTCCCGCATTTTTTAGCGGATGATATTATATTTAATTCCATATACCGCAATATTCCACCTCGAAGTGAAATTGGTATATTATGTTGTGCTAACGTCTGTAGATGCAGGGAAATAGGTTGGAGGGATCCAGCTGGATTCCTCAACATTTACTTAAATTATTTAATATTTTCTGTTGTGATTATTTGATATTCTATGATGAATTGTATTGGAATATTGAATTCTATGGTTTGCTTGAATATATTTCGGTACACTGAGTTATCAAAATATATAAATTTGATTTTTGGAAAGACAATAAAAGAGTGGAGTTTTAAGTAGAATAACTATAGAGAATTTGAATAAATTAAGAATGAATTGAAAAGGAATGGAAGTGATATTAAAATACTAACCAATAAATGATTTCGTGTATGGAAAAGAAAATGAATTTTGAATAAAACAGAAATTAAAGAATTGTAAATTTAAGTGATATCATTTAAAGGAATAAAGAACTATTCGAAAATTCAAAGTTTAAAATTTATTTAAAAAGATAAAGAAGTAATTTGAGAAATCTAAAATTGGTATTTTCAGTTAAAAGTATTTAAATCATAATTAAGGAATAAAATCTGAAATTCATGGATTATGAAATAAATGGGGTAAATTGGAAATCAACTTGGGAATTGATTTAAGTGTGTAAACTGGGATTTTAAAGGAGAATTTGGCTATGAAATTTATAAACTGTGTTTTTCTTAGAGTAAAGTAATATATCAGTGGGTATTTGAAAAAAATAAATTCACGATGGGAATTTATTAAACAAATGGGAACATTTGTTTAAAATAAATAGTGATTTATTTTTAAAGAATGTGAAGAGAAGTATATTTCCATGAATACCAAGTACGTTTTCAAAGTAAATTTTTAAATATAAGATAAAAGTTTTAATGTTGTTTTAAAAAGCATGTTTTAGGAATTTATTATTTCTAAATGTTTAAATTCTAATGTAAGTATTTTTCAAATCTATTATCGTAGCAATTATTTAAAGGTGACTTAGTATTTTGTTTTAAAGGGGAAAAAATCTAGTTTTAAATTTTATAAAGTAACCTTATTTTAAATATTCCTAAAGTACATATATATAAATAAAGTATTAAAGTAGTTTTCTCTAAATTTAAATGTTAAAGCATATTTTATAATAAAGTGTTTTTAAATTATTTTTAAATCTAAAGTTTTGTGCTTGGTGATTTCAGTGGAAATAGAAAATATTTGGGAAATTTATTCTGTAAAAGGAAGGTAGTTAGAAACTGTTTTCAAAGGGGTTGAAAATGGAATATATCTTGAGAAGATATTTTGAGATAAATAAATAATTTGGAAAATTATTTATTGTTTGATGGATGTTTGTGAATATTAATTGATAGTTAAATAACCAACTATCAATATTGGCCAAATGCGCTGATCGTTTCGAAGAGACCGGGATCGGGATTTATTTCTCGATAACCACTTCGATTCGGTTTGTATGTTTTCGTGGAAAAAAGAGTTTGGATTCGAAGATGGAGTAGTGAAGTGCAAGGGCTAGTAGCTACTAATCCTGAGGATGTTTCCAAAATGGATGTAGTAGGAATAGTGCATTTAGTTCCGTTCGAACCCGGGACGGACTTGTATGGATGAATGCTTTCAGATCATCGTCCGCTAAGGGATATATTCTAAAAGGTAACGCTTAGACTCAAGCCTCATCAACTCGGAATGACTGAAAATCAGGGGTTATGCAGCAATGCTAGGTGGGTAGCACCCACTTCAGGGTGAGGTCATCCCTATCTAGATGTCCCTTTTTATTTCGGCTTAGTGGTGCGGTTGCTGAACCCAACCGTGGGGTGATCTTACTCGGGTTTATCCAGTAAGGTGTAATCCCGGTCTTGTGTTGCAAGGGGTCGGGAGTGATCCTCGGTACTGTGATCTAGACCACGTACTATGACAGGTGGTTCCCCGGTGCCTAGTGATTAGTTGGAAATCCATTCTCCCTACGCGCTACGAGTTTTGTTTGTATTACCCACTTTATGGCTAGTAGCTGGAATTTAATAGATGTAACAATTTTGGCTATTTTAATAAGTATTTGTATATAGACCCAATTATAGTATCAGAGGATTTTAATAAAAAAAATTTAGCTATCGTAAGGTAAAAAACCGACATGTTTATTTGTGGCGTGGTCTTACGAGATGCTTTTGTTTTCAAAACAATTTTGAAACTATAATAATCAGTTTGAGTGTGATTTCTCACGCTGGTATTCCAGACTGACTCGGGTGTTATTTAACTATAATGCTCGGGTCAGACCGAGTATTATAGGATACAGGATATGATGCTGTGGAGCTCAAAAGACGGGCTGGATGGCGATACGTACTTTCGTACTGGATTATTATTCCGATGTTTATCCAGTTGTATGTTATTGATGTGGAACTCTGATGATGTACTTTGATGATGTATGTATAAACAAATATAGCATTTGTTTTTGGTGTAAAGATCTGTGATTATCTATTATATTTTATTCCGCTGCGATGGTTAGATTCTGATGTTGTTTTCTATTTGTGATGTCCCGAAATTTTTGAGCATTTGAAATTGGTATATTTAATTGATTTTAAATATAAAATTTAATTTTCAATTTGAATTTCAAATATCACTATTTATTGGGTAATTAAATTATTAAATTAAATTATTTGAAGTTGGATGAAATAGTAAATCTGGCATTCTAAGCTAATTAAAAATATTTTGAAGGCTTGTAAAATTCATATAAATAGTACTGAAGATAATAGTAGTCTTAAAATGGAATTTCAAAGTGTCTTGTTCAATTTTAAAAATATACCGTTTAAATCGATATTTGAAAACAGCCTTCCGGGGCACAGTCCAAGAATTCGACGAAACCAGTTCCATTGGATCCATAATATTGTATTATTATCGGATTTCAATTTCCGTAGTGATTAGAGTTATTATGCGAGCGTACGATATATAAACACATAGAAATTGATATTGAGACAAATTGAATCTAATAAAATATAATTGCCTTTCTTTTATCCGACAATAAGTACAACCCGCTACCAGTATGTTCCCATTGTACCCCTCGTTTTCTTTTCTCTTCCCCTCTTCCCAATAATCGCCGTTCGAACACAAAAAAGAAAAGAAAAAAAACTCGGAGAAAATAAATAGAACCCCAACTTCAAACGTTTCAAAATCGAATTGAATCACGACCCAAGGTGAGATCGTGTGCTCTGGTAGAGTGTTTGCATCGGATCGACTGTGGAGCGCGCGAAACATTTCGAAGGGAGGCGTGGATCTGAGGCGTGGAGGAATGGGCCGCTGTGGATGTCGACCGATCGTTTGAGAGAGGAGGTGGAGGTTGTTCAGTGTCGTGCGCGTGCTGGAGATGCTCGAGAACAGATGTGGGTATTGGGTTGTTCGAGGTGATGTCCGAAGTGGGGAGACTAGTTTGTGTGAACGGGGTTGGCGGCACAGGTGGTCGTCGCGCTTGCAGGAAGGGTTGGAGTTCATTGTTGAGTCGCGTGTAGATCTGATGCCGCATTGGTGAGAGCAGTGAGGTATTTTATTTACTTTTATGTTTATAATTTATTTACTTTTATGTATAAATATATCCGTAGAAAAAAATATAATGTATAAATATATAGTTTCACATGCCTATTTTAATTTTAGGTAAACAAGAAAAATTAGAATTTTGAAATCTATTTTTAAGTGTATAGGTATTTTAAAAGGAAAAATTTTCAATTAAAATTAATTACTAGTTTAAAATTAAAGTAGTAGTTGGATGTAAATTTTAAAATGGAAATTGAATTCTTTGTTTTGTCAGAATATAAATTTAAATTTAATCTATCAAGTGGAGATTAATCATTCAAATTGTTCAAATATTAATAATTTACATCTATTTGAACGGTAGAGAAAAGGACTGTTTATGGGTATTAACAGAAAAAGATTTATTATAGTAAGTTATAACCATCTCTGTTTTCAATATATTTTAGAAAGAGATCTTTATTTGCATTTTGATTTGATAAATATATATGCTGAAGAGAAAAAAATATTATTTAGTTGAAATTAAATTGTTAACTAATTAATTAAAAAGAAAGTAAATTGTTTGATTACTTCAAGTATTAATAAATTGAATAAATATTTATACAAGGTTTAAAACTATGAAGAAAACGAGCCGAGATTCGAATTGGGATTGCAAATGCAAAGGTGAGTTAATCTCACTCAGCTGAATTTAAATTTAAATTTAAATGATTAAATTTAAATAATTGTTTGAATGGTTGAAATTGATTGATGTGCTATAGTATAAATTTTGGAATTGGTATTGTATATTGTGCTAACGTCTATGGATGCAGGGAAAACAGGTTGGAGGGATCCAACTGGGTCCCTCAACATTTATTTAAATTATTCAATACCCTCCTGTTGTGATTATTTGATATTCTATGATGAATTATATTTGAATATTGAATGCTATGGTTCGATTTGATATAATTGGGTATAATGAATTACCAAAAATATATAAATTGGATTTTGGAAAGAAAATAAAAGAAGTGAATTGTAAGTAAAATAATTATAGAATAAATTTAAGAATGAATTTGGAAAAGAAATAAAGTGACTTTAAAATTCTAATAAAAAAATCTTGAGTATGGAAAGGAAAATTTGAATTAACCGAGAGTTAAGGAATTTGGAACTTCAGTGTTATTATTTTAAAGAACATAACATTTATTTTAAATATAAGATTTGAATTTTGAAAAGAATAAAGAAGAAATTGGGAAAAACCTGAAATTTGTATATTTCAGTTAAAAGATTTTAAATCAAATGGAAAATAATAATAATAATAACAATAAAGTCCATAATTAATGAATTTTATGATGACCTCAGAAAGTAAAGAAATTTATTTCAAATGGAGTAAATTGAAAATCAATTTAGAAAATTGATTTAAGTGATTGAGATTTGAAATTCTCCCTGATAACCAAGTACGTTTTCAAAGTAAATTTTTAAATATAAATTAAAAGTTTTAAAGTTGTTTTTAAAAGGGAGTTTTGGAAAATTTATTATTTCTAATATTTAAATTCTAAAGAAAGTATTTCCTTTTAATCTATTATGGTAGTAATTATTTAAAAAATGACTTAGTATTTTGTTATTAAAAGTGAAAACCTAGTTTTATATTTTATTAAGTAACCTTATTTTCAAATATTCATATAGTATGTATTTTTAACAAATTATTGAAGTAGTTTTTACCCTAAATGTTTTAAAGTATATTTCAAAGTAAAGTGTTTAAAATTATTTTAAAAATCTAGTTTTATGCTTGGTAATTTCAGTGGAGATAGTAAATTTTGGGAAAGCTTAGTCTGAAATGGAAGGTGGTTTGAAACTGTTTTCAAAGGGTTGAAAATAGAAATATATCTTGTGAAGATATTTTTGAGGTTAATAAATAATTTGGGAAATTATTTATTGGTTGATGGTTGTTTGTGAATATTAATTGATAGTTAAATCACCGACTATCACTATTGGACAAATGCGCTGATCGTTTCGAAGAGACCGGGATCGAGATTTACTCCTCGAAAACCACTTCGATCCGGTTTGTATGTTTTCGTGGAAAACGATTTTGGATTCGAAGAGGGAGTGGTGAAGTGCAAGGGCTAGTCGCTACTAATCCTGAGGATATTTCTAAAATGGATGTAGTAGGAATAGTGCCTTCGGTTCCGTTCGAACCCGGGACGGACTTGTATGGATGAATGCTTGCGAAACATCGTCAGGTGGACGATGGGCATTCTAAGGGATATGTTCTAAAAGGTAACGCTTAACCTCAAGCCTCATCAAATGGGAATGACTGAAAATCAGGAGTTATGCAGCAAGGCTAGGTGGGTAGCACCCAAGCAGGGTGAGGTCATCTCTGCCTAGATGTCCCTTTTTATTTCGGCTTAGTGGACGGTTGCAGATCCCAACCGTGGGGTGATCTCACTTGGGATTATCCAGTTAGGGGTAGTCCCGGTCTTGTGTTGCAGGGGAGAGGGCGTACTCCTCGGTACTGTGATCTATGCCACGTACTGTGACTGGTGGTACCCCAGTGCCTAGTCATTAGTTGGAAATCCATTCTCCCAACGAGCCTTGTACGAGTTTTGTTTGTATTACCCACTCTGTGGCTAGTAGCTCAAATTTAATAGATGTAACAATTTCAGCTATTTTATAAGTATTTATATATAGACCCTATTATAATATCAGAGGATTTCTATAAAAAAAACAGCTGTCGTATGGTAAAAACCCGACATGTTTATTTGTCGCGCGGTCTTACGAGATGCTTTTGTTTTCAAAAGGATTTTTAAAACTTTAATAATCAATTAGGTGTGATTTTCTCACGCTGGTATTCCAGACTGACTCGGGTGTTATTTAACTGTAATGCTCGGGTCAGACCGAGTATTATATGATACATGATATGATGCTGTGGAGCTCAGGAGACGAGCAGGATGACGATACATACTCCCGTACTTGTTTATATATATTCCGCTGTGTTGAGTTGTTGTGTATCCATTTTTATGATATTGATTTTGAGCTGTGATTGATGTACTCCGATGATGTAATATATAAACAGAGATATTTGATTTTTGAGTAAAGATAGTTTACTATCTATTATATTTTATTCCGCTGCGATGGTTAGATTCTGTTGTGGTTTTCTATTTTTCTTCTTCTACCTCTTGTTCTTAACCCAAATGGTTTGTATTTCTGTACAACTTGAGTTGATTTAGGTAGAATAGTATTGACTCAAGGGGTACGAATTTGCGGGCTGTTACACTTGGTATCAGAGCTCAGGTTGGTGATAACCTTGGCTCTGGTGGGAATTACTGAAATAGAGTCCGAAGTACTCTAAAATGAGTTTGAGAGTATTAATAGATATGAGCGCATATTTGTTAGTGAATATAAATTGTTTTAGTATTGTGTTGATTGGTTTATTGAGTGGCATATGAACCTTCATCGACACAGTCTGTACAACTGTATCGAAGGGGTTTCTAAACACTTGAATAGAACAATCGACACGGTATTGTTTTAAATGTGGGTAAATGAAATAATTTTACCTAAAAATATATTCTGATATGAATAAAAGTTTTTGTAAACTATTTAGCTAATATATGGTTGCTTGGATGTTAGGAACGATGATATTTAAATTATTATCCTTATTGTATGAAAATTTAACTAGAAATTTAAAATATAACCATAGTTTAAGGGAACAAATTCATTATAAAATGAAATTTATAAATATGTGTTATAAATGTAATTTATAAATTGAAATGAACTTCATATACAAATGAGATTTGTCAATGTAAATTGTAAAGGTGATTATAATTTTGAAATAGAATTCCAGAGAACCATTTGAAATTGAAATGAGATAAAATTGAGAATGTTTGAATATAGATTTAAAGGGATTTCAGTTTGGAATTTTTGGGAAAATTTAAATTCCTTTGGATTTGAAAGTGGTTTTCAAAAGGGTTGGAGGAATAATATTAATATTTTGGAAATATTTTTGTGTTGAATTTGAAATCTTGTGAGATTTGGAAATTAAAAATAATTGAAATGTTGTTAAAGAGATAAAAGCATTAAACTCTTTCGGTCGCTGGAAAATAATTCCGATGATGATCGCGACATCATCGGTGTTCATTTTCGAGTTTCCAAGAGAGGAATTGCTACCAAATTGTTTTCAGTTGGAATTGTTTGCAAAGGTTGGATTTGATTTTAGGAATGCGAAGGATTTTGGATGTAGTTGATTTCAAAGGTGATTTTGAAATCTGGGAAAGTGTTTAAACTCTGGAATCTTATGTGAAATGTTTATGGAATAATAAAAATATATTGGCTAAATAGAATGTATAATTCCGAGTTAAAAGTAAAATGTGAATGGGATCGATTATAAATAGATAAAAGTATGGAGATAAATAAGTTTGTGACTTATAAATTTAGATATGGAATAAATAAGCCAAAATAAAATTGATTTGAATTTTGGGAAGTGAATGAAAAATTCAAAACTTAAAATTATAAAATAAATTGACCTCCAGTAAAATAGTTAAAGTGGTTTTGAGATAAAAATAAAATATTGGGAATAAACCTTGAATAAACAAATTAATAATTAATTGGTAATGAAATATGGAGATGGAACTTGAATTGGTAAAACGAAAGTCGAATACTAATTTAATGTGGCAAATATTTAGTTTGCAAATAAATTATGAAATGAGTATTTGATGTAACTAATATGAAATGTTCCAAGATTAATAAATGGATTTAAATAAATTGAATGTGGATATGGAATGCGAAATAAATTGAACGGAATCAATTAAAATGAAATCAAATTAAGTATAGATTGAATTGATATTAATTTAAAATAGTTATAAACATGAATGGATATTCTTTTAAGTAAATATCATTGAATTTGCATAAAAATAATTGTCGTTTGACGTAAATGAGATTATATAAATTCTATGAATTAACAGAAGCCAATAAAATTTGTTTTTGAGTCAATTGTAATAAATATAGGCTTGTTTGGATGAAAAATAAATTAATGTAAGCAATGAAGTGTAAATGAATTCAGCTTGGATTGTCAGTGAATTGAATATAATTGGAAATGAACTCGAGAATAAATGAATTCAGCTTGAATTATAACAATGATGGATTGAATTGGTGGATAAAAATCCAAGTAGACATAAATTTAAAACTTTCCTTGTTACTAATAGAAATAAATTCAGAATGAATTAAGTATGGAAGTTTGAAGTTTAAACAAATGACCGAATAAATTAATTTAATTAAATTAGTAAATGAGATTGGTTTGAAAATTTGAAAATCAAATTAAGGGTTTAAATTGGAAAGTGCTTATAAAGTATATATATAACTTGAGTTTTAAAGTTGAAATAACTTGACGAAAAATAAAATGACTTAAGTAATATTTGAATAAAAGCTTGATTTAAGTAAAATAGTGAAATGGTTGTGTCGGGTTTTATGAAATGATTTTAAATAAAACTTGTTTGGTAAATGAAATGAAATTAGTAATTGAGTTAGTTAACTTAAGTTATATTAATTAGAATTTGACTTCGAATAAAATGGGGGTTAGATTGCTTTTGAAATTAATTCAATTTAAATGAGTTTGCTTGGACTTAAAATGAATTTAAGTTAAGTAAGAGAGTTGTGAAATCATTTAAATTGAACATGATGGTTTGAATATTGTTTGGAAGCATTCAAAATAAGCGTCGAAATATTTCATATGTGCTTATGGAAGTATATAATATGCACTGTTTATAGAATCCATGTTTAGTTATTTATATATAAGTGAAATGCTATAAACTTTGTATATTTGTCACTTACCTGTTTAAATTGAGTAAGTACAGGTACAGGAGAGCTGTATGGCTGGATTTGATCACGCAAAATGCTAAATAAATAACCGCTTTGCTTAAAAATTCTAAATAAGGTACGCCTACGCAATACAAATAGGTAATATAAACTGTTTTTTTGTTTTCCGATCGTATGGGTCGATGTATATATATTTATATCTCTTGTCAAATTGCAAAAGCTCCTCCGTACAAAGGAGACTCTGCCAAAAATTTTCGAAAATTTTAGGAGTTAGAAATCTTTTGAAAATTTTCACTAATGACAAATGATTTAAATTTGTTCAGCAAATAGAATTATAACTGAATATTGAAATTTAATTTAAATTGTATATGTAAAGTAAGATGAACTAAAGAATTGTTCAAAGGAACTAAAAGAAGGAAGAAGTTTGCAAATAAACTTTTATTTGAGATTTTAAATAAGTTAGTAAGTAAAGCTAATAAAGGAAATGGTAAATTATATGGATTGACATAGGGTGAATCAAAATTCAATATTCAAAGTTTGGAAATGAATTGAATTCAAGTAAAATTAGGCAAAAGTATTTATATTTGAAATTAATTAATAAAGTGAAGCAAATTGAAATTTTTATGGAATTGTAAAGGCAGATTGAATAAAATGGATATAAACACCAATAGTGAAGTGGAAAACAAATTTCAAGAGGTATATAAAATATTTATATTGAACTTAAGAAATGAAGGTGAAATTCTTAAGTAAGTTGGCATTGGAAATATGCTAAGTGAATAATTGAATGAAGATTAAATTTGGAAGTTGTGACAAGGGAAAGTGAGAATAAGTGAATAACAATCAAAATAAATGTGAATAAAAAGGAAATTGATATAATTGATAATCAATTGGGGAAAATACATAGAATGTACATATATTATTTTATTCGCATAGCTATTTGATCCGGATTCGGGCACTGAATTTCGAGATAGTTATATCGATCCGAGTTAGGATTTTTCACTCGATTTTCGACGGCGAACCCTGGATATGGATTTTGATTGATTCTGGAAATTCTCTATCATAGTTATGACTGTGCAAGGGGAATGACGGTTTTTGATCAAGAGACTAGATCTGAGTCCGCACTAGGAAGTCGGGTGGACGGTACTAGTTCGGAAGTGAAATTGTGTGATCGAGTAAGCGATCGAATTTAATGTTGCGTACAGATGATATGTGTGCATCGTACGGGCTTAAGTAAAGCGAATATTGAAAATGCTATAAAGAAATATACAAAATGACTTTGAATATTTTAATTGGACATTATTGCTAAACTGGATATACAGGTGTTAAGGCAAAGGATAAATGGATGTTTTGATTTCCGAAGATAAATTTGAATTGCCTGATTAAGAAGGTATGTATTTTAAATTTTTGAATGGAATTTGATTGGGTTTTAGATCTAACCACTTGGCTTTTTGTTTTCTTTTTGGATTTGGGAGGCCGTAGAGCCATTTTGTAGTTGTACCGAGCTAGCCGCGCAAAGGAGACGCTGGTGAAATTTTTCGAAAATTTAGAGAATTGGAAAAATTTTGAGAAATTTTGAAAATTTTAAACTTGGTTTTGAATTATAATTTGAATAATTGAATAAGTAAATTTATTTGGGAACTAAGGAAAGGTTTGGGAAGTTAGTATGAAAGATAATGGGTCTTTTATAAAAAGATCGTTGGTAAGATGTTGAATTGTTGGTTTTGAGGAAAAGTAAACGGGTATTAGACCGTTCTTCCTAACTAGTAATTTCGGGGACGAAATTCTTTTAAGGGGGAGGAATGTGACATCCCAGAATTTTTGAGCATTTGAAATTGGTATATTTAATTGATTTTAAATATAAAAGTTAATTTTCAATTTGAATTTAAAATATCACTATTTATTGGGTAATTTAATTATTAAATTAAATTATTTGATGTTGGATAAAATAATAAATCTGGTATTCTAAGCTAATTAAAAATATTTTGAAGGCTTGTAAAATTCATACAAATAGTACTAAAGATAATAGTAGTCTTAAAATGGAATTTCAAAGTGTCTTGTTCAATTTTAAAAATATATCGTTTAAATCGATATTTGAAAACAGCCTTCCGGGGCACAGTCCAAGAATTCGACGAAACCAGTTCCATTGGATCCATAATATTGTATTATTATCGGATTTCAATTTCCATAGTGATTGGAGTTATTGTGTGAGTGTACGATATATAAACACATAGAAATTGATATTGAGACAAATTGAATCTAAATAAAATATAATTGCCTTTCTTTTATCCGACAGTAAGCACAACCCGCTACCAGTATGTTCCCTTCGTACCCCTCTTTTCCTTTTCTCTTCCCCTCTTCCCAATAATCGCCGTTCGAACACAAAAAAAAGAAGAAAAAAAACTCGGAGAAAATAAATAGAACCCCAACTTCAAACGTTTCAAAATCGAATTGAATCACGACCCAAGGTGAGCTCGTGTGCTCTGGTAAAGGGTTTGCATCGGATCGACAGTGGAGCGCGCGAAACATTTCGAAGGGGGGGCCGTGGATCTGAGGCGTGGAGGAATGGGCCGTTGGGGATGTCGACCGATCGTTTGAGAGAGGAGGTGGAGGTAGTTCATTGTCGTGCGCGTGCTGGAGATGCTCGAGAACAGATGTGGGTATTGGGTTGTTCGAGGTGATGTTCGAAGTGGGGAGACTCGTTTGCGTGAACGGGGTTGGCGGCACAGGTGGTCGTCGCGTTTGCAGGAAGGGTTGGAGTTCATTGTTGAGTCGCGGGTAGATCTGATGCCGCAGTGGTGAGAGCAGTGAGGTATTTTATTTACTTTTATGTAAATATATCCGTATAAAAAAATATAATGTATAAATATATAGTTTCACATGCCTATTTTAATTTTAGGTAAACAAGAAAAATTAGAATTTTGAAATCTATTTTTAAGTGTGTAGGTATTTTAAAAGGAAAATTTATCAATTAAAATTAATTACTTGTTTAAAATTAAAGTAGTAGTTGGATGTAAATTTTAAAATGGAAATTGAATTGTTTGTTTTGTCAGAATATAAATTTAAATTCAATCTATCAAGTGGAGATTAATTATTCAAATTGTTCAAATTATAATAATTTACATCTATTTGAACAGTAGAGAAAAGGACTGTTTACAGGTATTAACAGAAAAAGATTTATTATAGTAAGTTATAACCATCTCTGTTTTCAATATATTTTAGAAAGAGATCTTTATTTCCATTTTGATTTGATAAATATATATGCTGAAGAGAAAAAAATATTATTTAGTTGAAATTAAATTATTAACTAATTAATGAAAAAGAAAGTAAATTGTTTGATTACTTCAAGTATTAATAAATTGTATAAATATTTATACAAGGTTTAAAACTATGAAGAAAACAAGCCGAGATTCGAATTGGGATTGCAAATGCAAAGGTGGGTTAATCTCACTCAACTGAATTTAAATTTAAATTTAAATGATTAAATTTAAATAATTGTTTGAATGGTTGAAATTGATTGATGTGCTATAGTATGGTATATTTTAGAATTGGTATTGTATATTATGCTAACGTCTGTGGATGTAGGGAATACAGGTTGGAGGGATCCAACTGGATCCCTCTACATTTATTTAAATTATTTAATACCCTCCTGTTGTGATTATTTGATATTCTATGATGAATTATATTGGAATATTGAATGTTATGGTTCGATTTGATATAATTAGGTATAATGAATTACCAAAAATATATAAATTGGATTTTGGAAGAAAATAAAAGAAGTGAATTGTAAGTAAAATAATTATAGAATAAATTTAAGAATGAATTTGGAAAAGAAATAAAGTGACTTTAAAATTCTAATAAAGAAATCTTGAGTATGGAAAGGAAAATTTGAATTAACTGAGAGTTAAGGAATTTGAAACTTCAGTGTTATTATTTTAAAGAACATAGCATTTATTTTAAATTTAAGATTTGAATCTTGAAAAGAATAAAGAAGAAATTGGGAAAAACCTGAAATTTGTATATTTCAGTTAAAAGATTTTAAATCAAACTGAAAATAATAATAATAATAACAATAAAGTCCATAATTAATGAATTTTATGATGAACTGAGGAAGTAAAGAAAATTATTTCAAATGGAGTAAATTGGAAATCAATTTAGAAAATTGATTTAAGTGATTAAGATTTGAAATTCTCCCTGAATAACCAAGTACGTTTTCAAAGTAAATTTTTAAATATAAATTAAAAGTTTTAAAGTTGTTTTAAAAAGCGAGTTTTGAAAAATTTATTATTTCTAATATTTAAATTCTAAAGAAAGTATTTCCTTTTAATCTATTATGGTAGTAATTATTTGAAAAGTGACTTAGTATTTTGTTTTTAAAAGTGAAAACCTAGTTTTATATTTTATTAAGTAACCTTATTTTCAAATATTCATATAGCATGTATTTTTAACAAATTATTGAAGTAGTTTTTACCCTAAATGTTTTAAAGTATATTTCAAAGTAAAGTGTTTAAAATTATTTTAAAAATCTAGTTTTGTGCTTGGTAATTTCAGTGGAAATAGTAAATTTTGGGAAAGCTTAGTCTGAAATGGAAGATGGTTTGAAAGTGTTTTCAAAGGGTTGAAAATAGAAATATATCTTGTGAAGATATTTTGGAGGTTAATAAATAATTTGGGAAATTATTTATTGGTTGATGGTTGTTTATGAATATTAATTGATAGTTAAATCACCGACTATCAATATTGGACAAATGCGCTGATCGTTTCGAAGAGACCGGGATCGAGATTTACTCCTCGAAAACCACTTCGATCCGGTTTGTATGTTTTCGTGGAAAACGATTTTGAATTCGAAAAGGGAGCAGTGAAGTGCAAGGGCTAGTCGCCACTAATCCTGAGGATATTCCCAAAATGGTTGTAGTAGGAATAGTGCCTTCGGTTCCGTTCGAACCCAGGACGGACTTGTATGGATGAATGCTTGCGAAACATCGTCAGGTGGACGATGGGCATTCTAAGGAATATGTTCTAAAAGGTAACGCTTAGACTCAAGCCTCATCAAATGGGAATGACTGAAAATCATGGGTTATGCAGCAAGGCTAGGTGGGTAGCACCCAACCAGGGTGAGGTCATCTCTGCCTAGATGTCCCTTTTTATTTCGGCTTAGTGGGCGGTTGCTGATCCCAACCGCGGGTTGATCTCACTCAGGATTATCAAGTAAGGGTTAGTCCCAGTCTTGTGTTGCAGGGGAGCGGGCGTACTCCTCGGTACTATGATCTAGGCCACGTATTGTGGCAGGTGGTACGAGTTTTGTACGAGTTGGAAATCCATTCTCCCTACGAGCCTTGTACGAGTTTTGTTTGTATTACCCACTCTGTGGCTAGTAGATGGAATTTAATAGATGTAATAATTTCGGCTATTTTATAAGTATTTGTATATAGACCCTATTATAATATCAGAGGATTTCTAAAATAAATTGTTTTAGCCATCGTAAGGTAAAAACCCGACATGTTTATTTGTGGCGTGGTCTTACGAGATGCTTTTGTTTTCAAAAGGATTTTTGAAACTTTAATAATCAATTGGGTGTGATTTTCTCACGCTGGTATTCCAGACTGACTCGGGTGTTATTTAACTGTAATGCTCGGGTCAGACCGAGTATTATAGGATACAGGATATGATGCTGTGGAGCTCAAGAGACGAGCAGGATGACGATACGTACTCCCGTACTCGTTTATATATATATATATATATATATATATATATATATATATATATATATATTCCGCTATGTTGAGTTGTTGTGTATCCATTTGTATGATATTGATGTTGAGCTGTGACTGATGTACTCTGATGATGTAATATATAAACAGAGATATTTGATTTTTGAGTAAAGATCATTTATTATCTATTATATTTTATTCCGCTGCGATGGTTAGATTATGTTGTAGTTTTCTATTTTTCTTCTTCTACCTCTTCTTCTTTAACCCAAATGGTTCGTATTTCTGTACAACTTGAGTTGATTTAGGTAGAATAGTGTTGACTCAAGGGGTACGGATTTGTGGGCTGTTACACTATTTTCTTCTTCTACCTCTTCTTCTTTAACCCTAATGGTTCGTATTTTTGTTCAACTTGAGTTGATTGATGTAGAATAGTGTTGACTCAAGGGGTAAGAATTTTGGGTCGTTACAAAGCCCATGAAAACCATGTAATTGGAAAGGGAGTTCTTAAATGTTTAACCGGTTATTAGTTAGCCCATGAAAACTAATAGGTTAATAGTAACCGTAGAAAATATAATTGAGACAAATAGTCAGAATGAATGTGAATGGGTAATCCAGATTTGATTTCTTAATTTTCATATCATCATAATGTTTTGAAATACTATGTTTCTAAACATTGTGGATGCGAGAGCACAGTATATGGTTTTATAAAGGTTTTAGGATACTAGTGAGGGGAAAACCTGTTCCTCTATGCGGCGTGGTCTCAGAAGATATCTATTTGGTTTGAGATGATAGACTATAATTCATACCAGGCGTTATGTCTGACTCGAAGTTTTTTTTCCCTTAAACTCTCGGGTACTCAATTGATTTTGAGTAGTTTGAAATTTAGGGTTTTCAAGTTCTCTTCTTAGACGAATAAAGCTTTTAGAGGCGTGCAAGAAGCATATAGTTATTTAGAGATATCTTTTTCGCTGCGTGTTTTGTTTGTAAAGGTTGATTTATGATCGTTATTATATACTCTAATCAATCAAGGGGCATCTTCATATGTCGCTCTTGGCGTATGTGTAATAATTATATTTTTGCTGAACGTACTTAACGTTTTGGGGTTATGTAATGAACACGATATGTTTTTAATGAATATGAATTTTTTTTTGGAATTCTTAATTTTTTCCATATTCTTATGATCTATGTATCAATGAATCTAGCACCGTTGTATTTGCTTTCCGAAGATTAATAACTATGGATGACTGCAGCATCCGTAGCCGTTAGTTTTGGGCCTCTAAATAATGGGATGTTACACCCATGTTATAAAATTCCATTATTGAATCAATAAAATCAATAAATGATTTGAGCCAGCTCAAAACAATATCCAAATATAAACAATAATAAGTAGGTCATATGCCTGTAAAGAATAGGTCATCTACCTATGAAGCACTGTAAGAAAAAGTTTTTTTGGTGGCGCACCAAAATGCCAAAACTTACGGTAGCGTTTTAATGAATGTCACGATAAAACCCGCAACTAAAATCCATGATTTTTAGTCGCATTTATTTTAACGCAACTATAAATTCTTTTATTGCAGTGTTTCTCAAACACACCATAAATCTTTTTGTAGCATTTTAAAAATGTCGCTAGAAAGCTTTTTGGTGTTACCGATGGAGTTTCCAACTTTACCCCTGCTTTACGGTGCGTTTACTCAACGCCACTATATGTATTTTCTCTAGCGTTTTTGAAATGCTGCTAAAAGTTGTTGATTGTTTTGTAGCATTTTTTCATGCTACAGTCTATTTTGTTTCTATTATCAGTCAATAATCGGTCACATAATCATCATATTCAAACAAATAACAAAACAGATTAACCATATAATCAAATAGATATCCATAACCATTCCAACACATAGTTTTTCGACAAAATTATCAAACTCACATATAATAACCATTCATATATAAATTTACACAACTAGTACTAATAAAATATTATACTTAGCTAATGCTAACAAAATGCTTGATTGCTCATAATTATTTGTTGCATGCAAAAGTGAAAGCTAGCACCATAAGAGTCCAACCTTGCTCTCTTCAAAAGCCTAATGCCTACACAAGTGAAAGCACAACGTATAGTCAAACAACTACGTTAATTCATATGACCTCAAATCCAATATCGAACATCTACAACATTATACAAGTATATCATACTATAAATAATGTCACATAAACAATCAAAGATACAAATGAAATGAAATAAATAAAGTCCAATCTTATAGTTATAAACAGAAATGACACAAGTGCCAGCCCCTCTTGCCTGAGAAAATATACAAGTAAAAACAATTTAATCTACGTTACGAATTTAAATCGATATGATAATTATTACAATACAGTATGCATTAGACCTTAGATCAGGGCATCTCTCATTAACCAAAGTCAATGCCTTAGCTATAGAAACGTCTATACTAATTTCTTGCCTCAACTTATTTGCCTATAAAATTAAACTGGCCTAATATCTAAAAAGAAAACGAATATGAGTGAAATACAATGTATGGCATTGATACATACCTCTTTCAACATATTGTCGGATACCTTTTGTTTCCTGCATAGTTACAAGTAATATGTACATGAAAATTTCTTAGATGTGTAATATTGATATGTAATATTTAATATGAACCACAATATCATAGAGTTTGGCACTTATTTCTATAACACATGTAGGATCATCAGAATGGTTAAATGCCAAAAAGCCTTCTTTCATGCACCATTAACCAAAATCAAGAAAGAAAAAAATGAACTAGTCTGATAAAACTTTTTATCATTTTTGATTTCAACTGACAACTAAGCAGCTATACATTTAACTTTCAATATAGAAACCACGTCCTTCATCACAAATATGGTATATATATTCATATTTGTAGCGACCCATAAATTTTAATAGTCTTAGTAACGTATTTAACTGAAATTTTGTGAAATTTTAAACAATAAAATTTGGAAATAAGAATTTAATATTTGGAATACGTCTGTATAAACATAGCAAATGGTAAATTTTCATCAGATCATATGGAAATTAGTTCTATTGTGTAATTTCAATTTCAATTTAAATCGGTAAAAAATGATGTAAATAAAATGTTTTCGAAATCAAAATATTTTTATGTAATAATTTTATTATCGTTTTCTGAGTGAGTCATCATAATTAGTTTCTTCAAATTTGGAACTCACTAGCCCCGTTTATCTTATTTCCAGCATTTTAGCAGCATTTTCGGTACCGAATATCGAATTTTGATAGGATGGTCGTACCATTGATAGTTGTATACCTTTTTGATGTTCTCGTCGTGCTGGTCTCCATGGTATATTCATTTGCTTGTTTAGGTGTCCGTTGGACAATAGAATCTGTAAAACGGTTCACCAAATCGGTACGTTTTGAGTCTTTTGAATTCCTTGTGTCCATCCATCATTTACGGTATAAATCAAATAGCCATTTCTTTTATTATTCCAGAATTTAAGGGTTAACTGTCACTGTTCCCTATATTCAAATTCATTGCTAACGTTGTTTCCATCCTTTCGTTTCAATTGTAAATATATATATATATATATATATTATATACAGTTTTTCGGATTTCTTCTGTAGCCTATTTCTTCCCTCATGCCAATCAAAGCCTGCCATCCTCAACCTTCCAAAGCCCTTTCGCCTTCACCCATCACCGTCTCTCATCCTCTTCAGACCCTCCTCCTCGTTGTCCCCTTCCGCCTCTCTCTCTTCTCCATGCAACGATGAGATCTCCGCCTCGGCCCTTCAACAAATCCACCTTCTCCTCTTTTATTGCTGAAGTCCACGTTCACCCCGACCCCACCTGAGCAGCACTCCGGCCATGAACACCAAAAGACCAGCGCACCACTAAGCAACTCACCCTCTTCCTCTCCTATTAACCTACCCACAGCCTCGGCTCCGCCTTGCTCGTCCCCTTATCCTCGGCTTCCCTCCTCCGCATAGCCACTGGCTGTGCCACGTAGAAAACGAACCCCATACACGCAGCCTCCCTTCGTTTGGCGAGCTCTTCATCTCCCTTTCCTTCTTAAATAGGTATAATATATATATATGTATGTATGTATGTATGCATGCATATATATCACTGTATATAGATTAGTTTATATATTTTGCAGATTAATTTTGTATATCTATATAGGTCTGTGGTGTTATGATGTTTAAATTGTATATATACAAACTTTGTTTTAAAATGTTATTTTGTACTATTTTATTATGTATATACGTAAGTATTGTTTGATATATATAATAGGTTAGGTTAATATTTGATATATATATATATAGGTATATACATGTACATATATATTTTCTTGCATATTGTAAACGTTTGATTTTTAAATGGATACAAACTTTTATTTTATTATGTATGGTTTTTAATATATGCAATATATATGGGTAAGTTTTCTGAGTTGCATTTGCTGATTATCTATATGTGTGTGTGTATGTGTATTGGTTATTATAAGTGCAAATATATACAAATATATGTGTGGTTATTTATGAGGTGCTCTTAAGTACATATACTAGTAAGCATATATTATTAAATGTAAGTTTGTATAATATGTTGTGTATCAAGTCTGTTGAGTTTTATACCTGTTGTTTACTAAACATTTTACTATATCTATATGAATATTTTAAGTTATATATATAAATAATCTATTGCAAGCATATGTATATAGGTTTATTTAAGTCATGGAAGATCTACATATAAGTTATATTGATTTTCTTTTTTATATAATAAATATTGAAATATATATTTTATAGCTATATACATGTTTATACATTAGTTTATATCTATAAGTATATATATAGTTACATATATAAATTCACGTGAGCTTGGGTCCAAAAATATATATAGATTTCTTTTAGATGTAAAGCTAAAATACTGATTTGAAATTTTATATATGGGAGTTTTATTTGTGTTTGATTTTATTATATGTGTTTTAATTTAAAACAATGATTTTTGAAATACATATATATATTTAATTTGTATGTTTGAATATAGAATAAGATTATTTTTACATATACATAATTATATATATTTATATATATAAGTTCACTTATGCCATTGATCTTCATCAATCCAGTTTTGATTCGATTTCGTCAATTCCATACTGTCAGCTTTGCTCGTCAAATTTGCGTGCAATCTTACTGTACTTTGGAATCCGTGCTTGGATTCAAAACTCATCTCATTATTGAATTTCTCTAGCCTTGAACGGTGAGTAATCACTCACGACTAAAATTCTTATATTTATTAAGTTTGATTTCACTTAAAACGACAACTGAAATATGCTGCTAATTTGAACTATTATTATTAAATTGTTATATATGATATGCTATTATCTGTAATTGTTCACCTGTGGGATTTATTGATGTTATATGCCTGTTGTTGATATGTTAAATTATTATCATATATGTTCTCACTCTGCCTGTCAGTTTAGAACTCCCTATGGGTTGAAATGATACATACCCGAACGATATTATATAATAAGGGAAAATCTTCATGGGTTGAAATGATAAACCCAAGCGATTCTCATTGAATTGAATTTGGGATTGCGGGTGGAAATGATATATACCCGTAGCTAATCAAATTGCAGATTGAAATGATAAATATCTATATCACTTGACCATAGGATAGAAAATTATATACAAACATCGTTGGTCTATATATATTTTGAAAATGATTTTGTCAGGACCCGATTCTTCGTCTTTCGAAAATTCAACATCGACACTCACTTTATCGACTGCCGAGTAATCGAACGACGGAAAACCGAACACTGAGGGTTTAAGGAAAAAAAAAAGAAAGAAAAGAACAAGACAGAAGAAGAGAGAAGAAGATAGAACAGAAAGAAAGAAAAGAAAATAGAAAATAGAACGGAATAGAAAACAACAGAACAACAACAGAATCTCCATTGATTAATTCAAGATGAACGAAAATACGAACCCTTAGGGGTTTAAGAAGAATTTACGAAAAGAAAAAGAGAGAAGAAGAGAGAAAATAAGATAGAAAGATAACAACAGAAAGGACACAGAAATTAGAGAGAATAGACAATGGAGGGAATAGAAAACAACAGAACAACAACAGAATCTCACAATTCGCAGCGGAACAACATATAATAATAAATGAATAATCTTTAAACAAGAACTATATCAGTTATTACATTTTATACATTACATTACATCATCTCATCAGAGTGTACAGCAACATACAACAACAAACAGTGCAGCGGAAAAAGAAATACTATATAAACTAGTAATACGCCATGCCATTCATCTTGCCTCCAGCAACTCCAGAATATCCAGAATATCCTGATAGACCTAACTCTTAACTGCCCGTGTGGAAATTGGTGGGCACCCAGAGTTTAGGAAGGAAAACAATAAACTCCAAATCAGTCATGTGACTGATGTGAGAACTCAAAACAGTTTATTTATCTTTAAAATCAAAATAGAGGAATTTTTTTTTTTTAAATTCAATTCGCAATGCTTTTAAAAATGAGACTACCATAAGACCTCCTGCCACACACACAATGCAAACGCAGACTTGGAGAAGATTTCTCCTTATGATAGTCAAACATGCTTGATACGCATTTAAAAAGAACATTTGATATTATTACTAATGCATAGTGTAGAAAATTCATTTCGAAAGTAGAATATAAATCTTAGCCAGCATAGGTACCATTATATTATGCCTACTAATAGCTACCATATTAGATGGCAGGTTCTACAACTAAAACCGTACAAGTTTGGTACTGTTTCTTTGGATTTCCAACGAATGATCAGGCCAAGGAACTTCCCATTGCCACATGAGAATGCCTCTGGATGGACATCCCCGAGAACCAAACCGGATCTCTACCAACACAAGGCCGGGTTACCCCTAACTGAGTAACAACTGACCGAATATGTCATCCCCCGGTCCTTTGGGACCTTTTCACCGAGCGCTCGTAATCAATTCACACAATCATAAAGTGTTTTCAACATGAGTAAGTATCTGGGCTCCATACCATGATACCACCCTTTTCCAGAAGGAAATGCACACATCCTAAAGGGAGCTAACCCTCATAACCTTGCTGCTTCTTTCCTGTTTTGACCATTCACGGGGTGTGAGGCTCGACGAAGTCACGTCCACAAAAACATACTTTATACAAAAGCCATGCTTTGGGTCAACAAATGATCATAGAAATGATCACAAAGATAGACGATCAAATAAATGATCCTATCACAAATAATCAACACAATGATCATTTCAGCATCACTCAGCATATCACATTACCAAATTGGGAATATATCGCTGATAACATTCAACTACATAACCTCTGAGCTCGTACGTCTCAGAGAAGGTTGTTAAGCAAAAAGAATAAATTCTCCGCCACCAACAGAAATATATTTGAAAGAAATCGGCTTTATATCTCAATTTGTAATGTCAGACATACAATCCATACAAGTCTGTTCCGGGCTCGAACAAAACCGAAGGCACTTACAAAGAAGTCCTTGCATTCCGGATATTCACAATCCTGATCGGATTTCCCAT
Source organism: Allium cepa (assembly GCA_030765085.1). Taxonomy (NCBI): domain Eukaryota; kingdom Viridiplantae; phylum Streptophyta; class Magnoliopsida; order Asparagales; family Amaryllidaceae; genus Allium; species Allium cepa. The sequence continues at coordinate 873,327,018 of CM060932.1, read as the reverse complement.
CACATATGGAGAACTCAATACCGGAGCAACTCGGTGCAGAGTCAATCGATAGGTCATCCTATCGCTTTTGCAAATACTCGGTCTTCAACACCGATCTTCAATGCGATTCACAACGACGTATCACATATTCGAAATGGGTTATACGACCCCATGGTCCTTTCCCGGTTAACCCGAATAGTGAGCGCTTATTCAAAAACAAGTGTAGCATTCACATTCAAACAAATCACATCAAATACCCATTCAAAGGGAAATATTGATAGTCGGTTATTGAACTATCAATGGATATGCACAACATCACCAGTTTCCAAATAATTTTCCAAATTATTTATTTTCCAAAATATCTTTACTAGATATATAATTTTCACACTTCAAAAATAAATCAACATTTATTTTTAAACCCATTTTCCAAATTCCATTTATAAATTCCATATTGAATTTATATTTCCAAAATATTTGTGAACATACGATTTCCACTATTCATTTTCAATTTATCTTTAAAAAGATAAATTCTCCAAACTTTTCATTTCTCATTGGAAAAATATTTCCATACTTATTTATTTATAAGTAATTCACAAATCTTTTTATTTTCAACACTTGGAAAATATTCAATATACTTAAATCGAAATTAAGTATATATTTCATTCTTTAAGGAAATCATTCTTTTAAACATATTATTTGGGCCAAAACGAATGTTGCGTAAAACATCGTTGCGACAACCCAAAATCACTAGTATAGGGATTCGAAATTTAAATAGATATATAAATCCCAATACCATACAAAACATTTCCTTTCGGAAATCATTTACTATAACAACAGTGTTATAGTCCACTATTTCCTTTTATTTTTCGAAAACGTCTATTTCAACAATAAATGTTGAAATCTATGGTTTCGAATCTCAACATATTTAAAACATCATTAGATCGTTTTAATTCTGTTTAAAATATCACATCCTAAACATTTTCTTTAACATATTATTCACTATTCAAAAACGTGAATATACTACGTTAACAAATATCATCATTTCCATTCATTTTATTTCAAAGGGTTATTCACTGTCAAAAACGTGAATATAACTTCATTTATAGGTTTCAACAATTTACTTATCAAAATAAGTCATTTGCGAATTTATAAAACAACGTTTATAAATCCCATTTCTAATTATTTTATAACAACTTCTTTTTTTAAATTTTCTTTATTAACCTATTCGATTTATAACTCAATTATAAACTAAAGGTTCATATTATAAGTTAAATACTTAAAATTTATTCGTTCACAAAAATCGTTCCTTTGAACTTCATAATTATAAATCTTATAACTTATAAGATTCAATTATTTATTCAAAACCATTCTTTTAATAAATTCACGAAATTTATAAATCTTACTATTTATAAATTCCATTTATAACTTCACCATTTATAATTTTATGAATTCCATTCATTTACAAAAATTCGTTTTCACTTCATTCAAACACTTATAAAAACTCGTTTTATAATGTCCATATTTCAATTTATAAATGTCCATTTAAAAATCTCTTAATATAAATCAATTTATATTATTCTTTAAAACGTCTTTAATCTCCTTTATTATTTCACCATTCTGATTCATAAAATAATTAAATTTTATAAATCCTATATTTAAACTTTTCACAATAATTCTAAAATCCCGATTAAACTATTTTATAAAATCATTAGCATCATATTCTCAAAAATCAGCTTTTAACTATATTTCTCAAAAATCATAATTTTTATAACTTTAAAAATTATAACGTTTATTTATTTAAAATGGATCAATTTCAAAATTATTTTATATTTTCAAAAAATCACTTTAAAAATCATTTTAAAATTCCAAAATTTGGGTCCAATGATGCTACACACCAAATAGTCAATCATGACTACAACGATATCATATATCGATATGATAATCCATCAAATATCAAAATATCTGAAATCAAATAAATACCGTTGAGGAATCCAGTTGGATCCCTCCAATCTGCTTTCCTGCATCCACAAACATTAGCACAATACCAATTTCGCTCCAGTACGAAATTATCGCGGTATATGTTCTTATTAAATATTATCCGCTTAATAACGGCGCAATAGGTCTCATCCGCTAAACAAAAAATGCGGGAAATCAATAACTCCAATATATACATATGCCAATATATATATATATTGCTATTACATATAATACCAATTTCACTGTTTATGAAATATTCGCGGTATATGTTTTTATTAAATAACATCCGCTTACTAACGGCGTATAATGTCTATTTTAACAATCAATAGATATCAATCATCATTCAAACATGCATTCAAATATTTTAAATCTAACTATTTAAAATAAAATCGAAACTGATTCGATTGAGTGAGAAGGTCTCACCTTGATTTAAATTCCGTTTTAGCGATTTATTTCAAATAAAATTAAACGGACGTTTAATTTTAACCAAAATTCTCACTAACTCCAAACGACTCCAAACCAACTTCATCGCGTAGTGCTCGTCCATACGATTCCAACGCAACTGGTTTCGCGCGTTTTCGACCTCGTATGAAAAAGATATTAATATTTGAAGTTACACGACTTTTATACTTATATAAATTACAACTATTTATTAAATTTTAACCTAAATCCTTCATCACCCTTTGATCCAAACCCCCCCCCCCTCATCAGGCCCGTCCACCCCATCATCTCCCTCACGTTCACAAACATCTCCAGGCCGCACGAACAAAAATCAAACCCATTAGCTCATATTAGGGTTCGAATTTGCAACTCCAACACTCGATTAAAACTCGATCAAGATGCGCCGTTGTGTAGCCCAACCCCACCACCATGCTCGGCCCCAATACCCTGCAACTCGGCCTCCAGATTTCCCTTGAAATGCGTGCGTGAACTGTAGGCATCGGTCTCCCCTAGCTCCCACCATCCGACGTCGTTTCAGATCTCAACCGTATAGATCTCTAGCTCTCCTCATGCTCTTCGACTTCCGTGTTGAACACTTCGCGTGAATGTCAACGGATTGTGAATGATTGAGGGAAGAAAGGGATTAAATTCTGGCCATTTATAGCAAGGGTGGCGGCTAGGGTTTAGGAATTAGAGATTTTTTTTTTTATTTATGAAGGGTAGGGGGTATATTTATAGGAAAAATTCGAACACTATTCATCCGGAAATCCCGAACTCCGATTTACGCGCCGTAACCAGCGTTTCTAGGGTTTACCCCACGTTCCGGACACAATGGAACAGGTTTCGGAAGCTAATTCGGAAGTATGTGCGAGTTATGGCTATAAACGCTCAATTTGAATTAAACCGATTTAAATCGATTTCTAGGCGTTTTAATTTGTACCGGACAAACGGTAAATCCAATTGACTTGAAATTTGAAACCTTACAATAATATCACATTACGGATCCGATGAAACTGGTTTCGTCGAAATCCGAGACTTTTTGAAAAATGACTATTTTAACTCGCCAAATTAAAATTAAAAATAAATCGATGCGTTTCGAGCTGCCACGATCAAACGATAGCTCCGATTGACACGAAAATTGAAATCCGGTAATAACTAACTATTACGGATCCAATGGAACTGGTTTCGTTCAATTCTGAGACTGTTCAAAAATTGACTATTTTCACTAGTCGATTTTAATATTAAAATATTCAATTTTCACAAATTAACTCTTAATTCGATTTTAAAAGTTCTAAAATATCGTTCTAACTCCAACATGATAAAATAAAATTTTACAAATCATTTTCAATCATATTTAACCCAATTTTCAATTATTTCCATAATTTAACATATTAAATTATCGATTTAATTATCCAATTAAATCCAAAAATTCAAATAAAAATTTATTTTACTTATAAATTCACTTCTTAATATTTAAAATTAATTAAATATTAAATTTTTAATTAATAAAAATTCTGGGTCGTTACAATCTTCCCCCCTTAAAAGAATTTCGTCCTCGAAATTATTAAGTAAGAAAATTACAGAATTTATTAATTTTCCCAAAATTCATAGTTAAACTTCTTACAATAACTTTACTAAGTTTCAAATCATACTTAGTTATCTTTTCAAAAACAACTACTATTGTTTAACTTTCAATTCCAAATCAAAGTTAAAGTTTTCAAAACTTTCCAGATTTTCTCAAATTTTTCTAACGCCTTAAATTTTCGGAAAAATTCGCCATAGTCTCCTTTGCGCGGCTCGATCCGAAAAAAAAATGACAGTATATATATATCACAAATATACATCTTATCAAGTAATGAGGCATCCCGAAGGGAAAAAAATGTAAAAGTGCGATATTTAATCCGAGATATGTACCTTATATTTTATTAGCGAGCATATACGGCTAATATAGCGCGAAAGCGAGCTCCAAATGCGAAGCAAACGCGATCCGCACCTACTAAACACTCAACAAACAACATGAGAATCATGTATATAGACAATAGTATCAATATACAACATATAGCAACATAATAACTATATATGTCAACATAGCAAATGAAACAAAAGCAATACATTCAACCATCAACCAACTATCATTCATAACTAATATATATTCATTCATATTCTCATTAATATTCAATGAAATAGGTTTTCAATTTAATCACATTCGATTCATTCACAGTTGATGTTTTTACTAACATTCATTCTCAATTAGTTTATATTCACTAATTCATATTCAAGTTGGTTCACTTTCAATTCAAATTCATTTCATTTCAAATTTATTTACTTTAGCTTCCAATTTCGCTAATTCACTTTCATTAACACTTAATGAATTATATACAATCAACTAACAATCATATAACAACCAATGTATATTAAATACAACCAAATTCCTTTGCTTATCAATTGGTTTAAATTAAATTGATTTTCATTCAATTATTCAACTTCCAATAACATAAGATTTTAATGAATTAACACTTATATTCATTATTTCATTCCAATTTATTCACATTTAATTGATTAATATTTAATCCATCCATTCAATTCAATTACAACGGTTGAATTTCATTTACATAACTCAAGTTCATATTTATTACTTCACTTTATTATTTTACTTTGATACCGATATCAACTTCATTCAACATCACTTAAGTTATATTCCATTTAACTTTAAATTCATTTTTGTTTCAACTCATATTCATATAGTTTCACTTCTCATATATATAAGTTTATTTCACAATTGTAAATCACTCTAATTATAATTCAATTCTTATAATTCTTTATACTTATACAATTATTCTCTTGTTTAGATTATTCAAACAACTAAACAATCAATTTATATACACTTTAATAATTCTGAAAAATTATTTCTTTATATATAAAATACAATCAAGGTAAAATTATTTCATTTACCTAATTTTAAAATCAGTACTGTGTCGGCTTGTTCTATTCAAGTGTTTAGAAACCCCTTCGGCATAGTTGTCGAGACCACGCTGACGAAGGTTCATATACCACTCAACAAACCAATCATCACAATATAAAACAATTTTTTTTATATTCACTAACAAATACGCTCTCATAGCTATTATTACACTCAAACTCATTCTAGAGTACTGCTGACTCTATCTCTAATGAATAATACCCAACAGAACCATGGTTGTCGCTTAACCATATGCTCTGATACCACATTGTCAGGACCCGATTCTTCGTCTTCCGAAAATTCAACATCGACACTCACTTTATCGACTGCCGAGTAATCGAACGACGGAAAACCGAACACTGTGGGTTTAAGAAAAAAGAAAGAAAGAAAAGAACAAGACAGAAGAAGAGAGAAGAAGATAGAACAGAAAGAAAGAAAAGAAAATAGAAAATAGAACGGAATAGAAAACAACAGAATAACAACAGAATCTCCATTGATTAATTCAAGATGAACGAAAATACGAACCCTTAGGGGTTTAAGAAGAATTTACGAAAAGAAAAAGAGAGAAGAAGAGAGAAAATAAGATAGAAAGATAACAACAGAAAGGACACAGAAATTAGAGAGAATAGAAAATGGAGGGAATAGAAAACAACAGAACAACAACAGAATCTCACAATTCGCAGCGGAACAACATATAATAATAAATGAATAATCTTTAAACAAGAACTATATCAGTTATTACATTTTATACATTACATTACATCATCTCATCAGAGTGTACAACAACATACAACAACAAACAGTGCAGCGGAAAAAGAAATACTATATAAACTAGTATTACGCCATGCCATCCATCTTGCCTCCAGCAACTCCAGAATATCCAGAATATCCTGATAGACCTAACTCTTAACTGCCCGTGTGGAAATTGGTGGGCACCCAGAGTTTAGGAAGGAAAACAATAAACTCCAAGTCAGTCATGTGACTGGTGTGAGAACTCAAAACAGTTTATTTATCTTTAAAATCAAAATAGAGGATTTTATTTTTTAAATTCAATTCGCAATGCTTTTAAAAATGAGACTACCATAAGACCTCCTGCCACACACACAATGCAAACGCAGACTTGGAGAAGATTTCTCCTTATGATAGTCAAACATGCTTGATACGCATTTAAAAAGAACATTTGATATTATTACTAATGCATAGTGTAGAAAATTCATTTCGAAAGTAGAATATAAATCTTAGCCAGCATAGGTACCATTATATTATGCCTACTAATAGCTACCATATACATGGCAGGTTCTACAACTAAAACCGTACAAGTTTCGTATTGTTTCTTTGGATTTCCAACGAATGATCAGGCCAAGGAACTTCCCATTGCCACATGAGAATGCCTCTGGATGGACATCCCCGAGAACCAAACCGGATCTCTACCAACACAAGGCCGGGTTAGCCCTAACTGAGTAACAACTGACCGAATATGCCATCCCCCGGTCCTTTGGGACCTTTTCACCGAGCGCTCGTAATCAATTCACACAATCATAAAGTGTTTTCAACATGAGTAAGTATCTGGGCTCCATACCATGATACCACCCTTTTCCAGAAGGAAATGCACACATCCTAAAGGGCGCTACCCCTTATAACCTTGCTGCTTCTTTCCTGTTTTGACCATTCACGGGGTGTGAGGCTCGACGAAGTCACGTCCACAAAAACATACTTTATACAAAAGCCATGCTTTGGGTCAACAAATGATCATAGAAATGATCACAAAGATAGACGATCAAATAAATGATCCTATCACAAATAATCAACACAATGATCATTTCAGCATCACTCAGCATATCACATTACCAAATTGGGAATATATCGCTGATAACATTCAACTACATAACCTCTGAGCTCGTACGTCTCAGAGAAGGGTGTTAAGCAAAAAGAATAAATTCTCCGCCACCAACAGAAATATATTTGAAAGAAATCGGCTTTATATCTCAATTTGTAATGTCAGACATACAATCCATACAAGTCTGTTCCGGGCTCGAACAAAACCGAAGGCGCTTACAAAGAAGTCCTTGCAATCCGGATATTCACAATCCTGATCGGATTTCCCATCACATATGGAGAACTCAATACCGGAGCAACTCGGTGCAGAGTCAATCGATAGGTCATCCTATCGCTTTTGCAAATACTCGGTCTTCAACACCGATCTTCAATGCAATTCACAACGACGTATCACATATTCTGAATGGGTTATACGACCCCATGGTCCTTTCCCGGTTAACCCGAATAGTGAGCCTTATTCAAAAATAAGTGTAGCATTCACATTCAAACAAATCACATCAAATACCCATTCAAAGGGAAATATTGATAGTCGGTTATTGAACTATCAATGGATACGCACAACATCACCAGTTTCCAAATAATTTTCCAAATTATTTATTTTCCAAAATATCTTTACTAGATATATAATTTTCACACTTCAAAAATAAATCAACATTTATTTTTAAACCCATTTTCCAAATTCCATTTATAAATTCCATATTGAATTTATATTTCCAAAATATTTGTGAACATACGATTTCCACTATTCATTTTCAATTTATCTTTAAAAAGATAAATTCTCCAAACTTTTCACTCCTCATTGGAAAAATATTTCCATACTTATTTATTTATAAGTAATTCACAAATCTTTTTATTTTCAACACTTGGAAAATATTCAATATACTTAAATCGAAATTAAGTATATATTTCATTCTTTAAGGAAATCATTCTTTTAAACATATTATTTGGGCCAAAACGAATGTTGCGTAAAACATCGTTACGACAACCCAAAATCACTAGTATAGGGATTCGAAATTTAAATAGATATATAAATCCCAATACCATACAAAACATTTCCTTTCGGAAATCATTTACTATAACAACAGTGTTATAGTCCACTATTTCCTTTTATTTTTCAAAAACGTCTATTTCAACAATAAATGTTGAAATCTATGGTTTCGAATCTCAACATATTTAAAACATCGTTAGATCATTTTAATTCTGTTTAAAATATCACATCCTAAACATTTTTTTTAACATATTATTCACTATTCAAAAACGTGAATATACTACGTTAACAAATATCATCATTTCCATTCATTTTATTTCAAAGGGTTATTCACTGTCAAAAACGTGAATATAACTTCATTTATAGGTTTCAACAATTTACTTATCAAAATAAGTCATTTGCGAATTTATAAAACAACGTTTATAAATCCCATTTCTAATTATTTTATAACAACTTCTTTTTTTAAATTTTCTGTATTAACCTATTCGATTTATAACTCAATTATAAACTAAAGGTTCATATTATAAGTTAAATACTTAAAATTTATTCGTTCACAAAAATCGTTCCTTTGAACTTCATAATTATAAATCTTATAACTTATAAGATTCAATTATTTATTCAAAACCATTCTTTTAATAAATTCACGAAATTTATAAATCTTACTATTTATAAATTCCATTTATAACTTCACCATTTATAATTTTATGAATTCCATTCATTTACAAAAATTCGTTTTCACTTCATTCAAACACTTATAAAAACTCGTTTTATAATGTCCATATTTCAATTTATAAATGTCCATTTAAAAATCTCTTAATATAAATCAATTTATATTATTCTTTAAAACGTCTTTAATCTCCTTTATTATTTCACCATTCTGATTCATAAAATAATTAAATTTTATAAATCCTATATTTAAACTTTTCACAATAATTCTAAAATCCCGATTAAACTATTTTATAAAATCATTAGCATCATATTCTCAAAAATCAGCTTTTAACTATATTTCTCAAAAATCATAATTTTTATAACTTTAAAAATTATAACGTTTATTTATTTAAAATGGATCAATTTCAAAATTATTTTATATTTTCAAAAAATCACTTTAAAAATCATTTTAAAATTCCAAAATTTGGGTCCAATGATGCTACACACCAAATAGTCAATCACGACTACAACGATATCATATATCGATATGATAATCCATCAAATATCAAAATATCTGAAATCAAATAAATACTGTTGAGGAATCCAGTTGGATCCCTCCAACCTGTTTTCCTGCATCCACAAACATTAGCACAATACCAATTTCGCTCCAGTACGAAATTATCGCGGTATATGTTCTTATTAAATATTATCCGCTTAATAACGGCGCAATAGGGTCTCATCCGCTAAACAAAAAATGCGGGAAATCAATAACTCCAATATATACATATGCCAATATATATATATTGCTATTACATATAATACCAATTTCACTGTTTATGAAATATTCGCGGTATATGTTTTTATTAAATAACATCCGCTTACTAACGGCGTATAATGTCTATTTTAACAATCAATAGATATCAATCATCATTCAAACATGCATTCAAATATTTTAAATCTAACTATTTAAAATAAAATCGAAACTGATTCGATTGAGTGAGAAGTTCTCACCTTGATTTAAATTCCGTTTTAGCGATTTATTTCGAATAAAATTAAACGGACGTTTAATTTTACCAAAATACTCACTAACTCCAAACGACTCCAAACCAACTCCATCGCGTAGTGCTTGTCCATACGATTCCAACGCAACTGGTTTCGCGCGTTTTCGACCTCGTATGAAAAAGATATTAATATTTGAAGTTACACGACTTTTATACTTATATAAATTACAACAATTTATTAAATTTTAACCTAAATCCTTCATCACCCTTGGATCCAAACCCCCCCCCCCCTCATCAGGCCCGTCCACCCCATCATCTCCCTCACGTTCACAAACATCTCCAGGCCGCACGAACAAAAATCAAACCCATTAGCTCATATTAGGGTTCGAATTTGCAACTCCAACACTCGATTAAAACTCGATCAAGATGCGCCGTTGTGTAGCCCAACCCCACCACCATGCTCGGCCCCAATACCCTGCAACTCGGCCTCCAGATTTCCCTTGAAATGCGTGCGTGAACTGTAGTCATCGGTCTCCCCTAGCTCCCACCATCCGACGTCGTTTCAGATCTCAACCGTATAGATCTCTAGCTCTCCTCATGCTCTTCGACTTCCGTGTTGAACACTTCGCGTGAATGTCAACGGATTGTGAATGATTGAGGGAAGAAAGGGATTGAATTCTGGCCATTCATAGCAAGGGTGGCGGCTAGGGTTTAGGAATTAGAGATATTTTTTTTTATTTATGAAGGGTAGGGGGTATATTTATAGGAAAAATTCGAACACTATTCATCCGGAAATCCCAAACTCCGATTTACGCGCCGTAACCAGCGTTTCTAGGGTTTACCCCGCGTTCCGGACACAATGGAATAGGTTTCGGAAGCTAATTTGGAAGTATGTGCGAGTTATGGCTATAAACGCTCAATTTGAATTATACCGATTTAAATCGATTTCTAGGCGTTTTAATTTGTACCGGACAAACGGTAAATCCAATTGACTTAAAATTTGAAACCTTACAATAATATCATATTATGGATCCGATGAAACTGGTTTCGTCGAAATCCGAGACTTTTTGAAAAATGGCTATTTTAACTCGCCAAATTAAAATTAAAAATAAATCGATGCGTTTCGAGCTGCCACGATCAAACGATAGCTCCGATTGACACGAAAATTGAAATCCGATAATAACTAACTATTACGGATCCAATGGAACTTGTTTCGTTCAATTCTGAGACTGTTCAAAAATTGACTATTTTCACTAATCGATTTTAATATTAAAATATTCAATTTTCACAAATTAACTCTTAATTCGATTTTAAAAGTTCTAAAATATCGTTCTAACTCCAACATGGTAAAATAAAATTTTACAAATCATTTTCAATCATATTTAACCCAATTTTCAATTATATCCATAATTTAACATATTAAATTATCGATTTAATTATCCAATTAAATCCAAAAATTCAAATAAAAATTTATTTGACTTATAAATTCACTTCTTAATATTTAAAATTAATTAAATATTAAATTTTTAATTAATAAAAATTCTGGGTCGTTACAGATTTCCAAGGTTTGAAAGGAAATATATGGTTTTATTAAATATTTATTTAAGATTATATATATATAAATGATATTTTTAAAAAGGTTTAAATTTTAGATTTTTTAAAACAGTATGTTTGGAAAGCTTAATCTATAAGTTAGTTTTGAAATCATGAATTAAATCTTGTTATTAAATTTTACTTTAATTTTATTATTTTCAAACATGTATAAAATAATATTTTACATAAATAAATTTAATAGTAAGATTTAATTTAATAAAATTTAATTTAATTAGTATATAATAAGTTTTAAAATATTTATTTAAAATTTTATATTAATATTTTAAAACAGATTTATACTTTAATAATAAAGGTTGGAAAGATAAATTAATGTTAACTTGGAATTTAAATTTTGTTAATAATTGAATTTAAATAAGCATTGATTTAGATTTATTGATTGAAGTTTTTGGAAGATATGATTTATAACCTGATTTGATAAAAAGTGATTAAATGAATATTGTCAATTTTAAATAAGATTGAGGCTGAATATTTAATGTTAATTTAAATTTATAAATTGAGAATTCATTTAGGTTTTATTAAAGTGATTTAAGCGAGTATCTTCCAATTCGAATAAAAATTAAGGTTAAATGTTGAAATATAAATGAAATTTATATTGTAAATGTTTAAATATTTAAACTTGAATCTTTGAACTTTAAATTGAAATGGTTAAACAGGAAATGATTCAAATTGAATTTTGGGATTTAAGTTGATTTAATTCGATTTGTGAAATTAAAGGAAACTACCTTATTATATAAAGTATTTTAATATATATAAACTATTTTAATATATAAATTATTTTAATATATTGACCATTTTTATTTATAACTACTTTAATATACATATACTATTTTTAATATCTAAACTGTTTAAGTTGAAAGTGTTAAGATTCCCAAAATGTTATGATTTTAAAAGTGCTATGATTTCCAAAGTGTTATGATTTCAAAAGTGTTGCGATTTCGAAAGTGTTATAACTTCGAAAGTGTTACGATTTTGGAAATGAATATGATTTAGAGTGTATAATGATACCAAATTGATATGGTTTGAAAAGATATGATATTTTGATATAATCATGAACTGTTTGCAATGAAATGACCACGGTGTAATAATAATGTTTGGTTGTTAAAGAGACCGGGATCAGATATTGTCTTATTATTTACCAATACCGAAAATCACTTTAACAACTGTGTATGTGGTGGAGATTCCAGAATGAAGTAGGATGGTTTGGTGACGATCTATATGGTATTTATGTAGCCCTGACTCCCGTGAGTCAACCTGATGCAACTAAAACAGGGGCCACGTCGGGCCAAATAAGGTCTTTCCTCCTATCGGACACATTTCTTTGATACCATTCTATTGCTTTTGTGATTTGATTGGGTGCATCTATGATTTGGGAGTGTGTCATGAGGTGGGCGGTAGTAGCTGCTATCCGTTACCACCAGTCCGGATCCGCAAACAGTATATCTACCCTGCTGGCATTGCCTTGAGTGCCTTTTCTCTTGCCCTATCGCGCCTTCTACGAGTTTGTTTTGTACCGTACCTATGTGACGTCCTCTGGGTAAATCTCTAGTTTACGGAGGAGAGTATGGCATTGTATAGACTACAGGAAGATATAAAATATGTTAAAGGGGATATTGGTAACGTCTTAACGCTATTTTAATACTTGTACTTTACTATAGACATATTATAGTAGCATATATTACTGCATAGTAGATAGTTCCATGGATCCTTAGAGGATGGAAATCCCAAGCATCCTTTAAGTTACTTGTATTTCATTTGACATTTCACATGAGTTAAATTTATTAATATAAGAATGTTAATCCTAATTCGAGCGTTTTGTGTTTTGTTTTACGCTCGGGTAAGACTGAGTGTCACAGCATTTGAGACATACCTTTGGAGATTCGAGCTTTGTTTGGTGATCCATCTATCCAGTTTTCAGCTATTTCTGTTTATTCTAGTCACTTATGTTCAGACTTGTCAGTTTCTTCTGTACTTGAGACTACTTTGTATTTGAGATATTTTGCTATATTTTATTTCAAACCCCGTTGTTTATATAGTAGCTTCATGAACTACTATTTATCTTTTCCTCTACCTATTGTTATATTACTTAGTGTCTGTGATTCTGTGATTGATTTATTTACTTTATATATTGAGTTTTTCCAAATATAAATTAACAATCTGATATTTTAAGAAATTCAAGTCCGATATGTGCAGATGCGAATGGTTCGAAATGCCGGGCTGTTACAATATTAACCAAGCAATGAACATTTTATAAATTCCCCATAACATGAATTTTAAAGCAAACACTATAAATCAATAGTGCTAAACATTAAGTAAGACAACTAGCCACATCATGCAAAATGCAATTTTTTTACTAACCAAGATAAAAAAAGGCTAAGAAAAATTAAAATGCATGGTTAATGGTAATGCAAACCGAGCCAAAATTCCAAACCACTTGTAACTTCCCTTATCTTGAAGCCTGAAGCTAAGCGCTACAGATGCTATAGTCATCCATAGTATTAACTTCGTGTGGCAACCTACGATAATGTTAATGGTATCTAAAGTATTAGAAGCACATGATAGGAAATAAAATCAACACAGATTTCAAAACAACTTTTCTGATTACACTTCAAATCCATATTTCATATTCAACTACATAATTCCAAAACGATTCCTAGCTTTTGATCAAATATAATGATTACAAATTATGCAAGAGCAACATATGGAGATGCTTCCTTGGATGATTAGAGTAATAAATAGACATATCAGTCATAAATACATCGCAGCAGAAATAACACTAAATAGCTCCTTCATAGCTATCTTTGCCGCCTACACGTCTTCAGAAGCTTATATGTTCAACCTACTAAACCTGAAAAATCCTCAACTCTCAATGTACTCGAATTAAATTTTGAGCACCCAAGAGTTTAAGGGGAAAACATAAACATCGAGCGGGACACAAAGCTTGGTATGAATAATACTATTACATCTCAATTTACTGAAGACTTGGTTGCTTAGTGGAATGGGCTTCCCCTCACTAATATCCTTTTAAAAGCATATCTTTTGCAAATCAAATCCTGCAATCAAAATGATTATAACAATAATAGAAAAGACATATATGCATATTAATCAGGAAATAAATGGACTATTTGTCCACGCTATAGTTTTATCTGGCTAACTATTAACCATTGCTTGACTCGGACCTACCAGACATAATCAATAATCTAACTTCTGTTAGACATAATACTAGGCTATCTTCCCTTAACTATCTTCTTCTAGGGTCAACTGATCCTAATGATTTTGTAGGCTCACCAATAACCTATTTTTACTCTGTATATTCCCTTCTGTGTGTAACATTATTTTAGTCCCATCTATGACAAATCCCTACACACTAGAATTTTGGACTTATATTAGCTAGGGGCTATTAGCTAAAGTATAGGGAGCGATCCTACACCAGTTCCATCTAGTCTTCTAATATCTGAGTCATAAACTTAGGGTTAACCTTCCTATTCAATTTTCATTTCCTATCATATACTTAAGGTTAACTATCCTATTCAATTTTCATTTCCATGTAAACAAACTTTGTAAATCATTTATCCCTGAAATCATAACTTCGTAAAACAAGGAAATCATACTCTTTGCTTTACTCAAAGTGCTTATGCCATGATATATGCCTTACTCAAAACAATGCTGATGAAAACTTATCAATGGGATTATCTATCACTTCATAATAAGTTGAAACCTCTTTTTAACTTAGAAAGCTTTAGGCTACAAGGCCAAAGCAATACCTTCGAAACCTTTGTTAAAACCTTAAACAATCCCTTTCGAATTCATTGAATGTATCCCTTTCAAAATAAGTTAACTACTTTAACCTTGAAACACTAGGCCGATAGGCTAAAATATACCTTTGGAATGCATTGAAAATATGTCGTACGAAATGAAAAACCTTAGACATCCCCTTTTAAAACCATTTAAACTTGTTTTTTCAAAAGCGTTAGAAATCTTCCATTTAAATACTTCAAATATTCCTTTCAAAAACACTGGGGACCTCCCCTTCGAGACACTTATAGAATAACTTTCGAAAGCATTTGGGTTCAAGTAAGGGTATGTGGAAACATTGCTTCTAACCATTTAAACCGTTCAAAACCTTTGGGTTTAACATATAATATAACTATAGGATCAAAGAAAACTGCGGTGAAAGCATTGCATTCAAAAGCATTAATCCCAAGTAAAAGAAAGAGGACAGTTTTGAAACCAGTCATTTGAAACCGTTGCCTCCAAAACCATTTGAAAGCAGCTATACGACCATTTTGCAAACATTGAGAAGGAGGCTTTCAAAGTGAAAGGCGAAAGCATTCTTTCGAATCATTGCTTTAAGGCTATAAAGAAAAGCGCCTTAACTAGTTTGAAAGGTAAGAATGCGGCAGCATGGGTTACAAATAAGTACAACAGCTGTTATCCTTTCGAAAGTTTCTTTTAGAATATAAATAAGCGGCAACTCATTCGAAAGCTTTTTTCTAAACGAAAGCAATCCTTTTAAAGCAAAGACAAATTGAAAGCACCTCTTCGAAAGCATCTTTAAAAGCGAAGACAGGTAGTGGATTCAAAAGCTTACAAGAAAAACTTCTACCCATTCGAAAGCATGGTTTCGATATGGTCCCCTCCGCCTTTCCGTAACGCACTACTTATCAATTGCTTGATACCATGTGCATTGGTTTTGAATAGGTTTATAAGCAACAATATGGTGTCGAAAGCTAACAGATGGATGTTCCGAAGTGATAATTGCAAGTAAAACTGATTTTTAGCCTTTCGATGAAATTTCTTTTTACCTAACCTGCCTATTTGCAAAAATGTAATTGGTTGCCATTTCTTTATCAATTTTTTTTTCCAAAAGGCTGCCGAATTCAAGATTATCAATTAAAATGTTTTAACAAATATGCCCTTCTCCTTGATAAAACATATAAAACATTACGTCCCTTAAGTTAAATAAATTTATAACCATAATAAAATGCATAGAAAAATTCCTCAAAAATCAACATAATTCACTTTTAATATGTTTTTTACCATATTTTAATTTTGGACCCAAAATTGTTATATAATTGCTTGAAATAGTTTAAACCCAGTATTAACTGTTTTACATAAAATTTATAATAAATACACAACAACATAGAAAATTATGAAACTTCAAACCCAGTACTAAAATATGTTTTTGACCATATATAAAAACGCAAATCATTTGGATGTCATTTAATAGGTTTTTCAATCTAAGCCTATCATTAGATCTATATGAAACATCATAAATCATCAATAAGAATATATATCCATTTAAACAAACACGACATGGGATATTATTTGCAAAACTAATTCAGATCCAACCTTGAAACCAAAATCTTTAACAAAAGTGAGATGTAAATCGAATTTTATCTTAGCTCTATGTTAAAAAGGTTGAGAATTGCTCTTTGATTAATTTCTTCAAGCTTTTTACTTGATTCCTAGCTTATCTTCTTTTGATTCTTCTTAATGGTGGCCGACCAAGCTCTTAGGGTTTTAGTTTTGTTTATGAATGTTGAAACGAACGAGAAATGATGGATATACGGGTTTAGGGTATAAGAAAAAAGTCTATTCCTATTTCACCCTTATTATATTCCTTCTACTTAATTATTTTTAATCCTTGATTTCTTATATATTCATTAAGGCATGACTCCTATGTTAATTTATAAATCTCAATCCCTTTACCATCAACATTATTTCATTTAATTTATCTAATTAAATGTCCTAAATAATGTTAGTCAAAATCAGAGTCATTACCGACTCCCCTCCTTAAAAAATTTGATCCTTGAAATAATGATAAGGAACTCACAGTAATCAAACATAAAGGTAAAACATACCATGAAATAAGTTAGGATAAGTATCTCTAATCCTGGTCTTATTTTTCCAAGTATAGTCTCTCTTATCATCACTCCACTTGACTTTGATTAATCTATCTGTCCTGTTCCTTAGTCTTTTCCCATCCCTCGCAATTATATGAACTGTTTTTCTAACTATAGTCATATCCAGTTCCACTACTAGATCATCTAACACAGTCGGTGTAATAGTAGTTTCTCTATCTCGAATGCACTTCCTTAGATGAGAAATATGAAAAACATTATGGACTCTTGCCAAACTATTCGGTAACCCTACTCTATAGCGAGTTTCTCGATTCTTTCTATAATAGGAAATGGTCCAAAAAATCTTGGTGTCAATTTTCTTGACTTTACAAATTAGATTACACCTTCCATCGGTGACACCTTGACGAAGACATGATCTCCAACTGAGAACTTTAAGTCTTTCCGTCTCTTATCAGCATAACTCCTCTACCTAGACCGAGCTTCCTTCATCCTAGCTCGAATTAACTCAATCTTCTCTATAGCTTCTCTAACCAAAGCTGGACTAAGTACTAACCTATCGCTAGTCTCTAGCTAAGAAATGGGAGATTTGCATGGCCTTCCATATGAAGCTTCAAACGGTGTTATCTGTATACTAGTCTGATAGCTGTTGTTATATGAAAACTCAACTAAGTGTAGATGGTCTTCCCATGATCCTCCGAAATCTAGCACACAAGCTCTTAACAAATACTCTAAGACTTGTTAACTCTTTCTATTTGCCCATCTATCTGCGGATGGTAAGTGGTGCTCATCTTGATCTTGGTACCTAAAGTCTCCTATAGACTCTTCCATAACTCACTAGTAAATAAGGAACCTCTATCACTAACTATACTACTAAAAACTCCATGCAGTCTAACTATGTTCTTTATAAATAATTTAGCTAAAACAGGTGTCATCTTGGTTGACTTAACTAGAATGAAATGGGCACTTTTGGTCAACTTGTCCACTATAACCCATATACTTTCATTTCCTCAATTTGACCTTAGCAACCCATCTATAAAATCCAGTGAGATAGAATCCTATTTTCAGACTGGAACATTTAAAGGCTGAAGTAACCCACTCGGTTTTCGATGTTCAACTTTTACCTATTGACAGTTCAAGCACTGCCTCACCCATAATCCTACATCTCTCTTCATGCATGCCTAGAAGAAAATCATTTTCATGTCATGATACATCTTAGTTCCACCTGTGAATAGTGAACTTCAAACGATGGCATTCTCCAAGAACTTCCTTCCTAAAATTCCCCAAATTCGGAACACATAATCTTCTTTTATTTCTTAACCACCCATATTGGTCAAGACTGAAATCTTTCAAGTCATCGCTCTCTGTTCCATCACTTAACTTTCTGATCCGTTCAGCCAATAATGGACCCTTTCCTTGCTTAGAAGAAATCCTTTCGATCATCACCGTTTGAACTTCTAGACATGACAACATAACAGTTTCTTTACTAGAACTAGCCTCGGATCTCCATTGTGTTCTGCATGTACTCAATGCTTTTAAATCTTTCTACTCAGCTATCATTGCCAATACTGCATTCTAATGTTTCCTACTAAGTGCATCAGCAACCTTATTTCCTCTTCCCGGTGTGTACTCAATTATAGAGTCATCAGAGGATAAAACCTCTAACCACCTCTGTTGTCTCATGTTCAACTCCTTTTGAGAGAATAAATATCTCAATGACTTATGATCCGTATACAACTTGAATCTTTCTTCCAAAAGGTAATGTCTCCACACCTTCAATGCAAAAATTACTACAGCTAATTCAAAATCGTGAGTTGGATATCTAACTTCATGTGGTCTGAACTGTCGAGAAGCATAGACAATCACTTTACCTCTTTGCATTAACACATCTCCTAATCCCGTTCCACATGCATCCATGTATGCCACTAAGTCCTGATTCCCTTTTGGAACAACCAACATAGGTGCATTGGTCAATAAGTGTTTCAATTTCTGGAATGCCTCCTCACACTTATCAGTCAGGACAAACTTCACATCCTTTTGAGTTAGCTCAGTCATCGGTGCCGCTATCCGCGAGAAATCCTTAATGAACCTCCGATAACAACCAGCTAATCCAAGAAAACTATTTATCTCAATCACTATCTCAGGTCTCTTCCAACTATTCACTGCTTTGATCTTAGACGGATCTACTAGCAACCTTTTCTTTGAGACTACATGACCAAGAAAATTCACCTCCTTCTTCTAGAAGTGAAACTTCAAAAATTTCTCATTCAACTAAGGCTTCCTCAATATCTCAAGCACCACTCTTAGATGAACTTCATACTCTTTCACATCCCTATAGTATACCAAAATGTCATCTATGAATACTAACACGAATCTGTTTAGATGTTCTCGAAAGATCCTGTTCCTCAAGTCCACAAAAAATGCTGGCACATTAGTTAGCCCAAACGGCATCACTAACCATTCATACGATCCATTTCTTGTCCAAAATGACGTCAGAGGAATATTATCCTCTGCTAATAAGCTGATGGAATCATGTTGCCAAATCCAACTGGGAAAATACCTCGGCTCAACTCAATTGATCGAACAAATCGTCCACTCTAGGCAATGGATATCGATTCTTTATCGTCTTCTCATTCAGTTTATGATAATCAGTACGTAACCTTAATAATCTATTTATTTTCTTTGTGAACACCGTGGCTGCTCCCTAAGGCAAACTGTTTGGTCTAATAAAGTTCTTACCTTCTAAATCCAACAACTACACCTTTAACTGCTTCATCTCGCTAAGTGTCATTCTACTTGGCGGTCTACTCACCGGTTCTACTCCTGGTACTAAATCTATCCGAAACTCAATGGCTTGTTTCGACGGTAGTTCTAACATGGGCTCAAAGACATTTATGAATTCTCTAACAATGAATACTCGATTCAACTTATCTTCTATATCCATAATACCCAATGAAGCATTTATGTCAAAACTAGGGTTTTCTATGGAGAATATAATTCAATCACTACAATTAAGTTGTCCAAGTGATATTTTCCTATCATTGAAAATATCCTAGCATCATACTTACTTAACCAATTCATACCTAAAATAATACCAAACCCTACGAAATCAAATACATGCAAACGGCAAGAAAATATATGACCTAACAATTCAAACTTTGAGTTGTCGCATCTCATCCCAAGAGTCGCATACCCTCCTATCGAATTCGCAACCCTTAAGGAAGTAATTAGGTATTAGGGTTCTAGGTTAGGCTTATCTACCAAACAATAAGATATAAAAAAGTGTGATGCACTAGTATCAAATTATAACACCCCTAATTTTTAATGACATTATTCAAGAGATATAATTAGGTAAATTAAATAGAATAACATAGAGTGATAAGGAGATTGAGATTTGATAATAAACCTAGCGGTCATGCTTAATTAACTCAAATGGGCTTATTAATGGTTATAATAATTAAGTTAACATAAGGGCATTAGTGTCATTGTCGCCCATATTTTTTACCTTTATATTATTATCCCTATACCATTCACATTCATTTTTATCATAAGCAAAAATAAGCCTAAGAAAGAAAAAAGGGAAAGCCGGCCATTAAAGAGTAAGAAGAGAAGAGAAATTCAAGTTTAAAGCTTAGGATCAAGCTAGAAGAATCAATCTCAAATCAATCTTCAGTTTCCTTATCCATTCTAAGGTGAATAATAATCCAAACATCTCTATTTTGATTTTATATGATCATTTGATTTCGGGTTTAGGATTTAATCTAATATGATGATTTTTTGATGATATGCTTGATTTAAATGAATAATAGATTCAAACAAGGTTGCTTGCAGTTGATAAACACGATTTTAAGGGTAAATCCGTATGATATGGTTTTATAATGCAATGGAAAATTTATATGTTATGAGAAACATGATTTTGACGTTGGGTTTCAAACTTTATAATTTTCCAAGCCGTGGAGAATTAATTATAAATTTTTAAGAATAAACATGTATCATTGGGTTTAAAAATTATTTTTGGTTGTTATATAATGAATTTGGATCTGAAATTTATACATGTTAGATAGCATACAAAAAGTGAATTTCTGTTATTTTTGGAGATTTTTACTAGGCGATTTAGTATGGAAATTATATTATTTTGAAAGGAGAACCTAAATGATTTAATTGCTTTGATAATTGGAAGGGCTTATTTGTTAATATTAATCAGGTTTTGGATCTAAGAAAATGCGGCAATTATTTGTAAAATGATTTGAAAGTTTAAGTTGACCAATCAAGTGTTTACCAGTGGGAAAGTTAGTTATAAAAAGATAACTTTATTTGGTAAAAACAATGTTTTACTCAGAAAAGTGATTTTCGCCACTTTTGGAAGGACCCTTTCAACTCAGACCTTCCGCTACCAATCATGTCGAAACCTATCTAGTCGAAACAAATGAAGCCAGAACCAATACACATGGTATCACTTAGTTGGTACGCAATGGATTGGGGAAAGACAGAAGGTAGGGTGTCAAAACATAGCTTTTGAAGGGGTCAAGACCTTTGGTTTGTTTTCTAAAGAAAAGCGCTTGCCTATTTACAAAGAGGATTTGAAGGACTTGAAACCAATGCTTGCGAAAGGGTATTTTAAAACAAGCTTTCGAAGGAGAGCTGCCGCCTTATTAAAGAAGTAGCTTCCGAAGGAGTTACTTAGTTTTCAAATTGAAGCTTTCGGAAGGGGTAGTTTCGAAAACCATTTTGTGATTTTAAGCCTTTTGATGGTATTGAAGATATCAATGTCGTCAAAAGGTACTTTTTGTTTTTATAAATATATGCCATTTCTCATAGCTAGCTTTCTAAATGGGGTTAAGGGTTTCGAAGGCGTGGTCTCGAAAGGGGTGTCAAAGCTAATCTTCAAACAATTTTACTTATATAAAATAAGCTTTCGAAAGAATGGTTTTGACACCATCATATTTTCCCCAAATACTTTTTTATGATAAAGAAAGGTTTCGAAAGGGGTACTTTCGTTTATGTTCACTTTAGCCCAAATGATATTTTAAATATAAACCCAATGGCTTCGGAAGGAATACTTCCAATGGTTTCGAAAGAGGGTCTTTCAATGATTTCGAAAGGGGCACCTTAAATTGGTTTCGAAGCTATTCTTCTAAAGTTAAATGTTGATACTTTGATATAGTTGAAAAGTTTTGAAAGAAAGGTAATAAAGTGTTCGAAAGGCAGAGCCTAATATCTTGAAGATAGATCTATATACTTTTGAACGAGGGTATACAACGAGGTCGAAAGCAAGGTTTCGAAGGTTTCAAAAAGCTTTGTAACTCAAACTCATTTTAATGGGAAAACCCATGGCTAAATTAAAGGTGTTTTGAAATGATTTTAAAAAGAAACTTTCCTTGATAAAATTATAAGTTAAAGGGATTAACCATGTTTTATATGAAAAGTATTTCAAGGACATTAAATCCACAGGAGTGGTATTGTTTTATAATCATGTTTGCTTCTTCAAATATAAATATATTCACATTATAATGGACTCATAACTGCATTTTGGAGACAAAGGGTAGAAGAACCAACTAGGTTAACCCAGTAGTGAATATAAATTGACTACACTCCTAGATGAGTATAATTGAATCCAAGAGGTCAAGGAGACTAGAATATAGGATGCCTAAATATGGAAGTTGTCAAGGAGACAAGTTCATAGTGCACCTATGAAAACTATGATTAGGAAGTTATTGGAGTAACCAATAGGTTCATAGTGATCCTTTGAAAACTATGTTATAAAAAGTGGTTGGCAGGGGCCAATTTGTTCGTAGTGCACCCATGAAAACTATATTCGGATTAAGTTATTGATGGTTGCCTACATGTTCCTAGTCAACCCCTTAAAATTAGAATAAGAAAGAAGTTATTGGGGACACCAATAGGTTCAGGGGAACCCATGAATTAATTAAGTTAATTGGCAGGGGCTAATAGGTTCATAGTGCACCCATTAAAACTATGAAATATGACAGGGAATCCATATATATTATATAAAGGTTATTAGTAAACCCATGAAAACTAATAGGTTAATAGTGACCCTAGAAACTATAAACATGACAGGGAGTCAATTAGGCTAAGGATGGGAAATCCAAATATTTTTAAATTGTACGCCTATCATCATAATATTTTGAAATGACTATGTTTTACCCATTTTGGATGCATGAGCATGGAATATAGATTTATACAGGTTTGAAGATGCCAATGAGGAGAAAACCTGTTCCTCCAAGCGGCGTAGTCTCACTAAATATCGAAATGGTTTGACTGAGATGATTATTCATACCAGGCTTTATGTCTGACTCAAAGTTTATGTTTTCCCTTTAAACTCTCGGGAGCTCAATTGATTTTGAGTTGTTTGAGAGTTGAGGTTTTCAGGTACCTCGGTAGACGAATAAGCTTCTGGAGGCGTGCATGAGGCATAATAAATACTTAGAGTTCTCTTTTATTTGATTCCGCTATGTTTTTTGTAATGGCAAAGCTGTTATATTACATGTATATACTCTGATCATCTAAGGGGGCATCTTCTTATGTCACTTTTGGAAAATGTTGTAATAAATGTATTTTCTCCAATTGTAGATTACTATTATGGGATTATGTAATCAATTGAAAATGATTTGAAATGAATGTGATTTTGTTTGAAATTATAATTTTTTTTTTGCCATATTCATGTGTTTCGGTGTATCAATGAATCTAACACCGCCGTATTTGGTCATCGAGGATTAATAACTATGGATGATTGCAGCATCCGTATCCATTAGTTTTGGCCTCAAAGTATGGGGATGTTACAAGTTGGTATCAGAGTATAGGTTTATTAAACTTTAAAAGAAAAGATAAACCTAATTATTTTTGAAACGTGATTCCAATGAATCAGAAATATGATCGCGGTTTGGGTTAACACTACATTAACATACTTGTGTTTGATATATATATATATATATATATATATATATATATATATATATATATAAGTACGTATTCCCCTCTCTCTTGGACTATTCTTTTGTATTTTACTAAGGCTTGTATATAGATTTATGAGAAAGAAGATATGGAAGCTGGAAACGAAGGAGAAAATCTAGGTGGAGGAAGCACCACAACTAACGGAAATGCTCAAACTAATACCTGAATGATGAAGCTGATGTGGGTGCTGGAAATCTGCCAATAGATGCAGGGATGGTGTGTATCAGCTTTTAGCCAATCTTTTGCAAGTAGAGCTGCTACTGGAGTAGCTGAGAAATTTAGAGGAGCTAATCGTGTGGCTCCAGCTGGGAATAATTATGCTAAGTTGAGTAGAGACTACACTAGTTTTGATGGAAATCCATTTGTTGGAATGCTATTGAAGTTGAGAATTGGTTATTGCACTGTGAGAGAATCTTTGCTGCTCTAGGTTTGGATGTTGGGTAAAAGAGAAGGCTGGCCTCTGGGCAGTTGCAAGGGGCAGCGCTTCACTGGTGTAATAGTGTGACTACCGGGGTTACGGAGGAAGAGATGATGTGGGCTGATTTCAGAAGGAGATTTGAGCAGAAGTTTTTATATGAGGTTGATAAGTCGGCATTAATGAGGAAGTTCATGGATCTAGTTTAGGAAGAAATGCTAGTAATCGAGTATGCTACTAAGTTTGACGAGCTGTCTCGATATGGAAATGCTACTGTAGACACTAACATCAGAAGGAATGACAGGTTTAGTCAAGGATTAAGGCCCGAGCATGCTAGAATGACCATGATCCATATTCATGATCCATGTAATGTGGAAGTGGAGATGGCCATTTTCCATGAAGAGATGCTTACTGATTGTGCTAGAGAGAAGCCAGTTGAATCCCAGGGTCCTTAGGAAAAGAAGTGGAAGTTCTTTAAGAAGTAGGGAGCCTAGAAGAGAGATGCTGCCGAGAATCCCAAGGCTGATTTAGTGTGCTTTAAGTGTGATAAGAAATGTCATTATGCTTACGAGTGCCGGAGAGGCAAAGGAAAGAAGCCTAAAGAAAAAGAAGAATGTAAAATATTTCAACTAGGACCAAGTTGGGCATTATAACATCCAGTGTCCAGAGCCAGTCAAGGTGAACAGAGGGATGGTTTTTGCTGTAGGACCACTATCTTCTTTGGGCCTACTGTAGCAGAGAAAGTAAAAACTATGATGGAAGTTGTACTTTTGATTCAGAGTACACCAGTTAGGTTACTATTTGATACCGGTGCATCACATTCATTTATATCACAGTATTTGGTTGATAGTTATGTATTAAACACACATACCTTATTACATCCTTAAGGGTTGCGAATCCAATAGGAGGGTACGTAACTCTAGTGATAAGATGTGACCAGTTAGAACTTGATTTGTTAGGTCATAATTTTTCATGTAGTCTATATGTTTTTGATATTGTAGATTTCAAAATCATTTTGTGTATGGGTTGGTTGAGAAGGTATGAAGCCAGGATATTTTTCCAGGATAGGGAGATATCACTAAGATACCTTGATAGTCATAATCAAATTATATTCTCAAGAGTGGTTGAGCTTTATTTTTCGCAAAGGATGTGGGAGAAGATTTAAGTCAGGTTCGTGTAGCAAGAGAGTTTGCATATGTTTTTGAGCCAATCACAAGATTAACATTGGAACGAGCTATTGAGTTTAGGGTAGATCTTGTGCCAGGAGCTAAACCTGTTAATGGACTACCTAGTAGAATGACACCGACTGAGATCTAGGAAATAAAGGTGCAGCTAGTGGATCTAGAAGGAAGGAATTTTATTAGACCAAGCAATTCACTTTAGGGAGCAGCCGCAGTATTCGAGAAGAAACCAGATGGGTCGTTAAGGATGTGTATCGACTGTCGTAAGTTAAATGAAAGGACGATCAAGATCAAGTATCCTTTAACAAGAATAGATGATCTGTTTGTTCAGTTGAGTAGAGCCAGAGTGTTTTCCCAATTGGATTTGGCAACAGGGTTCCATCAGTTGAGAGTGGCGGAGGACAGCATTCCTATGATAGCATTCGAACTAGATATAGCTCATACAAATGGTTAGTAATGCTATTCGGGTTAACAAATGCATATGCTTTCATTGTGGATTTGATAAACCGAGTTTTCCGAGAGTATTTGGATAGATTCATGTTGGTGTTTATAGATGACATTTTGGTATACTCTAAGAATGAAAGAGAGCATGAAGATCATCTTAGAGTTGTGCTTGAGATGCTAAGGCTGAATCGGCTAAGTGCAAAGTTTTCCAAGTGTCATTTTTGGAAGAAAGAGGTTAAGTTTCTTGGTCACATGGTTTCAGTAAAAGGGTCGTCAGTCGATCCAAATAAGATCGAAGCTGTTAATAATTAAAAGAGATCAGAGACGATGACTAATGTCAGAAATTTTTTTAGACTTGCTAGCTACTACTGAAGATTTATCAAGGATTTCTCGCAAATAGTCACGCCTTTGACTAAACTTACCTGAAGGAGGTGAAGTTTGTTTCGTCTGACAACTGTGAGGAAGCATTCCTTAAGTTAAAGCATTTGTTGACCAATGCACTAGTGTTAGTAGTTCTAGATGGAAACCAAGGATTGGCAGTATAAACTGATGCATGTGGGACTAGATTGGGAGCGATGTTGATGCAGAGGGGTAAAGTCATTGCCTATGCATCCAAACAACTTATACCGGATGAGGTAAGATATCCTACTCATGATTTAGAGTTGGCTGCGGTGATCTTCGCATTGAAGATTTGGAGGCATTATCTCTTAGGAGAGAGATTTGAGCTATACATAGGTCATAAGTCTTTAAAATACTTATTCTCTCAGATGGAGTAAATATAAGACATCAGAGATAGCTGGAGTTTTTAGCTGCTTATGATTTTGGTATAGAGTATAGACTAAGGAAAGGTCATAAAGTATCTGATGCTCTTAGCAGAAGACATCATAATATGTTGTTAGCTATGTTGGCAAAATGGAAGGATCTAGAAGTTTTGGCCAGTTGTGGGGTGCAGATAAGATCGACTGCCAGTTCTAGTCAGAGTACCGCCGTGTTGTCTTGTTTAAAAGTTCGACCAGTGTTAATCGAGAGAATTTATTCTAAGCAGAGTGAGGATCCATTATTAGCCGAGAAGATCAGAAGGCTTGAGGTTGGAACTAAGATCAATGATTTGAAAGGTTTTTGTCTTGATCAAAGAGGATGGTTGAGAAAGAAAGGGTGATTATGTGTTCCAGATGTTGAGAACTTGAGGAATGAAGTTCGTGGAAAGTGTCATCGATCCAAGTTTAAGATTCATCCTGAATGGACCAAGATGTATCAAGATACGAAGTGGAGCTTCTATTGGGATGGTATGAAGAGGGATGTTGGCTTGTAGGTTAGGTAGTGTGCAAGCTGTCCGGGTAAAAGCCGAACATCTCGAGTGGATTGCTTCATCCTTTAGATATTCCAGTTTTGAAATGGAATACGATGTCCATGGATTTTATTGATGGTTGCCAAGATCAAATAGAGGAAATGAAAGTATATGGGTTATAGTGGAAAGGTTGACCAAGAGTGCCCATTTCATTCAAGTTAAGTCAACTAGGACGGCACTAGTTTTATAAAATTGTTCATGAAGAACATATTGGATTACATGGAGTTCCTAGTAGCATAGTCATTGGTAGAGATGCTTTATTTACTAGCGAATTCTGGAAGAGACTACAGGATGTGTTAGGCACCGAGCTCAAGATGAGTATAACATATCATCCACAGACGGATGGGTAGACAGAGAGAGTCAGTAAGGTACTCGAAGAGTTGTTGAGAGCTTATGTATTGGATTTTGGTGGATCTTGGGAAGATCACCTACATTTGATTGAGTTCTCCTATAATACTAGTTATTAGACTAATATAGGAATGACGCCTTTTGAAGCTTTGTATGGAAGGTCATGCAAATCACCAGCATATTGGTTGGAGATGGAAGACAGATTGGTCTTAGGTCCAGATTTGGTTAGGGAGGCACCCGAAATGATTGAGTTGACACGAGAATGAATGAAGGCAGCTCAATCCAGACAGAAGGGCTACACAAATAAAAGGCATAAAGATCTAGAGTTGTTAGTGGGAGACAAGGTTTTCATTAAGTTATCACCGATGAAGGGTGTGATATGATTTGGAAAGTTGAGGAAGCTGGCCCTAAGATATGTTGGTCCATTTCAGATTATAGATAGAATTGGGAAGCTCGCGTATAGAGTAGAGTTGCTAAGCAGTATAGCAAGTGTCTATAATGTATTCCATGTGTCTTTTTTTCACAAGTGTATGCATGATCTAGAGACTACTATTCTTCAAACAGGATTAGAAGATCTAGTAATAGAGCCTTTATTTGACTTTTGTTAAACAACCAATTCGAGTTGTAGCAAGAGATGAGAAAAGGTTGAGGAACAAGACAATCAAGTGGGTGAAAGTTCGGTGGAACGACAACGAGATGGACTGTACTTGGGAGACAGAGGAAAGGATTAGAGATACTTATCCTAATCTGCTTTGAGGGTATGTCTATATTAGTTTTATATAGATAATAGCCAGTCAGGTAGACTAGTATGTTGTTAGAAGTCGTTACAGATATTGTTATGTTTAGTATTAAGTCCTTACCGAATTTCAAGGACAAAATTCTTTAAGGAGGGGAGCCTATAACACCCCTAAATTTTAATAACATTATTCAGGAGATTTAATTAGGTAAATAAAATAAAATAACGTAGAGTGATAAAGAGATTAAGATTTGATAATAAACCTAGACGCTGTGCTTAATTAACTCAAATGAGCTTATTAACGGTTAAATAATAATTAAGTTAACATAAGGGATTAGGGTCATTGCCTCCCATATTTTCTACCCTTATATTATTATCCCTATACCATTCACGTTCATTTTTATCATAGGAAAAAATAAACGTAAAAAGGGAAAAAAAGGGAAAGCCAGCCATTAAGGAGTAAGAAGAGAAGAGAAATTCAAGTTTAAAGCTTAGGATCAAGCTAGAAGAATCAATCTCAAATCAGTCTCCAACTTCCTTATCCAGTCTAAGGTGAATAATAATCCAAATATCACTATTTTGATTTAATATGATCATTTGATTTCAGATTTAGGATTTGATCCAATATGATGATTTTTTGATGATATGCTTTACTTAAATGAACGATAGATTCAAACAAGGTCGTTTGCATTTGATAAACATGGTTTTAAGGGTAAGTCCATACGATATGACTTTATAATGCCATGGAAATTTATATAAAGAACATGATTTTGGAGTTGGGTTTCAATTTTTATAGTATTCCAAGCCGTGGAGAATTAATTATACATTTTTAAGGGAAAACATGTATCATTGGGTTTAAAAATTATTTTCGGTTGTTATATGATGAATTTGGGTCTGAAATTTATATATGTTAGATAACATATAAAAATTAAATTTGTACAATTTTTGGGGATTTTTACTAAGTGATTTAGTATGGAAATTAAATTATTTTGAAAGGAAGACCTAAAAGATTTAATTGCGTGGATAATTTGAAAGGCTTATTTGTTGATGTTAATCAGGTTTTAGATCTGAGAAAATGCGGCACTTATTTGTAAAATGATTCGAAGTTTAAGGTAACCAATCAGTATTTACAAGTGTGCAAGTTAGTTGCAAAAAGATTACTTTATTTGGTAAAAATAGCATTTTACTCAGAAAAGTAGGTTCCGCCACTTTCGAAAGGACCCTCTCGATTCAGATCTTTCGCTACCAATCAAGTTGAAACCTATCTTGTCAAAACCAATAAAGTCGAAACCAATACACATGGTATCACTTAGTTTGTACCCAATAGATTGGAGAAAGGCGGAAGGTAGGGTGACGAAACTAGCATCCGATGGTGTCGAGACTTTTGGCTTGTTTTCTAAAGAAAAGAGCTTGCCTGTTTACAAAGATGTTTCGAAGGACTCGAAATTAATGCTTGCGAAAGGGTATTTTACAAAAATCTTTTGAAGGAGAGTTGCCGCCTTTTTAAAGAAGTTGCTTCCGAAGGACTTACTTGGTTTTCAAATTGAAACTTTTGGAAGGGGTAATTTCGACCAAGTTGAAACCATTCTGTGATTTTAAGCCTTTCGATGGTATTGAAGATATCAGTGTCGTGGAAAGGTACTTTTTGTTTTTATAAATATAAGCCACTTCCCATAGCTTTAGAAAAGGGGTTAATGGTTTCGAGGGCGTGGCTTCGAAAGGGTTTCAAAGCCAATCTTCAAACATTTTTACTTATATAGGATAAGCTTTCGAAAGGATAGTTTCGATACCATCATGTTTTTGCCAAATACTTTTATATGACAAAGAAAGATTTCGAAAGGGGCGCTTTCGTTTATGTTCACTTTGACCCAAATTATATTTTAAATATAAACCCAATGGCTTTAGAAGGGATACTTTCAATAGTTTTGAAAAAGGGTCTTTCAATGTTTTCAAAAGGGGCGCCTTCAGTTGGTTTCGAAGCTATGCTTCTAAAGTTAAATGTTGATACTTTAATACATTCAAAAGAAAATTTTTAAAGTGTTCGAAAGGCAGGAGCCTAATGTTTTGAAGATAAACCTGTATGCTTACGAAGCAGGGTATCCAGTGAGGTCGAAAGCAAGGTTTCGAAGGTTTCGATAAGCTTCTTAACCCGAAGTCATTTTTAAAGGAAAAACCCATAGCTAAATTAAAGCAGTTTTGAAATTATTTTAAGAAGAAGCTTTTCTTGACAAAATTATAGGTTAAAGGGATTAACCATGTTTTATATGAAAGTATTTCAAGGACATTAAACCTATAGGAGTGGTATTGTTTTGTAGTTATGTTTGCTTCTTCAAATATAAATATTGTGACGACCCACATTTGTAAGGTTTAAATTGATAAAACATCCACATATGTCCAAATTAAACAATCCGGAATGTAGATAATCAATAGGGATAATTAAGAAAAATAAGGAAATAAGAAGAAAACAAACACATAATCTCACAGTAGAACGATAAAATTTAAGAATCAAGTAAGTAGTTCATGAAGTTATTTACTGTACATTTGATTATAATCTATACAACATTTATCAGAGTTATATATATAACAGAGATAAATAAAATAACGCACCAGACAATGTGATGCAGAGAATAATAATAGTAATGATATACCAAATCTTCATCTTCATCCTCCGAAAAACGATCTTTAATGTGCTGGAAAAAACTCAGGGCTGACCCGAACGTAATGGAAATATAAAACACTCAAGTTAGGGCTAAAACACTCTTACGTAAGTCAAATCAATATCACAAAATATGAGTGTAATAGCATCAGAGATGTTTACGAGGTTTTACATCTCCTATTAAGTGTATAACGTGCGTGCAATAACTTAAGAGATGTTACGGGATTTTCTATCTCTTAAGGATCCATTAAACTATTTATATATAATAGTATACGCTATAATAAGTAATGTCTATCGGTAAAATAAATATTAAAATAGTGTTAATGCTTTACATTGATCCACCTTAACACATTTTATAGCATGTAGTATATGCAGGTCCTGTAATACAACCAGTAACGTCGGTAGCCAGTGATTCCTCTATAGGTACAATACTAAACCAAAGTCGTAATGGGCTCATATAAGGATAAATATGACAAAGTACGTGAGACAATGCCCAAGGTAGGATTCTATCAATTTACCCTTTCTAGCTGGTCGTAACTCATCCGTGGCTGACCGCAACAATCAATCCACACAAAAAGTGCACCTATCGAGTCAAAATCACAATAGTAACATGAGGGATCAACGTCGCTGTAGGTAGCTAACTTCATCGGCCAGACATAGGCTCCTATTTTAGTCATTTTAATTATGACACAAGTGTCAAGGCTATCCAACATCATTCTCATACTTCGTTCCAGTAAACGTTTGCTAATTTAACCACTTCAATTTGGGTATCATCCGCTGCGTACATGGTTGTTAAAGTGGTTCCAATATTGACAGAGAGTATGCCAATAAGAGGCCCGGTCTCTTTAACAACCAAATGTCTTTTTACACCCCTATTGGCTCTTTTACATTTCGATAACGATTCATATTTGATATCAAAATATCATATTCGCTTCAAAATCAAATCCATTTCGAAATCATTATATTTACTCAAAATATACCATATCATTTTTTCCTTATTATCTCGATTTCGCTTCCAAAATTATTTCGAATTTTAATTTAGGTTATAACATCGCTTTAGCCTCATTCACATTTAAATCCACGATTTAGATATAAACATCCTATCCTTGACCAGTTTGAATTTTAAGAAAATAGTTTGAATATTTTTAAAATAGCTTAAATAGTTTAATAGAAAATATTTTGAGTATTGAAAATGGTTTATTTAGTAAAATAGTTTGGAAAATCAATATAATTTGAATATCTAAGAAGATAGATTTCAAATAGCTTATACTACAATAATTTATTTGAAAGGAGTTTCAAAGTCAAATTGATTCAATTCCAAATTTTCCGATTCAAATCAATTTCAATTTCCATTTCGATTTAATCAATTCGATTCCGATTTCAAGTCGAATTTTACTTCGATTCCAATTGATTTCAATTTCAATTCCAACTTGAATAAATTTCAATCCAATCCCAACTTAATTTCAATTTCAATTCCAAATTAATTTCAGTTTCAAATTAATTTCAATTTCAATTCCAAATTAATTTCAGTTTCAATTCCAAATTAATTTAAATTTCAGTTCCAAATTAATTTAAATTTTAGTTCCAAATTAATTTTAATTTAACCTATCTGATTCAATGATTTAATTTCAACTCAATTCTTAAATTTAAACCATTTCGACTTATACCAATTTCGCGTTCGATTTTTAGAATATTGATTCAAAACAATTAAATCAAATAAACTTTCAATTTTCGATTTAGAAATCCAAATCTTCAAATATAATTCAATTTCGAGCTCAATTTTAAAATATCATTTTATATTACTTTTACCTAGCAGTATTTAAAGTTGGAATAAAAGTCCAATCTTTTTAAACAAATCAATTTCTGAAATTCAAATCATATTTCAATTATAACTTCAAAATCTTAGCTTCGATTATTTAAACAATTTCTGTTATCAAATTTAAATTTCATCATCCCGAGCTCAAGTTCGAAAATAATTCGATTTCCATAAATTCAATTCTTATTTCTTTAAATCAAATCATTTAAATAATTTCAAATCAAAATCTTTAAAATCATTTAATTTAAACCATTTGGTGTCTAATTTTCTATCCTATGACCAAGTGAATCAATTATTTCAATTTAATTTCAAAGATGGGTATATTTCATTTCAATCTAAAATAAATGCCATAGGTATATATCACTTTAACCCATTTCTTAATTTATTCAAAAATAATTCAATTAATAGTTTTATATACTGTAAATCAATCAACAGGATGATACATGATATATATAAATAACAAACATCCAATCATTTGAATATCAACCAAATTTCATCCAACGCAACCAACTTCCAAAACAGTCAATAATTCACAACACTTAACCAATTATCAAAAATCGAGAGTTTCTACTAGCAATTAAATTCTAATTCAATTTAACTATCAATTCAAATTCTATTAATTAATTCAGATGTCAATTAAATGGCAATTAAATTTATCAAACAACCATCAATAAATTTGAATCACTTCATGATATAAATTTACTAACATAAAAATATATTAGTCAAACGTGATCGTATAAAACACTCACCTTTTATTTGAAACTGAAAGTATTTCGGTCTCAAATAAATGATAATCCAGTCGATACGATTCCAGCACACTTTGTTTTGTCCAAAACGGGTCTCGTATGTAAAGATTTTGAATTAATTAGCATAACGATTAATTAACATTTAAATTAACTAATTTAATTTTTTTTAAAACAAACTTTCATAATCCACTATTCGAGCATGCACCAGGCCTCACTCCTCTTCCCAACTGAACGCGACCATCATAATTTGATTTTTTTTATATGTACGTGCCCTGAGGCAACGTAGCCGCCATCACTGTTAAATGGCAAATTTTCTATCAAGTGAGAAAATCGCCAATAAATTTAACCGCAGGCGTACGATGTACGATTGTAGCATGTATGCGAGTACGGATCGTTCTACAGGGAATTGTTAGATTTTAAATCTATTCAATCAAATTAAACGAAAGTCGAGGGATTGTTAACTAACTAAAATAAAGTAAAAACAAACTAAAACATAGGAAAATAAAAATATGAGATTAAAAAGCAATTTAGAGGCAAATCCACTTTCATGATCACATAAATCAACATAATGAAATTATGATATCTTTTTGGTCATTTGTGAGTTTAGTTGATGCATTTATCATAAGCACAACCTAATTGTGTTATTAATTAACATGCTTAAACCATCAAACTTTATGCACCCACTAACCCACTTACTAACTTTAATGAAAATGACATGAAATTAGGAGTAGAATCTATTTTAAGAATGGTTTATTAACTATTGAATTAGAAACATAAATCATCAAATTTTTATTCTAAAGCCACTTCCATTAACATGATCGTATGTAGATGAAGAGGTAATTAGTGATTCATATGACTAAGCATAGCCTGTTTGTTTTGGACCACATAAGCTATCAAACTCAATTTTAAACACAAAATCACACAAACATCTAACTTTTCACTAAGCACAAAAGAGACATAAATGAAAAATTATGATGCATCTACATGATTCAAGAGAGCTTTGTTACCCCTAAAATGAAGGGATTAGGTTCTCATATTTGTTATCAAATTAACAAATGCAGCTTGCAACATAGAATAAACAAGACGAAAAAGAGACCAAAATGAAAAGAAAAACTAATCTACTTGCATAAATAAATAAATCTACACTACTATAATGAAAGGAAATAAACAAGGAAAAGAAAAGAACATGTATTAACTTGCATAAAAGAAACGTACATAAAAGAAATGGCTAAGTAACCATGAAAAGAAGGAGAGCTATCATTTTATTTCTAAGGTAAAACTAAAGAGAAGAGAGCCTGAGAGAGACTAAAGAAGAGAAGAGAGGTTACATGAGACACAAGGGTATTTATACAAGTTAGAAATCCTAATCCATATTTTTAGGGAATGCCAAAACTACCCCTCTAAGAAATGTGAAAGCCAAGTAATCATTAGCATCAAATAATCATCATTTAAATGTGCATGAAGCTTTAAATTCTATTAGCATATGCATTAGCCTCTAATTTGTACATGAAGGTATGTGGGTAGGTGGGGTCATCCATGATCAATGAAATGAAATTGTTTAACGACGAATTTTCTATCGGATTAGAAAACCGTCGATAAATTTGAAAATAAAAATTACTGCAAGCGCACGATGTATGATTGTAGCACTTATGCGAGTACGGGTCGATCTACAGGGAATTGTTGATTTTAAAAATCTATTCAATCAAATTATACCAAAGCCGATGAATGTTCACTAACTAAACCAAATAAAAACAAACTAAAACAAAAGAGAATAAAAGTATGAGATTAAAGAGCAATTTAATGGCAAATCTCCTCTTATGATCACAAAAATCAACATAATAGTCATTTGTGAGTTTAGTTGATGCATTTATCCTAAGCATGACCTAATTGTGTTATTAATTAACACACTTAAACCATCAAACTTTAATGCACCCTCTAACACATTTACTTACTTTAATGAAAATGACATGAAATAAACAAGGGGAAAAAGAGAGAAAAATGAAAAGAAAAGCTAAGTAAAAAAAGAAATGAACACTAAGCTAATAACAAAATAAGAAAGAGAGCATGTAAATGTAAAAGAACTTTAACTAACATTGCATAAAAAGGAAGATTACATGAAATAAAAAAATGGCTAAGTAGTCATAAAAGAGAAGAGCTTCGTTTATTTTTTTGTTCCTAAACTAAAACTAACTAAGAGGAAGAGGAGGGTTACATGGAACATAAGGAGTATTTATACATGTATGAAATCCTAATTCATATTTTTGGGGAATGCCCAAATTTCTCTTAAGGTAGTGTGGCTACCAAGTAATCATTAGCATGTCTTAATCCCCCACTTAAATGTACATGAAGCTTTAATGGCCATTTAGCATGTGCATAGCTCCTAATTGAAAATCAAGGTAAGTGGGTAGGTGGGGTCTCCATGTTCATGAGTTTGAATTATTGTCATCTTTATTTGCTTTGTTTCCTTTTGTGCATGCATATCTTCATGAAACGACTTGTAATTTCCATCCAATTTTTCAACAAAATAATATAGAAATTTCCAATTAAATTTTCTCAAATTAATATATGCACAAAAGTGACCATTTTGCCTTTGGATGAAGATGAATATGTGACAATTTGAAAATAATTTGAATTTTGGTTTAAACAAATTAAAACACCCTATATGATATTTTATTTTATTTAAATAGATTAAATAGGGTAGCAAAAATATGCACATTTACGTGCACATTAGAAATATTTTCGTCTCCATTCCTTTGTATTCACTCTTGTGCATGCATATATCTTCATGAAGCCACTCGTATTTGAAGTTAATTCCTACAAAATAACATAGAAATTTTCAATTAAATTTTAGAAAATTAATATATGCACAAAAATGACCATTTTTTCCCTGCATGAAGATGAATATGTGGCAATTTGAAAACAATTTGAATTTGGTTTAAACAAGTTAAAATACCCAATATGATCATTTATTTAATTTAATAGATTAAATATGGTGGTAAAAATATGCACATTTTCGTGCACATCAATCACCATACCCGACAGCCCCACCCAACCATCGACGCGCCAGAGACCATTGCCATCGCCGCCTCGACCCTCCATGCACACATACATACGCAGCAAACCCCAAAACCAGAAACCCTAAGACAACAACGTCACTCCTGCCCTCCGCCAGCCTCTATCGAGCACCACCACGTCGATCATGAATTCAAGCAAGCATTTTTTTTCAGATCGAGATTTCTTTTTTTGTTCATTCTCTGTTTTTTGATCTAGATTTGAAATGAAGAGATAGATAGAGAGAGAGATATGGAAAAGAAAAGGAACTTGGGTTTGATTCGTTCAAATATACATATATACGTTAGAAGGGTACAGAGCATGGCAAGTGAACACACAAGTGTGAACATATGACTGTAGATGTTTATTAAAAAAATACATATATACAAGAAATATTTTTTTT
The DNA here is from genome assembly GCA_030765085.1 of Allium cepa. Lineage (NCBI taxonomy): Eukaryota > Viridiplantae > Streptophyta > Magnoliopsida > Asparagales > Amaryllidaceae > Allium > Allium cepa. Next base: position 873,289,601 of record CM060932.1, on the reverse strand, counting down.
GTAGAGAGAGTTTTGCAAAATCATCTTAGTGTCATTTAACTTAGAAGACAAAAAAATGTTATATCCTTTACTTTAAATCAACCACTTTTTAAAATAAAAATTTTCAATTGGGATGTATTTCATAATTAACACGTATGAATCTTCCTATATACTAGTTAAACTATTGTCATTTGTAATCAAACTCCATTTTTATTTTTGTTAAGACAATTAAATTTTCAAAATTTTTAATTTAATTAACCAAAACCATATATTTATCTTATAGTGTTTCTTTAAAAATAAATCAAAATGCTTAAATTTTATTTTATTTTTTTGTTTCTAAAAAAAATTATATCTTTTTTTTTAGTTTTTGTAGAAAAATGAAAAATTAATCATGAAAAATCAAAAAGAAGACGAGTTTCCCCCCATACTTGATTTTGACTGTGTCCCCACAGTCAACCCAAGTGGAAGGAGAAAAATAAAAAATGACCTATATTTACATGAAAATGAACAGTATTTACACAAGTTTAGAAAGTATATCGTCAAAAAGTAAATGAAACGATCTTCCAAAGACCGATTCATTTGTCTCGTCAAGTATGCGAGACACAGCTTAAGCTCTGAAAACTAAATCGTAAAAGTTTTTAAAGTTGAGTGTTGATTCCAAAAAACTAATGCCGTTTTATTAAAAGTCATTCGAGTTATTTTATTTTTGATAATTTTCATGGTTGATAGATTGATTGAAATTCAAGTTATTTATCACCAAATTGAAATTCAAATTTATCATTGAAAACTTCTTTAAAATTATTGATTTTAAAATCAAAATGGTGATGTAACTCTTCCCCTTCAGAATTCGACAACTCATTTTCGAAAATTCCAAAAAATTGGTGTTCATTTATTCATCTTCCTTTATTGTATTATCAACAACTTTTCTACATATGTCAAGTTAAAAATCCAAATTTGTTGTGTTCAAATTTTCGTGATCAGAAAAAGAAAGATCGAGTTTTAAATCGAGTTTCACACCCTCAAAAGAGTTAAAATCCAAGTCAATTACCGTGTTTTCAACAACTTTATTAAGATTGTTATATTCAATTTCAAAAGTTGTTGTTTAAAATCGTCAATTGTGGTAAAATATGGATTACTATTTGACTCATGAGATGTTGGGAATTGATTTTGTTGTTCATGTAATTTTTTTGTATGTTTCTATCAACAAATCCGTACGATCATCGTAAATTTTGATCATTTGTTCAACAAAACACAAATTATAATTATTGACTTGAGAATTTTCGATTTGGATTTGTTCAGACAGCTAAATGTCTACAACTAGAAAATAGCGAAACGAATTTTATAATAAATATAACCGCAAGCACACGGCGTACTATTGAAGTGCTTGGCAAGTACGGGTCGATCTGCGAGGAATTGTTGATTTTAAAAATTCTATTCAATCAAATTAACCGAGATTAAAAGTGTGATTAACTAAAAATGTTAGAAACTAGCAAAAACTAGCAAAAGAAAAATAGATAAAAATATGAGAGTTAAATGGCAATTTAGAGATAAATCCACTCTCTAGATCATATATTCAACGATTAATGAAACTATGATCTCTTTTTTGGTCATAAGTGAGTTTAAATGATGTGTTTATCATAAGTACGACTCATTGTGCTATTAATTAGCTCAACATAAGCCATCAAACTATAACACAACTTTCAAACCACTTACTAAATCTCATGAAAGTGACAACAAAGTTGAAAATGAAATCTATTTTAAGTATGGCGTATTAACTATTAATTAGAAATATATACCATCAAATTTGAATTTCAAATCACTTTTTTATGCCATAATCATATTTTGATGAAGAGGCATTTGTGTTAGTGATTGTTTAAGCATAGCCTATTTGGTGTCAACAATATAGGCTATCAAATTCAAAACAAAAACGACAAATTAAACCACTTCAAGCATTGTCATTAAGCACAAAAAGAAAGCTATAATTATCAAAATGTTGAAGTTATATGATTAGAGACTTCATTACCCCTAAATTGAAGGGATTAGCCTCTCATATTTGTTATCAAAACAACAAATATTGCCTGCAACATGAAAGAAAAAGAAAAGAAAAAAGAGAGCAAAGTAAAGAAAAAAACTATTCTACTTGCATGAAAAATAATTCTACATGACTAACATGAAAGTAAATAAACAAAAGAAGCATGTAAAAGAAAGAGAGCACTTATTAACATTGCATAAAAAAAATTAAAGTCACATGAAAATAAAAATAGCTAAGCAGCCATGGAAAAGAGAAAGAGAACTTGTCTTTTATTTTGATCCTAAACTAAACTAAAGAGAGACTAAGAGATTACATGAAACATATTGGTATTTATACATGTATGAAACCCTAATTCATATTTTTGGAGAATGCCCAAAATGCCCTTGAGGTAGTGTGGTCACCAAGTAATCATTAGCATGTCATAATCCCCATTTAAGTGTACATGAAGCTATTAATTCCATAAGCATGTGCATTAGCCTCTAATTTGTACATTAAGGTGGTGGGTAGGTGGGGTCCTCCATGATCTTCACTTTGAATTATTTCTATCTTCATTCCTTTGTGTTCTTTTTGTGCATGCATATCTTCTTCATGAAACAACTTGTAATTGAAATCAAATTCCTATAAAATAGTATGGAAATTTCTAATTTATTTTTCTCAAAGAAATATATGCACATAAATGACCATTTTGCCCCTATATGAAGATGGATATGTGACAATTTGAAATTAATATGGATTTTGGTTGAAACAAGTTAAAAATACCCAATATTATCATTTATTTAATTTGAATAGAATAAATATAGTGGTAAAAATGTGCACATTTACATGCACATCAAATACCCCCACACTTATCATTTTATTCGTCCTCGAATAAACTAAAACTAAGATAAATCCGTTTTCGTAGGGAGCACGATTGCATTGAGCATATGCAACAAGCCGTTAGACCTCTAGTGTCCCCAGTAGGACGAGTGTTGTCTCATGAGGGTTTTAGTGGACGCTACCCACAAAATCCAAATAAAGGATGAAAATATTTACAATATGCAAGATTTATTTATAAAGAGATGAATGTGAGTTTTTGAAAATATTTACAAATATAGGATTTTTTTTTTAAATTGACATGAATATGTTAAATATAGGTTTTGGTCATTATCTTGAAATTTATATTATTTGCTTGTCAATATTTTCAATAAAAATGAAGTTATCATTACAAATAGACTGTAGTTTAACTTGTTGTTTTGGTTAATAACACAACATAACTATGAAATGGATCCTTAGTTGATTATCAAAGTTTATCAAAGTGGTATTTTCATTTCTTTTCAATAGCAAATCAAATCAAATAAGTAAAATAGTGCTAGGATTTCAATTGGTTGCTCTCTCATTATTTGCAAGAAAAATTACACACCTAGCTCAAGTAAACTGAGGCCAGATATACCACCCATGCACTGCCTTTCAGGCTTATGTGAGGGGAGTACAGAGCATGGCGAGTGCACACACTTTCGTGCATACACCTATCGACCGTAGGTGATTTTTATTAAGTTCGTTTTTTTACATGTGTTCCATACATGCATAACCGTGATGACTTTTAAATGAGTATGAAAGCACATAATCAAATATTCCAAGTAATTCACCTATGCATAACCGTGAGGACTTTTAAATGAGAGTGAATACTTGGATGTTATTATTTTTTATTTTTTTATTTTCTTTAAGAGAGAGAGAGTTTTGCAAAATCGTCTTAGCACCATTTAACTTAAAAGACAAAAAAAATGTTATATCCTTTACTTTAAATCAACCACTTTTTAAAACAAAGATTTTCAATTAGGATGTACTTCATAATTAACACGTATAAATCTTCCTATATACTAGTTAAACCATTATTATTTATAATCAAACTTCATTTTATTTTCGTTAAGACAAATAATTTTCAAAAATTTCAATTTAATAACCCAAACCATATATTTATCTTGTAGTGTTTCTTTTAAAAATAAATCAAAAGAAATTAGTTTTTGGGGTTTTTTTAATTTTTTTAAGATTTTAAAAGAAAAGGCAATGATAAACCATGAAAAATGAAAAATGAAGATGAGTCTCCCCCCACACTTGATTTTGACTGTGTCCCCATGGTCAACCCAAGTGATAGGTTTATTATTATTTACATGAAAATGAACGGTTTTTGCACGAGATCAGAAAGTATATCATCAAAGAGTAAATGAAACGGTCTTCCAAAGACCGATTCATTTGTCTCGTCAAGTATGCGAGACACAGTTCAAGGGCAGAAAACCAAACCGTAAAAGATTTCGAAGTTGGATGTTGATTTGGAAAAATGAATGTTGTTTTATTGAAAATTGTACGAGTTGTTATATTTTTGATGATTTTTGGGGTCGATAAAACAATTGATTGAAATTCAAGTTTATTTTCACCAAATTGAAAATCAAGCTCATCATCAACAATTTTTTCAAAATTATTGATTTCAAAATTGAAATGGTGATTTAAATCTTCCCCTTCAGAACTTAACAACTCATTTTCAAAAAGTCCAAAGAAATCATATTCATTGAATTCGTCTTCCTTTATTCGATTACCAACAACTTCATTGCGTATCTAAAGTTCAAAATCCAAAGTTGTTGTATTCAAATTTTCGAAATCGAGAAAAGGAAGATCGAAATTTAAATCGAATTTCGCACCCTCAAAAGAATTGAAATCCAACTTAATTACCGTATTTTCAACAACTTGATTAAGATCGTCATTATCAATTTCAAAAGTTGTTATTTGAAAATCATTGATTTGGGTAAAAGATGGATTATTGTTTGACTCATCACACATTGAAATTTGATTTTGTTTCTCATGAAAATTTTCCAATGTTTTAATTAATTCATTTTCTCAACAGAGTCAAATTTGTAATTATCAACTTGAAAGTTTTCGATTTGGACTTGTTGAGAACAAGAATTGTCAATGTCGATAAACAGTAGATTATTATTTGATTCTTCGCGGGTTGAGATTTGATTATGATTTTCACGAAAAGCTTTGTATTTTTCAAGTAATAAATCCCCGTTATCTTTTTCCATCTGGTCAACAAAATCAAATTCATGATTATTAATTTGAAAATTTTCATTCTGAATTTGTTGATAACCAAAGTTTTCAATCGTATCGTTATTGAAACTATTCCCATTGCCAAAATTATTTGAAAATTGGTTCACATTTTCATCTCGATTTTGGACTTCATTTTAAGGCTCGAAATTGAATTGGCATGGGTTACACTCGAAATCATTTGAATTTTGAAGTGAATTCAAATTTTGATTATTTTGAAAACTTTGATTCGAGTTATAGCACAAATATGAATTGCACAACCCATTTATCTCTTGATTTTGTTGCATAGAGAGTTCAAGTAACAACGAAATGATATTTTCAAGAGTTGAGGGTTGACCATTATTTTGGAAATTTTGTAGTTCAAAATTCGAATTGTCTAAACAAAAGTTGTTGTTGAAATATCCATATGAATTTAGAGTGAACTCATATGGATTATACTGATTTTCACAACTAAATTCAAATGACTAAGAAAAAGGAAACTCGGACATTTCAAGATTTATTTTAGGGTTTTTTTATAAAAAATATATATTTACAAATAGAATTTATTTTTCAAAATGGAAACTTGATTTTTTTTTTTTTGGATTTTCAAATTTTTTTTAGCTTTTGTTTTAAATAGGTTATATATATATATATATTTGAATTTTGGTTTTTCAAAAGTTTTGTTTTTTGGATTTTTGTTCTTGATGAAATAAAATTCAAAAGAAAGGTTTTAAAAACACAACTAATGAATATTTACAAATTTTTTAGTTTTGGATTTTGAATTTTTTTCTTTTTCTTAATATGCATGAACTAATGCAACTAAATGAATGCAAGAGTTAATTACAAATGATTAATCTTAAGTCAACCCAAAATTGTATAATCATAAATTATCTTAGATAAACAAGATAGTTCTCAGCCAGGTAACGGACAGGATTTATCGGTGCACCACGAATCACCGTAGCAATGCAATCGAAGGTTTAAGTACCTTCAAAGGAACAACCACTATAATATTTATGAATCACCATAATATTTATAAATGGTTATTACTCTGTCGTAGCCTAGACAACAAGAAATTAAATCGTTCAAAAAAGATAAATTGTCAATATACAATAAAGTGTTATCAATGTCTAACCATTATTATTAACAAATTTTAGGATGAAATGAAAAACAGAAATTAAACTTCAATCTAATGATGCAACTACGAATGATTTTTTTTAATTTTTGAAATAAATATGCAAATGCAAACAAACAACAATGCAATTCAAATAAAGCTAGAGATTAAAGCAGTAAAAAATTTTTAGCAAGCAAGCAAGCGGAGCAGTTTTATAGCAGCAACTCCTTATTTATCTGCTTTGACGACAACCTGAAAAGAAAAACAAGATATATACATTTTAAAGAAAAAATATATAAATAAAGATGAAACTCAAAAACAAATTGAAACACAACAAATTTACAACTTTTTTTTAAGAATGAATAAAAAGAAAGATGGATAAAAAGAAAACTAAAATAAAATAAAATAAACTAAAAAGAGAACACAACCCAGCCCACTTATATCGCGCTACCCAAAATAAATCATCCACTCCTTTTATATCCCACAACAGAGCATGAAAATTTCCCCACAACCAAATTGAATTTCACAAATAGTTCGAATTTCACAATTTTCACAAAATAAAACAAATCGAATTTCAACAAAGCTTGTGAAATGGTATGTTGACAGACTAGTGAAGGAATGTGCTCGAGTTTGAAGCGATTTCGAGTTCGATTGGATCTGATGAAGTCGTCGCAGTTGAAGGTGGCGATTTTTTCGATTGAGGGGCTTTTATGCGGCGGCTGGGTTCCATTTGGATGGTATGAGGTTGCAGTTCGCTTTGAATTGTAGGCGATTTGGGTGAATTGAAGGGCGTGAATTGCGGTGGTGCTCGGCCTTTGCAAGAGTTGAGGTCGTGCTCTGGCAATTTTGAATGAATGATGGGTGGTTGGAACTGAATCAATGATTGGTGAGAATGCTCTGTATTGTGGAGTTGGAATGCAGTAAGGTGATCTTTTGATTTGTGAAATGTTTGTATGTCTACAAGCAATGGTTGAGACTTTCTTGTAGTGGACTGTGGAAATGTAATATGGTTGTTGCAGAGTTGGTTGTTTATATTGGAGGAGGAAGTAATCTGGTGTCGATTGCGATGAATGTTTTGAGATGTAGGCAAGTGGTTGCAGCGTTATATGATGTAGAAGGAGATATAGGTAGACAGCAATTTCAAGGAAGATGGTGATTTGCTGTTTTGGTCAAAGTGAGTTGAGTGGAGTGGAGTGTGATGATGGTGGCAGTGGGGGAGTGATGCAGACAAAGGGTGTTGTTTTGAATGGGTTATGGAAGAAGTTGATAGTGGGGTGACTGAGGTGTTGGTTGTTGTAAAGGAAGTAGCAAGGCAGTAGGGGTGGCTATGTATGAGGATGAAGGGAAGTTTTTGGCAGTTTGGGTATGTAATGCTTCACGGGTATTTGATGTTTCAGTAACCCACCTCTGGTATGTGCAACAAACTGTGCACTGTGTCAATGATATTGGTCAGGGAAGTAGAGACTGATGGTGGATGTCGATGCAAAGGGGAGGAGCAAGTTTGAATGAGGAGGCAGTGGGTTGAGAAGTGCTACAGGAAGTTTGTTTATGGTCAGTAGGAAGAAGTGGTGAACAGTTGTTCAATATTCACAGTGGAAGGGCAGTGACAAGGAAGACAGGGTTGTTGATGATAAGGCTTCGGTTGGAATTGGAGTGGACAGGGGATGGAGCAGTAGTGATATATGGAGATGGATGGAAATTCAGGGGAGAAACTGCAATTCTGTGAGTAGTGTTTGGGGAGCAGTAAACAAAGAGGCAGAGAGCAAATAGTGGCAATGCAATGTGCAGAATTGAAGAAAAATGGACAGAAAAACAGAAGCACTGGAAAACTATGTAAAAATAAAATGGAAATGTAAATCAATGTAAATTGAAATGTAAATTTTTTTCTGTTTTTAAAAAAAAAAAATAGAAATGCAATGCAAAATGGAACTATAAAACAGGAAACAAGCACACAAACACAAGGCACACAAAAATTTAAAAACACACAAAATAAGCACACAAAAATCAAACAAAAATAATCCGAAGAATAGAAAATAAAATTAAACAATTCCCCGGCAACGGCGCCAAAAATTTGTTCGGGCAGCTAAATGTCTATGAACTAGAAAATAGCCGAACGAATTTTATAATAAAAATAACCGCAAGCGCACGACGCACTATTGAAGTACGTGGCAAGTTGGGTCGATCCGCAGGGAATTGTTGATTTTAAAAATTCTATTCAATCAAATTAACCGAGATTGAAAGTGTGATTAACTAAAAATGTAAGAAACTAACAAAAACTAGCAAAAGAAAATTAGATAAAAATATGAGAGTTAAATGACAATTTAGAGATAAATCCACTCTCTAGATCATATAATTCAACGATTAATGAAATTATGATATCTTTTTTGGTCATAAGTGAGTTTAAATGATGTGTTTATCATAAGTATGGCTCATTTGTGCTATTAATTAGCTCAACATAAGCCATTGAACTATAACACAACTTTTAAACCACTTGCTAAATCTCATGAAAATGACAAAAAAGTTGAAAATGAAATCTATTTTAAGTATGGCCTATTAACTATTAATTTGAAATATAGACCATCAAATTTGAATTTCAAATCAATTTTTTATACCATAATCATATTTTGATGAAGAGGCATTTGTGTTAGTGATTGTTTAAGCATAGCCTATTTGGTGTCAACAATATAGGCTATCAAATTCAAAACAAAAACGACAAATTAAACCACTTCAAGCATTGTCAATAGGTACAAAAAGAGAGCTATAATTATCAAAATGTTGAAGTTATATGATTAGAGACTTCATTACCCCTAAATTGAAGGGATTGGTCTCTCATATTTGTTATCAAAACAACAAATATAGCTTGCAACATGGAAGAAAAAGAAAAGAAAAAAGAGAGCAAAGTAAAGAAAAAACTATTCTACTTGCATGAAAAATAAATCTACACTACTAACATGAAAGTAAATAAACAAAAGAAGCAGGTAAAAGAAAGAGAGCACTAATTAACATTGCATAAAAAATGAAAGTTACATGAAAATAAAAATGGCTAAGTAGCCATGGAAAAGAGAAAGAGAACTTGTCTTTTATTTTGAGCCTAAACTAAACTAAGGAGAGACTAAGAGAAGAGACTAAGAGATTACATGAAACATATGGGTATTTATACATGTATGAAACCCTAATACATATTTTTGGAGAATGCCCAAAATGTCCTTGATGTAGTGTGGCCACCAAGTAATCATAAGCATGTCATAATCCCCATTTAAGTGTACATGAAGCCATTAATTCCATAAGCATGTGTATTAGCCTCTAATTTGTACATTAAGGTGGTGTGTAGGCGAGGTCCTCCATGATCTCCACTTTGAATTATTTCCATCTTCATTCCTTTGTGTTCTTTTTGTGCATGCATATCTTCTTCATGAAACAACTTGTAATTGAAATCAAATTCCTACAAAATAGTATGGAAATTTCTAATTAATTTTTCTCAAAGAAATATATGCACACAAATGACCTTTTGCCCCTATATGAAGATGAATATGTGACAATTTGAAATTAATAATGATTTTGGTTAAAACAAGTTAAAAATACCCAATATGATCATTTATTTAATTTAAATAGAATAAATACGGTGGTAAAAATATGCACATTTACATGTACATCAGGATTTGTTGAGAACATAAATTTTTAATCGTATCGTAATCGAGATTATTCCCGTTGCTAAAATTATATGAAATGTGGATCACATTTTCTTTTTGATTTTGAAATTCATTTTGGAGTTCAAAATTGAATTGGCATAGGCTGTACTTAAAGTCATTTGAATTTTGAAGTGAATTCAAATTTTGATTATTTTGAAAATTTTGACTTGAATTATCACACAAATACTAATTGCACAAATCATTTATCATTTGAATTTGCCGTGTATAGATTTCAAATAGAGCGAAATGTTATTTTCTAGATTCGATGGTTGTTCGTCATGTTGAAAATTTTTGGTTCAAAACTCAAATCGTTTAAACAATAGTTGTTATGGAAATATCCATAAAAATTCGAAGTGAAATTATATGGATTATACTGATTTTCACAACTATTGTAAGATTCATACGAATATGGAAATTCAGACATTTTCAAGAATGTTTTGTTGTTTTTTTAAAGGAAAAATATTTACAGAACGAATTTATTTTACAAAATGGAAAACTAACTCAATTTTTTTTTTTTTGATTTTTGATTGAAATAAATTTCAAAAGCAAGGAATTAGAAAAAACTAAGCCAAAAAATATTTACATTTTATTAGTTTTGGATTTTGAATTTTTTTTAAATATGCATGAACAAATGCAACAAAATGAATGCAAGGATTAATTACAGACTTTCTATCCTAAGTTAATCCAAAATTGTATAATCACACTTGTCTTAAATCAACAAGATAGTTCTCTTCCGCCAGGTAACGAACATGATTTATCAGTGCACTACGAATCACCGTAGCAATACAGCCGAAAGTTTAAGTACCTTCAGAGGAACAACCACTATAATATTTACGAATCACCGAAATATTTATAAATCATTATTACTCTGCCGTAGCCTAGACACCAAGAAAGTAAATTTTTCAAAGAAGACAATTTTTCAATGTACAATTAAGTATTATCGATGCCTAACCGTTATTATTAATCAAATTCTAAGATGAAATGTAAAGTAGAAAATAAATATGTATTAAAAATGCAACTACGTTTGAAATTTCTGTCTTTAGTTTTTGAATTTTTTTTCCTAAAATGCAAGCAATCAACAATGTAAAGCAAATAAAAAAGGGCTAGAGGTACAATACCAGAGCGTGCAGAATTTATGAGCAATTTATTTTTAAGCTGCGATTTTTTTTATAAGCAAGTAAAGCAATTTATTGTTAGCGAGCACTTCTGCCACCTGCAACCTGAAAAATAAAAACAAGATATATACAATTATATTTTATAATGAAAGAAAAACTAAAACCAAACAAATCAAAACAAAACAAATGAGAACAACATCAAACAAGAGAAAACAAAACAAATTAAAGTTAAAACAAAGATATACAGTTGAAACCCTTTTTTTAGTTAATTTTTTTTGGTATGTATATTTAAAACAAGGTATATACTAATTTGAAACAAAATATACAATGAGACAACAATTTTTTGTTGAACCTTTGGTCCAAAGCAAACCCAAAGCCCAACATGTAAACACGTAATCAAGATTAAAAATCAACTAGAGCCACAGTTTATCTGCCGTTCGTTTGCTTTCTCGGTTATGAGAAATTCGACTTCCCCTTTAAAAAATAACTTTGAAGCAATTTCTCAAAATTGGTCGCGATTTTTTTTATGGGATGTTGAATTGGATTTGCAAAGGAATTCTCAGTTGGGTCTGCCTCGGGATTGTCTGTGTTGTAGTACGAGATGGCGGTGGACTATGGCTACGATGGTGTTCGGTGTTTTTGGTTCAGGCGGCTTCGATTGCTTGGTCCAAGCGAGTGTGTGGCAGTGGAGATGTCGCGATGAGTTGTGATTTAGGGAGATGGTCGGCAGATGATGGTCGATGGAAGGTGGGTTGAAATGACAGTTGTTCTTTTTTTTGTATGGTGGATAGTAGAAATCAGTGGTTTGGTGGTGGAAATGAAGACAGTTTGGTAGAGGAGATGCTTGTTGTTTAATGGATAATGAACAATTATGGTAATATGTGCAGTATGGAGACTTGCACTGAGATTCCAGGTAATGAAGGTGGTCGAAGAAGTTGGAATGGTATGATGGATTGTTTGCAGGACAGCAGAGAGATGCAGTGGGCAATTGAAAGATGTTGAAGTAGTTGGTGAATGCAAGAGTTGTTTGTATGGAGTGACTGATGTATGTATGCGTTTGGGGTGAATGAAGTGAGAAGGAGTTTGCGATTAAGTGGATTCGAGCTCGATTGGAATTTTGTTGAAGTGTTTGTATTGGTGACAGGAGTGGCAACAGCAGTGAAAGTGCACAAAGATTGGTAGAAATGGTTGAGCAGTGCGTATGTTTGAGGTTGTAGTGATGTGCAGTCAGCAGTGCGCAGTACTGTGGTTGAAGTGCTAGTTATGTTGTTTTTGTTGGTGGAGGAGGTTGTTGAACTGTGTCTATTGTGGATGGGGTGTGTGATAATGTATAAAGATTGATGGTCTTGTGGTTTGGAGCAATTAAATATAACAGTGGTAGGGGAAGTTGAAGCAGGGGGTGGTTGTAGAGAATGACAGTGGTAGGTTGGGTTGATGAATGGTTGGCTAGGACAGTTTGCACTGTGATGGGCAGAGGATCAGTTTGCAGCTAATCAGTGGATGGAAAGTTGATATGGGAAGAAATAAAGTGGTTTGAGAGTATGGTGTAGCAGTAAGGCAGGCAGTATGATGTATTGGTGGTTAGAGGTGAAGTTGCTGGAGTGATGTTGTGTTCAGGTCGAAGGTAGTAGTTGTTGAAGGTGGAGAAGTATGCAAGCAGTGGTAGACTTATGGTATGTGATGATTGCACATATGTGAGTTGAGATGACAGTATTGTGTATATGCAGTGGTCGAGGATGGAAGTAGATGTTGTGGTGTGCAGTGGTTTGCAAGATGTAGTGGGAAATTGAGTTTGTTTTGTTGTCAGTATGAAGTAGAATTTGAAGAGGTGGTTGTGGTTGTGGTCGTCAGGGTGTAGGTGAGAGGATGTTGATGGTAGTGTGGACTTGGAAGAGGTTGATGTTTGATGAAACTGGCAAGGGGTAGGATTGAATGAGGAGGCACGCGCACAATGTGTTGATGACAATTTTGGTGGCAAGGGGGATGCGGAAGTATATGTTGAAATGTTGACAGAGGCCGCACACTTTTTTGTGGTAAAAATGTAGGAGCAAGATGGGGGAAGATGTTTGGTTGAATATTGTGTTTGATGTAGGACAGTGGTCGGGTATGTGTGTAGTAAACAGAGAGGCAGAGGATAGCAAATAATGGCACTGCAATGCTTTTTTTTGTTTATGTAAATTGTAACTGCAATGTAAATTGCAAAATGAAATGCAAATTGTAAATGAAATGGAAATAAAATATTTTTGTTTTTCTTTTGAAATTGTCAATGTTTTTTTTAATAATAGAAGAGCAAATGCAAGTGCAAATAAGCAACAACAAGCACATAAACAAAATTAAAAATAAAAATCACACAAACACACACACACTTTTTTTAATGTAAATTAACATGAAACAAACACACAATAAAAATCAAACGAAAATTATTTGAAGAATAGAAAATTAATTCAAATTAACTCCCCAGCAACGACGTTAAAAACTTGTTTAACAGTAAATTTTCTATCGAGTTAGAAAACCGCCGATAAATTTTGAAATAAGTTTAACCGCAAGCGCACGGTGTACGATTGTAGCACGTATGCGAGTACGGGTCAATCCGTAGGGAATTGTTAGACTTTAAATTTCTATTCAATCAAATTAAACCAAAGTCGAGGGATTGTTAACTAACTAAAAGAAAGTAAAAAAACTAAAACTAAGGAAAATAAAAATATGAGATTAAAGAACAATTTAGAGGCAAATCCACTCTCATAATCACATTAATCAATATAATGAAATTATGATCTCTTTTTGGACATTTGTGAGTTTAGTTGATGCATTTATCATAAGCATGACATAATTGTGTTATTAATTAACATACTTAAACCATCAAACTTTAATGCACCCTCTAACCAACTTACTAACTTTAATGAAAATGACATGAATTTAAATATAGAATTTATTTTAAGCATGACTTATTAACTATTGAATTAGAACCATAAGCCATCAAATTTTGATCCTAAATCCACTTCCATTACCATGTTCATATATAGATGAAGAGGTAATTGTGAGAAATGTGGATTACAAATCTTAAGGCTAGGATAAACACTAGAGGGAGGGTGAATAGTGTTTTTAGGGATTATTAAATCTTTTTGAGTTTATGTTAATTTGAACACAAATGTATGCAATATTCAGACACAGATATGATCACAGAATCAAACACAGATGCAGAAATAAAGCAAAACAGTAAAGGAAAGAACACATCGAATTTTATACTAGTTCGGAGTTACCCTACATCCAGTCCCGCGCACAAGTATGGATTTCCTTTCAAAAGCAATTGTACAATTACACCCTCGATTTCAAGGCTACGAGGTACACCCTCCAGATTCGCAATCTTCTGGATAGAGATACTTGATTTCCCAGGCAACAAGTTCATCCAATTGATTTCCAAGGCTACAATCACATATTTTCTCGCTTGATTGATTTCCAAGGCCACAATTACACCTTTTCTCGTTTAATTGATTACAAAGAAGCCTATAACTCTGAATAGCACTGCGGATCTTGTTGAGATGGTGATAAAGAATCAAACTAGAGATAATCTAGTTAGATTCAATATTGATTTCGGCAGAGTAATGGTAGGAATATGTATAAAGAAATGTGGAAGAAGAAGAGAAATGAAAACCAGAAAATATGAATTAAAATTCATTGAAAACAACCCCTATTTATAGAAGAACAATAGCCATGTATATTCGTGAAGAGATATGACGAATAGACACTTCTTTTGAAATTTAAATTTTGAAATTAACTGACACTATGTCGACGTGGGTATATTGAGTATGTCGACATCCCAAAGGAAATTTTGGTGGTTAGTTTTTCTTTGAAAATAAATTTTATCTTATATTAAAACTATTTTAAACTTTTATAAATATACTTAACTATATTTAAAATACATAAATAAATATAGAGAAATATATATAAATTTTTACTATAATTTTATATTCAAATCTAAGTATAAAAGTTAAATATATTATTATTAAAGATAGTTTTAAAACTAAGGATAGTTTGATTTTGAAAATGAAGATTATTTTGAGGCTAAAAGTATTTAAAATCAGGATAGATGTTTTTGATTCTTTTAAAAGGAAGGTTTTGAAATCATTTTGAAAACAAGATAATTTTGTAAAATCATTTGAATAAAAAGTTAGCGGATACAAAACAACGTTCCACTAGATTTTTCGTAGGTTCCATCCTACTTAGGGTTCCATCCCTTTAACGGACTCGAAGTGGATTCCATTCCACGAATAAATTGGATTTTAAGATGCCAGTGTTTTTCTAGGAGTTTTAACAAAATTCCTAATTAAAATTACTTATTCTTGAAATCTTGAATTCTTGATATTCTTGATACTCATGAGTCTTCAAGCTTGATATCTTGAATCTCTATACTGTACAGTCTTCATTCTTGGTACCTGCATGGTTAAATCTTGCATATACATATATATATATATATATATATATATCTAAACTATATTGTTAGTATTTATATTTTATAATCTATTCTAAGGTTGTTGTCATCAAAACCATTATCTCAAGGACTAACAATCTCCCCCCTTTTGATGATGACAACCTTTGTTTATAAAATATTGCTACTATCCTAATAACTTCCCCTAAAACTAATAACTCCCCATTAATTTATGCCTAACTGCCCTATTTTATATTTCTCCCCCTTTGTCATCAACAAAAACCATTATAAAAACATAAAACTATAAAACTCCCCCTTAAACTAATACTAGAACAAAGTATAGTACATGGAATGTAAAAGACATTAACATAATTATATTATAATAATTCAATACATAAATATGTATAAGTATATTTCAACACACTCATCAAAACCAATCATGTTAGACAAGTCAAACAAATCAATCAAGTCAAACACGTCAAACCAGTCAAACACGTCAAATAAGTCAATCAAGTCAAATAAGTCAATCAAGTTAATCAGAAAATACCAAACAAATCAAAAACTAATAATCCTATATTATAAGACAATACTACAAACTTCCCCTAAAATAAAATACACTCGTTATGTATACATGTATGCAATATGTAGTTTGTAATGCAGTATGAAATGCATGACATATGCAATGTAGCATGAGATAATATGCAAAATGAAGTGCAACTTGTGATGCAAATGATTATGATATTTCATGCGTTGTAACTTATGATGTAATATGCAATATAATATGATATGAAATTGGATGCACAATGATATGTAATATGAAATAAAATGATAAAGAAGTAAAAATAATAATAATATGCAGCATGATATGATGATATATATACTACAGTAAGAGATTTTCAGATTTTTAACATAAAACATGAGTGAGAAGTAATATCTAATTGACAAGCATAAATATATATATATATATATATATATATATATATATATGTATGTATATGTATGTACATGTATGTATATGTATATGTATATGTATATGTATATGTATGTATTTATATATGTCAAACAATTTATTATAACTCGCTTCAACCAAACAAAGGTAATACATACCAATTACTGAACTTAGGTTAAGGAAACTAATGAATGGGACTAAAATAGTAATAAAGACAAGAGTTTAAAGGTAATAAATGATATTAAAATTATAACATATTCATGAAAAGTAGTAATCCAATTCAATATCAAAATCAAATTGCTAAGAAATATGGATTTAAACTATATATATATATATATATATGTATGATTAAATATGGTTTTTATAAAAATTAACAGCCTACTTATTTAATTTACTTAAAATAATTATTTTAACTTGGTTGTTTTTAATTTTTTTAATTTTTCAAACTTCCATGTTTATAAAATACTTAACTTACTCATTAAAACCTTTATATTAAATTATTATTAGTTTAAATATTTAGAAACATGTTTAAACATCTTTTAAATTTAAAAAATATCATAAATAAAATAATAAAGATTGAAAAACTAAAATAAACATGTGTTATATTAAGGCCTCTTACTTTAAAAAATAATAATTAATTATTAAAAAACATTTGAACATGAAATTAATTTTAAAATATTCTAATATAAGTTAGAAACTAGCTCTAAAAAGAATAGAAAAAAATACTTAATTTAAATATCATTTTTACATAGTTTAAAGTTTCATAAAGAAAAACAACATTTAAATAATGCTATAAAAAGTTTTTGTAGTAAAATATATTCGAAACTTTATAAAACTGAAACTGTAGCTTTTACCAAATGCTATGTAAAGTTTCTGAAATTCTACAGCGTTTCAAAGCACAAAAATACTATAAAAACGAATTTGCAGTACTTACAAAACATTACAGAAGAAAAAAAGCATTTTAGAAATGCTATCTAAAATTCCGGTCATGTATGTGGTGCTATCTTATTAATTGAAGAAATATATAAATAGAGCCTTATTCTAACATTCTAGATTCATTTTATCAATTTCTTAAAGATATAAAATTAGTATCTTAAAAGAAATAGAGTATGAGAAGCAAAAATAACATTAGAAAAGTTGAAATCATTAATGAAGGTATGCTTTTCTACTTAGTATAGTTGTAATAAATTAATAATATGATTTTATTCGAAATAAAACACATTTTAAAATACCTTTTTTAAGAAAAATTTAGACTGGTATATCAATATTTATACTATGGTGTATTGATATATGGACCAAAATATTAAAACTTATAAAAGAGATAAATTTTTAAACCTAACTAAATGCATAAATATATATTCCTAAATGCAATAATAAAGATGAAATAATAGTAAAGCGTACCAATTTTTGCACTCCATCTTTCTAACTTTGCTGTTCTTCCATTGTCGTGAACCACACATTTATATCTCTCAGAATTTAACGACGAGATCTGTTCTATTGCGACAGGCTCGTTTTTCTGATCAGCGTAGTATATTCATTTGCGGAATTTGAAGACCGTATGAGAAAGATGCAGATGATTTAGTAGATTGACAAACTTGGCGCCAAAACTTTAAATTTTAATTTTGAATGAATGGACACTGCAACCGCTATAAATAGGCCCAACAGTCGCCACTTTTCATAAAAGTTTCTCTTCTTCTTCCCGTTTTTCTACTTACTATCAAACTTCTAAAAGGCATATCTCCTTCGTTTCTTAACGGAATTGGATGAGACCAGTGGAAAATCGAAGAGGAAGGCAAGGACTATGATCTAGTAATAATTTGGTGTCAAATTTGGATGGTATTGTGATGCAACAGGCCGAACAGTAGAAGAAATGTAGAAAATCCCGTACACGGTTTTTCAATTTTGGATAGCCAACTTCAAACTATCATATCTCACTCAATTTTGATCGAAATTTGATGATCCACCCATCAAAACGACCGCGAGAATAAGAACTACAATCTGAAAAAGGAGTGGAAACAAAATACTCAAATATATGGATGCAATTTGAAGAATACCTTTGATAGTTTTGCCTTCTTTTTCTCTTTGTTCACCAAAACTTCATTTGACCATAACTTGGTCATTTCTTGACGGATTCACATGAAACCAGTGGCATTGCGAAGCAGATGGAGAGAAGTACAGTATCAAGTCAAGTTGTAGATGAGAACCAAAAGCTTTATATTGATGTGGTACCCATTTCATTGCCGATTGCTATTATTTATCCATTAGTTCTTTTTGATCGATGAATGATTATCTGGTATCTTTTAACCAACAGTCATTAGACATAACTTTTCTCCTGCAAAACAACATAACTTTTTAAAGAACCAAGTGACTTTTCAAAATAACTAAATGTAGTTTTAAACAAAAATATCATGATGATTCTGTGACATATTCATATGAAAACAGTATTAATAATTTTAAAAAAAAAATTCCATTTTAATTTTTTTCGAAATTCAGATCATGAAAACTTTGAAAACCTTGCTCTGATACCAGATGTGAGAAATGCAGATTAAGGATCCTAAGGCTAGGATAAACACACGAGGGGGGGGGGTGAATAGTATTTTAAGGGATTATTAAATATTTTTGAGTTTTTGTTAATTTGAATACAAATGTATGCAATATTCAGACACAGATATGATCACAGAATCAAACACAGATGCGGAAATAAAGTAAAAGCAGTAAAGGAAAGAACACACCAGATTTTATACTAGTTCGGAGTTACCCTACATCCAGTCCCGTACACAAGTACGGATCTCCTTTCAAAAGCAATTGTACAATTACACCCTTGATTTCAAGGCTACGAAGTACACCCTCCATATTCACAATCCTCTAGGTAGAGATACTTGATTTCCCGGCCAACAAGTTCACCCAATTGATTTTCAAGGCTACAATCACACCTTTTCTCGCTTGATTGATTTCCAAGGCCACAGTCACACCTTTTCTCGTTTAATTGATTACAAAGAGACCTATAAATCTGGATAACACTGAGGATCTTGTTAAGATAGTGATAGAGAATCAAACCAGAGATATTCTATTAAGATTCAATGTTGATTTCGGCAGAGTAATGGTAGGAATATGTATAAAGAAACGTGGAAGAAGAAGAGAAATGAAGACCAGAAAATATAAATTACAATTCTTTGAAAACAACCCCTATTTATAGAAAAACAAAAGTCATGTCCGTTCGTGAAGTGATATGACGAATAAACACTTCTTTTGAAATTTAAATTTTGAAATTAACTGACACTATGTCAACATGCGTATATTGAGTAAGTCGACATCCCAAAGGAAATTTTGGTGGTTTGTTTTTCTTTGAAAATAACTTTTATCTTATATTAAAACTATTTTAAACTTTTATAAATATACTTAACTATAGTTAAAATACATAAATAAATAAAGAGAAATATATATAAAATTTTACTATAATTTTATATTTAAATCTAAGTATAAAATTTAAATATATTATTATTAAAGATAGTTTTAAAACTAAGGATAATTTGATTTTGAAAATGAAGATTATTTGGAGGCTAAAAGTATTTAAAATCAGGATAGATGTTATTGATTCTTTTAAAAGGAAGGTTTTGAAATCATTTTGAAAACAAGATAATTTTGAAATCATTTGAATAAAATGTTAGCGGATACAAAATAATGTTCCACTAGATTTTTCGTAGGTTCCATCCTACTTAGGGTTCCATCCCTTTAACGGGCTCGAAGTGGACTCCATTCCACGAATAAATTAGATTTCAAGATGCCAGTGCTTTTCTAGGAGTTTTAACAAAATTCCTAATTAAAATTACTTATTCTTGAAATCTTGAATTATTGATATTCTTGATACTCTTGAGTCTTTAATCTTGATATCTTGAATCTCTATACTGTACAGTCTTCATTCTTGGTACCTGCATAGTTAAATCCTGCATATACATATATATCTAAACTATACTGTTAGTATTTATATTTTATAATCTATTCGAAGGTTGTTGTCATCAAAACCATCATCTCAAGGACTAACAGTAATTTGTGATTCATATGACTAAGCATAGCCTATTTGTTTTAAACAACATAAGCTATCAAACTCAATATTAAACACAAAATCATACAAACATTTAAATTTCCATTAAGCACAAAAGAGACATAAATGAAAATTATGTTGCATCTTCATGATTCAAGAGAGCATCATTACCCCTAAATCGAAGGGATTAGGCTCTCATATTTGATATCAAATCAATAAATCTAGCTTGCAACATAGAATAAACAAGATGAAAAAAAGGGCAAAATTATGATATCCCGGAATTTCAAGCAATTTAAAATGTGATAATCTCCTTTATAAATTATTTAAAATTGGTAAAATTGTTGTTTTCAAACAATACTAATAATGTGTTGTTCATATATATATATATATATATATATATATATAAGTAAATTTTAAATAGAAAAATTATTATTTTCAAACAAACTAAAATGTTTTTGTTTAATTATATATATAAGGACACACACACACACACACACACGTATATATATATGAAGGAATTTTAAATTGAATTTGAATTTAAAATGGAAAATCAAAAGATAGATCTCTTAAAATAATATTGGATTTAAAATATATTATATATGATTTTATTTAGAATATAATTGGTTTTATATTATTTTATTTTAAAGTATTTTATTTATATAAATT
Source organism: Allium cepa (assembly GCA_030765085.1). Taxonomy (NCBI): domain Eukaryota; kingdom Viridiplantae; phylum Streptophyta; class Magnoliopsida; order Asparagales; family Amaryllidaceae; genus Allium; species Allium cepa. The sequence continues at coordinate 873,268,538 of CM060932.1, read as the reverse complement.
AAGAAATGTATTTATTAATTAGAAAATTAAATATAAAAGCTTTTTAAACCATTTAAAAAATAATTAACTCATGCATAATTACAAATGCAAGTAAAAGAATATATCTAATTACATGTGTAAATGAATTATAAATTGTAAAAGACAAGTGTTAGATTTTTAAACAAGTGTCACTATTTTATTTTTATTTTCTTTTATTTTTTTTATAAATCCTAATTATGTCTGTATAAACATCTCATTCCCTATCTCTCATTTTCTTTAATCAGTAAAAATTTCCAAAACTTAGAAATAAAATCCTGTAACATTAAAACCAGTGAGAAAAAAAAGAAAAGTCGGTAACAAATATTCAAAATAGAAATTTAGAGTAATCTGTCCACAAATTCAAGAAGAGCAAGCTAAGCAATTTCATCTCAGATCAGATTCAAATTCAAGTTGCAACTAAATCATGTAATGATAAAAAATCCAGATCAAAACATTCCAGTATAAAAACAATTCCAGGCCTCTGTTCACTATAAGGTGAGTAAACTAAGCTTAAACAGTTTTAAATTGGATTCATATGATAAATGTTTGACGATAAATTGTGATGAATGTTTGAAAATATGTATGCATGTTTTTTTAGGTCTGAATACATGTATATATGATTGAAGATACTGGTCTGTATGTCTGATATACCTGTGTCATCTCTATTTTAAGTTACAGAGTTTAAAATTTGGACCAAAATTTCAATTCTCTTCATCTAATCTCTGTTAGGCTTAAAAATTCAAATGAATTATGTTTGTTTAAACATAAACTAAGGTTTAAAATTATTTTTAAGTGAAATAATTTTGTAAAATTCTGGAAATAAAGAAAAGACAGTGGAAAATTTATAAATAGGTAAAACTCAAGCATCATAATTCTTGGATTCACTTATATAATCATAATCTCCGTTAAAAATCATGATTTTTAAAATCTAAATCATAATTTTTAACTTGGAATCGAGAGAGAATTCGAATATTGACCAGAAAATGGGTTAAAAGGAAATTCTGGTGATCGGCGACACTTGAGGGGTCGGGGTCTTGGCTGAAGCGAGCCCGGTGTTCGATGAGGTCGAGAAAAATGGTCGAAGGTATGTTAGTTGCCTGAGGTGGCCGGATGAGGCAAACTAGGGTTTTAAGTGGGTTTTTAGTCGAGGTCGAAAGTATGGTGACAGGGCCGTCGTGGGTGTATCAAGATGGTCCAGTCGATGAGGAATTGAAGCACGAGATCAAGGTGAAGCTGTCGACAGAGGATCAGAATTTATGGTAGCCAGGATCAGAGTGTCGAGGTGGATTTGGGTCAGGGGTTTCTGTCCATTTTGTTCACGATGATCGGTTTTCGTTTTCGCGATCGTATGGGTAGTGAGGATGGTTGGTGTCGATAGAGGAGGACAACGGTGACTTGCCGGAGGTAGGATGGGCAGCCGGAGCGCCGTCGTGGGTTGGTGCACGTGCACTAGTTTTTTTCTTTCTGTGCACGAGATTTGAATTTTGGGAAAAAGAGTTTTCTTCAGGTTTGACTCGGGGAAAAAGGAAGTTGGGCTCGGGGTTTTTCATTTACGTGAGCGAGTGTTTATAGTATAACAGTTTTTTAAAAATTAAACTAAGTTTTAAAAGAAAGAAGAGGAGGGAACTCGGGAAAAGGTTGAAGAATCTCGGGTTTCTGCTAGGGTAAACTTTGGGTTTGTCTCGGGTTGTTAATCAAAGGTTAACAAGTTTTAAGTTATAACAAAAGTTAAGTTTAAAACTAATTATCTTTAAATCTATTTTAAGTAATAAGTGATTAAATAATGTTTGATTAAGTTGAGAAAAGTATTTTAAGTTTTAATTAATTAAGTTAATTCTTAAGTTGTTTTTAAACTTAATTAATCATGTAATTAAGGTTAATTAATTAAAATAAAGTGTTTAATTAATAATTTAATTTAAAGTTTTAAAGTTAATCAATAGTTAATGATAATTTGATAAGGTTATTAAGTAAGATTTTAAATGGTAATTAAAAAGAAAATTTAAGATAAATGATTTATCATTTAATTAATTAATTGGTTAATAATTAAAGATTAATTATAAGTAATTAAAGATTAATTATTGATTCATTGATTAATAATTAAAGAGTAAGGAATTAATAGCTAGGAGATAATTAGTTAATGATTAATTAATTAAGGTTAATTAATCAAAGTAATTAATCAAGGTTAATTAATCAAGGATGATTAATTAAGATAGATGATTACGAAATGATTAATTAATTGGGTTGTAATTAATTAATGTTAAGTAAGAAGGATTAAGATAATCCAAGTGAATAAAGTTAGTGATTAATTTAATTGGAGATTAATTAAATTAGTTGGGAATTATATATCTAATAAATCTTGTGTATGGATGGTTGAATGATTTTGGATGATTGGGATTGCTGTTGTCTCTGATGAGCGATTGAGATATGCTGTGATATGAATGGGTTAAACTGTGATAATGTGGGTTATCTATCTAAGCTGAATTGTTGTGTGGTATGATATCCTGAATATGAATTGTATTGTTTTACAACTTAACAATTTGGATTAGAAATGATATTGGATTCGAAGAGACCGGGGTCGGGTATCAATAATACCCGAAACCACTTCGACTAGTAAACTGAATTCTTTGTAAATTGGATATTGGAATTAAACAGGTTGGGATGGAATAAATTGAGAAATATGGACATTTAACCTGAGAACTGTTGTGTGTGATAAATGATTAACTATAATAAGTAAGAACTCGTAAAAGGTATGAGTTACCCTAGTATTCACATATGTTGTAACTTAGTATTTCATGTCATTTGGGTTAACTCACGCTAGTTTTCAGCCTGACCCGGGTGTTACTTTGATGTAATGCTCGGGTCAGACCGATTATTACAGATTTTCAGGTAAGGACGTTCTGGAGCTCAGGAGACGTGTTAGATGGCAGGAACGTATGGAATTTACCGTTGTATACTTGAGAGTTGTTATGATATTAGTCTGGGACAGGTTGATATAACTGTCTAGTCTTTTATAAATGGTTGTAACTCTGATATATTGAATATAAAGTAACAATTACATCTTTTCTTTGTATAAATGCTATTAATTGTTATTATATTTGATCCACTGCGAAATGTGAGATTCTGAGTTTTGTTTTCTGTTCTTCTTCTACCTCTTTCTTCTTCTTTTCTTTAACAATCTGAAATTTTCAGAGTCAAAAATTTTGGGTCGTTACATTTGGTATCAGAGCGAGGTTAAGCGAGAACCTTGATTCTGGTGGGTTTACTCATTAAGGATAGGGTCAATGGTACCCTAAAATGAGTTGAGTGTAGTATATATGAGGTCGTGTTTGTTATTTTCTTATAAAATTATTTTAAAAATGATTTTCATATAAGTTTATCTTTTGATATATAAAGAAATAATTTTTCTTATTATTAAATATATTAAAGAAATTGGTTGTTTATTATTGGAATTAAATAAAATAATAAGAATTAAGTGGAAGTAGTAGTACAATCAAATTGAAATTGAATGAAGATGAACTAAATTATGATGTTTTAAAATCAAAGTCTGGAATTTGTTTCAAAGTGATAAAGGAATAATAAATAATATTATTTAATGTATTTGAATGAAAGGGTCCTGTTTGAAACAAGAGTTGTTTGAAAATTTAAAGAAATTTGTTTTGAATTAAATCCAAAGGTGGTTTAAAAATTCAAGGTATAACTTGGTGTGTAAAGAAAATAAATATGTATATATGAGGGATATACATAATATCAAAGATGATTTGAAATAAACTCTAAGTGCTGAGTTTTAAATTATTACTTGGAATGTGATGTGAAAACCCAAAATGATAAGTTTTTGAACTTATAAATGGGGTTGGATATTAATATGAAGTTTAAAATTTGAAATGGGAATTCGAATTGGGTAAAGTTGACTGGATAAAATTGAAGTGAATTTAACTTAAGGAAAGTTAAATAAGTTTAGAACAAACAACCTGAATTGGAAATTTCAAGATGAAATTGAAATTTAACTTGGGAAGTTAAATGGTTGATTTAAAATGGGAGTTATGAGTGATCTCAATATGGGTTTGAGATCTGAAAATTGAAAATGGATGCTGTTAATTGGTGTTTGGATAAATTTGGATGTTTATTTATCCGGATATCATTCTATTGTTATAAATAATCTATGAAACTGAGAATTGGTTTTGAAGTTAAAAATGGATAATAAAGTAGAATCTGAAGATTAAACTATTTTTGAATTCTTATTTGAACTTTGAAATAAGTTAAGTAAAGATAATTTAAAATGGAATTTTGGAATTTGGACTCAGAATTAAATGGTTTGAAGATTTAAGTTGTTAAATTAAAAATAAAGGTAGATTTGATTTAAAAGTAAAGGTTAATTTGATTTAAGGGATTAAATCAACATTAAAATTTAACTCGAATTTATATAATTCGAGATGGTTTTAAGTTGAGATTTGAATAGAATTAGTTCAAATTGAATTTTAATTGAATTAATTGGAATTGTGATTGAAGATGGATAAGCATGAAATTCAAATGGAAAATTTGAATTGAATTAATTTGAAGTGAATTGAAGTTGAATAAGTTTGAAATTCAAATGGGAATCGATTTGAATTTGGGATAGAAATTAAAGTTAATTTTAATTGAGTTGAAATTGAATCAAATTTAATGGAGATTGTGAATTGAACAGTTTGGCTCTGAACTATTTTTTTTCAAATAAATTATTTTAATATAACTGTTTTTAAATCTATTTTCCTAGCTATTTACTATACAACCTTTCTTTTTAAAACACCCAAACTATCTTATATATATTTTGTAACTATTTTGAAACTAATTACTATTTTACATCTGTTTTACAAACTAATCACTATTTTATAACTACTTTATGACTAATTACTATTTTACAACTATTTTAAAATTTCTAAACTATTCTACTATTATTTACAACTAATATCTATTTTACAACTACTTATCTATTTTAAACTTTTAAAGCTATTTTTCGAATCAAGTGGTCAGAGTACAAACTGTTTAAAATTGAAGTGATAACTCAATGGGAAATGGAAGCAATTGTAAATAAGTGAATAGAATCAAATGAGGGTGAATAAAAAAAGAATTGATTTAGCTAATAATCAGTGAAGATAGATACGTAGGATGTACATATGTTATTCTATTTGCATAATGATTTGATCTGGATTCGAGCATAGAATTTCGAGATAAGATATCGATCCGAGTTGGGATTTTTCACTCGATTTTCGACGGCAAACCCTGGATATGGATTTTTGATTGGTTTTGGATACTCTCTATCATAGTTATGGCTATACAAGGAGAATGACGGTTTTTGATCAAGAAACCAGATCTGAGTCCACACTAGGAAGTCGGGTAGATGATACTAGCTCGAAAGTGAAATTGTTTGATCAAGTGAGCGATCAGATTTGATATTGCGCATGGATGATATGTGTACATCGTACAGGTTTGAATGAAATTGATATTGGAAATTTGTGGATAAGAACTGTAAAATTATTTTTTGAAATGGAAAGGTATATTTTGAAAAATGAATGATGAAATAAAATGGGAGTTGGATATTTCTTTGATTATAACTCATTTTATAGAAAGTGATATGGTTAATAACTTTATAAAAGAGTAATCAAATTTGAATATTTCATTTGGAATAAACAAAGTTATATATCTTTGTTATATATATATGATAAACTCCCCATGTTGAATCTATAGCCAGAAGAAAAGGGTTTTTGAAAGTATTTGAAGTATGAAAAGGGAATTTATACAAGTATGGAGTGATCCAATGATATTTCAAAGTTATATATATATATATATATATGTATGTATGTATGTATATATGTATAAAGGATCTTATGAGAACGATTTTGGAAAAAGGTTTTGGAACCTATGGATATTGAATGGCTTTTGACTTTTGGGAAGAATCAATGTTGGAAAGTTGAAAAGCCTAGCTTGAGAATTATCGATTTCGGGATAATCGATTTTGTGTAAAGGAGATTTTTATATGATTTATACAAGGGTATGCTTTGGAAGATACTATATGTGTATAGTATAAAGTGTTTGAGAATGGCTTTGGGGAAAAAGGCGCTCCTATGAATGAACGTCTTAGGAGTGCCATGGGGTAGTGCTGCCTTGAGCCCTAAGTGGGGGTTCAAAAGTTGATCCTATAAGGGAGTCCAGACAAACTGAAGTTCCCGAGAATTATTAGGTAGCGAAAGTCGAGGGCGCTGATGCCTACGGAGGCATTTGGGTTATGCTTTAACAAAGTGTAACTCAATGCTGCTGCGGTCTACCGTGGACCATAGTGGAAATTGTTTGGTGGCGAGTGTCAATAGTCTACACTTGATTTTGCCGGGAAGGCAACATAACATCGGTAGACTGCGATCTATGGTGGAGTGGAGAAGTTTCATTTTTTGGCAACGAAATTCGAGGGCGTTGATGCCTACAGTTACATGGGTTTTTGTCATGATGGCCACATAACCCCGGGTGTAGCTGCGATCTGTAGCGGGTTCCATGGTGTAATCGAGGGGAACGGAGGCCTAAAACTATATATGGTTTTGCCGTGATGGCGACGCAATAAGCGGGCTAACTGCGACCATGGAGGGGGTGATGATATCCAAAGCATTCTCACCAAAAATGTTTCCTCTATTTCAGAAAATGTTTTCTATATTTCACAAAGTTTTCGAAAATGTTTTCCAAGTATTTTCATTGGGTGTTGAAAATGGGTTTACCAAGTGCTTATAGATTTTCAGTCCTACGCCTGATCAATGTATGACCGAATTTCTGTGAGAACGAGGATGGACTTGTTGAAACACCGAGTTATAAAATGATATTTTTATAAAACTGTTTTGGCAATATTATATAGATTTTAAAGTGTTTTAAAAATGTTCGAAGAGAAATTTTAACAGATATTAAGTATTTTAATAAGTTCTGGTTTCGTTCCTTTTCGAGGACGAAAAGATTCTAAGGGGGATGAATGTGACATCTCGGAATTTCAAGCAATTTAAAATATGATAATCTCCTTTATAAATTATTTAAAATTGGTAAAATTGTTATTTTCAAACGATAATAATGTGTTATATATATATATAAGTAGATTTTAAATCACTACAAGAAAATCTACCTTTAGTTGCAATTATCGGTGGCGTTTGTAGTGTATGTGCTATAATTTTTTTTTTCCGGTTTAATTTTCGGGTTTCCTCTTCTTCAACCCATGTCACGTTTTTTTCTCCTATTTCCCTCCACTGCCTCCTTTTTCCCTCCACCATTTCATTTTTCCCTCTTTCACCAAAATTTCCCTCCCGCTCAATTCAACCGTCCTCTCGCTCGAACCATCACTGCACTTCGTCATCAGCTCCTCGTCATTTGCTCCCATCCACTTGTCAACAGGGATCTCCTCCACTTCGTCGAATCTGCTCCCCTCCGCTTTGTTCACAAGGCCCGAATCTACAAATCGAGGAAAGCAAATAGAAGTAAATAATTCAGTGATTTAGGGCCAAAAATCTCTTATTTGTATTATTTGTTCGCTTATCGCACCAGATCATCAAAGCGTTGATTGCTGCCTCATTGCCCAAGAACTTATCTAGTTCAGGTATGCTTAACAAAAAGTCCTAGAATCACAAACCCTTTGATTATTTCATCTTCTATTTCTTTAAGTTTCTTTAATTTACCAATAAAATCGATTGTTGTGCCATTCTATGTCATGATTGATTTTCTACCAGATTTACGTATAATCCTGGTACTGCATTCCACCTTTTTTTCACCCATAATACATTTTCTTTACTTTGTTTTGATTTAGTTTTGGTTAGTGCTGATTATTGATGATTGGTGATTTGTTAAATCAGGTTATCATTGTGTTATTAATGGATGATTACTGATGCATATTTATTTGTTAAATTAGGATTATCATTTTGTCCGTAATGGTTGTGGACTATTATATGATAAATTTTCTTGCTATGGGATATTAGAACTCCATTTTTCACCAAAAAAACAGGTCATTAGTTAAGATTCATGTTTTCCCTTTTAAATTCTTCAATTATAGTTTTAGCATATTAATTTTCCCACTTTAGAATTTTGATTTAAACCATATCACAAATTGATTTCAATGCATAGTCAACTCCCATTAATTTGGTAGTTAATTCGTTGTAGTTAATTCGATGTAGCAATTGGTAAACATTTTTGGTCAGTCATTTGCTTACCACCATTTATTTGCTTGGGTCTATTTGTCAGCAAAAAAACAGGTCATTAGTTAAGATTCATGTTTTTTTTCTAAAATTCTTTAGTGATAGTTCAACACGTTACCTGTCCCAATTTATAATTTCAGTTTAAACCTTATCATGGAATTGATTTCAATGCATAGTTAATTCCCATTAATCTGGTAGTTAATATGATGTAATTGGTAAATAGTTAAGGTCAGTCATTTGGTTACCACCATTTATCTGCTTGGGATTCCAGAATGAAGTTTGCTCTTCTAGCATTTTAAGCAACTGTCGGTACTCCCAGATTGGGTCACCCATAGCAGTTTGCGTTAAAAATATATACGGCATATACTGAACTTTAATACTTCATAAGTTTAAATATCCATAGTTAATTCCGATTAATTTAGCTATTCATTTGACATAGTAATTGGTAGACGTTTATGGTCAGTAAAAACAATTGTGATTCAGTAGTTAAATCTCCTAAACAAATTTCCATGTTAGAAATAATAATAAGTTTTAAGGCCGCCATGATTATCCATAATATTAGTCATGCACCAAAAGCTGAAATATGCCCTGAAACTGTAAGATTATATTCTTTGTTTTAAGGAACTCTTACGGCATTCAATCCTTGAATTTTATGGGTTAAAATTGCTTTCAAAACTGCAATAGCGGTCTTTTGATGTTATGACTTCCACTTCTCATTAAATTTGTTTCTCCATCTTATGGTTTATTATGTATGATCTATTTTATCACCCTAGAACTTCTTGATATCTATACCCTTTTCTTTAATATGAAATATTTTCTAGGCATATCATTCCGCACATGGTTCCATATCTTTACGGAGTCGATATTAAATCACTGCAGCTTTGTAGTGTTTCGTCTGGTGTGATTCTCTTACTTTACCTATATTTTAAATGACTTCTTTAACTTCAGTCTCTTTGTCAGCATAACAGCTTTACTCTGTTTCATTCACATGGATTCCTTTCAACACATCCCATTGCTCCCACATGCTTTCCTTCTAGGCTTTAGCTACTTCGCTTCAGCTGCAATTTCATGCTTTCCTTCCAATTACAACTACAACATCTATCGCAATGCAAGCAGTTTATGCACGACAGTTTACGCAAGCAGTTTATGCACACCTATCATGATATAGTAATTTCTAGCCTAATGAGGGTGGAATGCAAACACTTTGCAACTGCTTTTGCAAGGTGAGTTATTGAACTAGTTTAATTATAATTTTTCTAACACGATTGTGTGAACAAGGTCGGCTATTTGTAAAATGATCTTAGCTTTAGAAAAATAATAAAATGCAGGCAGTTAGAGCATCAGAAAAAATTATACATTGTCTCTTTTATCAACATGTCATATTGGTCAAATGTTTTTTGGCATAATATGTTGATCATTATTTTAGCATAAAAGACATGACTATTATTTACTTTAAAGAAGCATCAGTTCGGCATATTACGTGATTAAAACTATATTGATTTTATTGGTTAGATGATCTAATCAGTATGTTATATTTAATTATATGGTTACCATGATCCGGCGAGCTACTACTTAAGCTTGTATATGTTCATTTTTAGTTGTTCCTTCACGTGGCTGATTGATGAAAATATACTAGAATATATATTGTTGAGAAGGTATATTGTTTAAAAATAGACATGCATTGGTTTGGGATGTTGCAATATTATCAGATTGTTTTGAGGATATTTCAGTTTACTTTGTCTCTTAAATTTTACCTTCTTGTAGTTTTCTATATCTTTGTCGCTATTGAGCTTGATTAGTTGTTCCATTTGCATTAGTTTGTATAAACCTATTTATTATATTTGCATATTTACAAATTCAATCACATCATCTTTGATTTCCTTTAGCTGATAATTCTTTTAGGTAGCAGCCCTTTCCATTTACAAATTCAGAGCGCTCAGGCTTCTAAATAGATTCAAATTGGATATTAGCAAGTTATAATTGAAAATCTTTTTAGGCAATGTTTATTAATTTTTGAATTCTATTTATTTAGCTATTAGTTTTTGATATGCATGGTTTTGGTCACAACTGTATTTTTGTAGACGGGTCTGGAAGTCAATTCTAATGTAGTTGCTAAAGTCATTATGGAAGAGTCGCTGATCATTTAGAAGGTGTCAAGTCTTTGGTCGAGGTGGTTGGGGTTAATGGCAAATTTTCTAAAGAGATCTATAAAGCTTTTCCAGGTAATAAGTGCACATTCATATCCTTAACTTAGCTTGGTTAATGATTTACTTGCTGGGATTAATTAATAATTTTTAACTTAGTTGTGCATGTAAATTAAGGAATCTAACATGCACAACTAGTGGAAATAATTTGATCATTCCACTAAGTTAATCAATAATAATAATATAATTAAGTTAACTGAGTTTTAATAATAATAATAGTAATAATAAGTCAATTAAGTTAACTAATTTAATAAAAATTAATTATTAAAATTAAACAAGTTTTATAAAATTAACTAAGTTTAAGTTAACTAAATTTTATAAATAGTAATAATATAACTAGTTTAAAAAGTTTTATAAATAAAGACGATGATAATGAATTAACTAAGTTTATAATAATAATAATAATAAATTAACTAAGTTAACTAAGTTAATAAAAATTAACTAAGTTTTGTTAAAAGTAAATAATTTTTAAAAAATTAACTAATTTTACGATAACTAAATTTTATAAATAATGATAATAACTAATTTAAAAAAGTTTTAAGTAATAATAATGACGATGATGAAGAATTAACTAATTTTATAAAAATTAACTAAGTTTATAATATTAATAATAGTAATACAACTAAGTTAACTAAGTTTTAATAATAATAATAATAATAATAATAATAATAATAAAAAATTAACCAAGTTAATTGAGTTAATAAAAACTAACTAAGTTTTGTTAAAATTAACAAGTTTTATAAAATTCACTAAGTTTAAGTTAACTAAATTTTATAAATAATAATATAACTAACTTAACAGTTTTATAAAAAATAATGATGATGAATTAACCAATTTATTTTAAAAATTAACTAAGTTTATAATAATAATATAATTAAGTTAACCAAGTTCTAATAATAATAATAATAATAATAATAATAATAATAATAAAATTAACTAAGTTAACCAAGTTAATAAAAATTAACTAAGTTTTGTTAAAATTAAAGAAGTTTATAAAATTAACTAAGTTTAAGTTAACTAAAATTTATAAATAATAGTATGGTATACTTATACAATGTTGTAGTTGTTTGATATTAGATTTGAAGTCTTACGAATTAACATAACTGTTTGACTATATGTAGAGATAAAAAGCAACAAGAAGATTCTGAAACTTAAGAGCACGTCATCTGCGAGAAATTTCTTTTCAGGGAGGGACATTTTAAGCCAATTATCTGAATTTTGCCATGAACTTAAGAGGATTGCAGTTGGAAAAGAGAATGCTAGAGATAATGTTAAGGAGGAGGAGAAGAAGGTTTTGCTTGATGCAAATTCAAGGTAAGTATAAAAGTTAGAAATATTGTGTGTGCGCGTGTGATGTTTCTTGGTTTATATCATAAAATTAGAACGGTCTGCATTAACACATGCATTGTAGAGCATGTTAGTTACGTTCATAATACATGCATTATCAACTGGTTATTACGATAAAAGTGTCTTTTGGCTTGTACATGAATCTGGTGCAATATATTCTGATGATAACAGGGTTAAAAAGGAGGAGAGGTCTGGGAAATCAGTAAAAGGGAATGGGAAATTGATAGTAAAGGTGGAGAACAATGGAAATGTTTCAAAGAAGGCTGAAGAAAATAACAACAATAACAGTCCATCGATACTGAAAGAGGTGAGAGCACATCCTCCTACTCTGCAGAAGTTCCCATCTCCTTCAACTCATGGCCTCCACATTAAAACTGGAACTAGTACTGCCTCTCCATTGAATAGCAGCAAGCCTCCTATTAAACCAGAAACTCAAGTAATTCTTTATTTTTACCTTTGTCGTTTATTAATAATGATGGTAAAAATGTTTGATTAATTACTTACAGTTGATTGTTTGTTGTTGATTTTTGTGTGGTCAGATTCAAGGTAAAGAGGAGACGAGAGAATAAGTAGAAAAGGATGATAACGAAGGAGGCAGTGGTGGTGCACTGGATATATTTTGGGTTTTCAAGCCTTGCACTGCATAGTTAAGTGATGCAGGGAAAGATCTGCAGCTACATATTTGCAAGCATATTTACATACATTTGTTAATTCTTTATGTTGTTCAATATGAGGCCAATAAACGTTTCTAATTAAGTTTCGGTTACATATAAAAGTAGTGGTTTCTGTTTTGTTGTTATCCGATGATTTCGTCAAACGCTACGGAAAAAATATACGGGAAAATAGGCACAAGGAAGAAGTTGCAAAAAAATTTAGCTTTAGGGACACAAGTTTTCTTTTTAGTCTGAAGGACATTTTTTAATGCAAACTGAAAATGATAGCTACAACTATCATTCTGTGATTTACACTAAAAAGTGTCCTTCAGCCTAAAAAACAAACTTCTTGTCCTTAAAACTAAAATTTTCTTTTGCTTTTTCCTTGAGCCTAAAAACCCCAAAAATATAATGGCAGAAAAAAAACATAACAAAAAAAATATTGCTGCGGTTAAATATACAGCCTTTAAAATGATCAATCTATAATAGCGTCTATTTAGTGGCGTTTAGAAAATGCTACGGAAAAAATATGTTGAAAAAAATATCACTTTTGGTGGCGTTTCAACACGCTGCAAAAAAGATTTACGGTGGCGTTTTTTTGCCACCGCAATAAGGCACACTATAACGGCGCTTACAAAAACACAACCAAAAATATTAGATTTTTAGTTGCATGTCGTATGACGGCGTTCTCTAAAAGGCCACCATATGTTATGGTTGCGTTTTTTGTGCGCCACCAAAAGTACTTTTTGGTGTAGTGAATAGAAAAATTATTATTTTCAAAGAAATTAAAAATGTGTTTGTTTAATTATATATATATATATATATATATATATATATATATGTGAAGGGATTTTAAATTGAATTTGAATTTAAAATGGAAACTCAAAAGATAGATCTCTTAAAATAATATTGGATTTAAAATATATTATGTATGATTTTATTTAGAATATGATTGGTGTTATATTGTTTTAGTTTAAAGGATTTTATTTATATAAATTAAGAAATGTATTTATTAATTAGAAACTTAAATATAAAATCTTTTTAAACCATTTAAAAACCGATTAACTCATGCATATTTACAGTTGTAAGTACAAGAATGTATCTAATTACAAGTTTAAATGAATTATAAATTGTAAAAGACAAGTGTTAGATTTTTAAACAAGTGTCACTATTTTATTTTTTATAAATCCTAATTAAGTCTATATAAACATCTCATTCCCTATCTCTCATTTTCTTTGATCAGTAAAAATTTCCAAAGCTTAGAAACAAAATCCTGTAACATTAAAACCAGTGAGCAAAACAAAGAAGAGTCAGTAACAAATATTCAAAATAGAAATTATGAGTAATCTCTCCACAAATTCAAGAAGAGCAAGCTAAGCAATTTCATCTTAGATCAGATTCAAATTCAAGTTGCAACACAATCAAGTACTGATCAAAAATCTAGATCAAAGCATTCCACTATAAAAACAATTCCAGGCCTCTGTTCTCTATAAGGTGAGTAAACTAAGCTTAAACAGTTTTAAATTGGATTCATATGATAAATGTATGAAGAGAAATTTTGACGAATGTTTGAAAATATGTATGCATGTTTTTTTAGGTATGAATACATGTATATGATTGAAGATACTGGTCTGTATGTCTGATATATCTATGTCATCTCTGTTTTAAATTACAGAGTTTAAAATTTGGATCAAAATTTCAATTCTCCTCATCTAATCTCTGTTAGGCTTAGGAATTCAAATGAATTATATTTTTTAAACATAAACTAAGGTTTAAAATTATTTTTAATTGAAATAATTTTGTATAATTCTGGAAATAAAGAAAAGATAGTGGAAAATTTATAAATAGGTAAAACTCAAGCAGCATAATTCTTGGATTCACTTATATAATCATAATCTCCATTAAAAATCATGATTTTTAAAAGCTAAATCACAATTTTTAACTTGGAATTGAGAGAGAATTCGAGTGTTGATCAAGAAAGGAGTTTAGAGGAAATTCTGGTGATCAGCGGCACTTGAGGGACCAGGTCTTTGCTGAAGCGAGCCTGGTGTTCAATGAGGTCGGGAAGAATGGTCGAAGGGATGTCAGTTTCTTGAGGTGGCCGGACGAGAAACTCTAGGGTTTTAAGTGGGTTTTTGGTCGAGGTCGGAAGTATGGTGACAGCGCCATCGTGGGTGTATCGAGTTGGTCCAGTCGGTGGGGAATTGAATCCCGAGATCAAGTCGAAGCTATGGATGGAGGATCGAAATTTCTGGAGGCCGGGATCGGAGTGTCGAGGTGGATTTGGATTAGGGATTTCTATCCAGTCTGTTCACGATGATCGATTTTCGTTTTCACGATCGTCTGGGTAGTAAGGATGGTCGGTGTCGATAGAGGAGGACAACGGTGACTTGCCAGAGGTGGGATGGGTGGTCGGAGCGCCGCCATGGATTGGTGCACGTGCACCAGTTTTTCTTTCTTTCTGTGCACGAGATTTGAATTTTGGGAACAAGAGTTTTCTTTGAGTTTGACTCGGGGAAAAAGGAAGTTGGGCTCGAGATATTTCGTGTACGTGAGTGAGTGTTTATAGTATAACAGTTTTTAAAAAATTAAACTAAGTTTTAAAAGAAAGAAGGGGAGGGAACTAGGGAAAAGGTTGAAGAATCTTGGGTTTCTGCTAGGGTAAACTTTGGGTTTGTCTCGGGTTGTTAATCAAGGGTTAACAAGTTTAAAGTTATAACAAAAGTTAAGTTTAAAACTAATTATCTTTAAAACTATTTTAAGTAATAAGCGATTAAATAATGTTTGATTAAGTTGAGAAAAGTATTTTAAGTTTTAATTAATTAAGCTAATTCTTAATTTGTTTTTAAACTTAATTAATCATGTAATTAAGGATAATTAATTAAGATAAAGTGTTTAATTAATAATTTAATTTAAAGTTTTTAAGTTAATCAATAGTTAATGATAATTTGATTCCAAGGTTATTGAGTAAGATTTTAAATGGTAATTAAAAAGAAAATTTAAGATAAATGATTTATCATTTAATTAATTAATTGGTTAATAGTTAAAGATTAAATAATAAGTAATTAAAGATTAATTATTAATTTATTAATTAATAATTGAAGAGTAAGGAATTAATAGCTAAGAGATAATTAATTAATGATTAATTAATTAAGGTTTATTGATCAAGGTAATTATTTAAGGTTAATTAATCAAGGATGATTAATTAAGATAGATGATTAAGGAATGATTAATTAATTGGGTTGTAATTAATTAATGTTAAGTAAGAAGGATTAGGATAATCCAAGTGAATAAAGTTAGTGATTAATTTAATTGGAGATTAATTAAATTAATTAGGAATTGTATATCTAATAAATTTTGTGTATGGATGGTTGAATGATATTTGATGATTGGGATTGTTGTTGTCTCTGATGAGCAATTGAGATGTGTTGTGGTATGAATGGGTTAAACTGTGATAATGTGGGTTATCTATCTGAGTTGAATTGTTGTGTGGTATGATATGCTGAATATGAATTGTATTGTTTTACAACTTAACAATTTGGATTAGAAATGATATTGGATTCGAAGAGTCCGGGGTCGGGTATCAGTAATACCGGAAACCACTTCGATTAGTAAATTGAATTCTTTATAAATTGGGTATGCGGAATTAAACAGGCTGGAATGGAATAAATTGAGAAATATGGACATTTAACCTGAGAACCGTTATGTGTGATAAATAATTGACTATAATAAGTAAGAACTCGTAAAAGGTACAGTTACCCTAGTATTCACATATGTTATAACTTAGTATTTCATGTCATTTGGGTTTACTCACGCTGGTTTTCAGCCTGACCCAGGTGTTACTTTGATGTAATTCTTGGGTCAGACCGAGTATTACAAATTTTCTGGTAAGGACGTTTTGGAGCTCAGGAGATGAGCTGGATGGCAGGAACGTGTGGAGTTTACCACTGTATATTTGAGAGTTGTTATGATATTAATCTAGGACAGGTTGATATAACTGTCTAGTCTTTTGTAAATGGTTGTAACTCTGATATATTGAATGTAAAGTAACAGTTACAACTTTTCTTTGTATAAATGCTATTAGTAGTTATTATATTTGATCCACTGCGAAATGTGAGATTCTGAATTTTGTTTTCTGTTCTTCTTCCACCTCTTTCTTCTTCTTATCTTTAACAACCTGGAATTTTCGAAGTCGAAAATTTTGGGTCGTTACAAAAATAAAAAGAAAAACTAATTTACTTGCATAAATAAATAAATCTACACTACTAACATGAATGGAAATAAGCAAGGAAAGGAAAAGAACATGAATTAATTTGCATAAAAGAATAGTACATAAAAGAAATGGCTAAGTAGCCACGAAAAGAAGGAGAGCTCCTATTTTATTTCTAAGGTAAAACTAAAGAGAAAAGAGCCTAAGAGAGACTAAAGAAGAGAAGAGGGATTACATGAAACATATGGGGTATTTATACAAGTTAGAAACCCTAATTCATATTTTTAGGGAGTGCCCAAACTACCCCTCTAGGAAGTATGAAGGCTAAGTAATAATTAGCATCAAATAATCATCATTTAAGTGTGCATGAAGCTTTAAACTCTATTAGCATGTGCATTAGCCTCAAATTTGTACATGATGGTATGTGTGTAGGTGGGGTCCTCCATGATCAATGAAATGAAATATTTCCATCTTCATTCCTTTGTATTCTCTCTTATGCATGCATATATCTTTATGAAGCCACTTGTATTTGATTTTAAATTCCTACAAAATAACATAGAAATTTTCAATTAAATTTTATAAAACTAATATATGCACAAAAATGACCATTTTGCCCCTATATGAAGTTGAATATGTGGAAATTTGAAAATATTTGAATTTGGTTTAAACAAGTTAAAAAATCCGATATGACCATTTATTTAATTTAAATAGATTAAATATAGTGGTAAAAATATGAACATTTAAGTGCACATCAATCACCATCATCGACAGCCTTACCCCAACCATCGACGCGCCAAATACCATCACCATCACCGCCTCGACGCTCCATGCACACATACGTACGTAGAAAACCCCCAAAACCAGAAACCCTAACACAGAAGCGTCACTCGTTCCCTCCGCCAGCCTCCATCGAGCGCCACCACGTCGATCGCGAATTCAAGCAAGCATTTTTTTCCAGATCGAGTTTTGTTTTTTCGTTCGTTCTCTTTTTTTCGATCTGGATTTGAAATAAAGTGATAGAGGAAGGGAGATACAACAAAGAAAAGGAACATGGGTTTGATTCGTTCAAATATGAGGGTTGAGATATTTTTATTATTATTTAATTCGGAAATATCCGACGTTTAACGTCCAAAACTTCTCGAGCTTCAAACAAAGCATGCCGCCTGACATTCATAATGTTTTATCCCTATTCCAAACACAATGGAACTAGCCTCGAGGCCTAATTCGATTGTATGCAGAAGAAAGCTTTTCAAAATAAATTAATTTAATTAAATTCTGAAAATAAATTCAACACGTTTCAAGCTCATACGGCCAAGTGATAAGTCTGATCAATATAAAACTTGAAATCCTACAATAATTCACTAACCGAAATCCGAGATAGTGGCCAAAATGGCTATTTTTACTCGTCAATTAAAAATTAAAATTTCTAATTTTTATATTTATCCACTTAAAATACCAATTTTAAATATTAACACCTTCATTCCTACTTAAATAAAAGTTAAATCAATTTTCGATACCATTTTCATTCATATAAATTAAGATTCAATTATTTAAATAATTTCAATATTAAATATAAGCAATATAATTATCCAACAAATAATAATAATAAGTCGTTAAATTTTTATTTCTAACCATTTATATTCAATAATTATATCAAATTCTATAATTTAAAATAGTTAAAAAAATATGGTTCGTTACAAATATATTAACATTATAATGAACCCATACTGCATTTTGAGGATAAAGGGTAGAAGAACGACAAGGTTAACTAGTAGTGAACAGAAATTGATTTAACTCCTGGATGAATAGAATTGCATCCAAATGGTCAGGGAGACCAGAATATAGGATGCCTAAATATAGAAGTTGTCAGGGAGATAGATTCATAGTGCACCTATGAAAACTATGATTAGGAAGTTATTGGAGTTACCAATAGGTTCATAGTGATCCCATGAAAACTATGTTATAAAGAGTGGTTGGCAGAGGCCAATTGGTTTGCAGTGCACCCATAAAAACTATATCTGCATTAAGTTATTGACAGTTGCCAAATGGTTCCTAGTCAAACCATGAAAAATAGGATAAGAAAGAAGTTATTATGGACACTAATAGGTTCAGAGGTACCCATGAATTAATTAAGTTAATTGGCAGAGGCTAATAGGTTCATAGTGCACCCATTAAAACTATGAAATATGACAGAAAGTCCATATATATTATATAAAGGTTATTAGTAAGCCCATGAAAACTAATAGGTTAATAGTAAGTCCATATAAATGTTTTGAAATTGTATGCCTATCATCATAATATTTTGAAATGACTATGTTTTAACCATTGTGGATGCAAGAGCATAGTATATGGTTTTATAAAGGTTTTAAAATACTAGTGAGGGGAAAACCCGTTCCGTCAAGTGGCGTGGTATTACTAGATATCTAAATGGTTCGAGATGTGAGATTATTATTCATACCAGGCTTTGTGTCTGGACTCAAAGTTTATGTTTTGCCTTTATACTCTCGGGTGCTCAATTGATTTTGAGTAGTTTGACAGTTGAGGTTTTCAAGTACCTCAGTAGACGAATAAGCTTCTGAGACGTGCATGAGGCATAATAGATATTTAGATTTCTCTTTTATTTGTTTCCACTATGTTTTTTGTAATAGCAAAGTTGTTATATTTCCTGTATATACTCCGTTCATTCAAGGGGGCATCTTCATATGTCGCTCTTTGAATGTGTTGTAATAAATATATTTTCTCTAAACATGGATTACGATTATGGGATTATGTAATGATTTGGAAATTATTTGAAATGGAATGTGATCTTGTTTGAAATTTAATTTCTTTTTCTATATTCATGTGTTTCTGTGTATCAATGAATCTAACACACCATATTTGGTCATCGAGGATTAATAAATATGGATGACTACAACATTCCTAGCTGTTAGTTTTGGCCTCCAATTAGGGGAATGTTACAAAAATAGAACTCTAGCTGATACACCATGAATCAAAAACGTACCTCCCTACACAGCTTTTCCTTTCCCCTCTGTTGTTTGTCTTATGGTAGTCAGTTCTAATGCAAACATCTTGCCTTTTCCATCCTTGGCTAGTTTCTTGGCACCGGTTCTTATAATGTCCAATCTTATCACAATTGAAACATTTTACTTCTTTTTTGTCAGCAGCTTTCTTCCCTTTGCCCGTCCGACACTCATGAGCATAATGTCCCTTCTTGTCGCACTTATAGAAAACTACATCGACCTTCCTTTTTTTTTGCTCCCCCTCCTTTTTGAGCACCTTTCTTTTGCAAATGCTTTCTCTTTTGGTTCTGCCCACTTTGAGTTTCAATGGCTTTGTTACCATCAAGAAAAGCAAGCATGTCCTCCTGTCTCAAAGCCATCTCAACAACTACATTGCATGGACCCCTAATATATGGCAAAGTTGCTTAAGCAAGCTACTTCTCATTCCTTTTAATGACCGTATCAATCGTAGCATATTCATATCTCGATAGCTCCTTAATTCTAGTAGCATACTATGGTACTATCATATCTCATTGCTCCAACTTCATAAACTTCCTGAGCAGTGTTGACTTAGTAATCTACGACATGAATCTTTCCTCAAACCTCCTTTTGAATTCCACTGAGTGATGGTCTCTTCATTAACTCCCACGATAACATTGTTTCACTCGTACAGTGCTGCTCCTTGCAACTGTCAAGAAGCAAGTCCACTCTTCTACTCATCATTAAACCCTAAATCAGTAAAAATCCTCTCGTAATGAAGCAACCGATTCTCCAGTTCAATCGCATCCTCAGTCCCGATCAGCGGCTTTCCTCTAAGCCTGGCATAATCTATGCTTAGTACTACATAGTTATTGACCACCAGAGCTTCCTGATTTTCTCCAACTAATCCTGTGACAGCTCTAGCTTGCATCATGTTGACGAAGAATTGATACATAGCTCCCATATCCACTGGTGATGCTCCAGCACCCACATTAGTACTTTGTGCCCGACCTGGATTCCTTCTAGTGTTTGGTCTGACATTTCCATTAGTTGTGCTGCTTCCTCCACTAATGTCAACTCTTCCACACCTAGCATCGATATCTTAATTCCTCAAAATCCGCATTCGAGTCTTTTTAAGATACAGAAGAATAGCCTAAAAGTGATAGGAGAATAGAGATAAAGCAGATACCTATGTATAGAAAATACAAGTATGTTACTATAGCGTTATCCCATACCCCAATCTTTTCTCTAATTCCTTAGGATTATTTTTTCAAAATCATTTTTTTAAATTTAAAATTTATTTTAACTTTTCATAAATCTATGCTCTAAGACCAAGCTGCAACATCTCCTATCTTGAGGCCCAAAGCTAAGCACTATAGATGCTACAGTCATCCATAGTATTAACTTCCGGTGACAAAATACGGTAATATTAATGGTATCCATAATATCAAAAGCACGTTAATATGAAATAAAATCAATATGGAAATATTAAATAAAATCAACATGGATTTCAAAAACAACTTTTTCTATTACACTTCAAATCCATATTTCATATTCAATTGCATAATCCCAACACGATTCCCAAGTCTTGATCAAATATAATTATTACAAATTATGCCAAGAGCGACATATGAAGATGCCCCTTTGGATGATCAGAGTACTAAATAGACATATCAGTCATAAATATATCATAGCAGAAATCATACAAAATAACATCTACATAACTAGCTTTGCCTCCTGCACATCTTTGGAAGTTTGTTCGTTCAATCTACTAAACCTGAAAAATCCTCAACTCTCAATCTACTCAAATCAAATTTTGAGCACTAGAGAGTTTAAGGGGAAAAAAAATAAACTTCAAGTTGGACATAAAGCCTGGTGTGAATAATATTATTACATCTTGATTTACTGATATTAAGCGAGACCATGCCACTTAGTGAAACGGGGTTCCCCTCACTAATATCCTTTTAAAAGCATATCTTTTGCAAATCAATTCCTGTAATCAAACTGATTATAACAATAATAGCAAATACATATATGCATAATAATCAGGAAATCAATGGACTATCTGTCCACACTATATCTTTATCTGGCTAACTTGGCCTACCAGACATAATCAATAGTCTAACTTTTGTTAGACACAATACTGGGCCATTTTCTTTTAACTATCTTCTTCTAGGGTCAACCGGTCCAAGTGGTTTCGCATGCTCACCAATAACCTATCTTTGCTCTATATATTCCGTTATGTGTGTAATAATATTTTAGTGCAATCTATGAGAAGGCCCTACACACTGGAATTTTTGACTTATATTAGTTATGGGCTATTAACTAAAGTATAGGGCGTGACCCTACACCAGTCCCATCTGATATTCAAATATCCGAGTCTTAAACTTAGGGTTAACTGCCCTATTTAGTTTTCATTTCCTTTCATATACTTAGGGTTAACTACTCTATTCAATTTTCATTTCCTTGTAAACAATTTATAAATGATTTACCCTTGAAATCATAACTATATAAAACAAGAAAATCATGGTCTTTGCTTTACTTAAAGTACTTACGCTATGATATATGCTTTACTCAAAACAACGTTGATGAAATCTTATCAATGGGATTATCTATCCCTTCATAATAAGTTAAAACCTATTTTAACTTAGAAAGCTTTATACTACAAGGCCAAAACAATATCTTCGAAACCGTTTTTAAAACCTTAAATAATCCCTTTCGAATTCATGTAAAGTACCCCTTTCTGAAAGTGACTAAGGATCGTATAATATGGAATACTAACTAAGTTATCTACTAGTGCAGAATATAAATATAAAGGTAAATAATAAAGTAAATAACACTAGAAATTTCTATACTGGTACGAACTTCCTGTTCTACGTCCAGTCTTAGACTCCTTCTAGAATTTAACTATAAACCCTCACTTGACCCAGAGGAACATGTATTACACCGCCTGAGAAACCGAACGGGACTTCTACAGCCTAAGTAATAGAATAGGACTTCCACGCCTTAGAAACTGAACAAGACTTCTAATACAAACAGTAAAATTGCTTCTGATTGAGTATGCTCTTGAGTAACACTTATAAGTTAATAACATACACCCTTCCTATAATCTTCTCCTTCTTGGTATATAGTTAATTTATAGAGATGGAAGTTTATTTAATCACTAATAAAATTTGCATGAATGAACAAGTGATTAGAATGAAAGTATTGAATGCAAATGGCAAGTTGTTTAGACAATAAGAATGAGAAATAGAATCAGAATTAATTGATTAAAACAATTGATTTCATAGCTATATATAGTGATTAAGAGTTGCAATCATTCGTGAAAAGTAGCCGTGAAAGAACATTGAAGCAACTCTTGAATCAAGAGTTGTTTCTATTCGCTGAAATAAAGTGTATTTACAAAATATAGTCGTTACGAAGATTCAGCCGTCTAATTGGAATAAGTCAGCCAGCTGAATCGATGGAAAATCGAATCAGAAAGAAAATAGTGAAAAAATCATGTAATTAAGCCGGCTGAAACATATATTTCAACTTGTTTGAATATTTGAGTGTAATTGTGCACTTGCATGTGCAAGTGCATAGGCATTCAGCCGACTGAACTACATGCTTCAACCGGCTGAATGACTTGTTTTTTGCCATATCAAAGATTTTTTTAAAACTTTTTGTACATGAAGTACATTATGAAATATTTAGCATATGAACTATTTTTTGATAACAAACTAAATTATATGTGCATGCATATACCAATTTGAAGATATTTCAACATGTATTAACCATAGACTAAATATATTACTGAAGCTTCTATCTGGATGCTGGTCTGTAATCTGTTAGATTATTCATGAGTAAAATAGTATCTTCTTCTGTAAATATGGTTATTTCATATAATATTTACTTATATAGTTGTTACAATCAAAACATCAAAATTCAAGGTTCTAACATTCTCTCCCTTTTGATGATGACAATTATGCAAACTTGTAAGTATATAGAAGCATATTTACTCCCCCTAACCGAATACTCCTCTTATCAATCATATTCTCTCCTTTTGTCATCGACAAAAGGAACAAATAATTGATATGAGAAATATAGACATATAAGCACATAAATATCATAAACATCATAGACAGTAAGTAAATATGAGCATATAAATATGATAAATAAATGAGAATCCTACCTAGGAAGTTCAAAGTACAAACAACACATGATATGTCTAAAAAAGTAACAGTAGTACAAGTTTTTGATGAAATAAATAACAATGTAAAGAAAGAAAGTCTAGAAATCCTCACTATCTTGTACTTCTTCTTCTTTGGAAGTTATCCAAGAGAAACGAGACGGATTTTCAGCAACACCGGTAGAAGTAAAGACAGAACAAGATACTTTTTCCAAATCTTTTTTAAAAAGCCTTTGGTTGAGTTTAGCTTTTGTTCGTTTTAGACACATTCTTTTCTACATTAGCTAAAGGTCGACCAAGTTTGCTTTGATTTCAAGATTATGTTACACAGCTTGTTTCAGAGGCACATCGACATACAGTTCTTGAATTTTATTGTCCTCTTCTTCTTTTCCTTCTTCTTGTCGAGGAGGTTAAGAAGAGGAAGAAGCAATATTCGTATCTCTCGGTTGAGGTATTCCTTGTTCACGATTAGCGGCCCATTGTTGAAAGCTAAAAATTTGTTGATGTTCGGGGAGTTTAGGAAGACCCATTAGATTTGAGTCTTCGAGTTGAGCTCTTCGATGCTCATGAAATCCAAATTGGTTAATGGAACTCCGAAATTTTGTGGAATGCACATGATATAAGCTCCATAGTGAAGCGTCTTATCGCTTCTCTTATGATTGACGGTGAGGAATTCAACCAATATAATTTTTTCCTAGTTTACTCATTGAGATGAGTAAATAGTATATAGGGCATGAAAATCCTGTTTGTAGACCTTTTTGTAGCTTCCAGTCCGAGGTTGTAATGATCGAATGAGTGCTTGGTGGATGATTTGTGCCTTCGGACGTAAGGCGCTAGATTTTAAAATTGTTAAATCGTCCGATAAAAAGAGATGTGACACTTCTTCACAATTATACATTTCCACCTCAACATCATCAATATTCAACCCTTCGGATGGACATCCTAATATATGGCCTAATTGTTGAAGAGGTAAGTAAATTTTTACTCTACACACCAAGGTCCATATGCAATCATCTTTGTTTCAGGGATCTTGGTGGTCGAGATTCATGTTTGTAAAGGAAATTGACATTGCTGGAATCACACCCAATGAGAAAATCGAAGCCATGAGTTTTGGCTATTTCTCGAATTGCTTAGCCGTTGAAGTCGGGGAACTTCATGAAATCACCTTCAAATAATATAGAATTCCTTATAGTGTCGAATATATTGACCACCGTTTTCTTGTGTAACCAAGCACGAATTCGGCTCTTGGTTAGTCCATTTGTTGATTCATGAGCTTTTTTAGATCCTGATGCCATTTGATTGATATAATTTTGAAGAAAAAATGAAGTTTCTAAGGAGGCCAGGGTTTGTATTTGGGTTTCTTTTGAAATAAAGAGTGTTTAGGTAAGGTTAAAATGAAGGAGTATATGGGGTTATTTGTGAATAGGTGAGTTGGGAAATGTGTAGATCTATTTTTAAAAATAGAAAACTGACGGGCCAGCCAGCTGAAGGGTGAAAATAGTCGGCTGGTATGTAGGAAATCTAATCCCGCAAGTTTACAATGAAAAATGCCATAATTCAGTCTGCTGAGATATGGTGTTTAGTCCGTTGATTGCTGGGTTGAATGATGCATTTTTGAAGATTCAATAAGCTACTTTGTGGTTTTAGCCAGTTGATATGCAGAGCAGTTCAACCTATAGAACAATAGTGCAAATTTGATGCAATTCAGTCGGCTGGTAGGTCAGGGTCAGTCAGCTAAATTCTGTAAAAATTTAGGATTTTTTTGACTATTCAGTTGGTTGAGTTTCTATTATCAGCTGGCTGAAACTGTTGTTTTTGCTGAGGTTAGGCTTTCTTTTAGTTTATTCTTAATTTAGTTAAATTATAAACTATATATATATATATATATATATGAGTGTGTGTGTATGTTTGAGCTTTATTCTCATGTCAAACATAAATATAATTATTTCAATAAACGCATTACTTATCCATATTACAATATTAAATTTAGAAACATATAAAAAATATATTTTAATTTCCCGAAGTCTTGGAGTCGTCTGAGCTTGGTTTAACTTTGGTGATTTCACGTAATGGATGTATAGGAGACCAAACATTATAGTGAGCACCTATTCCCAAGAATTCGGAGACATGTGAGAACATTGGGAAGATGGATTGTGCACACTTTGCTTTGGAGACTATCTATTGAATTTGAGTGCAAATTGTGCAAGGAAATTTAATCGTCTTCCATGATGTTTTTGTTCATAATACATTTCACATGGTAATTCTAAAGTCACGTTGATAGTAATGGATTTCGTTAACTTTTTCTTTGGTAGATGGTGAACAAAAGTCTATGTTTTTCCTAACTGGCTTCCTAGTCGGTGTATATC
This sequence comes from Allium cepa, assembly GCA_030765085.1. Classification (NCBI taxonomy): domain Eukaryota; kingdom Viridiplantae; phylum Streptophyta; class Magnoliopsida; order Asparagales; family Amaryllidaceae; genus Allium; species Allium cepa. The sequence goes on along the minus strand of CM060932.1, from coordinate 873,242,402 downwards.
TAGTATGATGATTCAAAGATGGAGTAATCTTAACAGAAATATATACCGAAGTGGATTTGTTTGAGGAATCCATAGGAGTACCAAAGATGATTGATGCGAGATTGGAGTTTTCTTGAGACGACGTTGTAAAGAGAATGTTTAGTAATTTGTAAAGTTTATATATGAGTTTAAGAGAAATTTGATCACGTATATATGCTGAGTTGATTATGCATTTAAGATTATTGTTTTAAGGTTAATATTCCTTGGAAATCTTTAGCCAAGAGAAAATGTAAGGTTAAGAAATAAAAAGAGATTATAACCGCATATAAAATAAAAGATATGTATAGTCTTAAATCAAGTAACATACTAGAACATTGGAAAGACATGCAACTTCCTCTCGTGAGTGCAGGGTTCAAGTGCCATCATTTCCAATTTTTGTTTTATAATTTTTTTACTTATTTTATAATTAATTTTTTATAATTTAATATCGAATTATAAATCATGTAATGACATAATTCCTAGTTCACGTCTTAATTTAAGAAAATATTTTCATTTAAGGGTTTACTAAATATATCGTCTACTTGATTTTCTAATGGTACAAAATCTAGTGACAATTACCTTTTTCTATATTATCGCAAAGAAAAAGTTATCGAATATCAATATGTTTAGTTCTGTAGTGATTTATAGGATTTTTCATTATATTTATAGCACTTGTGGTTTATTTCAAAATCTTGTAGTGTTTGCTGCATATATATTACTTGAGCACATGCCAAGGCAGCAGAAATATATTCTGCTTCACACGTCGAAAGTGAAACACAATTTTGTTTCTTACTAAACCAAAATCCTAAAGATTTTCCACTGAAATGACTGTACCACTTGTACTCTTTTGATTCCTTTGACATCCTCCAAAATTAGCATCACTATATGATTTGAACTCAAAAGGATATTCTTTCGCATAAAAGAGGCCATAGTCTTTAGTCTTGCTTAAGTAATGCATAATTTGTTTCACTGCCCGCAAATGTGATTCTTTAGGATTTGCTTGAAATCGTGCACATAAGCATACACTTGTCATTATATCTGGTCGACTAGCAGTTAAATAAAGTAAGGATCCGATCATACTTTGATATAGTTTTTGGTCAACACTTTTGCCTTTTTCATCTCGATCGAGATAAATCCATTGAATTGTTTTTTAAGGTTACATCGGGGAAGTCTCTATGATTTATCACAAATTCAATGGTTGTTGAGGACAATCTAAAGCTGATCGATGCCTTAGGAAATGTTAGAGACCTAACTAAAAAGAAGAAGTTACAAATCTTAAATGGGAAGATTACTACTCTGAATCAGTTCGTCTCCAAGGCAATGAATATGTGCATACCCTCCTTCGATGTGACCAAGAAGGGAGAAGAACTTTGAATGGAATTAGCATAGTCAAAATACCTTCCAAGGATAGTAGAGACATATGGAAACCCTAGTAGTCTTATCCAAACCATTGGATGGGGCGAACCTGCTCATTTATTTGGTAATATCTGCCCATGCTCTTAACGCGGCACTGGTATGTGAGGAAGAAAGAATTCAAAGACTGGTCAATTATATCAACAAGCGATTTGCTGGAATGGAGAAGAACTGCCTGAAGTTTGATAAATTTGCATATTGCTTGCTGATTGCATCAAGCAAGCTGCAATCGTATTTCCAGACTCATCCAATCAAAGTGCCGATGGATCAACCCAAGAAGTAGGTACTATACTGACTTGAGACCACAATGAGTTTGTTGAAGTGGAACGTAGAATTGAGTCTGTATGTATCACATACCATCTGAGGAAAGCGATAAACATCAAGCATTGGCAGATTTCATTGGCTAGTTAACTACACGAGATGATAAAGGGGAAGAGGATGATATGGTCACACCATCCTTTTGGAAACTGTTTATGGATGGGGCTTCGAACTAGCATAGTTTAGGCATAGGAGTAGTACTCGAACCTCGAAAGGACGAATAATCTATTATGCACTAAGACTATAATTTCCCATAAAAAACAATGAAGTTGTGTACGAGGCATTGATAGCAGGATTAAGGATAGTGAAGGAACTAGGAATTAGGACACGACACATATTTTGTGGTTCCTAGCTGGTGGTTTGTCAAGTTATGAAGGAATATCAAGCTACAGGTGTAAGGCTTTCCCTTTACCTAAGGAAAGCGTTGGAACTGTTGGATGAGATAGAACACTTGCCGTTAAAGCATATCCCTAGGGAAGAAAACACAAAGGCTGATTAGTTAGCCAAATTGGCTATTCTTGGGAAGCCCAAATAATAGGCTTGGTTCCAATGGAAGTTTTATTGCTCCAAGTACCGATCAAATGGATGTCGACTGGATTTTTGGAGATCGCGGAGAAAGAGAGTTGTGGATGACCCAAGTCAATGACTATCTACTCAAGAGGACTCTCCCATGAGATAGGAATGAACGGAAGAAACTTCTTTGAAAAGCACCGCGCTTCATAGTGCAAGGAGTGCTATATAGAAAAGGATTCTCTTCCCCTTGCTGTGGTATGTAACCAATAATGAGGTTTGGAAAATGCTCATTGAAGTACATGAGGGTAGTTGTGGTGACCACCTAGAAGGCAGACATTGGAATAAAAGGTACTTCGGCATAGATATTTCTGGTCAAAGGTGAATCAAGACGCGGTTGAATATACCAATTGGTGCGGTCATAGCCATAGATTTGCGAAGGTATCAAGGTCCCTATCAGTAGAGCATATGCAAATGGTTAGCACGTCGCTATTCATGAATAGGGAATTGCCATATCAGTGTGCTACCGATAGTGAAAAGAGAAGCTAAATATAAAGTAGTTGCAATGGATTAGCTAAAGCAGAACCGCTTGCCACAATCATAATGAAAATGTGATCAACTTCATGATGAAAAATATCATTCATAGGATAACCTTAGAAGATTATACTGGATAACGAGACTTAGTTCAAGTGTAACGAGTTCAAGGATTTTTGCCAGCACAGCTGAATTGAGAAGAGCTTTTAATGGTTGGACATCCACAGGCGAATGGACAAGTGGAGATAGTGCAAAAAATCATCAAGTGCACTTTGAAAATACAATTAACGAGAGCCAAAGGAGATTGGGTTAATGAGCTCCCATTGGCATTATGGGCTTACATGACAAACCACAATTCTGCAACTAGGCATACACCATTCGCTTAGCATTCAGGTCAGAAATTATGATTCCAATTGAATTGGAAGTCCCTTCACATCATAAAAGGCATTGCAATCCAAAGTTCAACAAGGAACTCTTATTTGAGTCCCTCGATTTGGTTGATCTCATTTTTAAACGAGTTATCCCGAGTATAGAGGCGTTCGGTCCGAATTAGAAAGGTCCAAATGCAGTTGAACATAAGCTTGGAGATGGAAAATTCAGCCTTGCAACTGTTGATGGAACTCCAATCCTATGCACATGGAACAATAATTGGTTGCGGTGCTAGCTTCTCTTATTTTATTTCAGCAAATAAGGCACCCAAAGATTCTAGGGGAAATGTAATAAGGTAGAACTTGCCTTATTTTTTGTTCATAGTTATCAATTAGCTTTTTGAATCAATGGAACTGCATTCTTGTAAGCCAAATTCCTATATCGGGCTATTAGTGGACATGCTCCTCAGGCCTTGGATCATAGCCGAGGAGCATAGTTTATGAGGGTTGATCTTATAATTCGACCATGACCTTTAGGAATCGTCATTGTTTGAAGTTAGGGAAATGACAAGAAGGTTTGAAAGCACAAAGAGTAAAATAGGATAATTCCCTAACCTTTAGGAATTTGCTGTTAACCAGAGATTGGCAACGTTAGGAAGGAAAACCTATATAATTGTCGATCGAATAATTGAACCCAACTTTTAGGAGTCTTCCATTTCTCGAAGATTAGCAAAGTCGGGAACGAAACGACATATAGAGGTTGATCAGAAAATTCGACCCAACCTTTAGGAATTTTCCATTGCCTAGAGTTTGACAATGTCAAAAGAACAACCTATATTGGGATCAATCGGATAATTCAGCCTCGACCTTTAGGAATTTGTTATTGCTCGAAGTTTGGGAACATCAAGAAGGTATGACCATATGGAAGTTGATTGGACAATTCAACCCTAGCATGTAGGAAATTATTGTTGACTAGAATTAGGCGATGATATGATGGAATGCTTAGAATTGAATGATCGAAGCGCTAATTGTTGAAGATAAAAACTAGTGCACAAATGGATTTCCACTGCCGTGCAAGCAACCAAGCGAGATATGCTTGGCACTGGGCAAGCAAGGATAGTCATTGAAAAAAAAGGTATAATCTAACTTTCCCATTTTAGGATCAGGAATTAGGAAAGTGTGATCTAATTTGTGGCAAATGGATAATTTTCCCTACGATATTTATCCCCTCTAATACCTCAATTCTGGCATTCGGTATAGTAAGTCGCATGAACAGGACTAAGTGCATGGTAAGAATATATGAAATGGAAATAAACGTCCAGACCACTACTCCCTGATAGCATGAAGTGGCATGAAACACTAGATATTCATGATTAATAGTTGGTCGAAGGAAATGCGACTTGTCACGAACAAGAAAAATCACAGAGTTGGTTAGATAATGGCTCTGTTTTGCCGAGTGAAACACTTTGGCGACTACAAACAGGGCAAAACAATGATATATAACTAAATCAATTGCAGGAATTTAATTTATACGTACATAATTGTAGTGAATGGAAGCGTTGCATAAGAACATATGAATATATAACATAGATAAATTGCAGGATAAGGAATTATATTATATGTAAAGGCAGTTGCATACATGCAAGAAAAAATATAAAAGCGTACAAAAGTAAAATGGAACGAGGATTACACCCAAAAACAATCTTTCATTACTTAGGCTTTTATGAGCATGCATCGCGGGCCCGCTCCCGCACAAAAATGGCATGTTTGCAACGAAAAGGAAAGACAAAAATCACAACCAAAAGAGTTGCACGTAAACAAGCTCTAGGAATCCCTTACTTGTTCTTCCGTTTTCTTCTACCTTTTCCACAGGAACTGCCAGGTCGCGTCTTTAACTTCTGTTCATCCTTGATTAACCCATCTTTGGAGGTTTTACCCTCGGATTGGTAGTCTCCCCTCTGGTTGCAGCATGCCACTCATAGGACTTCTCAGCCGAGTTTTTGGAAGATTTGATTTTGAGGGGCTTTCGCTTAGTTGGTGAAGCTTGGCAGTAGGGCTTGTAGACATGGAGCTAAGATACTTTTTCAATGCCAGGCTCCATCTTGAACTTTACCATAGAAAGGTCAATCTTAAATCACTCTGCCATGGTGATCTGGTTGGTCAAACCAGGCACAAATTTGTTATAGCAATGTCTTCCCTCAAAGACAAGGAAATATCATCTATATTCTTTGAGCCAACTCTCTTTTTTAGGATCAGGTTATAGACTAAAATTAGAAAGAATTATAGAAGTAACAAGTCCGGCAGTGAAGATAGCACTGGGACCAATGCCTTAAGTGGTTGGTGGAGGAGGAGGAAGATGAAATTGACTTATAAGTTAACAAATAAAATTGTAAAGGTTAGAAATGGACTTGTTCAAAAATTGAGGTTTCTCAAAGACATATGAGATAAGTGATGCATCTGTGCCCGAACTAGAATGTTGAGTAGGAGACATAGCTAGTTCCCCTTCTTCAGGCAATAGCTACATTAGTCGATTGACCAAGGAAGGGATGTACGGTTCAACATTTGTAGCCGCTGTGGATGGAATAATACATGTGGCATCAGTGCTAGCCCCCTCGGCTTTAGGTAAATCTTTCGCAGTCTCCTTGGACTTTGGAATGACGAGAATACTGGACCCAACGCACTTGGGCTCATGGAAGCCTCGATAGCAGCAACAGTTGGGACGGCGTCTTCAGCGGTAAATATAGCCTTTCCTACTTTAAGTTTAGCAATAGCTTCTACAACAAGGCACTTTTCCATTATTACTTCTTCAGTGAGGCCTTTACCGGCTACTTCAAAATGATGTAACACCACCTCCCTCAAAATCTATAAGAATTTTAGCATAGGTATTCCCCATCCACTTCAAGTTCTTGTAAATAACCATGCTTGCAAATAAGTGCCAACATGTTATTCAACTCCTTTTTCACCTTGGCTCTCTCTTCCTTAAGACTTTTCATCTCTTGTGCAATGATTATTTTTTCGACCTTCCTATCCAACTTCTCGACCTTCATCAGTAATAGCTCGTTGGTACTTTCTACTTTTCTACACTGAGCTTTTGGATATCGACAGCCTGCTCTTCAACAGTCTTATCCCTAGCCTGAATGGTTTCATACTTGGTAGTAAAGGCCATGTCCTTCTTGGGAGGTTGGGTTTTAAGAGCGACGCCCTCTTCATTGGCAGTCTTTAGCATGTTTTGCAAAATGACCAAGGCATCAGTGTATGCCTTCTTCATCTCGTTGATCAAGCTATTAGTAATAGCTTTGGATTTTCAAGCTGCGTCCCTCTCTGTCGTCATCGTCTTTGGATCTCCCTTATATCGATTAAGTTGACATAAGTCTTTTACTCGGACTTAAAGGACTGGATATCTATATAATTGGCATGGTTAACCTTTGAAAGGGCATAGGTGAGCCTTTTCTACTCATAGCCTTGGTCGATATGCTTTTGGATCCACTAGACATCTCGGTCTTCTTTTTCCTTTGGAATGTCTTAGATGCCACAATCAAGCACGACACCCTGCAAGAAAAGATCGTGAAAAGCAGCCTACAGACGAGGTGGTGCACTAGGAGTAGGTGTTGTAGGAATGGAGATTCCTTCGGAGCGAGTAGGCACAGTTGTAATTAGAGAGAAAGAGGCTAGAGGCTGTTGAACCAAAGGAATTTGAAGGCGAGAGCAAGGCGGTGGATTGTGGGAAGAGGACTTACAACGATCATGCGACTTTTTGTATAGCTTGCTTGAATCACTAGGTTACTTCACCTCAACAAGCCTCTTCTTCCCCTCTGTCTTAACATGGTATTCATGTTCCACTCTACACTCTTTTCTTTTCTTCTAGCCCCATCTTTCTTGGACTCTTATCCTTGATGGTAGCTGGAGTGCGATAGATATGGATCAGGGGTTAGTCTTATTGACTCGTAAATGGTGTATTGAAGCATTCTATACCTTTCTCTAGCCATGGAACTTGAAATAAGGAGAAAATCATATAATTATTGGAACTTCGAAATACAAATAAATGCAGAGATGTGTTTGTGAACCTAGTGAGAGTGTTGATGATCCCCTAAGTACTCTTTAGACATGTTCGTATAGAATTAAAGATGGAGTTGTGCCACCTTCATCTATGATTCATCCAAGAGAGAAGCTGAAGTTTGGAGAACCCTCAATGAGGAGTTGCCAATTGAGATACCAAAATCGCTTAAGTTGGAAAATACATCGCCGAAGGAGCAAGCCAGAGGAGTTGTCTCAACCAATGGTAATATGCTAAATTCCCCAGCTTTCTTAGGAGTTCTAATGATAATGCACTTGAAAGAGGCAAAAAAGGAAGATCATTTCCTCCAAGAGATGTCTCCCTTCGGACTGACGGCATATTCACTATCACTTTCATCGATGCTTTCTTCTCCTTCTTCGGATTTCTTACCCCTTATTATTTATTTCCTTTCTCTCCTCACCGTACTCTACTCTCTTCCAGGATTGGTTGTATTCTAGCTCTTTCCTACCCTTCTCTCAGGGCTTAACTTGCATCTGTCCTTCTGTTCCCCTTTTCACAGGTTCTTCAATGCGTACCTTACTCGAAGGACCTTCGATTTCTCCTTAAGGTTTGTTGCTAGAGCTGTGAGTGGGGGAAGGAAGATCGAGTAGGCGCTCCCGAGCTACATGGTGGAGTTGAATATGAACAACGGATTTATTGGATAGTAAAAGTCCACACAGTCATAGATTTTCATTGGTCAAGAGATATGCGGTAGTGCGGTGCTGTAAATTAATCTCTTCAGATCTTTTAAAGTAATCAACATGCTCATCACGAACATCTCAAGCCTATTCATAGCACTGTAAAAATATGATTTGGATTATAAGAAAAGTAAGACTAGCCTATTCATAACTAAACGGGCTCGTGACACATCATTAAGGGGAAAAAATTAGGATCCAAACATATCATCTAGTGACCTAAGTGCCTAAGCCAAAGTTCGTAATATAAATGATGAACTGTATCAAGCTTATTAAATGCTTCATTCCTGAGACTGGCTGTAGAAAATAGAGAGGAGATATATCCCTCTACTTGCCAAAAGCCCATGGCATTCTAGTTAAACCTTGTATAGATCATGTGACTCATATGGCAAGTAAAGAAGTGCTCTCACCTAGAATCGGGGTACACAATAACACACAAGCACTGCTTGTTGATATCAAGAGTATTAGTTAATCCCTTAATAGAAGCCACTACTGCATTGGTTAAGTACAAGGTTCTCACAATCGAAGTATAAAATGATTGTTACATTACAAAAATGTAGTTCTTTGATGATAAAGGAAATAGAAGACTACATTCAACATTAAAAATGGAATTTGTAGAAACTACACAAAGACAAATGTAAGGTAAGGAAAACCTCTTACCCCATCATTTTGTTCATATCATTATAAATTAAGCTGAGAGATAAAACCATTAGCTAAATATTACGTGCTTTTCAAATCATAGGTAGTTACACAACAAAATAACATTTTACACACATTAAAAAGCTTGATACTCGATAGATCAAAAATTATTACTTTTTCATCATGAGATGGCATTGTAGTAAGGGGTTTAGGTGCAACTGTGCCCTCTATCTTTAACTTAACAAGAGCCTCATGGTATGATTTACGCAGTTTAGTCTATGTCGCTCCTAGGGGCCAAAATTTTCTTTAATAATCACTAACATTGTCAGGGTTATTGATCACTAGCAACAGAGTTTTAAATGGCGCTAGTCTAATAATCCTCAATTCTCGATGCAAGAGGAAATTTTGTCTTATCAATCAAGTACAGAAGATCAAGTCTAGAAAAATAGCTTCCATAACATCAATATAGCATCCTACCTAATCTCGACTATCTAATTTTTACATTAGAAGGTTCTTCTAATAAGGAATAATGGTATGGAGGTGGATGTGTTCGAAGATGATTAGAGCAAGGCAATCTCATCTATAACAGTGCATATGCACCCATTATTGACAACCATAATATTATCAACTTCAAAGAGAACTTCATCCTCGGTCTTCTTTAAACCCCCCTAGACTTGCGCACGTTGACTATGAGGTCCAAATAGCTTATAACACCTCGTTATGCGCACGCTTTCGTCTCACAAAGTTCAATCAAATTATCATCATAAATGGTTTTCAATTTATCTAAGCTAGATTAATGATAAAGGGAAACTTTATTCTTCCATTACTTTACTAATTTTACTGATATGTCATATGAGGATCTCATGCAAAACTAAATTTAGATTCTGGCCCAGGAAGTGTAAGTAGTAGTGCAACGACATCCTCTTGGAAGCACTTGGCTAGCTCTAGGGATAATATTCGATGGTGTCTTTTATTTTCTTCATATTTTCCTCGTAGTAGCCTTGTATAACCTCTTAAATTCGATAATTTCACCTCTAACTCAACGACGCATTTATTTATAGTTTGTAGCATATATCCATGCTTTAAAACATAATGATATGAAGCGTGGATGGTACCTTCAACATCAATAATTTTGGTGGCCGAGTCCTTATAATCCCTTAACATTTGAGATCTATTAGCGCCAAAATTGGTCACCAACACCAAAATTCCAATGAAAGCACCAAACAACAGTCACAGATCACAGATGGAATGTATGTAGAGAGTATAAATATGAAGAACATTAAAATTTAAAAAGAAAGCAGTAATAACATAGGATTTGTAGTGGTTCGGCTGACTCTGGCCTACGTCCACTCTAGAAATTTCCTTTTTATTGCTATAATAATCGATTACAGTTACAAAATGGTAGAGTAGCCTTAGCCTTAGAAAATAGAAAGAAAGAGAGTCGAAAATAAGATCCCCCAATCTGGAGACCCACATGCTGTATTTATAGGAAAATCCAGGTAGTTGGACCTTCTGAGTGACCCAGGGCCCATTAGATCCATAACCGATCTAGAATCCATAGCCTTGACCAACTCCCTGTCCGAAAGTTGCCGACTTAGGAAAACCAGCAAGGCGACTCGAAGCACAGCCAACTTTGACTCGAAGTAGAGCATCCTTGGACTCGAAGTAGCTAAATGCCAAACCACGAAAACACCGACCCACAAAGTTACGAAGCCGACCCACCTTGGTTCTGACAGGACCACACCACTAACTCGAAGTAAAGAGCCTAGAGACTTGAAGCACAAAGAACCACCTTCAGACGCCTATCCACCTTCCATAATACGGACCCACATCCTAGGAGCCAAACCCCAAAGGCTCGAATCGCAGAGCTAGAGGACGCCGAGTGACACCCCAAGCAGCCACATCGATCCACCTGATACTCCACCGAGCTACCCGAGTAATGACCCGAAGTCACATGCCTCAGGACTTGAAGTTGCCGAGTGACATCCAATGCCAAACCATCATTTAGTTAAGCCGAGCCACCCTCCATGACGAGCCACCAACACAGCCGACCACCTATGCTGAACCACTTCCTACGCCGAACCACCTACACGGCCGAGCCACTTATGCTGAACCACTTCCTATACCGAACCGCCCACACGGCCAAACGACATGCCTTCCAAGACCGAACCATGCTTGGTCTCCACTTCTCGACCGAGCCATGTAAGACCGAACGACTGAGCCATGTGGTCGAACCTCAACTCTGTAATCGTATATATATATATATCATTTGTGATTGATCGTTAATCCTTCCAGTTGACTCAAACCCATCGTATCCCAGTCTCAACAAACGCGTAGTCGATTTAGTTAAATCCGCCTATCTACGTTCTTTCCAAAAGGCGAGTTAACATTTGCCCCCTTAAAACATGCCTTGCTATCGGAAGGTGTGTTTTGAATAGCCTTAAATCCGATATCCAAAGTCTATATGTTATCCATAGCCATACTTTCCTATTCAAATCCAATCCATTTTATGCAAGTGCCACTGTTGTATCATTATCCAAATCTACGTCTGCTCTGAGTCGATATCCAATTCCTATCCAGTAACCAAATCCTCATCCATTCCCACATCCATCCAAATTCAATTAATCGAATCCACGATCTCTCAGGATCATTTTATCGGAGTCCAGGACCTCTCTGGGTCAAAATCCAAAGTCGGGACCTCATCGGGTCCTAAAATCCATATCCGGGACCTCACAGAGTCGATATCCAAATCCCTAGTTGTTCATAATGAATATCCAAATCCGTAACCTCTCCAAGTTCTTGCTAAGCGCAACTCACACCTGACGACCTATGCCAAGTAATGCCATGATGTTCCTAGTTCAACGTCCCTAAACATTGAGTAATGCCGTGGCTTAAGTTCTAAGCCGAATCCAGGTTGCTCCGGAACCTTGCCGAGCATAGTCCATACACGACAACCTGAAATAGTAACCGATAAATAATATGGGACCTAACTCCTAAGCCGAATTTTGGTCTCTCCGGACCCTTGTCGAGCATAGTCCATACTCGACGAACTTTTAGCCAAAAACCAGATAAAAGTCAATCAAAATTGAATCTGAAACCCAGATTCAAACCAGAAAACCAAAATCCATAACAAAAGTCCAAATCAAAATTCGAATCAAAAATCAAGCATCCAAACTAAACCAAGAAACCAACAAAACCAGGAGTTCAAACCGAACTCCAAAACCAAAGCAGATAAATCCAATGTCCAAGCCAAAAGGAAAAATAGATTTCCCAAACCGGAGCATCTCGGTAAACCATCATCTCAGAGCATGCCTAAGGGTTAACTTCGACCCCGTACATGAGTAAGTGATTTATCCGTTTTCCCAGAGCTTGTTACTTATTCCAAACCATCACAATTAGTTGATGACCAACCGGCCATAATTCCTGGGCCTCACGCCTTTGTCGTTCAAGGTAGGCGGGGATGCTCCTATTCTACCATTGCATTTCGAGTTCCGACATATTATCGCAACTGACCATTCCTTACATGCTCCTCTATTATATCCTTTAGATGTCAGCAGCTATTATTATCATGCCTGTCCAGATCATGAAAGAGACAGTGCCTTCCTGATGCCCTTTCACGTTCTGAGGGTTCCCTCCTTGCCGGCCTTCGACAAGGGAGGCGATCCTGAGTATCCAAGAATATCCGCTCCAACGTTGTGCTCAGTCCGATGTAAGTGGAGAAATTTGGTTCTCCCTGGCGCTTCCTCTTCCCTTTATCCTTATCCTTACCCGAGCTTCCACCGGGCTGCCCTCTATCCTTAATCGTGTTTACTTCCTTTGACTTCAAATCCAAACATGTATCCTCTTGTCGAAGAAATTTCTCAGCTTCGTGAAAGAATTCCCCAAGATGCAATGGCGAATCCCGTATCAATGATACTTTCAAATCTAAGTTATCCCTGACTCCTGACACCGCCGCCATCAGAACCATTGATGGATCCGGTCGATCAACCTAAGCATGCTGCATTAAACCGAGTTAAGAAAGTCTTGAGAGATTCATGTGCCCTCTGCTTAACAGATGTCAATGTCATCACAATCTTCGACCTTTTTATGTGAATTCGAAACTGTCTTAAGAACTTGTCCACTAGTTATGTCCATGTTCCAATGGATCCATCCTTCAGCTATCCGAATCACATAGCAGCTATATTGGTCAAGTATAGGGGGAAACAACGGGCCATGACCTCCTCTGATGCCCCCAGCACTTCCAAATGCCTTGTGTACCTCATCAAGTGGTCAGTGGCATCCGTCTTACCGTTGTATACTTCTAGAGTAGGTAGCGTGAAATCAGGTGGATTCCTAGCTATCCTGATGTTCCGGGTAAACAGATTTTTGTTGACTCCCTCCAAATCCCTATTTGTCAGACCTCGCGATGGTTCGCCTGATAATGTCAGCCAATCCAGTGTTACCTACCAAGGGTTGCTCCCCATTTACATTTCCTAACCACCATCCAAGTCCTCGAGGGAATTCTGGTACATACTCCTCGTCACGTAGTCTTGTATTCTGTTGGCGTCGGGCTGCACAACATCATCTGGTATCCCTCCATGGACTGATCCAACATTTCCTGGTCGTGTGCCCCCAAGTCTAGGTCCATCCAAATTGACAGTCGTTTGCTGATTCGGGACTGCCCCTGCTGAACCACTCCATCTGCTTGCCTGTTGTGTCCTTCTGATCCAGCTCCATGGATCTGAGCTCCGGTAGCTCCTGCTGTTCCTGCTTGTCCAAATTGTCTGAAAAATGCCTGCATCATTTCCTCTTGCCTTCTCAACTGTTCCTGCATGGAATTCATCCCGACTTGCATCTTATCCCTAGTGATGTAGACGGAGGCTTGATTAGCACCAGAGGAAGCCTCCTGACTTCCCTCCTACCAACTTCTTTTCATCCTCTGTCTCTTAGTTGATTGATTTTCCATAGTCTCCAGAATCCAAGTTCCTAAGCTTTTAAATCCAAAATCCAAACTTCTAAATCCCCGAGTGCTAGCTTCCTCAGTGAAAGCACCAAAACGTTAGCGCTAAAATTGGTCACTAACACCCAAATTCCAATGAAAGCACCGAATGACAGTCACAGATCGCAGATAGAATATATGTAGAGAGTATAGATATGAAGAATGGTAAAAATTAAACAGAAACCAGTAATAACAAAGGATTTATAGTGGTTCGACTGACTCTGGCCTAAGTCCACTCTAGAAATTTCCTTTTTATTGCTGTAATAATCGATTACAGTTACAAAATGGTAGAGTGGCCTTAGCCTTAGAAAATAGAAAGCAAGAGAGCCGAAAAGAAGATCCCCCAATTTGGAGACCCACATGCTGTATTTATAGGCAAATCCAGGTTGTTGCGCCTTCTGAGTGACCCAGGGCCCGTTAGATCCACAACCGATCCAGAATACATAGCCTTGACCAACTCCCTGTCCAAATGTCATCGACCCAGGAAAACCTCCAAGGCGTCTCGAAGCACAGCCACCTTTGACTCGAAGCAGAGCATCCCTGGACTCGAAGTAGCTAAATGCCAAACCATGAAAACACCAACCCATGAAGTCACGAAGCCGACCCACCTTGGTTTTGACTGAACTACACCACCAACTCGAAGTAAGGAGCCTGGAGACTCGAAGCACCGAACCATCTTCAGACGCCGCCACCTTCCATCATACCAACCTACATCCTATAAGCCAAACCACAAAGACCTGCAGCTAGGAGCTAGAGGACACTGAGCAACACCCCAAGCAACCACGTCGATCTACCTGATACTCCACCAAGCTACCCGAGTAATGACCCGAAGTCACATGCCTCAGGACTCGAAGTTGCCGAGCGACAACCAAGGCCGAACCATTATTTAGTTAAGCCCAGCCACCCTCCATGACGAGCCACCAACACGGTCGAGCCACATATGCCGAACCACTTCCTACGCCGAACCACCTAAATGGCCGAGCCACTTATGCCGAACCACTTCCTATGCCGAACCACCTATACGACCGAACGATATGCCTTCCAAGACCAAACCATGCATGGTCTCCTCTTCTCGACCGAGCCATGTATGACTAAACGGCAGTGCCACGTGGCTAAACCTCAGCTCTGTAATTATATATATATATTATCCGTGATTGATCGTCTATCCATCTAGTTGACTCAAACCCATCATATCCCAATCTCGATAGATGCGTAGTCGATTTAGTTAAATCTGCCTATCCATGGCCTTGCCAAAAGGCGGGTTAACACGATCAAATGGTCTTCTCGATGGATTTGCTTGCTCTGACAAGTTTTTTAACTTGCTTCTTTAAATACTTTAATTTCATCATAGAAGAGGCCATGCTAGCAAGATTTCAACCCTTTGCACAAACATGAGCTGGAACCAGGGAACTCCCATGAAGATAAGAAGTGTTGCTTATTTCAACGATAGCCATCAAATAACGATGAACACCATGTGAAGTGTAGAAAGGAAAATCGGGGTTATTCTAACATGAGTGTTTGAAAAAAAAACATAAACGACATAATACGAACTAAACATATGAAATTAAGATAATACGTTTTATTATCAAACATAACTCAATTACAAAAGTATCCATTTATAACTGTTGCTCGTATTTCTTGCAATAAGAAGGTAGGCCATTCTACTTAGATGCATATATTTTTCTTAGCTTATGTACAATAAAGATCAACATTTTCACCTGACTCAACTCGGATAGCAACGATCTACTTATGCATTGCTCACTCGTAAAGTCTGGCTTGTCCACTATGCTTTTCACTTACTAGGCTGACCCAACTAAGCCCACTCAAGTATTACCTCGTCTGCCTTAACAAGATTGATCAGCCAGTCTCCCATATATGCACCAAACATCAAAGTTAGGGTAGGTTATTCTAGAAGTTAGGACCACTCAATGGTCCGCTTATTCAACAGACAAGATAGCGAATACCCCTTCCCCTCCTTCATCATCATCCTTGTTCTGGCCTACCATAGCCTAAAAGGATCCTCTAATTGCCTTCAACCTTGTTAGAAGCGTCAAACTTCTTTGGCTTAAGGGAAGCTCTCTTTTGAAAGGCTAGCATCCATTGACACGGTACCACTGACAATGGCATAATTGTATAGCAATCCTATACTATGCTGGCACCCTAGTATCTCTATTACAGCCTACTCCCGTGTTAACTATCATGTTTTAGGCATGTCCAAAATACGGCTTGCTAGTTATCTTCATTTTCACCATGCAAACCACTTGGATTCTAAGCTGGCATATGAACCACCTGACATCTAAGATGGCATGCACATGATGCACTTACCCTCATCAACAACCCAGAGCTTTTCGTGGGCTTGTTCAGCTCAATCTCAATCTTCCAAGCATTAACATCAGCTGTTATAAATATATCATTCACTGCAACTTCAATAGGGTAGAGAAACACTAAAAGCCTTTGAATATCTTTGTATTTCCAGTAATTTTACCTTGTAATCTAGGATGATGTAATTAAAGTGAAACAGTAGGAGATTTCTGATAGTGGAGGTAGACCATCATTGGTTAAACTACTTTAAACTCTTATCCTTTTACTTTCTAGCATACTATCATCTCCCTATTTTTTATTTTAATTGAGAAATTAGTTGTCAATCTTTATATCCAATTAAACATAATTTCGAGGTTGGCTAAACATTTAGCCAATATTTTGGTGCTAGAAGGATGACCTCCCCTTAATCGCACTTTCTACTAAAAAAATTATTCTAGTTTGTTACTATGGAACTAGCTCTAGGTCCTGAGGGTATCTACTCCAATAAGCTTGAAACTAACGAAAGTATAGTGGCTAGTACTACTTTCCCTATCCTTGGGCTCGATGTTGATTTATAGCGCAACATGATGCAACAATTGAAAAAAGTGAGAAATTTGGTTGTGAAGTAGAGAGTCTAAGGATAAGGTTGAACACCCATACAATGATCAGCTTTGTTCCACCAGTACCCCAATGGTTGAATAGACACCTCAAAAATCCCCTCAGGTCATGTGAAACCTCATGAGCGTAAATCCCTAGGAAGGGTAGTTCTCAAAAAACTACTCGAGGAGGTCCACGTCCACCATAGGAATCTTCATCCTGCTTCAATGGCTGTGAACGTCCTTGATGCCCCAAGTAGAACCATTGCTATATTACCTGTCCCCATCAACCAGGAGACACTCTACTTTCCATTACTAACGGATGCCAAATGGAGACCGAGACGAACATTTTAATAGGGGGAACAACGTAAGGACCCAAATCCTTAAGAACAGTTAGTCCACTCCCAATCTGAATGGGAGGTACCATGACCCAGATCCTGAGAATGGTGACCTCTGTTGGAACTGGGCCAGTCCGCAGCGGAAGATAAGGGTAAATTTAAAAAAAAAATCCTTATTGGATCCACATTAGGCTGTAACACCCCTGATTTTTGATAATATTATTCAAATGATTTAATTAGATAAATTAAATAGAATAATGTAAATAATTAGAGTGATAAGAGAATTGATATTTGAAAATAAACCTAGAGGCTGAGCTTAATTAAATAAATGGGCTACAAATGGTTATACATGTTAATTAAGTAACCCAAGAGTATTAGGGTAATTAACGCACCATATTTCCATCACCCGTATATTCTCATGCCTTAACCATTCATATTCATTTTGACAAAATAAAAAAAATGTAAGGAAAGAGGGGAGTCGACCGTTACTAGGAGAAAAGAAGAAGAAAAATTCAAGTAAAGCTTAGGATTCAAGCTTGGGGAAATTAATCTCAATTATATCTCCTTAGCCTAATCAAGGTGACTAATAATCTATGTCATCTCTATTTTGTTCTTATGATCATTTATTTTTGGTTTAGATTAAATCCATTTTTATGATGATTTTGATGATCGTATGCTTGGATCATAACATGTTTTTATTTAAACAAGATTGTTTAAATATGATTTTATGCGATTTTAAGGGTAAAACTAATTAAAATAGATTTCGAACGCCATGAGAAAATTTTATGTCATGTAAAACCTGCTTTTGGAGTTGGTTTGGATTTTCATAATTTTCCAAGTTATGGAGAATTTATTATGAATTTTCAAAGGGAAAAAATGGTTAATTGGTTGAGAATTTAGGTATGAAATTTAGATATGTTAGATAACATATTAAAAGTGCAATTCTATAATTTTTGGGGATTTTTCCTTAGTGATTTACTAAGAGAGTTATATTATTTTAAAAATAGGACCTAAATGATTTAATTATTTTTCTTAATGGAAGGGCTTATTTATAAAATTAACCTTGGTTTAGATCTGAAATTATGTAGTAGTTATTTTTGTAAAGGATTTGAAAAGTGGTGGCAACCAATCACATGTTTACAAGTAAGCAGATTAGTTAGAAAGTATTTGCTTTAATTGGAATTAAATCAGTTTTTACCCAGAAAAGTGGGTTTCGTTTCTTTCAGAAGCACCTTTTGACCTACTGCTTCTGCCTTCAATCAAGTCGAAACCCCACGAAACCAAAACCAATACATAAGGTTTCAACATTGATACATACTGGATTGGAGGAAAACGGAAGGCATGGTGTCGAAATATAGCTTTTGATGGGAACGAAACCTTTGTTTTGTTTTCTAAAGAAATGTTCCTGGCTGTTTTACTAAATGATTTCGAATGTTTCAAAATAGATGCTTTCAAAGTGATCTTCTGAATAGCTTTCAAAAGTTGGTTGTCGCCTTATTTTTTAAAGTATAGCTTTCGAATGAGTTACATAGTTTCCAAACTAATGATTCCAAAAGGGGCAGTTTCGACCTAGCCGAAACCCTTCTACCGACCTTATGCCATTCGAAGGAATTGAAGATATCAATGCTTTCGAGTGGTAACATTTGTTTTGTAAATATGAGCCACTTCCTAAAGCTTTTGAAAGGGGTTAATGGTTTTGAAGGCAATGGTTTTGAAAGGGCTTCAAGGCTAACCTTCAAGTGTTTTACCTAAATGATTTGTGCTTTTGAAAGGATGGTTTCGAAGCCATCCAGTTTTCCCCAAACACTCTTATATGATAAATAAAGGTTTCGAGAGGGATAACATTGTTTATGTTCACTTTGACCCAAAAGACATTTTGAGGAATAACCCAATGGTTTTGAAAGGGGTGCTTTCAAATGGTTTCGAAGCTAAGCTTCTATAATTGAATGGTTTTACTTTAATACATTCGAAAGGTTTCGAAAGAAAGGTTTTAAAGTGTTTTAAAAAGCAGGTGCCTAGAGTTTTGAAAAAGAAGATTTTAATGCTTTCGAAAGGAAGTTTTCCAATGGTTTCGAAAGTAATGAGTAAAGGTTTCGAAAGCCTTAGTTTTTAGAAAAAATAGCCCTACCTCATTTTAAAGGAAAACATGGCTAATAAAAGAGTTCTGAAATGATTTTAAGTATGGTGTTTTGATGAAGTTTTCTTGATTAATAGATTAAAGGGATTAACTGAGTTTTATGTAAATTGATTTTAAGGATATTAAACCATAGGTGTTGGTATTATTATGTTATTAGGTATACTTCTTCGTGTGTGTGTGTGTGTGTATTCACATTGTAATGGACCCATAACTGTTTTTGAGGAGAAAGGGTAGAATAACTAGTAAGGTTGACCCAGTAGTGAAAGTAATTAACTCCTGAATGAGTAGAATTGCATCCAAGAGGTCAGATAGACCAGAATATAGAATGTCTAAATACTGAAGCTGTCAAATACACAGGTTCATAATGAACCCATGAAAACTAAGTTTAGGAAAAGTTATTAGCAATGGCCAATAATTTCATAGTAAATCCACGAAAACTATGATTAGATTGAGTATTGTTAGGGCCAATTGGTTTGTAGTGAACCATGAAAACCATATTCGGATTAAGTCATTGACAGAAGTCAATAGTTTCCTAGTCAACCCATGAAAACTAGGATAAGAGGAAAGTTATTGGAGTTACCAATAGGTTTAGGGAGAACACATGAAACAACAATGGTATTGGCAAGGTCCAATAGGTTCTTAGAGATCCCATGAAAACTATAAAACTTGATAGGGAGCCCATAAACATTAATCGTCAGCCCATGAAAACTATTAGTATATTAGTGACCGTAGAAACTATAACTGAGACAGATAGTCAAAATGAATGGGGATGGGTAATTCAGAATTGATTTACTTGTTTGCACGTCATCATATTATTTTGATCTACTATGTTTTAACCATTGTGAATGCAGAAGCACGGTATATGGTTTTATAAAGTTTTAGGATAATAATGAGAGGAAAACACGTTCAGCTAAGCGGCGTGGTCTCACAAGATATCTAAATGGTTTGAGATGGTAGATTATTATTCATACCAGGCTTTATGTCCGACTCAAAGTTTATGTTTTCCCTTTAAACTATCGGGTGCTCAATTGATTTTAAGTAGTTTGAGAGTTGAAGTTTTTAGGTAACTCTTTAGATGAATAAGCTTCATGAGATATGTAGAAGGCATGATAGCTACTTAAAGTTCTCTTTTATTTTGATTCCGTTGTGTTGTTGCTGTAAAGGCCAAGTTGTTTAATTACCTATACACACACACTGATCATCTAAGGGGGCATCATCATATGTCGATCTTGGCGCATGTTGTAATAATTATATTTTCTATGAACGTGGTTCTTGTATTGGGATTATGTAATGAATTTTTAAATGCTTTGAAATGGAATGAGAAAGTTGTTTGTTGATTTTAAATTTTTTCCATATCCACGTGTTTCTTTTAAATCAATGTATCTAAAACTACCGTATTTGGTTGTCGAGGATTAATAACTATGGATGACTGCAGTATCCATAGCTCTTAATTTTGAAGCTCCAAGTGGGGATGTTACAAGTTGGTATCATAGCATAGGTTTATGAAACTTAAAATAAATTTAACCCTAAAATATTTTCAAACATAATCCAATGAATTAGAAAATAATATCGAGGTTTTAGTTAACGCTATAGTAACGTACTTGTATTATATGTATGTATGTATGTATATGTGTATATATAAGTATATATTCCCCTTTCTTTTAGAGATCTATATCTTACTAAGGCTCGTCTGAAGATTTATGAGAAAGAAGATATAGTGGCAGGACACGAAAAAGGAAATCTCGGTGGAGGAAGCACCACAAATAACGGAAATGTTAGACCCACCAGGAGGAGGAACCTAGGTCGATAGGCTGATGCTTACCAAAATGTTGAGGACAATGTGGGTGCTAGAAATCCACCAGTGGAAATAAGGACGATGTATCAGTTCTATGCAAGCGAGAGTTGCTGTTTATGTTGCTAGAAATGTTGGAGGAGCTAATATTATGGCTCTAATTAGGAATAATTACGCCAAGCTGAGTAGAGATTAACCAGCCTTGGTGGAAAGCCGTTTATGGGAATGGAGGATGCTATAGATATTGAGAATTGGCTGTTGCATCGCGAGAGGAACTTTGCTGATTTGGGTTTGGATGATGAGCTGAAGAGGAGGCCGACCTCTATGTAGTTGCAAGGGCCAGCGCTTCATTGGTGGAATAGTGTTACTACCAGGGTTCCGGAGGCGGAGTTGACTTGGGCAGATTTTAGAAGAAGATTTAAACAGAGGGTTTTATTCGAAGTTGCTAAGTCAGCATTGATGAGAAAATTTATGGATCTAGTGTAGGGAGAAATGTCGGTAATCGAGTATGCTACTAAATTTGATGAGTTGTCTCGATATGGGCATGCTACTATAGACGTCGTCATCGGGAGGGATGAGAGGTTCATTCGAGGATTAAGACCTGCGCTTGCTAGGGAAACCCTGACACATATCCGTGATCCTTGTAATGTAGTTATGGAGATGGAAATCCACTATGAAGAGATGCTTGCTATTTGTGCTAGAGAAAAGCCAGTTGAAACCCAGGGTCCTTAGGGAAAGAAGGGGAAGTTCTTTAAGAAGAAGGGAGCCCGAAAGAGGGAGGCAGCCAAGAAGGCAAAGGCTGATTTAGTTTGCTTCAAATGTGATAAGAAAGGTAATTATGCTCATGATTGTCGGTCAGGCAAGGGGAAAAAGGCTGTAAAAAAGAAAGGTGTGAAGTGCTTCAACTGTGACCAAGTTGGGAATTATAAGAATCAGTGTCCTAAACCAGTTAGGGTGGAAAAGGGAAAGGTTTTTGCTATTATACCTTCATCTGCTAGGCCAATGCAACTGAAAAGGGATGACTGTGATGGAAGGTATGCTTTTGATTTAGAGTATACCAATTAGGATACTATTTGATATCGGTGCATCACATTCATTTATATCCCAGCATTTGGTTGATAGGTTATGCTTAGAATCCACACACCATATTACTTCCTTAAGGGCTGCGAATCCGTTAGGAGGGTATGTAAGTCTAGGGATGAGATGTGACCAGTTAGAACTAGAATTGTTAAGTCATAAGTTTGCATGCAGTTTGTATGTTTTCGATTTCATAGATTTCGAAATCATTTTTGGTATGGATTAGTTGATTAAGTATGAAGCTAGGATATTTTGCCAGAATGGGGAGATATCACTAAGACACCCTGATAGTCATAATTGAATCATATTATCAGTGGAGAATTCTGACCGGAGTAGTTGTGCTTTGTTAAGTGCTATGGAAGTGGGAGAAGAGTTAAGTCAGGTTCGTGTAGCAAGGGATTTTGTAGATGTCTTTGAGTCGGTTATGGGACTACCATCGAAACCAGTTGCTGAATTTCAAATAAATCTTATGCCAGGAGTTGAACCCCTAAGTAGACCACCTAGCAGGATGACACTGACCAAGATGAAGGAATTGGAGGTGAAGCTAGTGGATCTAGAAGGAACGAATTTTATCAGATCAAGTAATTCGCCATAGGGAGCGGTCATAGTGTTCGTGAAGAAACCAGACGGGTCGTTGAGGATGTGTATTGACTATCATAAGTTGAATGAGAGGACGATTAAGAATAATATCCATTACTAAGAATAGATGATCTATTTGATCAGTTGTGTGGAGCCAGAGTGTTTTTCCAGTTAGATTTGGTGACAAATTTCCATCGGTTAGGAGTGGCAGAGGACAGTATTCCTTTGATAGCATTTCAGACTAGATATGGTTCGTACGAGTGGTTACTAATGCTATTTGGGTTAATGAATTCACCTGCTTTCTTCGCGGATCCGACGAACCAAGTTTTCCAAAAGTATTTGGATAACTTCGTGTTGGTGTTTATAGATGACATTTTAGTATACTTTAAGGATGAAAGAGAGCATGACAATCATTTTAGAGTGGTGCTTGAGATGCTGAGGCAGCATCAGCCAAAAGCAAAGTTTTCAAAGTGTTATTTTTGAAAGAAAGAAGTTAAGTTTCTTGGTCACATGACTTCAGAGAAGGGCTTGTTAGTCGATCCAGATAAGATCGAAATTGTTAATAATTGGAAGAGACCAGAGACGGTCACTGGGATTTAAAGTTTTCTTGAACTTGCTGGCTATTACCTGTGATTCACCAATGATTTCTCACGGATAGCAGCGACCTTTGACTAAGCTAACTAGGAAGGAGGTGAAGTTTATCTGGTCCGACAAATGTGTTGAAGCATTCCTTAAGTTAAAACATTAGTTGACCAACGCACCTGTGTTAGTAGTTCCAGACGGAAACCAAGGGTTGGCGGTGTATACCGATGCATGTGGGACTGTATTAGGAGTTCTGTTGATGCAAAAGGGTAAAGTGATTGCCTACTCTTCACAATAGCTTAGACCGCATGAAGTGAGATATCCAACTCATGATTTGGAGTTGGCGGCAGTGATCTTCGCATTGAAGATTTGGAGATATTATCACTTATGGGAAAGATTTGAGCTATACACAGGTTATAAGTCATTAATGTATTTATCCCCTAAGAAGGAGCTGAATATGAGACAGTAAAGGTGGTTGGAGTTTCTAGCTACATATGATTTTGATATAGAGTATACTCCTGGGAAAGGAAATAAGGTAGCAGATGCTCTTAGCAGATGACATCAGAATGTGGTGTTAGCTATGTTAATAGAATGGAAGGATTTAGAAGCTTTGACTACTTATAGTGTGCAATTAAGATGGACTGCTAGTTCTAGTCAAAGTACCACAATGTTGTCCTATTTAGAAGTTCAACCAGTATTAATCGAAAGGATTGCTTCTAAATAGAAGAAGGATCCATTGTTAACCGAGAAGATTAGAAGGCTTGAGGTTTGAACCGAGATAGATAATCTAAAGATTTTAGTCTTGACCAGAGGGGATGTTTGAGAAAGAAGGGACGGTTGTGCGTTCCAGATGTTGAGGACTTGAGAAAAGAAGTTCTTGGAGAATGTCATCAGTCCAAGTTTACGATTCATCTTGGTGTAGGATCTAGGTTAACCCTAGAGGGGGGGGGGGTGAATAGGGTTATAGCAAATTTTTGATTTTAAACACAGAAACAAACTGTAGAAATAAATATGCTGAAAAGTAAATCACACACAAAATTTACCCAGCTTCGGCAACCCCTGCCTACTACTGCATTCCCATATTTCTATTAGAATTAAACAGTATCACGCTTACAAACACTCTACTAGACTCGCAAACATTTGCTCCCGCTCACAAACACTCTACTATACACGCAAACATTTGCTCCCGCTCACAAACACTCTACTAGACTCGCACACCCTGCTCCCGCCTATAGAGTTTCGCTTACTCGCAAACTATGCTCCCGCCTATAGAGCTTTGCTTACTCGCAAACTCTGCTCCCGCCTATAGAGCTTTGCAAACTCGCACACCCTGCTCACTGAACTAATTCTAACTAGACAATCTGACACTACCTAAACCCTAGGTGGTGATTTACAAATTCTTTGATTCGAAAAATAAAAACAACAATTAAAAGACAATAAATAACCCTAAAAATAGAAAGCCATTTTTAAAAAATTCTCTTTAGAGAAAATAGGTCGGCCCCTTTAAATAATTTGGCCCGTCTCCTTTGTTTGCTTCGTTCGTGTACAGTGGCCGTTCCTCTTTGCAACCTGATTAGGGCTTCGTCCCTTGTAATTTATAATGGCAGCTTGCGTTTCTTCTTCGTTCCTCTTCCTTCAATAAATTAGTGCTTTCGAAGTTGCTTTTGCTTCTGTGAGAATTTGCTATGGCTTCGGTTTGGCGCAAATTAGATTTGTACTTGGCTATGGCTTCGCGCTTTGGTGAGTTTGATTTTGCTTTTGGTAAGATTTTAGCTCTGTTCCTCTTTGTTTTTTTTATATTCGAACTCACACGTTCTTCCGATGATGATGTTGGGTCTTTTATAGGATTCGAAATCCTATTTTTGCGTTCGTATAAAATTGTTTGAATTTGTCATATTATTCACCTCGGCCACTTGATTTTGTTTCGATGATTGAGATGTTTTCTGACTTGTTCAAAAACGTATATTTGTTACTTGATGGTCACGGCGTTGATTTGAGATTGTGATGACCACGGCTTGATTTTTATGTATGAACACGGCTTCTTGACTTGACTACATCTTACGGCTTTGATTTGCTCAACTCTGGCCATCTTGAATTTTTAAACTTGATGTTGCTCGGCCTGTACCTTTACATTTCATACATATGTATATATTCTTGGATTTGCACTTGGATTTGAACTACTTCATATGTATGTTTGTTGCGGCCTTGACTTGCTGTTATTTGCATCTGGTTTCTGTACATTTCTCTGCATTCATTTGAGTTGTTGATATTTATGTCTGCATCTTGCTTGAGTTTCACTGCCATACTTCCATGTGATTTCGACTTCCACACTGTTGCATTGTTGTTTACTTCTCTTGTATCATATGTACATTGTTTCTCGGCATTGATCACTGTCTTTATTGTATATTTTGTAGCATGTCACTGGATGTTGCTGCAATCTTCACTTCTGGTCTCTATTCATGTTGGCACTGTCATATTTTGGTCATGTTGCCTTCAGTAGTTTCCATTGGTGCATTTTCCTTACTGACTTGATTTACTTCATGTTTGTCCTGTCTCACTTCCATGTATGGCTTGTTCTTGGTCTCTGTTACATGCTTGCTGTTGCATGCTTGTTTGCATTTACTTGGTGCATTCATGTTTACTTTCATGGAGTAGTCATCTTGACACTGTTGTACACTTGTTGTTTCTTAAGCTTGGTTTAGAGCTGTGTTTGCATGAGTCACTTGTTCATATTAACTGCCCTGTTTCATATGAGTAGTAGAACTAGTTGTCCTGTGCATGTTTCATTAAGCTTGATCAGTTTCATCTTGATATTGCTTTAACTGCCGCTGTTACATTCATTAGCATTGGCTTCTCTCTGGTCATGTCTGATCTCTGGTTTACTATCTGCATTCACTATAGTTTGTACATGCATTTGCCACTGTTTGATATAGTTTTGAATTGTGCAGTATGGTCCATGAATGCAAGATATTGAACTTGTATATATTTGCACATTTGTTACTGTCACTGCTGCAGTCGCTATGCAGTTGCTATGCCTTGCTTTTGAGTTGTTTTGTCTCTGCCCAGTTGATGTTCTGTTCATTGCTTGTGACATCCATGTTGCAACTGTGGTTTATATATGTGTAGTTTTCTTTGACATTTGCCGCTTGTATTGTTGTTCTGCCTCCATTTAAAAGTATTGTTGCAGTGATTATTTGAGCTTGTATGCTTCATGTTTATTTTTGAAATTTCACTTGGGTTGAATCCAGCTTCAAAAACTCGGGTTTGACCTTGTGCTGAAGGTTGTGACATTTATGTTATTGCACGTGAGTTGAACCCGGCTTTTTATTTGGGTTTGACCTGTGCTCACCTGTCCCTGTAAATCAATCAAGTGTATATATCGGTGTACACGGCCTTGTGGCATGTACAGTGATACACTGTGCATGTCACACTGTTCGTGTGTGATGAATTCAAATGTAAATTATGACGAACAACCCAAATAACTGAGGCAAATTATATTTTCAAAATTCATCTTTTATTTTATATTGCAAAAATATTTTATTTTCAATTTTACTGCGTTAGTAAATATTTTTGCAGATTGCTCAGATGCTGGATTCAAACTGGAATGCAGTTGAAGATAAAATACGAGTGTGAGTGATATGTAGTGAGGTTATTAATGTAAATATAAAATCGTGATGTATTCAAAATTGTATATGTATAGTGAGAGCATGAAATTGTACTATTCAAAATTGTAATAAATATTAGTTTGAATAAAATATTTGTTTGAATTCAAATTCTGTGTTATTTAATTTTATTCAACAAATATTTATTTAATCTATGAAAACCAAAATAGTACATTACCAAATACATTTAAATGAATGTATATATGTTTATTATCATCAAACAAAAATCATATAAGCGCAAAGCGCATATTCTACAATCTCCCCCTTTTGATGATAACAAACATATATTTAAGATTTTGAATGTATTAAATGTATTTGATCGTTCAATTTGCTCCCCCTATTTGAATGCTCCCTCTCTACACAATACTCCCCCTACATATATGCATACAAATAGAAATATATAAATGAGCCTATATGCAAATGGAAAATTATTTGACCTTTGCTTGATTCTATTTGACAAAATCTTAACTTTTCTCTCCCCCTTTTGTTATCAGCAAAAGAATAACAGTGTTATAAAAATAGGGATGAAGTGACAGACATGAATCAAACATTTAACTTAATTGAATATAAATATCAAATTTCAATAAAACTCAAACAAAAATCATAATTACCCTTGTCAGGTGCATATTCCACTTTCAGAAGTGATGGGGATAAAATCATCAAAAAAAATCATACAGTTCTGTCTATTTGTGGTATATTTATTTCAGGAAATTTGAATATCTACTAACCATGCATAACCGTTAGGACTTTTAAATGAGATTAGTAGTATTCACAATTTTTATTTAAAAAATGAAATCAAGTATCTTCTAATCACGCATGACCGTGAGGACTTTTAAATGGGATTAGAATCAACTTGTCTATTTAATCAATTAATTTTGATATGCGTTCCATACATGCATAACCGTAAGGACTTTTAAATGAGCATGGAAGCACATAATCAAAAATCCAAGTAATTCACCCATGCGTAACCGTGAGGGCTTTTAAATGAGAGTGAATACTTTGGATATTTATTTTTATTGAAGAATATAATAAATTGAAGCACAGATAATTTCCTTTATAATAATAAATTGAAGAACGAATAATTTCCTTTGTAAACTACCACAAATTTACATGCTATATATGATTTTGATGAGTGATGGTCGATAGAAAGATGATAGAAATAGAAATGATCATGAAATTTTTACCCAACAAAAAGTTTTTATAACTCTTCTTATGAAATTCCAAAGAAATTTTTCTAAATATATTGTCTTGAGTAATGTATGACAAATATCGACACTCATCACTTTTTCAATCACTATTGATCTTTTCGATAATCATTAGGGAGTTAGATTAGTCAAAATTTATCATTTAAAATCAAATAAAAATGACTAATCTGAAAATATGGTCAAAAATGATTTTCTTGAAGGGGTTATAAAAAAAATTCTGCTATTTGAAAATTATTTCAAGTGAAAAATATGCAGATATTTTCTTTGAAAAACGATGCAGCAAATGAATGTTTCAAAAAATTAATCACGTTACACTAATAATTTTTCTATCAACTATATTTCCAGTGTAATCTGCATCTGAATTTCTTTTTCACTCCAAAATATCACTAACTAAATTTGATAAACCAAGACCATGAAAATGTGCATAAGAAAATTTCAAACTCAATTTTAACAACAATTTAAATGACATTCTTTTAAATTTGAATTGAAGCCATGTTAACACTCAAACAAATATCATAGTGTTAATTTCAGAAATCGTAGGATAAAAAGTTATATTCATGAGTAATCAACAGTCAATCAACATTATAATTATTTCAAAAACAATTTCTTGAAGTTTCAACAATTTCTTAAAATCCTTTTTAACAGCTTTCACATGAAATTTGAAATCATGCAAATTTACAAGTAGTGACCAAAATGTCAAAATATATCTACGTGTAGCATGAGTAATCAAAGATCAATAAAATACCATCATTTGACCGAACAAATTTATATGGATTAGTTCAAAGTTGAAAATCTGATTGGTCATGGTTTAAGCACAAATCAAGGTCATAAATAAGAACAAGTCAAAAGAAAAATCATATCAATTAAGAATAAGTCAGAATTAAAGACATCGTTCATTTCATCATCACATTATTGGCTGATTTAATTCAGAATATGGTGCAAATTATCATAATTAATATATCGATCAGAAACAAATTTACCTGTTTTACCTTTACGATAATTTTTCGTGATTGCCCATTGTGATTCTGTCACCTTTGTACTAGGCTAAGGAACTTTGCTTTGTCGCCCGTTGTGTTTCTGGAACAGCCAAAATCCAGAGAACACTGTTGTTGTTCCTTAGCCTGCCACCACACCTACACGATGAAAGATTTTTGTGACCTATTTGTTTTTATAGGTCCATGGTTGTTAGTGGCAGAATATGAAAAATATGTTTGTGGAGACCCAAAAGTATTTATATATGTTCCTTTTGGAACCCAAATTTGTTTGACTTTCAAAGATTTTATATTTGTGCCTTTTGGAACCCAAATTGGTATAGTTTTCACGTGTTTGGGTCTATACCAACAATTATTTTGATTGTGTCCAAATTTTCTACAAATTGTGCACATTAAATTGACTTGATTAAAATTGCTTTCAACAATTTTAGATTGATTATATCCAAGTCCTTCTAACCGTGTTAACAGTTTGCTTTCCTAATATCATATTCAACGATTTTTCGCTTTTTGAAAATTTATCTAAAGTTGTTGACAATTGTTGGACTTGTATTTTGAGAGATTCATTTTCGTTTAACAATTGTGTGCACCTTTTAATAGAATTCTCTCTTCTAGTATTTTCAATTTTTAAAAACAGAATTTCATTTTCAAGTGATTTCATTTTAATTTCTGATTTTTTAATTTTTTCTTCAAATGTTGGACACTTATCACACTTAAGGATCCTACTTTGATAGGTTTTAACTAATTGGTCAAGTTGTTCATTTAATTCTATCAAAGTGTCTTTTTGTGATTCAAGTTTAGCGTATTTTTCCCTAAGTCGTTCAAAACAGCCATTTACTTTGTGGAAATAAATAAGTAATTCAGAGTGAGTAAGTTTTGATACCTCGCTTGGCTCGTCGTCGTTGCTATCGGTTATATTCCCATGAAGGCACATATCTGCTTTCTCACTTTCACTGCTATCGCTTTTATTCCACGTGGCTGCAAATTTCCTTTTTGAATTCTTCATTAGTAATGCCAGCTCGGCTGCTCCATCATCATCATCCTTATCACAACTGCTATTTACCAATCCTGTTAAGCATATTTCTTTAACTGAGTCGGTTGTGGAGGACTTCTCATTGCTGTTGACTTTTGCACCATATATTGCATCGAGAGTTTTCCAAATTTTCTGTGCATTTTCACAATGAGAGACGAAATAAAAATTATCATGATTAATATGAGAATATAATATATGCATAGCAAGAGCATTAATCGAGATAATTTCCTTATTTGCTATATCACACCCATTTTCAATAATATCCCAACATTTAATATTAACAGATTTTAAATAAAATTCCATTTTCAATTTCCAATTCAAAAAATCTGTTCCATCGAAAATAGAAGGAATAATATTGAAACGACCCTCAACAAAAATATTATTTGGTGGATTCATGACTCTAGAGTTAAAAAATAAAATACCGAGCTCTGATACCACTTGTAGGATCTAGATTAACCCTAGAGGGGGGGGGTGAATAGGGTTATAGCAAATTTTTGATTTTAAACACAGAAACAAACTGCAGAAATAAATATGCTGAAAAGTAAATCACACACAAAATTTACCCAGCTTCGGCAACCCCTGCCTACTGCTGCATTCCCAGATTTCTATTAGAATTAAACAGTATCACGCTTACAAACACTCTACTAGACTCGCAAACATTTGCTCCCGCTCACAAACACTCTACTAGACTCGCACACCCTGCTCCCGCCTATAGAGTTTCGCTTACTCGCAAACTCTGCTCCCGCCTATAGAGCTTTGATTACTCGCGAACTCTGCTCCCGCCTATAGAGCTTTGCTTGCTCGCAAACTCTGCTCCCGCCTATAGAGCTTTGCAAACTCGCACACCCTGCTCACTGAACTAATTCTAACTAGACAATCTGACACTACCTAACCCTAGGTGGTGATTTACAAATTCTTTGATTCGAAAAATAAAAACAACAATTAAAAGACAATAAATAACCCTAAAATTAAAAAGCCCTTTTTAACAAATTCTCTTTAGAGAAAATAGGTCGGCCCCTTTAAATAATTTGGCCCGTCTCCTTTGTTTGCTTCGTTCGTTTACAGTGGCCGTTCCTCTTTGCAACCTGATTAGGGCTTCGTCCCTTGTAATTTATAATGGCGGCTTGCGTTTCTTCTTCGTTCTTCTTCCTTCAATAAATTAGGGCTTTTGAAGTTGCTTTTGCTTCTGTGAGAATTTGCAATGGCTTCGGCTTGGCGCAAATTAGATTTGTACTTGGCTATGGCTTCGCGCTTTGGTGAGTTCGATTTTTCTTTTGGTAAGATTTTAGCTCTGTTCCTCTTCGTTTTTTTTTATTATTCGAACTCACACGTTCTGCCGATGATGATGTTGGGTCTTTTATAGGATTCGAAATCCTATTTTTGCATTCGTATAAAATTGTTTAAATTTGTCATATTATTCACCTCGGTCACTTGATTTTGTTTCGATGATTGAGATGTTTTCTGACTTGTTCAAAAACGTATATTTATTACTTGATGGTTACGGCGTTGATTTGAGATTGTGATGACCACGGCTTGATCTTTATGTATGAACACGGCTTCTTGACTTGAATGCATCTCACGGCTTTGATTTGTTCAACTCTGGCCATCTTGAATTTTTAAACTTGATGTTGCTCGGCCTGTACCTTTGCATTTCATACATATGTATATATTCTTGGATTTGCACTTGGATTTGAACTACTTCATATGTATGTTTGTTGCGGCCTCGACTTGATGTTATTTGCATCTGATTTTTGTACATTTCTCTGCATTCATTTGAGTTGTTGATATTTATGTCTGCATCTTGCTTGAGTTTCACTGCCATACTTCCATGTGATTTCGACTTCCACACTGTTGCATTGTTGTTTACTTCTCTTGTATCATATGTACATTGTTTCTCGGCATTAATCACTGTCTTTATTGTATATTCTGTAGCATGTCACTGGATGTTGATGCAATCTTCACTTCTGGTCTCTGTTCATGTTGGCACTGTCATATTTTGGTCATGTTGCCTTCAGTAGTTTCCATTGGTGCATTTTCCTTACTGACTTGATTCACTTCATGTTTGTCCTGTCTCACTTCCATGTATGGCTTGTTCTTGGTCTCTGTTACATGCATGCTGTTGCATGCTTGTTTGCATTTACTTGGTGCATTCATGTTTACTTTCATGGAGTAGTCATCTTGACACTGTTGTACACTTGTTGTTTCTTAAGCTTGGTTTAGAGCTGTGTTTGCATGAGTCACTTGTTCATATTAACTGCCCTGTTTCATATGAGTAGTAGAACTAGTTGTCTTGTGCATGTTTCATTAAGCTTGATCAGTTTCATCTTGATATTGCTTTAACTGCCGCTGTTACATTCATTAGCATTGGCTTCTCTCTGGTCATGTCTGATCTCTGGTTTACTATCTGCATTCACTATAGTTTGTACATGCATTTTTCACTGTTTGATATAGTTTTGAATGTCCATGAATGCAAGATATTGAACTTGTATATATTTGCACATTTGTTACTGTCACTGCTGTAGTCGCTATGCAGTTCCTATGCCTTGCTTTTGAGTTGTTTTGTCTCTGCCCAGTTGATGTTCTGTTCATTGCTTGTGACATCCATGTTGCAACTGTGGTTTATATATGTGTAGTTTTCTTTGACATTTGCTGTTTGTATTGTTGTTCTGCCTCCATTTAAAAGTATTGTTGCAGTGATTATTTGAGCTTGTATGCTTCATGTTTATTTTTGAAATTTCACTTGAGTTGAATCCAGCTTCAAAAACTCGGGTTTGACCTTGTGCTGAAGGTTGTGACATTTATGTTATTGCACGTGAGTTGAACCCGGCTTTTTATTTGGGTTTGACCTGTGCTCACCTGTCCCTGTAAATCAATCAAGTGTATATATCGGTGTGCACGGCCTTGTGGCATGTACAGTGATACACTGTGCATGTTACACTGTTCGTGTGTGATGAATTCAAATGTAAATTATGACGAACAACCCAAATAACTGAGGCAAATTATATTTTCAAAATTCATCTTTTATTTTATATTGCAAAAATATTTTATTTTCAATTTTACTGCATTAGTAAATATTTTTGCAGATTGCTCAGATGCTGGATTCAAACTGGAATGCAGTTGAAGATAAAATATGAGTGTGAGTGATATGTAGTGAGGTTATTAATGTAAATATAAAATCGTGATGTATTCAAAATTGTATATGTATAGTGAGAGCATGAAATTGTACTATTCAAAATTGTAATAAATATTAGTTTGAATAAAATATTCGTTTGAATTCAAATTCTGTGTTATTTAATTTTATTCAACAAATATTTATTTAATCTATGAAAAAATAGTACATTACCAAATACATTTAAATGAATGTATATATGTTTATTATCATCAAACAAAAATCATATAAGCGCAAAGCGCATATTCAACACTTGGAGGGATCAAGATGTATCAAGATATGAAGAGGAGCTTCTACAGGGAAGGTATGAAGAGGGATGTTGGCTTGTGGGTTAGGCAGTGTGCAAACTGTCAACAAGTGAAAACTGAACGTCAAAAGCCGAATGGCTTGATTCAACCTTTGGATATTCTAGTTTGGTAATGGGATTCGATATCCATGGAATTTATAGACGGGTTGCCAAGTTAAAATATGGGAAATGAAAGTATATGGGTTATAGTGGATAAGTTGACCAAGAGTGCCCATTTCATTCCAGTTAAGTCAACCAAGATAGCACCTGTTTTATCTAAGTTGTTCATGAAGAACATAGTTAGATTACATAGGATTCTTAGTGGTATGTCACCGACAGGGATACTTTGTTTACTAATGAATATAAGAAGAGTCTATAAGATGTGTTAGTTACTAAGCTCAAGATGAGTATTGCATATCACCCTCAGATGTATGAGAAGACAAAGAGGGTCAAAAGGGTACTCTAAGATTTACTTAAGAGCTTGTGTATTGGACTTTGGTGGATCTTGGGAAAATCATCTAAATTTGGTTGAGTTTTCCAACAATAATAGTTATCAAACTAGTATGGCAATGACACCTTTTGAAGCTTTATATGGAAGGCCATGCAAATCACCAGCATGTTGGTTAGAGAGGTGTCAGAGAAGATTGAGTTAATCCGGTAAAGGATGGAGGAAGCTTAGTCCAGATAGAAAAGTTTGCGCTGATAAGAGGCATAAAGACCTAGAATTCTTAGTTGGAGATAAGGTTTTCATTAGGGTATCACCGATGAAGGGTGTGGTATGATTTGAAAAGTCAGGGAAGCTGGCATCGAGATATGTTGATCCATTCTAGATTGTAGAGAAGATTGGAAAGCTCACATACAATGTAGAGTTGCCGAGCTATATGGCAGGTGTCCGTAATGTATGTTATATATCTCATCTTTGCAATTATGTGCATGATCCAGAGACTATTGTTCCACGACGGGGTGGGAAGATTTGGTAGTAGAGCCTAATTTGACTTTTGTTAGGAAAACAGTTTGGGTTGTAGTGAGAGTGAGAAAAGATTAAGGAATAAGACAGTCAAGTTGGTGAAAGTTCAGTGGAGCGATAATGAGAAGGACTGTACTTGGGAGACGGAAGACATGATTAGAGATAGTTATCCTGATCTTCTTTGAGGGTATCTTTATATTAGCTTTACATAGGTAGTTGCTAGTTAGGTAGGCTAATTTGGTTGTTAGGGGTTGTTAAGATGATTGCTATGTTTAGTATTTAGTCCTTACTAAATTTCGATGTTGAAATTCTTTAAGGAGGGGAGCTTATAACACCCTTAATTTTTGATAACATTATTCAGAAGATTTATTAGATAAACTAAATAAAATATTGTAAATAATTAGAGTGATAAGGGGACTGATATTTGAAAATAAACCTAGAGGTCGAGCTTAATTAAATAAACCGGCTACAAATGGTTGCACATGTTAATTAGTAACCTAAGGGTATTAGGGTAACTGACGCACCATATTTCCATCACCCTTATATTCTCATGCCTTAACCATTCATATTCATTTTGAAAAATAAAAACAAACGTTAGGAAAGAGGGGAACTGTCCATTACTAGGAGAAAAGAAGCAATAGGAAATTCAAGTAAAGCTTAGGATTCAAGCTAAAGGAAATTACTCTCAATTCAATCTCCTTATCCTGATCAAGGTGAATAATAATCTTATAATCTATATTTTTTTCTTGTGATCATTTATTTAAACAAGATTGTTTAAATATGATTTTATGCAGTTTTATGTTTGGATCGGAATATATTTTATTTAAACAAGACTGTTTAAGTACGATTTTATGAAATTTTAAGGGTAAAAGCGATTAAAATAAATTTCGAATGCCATGAGAAAATTTTATGTCATGTAAAACATGATTTTGGAGTTAGGTTTTAATTTTCGTAATTTTCCAAGTTATGGAGAATTTATTATGAATTTTCAAAGGAAAATAAGCTTAATGGGTTTAGAAACCTAAAATTATATTGAGAATTTGGGTATGAAATTTAGATATGTTAATAACATACTAAAAGTGAATTTCCGTGATTTTTGAGTGTTTTCCCTAAGTGATTTACTATGAGAATTAAAATATTTTAAAAGGAGGACCTAAATGATTTAATTGTTTGCTTAATGAAAAAGCTTATTTGTTAAATTAATCTTGGTTTAGATCTAAAATAATGCGGCAGTTATTTTTGTAAGAATTTGAAAAGTGGTGGCAACCAATCACATGTTTACAAGTAGGCAGATTGGTTAGAAAGTATTTGCTTTAATTGGCATTAAATCAGGTTTTACTCAAAAATGTGGGTTCCGCCTCTTTCGAAAGCTCCTTTCGACCTAATGCTTCTGCCTTCAATCAAGTCGCAACCCCACAAAGCCAAAACCAATACATAAGGTATCAACATTGGTACACACTAGATTTAAAGAAGGAGGATGGCAAAAGGCATAGTGTCGAAACATAGCTTCCGATAGGAATGAAGCCATTGTTTTATTTTCTATAGAAATATGCCTTGCTATTTTACTAAATGCTTTCGAAGATGTCGAAATAGATGCATTCGAAGGGGTCTTTTGAATAGCTTTCGAAAGGTGGTTGCTGCCTTATTTTTTAAAGTATAGCTTTCGAATGAGTTACTTAGTTTCCAAACTAATGATTCCAAAAAGGGTAGTTTCGACCTAGCCGAAATCCTTCTTCATAGCTTATGCCATTCTAAGGAATTGAAGATATCAATGCTTTCGAAAGGTAGCCACTGTTTTTTAAATATGAGCCACTTTCTAAAGTTTTCAAAAGGGGTTAATGGTTCCGAAGGCAATGTTTCGAAAGAGGTTTCGAAGCTAACCTTTAAGTGTTTTACCTAAATGATTTGTGCTTTTGATAGGATGGTTCCAAAGCCATCTACTTTTTCCACAAACACTCTTATATGATAAATAATGGTTTCGAAAGGGATACTTTCATTTATGTTCACTTTGACCCAAAAGATATTTTAAGGAATTACCCAATGGTTTTGAAAGGGGTGCTTTCAAATGGTTTTGAAGCTAAGCTTCTATAATTGAATGATTTCACTTTAATACATTCAAAAGGTTTCGAAAGAAAGGTTTTAAAGTGTTACGAAGGGCAGGTGCCTAGAGTTTTGGAAAAGAAGATTTTAATGCTTTCGAAAGGAAGTTTTCCAATGGTTTCAAAAGTAATGATTAAAGGTTTCGAAAGCCTTAGTTTTCAAAACAAATAACCTAATTTCATTTTAAAGGAAAACCATGACATACTAAAGAGTTTTGAAATGATTTTAAGTATGGAGTTTTGAAGAAGTTTCTTAATTAATAGGTTAAAGGGATTAACCGAGTTTTATATAGAATAATTTGAAGGATATTAAACCATAGGTGTTTGTATTATTATGTTATTAGGTTTACTTCTTCATATATATATATATATATATATATATTCACATTGTAATGGAACCATAACTATATTTTAGAGAGAAAAGGTAGAATAACCAACTAGGTTCACCCAGTAGTGGATGTAAATAACTCCTGAATGAGTAGAATTGCATCCAGAAGGTGAGATAAACCAGAATGTAGGATGCCTAAATATTGAAGCTGTCAAATAAAAAGGTTCATTGTAAACCCATGAAAACTATATTTAAAAAAAGTTATTGGTAGTTGCCAATAGGTTCATAGTAAACCCACGAAAGCTATGATTATATTGACTTATTGGCAGGAGCCAATAGGTTCATAGTAAACCCTTGAAAACTGTATCCGGATTAAGTTATTGACAGAGGTCAATATGTTTCTAGTTAACCTATGAAAACTAGGATAAGTGGGAAGTTATTGAAGTTACCAATAGGTTCAAGGAGAACCTATGAAACAATAATGGTATTGACAGGGACCAATAGGTTCTTAGTAATCCCATGAAAACTATGAAACTGGACAGGGAGTCCATAAACATTAAACAAGTTTATTAGTCAGCCCATGAAAACTAATAGGTTGGTAGTGACCCTAGAAACTATAACTGAGACATATAGTCAAAATGAACGGGGATGGGTAATCCATAATTAATTTATTTGTTTTCATGTCATTTAAATTATTATGTTTTAACCATTGTGGATGCAGGAGCACAATATATAGTTTTATAAAGTTTTACGATACTAGTGAGGGGAAAACCCGTTCCGCTAAGTGCTGTGGTCTCACTAGATATCTAAATGGTTTGAGATGGTAGATTATTATTCATATCAGGCTTTATGTCTGACTCGAAGTTTATGATTTCCCCTTAAATTCTCAGGTGCTCGATTGATTTTGAGTAGCTTGAGAGTTGAGGTTTTCAGGTACCTCTTTCAACAAATAAGCTTCTAGGGACATGCAAGAGGCATGATAGCTACTTAGAGTTCTCTTTTATTTTGATTGTTGCGTTGTTATTGTAAAGGCAAAGTTTTTTAATTTCCTATATATATATACTCACACACGCTATGATCATGGGGCATCTTCATTTGGTCTATGTTGTAATAATTATATTTTCTCTGAACATATTTCTCATATTAGGATTGTGTAATGAATTTTGAATTGCTTTGAAATGGAATGAGAATGTTGTTTTTTTATTTTAATTGTTTTTCATATCCATGTGTTTCTGTTATATTAATGTATATAACATTACCATATTTGGTCATTGAGGATTAATAACTATGGATGACTACAACATCCGTAGCCGTTAACTTTGGGCCTCCAAGTGGAGGACAATTATATGGGCCTATGAAGTCTATCTTATTTAGAACATTACTAAATCTTTCTCTTATTAAATTTTAATTTATAAGTAATGGAAAGAATTTTATTTAATTTAGATTCAATTAAATATAATGGTACGCATATGTATCATATACATATATGTATGTGTAACATAATAATCCGTGCAAGGTATAACAGACTCGTATATAGATGTCGGGATTTTCGTCTCAATGGACACATTAGATCGTCTTATATGTATTATATGATTTTTTAGCAAAGTAAGCAGGGTTAAATGGGCCCTTTCTGGTTTATTAATTAATAAAACATAAAGTGGAAAGAAACAGAATTATTCCCACAAATATTATAATGGTAACGAAGAAAAGAAGAAACATTAAAGGGAATTCAAAATAAAAATATAAAAACAAGCAAAAGGAGCAAAACATTAGTCCTACATCTCCTGAGGAAACGATTCATATTCTAAGCCATGAGCACACATGCTTCTCCTAATTTTGTTATAAATGGAATTGCAGAACACCTGATCTCCAACACTTTTCCTTGTTAAAGTTCCCAATCCCTCCGTATCGTCGCAACAAAAATTTTAGGACAAGAAACAGCATCATAGATTTATAGTTCTTCATCTCGCGGCTTTGAAAAGCCTGATCAACTCCTCCTAACTATGTCTGATGGGATTTTAAAACCTCGCTTCACTCAACACCTTACTTCATAATGTGTAAATTTCCTCACAGTTAAAGAAGAGATGCTTGGGTTCTTCTTCATGGTTGTTGCAAAATAGACAAATGTTTAAAACATTCATTCCTCTTAGTGGTAGGTTGTCACAAGTCACTAGATCATTCTTAAGGTCTTTCCACAACATAAAATTTATTTTTTCCACATTGTACCTAGTCTAGACTCTACTACTCCACCAGAAGGTAGGCTCTACCATTGGTGTAGATAAAATGTTATATATATATCTAAGATAAAGTTGGACATAAGCTTATTGGTCCAGGCATGTTCATCCACTCTTTTGATCATTCTTGCGTATTGTAAAGAATTCCACAATGACTGTATTCTGACATTACTTAAGTGTGGGAGAGAAATATTACCATCATAAATATAATCACTAGCTCTTGCTTCCAAACGGATGCTAGATTGCCTCATCTCATCATAGGTTAGAACATTAGCTAGGACTAAGCCTTTTTCTACCTAAGGGACGTACCAAATTTTTTAGAGCTGTTGGGAGATAGATTCATATGCACATGAGGTAATAGGGTGTCTCTGATTTGAAGAATAGCTCTCAAAACCAACCTTACAGTAGTGAAGCTTCCATTAACCAAAATTTCTACCTTACAAGATGACGTCTCCTAGCCCACCTGACCCATATGTTTTGCTTGTTGTACAAGAAGTTATCAAGGTTCTTAGAGAAAGCATCCTTATTCCAAATTCGCATACTCTTAATGTGCAAACATCCATTATTTAATGATAGCTCCAATTTTCTTAATGCCAGAGGGATAAGATTCCTAGTATACCCATTACCTATGCATAAGGAATGGCTCATAACTTTCCTAGTTTGATGTATCAGCTTGATAGGAAGGATGAAAGTCCTGCACCAGTAAACAGTCATGGAAAAGATAATGGGTTTAATAATCACCCGTCTTCCAGCTTGACTCAGTTTCCTATTAAACCAATTGGACATAGTGCTAGTGATTTTCTCAAAAAGAGGAAGACAAAGAGTGTGTCCAATCTTCCTCATAGAGAGAGGGATTCCTAAGTTGGAGATACCACTGGTTAAAGATGGAAGGGAAGACATCTCTTGCAATGCAATAGAGTGCTCTTCTTGAAGCCAACAATTGTCAAGTAGAATTTTTCATTATTAATCCTTAGGCCAGTGAGGTTGTGAATTGTATCCAAGACATTAGAGATGCATGTAAAAGATGTCCCAGTTAGTTTGGTAAATAAAATCAAAGCATCAACATATATAAGATTGAGACAATACATGGATCTTTACACATAGGATGCAACACAAAAATTTTGTTAGTAACTGCCCTGTTGATTAGATGCGTTAAACATTCCATCATAATTATGGAAAGATAGGAGGACATTGGGTCTCCCTGCCTAATCCCTTAAGCTCCCTTGAAATAAGCAACCTTTTTCCATTAAATCTTAGAGACTATGAGACTATAGAGATGCAAGTATAAATCTAGGTTACAAAGTGACATGGGAAATCCATTCTTGCCATGATGGCGGCAAGTGCTTTCCATCTTATTGAATCATAGGCTCTTTTGTTATCAAGATTCATCATAGCCTTGGGAGATATATAG
This sequence comes from Allium cepa, assembly GCA_030765085.1. Classification (NCBI taxonomy): domain Eukaryota; kingdom Viridiplantae; phylum Streptophyta; class Magnoliopsida; order Asparagales; family Amaryllidaceae; genus Allium; species Allium cepa. Next base: position 873,202,090 of record CM060932.1, on the reverse strand, counting down.
CTTCTGTTGTACCCATTTAATAATTCATGGGTTAAGAGAACATTATTCAAGGTACTTCTACTTGGAAGAAAAACTACCTATTGGTCTGAAATATGTTACAAAGTTACCTTGTTTTGCCTTGGGAATCAAAGCCAAGTTAGCAGTTGATACTGCCTATCATCTTATTATGGTTGAAAAAATTGCGAATAACATTTAAAAGTTCAGTTGCTATGATTATACAGTAGTGTGTGAAGAAAATAGCATTGAAACCATTTAGTCCTCCACATGAAGCTCTTTTCATCTCAAAGATAGCCAATTTGATCTCTTCATTGGTTACTTTAGCAAAGTGGAATTACAGATCATGGATTTTTAAGGTAGGCAAGGGCACAAACAAGAGCTCTTTGAAGTTTGGATTATGATTTACTGGTGTTCCAAGCACACAATATAATAGTTAAGGAAGGCTTTATCAATAGAATTAGAAGTTTCATGCAGCACACCATTTTCATCAGCGATTTGATAAATATTACTTTTAGCATCCTTGATTTTAAGTGAATTATGATAACTTATTGAGTTCCTATCACCATGAGATTCCCATTCCTTCCTTACCTTCTACTGCTTCATTAACAACTTAGTAGATTGAACTTCAGTTAGCTAATTTGTTAATTCATGTTCCTACTCAGACAAGGGACCATTGTGAGGTTGTTCCAGCATGTTGATTTGCACCCCAACCAATTGTTGTCTGAGCCTTATTGAAAGCCCTTCACCTTCCCAAATTTTGCTTTAGCCCAGCCTTCGAGTACTTCCTTAGTAGCTTTTAATTTTTGCTAAAAAATGTATAGGTCATTACCATAAAAAACAGTTAGACAAGAATTTTATACAATTGATAAAAATTCAGGATGTTGAGTCTATGCACCAAAAAATTCAAAAGTTGATTTGTTTTTCCAATGTTACTTTCCTTACAACTTAGGATTATTGGAGAGTGATCAGATTGGAGTGGAGGGAGGTCGTGTGATATTAGGTTGCGCCAATTGATGAGAGATGAAGTGCTAAAGAAAGATAGGCCAATTATGCTTATAGTTATAATCCCAAATCTTCTCTTGCTATTCCAAATAAATTTGGGACCAATGAAAGCATCTCCATAATGGTTAGAAGGAGTGATGGCTTCACTAAAAGGGACTACATCATTTAAAGTGAGAGGAGAACTACCACTTCGATCAGATGCAGAGAGCATACAACTAAAATCACCTAACACAAACCAATGGTGAGTCTCCTGCTTATACGGTGAAGAAAGTCTTGCATGGTTTTCCTAGGGATAGAGTGATTGTCTGCGTACACAAAGGTGGTGTAGAAAAAATAAGAGGTGGGGAGGGCAACAGTTTTGAAGTGGATGAATTGCCTGCATGATAGAATAGGCTTGAGTTTATAGATAATTGGGTTTGAGAGCACCATAATTCTACCATATAGGACCTGCTCTAGGTTATGATTCAACACCCATGAATGGTTGATGATTCTAGCTACTTGTATGATTAGATGTAAACGGGGCTTTGTTTCAAGAAGGGAAAGAATGCCAAGATTGTTCATAGAGATCAGCTGCCTAGTTTTTATTAATTTTATTTCTTTACGTGCCCCTCTAATATTCCAATTTCCTATATTATTTAGCATCATAATTAATTACAGGAATGGTAGGTGTTATTTCTTGCTCTTCTGTCAATAGAAGAGGAAGTAGAGATTGACTCCAAAACTATTTCATTTTCATCAATAGATGCCCTTTATCATGGTCCTTGGTTTTGAGTTAGTTTTTCAGTTTGTTTCTGGGATTGTTTTTGTTGGTGGAATTAGTGGTTTGGTTTGCTTCATATATGGGTAGGATAGCTACAGATATGTTATAATCAGAATAAATGGAATGGAAGATATCCAACTAGGGGTAACGGAATGTGAGAATAAGGAACGGTAACATAGATTGGAATATTGGAAAGATTTTTGGAAAGAGTGAAAGAATCTGATACGGTACTAATTTAGAGGAGAGGAGATTTGGAGAAGAAGAGAAGAAGGAGACATAGAATAGCAGAAAAGAAACTTGATTTCCAACCTCTACATTCTTTTCATTACATATCTATATATAGGCCCATTCTCTGTAACCACTTTGTACAGTTGTCTACCTTTCATTTGCTAAACATTTTCGCCCAATACTTTTGTAACAAACCATGCAATAAAAATAAAATAAAATAGAAATTTGTTATAAAGTGTACTGTCCTTTTTCCTAGCTACTAGTGTGCACGAAGTGGGGTAATTTGATGCTCATTTTAGACCATGTAGCAATTGCAGGTGCTGTATTATTATCTGGTATTGTATCAATACCGTATCATTACCGACCCCTCAAAAACGACCTTGTCCTCAAGGTCGGAAGTTGGTGGCAGTGGTATCGGAGTAGTCTAGTCTGGATTATGATTGAGTTGAGCATCACCATGTAACCGCACCACAAACAACACTCAGAATCAATTTTGCCGCCCGGATCAAATACAAAGGGTTTACTTCCATCCAAATTTTGTGAATAAGCAATAGTGGCATTAGGATTAAATAAGGGTTTAGCGAGGTGGACATTATTGTTGATGATGATGGCGGCGAATTGGAATTTGGGGAAGCATGGTTTAATGTTAGTGGTGAAACATGAGAGGACGGAGCAGGATAGAGTTGAAGGAAAGGGTTTAGGCTGCATACCAAGGTCAATGCTTTGGATAATGGATAGGGAGATGGGTTTTGTCGGAAAGAGATGAGGAGTAGAGGACTTCATGGTCTGCATCTATCGATCTGGAAGTTGTTAGTAGATGGGGTAAGGACAGTTGATATGGGAATTTTGGGGCATATAGGTGTGGGAGCAGAGACTATGGTGTTGGAAATGAGGGCATAAGGAAGATTTGAGGAGTTCAAGGATGATAGTGGTGTCATAGAATGCGCAACAATGGTAGAGAGCGAAGTTGTAGAGGTAGTAAAAGTGATGGGGGCAATATTGGAGGAGCCAAAGAGAGAGGGATAGGTGGTGGTAATGTGATTTGGATGCCAAGTTTTGTGGCTATCTTGTACACGACGTGAATGATATGGTTAATGGAGGTTTGGATGTCGACGATGACGGTTTTGATGTCGACGATGTCTTGTTGTTGAGTTTTAAGGGTGGCTTGAATGATGTTGATGGTGATTTGATGTCGGATGGTGGTGTCATGAAGTAAAAGGACGAAGGAGATGAGAGATAGATGAAGGAGGTGAGAACAAGAGTGAAAGCACCAATTGATACGGTACTAATTTAGATGAGAGGAGATTTGAAGAAGAAGAGAAGAAGGAGACGTAGAATAGCAGAAAATAAACTTGATTTCCAACTTCTACATTCTTTCCATTACATATCTATATATAGGCCCATTCTCTGTAACCACTTTGTACAGCTGTCTACCTTTCATTTGCTAAACATTTTCGCCCAATATTTTTGTAAAAAACCATGCAATAAAAATAAAATAAAACAGTTATTTGTTATAAAGTGTACTGTCCTTTTTCCTAGCTACTAGTCTGCACGAAGTGGGGTAATTTGATTCTCATTTTAGACCATGTAGCAATTGCAGGTGTTGTATTATTATATGGTATTGTATCAATACCGTATCAGAATCATTTAAGGCTTGATTGGGAGATGTTAAGTTAGGTGGTATATTAATGATGGTATCTTCATTTGCATGGTTATCAGCTAGTTGTGCATGCAAAAGGTCATGCAAAAAAGAAGATTTCTCCTTTAGTGTTATAGAATCATTAAAATGTGTTGTTGTATTACACGTAAGGTCAGATTTGGTATTTAAGTTCACATCTAGAGAACCTGCTGCACCCAGAGGGTCACCTATACTCACCGGACTGATCTTGCTTATCTGAGTTGCTTTTGCTTTTGCCTGGGCAGGAATAAACACCGTTACCTCCCTTTGCTTATCATCTAATTCTATATCCTCCTCAACTAAGTCCTGCAAGTCTTGGAACTAGCTAGCGACTTGAATAAACTCCTTCACGACATTAGCATTGACTTCGTTATCCTCCACAACCACTTTAGCTTCTCCAGAATTACTACCTTGCTTCTTCTCAACTATGTCCATCTCTCCACTATCCATTACAATATATTCTTCTATTCCTTCCTCTGGTAATTTCATTTCTTCTATTCCTTTGCTATTTAGTTCTATTAAAACTTTTCTCACTCTCCTCCAAACATTCTTGGTATATACAGCTTTCAATACAACTTCATTGGCCCTTCTTTTTTCTTGATTGCTCTCTTTTCCTCCATCACGATTGTTCTCTTCCTTTTCATTTCCTTTATTCTCTGTCTCCTTCTCTTTTGTCTCCTATCCTCTTCATACTTTTTTTTATAACACCTCTCATCATCATGTCCAAAGACTCTGCATACACTACATACCTCTGGTTTCCACTGGTAGTACACTTGAATATTTTGCTCAGTATAATCCTCTAGAAGCACAGGAAAACTAGTTACCATATCAGATAAGGGAGTTGCCTCAATCAAAATTTTTGCATAGGTATATCCCTTCAATTTTTCAGTACTTTCACCTAGGCAAAGGTGCTTTACAATTCTTTCCGCTAGCCAATTTAAGCCTATATGAGAAGAGGCAATGAGTGGTATGTTTTAAAGATGGATCCAAATAGGTACTGATTTTATAGAACCATTGATGTTACTCATAGTCGATTCCCATTCTTTAATATAAACATTTTGTTCTCATCAATATGGGGAACCATACAATAATTTACCTCCTATCCTCCTTGTTAGACACCAACAACAAAAATACAATGCCATCATACATTACTTTTATACTACCCTTAAGCTTCCATATTTTCTTAAGATGTTGGATTAGTACTGAGTGAGATAAAGGTTTATCTAAGAAAAAACCTACAAGATAGTCATACCAAATAATTCTACCAATCTCAAGTACAGAGATTGGAGGCACCAGAGAACTCGTTTACAAAGTTAACAGGGATGTACTTCCCTTAGTTGTGCGGCTTTCTCTCGAATAAAGAAATCCATTGTTGTTGACCTTGACTGATACCATGGGTTTCAGTGTTCAAAGGAGCTAAAGGAGAAGAAGAAGAAGAAAAGGGTGGGTAGGGACAAGAGGGAAAAGTGGAAGAAGTTTGTCTAGGTCAATAGGCAAGGGGATAGGAAGGTCGTGATGGAAAATAAATTAGGGGCTGAGGATGAACACGGAAAGACAAGGTGGGAAGAAAAAAGGAGAGAGGAAGGATAGGAAGGCTGATGGGAGAGAGTAGAAATTAGCCATTAACAAGAAAAATGAGGGGAAAAAGGACGAGAACTATAATTTTTAATATTATGATATGTATTTTATGTTGTCCAAATATATGTATGTATGTATGTATGTATATAGGGACGGATGTTTGCACATTAGTACCTGGGCTACAGCCCGGGTGCTCATTTATTAAAAAAATACCAAGTATTATCCAGCCCAATACCCCAATATAATTAGAACCCACTTGCCATTTACCCATACATCTCTTTGACATTTTCATCCTTGGCCATTGTAATAGTTTCGTATTCGCTAATAAGCATGGCAAGGCGAGATTCTTTGACTAGGGAGGTTCCTTCGTAAGTCACTTCAAGTGCGTGCCAAATTTCCTATGCAGTTAAACAATGTAGGACACGATTAAATAAAGTTTGATCAAATGAACAAATAATAGAATTCATAGCTTTAGCGTTAGCATTCTGCAGTTTATTTTCAAGATCCATCCATTGATCCATCAGTTTTTCAATTTTTTGATTATCTACCACTATAGTTGGTGTCCTATATCCCGTCTCAACAATATTGCATGCATCTATAGTTTTTAGAAAAATTTTCATTCTATTTTTCCAGTAATCATATTCACCATTTAACAAGGGTGGTCTAACTATGGAACGACCCTCAGCAAAAGCAATATTTAAAGAAGCCATTTAAAAAATCAAATTTTGAAAACAAAAACTAGTTTTTGAAAAATCAAATTTTTTTAAAAATGGTTTTTGAATCATGCTCTGATACCACTTGTAGCATCGATTTCACCCTAGAGGAAGGGGTGAATAAGGTGATATTAAAAATAATAAAAATTAATGCGGAAATATATATAATAATTAACGCACAGAAAATAGCATAATAATAAAAGCAGAAATGAACAACACAGATTTACCCAGCTTCGGCAATAACCTACCTACATACCGCCCTCAATGTTTCTACTAGAAATTAAGTAGTCAGACGCTTACACACGTAAACTTGCAATAGTCGCTAACGACTAACCTAACTCTACGCTCAAAACCGTACCTCAACTCAGCCACCGAGTTACGAATTCTCGAGCTACACCTCCGTAGTTCGTAACCTAGTCACACGACTAAAATTTTACAAAATTTTAAAGGAAATTACAAATTAAAACTAAAACACAAAAAACAAAACCCTAATGTTTCTTTTATAATTAAGCCCAAGTGGAAAATAATAAATGCCGGCTCAAATAGATTAGCGAGAGAAGATGTGTCTCCCTTTATTTTATTTCGTGCTTATGCCATTCCTTTGGCTCTTCAAAAAATGTTGCTCTTTGTTTTGCTTTGAAACTTGGGATTTGAAATTGAAGTCGCCGCCTTGATGTTGTGATAGATTGAGTGATGAATTCAACTCGAATTTGTTAAATGATCCTGGCTTCGATTTGCTTGCGGTTGCTTCAAGTCGAATGATAATTTGGTATGTGATATTTACCCCTTTTTTATTTTTCAATATATTTGAATTTATGCTATGATTAATTGCTTGGGCTCAAACTCTTGAATTTAATTGCCGATGATGAATTGGGTTTTATTGGGATTAAAGCCCTATATTTTCGTTCGAATAAAACTGTTTGAATTCTTCGTGAATTTATTTTGGAAGTGAGTTTTTAATCAAATGAGTGCTGTGATCTCTGACTTGTTCATTGTTGGATTTGCTTGAATAATTTTTAAGCCCGTTCCGTTCTTTTTCCTATGACTTTGGCATTTTATTTTTGAGATAATTTTTCGGTAAATTTTGATTGACTTGTTCGGATTACACCATGAATTCAAATTAGCTCCGTTCTTTTTAACCTTGACTTGTTCATCGAACTGCTACTTTGCTTTTTGTAGAACTATAAACTGTAACTGAACCGTTGTTGTAGTTATGCCTATAGCTTAATTCATGTTGACTTGTTCTGCCTTTGGTCTAGTTGAGTACAATTTCCAGTCTTGCGTCATGTAAATATTTGTTTTCATGTAGAGTTTAGCCTTGTTCCACAGCTTCACTAAGTTCATGTTGTATTCATTGTTGTTTATGATGACTGGTATCATCTGAATGCATGTACACTTCCTATACTTGTGCTATTGTGTTCTGTGACCGTATATATCACCGTCCGGTTCATTTTGTATGTGTATCACCATATACATTTTGTATCTGTTTCACCATAAGCACTTTTTACCGTTTGTCATTTTGAAGTCAGGTATGGTGTAGTAGTATTCTCTGAGTATAACTTGATGCAGTGTCTATTGCATGTTTTGAGTCATTGTAGCCTCTATGATTCTTGTAGTTTGGCTCACTTTAGTTTTGCATGTTGTTGGTCTGTACGAGTCTAGGTTGCCTTGCATTTTGATTTGGACTTCATATTGGCCCTTGTATGATCATGTGTGATTCTATAGCATAGCTTTGCATTTGCTTCGGGTTGCACATCTTGTTCTCGAGTCAAGTATCATGTGGATTTCCTGCTTCTTTGTACATCACTTTATATATGTGCACTATATGTTACTGTATGAATTTTCGAGCCTAGTTCTTATGCATTTTAAAGTCTTTGTTCTTTTATCTTGTACCATTGTGTGCTTCAGTTCTGGTCAGTTGAGACTGCAATGTGGTTCCACTTGTATGCTATCTGGTCTGGTTAGATGCACATGTATATGTATTCACTGCATATATGTGTATGTGTACTTGTCAATGTAGTGGTCTTGTATTTGAAACTGCCTTTGTTCTGATTTGGTCTGCGTATCATTGTGAACTGGCTTACTTGAGTCTGTACTATATATGTGTATTCTAGCGGTAGCTGCAGTTTCTTCGATTTGAACTACAGCTTGCGTTTGGTCTGGTTTGGTTCATCTTTGTTGTATTGTGTCTAGTGTGTCTGGCCTTTGTTTCATGTGTAAATGTGTTTTTGCAGTCTGAAGTCTTGTGCACACTTGTATCTGGTTGAAGTTTTTGCATTGTGTTATTCTGACCATAGTGCTATAATCTAGTTCCATGAACTTTGAACTTGGGTTGTCATTACACCTAGTTGCTTTGTTGTATCTGATTTCATGTGGTCTTGTACCATGCTAGGAGTCTTGTGAACATGATGTCTAGATTTGTTTTTGAATTCATGCCTCATTGTTTGTTGGTCATCATCTTTTCATGCTTCTTCTTTGTTAACTCACTACCGAGTTGTTTTGGTGTACATGGTGCCTCTTGGCTGAAATTTGAGATGCCGAGGCAATGCACATGTGTACGTGTACACATGTGTATATGCAGGCACTTGTGCTCATGTAGTGACTTTATTTGTATTGCACCTGAATATTTGCACTTGAGTTGAATCCAGCCTTTACTTGGGGTTTGACCTTGTGCTCAGCTGTCCCTGCAATTTTATCTAGTGTATATCGGTGTGTACGTCCTTGTGACATGTATAGTGATACACTGTGCGTGTTACAAGTTGTTCGTGTAGGATGAATTCAAAATAAATGATGATGAACAACCTAAATAACCGAGGAAAAAGATATTTTTAAACATACACTTTTATTATACACTGACAAATATTTCTTTTTCAAATTTACTGTGTCGGTGTTTATTTTGCAGATAATTCAGATGTTGGATACAAACTAGAACAAAGTTGAAGATGAAATACGTGTATGAGTTAATATATGTAGTGAGGTCAAAATTGTAAATTGAAATTTATGATGTAATCGAAATTGTAATGTAATTGAATTAAAATTTGTGATGTAATCGAAATTGTAATGTAATTGAAAAATGTATATATGTAGTGAGAGCTCAAATTTGTACTATTTGAATTTGTAACAATATATACGTTTGAATACGAATTTTGTGTTATTTATTTTATTCATCAAATATTTATTTAATTATGTGAAAAATAAAATAGTACAATAATAAATACATTTAAATGAATATATATATATATATGTTTATTATCATCAGCGAGTGCCTAATTGAATTGATCAGGTTGCGTAGGAACAAGGTACAAATCTCTCGGTTCCTCGATATTGCCCCGATATATACCGTAGTGGACTTTTAGGGCAACGATATTCCTATAGAGCAGCCCAATACAGCGGATCCGCTATTATCCCCTATTTTGTTGCCCTGTGTATCCCATTTTCCTATAAATAAGCATTTTTCTTGATGTCTTGCCTTTAACTTTTATGATAACTTCAAAGTTGATGTAACAATGATATACACTGTTGATTATTATAACTAGTTCTAACTTTTAAGTGTCAACTTTGTTTATCTTTACTTTGTTATAATTTTTTGCTTGCTGGGAAACAATAAGTATACTTGTTCCTCATTTAATGTAATGTTCATCATTCCTCTTTTTAAAGTCTTCCGCTATATCCTGCTATATCCCCGATATATCTTCGCTACAACTTTTCACACCTCAAACACTATGGAGCGGCAGGGCACTTTAACTACACAGCTGGTAACTGAACAAGGTCCTATGGTTTATTTCTTATTAGTGCATCATATTCTTCCTTCATGGCTATCTTCAACTTTTCATTCTGTATTGCCTGATAATAAGTACTAGGTTCCTCAGTAGTCAACTTGCATTGTATATTTTTTTGTTTGAATATGCTACCCTTTGATCTTGTTATCATACGATGCCTACTGTTTGTAGGACCAGTCTGTTGAGTTATATTACTTCATCATCCCGAGAATTAGAAGAAGCTAGGTCTTTATGATTTCCTGCTGAGTATTTGACGATTGAAAATCATCCAATACTTGGTAGTATTCTACTTGACTGGTGCTGCCTTGCTGTGGAGACTAATATGAACCTTCAGATGCTACATTTTGCTTATGACTTAATGGACTTCTAAGCATTAGGTGTTATTGATTAGCACTGTTCTTATCCTGAATCATCTGCCTTTCAACTGGTATGATTACTTCAGGTTTTGGAGGTATGAAATGCTTTGGGTTATACAGCTTTTTGGTAGTTTTGTTTTCAGATTTTTTGAAGGGAAATTCAAGCTCATTGAATGTCACATGACTTTATATATATATATATATATATATATATATATATATATATATTTTATGATTACTATCAAGACATTTATACCCTTTTTGATTGGTTGCATATCCTAAAAATGTACATTGAGCCAATCTGAATTCTAACCTGTATGTCTTGTAGGGTCTTAAGTAGGGAAGCACGGGCATCCAAATACTTTTAGTCCCTGATAGTCTGGCTTGATCCTCGTCATTACTTCCATTGGACTTTTAAGTTTTAGAACCTTAGTTGGCAGTTTGTTGAAGAGACACATAGCTGTTGAGAAAGCATCAGGCCAAAATTTTAGGGATAGAGATGCTTATGCAAGAAGATTTAGTCCGGTCTCTATGATATGCCTATGCATGCTTTCAATGAGACCATTTTGTTTAGAGTTATGTAAACAAGTTGTCCTATGATTTATTCCATTCTTTTGAAATAATTCTCTGAGTGGTAAGAATTCCTTGCCACCATCATTTTGCATAATTTTTACTTGGCAATTTGTTCGCTTTCAGCACTTTCTGTGAACTATATTACTGCATTTCAAGTCTTAGATTTTGATTTTAGAAAACAAATCCATACATATCTAGAAAATTCATCAAAAAATGAAATGCAATATTTATAAACATAATCAGTTGATATTAGGGCTGATCTCCACGACTCTGTAGCAATAAGCTCTAATGGCATATCATACTTAGTTTTTGAATCTGGAAATGCAAGTTTGAGACTCTTGCCCATTGGGAAATAGGTGCAGGTGTAAAATGAAGGGATGTTTTCCATGTGAATTTTGTTATCATTACTCAAAACATGCCTTACAATTTGATACTGGGGTGTCCCAGTTTAGCATGCCAAATATCAAAGTCATTACAACTTTCAACAAATTTTGTTTCAGACATGTTACAATAGTTTTTCATACTTTCAAAGTTTCTTGATTTTGCAACATCAAATTTGTATAATCCCTTACATTCTCTACCAAGCAAAAGAATTTCAACTGTTGATACATCCTTTACTAAGCATTACTTTGAATGAAATTCAAAATATACATTACTATCTTTTGAAAATTGGTAGACACTCACTTATATTTTTTTGATTACTCGAACTTTCAGAGATTGTTAAGATAAAGTTGCCTTGCACCTCTAATACTTGCAAGTGTGTGTAAATGTGATTTGCCATTACCCATGTATAACAATTGTTTACCTTTGTATTCCTTGTTTCTAAGATTTAAGTTGCTGAGATTGTGTAACGACTCGAAATTCTCGACCTCAAAAGTCGACACTAATACGTTCACTGTAGAAGTGCCGAGCAATCGAATGCCGGAAATTCCAGATTGTTAGGGTTAAGAAGAAAAGAGGTAGAAGAAGAACAGAAAACAAAACACAGAATCTCACATTCGCAGCGGATCAAAATATAATATTAATAATAGCATTTATACAAAGAAAAGCTGTAATTGTCAGTTTACATTCAATATATTATAGTACAACCATTCATACATAGACTGGACAATTATAATTAACTTGTCCCAGAATACAAACAATACAACTCCAATACACAGCGGAATATACTCCAACCGTTCCTGCCATCCAGCTCGTCACCTGAGCTCAGAACAACCTAACCTGAAAATCTGTAATACTCGGTCTGACTCGAGCACTACAATAAAGTAACACCCTGGTCAGGCTGGAAACCAGCGTGAGTAAACCCATATAATTTTAAATACCAAGTTATAAATCTTATTTGAAAACTAGGGTAATTCATATCTTACTATGAGTTCTTAACTTGTTATAGTCAATCACGTATTGCAAAAAAATATCTAAGAAATGTTACTCAGTTTAATTGGCCATGTTGCGTAATTTATTCCATTCCAGCCTATTTGATTCTGAAATCAAACCTATAAAGAATTATTGTAGATTACTAATCGAAGTGGTTTTGGATATTGCTGATATCCGACTCCGGTCTCTTCGATTCCAATACCATCTTTAATATAAGTTATTTAAGTGAATATAATTCAATTTTAAATACAGGATGTATCATTTACATAGCAATTCATTACCCACGTTATCACAATTTAACCAAAACATATCATATCACATAACATCACAAATTATCAGACAAGATATTAATCCAATCATTCAATACAATTTAATTATGTATAAGCAAGATTAATTTGTCACCCAAATCCTTATTAATTTAATTATCACAAATAAATTAATTACCTTTAAATCCGACATAATTAAATTAATTAAACCATTTTATTAATTATTGAAATTAATTAATTATTCTTTAATCATTTAATCATTCACATCAATTAATTAGCCTTTAATTACTTACATAATTAATGATCCTTTAATTATTTACATAAATTAATTATCCATTAATTATATTAATTAAGTATATTTAATTAATTTCATTAAGTAATTATACCTTAATTGCTTACTTAATCACATCCTTTTATTTTGAAAACAATTAGAGGTTTAATTAAATAATTACTTGGTATTTAATTATTCAATGCCAAAATGATTTATTTTCAAATTTATTCTTGTTTAATAATGCTTTGAAAACTTATTACCAAATTTACTTTTGCTATGGAACTTGGCTAATACTTCTTTGGAATCTTATTTATCTTCTTTTATTTTAAGCTTAGTTAACTTACAAAAGAACCCGAGCCACGACCTCAAATTCCCGATGCCAACTCCCTGCAAATCACTTCACTTCCCACTCAATAAAACTTGAGTACGTCTCGAGACTGACTCGAAGCATTCCTTTCTTCCCCGAAGCTCTAGCAACACTGCAATCATCAGATACAAGATGACCCATGTGCACGTGCACACCACTTTGCCAATGCTCTAACCAACTTCGCCGTCACCTACATGTCGTCGATGACCATCTCGACCCAGTCGGCCACCCAGAAACCCGAATCACCTCATAGAACAAAATCGAATGAATTCGAACCCATCAGGCTGAAACCCGATCATCAATCACCTCATATCCCCCATCTCCATCCACCAGAGACCACGGCCTTTTCCCTGGACCTCCACCTTAGTTCCTCGTTTCCTTTCCCATAACTCCGATCGAACTTGACACGACGTCGGCGCCGCATTGGCCTTGAAATCAACCACGACCCAAACCATAGCTCAAAACCCAAGTTGGCCGTCGACGAGCCCACCGATGATTAATAAATTCTCTGGCTATTTTTCCTACCACCCTCGATCCATGAGCTACCTCCAGCATGAACCTTGACCTTTCCAGAACCTCCAATCGCCAAAGGTCAGTGAAAATTCAATTTTCGATCAACTAGGAAATTCTCAACATCCCCAACATTAAAAATCATACCAAAAATCATGGTTTCGAAGCTCGATTCAGTCATGCAATCAAAACTAGAAATTTAAATACTTGATTTTCCGTCTAGGAACAAATTTCACTATGATTTCTTGATTTCTGTAAACTTTACTTTTCAATTAATCTAAAAATATTTAAAAAAAAATCTAATTTAGTTATTACTAACAAATTACCTTTAAGGATCATAACCTAAAATCATTTATATGAAGAGATATGAATTTATATCATAAATTCTGGAGCCTGTTACACAACAGAGACAGGTTATATACATATTCTCAGGCATTCACAGGTAATTTTAATTTTTATATACATGCAAGGACTTTAATCTATCCATCTAACATACCTTCAACATTACTTAGAAACCTTATCACAAGCATCAAGATAAAACAGAATTAAGTATGGTAGAAGGTGATGTTTACTCACAGTGGAAATAAAAAACAGAGAACCCTAGAAAATGATCTTCAAACAGGAATTTGTTCTTTGAATTTGAGCTGAATTTGCTTGCTTAATTGAATCTTGAATGCTACCTGCTGATCTGATCTTTGTTTTAACTTACTTCAGGTTGAAAATTGGAAGACGTTGTTTTGAATTTTCTTTGATTTTTTTCAAATTTAGTTTACAGGCTTTTGGTTTCTTTGTTTTGAAAATGGAAAGTTAAAAGGAAAATGAAAGAGAGGGATAGGGAGATGTATAGCCTAGCTTTATTTATTTTTTAAAAAGAAGAAAATAAAATAAATCATATGACACTTGTTATAATTATCTCGCGATTTGTTATTTGCATGTTATAATTAACTTACATTTATTAAATTGTATAAACTTATGTTTTTATATATATTTATATCATATTTTCTATTTAATTTAATATTTATATATGTATATGTTTTTTATACCTTTTTAATTAATCTATGTTTATATTTTCAACCTAGGTCTGTTATTGTTGTTAGTATTGCTCCATCTGCCACCTCTTCCTCTGGATTTATAGTTCTGGCTACCTCTCTGATTGCTATTAGATTGATTTTTGTTGTTTAATTTCTTTCTAGATTCCTTCCTCTGTTGCTAGCAATGTAATTTGCAAAATACTCCAGATTTGTTGGTTATTTGCTCTAATCTCCCTTCATGTGCAAGTAATATTGAATGTACATACTATAAAGTTGGTAATTTCTCTATAGATAATATCACAGCAACAACTGCTTCATACTCTTCATCCAACCCACTTAGCAAAGATAGTTTTTGTTCTATGTCACTTATACTATGTCCTGCAGATGCTAATTGATCACATATTGTCTTGGCTTTAGACAAGTATTCCCTCACGGATAGATTATCTTTCTTTAGATTATGCAGTTGTCTTTTGTACCGCATAATTCTTGCAATGGATTGTGAACTAAAGAATTGCTCTATTGTATGCCATATTTCATAGGCAGTTTTGCAACCAATTAGTTCTGGTAAAAGACTTGCACTAATTGAGGATAATAACCAAGAACTAACTAAGTTGTCTTGCCTTTCATGTATGACATATTCTTGATTGTCGACTAACTTTCCTTGTGCATCTGCAGTGAATCTTGGTGGAGTATTAAGTGTCCCAAGGACATAATCCTGAAGGCCATAAGCCCTGATTGTAGTCTCTATTTGGAATTTCTAGAGTAGATAGTTGGTTTCATCAAGTGGGGTACTTATGACCTGGCTTTATGGTTTAATGATGGTTTTGAGGAGTTCTTGCTTAGCATTGGATTGAGTTTGGGTGGATTTAGGTGTAGAAGTGGGTAAAATAGCACTGTCATCATTCTCTTCAACTATAGTTGAAGATATCACGACAAGAAATGATGATGAAGATAAGGATTCCATAAAATGAGGAGGTGCAGCTAGAAACTAACTGAATGATGACCAATTGCCGACAGAAGATTTCTTGGCATGGCACTTCAGGTGAGATAAACTGAATCTTGATAACTCTGTTATTACGGATGTAGCCAGAAAGTCGTAATATGATGAAGTCTTTCTGATATACCTTTTCTTAGCAAGGCATAGTGCTAGATGATGAGTTTCTTTAAAAAACTATACACAGTTGTTAAACTATGTAGCTGAATCTCATATGGTGAGAATACTCTGATGAAAAGATGATCTTTGATCAATAAATGGTAAAGCACTTGTTGTTAAGCATTTTGTGCTCTGATACCATATTGAGGAAACGAAATGTTTGATTTTATTGAAAAGAATGAAACAGAGCAGTATATTTTCTATATCAGTTTGTGATACGTTGGCTCTGTATTTATATTGAACATAACTGAGCAAATGCGTACAAAAGAAGATAAGTGTGCTTGGCCCAATAACTGTTAGCATGAATTTGAGAGAGACTGCATCTGCTCCACTTAAGAATATAGACTGGTTTGCTTTGCTTTTGTAAATGTTATTCTTCTAATATTGCCTACAGTCTTTGGATAATATAATGAGTTATTTAGGAATCCCTTTGTCTACCTCCGGAATTACAATAGGACAATGCCTCCCCATGTGTATTAAAATAACTATCGCATTGAATTGGTGGGCCAATAAGCTTTTGAGCCAGTTAGGTAGACTTGTGTTAATCAAATCAGTAATATTTTTGATGATGGTGTATCAATCCAGAACTTTTGTGTTGCGCAACAAGCTTTTGAAGTCAGTGAGAAGTGCCATGTATCAGTTTTTGTGGTATGGAAGTATTTATTTTAGGAAACTCATTCCTTATGCTTTCACGAAAATTAAGATGCCACGGATCAATGGTGGTTTAGGATTGATAAATATTTTTTAGTGGAACAGAGCTGCTTTTAGCATGCAATTTGATTCCATGATTAGTAATTCTGATAATATTTGGGTTAATTGGACCACTGCACACAACAAAAGGAATAAGAAGTTTTGGCTCATGAGCACCCCTTAAAATTGTAGTTAGACTCGGAGAAAGGTCCTTGAGCTCAGGCAAGCTTTCCTACCCTACATCAGAATTTTGTTTGCTACTGATCGCACAGTAAGTTTATAGGATGATCCATGGCCTGATCAGGGTATGATCCTTTCCAAGTATATGATCTTTCAGCATGTTACACAGACTGGTATTGGTAGGTGTGGAAAAGTAAAAGACTTTGTTATGGATAGGATTACGACACTATCATACTCTAGTAACTAGAATATTAGGATGGTATGGTCATTGCTGTAGGAACAATCCTTTGTTTCAACTGATAAAGATCACTATGTTTGGGCAAGCAAAGAAGTGGATCACTCCATTGGTTTAGTTTACAAGGTGATTTTGGTTTCCCTGCCTTGCCTTTTTTTGCTGGTCCAAAAGGGTTTGGTTGAGGCATTCACTTGTTAAAGAGAATTTGTTGTTGTAAAAGGTATTCAGAGATGTTTTGCACACCAAGAGTAAATTAGTTCAATATAGGGTCAACATTACGTCTCAATGTATTTTCTATAGTATTATCGATGAAGACATATCCCATCATATTTAATTGCCCTTTTATCTTTGATTTACAGGGGCATGTGATGGAATAATTGAGCAGAAGTAATGTAGTTAGGGATAGCATTATAGAATGGGCAATTATATACAAAGCTACAAAACGGAAGAATATGCAATCTTTTTCCCTACTACTAGTTTTGAAGAAATTTACCAAATTCATATGGGATGGATGAAATGAGTGTCTTTATAATAAAAAAAAAAGCAAGAATGTGTTGTTGCATGTGCTGTAGCATGAAATATACATAGGTTTCAGGGATTCTATGTTTGCTTTTGATAGCAGCTTGACCCACATTTGCCTTTGATTCGGTCTGCCTTTTGTCCATTCTTGTTCTCTTCTTTTTCTTATTTTTCTTTTATCTTTTTGTTCTTTAGCCAAGGTGTAATTAGTTACGTTTTTCCTTTATTTTGTTTAGGATCATAGCTATGGCCCAATTGTTCTTGTTCATGGCTGTGCAATAAAACTAGTAGGGGACCATTCTACCCCGCTAGCTTTTCTGAAAAAAATATGTACATTTATATGTAAATACATCAATTACGAAAATTAAATAAATAATAAACGCTTCACTATAAACCTTGCAGATCATATACAATGCACACCAAAAAATTATCTATAATTTTATTATATCAACACACACACACAGAGAGAAATATATATACACATTAGCCGAAATGCAATAAAAAATGATAAAAATATTTTCATAAAAACACAAATTTTAAATTTTTAGAAATTCAAATACGATATTTTAAGGATGAGAAAATCTTTCCATAATTTTCTCATCCAGAAATTATTTATACTAATTATTTAATGTCGGTAGTACATTTAAATAATTTTTTAAAAATAAAAAGGTTGATTTTAAAATCCTGGTTTTTTGGCAAGGGGATTAAATGATGATGAAGTAATTTTATAAAATTAAAAATCTAATTTTCGAAACATAAATTATTTTATATGAATTATTTAATTATGATATTAATTTAAATAATAGAAAATAATTATCTAAGATAATTTTCTATTCTCCTATGTATATATAAAATGTAAGTTCAATTATTAACATAATATGATGACACTAATAAATAAAAGTTACTTAATTTATTGTAACATCCATTATTTTGTTTAACATTATTTAGGAATTTAATTACATAAATTAAAGAAAATAATGTAAAATGGTAAGGAGATTGAGATTTGACGATTGAATAGGTCATGCCTTAGTGAATGAGTTAATAAAGTTAACCAGATCATTAATAAGATGGAGGAATTCATAAAACGGGTAAAATAGGAAAAGGGTTCCTAATATAAACCCCCACCTCCTTTCTTCGTTTAGGCCGGCATTGCTAGAAGATTCAAGAGGAAGAAAAGCTAGAAAAACAAGTAGAAAGCTTAGAAGAATCAAATCAAATCAAATTCAAATCTCAACCTTCTTTAAGCCATTTAAGGTGAATAACCGTTATGCATCTCGTATTTTAAGTAATATTTTCAATTTTAAGTACAAATTTGATTCTTTTGCTTATAATACGTTATGCTATGATAGTTTAAATGAATATATGTAACTGATGAGTTTGTATGATTTATTATGGAATTTATTAAAAATTTTAAATTGTAAAACCTATCGTATGTCACCTAAATGACGTAATTTGGATATGATGTTAGAAACATTATTTTTGGATTTTTTTTAAATTTCATAATTTTCCGGTAAGTATGAATTTATTATGAATTTTGTAAAATGGATTATTTTGGGTTTCAAATATTAAAAGTAATGAAATAAATTTTTTGGCCCTAAAATTTTTATGTCGAAGAATATAATTAATTTGATTTATTATGATTTTTCTCAAGCGTTTGTAATTTATTATGAATTAGTTAAGCTAGAAAAGCTTAATCATTATATTAAAATATTAGTATAAAATCTACGGTTTGCAAAATATTTTGGAAATGTAAATCCTGCTTCATAGCAGTTTTCTAGAAAAGAAATTTGATATAATTTTGTTAACTAATAAAAATTTGACAAACAGTTGAAGTTGGTGAAAAGAGATTTCTTTTAATAGTATAAAACAATTTTCCTTTAAATTATGGCTTTTCCATGCCGTGGGTCATGGTGTTGCACTTAATCTCTCCACCTTTATGAGCTTCATCGTCAATCCAGTGCGATACATATGACACTAAGGGTAGTTGGTGTAAAATGGATCGGCCAGGGCCGAAGTGCGAAGCCAAGTATCAAAGTCGATGACATGCTCTTCGACGATGGCATCACCGCATAACCTTAGTACCACATTTTATATAAGTTGGCATCTTGCCTCCTATGTATGGTGTTGCCGACACTATATTTTTGAAGTAATTTCTTCGGCTCTAATGATGCCGCTTTTCTTATCAACTATATAGTGTCACGCCTTATCACCCTGACTTTATACCTTGCCACATTTAATCCTTAACGCTTGTTTTCAAAGAAGGCTATGTTGTCGCCTGTTATCCTTTCGGCCCTATTAATGCCACTATTTTCTTTAAGGCATTGACATCGATGCTCATCAGTGTCACCTAATACTTTCGAACATTCTATACTATGTTATACAATAATTTCAACTATATACCCTTATGTTTATAAATTAAAAATCTTATAGTATTTTATATTGAAGAGGGGTGATGTCCCCTATTTGGTGTCAACAACATAGGCTATCAAATTCAAAGCTAAACAACAAAATTTTACCACATCAAAAATTTCCATTAAGCATAAAAAGAGATCAAACAAAATCACTATGTTAACTTTAAGTGATTCAATAGAGCTTCATCGCCTCTAAATTGAAAGGGCTTATCTTCTCATATTTGAATTCATTATAACACAAAGTGATTTCAATATAAACATAAAGAAGAGGAAAAAGAGAGCTAACTAAATTCCATGTAAAAAAATAAAATCTAGTTGCATGAAATAAAACTATTCTAATTGCATAAAGTAAAGAACAATAATTAAAAGAGCATGAAATTAAATTACATAAATAAAATTACATAGGTGTAAAAGGATTAGAAGCCATTAAAGAGTGAAAGAAATTTTATATTTACATAGCTATAACTAAACTAAAAAGATGGTGGTTAGAGCTCTTTACATGAAACATAATGAGTATTTATACATGCGGAAAACCGTAATCCATATTTTAGGGAGCTACCCAAATTGTCCCTTAGGAAGTATGGGCTCTAAGTCATCATTACCATGTAATTAATCCTCCATTAATATACCTTTAAATTATCATAAACATGTACATGTGCTTTTAATCTCCATTAGCTTTTAATTGTGGTCCATGGGTAGTTGGGCTCCTCCATGATTACATGAATTCATTTATTTCCATCTCTTGTGCATGCATATATACATGAAGCCTCTTCTATTTTCCATCCAAATTCCTAAAAATAAAACTTAGATGTGCAAATAGATATTTTCAAAATTAATACATGCATAAAATTACCATTTACCCCTAAATGAAGATGAATAAATGATGGTTTGAAAACAATTTAAATTTTTGTTTAAACATGTATCCCTAATATGCTCTATTAAATAAAAATAGATTAAATATGGTAGTAAAAATATGCACTTTTATGTGCACATTAACTATATACCCTTATGTTTTTAATTTAAAGATCTTAACATATTTTATATTGAAGAGGGACGATGACCCCTAACGGCGATAATGACACCAAGGTTTATCGACATGTAAGGTTTTATTGTTTTGGCCTTATGGCCTATGTTTTAAAGGTGCACAGACCCTCATCGGTTATACCCTTACCGCGTTATATCAATATAAAGACTTTATAATGTTTTGGCTCAATAGCCAACAGTTTTGGGAGGCGATGATCTCAAATGATTTCAAACTTGATCAATATTGTTTCATAAAAGCATATATCACGACATAAGTATTTTGCATAAAGTAAAGGGCTATATTTTCCTTGTTTTAAAAGTATGATTTCAAGTGATAAATCCTTTATAAAAAGTTATGTTTTCAAGGAAATAAAAAGAGTATTTAGCTCAGAGTTTTACTAAAAAGATTAGTGTTCTTGTCACCTTTAGATAAATCACGATATTATGAATTGACTCAGAGATTAGAAAATTAGATGGGACTAGTATGGGGTCATGCCCTATGTTTTAACTAGCAGACCCTAGCTAATATAAGTCCAAAATTCCAGTGCATAAGGCTTTGTCACGGGTAAGATTAAAAAGGTTTATGCACATAAAGGGATATACATAGATGAGACATGTTATTGGTGCACCGCCAAAACCATTAGGATCAGAGTGACCCAAGGAATAGTAAGTTTTGGACAGACCGTCCAATTCTCTTCTAACAATAGATTAGAGAATTTGATATATCTGGTAAGCTTGAGTCAGCCATAGGTTTATGGTTGCCATGAGAATACTATAATGTTAGGACAGAGAGTCCATTGATTACCCATGCTTCATGCATGCATATTATTGTTTATATTTCTATTTTAACTAGTTTGGTTGCAAGAATTTGATTTTCCAAAGATATGTTTTAAAAAGATATTAGTGAAGGGAAAACCCGTTCTTCTCAGTAGCATGATCTCACTTGATATCCATAAACTAAGATGGCATTGCATTATTCGCGCAAGGCTTATTGTCCGAGTCAAAGTTTATGTTTTCCCCTTAAACTCTTCGGTGCTCAAAATTTAATTGGAGTAGGTTGAGAGTAAGGGTTTACGGGTTTAGTAGGTTTGGCATTCCAAAGTTGTGCACGAGGCAAAAGCTAGCTATATATGAGTCTATTTACTATTATATCCCACTGTGTTGGAAGTTTGATCTCTATTTGTATGTAATGACAATAGTTGTGTTTGTTTATTTAGTAACTATGATCAACCAAATGGGCATCTTCATATGTCGTTCTTGGAGTATTTTATAATTATTATATTTTAACTAAACCTATGCAATAATTGGGATTATGTATCGAATATGAAACACTATCTTTGAAATGAAATGTGAAAGTTGGCATTGAAAATTGTGTTTAATTTTTTTTTCATTTTTTGCTCTTCTAATGTTATGACATAATTAACATATCCATATTTTTCATCGGAAATTAATACTACAGATGACTGCAACATCTGTAGCTATTAGTTTTAGGACTCAAATGGGGAATATTACAAATTGCTATCAGAGTGTAGGTTTATGTAAAATTACAAGAAATTTGAACTTAAAAGAGTTTATGAGAACATAATCCTAATGAATTAAAGAATAAGATTAGGGTATGGGATAACGCTACAGTAATGTACTTGTATTTTCTATATATAAGTGTACGTTTTATCTCTATTCTCCCTCTCTCTTAGATCGTTCTTCTCTATTTTAGTAACGTTTGAATTAGTGGAAAGTAAGTTATGGAGGCAGGAAACAGAAATGCTAGGTCCAATACTAGGAGGAATCCAATTCGGTAAACTAATAAAGGTGCTGGAAATAATGAAGCCATATATCAATTCTTTGTTAACATGATGCAAGCAGGAGCTGTTGTTGGATTAGTTGAAGGAAATGATGGAGGACTAAACCATGAAGTTCTAGTTGCCAATAACTATGTTGTTCTAAGTAAAGACTATGCAAGACTTGGAGGGAAACCATTCATTGGAACCGAGGATGAAATCAAGGTGGATAATTGGTTACTCCATTGTGAAAGGATTTTCGCTAACCTTGGTTTGAATGATGAACAAAAGAGGAGATTATTGTCCAGACAATTGGAAGGAGGTGCATTGTGCTAGTGGAATAGTGTGACTATAGGAGCGGTAGAGGAAACTTTGACTTGGGCGGAGTTTAAGAGGAGGTTCGAAGAGAGATTTGTGTCCGAGATTGCTAAGTTAAATCTACTAAGGAAGCTTGATGAGTTAGTGCAAGGTGATATGTGAGTATGCAATGAGATTTGAGGAGTTGTCCCGGTATAGGTATGCCACCGTGGATACGGTGATCAAGAGAAATGAGAAGTTCATCTGTGGATTGAGACCCAAGCTTGCTAGGGCAACTTTACCGCATCTCGGGGATCCATGTGATGTATTCATGGAGATGGCTTTGAGAAATGGGGAGATGCTTTCTTTCTTTGGAAGCAAAAAAGCAGTAGAGACTCAGGGTGGTCAAGGGAAAAAAGAAAGTTCATTCATAAAAAGGAAGCAAGGAAGGGAGGAGCTTCCAAGAAACGAAAGCCTAAAGTCGAGTGTTACAAATGCAACAAAAAGGAAACCTTGCCAATGAATGTCATTTAGAAGATGGAAAGAAAGTAAATGGGAGAAAGTACATTAAGTGCTTCAACTACGATTAGATTGGTCGTCATAAGAACCAGTTTGCTAAGGCAGAGAAGGGAAAGCATTTACTTTGGAACATGCTACCTCAAGACCAACAGCTGAGGAGATAGGGAAAGCTATGACGGGAGGTATACTTTTGATTCGTGATGTACATGTTAAAGTACTATTTGATGTTGCTGCATCGCATTCTTTCATATCTCATTACCTGTTAGATAAGCTTAACCTAGAATTCTCGTACTAGTTACTTCCTCAAGGGTTGCGAATCCGATAAAAGTGTATGCAATTCTTGGGATGAGATGTTACTATTTAGAATTTGAGCTGTTGGGTCATATATTAGTTTGCAGTTTGCATGTGTTTGATTGTGTAGGCTTTGGGATTATTTTAGGTATGGACTGGTTAAGTAAATACAGTGCTAGAATATTCGCTATGATAGGAAAATATCACTGAAACACCCTAATGGTAGTGATCGAATTATATACCCAGTAGAGAACTTGAGTTTTAATGTTTATGCTTTGTTGGGTGCAATGGAGGAGGAAGACGAGTTGAATCGAGTCTTTGTCATCATAGAGTTTGCAGATGTCTTTTAGCCTATTACAGGATACTGCTGAACTGAGCTATTGAGTTTTGGATAGATCTTGTACCTGAAGCTGAACTTATTTGTAAACTTCCTAGCAGAATGACACCTACCATGATGAAGGAGTTAAAAGGTGCAGCTCGTGGACTTAGAAGGGAAATTTTTTATTGGACCATTCGGATAGATTCATGTATTCGTGAAGAAAACGCGTGGGTCGTTGAGATTGTTCACCGCTTTTAAAAAGTTGAATGAGAAGATAGTGAAGAATAGATATCCTTAGTCGAGAATCGATGATTTGTTTGATCAATTTGGTGGAGCCAAAGTATTTTCTTAGTTGTATTTTGGTGATAGGGTTCAATCAATTAAGAGCGACGGAGGATAGTATTCCTTTGATGGCATTTTGAAGAAGATATGGTTCATATGAGTTGTTAGTGATGTCGTTCAGATTAACTAATGTGCCTGCTTTCTTGGTAGATTTGATGAATAGAATCTTCCAAGAGCATTTGGATAGATTCTTGTTAGTATTCATTGATGATGTTTTGATATATTTTAAGGATGAAAGAGATCATGAGATTCACCTTAGAATAGCACTGGAGACACCGAGGCAACATCAGTTGAAAGCAAAGTTTTCGAAGTGTTATTTTTGGAAGAAAGAAGTGGATTTCCTTTGTCACGTAGTCTCAAAAAAGGGTTGTCGGTTGATCTAGCTAAGATAGAAAGTAAAAATAATTGGAAGAGACCCAAGACAGTGACCGAGACATAGAGTTTTCTTGGATTAGCTAGCTATTACCAAATATTCATCAAGGATATCTCCCATATAGCTGCAGTGACGAATAAACTAATAAGGAAAGATGTGTAGTAGGTTTTAGACCAATAAATGTGAGGAAGCATTCCAGAAGCTGAAACATATATTGACCAATGCGCCTGTGTTAGTCATTCTAGATGGAAATCAGAATTTCGTATATACAAATGCATGTGAAACTGGATTAGGAGCCTGCTAATGTAGAGCGATAAAGTGATTGTCTCTGCTTCTCAAAAACGCAGACTGCATGAGGTTAGATATCTGACTCATGACTTCGAGTTAGCGATGGTAATTTTTGCTCTAAAGGTGTGGAGACCGAGAACGATTCGAGTTGTATATGGATCACAAGTCCTTAAGATATTTATTACCTAGAAGGAGTTGAACATGAGATAGCAGAGATGCTTAGAGTTTATAGCTACTTATGATTTTGGAATTGAGTACACATTAGGGAAAGGAAACAAAGTAGCAGATACACTTAGAGGCATTGACTACATGCGGTGTGCAGATAAGCTCTATGGCTAGTTCTAGTCATGTGATTGCCATGTTGTCATGTTTGGAGGTTCATTAGTATTGATGGAAAGAATTTCTTCAAAACAAAGAAATGATCTAATCTTAGCAGAAAGAATTAGAAGATTGGAAGCTGGAACTGAGACCGATGACTTAAAGGATTTTTATCTTGACCAAAGCAGATGGTTGAGAAAGAAAGTACAACTTTTCCAGATGTTGGAGACCAAAGAAAAGAAGTTCTTGGGGAATGTCACTGATCGAAGTTCACTATTCATCCTGGAGGAACTAAGATGTACCAGGATATGAAGAGGAGTTTCTTCTAGAAAGGTGTGAAAGGGATGTTGGCTTATGGGTAAAGAAATGCTTGAACTGTCAGTAATTGAAAGCCGAACATCAGAAGTCACATGGATTGCTTTAGACTTTGGATATACCAATATAGAAGTGAGATTTGATATCCATGGATTTCATAAATAGGTTGCCAAGGTTGAATATAAGAAATGAAAGTATCTAGGTTATAGTGGATAGATTAACTAAGAGTGCACACATTATACCCATCAAGTCGACAAGAATGGCACCTGTATTGGCTAAGTTGTTTATGAAGAATATAGTCAGACTAGATAGAATTCCTAGTAGTATAGGTAGTGATTGAGATTCCTTATTACTAGTGAATTCGGGGGAGCCTACAAGAGTTTTGGTTACTAAGCTCAAGACGAGTACCGCTTACCATCCATAGACTAATAAGCACACAGAAAGGGTTAACAATGTCTTAGAAGATTTGTTAA
The DNA here is from genome assembly GCA_030765085.1 of Allium cepa. Lineage (NCBI taxonomy): Eukaryota > Viridiplantae > Streptophyta > Magnoliopsida > Asparagales > Amaryllidaceae > Allium > Allium cepa. The sequence continues at coordinate 873,176,083 of CM060932.1, read as the reverse complement.
GAGTTTGTGTGCTAGATTTTGGAGGATCATGGGAGGACCATTGTGACAACTCACATTTTGAAAGGGTTAAAGTGACAATGATCCACACATGTTCGACTTATACAATCCAAAACATAGATGATCAATGGGGTTAATTAAGGTAATAAGAAATGAAGAAGAAAAATTACACAGAATCTTGCAGCGGAACGATAAAATATAATAATCAAATATACAGTTCATGAAGCTGTTTACTATACTTTTGATTATAATTTATATAACATTTATCAGAGTTATACACACACACACACACACAATAGAACACATAAAATAATGCAGCGGAACGGACGATGATGGATTACTACTAGTAATAATATACCGAGTCTTCATCTTCGTCCTCTAGAGAATAATCTTTGATAAGCTGAAAACTCATGTCTAACCCAAGCGTAATGAAAAAGACAAAACATTCAAGTTAGGGCTAAAATATTCTTATGTAAGTCAATCGATAACACATATAACATGAGTGTAATAGCATCAAAGATGTTTACGAGATTTCACATCTCCTATCCAGTGTATAACGTGTGCGCAGTAACTTAAGAGATGTTACAGGATCTTCCATCTCTTAAGGATCCATCAAAATATTTATATACAGTAGAATACGCTACATATATAATTTCTAGTCAGTAAAATAAATATTTTTCTTAGCGTTAAGGCTTTACATTGATCCCCTTTAACGCATTTTTAAGCATTGTCGTACAGTTTGCATATAAAACACTAGTCAGCCGTCGGTGGATAGGGATGAGTTGTGATACGAAAACACGAAACCAAAATCGTATGAGTCTCGTATAGGAATAAAAGTATGACAAGGCACACAAGGCAATGCCCAAGGTAGGATACTGCCAGTTTACCCTTTTCGGCTGGTGGTAATGCATCAAAGCCATGATCGCCCGGCGCGTACGTCCATCCCATATCGTGTCAATGTGAGGTTATCCCAAAATCGAGGTGCACCAATCAAAACCAACAACAAGAGTAATAATATGGACCGAGTCTAAGAAAATCGAAGAATGGATGTCCGCTTGGGGTAGCTATCCCGCTTGGCCGGTACGGCTCCTGTTTTAGTCATTTCAAATGGGCACAAGTGCCAGGCTAATCCATTATCATTCTCTTTCGTCAAATCCAACAAACGTACGCCAAATCCAACCATTTCATTCTGGAACATCACTCCACGTACACAGTTGTTAAGTGGTTCCAATGTTGACAGAGAGTATGCCAGTAAGATGCTCCGGTCTCTTTAACAACCAAACTTCGTTTTACACACCAGTTGGTACTTTTACATTTCGAAAATCGATTCATACCCATTTTAAAAATATCAAATTTTCTTCAAAATCAAATCATTTCGAAATATCATACTTAGTTCACAAATCATATTTTACTACAAAATGGCAATTCAGTTCGATATATCGATTGCACTTCAAAATTTGATTCGAATTTCAATTTAGGCTATAATTTCACTTTAACCCAATTCGCACTTAAATCCAAGACTTAAATATAAACATTTCACCCCTTTGACTCGTTTGATTTTTTTTAGAAAATAGTTTGAATAATTTTAGAAAGTTAAGTAGTTAAAATAGTTTCATAGAAATAGTTTGAGTATTAAAATTGGTTTGTATAGGAAGATAACTTAAAAAGATCAAAATAATTTATATATTTAAAAAGATATTTAAAATAGTTTATAATAAAATAATTTATTTAAAAATAGTTTCAATGTCAGACTGATCTAATTCCAAATTTTCCAATTCAAATCACTTTTAATTTCCATTTCCATTTAAATTCGCTTTTATTTCTTAAAGTAAAAATCATTTAAATAATTTCAAATCAAATCATTTAATTTAACCAATCCAGTGTCCGTATATAACTTTCGATCCTATGGCCATGTGAATCCATTATTTCAATGTAATTTCAGGGATGGATATATATCATTTCAGTCCAAAATAAATGTCATAGGTATATATCATTTCAACATATTTCTTAATTTATTCGAAATAATTCGATTTACAGTTTTATATACTTTAAAAATATACATGATAATAGCAGGATATGTCATAATAAATAAACATCCAGATCATCCAAAACATCAATCAATAGCATCCATCACAATCAACATCCAAATCAGTAAATAACTCGCATCAATTAACCAATTATCAATAATCGGGAATTTTACTAGCAGTTTACTTCCCATTCAATTTAACCGTCAATTTAAATTTCTATCAGTTAATTCAGATGCCCATTTAAATGTCAATTAAAATTATCAAGCAACAATTAACAAATATAATCACTTCAAAATTTTAGATTTAACTAACATAAAAATATTCTAGTACGTCGTGAGCATTATAAAACACTCACCTTTTATTTTTGATGTTGCTTTTGTGTACCGATTCCAATTGAATTCGAATGCATTCGAATTTAAATGAAAATTCTACAAGCTCTAAATCCAATCAATTTGATTCCATAGACAAGATCTCGTTAATACGAACCCAACTCGACTAATCGCGTTAAATTTGGACCTAAAATGAACGAGTTATGAATTTTATAAGCATTGGAACTTTATTAAATGATTTAAATCAGTCATAATGGAAAAACGATGATTTATTCTGCCAACAGTGGTCCAATAAATATAGTTAGCAAAATGGTGTTTTATTTTGCTAAAAAAATGTTAAATCATCGTAATTAACTTGAATTAACTCATCATTATTTTTATTTGGGAAAATAGCTTCCATAGAGAGGTCATATTGATTTTAACGACGTCATTTGTTTAAATTGGATAATTAAATTTCTATCCGTTTTAGAATATCATAAATTTTCACTTATTCAAACTTGACAGCAAATTGCACGCTGACGTAATGTTCGTCGATATGAACCCATCGCAACAAGTCGTGTGTCAATCAGATTTCGTATGCATTAGCTATAACATTTTAAAATTATACAAAATAGATATGTATATTAATTAACATGCTACATTTTAAAAATTACCTACCTTTATCTCCTCTGGGCCGAAGCCCAAATCCATTTACCCAAACCCGATGCATCCTCCCCCTTCTTCTTTCTCCCTTCTCTTTTTCTCTTACCTGAAATTCCTGCTCCGGGTCATCTTCAATCTACTTGTCTTGCATCCAACCTCCATGCGCACACACATGACTCGACCTATGTGCCATCATCCACCCTCGCCTGGACCCGAACCTAAAGCTTCTTCCTCAATCTCCAGCCACCATGGCCGAAACCTCGCATGCACGATGTACACGTTCACCTTCATACCAGCGCCGGTATCACCATCGCGACACCCAAGATCCACTCCACTCTGTCCTCTGATCTCCATCGCCACCTCCACGAAACTCCAGCACCCTTGAATAATAATCGAGCCTACCATCAGAACCCAAATGAAAACCTGCCTCCATCAATCATCGAACTTCTCATACCTCACCCCACTCAATCACTTGCCACCGCCACTATTCAAAGCCTCATTCCTATTGCTCCTCTATGCCTAGCCCCAAGTCCTCCGGCTACTTCCTTTATTCCCTGTTTGGTCGCATTCTAGAGCCAACCACAAACCACCCAAAACCTTAGACTTAGCTCGCACCCCCAAATCACCACGCTAGAAAGTAATACCCTCGGTCAAAACCTCGCCCTCGACCCTACGGCCAACCCAAAGTCGACGACCCGCCGCCTCATCCATCCCCACCCCCAAATTTAATCTTTTTGATGAAAAACGGTCAACTTAAAAATTATCTCAATCTAATACCCTAAAATCATGATTTCTTCAATAAAATTCTTGGTTTGGCCATACCATCACGATTGCAACCTTAATTCAATGTTTAACATGTGTTGAAAATCGACCAAACTGGTCTTACTTACTGTAAATTTGATACTTTACACAATATATAGAATAAACAGGCTTCAAACTATTTTTAATGTGATCTACACTCAAAACAAACATTTTTCTAGTTTAAAACATTAGCAAATTAGAATTAATTTGGGAGATAATGATTTTTTTTAAAATTTTAGGAGGTATGAATGTTTATCACTATTAAATATAGCAGAGTAATATTAAACACTTCCAGGCATATCCATTTAAACTCTCACCTGAAACATTGTTGAAAGCCTTTGAAATCTTCCAGTTGATCTTTAGTTTATGATTTGAATGCTTTGAAATCTTTCCTTGCTTTTGAATTTGATAGAGCAGGTTGTTATTGTTTTGTTTTATTTTATTCTTCTCTCTTTATGGGCTTTACAAGTGAAACATATACACAAATATATCTCTATATATACATGTTTATACCAATGAAGTAATGTGAATGTTCAAGATTTTTGGGGCTCAAAAGATTTCCAGATCTTTAAGGTTGTGTACAATGTTGTGATGAACTGAAATAAGGTGTTGGTGGCCTGAGTTGAAGTTTTGGTGGCTGAGACATGAAGATGAGGTGAAATGAATTTCAGCATACACAACATTGTTGACCAGGCATTTGTCTTATTTTCTTTTATTTGACTAGTAATTTTGATCAGGCAATGCTTATTTTTAACCTGTATTTTTGTTTAACTTCTTACTTCCATTGATTCTACTTTTTAAATTTTGACCAGATGAAATTTTTTTTGTTTATAAATATTATATATTCCTTTTTTCTTGAACTTTTATGTATATAAATAAGGAAATCCAAATTATAGAACTCCTTTCTATTTATACAACATTATCTGTCATAAGACATGGTCAACTCTATTTATCATGAATTTGTTTTCAATTTACATATAAATTGCTGTTATTATATATATATATATATATATATGTATGTAAGCAATTCCAAATTTAAATCAATTTTCCATTTTATAAATAAATTCGAAAAATTTAAAATATTATCTTGATTTATAATTATCTATTGTCACCAATTATCATTTAACCGGTATTTTATTTTGATTAAAAGACCGTATTATTGAATATTAAAAATAACTATTCATAACTCAAAACGATAAAATTCTCTGGTCATTACATTCCTCATCCCTTAAAAGAACTCCATCCTTGAAATTGCAGAGGTAGGATGAATGATCCAACCCATTAACTTTTCTCAAAAACCTACTTGGTTAATTTACTATTGCACTTTCCTATATCCTTTAGTTACAACCCCAAAATAATTAGTTTACATTTCTAAACCAAAATCGATTATTTCAAATTCAATTCATTGATTTTGTTTCCACAACCCAAGTGCATGTTTATACCATAGAGTTATTACGATTACAATTCAATTCACTAATAATTTTTTCAGTTGGTTCATTTCCAAATTAAAAATCTGATTTTTATCTCAAACATAACTTCATTTGGTTTTGGCTTGGTTCGATTCCTCTTTATAATTCAAATTCTAATTTCCATTTAATCCGTTTTCCTTTTCATTTACTCAAACTTATAGGTTATTTAAACTTATTTATTCACAATTCCATAATTTTCATTTAAATTGTATTCTATTCAAAATTTTATAACTTACAGTTATATAATCATTTTCCAATACTATTTTTTCATTTTTTTTTTCATATTGATATGGTCTCGAATCCAATCCAATTTTATTTAACTTAGCTTAAGTTAAATTTCACTCATTTTAACTTACTCAAGTTAAAATTCAATTCCAAAAATTCAAATTCCATACTTTTCTTATTTATTAAAATCATTCTCAATTTATAAGTTCATAACTTATTTCCTGATGTTTTTCCCAACATTATTATTAAAATTACAGAATTCAAACACCCAGTTTTTATTTCAAATCAGTTGAAATCAATATACACACACACATACAACACTTTTGGTTTAACAAATCATTTCTTTGGAATTTCAAAATCAACTTGATTTTATCCAAAACAACTCCCTTGGAATTTCCAAAACAACACCTGTTTTTCAATAAAAATTTCCATATCAAATTATTTTTGCAGCAATTCGTCATTTAGAAAACTCAAAAATGAACGTCGATGTTGCAACAGTCACCACTGAAATTATTTTCCAGCAACCGAAGTGAGTTCAGTGCTTTTATTCCCTTTAAAACCATTCTTAATATTTTTATTCAAAATACTTCCAAAATAATACTATCTTTATTACTTTTCCAAAACACTTTGAATTATATTTCAAAATTTCTGGGACTTAGATTCAAAACTCCTTAATTTAAATCCATTTTAATTGATAAGTCACATTTATAAATTATACTTACATAATTTCACTTCCTTAAAACATTTCACATATGTTTTAATACCTTTTATTTTATAATAAATATCTTTTATTAAGGAACAACAACCAATTAATGATAATAATCAATATTGTCATTCCTAATAACAAAATGCCTTATATATAATGTAATAATTTTTGAAAAATTATTTCTTTTATATATGAAAATAAGGGACAGTTTGGCATAGGTCCCTAATAAGTTTCAAAATACACAAAACCCCTGTAATTTTTTTTTTGTAAATTAGGTCCCTAGAATTAAGTTACTGAATAATGGCATACACTTATGTAATTATCCAGTGAATAATTGCAAACATTTATGCAATTATATCAAAAAATTAAAGACGTTACCATAATTATTGACTAAAAAAATTGCCGAATATTCCGCAATTGTTCACCAAAAAAATTGCAGAAATTTCCGCAGTTTTTTCAAAAAGTTGCGGAAAATTCCACAATTATTCACTAGAAAAATTGTGAAAATTTCCACAATTATTCACCGAAAAAATTGCATAAATTTATGCAAGTTTTGGATATAATTGTATAAATGTCTGCAATTATTCAGTTAATAATTGCATAACTATATGCAATTACTTAGTAACTTAATTCTAGGGACCTAATTTACATACTTTTTTTACTGGAGTTTTTGTGTATTTTGAAACTTATTAGGGACCTGAGGCTAATATTCACTGAAAATGATCTAGGTAAAATTATTTCATTTAGCCAATTTCAAAACAATATTATGTCAAGTTGCTCTGTTCAAGTGTTTAGAGATCCCTATCAATAATGTTAATTACTCGTATTGACCAAAATCCATAAGCCACTCAATAGATCAACCAACTCAATATAAAATAATTTTATATCACTAATAAGTATGCGCTCATATCTATTAATACACTCAAACTCATTCTAAGGTACTACTGACCCTATCTCTAATGAGTTACCCCATCAAAGAAAAGGTTCTTGCTAAACCAAAGCTCTGGTACCAACTGTGATGACCCACATTTCGAAAGGTTTAAATAAAAAATAATTCATATATGTCTGACTTAAACAATCTGCAACATAGATGATCAATGCGGTTAATTAAGATAATAAGAAAAGAAGAAGAAAACAAACATAGAATCTCACAACGGAACGGTAAAATATAATAATCAAATAAACAGTTGATGAAGTTGTTTACTATACTTTTGATTATAACTATACAACATTTATTACAGTTATGTATATACAACAGAACACATAAAAGAATGCAGAAGAACAGACAATAATGGAATACTGCTAGTAATAATATATTGAATCTTCGTCTTCGTCCTCTAGAGAATAATCTTCGATAAGCTGAAAACTCAAGTGTGACTCGAGCGTAATGAAAATGACAAAACACTCGAGTCAGGACTAAAATATCCTTGAGTAAGTCAATTGATAACACATATAACATGAGTGTAATAGCATCAGAGATGTTTACGGGATTTCACATCTCCTGTCCAGTGTATAATGTGCATGCAATAACTCAAGAGATGTTATGGGATTTTCCATCTCAAAGGATCCGTCAATATATTTATATATAGTAGAATACACTATATATATATATATATATTCTAGTCAGCAAAATAAATATTTTTCTTAGTGTTAAGGCTTTACATTGATCCTCCTTAACGCATTTTTAAGCATTATCGTACAGTTTGCATATAAAACACCAGTAACCTATCAGTGGATAGGGATGCGCCGTGATATGACAACACTAAACCAAAATCGTATGAGTCATGTATAGGAATAAAAGTATGACAAGGCATGTGAGGCAATGCTCAAGGTAGGATACTACCAGTTTACCCTTCTCGGTTGGTGGTAGCGCATCATAGCCATGATCGCCCACCGCGTACGTCCATCCCTTATTGAGTCCAGGGGAGTTCATCCCAAAATCGAGGTGCACCAATTGAAACCAACAATAAAAGTAATAATATGGACCAAGTCCAAAAAATCGAGGAACAGATGTCCGATCGAGGTAGCTAGCCTGCTTGGCCGTTACGGCTCCCGTTATAGTCATTTCGAATTGGCACAAGTGGCAGGATAATCCATCATTGTTCCCTCTCTTTAAATCTAGCAAACATACGCCAAATTCAATCACTTTATTCTTGATTATCACTCCATGTACATTGTTAAAGTGGTTCTAATATTGATAAAGAGTACGCCAATAAGAGGCTCTGGTCTCTTTAACAACCAAACGTCGTTTTACACACCGATAGTTTCAAAGATTTTAAATATATAACATTTTCAATCATTTAAATATATAATCAAAATTTTAAAATCTTTTAATTTACACAATTTGGTGTCCTACTTTTTTATCCTATGGCCAAGTAAATCCATTATTTCAATTTAATTTGAAGGTCGGGTATATATCATTTCAGTCCAAAATAAACGTCATAGGTATATATCATTTCAACCTATTTCTTAATTTATTTGAAATAATTCAATTTACCGTTTTATATACTCTAAATAATATATAGGATGATAACAGGATATATCAAAATAAATAAACATTCAAATCATCCAAAACATCAATCAATAGCATCCATTACAATCAACATCCAAATAAGTCAATAAATCGCATCAATTAACCAATTATTAATAATTGGGAATTTTACTAGCAGTTTATTTCCCATTCAATCTAAATTTATATCGATTAATTCAGATGTCCATTTAAATGTCAACTAAAATTATTAAACAACAATCAACAAATTTAAATCACTTCAAAATTTAAATTCAACTAACATAAAAATATTCTAGTACATCATGATAAATTTAGCTAACATAAAAACACTCAACTTTTATTTTTGCTGTTGCTTTCGCGTACTGATTCCGATTAAATTCGAACAGGTTCGAATTTAACTGAAAATTTTATAAGCTCTAAATTCATGTTTCTTGATTCCATAGTCAAGATCTCGTTAATACGAACCCAACGTGACTGACCACGTTGGATTTAGACCTAAAATGAATGTGTTATGAATTTTATAAGCAATGGAATTTTATTAAATGATTTATAGTAGTCATAACGGCAGAACGGTGATTTATTCTGCCAATAGCTGTCCAATTAAATACAGTTAGGAGAATGGTGTTTTATTACGCTAAACAGATGTTAAGTCATCTTAATTAACTTGAATTGAATCATCACTTTTTTATCTGGGCAAATAACTTCCATAGACAGGTCATATTGATTTTAACGACGTTATTTGTTTAAATTGGATAGTTTAAATTTTTGTCCGTTCTGAAATATCATAAATTTTTGCTTATTTAAACTCGACAGCAAATTGCACGACGGCGTGGTGTTCATCAATACAAACCCATCGCAACAAGTCGCGTGTCAATCGGGTTTCGTATGCATTAGCTATAACATTTAAATTTTTTACAATACACACACACACACACACATATATATATATATATTAACATTTACATTTTAAAATTTCCTACCTCTACCTCCTCAGGGACGTAACCCAAATCCAGGTGCCCAAACCCAATGCATCCTCCCCCTTCTTCTTTCTCCCTTCCCTTTTTCTCTTGCTTGAAATTCCTACTCCAGATCATCTTCAATCCACTTGCCCGTGTCCAACCTCCATGCACACACATGACTCGACCCATGTGCCATCATCCACCCTTGTCTGGACCCAAGCTCAAAGCTTCTTCCCCAATCTCCAGCCACCATGGTTGAAACCTCGCGTGTATGCTTTGCACGTGTACCCTCGTTCCAGCACCAGTTCACCATCACGACACCACAAATCCACTTCGTCCTCTGATCTCCATCGACACCTCAACGGAACTCTACCAACCTTGAATAATGATCGAGCCTTCCACCTGAACCAAAAAGAAAACTTGCCTCCATCAATCACTGAACTGCTCATACCTCAGCCATATAATTCACTCGTTACCACCACTATTCGAAGCCTCATTCCCATCGCCTCCTCCATGCCCAGTCACAAGTCCTACGGCTTCTTCCTTCATTCCTAGCTCAGTCACGTTCCAGAGTCAACCATAAACCGCCCAAAACCCTAGACTTAGCTCGCACCCCCAAATCACCACACTGGAACGAAATACCCTCAGTCAAAACCTCGCCTTCTACCCCATGGCCAACCTGAAGTCGACGACCTGCCGCCTCGTCCATCCCCGACCCTAAATTTAACTTTTTTTTGTGGAAAACGATCAACTTCAAAATTCTCTCAATCTAATACCCTAAAAATCATTAATTGTTCACTAAAATTCATGGTTTGGCCATACCATCATCATTGCAACCTTGATTCAATGTTTCGCATGTGTTGAAAATCGACCAAACTTGTATTACTTACAATAAATTTGAAAATTTACAAAATATATAGAATGAACAGGCTTCATACTATTTTTAATGCGATCTACACTCTAAACCAAACGTTTTCTTAGTTCACAACATTAGCTAATTCGAATTAATTTGGAAGATAATGATTCTTTTGAAAGTTGAGCAGGTATGAATGTTTATCACTGTTAAATATAGCAGGGTAATATTAAACACTTCCAGTCATTTCCATTTAAACTCTTCCTTGAAACATTGTTGGAAACCATTGAAATCTTCCGGTTGATCTTTAATTTATGATTTAAATGCTTTGAAATCTTGGCTTGCTTTTGAATTCGACAAAGCTGGTTGTTATTATTTTATTTTATTTTTTTCTCTTTACAGGCTTTACAATTGAAACATATACACACATATAAGTATGGACTAAAGTTATATGCTAGTGAATCATTGAAAATCAGCGCATTTGCTGATGCTGATTGGGCTGCTTACAGGGATAGCAGGAAGTCAGTTAGTGGATATTGTGTGTATTTGGGCAGAAATATGGTGTCTTGGTGTTCAAAGAAACAATCTACTGTGTCGAGATCGAGTGCAGAGGCAGAATATAGAAGTGTAGCGAGCACTGTTTCTGAAATCATGTGGCTGCAGTCCCTGTTATCAGAAGCGCTGAACGATGAACTAAAGCATGCTACAGTTTGGTGTGACAATGCAAGTGCTGTGATGTTAGCTGCATAATGGACTGTACAAGTTTAATCTCAAAACCGATGGTACTGTTGAAGAAAAAGTTGTATGTTACAATGTAGTTAATAGTGATGTAAATGATGAATACGATATATGGCACAAAAAGCTTGGTCATCCAAATGAAAGTGTAATGAAGGTAATATTGAATAAAGAAAATCTATTACATTTGAAGTGTATAACGCCTAACATATGCAGTCAATGTCAATTGGGTAAGAGTCATCGATTACCCTTCAAACACTCTGAAACTGTATATCATAACCCACTGGAATTAGTTGAATGCGACCTTTGGGGTCCTGCACCTTTGAGCTCAGATTACGGATATAAATATTGCGTTGCCTTTGTAGATGCATATACAAGGTTCACATGGATTTATTTTCTAAAGTTGAAATCAGAGACAGGTGAAGCAGTGCGACAATTTGTTACACAGGTGGAAAGGCAGTTTGACAGGAAAGTGAAAATCTTCCAAACCGATGGTGGCTCTGAGTTCAAGCCATTAAGAGAATTCTTCAACAATAAAGGGATAATACACAGGTGTACTTGTCCTCATACGTCACAGCAGAATGGCATGGTGAAAAGGAAGCACAGGCATGTAGTGGAGATGGGTTTAACTCTGTTAGCACAAGGTTCATTGCCTCTGAAGCTCTGGCCTGAGGCATTTTCAACAGCAGTGTATTTGATCAACTGTTTACCAACCAAAGTGCTAAAGAATACCAGTCCATATGAAGCTATGTATGGCATTAAACCTGAATACAAAAGATTAAAAGTATTCGGATTCTTATGTTTTCCTTTTTTGAGACCGTATACTTCTCATAAATTGGATTTCAGATCAGCTCCATGCACGTTTCTTGGATACAGAACAAGGCAAAAAGGATACAAGTGCTTAACAAGTGAAGGTAAGATTGTTATGTCAAGACATGTCACTTTTAACGAAAGAGTTTTTCCATTTGCTAATATTGCAATGAAGAATACCAGGAAAGTTATCAACGCGCAAAAATCATTGTCACCCATACCTATGTGTAGCAGGATTGAAGAACATCATGACATTGATGTTGCCAACAAAGATGCTGTAGAAAGTCATGAATTATTGGAAACTCAAACTGAAGAAATGAATAATAGTACAAATTATGATTTCGTGCAGCATCAGAATGAAACAAGTAATGAAGATTCAAATAATACAAACAGTGCAGCTTCATCCAGTAGTCGAACTCAAGTGGAAGATCAGCCTCAAGGACACCCTATGATGACAGAGCAAAACACGGTATTTTCAAACCTAAAATATATACGATTCAGTGTGTATCTGAAGAACCGGTAAACTTCGAACAAGCCATAAAATGCAGCAAGTGGAGGTAAGCTATGGAAGAGGAGTATAGAGCATTGATGAATAATGGTACATGGACTTTAGTGTCTCTGCCCAAAAACAAGACAGTGATAGGGTGTCGGTGGATGTATAGACTCAAGCACAATGCAGATGGAACTATAGATAAGTACAAAGCTCGACTCGTAGCGAAAGGTTTTACACAACAACCAGGATTTGATTTCAAGGAGACATTCTCACCGGTAGTAAAGCCTACTACAATTAGAGTAATGCTTACCATTGCGTTACATAATGGTTGGTTGGTGAAACAATTGGATGTTCATAATGCGTTCTTGAATGGAGAATTGGAGGAAGATGTGTATATGGAACAACCAAAGGGGTTTGAAGACAATCAAAATTATCACATGGTATGCAAGTTGAATAAAGCTTTGTACGGGTTGAAACAGGCACCTCGTGTATGGTTTGAGAAATTAAAAGCAACATTGGTGAAACTTGGATTTAGTCATACAAAATCCGATAATTCATTGTTCATAAGAAGAAGCAGCAATCATGTTACTTATATTCTCGTATACGTTGATGATTTTGTCATAACTGGAAGTAGCATGACAAAAATAGATAGATTAACTAAGTATTTAAATGAGCAATTCAGATTAAAGGATCTTGGGTTACTTAATTTTTTCTTGGGCATTGAAGTTAATAGAACTGAAGATGGAGGTCTTTTTCTAAGTCAACCAAATTATATTCGAAGTATACTGAAGAAAGCTGGGATGGATAAAGCGAAAGCTTCAAATACACCCATGGTGACAAACCTTCAGCTATCAAAGAATTCAGGTGACCCTATCGACAATCCACATCTTTATAGGAGCATTGTGGGCGCTTTGCAGTACCTCACCATCACCACACCCGAGATATCTTTCAACGTAAATAAAGTTTGTCAATTTATGCAAAACCCAACAAGTGAACATTGGAAGGCGGTAAAGAGAATTCTAAGATACTTGGGTGGAACAGTGCAGTATGGACTAAAGTTATATGCTAGTGAATCATTGAAAATCAGCGCATTTGCTGATGCTGATTGGGCTGCTGACAGGGATAGCAGGAAGTCAGTTAGTGGATATTGTGTGTATTTGGGCAGAAATATGGTGTCTTGGTGTTCAAAGAAACAATCTACTGTGTCGAGATCGAGTGCAGAGGCAGAATATAGAAGTGTAGCGAGCACTGTTTCTGAAATCATGTGGCTGCAGTCCCTGTTATCAGAAGCGCTGAACGATGAACTAAAGCATGCTACAGTTTGGTGTGACAATGCAAGTGCTATGATGTTAGCTGCCAATCCCGTATTACATTCAAGGACGAAGCACATTGAACTGGATATCTATTTTGTGAGAGAACAAGTAGCAAAAGGGAAGATTTGTATTAATCATATACCAGCATTGTACCAAAAGGCTGATATATTAACTAAATCACTGTCATGTGCTAGGTTTATAAATCTGAGGAAGGAATTAAATGTAGATGTTGTTGCAGGTATGAAGAAAGGTGAAAGCAGGAGCTAAACTGTCAAAGAAGAAGATGAAGAGAGATTGAATTGTGGGAGAGTGTTAGTGATATTTGTTTGCAGCAGTATGTCATTTACTTTCTGTTGGTACAGTTTTATATGTTGTTAACAATGTAAGCACGTGCACTAGTATATAGGCACTAACTTCCAGCTTGTTTTAGTTGATGAATTCATTTCTCTGTTTCTTATAAATTGTTTGAGCTCTTTCAATCTCTATATATACATGTTTATTCTAATGAAGTGATGTGAATGTACAAGATTTTTAGGGCTCAAAAGATTTGCAGATCTTTAAGGTTGTGTACAATGTTGTGATGGATTGAAATGAGGTCTTGGTGGCCCAAGTTGAAGTTTTGCTGGCTGAGACATGAAGTTGAGGTGAAATGAACTTCAACCTACATTTCATTATTGACCAGGCATTTGTCTTATTTTCTTTTATTTGACTAGTAATTTTTATTAAGCGATGCTTATTTTTAACCTGTAATTTTGTTTTACTTTTTACTTCCATTTATTCTACTTGTAAAATTTTGACCAAATAAGAATTTTATTTGTTTCTAAATATTATATATTCTTTTTTTAAATTTATATGTATATACAAAAGGAAATACAAATTTTAAAATCCGTTTCTATTTATACAACATTATTTTTCATAGGCCATATTCATTTCTATTTACCATGAATTTTTTTTCAATTTACATATACATTTCTGTTATTATGAATGTATATAAGCAATTCCAAATTTACATCAATTTTTTATTTTACAAATAAAATCTGGAAAATTAAAAATATTATCTGAATTTAAAATTATCTATTATCCCCAATTAACATTTAACTGGGATTTTATTTTGATTAAAAGATCATATTATTGAATATTAGAAATAAACATTCATAACTCAAAACAATAAAAATCCCAGGTGGTTACAACCATCTACACTTATTCGAATTATCGTATAACAATAGCTATCAGACTAATATAAGGATGACACCTTTGGAAGATTTGTATGGAAGACCATGCAAATCTCCCATATGTTGTCTAGAGATTGGAGATAAATTTGTTCTTGGTCTAGATTTAGTGACAGAAGTCGTGGAAAAGATTGAGTTGATTTGAGCTAGAATGAAGGAAGCTCAGTCTAGGTAGAAGGGTTATACTGATAGAAGACATAAAGACTTAGATTTCTCAGTGGGACATCATGTTTTTGTCAAGGTATCACCAATGAAGGGTGTATTAAGATTTGGAAATTCAGGGAAATTGGCACCGAGGTTTATTGGACCATTTCCTATTATCAAAGTATCAGGAAATATGGAATTACCGAATAGTTTGGCAGAAGTCCACAATGTTTTTCATATTTCTCATCTAAAGAAGTGTGTTCAAGGTCTAGAGGCTACTATGACTTCAGCTGCATTGGAAGATCTAGCAGTGGAACCGGACATGACCATAGTTAGACATCCAGTTCATATAAGGGCTAGAGATGAAGAAGCTAAGGAACAAGACAGACAAATTAGTAATAATCCAGTGGAGTGATGATGAGAGAGACTGTACCTGGAGAACAGAGAGCAGGATTAGAGATGCTTATCATGACTTACTTGATGGAATGTTTTACATCTATGCTTTTTATTGATGTGTATGCCTTATCATAATTTCGAGGAAGAAATTCTTTAAGGAAGAGAGTCTGTATCACCCTTAATGAATGAATTTAATTAAATGATGTACAATGGTAAGGAGATTGAGATTTGATGATTGAATAGGCCATGCCTTAATGAGTGAATTAATAAACTTAATTAGAACATTAATAAAAAAAAAGGAATTCATGAGAAGAGTGAATTAAGAAAAGGGTAACATTTCTTAATACAAACCCACACTTCCTTTCTCCCTTATTCATTTTACACTTATGCAAAACAAAATAAAGTTTAGGCCAGCCAATGCTAGAAGATTCAAGAGGAAGAAAAGCTAGGAAAATAAGTAGAAAGCGTAGGAGAATCAAATCAAATTCAAATCTCAACCTTCTCTAAGTCATTCAAGGTGAATAATAGTTATGCATCTCATGTATTAAGTATTATCTCAGTTTTAAGTATAAATTAGATTCTTTTCCTTATATTATGTCAGGCCATGATAGTGTGAGTGAATATATGATAATTGATGAATTTGTATGATTTATTATGGAATTTATTGATACATCTAAGTTGATAATCCTATCATATGACACTCTAAACAACTTGAAATTTGGATAAGATGTTAGAAACAATATTTTAGAAATGTTTTTTAAATTTCATAATTTTCTGATAAAGTACAACTTTAATATGAATTTTCTAAGTGTAGAAAAAGCATTATTTCGGGTTTTCATTATTAAAAGTAATTAAATAAAGTTTTTGGCCATGAAATTTTTATATATTTAATATTATGATTAATTTGATTTATTGTGATTTTTGGGGATTTTCCAAAATAATTATAATTTACTATGAATTATTTAAGCTAGAAAATCTTGATTATTATATTAAAATTTTAATATAAAATTTTTGGTTTGCAAAAATTTTTGAAAATGTAAACTCACTCTATAGCATTTTTCTGAATAAAGTTTTGTTAACCAATAAGAATTTACAAACATTGAAAGTAGTTGAAAAGAGATTTCTTTTAATGGTATGGAAATAGTTTTCCTCTAAATTAAAGCTTTGCCATGCCGAGGGTCTTGGTGCTGCACTTCATCTCTCCACCCCTATGAGCTTCGTCATTAATCCAGTGCAATACATATGACACCAAGGGTAGTTGGTGAGGAATGGATTAGTCTGGGTCGAAGTGCGAAGCCAAGCATCGAAGTCAACGATGTGCTCTTTGACAATGATATTGCTGCATAACCTTAATAACGCATTTTATATAAGTAGGCATGCTGCCGCCTGTGTATGGTGTCGTCGATCCTATAGTTCCAAAGTAATCTCTTCAGCTCTAATGATGATGCTTTTCTTATCAGCTATATTGTGTCGCGTCTTATCACCTCGACTTTATACCTTGCTACATTTAATCCTTAATGCCTGTTTTAAAAGAAGGCTATGTTGTCACATATTATCACTTCGGACCTATTGATGCCGCTGCTATCTTTACAGCATTAACGTCGAGACTCGTTAGTGTCGCCGAGTATATTCAAAGGTTCTATACTGTGTTATACGAAGTGGTTAATTTCGACTATATACCCTTATGTTTATAAATCAAAGACCTTAACATATTTTATATTGAAGAGGGGCGACGACCGCTAATGGCAATAATGACGTCGAGCATTATCAACATATAAGGTTTTATTGTCTTGACCTTATGGCCTATGTTTTAAAGGGGCAAAGACCTTCATTGGCTATACCGATACCGCATTTTATTAATTTAATGACTTTATATTGTTTTGGCTCTATAGCATATGATTTTGACAGGCGATGACCTCAAATGATTACGAACTTCATCAATATTGTTTTATGAAAGCATATATCATGGAATAAGTATTTTGAATAAAGTAAAGTGCTATAATTTCCTAATTTTAAAAGTCTAATTTCAAGGGTTAAATCATTTATAAATAGTTATGTTTTTAAGGATATAAAAAGGTTATTTAGCCTAAAGTTTTACAAAAAAGATTAGTGTTATTATCACCTTTAAATAAATTATGACAGGATAAACTGACTCAGGATTAGAAAATCAAATGGGACTAGTGTAAGATAGTGCCATATACTTTAGCTAGCATCCCTTAGCCAATATAAGTCCAAAATACTAGTGCATAGGGCTTTGTCGCGAGCAGGACCAAAAGAAAGTTTATGTGTAGAAGCTTGCAAAACCATTAGGATCAGAGTGACCCAAGGAATAGTAAGTTTAAAACAAAATTTCCATTTGTCTTCCAGTAATAGTTAGAGAATTTGATATATCTGGTAGGCCCGAATAAGCCATAGGTTTGTAGTTTTCCTGAGAAAACTATAATGATGGGGCAGATAGTCTATTGATTTCCCATATTGCATGCATATATATTATTGTTCATATTGTCTATTTTAACTAGTTAAGTTACAAGGATTTAATTTGTAAATAGTATGTTTTAACAAGTTATCAGTGAGGGGAAAACCCGTCCCCCTCAATGGCGTGTTCTTGCTAGATATCTATAAACCGAGATGGCATATTATTATTCACACCAGGCTTATTGCCTAACTTGAAGTTTATGTTTTCCCCTTAAACTCTTGGGTGCCCAAAATTTAATTTGAGTAGTTTGAGGGTAAGGGTTCATAGGTTTAGTGGGTTTGGTGAATAAAGCTTCCGATTACGTGTATGAGGCAAAAGCTAGCTATGTAGGAGTCTATTTATTAGTATATTTTGTTGTGTTGAAAATTTGATATCATGTATGTAATGACAGTAGTTGTGTATTTCTATTTGGTAACACTGATCAACCAGGGGCGCATCTTCATATGTTTCTATTGGAGTATTTTGTGATAATTATATTTTATCTGAACATGGGAAACAATTGGGATTATGTAATGAGTATGAAATACTATCTTTGAAATGAAATGTGAAAGTTGGCTTTGAAATTTTTGTTTAAAATTATTTCATATTCTTGTGCTTCTGATGTTATGATCTAATTAACATATCCGCATTATGTCATCAGAAATTAATATTATAGATGATTACAGCATCTGTAGCGGTTAGTTTTGGACCTTAAATTTGGGGATGTTACATTTATGTAATATCATATATATATATATATATATATATATATATATATATACATACATACATACATACATACATACATACATACATACATACATACAAACACATACATACATATATCTGTGTGTGTGAATGTATGTTTGTGTGTATATATATATATGTATTAATCAATAAAGGGACAATAACTAAAATAAAATTTACCTGGTTGTATATAACATACATGCATAAAAATTTTTGTTTAGTAATACATATACATATAACTAATCTAGTATGTGACAATATAGATACATAAAGGAATCTCACCTAGCTAACAATTTAATAATGACAAACATAAAAATAATAGAATATTATTCAGTAATTGTAAGTAACAGTGTATGGTAAACAAATACTAAGACTAATGCCTCAAAGCACATCTAGTAATGATGAATTCTCCCTCCAATGAAATCTCCTCAATTCGGCAAATTGCTAGTCCTTGAATCATAAACTATCGATTATCCAAATGTTTTTGACTTTTGAATTGATTTGAGTTGAATTTGTTGGAGCTTCTATAATGCGAAATCAGCCAGCAATTGGAGAAGAGGGGCAACAAAAAAGTCCTCGAATAATTAGGGTTAGAGTCCTTTTATAGTGAATGAGATAGAAAAAAAAATATAGTGAATGAGATAATAACTTCTAGACTCTGCTCCAATTCTCCTTTTGGTTCAATGCCACACAGTAAATACAATCCATAGAGCAACTAATAAAGGATCTGGATTCTACTAACACTAAGTGGGATCTCTATCTATTATTCAACCCTCTCTCCATTCAATAGTCACCAAGGCAGCTCCTGTAGGTAATTCTAGGACATAGAATTGGTCTAACACTAATACGTATGACTTATTCAGTATTAAACACCTTGTAATCATATACAATCAATCATAAAAGCTATAAAGTGGACGTAAGTTTTATTAACTGCTGAATCACTATAAAATTCTCTATGATTGTTCACTTTTCCACTAGTTTTCTATTATATTTGCTTTGTTCTAACAAGGCTAGTGTTTTCACATCACATCGCAGGGTGTTGATCCATTTTTTGGGTTAACAATTTGGTAATTTTAATGAGTATATCTAACTTCCACTTTGGATCGGATGGATCTAGAAATTAGATCCACAAATCCTACTTTCAAAAATTTTGTAGACTTTCCATTGAAGATCAATGGCAGGAAGAAAGAAAACAATTTTTAGGAGATCGACCGGTGTAACTATC
Organism: Allium cepa; assembly: GCA_030765085.1. NCBI lineage: Eukaryota > Viridiplantae > Streptophyta > Magnoliopsida > Asparagales > Amaryllidaceae > Allium > Allium cepa. Next base: position 873,156,019 of record CM060932.1, on the reverse strand, counting down.
GGTATTGATGGGCTAAACCACCAATCGATTGAAGTCAACAATACCACTAACTTACCAATAGAAGTTAATACTAGAAATCAAGAAGTGGAATCTTTTACTCATCATGAAGTTGTGACAAAAGTAGAATTTATCTAGATGATTGATCAAATTAACCAAAAGATAGTTGATAGCCAAAAAGCTCTTTTAAAAAATATAGATAGTTTTCGAGCGCAGCAACCACCAACTGCTTCAAGAACTAGGTTGGAAACTACCCTCGCTATGGAACAAAAGGATTCCTACATCTAGGCTTCCATAGGAGGCATGGCAAGCAAAAGAATAATGAGATAGTTGGTGGAGCAACCAGAATTGTTATTGAGGGAAATGGAAATACTCCACCTACTGGAGCATAACCCGCTATGACCCGAACCTTGGAGCAAATGCTCCACTGGGAAATGTTCCAATTCTTTTCTCCAACTCTGAAGATAACATACAACTTAATGGTAAGGGATTGGAATTAAATGTGATATAAACAGGCAGAATACTGAAAATGAAGTCCAAATTATCGCAACCGCGCGCCAACGGAATTATGCTGAAGTAGTTCTCCTTGAGAATGGAGAGCCTAGGCTTCAATTGGCAAACCAAGACCGTTTGTAGAGCCAAAAGCTTGGTGTAGCCTTTGACAGTCGACCTATTGACTACCGGACTAGTGAGGCGTACATAGAGGACATGATCAAATGCTTGATGGAAGAAAGTGTAGGCAAAAAGATGACGATTGGGGCTCTACACCAAGCGGGACTCCCTTCATTGAAAATATCCTAAGGGAGGAATATTCTGAGAAGTTCATGATGCCCACTATACCTGTCTATAATAGAACAACAGAACCTAAACCACACTTGTACAAATACAGTTGGTAGATGGACAGAGCCAGGGCAATGGATGTTGTCCGTCGTAGATGTTTCTCTATCTTCTTAGAAGGAATCACTTCAGTGTGGTTTACCACACTCCCACCAATATCCATTTCCACCTTCGATGAGTTGGAAAGGAAATTTATGAAACAGTTTAGACTTCACACGTCTCAACCAAAAGATGTGATGTCTTTGTCCGGTCTTTTCTAATGGCACAAAGAATCACTAAAATCCTTTATGAATGGATTTAACATGGCAATTACTGAAGTAAGCAGTCCTATTGAAGACATGGTATTCATGGCTTTGGTTTAAGCTATCCATCCGAATATGAACTTTGGAAAAAGGATTAAGATGATACAATCGACTACCATGAAGAAATTCAACAAGAAAGCGAGCCAGTATCTGAGACTGGAAGAGGTAGACGAATTGAAAGGCAAGATCACCAATGTACAATCAAAGGAGACAGTTCAAATCAATGCAACGGGCAACTAGGTTCAAAATAGTTCTGGAGTCGCCATAGGAGATGTAGGGAAGAATGTAAACCAGAAAAGGGGAAATCAAAACTCTATCGATGAGCACAACGGAAATGTGAAATGCATAAGGAACTTCGGACTTGAGGATCTCATAGGTTAAACGATAGCCTAGAAAATATCTATCTTACTACGTAGGGTTTTGTGACATCCCGGAAATTTGGGGCAATATCAATTTAATAATCTATATTAAAAATTAAATTGATTTGATAATATTTGTTAATAATATTTGAATTGATTTAAAAATCTCCTTTTCAATAAATATTTACTGATAATTTATCTGTTAAAAGCTAATTTAAATTTATTTCTATTTATAATGTATATATGTATATTGATATATATTATAAATAGATAATTTTTTTATTTTAAATTTAATAAATAAAGCTATGTTTTCTAATTTTACTATTTTTGATAATTTGGAAATTTAATATTGAATAAATAATAATATGATTTTTTAAAAATACTCAAGATAAATTTAATTTGTTTAAAAATAAATTATGGCCTAGAGTTTAAATAAAAAGTTTGTTATATAACTAGATAGATAAGTATTTATATTTTAAAGAGATAGTTTCTTTTGAAAATTATCTTCAATGTACTAATGAGTTTTATTTAAACAACATTAATAATGCAATATCTTTACAAATAAATTTTAATATAAAAAGAATTTGTTATTTTAAATTTATTTATATACATGTATTTTGGAAGCTATGATTTGTAGATTTAAAATAAAGTAAACTTTATAATTATTAAACTTAAGAATAAATTAAATGTATGGTATTTAACATAAGTAAAGTTTATAAATAATAACTAGAATAAGCTAAGAACAAAAATGAGATATAACATGCAAGCAAGAATATAAACAAAGTAAATAAAATTACATTTGCAGGTTAGAGAAAGAATGCAAAGCATAGTTAAGAAAGCAAATAACTAAAACCAATTCTGAAATGTGTATGTAAAGTACAGAAAGATGTAATCATGTTTATACAATAATTATGTTGGCAAATAGAACTAAATAAAGTAAGATATAATATGCAGGCAAGAAGAAATACAAAGCAACATGATGTAGCTATAAATAAATTAGGAAAATATGTAGCCTGTAGGATCTAGAAATGCAAATTAAAGTAAAAATAAAATGCAAAGCTAAGAAAAGAAACATGTAATCATATCTGTAGTATAATTATGTTGGCAATTAAATAAAATAAAATAAACACATGCAAGTAACTTGTTGATTAAGAGTAAGACAAGTATGAAGAACAAAGTAAAGTAAGAAAAAAAAAAGACATATGTGTAGCTGTAAATAAGTATGCACAGCTAAGTAAAACAAATATCTTGTGTATGATAGTTTGTAGAACAAGCTAAAGCAAGTTAAGAAATAAAAATAAAAATATCTAAACATAAAACAAGGTTAGCAGGAAACATAAAAGTACATCAATATTTAAAGCTTTCATCTCTAGCATACAAACAGGTCATTTCAAAATTTGTATAAAAATCTTTCAGCCTCCAAATATAAAGCAATTGCCTGATACAAACAAAAGCATGATTGTTCCAGCATATGCTTAACCCAGTAAACACCTACCCCTATAAACTTCTATATATACATGTCTTTCTTCTTTAAGTTCGTTTAACATAACATAGTAAATTTAACATATACAAGTAGCATTTCTTTATTTACTACTAAAGCATCAAACAAGAAAGCAAGAAGAATCGAAGGAAAATCAAGTAAAACATTTCCAGTTTTTAAAGTTAAATTGTTTCAGAAAAAAGGAGGAAAGCTCTGTTTCTTTCCAAAAGCAAGGCGAGTAACTTAAATTTTAAAATACTTAAGTATATATATTGTTTAATTATTGTCTGAGATGTGTATATATCGTAATGCATTCTTGTGTATATGTGTTACTGGATGTATGTACGTTGATAACCTGAAATCGACCTCTGTATTTAAGATTTAAGCTCATTCTTTACTTCCAAAAATCATTTCTGCTTGACCTACTGGTTGTTAGGACTTAATATCTTAACAAGATATGTTTATTTGATTTTAAAGCAAATTTTAAAATTTGTATCTAACTTAAATAAGGTAGAGCCTGCTCTGAAACCCTTAAGTACAGTATAAAACTTGAGTTTTGTAAAAACTCAAAATTTATAATTCCAGGATTCAAGAAGATGAATCTAACACCTAATCAAAATACTGATTTTTAAAACTTAAATCACATTTTTTAGAAACGAATTGTGTGAGCAATTCTGGTTTGCACTGTTTTGGATATTTCAAGGACCTCGAGTGACCTACTTGAACGGGGTGGTCGGAATTCTTCCTATAGGTGGGAGAGTGACCGGAGGTAATGGGAAAATTGGGTGGAGGATGATCAAAGGCAGGTGGAGAGTGCGGTGGGGAATTCTTGGATGGGAACCCTAGTTTTATCAGTTTGGGAAGATTCGATCGTTTCTCCCTCTATAGTTGATCGAGTTGCATGAGACTCTGGAAGGGGGTAGCTGGGTCAATGGCGAAAGTGTAGCAGGAGCTGTCGACTTTCAGGTGGTCGGAGTGGCGAGGGAGAATCGTTGACAGGGTTGGGTAGGAGTGGATAATGCATTTCCAGGTTTTGCTTGTACTGCTTCATTTTGATTTGGACATGGTGATGAATTTTGGGTGGTCGTGCCGCTGTCTGGAGGTAGTCGGCGATGTGTTGGAGTGCCAGAGGGTGGCCGGCGTCGGTTGGGGCCACGGTGCACGTGCACCGTGCCATTGAGGTGATTGGGTTCTTTTTCTGTGTGCAGTTTTGTTTGAGCTGGGAAAACTCGGGAAACACTCGAGTAACTCGAGTGCGTGACTCGAAGAAGGGGAAAGGATGACTCGGTGCAGTTTTTAGTCGCGTCGAGTAAATGTGTGTTTCAGGCTTTTGCAGAAACCTGGAAACAAAATTTGACATTTCAACAAAATTCAAATGGAACCTATTTAAAAATAGTAATGGATTTAAACCAAGTTTAAATCTAGTTTGAAGCCTGAATTCAAAGTTTTACTTGAATCAAATCTGAAATAAATAAAGTTTTTATAAAAAAAATGGAATATGGGTTTCTTTCAGGTTTAAAATTTAATGGTAAAATCTGAAACTAATGTAAACTGTGTTTGAAATTTTAAAAGTTCAAAAAAAATATAGGTTCAAATGAATTTTTGAATCTAAGTTTTTAAAAGTGAATTGGATTGTAAATCAAGAATTAAAAATCAAATTTTTAAAAAGCAAGTTAAAACCCAAGTTTAAACTCAAAGTTAAACTAATGAATTCAAAATCTGAAAATATAAATCAATTCTAAAATCTAAATGTATAAAGCAAGGATAAATTCAAATACTTCGTTTTAAAAGGAGTTGTCTGCAATTAAATGTTTGAATTGGTTTTTACAAAGTTCATTTGAATGGAAGTTAAATAAAATTGTTTAACTTGAAATTGCAAGTTAAAAATAAATGTATTTTGGAAATTTAAATTTAAATTAGGATTCAAGTAATTTGATTTAAAAGATTTTCTTATACAAGATCATATATGTAAGTAATAAATGTTATTTACATTTATTTAAAATATTTTAAATTGAAATTAAATTATAACCATTTTGAATCTTAAATTCAAATGATATTTGAATTTAAATTTAAAATGTAATGTTGATAAAGTCATAAATAAAGAAATAAATTATCGTAAGAATTAAAGGTTAATTAAGAAATGACTTATGTATTAATAGTTTAGATCAATTTATAATTGGAATTAATTAAGAAAGTAATATTATTAGTTAATAAAGATAATTACCTAAAGATTACTAATTAATTTATTAATGTGGTTAATTTTGTTAATTAATCAATTGGGTAATCTATTGTAAATGGTTAAGTGTAATTGCTTGATAAAAGTAATTAAGAGATTAATTACTTTTTGTAATTAATTTTGATTAAATGGTTAATTTAAGTTATTTTATTTTATTAATTTAAGAAAATCATTTGATTAATTCATAAGTGCAAATTACTTAGTGTATGCAATGGAGCAGAATTACTTAGGAAGTAATAAATGTTAATTACTGAATGTAATTAATGAAAGATGATGTGTTAATAAAGTAATTTGGATAATTACTTTTATATTAATCATGGGATTAATTAATGGAAATAATTAATTTATTTATATGAGTAAGTAAGGGTGTTTAATGACCGGTTGATATTAATCAAAGGTGATTAATAATTGTGTCACATTAAAAGATTAATCATTCAATGAAATTAATTAAATAAAGTAATTTATTTAAATTAAATTAGAGATCATTAATTAATATAATTAATGATGTAAATTAAGAATTGGTTAATTAAGACATAATTAATAATGTGGTGATTAATTAAGAATAAATGTAATCAATTATAAATAAAGTAATTAAATGTTAATTACTATGAATAATTTGGGATAATTAATTTGTAAAATTAATTAAAGACTAATTACTTATTATAATTAGAAGGTGATTAATCAAAGGTGTTTGATCAAGGTGAATATTTAGAGGATAATTAACTAATTTGATTTATAGTTAATTAATGGTTGTATAAGCAGAATTTATAGATAAAGAATTAATTTAATTTACTTTAAATTAATTAGAGATAGAAGTAGTTAATTTAATTAATTTTAAATTAATTACAAATGATATGATTATAAATCATTGCTTATGGATGAATGATATTGATATTTCATTTGATGATTGTGATCTGGCATGAATAATATCCATGTGTCGTGGATGCTTGGTTTAAATATGATAATATTTAGTTATCTGTTTAGATGATAATATTAATTATCTGTTTATGGGATTATCTGTGATTATCTACTGTGATATTATGAATTATCCATCTGTGTGTATATTGATTATATTGAATTAAACTGTTAAGACTAAATAGACAACTTGGCTTTAAACGACACGTTTTGGATTTCGATGAGACCGGGATCGGGTTTCCACATTGGAACATCCGAAAACCACATCTATTCCAAATTAACGATAGGTCGTGAATCTGAAGTGAAGATGGAGATTCAGAATGCAAGGGTTATCGTCGTTAACTCTGAGGGTGATTCCAAAATGAGTGTAACGAGATAACGCATTCGGTTTCGTTCAAACCCGGAACGAACTTGTATGGATTGAATGCTTTCAACACATCGTCAGGCGGGCGATGAGCATTCTAAGAAATATGTCCTCTAAAGGTAATCGTAACCTCAAGCCTCATCAACCGGGAATGGCTAAAACAGGGGAGGTGCAGCAAGGTTAGGTGGGTCATGCCCAAGCAGGACAAGGATATTCCCCTGTCTAGATGTCCCTTTATTTTCGGCTGTGTGGGCGGTTGATTGCAACAACTGTCGGGGTTTATCTTGTTCGGGACTGTTCAGTAAGGAATGGTTCCGGCCTTGTGTTGCAGGGGGTCGGGAGTGATCCTCGGTACGTTGATCTAGGCCACGTACTGTGACGGGCGGTACCCTAGTAGCCCTGCCATTGTATGGAATCCACAATCCAATAAGTGCCTACGGTTTTGATTGTATTACCCACTTTTGTGGCTAGTAGGTGGAATTTAATGAATGTAACAATTGCGGCTATTTTCTATTTACTTGAAAACCCTAGACCTATTATAATATCACAGAATTTCCTATCAAATGTTTTGGTTAGCGTAAGGTAAAAACTTTTCCATGTTTATTTGTAGGGAGTCTTACGTGATACCCTTTGTTTTCAAAAGATTTTCAAAGTTAAGCAACTTTAACTTGTTACTCATACCAGACCCATGTCTGACCCGGAGTTTATTTTTGTTTTTCATAAACTCTCGGGTACCCAAATTTTTACGGGTAGCCAAGGGATTCAGGTTAGCTTTGACAAATTCTGGAGGAGCAATGGAGCAGGTGGCTTCCACGTTGTATATATATATATAGTTCCGCTGTGTTGGTATCTCTGAGTCATATTGTTTGAGCTGTATTGGATTGAGGTGTATTAACTAGACAGATGTTTATAACCATCTAGTATGTGATGTATTGTCTGTATAACTCTGATTGATGTTGTATATTATGTAAATATTCATGTGATTATTATATTTTATTCGTTCCGCTGTGAGATTCTGATGTTGTTGTTCTTTCTTCTCTATCTTTTCTATTTTCTCATCCCTTTCTTTCTTTAAGAACGATACGTCTTCCTGGGATAGGAAGTCGGGGTCGTTACAGTTGGTATCAGAGCGCTAGGTTGAGTGAATACCTAGGCTCTTGAGTGATTTCTTCTTGAGAGAGCGTGTATATATATATATATATATATATATATATATATATATATATATTTGTTTCTACCTATTTGTTGGGCTACCTGTTCAGGTTTTCCAATGAGTAATAAGGGTAGATAGGTAGTGGTGTGTGTAACACAACTATCAATGGTTGGAAGTGTAATTGTCAAGACTGTAGGCCTAATACTGTCTCGAGTGAGTTTTGGACGATGTAAGGATTTCATTGATCTCTGAAAGAATTTATTAAGATTTGGAGTTCATCTTTGAAGTGTAAGAGTTTGTTTGAGCTAGAGTTTGGATCTGTCGAGTGGACAGAAGTAAGTCAAGATATTTTGATACAGCAAGGTGTAGTAGCTGTGTGATTAGACACAGTCACTATTGATATCTCCGACGATGTTTCTTTGGAACAAGTAAGGAAGAGTGACTGCTTCGGTGTTGTGGCTGTGCTCAGCTGGGTGTTTTGTTTGTTTTAAGGTCTGAGTTTCTCGAAGAGCTTTGGATAGGAAATCTAAGCATCTGTGGCAGCAATGCAGCTTGGGATGTTTTCGGTGTTGGCAAGAGATCTTCTGGCTTAGCAGTTTATCTGGAATGGAATTCAGAAGTAATTATATAGACCCGTTTCTTCGATGGATTGGCCACATAAGTGTAGGCTGTTCTGTTTGGTAGAGAGAGCAGTGTCTTTGGAATTTGGTTGTATCGATCGCAAAAGTGACTTGCGATGGTTTGGGTGTTCTTTTGGGGTTTCAAAGATTTTTCTAGATGTCTTCTGGAAGTTAGAGTTTTGTTAACATCCATAAATTGAGTGTGGTGAAGCAGCTCAGAATTTTGGAGGAACTTCTGAGTTTTATTTTTGGAATGTGTTGACCAGTCTGTGCTTGAGTTCATAATCAGCACTTTTATCTGTTCAGTCAGAGTTGCGCAGTGGAAGCATGGTGGCAGCTGTTTTAGTTTGGAAGCAATTGGATGTTGCAATGTTTGGATTGGAGAGTTCTACAGGAGATTTTTTTCAGAATCTGAGGCCAGTTTGGAGTGCATCTGTTTTATCCCTTTCGGATAAGTTATGTTTTCTGTTTTGGAATAGAGATGTATTCTGAGTTTGGAGTTGATCTTGGAAAGATCATTTTGTTGGATTGTCTTTGGTTCAGTTTGTTTCTAAGGAACATCAACAAGAGTTGAGCTGATCAGTAAGGATGTAGATGATCCAGGATCGTCCGAAGAGCTTTGTGGATAAGAGACGGAGGAATTTGGATTTTTGAAATCGGGGATTTGATTTTGGATAAGTGTTTGGTCTTCAGGATTGGATTGTCAGTTTGGATAATTGGAATTCGTTGTGTTTCACGTATCTCTGAGGGAGTACGTGTAAGATCTATCTCTGGTTATTGAATCAGCAGTTCAGGGAGTTTTGGTTGTTGATTCAGATTTGTATATAGTCTGATATCCTGTCTTGTTTTGTAGATCAAGACGAGTAGAAGTTCTGTAGCTTAGTAATATTGTTTGTTTGGATTCTATAGAGCGAGTAACCCGGTATTTATACTTGGGGGAAACTCGAGAAAATTCTATCCGAAATTTTGTCTGGATATTTAGATTAGTTTGTTTGGATAAATCGGTTGCTATAGTTGTTAACATATGATTAATGTATGCTTGTGTTTTTAAAAATTAAATATTTAATTGGATTATTAAATTACCTTTGTTTTAAATTTCGGGGACGAAATTCTTTTAAGGGGGGAAGAATGTGATATCCCGGAAATTTGGGGCAATATCAATTTAATAATCTACATTAAAAATTAAATTGATTTGATAATATTTGTTAATAATATTTGAATTGATTTAAAAATCTCCTTTTCAATAAATATTTAACTGATAATTTATCTGTTAAAAGCTAATTTAAATTTATTTCTATTTATAATGTATATATGTATATTGATATATATTATAAATAGATAAGTTTTTTGTTTTAAATTTAATAAATAAAGCTATGTTTTCTAATTTTACTATTTTTGATAATTTGGAAATTTAATATTGAATAAATAATAATATGATTTTTTAAAAATACTCAAGATAAATTTAATTTGTTTAAAAATAAATTGTGGCCTAGAGTTTAAATAAAAAGTTTGATATATAGCTAGATAAATAAGTATTTATATTTTAAAGAGATAGTTTCTTTTGAAAATTATCTTCAATGTACTAATGAGTTTTATTTAAACAACATTAATAATGCAATATCTTTACAAATAAATTTTAATATAAAAAGAATTTGTAATTTTAAATTTATTTATATACATGTATTTTGGAAGCTATGATTTGTAGATTTAAAATAAAGTAAACTTTATAATTATTAAACTTAAGAATAAATTAAATGTATGGTATTTAACATAATTAAAGTTTATAAATAATAACTAGAATAAGCTAAGAACAAAAATGAGATATAACATGCAAGCAAGAATATAAACAAAGTAAATAAAATTACATTTGCAGGTTAGAGAAAGGAATGCAAAGCATAGTTAAGAAAGCAAATAACTAAAACCAATTCTGAAATGTGTATGTAAAGTACAGAAAGATGTAATCAAGTTTATACAATACTTATGTTGGCAAATAGAACTAAATAAAGTAAGATATAATATGCAGGCAAGAAGAAATACAAAGCAACATGATGTAGCTATAAATAAATTAGGAAAATATGTAGCCTGTAGGATCTAGAAATGCAAAGTAAAGTAAAAATAAAATGCAAAGCTAAGAAAAGAAACATGTAATCATATTTGTACTATAATTATGTTGGCAATTTAATAAAATAAAATAAACACATGCAAGTAACTTGTTGATTAAGAGTAAGACAAGTATGAAGAACAAAGTAAAGTAAGAAAAAAAAAGACATATGTGTAGCTGTAAATAAGTATGCACAGCTAAGTCAAACAAAAATCTTGTGTATGATAGTTTGTAGAACAAGCTAAAGCAAGTTAAGAAATAAAAAAAAAATATCTAAACATAAAACAAGGTTAGCAGGAAACATAAAAGTACATAAACATTTAAAGCTTTCATCTTTAGCATACAAACAGGTCATTTTGAAATTTGTATAAAAATCTTTCAGTGTCCAAATATAAAGCAATTGCCTGATACAAACGAAAGCATGATTGTTCCAGCATATGCTTAACCCAGTAAACACCTACCCTTATAAACTTCTATATATACATGTCTTTCTTCTTTAAGTTCGTTTAACATAACATAGTAAATTTAACATATACAAGTAGCATTTCTTTATTTACTACTGAAGCATCAAACAAGAAAGCAAGAAGAATCAAAGGAAAATCAAGTAAAACATTTCTAGTTTTTAAAGTTAAATTGTTTCTGAAAAAAGGGGGAAAGCTCTGTTTCTTTCCAAAAGCAAGGTAGTAACTTAAATTTTAAAATACTTAAGTATATATATTGCTTAATTATTGTCTGAGATGTGTATATATCTTAATGCATTCTTGTGTATATGTGTTACTGCATGTATGTATGTTGATAACCTGAAATCCACCTCTGTATTTAAGATTTAAGCTCATTCTTTACTTCCAAAAACCATTTCTGCTTGACCTACTGGTTGTTAGGACTTAATATCTTAACAAGATATGTTTATTTGATTTTAAAGCAAATTTTAAAATTTATATCTAACTTAAATAAGGTAGAGCCTGCTCTGAAACCCTTAAGTACAGTATAAAACTTGAGTTTTGTAAAAACTCAAAATTTATAATTCCAGGATTCAAGAAGATGAATCTAACACCTAATCAAAATACTGATTTTTAAAACTTAAATCACATTTTTTAGAAACGAATTGTGTGAGCAATTCTGGTTTGCACTGTTTTGGATATTTCAAGGACCTCGAGTGACCTACTTGAACGGGGTGGTCGGAATTCTTCCTATAGGTGGGAGAGTGATCGGAGGTAATGGGAAAATTGGGTGGAGGATGATCAAAGGCAGGTGGAGAGTGCGGTGGTGAATTCTTGGATGAGAACCCTAGTTTTATCAGTTTGGGAAGATTCGATCGTTTCTCCCTCTATAGTTGATCGAGTTGCATGAGACTCTGGGAGGGGATAGCTGGGTCAATGGCGAAAGTGTAGCAGGAGCTGTCGACTTTCAGGTGGTCGGAGTGGCGAGGGAGAATCGTTGACAGGGTTGGGTAGGAGTGGATAATGCATTTCCAGGTTTTGCTTGTACTGCTCCATTTTGATTTGGACGTGGTGATGAATTTTGGGTGGTCGTGCCGCTGTCTGGAGGTAGTCGGCGATGTGTTGGAGTGCCAGAGGGTGGCCGGCGTCGGTTGGGGCCACGGTGCACGTGCACCATGCCATTGAGGTGATTGGGTTCTTTTTCTGTGTGTAGTTTTGTTTGAGCTGGGAAAACTCGGGAAACACTCGAGTAACTCGAGTGCGTGACTCGAAGAAGGGGAAAGGATGACTCGGTGCAGTTTTTAGTCGCGTCGAGTAAATGTGTGTTTCAGGCTTTTGCAGAAACCTGGAAACAAAATTTGACATTTCAACAAAATTCAAATGGAACCTATTTAAAAATAGTAATGGATTTAAACCAAGTTTAAATCTAGTTTGAAGCCTGAATTCAAAGTTTTACTTGAATTCAAATCTGAAATAAATAAAGTTTTTATAAAAAAAATGGAATATGGGTTTCTTTCAGGTTTAAAAACCTGACAACTTCAGGTTTAAAATTTAATGGTAAAATCTGCAGCTAATGTAAACTGTGTTTGAAATTTTAAAAGTTCAAAAAAAAATATAGGTTCAAATGAATTTTTGAATCTAAGGTTTTAAAAATGAATTGGATTGTAAATCAAGAATTAAAAATCAAATTTTTAAAAAGCAAGTTAAAACCCAAGTTTAAACTCAATGTTAAACTAATGAATTCAAAATCTGAAAATACAAATCAGTTCTAAAATCTAAATGTATAAAGCAAGGATAAATTCAAATACTTCGTTTTTAAAAAGAGTTGTCTGCAATTAAATGTTTGAATTGGTTTTTACAAAGTTCATTTGAATGGAAGTTAAATAAAATTGTTTAACTTGAAATTGCAATTTAAAAATAAATGTATTTTGGAAATTTAAATTTAAATTAAGATTCAAGTAATTTAATTTAAAATATTTTCTTATACAAGATCATATATGTAAATAATAAATGTTATTTACATTTATTTAAAATATTTTAAATTGAAATTAAATTATAATCATTTTGAATCTTAAATTCAAATGATATTTGAATTTAAATTTAAAATGTAATGTTGATAAAGTCATAAATAAAGAAATAAATTATCGTAAGAATATAAGGTTAATTAAGAAATGACTTATGTATTAATAGTTTAGATCAATTTATAGTTGGAAATTAATTAAGAAAGTAATATTATTAGTTAATAAAGATAATTAACTAAAGATAACTAATTAATTTATTAATGTGGTTAATTTTGTTAATTAATCAATTGGGCAATCTATTGTAAATGGTTAAGTGTAATTACTTGATAAAAGTAATTAAGAGATTAATTACTTTTTGTAATTAATTTTGATTAAATGGTTAATTTAAGTTAATTTATTTTATTAATTTAAGAAAATCATTTGATTAATTCATAAGTGCAAATTACTTAGTGTATGCAATGGAGCAGAATTACTTAGGAAGTAATAAATGTTAATTACTGAATGTAATTAATGAAAGATGATGTGTTAATAAAGTAATTTAGATAATTACTTTTATAATTAATCATGGGATTAATTAGTGGAGATAATTAATTATGGGAATAATTAATTTATTTATATGAGTAAGTAAGGGTGTTTAATTACTGGTTGATATTAATCAAAGGTGATTAATAATTGTGTCACATTAAAAGATTAATCATTCAATGAAATTAATTAAATAAAGTAATTTATTTAAATATAAATTAGAGATCATTAATTAATATAATTAATGATGTAAATTAAGAATTGGTTAATTAAGACATAATTAATAATGTGGTGATTAATTAAGAATAAATGTAATCAATTATAATAAAGTAATTAAATGTTAATTACTATGAATAATTTGGGATAATTAATTTGTAAAATTAATTAAAGACTAATTACTTATTGTAATTAGAAGGTGATTAATCAAAGGTGTTTGATCAAGGTGAATTTTTAGAGGATAATTAACTAATTTGATTTATAGTTAATCAGTGGTTGTATAAGCAGAATTTATAGATAAAGAATTAATTTAATTTACTTTAAATTAATTAGAGATAGAAGTAGTTAATTTAATTCATTTTAAATTAATTACAAATGATATGATTATAAATCATTGCTTATGGATGTGATATTGATATTTCATTTGATGATTGTGATCTGGCATGAATAATATCCATGTGTCGTGGATGCTTGGTTTAAATATGATAATATTTGGTTATCTGTTTAGATGATAATATTAATTATCTGTTTATGGGATTATCTGTGATTATCTACTGTGATATTATGAATTATCCATCTGTGTGTATATTGATTATATTGAATTAAACTGTTAAGACTAAATAGACAACTTGGCCTTAAAAGACACGTTTTGGATTTCGATGAGACCGGGATCGGGTTTCCACATTTGGAACATCCGAAAACCACATCTATTCCAAATTAACGATAGGTCGTGAATCTGAAGTGAAGATGGAGATTCAGAATGCAAGGGTTATCGTCGTTAACTCTGAGGGTGATTCCAAAATGAGTGTAACGAGATAATGCCTTCGGTTTCGTTCGAACCCGGAACGAACTTGTATGGATTGAATGCTTTCAACACATCGTCAGGCGGGCGATGAGCATTCTAAGAAATATGTTCTCTAAAGGTAATCGTAACCTCAAGCCTCATCAACCGGGAATGGCTAAAACATGGGAGGTGCAGCAAGGTTAGGTGGGTCATGCCCAAGCAGGACAAGGATATTCCCCTGTCTAGATGTCCCTTTAATTTCGGCTGTGTGGGCGGTTGATTGCAACAACCGTCGGGGTTTATCTTGTTCGGGACTGTTCAGTAAGGAATGGTTCCGACCTTGTGTTCCAGGGGGTCGGGAGTGATCCTCGGTACGTTGATCTAGGCCACGTACTGTGACGGGCGGTACCCCAGGAGCCCTGCCATTGTATGGAATCCACAATCCAATAAGTGCCCACGGTTTTGATTGTATTACCCACTTTTGTGGCTAGTAGCTGGAATTTAATGAATGTAACAATTTCGGCTATTTTCTATTTACTTGAAAACCCTAGACCTATTATAATATCACAGAATTTCCTATCAAATGTTTTGGTTAGCATAAGGTAAAAACTTTTCCATGTTTATTTGTGGGGAGTCTTACGTGATACCCTTTGTTTTCAAAAGATTTTCAAAGTTAAGCAACTTTAACTTGTTACTCATAGCAGACCCATGTCTGACCCGGAGTTTATTTTTGTTTTTCATAAACTCTCGGGTACCCATACGGGTAGCCAAGGGATTCAGGTTAGCTTTGACAAATTCTGGAGGAGCAATGGAGCAGGTGGCTTCCGCGTTGTATATATATATAGTTCCGCTGTGTTGGTATCGCTGAGTCATATTGTTTGAGCTGTATTGGATTGAGGTGTATTAACTAGACAGATGTTTATAACCGTCTAGTATGTGATGTATTGTCTGTATAACTCTGATTGATGTTGTATATTATGTAAATATTTATGTGATTATTATATTTTATTCGTTCCGCTGTGAGATTCTGATGTTGTTGTTCTTTCTTCTCTATCTTTTCTATTTTCTCATCCCTTTCTTTCTTTAAGAACGATACGTCTTCCTGGGATAGGAAGTCGGGGTCGTTACAGGTTTAGAGCAATACAAGAAACCACTTCGGAAAGAGGCTACCGATGAGAAAAAACGCGCAAGAGAGTATTGTCACTTCAATGAAACTCAAGGACATGACACTAATGAGTGTCAACACCTGATAAATCTGATCGAGGAGTTGATAAGAAACAACAAATTTTGGTAGTACATGAAGAAACGAAAAAATGGTGTGGGAGCCACGAAGCCCCAAGATCAACTACTCAAGGGAAATTGCCTAGACCTAGCAGATCAAGACCCCAACAAACCGATGGAAGACTAACTAGTACCTTGGAATGAAGTAGAATCTGAATGCAATGCAACTTTGCATGGATCTACCTGTATATTTCCTATTTTCAAAAATAAGCCATCCAGGGATATTGAGGGCACTATAAATAGGCAGGATTTTCCTCTCTCTTTATTTTGTCAATAAAGTTATTTTGGTTCTTGAACCAATTGAACCATGTTCATGAAAGCAACCCGCCAAGACGATGGAAGAAAATCCACTCAAACTACCGCATCGGCAAGGAAAATTGATCCTTGCCTTCTAAGAACGGTGTTACTCCGACAACATCGGGAAGGTCCAAAATCTCATGCGCATCTATAAGTCACACCTAACTTCTTAGATCGATGGAATAATATCCAAGTACACACCTATTTCCTTACCCACTCGAACTTATGGAATTGCGTTCAAGTGCATTTCATTTATTTTGCTTCTTGGACCGATGGAACAACGTCCTTGTATGCTTTCATTTCTTATCCACTTGAACCGATGGAACTGCATTTAAGTGTGCCCAACTCCTTTACTTCTTAGACAAATGGAACTGGGTCCAAGCAAGCATCCACTACCTTATTGGTTGAATCAAAATTGAGCTTAAGTACACTTCAATCATTTGCTCTGAACCAAAATTGTGTTCAACTATGCTCCATTCATTCGCCGCTTGAATTAGAATTGTGTTCAAGTATGCTCCATTCTTGCTACTTGAATTGGAATTGTGTTCAAGTATGCTCCACTCCTTCGTAATTTGAACTAGAATTATGTTCAAGTATGCTCCATTCATTCTCTGCTTGAACCGAAATTTTATTCAAGTACTCTTCATTCCTTCACTGCTTGAATCATAACTACATTATAGTACACTACATTCATTTGTTGCTTGAACCTAAATTGCATTCAAGTATGCTCTATTCATTCTTTACTTGAATCGGAATGCATTCAAGTCCACTTCATTCATTCACTACTTGAACCGGAATAACATTCAATACACTCCATTCATTCATTGCTTGAACAGGAATTGTGTTCAAGTATGCACCATTCCTTCATTACTTGAATTGGAATTGCATTCAAGCACGCTACATTCATTCATTGCTTGAACTGGATTTGCATTCTAGTTTGCTCCGTATATTTGCTATTTGAACCAGAATTGCATTCAAGTACGCTCCATTCGTTTACTGCTTGGACAGAAATTGCGTTTATGTACGCTCCAAATCGTCGATAGTACCCCGTGAACATCAATAGTTTGTCAAAACGTCTTAAGTATTGATATTGCTCCTGTAGTATCGTAAAATTTATCAGTTATAGGATTGGTATAAATCAATCCCAACCGCCCAAAACCCAGCATCGCCCATATAACAGCAACGTTGAAGGAAAATCCAAGGAATTAGGTTGTCCATAGGTCTCAAGGAGCATAGGCTGACATATGGATAGAATCTCAACACCAAACTAGGAGAAAATCAGTTGTAACCATAGTACACAATGCTTAGAAATGAGCATTCAGACTGCAAGTTCTCGAAGATAGGAGCTATAATACATTCTTGAATGGAGGCAACCAGAGTGCCTAGTCTCGCATCATGTGTTCGGAGTAACCAACTCCATGGAGTAGGGGACACACAACATACCAACACTTGGTCTGAATAGAAGTCACTCCATGGTTCTGTTACATTGAACAAAAATTCTAGTAGCTACAACAGAGCTAAGTAAAGTAGTAAAACTAAATTACTACAAGTTACACTATTTTTACCATTGGCATTCATAAAGTTATGGTAGATAAACACATCGTCTATCACATAGTATAATAGTATATAATATGGAAATTGTGAGACGAAAACTCATATTATGCACAAATACAGTCGTATATAAATAGGCACGGTATATAGAATGTAGAGAAGTACACAGAAGAGGTTAAAGTAGAAATACTAATCTTTTCATTGCTTATATCATTTTATGTATAACATCAAATAGTGAGAGCCATTCCCGGACAATGTCGGCCTGTTGGGACACCAGAAAGCAAAAATACAGACTCTACTAATGTGACAGCAAAAGAAAAGACACTAAGTACAGACTCTGTACTTATACAAAAAACTCGAAAAATCAAAAGATGTAAACTAAAAGAACCACCAAAACTCGGTTCCACTAATGCTCGAGCCCATCACTTCTTATCATTGCCGCCTTTTCCACCGTTATCCAGTCGGGATAGGGTCGTCTTCTTCTTCATCAACACCTTGCTTGAGTTGGTTTCCTCAGACCCACCGACCGACTCACCTAAAGACTTTGGATTGCCAATCTTAATGGTCAATAGGAGGATCCGAGTCTTTGTAGCATATGGCACCACTTTAAGCTTTGCCTTCTTTCTCTTCCCCTTGAATCCGCTCCGCCATCGTCATATCCCCAATCGTATCGGTAGCACTAACCATCTGAACATCTTCCTCTTACAATAGGACAATGCCTCCAACCCTTCCAATGCTACGACCTAGGTTGCATCAGATCCAGGTTCGGAGATGGATGGTTGGAGTGTAGCATTGAACTTTGGAAATAGCAGTGGAGGTGGTGAGGATTGCTTTAGTTTGTGCACTTTGACGGAGGCAAGGGTAGGACGTCGAGTGGACCTATGAGTTCACAAAGAGAACGGTACGGCTCAGTAATTAATATAGTAGTGAGATTGACCTGCTGGAGCATGGGAAAAATAAGGGAAATACCTGAAATAGGACTCCATCATATGACGTCAATCTCATACTCTCTAGTTGTTGGGAACTGCCCAATTGCTGGAATAAGGAAATAAGGCACGTGCAGTGCGGCTGAAGAAGGGATGAGCGTCACTGGCGCCCTAGACTGCGAGATCGTCACTTCATGCTAACACAAAGAGCTCGGGCCAGCATGGGCAGTAGCTTCCTTGGCATTTTCCTCAATGTTAATTGCCTTCCCTATGGAAAGCACATCTATCTCTTTGGCATTAAAGTACCGCACCAGTAGCTCGGTCTCGAAGCGGTCACCTCCAGCTTGGCGCGACTCTTTTTCTCATGCATTAGCAAGGGTAGAAGGATAGTTGTTTCCTAACGATTTTAAATCCCTTTGCATAATCACACTCGTGTGGAAATGTTGGAGAGCTTAGTTGAGGTCTTCCTTCTCTTAGTCCCTCTTCTCATTCTCCACATCTTGGGCTTTTTCAAGATTAGTTAACTCGCTCCAGTAGGCAGCAAGGCAGATGTCATTTGAAAGCTTATTGGATAATGGAGTGTCTAATTTTACGGCCAGTGCTTAGTTTTCCTCATAGTTCTACACTTCTTCGTGGAGGCGCTAAAGTTCGGATGCTTTTTCGAAAAGGGCTTAGTCTTTTGCATTTATAATTTTAACCATCTCTTCAGCTTGTTTCTTATAGCTCTCAGTCTCAAAAGGCCCAAAGATTAATTCTCATCACTGTCTTTGCGTTGGTATGGGCATGCTTCATCTCTTCGATCAAACTATCTGCACTCGCTTTTTTTTCGAGTGCAAGATCTGATTCCGTGGTAACTATAATCAAGTGGGCAACTTGTTATTCAATTACCTCTTCCCACTCTGCGCTCTCTTTCTCGAGCAAATCAAGTTATGTGAAATTGATTTTATTGATCTTAGAAAGAGCTTTGCACAATCGCTGCCATCCGAAAATCAAGTCAACGTCGCTTTGCATTGCCTCCAATTTTTTCACCATACTTTCTTTGGTAATGATTTTGATGTCATGATCAAATTTTAATCCATGCAAGTATAAGAATGGATAAGCAGCTTCAAGGTGGGATAAACTAGGCGCAAGCGTAAGCGTTAGGGTGCTTTGAGAAGGAGTGGAGGTAGCAGTAGTTGTAATGGTCCGTGATGAAGGATTTTCTAGGATAATAGCAGTCCGAGCTTCAAAACGTGGAGGAATAATAGAAATACTGGCTCTATGGCCTTCGGAGGAATCTCTCCAGGGGTGTTTGTGAGTCGTATGGGAAGAATCTCCCCCTAGGTCTCTCTTTCACTTCACACTTTATTCTTTAGCATCGAGACATTCTCTCTCGGCATTACAATCTTCACCACGCTCATGCTTTTTTCTCCTTTTCCTCTCTTCATCTATTTTGTAGCGACGAGGATGAGGGTCAGGAGTGCTCCCTCTATTGTCCTCGAGCTACGGTGAACTTCTCCATATTTGTAGTGCGTCATTGACTCTGAAGCAAAGAAAAATGTATAAGTACCAGAAGCACACAAATGGAAGTGTATGCAAAGTTGAATGTTTGTGACCCTAGAGTGAAGTGAATAATGCTGGTAACCCCATTTGTAGTTACAAATCGATTGGCCATGGTTTTAGGGTCAGAGTGATACTGCCTTCACTTACAAATGCCTTGGAAGATATGTTGATCTATAACTGATTTTTCTATAATTTTAGTAATAGAGATGCCTCGTGCTCGTTCATATGGATGGCAACATCTTTCTTGAGGTTAGAAGTAGATGTAGTTTCAACAAAAGTCCCTGAAACTGTATATCTCATAGGAAGTGGGGTCTCGATAGTTGGTCGTTCGGGAGGAGGAGATGTACAAAGATCTAGACTTAATATTTCATCGACCGAAAGGTCAAAGAAGGAACGTTGGGAAGTCTGGGGATCATTCCCATTGGTCCATCCCTGGATCCACTTTCCCCTTCCTCAGTGGCCTGAAGGTCACTATTATTTTCTTCATCGGAGATCTCTCCTTCCTCCATAACCATGGCATGTTTTCCTTTTCTTCTTTTAACTATCTCATACTCCTTTGGGATGGTAGGCATTCTCCCTCTATCGCCCTCATGACTGTGGGTATCCCGTTTCATAGGCTCTTTCACCCCGATTTCAACATTCTCTCCTTCTTTGTTATTCCCCAAAGGCTCGTTAGTGTCCATATCAATAGCCTCCTCCTCATAATCATCACCAGACTCACGTCCATCGCCAGATCCACCTTCTTCCTCTCTCTCTTAAGGACCCTTGTTAAAGCTATGAGTGGATGCAGTAGAATGGGTTATGTGACCTAGAGCCACTCCACGAAGGAACTTTGACGTCAGCTAATCTTCTCGGGGTAAGCAAGCCATACCCTTACAAGTTATCATTCGTCAAGAGGAAGCAGACAGAGCGTTCACTTGCTCTAATAGCCTTTAAATGTCCGAGCATCTTCTTGTGCTCGTATTTCTTGTCCCTCATTAGGAAACCCATGAGAGATATGCGTAAAGTTTGGAGTAAAGAAGTGTTTCTATAAAGAGGATTGACAGAACAAAATTAATTTCGTTTTAACTAGAAGCGATTGAATCCTTCCTGACAGCAGATGAAGAAATATTCGGCTTTAAACATCGAATGCTTGTCATGAAGGTATCCAATCACCTTTCACCTAGTCCATGCTTCAAAAATAACGAAGAAGGGGCAATATTTTGTCCTCTTGGATTTGAGAAAATACGTGAGTTCTCTGAAGTGTGGAGGGTGCTCAAATTGTTGCATGAACAAGATGCATAGTGAGCTCGATTAGGCAAACCCATTCGGGTGAATCTAAAATGGTGCAAGTCCAATCTCCTCTAGGAAATCTCTTAAGAAAGACTTGAAGAAAGGAATGGGGCCACTGAGGCACATATACCTGCTATAAGTTTTCAAACTAAGAGAGGGACGAAGTGCAAGTTCATTTCGTGTCGGTAAGCGAATAACTTCGGCGGGAATTTCGTGTTGCAAGAAGACTTTGGGAT
Organism: Allium cepa; assembly: GCA_030765085.1. NCBI lineage: Eukaryota > Viridiplantae > Streptophyta > Magnoliopsida > Asparagales > Amaryllidaceae > Allium > Allium cepa. Next base: position 873,134,567 of record CM060932.1, on the reverse strand, counting down.
GCATCTTTTCAGTCGTAACGGTGGACGCCTGTTGGGTTAGTTATAATTAGCACTAAAGGCAACTGGGGTGGAACAATGGAATCTACTAGCACCATTTGTCTCTAAAACCCCAAAGATGTAGGTTGGTTCCGTCCGATTGGAGAACTAGTAAAGGCACCTTCGGAAGGAGTTGATGGTCCTTCGCCAAACTTATGGACAGCTAATTCGCCAGTCAATCTAAAAATGAGACTCGGTGTTCAACATAGTCAGATGAACCTTACTTGAAATATAAATTCCCATATGACCAATGCTTAGAATTTAGCAGAAATCAACGTGTATCGAACAATCGAATATTAAGTGTTGGCTGAGGCAAATGTAATGTGTTATCTACATGAGATGAGTCCAGTGCCCCAAACACTATGAACGAACCATCCAGTGTAGATAGCATGCTTGCATTTGAAAAAAAATCTGCATTTCTCTTTAAAATTATATTTTCTATAATTTCCCCTATGATCGATAACGGATCCGATGTCCAGAGCGATGCGGAAAGTCTTTCTTTTCTGGATCACTGGAAGTGCTATAACTATGAAACAGAAATCTAAGGTCATTCGATATGCCTTAGTTAGAGTTTGTTAGATGATTGAACCTAGTTGGTTTCACAAGGAAAATGGTTAGAAATAGATAACAAGCTCTTATCTGAAATGTCATATGTTTGATCGAAGAAAACCCAAGTTCTTGGCTACATCACCAATCAAACTCATGTGATTGCTGTTGTTTTCAGCCTTGTTCAACATCAACCAAGGTACAACCCACTCCATAACCATCCACATCATGTAAAGACCACCACTACCCACCTTGGATTCAAGTCGAATGAAATTGGATATAGGGTTTGATCTTGAATCAGGATCGAGAATTCTAGGCGGCGATTCTTGTAGCAATGAAGGTTCCAATCGACGGCGAGTAGACTGGCAAGACAGCGGCTAGTGGTGGCGAAGCAGGAGCAGGCAGTGGAGTACTCAATCGACAGATGAAGGCAAATAGGCACTTATGAAAATCAAATTTAGGGTCCATGAACTTGGCAAGCAATAAGATAATTTGAGATGGGATTAAAAGCATAAAGGTATATAAAAGAAAATTGTCAAAATTTTCTCAAATACCGATGTCGGTGCTGACATCAAGGTCGGTAGCGACATCCTATATAACACCCAAAGTATGTCAAACTTCCTATAATAGACTTATCCGACAAGTGAAGATGTATGAAAATTTCCATATCTAAATGATATGGTCAACGTCTAGAATGAAATTTCTAATCCAAGTTGAAGCAAACAACTTATAGAAATCGAACAACTGAAGTCATATAAAAGCAGCATTTAAAGATGACATTTAAACAGTTAACTATGATTTATAGGATAGGCATCCAAGACTTGTCTCACTCTAGAGCACACTTTGTTTTCAAAGAAAGCATATATATGGGCCAAATGTTGATTGGATTTTTAACAATGCAAAAATCAGTAAGCGTTAGAACATCAAGACGAAGACAAAATGACTTGAAACCTTGGAAGTACACCTAAATAGGTTAGTGAAACAACTTAGAGAAGTTTCATCATTATTAAGCAAAAGATGAGAAGTTAGTACAAACTTCTAGAGATCGATGGAGACATCTCATACTCCCACATTTCTACACCAAACTTTATAGAGGCTCTTCTTTATCTATTTCATGTGTGTCCAAGCAATATCAAAGGATTTCGATCACCTGAATACTAAGAATGGAGAGTTAGCAGTCAAAACAGTAGAATAAACCAAATGATGAAGGAACCATCACCACTATCAACCAAATATCTAAAAAAAACTACATAGAACAACTCAAAATCAAGGAGCACGATAAGTGCAAAAAAGTTCGACCTCCCTGGAGTTAACCACGGAGGTCAATATCGACATCTCCAGTTAATCCAGATGAGGTCGTGGTTTCTCACACTCTTCTAGGCCGACTTCTAGACTATAGTTCAATTCTCCATTTAGCCTAATGTGATTGATATTATTATAAATACAATCAATAGAGAAACTAACAAAGGGTCTAGATTCTAGTAACACTACATGGGATCTCCATCAATTTTTCAACTCTCTCTCTCTCCCCAATCAATAATCACAAATGTAGTTCCTATAGGCAATTCTAGGACTTAGAATTAGTCTAACACCAGTACTTGTGACTTGTTCGATTTCAAACACCTTGTAATCACATATAATCAATAATCATAGCTTTTCCACTATAAAATTCTCTGTGTTTATTCGCTTTTCCACTACTTTTCTATTATATTTTCTCTGTTCTAAAAGGGATGGTGCTTTCACATCACACTTTAGGGCATTGATCCCTTTTTTGGGTTAACATATAAGAAAATACATTTAGAAATTAAAATCATATTTCTCAATCCAATGTTATGTATCAAGTATCATTATAAAATTCTTGCTTTTGATGTTTCTTTATGGAGCATAAATGACTTGTAACACCCTACGTTTCACGTTAAATAGTTAAAATAGAAATTGATTAATAAATCATAATAATGAAAAATGAGATTTTTTACAGATATTGGAATTTGTCTACGAAACTTATACCATTGGATTCGTAGTGTTTTTCTGATTAATTTTTGTATATAAACCTTTCCAATTAGAATTCAAACTAAAAAGTTATGAGCATTCGAATTGTCGTAGTGTGAAAGAATTATATATGTAATTAGGAAAAAATTTGAAATAAATTAATGATTGATTATTACCGTTGTTATCCCACCTTTTGGTCAAGGCTGGAATATCAACAAATTGGCAAGGAAGAATGGATATCAGGATTAGAGATCAATTGGGAACAAGGCTGCAGTCGATGTCATTAAAATTTGGCCGAGCTTCGATCAGGACGGAATCGATTGGAAGTGATAAACTGGGTTAGCAGAGGATACGTTTCAAATTTCAGGTCAATCGGAGTTCGTATGCTCGAGATATGGATGGATCAAAGTATGTGAATGTTGGTTTGAGTCAATACATTTCGTATCGATTGTCAAGAAATGTTTCGAATCGATACCGTTCGTATCGACCGGAAGTGGTTCGAATCAATGGAATTCGTATCGATTAGATTGGTAGGCAAGCGAGCGATGGTTTGTTCGACTCGATCGGTTCGAACTGATCAGGATGGAGACAGGCACGTACTTCATATCGATGTCTTCGTATCCATCAGGTAAAGCTTTGTTCGTATCCATCAGGTAAAGCCTCGCTCATATCCATCAGGTAAGGCTTTGTTCGTATCCATCATTGTGTCTAGTTTCAAACCCATCTATTGGCCCTTCGTGAGCGCTTCGTATCGATCAATAATTCACCATTTCCTATCGGTCGGCTCATAGTTCAATACGAAACACATTCCTGGAATCGATACGAGGAAGAACATGAAGTATCGATGCGAGTAATTGAGTACGAACGTAATGGCGAAGCAGTGGACACGAAAGAGCGTGAAGCATGGATGCGCGCAAAGATTGACCATGATTCAATGGAAGACACACTTAACTCGGCACGAAGTTAGGATCAGGCCTGGGAAGTAGCGCCACGTCAGCAGATAAGCGTGTGCTAGGTCGATTCGAAATGAAGCGATACACAGTAATGGATGCGAAATCGACAGCCTTCGGTAAATACGAGATTGCATCGATCATATCTCCTAAACCACAGGTCCAAATGCTACGAAATTTTCCCAAGAGCTTACGTACAAGCTAAAGAACATTCCTGCCAAGTTTCAGCTCGATTGGACCATTTTTTGATCAATACGAAATTGCTTCATATCGATCACGGATCGAGTCGAAACTTGGTAGGATCGATCGCGTGGGCCCACTCATGTGCCAGAAGAAGTCTCTTGAAGTTTGAGCGCGATATCAGCCTCTTATGCCTATAAATAGCCCCTGAGTCCTACAGAAAAAGGGATCTTTTGGCTATTCAACGTCCAGACTCTACCGGATTCAATTCTACACCTTACCATCGCTGTTATACTCAAATTACTTAATTGTAATCGCTGTAATCATCTGTAACCAGCAAGGATAATCAATAAAAGATAAAATTTGAAGTGAAAGTAGGCCGGAGATAGCCGAACCACTATAAATCTCGTGTTTCTGTTTGTTATTACTGGATTGTTTTTTGTTGTTTGCATAGATCTAAGATTTGTGTTTGAATATTGCTGATATGTATTCATACACTGGTGCTTTCACGTTACTTGGGGTTTGTGACCATTTTTGGTGTAAACATTTTGGTGCTTTCACTGAGAAGGACTAGCACCCGCTACATCGGATTGACGTTCAGATTTGAAAAGCATGAAGAGTTCATATTTGAAAGACAATGACTCGACAGATAAGTAGAAGACAGAGAGCTGAGAGAAGCCAACAGGAAGGAAGTCAAGAAGCATCCTCCAGAGCTGGAGAAGGACAAGCTTCGATCTACGTCACCAGGGATGAAATGGAAGCTATGGCCAATTCATTGCATATGAGATTGTTGAAGACTCAACACGACATGATGCAGACTTTCTTTAAACAGATGAGAGCTGCAGGAACACAAAACCTTAGAACGACTATAGTGATTGCAAATGTGGAACAAGGAACTAGGGTCGCGGAACCCAATGGAGGACAGAATACAGAATCAAAGGGCAATCAACACTGGCTTGGGGCAGGCCCGTAGGATCTGACACTGGAAGGCCTTTGGATAGAGCTCAACAGGCTAGAGCGAGTGCTAACATTAACGAACCACATGAGGAATATGTACCGAAATTCCCTCGGGGGCATGGGGGCAACCTTTGACAGATAATGCGGGATTAGCTGAGATTATTAGGATAACTATGCGTGGAGGTCTGACCAATAGAGATTTGGAAGGAGTGAACAAGATTCCGTTTACACGGGAAATCAGAATAACTCGAAATCCGCCTGATTTCAAGTTACCTAGCGTAGAAGTATACAATGCAAAGCTGATCCAACAGATCATCTGATGAGATACACTAGACACATGGAAGTGTTGGGGGCAACGGAGGAAGTTATGGCCCGATGATTTCCTCTATACTTGACGGATATAGCCGCAATGTGGTTTAGGCAACTGGAGGAAGGATCTATCATAACATGGACGGAGTTGGTGGATAGGTTTCTAAGGCAATTTCGGGTTCATATTAAGAGGCCTTAGAACGTGATGACGCTAACGTCGGTAAAGCAAAGGATGGATGAATCACTTAGAGCTTTTCTAACTCGGTTCAATGCGGCGGTTGCTTCGGTGGATCGGCCGGATCCATTGATGGTTTTGATGGCGGCGGTATCGAGAGTCAGAGAGGATTCAGATTTCAAGGTATCTTTAATACAAGACCCACCACTGGATCTCGAGGAATTTTTTCACGAAGCTGAAAGGTTCCTTCGGCAAGAAGACGCATGTATGGACTTAAAGTTAAAGGAAGTGAATGCGATGAGGGTGGAGGACCATCCAGCGGAGGCTCGGATAAAGATAAAGGAAAAAGGAAGTTGGATGATGATTGTGGAAAATCTAGGAAGCGATGGAAGGATCCAAAGTTTTCCACATACACAGGATTAAACGAGACGCTGGAGCAGATATATATGGAAACCCAGGATCGCCTTCCTTACCGAAGGCCAGCTAGGAGAGAACCATCTAAACGTGAAAGGGCCTCGGGAAGGCACTATCTCTTCCACGATTTGGATGGGAATGATACCAAGAGCTGCAGGCACTTAAAGGACATAATTGAGGAGCATGTGAGGAATGGACAATTAAGGCAGTATGTTGGGGCATGAAATACAGCGGTGGAGCAGGATCAACCGTCGTCTACCTCAAACCATCATGGTGTGAGGCCCAGGAATGATGGTCGATTGGTTATCAATTGACCGGGATAATATGAAATAAGTAGCAAGCTACCGGCAAACGGCAAAGTCATTTACTCATGTACGGGGACGGAGATAGCCCCTAGGCATGCTCTGAATGATGATAAACTGCGGACGCTTGTTTTTCTGGTTTGGTTTTGGAGGTTGGTTTGAACTCCTGGTTTTGTTTGCTTTCTGGCTTGGATTCTCGTTTAGAAGATTGTTTTCTGTTTTGGATGTTGATTCGGATTTCTGATTTTCTGATTTGATTTGGATTTTGGATTTGATTTTGATTGGATTTTTGTCTAGTTTTTGGTAAATGGTCGTCAGGTATGGATTATATCTGGCATGGGGTAAGTCTCTTCGTCTGCATGTGGAAAATTAGCTTATTCAGGTCGTTGAGTATGGACTATGCTCAGCAAGGGTCTAGAGAGACCAGGATTCGGCCTAGGACTTAGGCCCTACATTATTGGCTACTGTTTCAAGTCGTTGAGTATGGACAATGCTCAACAAGGGTCCGGGGTGACCAGGATTCGGCTTAGGACTTAAGACATGGCATTGTACAACGTCCAGGGACACTGAACCACGGTCCTCAAGTGTGGATCGTGCTTGGCAAGAACTCGGAGAGGTTAGCTCAACGTCCAGGGACACTGGACCATGGTCGTCAGGTGTGGATTGCACTTGGCAAGAATCCGGAGAGGTTACTAATTTGGATATCGACCCGGAGAGGTCCTGGATTCGATTATTGGCTGTTGGATAAGGATGGATTAGGACTCGGTTGTCGAGTTTGAATGGACATGGAATTGTCCAAGATTTCGGTTATTGGATTTGGAATTGGGCATCGACTCGGAGCAGTCAAGGAGGATGTACTCTGATGATATGGCTATGGACTTCGGATATCGGATTCGGAACTATTCAAAACACGCCTTATTATCACAAGGCATATTATGGGGGGCAAATGTTATCCCACCTTTTGGTCAAGGATGGAATATCAACAAATTGGCAAGGAAGAGTGGATATCAGGATTGGAGATTGATTGGGAACAAGGCTGCAATCGATGTCGTTAAAATTTGGTCGAGCTCCGATCAGGACGGAATTGACTGGAAGTGATGAACTGGGTTAGGAGATGCTACGTTTCAAATTTTAGGTCAATCGAAGTTCGTATGCTCGAGATATGGATGGATCAAAGTATGTGAATGTTGGTTCGAGTCGATACATTTCGTATCGATCGTCAAGCAATGTTTCGAATTGATACCGTTCGTATCGACCGTCAATGGTTCGAATCAATGGCTTTCATATCGATCAAATTGATAAGCAAGCGAGCGATGGTTTGTTCCACTCGATCGGTTTAAACCGATCAGGATGGAGACAGGCAGCGTATTTCATATCGACGTCTTCGTATCCATCAGGTAAAGCTTTGTTCGTATCCATCAGGTAAAGCCTCGCTCGTAGCCATCAAGTAAGGCTTCATTCGTATCCATCATTGTATCTAGTTTCATACCCATCTATTGGCCCTTCATGCGCTTTTCATATCGATCAATAATTCACCATTTCGTATCGGTCGGCTCATAGATCAATATGAAACACATTCCTGGAATCGATACGAGGAAGAACATGAAGTATCGATGCGAGCAATTGAGTACGAACGTAATGGCGAAGCAGTGGACACGAACAAGCACGAAGCGTGGATGCGCGCAAAGATCGACCACGATTCAAGGGAAGACACACTCAACTCGATGCGAAGTTAGGATCAGGCCTGGGAAGTAGCGCCACGTCAGCAGATAAGCGCATGCTAGGTCGATTAAAAATGAAGCGATACGAAGCAATGGATGCGAAATCGACAACCTTTGGTAAATACGAGATTGCATCGATCATATCTCCTAAACCACAGGTCCAAATGCTATGAAATTTTTGCAGGAGCTTACGTACAAGCTAAAGAACATTCCTGCCAAGTTTCAGCTCGATAGGACCATTTTTTGATCGATACCAAATTGTTTCGTATCGATCACGGATCGAGTCGAAACTTGGTGGGATCGATCGCGTGGGCCCACTCACGTGCCAGAAGAAGTCTCCCGAAGTTTGAGCGCGATATCAGCCTCCTACACCTATAAATAGCCTCTGAGGCCTACAGAAAAAGAGATCTTTTGGCTATTCAACATCCAGACTCTGCCGGATTCAATTCTACACCTTAACATCGCTGTTATACTCAAATGACTTCGTCGTAGTCACTGTAATCATTTGTAATCAGCTAGGATAATCAATAAAGATAAAACTTTGAAGTGGACGTAGGCCGGAGATAGCCGAACCACTATAAATCTCGTGTTTCTGTTTGTTATTACTGGATTGTTGTTTGCTGTTTGCATAGATCTAAGATTTATGTTTGAATATTGCTGATCTGTATTCATACACTGGTGCTTTCACGTTACTTGGGGTTTGTGACCATTTTTGACGCAAACAACCATTAAAGTTAAAGGTTTCTTAACGGTTAAGAAAATTTATTAAGGCAAGGGATAACATTAATTAACCTTAATCGAGCATTAAAGGAAATAAATCAACCAAAAGTAAATAGCGTTCAAACTCACCGTTTTGCAAAGGCATCGGTCGATCATGAATAAGGCTAGGTCGAACACGACTGGTCGAGCCAAGAGGAAGGGCAGTCGACCCGCATACTTGAAAACATATGGTTTTGAATGATGTTGTGTGGCTCTTTTCTAATCTCCCTCCATCCAATGGTTAGCACTGATTTGAACCACTATAAATTAGGACCTAGGGCTTCACTTGCAACTCATTATTTTTCCAACGAGTGTGGAAGCCCTATCATTTTCCTTTCTCCTCCAAAATTTCTAAACATAGAAATAGATCTAGGTTGCATAGGTACACTTTGGAGATGAATAGAAAATAATGGAGGATAGGAAATACGTTCAAATCAAGTTGCTATATCAAAGGTATACTTTTACATATGGTTTAGTTAATAAATCTAAATCTTTTCCCTAATGAAGTTTCTAATGAGATATGTATAAATAATGTCTATGGATCCGAATAAGGAGTCAAAAAATTTGAGAATATAGATAACAAGATTAGATCAAGAATAAATCTAGAGATCTAAAAGCACTAATTAAAGGTGAGTGGGAATATCATACATTTTTATATAATGCTAGATTATATCATTGCAATTCTATTTCTATATGTATGAGAACTGAATTTAAATTGCAATGGATTCATAAATGTGAAAAGTTGATGTATGAACTTGCCAATGTAATTATGTAATCATTAGTTTTAATTCATCAATTGTATAATGCTTAGTTTTCCTCCTGTAATTATGTAATGATTAAAATTGTTAGTTCCTACATCGAATATTAGTTAACTGAAAAGTAATGAATTAGGATTTATTTTGTTCAATGTTGATGAATAATGTTATTTCGACTTTTGGGAATTTAGTGATATTTTGGTCTATTGGAATCTATATTGTTGCAAGTAGATTTCCATATGTTATCAAGTCTAAATTTACAAAAGTGTGATGTTTGAAGTAGCAAGGAATAAATATATGATAATAAAAGGAAAAGGTGTACAAAATAGGGAAGATTACCGTATTTTGTACTGCCTAGGACAATAAATAAAACGAGAGTTCCTTGTAGTTACAAACACCACACAAACCACCTCTTTTGGATAAAATATTAAAATTTACTATGTAGCAATTATAAGTTAATTCCAATTTATTGAAATGTAGTAAATCACAAAGGTAGAATATTAAGATGAGAATGAAACAAAAAGGTAAATAAAACAGAAGCTAATGAAAAAGGAAGTCTGAGTAATAAACAAGAAAAAGAAGTGGAAAATGAAATGGATTAAGTTTGATAATCTAATGAAATGGACTAAGTCTGATAATTGAACGAAATGGTATAGAAATCAAAGTTGAACTAATGAAAGTTGTAGTAACGATATTGACGACTGAAATAAGAGGATGTAAATGAGTTTGATGAAATAAAAGATAAATGCATGGCAAGAATAAAGACGTAGATTAAAACATAAAAGATGTGGAGGAAGTAAAGAAAATATTAAAAGAATAAATATATGTGAATATGATATATGTGTATATGTAGCCTCGGATATGCGTTTATGTATGAATAATTATAACTTATATGTTATCATTATAATGAATAAATGACTTACAGTCATTAGACTGCTTTGGAATGCTAAAACATATCCAACCAATAGGACCTATGGTGAATGTACGTTTGAGTACTAAAGGGGTACCCCTAGGGTTGGACTTTGCTTATTGCCTTGATTATAAGTTGTCTGTTATAATTATTTCATGGTCGGACGTTTAACATTCAAACTAGGTCTATTTAAAAAATTTAGGGTGGGGTATTGCCATGATTGCACTAGGCAATCTAAATGGACAATGAGTGAAGTCAGACTTACAGCAGAGCACGGAAAGATTGGTGAGCGTAGGTATCCAAATGGACCGCGAAAAGGTACATGAAAAGCTAGCCTACATAAGTACCTAAATTAGGAGTTGGGCTTGCATATTTATTGAGCTTGTCATCGGTCCCTTACAGTTAACAGGAAGGGCGGGTTACACCTAACTAATCTCTTCTGCCTACCAGGATTGATATGGCTGGGCTGTGCACCTCCATAGTTGTTTATTTGATAGAGCAAGACTAGTTAACCGTTATAGAGATTCCTTCAAAAATACAAATGGAGCAGTGATGCGTAGGGCCTGAAACCCATAATATAAGAAGCACAAAAAGGTATGGAAAAGGCTGCCATACGTGGTGAAAATTCCCTGAAGCATATGAGACCTTATGGACTAGAGGACGCATGTGAGCGCGGTAGGATTTCCTTGGGTGATACAATGATCACGATGTAGCAAAGCGATAGATCCTTACGAGGTGCTGAGCAGAAGATACTAGTGAGGATAGTATCTAGGTCCATTAGTGCACGATGGGATACACACACACATGGTGCAGATGGATAGTGCACGATGGGATACACACACACATGGTGCAGATGGATAGGGTTCATATGCAGCTATGGAGTCATAGCAACTATAAATATAACGTAACAAGAAACTGTGAACATTTAGCATAAGATAGTGTTATGTATAAGCTGTATAATTTACCAGCCGCTAGAACGTTATTTTGACCCCTTCCTTATTACAACCCACAGGATTTAAAAGGGCAGATGCTGGTATTGTTTTGAAGCAGTGGCCTTGCTAAGGCATTAGACATTTGAGATTTCGATTTTGGTCAGTAGTTATATTTATCTATTATATTTACTTGTTTCCGCTATGATTTTTTTACCATTAGTGCTCTAATACGATTTCTTTTTGCATGATACCAAACCAATGATCCATATTTTGGAGCACATGGGTTTTCGGGTTAGCGGAAAATCTAGGCCCATTGGAGTGCGGGTTGTTACATGACTACTCACTCTTTTTATCCTAACTATACATTAAATCACATCAACTCTTATACACTTGTTTTTTTTTCTAAATAGTCAAACCATTCAAAAGATTACCCTTGCTACAATATCATAATGAACTCTTTACAAAAGTGCTTTCGATTATCCTTAATTTTTAAGGACATCAAATATGTTTCAGTTTATGTAAACTAATCAAACTGACATTTCAAAAATCATGTTTTTGATTTATATTTTAGTTTTTGTGTAGTATTACATTTAACATAATAAGATCCTTTTATAGTCAATTAAATTGAATAGTCGATCCCACTGTACTTTTATTATCTTATTTCGAATGTACTAACTTCATCGAATAATCGTACATTATGAACTAAGACCATTCACCAAATAATATTTATACGCGTAAATATATTGGTCAAATATCCATTGTCTTGTATTACTTTTAGAGTTCAAAACTCATATAATGCAATAGATGGTCTCGACCAAATAAACACTTAAGCTCCAAATTACGAACATATTAAGTAGTTGTAAAATTAGGCATTTGAATGGGTGTTGAGATGTTAACATGCAATAGGCATTTATTAGTAAGCATATATTTTATTTTTTACTTTCAATCTTCAATTTAGTTCATTTGTCTATGTTTTATCAATTGCATTAAATGAATAAATTTATCAATGTAGATTATTATAACATTATATAGCAAATGTTCTTACAGTATTAGAATAGTTAAAATTTATCATTTCATTTTTTTAATAATCCTTATAGTCTTTTATGTTTCACCAAACCCTAAGCGAAACATAGAAATCATCCGACTTCACTAGTGGGTGTTATGACTCGTATGCCTCAAGATTCTGACCTTGAGGAAAGTTAAACAAATCATAGGCCACATACAACAGATAACTCCTTATTGGTTGTCTCATATATAACTCCTAACCCATGGTTCCTTGTCCTAATCTTGCCTGTACCTTAAGGGAAGTTCATCAAGAAAAGTTGGATTATTCACTCGGACCTATCATTTTACGATGACCTAAGTATAATGCACACACCGTGAGAAAAACTTAAGAAATATGTGCAGTTGTTTTACCTCATTTATTTAATATATTAATAGTACTGCACATAAAATCATTAGTTTTAGGATAGCTCAATAACTAAGGAGTATGCAAGTAATATATTAATATACAAATGATATAGGATAACTTTATAATAAAGATTCATAGTCTTCAATATATTATGTAGAGTGATAATAACTTATGGAATAATTTATTTCTTATGAAACTTGTGATTCAAGTGTCAGACGCATCTAAAATCATGATATACATACATTTATGTATGTATTCATTCCCTAAGTCTTTTAGGGTTTATTAATGTTCCACATTTAGTTTATACATTCATATTATATAAGTTTTATTATTATACAACTTTTATATTTCATATCACTTATATAATAGTCTTACTTATAACATTATCTTAATTAAATCTTATTTAGTTAATTTTAATTAATTAACATTTAAAATAATATTATATTATTTTGATACAACATTTATATTAAGTATTTATTACATATTTAACCTTTATAGTATTACATGTATACCATATATATGCGCATAATATTCATTAATTAACTTTTAATTTATTTATTTAATTAATTAACCGTTAGTTAATTTGTTTAATTAAACAATTTTAATTAACTTATAGTAATTTAAATATTTCATATACATGCATGTATACTTATGTTATTTTAAACATTTAAAATATCATTACTTATATCACAATATACATGCATATGTATGTATGTATGTATGTATGTATATATATATATATATATATATTAATAAAATTATTTAATTAACTTATATTATTAATCTAATTAATAAAATTTGAAATTCATATATATATATATATATATATATATATATATATTTTCAAACATTTTGGAAATTCTATTATATTATAACTTTTATAATATATTTATATCTTATTTTAAATTTATCTTTTAAATTTAAAATCTTATATTTTTAGTTTTCAAATAATTTTGAAAATTAGCCCACAAGCTAATTGAAATTAGGCCTTAACTATTAGGGGCAACCTTTTAGGCATGCATATCCGTTTAAGCCAAGCTAGTAGCAAGGTAGGGCAGATTACTAGTTTACCCAAACCCAATCATTTGACTCTACCTTTTTAAACACCACACTATTTGGGTTATAAACTTAATTAGTTAAGCCTAACATGACTAATTAACCGTAGAGGCTATTGGGCTATGATACCATTCTTAAAACTAAGTTAGCCCATAGTGGAAGATATGAGTGAATTTTAAAAAGTAATCCATTATCGGATCTATATTGGGTCTATGAAGTCTAATTTATTCTGGACGTTTCTAAATTTATTTAAATAAAATATCTTACTTCATTCAAATTTATAAGTAATAGATGGAATTTTATTTTATTTATATTCGATCAAATATAATGGCATACATATGTATCATATACATATATGCATGTATATGCATGTGTAACATAATAATTCATGCAAGGTATAACATGCCAATGTATAGATGTGAGATTTGCATCATAATAAACATGTTATCTTATCTTATACGGACTGTATATTTTCCAAATATATGTATGCGTATAAACTTATTATGTAATAAATGTTAAAATAATGTAAATATATACGTATGTGTGTATAATATATGTATTGCATGTGTAAAATATTAATGATATATATATATATATATATATATATATATATATTGTTTTAGATATTAATTAAATAAATGATTATATATAAATATATACATATTATATAAATATTTTTTTGGCAAAGCCAAATGGGGTTGAATGTGCCCCAACCATTTTATTGAAGCACCGAAGAGAACAACGAGAGTAGCATGGCAAACAAGCTTGAATATGCTACAAGAACACAAAGAAACTAGGTGCTACAATCACTGAAGAAAAAAACGTAGGAAATAATAACTTAAACTAGGATAGATCAGTACTGAACCTGAAGGATACTAGGGTCATAAACAAACTTCAGGTTCTTGATACCCTCTCTTAATTCATGATAAAAATAGTTCTGTAGAATGGCATCTTTTCTACTTTTTTCCACCTGAAACACACTAACATTCCTTTCTCTCCATATAACTATGATGAAATTCATAAGAATTGAATTAAAAGATCAGGGTTTGCTATCCTCAGTCCCAGTACTTCTATAAATCATCTCCCATTCATGCACGTTACTTTCACCAAACACTATCCTTCCACACTTTCTCATTAAACACTCCCATAATTGTTTCATAACCACACATTCAAAAAATGGGTGCTCTACTATTTCAGGATCCAAATTGTAGAAAGTACATGTAATATCCACTAAAGTTCCTTTGCTTAGTAATTTAGCATTGGTTAGGAGAGCCCTGTTAATTACTTTCCAAACGAAGAAAATTGTGTTTAACACAATTATCCTTATTCCAAATACGTTTGTGCCATTTGCATGTTTCAGTTTCATCCTCTTTATTCAAGTGGTTGTATATGTAGGTAGTATTGTATTTCCTACCTAATAATTTCCAACTGATCTTGTTTCCAGTGCCATCTTCAATTTTAACTCTAGCTACCAGATCCCAGCAGTCACGTATTCTTTGATTCGAAGTGGAAGGCAGACGTATGTTTGAACCATGAATAAAATAGCTTACTTTAGAATCAGTACGAACCCCAGACTGTTCTATTTTATGATGAGAAAAGGATTTACGTAGGATGCTTCCATGCTAGATCCATGGGTCGTCCCAAAAATCAACACCATCATCAATCGAAATGGTGTTTTTGACTAATGGTAGAATAATACCTCTCATATTGAATATGTTCCTCCATGTCCAACTAACATTTTGAGGTATCTGGATGGTCTAGAATTTTCTTCCTTTAATGACATTGTTTGTTGACCATTGTACCCAAACACTATCTTTTGGGTTCAGGAAGTTGTAAATGTGCTTTATAACCACAGCTTTGTTCCAGAGAATCGTATTGAGAATGCCTAGACCACCTTTTTTAATCATTTTCTCAATTCTTTTGAAGGATATAGGAGCAAGGTACCTGCCATGAATAGAACCAGTCCATAGAAACTTCATGAAGGAGGACTTTATTAACCTGATCAACTTAAGGGGCATGAAAACGTGGTAGCCCAGTATACTTGCACCGAAAATATGATTGATTTGATTAACCTAATTCTATCAGCTTCACTGAGCCTACTGTTAGACCAACAATCAAGTCTTGCAATTATCTTTTCATAAAGTGACATACAATGGACGGTAGTAATCTTAGAAGTGGACAAAGGGAGACCCAAATATGATGAGGTGGAAGAGCTACTACTAAGGCCAGAAAGTGCATAGATTTGCATTGTTTTACTTACACTTAAACTAGCTGTCATGATTTCAGATCTCTGCAAATTGATTTTCAATCCTGTCATTTGGTGAAACTGGTTAAGAGTATCAAGAATAGCTGTTATAGTTTCAGTGACAGGAGAACAAAATATAACAAGATCACCAGCAAACATGCTGGATGTGATTTGAGGGTCTTTACAATGAGGGTGGAGCTTAAAACGATTAGTCAAAACTAACCTATTAAGCATTTGGGTGAGCATTTCCATGACTAGAATGAATATATAGGCTGAGATTGGGTCCCCTTGACGAATGCCTTGTCTACTACCAAAGTGGCCATTGCTTGAACCATTGATAATTATAGAATATCTAACAGTAGAGAGGCATTCATATATCCAAGCCAAGAAGTAAGGCGGAAAATTCATATAGCCTATAATTCGAACTATGGAACTCCATTGAAGCATGTCAAATGCTTTCATAATGTCTAACTTCAACATAGCCTTTGGCTGACTGTTATTGTTCATGTAGCCATGCAACAATTCGTGAGCTAGAAGGACATTGTCTAATATGTTCCTTCTAGGAAGGAAGGTAGCTTGATTATGTGAGATCAGAGAAGGTAGCACACTTTTCAATCTGGTTGCAATAATCTTTGTTATACACTTATATATGGTGTTGCAACATGAAATTTGGCAGTACGCACCAACTTCATTAGCATTTTGAACCTTGGGTATCAGGGCTATGTTGGTTGTATTAAATGTTTTAATAAGTTTTGCTTTTGTGAAAAAGTTTTTGATTGCTTTGCATACATCATAACCAACAGTAGACCAGCATGCTGCATAGAAATATGCATTTAGCCCGTCTGACCCACCACATGAGTTTCTGTTCAAATTGAACATGGTCTGGTGTATTTCTTCATCAAGAATCTCCTAACACAAAGATAAATATTCGCTAGAGTTTAGTTTTGGAAGGATCTCTGGGTTTATCGAGTCAATTTTAGGCATTAATTCATCCTTGTTGCTAAAGGGTTAGAGAAGTGCTGAATGAAAGCTTCCTTCACTCCCTCAGGAGTGCTTTGTCTTTGCCCTTGGCTGTCTTTTATATTGTTAATATTTTCTCTTACTTGTGTAGCTTTCATGGCAGCATGAAAATAAGAATTGTTAAGATCTCCCTCTTCTTTCCAAAGTAATCTTGCCTTTTGCGTTGCCATGTTACTGTCGTTGTTGAGGGCTTCACTATATTGTTGAAATATGTAAGCCTCCGTGCTAGCACTTTCTTCACTATCAACTTCATTAAGCATTTTTCTTTGTATTTCTTCAAGAATGGCTCTCCAATACTCAGATTGCTTTTCTCCTTTGCCAAATTTATTCTTTGACCATAGTCTAAGGACTTGTTTTGTTGCTTTCCGCTTCTCTTGCAAGACAAACGTTGGATTACCATATTTTGGTCTAGACCAGACTTTATTCACAACATTCATGAAGTCAGGGTCTTTGACCCAAGAATTAAAAGATTTAGAACTTATTTTTGCTCTCATGTCTCTGTCCAAGTGGATTATCTGAGGTGAGATTCCTCTATGTATTTATAAATGTATATTTATATATAAATATATCGATTATGAAAATTATATAAATAATAAAAAATTATTTTATTTTTCAACCAGATCATATACACGACATAATTTTTTTTAACTACGATATTATTGTAATAATTAATATATATATATATATATATATATATATATATATATATATATATTAGCTGAAAAGCAATAAAATAATGTTAAAAATATTTTCATCATAAGTTTTATAGATTTTAAAATTTTAAAATTCAAAGATGATGTTTTAATTTTGAGAAAAAATTTCCATAATTTTCACAGTCAAAAATTATTTTATATTATATATTTAATATCGGATGTATTTAAATAATTTTTTTAAAATAAAAAATTTGACTTCTTGTTTTTTGTTTAGAGATTATATGATGATGAAGTAATTTTATAATATTTAAAATGTAATTTTTGGCACATATATGATTTTGTATGAATTATTTAATTGGTATATTGGGTTAAATAATAGTAAATAATTATTTAAAAATAATTCATTGTTATCAAAAATTATAACTAGTGTAAATATACATATAAAAAATATAATTTCATTTATTACATGATAAGATGATACTAATAAATATAGGTTACTTGATTTACGTAATATCACATATTAATATATATACATGTAGGTTACTTAATTTATGTAATATCACATATTAATATATATACATGTATAAATTAATAAAGCGATAATAACTAAAATAAAATTTATTTGGCTATGTATACCAGATCGACATAAAAAAATGTTTTTTATTTAATAATGCACATACATATAACCATCCAATATGTGATAACATAAATAAATATAGGAATCTCACCTAACAAACAATATAATAATAATATACATACCAACAACAAAATATTATTTTGTAATTATAAGCCATGTGGTATGGTAAACATATACGAAAACTAATGCCATAAAGTACACGTAGTAATGATGAATTCTCCCTCCTTTGAAATCTTCTTGATTCGACAGACTGTTTATCCTTGAATCGTTGATCGTTGAATACCCAATAGTTGTCATCTTTTGAGTTGATTTGAATTGATTTTTTTGAAGCTTCTAAATGGTGAAATCGACTAGCAGTAGGAGAAGAGAAGGAGCAAAAAATTTCTCAAATAATTAGGGTTAGAGGCCTTTTTATAGTGGATGGTATAAAGACAAATATGGATCAAATCTCATAATAAGTCTCGATCTAAGCCATCCTTCTCAAATTTTCCTCTAGGCTTTTTAACACCCCCTATAGTATCTATTCCTGCCGAATTAACACCATAATATCATGGGTTAGTAGCCTATTTAAGTATAAATAAATATAACTAAATTAGATTTAATTACTTGTCGATACTGCATATCGATCGATATATTTTTTAATTGTTATAAATATAAACAATAATATTTATTCCACAAATAATATTCGAAATTTTACAATTAAAATTTTATACATACTACTTAATTTAATTAATTTATAACAACTATAATCTAATTAAATTGTTTGGTCAAATGAAAATTCATTATTTCGATAATGTGACTTTTCAGGTGTAAATTTGGTTAGGGTTAATATTGAACTATTCGAGTGTTAACATTTACACGTCACTTAGTATTTGGTGTGACATTTTGGAAAATTTTACCATTTACTTAGTTTTGATAAAGTCCAATTTTACTTAAATAAGCGTTACACGGTTGTGACATTTATTTAGTTGTCGAAACTATATCACTTTGGACTTGTGGAATTTAATAATGGTAAAAATTCCAATATCATTCATATTCAACTCTATAGTCCAAACACAAAGTCCTTGGTTCAATAACGATAATAATTATTATTAAACAAAATGCTCTGGCCAAAAACTTTGACTTTCAATTGACTAAGTTGACTGTGGTACTAAGCCCAATATAACCAAGGAGACGAATCCTCTCTTGAATAGTGCTTTACTTCTAATACTTCCACTCGATCCAACTATAGTCACTTGATGGACGATATGTTTAACATTTCATAAATTTTACCGTTGGTTGTTTAATTATTTAATTAGCTCCAAAAATGGATTTTACAAAAATTAATGGAATTCGACCAGAAACTTACACCTTTGCATTTATGGCAAAATTCTAAGCAACTTTCATATTTGGTGTTTTACAATCGAAATCCACAGGAAGAAGTTATGGACGAAAAACAAATTTGGAATGGAAAAAATTAAATTAGGATAGTTAAAATTATATATTAAATGCTGGGACCCACTGGTCGAACACTTTATTGGGCAGGTCAACCAACGGCGGTCAACTCCCTTGAGTAGATTCGTTAATCGATCGAGCCATTACGGCTAGGGTTAGCCTTGGCCAAATAGCGAGGATTTTATATAATTGAATCTAATGGCTGTGGTTGATACGATGCCTGTAAATTCAGACCTAACTCTCTCTTCACGTCTCTTTTATGTAAAAAAGTAGAGAAGCTCTATTATCTTCTCCTCCCCACTAATATATATATATATATATATATATATATATATATAAGTTGGAGAAGAATAGGAAGCAAATAAGATAAGAAGGGAAGCTAGTCGACACTACGAGATAAAGAGGTAATTTATATTTATATTTATATATTTATATTCCCCTTTGACCCCAAATCTCTTCTCAGATTTGCAATTCTAATATATGTATATACCTTTTTATACATATTTCTTAAAATAAGAAGGAAATGCAATTGAATCAAAGGTTTTACGCCAGATCCGAAGATCTGGAACGCTTTTAGAAGGTAAGTGGGAATTTTTTTTTTATGATTTTGAATCTATTTTGTTGGCATACGTTTGATTTTTTTTACCTGAATAAATAAATATATGTGAATTACAGGCTAAAATTGAATGAGACAACCATCACCTGCATATTTTTAGGAGACCTGATAGAAAATATTCTTACACGTTGATCTGGAAATAAGTCCCAAAGGTTATAGATACAAAATTTATTCCAGATCTAAATTGCATTGTAGATTATTAGTATGATTTTAATTATTAGCCTAATTGTGTTGAATTTATAGTTTTCCATAGTTTAATTTTTAGGGAAGAAGATTCGTTTGGTTTTTATAAATTTGTTTATATTTCCAAATTGCAACGTATGATTTAACAAGGAATATGTGCGAATGTAAAGGAAAAGATGTGTAAAGTACAGATTTATTCTTCGTAATTTACACTATCTATTCCAGTAGAAAGAAAATAATCATTCCTTGTAATTTCAAACGAGGCAAAACTTTCCTTTAATTCTTGATCTTTTGTTTTAAACTAATTGATGGAAATCATAATAGGGAATCTTCCTAAGAAATGTGATTTCAGCAATCTAAATATGGAAAGAATATTCTAGTTAAAGATTTCTGACTAGAATATATTTGGTAGAAGTAGGTATTTATACGTATTTATATGCACTAATAGATAAGAATGAAATTTATTATGTGTAACTCTCGCTTAGGATACTAGTCATACATAGTAATCACGGTGATTTGCGGATCGGAATTAGGAAGGAAAGTAAGGAAATGTTGTAACTCCAGTTGATGGGTAATAAATGAGAAATGAATTTGGGAGTTAGAAATAATTAATAGGGAAATCAAATTAATGGGACTAATAAATGAAAAGGTTGGGTTGATAACTATTGAATAGAAAGATTACTAATTGGAAATTAGTACATGTATGTAAATGTCTTAGGTACAGTCCATTAGGATAATATTCTTTTATCATGGACAAATTGACATTTAAGGAAGGAGTAAATAAATGGAATTTATGGGTGATTGAATATTTAAGGTAAATTAATTATCCTTAAATAAATAAAAGGAGACTACTAAGCTAAGTTCGATATCCAATTTAGGATGATAAAGCTAAGTAATAAAGCCTAGAATAATATGGCTTAAATTAGTACAACTTAGAATAATTAGTTGGACTTAGTAGGTTGAAATGCGAGGTCAATACTTTTAGGCTACAAGCAGTTGTGTATACTTCCTACTAATGTGAAACATCTTTAACCATAAAACCCATAGAATAATTAGTTTGGCTTAGAAGAGTGGGATGAGAGTTCAGTAAAGTAACACAATGGAAGTCTCCCCTTCACTCAGAGGCCACCGATAGTTTTGCACAATTATGACTGATTTGGAACATCACTAATCGTATGATTCATAGGAAATCATTATATGAACCATAGATCTCTTTGTGGATCAGAGGTATTAAGTGGTTGTTTGAGCGCTTACCTCTTTCCGAATTAAAAAGTATTAAATATTCCAAATTGATGGTTGGAAGTAATAGTGGATATCTCAGGTGGGGTCTGCTTTGGGTTCAAGGTATTAAGTGGTTGATTTAGGGTTTGCCTCTCTCCCATAAAGAAGTATTAAGTGACCCCGTGAGATTCCAAGCGATGTCAACTAGATAGTACAAGTGAGGAGTCCGCCTAGAGTTAAGGTATTAAATGGTAAAGTCCTACATAAAAATAGTTGTTAAAAGGTCAGGGGTCCGCCTAGTCATTATCAATAATGTATTATGTGGCTTGGGTACTGCATCTCACAAGGCTAAGATTTAATAACGACAGCGGCATTAGTAGTATGGCCATTATATATTATAAGGCCATAAATATTGGTCAAAGAACACTGTTGATAGGACTAATAGGCCAACAATAACGATGCTACGAGCCCGCTTCGTATTTAGAATTATTAAGTGGCTGATGGACTTACATCAGCATTTTTTACCTTGGGAAAGGTAGGTAGGTGAACTGCACTAGGTAATCGTGCATGTAATATTAGGTTAATCTAGTTAAACTTAAAGTAGTAGATGTAATAATTAAATAGAAACCAGCTAATATAATTATGTGTTATGGACATTGTATAGATTTTCCAATCACCAGAATATTGTTCTGACCCCCTCCTTATTACAACCCACAGGATAGATGTAGACGAATAGGTCACTTGAGGTGGATGTGATTGGTTGTTGGAGAAGTCTTCTTATCTCTCATGCTCGATGTTGATGTGACAATCTGATGTCCAAGGAATACCATTAATTCCAAGATAGCAGCTATAATCAGTATTTAAATCCTATTACCGTTTTCGTTGTGAGTTTATATTTTTACCAATCTCCGTTAATGATCATGCTTATTTTAGGTACCAAACCCACAATCCATGCTTTGGTGGACTTAGGTTTTGATTTTTGATGAAATTTAGGCCCATTGAATTGTGGGTTGTTAAATTTGGTATTAGAGTCTGGGTTGGTCGAGCAGAGGATTTAAGATAAATTAAGAGAATGAATTCTTACTTTTGTATATATTAATATATGTTTAAGCTAGACTCTAGGAATCCCGAGTGTAGAAGTAGTTGTAGTTCCACTTCGAAGGCATGGGCATGTAACAACCTGAAAATTAGAGTAATAATAATTAATTAACAAATTAATCGAATAATAAAATAGGGTTGGGAATTGTCATAAATGAGCCACGGGAGTTGCACTATTGGGTCCGTTGTAATTTTCTAATCTATTTCCATGTATAACTTGTTGAAATCCGAGCTAGTATGAAGAAGTTACGAAAGAAACAAGATGTCAGAATAATATATATATATATATATATATATATATATATATTTATACAAAAAAGGACCCTACAGGTCGACCCGCAAAATCCCTAGGTTGATCCGCAAAACATACGGGTTGACCTGCATTTTGCCTTGGACAAGAAATCGTCCGGGGCATGCCGAAGTTTTATAATTTGACTTTTTTGCAATCTCGAGCGTTGTTTTCTGGATCCAACGATTCGCAGCGAGCCTGTGACGTGGTTGCACCAGATTCAATCTTCAAATCTGACAATCTGAGATCCCTAAGCCACACTATAAATAGAACCCTAGGCCTAGCTATTTTTCTCATTTAGATTTTTTCCTATTTGGGTTCATTACCGGAGGCTGAACCCTGGATAGAAAATTTTCTGAGGAGGAAATCTTTTAATAAAAATATGACCGAAAGAAGCTTCTATTTATAGGTGACCGATCCAGTATATTAGGACCTTTTTTTTATTAGATTGTCTTGGCATTTCAAACCCGGCTTTTCATGAATATCGTACTCAGAATAGGTGACTGATCCTGCCATAATTTACTCCTACCTATTCTATTGCACCGGCAACCGAAGTCGAACATACATACGACGATCTTCATGCGTGAAGGGATGGGAGGAACGAACGAATGGACACGAGTGGGCATTGGCATTCATCGTTATAGTGTATCATTGGATCCAAGTATCTTAATCCTAGGCTCGCTCCCTTCGGTAGCATCCAATATGTCTTCCGGGGGGTGATGTGTCTTATAGGGATCTTTTTCTGTTGGAGGAGGCGCCAGTATATTAATTGGATGGATTTCCCTGTTTCTTTGAGGGGCATTAGTCGAACCATCCACCGGAACCTATACTATTCCATAGCTATAGGCGTAATCCGTTCCACATAGTGCAAGGCTCGACCTACAACTGCTGACCCCTTTCACCTAGATGCCCTCTTTTTCTCTCCAACCAATTGGGATCGGATTCCAAGACCGGGGGCAATACGCCTATGTTATATGGTAAGACGTTACTCGTTTTACAGACCTTCTCGCGGCGCCTTTTATTACATTCTGGGATATACACCAGCGGGTGGACCGGTTGGCGTTATGCCACTTCTCCTTCCTCATATGGTGGTTCGATGGCTCTTCTCTATTAACCACAAAGATATCGGCTCGCATGCAACCCCGCCCCGTTATGTTATGGAAGAATTGAGCTTATTGCTGGTTATTCAGAGCCAGCAATTGGCTGTCGGATTTCGTCCCTCCAGGAGGTTGGCCACCTATCCTAGATCTTCCCATTTCCAAGAACGTCCTCCTCATTATAGTCCTCCTAGAATCAATAGCATTTCGTCGGAATACATCCTGTCTTTTCACCTTTGTAGTCCTAAAAAAGTATCTTCGATCTGGATTCAGAGGCTCCATCTAAGTAGAGAAAAAGAAGAACGAAACGAAACTAATAGTTGAGCGGTGCACCTAGTTTCAGTAGAAACTACGTACGCTTCCATAAATAGTTACTATTAGATCAACACCACCCGCGCGGGAACAATCAATAAGCAACGTAATGTTGTAATAAAATAAAAGAGCAACTGCCCGCCTATCCGCTAATCATGCCGGGACTCGGAAACCAGAAAACTGGGAAAATGAAATGAATGACATATAAAAGAAGTGCGAATAGGATGGATCGGTCTCCTCACTTCGAAGAATGCAGAATAGAATCATCATCAGAATTGTATGCCATCAGAGTTATTTCACAAAGACTTGCCATGGTAAGGCAAGAAAGCAACAAGTGTTGTGTCCCACCTTGCGAAAGGCCAGAGGTTCTAAATAAGATTCCAGGAATCCAAATAATATTAATTGAGTTTTATGCTTCGACGACCTAGGACCACATCTCGAATCATAAGATGCAGCACGACTGGGGCAGGCGCAGATCTATGAATAGGCGATGTTGTACGAGTATCTACAGGACCTAAATTATCAACAGGCTCTCCAAGAACAAAATTCGCCCGCTCCTGGGAAAAGAATCAATTGAAAAAGAATGAATTGGAATTGATTGATATCTTTCTCAAATTTCCATATGGATCCCTACATCGTTACATTCTATTTAGGATTAGGAATAGGCGTAATCGGACCACCCCGCATTCTTCACAAACAAAATTGAGGGTCCTTTTTTTCCGCTTCGATCACTCGATAATTTCCACAAGCTCACTTCGCTCGGACGAAAGTGGACAGGTCGCCTTGGATTCAAAATCAAGCTGTTTGCTATAGATTCTTGAAACCAAAGGTCCCTAGGCGCGTAAATACAATGAATGCGGAATAAATAGAAGTGGATTCCTATTCGTTACAGCTTTCTTATCCACCCCCGGGGTCATATGTGTAATAAATAACCTGCCCTCCCGAATTAATATACTGGCACCTCGTTTCACTCCCTTTGGTATACTTATAGGGGGGACCGATCCATTCTATTGCAAGGAGACGGGAGGCGACCTCTAGGTGCGACTAAAAGGCCAGGGTGAGTGCGGCCTACGTCTAGCTTTAGTCCTGTCCCAGTATAAACATTGGCGGTAGGCAAGTCAAGTTGGTAAGCCCAAAGTTCGTAAGGCAGTTCAGTGCAAGTGGCTCATAGATGAAACCTTCCTTCGGTCTTTTAGTCGCTCCTTCGGGCGCCTTGGATGTCACGATAACGTTTTCTACGTCGTTATGGAGATGCGCGGCTACATCTTGAATATTCAGTTGCGTGGGCAACTTCTTCGTGCGTCTGACACATATTTTTTGTTCCAGGAGGAAAAACCAATTAGTAGTGATTGAATTCCTTCTATGGTTCCACATGAGAAACCAGTAAGAATATAACCTACATGTCTTTACACCCTAGAAGTGAATCCAGGAAGGCCTAGCATTAAAACTAAGGACCGTAGGTGAGTGTTTTGCGATTATTTTATATTTGAAAGCAATTTAAAATAATCGGGTTCTCAATAGTTGTAGTTTTTCTACAGTTTTGAGATAGTTTTTGTATAAGTTTATTTACAGTAATTTTTTAAGTAAATTTTAGAAGTTCTTTTCATTCTACTTTTATTCGGCTATTTTAATCAGTTTTTTGCAGTTATTTACAGTTTTATGGTTATTTACATCTGTTTTAAGTTGGAATTTTGCTTGTAAATGTTAGTTTCTTTTTATAAAGATTTAATCCTTTTCGACGCAAATAAAATATTAAAGAGAAGAATTTGCAAATATGGATTAAAATAGAGGAATGCTAAATTTACAGAAATCAGATGTAAAATGAGAAAAACTAAAATAAAATGGAGATGAACTGAAATAGAAAAATTTGAGATATTTACAATCATGATTATAAAAATGTTGTTATAACTAAAAAGATAAAATAGAAGAGTAATAGCTGCAAGAACCATTATAACATGTAGGTTATAATTAGAAAGAAAGAAATAACATAAGGGGCTTATTTTAAAACTTAGATCTTGGATTAAGTTAATAAGAAAATATAGCAGTAGTGGCCCGTATGGGCAGCATTCCCTTTTAGGTACAGGACTGATGGTCTCACGCGTA
This sequence comes from Allium cepa, assembly GCA_030765085.1. Lineage (NCBI taxonomy): Eukaryota > Viridiplantae > Streptophyta > Magnoliopsida > Asparagales > Amaryllidaceae > Allium > Allium cepa. The sequence goes on along the minus strand of CM060932.1, from coordinate 873,108,257 downwards.
GGCTTGGCTGGGCATGCTTATGCTGATTAGGGTAAATAAGTGGCTAATCGATAGAGGCTCAAATTTTGGGATTTTAGCAAGGGGCATAAAGTTAGAAGATTTTTTTGTTAGGACTAGTACCGACAGCATTCGCTTTCCGATCGAGGGCTGATGGTCTCATACGTGGGTGAGGCCGGGCACTCTTATGTCGATTAGGTAAATAAATGGTCAAATCGAGGGGGACCGTTAGTGTGTACCAGCGATGATCGAGCGTGCGACATCGATTAGGGTAAATAGTTCGCTACTGCATCTTGTGCACTAAGAGATGTTTTTTGCCATGGGACCAACATGATCGGTTCACCGTGGCACAACAGACATAGGAAAGGCCGATCAATCGGTAGGATTAGGATTTTAGCCTAATCAAGTTAGCAGTTGAGATAGGATTAGGGTTTCAGCCTAATCATAGCAGTTTAAGACAAGTGCAAACAATCAAAGCAAACGGTCAAATAGAATCAAAAATAATATTTTATGCAAGTTTTGTCTTTTCTGTATCTTCCTTTCATGCTAGATTGCTTAGTCTATTATCTTTATCTTGCTTAGAAATGCTAGTATTTACTTTCACTCACCATACTTATTGTCTAACCCACTCCTCTATCTTTTCTTTTTCCTCAATAGGCCATCAGTGTTAAGGATAGTTGATTTAGATTGCTTGGAGATTTATTTTCGAAACTTTCTCATTTCAGATATATTCTTCTGCTTTTTATCTTTTTCATTTCGCTTATGTTGGATTGGAACTTATGAGAGGGATTATTATTGTTATTTTTGTACTCTGATTATGTGAGAATGAGATGTATTTTCATGAGACATGAGAGTTTTTGAGTTTTTGAGACATGTTATGTTTTTATGACATAATTTAAGATGAAGTTTAATTCTGAATGATAAGTTATTATTTAAATGTTTTCCGCAGCTTTCACTTAATTATCTTGTGAATCTTGGTATCTGTGATGCTTTAGCTATACCTATAACACACCACATCCTTTGGTGTGCCCTTTTTGGGAATACTAAAGGGTGTGGGGTGCTTCATTTGGTATCAGAGCCTAAGGTTACATGATTTCTAAAAACTTGTTTTAAAAGTAAAGTATTTTCCAAAGGAAATATATCTTCAAAAACTAAAAGTATTTTTCAAACAGAAACTCTTATTATAGAAATAGTTTTTAAGTATAAGAGATTTTTTTTAAATCCCCTCAAAGTCTAGTTCAACCTTCTTTCGATTGTTTCGAGCCTAAATTTTCTTTTCTTTGCATAAAATGGTGGAGGCCCCAAATCTTCCTGAGGGTGTCCGAGTCCCTGGTTGGTTCCGTAGATACCTCCAAGCTATGGTACCAGAGGTGCAAGGGCAAGCGTCCAATGCAGCACCGGTGGGTGGAGGTCCCGTTAATCTACCTGTAGTATCCAATTTTTTCAAGCTATGCTAGGACTTCGCCGATCTAGGAGGTAAGACATGTTCTGGCATGGAGGATTTTACAAAGCACGAACTTGGTTGAGGAATACAGAAAGGATATTTAGGCTATTAGGATTAGAGGACCGACATAGAGTTCAGCTTGCATCTTGGAAACTAAAGGGACATGCTTATTACTGGTGGAAGATTGTAGAGATGGAGGGTAGAGACATTGGTCGGGTTGGATTTCGGGAAAGCTTTAAGAAAAGTTCTTGTTGCAAGCCGAGGAAAGCATGCAGTTGGAGAAGTTCATTAGTCTGAAGCAGGGGAGTCTTTCGGTGAAAGAGTATATAAATCAGTTTAATGAGTTATCAAGGTTTGGGATGGAGCTTGTTAATACACCACATAAGAAGGCAACCAAGTTTACTAAGGGTTTGAACCACCCCTCCAAGGGTTGGCATTGACACATGTACCTATGGGAGCGACATATGAGTCACTTATGGAAATGGCTCTTATATCAGATGCTGTTAAGGAAGAAGAGGTTAAGGGGTTCCTAAGTAAGAAAACTCTAAGAAGCGGTAGTGGAAGAATAAGAACGATAAGGATAAGAAGAAAGGAGGAGGACATCAAAAAGGATAGATCAAGAAGGGCGAGAAATGTCATAATTGTGGATTGGTTGGGCATTACTCAAAGGACTATAAGGACACAATGAAGGTGAGGTGTTACAATTGTGGGCAGCCTGGACACCTTAGTAAATCCTGTCCTTAAAGAACAGGGTGGAAAGCAGGCACGCCTATGGCGCAAGTACAGTCTTTGGATGCAGCACCTTCTAGTTGTGGATCATACTGAGATAGGAAAGTCTCTATAGAAGGTTTGATCTCTATTTCGGATTTTCCTATTCGGACTCTTTTTGACTGCGGAGCATCCTGTTCTTTCATTTCTAGTTCCTTGGTTGATTGTTTGCACCTAGATATTTCTCTAGCCATAGACCATGTAGTTGTTTCAAACTCCATAGGGGGGATCGTCACATTTATCCATGATTTGTAGGGGTTTGATATTTTTTATACTAGGCATAGGGTTTGATTGTAACGTCTGTGTACTAGCATTTTTGGGATATGAGATGATTTTGGGGATGGACTAGTTATCCACTTGTGGTGTGATATTGGAATGCGAGAATCGTCATACTAGAGATATATAGCGGATGGACTCTCAAGGTTTCTTGTGACCCGCAGGGATCTATCATGTTGATCTTCCTTTATTCTCGTGATTCATCACTAGGAGAGTTAGATTCAGTTTCAACTGTTAGAGATTTCCCAGATGTTTTTGAGGAGGTTAGGGGGATACCTCTTAAGAGAGAGATCAACTTTAGGATCTATCTGAATGACAAGCTAAGCTAGTGGCATTGCACATGAGATATATGGCTCCTAGGGAGAGAAAGGAGTTAAGTAACTAGATTGGTGAGCTATTAGAGAAAGGCTTCATCAGGCGGAGCATATCTAAGTAGGTGGTGCCAGTCAACTTCGCTACAAAGGTGGATGGTTCCATCCGACTTTGTGTATACTATATAGAGTTGAATAAGCTCACAAAGAAGAACCATTACCCACTTCCTAGGATAGATGATCTTTTCGATCAGTTGGTTAGCTCTTCACTATTTTCCCAGCTTGACTTAGCCACTGGATTTCATGAGCTTGTGGTCGTTGACAATAACATCGATAAGACATCATTTAGGACACCCGATGGATTCTTTAAGTGTTTAGTTATGCCATTTGGGTTGACCAATACCCCAGCTTATTTTGTAGATATGAAGAGCCATGTTTTTCGAGATGTCCTAACTAAGTTTGTTGTAGTGTGTGTAGACGACATTCTGGTGTTTTCCAAGAGTATAGAAGAACATGTTATTCATCTTGAGGAGGTTCTTCATACACTTCGTGTTCATCAGTTGAAAGAAAAATTCTCGAAGTGTCGCTTTTGGCATGAGGAGGTGCGTTTCTTGGGGCATGTAGTCTCAAGAGAAGGTCTAGCTGTGGATCCCACTAAGGTAGTAGCGGTACAGGATTGGAAGGCCCCCATGAACGCAACCGAAGTTTGAAGCTTCCTAGGTTTGGGCTGGTTATTATAGGAAGTTTATCAAAGATTTTGCTATGATTTCAGCACCGCTTACTCGCCTCACTAAGAAGAATGCGACATTCGTGTGGGACATGGATTGTGAGTTTTCCTTCACAATGCTAAAGAGGGACCTAACTAGTGCACCAGTGTTAGTTTTACCCGATGTTGCAAAGCCTTTTATAGTATATACTAATGCATGTGGGATTGGCCTTGGAGTAGCATTGATGCAGAAGGGGAGGGTAGTATGCTATGGGAGTAAACAGTAGAGAACTCATGAGAAGAACTACCCTACTCATGATTTGGAGCAGGCTGCTATTGTTTTCGTGCTTAATTCTTGGAGACATTATTGCTAGGAGAGAGGTTCGAGCTTTTCCCTGACCATAAATCATTAAAGTACCTATTCTCACAAAAGGATTTAAACTTTAGGCAGCAGCGTTGGATGGAGTTTCTGGCATCATACGACTTTGGGATAGCTTACACCCCCGGCAAGGGGAACATGGTTGCGGATGCATTAAGTAGGAAGAGAACAACCCTTAGCCCAATGTTCGTGGAATTGAAAAGCTTAGAGTTTATTTTCATCTTTGATTTTAAGCCCTCTATGGACATTACTTCTGGACTATTGGCAGCACTTGAGGTTAAGCCTACCCTCATAGATCAGATTGGCTCAAGGCAGCGTGAGGATTCAGTGCTTGTGGATATTCTAGATAAGATTAGCAGAGGAGAGGCCTCTAGACATCTCCAACGCTATTCTATCGATAGTAAAGGGTGGCTAAGGAGAGATGGAAGACTTTGTGTCCCCTGCACTGGTGATTTGATGAGTGCAGTTCTAGCAGAAGCACACCATTCTTGGATGACTATTCGTCTGGGTGGTGATAATATGTATAGGGATATGAAGAGAATATTTTGTTGGAGTGGCATGAAGAAGGATGTAGCAGAGTTTGTGGCAAATGTCTTGCATACCAAAGAGGTAAGTTAGAGTAGTAGGCGCCTGGCAGATTGCTTCAACCATTGGATGTATTTGAATGGAAGTGGGATAGTGTTTCGATGGACTTTATATATGGTTTACCCCAATCTAGGAAGGGGAATACTGGTGTTTCGGTGATTACAGATCATTTGACTAATAGCGCCTGCTTCTTTCCAGTCAAGAGTAAGAGGACAGCGCCTTATTTGGCATCCATATATGTTGGTGAGATAGTATGAATTCATGGAGTTCCCTCTAGCATAGTGAGCGACATATACCCTATCTTTACTAGCGAGTTTTGGAGGAGCTTGCAAGAGGCTTCAGGGACACAACTTAGATTGTGTACAGCCTATCACCCTCAAACAGATGGCCAAACAGAGAGAGTTAATAGAGTTCTTAAAGATTTGTTGAGGATGTGCATTCTTGATTTTGGAGGGACTTGGGAGGAGTACCTTCCTTTAGTGGAATTCACATATAATAATAGTTTTCAGGCTAGCATTAGGATGGCTCCTTTTGAAGCCCTTTATGGAAGACCTTGCAAGTTGCCTTCGTGTTGGTTGGAGTCTACAGAAAGATTGCTACTTGGTCGCGACATGATTAGAGAAACTTTAGAAAAGATTGATTTGATTAGAAGAAAAATGAAGACGGCCCAAGATAGATAGAAATCCTATGTAGATAAGCGGAGAAGGGAAATTGAGTTCGAGTAGAAGATTTGGTTTTCATTAAGGTGTCTCCGTTAAGAAAGGTAGGGAGGTTTGGATCAAGTGGGAAACTTGCTTTCAGATTCATGGGACCATTCCCCATTGTGGAAAGGGTAGGGAAGATGGTGTATCGGATAAAGCTACTAGAGAGGCTTGCAGGAGTTCATGATGTTTTTCATGTTTCGCACTTGAGAAAGTGCTTACAGGATTCAGCAGAGGTAGTGGAATCTGGCCAACTTGAGAATGTTGAAGTGGAGAGATAAGCATGAGTTCGTCGCATTTCTACCTAGATCATTGGACATGATATGAAGAAGTTTAGGAATAAGGAAGTCCCTTTGGTTAAGGTGCAGTGGGGAGATAGCATAGAGGATGCTACGTGGGAGGCTGAGGAGAAAATATATTTCTCATATCCGCATCTCTTCGATGATACGTCTTGAATTTCCTATTTCCATCTTTAGTTTTGAATAGGTTCTTTCCTTCAGTATCCTTTGGGAGGGTAGATCTTAAGATTTAACCTATGGATGGTAAGACTGAATGTAAACATGTTACTCGAACATGTTATGTATATTGGACGCAAGTGGTTGCAAGTGTTTGCTAGTGGATGCTAATGGACGCATATACACACACTAGGCACAATTATCTCTTAGAGATCAGCCTAACTTGGTTACTAAAGCATATGCATATGATGTGTGTACACTTGCATTTTTATTTCATAGTTGTTGTAAATAGGTGATTATCGTATGATTGTGGCATTTGTAAGATGATTGTAGCACGCATATAAAACTATTAGTTGTCATTAGGGAATTTGCATTCATTTGGATACATGGCACGGACATGAGCACACAAAAATGAGGTCGACTGAATCTGTAGACCGCGTAATATTTTGCATTAATTTGGGACATTGACATTACACTATTACATATATCTTAAATTACATTAAAAAGCTTAAGGACAATGGATGTAATAGATGATGGTTGAATATGTGGTTGTGGAATTTAGTTGAAAATATTTATTTCATTCTTTTGTCCTTGGAGATTTCGGGGGCAAAATCCTTTAAGGAGGGGAGAATGTAACAACCCAAAAAATTAGAGTAATAATAATTAATTAACAAATTAATTGAATAATAAAATAGGGTTGGGAATTTTTTAGGATTGAGCCATGGGAGTTGCACCATTGAGTTCGTGGTAATTTTCTGATCAATTTTCATATATGACTTGTCGAAATTCGAGCTAGTATGAAGAAGTTACGAGAGATACAAGATATCAGAATAATATATATATATATGTATATATATATAAACAAAAAAAAGACCCTATGGGTAGACCTATAGGTCGACCCGCAAAACCCCTAAGTCAACCCGCAAAACACACGGGTGGACCCCTGTTTTGCTCTGGATGAGAAATCGTCCAGGGACGTGCCGAAGTTTGATAATTTTATTTTCGTGCAATCTCGAGCGTTGTTTTCTGGATCCAACAATTCACAACGAGCCTGTAGTGTGGTTGCACCAAATTCAATCTTTAAATCCGATAGCCAGTGATCGTTAAGCCACACAATAAACAGAACCGTAGGCCTAGCTATTTTTCTCATTTAGATTTTCTCCCAATTCGGTTCATTGCCTAAGGCTGAACCCTAAACAGAAAATATTTCTGGAAGGAAATATTTTTAATAAAAATATTTTATACCCTAGAATTGGATACCAAAAGGCCTAGGATTAGAGCTAAGGATCGCAGGTGAGGGTTTTGTAATTATTTTAGATTTGTAAGTAATTTAAAATAATAGGGTTCTCAATAGTTGTACTTTTTCTACAATTCTGAGATAGTTTCTATGTAAGTTTATTTACAATCAGTTTTTAAGTAAATTTTAGAAGTTCTTTTCAGTCTATTTTTATTCAGCTATTTTATTCAATTATTTGCAGTTATTTATAGATATCTACATCTATTAATTTAAGTTGGATTTTAGCCAGTAAATGTTAGTTTTTTCTATAGAGATTTAATCCTTCTTGACACGAATAAAATATTGAAAAGAGAAGAATTCATAACTATGGATTAAAATAAAAAAATAAAAAATTTACAGAAATCAGATGTACAATGAGAAAAACTGAAATAAATGGAGATGAACTGAAATAAGAAAATTTGAGATATTTACAAGCATGATTATAACAAGTGCTTATAACTAAAATGTGAAAATAGAAGAGTAACAGTTGCAAGAAATATTATAACACGTAGGTTATAATTAGAATGAAAGAAATAACAGAAGGGGCTTATTTAAAACCTAGATCTTGGATTAAGTTAATAAGCAAATATAGCAATGACCTATACTGGTAGCATTCCCTTTCAGGTCTAGGACTGATGGTCACACACGTAGGTGAGGCTGAGCACGCTTACGCTAATTAGGGTAAATAAGTGGCCAATAGATAGATGCTCAAATTTGGGGATTTGGGCAAGGGGCGCAAAGTTAGAAGATTTGTTTGTTAGGACCAGTATCGACAGCATTCCCTTTCAGGTTTAGGACTGATGGTCTCACACGTGGATGAGGCTGGGCACGCTTATGGTGATTAGGGTAAATAAACGATCAAATACGGGGTGACAATTAGCATGTACAAACGATGATCGAGCGTGCGACATCGATTAGGGTAAATAATTCGCTACTCCGTCCTAAGCGCTAAGAGGAGTCTTTTGCTGTGGGACCATTATGATTGGTTCATAGTGGCACAACATAGATAGGAAAGGCCAATCAATTGGTATGATTAGGATTTCAGCCCAATCAAGTTATCAATTGAGATAGGATTAGAGTTTCGGCCTAATCACAGGAGTTTAAGACAAGTGCAAACAATCAAAGCAAACAGTCAAACGGAATCAGAAATAATATTTTATTCAAGTTTTATCTTTTCTATATCTTCCTTTCATGCTAGAACTATTGCTTACTCTATTATCTTTTTCTTGCTTAGAATTGCTAGTATTTACTTTTACTCACCAGACTCATTGTCTAACCCACTCCTCTATCTTTCCTTTTTCCTCAATAGGCCAGCAGAGCTGATAATAGTTGATTCAGGTTGCTGAGAGATTCATTTCCGAAACTTTCTTATTTTAGATGTATTCTTCTGCTTTTCATCTTTTTCATTTCACTTATGTTGGATAGGAACTTGTGAGAGGGAGTATTATCGTTATTTTTGTACTTTGATTATGTGAGACTGAGATGTATTTCAATAAGACATGAGAGATTTTGAGTTTTTGAGACATGTTATGTTTTTATGACTTATTTTAAGATGAAGTTTAATTTTGAATGCTAAGTTATTATTTAAATGTTTTCCGCTGCTTTTACTTATTTTTCTTGTGAATCTTAGTCTTTATGTTGCTTTAGCTATACCTACAACGCACTACATCCTTTGGTGTGCCCTTTTTGGGAATACTATGGGGTGTGGGGTGTTTCAGGGAAATGGAACCACAGATTTTAAATACTTAGTCAAGATTTTCATGCCGACTACGAAAATACCCAATGAAGTGTTGGCGATGCATAAGGCTCTGATATGGAAAAGTATGAGCACAACATATGGAAAAATCCCAAGATTGAAGGGTAATTGACTTAATGGTTAAGATCTAACTACCTTGTGATTTTGGATTTTGACGATGCTTATAGTCGAAGATACACAATTATTCAAGCTAAACTAGAGATAGAATTATGTATGTCGCAAATGTACGGAAACCAGTTTTTGCATGGGAATGTCCATTCGACCAATTTTAGATGGTGTTATCCTACCTTTTGACTAGGCAGATTCCAGACAAATTGGATAAATAGAACTTGGAGTTATCAAGGCATAAAACCCGAAAAGATAGCCCAGTAGTCTAGAAATCAAGCACAGACAGAGCCACAAAGTCAAAGCCAAAATTGTCCAAGACAACAAGGTAATGGGACCCCCATTTTAGGGATCAGTACCCACTCCCGTCGGGGATTAGTATGGACTCCCAAATTTAACATGGGTGGACCCCATCTTTTGCCTATAAGATTATCTCAATGCCGATAGTCTATTTCAAAAGTTGGTTTATTAAATCAGTGCAATTCTCCATCGCTCTCCATGGAGTCCAAATCTAAAGCGTTGTCTCCAACAACACCATCATTTTAACTTAGAAACAAGCTATGATTGGTGCTAGCAACTATGGATTCACAAAGCCTACCATAAGACAATCCAAGCTAAGGATTTAAAGATTCAAGAATCATCAAACTAGGGGATAGGTACCGACTCCCACTTCGGGATTGGTACCGAATCGCGTATGTTGCTGAGCTGGCACCTATCTTTTTGGAAGAACGTGTCAATTTCGAGCACAATAGCTAAGAGGTATTACATGCAATATTTCGGTCCCCTACCTCTATAAATAGGAAGATAGGGCTCACCTTTTGGATTCTTTTGGCCCTAGTTCCATTATTTCTTATATTCTTGTAACTTTGAAATTCTAAGTGTTGGAGTCGTACCGACCCTTAAGAACTTCTGCCTCCAAATCAGGAACAAACAACAAAACTTCAAAGTGGACATTGGCCATGCTTTGCCGAACCACTATAAACGATTATGCCATGTTCCTCATTTTCATTTACTTTTCTTCATATAATCTCTTATTCATAAACTTTTGGGTATTTGCACTATTTTTGGATCAAACATTTTGATGATTACACTGAGAATCATATTCTCATGCCATTTGGTTCCATCATCAACTATTGGAATTCCTACATCTAAGATAGTTATCTAATCTCTTTATCTTTTAATTCTACAACTCAGATTTGCAAAGGACTATCAAAAGCTTTCTACCATGGCCCCATCAAGAAGAGATCATTCTAACATTTAGAGCTACTACTAAAATCAAGAATCAGAATCCTTAGAAAGGAGATGGAGTTGTTCAGCCAACTCAACCCAAGGTCTAGGCTCCTAGTCATGTTATGACCAGAGTGGAGATGGATAGGATGATGAAGTAGATGGAAGATAGATTACAGGCTAGTCAACAGACGATGAACAACACGATGCAACAACGCTTGAGGCTATTAAATGAGCTAACTCAAAATAGCCACAGATGGAGTAGAAGGAATTCTAGCTCAGAGTCAGAGAGTTCTTCTTCATCCGAGCAGAGAGAAGGGAAGAAAGACAGAAGAAAACTCAGTACGCTGTTGAAACTACCACACAAAAAGAGGACGAGCCGTAGGATCGAGTTCAAGGATCGGTAATGACCCTCACTTGGAACATGGTACCGACCCCCAAAATGGTAGGCCCAGGACCTATCCTTTAGAAGGCGGAGTGGATGTCATCCTTGGATGTAACGTTAAAGGTCTGAATCTAGAAAATCACAATATTTCTGGTGATGCTACTCATGGGAATCAAACAGTAAGTAATGTTGGATGAATGGTCCCTCGTAGTTTGAGGAGCCTAGGTATCAAGCACCTTCCGTCGGGTTGAACAATTAGGGCAGGACCCAATCACCGATGTTCAGTCGAACATGTTGATTTGGATTATCTGGAAGATATGGTTAGGGGTTGGTTATTGAAAATAGGTCCATAAATAATGACGATTAGGGAACTTATGCTGGTCGAAATCTATTCACAGAAGACATCCTTCAGTCGAGATACCCCAGGAGATTCAACAGGCCAACGATGCCACCGTATAGAGGAATGAACAGATTCTAGGAAACATTTATTAAGATATGAATGGGCACGAATTCAGCCAGGGCTTCGGATGCTTTGAAGTGCCGATGCTTTCTAGTTTCTTAGAAGGGGTGGCTACGATGTTGTTCACTCAGCTCCCGCCGAGGTCCATATCATCGTTTGTTGAATTGTCATAGAAATTCATGGAGCAATTTTGTTTGCATACCTCGCATCTGAAGCACATGATGTCATTGTCTAATGTATATCAAGCTAAAGGAGAGTTGATATAGGATTATTTTAATCGGTTCCACAAGGCTGTAACGGAGATAACAGATCCAGATATGGTGTTGATGGCGCTTTGTAGAGGAGTTCATCCCGACTCGGATTTTAGGGATCAGATAGGAAGAAAGCAACCATCGACAACGGAAACTTTATATAGGAATGCTAATGAGTGTCTGCATCGGGAGGATACATGTAAGTGTCCATGTAGAACTGAAATTGGAAGTTCAAATGAGCCAATTCAGTGTAATATTGATGTAAAGCAATCTAGAGGAAGCTCTGGCATTGTTAATGTGAAAGTTTTTAATCAAAACAATGGATAAAAATATAATAATAATAGGGCAAAGAAGGGAAAGCCAGATAACATAAGTCATTTAAAAGGTCCCAAATATCACAATTACATCGAGTTAAACAATTCGATAGAGAACAATTATTTGGCTACTTAGAATACCGAACCGTATAGAAATCCAACTCCTAGGGAGTCAATAAAGGAGTGGTAGTCAGGGAAGTTCTATAGATTTCATGAGACTCGCGGTCATAATACTAATGAGTGCAGGCACTTGCATGACATGATTGAAGAATTAATAAGAAAAAAAATTGTTGTAATATGCGAAAGCCTCGTAAGATGGCAGGCAAGGAAATTCTAGCGCCCTAAGGAAGTCTTCTTAGCTAGAGCAAGCTGAGCCTAGTACTGATGCACTAAGGTGGCTAGAAAAACGGTTAGTGATAAACACAAACATCGTTGGGCCTCATCCTATGGATAAGAGATTTGCGGAGATGGATAGATATATTGGAGCCTTGAAGCATGCTGGGAACGAAATTTTCAATGTTGTCAAGGATGAAGCTTCGGCAAAACAATCTCGAATTATGACAGATGACATTTTTGTCCAAAATAAAGATGCTGATGGAGTCGAGGCTCCGATAGTAAACCCACTCGTGATTTCATCCATAATTGGTCCTGTTGTTATACGAAAGGTGCTTGTTAACTATGGGAGTTTAATCAATATTTTGTTCAAAAATTTTATTACCAAATAAAGTTAGAGGAGGGAGATTTGAAACCTTGTAGGTCTCGTATACAAAGGTTCAATGGGATGGCTACTGAGGCCATAGGGTTTGTCAAATTACCGATGGAACATGGTGAGGGCGACAACAGGTGAGTGCCGGTCATGCCATTTTTAGTGTTGGACATCTATTTTGCTTACAATGCATTTTTGGGCCGACCGACCCTACTTGGATTCAAAGCGGTTATCGCTCATGGTGTTTAACTATGAATTCCCTACAGACAACAGAGTGGGGATCATGTTCAAGGATCAAGTGGCTGGCCGTGAGTGCTATGTCGCTGAATTAGAGGAAGCAAGGCATGAGGAAAATGGAAAGAGTGTAGAGCAAGTCCTTTGCATGAAGGATTATACGCATAGCAACTACCGCCTGAGCCTTGGCTCAGGTAAACAAGTCAGCTCTACGATGACATGGACTGACGAAAAGAGCCGGATAATGAACGAGCATCTCCCACTGAGCATACCATCGTTGCTCCAATTAGTAGGGTTGACCCAAGTAAAGTCCTGAAGGTCGTATCTTAGCTCGATGATGGTGTGATGAGGGAGTTGGTTGGTTTTCTCCTGGAAAACCTAAATGTGTTTTCCTTGATACACTTGGATATGTATGGAATCTTGCCAGGGATCGCCAGCTATGCATTGAACATAAATCCTAAATGCGATTCTGTGAAACATAAATGCCATAGCCTAGGTCAGGAGAGATCCGCTGCGATCGAAGAAGAAGTTGGATAAGCTACTATTTTGTGAAGAAAGCCAACGAGAAGCGGAGAACATGCATGGGAAGTGGAGGACATGCATCCCATATTCAGACTTGAATAAAGAATTCCCAACAAACAGCTTTCCGCTTCCAAGAATATGTAAGTTGGTGGGCTCAACTACTAGACATGAGTTACTTTTATTCACAGACGTGTATTTCAGATACAATCAAATCCCGATGAACGTCTCAGATTAGGAAAAACTAGCTTCATCACTTATCTTGGACTCTATTTCTATCTGGTCATGCCATACAGATTAAAGAACGCAGTAGCGACTTACTTGAGACTTGTGAACTAGATGTTTAAGAACCAGATAGAATGATTAATGGAAGTTTATATGGACGATATGCTCGTGAAGTCACGACGTTCGAGAAATCATGTTAATGATCTTGTAGAGGTGTTTGATGTCCTCCGACAATAAGGGATCAAGCTCAATCCCTTGAACTACTCTTTTGGTGTTGCGTCAGGAAAATTCTTAGATTTCATCATCAACTCTCATGGCATTAAAGCCAATCTAGAAAAATATTAAGGCTTTGAGAGAAATAGAAGCCCCAAAGATGATCAAGGAGCTCCGAAGTTTAAATGAGAAGGTTGATGGCCTGAGTCGATTCATCTCCAGACCAATTGACAAATGCAACTATTTCTTCGAGGTGATCAAGAAGGGATTTAAAGTGGAGTCAAAGACTGCAAAGATGAATTCCAAGCTCTTGTAGACACTTGGAGACACCTCTTATTCTCTCAAAACTGGTGGATGATGAGGTTTTGTTCTTATATCTCGCGGTGTCAGTGCATGCTCTAAGCATCACACTTGTGCATGATGAATCTCGCATCTAACGACCGGTCAACTACATTAGCAAGCGGTTGACATAAAGCAGAAAGAAACCACCTGAGATTGGAAAATCTCGCATACTCGTTATTGATCGCTTCAAGAAAGCTCTGCCCCTATTTCCATGCTTATTCGATTAATTTCCTTACTAACCATCCTTTACGACAAGTCTTGCAACAACCTAAGACCTCTAGAAGGCTATTAAAATGGAACATTGAATTAGCCAGTACGATATCACTTCACTCTCAGAGAGCAATCTAGCATCAGGCTTTTGCAGATTTCATACCTAAATTCTCTATATGAGATGATACTCTAGAGAGCAGTGGAGAAAAGGAAGTTGGATGTACATGGATGGTGCATCTAACGATCGGTATTCTAGTGCTGGAGTTATGCTTGTCACTACCGAAGAACACCTAATCCCCTACGCTTTGAAACTCGACGTTCCATCAACTAACATTGAAGCTGAATACGAGGCCTTAATTGTAGTACTCAATATCACCAAGGACCTAGGAATAAAGACTTTACACATTTTTTATGACTCCCAACTAGTGACATGCTTAGTCCAAAAAGAATATCAAGCGATAAGAGCAAGGCTAGCTCCTTATCTAAACTGTGTTCTTGAATTAGTTGAGGAGTTCGAATATTACATGATCACTCATACTCCAAGATAGGAAAATGAGAAAGCCAACTTTCTTGCTAAGTTGGCTAGTTTCGAAGATGCACAGCTCATGGGCCTGGTTCCAATGGAAGTGCTTTCTGCTCCGAGCATCGACTGGAAGGATGACGATTAGATCTTGGAGACTGAGCCTGAATGGGAGTCATGAATGACTCTGATTCGGGATTATTTACAAATAGGAATCCTTCTAGAGAGAAGGAATTAGAGACGTAATATCCTTCGACAAGCTTCAAGATATATCATGCTAAAAGGAATACTATATAGGATGGGCTTCTCTGTCCCTATGTTCCGGTAGGTTGCTCATAACGAGGCCAAACGAGTTTTGAGAGAAGTTCATGAAAGGGCTTGTGGCGACCAAATTGGGGTGCGGACCTTAGCAAAGAAGATACTTCGTTACGGGTATTTTTGACTGGCTATCAATCAAGAAGAAGTTGACTACACTCAAAGATGTGATAAGTGCCAGAGATTTGCTAAAATTCCAAGGGCCCCGCCGATGGAAATTACCCAAATGGTCAGTCCTTGGTTGTTTATAGTTTAGGCTATTGTTATTATTGGTGTATTTCTGATATCTAAAGGTATCCCAACATACACCATCATGGCGGTTGATTACTATACTAAATGGGCTGAGGCGGAGCCTTTGGCCACGATTTATACAAAGAAAATAATTAATTTTGTTGTTCGAAATCATCTGTCGCTTTGGTATTCCATAAGCAATTGTTACCGATAATTAGACCCAATTAGATAACATAGAGTTTAAGGATTTCAATCATCGGCACTACATGGAGAAGAGATTTGCAATGGTAGCACGTCCTCATGTAAGTGGACAGGTTGACGCTATAAACAAGATAACCAAGTCCATTCATAAGAAACGATTGGATAAGGCCAAAAGTAAGTGGGTCGATGAACTCCCATTAATGCTATAGGCTTATCGAACCACCCACAAATCAGCGGCTGACTATTCTCCATTCATCTTAGCCTACGGATCGGAGGCTGTGATCCTAACCGAACTAGAAGCGCCCTCTCATTGGGTTACTCATTATGATCCATAGACGAACGAGCAACTCTTTTTTGGAGTCTCTTGATATGATCAATGAGAAGCAATCTGAGTTAAGAGCAGCTATGCACAAATACCAAGTCATATGATATTATAACTCCGAAATTAGAAGTCAGACCTTTGAAATTGGCAATTACATCCTCAAATGAATCTTCCCTGCCCCTAAGAACTTGGGCTGATTTGGAAAGGTCCATACGTAATAAAGGAAAAGCTTGGAGATGGAACTTTCAGGCTGGCAATTACGGATGAGATCTAACTCCCAATAGCATGGAATAGCAAGCATCTATGATGCCATTTCACTTAGAGAATAAATTTGTACATAACTACCTAAAGATATGTAATAAGACTAAATTTTGTCACTTTCCATCTTTAATAAAATAAAACAGCCTTTCATGCCCGAAATTTTGTCTCACCATTTCTTGAGAGTTATGACCTGATCAACTCAAATGAATCCATGCATGATTAATGCAGGTGCGCAGGTACCCAAATATAGGTGTCGATCAAACTTCTATGGTCCTTGATCGTGCCCACGTAGTTCCTTTTTGACGTTCAAAGATTGACATCAGCAAACTCACGCTTATGGAGTAGGAGTTAGAGTGTAAACATAAATCGGACATGACATAACTGTCTGCATCCTTACTTTCACTCTCGGAGTAAGAGCCGGTGTATAAACATAAGTCGGACATGACATAACTCTTCACATCCTAAATCTCACTCCCGGGATAGGAGCCAGAGCATAAACATAAGCCGGACATGATATGACCATCCGCATCGTGACCACTGCCTTTGGATTGAGGCCAAAAGTATAAATGCAAAGCGGATGCGATGCGAGTCTACATACTCTAACTCCTGTTTTTGGAGTAGGAGACGGAGTATAAACTTAGGCCAAATGAAGCACATTCATCCACAAACTGGCTCATGCCTTCAGACCGGGGGCAAGAGCATATGCTTAGAACCGGACATGACACAACCGTTTGTAAACCAACTTTTACCCTTGGATGGAGTGTAGGAGTATAAAGAAAAAAAGTGTGCGATGCGACCAATCGCTCACTCAACCCTTGTCCCCTGACTGGCGGCAGAAGTATGAACGAAAATAAGCGTGACTAGTCTGTTTGATCCTTAACCTCTTTCCCGAAATGGGTAGAACGGTGGGTCCATGCTCGAAGTAAAGTAGAATCTAATTTGCAAAACTTTGGTCAATGTTGACAATTAGGCACGATCAAATACTAACACCTGGATGACGATATGCATACTACGATTTAAGTAGTCAACTTGAACCCATGCCCAGAGTTTGGTGCGGTTGGGACCTATTATCTTGAAATTGGATATTTAAGCGACTATTTTAAGGTTTTCACCCAAAGTTGCTTTACATTTATTAGAACAATGCGATTCAGCAACTTACAAAATGAATTAAGAACCTAATCCGAAAACTATCGATAAAGGAGATAAATTGCAAGTACATTGAATGGAAAGTATATTTCTTAAGTACTTAGACAAATTTGAGCAAATATTTGTACGAAAAAGTCTTTATTATTGATTTCAAACTAGGAAAGCTAAGTACAAGTAGTTCACACCAAAAGCGAAAGAGTAATGATGGGCCCGAACAAAGATGGTCAATAAACAAAAAGGGTCTAAATACGAAAAAACGAACTAGTGACTATTTCATTTTGGACTTCCTTTTCTTCTTAGACCCAGGTAAGACTTCACTCAAGCTCTCTCCTTGCCTCTTTCCACCTCTTCCTCTACCGCCTTGGCCTTTGAAGGGTATGCTTTGCGAAAACCCAGCAGGTGCACTTTAGCCGATTTTGGAAGAAGAAATGGAGGCCGAAATGCTTTGTGAAAATACTGTCGACATACTTCGAGCACCCCCAGGTGGAATGTAACATGGAGTAAAAATGGTTTTCACAGGCAAAGAATTCGACAACAGAGGGGGGAAATTTTCTATTTGCTTCTGCTTGATTTGATTCGTAAGGAAGATATCCGCTCGAAGTTTTTGCTTTAGTTCATGCATGGAAGGGCCCAATAAGGACTGGGAGACTCCGGTAATAATGGAATCCTCATCAACTTGAGTCCCTTGATTCTCATCGTTTCCTTCTTCCAACAAAGCGTCTATCGTGAGCTCGTCAAGGTTTGGGGTCTCCTCAACTGGAAGGCTAGGAATTGTTGCCGAGGTCATGATGGATACAAACTCTGTCATCGACGCTTGTGGCCCCAATTAAGAATCCGTAGTAGGAAGCAGAGCGAGTGCAGGATGACTTGTAGCTAAAGAAGTAAAATGAGGGAGTTTAGTGATGTTGACTGGCGACACATCAACCGTTTGGAAAATAGGAGAAGTCAACGAAATACCTTCTTCAGTTTGAACTTCCACGTATGCTAGAGTGCTACTGGGAGTAGGGAGAGAATAATGGATTTATGGAGCTATGGCTTCTCTATTTCATAACCTGGATTGGTAAAGGAATCAATGGTAAAACTGGGAGCAGCTTGAGTCCTGGTAGTTTGGCCAGCTATAGCATTGTGATGCGTAGAACCAAAACCTTCGCCTAACTCTTTTTGAATGGTTGTGTCAAGTTTTGGACAAATAAAATGCAGGTTGTCATGGAGAATATTAGGCTTATCTTCCTTTAAAATCTCTTTTTCCAACTGCTCAACACCAATATTATCACTGTCGAGAAATTCTTTCTCTTTCTCGGTAGCCCATTCCCAGGCACGGGCAAGCATAAAAAAGTAATCTTCCTTAGACCACTCTAGATTCTAAAATTTAAGCACAATAGCATTGTACTAAGTGATCAATGGCTCAAACTTATACATCGTCTACTCCTCTACCTGCTTGTCGGCCTATTTACTACAGCTTCAACTTCTCTCTTGACGAGAGCATCAACGTCTCTGACCATTTCAAGTGCATTGTTCCTCTCGATCCTCAGGCGACTAGATCGTCGCATGCATCCTAAGCAATTTTCTATGCTTCATCTTTTCCTTGATCTCATGCTTGAGCTTGGTTTTCAATTCAGTTGCATTCTGCTTAGCAACGTCCCTTTCCATTACAAGCTCATGGTTACAACGATGAGCTTTCTCAATTTCCTTAAAATCCCTAGATCACTCTTCTTCGAGTGCTTTAATGGCTTCCTCAGCCTTCTTCTCTACATTGGCTTAAGATTTTCTTGAATTCTTAAGCTTGGTATCAAGAGCAGCTATGATTCTATTGTTCTCAGCCTTAATGAGTTTCTAGTTCTCTATCCCTTACATCCTATCTCCTAAGACTTTTGAAAATTTTCAACCAGCTTTGCCCATTAATTGTATTGATTATGGACATCGATTATACGGTCAATGGTCCTCTATTGGACTTTATCAGGAATTCTGTTTATATTTGGCAAGAACTTAACTCTATCAAAGCAAATATTAGGGAATTCGCTCTTAAGCTCAGCCATCCATCCTATAGTGTCAACCTGTTGCTCCTCTGCATTGGCCGAAGCAACAATGCTTCCTTTCCCTAGCCTTTGGTGAAAAGTATCAAAGTTATTCCTATGATGTTTGGGCTCAAAAGACCGACCAGAGTGAGATAGTGCTATGGATTATAAAGGGTAGAAGGTAAGTGGTAGAGCTTGGGAATTGTCAGCCGATGGAATATCATTGCAGCGGTTAGGCTGCCTATCCGGGCCTCTAGAAGGAGGTGATCTGGATCTAGGTTGGCGCTTAGAAGCAGAGTCATAAGATGAACGGTCCCTGTCATAACGATTCCTATCCTGGTCAAAGCTGTCACGATTGGGGCGGTAACTTGAATCACAGTCTTGACTACTCCCTTAATGGTATGAGCTCGAACAGGGGTGTTCAACTTGGTACACTTCCTCTTTCAAGGATTCGAATGAATATTTTCTCATATCAATTGAACCTATAAAGAAAACACTGATGAGTTAGATCAAACATGTAAGGACACGGGTCAAGTGTGAGTGTCGTATGGTGCACGCATGTATGTGTCCTAGTTTCCCTCCATGGACCATGTACTAGAGCTTTACTCATGGGAGTAACCTCTCCTGCAGTGGTTGGAATGAGGTCTTTCTCAAAGCGGATCAGAGAACCGATGTCGCCAATGAAAATTTTACAAATGTCAAAGGAGCTAAACTCCATAGGGTTTGGCGCTAGACTGGAAAATGTGCCCGTTGAAGAAAATAGATGGAGTCTTCTCTGCACCTATGATTGGTGGAGATTGAGTGGAAGTCTACGCCTTAAAAATTCTCATATTTGATTTCCTTTTGGAAGCAGACGGTGAGTTGATTCTAGGTTATTTGGTTCAGGATCCACGACCCACTTCAATGTTACTTTTGCTGGCCTCATTGCCTTCTCTTATAATTTCGCCTTACTGGGTGCCTTAATGTTCTAGTTTCATGTTTTCTACGGCTCCACCCCTAGGACTTGGAGCTGGGGGCAAGTCGGGATTGATTTCGCCTCTTGCCAGGGAATTGCTATCATTATCATCATTGTCATCCTCAATGTCGACAACTGGAACCATGCCCGCGTTGCGACCTTCCTCTAATAAGCCATGAACGAGAAGACGCTCGTCCGTTAATAGAGTTCATATATACCTATCCTCAGTTAGGATTTCCATATAAGTACTAACGGTATCCGAAAGTGATCCGCCACTGGGTCTCACTGGAACATCTATACAATAGCGAGAGATACATCAAGCCTGCAGGTTATAAGACAAATGTGTGGATGGTGTTGAAATAAAACTTATATTTAGATACCCATCTACGAGTGAAGCCGAGAGGGCAGTGCACGTAGTTACACTCAGCCTTGAAATGACTCAGCTTATTTCAAGCACTGAAGATGGTTCTACAACCCCTCATCAGCTTTAAGTAAATAGGAGACAATTTTTTTGCAGCTTTTAAAGCTATAAATGTATCGAATTTCTTCATCGCGGGGCATTTGGATAAATTGCTCAGAGAAAACCGGATAATTTCTTAGAAGAAAAGTGTCGCTGTTTGGATGCAGTTGTGTCATAAAATTGAAGACTCAATAAACAAACTGATTGAATAGCAGGACACAACAGGCCAAGCACATGTACATGTTGCAAACTATGTACCCTTTTGGTGGATCGTGAGCTCTCTGGTTACGAGACGATGCGAGGACATCGTCAAGTGGAATGTCATGTTTACTGCATACCCTATGTAAGGATCCTTCGTTGATTTTAGAAGGAAAAGAATCGACCAGGTTATTCAATATTACAGCATCCTCAAGATTATCGAGTGCTAGATCTACTTACAGCACATCATTTGGTTCAATAGGATTTTCAGGAATATGTTTCTCTACTTTGGGATTCCTAAATCTCAAGTTTCTTCTCTTAGAGGATAGGAGTTTGCTGCACTTGAGGAGTTGTAGTAAGCTTGATTCTGCATTAGATTTGATATATTTTTATGATGAAGCACATGTAGTCTGAGCAGCTATTTCAGATTTCAGTTATTATTTAATTATTTATTTTAGTTATTCATTTTGAAGTCTAGATATTACTCAATGTGTCCATCGTCACTGACTGTCCCCTCTAGCTTAATGTTATCGACTATGTCTTGAAGGAGTTTGAGATGAAAGAGGAAATTCACCATGAAATTTCCAGGCAAAGTTCGGTTCAAGGGATTGGATTAGGCAAAAAATTTGTAAGTAAGGGGATCGACACCGATCCCTACGACTCCCATAATTAGGCAAATCCTACCTTACTCCTTCATCCCTACCAACCTCGAGAACCATGGCCGCAAGTTCTTTCCACAACCATGCCTAACTCAAAGTCCATTCGTATGCAACCAGTCATCACCCTACACATGTTCGATGCGGAGTTAAAGTTAAAGATCGGACCTCTTGGGAGTTAGGTTGGTGGAAGTTTGGACCCTACTAAACGGCGTCTGAAGTTTGATGGCAGGGCGATATCAAGTAGAGAAGGTCGATGGTAGTTGAGGGTAAATATGGAGGCAGGGTACAACTTGGAAGCAAGGAAACAGCTGTGGCAAGAGCCAAAGAAATTCGGATCGGTGGAAACAAATGAACAAGTGAAAGGGGAAGAGAAGAGGAACGGGTTATATAAGGCTCGCAAGCCCAAATCCTCAAAGCCAAGGAATTTGAAAATTCTTTCAAGCGTAGAGTCGGTACCGACTCCCAAACTAGGGATCAGTAGAGAGTCCCAACTAAAAAAGAAAAAATATGAAGGGAACATATATACACACACACATACGTATGGTACATGCATATGTGTATGAATGCCTATGCACGTACCTAGTATTTGACGACTAAAGTCGAAGGAGAGTTAGACTTATACCTGGAGAACACATGGATGGAATTAGTCTAAAATCATTAGACTTGGAATAGCAGACCACATGATCATGTTCTAGATTTATAGTCCCTGATGTTATCGAAAGAAACAGATCGTTGTAGATATGATAATTCACGGGATCGATTCGCAAATAGATAGTGACCATTTGAAGCATAGAGTCAAATACTTTACGAAAATCCAAACTTATCTTGATTCAAAGCACATCCTGTAGGGAGCGATATATACTTTGAGAAGCAAGCCTGCCTTTTGTACAAGCAGATTCTAAAAAAACTAGATAGATAGAGCTTGGTGGTAACAAGCAAAAAGCCCGAAGAGATAGTCTAGGAGTCCAGAAAGTAAGCAACGACAAAGCCATAAAGTCAAAGCCAAAATTGTTCAAGGCAATAAGGTGATGGGATCCCAAAAGTTGGGGATCGGTACCGACTCCTACTAGGGAAGGCAACGACTCCTAAATTCAACTTGGGTAGACACATCTTCTGCCTACAAGCTTATCTTAATTCCGAGAGTCTATTTCTAAAGTTGGTTTGTTGAATCAGTGTAATTCTATATCAATCTCCATGAACTCCTGAATCTGCAACATTGTTCTCCCATAATTCCATCATTTGTACTGGAAAAAAAGCTAAGATTGATGCAAGCAACTATGGATTCGTGAAGCCTACCACAAGATGATCTAGGCAAAGGAGTTGAAGACTCATGAATCATCAAACTTGGGGATCGGTACCAATTCCCACCTGGGGATCGGTATCGATTTCCGTATATTATTGAGCTGGCACCTATCTTTTTGAGAGAATAAGTCAATTTTGAGCACAACGGCTAAAAGATATTACATGCGAGATTTTAGGCCCTTACCTCTGTAAATAGGAAGGAATGGATCACTTTTGGGGATCTTTTGGCTCTAATTCCATTATCAGTTATATTCGTATAACTCTAAAATTCTAAGTGTTGGAGTTGTACCGATCCCCAAGAACTTCTGCTTCCAAATTAGGAATAGGCAATAAAACATCAAAGTGGACGTAGGCCTTGCTTTGCCGAACCGCCATAAATGATTGTTTCTTGTTCATTTTCTCGTTTTCATTTACTTTTCATCATTTGTCTCTACTACATAAACTTCTGGGTGTTTGCGCCATTTTAGGATCAAAAAGATGGAAAGCTGAATTTTTATTTAAAGAATTGAAATTAATTACTTAATCCAAACCCTGAGAGAATTTCGATAGGATATATTTTGGAAATACCTTAGAATTTTGGAAAAAGGGTTTTCGTAGAATTTCTTTTGTTAAGGATTTATTATGGAAATTTTAGGAGGTTTTGAAATTTAATTTTCATGGAACACACATACCACTAAGTTTGGTCGTGTTAAGAAAATATTGGGCTTATAATGGAGTAAGTTTTGAAATCCTTATATATATATATATATATATATAAAGATTTGATTTTGATTTTTGGCAAGGAGGTATTTTTTTGATTGGAAATGAGTTTCAAAGGATGAATATTTAGCCCCATGATTTTTCTATTTACAAAAATTGAAGTTTTTAAAAGTTTTCTCTCTTTTAAGGGATGGAAAGAACTGCTATGACATTTAATTTTATTAGGTTATGAAGTTATAAGTGTTGTTGTAACTATCAGCTATTGGAAAAAAGATTTTCATGTGAAGTATGCATGAAATAGCAATTGGAATATTATTGGGTTTTTGGAATTATTAATGGTTGAAGTAGTATAACTGCAGTATATCGAAGGAATGGTTTGGAAAGCTAGACAGTAAGCTTGGGCACCGTTGTCTATAGGGCAGGGATTCTTCGGATCATGTCAAGTCGGGGGAGACAGCACGAAACGATTACCGTTATTATTATTAAACATATTAAAGTTGTACAATAAACCCAGTCTGTTTAGCGTCCAAGTTCAACTTATGCAAAATCCTTGTATAGCGATCGACCGGTAACCCTAAAGCGATCGACCAGTCAATGGATTTTTTCCCAACCTAAAGCTGGAATGTGACTATAATGTCATGTCCAATTTTCTTTCAGCCGTAATCTTGCTCCCCTCTTTTACAACCGATCCAAAATCACCCCTCTCCCTCCTTCAAATCAATCCCATTTCCTGCATTCTACCTCCAAGCGATGCCATTTCTTCCCCTCTCCAATAAGAAATAGCATCGCCTCTCTCTTGCATCAATTTTCATGCATTAGATCTCGCACCATCGTCATTCCAGATCTAAACCCTGTATCTCCACTTCTCTGCCCATGATACCTCCCTATAGTACTGGTTACTCCTCGCACCACCTTGGTTTCACTCCTCAAGAGATTAGGTGGTTGGACCGGAATGACAAAAAGATCTCCACTTTTCTCGGCTCCGAAAATTTTAGATTCCTTTAGGGACTTCGCTGATTTTGGGCCAGAAGAGCCTTTCCAGGTGGAAAAACTTGCACTGATCCTGTGCTTCGAGACTTTTGAGTAGGAATGCTACCCACGTTGCACTCTCCTTTTCGATGCTTATTTAGCACCGAATTTCAATGAAGAAAATAATTTCATCCAGTTAGAGGTTAAGGGAGTCAAGGTTGAGATGTCTGACGATAACTTTGGAGATATTTTAGGGATTTTTGCGGATGGAAAGGATTCAGATGATATTGGGATGATCGACCTAGGGATCGTGTAGCAAATCTGTTTTCAGGATGTTGGTGTTTCGAGGACGGACAATCTACTTCTGACTGCCCATCTTATTGTGTGCATTATTCAATACAACATCAGTTCTAAGATGAGTAGTTATGGTTAGATTTATCTATGGGTACAGAAGGCCATCCATGCAGTTATTGGTGGTATAGTCATCAATTGGGCATGCATTCTTTTGCTTCATTTTTCCAACCTGGAAATTGGCACTCTATGGAGTTACTTTCTATATTGTTACCTATTCACTCTCGTCTTCAAACGATACATGGTGAATTTGTGGGTAGACTGCCTAGACGAAGGTCTCCTCTGCCATAGATAGAGCCTCCCTTAGGATGATTAGGATTCCTTTTCCACCAGCCACAATAGCCCAGCTAGCAGTAGAGCAGCTGCCACATCAAGAGGCGGAGCAGGGACAAGGTGCCATGGGATATTAGAGTCCCGAGCTAGTTGCCATTCAGTAGATGGAAATTGGGCTCCACAGGATCCACGTCGAGCAACGAGAGATGAGGAACGAGCTACAATTCCAGAGTCATAAGGTTGGGTGCTTAGCCGCTATGCTTCACCCTTTTCAAGGCCGCGACAACGGCTTGAGCTCCCATCGAGGATCGGAACCATCCTATAGTCTGTAGGAAGTGTTTTAGGTTTTGCAGTGTGTTGTTGTATGTTTTCCTTCTAGTATTAGTTCTTTTAGTTTTAGGTTATTAGGTTATAATTTTTAGTTGTCGTTTTCTCAGACACGCATGATATTATGAGATGAATTCCTATTTATTTACTGTGTCCTTGTTTCCTAATATATGAACCATTTTTATGTGTATGTTTGGAAGAAATAGTATAAATATTAAAATCTCACAAGGATTCTTAACTAATAGCAAAATGTAATGTGAGACTAGAAGTGTTAAATAGATGGAAATTTTAGTAAGAGAGGGACAAGTTAAAATTGATTTGGAATCAAGGGTAACTTTTCGGATTCGTTGAAAGCTGATTTTTTTAATAACTGTGTATGATGACATTTATAAATAAAGTGACATGATTTATGGGATAAGGTTAGTTATATAATAATGGGATTGAATTTATGCCTTTAGCGCATGACTAACTTCCAACTACGTTGAAATATGGCTTGAATTATCAAAATTTATTAGAAGGATTCTCTTGATTTAAAAAGTTTTGCTTGAAAAAGAAATGTTTTGGTTGGCAATGCATTAGCATCGATGATAAAGTGCACTTTTGGAAATTTATTTTTCAAGCGACGTACAAATTTAATGAAAAAAAGAAAAACATTTTTAAAAAAAAAATCTTTTGAAGGAAACTTCTAAATGTAAGGAAGAAAAATAGATTAAAAATGCGAATTTAGTAGTGCATTAGGATTGATGATACAATAAAATGCAAAAGATAACAAGGGAAAAACTGTTTTGCCTTGGAATTTCTGTTTTCGTACCTTGTCGAAGACATGCACGAGTCTAGTTTTGGACTCAATTCCTTTTTAGAGCTTGGAAACAAGCTTCCTTACGTTTTGTGGATGGAAAATTTAGTTAATCTATGGCAATGAGGAAATTTCCACCGTACAACAAGAAATCGGTAGCTTATAGAGTGGCACGAAAGTATTATTCTCCAGCTAAATCCCTTTTTTGGGCGTAGCAGTGATGTTTAGGAAGCAAGATTTCAAGGCATTAAATTTTTGGTTAGTAGGAATTGGATGCAAATTGGTTGCACCTTACTTCTATTTATAGGAGTTTGGATTTTCGGTGAAAAGATTTTTCAAAATCGGCATACCTATGGAACTGCCAGTACATATATAAGTTATTTACATCATATTTTTATAATTGTTTTCAAGAAGAAAAGCATTCGTATAGGAGGGTGCGATTTAGAATCATTATGCATACATGTTTTCTATGTTATGATATACCATGCACTTGTGCATGTTGGTTGCAAAATTGGTTGTATACTAATTGGTTGTGTAGTTTAGGTTAATTGCAAGCTAGAAACCATGGCTTATTATGGTATAATTTCATTGAAGAAATTCTTTTAGGGGGGGAGAATGTAACACCCAATAAATTTTAAGGTTAGTTATTTAACTAGTTGATTAGGCTCCAAAAATGGAATTTGTGCGAACAATGGAATTTGACCATGAAACTTGACTATTGCGTTTCTGCTGAAATTCTGAGAAACTTTCATGTTTGGAGTTTTGTGATTGGAGTCCAACGAAGAAGTTACGGATAAAAAAAAAATCGAAATGGAAATAATTAAACTAGAAAAGTTAACATTTATATAATAATTACCGAGACCCATCGGTCGACCCCTTTATTGGGCTTGAAGACCAGTAGCAGTCAAACCCTTGAATTGTGTTGTCAACTAACCGAGCCATTACGGCTAGGGTTGGCATTGTCCACATGGCCCAGGTTTTATATAATGGAACCTAACGGTTGTGGTTGATTCAAGTTCCTATATATTCAGGCCTAACTCCCTCTTTCTCAATTTTTTCTAGAAATAGTGGCAAAACTCTGTCAACTTCTCTTCTCTACTACTTTTTAAATTATAAAATATTATATTTATATTTGTTATATATAAATTGAAGAAGAATAGATATCAAGTAAAAGAAGAAGTGAAGCGAATCGACACTACGCAATAATGAAGTAATTTATATTTATATTCCCTTTCAATCCCAAGTCTCTTCTCGGTTCTATAATTCTAGTGTGTGTGTGTATACCATTTTTATACATATTTCTTGGAATAAGAAGAAAATGGTGTTAAATTGAATGTTTTACTTCAGATATGGAGATTTGGAACGCTTTTAGAAAGAGAATAAGAGATTTATACATTGTTTTAGATTTTGAATCTATGCTATTGGTATATATTTTATTTTTATGCCTAAGTGAATTATTATATATGAATTATAGACTAAAATTGAATGTATTAAACATTGCCTACATATTCTTAAGAGATTCGATAGAAAATATTCTTACACACTGGTCTGAAAATCAATCACAAAAGTTATAGATGTGAATACTGATTAGATATGAAATTTATTCCAGATCTGAAATTAGGTTGTAGATTATTAGTATGATTTTAATTATTACCCTAATTATGATGAATTTAGAGTTTGCCATAGTTTAATTTAAGGAAAGAATATCTGTTTGCTTTTTATAAATTTGTTTAAATTTCGAAATTGCATAGAAATTGCAACGTAGATATATGCAAATAAAAGGAAGAGATGTGCAAAGTATACATTTATTATTCGTCGTTTATACTATCCATTCCAATAAAAAGAAGATAATCATTACTTGTAATTTCAAATGAGGAAAAACTTTCCTTTTAATCTTGATCTTTTTTAAACTAGTTTATGGAAATCATAACGAGGAATCTTCCTAAAAAATATAATTTTAGTAAATTAAATATAAAAAGAATATTCTAGTTAAAGATTTGTGACTATGTAACGACCCGCTTTTTGGACAGTTTAAACCGACGATCAAATACACATGTCGATTCCAAACCATTAAAAGGGCAGATAGTTATTGGGGTAATTAAGAAAAGAAAAGGAAGGGAAATAAAGGAAATGAAACAACACAGAATCTCACAGCGGAAGGCTAAAGTATAATAATAAAATAACAGTTCATGAAGCTATTAATTAAATGAATACATTTGAAATGAATACATTTGATTATTATTATACAACATTTATCAGAGTTACATACACAACAAATATCATACAACAATGCAGCGGAATGGAATGAATATAATAGTAGTAGATAATATACCAAATCTTCGTCTCCGTCCTCCAAGGAAATGATCTTCAACCTAAACTGAAAACTCAGGACTGACCCGAGCGTAATGAAAAGACAAAACACTCGAGTCAGGACTAAATATCCTTATGAAAGTTAAATCAATCGTAAATAAATATGAGTGTAAACGGCGTCAGAGATGTTTACGGGGTTTGACATCTCCTATCCAGTGTCAACGTGCGTGCAATAACTTAAGAGATGTTACGGGATTTTCCATCTCTCAAGGATCCGTGAAACTATCTATTATGTAGTAATATACGCTAAGTAGATAATGTCTATCAGTAATATAAAGTATCAAAATAGCGTTAAGGCGTTACCATAATCCCCCTTAACACATTTTTATATTCCCAAAAGCATATACAAGACCGTAGTTTCCCCAAAACCGGAAGTCACCAGAGGGCAATCCATATACTCAAGGTACAAATCAAAAACGTAGTGGTCGCGAATAGGATAATCAGTATGATAAGGTACATGAGGCAATACCAACTAGGATACTAGTAGTTGCGTGATCCGGACTGATGTTGGGCATAGCCAGCAGCTACCCCAACACCGCGAAACAACACTCCCAAATCAAGGGGTGCACCCAAATCGAATCACAAATGTAATAGAAATGGTATCGAAGAAGTGTGTCCGCTAGAGGTGGCGAACCTCAATGGCCCGGCGCGGCTCCTGTTTTAGTCATATCAGGGGTCATCCAATAATCGTTCTCTTTCTTCAGTCAACGCGTTCACCAAACCATCCACTTCATTCTGGATCAACACTCCGCGTATAATAGTTATTAAAGTGGTTTTCGGTATCGACAGAGAGTATGTCCATATCCGATCCCGGTCTCTTTAATAACTACGTATTATTACACCGTTGGCTCTTATATTTCAAATCGGTTCATAATTTATATCAAGATATCATATTCGCTTCAAAAATCAAATCCTTTTCAAATATCAGCGTATCCATCAAAATGTCAGATTCCGTTTCAAAATCAATTTTCGCATCAATATCTCATTTCGATTTCAAAATCATTTCGAATTTCAATTTAGGTTGCAACTTCATTTAACTCAATTCGTATTTAAATTCAAGATTTAAATATAAACATTTCATCTTATTAACCATCTTGAAATTTTTTAGAAAATAGCTTTAAGTAGTTTAAAAGTAGTTTAAATAATTAAAATACTTAAAAATACTTAAAATCTTAAAATGGATTTAAAATAGATAAATTAGTTTAAAATAATTTAAATTGGGTTAAGTAGATTAAAATAGATTAAAATAGTTTAAGTATTCCAAATGGTTTATATAACAGAGTAATTTGGAAAATAAATTAAAACAGCTTCAAAACCAATCCATTTCAATTATAACTTCCCAATTCAAATAAATTTCAATTTTCATTTTACCGATTCAATTTCGATTTTTAATTCAAATCAATGCCAACTTTGACTTCAAATTAATTCGATTTTACATTCACCTTCAACTTATTCAATTTCAATATATATCGATTTTTAGCTTGATTTTTCGAAATATCAATTTTAACACTTAACAAAATTATCCTTCAATATTCAAATATAAATCCCAATTTCAAACATGATTCAATTTCAAGCTCAATTTCAATATCATTTTATATCGCTTTTACTTAATAATATTCAAAGCTCGATTTAAGGTTCAATCCTTTAAACGAATAAATTTTCGAACTTCAATCATAACCAAATTTTTAAATTTCAAAGTCTCAACTTAATTATTTAACAAATTCCTTTAACCAAAATTTATTTCAACATTCCAAAATCAATTTTTCGATGAATACAATTTCTATAAATCGATTTCTATTTATAACTTTTAAATCAAAACATTTAAATAAATTTCAAATCGACGATTTCAAAAATTATTAATTTAGCCAATTCGGTGTCCGTATATAATTTTCTATCCTATGGCCAAGTAATTATTTATTTCAACTAAATGTCAGGGATGAGTATATATTACTTAAATTAAATCACAGTATCATATGTATGCATAACAGGATCTATATAAGCAAATAAACATCCAAACACTCAATTATCAACCAATAGCATCCATCAAAATACATCATCCAATAAACAATACAATTCATGGCAGTTTCATAGTTATCAATGTCAGGTAATTTAATCGCAATTCAATTTTAATTTCAATTTAACTGTCAATTTAATTTTTCAACGGTTAATTCAAATGACAAGCTATATCAAACAACGACAAATAAAATCATAACACTTCATAATATCAATTTTAACTAGCATAAAGATATTTAGTACGGTGTGAGCGTTATAAAACACTCACCTCGATTTTTCCGTTGTCGCCGAGACGTTCCGGTTTGGAACTAAACCGGACGACTCCCAATTTTAGCCCAAATTTCAACTGTCTCCAAATTTTCTCAAACCATTTTCATTTTGAAGCTCTCGTCATCACGATCGCAACGCAAAAAGTCTCGTCTCAATCGGACCTCGTATGTAGGAGTTATGCATTTTATAAGTCATCGATATTTAAATTTATAAACATGTTAATCTTCCTTAAAAAAAATACATTACCCAAAAGGCCCAGCCCACAAAAGCTTCTTCCCCAACTCCCTGTAGCCAAATGCCTGCACACGAACATGGATGAACCCATTCACGCGCGTGCATCAACCCAGTGATACGGAGCTCCGGTACTCCGTTCGACATGCCGCCTTCGCCAAACTCCTTCTCTCCGCGTGCTCCACCATCTCATCCACCAAGCTACACGTGCGGCCCCACCTAGGAAGACGCGACCTGGAGCTTCTTGCGTACGACCACAAATGTCGCGCGTCCCAAACCATAGCCGCACACCACCAAAACTTGCTCCGAGATGCTATCTTCGACGACGAGTTCAAATCAAAGCTCCGTTTTGCGAATCGATCGCTAGATCCCTTGATTTCTCAAACCCTAGATCACCACTATGAACGGCCTCGACCCCAATAGTTGCCGCACCCAGCAACGAGCATACCAAATCGAAGAGAAGGAGGAAATTCGAATTTAGGAACTGGTTTGAGGATTTTTAGATCAGTAATTTGTGAGATATAATTTTTCAAAGCTCCCATTTTTATTTTTCAAAGTTTCATTATCAACTCCCTCTGTACTCGGCTGTTATGAATAGAAGGAAGCGTGTTAGATAGGTCAGGTGGCTGAGAAAAAGAAAGAAAAGAGACAGATGTGATGGGTACAGTCAAGTCAAGATATTAATTATTATTATTTTAAATTCAAATATCAAGATATTTATTTCAAACTCCTATCAAGACGTGCCGCCCGGCGTTTCTAAGGTTTACCCCGCGTTCCGAACACAATGGAACGTGTTTCGGGGGCTAATTCGATCACATGTGCGAGTTACGGAAATAAACGATCAATTTTAAATTAAACCGATTAAACGATTTTCTATGCGTTTTGGCTTGCCCCGGACAAACGGTAAATCAGATTGACACGAAATTTGAAACCTTACAATAATATCACATTACGGATCCGATGAAACTAGTTTCGTCGAAATCCGAGACCGTTTGAAAAATGACTTTTTTTTTAACTCGCCAAATTAATATTAAAACAATTTCAACGCGTTTCGAGCTGCCACGGTCAAACGACAACTCCGATTGCTACGAAAATTGAAATCCGATAATAACTAACTATTACGGATCCAATGGAACTAGTTTCGTCCAATTCTGAGACTGTTCAAAATTTGGCTATTTTTCAGTCGATAATTAAATATTAAAATATTCAATTTTCACAAATTTACTTTTAATTCGATTTTAAAAGTTCTACAACATCATTCTAACTTTAATATGATAAAATAAAATTTTACAAATCCCTTTTATATCATATTAAACCTGTTATTCAATAAGTTCCAAATATTAAATTTTAACAATTTAATCGTTTAATATTTGACGGATTTCAATATTGGAATTTTAAATAAAATTTCATTATCAGTCGGTTTACTATATTACTTCGAATCAATTACCTTTGACTACATATTATTTCAATTGATTTGGGATTTCATTCAATTCATAAATAATTAACTAGATAAATTTGTTGCATTTCATTCTAGTTATTATTATTCCAAACGACTTACAAATTTTTTTTCTAACACCAAATCATGAAATCTTATTAAATTAGCTATTTTAATTATCGAAAATTTACGGGTCGTTACACTCTCCCCCACTCAAAACTTTTCGTCCCCGAAAAGGAAAAGAAGGGAAAAGAAGCTAAGTATAGAATTTAACATTAGATATATTTTATTCAAAGTTACCAACTTATAAAACAATGAAATTCCATTTATAAATCGTTACTAGACTTCCACTAAGTTACTCCAAACGGCTTCCTAACATTAAAAGTTAGTAATCAAAACAAGTTATAAAAAAAATTTAAAACTTGAAAAATTTTCTAACACCCGGATTTTTCGGAAAATTTCGGCAGAGTCTCCTTTGCGCGGCTCGATCGGAAAAATATAATAGCATATATATCACAAATATACATCTCATCTCAATGATGAGGCATCCCATATGTGGGGAAACAACATACAAATATCACCAATATCATATAAAACCGTAAGCGTACCTTTTATTTAGCATTTATTAGCATTTTACTTACATTATGCGTTTAGCGTAGAAGCGAACTCCACAACGAAGCGCAACCCCTTTGCTACCTACTACAATGCTCAATAACTAAGTTAGAACCATGCATATAAAGATAGATCGATATATTTAGCCTACACAACATATATATAACATATTTAGCTTCAAAACTGAGATTTCAATTTCTGGACAGCAAACAAATCTTAGCTTTAGGTCACCTAAACGGTAAAATTTGACAACAGAATCTAAACAAAAATTGTTGCATTCATTTCAGGCTTTCCGGAATGTCCAAAATCATCGAATTTGGATCATCCGTTCAAAAGTTATGGCCGTTTTACTTAGGGGAAACGCTTCAGCCTGGGCAGTGTTGCGCAGGTCTGTGACGTTCACTCGTGGTTTCGACCTTCTAAACGGTGTCAAAACACAAAACACTTAAAACAAAAGTTTTAGCTTAAGTTCTTATCTTTTCAGAAAGTATAAGATCACCAAAATCCGATAAACCAGTCAAAATATATGGCAAAAATACTAAGGGTGTATACTACAGATTTTACTTATTTTTACACAGGACAGCGAGTAACATTCAAGTTTTTACCAAGCAGACGAAGGAATTTTCTCAAGTTATCTAAACAAAAGTTGTGCTATAGTTTCTAAGCTTTCCGAAAAGTCCAAGATCGTCGAATTTCGTTGAGTCATTTAAAAGTTATGGTTGTTTTCGTTTCAGCATATATTGGACAAATTTGGATTTTTCTCAAAAATTTGCTTTTATTATTTCAAAGTGCAAACCATCAAAACTTCAAATTTTCTAAAGAACAATCATAACACAAAGTCATTTATTTTCTTATTCATTCATGCAATAGGTTTACATTCAATTTGTTTCCGATTTATTCAAGTTTGTTTCATTCACATTTTAAATTCAAGTCAATTTGCTTCAATTTAAATTGAATTCAATAATATTTAATTTCACTTTGCTTCAAATATGAATTTAATTATTTTAAAATTTTATTCCGTTTATTCAATTCCATTAACACTAATGAATTCTAGTTAATCAATTTTCATCCATCTAACAACCAATGCATATCAAACATTAACATCCATCTAAAATCTACACTAAATCAATTATACATTTCCAAGTCAAATTTAATTTCATACGCTTCAAAGTTTATTGACATTTAGTTATATTCACATTTAATTAGTTTCCATTTACCAATTTTATTTTTCATTAATTTTAAATTTTATTCATTCACTTATATATCATTCATTTAACAGCTTAAATTTCTTTTATATTTACAACTATTACACATTTTATTATTCATTCTCACACTCGTATATTATTTCTCTACTTATCCTTATTAGCATTTTGAACCTTTTAAGTATTTGGTAAGTTATAGTTATGCAAATAGAATGTAGTTAAACAACATACAACTTCTTTTCATTTAAAGTTGAATTTTCAATTAATTAATTCTTAAGTCATTACTTAAATTTCACTATAATTTAATTTCACGTTTACATTCACATATAGTATTTCCATTTTATATTAACATAACTGTGAATCACCTTTAAATGTTAATTTAAATTCCAATTATTTACTAACAATTTTATTTATATTTGCAAACCAATAATTAAATGCATATTTCATTATTCAAACCTATACTTGTATATTATCCAATTAACAATTCATATAACATTTTTGAACTTCTTAAATATTTTGGTAAGTTATATCTATGCTATAGAATGAATTTTAATACTACGCGAGTTTTACAGTTTCACTTTTATTTTAAGTTCATAATTTCCTAATTCTAAGGATTTCTACTTCAATTGATATTTTCACTTAGCTCTTAGGTTAATTTCTCATTTCACAATTCATAAGTTCCTTAATGATTCAAGTCTAAATTCATTTCAATCATTAAAAAAAAATCATTAATTATTAAAGGACTTAAGAATTCCAAACCCGGTTTCATTTCAAATCAAGTTTTGAAATAATATATACTTATATAATTTATATAACAAATCATACTATAGAGAGTACAAAATAAAATAAAATTTGAATCAAAACAAAGTTTAGACAAGCTATTAAGTGGTCTCCCCCACTCAGACTCTCGAAAATAAACGCCGATGATGCGTGCACTCATCACCGAAATCATTTTCTAGCGTCAAGAGAAGGGAATATAACACTTATCATAAAAAAAAATCCTTCGAAAACAATTTCAACTCAATTATACTATCATATAATACTCATATTAAGTTTTTCAAATTCTTGTAAGTCAATTTCAAACACCGGAATTTAAATTCCCAAATCCAAGTTAAAATTCATTTATATTCATTATCAATTGTGTTTACAAGATTTCATTTTCCTAAATCCATTGTTATTTAATCAATTGTTGTAAATATTGACTGATCAAACAATAACGATAATAATCTAATATTATCATCTCCTAACAATCAATTCAATCAAAATGAATAAATATTCAAATAATTCTTTTATATAAAATATATTCCAAAACGATATTGTGTTGGTTTGTCCTATTCGAGTGTTTAGAAATTCCTATCGACGCCTTGGCGTCCCAAGTATCAACCAGAATTCATAAATACTCAACGGAACAAATTAACACAATATAAAACCATTTTATATCAAATAACAAGTACGCTCTCTCATATACACTCAACTCATTCATATAGTTTACCTCTATTTCAATGAGTTATTCCCCACTAGAGCCAAGATTTATCGCTAAACCAAAGCTCTGATACCAACTGTAACGACCCGCCTTTTTGGACAGTTTAAACCGACGATCAAATACACATGTCGATTCCAAACCATTAAAAGGGCAGATAATTATTGGGGTAATTAAGAAAAGAAAAGGAAGGGAAATAAAGGAAATGAAACAACACAGAATCTCACAGCGGAAGGCTAAAGTATAATAATAAAATAACAGTTCATGAAGCTATTAATTAAATGAATACATTTGAAATGAATACATTTGATTATTATTATACAACATTTATCAGAGTTACATACACAACAAATATCATACAACAATGCAGCGGAATGGAATGAATATAATAGTAGTAGATAATATACCAAATCTTCGTCTCCGTCCTCCAAGGAAATGATCTTCAACCTAAACTGAAAACTCAGGACTGACCCGAGCGTAATGAAAAGACAAAACACTCGAGTCAGGACTAAATATCCTTATGAAAGTTAAATCAATCGTAAATAAATATGAGTGTAAACGGCGTCAGAGATGTTTACGGGGTTTGACATCTCCTATCCAGTGTCAACGTGCGTGCAATAACTTAAGAGATGTTACGGGATTTTCCATCTCTCAAGGATCCGTGAAACTATCTATTATGTAGTAATATACGCTAAGTAGATAATGTCTATCAGTAATATAAAGTATCAAAATAGCGTTAAGGCATTACCATAATCCCCCTTAACACATTTTTATATTCCCAAAAGCATATACAAGACCGTAGTTTCCCCAAAACCGGAAGTCACCAGAGGGCAATCCATATACTCAAGGTACAAATCAAAAACGTAGTGGTCGCGAATAGGATAATCAATATGACAAGGTACATGAGGCAATACCAACTAGGATACTAGTAGTTGCGTGATCCGGACTGATGTTGGGCATAGCCAGCAGCTACCCCAACACCGCGAAACAACACTCCCAAATCAAGGGGTGCACCCAAATCGAATCACAAATGTAATAGAAATGGTATCGAAGAAGTGTGTCCGCTAGAGGTGGCGAACCTCAATGGCCCGGCGCGGCTCCTGTTTTAGTCATATCAGGGGTCATCCAATAATCGTTCTCTTTCTTCAGTCAACGCGTTCACCAAACCATCCACTTCATTCTGGATCAACACTCCGCGTATAATAGTTATTAAAGTGGTTTTCGGTATCGACAGAGAGTATGTCCATATCCGATCCCGGTCTCTTTAATAACTACGTATTATTACACCGTTGGCTCTTATATTTCAAATCGGTTCATAATTTATATCAAGATATCATATTCGCTTCAAAAATCAAATCCTTTTCAAATATCAGCGTATCCATCAAAATGTCAGATTCCGTTTCAAAATCAATTTTCGCATCAATATCTCATTTCGATTTCAAAATCATTTCGAATTTCAATTTAGGTTGCAACTTCATTTAACTCAATTCGTATTTAAATTCAAGATTTAAATATAAACATTTCATCTTATTAACCATCTTGAAATTTTTTAGAAAATAGCTTTAAGTAGTTTAAAAGTAGTTTAAATAATTAAAATAGTTAAAAATACTTAAAATCTTAAAATGGATTTAAAATAGATAAATTAGTTTAAAATAATTTAAATTGGGTTAAGTAGATTAAAATAGATTAAAATAGTTTAAGTATTCCAAATGGTTTATATAACAGAGTAATTTGGAAAATAAATTAAAACAGCTTCAAAACCAATCCATTTCAATTATAACTTCCCAATTCAAATAAATTTCAATTTTCATTTTACCGATTCAATTTCGATTTTTAATTCAAATCAATGCCAACTTTGACTTCAAATTAATTCGATTTTACATTCACCTTCAACTTATTCAATTTCAATATATATCGATTTTTAGCTTGATTTTTCGAAATATCAATTTTAACACTTAACAAAATTATCCTTCAATATTCAAATATAAATCCCAATTTCAAACATGATTCAATTTCAAGCTCAATTTCAATATCATTTTATATCGCTTTTACTTAATAATATTCAAAGCTCGATTTAAGGTTCAATCCTTTAAACGAATAAATTTTCGAACTTCAATCATAACCAAATTTTTAAATTTCAAAGTCTCAACTTAATTATTTAACAAATTCCTTTAACCAAAATTTATTTCAACATTCCAAAATCAATTTTTCGATGAATACAATTTCTATAAATCGATTTCTATTTATAACTTTTAAATCAAAACATTTAAATAAATTTCAAATCGACGATTTCAAAAATTATTAATTTAGCCAATTCGGTGTCCGTATATAATTTTCTATCCTATGGCCAAGTAATTATTTATTTCAACTAAATGTCAGGGATGAGTATATATTACTTAAATTAAATCACAGTATCATATGTATGCATAACAGGATCTATATAAGCAAATAAACATCCAAACACTCAATTATCAACCAATAGCATCCATCAAAATACATCATCCAATAAACAATACAATTCATGGCAGTTTCATAGTTATCAATGTCAGGTAATTTAATCGCAATTCAATTTTAATTTCAATTTAACTGTCAATTTAATTTTTCAACGGTTAATTCAAATGACAAGCTATATCAAACAACGACAAATAAAATCATAACACTTCATAATATCAATTTTAACTAGCATAAAGATATTTAGTACGGTGTGAGCGTTATAAAACACTCACCTCGATTTTTCCGTTGTCGCCGAGACGTTCCGGTTTGGAACTAAACCGGACGACTCCCAATTTTAGCCCAAATTTCAACTGTCTCCAAATTTTCTCAAACCATTTTCATTTCGAAGCTCTCGTCATCACGATCGCAACGCAAAAAGTCTCGTCTCAATCGGACCTCGTATGTAGGAGTTATGCATTTTATAAGTCATCGATATTTAAATTTATAAACATGTTAATCTTCCTTAAAAAAAATACATTACCCAAAAGGCCCAGCCCACAAAAGCTTCTTCCCCAACTCCCTGTAGCCAAATGCCTGCACACGAACATGGATGAACCCATTCACGCGCGTGCATCAACCCAGTGATACGGAGCTCCGGTACTCCGTTCGACATGCCGCCTTCGCCAAACTCCTTCTCTCCGCGTGCTCCACCATCTCATCCACCAAGCTACACGTGCGGCCCCACCTAGGAAGACGCGACCTGGAGCTTCTTGCGTACGACCACAAATGTCGCGCGTCCCAAACCATAGCCGCACACCACCAAAACTTGCTCCGAGATGCTATCTTCGACGACGAGTTCAAATCAAAGCTCCGTTTTGCGAATCGATCGCTAGATCCCTTGATTTCTCAAACCCTAGATCACCACTATGAACGGCCTCGACCCCAATAGTTGCCGCACCCAGCAACGAGCATACCAAATCGAAG
Organism: Allium cepa; assembly: GCA_030765085.1. Taxonomy (NCBI): domain Eukaryota; kingdom Viridiplantae; phylum Streptophyta; class Magnoliopsida; order Asparagales; family Amaryllidaceae; genus Allium; species Allium cepa. Next base: position 873,069,382 of record CM060932.1, on the reverse strand, counting down.
AGAAGGAGGAAATTCGAATTTAGGAACTGGTTTGAGGATTTTTAGATCAGTAATTTGTGAGATATAATTTTTCAAAGCTCCCATTTTTATTTTTCAAAGTTTCATTATCAACTCCCTCTGTACTCGGCTGTTATGAATAGAAGGAAGCGTGTTAGATAGGTCAGGTGGCTGAGAAAAAGAAAGAAAAGAGACAGATGTGATGGGTACAGTCAAGTCAAGATATTAATTATTATTATTTTAAATTCAAATATCAAGATATTTATTTCAAACTCCTATCAAGACGTGCCGCCCGGCGTTTCTAAGGTTTACCCCGCGTTCCGAACACAATGGAACGTGTTTCGGGGGCTAATTCGATCACATGTGCGAGTTACGGAAATAAACGATCAATTTTAAATTAAACCGATTAAACGATTTTCTATGCGTTTTGGCTTGCCCCGGACAAACGGTAAATCAGATTGACATGAAATTTGAAACCTTACAATAATATCACATTACGGATCCGATGAAACTAATTTCGTCGAAATCCGAGACCGTTTGAAAAATGACTTTTTTTTTAACTCGCCAAATTAATATTAAAACAATTTCAACACGTTTCGAGCTGCCACGGTCAAATAACAACTCCGATTGCTACGAAAATTGAAATCCGATAATAACTAACTATTACGGATCCAATGGAACTAGTTTCGTCCAATTCTGAGACTGTTCAAAATTTGGCTATTTTTCAGTCGATAATTAAATATTAAAATATTCAATTTTCACAAATTTACTTTTAATTCGATTTTAAAAGTTCTACAACATCATTCTAACTTTAATATGATAAAATAAAATTTTACAAATCCCTTTTATATCATATTAAACCTGTTATTCAATAAGTTCCAAATATTAAATTTTAACAATTTAATCGTTTAATATTTGACGGATTTCAATATTGGAATTTTAAATAAAATTTCATTATCAGTCGGTTTACTATATTACTTCGAATCAATTACCTTTGACTACATATTATTTCAATTGATTTGGGATTTCATTCAATTCATAAATAATTAACTAGATAAATTTGTTGCATTTCATTCTAGTTATTATTATTCCAAACGACTTACAAATTTTTTTTCTAACACCAAATCATGAAATCTTATTAAATTAGCTATTTTAATTATCGAAAATTTACGGGTCGTTACAGACTAGAATATGTTTGGTAGAAGTAGGTATTTATTCATAGTTATATGCGCTAATAAATAAGAATGAAACTTATTACATGTAATGCTCGCTTAGGATATTAGTTATAAGTAGTAATAACATTGATTTGTGAATAGAAATTAGGAAGGAAATAAGGAAAGCTTGCAACTCCAATTAATGGGTAATAAATGAGAAATGAATTTGGGAGTTATAAATAATTAATATTAGTTAAAAGTAGTAATAACATTGATTTGCGAATAGAAATTAGGAAGGAAAGTAAGGAAAGCTTGCAACTCCAATTAATGGGTAATAAATGAGAAATGAATTTGGGAGTTATAAATAATTAATAGGGTAATGAGATTAATGGGACTGATAAATAAAGAAGTTAGGTTGATAACTATGGAATTGTTAGAAAAGGTTACTAATTAGAAATTAGTAAATGTGCATATATGTCTTAGGAATAGGGATGACAATGGGGTTGGTCTAGGGTCTAAACCCAGTTGACCCGTCCATGTTTTGACTCGCCAAGACCCGCCCCATTGGGTCATCAGAGCGGGTAGACCCATGGCCGTTCTTAAAAGCTACGGGTCGGGGCTTAGCATGGATTGCAGAATGGATTCCATACAATGATTGGGCTACTGGGGTACCGCCCGTCACGATGCATCTCTAGACAAAAGTACACCGAGGACCTCGCCTGGATCCCCTGCCAACATAGAACCGGCCTAACCCTTACTAGATAGCACCTAATATAATCATCCCTCTGTTAATGGGCCACGAAGTATACAAATGAGAGATAATAGGGACTCTAGATAGGGATGATCATACCCTACTTTAAAGCTACCCATTTAGCCCTGCTACATCTCCCATGTTTTAGTCATTCCCGGTTGATGAGGGTTGAGGCTACATTTTATCTTTATATATATATATATATATATATATATATATAGCACTTCCCACTTGGAATGCTAATACTGCCTTCCAGGAAACAATGCAATACTAGCATTCATCCATGCAAGTTCTTTCTGGGACTGAACAAAACACTTGAGAGCCCCGTCTCCAATTCCATCGTCTTTAAGATGTCTTCACTTCGAAATGCATTCGTTGGATGGAAGTGGTTTTCGGATAACATACCCGATCCCGATCTCTTTGAAACAACGTTTGATAATTTTTGGTAAACTCAACCCGTTTATTTAAGAAATAAACAGTCAAAGATAAGATCGGAGATCACCTCCTAATCGTTAGCGGATGGATTTCCTTATCATTGTTCTAGAAGAACAAAACAAGATTTATATGCACAGTACAGCTTCATAGGAGATGACTGGCCATATAGTTCACGTATTTCACCTAGTTATTTCCAATGTCACATTTTCGGTTCAATTTCTACAATTGGTTATTTAACTATTGAATAACAAACATTCAATCAGGGATTTATCTCATAGGGAAAATCAACACTAGTTCAACATATAAGCAATCGCTGGTCTCGTTTTAAAAATCTTTCATAAATAAAACCATTTGTAAATTAATTGTATAAGAATACTTTTATATAAATATATCCACCATATAACGACCCAATATTTTCAACCATTCGCATCCGCACATATCGGACTTGAATTGCTCAAAATATCAGATTGTTAATTTAAGGCAAAAATAAACATACACGGTAAATAAATCAATCACAGAATCATAGACGTAGAGTAATCTAATAATATGCAGCGGAATAAATAAATAGCAGTTCATGAAGCTACTATATATACATCAAAGTTAGAAATAAAATACAACGGAATATCTCAACTACAATGAAGTCTCCAATACGAACCGATGACTTCTCTGAACCAATCAACTGGAAAAGCTGAAAGCTGAATCAATGGTTGGATCTCCAAACGGAGCTCCAAACTCCAAAGGCGAGTCTCGAATGCTGTATCACTCAGTCTGACCCGAGCGTAAAGAAAAATATAAAACACTCGAGTCAGGATTAACATTCTTATATCAATAAATCCAACTCAAGTGAAATATCAACTGAAATATAATTAACTTAAAGGATGTTTGGGATAACCATCCTCTAAGGATCCATGGAACTATCTGCAATGTAGAAATATACACTATAACACCGTGGTCATTTCAAATTAATTCATACTTCAAAACCAAAAATATCATTTCCATTTCAAATAGATCTTTTTCCCAAAATGGTATGTATATATTAAATAATTTATAAAGTAAGGTATTTGCAATTTCCTCAAAAATCAACTCGACTTTCCCACTCAAATTAATTCAATCTCAATTTATCAATTTCCATTCAATTCAGTTTTCTAAATAACAAATTCAAATTATATTGATTCCGTATATAGATCTGAATCACTATTTTTACCATTTAATTTCCAGTATATTTCAAAGCTTTAATATTCAACATTTCGAAGTTAAATTTAACAGTTTTCTACAGATCTCGATTTAACCTCATATTTTTTAGTCTTGAAATATTCACTTAATGAACTCAGTATTATTAAATAACCTTAAATTACCCTTAGATTAAATATTCCTTCTGATTTGTTTAAACTTGAAATATCATTTAATCACTTTAAATCAAAAAATCAACTTATAAAATCAAATCTTGAACTTCAAATTCAATGGTTCAAATCGATTTAGTTAAGTAGAATTCTTAATTAGATACAATTTTACTTAATTCAACTTTATCTTCCTTAACTTATACAAATCCTTGAAAATCTGTACAAAGATATAATACTATGACATATTATATTAATTAAATCAAACTTTATTAGATTAAAGTTTATTATTGAATCTACTTTATATAAAAACTTAAAGATATTTCCAATATTAAATAAAACCATATATATATATATATATATATTCCCTTTCAAAATCATAGAAATCATTTTTAAAATAATTATGTATAGACCAAAAGTGTCTGTATATAATTTCCTATCCTATGGTCAAGTGACACAGATATTTATCATTTCAATCCGTAATTTAAATATATACGGGTAGATATCATTTCCACCCGCAATCCCAAATTCAATTCAAATGAAAATCACTTGGGTCTATCATTTCAACCCATAACGAAATTCTCCTATTCTAAAGTCCGTTCGAGTATGTATCATTTCAACCCATAGTGAATTATATACTAACAGGGAACTTGCAGAGTGATAACAGATATGACAATAATAATAACAGGCGTATATCATCAATAACATTATAATATAAACAACAGGATATGGTGTCATAGCCCATAGGTGAACAATTATATATAAATGCATATCATATATGTAACAATTTAAACAATTAACAGTTAAATTTTAGCAACATATTTTAATTGTCGTTCCAATTGAAATCAAATTTAACAAATAAAAGAACGTTAATCGTGAGCAATTGCTCACCTTTCGATGCTAGAGAGAATAGACAATGAAGTTGAGTTACGAATTCCAAAACAACACTAGATAGACACGATTCGATGAAGAAAACAGGCATGGCGAACAAGCTGATAAATGGGAAAATCAGTGAGAACTAATAAGAATCAATCTTGATAGAGACGGAAACGAAATGTTAACCGGCATCTTGGCCCAGTTACAAAACGACAGTTGAAGAAATTATCATTAGCACTAGACAAGATTCCGATCAAGAAGAGACTGGAGGTGTTAGCAAGTTGTCAGGCCCACAACAAAGCAAGAGCATTCGCCCTGCCTGGCCTGGTGCGCAGAAGTCACCTACTATGGGCAGAGGTACCGTGTTCCTAAGCCCATGAGGGAAGTCCAACCCATCTCGTCTATAAATAGAAGGGCAGTGTCACAATGAAAGGGACTTTTTCCGGGGACACTGGGGAGACTCTGCCATTTTATATTCTCTCCTCTTTTTAATTCAAACTTGTATTCAAGTAATTGATTTACGGATTGTTTTTGTATTCAAGTAACTGCGAAAGGAATAAAGATTAAACTCAAAGTGGATGTAGGCAATTACGCCGAACCACTATAAATCTGGTGTTCTCGTTTTTTGTTGTTCTTTTGGCATTGAATTACACTATTCTTCTATTCTAATTTATTCTCTTCATTAATCTCTCTACATAACTCTACTCAAGGGTGTTAGTGACCAATTTTGGTGCTAACATTTTGGTGCTTTCACTGAGAATTGAATTCTCATCTTGATTGGATCTCATCATCTACTAGTGGATTTCCATATTCGCGAGATAGATCTAGTTGTTTACTAGAAAACTTCCTATTCTACTCAGATTTGAAAAAAAAATCTAAAGGAAGATGACAGCCGTAAGTCAATCAAGTGTTCATGTTCATATGAAAGGATTGGATTCGCTGATGTATGCAAGATCTAAGGATTGGACGTTGAAGTTTGCACTCAAGTTGAATGAAGACCGACCCTCCTCCGAAGGCAATTCAGCCGAACGCCCAAGAAAAGGTGTATGTCGACCACTCCAGAAAAGGCGTATGCCGATCGCTCCAGAAAAGGTCTATGCCGACCGCTGTAGAAAATGTGTATGCCGAGTAACTCTTGACCATGCCTCTAGGCCGAACGCTCTTCCAGGCCGACCATGCCTCTAGGCCGAACGCTCTTCCAGGCTGACCATGCCTCTAGGACAAACGCTCTTCCAGGCCGAACATGCCTCTAGGCCGAACGCTCTTCCAGGCCGACCATGCCTCTACGCCGAACGCTCTTCCATTTCGACCATGCATCTAGGCCGAATGCTCTTCCAGGCCGACCATGCGTCTAGGCCGAACGCTCTTCCAGGCTGACCATACCTCTATGCCGAACGCTCTTCCAGGCCGACCCATACCTGTAGGCCGAATGCTCTTCCAGGCCGATCCATACCTCTAGGCCGAACGCTCTTCTAGGCCGACCATACCTCCAGGCCGAACCATACCTCCAGGCCGAGCGACATCAGAATGCCGAACACCTCTGTAATGCCGAACATTGTGGAACGTCGAGCGCTCTCTGAGGCCGAGCGCTCTCTAATGCCGAGCGCTCTCTAATGCCAGGGCATAGAGGATCCAGCGACAGCTTCTGAATGGAAACAAGGGAACGGACAAATAACCGCCACTCAAACGATACTCTCAAAGGGATATCATACTGATCACCCTTGAGGAGAATCGGCCTCCATATATATATTTTGGCAGCCAGCTAGCTGGAGAGCTTCCTACGACCATGGATCGTTTCTATGACAAAAATGAATCTAAACCAAAGTGTGGAGGAGCGGAATAGACTAAGAAAAATAACAATGAAGGCCCGTTGGCTAAGGATGCAGATCCTAGTAGCCAAAACAAGACCTCAATATTCGGCTCATATGCTCTTTGAAAGATTCAATTGACAACTCTACTTGAAGACTCGCGACTTGGAGTGGTTTTGGAAACCAACCTCGAGAGAGTACACCAAAGTCTAAATAAAATCAAGGGAATGTTGTATATTCCCAGATGCTTACCGATCCTAACACGGGCGATTACAAACACCTCCGAGGCGTGATCGAAAAGCCGATCTGGAAAGGAAAGCTTCAATAGTATGTACAAGTCATGCAGAATGGTGGGCAGCGAACATCCGATGCCTATTAATAAAGGGCTATGATTATTAATTGGACTGCTGACGACCGACATCCCTTTGAAAGAAGCCAAGGGCAAAAGTCGAATAGCGAGCACACGATGCTGCTTTGCTTATCAATGAGATTTATTGTAATCTTCTTTGAATTATTTCCATTTCCGTTTCTATTTCAATTGTTCTATAAACTATGACTAGCTTTAACTAAACTACTTTCAAAACGATGCAGGTGACCAGGTACTCAGATTTGGTTGCCAACCAATCTACGCAGACCATGATCGGACATGTGGAGTTACATCTAGACAAGCATAATTCAATCGCTCATCATCAACCATATGCCTTTGATTTGGGGCTATGGACTAGATATTGAAAAGTTCATCACGATCAGATCCCAATATAAAGTCAACATGACCAACCATCCATTTATCGACCTCCACATTGTACTTGGAGACCGAAGCAAGGCTTGGAATGGGTATGGCCTGATCATCCACTCAAATCGAGTCATAGAACAAAGTTCGACAAACTACAGATGCCCTTCCTGAAGCTCAGTGATGCCGGGATCTGTCTAGAGTGGACATGATTTGTTCATTTACACATTAAATCCTACCTTGAACACAAAAGGTTATTCGAAAGCCCAACATAAAGTAGTTGTGGTGAACTTCCTACTCATTAACCATCGCTCTCAATACATGGACACGACTGCACCTTGGAACATATGCAACTTACCTTGTCTACTCAATAATCTATTAGTTTCTAGAAAGAGATACAAAAAAGTTGTGTGAGATTTGCCTATCTAACCCACCATGGATGCGATTCAACCATCTATCATATTCCTCCTTCCTTGACTTGATTGGAAGAGCTATAATCACCAATAGGATGAGAATCGACTGTCCATTTTTCAAATTTCGTCCCTCATACTGGGGCAGCCCATTCCATGAGCAAATGTGGTTCGATTGTTCTTTCGACAACATTAGCCTCGATACGGTAGATGAAATATAAATTAAAGGGTGGAAATACGACTTCTCTCAATAAAAACCTTCAAGTCCCCTGAGCACGAACTGGAGTACTCTAAGTCCCCAGAGTGCGGACTCGAGTATAAATGACTTGAACCTCCAAGTCCCCAGAGTGCGGACTGGAGTGCTTTACGTCCCCAGAGTGTGGACACGAGTATAAAAGACACAAAACCTCCAAGTCTCCAAAGAGCGGACTGAAGTACTCTAAGTCCCCAGAGCGCGGACTCGAGTATAAACAACTCAAAACCTCCAAGTCCCCAGAGTGCGGACTGGAGTACTATAAGTCCCCAGAGTGTGGACTCGAGTATAAAAGATCAAAACCTTAAAGTCCCCAGAGAGCGGACTAGAGTACTCTATGTTCCCAGAGCGCGGACTCGAGTATAAACAACTCAAAATCTCCAAATCCCCAGAGTGCGGACTGGAGTATTCTAAGTCCCCAGAGTGTGGACTCGAGTATGAAAGACTCAAAACCTCCAAGTCCCTAGAGAGCGGACTGGAGTACTCTAAGTCCCTAGAGCGCGGACTCGAGTATAAACGACTCAAAACCTCCAAATCCCCAAAGCGTGGACTGGAGTACTCTAAGTCCCCAGAGTGTGGACTCGAGTATATACGACTCAAACCTCCAAGTCCCCAGAGTGCGGATTGGAGTACTCTACATCCCTAGAGTGCGGACTCGAGTATAAATGACTTAAACCTCCAAGTCCTTAGAGTGCGGACTGGAGTACTCTAAGTCCCCAGAGTGCGGACTCGAGTATAAACGAATTGAACCTCCAAGTCCCCAGAGTGCGGACTGGAGTACTCTAAGTCCCCAGAGTGTGGACTCGAGTATAAATGACTCAAAACCTCCAAGTCTCCAGAGTGCGGACTGGAGTAGTCTAAGTCCCAAGAGCGCGGACTCGAGTATAAATGACTCAAAACCTCCAAGTCCCCAGAGTGAGGACTGGAGTACTCTAAGTCCTCAGAGTGTGGACTCCAGTATAAATGACTCAAAACCTCCAAGTCCCCAGAGAGCGGACTAGAGTACTCTAAGTCCCTAGAGTGTGGACTCGAGTATAGACGACTTCAAACCTCCAAATCCCCAGAGCGCAGACTGGAGTACTCTAAGTCCCCAGAATGCGGACATGAGTATAAAATGACTTGAATCTCTAACTCCGCAAAGCACGGACTCGAATATAAGCGATTCGGATCTCCAAGTTCCCTGAATATGAACTATGACACAGATGACTTGAATTTGTTAAATCCCTGACGTACGGGCTAGAAAGTATTCTAAGTGCTCGAAGCACAGAATGGACGTTTAACAACTCCCAAAGAGTTTCCGAGTTATATGAAGATGGACCGAGAAGTCTATGTTACTCACAACTGCTTGGATTAAAATCACGATCACAAAGAAAACTGAATAATAAGAGTCTTTTGTAAGACATAAAAAGGAACTAAACTTTATTCAGAAATAAGTTTCTATTACAACCCCTCCAAAGTTCAGAGTCGACATTCTATTTACAAGGACTAAGGAAATAGATGAAAATAATTACATGACTTAAACTAAGTCTTTTTGAACGAGGATAGTAATCACTTCTTGTGCTTCTTCAACTTCTTTCCATACGGATCCTCTCCAGAGCATTTACCCTTGGTACTCTTCTTTGATAGAGGGGTAGCAACTGAAGAAGTACGGGGAACTTCTATGGGCTTGGACCTGCCAGGAAGGATGACCTTCAACGGCTTGTTCAAAGGATCGTCCAAGTCCACAACTCGGGGCTCGACTTTGACCTTGACCATCTCCTCCTTCTCTTTCTCGAGCCACTCCTTCATGCTTCATTCGATGTGTGCTCAGAGGCGCCTGTAATTTCTACTTCACAACCCCCGTCAGTAGGAGAGGAGGCTTCAGACTTGTCTTCATCAAGCACTCTGATCACCTGAGCGCGGACGGGAGTACTCTAAGTCCCCAGAGTGCGGACTAGAGTATAAACGACTTAAACCTCCAAGTCCCCAGAGTGCAGACTGGAGAACTCTAAGTCCTCAGAGTGCAGACTCGAGTATAAACAACTCAAAAACCTCTACGTCCCCAGAGTGCGGACTTAAGTGCTCCCAGTCCTCTGAGTGTGGACTAGAGTATAAACGACCTAAGAACCTCTACGTCCCCAGAGTGCGGACTAGAGTGCTCTAAGTCCCTTAGTGCGGACTAGAGTATAAACAGCTTAAAAACCCTCTTCATCCCCAGAGTGCGGACTACGATACTCTCAGTCCCCAGAGCACGGACTAGATTATAGACGACTTGAGAAAAATCTCTAAATCCCAGAAGCGGACTAGATTACTCTAAGTTCCCAGAGTGCGGATTAAAGCATAAATCGTTCGACAAATCTCTAATCCCTGGAACGTGGACCGAAGCGTGAACACAAATTGGGCGTGAGTCAACCGGGGGAAGAATAACACTAAGTGACTAGAATGCAGAGTGGTGTATAAACATCGACAAATAGATGAGTGAATTCCGACCATTCTCTATTCTGCAAACTTCGGCCGAAAATCGACAGGAGGATTATTAACCCGCTAAGGATGGAGTTCGACCATCCAACTAGTGGCCTGGCCAAATCAATGCTGGGAGCAGGGGTACAAATCACTAAAAAGCTGAATATGACAGCTCACTATAGCTCTAGCATGGCGTTTTTTATAACTTGAGGCAACGACTGCAAGGAGGACTCAATACAGAACCAATCGAAACGGCAACCAAAGCTACGAGCAACCGACTATATCATACCTCAGATTGAGGGTCAATATTGATCCGCACCAAGCACATACGAATGTGACTCAGATGTTTCTTGAAAAAAAATGACCTCCAGAGTGTGAAAAGGAGGGTAAATCACGAATACTTGGTCAAATATTCCCCAGCACCCTCATTCGATTCATCAGGAGGAGTATGAAACTGGATGAACATAACCTGACTGCATTTGTAGCCAACTTTACCCCGAGACCTGATTACAGAGGATGAACCAAAGTGGACGTAGATGACCGTCCACTGTCCAAATTACGCCCTGAAACTGACGTGGCATAGAAGTATTCCTCTTCGAATGAAAAACCACAATAAAATCTGAGATAGGCGAGACCTAGTCTCCCATCGACTGACATGATCCTACGATTCAATGGGAAAGAGAGTAAAGCTAAAGTAGGCGTGGTTGGCCTTCCTACTTATCGGTATATGCCCCAGACCTGGGGCCACGAGCGAGAAGCAAGATTGATGTGAACCGACTATTCATCGATCACCTCTATGTCTTTGTAGTTTAGGTGAGAACATAAACATAGCCAGGACGAGACTCAACCGGCCATGCAGTACATTTATCAACCCGAGACTGGGAGAAGACGCATGGTCATCCAAAGACTGGATACGATAGCTCGGTATTAAAACTTATATATAGTGCTTATAGCTACTCAAGGCTACGACCGAAAGGATGCCTAGAGATAGAAATCACAAAATCGATACCTTAGCTCATGAGCAATTGACTGTCACACCAACTCAAAGGATAGGTAAAGGATCATGAGTGCATTGAATAGAAAGTGCATTATTCGAATATACAAGAAAACTCAAACTCATAGCAAGATCCAGCTATACAGTTGCACGCAACTCGAGGCCGACCCCTGCTCGACATTTCTTTAAATGTGCTTTTAAGCCTGATCTTTGGCCATTTGCTGATAATCTATTAGAGCATTCAAAGCCCTTCACCATTAGACTTAATAACTCATGACAAGACTCTAGGATTCTACTAGAGTAACCATCAACATTGACCATCCCAACCATATTTCACATTGAATGTTATACAAAATAGTTACATCTGAACTCAAAGATATATGCAAATGGCACCTGCTAAGCTGACGGTTGACATTACAACCAGCCATGGCGACCCTTTCTGGTGTTGAGTATCGAATCACAGCTCAGGGCAATGATGATAAAAGAATTAGTTGGATTTTTGTGAATAAATGATGATATGTTCCCTTGGACCCATTTTGACATGCATGTGTGATTTCACCAACTATCATGAGCCATGCATTGGATATCGACCTGAAGCTACAAAAGCTAACGCAATGTCTGTTGACTTCATCATGAAAGCTCCACTCTTACTTTTGGGCTCACCCTATCAACGTCTATGCCTGCTAGCCGTTGCAACCAGGTATACAACGACCTGAGACATCTGAAAGACTACTTAAATAGAATATCGAACTAAGCCAATTCAATATCACTTACTTCCGTCGAAGGGCTATCCAAGGACGGAAATTAGCAGACCTTATACCCAAATTCGCTACATCAGATGACTACTCGAAGGGTAGTAGAGAACCAACTGACAGATGGAAAATGTACGCAGATGGGGCATCCACTGATCAATGTTATGGCGTAGAAGTCATGTTAATGACTCTCGAGGAACGATCGATCTGCTACGTCCTGAAACTCGATTTCCCTGCAAAACAACAATGCATGATGACAGACGATATAGTGTTTAGAAGTCGAGATGCAGACAAGGTGGACAGCTTCGTCCGCATCCAAAACACTGACAATTGGCAAGTAGTGCCTGAGCCCTGGCTCGGGCAGCATTCTTGGATCTATAGAGATGTAGATTCGAGAGATGATGATGGGGGACTTAGGGAAACGAATGCAGCACCGACTGAGCCGACAATTGACACACCAGTCAGCTGGGATGACCCGTCACGGGTCCTTAAGATTGGATCGCAACTCGACCCATCATTGGCCAAAGATCTTAATGATTTCCTCTGAGCGAACCTAGACGTGTTCGCTTGGACACATTCTGATATGTGCAGGATTTCTCCCGCTATTGCGAGCCATATATTGAACATAGACCCGAAATACATCCCTGTAAAACAAAAAAGGAGAGGCATGGACCCGGAGAGGTCCGCTGCTCTCAGAGAGGAGGTAGACAAACCCAAAGCCAATGGGTTCATCCATGACGCCCTCTACCCTGAATGGGTTTCCAATCCTGTGCTGGTAAAGAAAGCAAATGGAAAGTGGAGAACTTGTGTTGATTACTCTGATCTGAATAAAGCATGCCCAAAGGATAATTTCCCTTTACCTAGAATCGACCAGCTCATCGACTCTATGGCCGGACACGAATTTTTGTCTTTTATGGATGCGTATTCGGGATACAATTAGATCCCGATGCATATTCCAGACCAAGAATACACCAGTTTTGTCACGGATGTGGGGCTATATTACTATGTAGTATTGCCTTTTGGATTGAAAAACGCGGGAGCAACTTATCAACGTCTGGTGAATCGAGTGTTTAAAGACCGGATTGGTAGAACGATGGAAGTCTATGTGGATGACATGCTTGCGAAGTCACGGCAGTCAAATGACCACATCCGAGACCTAGCGGAGATGTTTGATATACTCAGCATTATGGAATGAAAATCAATCCTTTGAAGTATTCATTTAGCGTAGCATCGGCAAAGTTTTTGGGTATCACTGTGAATGCGCGGGGAATCGAAGCTAACCCGGAGAAGATTCAAGTTATCCGAGACATACAAGTGCCCAGAACTATGAAGCTAGTACAAAGCTTGAATGGAATGGTGGCTGCGCTGAGTCGATTCATGTCCAGAGCTACAGACAAGTATATTCCTTTCTTCGTTGTGATAAAGAAAGGAAAGAGGAATTTTGAGTGGACATCCGATTGTGAGAAAGCATTCCGAGCTTTGGTAAGGCATTTGGAAAGTCCCCCATTGCCATCGAAACCAATAGACTACGAAATGTTGTATGTGTACTTGGCAGTATCCCAGCTTGCTATCAGTACGGCATTTGTCCACGAAGAGGACCGAGTTCAAAAGCCAGTTTACTATGTTAGTAAACGTCTGACGGGGGCAGAATGAAATTAGCCCAAGATCGAGAAATTAGCCTATTGCTTGGTGATTGCATCACGCAAGCTTCGCCTATATTTTCAGGCACACTCAATCAGTGTTTACACTGATCAACCCTTGCGACAGGTACTCCAACGACCGGAAACTTCTGGAAGGATGTTAAAATGGAATATCGAGTTGAGTCAGTTCGATGTTACCTACCTGCCACGAAGGGCCATACAGGGGCAAACACTAGCAGACTTCATTGCTGAATTCACTGTGTCAGACGACTCAAACGGCCACAATGTCATGCCTCCCGTTCGATGGAAGATGAATACCGATGGGGCATCTAACGACCGTTGTTCGGGGGCTGGCATAGTTCTTGTTACTCTTGAAAACCGATCAGTTTGTTATGCTTTGAAGCTTGAATTCCCAGCAACAAATAACAAAGCCGAGTATGAAACATTGTGCCGACTTAAGACTCATCATAGAACTGGGAGTAAGATCGGTTGAAATATTTTGCGACTCGCAACGGGTGGTGTACCAAGTGCGGGGAGACTACCAAGCAAGGGGGCAGAGACTTGCCCCTTGTTTGGGCCGAGTTTAGGAGCTGCTAGCGAATTTCAAGTATTATGATATTTCACATGTCCCGCTTGAGTAAAACAGAGCAGCCGATTCATTGGCAAAATTTGCAAGCACTGGCGATGCGCAGCAGATGGGATTGTTTCCCGTTGAAACCTTACAATACGCCGAGTATAAATACGATGGAGGTAGATTTTGTGTTTGAAACCAAAATTGATAAGGAACATGGATGACCTCATTTAAGCAATACTTACTACATGGGGTCTTACCCGAAAGAAGGAGCAAAAGACGACAAGTCACTCGTAAGGCTTCGCGATATGTAATAGAGAGCGGAATAATGAATCGAAGGGGATTCTCAACCCCCTTACTCCGCTGCATAGCCCATGATGAGATAAAATAAGTCCTGAAGGATGTCTGTGAAGAAGAATGCAGCGATAGCATCAGGTGGAAAACCATGATAAAGAAAATACTCTGCTACAAGTATTACTGGCCAACTATGAATTCAGATGCGGTTGATCATGCTAGACAATGTGACGAGTGCAAGATGTTTGCAAAAAATCCAAGAACCCCGCCGATGGAAATTACTCAAATGGCTAGTCTATAGCCGTTTGCCACTTTGGGGCATTCAAATCATCTTCTTGTTTATCCTAAAGATGGTGCGAAATACACCATCATAGCAGTTGTTTACTTCACCAAACAGGCAGACAAATAACTTTTACTCACTGTCCGTAATGTCATATGTCCTTACGACCTTCTATGATCTATTATTACTGCAAATGGACAGGTTGAAGATGTGAACAAAATCATAAAGCCTGTTCTGAAGAGAAGTTTGGAAAAGGCTAGAGGAAAATGTGTGGATGAACTCCCTACAACACTATGGGCTTATAGAACTACCCATGGGTCCGTGACTGGCCGCACTCCATTCACTCTTTCTTACTGTTCTGAGATCGTCGTCCATGTAAAACTTGAAGTTCGCTCTCGTCAAGTGGCTGATTACAACCCTTATCCCACAGAAAATACAAATAAGGAGTCGCAATTGAATTGCTATTAAACTAGATGGAATTGGCAACGAATTATGAGCATATAAAACGCATCCGAGAGCCAATGGCAAGAACATGTACCCAAACATGCATGTGTACATCTGAAGAAGTTCGACTTCTTGAAATCAACATAAACTGAATTCTCTCTTAGGGTTATTAAGAAAAGACTATATCAGATAGCCGAAGCTTACTAGCACTGTAGAATCAGACACGGATGGCCACTGATGAACTACAACCCTGGATTTATAATATTGGGAATTGACCAAGCATCACGATAACCAAAGAAGGATACAACATCTTGGGAGGATAAATTGGAGGATAATGACTATTCAAGAAACATGATGGATTTCTTTCTGAAGACAAGGAATACTCGCTGATTCAAAGTGTGTCGTGTTGCTTCATACGACACACTTTAGGGGACAAATTTTAACCGGCATCTTGGCCCAGTTACAAAACGACGGTTGAAGAAATTATCATTAGCACTAGGCAAGATTCCGATCAAGAAGAGACTGGAGGTGTTAGCAAGTTGTCAGGCCCACAACAAAGCAAGAGCATTCGCCCTGCCTGGCTTGGTGCGCAGAAGTCACCTACTATGGGCAGAGGTACCGTGTTCCTAATCCCATGAGGGAAGTCCAACCCATATCGTCTATAAATAGAAGGGCAGGGGCACAATGAAAGGGACCTTTTTCCGGGGACACTGGGGAGACTCTGCCATTTTCTATTCTCTCCTCTTTTTAATTCAAACTTGTATTCAAGTAATTGATTACGGATTGTTTTTGTATTCAAGTAATTGCGAAAGGAATAAAGATTAAACTCAAAGTGGATGTAGGAATTACGCCGAACCACTATAAATCTGGTGTTCTCGTTTTTTGTTGTTCTTTTGGCATTGAATCACACTATTCTTCTGTTCTAATTTACTCTCTTCATTAATCTCTCTACATAACTCTACTCAAGGGTGTTAGTGACCAATTTTGGTGCTAGCACGAAATGTACGTTGCATTATTATTATTAATTTCAAATCAATATTAATTTAAACACATATTAAATTAAATATATATGTATTTCAAAATCATTGCTTTTAAATAAAAACACATATAAAACAACATATATTTACATTGTAAAATTTGAAATAAATGAATATATATACTCATAAAGATAAACAACATATTACATATATATATATAACATACACAAAATCTTGTAAACTACATACATACATATATACATACATACATACATATATATATATATATATGTATATGTACACACACACACACATTCTATTTTAAAACGATACTCATAAATATAAACTGATAGACAGCTATATATAACTAACTTACATATCAAATTATTCCGTATTAAACATGTATGTTACCAGAACTAATACATTGTATGTTATACGAACAAATAAACTATATTACATGCTTTAAAAATGTATGTTATTAAAATATCTATATTAACATATTTCATTATATTGTAAACAGCATACCAATACAGTAACACACAATTTACTTCACCTATATTATCACATACAGTAAACAAAACTTTCATTATTAAATTTTATATACTATACAACATATAAGTATCAGTTTATATAAAATAATATATATAACTATTGTATAACATAACCTTTAAAAAAAGAGAGACTAGTATACTATAATCTTTAAAACAAACTAGTATATAAAAGCCTTAAAAAATTTATAAACTTTAAAACTGTACAATAGAGGACACATATATATACTTAACTTATGCAATCAAACTATAAATATAACTATAGCTAGTAATACCCAGTATAATATAAACTAACATAATAATATAAAAATACATATTAGTAACCAAAATAACTTGTATTGCGTGCTTTATAAGAATACACACATATAAACATCAGAACATAACTGGTATAATATAATGTATATTAACATACCACTAATAACCGAAATCAGCAAAACAAAATATAAATTTTTTACATAATTAATGTAAAATATATATATATATATATATATAAATTAAAACTAGTATTTAAAACACATTTTAAAATCAAAATCTCTAGATATTAAAATCAGTATTCATTAAACATGTGTATTGGGACCAATATATTTGTAAATTATATATAAAAAAAGAATCAAAGACTAAAAGCCAATGTATATATATAACACGTGACCCAGAAAATGTAAAACAGCTAATATATAACTGTATACTTTATATATAAAAATGTAATAAAAGAGCTGTAGGAAAGGTAAACCATATGAAGTAATTTTGAAAGCTGTGGGAAAATTTGTACTTAAACAGTAATATATATATTTTACTATCAACAGTCTTTAAACTTAAAAAAAAGAAACGAAAGAAGAACAAGAAAATACAAAGAAAAAAAAACATCTGCGGCCATTACCTTCAGGAAGAAGCACGTGCGAGAAGATGAAGGCCATATGAGATGCGGATGAAATTGTATACATGGGTTTTTGTATTTAACATAGGCTTGCGTTGATTTGGTGTATGAAAGGCAAGAAATAAATGATTTGAAACAGTAGAGGAATTAAAGGATTTCATTCCTATTAAGTACAAATAAGCAAAAGGCAAGTGTAAGAGAGATGAAATAATTTACACATGAAATGTAAGGCAAGATTTTTTATTCCTTTTAAAATGCAAGGCTGATGATTTTAACAGCTAAGCTAAGAAATCAAAAGTGTGCGCATTAGATAGGCAATAATTAAATCGAGACGTACGCCCAAAATTTATAACAAAGTAACGTACTTTGAATTTATCTGTTTCGTATTTATTTAGTAAAATATATGCTAAAGTATATTTCAGAAGACAACGTATCATTTATATAACGCCAAATAATTTAAACATGAATGGATATAAAACATACCATATAAAACGTATAATAAAATAGTTATTTACACATTATTTATTTCTTAATTTAAAATTTGATTTGTTACATCCATTTGATTTGTTTATTACTTTACCAAAAAAAGGGATGTATATATGTATAAAAGAAACGTATAAATTTATTTCTTTTTACACAATATTTATTACTTAATTTAAAAGTATATAACCAATTTAAAAGGAAAAAAATTGGAACAAATGTTGTACAAATATATACAGTTTAAATAAAATATTTGGAAGTTAAAATTTAAAATTTAAAATTTTAATTAAAGTTAAACTTTAACCCAAAATCAAAATTACAGAAATTGTTTATATTTATTACAATTTGGGCAAATAATTTATAATCAATTCAATAAATTTCTTAAATTCAAATTTTTAAGTAATCAAACACCAAAGTTTTAAGTAAGGTGAATAAAAAGTACCAAAAATTCAATTAAATACGTAAATAAAACCATGCAAAATTATTAAAATTTTATGGGTCATTACACACCAATTCCTATATTAAAATTCCTATATTCCTATATTCCTATATTTTATGGTATAAGTATAATTACACACTGTGAAAGATTCCATTTTTATTCGATTCAAAAATCATTCATAAACTCCTTCTAATTCTCAAAAACAATTTATAAACCATTTTATAAAACTTCTGGAACCATTTATAAAATTCTTTTGTACATTTCAATCAATTATAAATCCTCTTTGTACACTTCTAAAACTCTTTTATAAAAAAAATAATCTCTAAACCCTTTATAAAACTTCTTTCACAAATCTATAGACCCGTTTCTTAAGTCTGTTTATAAATATCTAACCATTTATAGAGCTCGTTATGAAACTCTTCACCTTGTAAATAATCTTCCTTACATCTCCAAACAATTTTATAAGCTCCTTTATAAAATCCAAGTCTTTCAACTCTATACATGGGACTCTAAAACATTTATAAACAATCAAAGATCTTTTACTTCAAAACACCATTATATAAGAATAATTATTAACAATAAACATTATAATTAAATGAAAATTATTAACCTTAAACGTCTTAATAATAATTAATAATTTCAAAAAATTGTTAATTAAATAATAATAATTAATCTTTAACATTTTTATAAATAACAATAATTTATTTTCAAAAACCTTATTAATAATCCTTATTATTAATTTCAAACCATAATCATTATTAAATAATTACTATTTCAAGATATTAACATTTTGATAAATACTTTAAAACAATATTAACTGTAAACAAATAAATATAAAACAATACTAGTATAAGTAAATAACCTAAGAATAATATTATTTTAATTAAATAACTCTAAAATAATATGAATATAATTAAATAACCTAAAAATAATATTTCAACAACTAATTAACTTTGAAATAATATTAATATATAACCTTAAAATAATATTACTATAATTAATTAACTTTAAAACAATACTAATATAATTTGATAACCTTAAAATAGTATTATTATAATTAAATAACCTCAAAATAATATTATTGTAAATAAATAACTTTAAAATAATATTATTGCAATTAAATAAATTTAAAATAATATTATTATAATTAAAGATAATCCATAAAAAAAATTTCGAAACCTAATTTCAGATTTAAAAATCATTTCTTGTCTCAAAAATCAATTCCAACTTAAATGCCAATTTATAATATTTTTAAAATACAAATTTGAGGCCAATAGCCACCCAACACTTAACTAATAGTGATATTAATTTTCCATCACTACTGGGTTTTGGTTTCAAACATATAACAATGTTATAACCATAGTGTCCAAAATCAATTTCATTATTCAAAAATATATATAAAAGAAATATTATCGAAATAGTTCAACAATAGCGAGGAATTCCGTTGGATCCCTCCAACTTGTTTCCACTGCATCACAAACTTATATAATCATAAAATATAAATCAACCGTTTCGAAGGGAGATTCATATACAAAGGGTCATCCGCTCTTACACGGGAACGTAACAGGGTCTCATTCGCTTCAATAGACGGGAATATTCAATCCATGTAACATCCCGCCTTTTCGCACACTTTAAACCGACACACGTGCCAACTTATTTTCTCCAAAATCTTCTTTGAAACAATTTTTCCGAATTATACTAAATATTTATATAAGAATTTACTTATAAACTAAATCATTATATTTCATAAATCCTTTGAAAGCAGATTTCAAAATCCCAGACTTAAGTTCAAAAATCTCTAATTTGATTTATTATAATTTCAGCTTAGCTTCAATTATTATAAATATTTTATTACCTAACACCCAATCTATAGCAACCAAATATATATATATATATCTTTATAAAAGTATTTTTATATATAGAAAATATAATAGGCAAAATTATTTCATTCACCCATGTTAAAAACAAATATTATGTCGGTCTGTCCTATTAAATGTTTAGAAATCCCTATTGATGTCATAGCGTCCCATGCATC
Source organism: Allium cepa (assembly GCA_030765085.1). Taxonomy (NCBI): domain Eukaryota; kingdom Viridiplantae; phylum Streptophyta; class Magnoliopsida; order Asparagales; family Amaryllidaceae; genus Allium; species Allium cepa. The sequence continues at coordinate 873,048,861 of CM060932.1, read as the reverse complement.
AACCAGAATTTATAAATACAAAGCGGAACAGATTAACACAATATCAAAATCTTTTATTAATACTAACAAATACGCTCTCTCATGTATATATACACTCAGCGACTCCCATAGGGTATTACTACCCTATTAATAAAGAGTCAAACCCCACAAAGCCAAGGTTTATCGCTAAACCAAAGCTCTGATACCAACTGTAACATCCCGCCTTTTCGCACACTTTAAACCGACACACGTGCCAATTCAAAGCATACGCAAGGGCGGATTGCTATGGGGTAAATAAGAAAAACAGAGAAGAAATAAAAACAAAACAGAATCTCACAGCGGAAGGATAAAATATAATAATAAATATACAGTTCAAAACAGTTTACAAACACTTGATTTGCTTTATACAATAAATATCAGAGTTACACATACCAATACAATCAATGCAGCGGAACAGTATGAGTGTGGTGCAATACTATAGATAATAATAATACGGATTCTTCGTCTTCGTCCTCCAAAGCTAAAATCTTCGATCCTGAAACGCTCGGACTGACCCGAGCGAATTTGAAAAGATAAAAACACTCGAGTCAGACTAAAAGATCTTATGTGAGTTAAATTAACAGAAATAAATATGAGTACAGTAACTCAAGAGATGTTCGGGATTTACATCTCCTAAGGATCCGTTAAACTATTTACTATGTAGTATATTGCGCTATTATAATAGTGTCTATTTATAAAATAAACTTACTTTTAAATAGCGTTAAGGCTTTACATTTTCCACCTTAACACGTAAAATGCCAATAGTCTATACAGTACCGTAATACCTCCTGATCGGGAGGCTACCAGAGGATACTCCATAGGTACGACACAAATAGAAACTCGTAGTAAAGGCTCGGTATGGTAGGTGACACGGCACAACTAGGCAATGCCAGGGTAGATATACCAATTGCTATCCAGGCTGGTGGAAACGCGTAGCCGCAGTTACCGCCCACCTCGGACTAACTCCCCAAAATCAAAATATAGATGTGGCCACTGAATCAATCCAAAATCAAAGTATAATATCGAAGAGGAGGGTCCGATCAGAGGAATGACCTCATTGGCCTGAGAATCGCTCCTGTTTTAGCCACCTTATGCCAACTCACGGGAGTCGGGTCCACGTATTTACCTTACAGGAAACGTCGCCACCACCTACTTCATTCTGGAATCTCCACCGCGTACACGGTTAGTCAAAGTGGTTTTCGGTATCGACAGAGAGTATGTCCATATCCGATCCCGGTCTCTTTGCCAACCCATCGTTATTATAACACCGCGGTCATTTAAAAATAGCTCATACTTTAAAACCAGAATAAACATTTCCATTTTAAAATTATGAATACGATATCATTTTAAAACCCAAAACAATATGATATCCTTTATCCCAAATATAAACCTTTTCAAAAATCCAAATGCTTTAAAATTTATAACGTCTGAAAGCCAAATATCCTTTCAAAGCATAATATTTCGAAATTCATAATTTAAAACCATAAATTTTAAAACTTGAATGGTTTGGATATTCAACGGTATATGAATTAAAAGGTTTAACTTAAATGTTACTTTGTAAAGAAAATAGTTCTCATGGCTTTACAAATACATTTCTTTATTAAAGTCTAAACCAAAATTTGTATTATCTCTCTCAAGTTCCAAAACCACTTCAATTTATATATATATATATATATATATATATACGTATATCCATTTGGAGTATTAATATTTCAAACTAAAGTTGGATTTTATTCTTTCAACAAATCGAATGTTCTATTAATTAGTCTTGAATATTCATATAAAATCCATAAATAATAAGACTTCAATTTCTAGTAATAAAATATATATATTTTTCCCAATTCAAATTATACTAGAATATTCATTTCAATTTATTTTGGGAAAAATCCAATTATAAATATCATATCTTAAAATTTCCAAACTTAACATTTAAACATATGATATTATTAAACTCCATTTTCTTAATTTTCTTCCATTTTTAATAAAGATTTTTATACACCTTTTAATTTCAAAATTTTCAACTTCATATGTATATATATATGGAAGAAAAATATTTATACAATATAAAATTTAAGATTATTATAAACCGTATTTCATCCAAACCATAGAAATCACATTTAAATAGTTATATATATACCGTGGTGCCTGTATATAATTTTCTATCCTATGGTCAAGTGATACGGATATTTATCATTTCAATCCGTAATTTAAAAGATACAAAATTTTGCGGTTATATATCATTTCAAACCACAATCCTGAATGAAATGAAATATGCATGATAATTTGCAATTTAATGATATACAATAAACATCCATTCATCAACATCATCCATCATCCAAATCGCAATCATCAATCAATATCAATCAATAACAATATTATTTTTGGTACTACATAACAGGTAATACTGGCAATTTTATTCAAATTAAATTCAACAGCTATTAATCTACAGTCTATATTCAGTAATAAATTATATAACTGTTAACTAGCAGTTCATATACAAACGAATAAATTTTAACTGTAAATTTATACGCAATAAATTAATTAAATTAACAGTTAAATTAAATAAATGCAATTCAACAGATATGAATAAAATAAACATGCCAAATACTCATAAATAAATTTCTATTCATTTCTAAGATAAATTTAACAAACATAAAAACTTTTAGAAGTTGTGAGTGGGTTAAAACACTCACCTTTGGAATTTAAATCGAATTTAAATTCGATTTAAACCCAAAAATTCGCCCTTCTCGGAATTCGTCCAAACCAGCGTCATCAAGTCCGGAATTAAATTACGATCCTAACAAAAAAAATATCGCGTGAAAATGAGGCCGTATGAGAAAGTTATAGCGAAAATTCGATTGAAAACAAAAATTAAAATAAATGAAAAATGGAACACAATTCATACTTCAACAATCCATCCACGTCATCGTTACTTCCCAGCAAAACACGCTACTACTGTTCATCCCCTCTCACGCGTTACTTCTCTCCAGCACGCAACCGAAGGAAACACGCACCCGACCCAACCTTTGACCGCCGAAATCTTCCACCACGGTCCACCATATGATCGCCGATCAACACCAGTGGATAGCCCCTGCCGAGCCGCCTCCCCTTGACCCTCTGCGCGCACCATCGGTCGCCGCCGCCGCCGCGCCCTTCAAACCCTAAACGAAAATTGCTCCACATCCAACCGTTGATTCTCGAAACAAACTACATGAATCGACTTCCCTCGGTCACCTCTGCAAAACCCAGAAAAGGTTTGACGATCCGACGAAGTTTGCGACGACGATGATGAATGGTCATGGACTGTTTGAATTAATTCTGGTCAAACGAATGTTCAAAACAGAAAACGAATTGCACCAGTAGATTACGTGCCTCGAGAACATTAACATATATTTTTGTGGAATTTTTCTGAAGTGTTTGCATTTTCACTGAAATTTGGATTGGGGTAGATCTAGGTTGCATTCATTTGAGGAGGAGAAGGAGATGAAGAAATGAACGTACAGCAAAAGGGAAAATAAAATGGGGCTGGGGTTTATAACCGTGGTTATATAGGTAGACTAGAGATAGCGTAGATGGACCGGATAAATGAACGTACGGAATAAACTATGGCCCAAAAAGCCCGTTCTGACCCCGGAACGAAATTTGTCAAACCCATATATCCAGATAGGTATTTTAAAATATTCTAAACGCGATGGAAAAAGTTTCACGTCCAAATTTGATCGTATGAAGAAGTTATGCTGAAAACAAAATTTCCAAATTGATTTCAAATTGATTTTAATTAAATCGATTTCAAGGCGTTTCGCGTCCGTACGATCAAACGACAGGTCCGATCGATACGAAACTTGAAACCCTATAATAATTCACCGATACGGATCCGATGAAACTAGTTTCGTCGAAATCCGAGTCCGTGGCCAAAATGGCTATTTTTAATATTCATTAAATAAATTAAATAAATCATAAAAATCCAATCTTATATTAATATTCTAAAATTGTCCAAATTTTATTGCTTATGTAAATTAAAATCAATTTAAATGATTTAACAAGTTTGGCTGTGAATTAGAGTTGACAAGTCTATCAAATTTTAGTATACATTCCTCCGCTTCCTTATATTAAGGAATTATAAATAAATTCCTCAAAACCTATTTATTACATTTTTAATCCTTGTATACTTATCTTTTATCCAAAATAGGGATGCCACATACTTTGGTTCATGATTCACATTATTATTCTTAAAGTCTATCTTAAATTTCAGTAACGTAATATTTAACGTTAAATTCCCTTTATTTATGCAATAAGCGCAATTATTGAATTTGATACTCAAATTAATTTATAGATTCTGCTTTCTAAAAATCTATATCAACAATTTGGTCCAATTATAAATAGAATAAGTATTTACCTCATCTTATAGAATTAATTATTGCAACAAATCCAATTTACTATATCTTAAATCCAAATTTATAGATAAAGCTTGATTGCTTTATTAACTCCTTTGGTTTTCAATTAACCTTTTATGGTGAATATAAATTCCAATGTATAATTGAAACCTTATTTCCATTTGATTTCACTATTTCATTAAAAATCCTCATATTCCAGCTAAATTTCAACTAACGTATAAATTAGCTATTTCAATTTCATTTAATTGCGATTATCATACTAAAGAAATTAAATTCCATTAAATAAATAAATAAATGCTGATTCCCATCTATTTACATTATATTACATTGGTACTTCTATTTACAACTTAGCTTTGTATAAATGTTTGAATGTGGAATCTTGTCTATTTCACGTATTAATTAAGCCTTAAAAATCAATTAATATTATCCTTGGTCTAACCTCATTTACCCATATTTATATTAATATATCCTTTGAATTAGGTAAATTACCATTGATTATCTACCTTAACTTATCAGACTCCACTAACGTAATGGTTAAATATTAATTCCACTTGTAAAAAAACAATCCACAAGATTTGCATTTCTCATTACAAATGAATTCATAAATCTTGGCTTTCTTTTTCTTTGCTTCCTAAAGGCCAAATCAAACTACCCTATCATCACTAATTTATGGCAATTAATTGCAATTGATTCTCCATTAAACTACATAAGTTATCCAATTGAAACCTAAGTGAAACGTTTATTTATTTAAAAATCCTACTGTTTAAAAGAGTATATCATCTACGGTAAAATTTACATTTGACTTGATTTCTCATATATTTCACACAACAGTGAATTCCAATTTCTACCAACATTATGTTTAATATAAATTGGAAATCCAAATCATTGGTATTTCACAACCTTATTGCGTACATTTACGTATAGTTACACTAAGTACATACACTGATTCATGAATTCATTAATTAATACACAATTTTCCTTTGTTTTCTTATATTAAGTTTATTACCGTTTTTAAGTACATTCATTATTGAACAATATTCATAAAAAAATTTATCTACACTTATTGCATTGGTTTATTCAACGGTCACCAAATGAAACAATCCTACTATTTATTTTAATATTAAATGAATCCCATTCTAGTAAATATTTTATTAATATTCACTAATTCAACATTTATTGGTTTCTTAACATTAACTTTTAACAAAGTGTGACAATTACATTATCCAAAACTATTGTCATAAAAATTAAATTGTTACATTAAATTCCAATTACTATAACAAATTACTACATTTTCTCAAATAAAATATTAAGGCTTTTATTTTATTCTAAATTAGATTAGAAATTATATTAATTTAATTCATTTAATATTATCAAATTTAACGGGTCGTTACAATCTCCCCCACTCAAAACTTTTCGTCCCCGAAAAGGAAAAAGAAGGGAGAAGGAAGAATAAACCGTACATTTTATTTCAAATATTAACTTATAAACAATAATTTACTGGATTAATTTCCTTTAATGAAATATACCCGTTTATAATCATTACAACCTTTTATACTTAAATCATTAAAGTTTGGAAAATATTCAACAAAATTCTAAGTCCAAAATTTACGAAAATTTTGGCAGAGTCTCCTTTGTACGGTGAGGCTCGGGAGAAAATATAATATCAAAATATACAAATATATTACATATATTATCAAAATATTATATCCCAACACGGGAAAAATTATATAAAATAGTGCTACAAAACGTAATCCGGAAACGTACCTATTTGTCGGGCAATACGCTTATTATTATGGAACCAAAAGCAGTAGCAGTTGCTTCCATAACCTGCATTTCACTTATATAATCTAAAAAAGGTTAAATATTTATATTAAAGTGAAATGTTTAGGTGGTTTCAACCATTAATCAACCAATCAATACAACAACCATCAACCTTACAAACAACATACATACACAAAGCAAAGCAACCATTTAATCCATCAAACAAACAGTTGTTTGGGTTCAAACTTGAAATTCGTATGAAATGAAATTAACTATCAAGTGCATCCTTTTACTCAACAGTCATAGATGGAACAAATATAGATTATTTATTCATCCAACAACTTCAAATTCCTTACCCAACAAACATAAATCAAACAATAACAATTCAAACCAACAACCAAAATTTTACTTATTATACTTTTATTTCATGCTTCAGTGGTTTGATTTTCTTTCTTTCATTTATGGAGGGATTTCTTTATTTCTTACAATTTTCATTTTCCATTTATCACAAAATTCATTATATTTGTATTCCAATTTATTTACTAAAGTTTCTATCATCTATTTATACTACTTACCTTTACTTATAGTAAAATTTCCAATTTAACTTAAGTCTATACAATTAATTCTCATTAATAATAGCAAATTAATAGAATACCTTTATTACCTTACTCTTCACTTGTAAGATTTCTCCTTACATTTTCCTACTAACATTGCAACTTTTTATTATATTGTAAGTTATGTATGTTTTAAGAATGTAAGTGAAAATTTACAAGTTTCTTCTCCATTCCTTTAATTAATATATATTTGTTTTATAAATTACAATTTCGACTTACCTTTAATCTCATTCATTTATTTAACGTTGAAGTTTCCATTATATTTAATTACAGTAACCCTCTACTTACACTTAATTTATTAACCTTATAACTTGCATTCCTATAAGTGAAAGATTTTACTCATTCATTAACTATGGATTGCAGTCATTTATATTTTCCTACTTTCCATTATATTAGAATAGGGGAAATTAAGGCGTACTTAAGTTAATAACCCTACAATCAAACTTTATAAATTAAGGAATTTCATTTTTTTTCTTTCTTAAGGTTAAAATCACCTATTAATAATACAACCTTTAATTTTAGTAAAATTCCAATCATCACTTAAGTTAATACCATTAATTTCTTATTTATAACAGTAATTTATTGAATACTTCATTATTTCCAAAAATTCTACTTGCATAATATTCTATTCCACTCTTAATTTACATTTCAACTTTTCATATTTGGTAATTTATTTATGTTAAAGAAAATGCAAAGGACTTATACAAGTTTTATCTCAATTCTTTTAATTAAATTTAATGTTAATCAATATTACTCTTGGTAACAATTTCAAATTTCTCTTTATAACTTTTCATTAATTCTCTTACCTACATTAGAGGTTTCAATTAAATTACTTACCTACCTTTTATTCCACTAAGATAGTTTAAACAATTTAATTAATGGAAATTTTAGAATTAAATACCGGGTCAAATTTCCATTTATTTTAAATTAATAGATAATTTGCTTCCTACAACTTTTATATCTCAGTTATATTTTAAAACAAATAAAAATTCAATTAATTTCAAAATAAATCTGCAGTAGAGTGTTCCACAGTGGCCTTTCCCCTTCGAAATTCGAAAATGAAAGTCGATGATGCGGCCGCCATCACCGAAATTATTTTCCAGCGACAGAGAGGAAAGTACAGAATTTATTTTCTCCAAAATCTTCTTTGAAACAATTTTTCCGAATTATACTAAATATTTATATAAGAATTTACTTATAAACTAAATCATTATATTTCATAAATCCTTTGAAAGCAGATTTCAAAATCCCGGATTTAAGTTCAAAAATCTGCTTAGCTTCAATTATTATAAATATTTTATTACCTAACACCCAATCTATAGCAACCAAATATATATATACATTTATAAAAATATTTTTATATATAGAAAATATAATAGGCAAAATTATTTCATTCACCCGTGTTAAAAACAAATATTATGTCGGTCTGTCCTATTAAGTGTTTAGAAATCCCTATTGATGTCATAGCGTCCCATGCATCAACCAGAATTTATAAATACAAAGCGGAACAGATTAACACAATATCAAAATCTTTTATTAATACTAACAAATACGCTCTCTCATGCATATATACACTCAGCGACTCCCATAGGGTATTACTGCCCTATTAATAAAGCGTCAAACCCCACAAAGCCAAGGTTTATCGCTAAACCAAAGCTCTGATACCAACTGTAACATCCCGCCTTTTCGCACACTTTAAACCGACACACGTGCCAATTCAAAGCATACGCAAGGGCGGATTGCTATGGGGTAAATAAGAAAAACAGAGAAGAAATAAAAACAAAACAGAATCTCACAGCGGAAGGATAAAATATAATAATAAATATATAGTTCAAAACAGTTTACAAACACTTGATTTGCTTTATACAATAAATATTAGAGTTACACATACCAATACAATCAATGCAGCGGAACAGTATGAGTGTGGTGCAATACTATAGATAATAATAATACGGATTCTTCGTCTTCGTCCTCCAAAGCTAAAATCTTCGATCCTGAAACGCTCGGACTGACCCAAGCGAATTTGAAAAGACAAAAACACTCGAGTCAGACTAAAAGATCTTATGTGAGTTAAATTAACAGAAATAAATATGAGTACAGTAACTCAAGAGATGTTCGGGATTTACATCTCCTAAGGATCCGTTAAACTATTTACTATGTAGTATATTGCGCTATTATAATAGTGTCTATTTATAAAATAAACTTACTTTTAAATAGCGTTAAGGCTTTACATTTTCCACCTTAACACGTAAAATGCCAATAGTCTATACAGTACCGTAATACCTCCTGATCGGGTGGCTACCAGAGGATACTCCATAGGTACGACACAAATAGAAACTCGTAGTAAAGGCTCGGTATGGTAGGTGACACGGCACAACTAGGCAATGCCAGGGTAGATATACCAATTGCTATCCAGGCTGGTGGAAACGCGTAGCCGCAGTTACCGCCCACCTCGGACTAACTCCCCAAAATCAAAATATAGATGTGGCCACTGAATCAATCCAAAATCAAAGTATAATATCGAAGAGGAGGGTCCGATCAGAGGAATGACCTCATTGGCCTGAGAATCGCTCCTGTTTTAGCCACCTTATGCCAACTCACGGGAGTCGGGTCCACGTATTTACCTTACAGGAAACGTCGCCACCACCTACTTCATTCTGGAATCTCCACCGCGTACACGGTTAGTCAAAGTGGTTTTCGGTATCGACAGAGAGTATGTCCATATCCGATCCCGGTCTCTTTGCCAACCCATCGTTATTATAACACCGCGGTCATTTAAAAATAGCTCATACTTTAAAACCAGAATAAACATTTCCATTTTAAAATTATGAATACGATATCATTTTAAAACCCAAAACAATATGATATCCTTTATCCCAAATATAAACCTTTTCAAAAATCCAAATGCTTTAAAATTTATAACGTCTGAAAGCCAAATATCCTTTCAAAGCATAATATTTCGAAATTCATAATTTAAAACCATAAATTTTAAAACTTGAATGGTTTGGATATTCAACGGTATATGAATTAAAAGGTTTAACTTAAATGTTACTTTGTAAAGAAAATAGTTCTCATGGCTTTACAAATACATTTCTTTATTAAAGTCTAAACCAAAATTTGTATTATCTCTCTCAAGTTCCAAAACCACTTCAATTTATATATATATATACGTATATCCATTTGGAGTATTAATATTTCAAACTAAAGTTGGATTTTATTCTTTCAACAAATCGAATGTTCTATTAATCAGTCTTGAATATTCATATAAAATCCATAAATAATAAGACTTCAATTTCTAGTAATAAAATATATATATTTTTCCCAATTCAAAATATACTAGAATATTCATTTCAATTTATTTTGGGAAAAATCCAATTATAAATATCATATCTTAAAATTTCCAAACTTAACATTTAAACATATGATATTATTAAACTCCATTTTCTTAATTTTCTTCCATTTTTAATAAAGATTTTTATACACCTTTTAATTTCAAAACTTTCAAATTCATATGTATATATATATGGAAGAAAAATATTTATACAATATAAAATTTAAGATTATTATAAACCGTATTCCATCCAAACCATAGAAATCACATTTAAATAGTTATATATATACCGCGGTGCCTGTATATAATTTTCTATCCTATGGTCAAGTGATACGGATATTTATCATTTCAATCTGCAATTTAAAAGATATAAAATTTTGCGGTTATATATCATTTCAAACCACAATCCCGATTGAAATGAAATATGCATGATAATTTGCAATTTAATGATATACAATAAACATCCATTCATCAACATCATCCATCATCCAAATCGCAATCATCAATCAATATCAATAAATAACAATATTATTTTTGGTACTACATAACAGGTAATACTGGCAATTTTATTCAAATTAAATTTAACAGCTATTAATCTACAGTCTATATTCAGTAATAAATTATATAACTGTTAACTAGCAGTTCATATACAAACGAATAAATTTTAACTGTAAATTTATACGCAATAAATTAATTAAATTAACAGTTAAATTAAATAAGTGCAATTCAACAGATATGAATAAAATAAACATGCCAAATACTCATAAATAAATTTCTATTCATTTCTAAGATAAATTTAACAAACATAAAAACATTTAGAAGTTGTGAGTGGGTTAAAACACTCACCTTTGGAATTTAAATCTAATTTAAATTCGATTTAAACCCAAAAATTCGCCCTTCTCGGAATTCGTCCAAACCAGCGTCATCAAGTCCGGAATTAAATTACGATCCTAACAAAAAAAATCTCACGTGAAAACGAGGCCGTATGAGAAAGTTATAGCGAAAATTCGATTGAAAACAAAAATTAAAATAAATGAAAAATGGAACACAATTCATACTTCAACAATCCATCCACGTCATCGTTACTTCCCAGCAAAACACGCTACTACTGTTCATCCCCTCTCACGCGTTACTTCTCTCCAGCACGCAACCGAAGGAAACACGCACCCGACCCAACCTTTGACCGCCGAAATCTTCCACCACGGTCCACCATATGATCGCCGACCAACACCAGTGGATAGCCCCTGCCGAGCCGCCTCCCCTTGACCCTCTGCGCGCGCCATCGGTCGCCGCCGCCGCCGCGCCCTTCAAACCCTAAACGAAAATTGCTCCACATCCAATTGTTGATTCTCGAAACAAACTACATGGATCGACTTCCCTCGGTCCCTTCTGCAAAACCCAGAAAAGGTTTGATGATCCGACGAAGTTTGCGACGACGATGATGAATGGTCACGGACTGTTTGAATTAATTCTGGTCAAACGAATGTTCAAAACAGAAAACAAATTGCACCAGTAGATTACGTGCCTCGAGAACATTAACATATATTTTTGTGGAATTTTTCTGAAGTGTTTGCATTTTCACTGAAATTTGGATTGGGGTAGATCTAGGTTGCATTCATTTGAGGAGGAGAAGGAGATGAAGAAATGAACGTACAGCAAAAGGGAAAATAAAATGGGGCTAGGGTTTATAACCGTGCTTATATAGGTAGACTAGAGATAGCGCAGATGGACCGGATAAATGAACGTACGGAATAAACTATGGCCCAAAAAGCCCGTTCTGACCCCGGAACGAAATTTGTCAAACCCATATATCCAGATAGGTATTTTAAAATATTCTGAACGCGATGGAAAAAGTTTCACGTCCAAATTTGATCGTATGAAGAAGTTATGCTGAAAACAAAATTTCCAAATTGATTTCAAATTGATTTTAATTAAATCGATTTCAAGGCGTTTTGCGTCCGTACGATCAAACGACAGGTCCGATCGATACAAAACTTGAAACCCTATAATAATTCACCGATACGGATCCGATGAAACTAGTTTCGTCGAGATCCGAGTCCGTGGCCAAAATGGCTATTTTTAATATTCATTAAATAAATTAAATAAATCATAAAAATCCAATCTTATATTAATATTCTAAAATTGTCCAAATTTTATTGCTTATGTAAATTAAAATCAATTTAAATGATTTAACAAGTTTGGCTGTGAATTAGAGTTGACAAGTCTATCAAATTTCAGTATACATTCCTCCGCTTCCTTATATCAAGGAATTATAAATAAATTCCTCAAAACCTATTTATTACATTTTTAATCCTTGTATACTTATCTTTTATCCAAAATAGGGATGCCACATACTTTGGTTCATGATTCACATTATTATTCTTAAAGTCTATCTTAAATTTCAGTAACGTAATATTTAACGTTAAATTCCCTTTATTTATGCAATAAGCGCAATTATTGAATTTGATACTCAAATTAATTTATAGATTCTGCTTTCTAAAAATCTATATCAACAATTTGGTCCAATTATAAATAGAATAAGTATTTACCTCATCTTATAGAATTAATTATTGCAACAAATCCAAGTTACTATATCTTAAATCCAAATTTATAGATAAAGCTTGATTCCTTTATTAACTCCTTTGGTTTTCAATTAACCTTTTATGGTGAATATAAATTCTAATGTATAATTGAAACCTTATTTCCATTTGATTTCACTATTTCATTAAAAATCCTCATATTCCAGCTAAATTTCAACTAACGTATAAATTAGCTATTTCAATTTCATTTAATTGCGATTATCATACTATAGAAATTAAATTCCGTTAAATAAATAAATAATTGTTGATTCCCATCTATTTACATTATATTACATTGGTACTTCTATTTACAACTTAGCTTTGTATAAATGTTTGAATGTGGAATCTTGTCTATTTCACGTATTAATTAAGCCTTAAAAATCAATTAATATTATATCCTTGGTCTAACCTCATTTACCCATATTTATATTAATATATCCTTTGAATTAGGTAAATTACCATTGATTATCTACCTTAACTTATCAGACTCCACTAACGTAATGGTTAAATATTAATTCCACTTGTAAAAAAACAATCCACAAGATTTGCATTTCTCATTACAAATGAATTCATAAATCTTGGCTTTCTTTTTCTTTGCTTCCTAAAGGCCAAATCAAACTACCCTATCATCACTAATTTATGGCAATTAATTGCAATTGATTCCCCATTAAACTACATAAGTTATCCAATTGAAACCTAAGTGAAACGTTTATTTATTTAAAAATCCTACTGTTTAAAAGAGTATATCATCTACGGTAAAATTTACATTTGACTTGATTTCTCATATATTTCACACAACAGTGAATTCCAATTTCTACCAACATTATGTTTAATATAAATTGGAAATCCAAATCATTGGTATTTCACAACCTTATTGCGTACATTTACGTATAGTTACACTAAGTCCATACACTGATTCATGAATTCATTAATTAATACACAATTTGCCTTTGTTTTCTTATATTAAGTTTATTACCGTTTTTAAGTACATTCATTATTGAACAATATTCATAATAAAAATTATCTACACTTATTGCATTGGTTTATTCAACGGTCACCAAATGAAACAATCCTACTATTTATTTTAATATTAAATGAATCCCATTCTAGTAAATATTTTATTAATATTCACTAATTCAACATTTATTGGTTTCTTAACATTAACTTTTAACAAAGTGTGACAATTACATTATCCAAAACTATTGTCATAAAAATTAAATTGTTACATTAAATTCCAATTACTATAACAAATTACTACATTTTCTCAAATAAAATATTAAGGCTTTTATTTTATCCTAAATTAGATTAGAAATTATATTAATTTAATTCATTTAATATTATCAAATTTAACGGGTCGTTACAATCCAGCTAATACGAATGTAGTAATTCATTCAAATAATCTTCCAACAAGGTGAGTTTAACTCACCATTATGCCATTTCACCGATGCATTCTGATTCCGTCCGAATTCGAACGACATTCGAATTCAGCGTAAAATTCAACAAGCTCCATTCATCACCAAACAAACTCCATAACGTAGTATTTGTGGTTACGATCCTAACATGACTAACCTCATTTGATGTTTAGCTAAAACGAATTAGATATCAATTTTGCAATTTTTTTTGATTTTGAGCTAAAAAAAATTAAATATTAATTTTGAAAATTTCACAGTTTAATTAATTAATTATCTTAATTACAAAATTAACAACCTTAATCCCTCCCCCCAAATCCAATCTTCCCCAATTCAAAATCCCGCTCAGGCACGCAAATACCATGTCGCCACTTTCCCTTGCCAAACCGCCGCCTCGTTCATCGTACGACCAATGTATGTCGCTAGATGACGGCGCAGCCTCCCCTGCTTCGATTGCGACTGGTCCCACCTTCCGCCATGGCCAGTAGCTCAAGATCGAGTGGGAATCCCATTCTCCATTCATCCATCCCCTGTAGCTGCCACGAACTTCAAATAGCTGCCGACGTTCATCACCCTCTAGCTACCGCAATGAACCACCATCATCAATCTCCACCGCCCATCTAGCTTCACTCAACGATACGAGGGCCTTTGGTGGCGCCTACTTGCCACGGCCGTTTGATTGGCCATTTGCAAACTATTTTTTTTCTAACTGGTATGAAGAAAGAAGGCAACAAAAGTTTTTAAGAAAGAAGGGAGGTATGGCCTATTGTGCTGTATGGTAGTGTGCGGCTGAGTTGATGTGGGTATGAACTAAGGTATGGGGTATTATGGTTAGTGTATAGGTAGAAATATAATATGTATAAATTTATATATTATTTAAAGTCAAATTTTCAAGCTATAAAACATCCGAAAATCTTGACCCCCAAACGAGATATGTCGCCTGACTTTCTATATGTTATTCCCTTATTCTGAACGCAATGGAACTTGTTTCGAGGTCTAATTCGATTGTATATAGAAGATAGCTTTTTGAACCGTATTATTAAATTTAATTTTCAATATTAAATTCAAGGCGTTTCGATCTCACATGACAAATGATTCTCCTGATCGCCATGAAACTTGACAGCATATTATAATTCATTATTACGGATCCAATGAAACTGGTTTCGTCAAAATCTGAAGCAGTGCCCCAGAACGCTAAATTTGTATTTTAATTGAAATGAGTTATTTTCAAAATCGATTAAATCATTTTTAAATCAAATTTAAAATTTTTATTATCTTTATTCTTATTACTAGAATTTTAAATACGCATTGAAATCATTTTTATCCAACTAAAAACCCAAGATTCAATTATTTAAACGATTTCAATTATTAATTTCAACAATTAAATTATCCAATAAATCGCTATATTTGAAATTCAAGTTATTTAACCTATAAATTAACTTTTCAATATTTAAAATCATTTAAATATTCTAATTTCAAATGATGAAAAATTATATGTCATTACATTATTCCTCCCTTAAATGAATTTCGTCCTTGAAATTACCAAGTAAGAAAAATGTCCAAACCTATTACTTTTTAAATCCAATTATTTAAAATAACTTACCAAATCCTTTTAATCCTTTAACTTTCCCAAAAATCCACTCGTTGAAATCCAGTTATTACTTTTTACTAAGTTTTCAAATTCATTCATAAATTCCAACAATATCATCCCATGCAATCATTTCAGGTTATAACACATAATCTAATTTTAGTTGTCAAAAATTTCTTCAAAATTTCTCAAAATTTTTCTAACGCCTCAAATTTAAGAAAAAATTCGTCAGCGTCTCCTTTGCGCGGCTAGATCAAAAAACTACCACTCGCCACTACGATCCAAACCAACAAAAGAAGACAAAATCCAAGTGGCTCAATCATGAAACCATGAAATTCAAAAAATAATATAAACATGTACCATTTTGTTGGTCAACCCGATTTTTACTTATAAAATCAAAGGCATTAACGATCTCTTGCTTTTATACCTGCGTCTTATTTACCAATGATGTCCAGTTATATAGTTCACAATCACATTACTTTGCATTTTCGATTTTCAACACTCACTTTACCAAAACCGTACAATGTACATATATCATCCATACACAATATCATATTTGATCGCTCGCTTGATCACACAATTTCACTTCCGAACTAGTATCATTCACGTGACTACTCTAGTATAGACTTAGATTCGGTTCCTTGATTAAAACCGTCATTCTCCTTGTATAGCCATATACTATGAAAGAGAATTCCAAAATCAATCATAAATCCATATCTAGTGTTCGTCGTTGAGTATCGAGTGAAAAATCCTTGTTCGGACCGATGTAAATCATCTCGAAATCTATGTACTCGAATCTGGATCAAACTGTTATGTGAATCAAATAATGTACTTACACTTACGCATTTATTTCAAATTGTTTCTAGCCATACAAAATTATTTTAACATTCATTTCATTTACATTCAATTATTCACAATCATTATTTAGACAATATATTCCTTTTAATACTATTCTCACTTAAAAATCATTCCATCCACTTTTTACTTAAGTTTATTACAAACATCCATACAACACCATTCATGTTTATCATCACTTCACAACTTAAGTCACATTCATTATAAATCAAATCAAATTTCATTTAACTCAATTCATTATTTAATTTAAATACTCAGTTCCATCAACTAATTGTAACGTACGCGGTTTTTCGTTGCCGAAAAACCGAATAGTTATGGGTTTAAGAAAGAAGAAAGAAAGAAAAGAAAAAGAAAAGGATAGAAATTAGAGAGAATAGAAAATAAGGAGAACAGAACAGAATTTTAAAATAGAACAGAAAGAGAGAATAGAAGAAAAAGAAAAACAGAGAAACAGAAGAAAATAGGACGGAACAGAAAACAACAGAACAACATCAGAATCTCACAATTCGCAGCGGAATAACATATAATAATAAATGAATAATCTTTAAACAAAGAACTATATCAGTTATTACATTTTATCACTTTACATTACATCATATCATCATATCATCAGAGTGTACAACAACATACAACAAACAGTGCAGCGGAAAAGAAATACTATATAAGTAATATGCCATGCCATCCAGCTTGCCTCCAGCAACGCCAGAATATCCAGAATATCCTGATAAACCTTAACTCTTGACTGCCCGTGTGGAAATTGGTGGGCACCCAGAGTTTAGGAAGGAAAACAATAAACTCCAAGTCAGTCATGTGACTGGTGTGAGAACTCAAAACAGTTTATTTATCTTTAAAATCAAAATAGAGAGATTCAATTCGCAATGCTTTTAAAAATGAGACTACCATAAGGCCTCCCGCACACACACACATGCAAACGCAGAATCGGAGGAGATTTCTCCTTATGATAGTCAAAGATGCTTGATACGCATTAAAAATAACATTTGATATTATTACTAGTGCATAGTGTAGAAGAAATTCATTTCGAAAGTAGAATATAAATCTTAGCCAACATAGACATTTCGAACTATGCCTACTATAGCTACCATCCAAACAGTGGTGACCACCATAAGTGAATGATAGGTTCTACAACTAATACCGTACAAGTTTCGTATTGGGAATTGGATTTCCAACAAATGGTCAGGCCAAGGAACTTCCCATTGCCACATGAGAATGCCTCTGGAAAGACATCCCCGAGAACCAAACCGGAACTCTGCCAACACAAGGTCGGGTTACCCCTAACTGGGTAACTACTGACACGAGCACGCCATTCCCCGATCGTAAACGACCTTTCTCACGGGATCCCGAAAACCAACAACCACAAAGTAATAAATTCGTAGTAACCACATAGGTTAAATATCTGGGCTCCATACCATGATACCACCTCTATCCAGAAGGAAATGTACATACCCTAAAGGGTGCTACCCCTCATAACCTTGCTACATCTTTCCTGTTTTGACCATTTTCGGGGTGTGAGGCTCGACGAAGTCACGTCCACAAAAACATACTTTATACAAAAGCCATGCTTTGGGTCAACAAATGATCAACACAATGATCACTAAGATAGACGATCAAATAAACGATCCTATCACAATAATCAACACAATGATCATTTCAGCATCACTCAGCATATCACATTACCAAACTGGGAATATATCGCTGATAACATCAACTATATAACCTCTGAGCACGTACGTCTCAGAGAAGGGTGTTAAGCTAAAAGAATAAATTCTTCGCCACCAACAGAAACATATTTGAATGAAATCGGCTTTATATCTCAACTTGTAATGTCAGACATACAATCCATACAAGTCTGTTCCGGGTTCGAACAAAACCGAAGGCACTTACAAAGAAGTCCTTGCAATCCGGATATTCACAATCCTGATCGGATTCACCATCACATATGGAGAACTCTATACCGGAGCAACTCGGTGCAGAGTAAATCGATAGGTCATCCTATCGCTCTCGCAAATACCGGGTCTTCAACACCGATCTTCAATGCAATTCACAACGACGTATCACATATTCGGAATGGGTTATACGACCCCATGGTCCTTTCCCGGTTAACCCGAATAGTGAGCGCTTATTTAAAAATAAGTGTAGCATTCACATTCAAACAAATCACATCAATTACCCATTCAAAGGAAAATATTGATAGTCGGCTATTGAACTATCACTGGATATGCACACATCACCAGTTTCCAAATAATTTTCCAAAATATCTTTACTAGATATAAACTTTCAATACTTCAAAAATAAATCAATATTTACTTTTAAACAAATTCCACTTCCTTTATAAATTCCTTAGTGAATTTATAATTCCAAAATATCAATGAATATTCGATTTCGATTATTCATTTCAATTTATCTTCAAAAAGATAAATTCTTAAGATATTCACTTTATATTGGAAAACATTTTCATACTTATTTATTCATAAGTAATTCACAAATTTTATTTATTTTCAACACTTAGAAAATATTCAATATACTTCAATCGAAATTAAGTATATATTTCATTCTTTAAGGAAATCATTCTCTTAAACATATTTATTTGGGCCAAAACGAATGTTGCGTAAAACATCGTTACAACAACCCAAAATCACTAGTATAGGGATTCGAAATTAAAATAGATATATAAATCCCAATACTATACAAAACATTTCCTTTCGGAAATCATTTACTATAACAACAGTGTTATAGTCCATTATTTCCTTTTATTTCTCGAAAACGTCTATTCCAACAATCAATGTTGAAATCTATGGTTTCGAATCTCAACACATTTAAAACATCGTTAGATCGTTTTAATTCTATTTAAAATATCACATTCAAAACAATTTCTTTAACGTGTTATTCGCTATTCACAAACGTGAATATACTTCATTAACAACTTTCATCACTTCTATTTATTTTATTTCAAAGGATTATTCACAGTCAAAATGTGAAAATAACTCCATTAATAGGTTTCAGCAATTAACTTATCAAAATAAGTTGTTTGCGAATTTATAAACAACGTTTATAAATTCCATTTCTATTTATTTATAAAAACTTCCTTTTTATAAATCCTTTTATTAACCTATTCCAGTTTATAACTCAATTATAAACTAAAAGTTCATATTATAAGTTAAATACTTATAAAATGATTATTTTACAAAATCGTTCCTCTAAAGACTTTCCAAACCATAAATCTTATAACTTATAAGATTCATTTATTTAACCAAATCTATTCTTCAAATAACTTCACAAATTTATAATTCTTACTATTTATAAATTTCATTTATAACTTCACCGTTTATAATTCTATAAATTTCATTCTTTAATGAAACTCATTTTCACTTCATTCAAACACTTATAAAAACTCGTTTTATAATTTCAATATCTCAATTTATAAATATCCATTTATAAATCTCTTATATAAATCAATTCATATTAATATTTTAAAAACGTCTTTAAACTCCTTTATAATTTCATCATTTTGATTTATAAAATAATCAAATTTTATAAATCCTATATTCAAACTTTTCACAATAATTTCAAAAATCCCGATTTTACTATTTTATAAAATCATTAGCATCATATTCTCAAAAATCAGTTTTTAACTATTTTTCTCAAAATCATAATTTTTTATAACTTTAAAAATTATAACGTTTATTTATTTAAAATGGATCCATTCCAAAATATAGTATATTCTCAAAAAACAACTTTATAATCATTTTAAAATCCCAAAATTTGGGTCCAATGATGCTACACACCAAATAGTCAATCACGACAACAACGATATCATATATCAATATGAAAATCCATCAAATATCAAAATATCTGAAATCAAATAAATACTGTTGAGGAATCCAGTTGGATCCCTCTAACCTGTTTTCCTGCATCCACAAACATTAGCACAATACCAATTTCGCTCCAGTACGAAATTATCGCGGTATATGTTCTTATTAAATATTATCCGCTTAATAACGGCGTAATAGGGTCTCATCCGCTAAAAATACGGGGAATCAACAACTGCAATATATACATATGCCAATATATATATATTGATATTATATATAATACCAATTTCACTGTTTATGAAATATTCGCGGTATATGTTTTTAATAAATAACATCCGCTTACTAACGGCGTATAATGTCTATTTTAACAATTAATAGATATTAATCAACATTCAAACATGCATTCAAATATTTTAAATCAAACTATTTAAAATAAAATCGAAACTGATTCGATTGAGTGAGAAGTTCTCACCTTGGTTTTAAATTCCGTTTTAGCGATTTATTTCGAATAAAATTAAACGGACGTTTAATTTTACCCAAAATTCTCACTAACTCCAAACGACTCCAATCTAACTCCATCGTGTAGTGCTCGTCCATATGATTCCAACGCAACTGGTTTCGCGCGTTTTCGACCTCGTATGAAAAAGTTACGAATTTTTGAAGTTACACGATTTTTTACTTAATAAATTTACAACTAAATTTCTAATTTTATAAACCTATACCCTCTAGACCGTGAGATCCAACTTGAGTGCATCAGGGCCGCTCCTTGTCCATCTCCTTCATCACGTAATGTACAGGTGTTAGGCCGCACCATCACAACCCATTCTCAAGAACTAGGGTTCGATTTTTCTCCTCCAACACTCGATGAAACCACATCAAACCACCGCCATCTCGAAGGGCTCAACCCCCTCCATACTCGGCCTGAAGGCCATAGAACTCGGCCCCCCCATTCTCCTCGTTTTGTGTGCGCAGGTCCCCCCTGTCGGCCCCCTGTAGCTTCCTCCACACGACTCCGTTTCCGATCATCTCCGTATGAAATTAAAGCTCTCGTCGAGCTCTACAAGTTTCATGTTGAAACCTAAGGCTAATTCTTTGTAGATTGAGAGAGATTGAGGGGAAAGTGAGAGACAATTCTGGCCATCGAATTCTAGGGCCGGCTATGCAGTTTGATTAGGGTTTTCTTTTATTTTTTTTTATTTTTTGTGAGAATTTTGGTCTATTTATAGAGTTTTCTCAAACACTATTCATTCCGGAAATTCCGAACTCCGATTTACGCGCCGTAACCAGCGTTTCTAGGGTTTACCCCGCGTTCCGGACACAATGGAACAGGTTTCGGAAGCTAATTCGGAAGTATGTGCGAGTTATGGCTGTAAACGCTCAATTTGAATTAAACCGATTTAAGCGATTTTCTAGGCGTTTTAATTTGTACAGGACAAACGGTAAATCCAATTGACTTGAAATTTGAAACCTTACAATAATATCACATTACGGATCCGATGAAACTGGTTTCGTCGAAATCCGAGACTTTTTGAAAAATGGCTATTTTAACTCGCCAAATTAAAATTAAAAATAAATCGATGCGTTTCGAGCTGCCACGATCAAACGATAGCTCCGATTGACACGAAATTTGAAATCCGGTAATAACTAACTATTACGGATCCAATGGAACTGGTTTCGTTCAATTCTGAGACTGTTCAAAAATTGACTATTTTTACTAGTCGATTTAAATATTAAAATATTCAATTTTCACAAATTAACTTTTAATTCAATTTTAAAAGTTCTAAAATATCGTTCTAACTCTAACATGATAAAATAAAATTTTACAAATCATTTTCAATCATATTTAACTAAATTTTCAATTATTTCCATAATTTAACGTATTAAATTATCGATTTAATTATTCAAATAGATCCAATAATTCAAATAAAAATTTATTTGACTTATAAATTCACTTATTTATATTTAAAATTAATTAAATATTCAAATTTTAATAAATTAAAATTCTGGGTCGTTACAATCTTCCCCACTTAAAAGAATTTCGTCCTCGAAATTAACAAGTAAGAAAAGTTATAGAATTTATTAACTTTCCAAAATTCATAGTTAAACTTCTTATAATACTTTACTAAGTTTTCAAATCATACTTAGTTATCTTTTTCAAAAGCAATTACTATTGTTTAACTTTCAATTCTAAAATCAAAGTTTAAGTTTTCAAAATTTTCCAATTTTCTCAAAAAAATTTCTAACGCCTTAAATTTTCGGAAAAATTCGCCATAGTCTCCTTTGCGCGGCTCGATCCGAAAAAAAAATGACAGTATATATATCACAAATATACATCTCATCAAGTAATGAGGCATCCCGCAGGGAAAAAAGTGTAAAAGTACTGTATTTAATCCGAGATATGTACCTTATATTTTTATTAGCAAGCATATACGGCTAATATAGCGCAAAAGCGAGCTCCAAATGCGAAGCAAACGCGATCCGCACCTACTAATCACTCAACAAATATCATGAGAACATGCATATATGACAATAGTATCAATATACATCATATAGCAACTGAAACAAAAGCTACAAATGCAAACATCAACCAACTATCATCCATAACCAATAAATATTCATTTATATTCTCATTAATATTCAATGAATTGGGTTTTCAATTCAAATCACATTTGATTTATTTACATTGGATTTACTAACATTCATTTTCAACTAGTTTATATTCACTAATTCATATTCAAGTTGGTTCACTTCCAAATCCAAATTCAATTCTATTCAAATTTATTTACTTCTAATATGAATTTCAATTACTTTAGCTTTCAATTTCATTAATACCTAATGAATTATATACAATCAACTAACAATTATATAACAATCAATGTATATTAATTACAACCAAATTACTTTGCTTATATTCATTTAATTTAGTTTCAACACCATCACTTTCAATTGGTTTAATAAATTGATTTTCATTCAACTATTCAACTTTCAATAACATTAGATTTTAATGAATTAACACTTATATTCATTATTCCATATCAACTATTTACATTTAATTGATTATCATTCAATCTATTCATTCAATTTAATTACAAAAGTTGAATTTCATTTGCATAACTTTAGTTCATTTTTATTACAACTCATATTCATAAATATATTCATATAGTTTCACTTCTTATATATATAAGTTTATTTCACAATTGTAAATCACTTTAATTATAATTCAATTCTTTATAATTCATTTTACTTATCAATTGTTCTTTTATTTAGATTATTCAAACAACTAAACAATCAACTTATATACACTTTAATAATTCTTGAAAAAATTATTCCTTTATATATCAAATATAATAAAGGTAAAATTATTTCATTTACCCAATTCAAAACAATATTATGTCGAATTGTTCTATTCAAGTGTTTAGAGATCCCTATCAACAACGTTAATTACTCGTATTAACCAGAATCTATATACCACTCAACAAACCAATCATCACAATATAAAACAATTTTATATATTCACTAACAAATACGCTCTCATAGCTATTATTACACTCAAATCCATTCTAGAGTACTACAGACTCTATCTCTAATGAATAATACCCAACAGAACCATGGTTGTCGCTTAACCATAAGCTCTGATACCACATTGTCAGATCCAGGCTTTTCAACCATCGACAGCAGTCACAACCGGTAGGCTTTTCAACCATCCCAGCCCCACCGTGGAAACAACTGGTATCCCAAACTTGCTTTTACGGCCAGCCTCTCGACTGTCTCAGGTTACACCTAACCAACCCCCTAAAAGAGGATGTGTGGGAGTAAGAGTCTCCCGTTCGCCACCTAACCGCGAAGCGAGAACCCCCCATCACATAGCCCAAAGCTTAACAAGACTGGTGTGAGAACTCAAAACAGTTTATTTATCTTTAAAATCAAAATAGAGAGATATTTTTAAATTCAATTCGCAATGCTTTTAAAAATGAGACTACCATAAGGCCTCCCGCACACACACACATGCAAACGCAGAATCGGAGGAGATTTCTCCTTATGATAGTCAAAGATGCGTGATACGCATTAAAAATAACATTTGATATTATTACTAGTGCATAGTGTAGAAGAAATTCATTTCGAAAGTAGAATATAAATCTTAGCCAACATAGACATTTCGAACTATGCCTACTATAGCTACCATCCAAACAGTGGTGACCACCATAAGTGAATGATAGGTTCTACAACTAATACCGTACAAGTTTCGTATTGGGAATTAGATTTCCAACAAATGGTCAGGCCAAGGAACTTCCCATTGCCACATGAGAATGCCTCTGGAAAGACATCCCCGAGAACCAAACCGGAACTCTGCCAACACAAGGCCGGGTTACCCCTAACTGGGTAACTACTGACACGAGCACGCCATTCCCCGATCGTAAACGACCTTTCTCACGGGATCCCGAAAACCAACAACCACAAAGTAATAAATTCGTAGTAACCACATAGGTTAAATATCTGGGCTCCATACCATGATACCACCTCTATCCAGAAGGAAATGTACATACCCTAAAGGGTGCTACCCCTCATAACCTTGCTGCATCTTTCCTGTTTTGACCATTTTCGGGGTGTGAGGCTCGACGAAGTCACATCCACAAAAACATACTTTATACAAAAGTCATGCTTTGGGTCAACAAATGATCAACACAATGATCACTAAGATAGACGATCAAATAAACGATCCTATCACAATAATCAACACAATGATCATTTCAGCATCACTCAGCATATCACATTACCAAACTGGGAATATATCGCTGATAACATCAACTATATAACCTCTGAGCACGTACGTCTCAGAGAAGGGTGTTAAGCTAAAAGAATAAATTCTTCGCCACCAACAGAAACATATTTGAATGAAATCGGCTTTATATCTCAACTTGTAATGTCAGACATACAATCCATACAAGTCTGTTCCGGGTTCGAACAAAACCGAAGGCACTTACAAAGAAGTCCTTGCAATTCGGATATTCACAATCCTGATCGGATTCACCATCACATATGGAGAACTCTATACCGGAGCAACTCGGTGCAGAGTAAATCGACAGGTCATCCTATCGCTCTCGCAAATACCGGGTCTTCAACACCGATCTTCAATGCAATTCACAACGATGTATCACATATTCGGAATGGGTTATACGACCCCATGGTCCTTTCCCGGTTAACCCGAATAGTGAGCGCTTATTTAAAAATAAGTGTAGCATTCACATTCAAACAAATCACATCAATTACCCATTCAAAGGAAAATATTGATAGTCGGCTATTGAACTATCACTGGATATGCACACATCACTAGTTTCCAAATAATTTTCCAAATTATTTATTTTCCAAAATATCTTTACTAGATATAAACTTTCAATACTTCAAAAATAAATCAATATTTACTTTTAAACAAATTCCACTTCCTTTATAAATTCCTTAGTGAATTTATAATTCCAAAATATCAATGAATATTCGATTTCGATTATTCATTTCAATTTATCTTCAAAAAGATAAATTCTTAAGATATTCACTTTATATTGGAAAACATTTTCATACTTATTTATTCATAAGTAATTCACAAATTTTATTTATTTTCAACACTTAGAAAATATTCAATATACTTCAATCGAAATTAAGTATATATTTCATTCTTTAAGGAAATCATTCTCTTAAACATATTTATTTGGGCCAAAACGAATGTTGCGTAAAACATCGTTACAACAACCCAAAATCACTAGTATAGGGATTCGAAATTAAAATAGATATATAAATCCCAATACTATACAAAACATTTCCTTTCGGAAATCATTTACTATAACAACAGTGTTATAGTTCATTATTTCCTTTTATTTCTCGAAAACGTCTATTCCAACAATCAATGTTGAAATCTATGGTTTCGAATCTCAACACATTTAAAACATCGTTAGATCGTTTTAATTCTATTTAAAATATCACATTCAAAACAATTTCTTTAACGTGTTATTCGCTATTCACAAATGTGAATATACTTCATTAACAACTTTCATCACTTCTATTCATTTTATTTCAAAGGATTATTCACAGTCAAAATGTGAATATAACTCCATTAATAGGTTTCAGCAATTAACTTATCAAAATAAGTTGTTTGCGAATTTATAAACAACGTTTATAAATTCCATTTCTATTTATTTATAAAAACTTCCTTTTTATAAATCCTTTTATTAACCTATTCCAGTTTATAACTCAATTATAAACTAAAAGTTCATATTATAAGTTAAATACTTATAAAACGATTATTTTACAAAATCGTTCCTCTAAAGACTTTCCAAACCATAAATCTTATAACTTATAAGATTCATTTATTTAACCAAATCTATTCTTCAAATAACTTCACAAATTTATAATTCTTACTATTTATAAATTTCATTTATAACTTCACCGTTTATAATTCTATAAATTTCATTCTTTAATGAAATTCATTTTCACTTCATTCAAACACTTATAAAAACTCGTTTTATAATTTCAATATCTCAATTTATAAATATCCATTTATAAATCTCTTATATAAATCAATTCATATTAATATTTTAAAAACGTCTTTAAACTCCTTTATAATTTCATCATTTTGATTTATAAAATAATCAAATTTTATAAATCCTATATTCAAACTTTTCACAATAATTTCAAAAATCCCGATTTTACTATTTTATAAAATCATTAGCATCATATTCTCAAAAATCAGTTTTTAACTATTTTTCTCAAAATCATAATTTTTTATAACTTTAAAAATTATAACGTTTATTTATTTAAAATGGATCCATTCCAAAATATAGTATATTCTCAAAAATCAACTTTATAATCATTTTAAAATCCCAAAATTTGGGTCCAATGATGCTACACACCAAATAGTCAATCACGACAACAACGATATCATATATCAATATGAAAATCCATCAAATATCAAAATATCTGAAATCAAATAAATACTGTTGAGGAATCCAGTTGGATCCCTCCAACCTGTTTTCCTGCATCCACAAACATTAGCACAATACCAATTTCGCTCCAGTACGAAATTATCGCGGTATATGTTCTTATTAAATATTATCCGCTTAATAACGGCGTAATAGGGTC
Source organism: Allium cepa (assembly GCA_030765085.1). Taxonomy (NCBI): domain Eukaryota; kingdom Viridiplantae; phylum Streptophyta; class Magnoliopsida; order Asparagales; family Amaryllidaceae; genus Allium; species Allium cepa. Next base: position 873,021,354 of record CM060932.1, on the reverse strand, counting down.
TCATCCACTAAAAAATGCAGGGAATCAACAACTGCAATATATACATATGCCAATATATATATATTGATATTATATATAATACCAATTTCACTGTTTATGAAATATTCGCGGTATATGTTTTTAATAAATAACATCCGCTTACTAACGGCGTATAATGTCTATTTTAACAATCAATAGATATTAATCAACATTCAAACATGCATTCAAATATTTTAAATCTAACTATTTAAAATAAAATCGAAACTGATTCGATTGAGTGAGAAGTTCTCACCTTGGTTTTAAATTCCGTTTTAGCGATTTATTTCGAATAAAATTAAACGGACGTTTAATTTTACCCAAAATTCTCACTAACTCCAAACGACTCCAATCCAACTCCATCGTGTAGTGCTCGTCCATACGATTCCAACGCAACTGGTTTCGCGCGTTTTCGACCTCGTATGAAAAAGTTACGAATTTTTGAAGTTACACGATTTTTTACTTAATAAATTTACAACTAAATTTCTAATTTTATAAACCTATACCCTCTAGACCGTGAGATCCAACTTGAGTGCATCAGGGCCGCTCCTTGTCCATCTCCTTCATCACGTAATGTACAGGTATCAGGCTGCACCATCACAACCCATTCTCAAGAACTAGGGTTCGATTTTTCTCCTCCAACACTCGATGAAACCACATCAAACCACCGCCATCTCGAAGGGCTCAACCCCCTCCATACTCGGCCTGAAGGCCATAGAACTTGGCCCCCCATTCTCCTCGTTTTGCGTGCGTAGGTCCCCCTGTCGGCCCCCTGTAGCTTCCTCCACACGACTCCGTTTCCGATCATCTCCGTATGAAATTAAAGCTCTCGTCGAGCTCTACAAGTTTCATGTTGAAACCTAAGGCTAATTCTTTGTAGATTGAGAGAGATTGAGGGGAAAGTGAGAGACAATTCTGGCCATCGAATTCTAGGGCCGGCTATGCAGTTTGATTAGGGTTTTCTTTTATTTTTATTTTATTTTTTGTGAGAATTTTGGTCTACTTATAGAGTTTTCTCAAACACTATTCATTCCGGAAATTCCGAACTCCGATTTACGCGCCATAACCAGCGTTTCTAGGGTTTACCCCGCGTTCCGGACACAATGGAATAGGTTTCGGAAGCTAATTCGGAAGTATGTGCGAGTTATGGCTGTAAACGCTCAATTTGAATTAAACCGATTTAAGCGATTTTCTAGGCGTTTTAATTTGTACAGGACAAACGGTAAATCCAATTGACTTGAAATTTGAAACCTTACAATAATATCACATTACGGATCCGATGAAACTGGTTTCGTCGAAATCCGAGACTTTTTGAAAAATGGCTATTTTAACTCGCCAAATTAAAATTAAAAATAAATCGATGCGTTTCAAGCTGCCACGATCAAACGATAGCTCCGATTGACACGAAATTTGAAATCCGGTAATAACTAACTATTATGGATCCAATGGAACTGGTTTCGTTCAATTCTGAGACTGTTCAAAAATTGACTATTTTTACTAGTCGATTTAAATATTAAAATATTCAATTTTCACAAATTAACTTTTAATTCAATTTTAAAAGTTCTAAAATATCGTTCTAACTCTAACATGATAAAATAAAATTTTACAAATCATTTTCAATCATATTTAACTAAATTTTCAATTATTTCCATAATTTAACGTATTAAATTATCGATTTAATTATTCAAATAGATCCAATAATTCAAATAAAAATTTATTTGACTTATAAATTCACTTATTAATATTTAAAATTAATTAAATATTCAAATTTTAATAAATTAAAATTCTGGGTCGTTACACTAATATTCCATAACCATACTCAATTTACTAACTTATTTAGTTAGTCCTTTAATTAATCCATTTCAATCGTAACAATTTCATTTCAAAAAATTATTACATTCAACCTAACTTATTTCATTTAGCCTAATTCAGGCTAAATTTCTTTTCAGATTTTATTTTATTTAACTTAACTTAAATTCCATTTCAATTTTTCTTTTCTTAACATTCATATTCAACAATTCAGAACATTGTTTCAACTTGCTAATTCTAAAATTTTATAACTCATAAAACTTATTTCTCATATTTTCATAAAATACCTGAATGAAAGTTTCAAGTTTAAAGACCCGTTCTTATTTATTTCAATCATTTTGAAATATTATGTATACAAAATCCCCTTGGTATATCAAATAATTCTTTTTGAACTTCAAAAAGAATGCTAGTTTTACCAAAACAAAACTCCAATGGCAGCAATCCCGCTCTTGGAAACACGAAAATAAACGCCGATGATGCTGCAATCATCATTGAAATTATTTTCCAACGAATGAAGCGAGTTCAATGCTTTCTATGTCTTTAAAATTTCCTTGTAAAAATATTTTCCAAATAATACTATTATTATTTTACAAAACATTGAAAAACATAAACCATTTCCAAAATTAACGGAATTTAAATTCTTAAATTCCCAGTTTTTAAACCCTTTTTAATTTATAATCCGCTTTTATAAACCATATATAATTTCACTTTGGTTACATAAAACCATTTCTTTGTTATCATTACAATAATAACAGCTTTATTCAATTACAAATAATAAAAAATAAATGATAAGAATCAAACATTATCATTTTCTAACAGCCAGGCACACCATATATACCATAATAATTTCTGAAAATTATTCCTTTATATATAAAATATAATCAAGGTAAAATTATTTCATTCATCCAATTTCAACACAATACTATGTCGAATTGCTCTGTCCAAGTGTTTAGAGATCCCTATCACTAACGTTAATTACTCGTATCGATTAGACTCCATAATCCACTTAACTGACCAATCAACACGATATAAAACAATTTTTGTATCACTAACAATTATGCACTCATATATATTTATACACTCAAATCCATTCTGGGGTGCTACTGACCATATCTCCAATGAATACCCTACCAAATCATAGGTTCTCGCTTATCCTTTAGCTCTGATACCAAATGTAATGACTGGTGTTTTTCAACCCTCGAAAATTGACACTAATACGTCCACTATATTACGTGCCGAGCTATCGAATGTTGGAAAACCCGATTATTAGGGAAAAAGAAAGAAGGAAGAAAATAAGAAGAGAATAAACAATAATGAATCCCACAACGGAATGAATAATCAATAATATGCAACAAATATTTGCACAAAACAAACTGTGATATATGTATATACAGACATCAATCAAAGTATACTAACCTATTTTTGCTTGGACAGTTATAACAGCCTGTCCTTTCAATTACTGATAAATACTATCAATGAATATAGTAGAAAAATAACCATCTATGTGAATAAGTCTCTAGACCTTCAATTCGTCTCCTGAAGCTCCAAAGCATCCAAAACTAAATCTGTAGTATGCTCGGTTTGACCCGAGCATTATAATAAAATAACCCACGAGTTAGTCTGGAAAACCAGCGTGAGCGAACACGCCCAATTGGATTAAAGTTATAAGAACAATCTTTGAAATCAAAAGTATCTCGTAAGACCATGCCGCACATAAACATGAATGGGTTTTTAACTTACAATAACCAAAACATATAAAAAAATCCATTTATATTATAATAATGTCTAGGGGCTAAAATAAAATATGAATATTACTGAAATGTTTGCATCTCACGTTCCAGCATAGTTGGGTACAACTAAGTCCGTATGGCACTTATTAGAGAATGGATTCTATACAATGACTGGGCTACTGGGGTATCGCCCGTCATGGTGCATCTCTAGATAAAATAACACCGAGGACCTCACCTGGATCCTCTTCCAACACAGAATTGGCCTAACCCTTGCCAGATAGTACCGAATATGATCACCCCTCCGTTAATGGGTCCTGATGCATACAAATGAGAGATAATAGGGTCTCTAGATAGGGATGACCATACCCTACTTGGGAGCAACCTACTTAGCCCTACTTCATCTCCCGTGTTTTAGACATTCCCAGTTGATGAGGCTTGAGGCTACGTTTTACCTTTGTATATATAACACTTCCCACTTGGAATGCTAATGCTGCCTTCTAGGCAACAATGCAGTATTAGCATTCATCCATACAAGTTCATTCTGGGACTGAACGAAACACTTGAGAGCTCCGTCTCCAATTCCATTATCTTCAAGATATCTTCTCTTTGAAAAGCATTCATTGGATCAAAGCGGTTTTTGGATAACATACCTGATCTCAGTCTCTTCGAAACAACAATCGATAATTTCCGATAAACTCAACCACGGTTATTCAGGGAATAAACAGTCAAAGATAAGATCGGAGATCACCTCCTAACCGTTAGTGGATGGATTTCTTTATCATTGTCCTAGAAGAACAAAACGAGATTTATATGCATAGTACAACATCATCGGAGATGACTGTGTCATATAACTCACGTGTTTCTCCTAAACATTTCCAAAGTCACGTTTTGGATCCAATTTCGATAGTCGGTTATTTAACTATCGAATAATAAATATTCAATCAGTGATTTATTTCATAGGAAAAACAAACATTGGTTCAACATATTAGCAATCACTAATCTCGTTTTATAAATATTTCATAAATTAAACCATTTGTAAACTATTTGTATAAGAATACTTTTACAGAGATATATCCATCAATTCCCATATTTCAATTCCTAGAAAATATCCATATACTTATCTCAATGGTATAAGTATATTTGCACACTATAAAAGATTCCATTTTTATTCGATTCAAAATCATTCATTAACTCCTTCTGATTCTGTAAAATAATTTATAAAGCATTTTATAAAACTTCTGGAACCATTTATAAAACTTCTTTTATACATTTCAATCAATTATAAATCCTCTTTGTACACTTCTAAAACACATTTATAAATCCTTTATAATCTCAAAACCGTTTATAAAACTTCTTTTATAAATCCATAAACCCATTTCTTAAGTCTGTTTATAAATATCTAAACATTTATAAAACTCACTGTAAAACTCTTCACCTTGTAAATAATCTCCTTATGTCTACAAACCAATTTACAAATTCTTCCACAAAATCCAAGTATTTAAACTTTATTCATGGTCTCTAAAACATTTATAAACAATTAAAAATCTTTTACTTCACAATACCATTATATAATAATAATTATTAACAATAAACATTATAAATGAATGAAAATTATTAACTATAAACATCTTAATAATAACTAGTAATTTCAAAATATTATTGAATAAACAATATTAAATAATATTTTCCATTTTTATAAATAATAATAATTTATCTTTAAAACCTTATTAATAATCCTTATTATTAATTTCAAACCATAATCATTCTTAAATAATTAATTTTTCAAGATATTAACATTCAGATAAATACTTTAAAACAAAATTAGGTATAAACAAATAACTTTGAAACAATACTAATATAATTAAATAAACTTAAAATAATATTACAATAATTAAATAGCTCTAAAATAATATTAATATAATTAAATAACCTTCAAACAATATTACTATAATTAATTAACTTTAAAACAATATTGATATAATTAAATAACCTTAAAATAATATTACTATAACTAATTTTCTTTAAAACAATATTTATATAATTAAATAACCTTAAAATAATATTATTATAATTAAATTACCTTAAAATAATATTATCGCAATTTAACTGAATTTAATTTACTCATAAAAATGGAATCCAGGCGATTTCTTAATCCCGCGTTTTCAGCTTCCCCTTCGTGATTCCCCTCTCCGATTCACCCACTCTCTACATGTCCTCGTCTCCTCTCTCTCATCGTCTACACTCCCCTTCTTCTACTCGCTCTGGCCGCTGTTTTAGAGCAATGACTACTGATAATGTCGCACTACCAGATCTACAATCGCCCCGTGAGTTCCCCCCCTTGATGCTAACTATCATACTTCTTCTGCCCGTCTGTGCTTAGGTGCTGCTAATACGGACACTGCCAGTCATTCAAGGGTGATTCTGTCTTCTCCTCTATCAGGTACGACGCTTTCCCCCCAAAGTTCGGATCCAAAGTTTGTTCCGCTGCCAAACACACTTGTGATTTGGGACACTAGAAATTGGATTCTATGGTTTTGGATCGTGAATTAGAAAGTAAGTCTGGTGATGGCACTGGTTTGAATATGTCAGTCGATCCTTGCAGTTGCACGCCAGGTGCTCGTTACAATGCATCAGTGGGATCTGGTCCATATGATATCTGCAAAGCTTCCGTTGCCACTACGAATCTTCTTCCTGCTGTTGGTTGTCTTGGGCCTTCTTCGACTATTAACCCCAAATCTGGTGCAACTTGTGGAACTCCATCTGTTATGCATTATGACAATGTCATTGTTAACCCTGTGCGTATTGATTTAACTCTTGGAGATAATAAGCTGGCAGACTCTTCTCCCGTTGTCGCTCAATGCACCATCCATGAGGTCTCTTCAGGTGCTGTGGAATGTAGCCCATCGGTACCCAAAACATGGTCTTCGCTATTTACATCCATGCCCCGTAATGCGGGTGTTTATAAACCAGTTGACTTCGACATCGTTGAGGAAAATGGAGTGATGATCCCTCCCCCCTGTGTTATGCAAGCCGGTAAGGACTTTTGGTCAGAATATGTTGTAGGATTATTTTTGGACCCTAAACATCGACTTCATGATGTGGTTGCTGTTTGTCGTAGGGCTTGGAGACTTCAAGGTGGTCTTAGAGTTAAATAGGTTGATTCCCTGTACTACCTACTGTTCTCCTCCCCTGAGGAACGTAGTCGTGTTCTTGCGTCTGAGCCTTCCTTCTTTGATGGTCAGCCTTTTATTATAACCCCCTGGTCTCCGACGTTTACTAGTGCCCGAGAACAAGTTTTTTCTATTCCTATTTGGGTTTATTTCTCTCAAATTCCTTCTGCTCTGCAACCGCTGCTTGGTTTGAACTGGCTTGCATGCAATGTTGGTAAATTGAAATGTTTTGACTCTAACACTGTTATGCGTGATAAGCTTGTATACGCCAAGGCTCTGATTGAGATTTCTCCCAATAAGCCTCTTCCTACCACTATTCCTGTTCAGCTAGCTGTTGGACACGTAGTGGATGTTCGAGTTCGTTATGGATGGGTCCCTGACATTTGTACCACCTGTCGCTCTTTTGGTCATATAGCCTCTGCCTGCTTGCACTCTGCTGTATCTGCTGCCGCTCCTAGGATCCCTCTACCTCGGCCTCCGCTTAGGAAATGGGTTCCCAAAGTCTCGTCGGTTGAATCTGACCCTGGACCTACACTTACCTTTGTGCGACCTGATTCCCCAGTTCCTTCTGTCGTGCCTTCAGTTCTCCCTACTGAGCCGGAGCTCTCTCCGCCTCACGTTGTTTGGGTAGAGACTGAACATAGTTGGGTTGATCGTAGTACGCGTATGAGATTCAACCCCGTGGATAACTCCTACTTTAGATTTGTATCTGATAATCTTACGGACCTACGATGCCTTTATTACAGAATTTCTGGTGATTCCTTGGTCCTTGACTTGGACGGTTCGTTTGCTGAGACTAATTCTGTGCTTCTAGCAGATACTGACTGACATTGACTGTTATGATCCTTCTCTTGCTACTCGTTTTCACCCATTTTTTGGACTTCTGGGGAGTGGTTCTCTGGATCCTTCCCGGGATGATGAGTGCGATGGTGATTCTTCCTCTAAGGAGGAGAAATAGTCTAGTTATTTATTTCTAGTAGCTGTGACTTGTCTGTCACACTCCTGTGCTGTTTTTTACATTTCTTACCATCATAGTAGTTAAGGTACCTCTACCTTACTCCTGTACTTCAACTTTATTACGTTGTAATAAAAAGTGGTCGGTCCACTATAAAACCGTCGGCCATGCCAAAAAAAAAATATTATCGTAATTAAATAACTATAAAATAACATTATTGTAATTAAATAACTTTAAAATAATATTATTACAATTAAATATATAATCCTTAAAACAAAATATTTTTTTAAACCCAATTTCTTATTTAAATATCATTTCTTCACTCAAAAACCAATTCCAACTTAAAAGGCAACTTATAGTATTTTTAAAATACTAATTTGAGGCCAATAGCCACCCAACACTTAACCAATATCGATATTGATTTTCTATCACTACTGGATTTTAGTTTCAAACATATAACAATGTTATAACCATAGTGTCCACAATCAGGTTCATTACTCAAAAATCTATATAAAAGGAATATTATCGAAACAAGTCAACAATAGCGAGGAATCCTGCTGGATCCCTCCAACTTACTTCCCCTTGATCACAAACGTTATATAATCATAAATATTAACTAACCATTTCGAGGTGGCATTCGTATACAAAGGGTCATCCACTCCTACACGAGAACGCAATAGGGTCTCATTCGCTCCAATTAGCGGGATTATTCAATCCAACTAATATAAATATAGATTCATTCAAATAATCATCCAACAATTTTTATAAACTATATATCATACTAGTTAATCAAAAAGGTGATTTTAACTCACAATTATGCCCATTGTCATCGATGCATTATGATTCCGTAAGAATTCGAACAACGTTCGAATTCAGCGTAAAATTCGGCAAGCTCCATTCGTCGCCAAACAGACTCCATAACATAGTATTTGTGGATATGATCCTAATGTGACTGATCGCGTTTGATTTTGACCTAAAACAAATTAGATATTACTTTTACAAAGTTTCACAATTTAATTAATTAATTATCTTAATTACAAAATTAACAACCTTAACCCCCCAAATCAAATCTTCCTCGATTTAAAATCCCGCTCGCGCATGCAAATACCAGGCCACCACTTTCCCTTGTCACCGCCTCGTTCATTCTATGACCACCGCCCATCATTAGAAGACGGCACAGCCTCTCCTACTTCGATTACGAACTGGTCCCACCCTTTACCATGGCCAAGAACGAGCGGAAATCCCATTCTCCATTCATCCACCCACTTTCGCTGCCATAGGTCATCGTCCTCCACCGTACTCACGTTGTAGCATGCCCACGGTACTACCATCCCAACGCCACTAACCTCAGCCTCCAACTCCGCTTGTAGCGCCGCCACGAACTTCATATAGTTGTCGAGTTCATCTCCCTCTAGCTACCGCAATGTGCCACCATCATCGATCTCCACTATCCATCTACCTCCCCTCAATGAAATAAGCAACTTACTAGTTAGAGTGGATGACTAAAACAGCCTCTGGTGGCGCCTACCTGCCACGGCCATTAGATAGGTCATTTGAAAACATTATTTTTTCTAATTAGTATAAAGAAGGAAGGTAGCAAAAGTTTTTAAGAAAGAAAGGAGGTATGGCCTGGTGTGCTAGCATGGTAGGGTGTGATTGTGTTGATGTAGGTATGAGCTAGGATATGGGGTAGTATGGTTAGTGTATAGGCAGAAATGTAATATACATATAATTTAAATTTAATTTTTCAAGTTATAAAACATCCGAAAATCTCGACCTCTAAATGAGACATACCACTTGGCATTTTATATGTTATATCCTATTCCGAATGCAATGGAACTTGTTTCGATGCCTAATTCGATCGTATGTAGAAGACAGCCTTTTGAACCCAATTATTATATTAATTTCCAATATTAAATTCTACGCGTTTCAATCTCGCATGACCAAACAATTCATCTGATCGCCATGAAATTTGATGGCGTATTATAATTCATTATTACGGATCAAATGAAACTGGTTTCGTCAAAATCCGATGCAGTGCTCCCAGAGGCTATTTTTATATGTTTATTAAAACAAGTTATTTTCAAAATCAATTAAATCACTTTTAAATCCAATTTAAAAGTTTTATTATCCTTATTCTTATTAATAGAATTTTAAATAAGCTTTGAAATCATTTTTATCTAACTTAAAACTCAAGATTCAATTATTTAAGCGATTTCAATTATTAAATTCGACAATTAAATTATCCAATAAATCGCTATATTTGAAATCGAGTTATTTAACTTGTAAATTAAATTTTCAATATTTAAAATCAATTGCGTATTCCAATTTTAAACGATTGAAAATTCTGGGTCGTTATAATAAAATCAACTTAGGGTTTAGAGGTATCAAGTGGTTGTTTAAGGACCCACCTCTTTCCTAATTAAAAAAGTATTAAATAGTCCAAATTAATGGTTAGGAGCAGCAGTGGATATCTCGGGTAAGGTCCGCTTCGGGTTGGAGGTACTAAGTGATGATTTAGTGTCCGCCTCTCCCCATAAAGAAGTATTAACTATCTTATTAAGATTCCAAGTGATGTCTGCTAGATAGTACTAGTGAGGAGTTTGCCTTAGAGTTAGGTATTATATGGCAAAGGCTTACCTAGAAATAGGTGTTAAATGGTAAGGGGCCTGCCAAGTCCTTATTAATAGGATATTAAGTGGCTTGGGTACTATCTCTCACATGCATAACGCTTTAATAATGACAGAGGCATTAGTGGTATGGCTATTATATATTATAAAGCCAGAAATAGTGGTCAAATGTCTCTGTAACTAGGACCGGTATGCCAACATTGACGCTGCCAGGAGCATGCTTCATATTTGGAAGTATTAAGTAGCTGGCAGACTTAAGTCAGTATTTTGTACCTTGAGAAGGGTAGGTAGGTGAATTGTGCTAGGTAGGAATATCATGTATTCAATATTAGGTTAATCTAGTTAACGTTAAAATGTTAAGCATAACAATTAAATGGAAGCCAATCAAAATAAATTCATATTATGGATACTGTATAGATTTTCCAATCACCGTAATGTTATTCTAATCCCTCCTTATTACAGCCTACGGAATAGATTTAGAGGAACATGCCATTGGAGCTAGATGTGATTGGTTGTTGGAGAAGTCTTCTTATCTCTTATGATCGATGCTATTATGGTAATCTGATGTCCAAAGAATACCATTAATTCCAAGGTAGTAGCTATAGTCGGTATTCATATCCTATTATTATTTCCACTATAAGTTTAGATTTTTACCAATCTCTGATAATGCTCATTCTTATTTGTAGGTACCAAATCTACTATCCATGCTTAGATGGGCTTGTGTTTTGATTTCTATCAAAATTTAGGCCCATTAAAATATGGGTTATTACATTATGCCATGATTCGACTATAATCAAAGCAAAGCTTTCATATTGAAGATCGGTAGTATTCTCAAATTGAGCGAACCGTGTAAATTAGTTACATCGATAATTTCTATTGGAACTTAGTTATATTAACCAACAAAAAATTATCGAGTGAGTCATTCCATAGTTATCCAAAAACTATCAGTACATGACCTTATGGTGCCCTCCGATAGTCTAGAGTAATAAACTGCCCACTATTTTGGGAATTTATATACTTTAGTCTCAACAGATAGATCGATATCCAGCCTTGAAGCATCTTGACTATGAATATTTTTAATTGGTACATTTGTTTTTATTGTGATAAATTACTCATGATTACAACGCCTTGTAACTTCTATCATAAAACATACTATTTATGGATATTATATTAAATACAAGTATATAATAGAAAGAAAGCACCTTTTATTTTAAGCAAGATTATTCAACAAGTTAGATATATATGTAACGAATTACATAATTACACCTAGGGCATACCCTTAACTCTATCAACCTGATCCATTGAAGTCCCCATCAATCGTCTAAAGCTGGTCCCCTACTCCTGTAAGGTATCATCATTCTCCTTTGTTGAATTATCGTCATAGGTTCCAACACCAAATACGCAGCAATGAGGCTTGTCCCTTGTAAATAGGGCATCATTATCAGACAAAATATGGCCTCCAAGAAGAAATGGTTGTCCTATACCAGTAAAAGCATAGGATTCAGATAAGGAAGACTGGTGATGATGGGGGCCAGACGACAGGAATGGAGACCCATTATTTGAAGAAACCTTAAGCACTTACATCCAACATAGGTATATCTTATCTCCCATGGACAAGTATGTGTGGGGAGCTAACCAGTCCGATAATATCACCACCTTTAACTCGGTAAACCGAGCCGGTTAATTCTCCAACCATGTTAAATATCTCGTGTTTCTCCCTAATCTGACTAGGCTGACATCTTCTTGATTCCTCCATCTACAAGCCGACAGTATCCACTCAAGGGCCAAGCTATGTTTTGACTTTGAGGACTGCTTATTCACGTCAAAGATGAGAACAATGATGGACAACGAGCTAGACAACATAAGGTAAGGTCTAGTTGAGTCACTCGACCCGTATGTTAACCATTTTAACAAGGAGTCGATGATAGTGAGAGGAGCATATAAGAATAGTTTGGTAGTAGGCCTTTATTTTTGGGTGAAATTTGTGTCCCATATATGGGAAGAATAAAGAAAGCAACCCGCTTCGTCCTTAATTAACGTCCTCCAGAGGGAGAACGATATTATGAGAGTAGAGGAAGAAAAAATTTCAGATAGAGAGAAAGAAGCCAATCGAAGAAACAAGACTGACTACAGAGAGGATAATCACTAAAGAATGGTCGATAGGAAAATGGTAAGAAGCGTTTGGATGATGTAAAGCACTTCAAACCTTGGTAAATTAGTTACGCAGCCCTAAACCATGACATGGAAACTGTTTACCTTACCATGTTCGACCGCATCCAATCCTAACGGCCTCCTCCTTCCAATTCAGGACAGAAGGAGGAATCCAGGGATAATGGTAAATTTGTCAATTTCACCAATTCAATAGTCACTCAACCAATGGCTATAGGCACCCCAAAGTTGAGATAAAGCTTCGTAAAGGAATATTGGTTTAGTATGTTAGGCAACAAGTGGAATAGCGCAACGCTTGGAAAAATCCACTTGCACCGTCACAATGGGAAGATGCCAATAATGTATCAATGATGGCCGATTGTAATAGCCGTATTTTTTGAATTACTTTAATAAAATAAATAATGATTTAAATTTGAGATTTAAATGAGAAACTGAATTTTTCAAATAATTGAAATATGTAGATATTCGCATTTATAATCTTTTATGAAAATTGATGGGAAGATGGATTCTAAATCTGGTTATAAGAATTTAAGATATATTGACATTTTGTAAATTATAAATAAATCTAATTTTTAAGAAAATTATAGATTTTATTTTGTAAAATCCTCTTTATTGTTCAAAGACGATGTTAAGAAGCATTTATTTTGTAAACAAACATTTTGTGTATTGGGGTTTATTTTTTTATCTTGTATATAATGGATGAATTTATAAATTTATTAGTAGTATTGATTAGAAAATTTTCTTTGCAATTTATTTTACAAAATATGAATTAGAGAAGAATTGTGTTTTAAAAGAAAGAAATTAAAGAAGTAAAGGTGCTTTTATTTTCTTATTGGGTTAATATAACCCAGATCATCATGCCATAGTAAGAGAAGTTTTCTCTTCTCACTTTTTTCATTTACCTATAAATACTAAACCCAAAAGAAAGGGAAAGAAACTAAATTTTTCTTCCCCTTAAAACCCTCAAAGAAAAATCCCCCTTTTTAATTCAAGAGAAATTTCTTCTAGTCTAATAAATTCAAGGTAACGACCCTATTCAATCTTTTAGACTTATTGGTTTTCGGTTTTACAATATATGATGCTTGTTGTCCTTCATTTTGGGTTAAAGTATTAATTAGGGTTTGCTTAATTACATAGACTAGGTTGAAATAGAGGTCTTGGCAAGCTTCAACAAGGATTTAAGATGAGCAATTTTCACCACTATCCCAAATTTTATATGCCTGTTGATAATGTAGATTGTTTTGATTTTTTTGAATGATGTATCTACTGTCTGAATATATACAGCAAACAATCATTACTGTAATACGCAATTACAAGCCATTAGTACCTTTTCATCGGTTACAAATGCACATACATGTTTTGAGTGATTGCATGCTTTCATATTTGTTGTATCAGTCCTTATTAATTACAATTTAGTCACTGAAATCGTAGTATTCAACATTGAAATCATTGCATGGAGTTTACAGGCTCCAAGTAACGACAACGGTTAACTACGGGAATTTACCGGGCGATCGCTAATAGTGACCAGTGGAGGACTCCAAATCGTCCAGTTGTAGTCTAGAACTTGTGCTCTAGGCAATTTTAGTTGTTATGTTTTTCTTTTCTCCCTTTTCTTTTCTTCTTTCTTGCTTTTGTTTTCTCATATGCTTTCCTTCTTTGTTTAGATTTCTTGCTTCTTTGCGTTGGAGCATCATGGAATTTTTATTCTATGAAAAACACACACACACACACACACACACACACACACACACACACATATATATATATAGTAAAGAGATATTTTGTAAAGAATAATCTTTGAAAATTAGTTATGTAAAATGTTTATAGTTTTCCAAACACCTTTTTTAAAGAATATACAGACTTTATTTATAAAACTAATTTCAAATTAAGAGTTTGAATCATGAAAATATATTATATTTATAAATCTGTTAATTTTATGGTCATTAGATCAATATTTAAATGATTTTAAAAGAAGTAATTTCTATATAACAATATTTCTTCTACTACGTAGGAATTTGTATCAAATGGTTTAGTAGTACTAGTGGTATGAAACATTCTATACCACTTTATTGGTTAACTATTTGTCTCTTATGATAGAATATTTTACAGAGTGGAGATTATTATCTTTTATTAAATATTTGAGTATCGACCAGTGGTTATGGGACATTTGGGCGACACTTGACTGATTGCTAGTTGAAAGTATATAACACTTTTTATATTCCAACTGAGTGGAATTTATGATCTTTCGGTAAATATGCTAGTATCATTTGATGGTTATGGGACATTTTGGTGACACTTGTTTGATTACCAATTGAAAGTATTTAACATTTTGATTTGATCACTTCGGTGGTTTTTCAGACTCATATTTCGATAACTCATTTTTCAAGCGGGTTTGACATGCTTTCGAACTTGTCGTACAATGGCTTGTTAACAGACTTGTCCAACGTATTTTAATCCACTTCTTATAGTGGCTTGCTTTCAGGCGGGATTGGCATGATTTCAGGTTCGTCTTTTGAAACGTGCTTTCAAGCTTGTTCTTTCGACTCGCTTTTAGAAGTGCCTTTTGATTTATGATTTGTTTTAAGAATGTAATACCCTGGAATTTTCTGGAAATAAATAAAAAAACATAATTAAAATTAAGAATTAACATAAAAGGAGAAATTTCACAAACATCTGGATTTGACTATGGGACTTACAACATTGTGTCCGTATTAATTTTCTGGACAACTTTCATATATAACTTGTTGAAATCCAAAAAAACAAAAAAGTTATAAAGGATTGAGCAAATAAGAAATTAAATAAGAAAAGAAAAATACATATAATAAAACACTAGGACGGTTCGACCCGAGATGGACCTAGGTCACCATGGGCGGTCGAGTCAACCTAGTGTCGATCTGAGGCTTGCGATTTTGGGTCATTTCATGTGACTGATGATTTTGTGCAAGCCAAGTAAACAACAACAGACAAAATTGTTTAGGGCTTTCGATCTGACGGAAGTGAGTTGAGGTATTCTGTTATAAATTGATAGATAGGGTTAACCTAAAACCTAATTTTTTCCATTATAGTGAGGCTCTACCAAAATAAAACCTTAATTTCCCAAATCAATTTCGAAACCCTACTCTATTTCAAATCTCAAACTAAATTAAAAATAAGAGGAGATTTATTAATGGAAAGATCTAAGCAGATTTAGATGAGAAAGCTTGTAGCGTTTGAGGCAAACCTAAAAGCTTTAGACAGAGGTGAGTGGGCACAGATTTAACAAGTTAATAATTAATTGATTTTAATTTCTACCCTATGCTCATTTGACAGTTAATTCTAAAATTAATCTGTTAAATTACTAAATTGGGAATTTGAAATAATGGATCTTTTTATCTATTTGTAATTGACATATATAAGCTGTAAATTGTAAATCATATACTAAAATTTGATTTGATGCCTATAATTTGCTAATTAGAATAATGTAAATGTTGCAATGATTGTAATAAAAATAGGAAAAAATGATTAGATCTATTGAAATAGAAATTAATTGTATTACATTTGATAATTGAATTGGATTATGTATAATAATTGAAATAGATTACATCTGATAATTGAAATAAATTACATTGATAATTCAATGAAACAGATTAATTACTTAAAAAAAGTAAATATAAAGATGTTTGGATTAAGTCTATATATTAAATGAAAAGATTAATTTACTTAAAAGTAAGTAAATTGAAAGATGTCTGGATTGTAGGAAATCTATCAAAGACTAGCGTAAGTTGACTGTCATAAGTCACTTTAGACTTAGTATACTGTTTTGGGCCTTGAGCCGATAAGGGTATGAACTCCGTTGTTCTCTAAATTTCTTGACTAGCATACACATTTAGGTGTTCTTATTTGAGGTGGTGGACCTAGTTTGTGTTTCCATATCATAGATTAGGATGTAGAGTGTCATTAGACGGGTAACTTATGTTGCGAAATGTGTGCACAAGTGTTGAGACTGAATTACCGATCGTTAGTTGAGGTAGTTGGGATTGTATTTCTGGCCGTTAGTCAGGGTATTGGGATCAGTGGCCGGATCATGGACATTCCCAAGGGTTTTTTGGGCGTAGACGCTGAAAGTTAGGTTGTACCCAATATTGGACGGAGTTAGGAGCAATAACCCCTTGGGGTGCATAAGAGATATTTTGTTGGTAGGAACGAGGTGTTGGGCACGGGTGCGTTTGGTGAGACACTATATGAGTTTACATGCGTTTTTTTCCTCTTTAGACCTAGTGTGAGTTAAAGTGGGGCAGTAGTTCCCCAAAACTAAACACTAGTTTAGTGAGGTATGGCCTATTATCTATTGTTATCCTCTTGATCTTAGATGAATGACTGTTAGACTGGTGACCTTAGGCATGTGGCCTTAGGTGCATGGACAATGTACACACACTTTATATAA
This sequence comes from Allium cepa, assembly GCA_030765085.1. Lineage (NCBI taxonomy): Eukaryota > Viridiplantae > Streptophyta > Magnoliopsida > Asparagales > Amaryllidaceae > Allium > Allium cepa. The sequence goes on along the minus strand of CM060932.1, from coordinate 873,004,453 downwards.
CTTAGATTAGACTTGGAGTTAGTTGTATTTAATTGTCTTGTTAGTTTTGTTCTCATTCATTCGACTTTATGTTTAACACATTCTATTTTACCCCCACAATGGGTAAATAGAGTAGCCAATGATAGGTCCATTGCTGCTATTGGATTATCATGCCTGGACTCTAGTTCTGTTTTAACCTTCATCATGTATTTTCTATCAGTACATTTTCTCTTTCAGTATTTTGTTTATAAGGATTACTTTTATGATACTCAGATATTGGATATATAACAACCCTGTATTTTATGATTATTTTAATTGTATATTTTAATTATTTTAATTGAATTTCTGATCTAAAAACTTTATTTAATTTATTAAAATGAATAAATTTTTGTTATTTTGAAATAAATTTTGATTTCTATGTGAATTATAATTTCAAATATGAATAAATAGAATATTTTCCAGAAATGTGAATTTTTGTCAATGCAGTCAAACTTTGACTTTTAATTTTAAAATTTTAAAATTTGAACTTTTGAAATTTATCTTTATTTTATGAAAGTAAATAAAATTTGAAGTATACTGCTTTTCGCTTCGATCTGATTAAAATTGTGAAAGTTATGCTTTTTAAACTATTGTATGTAAATTGTTTTATTTAACGAAATTGTTTATTATAATTTATATAAATAATATTTTTGTTTGTCCTGTCATGTTCTAATTTATGTTTACATGTGCAACATGACATGTTATGTATATATTTTTTATTTTAAAACATTTTAAAAGTGTATTTGAAATTTTTCCAATGTTAGTTGTATTCTATTTACAATTTTTATTCTGGTTTCAATTAAATAAAGTATTTTCTTTATTTATTTTCTATTTTTCCTAAAATTATTTATTCATTTTCATTTCTGCTTTATTTTTTTTCACTTTTTATTTTATTTACTTAATTTTTATTTGTTTATATTGAATTAATAGAATTGGAAATTCGAAGAGCCAAAAGCTTTTAATCTTGTGACTTTTCCTTATCTTTGTCTCTTCATTGCCTTGGCCTTTCATTTTCTCTTGGTATAGCCATGTATTCCCATTGCCTTTCACGTGAAAAAACCTTCTTACATTCTTCATTCTCATGGCATTTCATTTCTAAAAAAAATTGCAAGTTATGGCTTCCTTCTTCCTTACTTTCTTCTTCATTTCCTTTGATTTTTGCCTTGCTCCTCACTAGCTTTTCTCGGCCACCATCCACCTTCACCTCCACCGAACACCACCATCATCTCCTCCTCATCATCCACGGCCAACCACCTACCCCACTGTCCTGATCTGGCCGTGACCATCTAGGTGATCAAGCACCATAAAAACTCCAAACAATGCATAGCCAAGCCATGTTCCACCATCACCTTCATGTCTAGCCTTGGCCACCACCCCTAGCTCCACCATCAGCACATGACAACACCTCTAGACATCACATCAACCTCTGGCCTGACCTATAATGACCATGGGTGAGCCAAATATTGGCATAGGCCGAGCCTATGTTGCACCAAAACCTTCCATCCCTTAACCCCTTGCATACCTTTGCCTCTCCATGCCTTTGCCTTCCATTTTCATGTCCATAGCCATGTCTCATGACTCATGGACGAGCATACATGACCTAGGCCGATCCTAGGTATGGTTATATCAAGCCCTTTTGCATTTTGGCCAAGCATAAGTTGTCTTGTACAAGTCTTTTGCTTCTAAGGTTTGGTTATCTCTCTTGTTTTGCAATCGTTTTGCAAACAAAAGTTGTTGACTTTATTTGTATGTCAATATTTATATTTGTGCTTATTTATATTATATTTTGTGTTGTTACAAGGCTCTCCATCCATCCAAATCTAATCATGCTTGTCGTGCTTTTGGAATCGTTCTTGTATGTTGTTTTGGTCTCTAGCTTTGATAAAGGTGAGTCCTTCTCTCTCTGACATTATTACTTATGAAATGGTAAATGGATGATAAGGATTAGTAATTAAAATGTTATGCATATATTATTCCATGTTATTACCATGTTAACTTTGTTAATTATCACCTGACCTATGATAAATGACATTATATTATGACATTGACATGTTAGAATATTTGTTTGTATTGTTTATGTATATGTTCACACTGCAAGTTCCCTGTTAGAATAGAATCACTATGGGTTGAAATGATACATACCCGAACGGACATTAGAATAGGGAAAAATCATTATGAGCTGAAATGATAGGCTCAAATTGTATTTTATTTGACTTGGGATTGCGGGTTTGAAATGATAGAACGCGGGTTTTCTTTTTAAACTGCGGATTGAAATGATACATATCTGTATCACTTGACCTAGGATATAAAATTATATACAGACCCCATGGTAAATTTTAAATGATATTTATATAGATATGAATTTTTAAAGTATTGAATTTGGATTTAAAATTTTATATTTTATGGTTTTAAGAAAGCTAAATATTAAGGTTTGAATTGTGAATTTAAGTATGTAAATTTGAAGTAAATGTGATTTATGACTTTAAATTTTACTTTTAAAATGTAAGTAAATAATGGAAATTAAATTTTAAATTTAAAAATGGATATTTGAAGTAAAATGTTAAGTTTTTGTTAAATTAACAAGTTAAGAAAACAGTGAAATTTTGACTTGACAAATGAACTGAGTTTTAAATTGGATATTAAATTATAAAATTTTGTTGTGATAAATCATAAGGTAAAATGATTTAAATATGAAATTTTGAAGCCTAATAATATGATTTTTGAGTTTAAAATAGCTAAAAATTGAAGTTTTAATGTTTCTGAAAGTTATAATAAAATCCGGAATTTTATTGATAGCACTTCCAAAAATGCTGTGGTTTTACGATGGCATTTGTTAAGTGCTATCATTTCTGAAATTTAACTAAGTTATGAAATAAATAAATAAATAAATACTTATGACAACATTTTTTTTAGTGTTGTTGTTTTGGAATTTAACTATGTTTGAAATAACTAAATATCTATTACGGCATTTTTATAGATGTTGTTGTTCCTGAACCGAACTATTTTGGAAACTAAATACCTGCTGTAGCACTTTATAAATGCCGTCGTTGCTAAATTTTGACAATGTTTTAAAATATTATAGATTTTAACACTGTTTGAGTTATATTTTAAATGTTTTAAATGATTTATTTTTGATTTGATTATTTGTGAAATTTAAGGAGTTTTGAATATATTTTAATATTTAAATTTGATTTTTTTGGGATTTAAATTGAATTTGAAGTTAAGTAATGTTTACTTTGTTGTGCGTTAAATAGAATGAAATGTAATGAGATAAATGAATTTTCGAATGAAATTTAAAATGTGTTTTGTAAAGATATTTGAAATAATAAATGAATCACATATTTGATTTTAAAATGATATTTAAATTGAATATTTGAATTAAAGAATGATAATGAATTGATAAAGGATCTGAAAGGAAATGATTTTTGAAATGGTTTTGAATGACATGATCTTTATTTTTGATAAAGAATGTGAATTTGGAAAGATATTTGATTTTGATTTATTCAAATTATTTGATAAATGAATATTTGAAATTTATATTAGCATGAAAGGATTTTTGGTTTACTTGTAATTCGGGTTTATTTAAATGATATTGGATTTTATGAAATGAATACTGCAAAACTATGTAATAATGAAGTTAAATTAAGAGATATATGAAATTATGAAATTTAGTTTAGAAATATGGGATATTAAAGCTTTGAAATATATTAAAAATTGAATAGTTTATTTTTGTGGATCAAATCTGTATTTGAAGTAGATAAGATTTGAAATGGTTTGTTGGAAAACTGAATTGAATTGAAACTGATGGATTGAATTGAATTAAATTTGAAATTTGAAAATTTGAGTTGATTCGAATAAATTTGTAAAATGAAAGAATGAAAGAAAGGTGCCATGATTTCAAATGTATGATTTCGAAATGTTATGATTTTCAAAGTGTAATGATTTCAAGTATTTTAGTTTCGAAAGAGTTATAACTTTGAAAGTATTATGATTTTTGAAAAGTGAATATATGTTTGAAATGGAAATGATATCGTATTGATTTGGATATAGTTTGAAATAAAAAATGGTTTTGGTTTCGAAGTATAAAACTATTTAGAAAGGAATATAGTTTGAAATGAATGATTTGATTTTTGAAGTATAAATTATTTTGAAATGACCACGGCGTTATAATAACGATTGGTTGTTAAAGAGACCGGGATCGGAAGTTGTCATACTCTCTGCCAACTCCGAAAACCACTTTAACAACCGTATACGCGGTGGAGTATCTAGAATGAAGTAGGATGGTGACGATGTTCTTGAGGTATATTACGTGGACCCGACTCCCGTGAGTTGGCTTAAGGTGGCTAAAATAGGAGCGATCTCAGGCCAAAAGGGGTAGCTCCTCTAGTCAGACACACTTCTACGATACTATACTCTTGCCTTGTGATTGATTTGATGGCCATCCTCGATTTTGATTGGGGAGTGTGTTCCGGGGTGGGCGTAGTGGCTGCTACGTTACCGCCAGCCCGTGTGCGTAATTGGTATATCTACCTTGGCATTGCCTTGTGTGCCGTGTCACCTACGATAGCGAGCTTTACTACGAGTTTGATTTGTGTCGTACCTATGGAGTATCTTCTCGTAGCCTCCCGATCTAGAGGTACGCAGGTACTGTGTAGTCTACGGGCACTATTACGTGTTAAAGGCTATATGGGTAACCCCTTGACGCTACTTTAAAGTATTCTTATTTTACTATTAGACATTATTATAATAGCGAATATTACTACATAGTAAATAGTTTAACATATCCTTAAAGGATGGGCGATCCCAAGCATCCTTTATGTTACTGATGCATTTTGTTACTGTTCACTTGAGTTGATTTACAATTCATAAGTATGTATGTCCTGACTCAAGTGTTTTGTGTTTTTCTTTACGCTCGGGTCAGACTGAGTGATTCAGCATTCAAGACTCACCTTTAGAGTTGGAGCTTTGCTTGAAGATCCAGCCATCTATTTGGCTTTCAGCATCCAGTGATTTCAGTGATGTATTCTTATTTGTACCTGATGTATCTTATTACCCTTCTGTTGTATCTTGTTTAACTCTGATGTATCTTATATATATATATATATATCAGCTTTATGAACTACTATCTCTTTTACTTCCGCTGCATTATTATTTACTCTGTGTCTGTGATTATGTGATTATTTATTTACTGTATATGACAAGATTGCCAAATTTTATTTACAATGCAAGATCTTGAGCAATTCAAGTTCGACATGTGCGGATGCGAGTGATTGAAAATATCGGGTTTTTATAGGATATATACTGATGGTTTACTAAGACTACGATATTATGATATTTTAAGACTGGATATTTTGATGCTTTTGAGATTTTTGTTACTATTATTATGATATTTTCCATATACCTGATATTATGTTCTACTATAATGGCGTTGGAATAAACATATTATTTCTCATTGATATCCTAGTCTCTATGATAATGCTTGTTCTTTAAACCGATGATTCTTATTTCTTGATATTGCAGAGTTTGGTATGTCAAGGGACGCGGGTTGTGACATGTGGCATCAGAGTCCAGTTTCAATATTCCTAGGGCTAGGAGCGTATTTGACCCATATGGATATACATACACACATACATGCATATATATATATATATATATATATATATATATGAATTTAAAAACAAAAGTGATTATTGAAATTGTTTTCAAAATAGATTCCCAAGTATAACTATATGAATAAGTATTTTGGAAAATGCTGTCAAGAATCCCTTAAATTCGCGCCTATGCTTATTTCAATTTATGCCTATGCTCTCCCTTATTCTAAATCTTGTTTGAGTTATATGTGGAAGTATTTGATTTAATCTTTACTATTCATAGATAGAGATTGCTGATCTTACAGGATATGGCTCAACCGACATCCCTGATATTCCGAACATGAACATGCCCATTTAGTTCCACCAGTACTTACAGGCGAGGAGACCGGTCAAGAATCCGACTAGAGAACCTATGGAGGAGGTGGTTGCTGGGGCCCCTGTCCAACCACCGATCACTCACGACTTTTCTATCATATGGAAGGACTTTTTCCAACTTAGGTGGCAAACCATCCTTAGGCACTGAGAGTTTTGTCGATGATAGAGCTTGGATCCATACCTATGAGTGGAATTTGGACCAATGGGTTTGGCAAATGAGGTTTGGTTGACCTAGCTACCTAGCAACTGCAAGTAGAGGCCCTCAATTGGTGGGACATTGTTAAGGCTGAGACTGGTGGTCATATATTGATTTGGGAAGAGTTTAGGCGAGGTTTGATATTATATTCTTATCACAGGCTGAGGAAGGAGTTATGTTAGAGAAGTTTTCAAATATGAAGCGGGGGGATTTGTCTGTTAGAGAATATGTAAATCGGTTTAATGAGCTTGCAAGGTTTGGAATGGAGTTGATTAATACTCTGCAAAAGAAGGCGCTCAAGTTTGACAAGGGTTTGATTTCAGCCACAACAGGGCTTAACAGTGAGTCATATTCCTATGGGAGCTACTTAGGAGGGTCTGGTAGAGATGGCATTGCTTACTTCTATTGCTAAGAAGGTGGAAGAGGCTCCAAAGAATGAATTGAAGAATTTTCAAAAAAGGAAGAAGAAGGGTGGACCTCCACCTAAAGGGAAGATTCGGAAGAAGGAATTAAAGTGTCGTAGATGTGCGAAGACAGGGCATTTTGTTAAGGAGTGTTCGCTATCGAAGCAGAAGTGCTTCAATAGTGATCAGGCTAGGCATATTAAGAGGAATTGTCTAATACTACCCAAAGATGCTTCTTTGGCTACTACTCAAGTGGTCCAAGCATATGCTACGGAGGTTGTTCCCACTTCCAATGTCTAGCCAGCACTGGATAAGGGAAAGAAGGTGATCATTAAAGGTGTTTTATCTCTGTCGGGTCTTTCTTTTTGTACCTTATTTGATATTGGGGCATCTCATTCTCTTATCTCCAGTAGACTTGTTAAGGACTTGCACTTAGACACTACTATTGTGCTGGATGCAATAGTTGTGTCATACTCCGTAGAGAATTGACTTATTTGTCTATGATATATTGAGATTTGAGGTTGATGACCTTAGGGGTTGAGTTTGAGTGGGAAACCTATGGATAGGGGGTCTTTAGGTTTGGGTTGATACCGGGCACAGATTGGATGTCCATGTATGGGGTTATACTATATTGTGATAGGAAGACTGTTAGAATGTGCACCTGTAGTGGGCATAGCTTAAAGGTTTTCTATGATCTGCAAGGATCGATTATGTTGAGCTACCTTTATTCTTAGACCTACCATAGGATGAGCTTGTTTCTATCTCGACGGTTAGGGATTTTCCAGATGTATTTGCGGAGGTTAATGGTCCCCGCCCCAGAGAAAGATCAAGTTTAGGATCTATCCTTTAGAGAATGCCCGACCAGTTGCTTTGCTTTCGAGACACATGGCTCCAAAGGAATGACACGAGCTGAATAGGAAAGTGAATGAGTTGCTAGAGATGGGTTTCATCAGGAGGAGTATTTTCGAGTGGGGAGGAGCCAATCCAATTTGCCACCAAGGTGGATGGTTTCCTTAGACTCTTTGCCGATTATCGGGAGCTAAACAAGTTGAGAAGAAGAATCACTATCCTTTTCCCTGCATAAATGATCTCATCGATCAATTGGTTGGAGAGAGAGTATTTTCCTAGCTTGATATAGCCATATATTTCCATCAGCTGACCGTAGTTAAAGATGGTATTTAGAAGACTGCATTTAGGACTCCTAATGGGTAATATGAGTGGTTGGTCATATCTTTTGGACTAACCAATGCACTCGCTTATTTTGTTGATTTGATCAAACGAGTGTTTAAGGAGTTGCTGAATAAATTTTGTTGCACTATTTATGGATGATCTTGGTATACTCGAGAAGTAGGGAGGAGCATGCTTTGCACTTGGAGGAGGTGCTTACGACCCTCCAAGCCCATGAGTTTAAGGCTAAATTTTCTAAGTGCCACTTTTGGAGAGATGAGGTTCGATTTTTGGGAAACATTATTCCAAAGAGTGGTTTGACTGTGAATCCTAGTAAGGTGGTAGCATTATAAGACTGGCATGTTCTGAAGAATGCTACAGAAGTGAGGAGCTTTCTTGGTCTCATGGATTACTATAGGAAGTTCATTAAGGACTTCGCTACGATATCTACCCCATAGACTCGCCTCACCATGAAAATTCTAGCTTTTCCATGGGATGCTAAGTGTGAGGATGCTTTCGTTATGCTAAATGATTCATTGACTAGTGCACCTGCATTAGCATTACCCGATGGGAGTAAACCATTTATGGATTGTACCGATGCTTGTGGTGTAGGGCTAGGAGCAGCATTAATGCAAGAGGGTAGAGTGGTATGTTTATGTTATGCAAGTAGGCAGTTGAAGACTCATAAGAGGAACTACCTAATGCATGATCTCGAGTTAGAAGCTATAGTTTTTGCTCTTAAGTGTTGGGAAAATTATCTTCTAAGTGAGAGATTTGAGCTTTTTATGGACTAAGTCCTTGAGGTACTTGTTCTCCTAAAAGGACTTGAATTTTAAGTAGCAGAGTTTGATGGAGTTCTTAGCCTCATATGACTTTGAGATTTCTTATACCTTGGGCAAGGGGAATGTTGTGGCAGATGCATTGAGTAGACAAAGAGCTACACAGAGCCATTTATTTTTGGAGTGGAGGCATTTGGAGCATATTACCACCTTTAACTTTAGGCCATCATTTGATATTATCCTTGGATTATTACCAGCCCTAAATGTTCGACCGACCTTGATGGAGCAGACCAGGGCTAAAAGAAAGGATGGTAAGCTGGCAGACCTTTTGGATGGTTAGAGAGGGGAGTCATTGAGCTATCTTAGGCGTTATACCATAGACTAAAGGGGATGGTTGAGGAGAGATGGTAGGCTATGTGTTCGTCGTAGTATAGACTTGGTGGATGTTGGCGGAGTCTCACCGCTCTAGGATGACCATTCACCCCAGTAGAGATAAGATATACCGAGATATAAATAGAATTTTCTTCTGATTTGGGATGAAGAGGCAAGTGGTGGAGTATGTAGCTAGGTGTACGACTTGCCAAATAGTGAAGGTGGAGTAGAAGAAGCCTGGTGTATTGTCGCAACCATTGGATATTCCACGATGGAAGTGGGAGAGAATTTCTATGGACTTCATAGATGGATTAGCCAGATCTAAGAGAGGAAATAAGAGCATTTAGGTCATAGTGGAAAGATTGACCAAGTACACTCATTTCATACCTGTATGGAGCACTAGGACACCAGCTTCATTAGAAGATTTATATGTTAGGGAGATGGTTAGACTTCATGGAGTACCTACCAGTACTGTTAGTTACAGAGACCCACTCTTCACTAGTGAGTTTTGAAGGAGTCTGTAGGAGACTTTAGGGACTGAGTTGAACTTGAGTATAGCATATCATCTACATAATTAAGGTCAAACAATGAGAGTGAATCGGGTGCTGGAAGATTTAAATAGGATGTGTATCATTGATTTTAGAGGCTCTTGGGAGGATCATTTACCACTAGTAGAGTTTGTCTTCAATAATAGCTACCAGTCTAGCATAGGTATGGCATAATTCGAGGCTTTATGTGGCAGACCGTGTAGATCACCATCATGTTGGTGAGACACTACATATAATGTTATCTTTGGACCTAATATGGTTAGGAAGACTTTATAAAGGGTGAACCTGATTCAAAAGAGGATGAAGACAATTTAGGTTCGGTAGAAGTCTTATGTAGATAGGAGGTGCTTTGGGTTGGAGTTCGCAGTTGGGGATATGGTATTTGTGAAGGTCTCATTCCTGAGACATGTGATGAGATTTGGAAGTTCATGGAAGCTGCTTCCGAGGTTTGTTGCACCATTTATGATTGTGGCTTGGATTAGGAGATTCGCTTATAGAGTTAGACTTCAAGAGAAGTTAACTGGAGTGTATGGTGTTTTCCGTGTTTCGCACTTGCGAAAGTGCTTATATGATTTGGCTGTTATAGTAGAGCCTAGCAGTTTGAAGAAGGTTGAGGTAGAGTGTGAGTCATATGTTTGCCATGTAGCTATCTACATCTTAGAGCACGACACTAAATGTCTCCACAATAAGGATATCAGATTAGTTAAGGTTTAGTGGGGAGACGACTTATTTTAAATTACATGGGAACCCGAGGAGAGGATTCGAGCTTCCCACCCACAGCTCTTTTCTGGTATGTCTCTCATTATTATCTTTCTTTAGTTAGAACCCTTAGGTAGAACCTTGGGGGAAGGGTAGGCTATACTAGATAGAGACTGTTAGATGATAGGTACATTTGTAAACATGTCAATGAGACATGCTATGGTTGACGGATGCTATTGGATGTATATAAGTGTTTATGGATGCAAGCGCTTGCATTGCATTCACTACGATATTGGGTCCCTTCGGCATACACATTCATACCTTATGCATATTGTTTGCTGATTTTGATTGTTTTCCATGGATGATTTTTGCATATGGATGTTGCATTTGGATGTATGGTTGAGCATACATGTAAAAGTTTCAGTTATTTTAGGATACTTCAAACATTTAGATGCATGGCATATGCATAGTTTCATAAACAAAAGGGCGACTGAATCCGTAGATTGACTACTCTTTTGCATTAGTTTAGGTTCATATGCATACCATATTGCATAATTACATAATTACATTATAATTATTAAGGACTATGGTTGCTTTGGATGATGGATGAGTACATGGATTTTGATTTTAAATGCTGGTTGTTATTCGCATTCGTCTATCCTTAGAGGTTTCGGGGACTAAATCCTTTAAGTGGAAAAATATAACACCTTTGGATTTTTCAAAAATAAATAAGGAAATATAATATAAAGATAAGAATCATCCTAAATGGAGAATTTTCAAAAATATCCGAATTTGACTACGGACTTGCACCATTATGTCTATAGTAATGTTTTGGAGAACTTTCTATATAACTTATTGAAATCTGAGCTAAAATAAAAAAGATATAAAGGATTGAATAAATAAGAAATTAAATAAAAAATAAATATATATATAATAAAACAATAGGCCAAGTCGACCCAAGATGGACCTAGGTCAACAATGGGAGATTGACCCACGAATGGTCGATCCAACCTAGCGGTCGACCCAATCTAATGTCGATCTGTAGGTTGCGATTTTGGGTTGCTTCATTTCCTGCGGGTGTGATGATTTCATGTAAGCAAAGTAAACAACAGTGGATAACATTGTTTAGGGCTTCGGATCTAATGGAAGTGAGTTAAGGTATTCCCTTATAAATTGATAACTAGGGTTAACCTTGGCATTCCCTTATAAATTGATAGCTAGGGTTAACCTAAAACCTAATTCTCTCTATTACAGTGAAGCTCTGCCAAAATAAAATCCTAATTTCCCAAATCAATGTCTAAATACCATTTCTATTCCAAATCTCAGCCTAAATTTAAAATAAGAGGATATCTAGTAATTGGAGGAGAGATCTAAGCGGATGTAGAAGAAAAAGTTTGCGACGTCTGAGGCAAACATAAATGCATAGGACAGAGGTGAGTGGGCATAGATTTAACAAGTTAATTAAATTAATTGATTTTAATTTATACCCTATGCTTATTTGATTGTTAATTTTGAAATTAATTTTTTAAATTATTAGATTGGGAATCTTAAATAATGGATCTTTTTATCTATTTGTAATTGTCATATGTAAGTTGTAAACTGTAAATAATATGCTAAAATGTGATTTGACACCAATAATGTGCTAATAAGAATAATGTAAATGTTGCAATGACCATAATAAAAATAGGATAAATAGAATAGATCTATTGAAATAAAAATTAAACGGATTACATCTGATAATTGAAATGGATTACGTTTGTTAATTGAAATTGATATCGTTTGATAATTGAAATGGGCTACGTCCAATAATTGAAATAAAATGGATTATGTACGATAATTGAAATAAAATAGACTACGTCTAATAATTGAATGAAATTGATTAATTACTTAAAGCAAGTAAATTGAAAGATGTCTGGATTAAGTGTAAAAATAAAATGAAATGATTAATTTGCTTAAAAACAAGTAAATTAAAAGATGTCTGGTAGGCAATCGAAATAAGACTAGTATAGGTCGACTATCATAACTCATTTTAGACTTAATTGACTATTTGGGGCCATGAGCCAATAAGGGTATGTACCTCGTTTGCTCTCTAAATTTCTTTATTGGCGTAGACACATTTAGGCATTCTTATTTGAGGTGGTAGACTTAGTTCGCATTTGCGTATCATAGAATAGGATGTGGAGTGTCGTTAGACAAGCAACTTATGTTGTGAAAGGTGGGCACGGGTGTTGGGATCGAATTGTCGGTCATTAGTTGAGGCAATTAGGATCGAATTTCCAATCCTTAGCCGGTGTGTTGGGATTAGAAACTAGATCATGGACATTCCCATGGGCCCGTATGGGCGTAAACGTTGAAAGTAAGGCAGTACTCAGTACCGAGCGGAGTTAGACGTAGTAACTCCTTGTGGTGTGCAAGATGTATTTTTCCTCTAGGATTGAGAGGTTGGACACGGGTGCATACGATGAGCCACTATGCGAGTTTACAAACGTATTCTTTTTATCTAGACCTAGTCCGAGTTAGGGTAGGGTGGTTGTTTCTCAAAGCTAGACGGTCGTTTGGTGAAGTGCAGTCTGTTGTCTATTGTGATCCCCCTGATATTAGACTGATGAATGTTAGACTGGTGACCTTACGCATGTGACCTTAGGTGTACGAATACTGTACACACACTCTACATGACTTATAGCAGACTTGGAGTTTGTTGTATTTAATTTCCTTGTTAGTCTTGTACTCATTCACCAGACTTTATGTCTATCTCGTTCTATTTCCCCCACCTTAGGTGGACAAAGTAGCCATTGGCAGGTCCATTGCCGCCTTGGATTATCGTGCCTGGAGTCTAATTCTATTTTACCCTTCATTTGTATTTTCTATCGGTACATTTTCTCTTTCAATATATTTTTTATGAGGGATTATTTTTATGATACTCTAATATTGGATATGTACTGATGTTTTGTAACAGCCCGCAAATCCGTACCCCTTGAGCCAACACTATTCTATCTAAATCAACTCAAGTTGTACAGAAATACGAACCATTTGGGTTAAAGAAGAAGAGGTAGAAGAAGAAAATAGAAAACAACAACAGAATATAACCATCGCAGCGGAATAAAATATAATAGATAATAAATAATTTTACTCAAAAATCAAATATCTCTATTCATATATATATTACATCAATCAGAGTACATCAATCACAGTTCAACATCAATACCATACAAATGGATACACAGCAACTCAACACAGCGGAATATATATATAAACAAGTACAAGAGTATGTATCGTCATCCAGCTCGTCTCCTGAGCTCCACAGCATCAAATCCTGTATCCTATAATACTCGGTCTGACCCGAGCATTACAGTTAAATAACACCCGAGTTAGTCTGGAATACCAGCGTGAGAAAATCACACCCAATTTGATAATTAAAGTTTCAAAAATCCTTTGAAAAGAAAAGCATCTCGTAAGACCACGCCACAAATAAACATGTCGGTTTTTTACCTTACGATAGCTAAAACACTTTTTATAGAAATCCTCAGATTTTATAATAGGGTCTATATACAAATACTTATAAAATAGCCGAAATTGTTACATGATTAAATTCCAGCTACTAGCCACAGAGTGGGTAATACAAGCAAAACTCGTACAAGGCTCGTAGGGAGAATGGATTTCCAACCAATGACTAGGCACTGGGGTACCACCTGTCACAGTACGGGGCCTAGATCACCGTTCCGAGGAGTACGCCCGCTCCCCTGCAACACAAGGCCGGACCCATCCCTTACTGGACAGTTCCGAATAAGATCACCCCACGGTTGGGATCAGCAACCGCCCACTAAGCCGAAATAAAAAGGGACATCTAGACAGGGATGACCTTACTCTCCAGTGGGGGCTACCCACAAAGCCTTGCTGCATGTCCCCTGATTTTCAGTCATTCCCATTTGATGAGGCTTGAGGCTAAGCGTTACGTTTAAGAACATATCCCTTAGAATGCCCATCGTCCACCTGACGATGTTTCGCCAGCATTCATCCATACAAGTCCGTCCCGGGTTCGAACGGAACCGAAGGCACTATTCCCACTACATCCATTTTGGAAATATCCTCAGGATTAGTAGCGACTAGCACTTGCACTTCACTGCTCCATCTTCGAATCCAAACCCGTTTAACGAAACGTACAAACCAGATCGAAGTGGTTTTCGAGAAATTATCTCGATCCCGGTCTCTTCGAAACGATCAGCGCATTTGTCCAATATTGATAGTCGGTGATTTAACTATCAATTAATATTCACAAACAACCATCCAACCAATAAATAATTACCCAAATTATTTATTTATCTCAAATATCTTTACAAGGTATATTCTCACTTTCAAACCCTTTTGAAAACAGTTTTCAAACTACCTTCCTTTTTCTCAGAATAAATTCCAACTATTTCATTTCCACTGGAATCACCAAGCATAAGATTTTTAGATTTTTAAAATAATATTAAAACACTTTAATTGTAAAGTATGGTTAATATTAAATTTATAAAATCTTTCTTTAGTACTTAATTTAAAATAATGCTTTAAACAAAATACCAAGTCATTCTTATATAATTATTACGATAATAGATAAAACAAAAATACTTACTTTGGAATTTACTTTTAAACACTTAAGTTAAGACTACTTTAATAATTTACTAAAATACATACTATATAAACATTTGAAAATAAAGTTACTTAATAAAATGTAAAACTAGATTTCTACTTTTAAAACCAAAATACTAAGTTCTTCTTAATAATTACTGCTAGAATAGATTAAAGAAAATACTTACTTTAAATATTAGAAATAATAAATTTTACAAAACTTGCTTCTTTAAAAACAACTTTAAAACATTTAATTTATATTTGCAAATTTACTTTTAAAAACATGTACTTGGCCATCCAGAGAAAATTCCAACTTCAATCACTTAAATCAATTCCCCAAATTGATTTCCAATTTATTTTATTTGGAATAAATTCTTTTACTTATCAGTTCATTTCCAAATTCAATAGTTATGGTCTTTATTATTATTATTATTATTCAATTTCTTCTTTACTGTTTCAATAATTCAAATCTTAAATTCTAAATAAATGTTTGTTCTTTTAAATTAATAATACTGCATTTTAAACTTCATTAATTTTCTATCTCTTCAAATTTTCCTTTCCATTCTCAGGATTCATTTACTAAAATTTAAAGTCACTTTTTTTTTTCAATTTATTCTTGAATTTATTCTATAATTATTTTACTTGCAATTTCACTTCTTTTATTTTCATTTCCAAAATCAAATTTATATTTTTAATAATTCATTATACCCAATTATATCAACCAAACCATAGCATTCAATACTTCCACATAATTCATTATAGAATATCAAATAATCAGAATAGAGAATATTAAATAATTTAAATAAAAGTTGAGCGGTCCAGTTGGATCCCTCCAACCTGTTTTCCCTGCATCCACATACGTTAGCACAACATATAATACCAATTCCAAAATATACAGTACTATAACACATCAATCAATTCAACCATTCAAAAAATTGTTTAAATTTAATCGTTCAAATTTAAATTTAAATTTAAATTAAACTGAGTGAGATTAACTCACCTTTAATTTTTGTTTTGCAGTCCACCTCAATATTGGCCTTGGTTTACCCGACTTGACCTTGAATAAGCATTATAGGATTTTATTAATATTTGAACAAATTCCCCTTTATAAATTCATTTAACTAGAGATTTAATTTTAAACGAATGATTTGCCTTTTAATAAAATATTTTTACCAACTAAAAATTAAATATACTTATTAAACAAATTAATCACTATATATGCAGATATGAAAACAGAACTGCTTTCATTCATTTATTTTTTCATACTTCCATATATATAAACATTTATTTAATTAAATTAAAAAAAAACTAATACCTCATGGAAAATGAACCCAAGCGACTACCTCGCTGGCGCCAACCATTCCCAATTCGCGCACGCGGCTGATGATCCAAACCCTAATTGCAAGACCCCCATGCCTCCCTACCGCGACAAACCGCAGCAAACCACTGGTCCCCCAAACCGAACGTCGAGCATCTCGGCGTTGCCAAACCTTCCTGCCTTCGTGCTAACCACTCGCGCGAACCACCCGCCCTTTCCAATCACACCCATACACCCCGATATAACTCCACTATCGACTTCCCCCCCTCGCGACACACCTCGGCCCTTTAACTCACGAGGCCCCGCTCCATCGATTGAAATGGACGAGGACGAGCGATTCGATTTCCAAAGGGAAGGTGCTCGGCTGATTTCGATTTAGGTTCTCTTTTTTTTATTCGGAAACAAAGGGGAAAGGGGGCTCATGAATTACAAACTATGAAATGAGGGAGGAAAGATTTTGTGTTCCGCAATTACAAAAAATCATATTTCCTTTATAATTTTGAATGAGCTTCTACGAAATGGAAGAGAGCAAGAATAAAAAGAGGAGAGCGTGTTAAAGAAGGTATAGGCAGTACAGGTCGGCTGATAGGATAGATTTTGACCGATGACAAGATGTAGGATATTTTATATTAGAACGTTAAATTATTTACGAAGTGTTCTTACCTCATTCGATCACACTATAATTCCAAAAATTATGAATTTTGAAATCCGGCAATAATTCAATATTACGGACCCAACGGAACTAGTTTCGTCGAAATTCGAGACTGTGCCTCAGAAGGCAATTTTTAAATTCAATTTAAACGATTTATATTTCGAAACCGAACAAAACACTTCCAAAATCAATTTTAACACTTTTACTATTTTCCATATTATCGATATAAATTTTATCAGCCATTAAATTAGTTTTAACAGGCTTAAAACTCCAGATTCAATAATTTATCCAACTTCAAATTATTTAATTCAATAATTTAAGTATCAAATAAATTGTGATATTCGTAAATTAAAGTTAAAATTATTCTATTGAATATTTAAAATCAATTAAATATTCCGATTTAAATTGCTTAAAAATTCTGGGTCGTCACATTCCTTCCCCCTTAAAAGAATTTCGTCCTCGAAATTACTAACTAAAAAGAATGGTCTAAAACCCGTTACTATTTTCCCTAAAACCAAACAATTCAACATCTAACTAACTATCTTTTTATAAAAGACCCATTATTATTCTTATTAACTTTCCAAACTTTTCCAAAACCTTCTATAGTTTCAAATAACTTACTTGTTCAACTATTCAAATTATGATTCAAAACTAAAATTTGAATTATCAAAATTTCCTCAAAATTTTTTCTAACTCTCTAAATTTCCGAAAAATTTCGCCAGCGTCTCCTTTGCGCGGCTAGCTCGGTACAACTACAAAATGGCTCTACGGCCTCCCAAATCCAAAAAGAAAACAAAAAGCCAAGTGGCTCAATCCAAATCCCAATCAAATTTCATATCAGAGGATTTCTATAAAAAGTGTTTTGTCGAGCATTTTAAATTTATCTTCTAAAATCAAAATCAATTCTCTTTTCCCTTTATAATACCTGCATATTCTACTAGACAATAATATCCAATCACAATATTTCAAAACATTTTATCGACTTCCTTACAAGTGTCAATCATTTACTCATTCAAATATCAACTTGGAATATATTTGTAATATCAATCTCCAATTAAGAATTCACCATTCCTTACTTAAGTTTAGTATAAGCATTCTATATGCTTCTTTGTTTGTTTTCACTTTACCACTTTAGTTAATATCTATTTCTATTCAAATTGATTTCTACATTACATATGAATTTCATTTATTTTCAACTTTGAGTCTTTAATTTTTATCTTTCATTTATAACTAATTTATGTCATTTACTTTAATTAGTTCCATTTACTAACTTATTTCAATTTTCCAGTTTAAACCGTTTTGTCATTAACAAAATTTTCCAAAATTTTCAAAAAAATTCTAACTCCCAAAATTTCTGAAAATTTTTGGCAGAGTCCCCTTTGTACGGAGGAGCTTTTGCAATTTGACAAAAGATATAAATATATATACGTCGACCCACCCGGTCGGAAAAACCAAAAACAGTTCATATTTCCTATTTTTATTGTGTAGGCGTACCTTATTTAGCATTTTTAAGCAAGTAGCTTATTTATTTAGCCGTTAGCACAGCCAAATCCAGCCACACGGCTTCCAGGTACCTGTACATACTCAATTTAAACACGTAAGTGCCAAATGTATGCAGTTTAATAGCATATCACTTATTTGCAATAGTTAAAACATATGAATTCTAAAAGAAATTCACACCAAACATTTTTCCGTAAGTAATTTATACAGTTTCCATGCTAATTCAACTGTTTAAATTAATTCATAAACCATTTTCATTCAATTTGAATGGTTTTCAATCCATTTGTATACAACTTCATCACGTTTAATGGTTTAAAACTCAATTGCTTACATTTAATTTATTTTTAAGCAACTGAACTCATATTTAATTCAATTGCTCTCAATTCAATTCTTTTTACTTCTATCAATTCACAGAATTATAATTACTTCCATTTACATCTAACGATAATTTATTTCATGCAATTCGACGAGATTTATGTGAATAAATAAGTATTTATGTTTTATAATCACTTTAAATGGATTTCGACTCAATTTATACTTAATTCTATTCCATTTGTAAATTTATTCACAATCCAAATATTCTCATTTTCATTGCATTTCAGATTTGAATCCATTCACTTGCATTTCATTTTATTAACCAAACTAGTTTATTCAAAACCATTAACAACTTAGGTTCATCTTCATTACCTATTAAATTTTATTCACAGTCCACTCATTTATACTTCATTTCTTATCCACATTCATTTAAATCCATTCTATTAAACTTGAAACATTCTATTCTCTTATTGTCTCAAGTTATTTCAATTCCTCAATAATTTTAAATGGTTTACAATTATTTATTCTAGAATTTCATTTCATTAAATATTATCTATATCTCACCGAATTTTAATTCGATTTAAAATTATTTTTACTTGATTTAAAACCAATCCAATATTATTAAACTTAGCTCAAGTTGATTTCCATTCAACTCCTCATCTATTTAGCTTAAGTCAATTTACTTCAATTTATTCAAATTTTATACTTCTGCCCATTTTCATTTTATTCGGTTCTTTTCCAAATTAACTATTTATTAATTTTGATTCAACTAGCTTAAACATTTACCAAATTTAAATTTCAAACTAGTATATCCATCCAATTCTAGTTTATATTCAATAATTTAATCTTTTATTGATAATAAGGTCACTTCAAATTATTTCACACTTGGATTTTATTTACGGTTCAACCATCACTATTAAAATCCAATACCAATATTCTTTCACACTTCCACTACTTATTACCAAAATAAAATTCCATTCCAAACGGGAAATTTTTTTTTCTTTCAAATTTTGACCAATTATCAAAATTATACCCTTTACAATAAAAATTCAATTTAATTGTAATTCAATTTAGTCTCTAACCTAATCCATATTAGGTTTTTAATTCGCTTCCTCAATTCACTCTGAATTCATTTAAACCAACTTCATTTTATTTTTCTTAGTTCAATTTTATTATATAATTTAAGTTTGGATTTCCGTTTCATTATCCAAAACATCAAACAATATTTATTTTGGATTTTCTATTCCACTTTCAAAATTTATAAGTCACAACTTATTATTTGCACAATCCCATTCATTCTA
The DNA here is from genome assembly GCA_030765085.1 of Allium cepa. Classification (NCBI taxonomy): domain Eukaryota; kingdom Viridiplantae; phylum Streptophyta; class Magnoliopsida; order Asparagales; family Amaryllidaceae; genus Allium; species Allium cepa. The sequence goes on along the minus strand of CM060932.1, from coordinate 872,984,610 downwards.
GGCTTGAATATATTCATCTTTTATTTTAACTCAAGTCTTATGCTTATTTATAACCCAAGCATATTTTATTACCATGGGTTTTTAATTCTTTATAAATTATTTTTATTTATTCATTCCAACCCAATTTTTATCCAACTTATTCAGGTAAGAATCTAATTCCATTTGATAATTCAATTGAATTTTTATTCAAATTCAATTTTATTTTAACGCAGGTTTATTTAACTCAATTCGATTTCAATTTAATTCAAATACAACTGGATATTATTTTCAACTTATTCAATTAATCTTAATCCAGTTAAATTTTTATTCCCCAATCCAAGTTAATTTCAATTTTAACTTGTCTCTCTAAATTTAAATATTCAACATTAAAAGCTTATATTTTCTTCCTGATTTAAAAATCATCTCAATTTATAAGTTTACAACCTATCTCATCAGGATTTTTAAACACCCGGTTTTGTTTTCAAATTATTTTGAAATCACCAACATCTCAAATCACATTTCTCAATAATTTGAAACCAATCCTGGCTTTTATTTTCAACAAATTTCCCTTGAAAATTTCAAAAACAACTTGCTTTTCTAAACAAATCAATTTGGTAGCGATTCATCACTTAGAAACTCGAAAATGAACATCAATGATGCTGCAGTCATCACCGAAGTTATTTTCCAGTGACTGAAGTGAATTCAATGCTAAATTTCTTCCCAAAATTTATTTAAAACAATTTTCCTTTCCGAAATACCCTAAAAACTACAGTGCTTCTATTTATTTTCAAAATACTTTCAAAATCTCCGGGTTTAAAGTTTCAAATTCTGTTTTAATTCAAATTTTAACTATAATGCATTTGTACAGTTTATGCTTATACAAACTCCCATTTGATTATATTTCCATTTATAATTACGTTTATAATCCATATTTATGAATTTCATTTTATAATGAATTTATTCCTTCAAACTTTGGTTATATTTTCAATTTCCAGTTAAATTTTCACTTAACAATGATAATACTTTAATATTATCATTTCTAACATCCAAGCAACCATATATTAGCTAAATAGTTTACAAAAACTTTCTTTATATCAAAAATATATTTTTGGATAAAATTATTTCATTTACCCACATTTAAAACAATACCGTGTCGATTGTTCTATTCAAGTGTTTAGAAACCCCTTCAATACAGTTGCGCAGACTGTGTCGACGAAGGTTCATATGCCACTCAATAAATGAATCAACGCAATATTAAAACAATTTATATTCACTAACAAATACGCGCTCATATCTATTAATACGCTCAAACTTATTCTAGAGTACTTCAGACTCTAATTTAAATGAGTAATTCCCACCAGAGCCAAAGTTATCACCAACCTAAGCTCTGATACCAACTGTAACAGCCCGCAAATCCGTACTCCTTGAGCCAACACTATTCTATCTAAATCAACTCAAGTTGTACAGAAATACGAACCATTTGGGTTAAAGAAGAAGAGGTAGAAGAAGAAAATAGAAAACAACAACAGAATCTAACCATCACGGCGGAATAAAATATAATAGATAATAAATAATTTTACTCAAAAATCAAATATCTCTATTTATATATATATTACATCAATCAGAGTACATCAATCACAGTTCAACATCAATACCATACAAATGGATACACAGCAACTCAACACAGCGGAATATATATATGTAAACAAGTACGAGAGTACGTATCGTCATCCAGCTCATCTCCTGAGCTCCACAACATCAAATCCTGTATCCTATAATACTCAGTCTGACCCGAGCATTACAGTTAAATAACACCCGAATCAGTCTGGAATACCAGCGTGAGAAAATCACACCCAATTTGATTATTAAAGTTTCAAAAATCCTTTGAAAACAAAAGCATCTCGTAAGACCACACCACAAATAAACATGTCGGGTTTTTACCTTACGATAGCTAAAACACTTTTTATAGAAATCCTCTGATATTATAAGGGTCTATATACAAATACTTATAAAATAGCCGAAATTGTTACATGATTAAATTCCAGCTACTAGCCACAGAGTGGGTAATACAAAGAAAACTCGTACAAGGCTCGTAAGGAGAATGGATTTCCAACCAATGACTAGGCACTGGGGTACCACCTGTCACAGTACGGGGCCTAGATCACCGTACCGAGGAGTACGCCCTCTCCCCTGCAACACAAGGCCGGACCCATCCCTTACTGGACAATTCCGAATAAGATCACCCCGCGGTTGGGATCAACAACCGTCCACTAAGCCGAAATATAAAGGGACATCTAGACAAGGATGACCTTACTCTCCAGTGGGGGCTACCCACGAAGCCTTGTTGCATATCCCCTGATTTTCAGTCATTCCCATTTGATGAGGCTTGAGGCTAAGTGTTACCTTTAAGAACATATCCCTTAGAATGCCCATCGTCCACCTGACGATGTTTCGCCAGCATTCATCCATACAAGTCCGTCCCGGGTTCGAACGGAACCGAAGGCACTATTCCTACTGCATCCATTTTGGAAATATCCTCAGGATTAGTAGTGACTAGCCCTTGCACTTCACTGCTCCATCTTCGAATCCAAACCCGTTTCACGAAACGTACAAACCGGATCGAAGTGGTTTTCGAGAAATTATCTCGATCCCGGTCTCTTCGAAACGATCAGCGCATTTGTCCAATATTGATAGTCGGTGATTTAACTATCAATTAATATTCACAAACAACCATCCAACCAATAAATAATTTTCCAAATTATTTATTTATCTCGAATATCTTTACAAGGTATATTCTCACTTTCAAACCCTTTTGAAAACAGTTTTCAAACTACCTTCCTTTTCCTCAGAATAAATTCCAACTATTTCATTTCCACTGGAATCACCAAGCACAAGATTTTTAGATTTTTAAAATAATTTCAGTACACTTTAATTGTAAAGTATGGTTAATATTTAATTTAGAAAATCTTTCTTTAGTGCTTAATTTAAAATAATGCTTTAAACAAAATACCAAGTCATTCTTATATAATTATTACGATAATAGATAAAACAAAAATACTTACTTTGGAATTTACTTTTAAACACTTAAGTTAAGACTACTTTAATAATTTACTAAAATACATACTATATAAACATTTGAAAATAAAGTTACTTAATAAAATGTAAAACTAGATTTCTACTTTTAAAACCAAAATACTAAGTTCTTCTTAATAATTACTGCTAGAATAGATTAAAGAAAAATACTTACTTTAAATATTAGAAATATTAAATTTTACAAAACTTGCTTCTTTAAAAACAACTTTAAAACATTTCATTTATATTTGCAAATTTACTTTTAAAAACATGTACTTGGCCATCCAGATAAAATTCCAACTTCAATCACTTAAATCAATTTCCCAAATTGATTTCCAATTTATTTTATTTGGAATAAATTCTTTTACTTATTAGTTCATTTCCAAATTCAGTAGTTATGGTCTTTATTATTATTATTATTCAATTTCTTCTTTACTCTTTCAATAATTCAAATTTTAAATTCTAAATAAATGTTTGTTCTTTTAAATTAATAATACTGCATTTTAAACTTCATTAATTTTCTTTCTATTCAAATTTTCCTTTCCATTCTTAGGATTCATTTATTAAAATTTAAAGTCACTTTATTTCTTTTTTTTAAAGTTATTCTTGAATTTATTCTATAATTATTTTACTTGCAATTTCACTTCTTTTATTTTCATTTCCAAAATCAAATTTATATTTTTAATAATTCATTATACCCAATTATATCAACCAAACCATAGCATTCAATACTTCCACATAATTCATTATAGAATATCAAATAATCAGAAAAGAGAATATTAAATAATTTAAATAAAAGTTGAGGGGTCCAGTTGGATCCCTCCAACCTATTTTCCCTACATCCACAGACGTTAGCACAACATATAATACCAATTCCAAAATATACAGTACTATAGCACATCAATCAATTCAACCATTCAAACAATTGTTTAAATTTAATCGTTCAAATTTAAATTTAAATTTAAATTAAACTGAGTGAGATTAACTCACCTTTCATTTTTGTTTTGCAGTCCACTTCAATATTTGCCTTGGTTTACCCGACTTGACCTTGAACAAGCATTATAGGATTTTATTAATAGTTGAACTAATTGAACAAATTCCCCTTTTATAAATTCATTTAACTAGAGATTTAATTTTAAACGAATGATTTGCCCTTTAATAAAATATTTTTACTAACTAAAAATTAAATATACTTATTAAACAAATTAATCACTATATATGAAGATATTAAAACAGAACTGCTTTCATTCATTTATTTTTTCATACTTCCATATATATAAACATTTATTTAATTAAATTTAAAAAAAATACCTCATGGAAAATGAACCCAAGCGACTACCTCGCTGGCGCCAACCATTCCCAATTCGCGCACGCGGCCGATGATCCAAACCCTAATCGCAAGACCCTATGCCTCCCTACCGCGACAAACCGCAGCAACCCACTGGTCCCCCAAACCGAACGTCGAGCATCTCGACGTTGCCAAACCTTCCTACCTTCGTGTTAACCACTCGCGCGAACCACCCGCCCTTTCCAATCACGTCCATACACCCCGATACAACTCCACTATCGACTCCCCCCTCGCGACACACCTCAGCCCTTTAACTAACGAGGTCCCGCTCCATCGATTGAGATGGACGAGGACGAGCGATTCGATTTCCAGAGGGAAGGTGCTCGGCTGATTTCGATTTAGGTTCTCTTTTTTTTTATTCGAAAACGAAGGGGAAAGGAGGCTCGTGAATTACAAACTGTGAAATGAGGGAGGAAAGATTTTGTGTTCTGCAATTACAAAAAATTATATTTCCTTTCTAATTTTGAACGAGCTTCTGCGAAATGGACGAGAGCAAGAATAAAAAGAGGAGAGCGTGTCAAAGAAAGTATAGGCAGTACAGGTCGGCTGATAGGAAAGATTTTGACCGATGATAAGATGTAGGATATTTTATATTAGAACGATAAATTATTTACGAAGTTCTTACGTCATACGATCACACTATAATTCTAAAAAGTACGAATTTTGAAATCCGGCAATAATTCAATATTACGGACCCAACGGAACTAGTTTCGTTGAAGTCCGAGACTGTGCCTCAGAAGGCTATTTTTAAATTCCATTTAAACGATTTAAATTTCGAAACCGAACAAAACACTTCCAAAATCAATTTTAACACTTTTACTATTTTCCATATTATCGATATAAATTTTATCAGCCATTAAATTAGTTTTAACAGGCTTAAAACTCCAGATTCAATAATTTATCCAACTTCAAATTATTTAATTCAATAATTTAAGTATCAAATAAATTGTGATATTCGTAAATTCAAGTTAAAATTATTCTATTGAATATTTAAAATCAATTAAATATTCCGATTTAAATTGCTTAAAAATTCCGGGCCGTCACATGTTTTTACGAGACTACGATATTATGATATTTTAGACTGGACACTTTGACGCTTTTGAGAATTTTATTACAGTTATTATGATATTTTCCATATATCTAATATTATGTTTCGTCTGTGATGACGTGTGCACTATATATGTTATTTCTTTATTGATATATTAGTCTCTATGATACTGCTTTTTCTTTAAACTGATGATCCATATTTCTTGATATTGTGGAGTTTGGCATGTCAAGGGACATGAGTTTTCATAATGAGATTTTGATTTAACTTGCATTTATCCTTGTCTTCTGGTTTTTACTTGCATTTATGCTTGTCTTTTGTTTTTGACTTTCTTTTATGCTTTTTTTTCTTGTATCAACTTGCTTTCGCGCTTATCTTATGGTTTGACTTACTTTGATGCTAGTTTGTGATTTTGATTTGTGAGATCTTTTGAGTCACCATATTTGAGATGATCGCTTGTAATAAGCATGATATGTTTTATGAAATGGTGAATTATTATAATATTACCTTTTACTATTTAGATGTTGGCATGTTATATAGATATGATTATGTTATTGCCAATTTACTTATGTTACACCTGTAATCTCACATTTATTGAGTTAGTGATAGTCTGACCCGTTTATTATGTATTAATGCTCGGGACGGATTGAGACATTTAAGGTACTAGGACTCGTTGACCATAGATATTAAGCTAGCTTATGGGGATAGATATATGTGTGGGTATACATACACAGATATATATATATATATATATATATATTATTTAGGTCGTAGATTGTAATGTATGTTGTATACTTTGTATGAGTTGTTAACTTTCTATGATTTGTATACTTTGAGAGATGTTGTAGTCTGTGTCTATATCTGTAATACGTGGTTCTAGTATTCTCTTTTGTAGACTCACTTATGTAATTATTTTCAAATTTATACTAATATTCCACTATGTTCGGTGATTCTGTGTTCTCTATGATATGTGTATATTGTTCTGATCTTATTCTTCATATTAGCAGATGATATTACTACATAATATCCTTTGTTAGTGTGGGTATAAAGGTGGTGCATTATAGCTTGATATCAGAGCTAATTTCAGAACAATATACATTATTTGAGACACGATTCTAAGCCTAGATAGACTTAGAGTGTAACGTCGCGGATTTTCGTTGCCGAAAACCCGAAATGTTATGGGTTTTAAAAAAAAAAGAAAAGAAAGAAGAGAGAAAAAGAAGAAAGAAAAAGAAAAGTAGAGGGAGAAGAAGATAGACAATTTTTAGGAAACAGAGAATTTGAAAAAAAGACAGAAGATAGAAAATTTGAAAAATAGAAATAGACAGAAAGAAACAACAGAACAACAACAGAATCTCAACACAATTCGCAGCGGAACAACATATAATAATAAATGAATAATCTTTAAACAAAGAACTATATCAGTTATTTCATTACATTTCATTTCATTACATCATATCATCAGAGTGTACAACAACAACATCAAACAATGCAGCGGAAAAAGAAATACTATATAAACTAGTAATACGCCATGCCATCCAGCTTGCCTCCAGCAACTCCTGAATATCCTGAATATCCTGATAAACCTAACTCTTAACTGCCCGTGTGGAAATTGGTGGGCACCCAGAGTTTAGGAAGGAAAACAATAAACTCCAAGTCAGTCATGTGACTGGTGTGAGAACTCAAAACAGTTTATTTATCTTTAAAATCAAAAAGAGGAATATTTTTTTTCTATCAATTCGCAATGCTTTTAAAAATGAGACTACCATAAGGCCTCCCGCACACACACACAATGCAAACGCAGAATCGGAGGAGATTTCTCCTTATGATAGTCAAAGATGCTTGATACGCATTTAAAATAACATTTGATATTATTACTAGTGCATAGTGTATAACAAATCATTTCGAAAGTAGAATATAAATCTTAGCCAGCATAGACATTCCGAACTATGCCTACTATAGCTATCATCCAAACAGTGTTGCGACACCATAAGTGAATGATAGGTTCTACAACTAATACCGTACAAGTTTCGTATTGTTTCTTTGGATTTCCAACAAATGGTCAGGCCAAGGAACTTCCCATTGCCACATGAGAATGCCTCTGGAAAGACATCCCCGAGAACCAAACCGGATCTCTGCCAACACAAGGCCGGGTTACCCCTAACTGGGTAACTACTGACACGAGCACGCCATTCCCCGGTCCTTTAGGACCTTTTCAACCGAGCGCTCGATATCCAACATCACACCATAATAAATAGAGTGTTTTCAACATGAGTAAGTATCTGGGCTCCATACCATGATACCACCCCTTTCCAGAAGGAAATGCACATACCCTAAGGGGAGCTACAGCAACCCCTAATAACCTTGCCGCATCTTTCCTGTTTTGACCATTTCCGGGATGTGAGGCTCGACGAAGTCACGTCCACAAAAACACACTTTGTACAAAAAGCCGTGCTTTGGGTCAACAAATGATCAACACAATGATCACTAAGATAGACGATCAAATAAATGATCCTATCACAATAATCAACACAATGATCATTTCAGCATCACTCAGCATGTCACATTACCAAAATGGGATATATCGCTGATAACTTCAACTATATAACCTTTGAGCTCGTACGTCTCAAAGAAGGGTGTTAAGCAAAGAATAAATTCTTCGCCACCAACAGAAATATATTTGAAAGAAATCGGCTTTATATCTCAACTTGTAATGTCAGACATACAATCCATACAAGTCTGTTCCGGGCTCGAACAAAACCGAAGGCACTTACAAAGAAGTCCTTGCAATCCGGATATTCACAATCCTGATCGAATTTCCCATCACTTATGGAATCTATATACCAGGTGCGACCCAGTGCAGAGACAATCGATAGGTCATCCTATCGCTCTCGCAAATACCGGTCTTCAACACCGATCTTCAAATGCAATTCATAACGACGTATCACATATTCGGAATGGGTTATACGACCCCATGGTCCTTTCCCGGTTAACCCGAATAGTGAGCGCTTATTCAAAATAAGTGTGCATTCAATTTCAAACAATTCACATCAAATACCCATTCAAAGGGAAATATTGATAGTCGGTTATTGAACTATCAATTGATATGCATACATCACCAGATTCCAAATAATTTTCCAAATTATTTATTTTCCAAAATATCTTTACTAGATATATAGTTTCAACACTTCAAAAATAAATCAATATTTATTTTCATACAAATTCCACTTTTCATTCATAAATTCCATAATGAATTTATATTTTCAAAATATCCATGCATATATGATTTCAATCATTCATTTCAATTTATCTTCAAAAAGATAAATTCTAAATATTCACTTTATACTGGAAAACAATTCCATACTTACTAAATAAGTAATTCACAATCTTTTATTTTCAACACTTAGAAAATATTCAATATACTTAAACCGAATTAAGTATATATTTTATTCTTTAAGGAAATCATTCACTTAACATATTTATTTGGGCCAAAACGAATGTTACGTAAAACATCGTTACGACAACCCAAAATCACTAGTATAGGGATTCGAAATTAAAATAGATATATAAATCCCAATACTAAACCAAAACATTTCCATTCGAAAATCATTTACTATAACAACAGTGTTATAGTCCGCTATTTCCTTTTATTTCTCGAAACATCTATTTCAACAATAAATGTTGAAATCTATGGTTTCAATCTCAATACCTTTTAAAACATCGTTGAATCGTTTTAATTCTATTTAAAACATTCACATTCTAAACAATTTCTTTAACGTGTTATTCACTGTTCAAGAACGTGAATAAACTACGTTAACAAACTTCATTATTTCTATTCACTTTAACTTAAAGGATTATTCACTGTCTAAAACGTGAATATAACTCCATTTCTAAGTTATAACAATTAACTTGTCAAAATAAGTCCTTTGCGAATTTATAAAAACAACGTTTATAAATTCCTTTTCTATTTATTTATAAAAACTTCCTTTTTTATAAATTCCTTTATTAACATTTTTGATTTCATATCTCAATTATAAACTAAAAGTTCATATTATAAGTCAATTGCTTATAAAACGATTATTTTACAAAATCGTTCTTTTTAAAGACTTTTCAATTTATAAACCTTATAACTTATAAAATTTATTTATTTAATAAATCTATTCTTCAAAAAATTTCACCAAATTTATAAATCTTACTATTTATAAATTTCGTTTATAACTTCACAGTTTATAATTCTATAAATTTCATTCATTTATGAAATTCATTTTCACTACATTCAAACACTTATAAAAACTCGTTTTATAATGTCTATATTTCAATTTATAAATATCCATTTATAAACCTCTTAATATAAATCAGTTTATATTATTATTCTAAAACGTCTTTAAATTCCTTTATAATTCCATCATTTCGATTTATAAAATAATCAAATTTTATAAATCCTATATTTAAACTTTTATCATATATTCAAAAATCCAATCTAAATTATTTTATAAAATCATTAGTTCATATTTCTCAAAATCGACTTTTAATCGTATTTCTAAAAATCAGCTTTTTTAACTATATTTCACAAAAACCATAATTTTTATAACTTCAAAAATTATAACGTTTATTTATTTGAAATGGATCGATTTCAAAAATATAGTATATTTTCAAAAATCACTTTAAAAATCATTTTAAAATCCCAAAATCTGGGTCCAATGATGCTACACACCAAATAGTCAATCACGACTAACAACGATATCATATATCAATATGATAATCAATCAAATATCAAAATATCTGAAATAAAATAAATACTGTTGAGGAATCCAGTTGGATCCCTCCAACCTGTTTCCTGCATCAAAAACATTAGCACAATACCAATTTCGCTCCAGTACGAAATTATCGCGGTATATGTTCTTAATAAATATTATCCGCTTAATAACGGCGTAATAGGGTCTCATCCGCTAAACAAAAAAAAATGCGGGAAATCAACAACTGCAATATATACATATGCCAATATATATATATTGATATTATATATATAATACCAATTTCACTGTTTATGAAATATTCGCGGTATATGTTTTTAATAAATAACATCCGCTTACTAACGGCGCATAATGTCTATTTTAACAATCAATAATTTACAGTCATCATTCAAACATGCATTCAAATATTTTAAATCTAACTATTTAAAATAAAATCGAAATCTATTCGATTGAGTGAGAAGTTCTCACCTTGGTTTTAAATTCCGTTTAAGCTTTTATTTCGAATAAAATTAAACGCGCGTTTAATTTTACCCGAAATTCTCACTAACTCCAAACGACTCCAAACCAACTCCATCGCGTAGTGCTCGTCCATACGATTCCAACGCAACTGAGTTTGCATTTTTTCGACCTCGTATGAAAAAGTTATGTAATTTACAAGTTTGTACACGTTATATATAAACTTTTACAACATTTATTCAACTATCTTCATACCACATCAAATCCTAGCCACTAGATCTGCATCCAAGGCCTCTCCTTCATCTTCCCCCTTCACGTTATCATCTCCAGTAAAAGCTTTTTGAGGCCGAACCCAATTATAGAACTAGGGTTGAATTATTCTCCCCCGATACTCGACGAACCCCGATCACACCAACGCCAACGCGAAGCACACGACGCGAGCTACTTCCACCTGCCACCATGGCCAACTCGGCCTGCATATGACGCGCGCGCATGGCCTATAACAGCCCACGAACGGCCCATCCTTGCCCCTCCTACGCAACTCCAAACCCCATCAAATCCGTATGGATGTGAAGCCCTCGAGATTCTCAACAACTTTCATGTTGAACACATTAGCTAATTCATTGTAGATTGAGAGAGATTGAGGGTTGAAAGAGGATGATTTCTGGCCATTGAATATTAGGGCCGGCTAGGGTTTATTAGTTTAGGTTTTGTATATTTTTTTTAATTTATGAAGATGATGTTGTATTTATAGAAAAAGCTAGCGTAAACACTATTCATCCCGGGAATTCCGAACTCCGATTTAGACGCCGTAACCAGCGTACCTAGGGTTTATCCCGCGTTCCGGACACAATGGAACAGGTTTCGGAAGCTAATTCGGAAGTATGTGCGAGTTATGGCTGAAAACGCTCAATTTAAATTAAACCGATTTAAACCGATTTCTAGGCGTTTTAATTTGTACCGGACAAACGGTAAATCCAAATGACTTGAAATTTGAAACCTTACAATAATATCACATTACGGATCCGATGAAACTGGTTTCGTCGAAATCCGAGACTTTTTGAAAAATGGCTATTTTGACTCGCCAAATTTAAATTAAAAATAATTCGATGCGTTTCGAGCTGCCGCGATCAAACGATAACTCCGATTGACACGAAAATTGAAATCCGGTAATAACTAACTATTACGGATCCAATGAAACTGGTTTCGTTCAATTCTGAGACTGTTCAAAAATTGACTATTTTACAGTCGATTATTAAATATTAAAATATTCAATTTTCACAAATTAACTTTTAATTCGATTTTAAAAGTTCTAAAATATTTCTATAACTCCAGTATGATTAAATAAAATTTTCCAAATTATTTTCAATCATATTTAACTCAATTTTTAATTATTTCCATAATTTAACACATTAAATTATCGATTAAATTATTCAATTAAATCCAATAATTCAAATAAAAATTTATTTGACTTAAAAATTCACTTATAAATATTTAAAATTAATTAAATATTCAAATTTAAATTATTAAAAATTCTGGGTCGTTACAATCTTTCCCCCTTAAAAGAATTTCGTCCTCGAAATTACAAGTAAGAAAAGTTACAGAATCTATTAACCTTCCAAAATTCATAATTAAACTTCTTATGATAACTTTTACTAAGTTTTCAAATCATACTTAGTTATCTTTTCAAAAACAAATTATATCATTTAACTTTCAATTCCAAATCAAAGTTAAAGTTTTCACAATTTTCCCAATTTACTCAAATTTTTTTCTAACGCCTTAAATTTTCGGAAAAATTCGCCATAGTCTCCTTTGCGCGGCTCGATCCGAAAAAAAAAATGACAGTATATATATCACAAATATACATCTCATCAAGTAATGAGGCATCCCGAAGGGAAAAAAGTATAAAAGTGCGATATTTAATCCGAGATATGTACCTTATATTTTATTAGCAAGCATATACGGCTAATATAGCGCTAAAGCGAACTCCAAATGCGAAGCAAACGCGATCCGCACCTACTAAACACTTAACAAACAACATGAGAACATGCACATATGCAAATAGTCTCAATATACAACATATATCTCATAATAACTATATATGTCACATAGCAAATGCAACAATAGCAATATATATTCAACCATCAACCAACTACATTCATATCCAATAAACATTCATTCATATTCTCATTCATATTTAATGAATTGGTTTTCACTCTAAATCATATTTGATTTATTAACATTGGATTTTATCAACATTCATTCTCAATTTTAATTAGTTTGCATTCACTAATTAAATCCTATTCACTTTCAATTCTATTCAAATTTATTTACTTTCAATTTGAATTCAATTGCATTAGCTTTCAATTTCATTAATACTTAATGAACTTATATAAAATCAACTAGCAATCATATAACAACCAATGTATATCAATTACAACCAAATTTCTTTGCTTCACTTACATTCATTTTGGTTTAATATCTTTACTTTCCAATTGGTTTTATTAAATTGATTTTTCATTCAATTATTCAACTTTCAATAACATTAGGTTTCAATGAATTTACACTTACATTCATTATTTCATATCAATTCTATTTTCCATTCAATTGATTCACAATTCAATTCAATTACAAAGTTGAATTCTATTACATAACTTAAGTTCATATTCTTTTAATCCACTTGATTATTTACTTCGATACCAATATCAACTGAATTCAATATCTCTTAAGTTATATTCCATTTAACTTTAAATTCACTTTTATTTACAACTCATATTCATAAAGTTTCACTCCTTATATATATAAGTTTATTTCACAATTGTAATTCACTTTAATTATAATTTCAATTCTTATAATTCATTTGCTTATACAATTATTCTTTAATTTAGGTTATTCAAACAACCTAACAATCAACTTATATACACTTTAATAATTTCAGAAAAATTATTCCTTTATATATGAAATATAATCAAGGCAAAATTATTTCATTTACCCAATTTAAAACAATATTATGTCGAATTGTTCTATTCAAGTGTTTAGAAACCCCTTCGGCTCAGTTTCGAGGCTGTGCTGACGAAGGTTCATATGCCACTCAACAAACCAATCATCACAATATAAAACAAATTTTATATTCACTAACAAATACGCACTCATAGCTATTATTACACTCAAACTCATTCTAGAGTACTACTGACTCTATCTTTAATGAGTATAACCCAACAGAACCATGGTTGTCGCTTAACCATCAGAGCTCTGATACCAAATGTAACGTCGCGGATTTTCGTTGCCGAAAACCCGAAATGTTATGGGTTTTAAAAAAAAAAAAAAAGAAAGAAGAGAGAAAAAGAAGAAAGAAAAAGAAAAGTAGAGGGAGAAGAAGATAGACAATTTTTAGGAAACAGAGAATTTGAAAAAAAGACAGAAGATAGAAAATTTGAAAAATAGAAATAGACAGAAAGAAACAACAGAACAACAACAGAATCTCAACACAATTCGCAGCGGAACAACATATAATAATAAATGAATAATCTTTAAACAAAGAACTATATCAGTTATTTCATTACATTTCATTTCATTACATCATATCATCAGAGTGTACAACAACAACATCAAACAATGCAGCGGAAAAAGAAATACTATATAAACTAGTAATACGCCATGCCATCCAGCTTGCCTCCAGCAACTCCTGAATATCCTGAATATCCTGATAAACCTAACTCTTAACTGCCCGTGTGGAAATTGGTGGGCACCCAGAGTTTAGGAAGGAAAACAATAAACTCCAAGTCAGTCATGTGACTGGTGTGAGAACTCAAAACAGTTTATTTATCTTTAAAATCAAAAAGAGGAATATTTTTTTTCTATCAATTCGCAATGCTTTTAAAAATGAGACTACCATAAGGCCTCCCGCACACACACACAATGCAAACGCAGAATCGGAGGAGATTTCTCCTTATGATAGTCAAAGATGCTTGATACGCATTTAAAATAACATTTGATATTATTACTAGTGCATAGTGTATAACAAATCATTTCGAAAGTAGAATATAAATCTTAGCCAGCATAGACATTCCGAACTATGCCTACTATAGCTATCATCCAAACAGTGTTGCGACACCATAAGTGAATGATAGGTTCTACAACTAATACCGTACAAGTTTCGTATTGTTTCTTTGGATTTCCAACAAATGGTCAGGCCAAGGAACTTCCCATTGCCACATGAGAATGCCTCTGGAAAGACATCCCCGAGAACCAAACCGGATCTCTGCCAACACAAGGCCGGGTTACCCCTAACTGGGTAACTACTGACACGAGCACGCCATTCCCCGGTCCTTTAGGACCTTTTCAACCGAGCGCTCGATATCCAACATCACACCATAATAAATAGAGTGTTTTCAACATGAGTAAGTATCTGGGCTCCATACCATGATACCACCCCTTTCCAGAAGGAAATGCACATACCCTAAGGGGAGCTACAGCAACCCCTAATAACCTTGCCGCATCTTTCCTGTTTTGACCATTTCCGGGATGTGAGGCTCGACGAAGTCACGTCCACAAAAACACACTTTGTACAAAAAGCCGTGCTTTGGGTCAACAAATGATCAACACAATGATCACTAAGATAGACGATCAAATAAATGATCCTATCACAATAATCAACACAATGATCATTTCAGCATCACTCAGCATGTCACATTACCAAAATGGGATATATCGCTGATAACTTCAACTATATAACCTTTGAGCTCGTACGTCTCAAAGAAGGGTGTTAAGCAAAGAATAAATTCTTCGCCACCAACAGAAATATATTTGAAAGAAATCGGCTTTATATCTCAACTTGTAATGTCAGACATACAATCCATACAAGTCTGTTCCGGGCTCGAACAAAACCGAAGGCACTTACAAAGAAGTCCTTGCAATCCGGATATTCACAATCCTGATCGAATTTCCCATCACTTATGGAATCTCTATACCAGGTGCGACCCAGTGCAGAGACAATCGATAGGTCATCCTATCGCTCTCGCAAATACCGGTCTTCAACACCGATCTTCAAATGCAATTCATAACGACGTATCACATATTCGGAATGGGTTATACGACCCCATGGTCCTTTCCCGGTTAACCCGAATAGTGAGCGCTTATTCAAAATAAGTGTGCATTCAATTTCAAACAATTCACATCAAATACCCATTCAAAGGGAAATATTGATAGTCGGTTATTGAACTATCAATTGATATGCATACATCACCAGATTCCAAATAATTTTCCAAATTATTTATTTTCCAAAATATCTTTACTAGATATATAGTTTCAACACTTCAAAAATAAATCAATATTTATTTTCATACAAATTCCACTTTTCATTCATAAATTCCATAATGAATTTATATTTTCAAAATATCCATGCATATATGATTTCAATCATTCATTTCAATTTATCTTCAAAAAGATAAATTCTAAATATTCACTTTATACTGGAAAACAATTCCATACTTACTAAATAAGTAATTCACAATCTTTTATTTTCAACACTTAGAAAATATTCAATATACTTAAACCGAATTAAGTATATATTTTATTCTTTAAGGAAATCATTCACTTAACATATTTATTTGGGCCAAAACGAATGTTACGTAAAACATCGTTACGACAACCCAAAATCACTAGTATAGGGATTCGAAATTAAAATAGATATATAAATCCCAATACTAAACCAAAACATTTCCATTCGGAAATCATTTACTATAACAACAGTGTTATAGTCCGCTATTTCCTTTTATTTCTCGAAACATCTATTTCAACAATAAATGTTGAAATCTATGGTTTCAATCTCAATACCTTTTAAAACATCGTTGAATCGTTTTAATTCTATTTAAAACATTCACATTCTAAACAATTTCTTTAACGTGTTATTCACTGTTCAAGAACGTGAATAAACTACGTTAACAAACTTCATTATTTCTATTCACTTTAACTTAAAGGATTATTCACTGTCTAAAACGTGAATATAACTCCATTTCTAAGTTATAACAATTAACTTGTCAAAATAAGTCCTTTGCGAATTTATAAAAACAACGTTTATAAATTCCTTTTCTATTTATTTATAAAAACTTCCTTTTTTATAAATTCCTTTATTAACATTTTTGATTTCATATCTCAATTATAAACTAAAAGTTCATATTATAAGTCAATTGCTTATAAAACGATTATTTTACAAAATCGTTCTTTTTAAAGACTTTTCAATTTATAAACCTTATAACTTATAAAATTTATTTATTTAATAAATCTATTCTTCAAAAAATTTCACCAAATTTATAAATCTTACTATTTATAAATTTCGTTTATAACTTCACAGTTTATAATTCTATAAATTTCATTCATCTATGAAATTCATTTTCACTACATTCAAACACTTATAAAAACTCGTTTTATAATGTCTATATTTCAATTTATAAATATCCATTTATAAACCTCTTAATATAAATCAGTTTATATTATTATTCTAAAACGTCTTTAAATTCCTTTATAATTCCATCATTTCGATTTATAAAATAATCAAATTTTATAAATCCTATATTTAAACTTTTATCATATATTCAAAAATCCAATCTAAATTATTTTATAAAATCATTAGTTCATATTTCTCAAAATCGACTTTTAATCGTATTTCTAAAAATCAGCTTTTTTAACTATATTTCACAAAAACCATAATTTTTATAACTTCAAAAATTATAACGTTTATTTATTTGAAATGGATCAATTTCAAAAATATAGTATATTTTCAAAAATCACTTTAAAAATCATTTTAAAATCCCAAAATCTGGGTCCAATGATGCTACACACCAAATAGTCAATCACGACTAACAACGATATCATATATCAATATGATAATCAATCAAATATCAAAATATCTGAAATAAAATAAATACTGTTGAGGAATCCAGTTGGATCCCTCCAACCTGTTTCCTGCATCAAAAACATTAGCACAATACCAATTTCGCTCCAGTACGAAATTATCGCGGTATATGTTCTTAATAAATATTATCCGCTTAATAACGGCGTAATAGGGTCTCATCCGCTAAACAAAAAAAATGCGGGAAATCAACAACTGCAATATATACATATGCCAATATATATATATTGATATTATATATATAATACCAATTTCACTGTTTATGAAATATTCGCGGTATATGTTTTTAATAAATAACATCCGCTTACTAACGGCGCATAATGTCTATTTTAACAATCAATAATTTACAGTCATCATTCAAACATGCATTCAAATATTTTAAATCTAACTATTTAAAATAAAATCGAAATCTATTCGATTGAGTGAGAAGTTCTCACCTTGGTTTTAAATTCCGTTTAAGCTTTTATTTCGAATAAAATTAAACGCGCGTTTAATTTTACCCGAAATTCTCACTAACTCCAAACGACTCCAAACCAACTCCATCGCGTAGTGCTCGTCCATACGATTCCAACGCAACTGAGTTTGCATTTTTTCGACCTCGTATGAAAAAGTTATGTAATTTACAAGTTTGTACACGTTATATATAAACTTTTACAACATTTATTCAACTATCTTCATACCACATCAAATCCTAGCCACTAGATCTGCATCCAAGGCCTCTCCTTCATCTTCCCCCTTCACGTTATCATCTCCAGTAAAAGCTTTTTGAGGCCGAACCCAATTATAGAACTAGGGTTGAATTATTCTCCCCCGATACTCGACGAACCCCGATCACACCAACGCCAACGCGAAGCACACGACGCGAGCTACTTCCACCTGCCACCATGGCCAACTCGGCCTGCATATGACGCGCGCGCACGGCCTATAACAGCCCACGAACGGCCCATCCTTGCCCCTCCTACGCAACTCCAAACCCCATCAAATCCGTATGGATGTGAAGCCCTCGAGATTCTCAACAACTTTCATGTTGAACACATTAGCTAATTCATTGTAGATTGAGAGAGATTGAGGGTTGAAAGAGGATGATTTCTGGCCATTGAATATTAGGGCCGGCTAGGGTTTATTAGTTTAGGTTTTGTATATTTTTTTTAATTTATGAAGATGATGTTGTATTTATAGAAAAAGCTAGCGTAAACACTATTCATCCCGGGAATTCCGAACTCCGATTTAGACGCCGTAACCAGCGTACCTAGGGTTTATCCCGCGTTCCGGACACAATGGAACAGGTTTCGGAAGCTAATTCGGAAGTATGTGCGAGTTATGGCTGAAAACGCTCAATTTAAATTAAACCGATTTAAACCGATTTCTAGGCGTTTTAATTTGTACCGGACAAACGGTAAATCCAAATGACTTGAAATTTGAAACCTTACAATAATATCACATTACGGATCCGATGAAACTGGTTTCGTCGAAATCCGAGACTTTTTGAAAAATGGCTATTTTGACTCGCCAAATTTAAATTAAAAATAATTCGATGCGTTTCGAGCTGCCGCGATCAAACGATAACTCCGATTGACACGAAAATTGAAATCTGGTAATAACTAACTATTACGGATCCAATGAAACTAGTTTCGTTCAATTCTGAGACTGTTCAAAAATTGACTATTTTACAGTCGATTATTAAATATTAAAATATTCAATTTTCACAAATTAACTTTTAATTCGATTTTAAAAGTTCTAAAATATTTCTATAACTCCAGTATGATTAAATAAAATTTTCCAAATTATTTTCAATCATATTTAACTCAATTTTTAATTATTTCCATAATTTAACACATTAAATTATCGATTAAATTATTCAATTAAATCCAATAATTCAAATAAAAATTTATTTGACTTAAAAATTCACTTATAAATATTTAAAATTAATTAAATATTCAAATTTAAATTATTAAAAATTCTGGGTCGTTACATAGAGTCTCATCCTTTGGAGTGTAGGATAGAATTTAGAACTTATTTCCAATTCAAGATAGAAAAATAAATGATTATTAGGGAATAGCCATGGGGATGTATTTGTATGATTTTATATTACTTTATAAAATTCTATTATGTATAATGTAGAATAGACCTTTGATGGCTTGAATTTAAACTGTTGTGACTTGATCCATTAATGATCAGAGTTGTACAACAGAAGCGGATGGATTGATTTCCATTTAGCACATCAATTAGTTGTCTTATATATTAGTCAATGGATGCTTAGTTGATTGAAATTATAGGGGTTGTTTAAAATTTATATTGAGTAGGAACCATCACTTGAAATTTAAAAACTTGCCCAATATTGATAATAAGACTTTATTGTGTCTTTGGTGCTATAGTTACCGCAAGGCATATTAAAAACTTCATATTGTATAAATGGAAGATTAATCCATATATATGATTAGTTAAATATAAAATGAATTTGAAATTTAATGTTTACTTAATATATGCATAAATGAATAAGCATGTTTTTGGGTTGTTATCAATGAATTATTAGTTTCATATAAATATAAAGACTAACTGAAAGTATTTGAACAAAAGCAAGCATCCAATTACATTAAAAATTCTTTGATAAAGAATATACCTATAAACAAGCTGATATTCTATAAAGCAAGATTATTAAAAGATATATATACATATATGTGTGTGTGTGTTATACTAAAGGAATTTTGGAATATATCTTTGTGAAATTTCCCATCGGAGAGACTTCTGGTTGAGGTGTCCGGCTAATGTTAACGATAGGGATTCCTAAACACTTGAACAAACAATTGGACATAATATTTTGAGTAATAATTATGAAAGATTTATAAATAATAATTGAAGAGGAAGTTAATTTTTGAGGTAATTATTACTCAAAAATGAAATGAATGTTCAAAATGCAAACACACACACATACATGTAACGATTCTTAGGGAAAGTATCTTGGAATACACACACACACACATCAAAGAAGTATTATGAGCTATATATCTTATTTTGAAAGGAAATATTGTATGGAGTTTTGATAATAATATAAAGTGATTTAACATAAGATTGCGTACTAATGGAAAAAATAGATATTATTTGGAAAAAAATGTGTTTTAGCAAATAGTTTGAGAAGAAAAATATACCTATTTTGAAAATAGTTATATACAAATACATATTTAAGTTCTAATGGAAAAAAATAATCATGATTGAAACCGTAAAAATACATTATTTATGTATTGATATTTTAGATGACGAGTGCAACTACGTAGCATTAGCGTTAGTAGAGGTCGATGGCGAGATGAAGTTGATTTCACGGTCAACTTTGTAGTGTACCAACAAAGCAATTCCCTATAAGTGGATTGCAAGGTAGTGTCATTATATAATTTGATTATGTAAATTTTTGTATGTTTATTTATAAGGTATTCTCGAAAATGAATATGCATGATGATTTTGATTGATTGTGTACCCTACTTGTGATTTAATTGAATGTTAAATTTGATATATGAGTCTTAATTTAATGGTAGTTGGGAAAAAATTATGTTGTAAAAGATGTAAAGTAACTATGTAAGCAAGGTTTAGAAATTTCAAAATAGGAAAATAAAGAAGAAATTGTATTTTGATGATTTGAAATCAGAAGAATAAACTAGACTAATGAGATTTAATTTATATGAAAAATAAATAAGATTTGGTTTAAATGAATACCTTAGGAAGCAATTATCTTATTTGTAAAATGCAAAGTTTAGAAAATTAATATTAGGAAAAAGGTTTATCCAAAATCAAAATTTATAATTTAAAAAGCATTTTAATGTTTTGACTGAAAATTAGAAGTTATGATAAATGAACCCAAAGAATAAATTAGAAACAAAAAAAATTCATTAAACCTCTTAATTGCATTTTAGTTAAATGGTTGAACTTTATATTTTTAACTTTAGGGAACTGAAGTAATTGTTAAATTTTTGGATACTCTAGTACTGGTGAGTAAATAATATTTCGAACACGTATGACTTTACAGAATAATAATGATGAGACATACATGTTCTTTTATAAAGTAAAGGAAAGTTGTTCGTGAAATGATTTTTAAATTTTTGTAGAAGTATATGATATGCACTAAAATAAGTTTTATAAGTATGAAGGGAAGTCTACAAAATATATTTAAGATGAAGTTTAACAGGATAAATATTTTGATAGGAGAAAAGAAACTCCCTTTTTAATACATATACACAAATTTTTATTAGAAGTTGGCTTTATCTATTTTTAAATTTCAAATATAGAAATTTAAACTTAGGAAAAGATGTATAATGATTGGATTTTTAGTTAAGTTTTCATTTTATTTTGGATGGAAAAAATAATTATTTAAGCAATGAATTTTGGGATAAAATGTATTAAAAGGTGAAGTCTATAAAATTTAAACTAAGGGAATTCACTAAATTATTTCACATCCTTATTTTAAGGGATTAACTAATTGGATATCTTAAAACGCCATAAAAGGGTAGTATTTTAAGTTGAAAAAAAAGTGTTTTGTTTGAAAAGTGAGGTAATTTGTTTGTGTAAATTTATTTTCAAATTAGAAAATAAAGAAAAATGAAATGCTAATTTTGTAAATTAATATTCTAGGTTTGAATGGAAGTTTTATAATAATACTGTTTATTTAAAATGAAGAATGAAGAAGGTCTTGAAAATAAAATTATGGAAAACATGTGATATATATATATATATATTTATATAAAGGTTGGAAAAACTAAATGATGAAATTTGATATTGAAATATTTTCTTAAAGTAAAGATTATTTATACCATTTGTAAAAGCATGAATTTTTGAGAAAATTTTTATATAGGAAGATTTATCTAAACGGAAGTGTTTGAATTTTAGAAAAACATTTTGAAGCATTATTTTGGAAGGAGTTGAATTTCGTAAAAGAAGATTATGAGATTTTAAATTTAAAGATAAAGAACTTCCCTAGCTTATAATTGGCATTCTTCTAACAACGGTTGATCCTTATAGACTTGGATTTTTTTAAATAATAGATATGAAGTTTAAAATATCCCCATAATGAGTTAATTATTACTTAGTATTAAGATTTCAAGATAAGTAATTGATTGAAGGGAATTTCTAGAAAATATTCTTGGAAGGAAAAGAGATTAGTAAATCATTATACGTCCACATTTGAGGATAATGATATGTAAGTTTGATGTTTCAATATTGTGAAGAGTAATTAATAGATTTTATAAATAGAATGCAAAAGTAGAGTGAATGTATGGATCTATACAAATATTCTGAGTATTGGAAAACGATTCATAAAAAGGTCTAATAATTGTTTTGGATTTCATTACATAATACTTGAGGGGGGGATGCAAATCTTGATATGTAGTAGGCTGGGATAGTGAATGAGAAGTTTTCTGAGTTATGGTTGGAAATAATTCTACTGTAAGATTATTTTAATGGTTGATTGTTGTATATGTATCTTGTATTTAAAAAAAAAATCTATTGCTAATAGTAAATAATATATTATAGATTTTTCTCTACGGTAGAATTATAGGAAAATAATTTCTTTAGGAGGGAGTCTATAACAATTCTAATTTTGAATTACTTTAATAAAATAAATAATGACTTAAATTGGAGATCTGAATGAGAAATTGAATTTTCCAAGTATTTGAAATATGGAAAAATTCAAATTTACATTCTTTTGTGAAAATTAATAAATCATATGAGAAGGAAGGTTCTAAATCCAGTGAATATTGGAGTTTAAGATATGGAATTTATATTTTAGAACTTATAAATAAATCTATAGAAAAATAAAGATTTATCCTATAAAATCCTTTTTATTATTGTAAAATGGTGTGAAGAAATGTTTATTTTATAAACAAACATTTTATATATTAGGTTTTATTTTATTATCTAATGTTAGAAGGAAAAATGGATGAATTTATAAATCTACTAGTTTTATTGATTAGAAAATTTTATTTAAAATTTATTTTACAAAATATGAATTAGAGAAGAATTGGGTTTTAAAAGAAAGAAATTAAAGAAGTAAAAGCGTTCTTCTTTTCTTATTGGGTTAATATAACCCAAGCCCATTAAGCTATAGTAAGAGAAGTTCTCTCTTCTCACTTTTTTCATTTTACCAGTACGTACTAAAACCAGAAAAAAGAGAAAGAAACTAAGTCTTCTTCCCTTTAACTCCAGAAGCAAAATTCCCCATTTTAATTCAAGATAATTTTCCAAAAATGAAGTAAATTGTAGGTAACGACCGTGTTGTATCTTTTATACTGATTGATTTCAGTTTTTACAATATTTGATGCTTGTTTCCTTCATTTTGATTTGAAGTATTATTTAAGGTTTGTTGAATTTCAAAGACTAGGTTGAATTTGGGGTTTTAGCAAGCTTTTTCAAGGATTTAAGGTGAGTAATTCTCACCACGTCTCTAATTTTGTATGCATATTCATATTATGGATTGTTGTGATTCTTTGAATGATATATCTATCGTCTAAATATATACAATAAATAATTAATACTACAGTGTGTAATTGTAAGCCATTAGTACCTTTTCATCAGTTATAAATGCATATACTTGTTCTGAGTTATTGCATTCCTTTGTATTTGTTGTATCAGTCCTTATTCATCATTTTTTGGTCGATGGAATCATAGTATTCAACATTCAAAATCATTTCCTAGAGTTTATAGGCTCCAGATAGCGATAACGGTCGATTGGAGGCATCCTCTAGTCGATCACTAACGATAGACCGAAGGGGGACTCTGAGTCAACCGATTGTAATCTGCAGCTTGTGCTCCATGCAATTTTTTTGCTGTGTTTATTTTTTATAATTTTCCTTTTCTTCTTTCTTGCTTCTATTTTCTCATATGGTTTCCCTCTTGATTTTGATTTCTCGATTCCTGCTTTGGAGTATCAAGGAAATTTTTTCTATAAAACACACACACACACACACAATATATCTATAGATATGTTCTAGTGTTTGGATGAACAATTCTAAGGTTGATGAGAAGAAAGCAGGATAACTCAAGTGATGATGGAACGATCGCTAGAATCAACTCAAAGACAATGGAAAATGCATATAAACATATAGCATGGAAGATAGAAAGACAATTCAAGTGGGAAAGTTTAACTCGCATCAAGAAGTATAACTCGATACCGAGTTATGGACCCATAAGTCATGCCGAGTTATCACATTGACTCTGGAGGTCCTAATTTTTCCTTAGCAACATCAAGCTATATTTTGGAATTCGATGCAAGGGAGCTTTCGACTCCACATCCCTATTTCTCTATAAATACCAGCTTATCTGCAACCAGAAAAGGATCTTCACTCAGCTATGCTCTCTGATCTTCTTCTTCTTTACTCCTATCTCCAACCTCTCAAATGCTTAGAAACTTCATTGTAAATCTGGGATCCACTAATTAGTGGCCAAATATGATAGATAGTAACTAGATCTATTTAAGCTAGTTGTAATTCAAAGAGAGAACAAGTAATAAAAGAGATTCAAGTGGACGTAAGCCAAAGATTATGCCAAACCACTATAAACATCGTGTCTACTTTTACTACTTTTTCCAATTATTCTATTTGAACTGGTGCTTTCATTGATTCAGTTGTTGATCCATTTTTTGGGTTAATATTTTGGTGCTTTCATTGAGAATAAGCTTGAATCTGAAGTTTGGAGAAGATGGGGAGGCCTAATACTAGATCTATGATTAAAGGAAGTCGGTCATGACATTGGGGCAGTTAGGACGTGTACTCAAATTATAATCACTCCATCTACGTGACCAGAGAGGAGATGTAGAGAATGATGAAGGAAATGCAAGACGAGATAATGACTAGGTAAAAGGAATTGCCAGAGGGATTTTTCCAAAAGATAGGGGGAATGAATACCTGGATCATTGGACCTCATAATCAAGAACCAAGAACTAATGCATGAACATCTAGTGTTATAGTGGAGCAAACTACGACGATGCCCCCAGGAACTGAACGACTAGGTACCACCCAAATCTTCTTAGGACCACAGGAACTATACAAAGGGGCAATTTATGTGACTGGTGGAGTACCGGGAATGAGCCAAAAACCCAAGTCAAAATGCATATGGGCACCAACCAAAAGAGTATCCGCTAGAACTTCCCTATAAGAGGGAAGGATATATTACTAGTGAGTAGCCTGAGGAGTGTGTGCCTGAGTATGTGTCGGAGTTCCCCCATAGTAGAGGGGCAGAACACAACTTGTGGTCTGAGATTTTCATTGAATGCCAACAAAAGGATGGCTGATATGATTAGGAGAATAGTTAGGGGGACCCTCAGACCGGAGTTTGGAGGACGTTAATAGGAATCCATTCGCCACTAATATCTAAAATGCGAGGTA
Organism: Allium cepa; assembly: GCA_030765085.1. Classification (NCBI taxonomy): domain Eukaryota; kingdom Viridiplantae; phylum Streptophyta; class Magnoliopsida; order Asparagales; family Amaryllidaceae; genus Allium; species Allium cepa. The sequence continues at coordinate 872,958,683 of CM060932.1, read as the reverse complement.
TCCTTCTGATTTCAAGCTTTCGATGTTAGAGATGTATGATGGAAAGGCGGATCCAACGGTTCATTTGATGAAATACATCTGACATATGGAGGTGTTGAGTTCTTTTAAGGAGGTGTTGTAACGGTGCTTCCCATTATAATTAAAACGTCTAGTGGAGATGTTGTTAGACAACTAGAGAATGGGTCCATAAGCACGTGAACTGATTTGGTGAATAAATCCTTGAGGCGAGTTTATGTCTCATGACCTAATAATGTGATGATGCTATGGAGCATGAAACAAAAGCCAGAGAGACCTTGAGAAGCTACTTGAAAAGATTCAATGTTGTGGCTGTTGTAGTTGATAAACCAGACCCATTTATAATTTTAATGTTGGTTGTATCTGGAGTCGAGAGCAAGACATATTTTGAAACTGCTTTGGAAAGGGATCAACTGATGAGCCTCAATGAATTTTACCATGAGGCAGAGAGATACTTGCATCTAGTGAAAGTGACTAAGCATCGTGTAGTATGGAATAACAAATAAACTATCTATTTATGCAGAATAGTAAATGTAAAAGTAAAGTAAATGACACCAGAGATTTTAATACTGTTTCGAACTTCCCGTTCTAGTCTAGTCTCAGACCCCTTCTGGAAATCAAATATCAGCCCTCACTTAACCGGGAGGAACAAGTATTACACCTCCTGAACAATTGTACAGGACTTTAACCTCCTAAGCAACAAAATAGGACTTAACCGCCTGAGCAACCAAACATGACTTCAATAATGTAGAAAATTATCTGAATGGTTGTGCTCTTTTAATAGCACAGATAATTCTTTAGACTACACCCTTCCTATAATCTTCTCCTTCGTGGTATATCGTTGAATTCATGAAGATAAGAAGTTTATTAGATCGTAAATAAAGTATTCTTGAATGAACAAGTGATCAGAATGAAGTTTTTAAGTATTGAATGTTCAAAGTTCAAATAGCGAGATAGATTAGAAATAAGAATAAGAATTGATTATTAAAACAATGGAATTCATGGGTATTTATAGAGATTAAGAGTTTTATTCGTTCATGAAAGTAGACATGGAAAGATATGGAAGAAACTCTTGAATCAAGAGTTGTTTCTGTTCATTGAAATGAAGCGTCTCTTGAAAACTAGCCGTTATGAAGATTCAGCCGTCTGAACTAAATGTTTCAGCCAGCTAAACTGATTGAAAATCCAAACAGCAAAGAATTATTGTAAAAAGGGTGTAATTCAACAGTCTGAATGTTCCAAGTCAGCCGGCTAAATATGCATATTCTTTCCTTTAAACATGCACATCATTTAGTCGGCTGACAACGGTCATTCAGCTAGCTCAATGTGCTTTTTTTTATGAACACGCACAACATTCAATCGGCTGACAAGGGTCATTCAGCCAGCTGAATGTTGTGTTTTCATGTACCTTATTTGATTTGCCGAGAATTTTATTTTGAGTGCATGTATATACCATTTTGGAGGGATTTTAATAGTTATCTACATTTTGGAATCTAAATCCGGTCTTCAAATGTCTTTGAGTATCTTCTCCTACAATCTTGGTTAGTTCATATAATATTTATTTATATAGTTGTCATAATCAAAACATCAAAATTCGAGGTTCTAACATTCTCCAACTTATTGATGATGACAACTATGTAAGTTATGTAAAAAATAGATTTATATTCCCCTATTGTTAAGACGTACCTTTTTCTCCCTCTTTTGCATCGACAAAAAGGAACACTTAATAGATAGAAGAAATATTAAAAATATACACAATATTGATATGATTAAAGAAGACAAATTAGTCAACTATGAAGAAAATTTGTTTAACAAAATGAAAAAGGACAACTTTGGAAATAGTAATAATATGGTTTAAAAATCATACTTCAGTTTGTAAAAGATTATTTAAGCTAAAACAACACATGAATTGCATTACATATCACATACTACTTGTAAGTAACTTACAACAACAAATTTGCATATCAGATATTCACACATAAACAATTAAAACAAGAACATAAACATAAATTTATATAACACATTATTAAACAGCACAAGTGAGTAATTTTAAATTGTCAAATCAAAACATAATTAAAGAAACTTAAAAGTCACAAGACAATCCCACAAGACACACATTGTAACGACCCAGAATTTTTATTAATTAAATTTGTACATTTAATTAATTTTAAATATTAATAAGTGAAATTTATAAGTCGAATAAATTTTATTTCGAATAACTGGATTTAATTTGGTAATTAAATCGACAATTTAATAGTTGAAAATACAGAAATAATTGAAAATTGGGTTAAATATAATTAAAAATGATTTGTAAAATTTTATTTTATCATATTGGAGTTAGAACTATCTTATAGAACTTCTAAAATCGAATTAAGAGTTTATTTGTGAAAATTGAATATTTTAATATTTAAATCGACTAGTGAAATTAGTCATTTTTCGAACAGTCTCAGATTTCTATGAAACCAGTTTCATCGGATCCGTAATGTGATATTATTGTATGGTTTCAAATTTCGTGTCAATTGGATTTACGGTTTATCCGGGGCAAGCTAAAACGCCTAGAAATTTGATTTACCGATTTAATTTTAAAATCGAACGTTTATTGCCATAACTCGCACAGATGATCGAATTAGCTCCCGAAACACGTTCCATTGTGTTCGGAACGCGAGGTAAACCTTAGAAACGCCAACCGGCACGCTTCGTTTGGAGTTCGGAAAATTTTCGGTGAATAGTAAATTGGAATTTTTCTATAAAAGGACCCCTCATCTCATCATTTACATCAAAACCCTAAACCTAATAGCCAGCCGCCACCAAGCTATTCAATGGCCAAAATTTAGTTTTCTTCTCCTCCTCTTTTCTTCAAATCCATCAACGTTTACAACAAATGTAACGCCCCGAAAATCTTCGACTTTCGAAAATTCAACATCGATACTCACTTTATCGACTGCCGAGAAATCGAAGGCCGAAAACCGGATAGTTATGGATTTTTAAAAAGAATTTAAGAAAAGAAAAGAGAAGAAGAGAGAAGATAGAAAATAGAGAGAAAAGAAAATAGAAAAGAGAACAGAAAATTTTAAAATAGAAGAAAATAGAATATAGAGGAAAAAGAAAAAAAAACAGAAGAAAATAGGACAGAATAAAAAAACAACAGAACAACAACAGAATCTCACAATTCGCAGCGGAACAACATATAATAATAAATGAATAATCTTTAAACAAAGAACTATATCGGTTATTACATTACATCACATTTCATTACATCATATCATCAGAGTATACAACAATAACAACAACAACAGTGCAGCGGAAAAAGAAATACTATATAGTAGTAATACGCCATGCCATCCAGCTTGCCTCCAGCAACTCCAGAATATCCAGAATATCCTGATAAACCTTACTCTTGACTGCCCGTGTGAAAATTGGTGGGCACCCAGAGTTTAGGAAGGAAAACAATAAACTCCAAGTCAGTCATGTGACTGGTGTGAGAACTCAAAACAGTTTATTTATCTTTAAAATCAAAATAGAGGAATATTTTTATTTCAATTCGCAATGCTTTTAAAAATGAGACTACCATAAGGCCTCCCGCACACACACACACAATGCAAACGCAGAATCGGAGGAGATTTCTCCATATGATAGTCAAAGATGCTTGATACGCATTTAAAATAACATTTGATATTATTATTAGTGTATAGTGTAGGGAAAATTCATTTCGAAAGTAGAATATAAATCTTAGCCAACATACGACCATTATCGTATGCCTACTATAGCTAACTATGTTCAATAGCAGGTTACCGCCACATTCCATAGCAGGTTATACAACTAAAACCGTACAAGTCTCGTATTGTTTCTTTGGATTTCCAACGAATGATCAGGCCAAGGAACTTCCCATTGCCACATGAGAATGCCTCTGGATGGACATCCCCGAGAACCAAACCGGATCTCTACCAACACAAGGCCGGGTTACCCCTAACTGAGTAACAACTGACCGAATATGCCATCCCCCGGTCCTTTGGGACCTTTATCACCGAGCGCTCGTAATCAATTCACACAATCATAACAAAGTGTTTTCAACATGAGTAAGTATCTGGGCTCCATACCATGATACCACCCTTTTCCAGGAGGAAATGGACACATCCTAAAGGGTGCTACCCCTCATAACCTTGCTGCTTCTTTCCTGTTTTGACCATTCACGGGGTGTGAGGCTCGACGAATTCACGTCCACAAAAACATACTTTATACAAAAGCCATGCTTTGGGTCAACAAATGATCAACACAATGATCACAAGGATAGACGATCAAATAAACGATCCTATCACAAATAATCAACACAATGATCATTTCAGCATCACTCAGCATGTCACATTACCAAATTGGGAATATATCGCTGATAACATTCAACTATATAACCTCTGAGCTCGTACGTCTCAGAGAAGGGTGTTAAGCTAAAAGAATAAATTCTTCGCCACCAACAGAAATATATTTGAAAGAAATCGGCTTTATATCTCAAATTGTAATGTCAGGCATACAATCCATACAAGTCTGTTCCGGGCTCGAACAAAACCGAAGGCACTTCTTACGAAGCCCTTGCAAATCCGGGTATTCACAATCCCGATCGAATTTCCCATCACTTAAGGAATCTCTATACCAGGAGCTACCCAGTGCAGAAACAATCGATAGGTCATCCTATCGCTTTCACAAATACTCGGTCTTCAACACCGATCTTCAAATGCAATTCACAACGACGTATCACATATTCGGAATGGGTTATACGACCCCATGGTCCTTTCCCCGTTAACCCGAATAGTGAGCGCTTATTCAAAAATAAGTGTGGCATTCACCTATCACTGGACATGCACACATCACCAGATTCCAAATAATTTTCCAATTTATTTATTTTCCAAAAATATCTTCACTAGATATATTATTTCAACACTTCAAAAATAAATCAATATTTATTTTTAAACAAATTCCACTTCCTTTATAAATTCTTTAGTGAATTTATAATTCCAAAATATCAATGAATATTCGATTTCAATTATTCATTTCAATATTTCTTTTCAATTTATCTTCAAAAAGATAAATTCTAAATATCACTTCATATTGGAAAACATTTCCATACTTATTTAATAAGTAATTCACAAATTTTATTTATTTTCAACACTTAGAAAATATTCAATATACTTAAATCGAAATTAAGTATATATTTCATTCTTTAAGGAAATCATTCTCTTAGACATATTTATTTGGGCCAAAACGAATGTTGCGTAAAACATCGTTACGACGACTCAAAAATCACTAGTATAGGGATTCGAAATTAAAATAGATATATAAATCCCAATACTATACAAAACATTTCCTTTCGGAAATCATTTACTATAACAACAGTGTTATAGTCTACTATTTCCTTTTATTTCTCGAAAACGTCTATTTCAACAATCAATGTTGAAATCTATGGTTTCGAATCTCAACATATCTTAAAACATCGTTAGATCGTTTTAATTCTATTTGAAATATCACATTCAAACAATTTCTTTAACATCTTATTCACTATTCAAAAACGTGAATATACTACGTTAACACATTTCATCCTTTTATACATTTTATTTAAAAGAATTATTCACAGTTCAAAACGTGAATATAACTCCATCAAATAAGTTATGACAATTAACTTATCAGAATAAGTTGTTTGCGGATTTATAAAACAACGTTTATAAATTCCATTTCTATTTATTTATAAAAACTTCCTTTTTATAAATTCCTTTATTAACCTATTCCAGTTTATAACTAAATTATAAACTAAACGTTCATATTATAAGTTAATTACTTATAAAACAATTACTTTACAAAAATCGTTCTTTTAACTTCATAATTACAAATCTTATAACTTATAAGATTCAATTATTTATCCAAAATTCATTCTTTCAATAACTTTATAAATTTTATAAACCTACTGTTTATAAAATTCCATTTATAACTTCACTGTTTAAAATTCTATAAATTTCATTCATTTATGAAATTCATTTTCACTTCATTCGAACACTTATAAAACTTGTTTTATAATGTCCATATTTCAATTTATAAATATCCATTTATAAATCTCTTAATATAAATCAATTTATATTATTCTTTTAAAAACATCTTTCAATTCCTTTATAATTCCACCATTCTGATTTATAAAATAATCAAATTTTATAAATCTTATATTCAAACTTTTAATAATAAACTCAAAAATCCAGTTTAAACTATCTTATAAAATCATTGGTTCATTTTTCTCAAAAATCATCTTTTAACTATATTTCACAAAATCATAATTTTTATAACTTTAAAAATTATAACGTTTATTTATTTAAAACGGATCAATTCCAAAAATATAGTATATTCTCAAAAATCACTTTAAAAATCATTTTAAAATCCCAAAATCTGGGTCCAATGATGCTACACACCAAATAGTCAATCACGACAACAACGATATCATATATCAATATGATAATCAATCAAATATCTAAATATCTGAAATTAAATAAATACTGTTGAGGAATCCAGTTGGATCCCTCCAACCTGTTTCCTGCATCCAAAAACATTAGCATAATACCAATTTCGCTCCAGTACGAAATTATCGCGGTATATGTTCTTATTAAATATTATCCGCTTAATAACGGCGTAATAGGGTCTCATCCGCTAAACAAATAAATGCGGGAAATCAATAACTCCAATATATACATATGCCAATATATATATATTGCTATCATATATAATACCAATTTCACTGTTTATGAAATATTCGCGGTATATGTTTTTATAAATAACATCCGCTTACTAACGGCGCATAATGTCTATTTTAACAATCAATAGATATCAATCATCATTCAAACATGCATTCAAATATTTTAAATCTAACTATTTAAAATAAAATCGAAACTGATTCGATTGAGTGAGAAGTTCTCACCTTGATTTTAATTTCCGTTTCAGCTTTTATTTCGAATAAAATTAAACGGACGTTTAATTTTACCCAAAATCCTCACTAACTCCAAATGACTCCAAACCAACTCCATCGCGTAGTGCTCGTCCATACGATTCCAACGTAACTGAGTTTACATTTTTTCGACCTCGTATGAAAAAGTTATGAATTATTGAAGTTTGTACACGATTTATATATAACAATTACAACATAACTTATAATTATTTTAAACCTAACCATCCACAGCCCTTACATCCAACTCCTCCTCATCTGGACCGTCCCCCCTTTCTTCTACATCACGCACGCAACCTACAGGAAGGCCGAACCCATCCATCACCAATTAGGTTTTGACTTTTCTCCTCCTACACTCGACTATACTCGATCACACAACCACCATCGCGAAGCTCTCGACCACCACTCCACTCGGCTGAAGCACCATAGGGCTCGGCCCCCTAGATTGCACGCAACACGAGTATGAACGGCCTACTGTCGGCCCCACATAGCTCCTCCATCGTCGCTCCAAATTCGATCATCACCGTATGGAATCGAAGCTCTCGTCAAGCTCTTCGACTTTGTAGTTGAGCACTTCGCGTAATTCTTTACGGATTGAGAGAGATTAATGAATGAATGTGGGTGTTTTCTGGCCATTGTTTATGTTAGAGGCGGCTAGGGTTTTGTAATTAGGGGTTTTTTTTTCAATTTATGAAGAGGTGGGTGCTATTTATAAAGAAAAATCGAACACTATTCATCCGGAAATTCCGAACTCCGATTTACGCGCCGTAACCAGCGTTTCTAGGGTTTACCCCGCGTTCCGGACACAATGGAACAGGTTTCGGAAGCTAATTCGGACATCTGTGCGAGTTATGGCTGCAAACGCTCAATTTGAATTAAACCGATTTAAGCGATTTTCTAGGCGTTTTAATTTGTACAGGACAAACGGTAAATCCAATTGACTTGAAATTTGAAACCTTGCAATAATATCACATTACGGATCCGATGAAACTGGTTTCGTCGAAATCCGAGACTTTTTGAAAAATGGCTATTTTAGCTCGCCAAATTTAAATTAAAAATAAATCGATGCGTTTCGAGCTGCCACGATCAAACGATAACTCCGATTGACACGAAATTTGAAATCCGGTAATAACTAACTATTACGGATCCAATGAAACTGGTTTCGTTCAATTCTGAGACTGTTCAAAAATTGACTATTTTCACTAGTCGATTTTTAATATTAAAATATTCAATTTTCACAAATTAACTTTTAATTCGATTTTAAAAGTTCTAAAATATCGTTCTAACTTCCATATGATAAAATAAAATTTTACAAATCATTTTCAATCATATTTAACTATATTTTCAATTATTTCCATAATTTAACATATTAAATTATCGATTTAATAATCCAATTAAATCCAATAATTCAAATAAAAATTTATTTGACTTATAAATTCACTTATTAATATTTAAAATTAATTAAATATTCATATTTTAATTATTAAAAATTCTGGGTCGTTACAATCTTCCCCCCTTAAAAGAATTTCGTCCTCGAAATTACAAGTAAGAAAAGTTATAGAATCTATTAACTTTCCATAAATCCATAGTTAAACTTCTTATAATACTTTACTAAGTTTTCGAATCATACTTAGTTATCTTTTCAAAAACAACTACTATTGTTTAACTTTCAATTCTAAAATCAAAGTTAAAGTTTTCAAAATTTTCCAATTTTCTCAAATTTTTCTAATGCCTTAAATTTTCGGAAAAATTCGCCATAGTCTCCTTTGCGCGGCTCGATCCGAAAAAAAAATGACAGTATATATATCACAAATATACATCTCATCAAGTAATGAGGCATCCCGAAGGGAAAAAAGTGTAAAAGTACGGTATTTAATCCGAGATATGTACCTTATATTTTATTAGCGAGCATATACGGCTAATATAGCGCTAAAGCGAACTCCAAATGCGAAGCAAACGCGATCCGCACCTACTAATCACTCAACAAACAACATGAGAACATGCATATATGTACATAGTATCAACATACATCATATAGCAACATAATTACTATATATGCCAACATAGCAAATGTATGAAAAGCAATATACTTAACCATCAACCAACTATAATCCATAACCAATAAACATTCATTCATATTCTTATTAATATTCAATGAAATGGTTTTCAATTTTAATCACATTTGATTCATTAACAGTGGATGTTTACTAACATTCATTCTCAATTAGTTTATATTCACTAATTAAATCCAATTCACGTTCAATTCTATTCAAATTTATTTACTTCTAATTTGAATTCAATTACTTTAGCTTTAAATTTCATTAATCAATTTCATTAATACTTAATGAATTATATACTATCAACTAACAATCATATAACAACCAATGTATATATAATTACAACCAAATTACTTTGCTTTCAATTGGTTTAATTAATTGATTTTCATTCAATTATTCAACTTCCAATAACATTAGAATTTAATGAATTAACACTTACATTCATTATTCCATTTAACATTATTTGGTTTTACATGACTTAAATTCCTACTTGTAAATAAATTCAGATCTCAATTCTAAAGTAAATCTCCATTTAACTTTAAATTCATTTGGTTATTTACAACTCATATTCATATAGTTTCACTTCTTATATAAATGTTTATTTCTCAATTGTAAATCACTTTAATTATAATTCAATTCTTATAATTCTTTATACTTATACAATTATTTCTTTATTTAGATTATTCAAACAACTAAACAATCAACTTATATACACTTTTATAATTCTGAAAAATTATTCCTTTACATATACAAAATATACTCAAGGTAAAATTATTTCATTTACCCAATTTTAAAACAATATTGTGTCGAAATGTTCTATTCAAGTGTTTATAGATCCCTGTCAACAACGTTAATTACTCGTATTAACCAGAATCTATATACCACTCAACAAACCAATCATCACAATATAAAACAATTTTTTTTTTTATTCACTAACAAATACGCTCTCATAGCTATTATTACACTCAAATTCATTCTAGAGTACTACTGACTCTATCTCTAATGAATACTACCCAACAGAACCATGGTTGTCGCTTAACCATATGCTCTGATACCAACTGTAACGCCCCGGAAATCTTCGACTTTCGAAAATTCAACATCGATACTCACTTTATCGACTGCCGAGAAATCGAAGGCCGAAAACCGGATAGTTATGGATTTTTAAAAAGAATTTAAGAAAAGAAAAGAGAAGAAGAGAGAAGATAGAAAATAGAGAGAAAAGAAAATAGAAAAGAGAACAGAAAATTTTAAAATAGAAGAAAATAGAATATAGAGGAAAAAGAAAAAAAAACAGAAGAAAATAGGACAGAATAAAAAAACAACAGAACAACAACAGAATCTCACAATTCGCAGCGGAACAACATATAATAATAAATGAATAATCTTTAAACAAAGAACTATATCGGTTATTACATTACATCACATTTCATTACATCATATCATCAGAGTATACAACAATAACAACAACAGTGCAGCGGAAAAAGAAATACTATATAGTAGTAATACGCCATGCCATCCAGCTTGCCTCCAGCAACTCCAGAATATCCTGATAAACCTTACTCTTGACTGCCCGTGTGAAAATTGGTGGGCACCCAGAGTTTAGGAAGGAAAACAATAAACTCCAAGTCAGTCATGTGACTGGTGTGAGAACTCAAAACAGTTTATTTATCTTTAAAATCAAAATAGAGGAATATTTTTATTTCAATTCGCAATGCTTTTAAAAATGAGACTACCATAAGGCCTCCCGCACACACACACAATGCAAACGCAGAATCGGAGGAGATTTCTCCTTATGATAGTCAAAGATGCTTGATACGCATTTAAAATAACATTTGATATTATTATTAGTGTATAGTGTAGGGAAAATTCATTTCGAAAGTAGAATATAAATCTTAGCCAACATACGACCATTATCGTATGCCTACTATAGCTAACTATGTTCAATAGCAGGTTACCGCCACATTCCATAGCAGGTTATACAACTAAAACCGTACAAGTCTCGTATTGTTTCTTTGGATTTCCAACGAATGATCAGGCCAAGGAACTTCCCATTGCCACATGAGAATGCCTCTGGATGGACATCCCCGAGAACCAAACCGGATCTCTACCAACACAAGGCCGGGTTACCCCTAACTGAGTAACAACGGACCGAATATGCCATCCCCCGGTCCTTTGGGACCTTTATCACCGAGCGCTCGTAATCAATTCACACAATCATAACAAAGTGTTTTCAACATGAGTAAGTATCTGGGCTCCATACCATGATACCACCCTTTTCCAGAAGGAAATGGACACATCCTAAAGGGTGCTACCCCTCATAACCTTGCTGCTTCTTTCCTGTTTTGACCATTCACGGGGTGTGAGGCTCGACGAATTCACGTCCACAAAAACATACTTTATACAAAAGTCATGCTTTGGGTCAACAAATGATCAACACAATGATCACAAGGATAGACGATCAAATAAACGATCCTATCACAAATAATCAACACAATGATCATTTCAGCATCACTCAGCATGTCACATTACCAAATTGGGAATATATCGCTGATAACATTCAACTATATAACCTCTGAGCTCGTACGTCTCAGAGAAGGGTGTTAAGCTAAAAGAATAAATTCTTCGCCACCAATAGAAATATATTTGAAAGAAATCGGCTTTATATCTCAAATTGTAATGTCAGGCATACAATCCATACAAGTCTGTTCCGGGCTCGAACAAAACCGAAGGCACTTCTTACGAAGCCCTTGCAAATCCGGGTATTCACAATCCCGATCGAATTTCCCATCACTTAAGGAATCTCTATACCAGGAGCTACCCAGTGCAGAAACAATCGATAGGTCATCCTATCGCTTTCACAAATACTCGGTCTTCAACACCGATCTTCAAATGCAATTCACAACGACGTATCACATATTCGGAATGGGTTATACGACCCCATGGTCCTTTCCCCGTTAACCCGAATAGTGAGCGCTTATTCAAAAATAAGTGTGGCATTCACATTCAAACAAATCACATCAAATACCCATTCAAAGGGAAATATTGATAGTCGATTATTTAACTATCACTGGACATGCACACATCACCAGATTCCAAATAATTTTCCAATTTATTTATTTTCCAAAAATATCTTCACTAGATATATTATTTCAACACTTCAAAAATAAATCAATATTTATTTTTAAACAAATTCCACTTCCTTTATAAATTCTTTAGTGAATTTATAATTCCAAAATATCAATGAATATTCGATTTCAATTATTCATTTCAATATTTCTTTTCAATTTATCTTCAAAAAGATAAATTCTAAATATCACTTCATATTGGAAAACATTTCCATACTTATTTAATAAGTAATTCACAAATTTTATTTATTTTCAACACTTAGAAAATATTCAATATACTTAAATCGAAATTAAGTATATATTTCATTCTTTAAGGAAATCATTCTCTTAAACATATTTATTTGGGCCAAAACGAATGTTGCGTAAAACATCGTTACGACGACTCAAAAATCACTAGTATATGGATTCGAAATTAAAATAGATATATAAATCCCAATACTATACAAAACATTTCCTTTCGGAAATCATTTACTATAACAACAGTGTTATAGTCTACTATTTCCTTTTATTTCTCGAAAACGTCTATTTCAACAATCAATGTTGAAATCTATGGTTTCGAATCTCAACATATCTTAAAACATCGTTAGATCGTTTTAATTCTATTTGAAATATCACATTCAAACAATTTCTTTAACATCTTATTCACTATTCAAAAACGTGAATATACTACGTTAACACATTTCATCCTTTTATACATTTTATTTAAAAGAATTATTCACAGTTCAAAACGTGAATATAACTCCATCAAATAAGTTATGACAATTAACTTATCAGAATAAGTTGTTTGCGGATTTATAAAACAACGTTTATAAATTCCATTTCTATTTATTTATAAAAACTTCCTTTTTATAAATTCCTTTATTAACCTATTCCAGTTTATAACTAAATTATAAACTAAACGTTCATATTATAAGTTAATTACTTATAAAACAATTACTTTACAAAAATCGTTCTTTTAACTTCATAATTACAAATCTTATAACTTATAAGATTCAATTATTTATCCAAAATTCATTCTTTCAATAACTTTATAAATTTTATAAACCTACTGTTTATAAAATTCCATTTATAACTTCACTGTTTAAAATTCTATAAATTTCATTCATTTATGAAATTCATTTTCACTTCATTCGAACACTTATAAAACTTGTTTTATAATGTCCATATTTCAATTTATAAATATCCATTTATAAATCTCTTAATATAAATCAATTTATATTATTCTTTTAAAAACATCTTTCAATTCCTTTATAATTCCACCATTCTGATTTATAAAATAATCAAATTTTATAAATCTTATATTCAAACTTTTAATAATAAACTCAAAAATCCAGTTTAAACTATTTTATAAAATCATTGGTTCATTTTTCTCAAAAATCATCTTTTAACTATATTTCACAAAATCATAATTTTTATAACTTTAAAAATTATAACGTTTATTTATTTAAAACGGATCAATTCCAAAAATATAGTATATTCTCAAAAATCACTTTAAAAATCATTTTAAAATCCCAAAATCTGGGTCCAATGATGCTACACACCAAATAGTCAATCACGACAACAACGATATCATATATCAATATGATAATCAATCAAATATCTAAATATCTGAAATTAAATAAATACTGTTGAGGAATCCAGTTGGATCCCTCCAACCTGTTTCCTGCATCCAAAAACATTAGCACAATACCAATTTCGCTCCAGTACGAAATTATCGCGGTATATGTTCTTATTAAATATTATCCGCTTAATAACGGCGTAATAGGGTCTCATCCGCTAAACAAATAAATGCGGGAAATCAATAACTCCAATATATACATATGCCAATATATATATATTGCTATCATATATAATACCAATTTCACTGTTTATGAAATATTCGCGGTATATGTTTTTATAAATAACATCCGCTTACTAACGGCGCATAATGTCTATTTTAACAATCAATAGATATCAATCATCATTCAAACATGCATTCAAATATTTTAAATCTAACTATTTAAAATAAAATCGAAACTGATTCGATTGAGTGAGAAGTTCTCACCTTGATTTTAATTTCCGTTTCAGCTTTTATTTCGAATAAAATTAAACGGACGTTTAATTTTACCCAAAATCCTCACTAACTCCAAATGACTCCAAACCAACTCCATCACGTAGTGCTCGTCCATACGATTCCAACGTAACTGAGTTTGCATTTTTTCGACCTCGTATGAAAAAGTTATGAATTATTGAAGTTTGTACACGATTTATATATAACAATTACAACATAACTTATAATTATTTTAAACCTAACCATCCACAGCCCTTAGATCCAACTCCTCCTCATCTGGACCGTCCCCCCTTTCTTCTACATCACGCACGCAACCTACAGGAAGGCCGAACCCATCCATCACCAATTAGGTTTTGACTTTTCTCCTCCTACACTCGACTATACTCGATCACACAACCACCATCGCGAAGCTCTCGACCACCACTCCACTCGGCTGAAGCACCATAGGGCTCGGCCCCCTAGATTGCATGCAACACGAGGATGAACGGCCTACTGTCGGCCCTACATAGCTCCTCCATCGTCGCTCCAAATTCGATCATCACCGTATGGAATCGAAGCTCTCGTCGAGCTCTTCGACTTTGTAGTTGAGCACTTCGCGTAATTCTTTACGGATTGAGAGAGATTAATGAATGAATGTGGGTGTTTTCTGGCCATTGGTTATGTTAGAGGCGGCTAGGGTTTTGTAATTAGGGTTTTTATTTTTTATTTTTCAATTTATGAAGAGGTGGGTGCTATTTATAAAGAAAAATCGAACATTATTCATCCGGAAATTCCGAACTCCGATTTACGCGCCGTAACCAGCGTTTCTAGGGTTTACCCCGCGTTCCGGACACAATGGAACAGGTTTCGGAAGCTAATTCGGACATCTGTGCGAGTTATGGCTGCAAACGCTCAATTTGAATTAAACCGATTTAAGCGATTTTCTAGGCGTTTTAATTTGTACAGGACAAACGGTAAATCCAATTGACTTGAAATTTGAAACCTTGCAATAATATCACATTACGGATCCGATGAAACTGGTTTCGTCGAAATCCGAGACTTTTTGAAAAATGGCTATTTTAGCTCGCCAAATTTAAATTAAAAATAAATCGATGCGTTTCGAGCTGCCACGATCAAACGATAACTCCGATTGACACGAAATTTGAAATCCGGTAATAACTAACTATTACGGATCCAATGAAACTGGTTTCGTTCAATTCTGAGACTGTTCAAAAATTGACTATTTTCACTAGTCGATTTTTAATATTAAAATATTCAATTTTCACAAATTAACTTTTAATTCGATTTTAAAAGTTCTAAAATATCGTTCTAACTTCCATATGATAAAATAAAATTTTACAAATCATTTTCAATCATATTTAACTATATTTTCAATTATTTCCATAATTTAACATATTAAATTATCGATTTAATAATCCAATTAAATCCAATAATTCAAATAAAAATTTTTTTGACTTATAAATTCACTTATTAATATTTAAAATTAATTAAATATTCATATTTTAATTATTAAAAATTCTGGGTCGTTACAACAAACTTCCAACATGAAACTTGTAGAGGGGAGTGAGATCTATGATCTCAACGGTTAAGATCGTGAATGGAGCAAGGAATTGATGGAAATTGGAGCTTGAACCATGGTCGTTCGCGCACGGTTTTCTAGGTCATAGGGGGGCCGAGCTCGCTAAGGTCGTGGTCGTGGGTAGCTCTCACGTAGGCGGAGGGAATGACGACCTTTGATCGTGGTGGATGTGCTTGTGGTGGTCGCAAAATGGAACCCTAGTTCGGCCTTGAGATGGGTTCTCGTGCGTGTAGTACATGTAGAAAGAACATGAGGGTGAAGGAGGGGAGATGCAGCCCAGATGCAAAGTTACAGAAACGAACGGTGATGATGGAAGTTAGGTTATAAAATTTTAAATAGATTTGTAAATTTTATATATAAAAATTCGTGTAACTTTAAAAATGCATATCTTTTTCATACGAGGCAGAAAACGCACGAAACAAGTTGCTTCGGGTTCGTATGGACGAGCACTACGCTATGGAACTGGATTGGAGTCATTTAGAGCTGGTGAGAATTTCGGGTAAAATTAAACGCGTGTTTAATTTTATTCGAAATAAAACGCTGGAACGGAATTGAATTCAAGGTGAGAACTTCTCACTCAATCGAATTTTTGATTTAAATTTTAAATAGTTAGATTTAAATTTTTTTGATTGTATGCCTGAATGATGATTGTTAAAATAGACGTTATGCGCCGTTAGTAAGCGGAGGTTATTTATTAAAAACATATACCGCGAATATTTCACCGTATAGTGAAATTGGTACTATATATGTACTTGGAATTGATTTTCCTGCATTATATAGCGGATGAGACCCTATTGTGCCGCCTATTAAGCGGATAGTAATTTATAAATCCCATATACCGCGATAATTCTGTACTGGAACGGAATTGGTATTGTGCTAACATCTTTGGATGCAGGGAAACAGGTTGGAGGGATCCAACTGGATTCCTCAACTGTATTAATTTATTTACAGATATTGTGATATCTGTTGATTATCATATCGATATACGATATTTGGATGTTCTGATTGACTATTTGGTGCTGCTGCATCATCGGATCCATTTTTTGAAGTTTAAAGTAATGATTTTGGTTTTTAAAAGAATTTTTAATGTGATTTTTGAAAGTATACGTTTTATTAAATTTTTGAGTTGATTCATTTTAAATAATTAAAACGTTATAAATTTTTATGTTATAAAAATTAAGATTTTTTTGAAATATAACCAAAAGGTGATTTTTGAGATAAGTAGTTAATAAATTTATAAAATAGTTAAATTAGGATTTTTGAATTATTTTAAAACAGGTTATATGAAATGTAACGACCCCAATTTTCAATTAATATTTAATGTAAAATTTGAACAAATTTTGGAATAAATTTTGAATTGATTTAAATTTGACCTTAGAATATTGAATTTGTATTTAATAAATAAATGACTTACAAAAAGATGATAGTTAAAACTTTAAAACAAAATATCGTTATACAAGAAAATTTTTGTTAATAGTATTTTCTTTTAAAAAATAATAAGTATATGATAATAATAAGAAAAGATAAAATATAAATATCTTTGGCTTACAAAATAAATAAAGTAGAAATAAAACCAATAAATAAATATTACTATATTTAATATAGGACTTTATTCATATCACAAGAAACAAAATACATTTGAAAATGTATAATGTGAAACATAACAAAGAAACAAACTAATTACATAGTATAATAAAAAGACTAAAACAAACAAAATCTTCTCAGCCACCAAACATAAAATCATCAGCCGAGATAAAATCAGGATGGTAAAACAAACCCATGCTCAAATAGAAAACAAGTCATGTATAAGTGTGCTTGTAAAAGAAGATAGCAAATATAATATTTAAGAAGAGATGTAAAGTACTTGGCATTAAATGGTAGTAATGTTTTAGTCATTCGAAATGTTGAAGACTGTTTTCAGCCATGCCTATAACTTTATAATATGTACATAAAGAAAAAGGCAAACCAGGTTTATACAAATAGGAATAAAACCTGTAGATAAGTATGCAGGCAAGTGAAAATTCAAAACACAGTAAAATATATCCCTGTAAACCTTCTCCCTATATATCAACAACTTCTTCATTTCATTTCGTTCCATCAAAACTAAGCAAAGAAACTGAAGTGGATATCATCTACAACTTTAACAATACAAATCAACTCAGCAAGTAAATTTCAAGCTTGATTCAAAATAAAGCATTCCTCTGTTCTTCCTTCTTTCTGAAAACTGTGAGTAACTTTTTTCTTTAATGTTTAAAGTATAAAATTGTTGCTTTTCTATAAATCTGTGGATATGTTTGTTTATGTGTATATATAGACCCTCTGAATATATTTAAACTGAAAGTGTTTTATACATTTCTGTTGTTAGCATATGTTTTTCTATTCTTAAATTGAAGTACAAAACTTGATTTAAAGATCATTTCTTCAAAAATCTGTGCAATGTCAGGACTTAAGATTAAAACGAATAATATTTGTTTAATCCTAAACTAAGTTCTTAAAATAAATTTAAGTTAAAAACAATATATAAATATCATTGGAAAATCAAGGACTGAGCAAATTTGATTTTATCAACATTTCAAATTCAAGAGCCTGTTCAAATTTAAGTCTCTGTTTCTTGTTTCAGAATATCAGGCAGGATTCAAAAAAAAAAAAAAAAGAGAAAAAGAAAATTCCAAATATTAAATCACTTGATCATTATTAGACTTTGATTTCTAAACAAACATATGTATTTAAGTGTGAACTATAATTTAAAAATAGGTTCAAGGAAACAAAAGAATATACAGTATGAATAAATTTGATTTTACAGTGCTAAAGTCAAACTTTGATAAAATTCGACTATAGTAATTTAGAGATTCAAGTATATAATCTGAATCCACATACTTTAATATGATTTTTAAAGTTAAAATCATAAATTTTAGATGGGGGGTTAATGAGCAGTTGGTAGGTGAACCGAAAATGCATTTCTCCCATTTTCGAATCATTGAATCAATTATAAATGTTGAAAATTGTGTTGAAGCAAGTGTGAACATTGGCGATTTCGAGAAAATTGTCAGATAATTTTTCTATTGTGAGAATTAAGAGGACGAATTCAAATTAGGGCTTAAGTTCAAGTTTTGTTCATGTCTGTAGAAGAGGCGTGTTCGTTATCCAAACGTGACCGAGTTGCATGAATTTTTGGAGGTTGATAGCATTTCGTATTGTCATCGTGTGGCCGCAATATAGGCGACTCCGGTGGTGCCTGCAGCGGTGGTGAGGAAGTTTTGTGGTGTGGTTTGAGCTACAGGTTTCGATCTGTAGGCCAATTTTCGAATTCGATTTTCTGTTGGTAAATCGAGCTTTGATTTCGTGTCGTGGGTGATTTTATGACTCGCCGACAATGTGAGTGTTCACCGGAACTCTGTGGTGCCGCCGTACATGTGCATGGCGGTGGGTTTGGTATCAGTGGCATGATGATCGTGCGTCTCGAGCCATGCTCGAGTAGATGGGGTGGTAGCTTCGAGGTTTTGCCGAGTGAGTTCGAGTGAAGTAACGTGTTTCCTGATCTCTTTATTTTGTTTAAAACCTTAACTTACTAATAAAAAAAATGAAAAGGGGGAGAAGAACTGAGAAAAAGAAGAACAGGGAAGGGGTGAGAGAGAGTGACACGGGAGAGACACGAGGGGAAACTCGAGTTTTCTCGAGTAAGAAATGATGCGGCCTCGGTGCTTTCCCAGAATAGCCGTGAATAATGATTTTTGTACAAGTGTTTAACTTAGTTAATTAAGAAATGTTAGTTAGCATTAAGTTAATATATAACTTAAAAGTTTAGTAAGGAAAGTTGTAAAGATAGTTAATCAGTTTAAGGTAAGAAAATTTAATTTATTACTTTAAGTAAGTAAATAAATAAACTAATCAAGTTAATTTAAATGATTTATTATGAAGTGGTTTAAAGGTTAATTTAATTAATAAGTAATTAAAGAATGATTCATTTAATTTATAAATAAATAATTAGATTAAATTTTAGTTAGAAATGATTAATAATGAGTTTATCTAAGATAATTTCTTAAGAAAGTAATTAAGAAATATTATTAGTTAATAAGATAATTAACTAAGGATTATTAAGTATTAATTAAGGCGATTAATTTTAATAATAAAGTGGATTGATTAGTTTAGATAATCAATTATAAATGGTGTAAGTATAATTACTTTATGGTAAGTAATTAAAGGTTAAATTTCTTTAACTAATTAATTAGAGTTAATTAATTAGGAAATTGGTTTAAGAGTTGATTAAATTTATGTGATAAATTAAGAATAATTTAATAAATTAAAGTGTCTGATAAATTAATTTATATCAAATGATTTGGAATTAATAAATCAGAATTGGATAATAAATTCACAAGTAATTAATTTAATTGGAAATAAATTGAATTAATTAGGATTAAAAATCCTGTTTATAAATGATTATTGAATGCTTGACCTTACTTATGAATGATTATATTGTATGAAATACCTTGAATGGATTGTCCTATCTGATATGTGATGCTTTGTTTTGAGCTGTTTATATTTATTTGCATCTATATATATTATCTGTGATCTGTGAATGAAGATAAGCGTTATAATTTATATCGCTTATCAACTATATTTCTGTGTTTTAATCTGTGATGATTGAATGATATTGCACTATTGTGTAAAACCCCTGGACCACACTATACACACACAAATATGGGTTTCACGAGGAAATCGGTTAAGTCACAGATTTTTAAATAAGTTTGAATTTGAATTTTTAATTCAAATATTTTTGGAAATAAATTAAGTTTTAATGTGGAAAAGCTTTTGAAAAGCTGTTTTAAGAATAAAAGTTATTTTTGAATAACTAATAAAGATTTGGAATTTAAATAATCGGATTTAGATTGAAATTCAAAAGAAATCTGAAATTGAATTCTATATTCAGTATTTATGATTTAAAAAGGATTTTTACAAGTTATACGGGTTTAAACCATTTTTAAGCGTTGATTTGGAAATTTGAATTAACTCAAAGATTTTTAACTTGTATAAATAGAATCGGGGTTTTTCCAAAATAAAACTATTGTTTTTAAGTGATAAAAAGCTTTCATATGAGTAATGAACTTCCAATTAATATTAAAGAGATTTCAAGTTTGAATCGAAAATGATTTTCCAAGTTATGAATGAATCTTCGGAAATAAGTTTTCAAAGCTATGAGATAAATCTTTGATTTAAAAATTTAAATGAGTTAATCCAATTGAAACGGAAATTGTTTTGAAATCCGTAAATGAATCTTTGTGAAACTGAGTGAACTTTGTGAAATAAATCTTTTTGTTTAAAAGATTTGAAATGATAATTGGTTTAAACCATTTGAAAGAAAGTTTTGAATTATTAAGTTATGACTTAATTGAAATCCCATTATCCATTTGTTTTTGAAATATCGTGCTCACTATTCGGTTTAACCGGGAAAGGACCTTTGGGTCGTATAACCCATTCCGAATATGTGATACGTCGTTATGGATAGCATTTGAAGACCGGTGGTGAAGACCGAGTATTTGCAAGAACGATAGTATGACCTATCGATTGTCTCTGCACTGAGTTGCAACGGTATAGAGACTCCCTAAGTGATGGGAAGTCCGATCGGGATTATGAATACCCGGATTGCAAGGACTTCTTTGGAAGTGCCTTCGGTTCTGTTCGAACCCAGAACAGACTTGTATGGATTGTTATGTCTGACATTACAATTTGAGATATAAAGTAGATTTCTTTCAAACATATTTCTGTTGGTGGCGGAGAATTTATTCTCTTAGCTTAACACCCTTCTCTGAGACGTACGAGCTCAGAGGTTATGTAGTTGAAGGTTATCAGCGATATATTCCCAATTCGGTAATGTGACATGCTGAGTGTTGCTGTGAAATGATCATTGTGTTGATCATTTGTGATAAGATCATTTGTTTGATCGTCTATCTTGGTGATCATTGTGTTGATCATTTGTTGACCCAAAGCACGGCTTTTGTATAAAGTGTGTTTTTGTGGACGAGACTTCGTCGAGCCTCACAACTCGGAAAATGGTCGAAACAGGAAAAGATGCGGCAAAGTTTTCAGGGATCGCGTCCCTAGGATATGTCCTTTTCTTCTGGATAGGGGTAGTATCATGGTATGGATCCCATATACTTACTCATGTGATACACTATATCTATTACTGTGTGGTGTTGTTGGTACCGAGCGCTCGGATAAAGGTTGGTTATGACCGGGGATGGAATATCTGAGGTTGATACTCCCGGGCAGGGAGTGCACCGGCTTTGTGTTGGCAGAGATCCATTGGGATGCTCAGGGATGTCCTTCCAGAGGCATTCCATTTCGGGGTTTGGGAAGTTCCTTTGCCCGACCATTTGTTGGAAATCCATTCTTCAAATACGTACCTTGTACGGTTTTAGTTGTATAACCTGCCATGGAATGTAGCGGTAACCTGCTATTGAACATGGTAGCTATAGTAGGCATACGATAATGGTCGTATGTTGGCTAAGATTTATATCTTTACTTTCGAAATGATTTATACTACACTATGCACTAGTAATAATACCAAATGTTTCTTTTTAATGCGTATCAAGCATCTTTGACTATCATAAGGAGAAATCTCCTCCGATTCTGCGTTTGCATGGTGTGTGTGTGCGGGAGGCCTTATGGTAGTCTCATTTCTAAAAAAGCATTGCGAATTGATTTTAAAATATTTCATTGTTTGTTTTTAAAGATAAACTGTTTTTGTTGCTCACACCAGTCTTGTTAAGCTATTGGGCTATGTGATGGGGGGTTCTCGCTTCGCGGTTAGGTGGCGAACGGGAGACTCTTACTCCCACACATCCTCTTTTAGGGGGTTGGTTAGGTGTAACCTGAGACAGTCGAGAGGCTGGCCGTAAAAGCAAGTCTGGGGTACCAGTGTAAGCCACGGTGGGGCTGGGATGGTTGAAAAGCCTACTGGTTGTGACCACTGGCTCGAGTCGTTACACGTGGTATCAGAGCTAAGGTTGAACTTTAGCTTAGGAGTATAACACAATAAGTACCTCATTAGAGATAGGGTGAAGTATCCCTAGAATGAGTATAACCAGTGAAACCAAAACCCAAATTTCTCAATCTATTTTCTTTATCTGATGTTATTCTCTAAGATATTTCGTCTGAATGCCTAATCGGATTTCTTACTATTACAGATAGTAAGAATGAGTGGAAGAAGAGGATGAAATAGGAGACAGGAAAGTACCATTTCAGCTGGTCAAAGCCCTGCAACGACAGATATTCCCATTAAATTTCAACCAAATTTGGCTGATTTATATCAAAGTTTTTCTAGACTTGGTGGAAAGCCATTCATTGGCAAAGAAACTGTTATCGAAGCACAAGCCTGGATTCGATTATGCGAAAGGATTTTCAAGGGATTAAAGTTAGAAGATGATCAGATGCGATTGATAGCTTCTTGGCAACTCGAGGAAGAGGCTTTGGTTTGGTGGGAAACAATTACCATAGATGAGCCGGCGGATGAATTTACTTGGAATCGTTTCAAAGAAGTATTCGAACAGCGATATATGCCGTCTGCTGGTATCTCTAGAGTGTACC
Source organism: Allium cepa (assembly GCA_030765085.1). Lineage (NCBI taxonomy): Eukaryota > Viridiplantae > Streptophyta > Magnoliopsida > Asparagales > Amaryllidaceae > Allium > Allium cepa. The sequence goes on along the minus strand of CM060932.1, from coordinate 872,935,303 downwards.
AGGAATTTATGGATTTGGAGCAAGGGAGTTTATCATTTGAAGAGTACTTAAACAAATTTATTGAGTTATCCCGATTTGGTCCAGAATTGGTGAATACACCATTGAAGAAGAATGAAAAGTTTATTCGGGGAATGAACAAGGAATTTCAGGAAAGGATGACTATTCATGTGAAGGAATCGTTTTCTGAATTAATTGATATGGGCTATCGATACGATGCTCTGGAAAAGCAAAAAGATCCGGAGGAGAATGAAGGTACAACTAATCTGAGTTGGAGGAAAAAGAAGTTTGGTGGAAGGAAACTGAGAAAGAATAAAGGAAAGAAGGATATACAGAAGCAAAAGGTGAAAGATGTTACTTGTTTCAACTGTTTCGAGAAAGGTCATTACGTGAACAAATGTAAGAATCCCAGGAAACAAGGACTGAGAGAGCCATTTATGAAGCCAGAAAAGGAATGTAGAAAATGCTGTCATTGCCGCAAGTCGGGGCATAGGATTATGAATTGCTCAGCACTGAAGCAAATTCAAGCAGCAAGGGCCTGTGAAATCAAAGGTGATTCTTTAACCTCAAAAGTTAATCAAGGAAATGAAATTTTATAAGGTAACTATCTCATCTATAATTAAAATTGTTCGAAATTGTTCGGCATGAGAACTACCCTTAGTTTATTTCTTAGCAAATCGTAAATGAGTTAAATCTTGAATCTAAGATTATAATCAAATCTATTTCTGTCTATTTCATTGGGTTTCGATATAATCTACGAACGGTTAGTTATCTCTTCGAACTAACCAATACCCATGTATACTTTGTAGATCAGGTAACCCAATTGATTCGTAATAGATTGAGTTTGTTCTTGTATTTATTGTTGATATTCTGATTTGGTGAGCCAAATGCAGAATTGATGACCAGTTTGATCTGAAAGGATATTTCTCTATCTTTCATCTATCTTAGTTATCTCTTTGGCGAATTTCGAGGACGAAATTCTTTTAAGGGGGGAAGTCTGTAACGACCCCAATTTTGAATTAATATTTAATGTAAAATTTGAACAAATTTTGGAATAAATTTTGAATTGATTTAAATTTGACCTTAGAATATTGAATTTGTATTTAATAAATAAATGACTTACAAAAAGATGATAGTTAAAACTTTAAAACAAAATATCGTTATACAAGATAATTTTTGTTAATAGTAATTTCTTTTAAAAAATAATAAGTATATGATAATAATAAGAAAAGATAAAATATAAATATCTTTGGCTTACAAAATAAATAAAGTAGAAATAAAACCAATAAATAAATATTACTATATTTAATATAGGACTTTATTCATATCACAAGAAACAAAATACATTTGAAAATGTATAATGTGAAACATAACAAAGAAACAAACTAATTACATAGTATAATAAAAAGACTAAAACAAACAAAATCTTCTCAGCCACCAAACATAAAATCATCAGCCGAGATAAAATCAGGATGGTAAAACAAACCCATGCTCAAATAGAAAACAAGTCATGTATAAGTGTGCTTGTAAAAGAAGATAGCAAATATAATATTTAAGAAGAGATGTAAAGTACTTGGCATTAAATGGTAGTAATGTTTTAGTCATTCGAAATGTTGAAGACTGTTTTCAGCCATGCCTATAACTTTATAATATGTACATAAAGAAAAAGGCAAACCAGGTTTATACAAATAGGAATAAAACCTGTAGATAAGTACGCAGGCAAGTGAAAATTCAAAACACAGTAAAATATATCCCTGTAAACCTTCTCCCTATATATCAACAACTTCTTCATTTCATTTCGTTCCATCAAAACTAAGCAAAGAAACTGAAGTGGATATCATCTACAACTTTAACAATACAAATCAACTCAGCAAGTAAATTTCAAGCTTGATTCAAAATAAAGCATTCCTCTGTTCTTCCTTCTTTCTGAAAACTGTGAGTAACTTGTTTTCTTTAATGTTTAAAGTATAAAACTGTTGCTTTTCTATAAATCTGTGGATATGTTTGTTTATGTGTATATATAGACCCTCTGAATATATTTAAACTGAAAGTGTTTTATACATTTCTGTTGTTAGCATATGTTTTTCTATTCTTAAATTGAAGTACAAAACTTGATTTAAAGATCATTTCTTCAAAAATCTGTGCAATGTCAGGACTTAAGATTAAAACGAATAATATTTGTTTAATCCTAAACTAAGTTCTTAAAATAAATTTAAGTTAAAAACAATATATAAATATCATTGGAAAATCAAGGACTGAGCAAATTTGATTTTATCAACATTTCAAATTCAAGAGCCTGTTCAAATTTAAGTCTCTGTTTCTTGTTTCAGAATATCAGGCAGGATTCAAAAAAAAAAAAGAGAAAAAGAAAATTCCAAATATTAAATCACTTGATCATTATTAGACTTTGATTTCTAAACAAACATATGTATTTAAGTGTGAACTATAATTTAAAAATAGGTTCAAGGAAACAAAAGAATATACAGTATGAATAAATTTGATTTTACAGTGCTAAAGTCAAACTTTGATAAAATTCGACTATAGTAATTTAGAGATTCAAGTATATAATCTGAATCCACATACTTTAATATGATTTTTAAAGTTAAAATCATAAATTTTAGATGGGGGGTTAATGAGCAGTTGGTAGGTGAACCGAAAATGCATTTCTCCCATTTTCGAATCATTGAATCAATTATAAATGTTGAAAATTGTGTTGAAGCAAGTGTGAACATTGGCGATTTCGAGAAAATTGTCAGATAATTTTTCTATTGTGAGAATTAAGAGGACGAATTCAAATTAGGGCTTAAGTTCAAGTTTTGTTCATGTCTGTAGAAGAGGCGTGTTCGTTATCCAAAAGTGATCGAGTTGCATGAATTTTTGGAGGTTGATAGCATTTCGTATTGTCATCGTGTGGCCGCAATATAGGCGACTCCGGTGGTGCCTGCAGCGGTGGTGAGGAAGTTTTGTGGTGTGGTTTGAGCTACAGGTTTCGATCTGTAGGCCAATTTTCGAATTCGATTTTCTGTTGGTAAATCGAGCTTTGATTTCGTGTCGTGGGTGATTTTATGACTCGCCGACAATGTGAGTGTTCACCGGAACTCTGTGGTGCCGCCGTACATGTGCACGGCGGTGGGTTTGGTATCAGTGGCATGAAGATCGTGCATCTCGAGCCATGCTCGAGTAGATGGGGTGGTAGCTTCGAGTTTTTGCCGAGTGAGTTCGAGTGAAGTAACGTGTTTCCTGATCTCTTTATTTGGTTTAAAACCTTAACTTACTAATAAATAAAAAATGAAAAGGGGGAGAAGAACCGAGAAAAAGAAGAACAGGGAAGGGGTGAGAGAGAGTGACACGGGAGAGACACGAGGGGAAACTCGAGTGTTCTCGAGTAAGAAATGATGCGGCCTCGGTGCTTTCCCAGAATAGCCGTGAATAATGATTTTTGTACAAGTGTTTAACTTAGTTAATTAAGAAATGTTAGTTAGCATTAAGTTAATATATAACTTAAAAGTTTAGTAAGGAAAGTTGTAAAGATAGTTAATCAGTTTAAGATAAGAAAATTTAATTTATTACTTTAAGTAAGTAAATAAATAAACTAATCAAGTTAATTTAAATGATTTATTATGAAGTGGTTTAAAGGTTAATTTAATTAATAAGTAATTAAAGAATGATTCATTTAATTTATAAATAAATAATTAGATTAAATTTTAGTTAGAAATGATTAATAATGAGTTTATCTAAGATAATTTCTTAAGAAAGTAATTAAGAAATATTATTAGTTAATAAGATAATTAACTAAGGATTATTAAGTATTAATTAAGGCGATTAATTTTAATAATAAAGTGGATTGATTAGTTTAGATAATCAATTATAAATGGTGTAAGTATAATTACTTTATGGTAAGTAATTAAAGGTTAAATTTCTTTAACTAATTAATTAGAGTTAATTAATTAGGAAATTGGTTTAAGAGTTGATTAAATTTATGTGATAAATTAAGAATAATTTAATAAATTAAAGTGTCTGATAAATTAATTTATATCAAATGATTTGGAATTAATAAATCAGAATTGGATAATAAATTCACAAGTAATTAATTTAATTGGAAATAAATTGAATTAATTAGGATTAAACAATCCTGTTTATAAATGATTATTGAATGCTTGACCTTACTTATGAATGATTATATTGTATGAAATACCTTGAATGGATTGTCCTATCTGATATGTGATGCTTTGTTTTGAGCTGTTTATATTTATTTGCATCTATATATATTATCTGTGATCTATGAATGAAGATAAGCGTTATAATTTATATCGCTTATCAACTATATTTCTGTGTTTTAATCTGTGATGATTGAATGATATTGCACTATTGTGTAAAACCCTGGACCACACTATACACACACAAATATGGATTTCACGAGGAAATCGGTTAAGTCACAGATTTTTAAATAAGTTTGAATTTGAATTTTTAATTCAAATATTTTTGGAAATAAATTAAGTTTTAATGTGGAAAAGCTTTTGAAAAGCTGTTTTAAGAATAAAATTTATTTTTGAATAACTAATAAAGATTTGGAATTTAAATAATCGGATTTAGATTGAAATTCAAAAGAAATCTGAAATTGAATTCTATATTCAGTATTTATGATTTAAAAAGGATTTTTACAAGTTATACGGGTTTAAACCATTTTTAAGCGTTGATTTGGAAATTTGAATTAACTCAAAGATTTTTAACTTGTATAAATAGAATCGGGGTTTTTCCAAAATAAAACTATTGTTTTTAAGTGATAAAAAGCTTTCATATGAGTAATGAACTTCCAATTAATATTAAAGAGATTTCAAGTTTGAATCGAAAATGATTTTCCAAGTTATGAATGAATCTTCGGAAATAAGTTTTCAAAGCTATGAGATAAATCTTTGATTTAAAAATTTAAATGAGTTAATCCAATTGAAACGGAAATTGTTTTGAAATCCGTAAATGAATCTTTGTGAAACTGAGTGAACTTTGTGAAATAAATCTTTTTGTTTAAAAGATTTGAAATGATAATTGGTTTAAACCATTTGAAAGAAAGTTTTGAATTATTAAGTTGTGACTTAATTGAAATCCCATTATCCATTTGTTTTTGAAATATCGTGCTCACTATTCGTTTTAACCGGGAAAGGACCTTTGGGTCGTATAACCCATTCCGAATATGTGATACGTCGTTATGGATAGCATTTGAAGACCGGTGGTGAAGACCGAGTATTTGCAAGAACGATAGTATGACCTATCGATTGTCTCTGCACTGAGTTGCAACGGTATAGAGACTCCCTAAGTGATGGGAAGTCCGATCGGGATTGTGAATACCCGGATTGCAAGGACTTCTTTGGAAGTGCCTTCGGTTATGTTCGAACCCAGAACAGACTTGTATGGATTGTTATGTCTGACATTACAATTTGAGATATAAAGCAGATTTCTTTCAAACATATTTCTGTTGGTGGCGGAGAATTTATTCTCTTAGCTTAACACCCTTCTCTGAGACGTACGAGCTCAGAGGTTATGTAGTTGAAGGTTATCAGCGATATATTCCCAATTTGGTAATGTGACATGCTGAGTGTTGCTGTGAAATGATCATTGTGTTGATCATTTGTGATAAGATCATTTGTGATAAGATCATTTGTTTGATCGTCTATCTTGGTGATCATTGTGTTGATCATTTGTTGACCCAAAGCACGGCTTTTGTATAAAGTGTGTTTTTGTGGACGAGACTTCGTCGAGCCTCACAACCCGGAAAATGGTCGAAACAGGAAAAGATGCGACAAAGTTTTCAGGGATCGCGTCCATAGGATATGTCCTTTTCTTCTGGATAGGGGTAGTATCATGGTATGGAGCCCAGATACTTACTCATGTGATACACTATATCTATTACTGTGTGGTGTTGTTGGTACCGAGCGCTCGGATAAAGGTTGGTTACGACCGGGGATGGAATATCTGAGGTTGATACTCTCGGGCAGGGAGTGCACCGGCTTTGTGTTGGCAGAGATCCATTGGGATGCTCAGGGATGTCCTTCCAGAGGCATTCCATTTCGGGGTTTGGAAAGTTCCTTTGCCCGACCATTTGTTGGAAATCCATTCTTCAAATACGTACCTTGTACGGTTTTAGTTGTATAACCTGCCATGGAATGTAGCGGTAACCTGCTATTGAACATGGTAGCTATAGTAGGCATACGATAATGGTCGTATGTTGGCTAAGATTTATATCTTTACTTTCGAAATGATTTATACTACACTATGCACTAGTAATAATACCAAATGTTTCTTTTTAATGCGTATCAAGCATCTTTGACTATCATAAGGAGAAATCTCCTCCGATTCTGCGTTTGCATGGTGTGTGTGTGCGGGAGGCCTTATGGTAGTCTCATTTCTAAAAAAGCATTGCGAATTGATTTTAAAATATTTCATTGTTTGTTTTTAAAGATAAACTGTTTTTGTTGCTCACACCAGTCCCACGACTGATCCGGAGTTTATTGTTTCTTTCCTAAACTCTGGGTGCTCAAAATTTTTCTACACGAGCAGTCTAGAGTTGGGTTTTTCAGATAGTCAGGTTTAGTAGATTATCTGGAGCTAATTCAGCCTTTGGATACGGACTGCACTTGCTTATCTTTTGGGGGTTCTCGCTATTTTGGATTGATGCCTTGGAGTACTCTTTTGAAGACTATTTTAGAATTATTTGTTCCGCTGCTAGATGTTGTCTATTTTTCTTTTCCGTTGCTGTTTTATTGTATCATATCTCTGATGTATATTGATATCTATTGGATTATCTGTTGTAACAGATATTGTATCAAAGCTGTATAACAATGTATTATTCTTTTATTCTGTTGTGTTATTTACTTAATATTGTTATAAGCTCCGGCGAATCGGACTTGAACGGTCGAATCTATGGCATTCGAATACGATATGAAGTATGGATGTCGATTTTCGAGCGCGAAAAATCCAGTTCGTTACACGAAAGATGTATAAATTTGATATTTTAAAATTAAAAATATTGGAATTATAAAACGAGTTTTTATAAGTGTTAAAATGAAGTATAAATGGATTCATAAATGAATGAAAATTTATAGATTCATGAATTATGAAGTTATAAAATGAATAGATGTTGTAAGATAAAAGATTTTAAGGAATTAACTTATAAATCAGATTTCTGCATTTAAATTGAAATCTTTGATGAAGCAAAAATGGTTTATAGTTGAGATTTATAAAATATATATATTTGATAAATCGAAATAATAGAATTTTAAAAGGAGTTCTATTAATGTTGAAAATAGGGTTATTAATGAAATCTTATAAGTAATAAGATTTATAATTTGTGAAGTTTTAAAAGAACGATTTTGTAAATAAATGGATTATAAGCATTTAACTTATAATATGGACTTTTGGTATATAATTCAGTTATATAAATTGAATTGGATTAATAAAGGAGATTTATAAATCGAAGCTTATAAATAGAAATGGAATTTATAGACATTGTTTATAAATTCGAAATCAATGGAATTTGATAAATTGAAAGTTGAAATTGGTTAAGGAAGTATATTCACGATTTTGGACAGTGAATATATTATTAAATAAAATGGATATGCTTGGGAAAATGAATATTATAAAAAGAAGTTAATTGTTTTAAAGATGTATTAAAATGGATTAACTATCGAAACCATAGATTTCAACATTCATTGTTGAAATAGACGTTTTCGAGAAATAAGGAAATGGTGGACTATAACACTGTTGTTATAGTAAATGGTTTCCGAAAGGAAATATATAGTATTGGGATTTATATATCTATTTTAATTTTGAATCCCTATACTAGTGATTTTGGGTCGTCGTAACGGTGTTTTACGCAACATTCGTTTTGACTCAAATAATGTGTTTAAGCGCACGTTTTCTTTAAAGAATGAAATATATATTTAGTTTCGATTTAAGTATATTGAATATTTTCCAAGTGTTGAAAATGAATGGATTTGTGGATTACTTGTTATTAAATAAGTATGGGAATGTTTTCCACTATGAACTGAATATTTTGAGACTTTATCTTTTAAAGATAAATTGAAAATAAATATTAGAAATCGATTTGGAAGTCGTATATTCATAGATATTTTTGGAATTGTAAATTCACTAGGGAATTTATAAAAGAAAGGGGAATTTGTTTAAAAATAAACGTTGATTTATTTTTGAAGTGTGGGAATAAATTTACGGATTTGGAACGTAAATATAAAGTAAATCGGTAAGGATTTATCTAAATTGGTTTAAATGAACCATGTTGAAATGAAAGTATTTCCGCGTAAGGAAAATAATTGAAATTTGTTTTCAAAAGTGGTAAAGGTGAAAAGTGATTTGAAAATTTGTTTTCAAATGGTTGAAGTGTGGAAATTATATATCTAGTAAAGATATTTTGGAAAGTAAATAATTTGGGAAATTATTTGGAATTTGGTGATGTTGAGCATGCCTATTGATAGCTAAATAATCCGACTATCAATATTTACCTTTAAATAGGTATTTGTTGTGATTGTTTGAATTTGAATGCCACACTTATTTTTGAATAAGCGCTCACTATTCGGGTTAGCCGGGAAAGGACCTTAGGGTCGTATAACCCATTCCTAATATGTGATACGTCGTAATGGATTGCATTCGATGACCGGTGTTGAAGACCGAATATTTTTGAAAATGGAAGGATTACCGTTAAGTTGCTCTGCATCGGCTGATCTCCGATATAGAGGTTTTATCACCCTTAGTGATGGGAAGTCCAGACGTGATTAGAAATTATCCGGAATGCAAGGACTTCTTTGTAAGTGCCTTCGGTTCTGTTCAAGCCCGGAACAGACTTGTATGGATTGTATGTCTGACATTACAAGTTGAGATATAAAGCTGATTTCTTTCAAATATATTTCTGTTGGTGGCGGAGAATTTATTCTCTTAGCTTAACACCCTTCTCTGAGACGTACGAGCTCAGAGGTTATGTAGTTGAAGGTTATTAGTGATATACTCCCAATTTGGTAGTGTGGCATGCTGAGTGTTGCTGTGGGATGATCATTGTTTGATCATTTGTGATATGATCATTTGTTTGATCATTTATCTTGGTGATCATTACTTTGATCATTTGTTGACCCAAAGCACAGTTTTTGTATAAAGCGTGGCTTTGTGGACGAGATTTCGTCGGACCTCACACCCCGGAAATGGTTAAAACAGGAAGGATGCAGCAAGGTTATTAGGGGGTAGCGCCCCTTTAGTGTATGTCATTCCTTCTGGATAGAGGTAGTATCATGGTATGGAGCCCAGGTACTTAACCTATGTTGTTGATGCAAATATATTGCTTTGTGGTTGTTGGAAATCGAGGATCCTCGGATAGATCCGTTACGATCGGGCGATGACATATTCGTGTCAGTAGTTACCTAGTTTGAAAGGTAACCCGGCCTTGTGTTGGCAGAGATCCGGTTTGGTTCTCGGGTCGTCTTTCCAGAGGCGTACCCATGTGGCAATGGGAAGTTCCTTGGCCTGACCATTTGTTGGAAATCCAAAGAAACAATACGATCTTGTACGGTTTTAGTTGTAGAACCTATCATTCACTTATGTTGGTCACCACTGTTTGGATGGTAGCTATAGTAGGCATAAGTGCGAAATGCCTATGCTGGCTAAGATTTATATCTTTATTTTCGAAATGTTTTCTACACTATGCACTAGTAATAATATCAAATGTTTCTTTTTAATGCGTATCAAGCATCTTTGACTATCATAAGGATAAATCTCCTTCGATTCTGCGTTTGCATTGTGTGTGTGTGCGGGAGGCCTTATGGTAGTCTCATTTTCTAAAAAGCATTGCGAATCTATTTTAAAATTATCCTGTATTTTGTTTTTTTTTTAAAATAAACTGTTTTAGTTCTCACACCAGTCACATGACTGACTCGGAGTTTATTGTTTTCCTTCCTAAACTTTGGGTGCCCACCAATTTCCATACGGGCAGTCTAGAGTCAGGTTATCAGGATATTTTGGAATTTGGAGTTGTTGGAGGCAAGTTGGATGGCATGGCGTATTCACTAGTATATTGTATTTATTTTCGCTGTTTTTTTGTTGTTCGTTGTTGTACACTCTGATGATGTAATGTAATGTAATGAGATGTAATGTAATAACTGATATAGTACTTTGTTTAAAGATTATTCATTTATCTATTGTATGTTGTTCCGCTGTGATTGTGAGATTCTGATATTGTTATGTTGTTTCTTTCTGTTTTATTCTATTTTTTTCTCTTCTTCTACCTCTTTCTTTTTCTTAAAACCCTGAGAATTCGTATTTCCGTTCATCTTGAGTTAATCAATGGAGATTAGTGTCTATTCAAGGAGTACGGATTTGCGGGTCATCACACACATGGTACATGATTGTTTTCCAAATAAAATAGTTCACGATAAAAAGAGTTATAAAAAGAAAGAACTTACCCAATTACTCCTTCCTCTCTTCTTCTTCATCCATTCTCTTCATCGTAAGATGTCCATGTGAATGGCTACGGATTCTCAATGATTACCGTTAAATGGAATTTAACATGACACTTTCTCCCAAATTTTATTCAAAATGCCTTTGATCGATTTAAGCTTTTTGTTCGTATTTGTTACATTTTTTTCTACTCTATCCAATAGATGATTTAATTTTCTTTGATTTTGAGAGAGTGTTACAAGAGTTTGCTTAAGGCCAACATCGACATTTAATTCAGTAGTCTCATCCTCATCTTCTTATTTTTCTTCTTCTTGAGTTGGTGAAGAGGATGAAGCTATGTTAATGTCATGTGGTTGCGAAATACCTTGATTTCGATTTGCAACTCACTCCTGATAACTTACTATTTGTTGAGTCATGGGTCGTCAAGGAAGCCACATGAGACTAAGCATCTTAGAGTTAAGTTCACTTATTTTTGTGAACTCGGCATCCGGTAAAGCGACACCAAAATTCTGCAAGATCCTCATGATATATGATCCATAATGAATGGTTTGATAATGTCTTCTATTTTTTACACTTAAAAATTCATCCAAGATTATTTTACCCCAGTTTACTTGTTGAGAGAGTAAATAGCGTACAAAGATCCGAAATTATAGCTTTTTTGTCGTTTGTTGTATATCCAGTATGGTGATTAGGGGATGGTGTAATCTTTATTGGAACATACACTAGAGTAGATTTATTTGACAAATCTAAAGTTGAGTGATTACCTTTGTCGATGACATATCCTTTGGAATTATCTTCAAATGTGACCGATCCCCCATTTGAGTAGATAATATTAGTCAGCATATTTTTGTTTCCTGTCAAGCGTATTGAGCAACCACTATCAAGTGTCCACTATCCTCTTTTCTTAGTCGGTACCTGCAGAAAATATAGAGATGATGTTGGTACCCACTTTTTGTTAGGGTCCTAAGAGTTAGGTCTTAGGAAAACAAACCCAAGAGGGTTTAGAATTCCCTTTATAAGTAAAATTTTCATTTTTATGAACTGTATCCATAAAAGTCTTAATATACTTATTTCTAGTTAAAAAAAATGTTTGTCTCGGGAACCCCAATTTTAATAGATTTTGAATGATTAAGTTCTTTTAAAACAGGTCTTACAAAAGTATTATCTTTCTTTTAAAGTTTGTATATAAAGAACTATTATTTTTTAGGGCTTTTTGTCGTCTTATTATATCCTAATCCCTTTTTATTTGAAGTAGCTTGTGAATTTTCAATAATTCCATACAAATTTTCTTTTCCTTTATTAACATTAGAAATATTGTTGGTAATGTTTTCTAATTTTGTTTTAAGACTGGAGATATCTAATTCTAATATTTTTTTATAGTAGATTTTAGTTCGTGATTTTTAGATGAAAGAATTTCAGTGTTTTCTTTTTGAATTTCTATTTCCCCACATAGCATTGTAAGTTGGGAGGTTGTGTTAGAACAAGATTCTTGAGCTATTACAAGTTCTTCTTCTAAATTTTTTTCTCATCTTCTAACATATCTATTTCAGTTTCTATTCTATTTAATTTTCCAAGTGTATCTTTATATTTTCTTTTGGTATTCTTTAGTATATCTAGTAGTTCTGATTTTAGATCCACAAATGATTAAAGGTAAGATCAGTTACATTGTTATTTTTAGACATAAAGTATACATTGGCTTATGTTGTTTCACTATCACTATCATTGTCTGATGAAGAAGATGATTCTGAATCATCCCATGTAACGGATTTCTTATATTTGTCCCTTTTATTCTTGTACCTGTCTTTCTTCCGATTAGGATAGTACTTCTTTATGCAAACCTTTTTGTGACATTCATAGCATTCGAGATTTGAAGATGATGGTTTGTTTGTGTTCATGTTATTTCCAAATTTATTGTTCTTTCTAAATTTCAAAAACTTTTTAAATTTTTTAGCTATAAACGCCATGTCATCTTCATCCGAGACTGATTCTTCCTTTTCTTTCTAGAATGCTAATGTCTTTTTGGCCTGTGCCTGAGCTCTTTTTGCCTGTAAAATTACTTCATATGACATTAGATTTCCTATCAAGTCTTCTATCTTTATGGTCGAAATCTCATTAGCTTCTTCAATTGCCAAGACTTTTCGTTTACATTTATCCGTTAAAGAGTTGAGGATTTTTGAAACGATATCAAAATCTGTGCGTTTTTCTCATAATGCCAAAACTGAATGATATATATCTTGAAACCTAGGATACATTTCATTTATAGTTTCATCTTGCTTCATTCTAAAATTCTGGAATTGGTTCTTAAGCATAGAAATCTTGCTTTGTTTAACTCTGTTAGTACCTTCATGTTTAACTTTAAGAGTTCACCAAACTGCATAAGTTGTTGTACACATACTAACTCTATTAAATTCCATTTTATCTAAAGCATAAAATAACTTGTTCATGGCTCTTGCATTTGAGGTAGCGTCTAACTTTTGTGTGTTTGACCACTGTGCATAAGGTGTGGTTGGTATAATGTATTCTTCCTGAGTTATATTCCAAGTGCCATATATGTTTGCCTGCATATAAATTCTCATGCGAATTCAAATCATTAAATAGTGATGGCCGTGGAGTGGATTGATCTTTAATAAAACTAGTGTTATTTTCCACATTATTCGAATATCAAATAAATGTGTTATGGTTATATGATGACCTTGCTCTGATACCAATTGCAAGTGACTAAGGATCGTGCAATATGGAATATTAAATAAACTATCTACTTATGCAAAATGTGAATATAAAAGTAAAGTAAATGACACCAGAGATTTTTATACTAGTTCGAACTTCCCATTCTACATCCAGTCCTAGACTGTTTCTGGAATTTAACTATCAATCCTCAATTAACTGGAAGGAACATGTATTACACCATCTGAGTAATCAAACGAGACTTCAACAACCTTATCAAAAGAATAGGACTTCAATCGCCTGAGCAACCGAATGGAACTTCAATAATATTGATATTATCTGACTGAATGTTCTCTTTTAATAGCACGGATAAGTCTTTAGAGTACACCCTTCCTATAATCTTCTTATTTGTGGTATAACATGTAAATCGTGAAGATAGGAAGTTTATTAGATCACAAATGAAGTATTCTTGAATGAACAAGTGATCCAAATATAGTTTTTAAGTATTGAACGCTTAGAGCTCAAATAACAAGATAGATTAGAAATAAGAATAAGAATTGATTATTAATGGAATTCATGGCTATTCATATAGACTAAGAGTTGTATTCGTCATGAAAGGTAGCCATGAAAAGATATGGAAGTAGATCAAGAGTTGTTTTCGTTCATTGAAGTGAAGCGTCTCTTGAAAAACTAGATGTTAAGATTCAGCTAGATGAATTGAATGAAATAAGAATAGTAAAGAATTAGTGCAAAATTTTTATAATTCGGCCGTCTGAATGTTCCAAGTTAGCCGGCTGAATGTGCTTATAATTCTTTTGAACATGCACAGCATTCAATCGGCTGACAAGGGTCATTCAGCCGGCTGAATGTTGTGTTTTCATGTACCTTCTTTGATTTGTCGAGATTTTTATTCTGTACCATTCCGGAGAGATTTTAACACCTATCTACATCTAGACTCAGACTCTATGCCTAACAAAAAATAGTGTAGCAACGTTCTGGAATCTGAATAGTCTTCATATGTCTTTGAATATCTTCTCCTACAATCTTGGTTAGTTTATATAACATTTACTTATGTAATTATCACAACCAGAACATCAAAATTCAAGGTCCTAACATCAAGAAGACGCTGAAGTCGAGGATGTTGAAATTAATGTTGTAGATGACAGAAGATTGTCCGGAGCAAGAAACCAAAAGGGCACAGTAAAGCGAAAGAGCTGACGATGAATTTGGAGAATGGAAACGGCAAAGAGGGATCCGAAATTCGCTTCCTACACTAATCTAACTAAAACCACAGAGAGGATTTATCTAGAAACTTAGGGGCAGATCTCCTATGGGAAGCCAACTAGGAGAGAACCCATTGATCGAGCGAGAAGGTCTGGAAAGTATTTCATCTTCCATGAGTTAGAGTGGCATGAAACGAATAAGTGCAACATCTTCATGATTTGGTAGAGGAAATGGTTTGAAGCTACCTTATGTAACAATATATGAGGAACCAAACTACAATGGTGTGACCAAAACAACCACCATCTACAATAAATGCACCATGGAACAGCCAGGGATCTGGTCCAAGACTTGAAATCCCATAATCGGCAGAGTCGGGAGTCACGTTCAGTTCCCTTACTCTGTCTTTTCTTGCTTTGGATAATTAGGATAATAATAACCTTAGGTCGCTTACAAGTGTACAAGGTCTAAATTTATCCTTAGGCCCGCTCCGAGTCAGATGCATGAGATGACTATTTAGGATAACAGTAATCTTGGACCGCTTATAGGTGTATGAACATAGATTGGTCCCTTGGCATATTCTGAGTCAGATGTCTTGAATGAACAATTAGGACTTTTGCTTATTTTCTTTGATTTTAATTTTGAAAAATCCACTTGAATGCGATGATTGATGTTGATAGCTTTAAAGTCCCGTCTGGAGAGATAGAAGTGGAGTGGAAGGTGGAAGTACCCTTGTCGAAGAGCGGGCAGATGGGATTATATGATATTGATCGCTTTAAAGTCCCACCCAAAGAGATGGGACCGTGGTTCAGCGTGCAAGTCCCCTCGTCGAAGAGTGAGCGCATGGGTTTGTACGATATTATTTTCCTTAAAGTGTCTACCGGAGAATCAGGACCGATGTGGAGAGTGTAGGATCCCTTGCCGGAGAACGAGTTAATGGGCTTGTACGAAAAGTAAGTCCTCTCGCCAGACGGTAAGCGAATGGACTTGCTTTAGTCATTGGGTTCCCTTATTGGAGAGTGAAAGAATTGGACTCAACAAGAATCCAAAGAGATTAAAACCCTAGATTGGGCAGTGAAAGATTGAGTAAACAAAGTTAAATATCTTTGTTTTATAAAATGAAACTTCCCTTGTTGAATCTATTGCCAGAAGAAAAGGATTTTGAAGGTGTTTTGAAGTATAAAAGGATTTTATACAAGTTTAAAATGATCCAAAGATTTTTATCAAGGATTTTATATATATCTCTATATATAAAGGATCATATGAGGATTTTGGAAAAAGGTTTTGGAAACCTTTGGATTTGGAAAGGCTTTTGATTTTTGAGTAAAATCAATATTGAATTTGGAAAGCCTAGTTTGAGAATTATCGATTTTTGGATAATCGATTTTGTGTAAAGAAGCTTTATATGAGATCATACTAGGTGTATGATTTGAAGATACTATATGTGTATAGTATAAAATGTTTTGATGATGGCTCTAGGGAAAAAGGCGCTCCCTTGAAATAAACTACTCAGGAGTACCATTGGATGGTGCTGCCTTGAGCCCCAAGGAGGGTTCTAAAGTTGATCCTGTGAGGAGTCCGGACAAAACTAGTTCCTGGGGATTATGAGTAGAGTATACCATAGCGAAAGTCGTGTGTGTCGCTAAGAGCCAACAGTTTGTGTTTGATTTTATATCGGTAGACTGCGACCTATGGTATAACATAGCGAAAGTCGTGTGTGTCGCTGAGAGCCAACAGTCTGCGTTTGATTTTATATCGGCAGACTGCGACCTATGTAGGAGTGGAGGAATTTCATTTCGACAGCGAAAATCAGAGGCCGTCGAGAGCCTGCAGTTACATGGACTTTTGCTGTGACGGCATTGTAACCCTGGATGTAACTGTGATCAGTTGTGTGGGTTCCATGGCGTAATCGAGAGGCCGCGGAGAGCCTGCAGTTAAATGGACTTTTGCTGCGACGGCAACGTAACCCTAGAATGTAACTGGGACCATGGATGGGGGTGATGATTTCCAGAGCATTCTCACCAAAGAAATATCCTCTATTTTAAAAAACTGATTTCTATATTTTCAATAAAATTATTTTTAAAGTATTTTCACTGGATGTTGAAAACAGGTCTGCCAAGCACTTGTAGATTTTCAGTCATACGCCTGATCAACGTATGACCGAATTTCTATAAGAACGAACATGGACTTGTTGAAACATCGAGTTATAAAAGTATTTTTATAAAGACTATTTTGATAATATTATATAGATTTTGAAATCCTTTAAAAATAATCAAAGGTGATTTAAGTAATATTAAGTATTTTAACAAATACTGGCTTCGTTTCCTTTCGGGGACGAAAAGATTCAAAGGGGGAAGGGATGTGATAACCCAGGTTTTTAATATCTGTGATTGATAATTAATTGCGTAAATTAATTAGAAGTGCTGATTCTAACAATTAAAATCCTGATTGTTAAAAATTAAAACAAATTAAATCCGATAATTAGCATTCCTATCTGGAAAAATATTATTTGGTAATCTTTTATTATAATTATTCAAAATAGACAAGCTTATTATTTTCAAACAAATTAAGCATACATACATATATATGAGTGGATTTTTAATTTTGAATTTGAAATTCAAAAGCTAAAACATCTTTAATTAAATTGGATTTAAAAATAATATGTATGATTTTATTTGCATAAAATTTGTTTTATATTACTTTTCTTTTAAAGGATTTGTTAAATGTGAATTAAGAAATATTAACTAAATAGAACATTTAAATATATTTACACATGTCAAATTCAAGTGTTGAGATATTGGAATATAAATTAACAAATGTAAGTTACTTAGCTTACCTAAATGATAAGTGTTAGGTTTCCAAATAAGTGTTAGCTTAGAAAATTAACAAGTGGCATTTGTTCATTTTCTTTTCTTTAAGAAAATATAATTATCATATTAGAAGCATAGCTAAAATAATAAAATAAAAATAAAAAGAAAGGGGAAACAAAAGTCTGTAACAAGAGCAACCAAAAGAAATGGCCTGTAAACAAATCAAAACAGAATTTCAATCAAGTAATCATCTAGCTGGAACATATAAGCAGATCAAAGAAATCCCTCTGAAATTTTGAAAGCAACATCATCTTAGAGTAAAGCAAGCAATCAAACAAGTTGTCTCAAATAACAATTAAATCAAGCTACAGAAGAAAAAAAAAGATCAGGCAATTTGCAGGCTGTTATGATCAACTAATGCAAGGTGAGTGACTCAGAAAGTTCTGGTACATTTTAATGTTGCATGTGATGATTTTTGTAATATAGTGTGAACCCTGTTATGCATGATGTTTTAAAAAGAGTTATAATTGTGTACACGACAGATCATGGAAAGAAAATCTCTGAGTGAATGAATTTAAAATCTAACAATATAAATTTGGTTTAGGTAGTAAATGTTTGAGGGAGAAACTGATGAATGTTAGCCTAAATGTTTGCATGCTAAATTTAAGATGAATAAATGTAATTGTGTACATAAATACATGTGTGAATGACTGCATATAACAGTATACATCCTTTGTTCATCTTTACAACTGTGAAAAATCAAAGTTTCAATCTGATTTTAAACTCAGTTGCATGCAGTAAATTGTGAAATTAGATTGTGATAAATGGTTTGCATGTGGCCAATGTTGAGTAAAGCGTGAAATATGTTTCAATGAAATATATATATATAATATTTCCGGTTTTCAAACCTCTGCTCTATATAAATTGAGTAACATCATCTTTAATAAATATTGAATCTGTTGCATGATAAGATCTGTGTTAAGTATATACTATGTTCATACATATCAGTAGATTTTCTGTATATATATAAGTGAATATATGTGTGTTCCTGTATTCTACCGACCTTAGTTCTAGACTCCAGTATTAATAAAAATCCATCATCACTTGATCTTATAAATGTTAGTGTATAAGATTCCAAACAGAATATGTTGTTGTATCATGATGTAAAGTTTAAGAAATTATTCAAAATAAAATAACCGTGTCTTGGTTCTGGCAATAAGAAAATAACAGAGAAAGATAAATATAGTGGAAACTCAATCATCCTGATTAATTGATTCAAGCATATAGATTGAACACTTAAAGCAAAACATGATTTTTAAATACTTAAATCATGATTTTTAGTAAATTAATACGGGTGTATTTTTGGTTTAACTAGAAATTGGTTAATTGGGAAATTCTGATGATCTTTGTGTGCTGGAGGGTCGGGGCTCTCTCTGGTGATAGAGGAGTGATAAGGCAGTTTGGCAAAATTTTCAGATGGGTGTGTAAGTTGCCGAGGTGATGGGTGTTGGCCGGAGAAGGCTGTAAACCTAGATTTGGACTAGGATGAGATTTTTGATCGGCACGACTTCGATAGTTGATCGAGTTTTATAGGGTTTTGGAAAATGAAAGAAGGCGTGGCTGGAGGAGTAGGCACTTCAGTGGTCGGAGGCGCCAGAACGATGCGGTTATGTTGATTGGGGGTAAGCTTCAGGTTCGAGCTAGAAGGCTTAATTTTGATTCGAAGGTTTTAGGGCCAAGTCGAGTTTGGTTTTCGAGCTGGCTGGAGATTTTCGACTTGCCGTTGATGATGGAGTTCGTCGGAGCTTAGTGGCGTCGCCGTGCATGTGTGCGGTGATGTGTTTTCTGTTTCAATGGTGTTACTCGAGTCGTTACTCAAGTGAGTAGGGTGATTTCTTCGGGGCAGCAATTGCGTTCGAGTGAGTACCTGATGTTATTGTTAATCTAAGTTTAAAATTTAACTACAGAAATAAAATAAAATAAAATGAAGAAGAAGATGAGTACGAGAGGGAGTGAGAGTGACTTGGGGAAAAGCATGGGGAGCTCGAAGTATTACTCGAGTTTTCATAGGAGATTCTCGGGTCTTTCAAAACTGCAGCATACTAATAAACAAAAAGAAGTATAAAGTTAACTAGGTTGTGTTTCAACAGTTTTAACACTATAAACTTAATAAGGTTTAACAATTAAGTTAAACTTTAAAAATGTTTTCAAAGGAAAAAAATTAAATGATAAATTTAATTAAGTATAAATTATTTAATATATTAGGAATGTTTAAATTGATTAATGGAATCAGTTAAGTAAATTCTTAAAATAATTAATAAAGGTTAATTGATTGGTAATCAATTTAAAGGATTGATTTATTAATTTAAAAGATGATTAATTTAGTAAAGATTAATCACTTAATGAAATTAATTAGGGGAATTGTGAAAATAATTACTTAATGTCATTAATTAAGGAGGGTAATTAATGGAGTAACTAAAGTATGGTTAATGTAAGTAATTTAGAAATAAATTACTTAATGTAGTTAATGGAAGTGTAATTACTTAAGGAAGTAATTAATGGTAATTACTGAATGTAACAAAAGATGTTTAATGATGAAAGAAATTTGAATATAATTACTTTGTAATTAATCAAGGGATTAATTAAAGAATAAATTAAGGATTAATTTATTCAATGAAGTAATTAAAGGTAGTAAAATTCTGGATGTTATTAAGCAAGGGTGATTAATAATTATGGTTAATAAGTAATTAACGAAGAAATTAAAGGTTAATTACTGTATTTGGTTAAGAATAAATTAAATTGTGAAATTAATTAAGGGATAAATAGAATGATAGTGGAAGCCTTTGATTAAGTGTTATCCCTAATATGTGGTTCGTGATGCTATGTGATAAGATATGTTTGATTTAAATTGTGATGATGTGGCTATCGATTGATGATGAATTACTGTGACATCCTATATTTAAAATTGAATTGTACTTAACTTGGATAATTTAAGTTAAGATGATATTGGTTTCGAAGAGACCGGAGTCAGGTATTAGTAAATACCCGAAACCACTTCGATTCTATATAAACTTGATAAGTGGAATCAATAGGGTGTAGTGGAATGATTTAAGTGAAATGGACCATATAATCTAAGTTCTGATACTTAGGAATTGATGTGCGGAATAAGTGATGTTATAACAACTTGAGAAGTTGGAAATTGATATAAGTTACCCCGGGTTTATATAAGTTATATGTTTTTGTATTACATGTTAGATGGGTTTACTCACGCTGGTTTCCAGCCTGACCCGGGTGTTACTTTGATGTAATGCTCGGGTCAGACCGAGTATTACATATTTGCAGGTAAGGACGTTTCTGAGCTCAGGAGGAGAACTGAAGGACAGGAACGTATAGAGTGTTTATCCGCTGTGATATATATTGTTATTTATCTAGGACATGTTGTTTAAAACCGTCCTGTGTTGTGTAATTGTTGTAACTCTGATGTAAAAATGTAAATGTACCGATACAGTTCTTCTTTGTAAACTGTTATTTCATTTGCTATTATATTTTATCCGCTGCGAATGTGAGATTCTGAGTATGATTTTTCTGTTTCTTCTTCTTTTCACTAACTATCTGGAAATTTCGGGATCGAAATTTTCCGGGTCGTTACAGAGTTTGTTGCTAAGTGCTTGACATGTCAAAGGATAAAAACTAAGCAAGAGAAGCTCAAAGAATTATTGTTTCCATTGGCGATTCCAACATGGAAATGGGAGCATATTTCAATGGATTTCAATGAAGCATTGCCTAGGAGTTAGAATGGTAAGGAAGCTATTTGGATTGTATTAGATAGAATCACTAAGAGTGATCATTTTATTCCTGTCGCGAACTATATGATTGTTTCCTCTCTAGCGCAGATTTACATTAAAGAGGCAGTTCGATTGCTTGGAATTCTAGTAAGCATAGTTAGTGGTAGAGGCCCCTTGTTCGCTAGTGAGTTTTGGAGGAGCTTGCAAGTAGTTTTGGGAACTTTTTTAAATCTTAACACTACTTATCACCTATAGATAGATGTCCTAACTAAAAGGGTGAATATGATTTTGGAAGACTCGTTGAGAGCTAGCATCTTGTACTTCAAATTACATTGGGAGCAGAATCTGCCAATGGTTGAGTTCGCGTAAAATAATAGCTATCAAGCGAAGCACTTTACGGGAGGACAAACAGTGCAACATCAAAAGAGTACGAAGAGTGCAAGATCGATCGAGTACGAATAGTGCAACAACGATCGATACGAAGGAGACAGCCTTCGAAAAACCCGAACTTGCATCGATCATATCTCACAATCTACAAGTCCAAATGCTATGAAATTTTTACTGGAGCTTACGTTTAAGCTCAGGAATGTTCATGCCAAATTTGGACTCCACTGAACAAAATCTTGATCGATACGAATTACGTTTGTATCGATCACGGATCGAGCGAAACTTCATGGGATTGATCGCGTGGGCCAACTCACATGACAGAAGAAGTCTCCCGAGATCTAAGCGAGATATCGGCCTCCTACGCCTATAAATAGAGCCCCAAGGCCTACAGAGAAAGGACCTTTTGTTCTTCTACGTCCAGAGTCTACCGGATTCATCATTGTACTCGAATTTTGCTATTGTAATCAGTTGTAACTTGTCATAACCAGCAAGTATACATCAATAAAACCATCAAATTCAAAGTGGACGTAGCTTGAATTGCCGAACCACTATAAACTCTGTGTTCTTTATTGCTTTCTTCTTAATTTTCTGAGTGTTCTTCATTTTTAATTCTCTACATACTTATTATTTGTGATCTGTGATTGTAAACGGGTGCTTTCATTGACAATTGGGTGTTTATGACCAATTTTGATGCAAACATTTTGGTGCTTCACTGTGAAGGCTAGCATTCAGGAATTCTACCACTTGGACTTCAAATTTGAAGGCTTGGAGACTTAGATCTAGACAAGTATGATGAGGAAATCAGCAAGAAGACAAAGAATGAAGAGGAGTCATCATGAAGGGAGTCAAGAAGCCTCCTCAGGGGATAATCAAACTTCAGCTTTCATTACCAAGGATGAGATGGAGATGATGATGGGAGCCATGCATGAAGAGCTATTCAAAAGGCAAGAAGAGATGATGCAGAACATTCTCAAACGAATTGAGCAAGCGGGATCAGCTGGAGCTATTGGAGTGCAGACCAACGAAGCAAGACCGGAAGGACCAAACCGAGAACCAAATAGAGCGGGACCATCTGGGACAGCCCCTAAATTAGGGGACACCCCTCCGGAGCGTGTTGATCCAACCTTAGGCAGGATACCAGTTAAGATTAGACCGTAAGGAGCTAACAGAGGAAGGGATGCTCGTCCAAAAGAGCAGATTTCAGCAAACCCTCGCGAACTCGGGAGGCAGATCGGAGGCAATATACAAGGATTACAGCTTGGAAATAGTGATAGCTTGGCAGAAATGGTCAGACGAGCCATGAGAGGCGGATTAGTAAACAGAGATCTAGAAGATGTGAAGAGGAGTCCTTTCTTTCCTGTGATTAGAATGGTTAGAAATCCACCAGAATTAAAAGCGCCAACATTGGAAACGTATGAGGGAAGGACAGATCCTACAGTTCATCTAACCAGATACATGAGGCATATGGGGGTAATTGGGGCATCGAAGGAGGTCATGGCTCGGTGTTTCCCATTATATTTGACAGACATAGCGGCACTATGGTTCAAGCAATTAGAGAGCGGTTCTATTAGAACATGGACCGAGTTGATTGAAAAATTTATGAGACAGTTCAGAGTTCATATTTCAAGGCCCAAGAATGTGATGAGTTTGATAACATTGAAGCAGAAGGCGGGAGAATCTTTAAGAAGTTTTCTGACACGATTCAACGCAGATGCAACATCAGTGGATCGACCAGATCCATCCATGGTTATGATGGCAGCTGTATGCAGAATAGATGATGGCAAAGAGTTCAAGAATTTGTTGACTAGAGATCCACCTATGGATCTGGGAGAGTTCTATCATGAAGCCAAAAAGTTTCTATGATTGGAGGATGCTAATGCTGAAAGAGAGGAAGGAGAAGGTGTTGATGTTTATGCAGTGAAAGGTGGAGACCCACCCAGGAAAGATTCTAGCAAGGATAAAGGGAAGCGGAAAATTGAAGATAATGACGATATGTCAAAGCAACTGCGAAGGGAGCTGCGTTTCACCACTTATTCAGAGTTGAATGAAAGTTTGGAGCGAATCTACCATGATACTGGGGGGCGGATGCCTTATCGAAAGCCAATGAGAAGGGATCCAACCAAAAATGAAAGAAGATCCGACAAGTATTGCTTATTCCACGAGCTGAATGGTCATAACACGAATGATTGCAGGCACTTGAAGAATGAGGTTGAGGGGCATATCCAGAATGGTCTGCTATCGTGATATGTGAGAAGGGGAGCCACGATGGTAGAACAAGAACGACCACCTCCCGCGCCAACTTGGGTCAACTCAGGATCAAGGCACCAGCTTATCATCAATAGATTGAAATAATGACGAATAAGTGGAAAACTCCACATCGATGCGATTAAGTCATGTTACACATGTAAGGGATCGCGAACGGTCCCCAGGCATGCTCTGATACGGCAACACATTGCATCAGTGTGGGTATTTGCAATTTGACGTCCCTGTTTTGTTTTTATTTTCCATTTCTCATGTTTGGACTTGATTTTGTTAGACATTTCTGTTGAAAGACTTATTCGAAATGTAAATATGCTATTTGTGATTCCATAACGGCTAAGCCACTTACACATGTAAGGGATCGCGAATGGTCCTCAGGCACGCTCTAAGTTGGCGATAAACCTCCATAACCAACAACTCAGAAACTCACTCGAACGTGTAAACTGACAATAATGATACTAAGTTCCCTCCGGGCACACATAACTCGCCTCGAACGGCACTCGACCGCGAATGATCATAACTCGTCTCGTAAGGCACTCGACCGCGAACGGTCACAATTCGTTTAGAACGATACTCGATCGCGAACGGTCGCAATTCGTCTAGAACAACACCCGACCACGAACAGTCACAAATCGCCTCGAGTGGCACTCCGACCGTGAATGGTCACCATTCGTCGTGAATGGCACTCGACCTCGAACAGTCGTCATTCGCCTCGAACGGCATCTGATCGCGAACGAGCACTATTCACGGCCAGACAAGATTATCAATTTCTTTGCAGATCATTAACAGGATATGAACATCCAGCTTATCAAACTACGAAACACACATTCCTATCGCAAGGCATGTTTTGAGGGGCAAGTGTTATCCCGCATTTTGGCAAGGCCGTGACACCAAAATGTTGATTGGGAATTAAGAACATTTCATCCCAAAGATTGGTTATACACTGTTTCGCTATGGATATCAATGAATTTTGTCCGAGCCCAGATTGGGCTACAATTAACAAGACATGACAAGCAAAACTATGAAATCCAATGTTCCAAATTTTAGGTCAATCAGAGTTTGTATGCTCAAGATATGATCGATGCAATTCAAGCAATCAACTGTTCGTATCAGTCAAGTGAATGGTCTTGTTCGTATCCATCAAGTGAAGGGTCTTGTTTGTATCCATCAGCTGAAGGGTCTTGTTCGTATCCATCAGCTGAAGGGTCTTGTTCATATCCATCAAGTGAAGGGTCTTGTTCGTATCCATCAAGCCTCCACTGTTCGTATCCATCAAGCCACGACTGTTCGTATCCATCAAGCCACCAATGTTCGTATCCATCAAGCCTCCACTGTTCGTATCCATCAATCCTCCACTGTTCGTATCCATCAAGCCTCCACAGTTCGTATCCATCAAGCCTCCATTGTTCGCATCCATCAAGCCTCCACTGTTCGTATCCATCAATGCAATAGTGATAGATACGAACAATGCAACATCGATCGATACGAATAGTGCAACATCGATCGAGTACGAACAGTGCAACATCGATCGAGTACGAATTGTGCAACATCGATCGAGTACGAACAGTGCAACATCGATCGAGTACGAAAAGTGCAACATCGATCGAGTACGAACTGTGAACATCGATTGATGTGAACAGTGCAACATCGATCGAGTAGGAACTGTGCAACATCGATCGATACGAACAGTGCAACATCGATCGAGTACGAACAGTGCAACATCGATCGAGTACGAACTGTGCAACATCGATCGATACGAACAGTGCAACATCGATCGAGTACGAACAGTGCAACATCGATCGAGTACGAACTGTGCAACATCGATCGATACGAACAGTGCAACATCGGTCGAGTACGAACAGTGCAACATCGGTCGAGTACGAACTTTGCAACATCGATCGAGTACGAACAGTGCAACATCGATCGAGTACGAACAGTGCAACAACAATTGATATAAAGGAGACGACCTTCGAAAAACACAAACTTGAATCGATCATAGCTCACAATCTACAAGTTCAAATGCTACGAAATTTTCACTGGAGCTTACGTATAAGCTAAGGAATGTTCATGCCAAATTTCGACTCCATTGGACAAAATCTTGATCGATACGAATTACGTTCGTATCGATCACGGATCGAGCCAAAACTTCATGGTGTCGATCGCGTGGGCCAACTCACGTGCCAGAAGAAGTCTCTCGAGATCTTAGCGAGATAACAGCCTCCTACGCCTATAAATAGAGCCCCAAGGCCTATAGAGTAAGGACCTTTTGTTCTTCTACGTCCAGAGTCTGCCGGATTCATCATTGTACTCGAATTTTGCTATTGTAATCAATTTTAACTTGTCATAACAAGCAAGTATACATCAATAAAATCATCAAATTCAAAGTGGACGTAGGCTGGATTGCCAAATCACTCTAAAATCTGTGTTCTTTACTGTTTTCTTCTTAATTTTCCAAGTGTTCATCATTTTTAATTCTCTACATACTTATTATCTGTGATCTGTGATTGTAAACGGGTGCTTTCATCTATAATTGGGTGTTTGTGACCCATTTTGGTGCAAACAGCCATGAAATTACCAAGTTGTTGGAAAAATTTTACTCGAACCCTATTTAATCATTATACCATGGAAAAAGTAGAGTTGATTAAGCAATGAATGAAGG
The DNA here is from genome assembly GCA_030765085.1 of Allium cepa. Taxonomy (NCBI): domain Eukaryota; kingdom Viridiplantae; phylum Streptophyta; class Magnoliopsida; order Asparagales; family Amaryllidaceae; genus Allium; species Allium cepa. The sequence goes on along the minus strand of CM060932.1, from coordinate 872,909,072 downwards.
CAGCGCAAGACCATCAGAAATCTTATGCAGATAGGAGAAGGAAAGAGTTAGAATTTGAGGTTGGGGATATGGTATTTGAAAATTTCTCCCTTCTTAGAAAAGGTGGTTAGGATTGCAAGTCAAGAAAATTGGAGCCTAGATTCATTTGGGCTATTTCGAGTTTTGGAAAGGATTGGAAAACTTGTTTATTGAGTGGAGCTTCTTGACGGATTAGCATAGGTCCACAATGTTTTTCATGTTTCTCACCTTAGGAAATGTCTCCGTGACACCTCTATTATAGTTGACCCTAATTAGTTGGGGGATTTAGAGATGGAGCAGATAGTACCATGTGCCATCGCATGCATTGTGGAGAATGGAACTATGAGACTCTGCAATAAAGAAATTAGGCCAATCCAAGTTCAATGGCAAGATAACCCAGAGGAAAGCACATGGGAAACTAAAGAGAAGATGAAGATCTCTTATTCAGAGCTTTTCGCTAGTAAACTTTTCTCTCCAAATTTAGGATTTTGGTTGCATCGTGGTTGCTAGATTGGATGGTATGAGATGGTTGTCACACTCTTTCCACAATCACTTTAGACTCATGTAGAAATTTTATTCATATTTAGGGTATTTGCATACATGCTTTCATGACACGATCACACATTAACGCTAGGATTGAGCTCATCTATTACTTAACCCAAGGTCAGTGTAAAAATAAGCTTCTTTCATCTTATACTCTTTTTAGTTATAACTCTAAGTTATAACTAGGCCAATTATCTTTAATTAGTCAAATTATAACAATAATATCATAATTAGGCTCAATTTCAGTCTTAATTCCATTTTTATTACAGTCTTCAAAATTTACATTGTGTCTTCCGTTATTTCAGTATTCTTATAATTTTAATTCATATTCGCGTTTAATCTATTCTAATCCATACGCGAAGAAGAAGGAGAAATAAAAGAAAACTAAAAATAGAAGAAAATCCAAAGCGTAGGAAAAGGATGTAAATAATGCATAAATAACAGTAAATAAATTAAAATACTTTAAATAAATTGTAATTAAACAGGAAAGCAATAATCAGCAGAAATAAACTAAAATCAACTGAAAAGAATAGCTAAAAGAAATAAACTGAAAATAATTCTAAAAACTGTAAATAAACTACTAAAAAGGTTATTCCAAATATCATAGTAAAACTACAACTATTGGAAGCCCTATTATTTTAAATTACTTAAATATCTAAATAATTACAAACACTCACCTAAGATAAAAGCTAGAATCCCTTTTTTTACAGCAACCAAAATTCACTAGAAATCTCCTCTAATTTGTACAATCTCTGTCTTTTATTTGAATATATATATATATATATATATATATATAAATTTAATTTAATTTTATAAATAAAGAATGTAGGTAAATATTTGAGAGAGGGAAATGGAGGCAAGGTTTTGATTTTAGAGTAAAAACCTAGGTTAGTTTAGATCCTATTTATAGTGTTTTTAGTATGCTTTCGATCGTAGGTTAGAATCTCTAGAAACTTCTACTGACTCATTGCTATGTCAAATCTTACTATGCGCCTTGTCAGTGCCTTATCTTATATTCAATTTAATTAATTACACCCTCAATAATATACAAACTATAAATAACGTTTTCTTCTCCTCAATTAATTTCTAATTTGTGACATTATATTTCATATTGAATTTTCATATGTCTCTCTTTATTCACATGTTTCGTTTCATTTTTCAAAATCCCATTTAATTTACAGGTTTACGTCAGAAATAAATAAATAAACAACATATCAATATCTTTCCACGTTTACATATGAAATAAGTAAATTAACATGTCAATATATCCCCATGTTTATGTCTAAAATAAATTAATAAATAACTAGAAATTCTTATGCTAGTATTGTACATATTCACGTTTGAATTAAATGGATGAATAACATGTGAATTGTTATGTCAATATTCTATATAATCAAATTTGAATTCATTAAATAACATGTGAATTGTTATGTCTACATTTTTTCTATATTCACATCGGTTGTAATTAGATAAATAATATATGTCTACAAACGTGTATATATGTTGTGTATTAATTAGTAACCTAATTCTTTACCTTTAAATTGAGCAATCATTTACATTAATTGATTGGTATTAATGTTTTTATATCTAAAAATCAAACTGACCCTTATTTTTTACTAACAAAGAAATAACATAACTTATATTTTTTATAAGAAATGCAATCCTTCCAAATACACTCTTGCCTTTACTTTTCAAAATAAAACGTTTATTTTATTAAATGCCTTCTTTTTATAAATATATGGTTACATTTTCTCTCATTTATAATAATCCATCTCATTTTAACATCGTTATCTAAATTTATAAAAGTGGATGCCTTCTTTTTAAATACACTATTATACCATTTTTTCTCTTTTGTAACAAAACAAACTCTCTGTTTATAAAACCATACATATATTCAAAATGAGAAGTTTATTTTATTTATCTCAAAACATGCATTTATTTTTATTTAAAATGTTCATTCCATTTTGACACAAATGCAAGTTCTTATATTAAACTCAATCACTACAATATCATTCCTTTTTCCCTTTCTAATCGAGACATTTCAATAAATATACTGCCAAATAATTTCAATACTAATTTCAAACGAATTCTAATTATAAACACAATTTCTTTTCACTTATAACTATTTATTAATTCTTCCTTAAATTTGGGTTGTTACATTCTCCCCTCCATAAGGGATTTTGTCTCTGAAATCTCTAAGGATAGAAGAATGAAATAAAAAAATTCATCTAAGTTCTACAACCAACTACTCAACCACCACCCATTACATCCATTGTCCTTAAGTTTTCTAAATATGATTTATGATACTTATGCAATTAGTGTAGTGTCAATGTCCCTAACTAATGCAAAAGATTAAGCGGTCCACTGATTCAGTTAACCTCCGTTTAAGCAATCATGTCTGTGCCATGTATCCAAATGAATGCAAAAATTCCCTAATGATAACTGATAGTTCTATATGCGTGCTACAATCATCATTCAAATGCAACAATCATATGATAATCATCAATTTATAGCAACCATGGAATAAAATAAAATGCAAATGCGTAGTGTCCTAGTTAGGCTGATCCATCAAAGATAATAGTGTGTAGTGTAATTATATGCGTATGTTAGCATCCATTAGCAAACACTTACAACCACTAGCATCCATCATACATAACATGTTCTAATAACATGTTTACATCAAATCCTACCATTCATAGGTTAAATCCGAAGTTCTACCCTCTTACAGGATGATAATGGAAAAAACCTATTCAAAACTAAAGATGGAAATAGGAAATTCGAAATTTACTATCAAAGAGAGATGTGGATAAGAAGTACGCATTTTCTCTTAATCCATTTAATCTTCTCCGAAGTCTTTTTAACCTCTATAGACTCTATCCAACACGAAAGTGACTTACGCGGTCTTCCATAAAGAGCTTCGAAAGGTGCCATTTCAATGCTAGCATGAGAACTACTATCTTATGCGAATTCCACTAAAGAAATATGCCTTTTCCAAGTTCTTCCAAAATCGGGAATATCAATTCTCAACCACATGTTTCTTACTGTTTTACTAACTCCATTTTACTATTCTTCTTTAGTCTGATGACATGAATCAACATTCCTAGGTTCTCACTAGGGTCCTATACACTATACGGAAACTCTTTATTACTTCCAAAGTGATTATTGTTGTCTCCTTTGTAGCCTTGCACCTTTGGCGTTACACCTAGGAAACGATTCCTATCTACTTCACATTTAGGAGTTTGGTTCGGTGTTTATAGTTCCATTTTAAGAATTAAAGTTTCTAAATTTTTAAAACATCAAATCCCAAAACCTTTGTCTTTAAAAGTGTTATCTTTAAGTTTCTATTAAATTCAAAAATACTAGGTTACTTAAAATCTTATCTTTCTAGACTTGCATCTTCACAGCTTTTTGAATTTACATTACTTCCCAAACCTAGAGGGAAAAAAATTTAAGTCCAAAACTTATTCCTCATTTTCTTTTAAAGGCCTTTTTAGTTTTCTATAAAAATTTGAATTTTCAAATTTTACTTTTATTAAGTTTTCCAAACACTTATTTACTATTTCACCAAACTATTTTCTTTTAGAATACCTTTAAAATATTCTTATGTGTTTTCAAAACATCTTCTCATTATACCTAACAGTCTCATACCTTAATGTATTGGAATTACTTTCTCCTATGAGAAATTATCAATGCTAAAATCGTCTATGAACCTTTTTAAAAGAGGAATTCATGTTTAGGTGAAACTGCAAGGAACTTATTTTATATTTTTTAAAATAGGCTATACCAAATATGTTACTTCTCATACCTTGTATGTCTCTTTCATGTATTCCTTGTAACTTACACAAAACATTTTTATTGGTTTCACAGAAAATTATAGCATTACTTTTTTTCATTCCAGTGGATTTATGTTTGATTTACATTCTTTTATGATAGACATCTTCTAATATCTATCTTACTCTTTTCTTTTTAGAAAAACTCACCCCCAAAACTGCTTTAATATATTCGTAACCAAAAACATTTCCTTATAATAAGTGTATTTTACAAATCACTTTTATTTTTACTCTTAGAAATTATCTTTTTTAAATTCATTTTTATTTGGGTTTAAAACAGATGTTGCGTAAAACACCATTACTACAACCCAAAAATTCTAGTGTATGAATTTAATTAAAAATAAATACTAATAAACCTCATGTACTATGTAAAAACATTTCCTTTTGGATTCACCTGCTATAACTATAGTGTTATGCCTATGCTCCCTTTATTTTCCACGAAAGCATCTATTACAACAATAAATGTTGTAACATATGCTTTCGGTACTTAACAAACTCTAGGTTTTTATATTTAAAATCTTTGTATACCTATAAAGAAACCAGCGAGCTATATATGCCCTATAATTCTTTAAAAAGAATTTCACTTTTAACAAAATTTACATCATATAAAAACCAATTTAAATTTCATACCACTTTTTTTCAAAAACCCAATATTTACTTCTTCAAAAATATTGACAAATATATTTTTCAATTTTTCAATTCTAACTATTTCATTTTATTGGGCTAAGCACAAAGTGGATTTTCTTCTTACTACCCTAGAAGTACCCTTCCTAAATCTTGGAAATCTCATTTCCTTACTAAAGTCTTTTACTCCTACTCCTCTTTTATGCTCATATTTATTCCAGTACACTACCGTTAGATCCATTCATCTGAACCTAAATGTACAAAACTGTTTCTAAAACTCTTTCCATGAGTTGACCTTCTCTATGCCCCAAAAAATGCACTTTCTTACTCCAAAAGTGACACTTGAATAATTTTGCCTCCAACCGATGAATGCGAAGTGTACAAAGAACCTCCTGAAAATGTTTGGAAAATCTTTAATGACTGGAATAGAATCTAGCTCTCATAGTTATGAATCAAGGGAATAAAGGAAGCTCAACATGAGTAACCCCTATGGGTCGCAAGAAACTTCGAGAGTCTGTCCACTACATGTCCCTAATCTAACGACTCCCTTCTTGCAGTCTAATATCGCACCATAAGTGGATAACCAATCCAATCCCAAAACCATCCCATGCCCTGAAAATCCCAGTACATAGGCGTCACAATCAAACTCTACACCTAGTATAAAAATTAACCCATGCAAATCATAGACAAGTGTGTCAATCCTCCTGTGGGGTTTGAAACAACAACGGAGTCTACTATTAAAGAGATGTCTAAGTGCAAAAGACCTACCAAAAAACTAGAGATGGAAGATTGTGATATTCCAAAATCGAAAGGAGTTTGAACTGGACTTTGAGGGGATTTTTAAGAAAAACTATTTATTATTTGAAAACTAATTCTAAAGTAAAGAGCTTCTTTTCTGAAAAATACTATTAAAACCAATTATTTTGAAAAATACTTTACTTTTTTAAAAAGAAATTTAGGAATCATGTAACCTTAGGCTCTAATACCAAGTGTAACACCCCACAACCCTTAGTATACTCAAAAGGACACATTAAAAGATGTTGTGCCTTGCAGGTGTAACTAAAACTAGCAAAGACTGAGATTCAAAAGACAAAATAGATAAAAATAGCGGAAACAATTAAAATAATAATTTGTTAAAAGTCAAACTTCATAATATAGAATTATAAAACCAAATATATCATATGTCTTAAAATACCAATATATATCTCATGAAATCAAAACCTCGATCTCATAAATATCAGAATACATATTATCCCTCACAAAGTGCCAATACATGGAATAAGCTAAAAACTGAAAATAAAGAAGAGAAATACATAAGAAATCTCTGCCAAAGAAGTCTCCAAATGTTTGCAATCTATCGCCCTTGCTCTTGCTAGCCTATGGGTGAAAAGGGGAAAATGGGAGAGTGGGTCAGACTAAAAGTCTGGTGGATGATAATAATTACTATAATCTTTAAGCAAAGTAAAAGTAATAGACTTTACAATAGTTCTAATATATAAAAGGAAAGAAAGGAAGTAGAGAGAAGGAATAAGCTAGAAATAAATACGAATTAACTAAATTGACATAATTTACTAACTTTGATTATCTGCACTTGTCTTTGATAGCTGCTTTGATTAGGCTAGATTCCTAGTCCTATTATTAGGCTGAAATCCTAATCCTACCCTTTGATCGGCCTGCTACTCCATAGACTTACTACGGACAAGACGCTATATAGCTCCCTGCATAGAAGGCAATGGTATCTACGAATGACACGCAACGTATCTACTATGGACTAGACGTTATATAGCTCCCTACATGGAAGGCAAATGGTGTCTACGAGAGACACACATACTAAGCACTTGGAACTCATAACAATTTATGAGCCATCACTGGAAGTCGCACGCATGACCACCACTAAGCTTGCGTTATCTGTTGTTTGACCTATTGGGTCTTCTTATTACCTCAAGCTCCAGCATAAGCATGCCCCTCGTGTCACTTCAGGATTATGTGAAGCGCCGTGTCCATAGAAATAATAGAGGAAATGTTGTCGGTACTGGCCCATCATCCAAACAATATCTCGTTGCGCCCCTTGCCCAAATCCCTATGATTTAGACTTCTACATATTGACCAATTACTACCATTATTAGCATAAATGTGCCCCTCGTCTCACTTCATGTTTATGTGAAACACCGTGTCCATAGAAATAATAGGGGAATGTTATTTGATATAGGTCCTACTTTCATCTTTGCTTATTAACGTAGATAAATTATTTAAATATGCCTTTATAATTTATCTCTACTGTCTTTTCTTATTAATATATCCTAGGTCTCAAAATAATCCAACTTCTATTCTATTTCTTATTATAACCTACGTTATAATCATGCTTATTACTTAACCCAAGGTCTAAGTGAAAAAATAAGCTTCTTTAATCGTATACTCTTTTTAGTTATAACTAGGCTAATTATCTTTAATTAGTCAAATTCTAACATTAATATCATAATTAGGCTCAGTTTCAGTCTTAATTCCATTTTTATTACAGTCTTTACAATTTACATCTTATCTTTCGTTATTTCAGTATTCTTATAATTTTAATCCATATTCACGTTTACTATTCTAAACCATACGCGAATAAGGAGAAATAAAAGAAAATCTAAAATAGAAGAAAATCCAAAGTGTAGGAAAAGGATGTAAATAATGCATAAATAGCAGTAAATAAATTAAATACTGTAAATAAACTCTAATTAAATGGAAAAGCTATAATTAACAAAAATAAACTAAAATCAACTGAAAAGAATAGTTAAAAGAAATATACTGGAAATAATTCTAAAAACTACGAATAAACTACTAAAAAGGTTATTCTAAAATTCGTAGTAAAACTACAACTATTGGAAACCCTATTATTTTAAATTACTTAAAAATCTAAATAATTACAATCATTCACCATAGACAAAAGCTAGGATCCTTTTTTTACAGCAACTAAAATTCTCTAGAAATCTCCTCCAATTTGTACAATCTCCTTCTTTTATTTGAATGTATATATATAATATAATTTTATTTTATAAATGAAGCATGTAGGTAAATATTAGAGAGAGAGAAAAATGGGGGCTAGGTTTTGATTTAAGAGTGAAAACCTAGGTCTGTTTAGGTCCTGTGTCAAATCTTACAATGCGCCTTGTCAATGCCTTATTTTATATTTAATTTAATTAATTACACCCTCAATAATATACAAACTATAAATAACGTTTTCTTCTCCTCAATTAATTTCTAATTTGTGACATTTTGTTTCATATTAAATTTCCATGCGTCTCTCTTTTTTCGCATGTTTCATTTTAGTTTTCAACATCCCATTTAATTTAGTGGAAATTAGCCACAAGGGCCTCTTTAGCAAGTGCAATTAGTTTCTAGGACACACAACTGAAATAATTACTTTTAAGGACAAAATTCAAAATAATTAGTTTCTAATGCCTAAAAACCTATGAAATTATATCCTTGAAAGTAATTGGACTGCTAACTTTGTCCTTAAAGTAATTATTTTGCAGACTTTGGCCTTGAAATTATTTTCTGTAGATGTGTGTCCTAGAAACTAATTGGACTAAAAAATTTGTCCTAGTGAAATGCCTCTTTAATTTACATGTTTACATCTGGAATAAATAAACAAACAACATATCAATATCTTTCCACATTTACATCTGAAATAAGTAAATTAAAATTTCAATATTTCTCCATGTTTATGTCTAAAATACATTAATGAATAACTAGAAATTTTATGCCAGTATTGTAACATATTCATGTTTGAATTAATTGGATGAATAACATATGAATTGTTACGTCAATATTCTATATATTCAAATCTGAATTCATTAAATAACATGTGAATTGTTATGTCTACATTTTTTTTCATATTTACATCTGTTGTAATTAGATAATTACATATGTCCACAAACTTGTATATATATTGTGTACTAATTAGTAACCTAATTCTTTACCTTTAAATTGAGTAATCAATTACATTAATTGATTGGTATTAATGTTTTCATGTCTAAAAATCAAACTGACCCTTATTCTTTACTAACAAAGAAATAACATACCTTATATTATCTGTAAGAAATGTAATCGTTCCATAATACACTCTTGCCTTTTCTTTCGAAATATAACATATATTTTATTAAATTCCTTCTTTTTATAAATACATGTTACATTTTCTCTCATTTACAATAATCCATCTCATTTGAACATCGTCATTTAAATTTATAAAAGTGGATCTTCTGTTTAAATACACCGTTATAACTTTTTTCTCTTTTGTAAAAAAAACAAACTCCCTGTTTATAAAATCATACTTATATTCAAAAAATAGAAGTTTGTTATTTATCTCAAAACATGCATTTATTTTTATTTAAAATGTTCATTCCATTTTGGCACAAATGCAAGTTCTTAAATTAAACTCAATCATTACAATTTAATTCATTTTTCCCTTTCTAATTGAAAATTTTCAATAAATCTACTGCCAAGTAATTTCAATACTAAATTCAAATGAATTCTAATTATAAACACTATTTCTTTTCACATATAATTATTTATTAATTCCTTCTTAAATTATGGGTTGTTGCATTATGCGTTACGTTGTTCGCCTCTTGAAAGATTTCAGGATGAATCTTTTTAAGGGGGGAGAATGTAACACCCCATAAAATTTATCATAAGTAAATTGGTAAATAAAGAGACATTAAATTAAAAAACACAACAATAAAATGGAAATTTTTCAAAATTCAAAATTTGACGACAAAATTCATTTTGCTGCGTTCGTCTCGAAATTCTGATATGTTTTTGGGTATAATATGCTAGATACGGAGCTCAAATGAAGAAGTTATGTGCATTTAAAGTTGTCATATTTAAATTACTTTAATTTTAATTTAAATGAGTAATTAAATTTAAAATTTGAATTCAAAAATTAGCAGTAGAACTTCTGAGGGGGGTTAAGTAAATATTAAAATTAATGTTTAACATGAAAACCTAAATAAGGAAGAAAATTAAATAAGAAACAGAAACAAAATCAAGTTCCCAAATTTGCCAGAGCGTTTAACCCTTAGAGGTCGATCGGTTCTTATAGGGGCGCTAGGTTTTTTGGAGATTAACGATCCAGATTTATCTATTTTCACCTAACTTCATCTTACATTTCTTGCTGTCTTTCACCTCCTATAAATAGGACCCTACCCTTCCACTTTTTGTTCATAAAATATCTGGGAAATTCCTTAAACCTTGGTCATTCCTATCTCTCCAAATAGATTCAGAAACTCCATTAGGAATTCAGGTAAGGATTCACTTTAGTTTTATATTTAAATCTTCTCCTTCCAACCTATTCTCTTCTAACTTTTTTTTGAATCTAATAAATATATAAACCTCTTCCTTGCTTCATGTGTGTGTAACAGAAGATATATCTGGAGAGGTTATAAGGCGTGGAAAATCCAAAAAAGGTAATGCTTAGGATATTTTGGGTGGAAATTTGGTTTTTCTACTCTAGTAATTGATTAGTATATGTTAGATTTGAATATACCGTAGGGGCTTTGGGATTGCGAAAACACAAAAAATCCCCCAAAATTGCGTTCTATTCTGAATGTCAATTCTAAATGAAGATTCTCAATATTATATTGAATTGATGGAAATATATAGTTTTGCAGTTTTTGATAGTTTCATATTCTATTCCACTCCTCATCATTCTTTGATTTGTTATGAATATTCAATAATAAAAAAAGGTTGTAGAGTATGAATGTTTTTCGTAGTTTACACTACTTATTGTTCAAAAATCAAATAGAAATTCCTTTGTTTATTTCTTTAAAACAAGGGAGTTGAATAGAAAATGAAATTAGAATTGCATTTTCTATTGTTTTAGAGTATTTCATTGTTTGATGCAATAAATTAAGTTTATATTTATTTACAATTCTATTTATTGATGTTTTGGATATGAATATTGAACCATTATTATGGTTATTAGAATCCCTTGTTATGGATATTGGAAATTTGAAAATTTGAAGGAAAAGACTTGTATTGATATTGTGGTTAAAGGAATTGACATTTAATGTTATTTATGGCGTAATCTCCGAATACATAGAAAATAATAAGTGCGTATTTATTCATATATTAATTATCATAAATAGCATACAATTATAACGTATTAATTGTGTAGTTAATTAGGTGATAATTGTCACTAAATCTCCTTAGGGAAGTAAATGATAATTAAGGAAAAATAAGAAGGGAATTCTTATGCAGCCTTATGAATAGACACAGTGAGATGTGTGATAATATATAAAAGTATTGTAAATATGACTAAGTCATAGCGATATCTCCTATAATAAGTATTTATGATGACGTTGGGTTATTTCCAAATTCTATACAGTAAACTTGCCCAGCTAATCTAGCTATTAACTCCTACGAATAGTCGAACTAATATGAGACATCATTATGAGTACGGGTCATAATATGAAGGGTCTACTTCAAGTTTTTGAGGTATTAAGTGGTTGTTTGAGGGCTCGCCTCTTTTTCCAAAGTAGAGAATTAAATGGTCAAGGGTTAGTTATTAAGCACAATATGTGGTATTTTAATAGGCGTCTACTTCGGGATAAGGTATTAGTTGGTAGTTTTAGGGTCCACCTTCCCATGAAGAAATATTAAGTGGCTCAAGAGATTTTGTGCGATGTCAGCTAGATTTCACTAGTAAGAAGTCCATCTTAGGGATAGGTATTAAATGATGGGGGTCTACCTAAATTAAAGTCTTAAATGACCAGTGGTAGAGTCTGCCTATTTTTCAATAAAAGGTATTAAGTTGCTTGGGTTCTATCTCTTGCATTGATTAGAAATTATGACGTGTGATATGGGTTATGGGATTTTGAAACATGCTTCGGGAATAGAAGGTACTAAGTGGTTTAATTGAGGACCTGCCTTCTTTCCTTGCGAAGTATTAAATGGTTTTCAAAACACATACGGCATATTCCTATTTTGAAATATACTACCAAAGTACCAAAATAGTAAGGCTCGAGATTTTTATTTACCAAACACTTGTTGTTCTAACTCCCTCCTTATTACAACATAGGTTTGAGAAGGAGTTGATGATGATGATGCTTAAAGATGCGAAAGTAGAGCTTATGCAGTTACTATTTATCTTTTCCTGATATATTCTGTTGTACCCATAAAAATGTTCTTTTAAACAAAATGATGATATAACGATTATTGACATTTTATTTTTTGATTTGTAACATATGAAAATTGATTTGAAATAAATGGGTACTGTTATAGATATTGCATTTTATTCCTTCCACTGTGAGTTCTGGAAAAATAGATAGTTAGCTCTGTATTGTTGATTTTACCAGCCAACGGCCAACTTTGGAACAGGTCTAAGTTTTGATGGCCTTTTTCTAGATTGAAATTTAAGTCTGTTTCAGTACGGGTTGTTACATCCATAAACTTGGCTCGATCGAATGAGTACCCTTAAGTAAATGGAAAATAATAAAAACTTGGGTCAGACATAATACTTAATTCGAGTAAAAAAAAATTAGTCTAATCGTCCATTGTGAGACCATACCGCTAATGCGAAACATGTTTTCCGCTCACTTGATCTTCACAGTAGTATACATCGTTTCATATAAACAAGCATATTCATCAAGTTCGACCACTAGCATCGCCCATTCAATCCATAGGTGTATCCTATGCTTTTCATTCAATCATGAACCATGTCATATTTAAGTTTTCAATTCGAATTAAGTATACTATATACTTAACATCCAATTATGGACCAAGTTATACAATCAATAATCATCCATTCAAATAGCACCTAATCCCTCGTTTTAGGTGTTCATTACATTATCGTTACTCTTTTTAGTGATTACCTCCATAGGCCAGTCTATCACTAATTTTATATATTTTTTCGAACGACGTCACCTGATGAAATGGCCACTCATTCCACCAATGGAAGCCACCCTGATTAAAGGTACCTTGTATATCCTAAGAGGCTAAATGTAAGAAGCATGAATACATTCTAATGAGGATCCTTACTAAGAGTTAATAACCCTTCTTAGTCCCTGAACCATAATCATTCACGTCGTCAGTTTATTTATTTTTGTTATTACATTACCTTGATGTTTTGGCACACTACTATGGCTTCCCTTTAGAGTTTATGAAACTTCTAGGATTGAACCCTATTGTGGCACCCTATCATATACCATTGGGCTTTAGTCTAATAGTCAAGGCACACAGCCATCCAATAACTGCATGAGATAGTGTATTTTTATTATTATAATTTAACCCTTTTCTTTCATTCATTTATAGTTTCCAATACTTTCTTCAGGAAAGCGTCTTTATCTATAGATAAATGATACCTTATCATTTATTAGCTTCTCCAAGCCTTTCTTCCATTTCCAAAATAAGTAAACACAATTTTAACTTATAAAATTTCTTATTTATTTCATCCTTATGAAATAGTTCTTTAGCACTTTGTAATTGTCTTCCATGATGTACAAAGTATTTCTTATTTTACCTAGAAAAATAAAGCTTCCTAAGCTATCGTAAGTTTACTTTAGTTGTCGCATATTGGCTGTACCATAACCATTGAATGTTGAGCATAGCTATTGCACATTAGCTACCCATAGCCATCGTACATTTACTCCCCTAGTCCTTTGCTAGTTGACCCTCACCTAGCCATCGCATATTAACTCCAAGGAGCTTTTGCTAGTTGATGTTCCTAAGCCTTCTGACATTGAGCTTTCATCTAGCCATCAAATATTAATCCTATGAGCTAACGAGATTGACTCTTCCTAATACCCATCGCATGTTGAATCTTCCCAAGATCCATCTCATTTCGACTCTTCCTAAGAGCCATCATATGTTGATAGCTTATGTGCTATCGCAAGTTGACAGATCAAATAGCTATTGAGGGTTAATTTTTAAGTAGTTATCGAGTGTTGACATGGAATATTTGTAATTAATACGAAAACTGTTATGTCGCCTTATAAAGTAGTTTCTTTTCACAAAATCCCATTTGTTGTCGAATTCTTATTGGTCAACACATTATAGTTTTCTTTTCAAAACTTAAAGATTATATCTTTAATTAATCAGTTAATTATCTTTAGTTAATTACCCCTTTTCTTTAGCCAATTAATTCGTAAAACATTGAAAATTAATGGGAAAATTATCAATAATTATCAAAAGTCAAGTTTATCGTATTTAACCTCATATCAAAATTTAAGTTCAAAATAATTATTTTTATTATTTATAACAATTAATTTACCCAAAATTAACCCTGTTCAATATTTAAAAATTCATATAAATACCAAAATTGTGAAATTTAAAACCCAACTTCATTTCATCATTATAAACTATTAATTAATTTTTTCATGTCTTTTAAACATGATTAAACCATGTTTTAACATAAAACTTGAAGAAAAAAAATTATTTAAATTCCAAACCATAATCCAAACAATTTTAATCATCTACACATGTTAATAGTCATCGAAACATTCATTTAGAATCAAACTCAGACACAAATGGGTTGGAAGGTTTTTTAGGAAAATTTTTATTCACCTTGTTTAGAAAAACCTTGTTTAATCTTCCTTTTGCCTTAAAGTTGAAAGCTTGAACATTTTAGCCGATTTACCCCTTCTCTTTTTCAAAAACAATTACTATTCTTAGTTTAGACCTCTAGGGATTTATTTTGAAAAATGAAACGAATTGGAATGAGTGAATATGGCTAAGGAAAATGGTATAATGGTTTGGCTTCGGTGAATATCCCAGTGGCCTACTCTCACCAATAGGTTCCCTTAACATAAATCCTTCCCCTTTTAAAACTTGTTTATTTGTTTCATTAACAAGACTAACCTTAATTGTTAGAATTACCCTTGATCCTTTCAATTGACATTTTAAAGTGTCCCACACTTAATTAGTTAAATCTCCCATATGAAATTTTTACAATTAAATCATTTTATTAATCTCTTTGATAATATCTTCTTATTATTAATTTTATATTAATTGCCTATATTATAAGACTTTCAAAATATGAGGTGCTACAATTAGCAATGATGCCAGACCAAATGCTAGAACGTAGGATGTAGGTGCTCAAATGATAGCCACAAAGCAAGCCATGCATCAAAAAAGATTAAGAAAAGTGGCTCTTTTAAATCCAGGAAAGGCTAGATGTCATTGAGCGAACCAATATTGTTCATAGATTCAAACACTCGGTATTACTCCTAATAATCGATTTTTGGATGATCAGGGCAGTGAGAAGAATATTGATGATATGATAAAGCAATTGATGGAGAATAATCGTTGGAGAGTGAATGAAGGTTAGGGTTCGCACCTACCAGAACTCCATTCAAAAAAAATTATCTTATGGGAGGAATATCCCAGGAACTATACAATGCCCTTAATGTTGTCATACAACATATTTAAGATATGAATGGCGCACGGATGGTGCCGAGGTGAAAGATGGAGTATGGTGTAGGTATTTCCCTATTTTTTTAGTTGAATTAGCATCGATGTGGTTTACTCGGCTCTTGTCGAAGTCCATTTCGACTTTCGATGATTTGGTGAAGAAATTTTTGGAGCAGTTCAAACTATACACTTCTCGGTCTAAGAATGTGATGTCCTTGTCAGGAAATTTTCAAGGGACTGAATATTTGTTTAAAGGCTTTCCATATAGATTTAATATTGTGTTTATGGAGGTAAACAATCTAAAGTAGGATGTGGTGTTGATGGCTTTGGTCTAATGGATACACTCGAATACAAACTTTTGAAAACAGGCAAGGATTAAATAGCCAACTACCATAGAGGAGTTCCATCGAAAGGCTAACCAATTATTGTGCTTGGAAGATGCTAACCTAGTTTTCGGGAAGGCGGTGGGTACAACCGAGAGTAGTTCAGAATATCATGGCTATAAATCAAAACAACGAGAGTGCCGATAATTTCATTATGAATGTGGGTAATACCAAAAACCAAAAGAAAAGAAATCAAGGCTTTGGAGGTAGGAAGAATGATGATAAATAACATCTAAGAAACATGAAGTTGGAAGAATATACGACTCTAAATGATAAAATCAAGAATTTATACCTTGCCATATAAGGCACAGAGAAATATATCAGGCCACCTCAGAGGTAGGCGATGGAAGCTGTGAGGTGCTCGAGGAAGTATTATCGCTTCCATGAGACACATAGTATAATATCAAGATGACATATGGAACCTTAGGCCGAATGCTGAAGAGAATTAGCCTAGACCCAGCAGAAAGGGGCCCGGGAGACCTGATGGAAGGATCATGATAAATATAATATCAAAAGAACCTCATCCAATGGAGAAAATATGGAATAAGATAGAGCAGTATGAAAATTCTATGAAGCATATACCATTGGGAGATACTTTTCTATTAAGGATGGAGCTCCGGCTAAATAGTGAAGATTGATGATCGATGATATAGTTGATGGTATTAAACAATTAATATTTGATCCTATGGTGATAATGGTTGTTCTAGGCCTGGCTATTATGCACCGAGTCTTAGTGGATTATGGAAGATCGATGATTATTCTGTTCAAAAGTACCTATGATCAAATGAAAATCAATCCCAAGGACATCAAGCCTTATAAATCCAGAATTCAAGGATTTAGTGGAGAGGAAAAGGAGCCCGTTGGGACTATCTACATGTCGTGGAGTTAGAAAAAGGAGAGTGCATGATTGTGTGGGTTTACAGATTTGTAATTATTTATATATTCTCGACGTATAATGCCATTTTGGGCCGATCGACCCTAGCTAGTCTCAGAGTAGCACTAGCTCCTTAGTGATGGGTAATAAAGTTTCTCATGGAGAATGAGGTTGGATCGATTCAAGGCAAATAAAGCACCGGTCGAGAATGTTATGTTGCTGAGCTTAGAGAGCCAAAGCAAGGAGAAAAGAAAAGTTGTAGAGAAAGAACTCTACATCAAGAATATGGATGCATAATAATGAATGCCCAAGCCCTAGCTCGGGAACCATACCAAGCTCTTTAAGCCTATGTATCCCAGGAAGTAGTCGGAGGAAGTGCGGGTAGCACCGGGAGAGCTGACGACCAACGTTCTGATCGATATGGACAAGCTTAGCGCCAAATTGAAGAAGGAGTTTGTTGGTTTTCTCCCAGCAAACCTAGATATATTTGTGTGGACACATTGGGATATGTGTAGGATATTGGCGGTGATAAAATGTCGCATATTGAATGTAGACTCAAAATATCATATGTAAAATAGAAAAGACATTGCTTGGATCTGGAGTGATCCACTGCATTGTAGGGAGAAGTGGATAAGCTACTGACAAATAATTATATCCATGATGCCTTGTATCGTGAATGGATGTCGAACATTATGTTTGTTAAGAAGGCAAATGGAAGTGGTGGACATGCATTGATTACTCGAACCTAAATAAAGCATGCCTAGAGGATAACTTCCCGCTGTTTAGAATCAAATACATAGTGTACGAGACTGCTTGAAATGAGCTAGTTTCTTTCATGGATGTTTACTCTAGTTATATACAGATAGCAATCCACATTCCAGATCAAAAACACAAAAATTTTACAATAGATTTTGGATTGTACTACTACCAATTAATTCTGTTCGATTTAAAGAATGTCGGAGCTACCTACCAAAGATTGGTGAATTCCATCTTTAAGGACTATTTAGACGGACAATAGAAGTTTATGTGAACGATATACTCATGAAGTTACTACTATTGAAAAACCTTATGGGTGATCTTTTGGAAATGATTGATGTGCTATGAGGGTACAAGATGATATTAAATCCATTAGAGTTGCATTGGGAAAACTCTTGGGGCTTACTATAAATTCAAGAGGCATTAAGGAAAATTCAGAGCGGACTAACACCTTGAAACGTGTAACTTCCCTAAGGATAAGGAGTGAAAATGTAAAGCTTGAATGGGAAGGTTATCATGCTAAGATGATTTATCTCAAAGGCAGTTGATAAATTCATACTGTTCTTCAATTCCCTCAGAAAGGAGAAAGGAAATTTTATATAGGCAGATGATTTCTAGGAATTATTGAGGCATATGGAAGTCCCATCAGTCCTATTTAAGCCTTTAGACGGAGAAGATTTATTTTATTTATTTATGGTGTCTGCTCATGCACTAAGTGCATCATTTTTACGTGAGAAGACAATGGTCAAAGGCTGGTATACTACATCAGCAAGCGGTTTACCAAAGTATAAAAGAATCATCTAGAAAAGTTTGTTAGTTTCTTGTTGATTGCTTTGAGGGAGTTGCAACCATGCTTCCAAGCTCACCTGATAATGGTGCTGATGAATTTTCCCTTAAAGAAAATATGGAACTACCCTAAAACTTCAGAATGGTTATTGAATTTTAACATCGAGCGGGGCGAGTATTATATCACTCACTATCCAAGAAGGGCAGTAATAGGACAAGCATTATCGGATTTCATCACTGAATTCACAATCAGGGATGGGGAAGATGATATGGTCCTACATTCCCAATGAAAATTATAAATAGACGGAACTTCCAATTAACATAACTTCAAGGCAGGATCAGTACTCATTGAACCAAAGGAATGACGATTCACTATGCATTGAAGATACAGTTCCCTATAACAAAAAAACAAGGTAAAGTATGAAGCATTGATAGTGAGGCTCGGGATAGCGAAAGAACTAGGAGTGAGAATGCTACATGTGTTTAGTGATTCCTACTTGGTGGTCCACCAGGTAAAATAGGAATTCTAGCCTAAGGGCGTAAGACATGCACCTTACCTAATGAAGACATTGGAACTACTGAATGATATAGTGCATTACATGATTATGCACATCCCTAGGTAGGAGATACAATAGCAAACTCATTGGCTAAATTGGCTAACTCTGGAGATGCATAGTTGAAGGGATTGGGTCTATTAGAGGTATTAACGACTACAAGCATCGACCACATAGATGTCGATTCGATCTTGGAAGCTCAGAAGGAAAAGGAGTCATAGACGACTCTAATCAAAAATTAGTTTAAGGGAACTGTCTTGAAACGTAGAATTAAATGGACGAAAATTCTTTGTAAAGTGCCATGATTCATAATGGAAGAAGGAGTGCTATGTAGGAGATGTTTCTCAACCCCCTGTTTTACGGTGTAACCAAGGATGAGGATAGGAGAATCCTCATGGAAATTCATAGGGTAGATTTGGCGATCGCACTAGGGGTGCACTATAAGAAAATGTGGTCTTTACCTGTCAATTGTAAGTGTAGGTAAAACTAGCCTAGTGGTGGGTAATTTTTTAGCTACCAGTATTGAATTGGTAGACACTGGTAGGTAAAAGTTAATGGGAAAAGAGTTTTTACTTACACTTATTAATATTGGTAGGTAAAAGAATCTGTGGACCCCACTAAGTTGTGAATCAAATAACGAGTCATCGGCTGATGTTTTAGATGATGTGTCATCCTACGTGGCTAGTGGCATGGTTGCCACAGTAGCATACATGTGGCATACATCAATACCGCCACTTGGCATCCCATGTGTCAAAGAACAATTTGTTTGTGTGTCATCATTTGATTAGTACATACGGCATCATTTTTCGTAGGCCATGTGGCATCATTTGATTAGTCCACATGGCATTATCTGATTTTCCATGTGGCATCATTTTATTGGTCAATGTCGCACTATATTATTGGACCACATGTCGTTATTTTATTACCCACATGGCATCATTTTATTGGTCTGTTTCACAATTCATATTTTGGTCGAATTTAATGGTTATATGTAGATAAAAGATAATAATAGTTACTTATAAATGTTCTATATTAGAAATAGTTCTATATTAGAAATAAACTAAAAAAAACATACACTATTATTATCTACAAAACTAATATATTAAATAACCGAAATAACCAAATCAAATCAGTTGTAGTCATTGTGATATTCAATCAAATGTATATGTAGTTTAAATAAAATTCACACTTATATATGTACAAACAATTAATGCCCATATATATATAATTTACAGAAAATAACTTGAAAAAATTAGATGTCTCTCCTACACAATGGCCATTAAGCAAGACTGATGAGCCAGCTATCGATACATTGCATAAGAAAAACATATTTACATTGGTAGACTCCCCATGCTTTCTTTGATTTCAAAATCATGCAAAAAATTGAATACTTCGTTATTCGTTAATTAATAATTAGGCTTAACATATCAAGAAAATATTTTGCAATAGAGGTCAAACCTAAAGGCAAACTAAGAAACATATTGACTCTGATGCATAAGAACTATTCTCCATTGATATATTAATTGTTCCAATTTTAAAATTGTATCTTATGACATGCCTTTAGTGCCTACTGTATCGAATATATCGAGGAATTTGATTACTGGGGAGTCTACGTGTTTGTCTATAACAAACATATGTATGATGTAAATATCAATTTCAGTTTATGAAATATCAATCTATGGTATAATGATTGGACTTTATGTTACCTGACTTTGTACTATATGTCCTATTTTCTCTCTAATGATTCTTCCGCTCAAAAGACTAGTAAGGACATCGATCGATGGTTAATTGTATAATGATTGTAAGAGTGTTAGGTCTTAAAATTGAATGTATAGCTTGTTTTTAGTTGATTCATTTTTGATTTCCCTGAAATAACAGAAAAAAACTTTCCTTAAAAAGTTCCTTATGCATTTTTCCATCTTTAACTTTGTCTCCATTAAGATTCGGATCCTATGCATGTGTTGGATATTTTTGTGATATTAACAAAAACTTGATTAGAAGCAATATGCAATATGCAGTATACTAGTGAAAAAATATTGTTTCCTTATTTAGCCAAAAGTATGAGACGTGTGAAATATTTTATACCCCGATTAGATGATATAAGCATGTTGTTAAATAGTAGTATGTTGTTAAACAGTAGATATAAGTATATGTATAGTTTTGTATAAATTTATATTGAGACTAGAAAAGAAATAGACTAACCTAAATGAAAGTGGCTTAAGAAGCGACATCACATATTTGAGTAAAAAGTATGTCAAACAAAAAAAAACCATTTTAACTCTTTGAATCACCAATTAATAGTTGACTAAAATTTGAAAATGGAAAGCACCTAAAAAATCAATAATAATAGGGTTGGTGAAATTTTTGTAACAAAATCTCATTTAAAATAATTATTTATTTGGATACTGATATATATTTGGAAATAAATGAAAACCAAATAAATTACATTACTTTATCGATTAACTTATGCCCAAAATTTATTATAGGTATGATAATCAATTAAAAATTAT
Organism: Allium cepa; assembly: GCA_030765085.1. Lineage (NCBI taxonomy): Eukaryota > Viridiplantae > Streptophyta > Magnoliopsida > Asparagales > Amaryllidaceae > Allium > Allium cepa. The sequence goes on along the minus strand of CM060932.1, from coordinate 872,887,805 downwards.
TCTTAAATAGGTATTTATGGTAGATGGCAACTATTATAGCTAGGCATATATTGAATCTACCATTATAATACAACATTGCTAAATTATTTAGATCAAAAAACTATCACAACTAAATATTATTGGTAATAATAACGCAAGGGCAATTAAATTTACCATTTTTAATGCGAATTGCAGCCTTATTGTTAGATAAACTAATTTCCATGGGAGGTCCTTTTTGGGCAAAAGATGAGCTAAACAGCCTATAAATTAGAAATAATTGATTTAGTAGAATGAATAGTCAATGAGCTAATTATAAGAAAATTAATATGTAAGACAAACTAAATGATATAATTATAAAGTAGTAAGAAAATCTTTTAATTTACTTCTACAATAGTGGGTTTTAGCAGTAAATGAAAACATTTTGAAACTTAACTATGTCGTGTATCCTACCAGGGAATAATTCAGAGGTTAAATGGGATGGACATAGAAAATTGATTTGAAATAGAAAATTGATCTGAAATGCATAACATATCGAAACTTAAAAAGACATATAATATTCCCAAACATTCCTAGAAATAAAAAATCATATATAGTATTTACAACACGTATAAAAATAGGTTGGTGAAATCTAAGGAAAAACGATGTCATTTATAACACAGACCTATTTGGAAAATAACACAGACTTGGAAATAACATAAAATTGAGTCTATTTAGCAAAAAGTCATAGATCTCGATGTTGCACTATTCTTAATTTCAGAGACGGTTAATCATAAAATGGTAATGTACATATTTGAAACATACAGATATGAAAATTGTCATAGCTAAGCATATATTAGATTCATCCATGTACGTATCAATACAACAACTTTAGATCAATCTAATCAATAAACCATGACAAAGAAAAAGGAATTCTAAGTTGCAATACCTTATTACCTAAATTACAACATTAATTCTTTAATTTTGTGCACGAACTTTTTGTAGTTAAAGACGAGATGAAAAGTCTGTGAATTGTTAATAATTGACTTAGTAAAACGAACAATCAATTATTTTTGCTTATAGAAGTAAGAGATGTACAAAATCAAATTGCTTCAATTTTCTAATTTTAGCAGTAAGTAAAAATATTTCAGAATCAATCTACTACATGTCTTTCCATAATTAGTTATTTCTAATTTAGAAATAAAATGAGACAAAATCCATAAGCCAATACCAAATAATCTCATATGGACATCGAAACTTCTTCAAAAATCTCATATTTTAAAAGTGGAAAGAATATGAAACTGCACTAGGATGAATCTATGGAAACTATAGATAATTGTAGAAAAATATAAAGACAAAAATTGCATATCGTTAGGGAGAAAAAAAGATATTGGTATAAAAGTTATATTTATTGGTTGTACAAATACCAATATATCGTTTATGTGCATAATCTGAAAGTCTTTATCGAGCTAGTAAATTTGATAATTAAACCTAAATGTGACACTAGAAAGGACTTTGTAAAGAAAAGCTATAACAATAGATTAGAGATATGAAATATTAGATCTAGCAATCAATGACCATAATTATTGACTAAAATTATGAGAAATAATAAATGCAAGCTTGATAATGACTTTGTGATTCAAGCCTATACAACTAAAAAAATTCATAGATAAAGAACTTATCTTTTATTGACTTGTGTGGTTCATTCACTCATTAATCCAATTCTACTATGTGATTCATTCACCAATCCAATTCTGAAAAATATGAAATTAATAAATTGGTGGGAAGGAGGAAAAAACTTTTTCACATTAGAAGCATGTACATATTATAATGCAACCATTTATAGTTAGGTACCCTACAACCTAATCAAGATGTTGCCTTTGGAATAAGTACTAAAAGTAAATTACCTAACATGATCTGAATTAGAAAGGGACCAAGTAATGAGATCTAGAAAGAAATCACCTAAATTTGAGTAAAACTTCAATTTTAAAAGAATATTTTTGCAAAATATGAACATAGAGATAGAAGGCTACAATAATAGATCCAATCTATAATCCATTGAAATCGAGAAGCATCAAACTAAATTACCTAGCGTGATACATTTTTTCTTGTACATATACAAATTTTCTTGTAGTATCTCTTCCTACCATGGTGAAATTAACAAATTTATTCGATTAGTTTGGGAATTAGGGGCGATTGAGGATCTGAATAGTATTTTGGAGAATAAAGATGTGAGGGATTCAAAGGTGGGTAGTGGTTCCTGTCGGTTTCTAGTGTAGCCAATCAAAAGGAAATATGTGGATTGTGATTTTTACAGTTAGATTTGGTTTAAAATAAACAGTTAGATTTGTAGTTAGAGGGGATGGTATGGAATGTGTTTCTCTAATAAACTGGGGAGAATAAGTTTTACCCATCGTGGATGATGACATATTGATATGAAATTGTGAAACTTTTTATAAAAATTGCAACATTTATATTTTAGTAGTCAATTGTTTAAAAAAATGGCAATATATGAAAACTTATTAATAATGATTATTTAATATTTAATATTAAAATTTAAAATTTAATTACTGTTTATCAATTATTAATTGCTGATTATTTCATATTTTAAAATAATTAATAAATAACCGATTTCACAAGGAACACTGCTAGGATATGCAAATGAAATCTTCATTCCAAAAATGAAATTGCTAAAATAGGGTTTTTTGACACATCATCACACAAGTCAACGTAATTCTTAATGAAAGTTAAAATGATATGAGGAAAATATAGGCGCCAATTGCAAATATACGCAAAGGTTACACTTTTTACCTACTTATATCTATTTGTAGATAATCACCGTTCCAAAATTTTATAATATTGACAATATTTACCTATCAATAAGTCTTACTATTAAATATTGGTAGATAAAGGTTATCTTTACCTACCCATATGTATTGGTAGTTAAAATATTGGTAGGTAAATGTCAGATTTCTTGTAGTGGTGGACATCAGCGAAGAAGATACTTCTATATGAATATTTCTGGTCAATGATAAATCTTGATGCTACTAATTAAACTAGACGATGCGACCAATGCTAGATGTTTGCAAAAATTCTAAGAGTCACATCCACAAAGCATACGTAGATGGTCAGCTCGTAGCGATTAGTAGTTTGGTGAATTGATATAATTGGTGTACTACAATTATTGAAAGGAGGAGCTAAGTATGATATTATTGCAGTAGATTACTTCAAAAAGTAGGCTAAAGTAGAACCACTTTCCATGATTACACGAAGATAGTGATCAACTTTTTAACAAAGAATATTATTTGTAGATTCAGAATTCTCCAAAATAAATTAAAACGGAAAATGGAACTCAGTTCAAGAGTTTGGAGTTCAAGGATTTTTGCAATCAGTATAAACTTAAGAAAAGATTTTCGATGGTAGCACATCCACAAGTGAATGGACAAGTTAAGGCAGTTAATAAAATCATCAAGTCTATCTTAAAGAAGCAGTTTAGTAAAGCTAAGGATTACTGGGTCGATAAGCTTCCACTCGCATTCTGGGATTATAGGACAACCTATAAGTTCGTGACTAGAAATGCTCCATTCCTCTGGCCAACTGAGCTATGGCATGATTCTGATTGAACTAGAAGTCCCACCTCATCGAAAAAGTACCAAGATCCCAAGGTGAATGAGGAACTCTTGCTCGAGTCCTGACTTAGTTAACGGAATATGGGAAAAGGCTGAATTGAGGGTAGCTGCTCACTAGAAAAGAGTAGCATGACTTTCAACACCAAGGTTTAGGGCCATAAATTTAAAGTGGGAGACCTCGTTTTGAAATGGATCGTTCCTGGTATGGGGGAGCTTGGTCTGAATTAAGAATGTCCCTATGTGATTAAACAAAAGCTTGAAGATGGAACTTTCAAGTTGGTCATTGTTGATGAAATCACGATCCTGTGGGCTGGAATAGCAACCTGTTGTGACACTATTTCACTTAGATTTATTTACTTTATTTTCAACAAATAAGCCACCCTAGTGAACTAGGGACAATGTGATAAGGAAGATTTTTCAATTTATTTTGTTTATAAATAAATCTGGCTTCTAGAACCAATGGAATCTTATTCATGTAAGCTAAATCTTGTGCTCCGTGATTAGCAGTGCAATCGGTACCCATACATAAGTGTTAATTAACTCCTTTGATACGTGATTAGGTCAAAGGAGTATAATTACAAGTGTCGATCAGAAAATTTTCCTTATCCCTCTTGTCTTGACTAATGCTAAGAGATAGACAAAGTCAATGAGGGATAATCAGAGTCGAACAACCACACCACCAGTTCCCGGAGTTAGGAACTAGTGTTCAATTGAAGTTTTAATGACCATGCTTGCAGGCTGGTAGGACATGGTTGGCCGAGGATAAGAAAGGGTGGTCAAAGGATACTCTTAGTTAATATCCAAAGACAAGTGAGATCGAAAGTGGATGCCTAGAGATAGGTACTTGAAGCATCGATTCCTCAAGATAAACTATTGTACAACCAAGGCTTTTATGACCATGCTTGTAACTCGATAGGATGTGTTAAGTCAAGGATAAGCAAGGATGGTCAATAAATGTTTTCGATCAACACCAAGAGACAGTGAGATCGAGAGTGAAGGTCTGAAGATTGGTGCCCGAAACACGGATTCTTATAGATAAGGATTAGTGTATAATTGAAACTTCTTCAAATACGTCTATGGCTCGACAGGACATGCTCGATCGAGGAAAAAACAATGACGGTCGAGGAGTTATTTCTATTAATGATGGAGATTGGCAATGTCGAAAGTTGATGCTAAGAAATAAGCATATGGGCTATTGACCCTAAGAGATAGGGATTGATGGGTAATTGGACAATCTATCACTTACAACTCAACGAGACGTGCCAAGGTGGTAGTGATAAAGATCAATGGACAAATTCTGTCAATGCCCAAAGAAAGGCAAGATTCAAATATTGTGTCCAAAGGTAGATTCCTGGAATGTTGTTTTCTAGAGACATGCGAAGGTAAGAAGTTGAATACTTCTTTGACTATAAATTTATTCACGTCTAATGAGGCTTAGCAGATAATGAACTGGGTTGGCCACCAAGATGGCCAAATAAATAACAAGTTTTGTCTAGCCAAACTAAAAATACTTCGGAGATGGTGAACGGTACTAATTTGTGAAAAATTACTAAAGCAATCGCATAAATTTACTTATATGTAAAGCGTTACAGCAAGTATTGGCATTGTAGAAACACACATGTATAATATAAGTAAATTAGATTACAAGAAGTTTTATAATATATGCAAGTAGTTATGTATATGCAAGCAAAATAAAGTCACGAATGTAAATATAAACAAAGGTTGGAGCGGGGGCTGATTCTGCACATACTTGGCCTATATGCAAAAAGGAACAAATAAATCAAAAGGCGTTGAAGCTACTTTTACAAACGCCAAATAGAATGCCTACTTCTTTTTCCCTCGCTTGATGCCACCCCTAGGATCATCCTTTACCAAGTGCTTCTTCGAATCCTTCCCATTCTCGCTTTTTTCCTTTTTAGGTTTCCCAAAGTGCTGCTTTTGAGTGAGTGGTCTCTCCTCAGTTATAATGACAATATGATCTTCAGGTTTGTTAACGGGAGCATCAAAAGACTTGGACCATCCACCAAAGCCACTACCGTTTGGAGGCTTAATTTTGATTGGAAAAATTCTAAAAGTAGGGCTTCTTGCCTCTGAGCTAGTAGGTATCTCAGTTCCTGGCTTCTTTTTTATCTTAATTTTGCTGAGATCGATCATCAATCACTCTGGGATGGAAATCGAATCGGTTGGGCCCATAGCACCGGTGATTATAATGTATACCCTTAATGACCATGTGGTATCCTCCAATCCTTCCAAAGCCCAAGTCTTTTATGAATCAGGATCGAGGCCAGAACGGAGGAAGGAATTGGAGCAATAAGTCTTATGGTGACAAAGGTTGACTTAGTAGAAATAGCAATGGGACCCAACCATGAGAAATTGGTGGTGGTGGAGGAGGAAGAAAGTTCATAGACAATGAAGTAAAGGTTAGTGATGACCCCCGACAAGAACTGAAGCTTCTCAAATATAAGTGAGATAAGAGGAACACCTTCGCCAGGAGAAGTTCCTTGGATGATAGTCGTGGCAATTTTAATTTCTTCAAAGATGATTGGATGGGTTGAAAAATAGGGAAATGAATATCAGGCTCTTCGGGTAGTCATGGTAGCAGAAGTAGGAGTCAAAGTAAGGGTTGGCTCAAAGCTAGTTCTTATGGAAATTGGATTCTTTGTTACAAGCACTTCGATATGTGAATTGGTGGTTCTTCTTGATCCAATGCAGTAAGATCAACATGAGCCTCAATAGGCAACTTATTTGCAGTCGCATCTTGTTCAGCAAGGATCAACTTTCCTTTCAATAAAGTTGTAATTTCAACCACATCCAAGAATTTGGATTTCAATTAAACTTCGACGAGACCTTCACCAAATGAAGTCGCCCGATGCATATTTCCTCCTAAGTATCTGCCAGAGTAACGAGATAACTATTTCCCAACCATTTTAGATTCTTGTCTTCAATGACATTGGCAAAAAATTGCTGAAGGGTGGTGTTATTTTCTCCTTTATTCTCTTCGGCTTTATTTTTGACTCGTTTATTTCAGCTATAGGCCCATCAAGATCAACCTAAGCATCTATCTTTGCTTATGTTTCAGCCCTTAAACATGCCTTACGTGTCTTAAATTCAGCATGAAGAGTTTGAAGTTCCGTGTCTTCAGCCTGCACTGCTAGGTCCTTTGCGTAAAGCATAGTATCTTTCCCTTTGATTGTCGTATCCTCAGAAGTGACCAGCGCTGTGAGTTGATCATTCTCATGGTGAGCCATCTGAAGTTAGTAATTTATCATGTTGAAGGTGTGAGTGTATGCATAAGACATCTCATTGATTAATTTTTTGGAGTCCTCGGCCGAATTTCGACCCTCGTCTCTCTTCTTTCTAAGTTTGACCAACTCAGTTTTATAGTCATATATCGTCCCGTCATGTGTCTTCCTCTCCGATTCAAACGACTGGATGTCTATTTGGTTAATTCTGTTGATAATAGAGAAGGCAAAAACTTTGTTTTCTCTATTCAAAGAGCTGGTCAACAAATTCGGTAGCTCCTCCAACTCTACAGTTGGCCTCCTTGCGAGGGATATTTTTAAATTTTTGGTCAAACTTATTGGAACTAGAAAAACCTGCAACAGAAGTTATGGGTGAATTTCAAAAAAAATTCCTTATTGGATCTTTGTTGGGCTTGTGAAGTCTAGTTTATTTGGAATATTTCTAAATTAAATTTAAATAAAATCTCTTATTTTATATAAATTTATAAGTTGTGAAGTTCTATCAAATTTATATTTTAATACATATAAATATAAACATATGTATCATATACTGTATGTGTGTGCATATGTAACATGTAAGCCCGTGCATGGTATAACATGACCGTGTATAGATGTTAGAATTTACATCACAACAGACGCGTTAGCTCATCTGATATGTATTGTATGTTGTCCAAATATATATACACACACACACACACACACACACACACACACACACACACACATATATATATATGTATACATATATATATATATGCATTTAAACTTGTTATTTATATAAATATTATATATATATATATATAAGTATAGGTTAAGTTTCTTATATAATTTAATTATGTATATGAAAATAGATAAAAATAAATATTTATGTTTATCTAAATATGTATATATAAAATTTGTATGTATGTATAAATTATGTATGTATGTATGTATGCATATTATTATAATAAATATTAAATTAATATATATATATATATATATATAATATTTTATTTTTAATTTTTTAAATTATGTACCGAATATATATGTGTGTGTATAACGACAAAATAATATAATACACACACGCCCACATAAACTTTTTAGTTGAAGTACAAGAAAATTTACTTATAAAATGGCGGAATAGGCTACTCGGGAGGGAACGATTACAGGAGACAAAGTGCCACCCAAAGCATTAGACACGATCATCGAAAACTCCACTAGACCCCATCACACACAAGAGATCAGTTCATGTTCATGGGCTGAGGCTTTAAAGCAGATTGGATCATCTGGGGATTGGGATACTATATTTTATGAACTGTTGAAAAATGGAGATATGCCTTCTGTCTTCCTGCCTGATTGAGGTTATACTTGAGAATACAAGAAGATAGGTGAATATCATGGCTGCATACATCATGGGACGAATATCTTTATTCGAACCTTTCAAGCATAATATAGAGAATGTTTTGAAGCCAGCCAGTTCAGGCTTTGAAATGATTTACAAACCTAAAGGCTTTATTCTGGTTCGGTTCTCTTCTTCAGTGGATGTTGATAATCTTCTCAAAGGTGGTCCTTACAAGTTCAATTCAAAGATTATTATTTTTTAAAAATGGACCCCTGAATTAAAATTCACTAGGGAATATTTTTGCACAACTCCCATGGATTCTACTGGTTGAGCTTAACTTGGCTTATTGGAATAAGGAGCGTATTCGTCGTGTGGCAACTGCGCTTGGTAATCTAATAAGAATGGATAACACAACTCAAATGAATTAAGGTTGAATTTTTTTCGTGTACCTGTGGAATTTGATGCAAAGTTTAATCGCTCCAACTCAATAAAGGTGGTACGTTCAGATAAACAATGTGAATACATTCAATTAGAGTACAAATATAAGCCGAGAAGTTGTCCAATATGAAACTATATGGTCACAATGCAGATAATTGTACATTTAAAGTTCAGCAAAAATGGCAACCTAAACAAACAGCCTTAAACGTACATATAGATTCACATGTTCAGAGTTCCGACGGTACAAAGGCAAATACAAATGAATTTTCAAATAACCAATCTACTGCCTACTGGTAAAGGTACATCAAGTTTACAAATCAAAAGGCAAGGCAAAAATTATGCCTACTTCAGCTATTCCTACATCAAACTCTTCTGCCTGCCTTGATAGTGAGCCAGGACCCTCAACTTCATCTACTTCTGAGTCGGTTCTTCAGCCTCAGCAGCAGTAAACCCCAATTATTGAATCTCCCAGTAGGTCAGGTGGCCCAGATTAGATATCTCCAATTGCATCAACTATTTAATGTGATAAAACCCACACCACTGGATCTACACATTCAACTGATACAAATTCCAATTTAGAAGAAGTTACCGTAGAAGACTGTAAGTTAAATGACTTAGATTTTGATGCTTTTGCCCCAGCAGAATAAGTCTTTGGTACAACACAAAATTTTGTGGAAAATGTAGCCTCTCAAACTCATGAAACTCCAAAAAATACTAGTTAAACGAAATGTTTCCCGTTTAGTGACAGCAAATCCTATATACAAGGCTAGGCATCGTCAAAATACTCCTAAAGTTGTTGCTCCTCCTAAAAGATGAATAAGAAGCTCGATTCCAATTAAATGAATAATATGTCTTGGGATGCTAGAGTTCTGAATACTGATATGAGATTGTATCATGTATTCAACTTCTACATATCCACAAACTCACACTAATGAGTTTGGTGGAAAATAAACTGGTGACTAGTAGCATTTTTAGATTGCACTCGTTTTTACCAAGGTAGTGGGAGACTTTCCACAATAATAATCTAGGTTGCAAAGGTCGTACATTGATTCTCACTGACTCACAAATCTAGACTTACGAGATTTTAAAAGTGAACAACATATTACTGCTCCAACGAAAAATAGAGGGGGCATCGAGTATATGTTCACTTTTGTATATGCAAATAATTTTTATAAGAAAGAGACATGCTTTGGAAGTATTTAATTATGACAGCTATGACCATAGAATTGCCATGATTAGTAGTGAGAGATTTTCATAATGCTTCAAGTCCTAAGGATAACATGGGGAGACTGCCTCTCCCTTTATCCTACATCACTAACTTTAAAAATTGAATGCTACGGTGTGGATTAGTTGAAACTGTACTACAGGGCTGCATATATACATGGAAACAAAGGGGGATGGCCGTAAGTATTGATAAAGTACTTGTTAATTATGCATTGTTAACTAAATATCCTAATTTAATAACAATTGCACTGCCTGGTCTGCATAGTGACCAAACCCCATTATTATTGCAACTCTTTGTTCAACAGAATCGACTAAAAGGGAAACCATTAATGTATGAATAACTGGCATCAGATGGAAGGTTATACACTTGCATCCAAGGACTCAAAGAAGACATTTGGGGATCAAGTATGCACAAATTCATGTTTCAAGTTGCCAACCATAAAGAAAAATTTGAAAATCTAGAACAAAAACAGGAATAAAACAAGCTCAGTACACCTCAACTTGAAGAACAGTATAACAGAGCTTTTATCCAATTGGATGCTGATCCAGAGAATAATCTACAGTATGATAATATATTGCAGATTCATTTACAGTTAAGGAAAAATTGACAAGTCAACATGAACTTAATAAACAGCAGAGCAAAATTGTGTAGCTACAAAGTGGAGATACTAATTCAAAGTTTTTTTATGCAAAAATGTCCACGAGAAAGCATAAAAACAGATTTCATGCTTTGCTGGATTCAGAGGACAACTATGTGTACGAGTATATACGCACGTCCAGGTGGACATGCTCACAATGCGCATGCATAAATTCAGCAATATGGTTTTGTAGCATTACCATACACTATGAAGAAGAACAATGACTCTCAAATTTGTGTTTTCATCATATATCATGATGATCCTACAAATAATATAAATAGATGGAATGACGTCAGTATTCCAAGTAAAAGATTGAGTTTCAATCTTTCGGTTTTGTTCTTCGACCGTATAAATAATTATATGTGTAATAGTTTAAATATTGTACTTATGTATAAATCAACTTCACTATTAATTGTGCAGTAATATGAAGAAAATCATATAGAACTATTTCTTAAAAGTTACCGTATTCAAAAATCAACTTTTATGAAGTAGAATAGCAAAATTTAATTGGATTACCTGAATAATGATCTAATAACGATTGTTCTTTTTCATTCATTATGTCTCACCTTTTTTGTTAGCAAATATTATGTGTACAAAGTAACCATACAGCTGCCATCTTTGGACAAAAATAAAACGTTCCTTATTTGGTAAAGGTAGAATCCAATTAACAAAAATTTATTAAATAAATCATTTAATATCTATACTAATAATAACCACTTGGCAATGTAGAATTTTCTTTTGAAACCATTAGTATTTAAAAGACACTTAGGTTCAATAGGAAGAAGGTGATCCAAATGAGTTCTGATAGTGTGCAACTTGCATAAGTAACTGGTTCAATATATACAATCTTCTGCAGTCTCTTTACAAATTTATTTGGATACATAGATGTATATTCTCGCTCATAATTTTGTGTATCTATGTTGTCCTCTCCTGAAAGGCTGTAACGAGTGCGATTTTTCGACGCTCGAAAACTGACATCAATACGTCCACTTTATCAACTGCCGAGCAATCGAATGCCGGAAAACCGTACTGTTATGATTAAAGAAGAAGAAAAAGATAGAAGAAGAGAAAAAAAGATACAACAGAACAGAAAGAAACAACAGAACAATATCAGAATCTCACAATCGCAGTGGAACAACATATAATAGATAAATGAATAGTCTTTAAACAAAGAACTATATTAGTTATTACATTACATCATATTACATTTCATTACATCATCAGAGTGTACAACAACAAACAACAACAAACAGCAGAAAAGAAATACTATATACTAGTGAATACGCCATACCATCCAGCTTGCCTCCAGCAACTCCTAAATTTCAGAATAACCTGATAACCTAACTTTAGACTGCCCGTGTGGAAATTGGTGGGCACCCAGAGTTTAGGAAGGAAACAATAAACTCCGACTCAGTCATGAGACTCGTGTGAGAACTTAAAATAGTTTATCTTTAAAAACAAACAACAGGATAATTTTTGAAGTCAATTCGCAATGTTTTTTTGAAAATGTAACTACCATAAGACCTCCTACCACACACACAATGCAAACGCAGACTTGCAGGAGATTTCTTCTTATGTTAGTCAAAGATGCTTACTACGCAAAATCAAATCATTTTTGATATTATTATTAGTGCATAGTGTAGAAAACATTTCGAAAGTAGAATATAAATCTTAGCCGGCATAGGTACCATTATATTATGCCTACTATAGCTACCATATTTGATGGCAGGTTCTACAACTAAAACCGTACAGGGTTCTTAATGTTTCTTTGGATTTCCAACAAATGGTCAGGCCAAGAAACTTCCCGTTGCCACATGGGTACGCCTCTGGAAAGACGACCCGAGAACCTAACCGGATCTCTGCCAACACAAGGCCGGGTTACCCTTCAAACTGGGTAACTACTGACACGAATATGTCATTCCACGATCTTAACCGATCTATATCCGAGGATCCTTGATTCCAACAACCACAAAGTAATAAATTTGCAGAAACAACATATGTTAAATATCTGGGCTCCATACCATGATACCACATCTATCTAGAAGGAATGATATATACTAAAGGGGCGCTACCCCCTAATAAGCTTACTGCATCCTTTCTGTTTTGACCATTTCCGGGGTGCGAGGTCCGAGCAAGTCTCGTCCACAAACCCACGCTTTATACAAAAGCCGTGCTTTGATCATCAAATGCTCAACAGCACTTCGTATGCCACATTACCAATTTGGAAATGTATCACTAGTAACCATCAACTACATAAACTCTAAGGGTGTTAAGCTAAGAGAATAAATTCTCCGCCACCAACGGAAATATATTTGATAGAAACCAGCTTTACATCTCAAATTGTAACATCAGACACACATCCATACAAGTCCGATCCGGGATCGAACGGAACCGAAGGCACTTCCAAAGAAGTCCTTGCAATCCGGATATTCACTAATCTCGACCGGACTTTCCATCACAAAGGGTAATAAATTTCTATATCGGAGATCAGCCGATGCAGAAACATTCGACGGTAATCCTTCCGTTTTCACAAATATCCGGTCTTCAACACCGGTCACCAAATGCAATCCATAACGACGTATCACATATTCGGAATGGGTTATACGACCCCAAGGTCCTTTCCCGGCTAACCCGAATAGTTAGCGCTTATTTTGAAAATAAGTGTGGTAATCAAATTCAAGCAAATCACAACAAATATCTATTTAAAGGTAAATATTGATAGCCGGTTATTTAACTATCAATAGGCGTGCACAACATCACCAAATTCCAAATAATTTTCCAAATTATTTATTTTCCAAAATATCTTTACAAGATATATATTTTCCACACTTCAACATTTGAAAACAAATTTCAAATCACTTTTCACCTTTACAACTTTTGAAAACAAATTTCAAATCATTTACCTACACGGGATATATTCACCAATCTTTATTCATTTTCATTTCGAAATGGTTCATTTAAACCAATTAAATAAATCCTTACCGATTTACTTTATATTTACATTCCAAATCCGTAAATTTATTTCCACGCTTCAAAAATAAATCAACGTTTATTTTTAAACAAATTTTCCTTCCTTTTATAAATTCCATAGTTAATTTACAATTCCAAAATATCTATGAATATACGATTTCCAAATCGATTTCTAATATTCATTTTCAATTTATCTTTAAAAGATAAAATCACAAAACATTCACTTCATATTGGAAAACATTTCCATACTTATTTAATAATAAGTAATTCACAAATCCGTTTATTTTCAACACTTGGAAAATATTCAATATACTTAAATCGAAATTAAGTATATATTTCATTCTTTAAGAAAAACATTCTCTCAAACACATTTATTTGAGTCAAAACGAATGTTGCGTAAAACATCGTTACGACGACCCAAAATCACTAGTATAGGGATTCGAACTTAAAATAGATGTATAAATCCCAATACTATATAAAAAAAATTCTTTCAGAAATCATTTACTATAACAACAGTGTTATAGTCCACTATTTCCTTCTATTTCTCGAAAACGTCTATTTCAACAATGAATGTTGAAATCTATGATTTCGACACTTAATGCATTTTAAAACAACTTCGAATCGTTTTAATTCTATATAACACTTCCCCAAAACACTTTAACATATTATTCACTGTCCCAAAATCGTGAATATTCTTCGTTAACCAAATTCAACATTTTTCTACACATTTTGTTTAAAGGATTATCCACCATTCAAAATCGTGAATATATCTCCTTTAAAATCTAAAATAATTGACTTATCAGAATAAGTCGATTTTGGATTTATAAAACAATGTTTATAAATTCCCATTTATATTTAATAAAGACTTCAATTTACAAAAATTAAAAATCTTACTACTTATAAAATTCCATTTATAACCTCATTTTCAGCATTAACAGAACTCCTTTTATAATTCCATTATTTCGATTTATAAAATATATATTTTATATATCTCACCTATAAACCATTTATACTTATTCGAAAATCTCAATTAAAATGCCAAAATCCGATTTATAAGTTAATTACTTATAAATCTTTTATTTTACAAAAATCTACTCATTTCATTACTTCCCAATTTATAAGTCTATAAATTTCATTTACTTATGAAATCCATTTATACTTCATTTTAACACTTAATAAAACTCGTTTTATAATTCCTATATTTTTAATTTATAAATATTAATTTTATAAATCTTTTATATACATCGTTTAAAATAATTCAAAAATCCCAATTTAAACTATTTTATAAATTTATCAACTACTTATTTCAAAAATCATATTTGGTTATATTTTACAAAAAATCATAATTTTTATAACATTAAAAATTATAACGTTTATTTATTTAAAATAAATCAATTTCAAAATTTAATTAAAATGTATATTTTCAAAAATCACTTTAAAAATCCTTTTAAACTCAAAATCGTTACTTTAACATTTTTAAAACTCCAAAAATAGGTCCAATGATGCAACAGCACCAAATAATCAATCACGGCATCCAAACATCATATATCAATATGATAATCAACAAATATCACAATATCTGTAATCAAATAAATATTGGTGAGGAATCCAGTTGGATCCTTCCAAACTGTTTCCCTGCATCCAAGATGTTAACACAATACCAATTCCGTTCCAATACAGAATATCGCGATGGGATTCATAAAATATTATCCGCTATTATGAGGCGCAATAGGGTCTCATCCGCTATATAATGCGGGAAAATCAACTCCAAGTACATATATAATACCAAATCCAATCAAGATGGAATTATTGCGGTATATGTTTTTAATAAATAACATCCGCTTAATATACGGCGTATAATGTCTATTTTAACAATCAATAGATAATAATTTATCATCCAGGCATACAATCAAGGATTTTAAATTTAATTATTTAAAATTTAAATCGAAACAATTAGATTGAGTGAGAAGTTCTCACCTTGCTTTCAATAACGGTTGCAGTGTTTTATTTCAAATAAAATTAAACGTGTGTTTAATTTTACCCGAAATTTTCACTAGCTCCAAATGACTCCAATCCAGTTCCTTTGCGTAGTGCTCGACAAAACGAAGCCAACGCAATTCATTTCGTGCGAAACAGACCTCGTATAAAAAAGTTATACTTGTTTAAAGTTTACACGAATTATAAATATAATAAATTACAATTTCTTTATTTAATTTAAAACCTAGCAAATCTCAATCGTGCATTACTTGAACCCTAAGATCCCGGCCGCTAATTTTAGCTTCTCCTTCTTCCCAGTTACAACGTTCAAAGCCAAACGTTTTTAACCCATTAGCCGCCGTCGTTCCATCAATTAACGCGACCAAATCGAGCACCTCTACAACGATCAGCCGCCTCCATTACATGCGCCATCACGAGCTCGACCCACGGCCATAATATCAGGAAGCTCGGCCTCCTATTGGTTCTCGAAAATCGTGCAAGACCGAGCACGAATGCGGGAATATTTCTCCTCCAAACGACAACAATAACAAAGATCTACCGTTGGATCTGACGAGCTCGTCGTTGTCTACAACTTTCATTTAGAAAGTTTCGCGAATTAGTTAGTGGATTGCAAGAAAAATGAGGAGAAATGATAGTGAGTTTCGGCCATTGATGATAATAGAGGCGGCTAGGGCATTTGCTCTGGTTAGGGTTTGCAAATGAGAATATTGCAAGTCCTTTTATAGAAAATTCGCCAAAACACTATTCATCCAAAATTTTCCAAACTCCAAACGAAGCGTGCCGGCTAGCGTTTCTAGGATTTACCTCGCGTTCCGAACACAATGGAATATGTTGCGGGAGCCAATTCGATCATATGTGCGAGTTACGGAAATAAACGATCGATTTTAAATTAAATCGATTAAACGAATTTTCTATGCGTTTTGGCTTGCCCCGGACAAACGGTAAATCCGATTGGCACGAAATTTGAAAATTTACAATAATATAACATTGTGGATCTGATGAAACTCGTTTTGTCGAAATCCAAGACTGTTTGAAAAATGGCTATTTTAACTCGTTAATTAAATATTAAAATATTCAATTTTCACAAATTAACTTTTAATCCGATTTTAAAAGTTCACAAACATTGTTCTAACTCCTATATGATTTAATATAACTTTATAAATCATTTTTAATCACATTAAACCCAATTTCCAATTATTTACGCAATTTCAAAATTAAGTTGCCGATTTAATTATCCAATTAAATCCAGATATTCGAAAAATAAATTATTCGACTTATAAATTTTACTTGTTGATATTTAAAATCAATTAAATATCTGAATTTCAAATGACAGAAATTCTGGGTCGTTACAAAGGCCATTTGAGAAATTCTTCTGAATTTTAGATATAGCCTACACTATATAACCAATTAAGGGAATTATCGAACTTATCTGACGTACCATGTATAATAATTGTTACATAGTCTAATATGAGTGAATTACGTTCAAAGATTTCGTTGTCTTTATAAAAGTCCCCTCATATATTAAGGGAAACTAAAATTAGTTCTTTACATTGTTCGGTAAATAAAAATAAAATATTATTTTCAATTGGAAATTTATAAAACTATTTAGAGAATGGTGGTTGAAATTGATGGAGACTTTCTACTCTATTCTATAAATGAAATATCAATGGATTTGATATTTATTAATAAACACACAAACAGAGAGAGAGGGGAAGGACTCGCATCCTGGTTTTTTTTGTACCGTCAGTTTTTGTCGAGCTCAAATCTGGTATCCATCGTGATTGGGATTCAAAAAAAATTGCACATGCGTTGCACTTATAATTAATAGTCTTTCCAAAAAACTGCATTGTTCCGACTTTTTTCTCCTAATAAATATTAACATTTTCGAAGCAATGAATAAAACTAATATTTATAATACATCGTATATTGAATAATTATTTTTATACTTTAAAAGTATTGGAATATTTTAAAAAATTACACATGAAATCGATGGAAAGTAGATCACATATACCAAAAATATCGAATCTTGATCATTGTAGATACCCGAAATTGAGTTGGACACAAATCTAGGATACGGATCCATCCTCATATACACACATAGCTACATGCAAAGACACACACACACACATACATACATACATATATATATATATATATGCATGCACAGGCATACACGTGTGTGTTCTTAGACTCTTCAAGAAAAATAGAACTCCACCATTAATCCAATAAAAATTTTAAGCAAATAAAAATATGAGTCACTATTAAAATACAAAATAACACAAAATTTGACACAATATACCTTGTCCATTGAATCTTATTATATTAACAACTGAGGCTGAAATCAAAGGAAGAAGCAATGATCAGCCTATAGCGTGTCAAAATTTGTGTTTTATTCTATATGTTGATAAAATTCCAAAATATACTATTATAGACTGAAATTATGTCATAAATTCAAGCGTTACCAATTAAGTTTAGATTTTCTTGTGTTGAACATATTGTAATCTCATATTAAAAAGGATCACCGATATGATGCTCTTTCTTAAATAAGAAAATAATACTTTAATTAAGGCAATGTTTACATAGAAATGAGCATCAAAAGGGTGTAAATTCAATATTCTTACACATCTCGTATTATTTTTATCATTTTGAACTGACGCTATTGATAATCGCAACTTTTTAAACTTGTAGAAAAATTATAGCTACAAAAAACTATCTAATAAATTAAAGTTAATCAGTATGTAATTAAATAAGGCATTTTGGTATAAGCAATGTACACGATGTCACAATCAATTCTTGCTGACAAATATAGTTGGCATCATCTTCAATTATTTGTGATAACAAAATATTAGTAAAGATTGGTGATTACTCCTAGAAAATTTCTCCCTGTTAATTCTTTTTCAAAGAACATACACATTCATGAAATTTTAATTATATAGGTTATTTACGACTAATTTAGCATATAGATATTAACCATCGTATGCATTCTTTGAGACATAAAGTGTATATAATTGGTTGATGAATTCTCAGTAAACATGCTATAAAAATAAATTTCTTTAGTTGCTTACTGTCATATGGAATGAAATTTTAGTACAAAAAGATGCATGTTACGAATAAAAATGTTTTTTTTGAACCAAATTAAATATGGAAACGATTAAGATAAATAACAAAATCATAACAAACTGACATATATTTCACAAAACAAAACCAACTTAAGCAAGTATTGCAACCTTCTTACTGACTCAATGCATGACTAATATAGAATTTACTAAAAGATCTGACTCTGAAAATGTGGTTTGCTCACAGGTTTGATTTTGAAAAATACAAAATACCTTAATGGACATAAAAGGAAAAATCCATTTGTTGATTAAATGTGAATAAAAGAGTGCATGCATCCACATTTAAATCTTTAAAAATACTTGAGAATAAGAAGATAATACCACCAAATAGACCAATAGCAAAAAAATTAAACATCAGATCTTAAGTAATGAACCAAGCCATCAAAGTGAACAAAAATTGAAGCAACAAATTTATTTTGACATCAAGAATAAACCATGATTCGGTTTATTTTCCTCTACCATTTCAAATTCCTAAATTAAGCATATATTGTATAAGTATTGCAGACATAGGGTATGTGAAGATTTAGCATAAAGCCTCTGTAGTTGGTATAAAAAAATAAAGCAATAAAAAATGGATGTGAATTGTTCAGTAATATTGGATATTTATAAAACTCGCCCATGGCGTAAGTGCATACCTTGTTTAGATGTATAAAACATATATTTCTAAATTCTACAAATAAAGGATATTTATATTTCCGGGTAAAATGTGAAAATCTTAGAGGCATAATATTCAATTATTCAAGTTCAAAACGAAACTTAAGCTTCTTGATTAGAACCACTACATACATTTTTGTTTCTCCATGAAAACAATACTCCCACTATATGTTGCTCTTCATGGCAGAAAAGAAGAAAAACGTATCTTACTTGTTGAAATTTATGACGACCGGCCCTTCTACTACCAGAAAGACGTATCATTATTAAGAAAGAAAGGGACAGAAATAGAGAAGAAAAGAACAGAAAGAACAATAACATCAAAATCTCACAGCGGAACGGAACAAAATATAATATACCACATAATTATTACATAATTTTACAAATCAGAGTTATACAACATCAATACACCTGACAGTCATACATACATCTGTCACTATATACATTAGAGATACAACATACATCAACTAACACAGCGGAACTTGGAACTTGATAGATATCTATATACGTCTGGAACTCCTTCTCCAAGCTCCTCTAGAAATCAAAGTCCAAAATCTATCACTTGCCTACTCATAAAAATTTGAGTACTCAAGAGTTTATGAAAAACAAAATATAAACTCCGGGTCAGACATGGGTCTGGTATGAGTAAACAGTTTAAATTGTTTAATTTTGAAAAACATTTGAAAATAAAGGTATCACGTAAGACTCCCCACAAATAAATACGGGTAAGTTTTTACCTTACGCTAACCAAAACATTTTATAGGAAATCCAGTGATATTATAATAGTGTCTATGGTTTTCAAGTAAAATACAGAAATAGCTGAAATGCTTGCATCTCACATTCCAACGTAGTTGGGCACAATCAAAACGTACGGCGCTTATTGGAGATTGGATTCCATACAATGGCAGGGCTACTGGGGTACCGCCCGTCACAGTACGTGGCCTAGATCACCGTACCGAGGAGCCACCCTAACTCCCCTGCAACACAAGGTCGGAACCATTCCTTACTGAACAGTCCCGAACAAGATAACCCAGCAGTTGGTGCGCATATCCAACCGCCCATATAGCCGAAATAAAAGGGACATCTAGACAGGGATATATCTCGTCCTGCTTGGGCATGACCCACCTAACCTTGCTGCACCTCCCTTGTTTTAGCCATTCTCGTTTGATGAGGCTTGAGGCTGCGATTACCTTTACAGGACATATCTCTTAGAATGATCATCGTCCACCTGACGATGTGCTGAAAGCATTCAATGCATACAAGTTCGTTCAGGGTTCGAACGAAACCGAAGGCATTATCTCGTCACACTCATTTTGGAATCACCCACAGAGTCAACGACGATAACCCTTGCATTCTGAAAACACCATCTCGATTTTCACTTGAGAATTCACGACCTAACGTTTAATTTGGATCGATGTGGTTTTCGGAATACCAAATTGACACCCGATCCCCGTCTCATCGAAATCCAAACGCCATTTTAAAGGCCAAGTTGTCTAATTAATTTAAACATTTTAATTCAATGATTGAATTCATATAACATTTATTCAGAGAAATCATACACAATTGCCATGGATATATTAAAGCATATCAGAGAGCATTACAAAATATCATCAATAAACATCACAAACAGATATTCTACATATACAACATCCACAAGCAATCATCTTAAATTCCTATTGTGATTAATTTAATTACTTGAGAGTTAATCTCTTAACCCTCTTTAATTAATCATTAATTATCAATTAATCACTTATTTCATTTCAGATTATTAAATCAATAAATCAGTTCTTAATTAATATTTATGTCTTAATTACTTAATTACTTTATTCACACTATTTAATTAATTACTTCTTAATCAAGTTATCTAACTTTAATTACTTAAGTAATTATTTCTTAATCATTAATTAACAACCTAAATAAAACTTACTTACCTATTTATTTACTGCTAATTACTTTCTTAATTCTTAATTAAATCACTTGATTAATTAACTATTAATCGTTCATTAATTAACTTAAGTGGTTAATTACAATTTCATTTATTCTTATAATACATTACTAATTACAATTAAAAAGTAATTATTTTAATTACTTCTGAAAATAATCAATTAATATTGATTATTCACTTAATTAACATCCAAGTCTTCTTAAAATTTGAAACCAATTATATTACTAACTACAAGATTATTTGTTAATATACTTATTTTATTACTTAATTAAAATATTAACAAGGTTTTAAAAATATGGTTAAGCCTTAACAAATAATTAGTTAATTTAAAATAATTAATTACGAGTTAAACTGTTATTAAATCTTAACTAGGATAATTAAAACTTGAATTAAGTTTAACTTAAATTTTAAACCTTTATTCAGTTTACTGTGATAATTTGCTGAAACCTTTATCAACCAACAACATTTATTAAACCTTACACTTTAGTTAGCAAAGAACCCGATACCTCCCCTGATAAAACTCGAATACTACTTCGAGTAGCTCGTCCAATTCACCCGAGTCACATACCCAGGTACGCAAACTTCTTCTTCCTCTTTTTTTTATAGTAAGTTTACATTTTAAACTTAAGTAAGAGTTAAAACAACAAGAAACTCATGCACACAATCAGGAAAACTCGAAGCAAACACCCATAAAACCCGAGAAATGACTCGCGACCGTGCTCCCCTCAAAACGCTGATACGCCACCGCTGCCGTACACGTGTACGGCGGCGCACGAGGCTCTGGCGAACTTCCAATGCTTCAGGCAAATCGCAATTAACACGAACATTAGAAAATTAAAATCGAATTACCTCCAAAATTTGAATTCGAAAATTTTGCAGTTTGAACGAAAATAACGAACAACCTCACTGAACCAAATCGCCTCGCCACCATCATACTGACCACCGGAGGTGACGAAAATTCGTCCACACCTCGTCAACACCCCCAGCAACCCTCCACCAGAACATCGAACCACTCGATCCCTTACAGGAGTCAAACCCCACATCTTACTAACATGTGCGCAAACTCAAAATAAAACCCTATGATGATCTCATATCCAAATTTTATGCAACAGAAAAATCATTGTGCGTTTTTCTTGAGATCGCAAACATTTATACTTGCTTCAATTCGAGTTTCAGCATTTAATATTGATTCAATTTCGAGAATTTGATAAAAAATCAATTTTTATTCAACATTAAACTTCTCTTGAAATACTGAGCTAAAAATCCTCATTCAAATTTTAAAAATCATAAATTTTAGTAATAATTTAAAGATATAAACTTGAATTAGCAATTTAAGGCATTGAAATTTATCAAAGAAGAAATTAAAATTCCTGTTAAACAAGTTACAGTGATATATTTGTTACACTTAGTATAATTAATTAGTTAAAAATCTTAATCTATTTTAATCCTATTGTTTAAGTTGAAAACTTGCAGATTAACACTGTTTGATGAGAATAATTTGTGTTTTGAACAAAAATATGTAACTGTATCAATAGAGTACACATAGCAGAGATGAACAGAATATATGTAAACTCAGATTCATATCAGTATAAACACATACAACCCCCTGTATTCCATGAATTATTATACTGCTTTTAAATTAAACTCAAGCTTTTTTTAATGTTTACTCACCTTTAAAATTACTTTTGAACAAAAAGCACCTTGCTGCCTTGAAAGCTGCAGTTGAAAACTGCTTCTTGAATCTGTCCTGAAGTTTACTTTATTTTTTTCTGTATTTGATTTTAAACTTGAGATTTGTTAGCTTTTCTTCTTTGCTTTTTCTCAAGTTTTTCTAAGGTTTTCTGATCGAACTAAAGCAGATGTGTACATATAAATACAAGATAACAGTGATTAAGGGAGGTGGTAACTGGTACTGTTGTCTCCTGTATTTGGCTTTGATCAGATTTTGTTTCTGATTTTATAGATTTGTAAATATTTTCGAATTGACAAAAAGTTGGCTAAGATATTAGCATTAAATGCTTTGTTTACCAAATATGTTCACATACTTATTATGTTTTAGCTGTTCATAGATATTTGTATATAATTGTACTCTTTGCAGGAAGGCTTGTGTATGAAGATACTTGTCTGGTTAATTTCTAGCTTAAACCCATGTACATAATTGTCTTACTAGCTATCATTTTCAGGTAGATGTTTTCGTCGGGTTTATCTTATTGGCTTCTAGTTGAACTACAATATACATGGTTGTCAGGTTTACTTATATATCTTTGGTCTTGAAAGTGAAGATAAGTTGTTTTGTTATTAGCTTCCAGTTTGAATATTTTGCATATATGTGTCATGTTTCATTTTACTTTGCTTACTAATTTTAAGGTTATGTTGTATGCTTGTTTATCCATTTTAATTCTATTTATGTTATTTTATTTTATACTTTTTTTTCTACTCTATACTTTGTTCTTAATTTAGTTATATTCATGTGTTATACTTAATCTTCTATATTTATATTTTAACTATCAATATTTAAATTAGATTCATGAGTTCACTCATTCTTTATATTTATTTTTATTTGTATTTAACTATAAATATTTAAATTATGTACAATATGATTTATTTACATTTATACTTATTTTTATATTTATTTCCATTTGTATTTTATTTTTATTTAAATTATATGCATAAGTTTGACTTATATTTCACATTTATATTTTATATTGATTGTCTTTGATTCTATTTCTAACATTATCATTCATATGTATACTTACAAAATATAAACAACGTAAAGTATTTTAATTCAATCATAAAAGACAATTTTATTATGAATATTATTGAGATAATTTATTTAAATTTTCAAATCAATTTCCTTTTAAAATACCATTTATATAAACAATAGCAATTATTTCAAAATCATATCCATTTCAAATGGATAAGTTTACGTTTTATTTAAATTAATTTGAATATTTATTAAAATAAATAGGGCCAAAATCTAGGGTCGTTACATTCCTCCCCCCTAAAAAGAATTTCGTCCCCGAAATTTAAAACAAAGATAATTTAAAAGCTGTCATATCAACCATTCAAACATACATATCATTCATATATTAACAAACAACCAATAGTCTATCCTAACAAACATCGCTAGCTATCCGAACACAAGTCCGGATAAGGTTTTCTAAAACTATCCATAGTTTCCCAGGTGCAATTTCTGGGATCCTTGCTCCACTGTACCCCGACAAGCTTCACTACCTTACTCCTGAGTTGCCTCTCATCTTAACCACCAATCCGAACTGGATTTCTATCCATAGTCACATTCGGCTCAACTTCCAAATCTTCTTATACTACTGGTTCTATAACTAATAATGAATTAAGAACAAATTTTCTTAGATGGGACACACAGAGTACATTATGAATTCCAGACATCCGTTCTGGCAATTCAACTCTGCAAGCTACAGCTCCAATCCTTTTCAATATCCGAAATGGTCCAATATATCTCGGGGCAAGTTTTTCCGCCTTCCAAATCTAATAGTTCCTTTTAATCGGGAAACTTTGGCCAAAAACAAAATTACCAATCGCAAATTCCAATTTTCTCCTTCTCTTATCTGCGTACTTCTTCTCACGGTCTTGAGAAGCTCTCATCTTTCTCTTGATAAACTCAACTTAGCAGAAGCTTCTTGGATCAAAACTAGCCTAAGCACAAGACGATCTTTCGACTCTATTCAACAGGATGGGGATCTATACAGTTTTCCATAAAGAGTTTCATAAGGAGTCATCTTAATACTCGCTTCGTAACTATTATTATAGGGGAATTCTACTAGATGAAGATGTCTTCCCAAAATCCATCAAAATCCAAAACACAAGCTTGCAGCATATCCTCTAGGATACGATTCAGTCTCTCCGTCTGTCTGAGGATAATAGGCTGTACTCAATCTCAAACTTGTTCCCAAAGCTGATTGCAGAGCCTCCCAAAATTTGATGGTGAGAATAGAATCACGATCACTTACTATGCTAACAGGAACATCATGCAATCTGACTATCTCCCTCAAGAAAATCTCTGCCAGAGAAACTGCAGTCTGAGTTACCTTAACTGGTATGGAATGAACACTCTTAGTTAACCGATCCACAATATTCCATATCCCATCGTTTCCTTTCTTGGTTCTTGACAAACCGTCCATCGAAATAATCTCCTATTTCCATTCTGGGATTTCCAAAGACTGCAACAATCTGGACAACTTCTATTGATCACCTTAACTTGCTGATAGAAAGCACAACTATTCCGAAAGCAGCTACATCCCTCTTCATACTCGGCTGTCAAAAAATACTTCACATATCTTTATACATCTTAAAGATTTCGGGGTGAATATTCAGTCTGGAGCGATGACATTCAGCTAACACTTATTGCCTCAATTCATCTATATTAGGCACATACCAATGACTATTAATTCTCAAAACACCTTGATCATCCACCTTGAAATCAGAATACTGATCATTCTTAGTTCCAAGAATTTTTTTGCTTACTTATGATTCTGTCCTGGAGAGATGAAACAACTTCCAAAAGAAACAAAATTGCAATCCTGCTAAGAGCATCAGCCACATTTGCCTTTCCCGGAGTATACTGAATATCCAACCATATGATGCCAGAAATTCGATCCACCACGGCTGCCTCAGATAAATATCCTTTTGAGAGGAAAGATATTTCAATGGTTTGTGATCCGTGAATAACCCAACTTCTCTCCCAACATATAGTGCTTCCAAATCCTCAAAACAAAAACAATGGCTAACGACTCAAGGTCGTGCGTAGCATAGTTCCCTTCATGTTGCTTTAATTGCCGACATGCATACGCAATTACTCTCCACTCTGCATCAACACTGCTCCCTGATCAACTATACAAGCATTAGTATAAACTTCAAATTTGCTCTTCCCGTCCGGAATAGAAAACACTGGTGCACTGGTTAGCCTCGTCTTCAATTCTCAGAAAGCTTCTCCACATCGGGTGTCCATTTGAACTTAGTTCCTTTCTTGTCAACTTAGTTAGGTGTGAAGAAATCTTGGAATAGTCCTTGATAAATTTCCTGTAGTAGCCAGCTAAACCTAGAAAATTATGAACTTCCGTCGGTTACTTCGGCTGCTTCCATTCCAGAATAGATTTCACCTTCGCTGGATCTACAGAGATACCTTCACCAGAAATAATGTGCCCCAAAATATAACTTCCGATTTCCAAAAATGGCACTCAGAGAACTCGCCTTCAAAACATGCCTCCTCAGTGTCTCCCACACTATCCTCAAATGCTGCTTGAGCTCTTCTTCAAACTTAGAATATACCAAAACAAACTTATTCAGTTCTCAAAAATCCACACAGAATCTTAGCGATCTATCCAATTTAACGACAACCACAGCCGCCGAACCCCAACAAGTAAAACTGGGCCTGATCAACCCCTTCTCCAAAAGATCCTGAGTCTGCTTAACTAACTCTTCTTTCTCTCTCGGAACCTTTCTCCTATTAAGTTGAATCACCGGCACTACTCTTGGAATCGAATCAACACGAAACTCTATCTCTCGATGGGAAGGCAAACACTTATCTTCCTCGAATACATCAGGAAAATCTTGGCCCACACCAATAACTTCAATCTTCTCTTGAGAAGTCTCAACTCCATGTAAAAGACTACTCAAATGAGTTTCAGAATTGTCACACGACACTCTGGCAATTCTACCCAAATCAGTTTGCAACGAAACTGTTCTCCCTTCACAATCCAGAATAGCCATATACTGTTCGGGCCAATCCATTGAAGAAATGAATCCACTCTGCTACTTCTGAAATCACCTCAAGAAAAACTGCTAAGCCAGAAAATCTTCTTGATGGCACACCGAACACTTCGAGCTACACTGCTGACTCAGATGCCCAAAGGTTGCCTATCCAAAACTTTTCGAGAAACTCGGATCTCGAATCAAACAAAAACACCCTATTGAACTTAGCCACAACACCGAAGCATACATACTCTCTTAACTTGTCCCAAAGAAACATCTTCGGAATCATCCATAGTCACTGTGTCTCATCACACAGCTACTACATCCTGAGGTATCGAGATATCATGACTTGCTTCTGTCCATCCGACAGATCCAAACTCAAGCTCATCCAAAATTACACTCCAACAATGAACTCCGAACCTTAACAGGTTTCCTTCAGAGATCAATGAAATCCTCACACCACCCAAAGCTCACTCGAGACGGTAATAGGTCTACAGTCTCGACAAATACACTTCCAACCTCAAACATTCAAAACTCCAACCATTGGTAGTCGTGTTACACACACCACTACCATATCTACCTTTATAACATATATTGGAAAACCCGAACAGGTAACCCAACAAATAGGTAGAAATATATATATATATATATATATATATATATATATATATCAAAATTACAAATACGCTCTTTCAAGAAAGAAATCACTCAAGAGCCTAGGTATTCGCTCAACCTGGCGCTCTGATACCAAATGTGACGACCCACCCTTCTACTACCAGAAAGACGTATCATCATTAAGAAAGAAAGGGATAGAAATAGAAAAGAAAAGAACAGAAAGAACAATAACATCAGAATCTCACAGCGGAACGGAACAAAATATAATATATCACATAATTATTAAATAATTTTACAAATCAGAGTTATACAATATCAATACACCTAACAGTCATACATACATCTATCACTATATACATCAGAGATACAGCATACATCAACTAACACAACGGAACTCGATAGATATCTATATACGTCTGGAACTCCTTCTCCAAGCTCCTCTAGAAATCAAAGTCCAAAACCTATCACTTGCCTACTCATAAAAATTTGAGTATCCAAGAGTTTATGAAAAACAAAATATAAACTCCAGGTCATACATGGGTCTGGTATGAGTAAACAGTTTAAATTGTTTAATTTTGAAAAACATTTGAAAATAAAGGTATCACGTAAGACTCCCCACAAATAAATATGGGTAAGTTTTTACCTCACGCTGACTAAAACATTTTATAGGAAATCCAGTGATATTATAATAGTGTCTAGGGTTTTCAAGTAAAATACAGAAATAGCAGAAATGCTTAAATCTCACATTCCGACGTAGTTGGGCACAATCAAAATGTACGGCGTTTATTGGAGATCGGATTCCATACAATGGCAGGGATACTGGGGTACCGCCCGTCACAGTACGTGGCCAAGATCACCGTACCGAGGAGTCACCCTAACTCCCCTGCAACACAAGGCCGGAACCATTCCTTACTGAACAGTCCCGAACAAGATAACCCCGCAGTTGGTGCGCATATCCAACCGCCCACACAGCCGAAATAGAAGGGACATCTAGACAGGGATATATCTCGTCCTGCTTGGGCATGACCCACCTAACCTTGCTGCACCTCCCTTGTTTTAGCCATTCTCGGTTGATGAGGCTTGAGGTTGCGATTACCTTTACAGGACATATCTCTTAGAATGATCATCGTCCACCTGACGATGTGCTGAAAGCATTCAATGCATACAAGTTCGTCAGGGTTCGAATGAAACCGAAGGCATTATCTCGTCACACTCATTTTGGAATCACCCACAGAGTCAACGACGATAACCCTTGCATTCTGAAAACACCATCTCGATTTTCACGTGAGAATTCACGACCTAACGTTTAATTTGGATCGATGTGGTTTTCGGAATACCAAATTGACACCCGATCATGGTCTCATCGAAATCCAAACGTCATTTTAAAGGCCAAGTTGTCTAATTAATTTAAACATTTTAATTTAATGATTGAATTCATATAACATTTATTCAGAGAAATCATACACAATTGCCATGGATATATTAAATCATATCAGAGAGCATTACAGAATATCATCAATAAACATCACAAACATATATTCTACATATACAACATCCACAAGCAATCATCTTAAATTCCTATTGTGATTAATTTAATTACTTGAGAGTTAATCTCTTAACCCTCTTTAATTAATCATTAATTATCAATTAATCACTTATTTCATTTCAGATTATTAAATCAATAAATCAGTTCTTAATTAATATTTATGTCTTAATTACTTAATTACTTTACTCACATTATTTAATTAATTACTTCTTAATCAAGTTATCTAACTTTAATTACTTAAGTAATTATTTCTTAATCATTAATTAACAACCTAAATAAAACTTACCTATTTATTTACTGCTAATTACTTTCTTAATTCTTAATTAAATCACTTGATTAATTAACTTAAGTGGTTAATTACAATTTCATTTATTCTTATAATACATTACTAATTACAATTAAAAAGGTGTTATTATTAATTACTTTTGAAAGTAATCAATTAATATTGATTATTCACTTAATTAACATCTAAGTCTTCTTAAAATTTAAAATCAATTATATTACTAACTACAACATTATTTGTTAATATACTTTATTTATTACTTAATTAAAATATTAACAAGGTTTTAAAAACATGGTTAAGCCTTAACAAAAGTAATTAGTTAATTTAAAATAATTAATTACGAGTTAAACTGTTGTTAAACCTTAACTTGGATAATTAAAATTTGAATTAAGTTTAACTTAAATTTTAAACCTTTATTCAGTTTACTGTGATAATTTGCTAAAACCTTTATCCACCAACAACCTTTATTAAACCTTACACTTTTGTTAGCAAAGAACCCGATACCTCCCCTAATAAAACTCGAATGCTACTTCGAGTAGCTCGTCCAATTCACCCGAGTCACATACCCAGGTATGCAAACTTCTTCTTCCTCTTTTTTTTATAGTAAGTTTACATTTTAAACTTAATTAAGGGTTAAAACAACAGGAAACTCCCACAAACAATCAGGAAAACTCGAAGCAATCACCCATAAAACCCGAGAAATGACTCGCAACCGTGCTCCCCTCAAAACGCTGATACGCCACCACTGCCGTACATGTGTACGGCGGTGCACGAGGCTCTGGCGAACTTCCAATGCTTCAAGCAAATCGCAACTAACACGAACACTAGAAAATTAAAATCGAATTACCTCCAAAATTTGAATTCGAAAATTTTGCAGTTTGAACGAAAATAACGAACAACCTCACTGAACCAAATCGCCTCGCCACCATCATACTGACCACCGGAGGTGACGAAAATTCATCCAAACCTCATCAACACCCCCAGCAACCCTCCACCAGAACATCGAACCACTCGATCGCGTACAGGAGCCAAACCCCACATCTTACTGACATGTACGCAAACTCAAAATAAAACCCTATGATGATCTCATATCCAAATTTTATGCAATAGAAAAATCATTGTACATTTTTCTTGAGATCATAAACATTTATACTTGCTTCAATTCGAGTTTCGGCATTTAATATTGATTCAATTTCGAGAATTTGATAAAAATTCAATTTTTATTCAACATCGAACTGCTCTTGAAATACTGAGCTAAAAATCCTCATTTAAATTTTAAAAATCATAACTTTTAGTAATAATTCAAGATATAAACTTGAATTAGCAATTTATGGCATTGAAATTTATCAAAGAAAAATTAAAATTCCTGTTAAACAAGTTACAGTGATATATTTGTTACACTTAGTTTGATTAAGTAGTTAAAAATCTTAATCTAGTTTAATCCTATTGTTTAAGTTGAATACTTACAGATTAACACTGTTGATGAGAATAATTTGTGTTTTGAACAAAAATATGTAACTATATCAACAGAGTACACATAGCAGAGATGAACAGAATATATGTAAACTTAGATTCATATCAGTATAAACAGATACAACCCCCTGTATTCCATGAATTATTATACTGCTTTTAAGTTAAACTCAAGGTTGAAAATTTTAATGTTTACACACCTTTCAAATTACTGTTGAACAGAAAGCACCTTCCTGCCTTGAAAGCTGCAGTTGAAAACTGCTTCTTGAATCTATCCTGAAGTTTACTTTATTTTTTTCTGTATTTGATTTTAAACTTGAGCTTTGTTAGCATTTCTTCTTTGCTTTTTCTCAAGTTTTTCTAAGGTTTTCTGATCGAACTAAAGCAGATGTATACATATAAATACAAGATAACAGTGCTTAAGGGAGGTGGTAACTGGTACTGTTGTCTCCTGTATTTGGCTTTGATCAGATTTTGTTTCTGATTTTATAGATTTGTAAATATTTTCGAATTGACAAAAGGTTGGCTGAGATATTAGCATTAAATGCTTTGTTTACCAAGTATGTTCACATACTTATTATGTTTTAGCTGTTCATAGATATTTGTATATAATTGTACTCTTTGCAGGAAGGCTTGTGTATGAAGATACTTGTCTGGTTAATTTCTAGCTTGAACCCATGTACATAATTGTCTTATTAGCTATCATTTTCAGGTAGATGTTTTCGTCAGGTTTATCTTATTGACTTCTAGTTGAACTACAATATACATGGTTTGTCAGGTTTACTTATATAACTTTGGTTTTGAAAGTGAAGATAAGTTGTTTTATTATTAGCTTCCAGTTTGAATATTTTGCATATATGTGTCATGTTTCATTTTACTTTGCTTACTAATTTTAAGGTTATGTTGTATGCTTGTTTATCCATTTTAATTCTATTTGTGTTATGTTATTTTATATATATTTTGTACTCTATACTTTGTTCTTAATTTAGTTATATTCATGTGTTATACTTAATATTCTATATTTATATTTTAACTATTAATATTTAAATTAGATTCATGAGTTTACTCATTCTTTATATTTATTTTTATTTTTATTTAACTATAAATATTTAAATTATGTACAATTTGATTTATTTACATTTATTTATTTTTATATTTATTTCCATTTATATTTTATTTTTATTTAAGTTATATGCATAAGTTTGACTTATATTTCATATTTATATTTTATATTGATTGGCTTTGATTCTATTTCTAACATTATCATTCATACGTATACTTACCAAATATAAACAAAGTAAAGTATTTTAATTCAATCATAAAAGACAATTTTATTATGAATATTATTGAGATAATTTATTTAAATTTTCAAATCAATTTCCTTTGAAAATACCATTTATATAAACAATAGCAATTATTTCAAAATCATATCCATTTTAAATGGATAAGTTTACATTTTATTTAAATTAATTTGAATATTCATTAAAATAAATTGGGCCAAAATCCGGGATCGTTACAAAATTGTACAAAAATTACTTCCACACTGGCCATTGCTTTAGTAATTTGGATTCAAATTGATTCACTATATTTTTATTGTGTATGATATAATGACTTTCAGCTTATATCAACTGGAATGGTATAATAACGAAAGGAAGTATTAAATTCATTCATTTCATAGTATCAATATAGTTCTACCTGTTAACACATGACAAAATAACCAATTACTTAATCATGTTACAAACTTAATAATGATCAATAAGGAGGTTTGGAGAACATAGGACAATGATTGTTGAAATTGGCAGACAAATTTTGCCCGGCTGTTCATAATCTACAACACCGTATGATTTTCTTCTCATCTAATGAATACACTAAAAGCATTAAATTAAAAGACTGTCTATTCGATACATGCACAAAGTTTGTTACAAATAGCAATAAAAAGATTGGAAAGTGTTTTACCAGATTTATCTAGCTAATCGTGACAAATTGGACCCGGATTCTGTTTCACATTGATCAGCAAGATCGAGCATATCAACAAGCCTTTTTAATTTGGATTCGGAGTATGATAATCGAACAGTTTACGACATTATTGGTGAAGTGCAATGGGCATCTACGGTTGCAATAGTGGATCTAAGACCCATAGCTCAAACTACGATACCTGCTGCTTATGGAAAAGAGTGCATAAATATCTACAACATGATAAGAAAATCAATAGTAGATGAAGGTATGTATAGGGATGGATTTGAAAATCTGACCTTGTCTCAAATGAAGAAGCTGGATTAGGAGGTTCTTAATATGAAGATCCAAGATGGCTTTCAGGGTCGGTGTTGTTATCAGGACTCTACTAACAGTTGAACGGATCTTATGTGATCATGTCATTGAAGGTTCTGATTCAATAAGGGACTCATGTTTTGCCAAAATCACAAAAGCGGCAGCTTCTTTCCTTTTGTTTCCTAAACTTGTTATTAAATCCAAAAGAACGCCAAAGATTTTATTTTGGGTGTTGGATCTTCACAACTTATTAATTGATCTTTGGACTGATATTGAATATGGGAATGAAAGTTCAATAGTTCAATATTCCAATATGGAAATGAAGATTGCTTTCGGTGCATACATTACTTAATCATTGTCTAAAAACCTTTAATTCACAAAAAATATTAAAATTGTAGATTAATATACTAAAACACAGTTGATGTAGGTCAATAGTTCAAAATTTTCAATTGCGTAGAATAAAATGTGCTTGAAATGTAAATTTACCGCAAGTGGCCACATGTTCAAAAATAATAACTGCTTAAGTCAATAAAGACATATCTGAAATGATGAAACAATTTATGATGATGAAACAATTTATGATTAATTGCATAGGAGAACATATTCGGTAAAGGGAGAGAATAAGTTTCGGTTATTATTTCAAATGAGTTACAGTAGTTTTATTGAAAGAGCATTTTAGTACTGTCAGCAATAATTTGTTCTCTGTAAACCAAATGGGTAAACCCTGATAAATTTTTATGATCTAAATGATATAGTGAAGCTAGTCGGGCTACCATGTTATCTAATATAAAATACATCGAACTCAAATTCAAACGTTTACCACCGTAATTTTTTTAGGTAATATGCTAACAAACTTCAAAACATTATCATTTCAACTATGTATGTTATAAGTAGATGAACAAATCAACTTACATAGCAAAATAAAGCAACAGAACCTATCCATCGAGATAAATCCAAATGAAATCTAAAAAATGCAAAAGTTATTAATCAATATCAATAGATTAGGAATCAAAAATAGTCTTCAAAATCAATGAATAAATGAAAATCAATAGAGACTTACCAAAAAAATCCTAATCTTTGACAGTAAAATTATAATACAAAATTGATTTATAGTCAGTCCAAAATATAAAACAATGCAAAACATAATCCAATATTAAACAACGCAAAATATAATGAAAGGAGTGAACATTCTGTATATGTTTTCTTTAAAATAATTTCATCTCGCGAATAGAAGAGCATGTGGAGAATCAGATCAGGGAAAATAAGGAGGTAAAATGTGAAAATTCGTTTTGCTATCCCCAAGTTAGATCAGGGAATAAAAAATAGTGAAACCGTGCAAAAACTGGTAGTAGTCGAAGCTAAAGAAGATCAAAAAATAGCGAGACAGTCTACAGAATCATACCTATATACCCTGGATGACACGTCGGTGGAGGTTGAGTTAGAAGTGAACATTCTATATATGTTTTCTTCAAAATAAATTCATCTTGCGAATAGAAAAGCATGTGGAGAATCGGACCAGGGACAATAAGGTGGTAAAATGTGAAAAATTCATTTTGCGATCTCCAAATCAGATCAGGGAATAAAAAATAGTGAAACCGTGCAAAAACGGATAGTAGTCGAAGCTAAGGGAGATCAAAAAATAGTGAGACAGTCTACAGAATCATACCTATATACCCTGGACGACACGTTGGTGGAGGTTGAGTTAGGGGATGGATGGAATCAGGGTTGTGTAGGGAGAGCAGTGAAGAACCGTGCACGAATGTATTGATCTGTTGGTAAGGGAGATCGATGGCGAGGTGAGATTCATGGATGGGAGTGGAAATTTCATGGACAAAATAATCAGATTTCCAGGAGGAGTGAAGTGGAATGAGAGTAATGGAAGCGGTGGTATCAGTATGAGTGCAGATCTGTAAACAGACAGATCTTTAAACGGAGAGGAATGGCATTTTTGGGATTTCAAAAAGACACCGAGTAAATTAGTTCAAGGAATTTTCTTTATTAGTAGTAGAGATGATCAACAACAACTTGTTTCTCAAGCTCTATCTTACTACACTACCTTGTTCAGTTCAGCCAAGGAAATTTGTAAATAATGAAGGAAAGAGGCACTTATCTACAACAGTTGCTATTTCAGTGATCAAAGAAGCAGTTTTTCCAATGATGATTCCAAAGGTCTGGCCCTGATGGTTTCACTGCAAAATTTTATAAACTGCATTGGGAGGAGTTGAAGGATATTATATCTGTATTTCGGTCTAGGAAGCTATCCCATGGGTTGAAACTGTTGTGGACTCTGCTTACTAAACATGGACTGTGGATGGATGAGCAGTAAATATTTATTGCATCAACATTTCTGGTATATAGAAATTAATAATAACTATTCTTGCACAATGAAAATATGCTACGAGCTAGAGATACTACAGTTATTTGATGCATAGAATAATAGTTTATGCCAATTTTACTTCTCTGTAGTATGATCCATGGATTAATCACAAATCTATGGTTAACTTACTGGGTTGGAATAGAATCAGTTTATATTCTCAAGCTAATTTAACTGTTAATACTATTGTTGAAGAAGGTGTTTTACATCTAGAATTTTTATCATCCACACATGAACTTGATAACGAAATTAATCAAATTACAGTTGCTACAGATTGCAAATCTGACCACTGGATGATTGTGGACACAAGGACCTTCAAATTTAAATTAGCATGGAATAGAGTTCGACTTTCATCCCTTATTCAGATTTGGGCCAGATTAATTTGGCATCATACTACACCAAAGAAAATTAGCCTAATAGCTTACAAATCATGCATGGGGTGATTACCTACAAAGGACAGAATACGCTCATGGGAACTTTTAGACAACACTGCTTGTGTTTTGTGCGAATATGAACAAGAAAGTCACAAACATTTATTTTTCAAATGTAAATTCAGCACTTACCTGTGGAATCAATTTCGAAATCGACTCATGCTTCCTTCGGTTTCAGCTTGACATTGGCTGACGAGATCGTTGAGTTTACTACTTTATTCGAGCGAAAAGGAATAAGACAGAGTGTTGCTTTCACTGGATTTAGCACTTTCTTTCACCAGATTTGGTAAGAGCGAAATCAGAGATCTTTCGAGCGGAAGCCACTTTCATTAGAACAAAGAGGGAAGTTGATTGACCTAGAGATTATAGCTCAATTTTATGGTCACGGGGGAGATGTAGATATGGAAGCCATTGATTTCTTTAAGCTGGAACATTGTTTTGGACCCTAGGTATGCAGCCCCTACGGTTTTATCGATTTGTTTGTTGCATTACGGCTTGATAAGGGTTGGACTGGATAGACTTGTAGAGTGTGGATGGGCCAAGCGTATTATGTTGTAATTCTTTTGTTTTTTAGTAATATTTGTTGTTTTGAGAATGTTCAGGATATTCTCTCTGTCATTGTTTTGAGAATGTTTAGGATATTCTCTCTGTCATTGCTACTCTGGCGGTTTTTCAAGAAGGTGGCTTTCTTAGTCTTCTTTTGATCATTAATAAATAACTCATTTTCAAAAGATATTAAAACATATTTACAATTTCTATATATATTAACAAAAATAAAAAATATTTACATAATATTTTATTCAAATTTTAAATTTTCTAAATGGGTTTTTAGGCTGAAGGAAAAGGTTAAAGAAAAATTTAGTTTCAAGGACAATAAGTTTGTTTTTTATGCTGAATGACACTTTTTAGTATAATCATAGAATGATAGTTATAACTATCATTTTCAGTTTATACTAAAATGTGTCCTTCAGACTAAAAAACAAACTTATTGTACCTGAGACTAAATTTTTTTGCAACTTCTTCCTTGTTCCTATTTACCTTTTTTTTTTAAAAAAAAATCCGGTATGAAAATTTGAAGTTTGGAAAAAATCGTATTAATTTTTAAAAATAGCAAAATTAGTTTTATAATTCTCATTTTTTAGTCTTAGTGATAATTCTCTTTTAAACATTTCTAATATTTATGGGCCTAACTCTAAAATAGGTCGCCTTATTCTTTGGAATGAATGTTTGGATTTCAGATCTTTAGCTTCGGGATCTTGGATTTTGGGGGGTGATTTCAATGTTACATGTCTTATAGGAGAGCGTTTTCCGCCGGAGGGTGATCACTGTGCTATGGAGGAATTTGGCCAATTTATTATTAATTCTAATTTGATTGAAATCTCCCTTTCTAATAGAGATTTTACTTGAAGTAATACAAGGGATAACCCTTCTATGGCTCTTCTTGATGATTTTTTCATTAGTGATGAAATTGAGGATAAGTTTTCTATTTGTAGGGTTTTTCTGGTTTGCCACTTATTTTGACCATTATCATATAATTCTCACAATGTGAACATCACAGGGTTATTAATAGATCATTCAAATTTGAAAAAATGTGGCTATTAGAATCGAATTTGTCAAATTTAATTAAAAATAAATGTATTTCCATGGGTCATTATAATATTAGAAATAAGGATGATTCTGCTAAAAAATTTGTTTTAAAACTTAGGGATCTTATAAATTTTCTTAAAAATTGGAATGAAAATGTTTTTGGTAGTATAAAAATTAAAAAAGAAAATATTCTTTCTGAGATGCTTAAATTAAACAAGTTAGAAGAAACTAGAAAACTAAATTTAGGTGAGTGTAATGTTCTCACTAATCCAAAGGAGAACTTAATTCTATTTTAGAAAAGAAGGAGGTTATGTGAAAACAGAGATCTAGAATTCAGTGGATACTAAATTTTTCCATAATATGCCTAACGGTAGAAAGCATAGTAATGTGATTAATTCTACAATGTGAATAATGAAGAGTTAGTTAATCAAAGAGGCCTTAATAAGGCTTCTACAGACTATTATAGAGATATTTTTGGTAAACGTAGAAT
The DNA here is from genome assembly GCA_030765085.1 of Allium cepa. NCBI lineage: Eukaryota > Viridiplantae > Streptophyta > Magnoliopsida > Asparagales > Amaryllidaceae > Allium > Allium cepa. The sequence continues at coordinate 872,849,884 of CM060932.1, read as the reverse complement.
TAATGTTAGATGGAATGAACTTTATCCGTCTAATTCTAATGTTGATCTTTCCGAGTTAAATAATCCATTTACTGAAGAGGAAATTTGAAAAGCTATCAACAACTTGTCGGGGATAAATCTCCGGGTCCGGATGGATTTCCAATTTTCTTTTATAAAATGTTTTGGGATTTTTAAAATTTGATTTAATTAGTATGTTTAATGATTTCTATAATCGAAATTTGCCACTAGGAAGATTTAATTTCGCAAATATTATTTTATTGCATAAAAAAATAGGTGCTAATTACTTAAAACATTTTAGACCTATTTCTTTGATTAACTGTTCCGTTACAATTATTTCAAAAGTTTTAGCTAGTAGACTTAGCATAAGAATGAACGGTTTAATTGACTGTTCGCAATCTGCTTTTATTAAGGGGAGAAATGTCGCCGATAGTGTGGTTGTTGTTCAAGAATACATTTAATCACTATTGTAAGAATAATATAACCTATGCGATTTTAAAATTGGGCTTCACAAAAGCTTTTGATTCGGTAGATTGAGATTTTCTTGTAGATATTTTTCATGCTAGAGGTTTTGGTCATAAATGGATTAGCTGGATTATGAATTTGCTAAGAACTGGTAACTCCAGTATTATGGTTAATGGTATGTTATGTAATAAAATTTAGTTTAAGCGAGTTTAAGGCAGGGGGATCCTTTATCGCCCCTATTAGTAACTAACTTAGCTGCAGATGTTTTCGCAAAAATAATTAAAAAAGCAGTTTATAATGGATCTTTGGGGAATGTAGGAAATGATATATCACGTAACGATATATCTGTCCTTCAATTTGCTGATGATACCTTACCTTTTTCTTCCCATTTGCCTAGGACATTATTACTCTTAAATTTATTTTATATAGTTTTAAACTACTATCAGGATTAAAAATAATTTTGACAAAAGTTCAGTTTTAGTTTTAAACGATTTTGAAAAAGTTGAAAATTTTGTTGCCAACACGCTTAATTGTAAAACTATGAACTTTCCATTCGATTATCTTGGTTTTGTGATCAGACCTACTAAACTTAAACATGATGACTGGTTTATAGTCATAGACAAAATCAAAAATAGGATTTCTAATTGGAATGGGAGATTTTTATCAAGAGCAGGTAGATTAGTCCTAATAAATTCTGTTTTATCAGCTCTTTCGATATATTGGATGTGTATGCATTTTTTTTCTAGATTAGATGATTGATAAAATAGAAAAATTTAGAAGGGATTTCTTACAGAGTGTGCAAAACTCTAGTAGTTGCATTAAATGTTTAGTAAATTAGGAAACTGTTTGTAAATCTAAAAAGGATGGTAGTTTAGGAGTTATTAATTTGCATAATATGAATTTGTTCCTACTAGGTAAATGGTTATGGAATTTTAAGGATATAAATGATAATTCTACTTGGAAAGAGATTATTTCCAATTATTACTATAACAGTAGTAATAATTTATATAAAATTACTCCTTCAGTCATTCATAAACTTTCTAATTTCTGGAAATCCATTTTAAAATGTCTTGAGATTTACAACTTAGGTACTAATACAGTAGTTCATTCTGGTAACTGTACTTCTTTCTTGCATGACCGTCAGATTTCCGTTATACCTCTTAGCATTGAGTTTAGAGAGCTCTACGAAATTTGTAATTTTAAGTATGCTTTAATTATAGAAGTTTTTTCTCCTGAAAATGACCCTCCTTGGAAGTTTAGTTTAACAGAATTTTAGTTGGTTCAACCCTTAGGTAGCTTTCTTTGTTTTATGCTAGATTAAATCTTTATAATATTGATAATGATAATGATAATATTAGTTGGGAATAGGATAAGAGTAAGAAATATACTTCTAATTCTTTTTATAGATTTATCAACTTTTCAGGTGTAACCAATAACTCATTTAAATTTATTTGAAAATCAAATGCTCCTTCTAAATCTAAAATTGATATGTGGTTAATTATGCTTGGAAAACTTAACGCTATAGAATTTTTGAAAAGAAAAAATATACAAATTGACAATAAATGTTATTTTTGTAATCTACATTTTGAAAATATTAAACATGTATACGATGATTGCATGGATACTTATTTCATTCTAAATAATACCCTTAAAATTTTTAACTTTAATATTATAACTAAAAATTTTGGTTGTGAATTCTATTGGAATACTTTTAGATTTAGGTTCAAAAAGGATAATAAATTCTTACTTGGCACTTTATTCATTATAACATGTTGGTATATTTGGTTTGAAAGAAATTAGTGAATTTTTAATAATAATAATAGTCACTTTAATAAATTGTATTATTTAACTTATTTATTTTGTTTTAATTGGATTTCTAATCCTAAATATAAATTAGTTAAAAATAATCTATTTAAAGAATATCTTAATGAGGTTAGTAATAATATTAATCTATTCAAGCATAATAACAATAATTTTTAACATTAATAATTGTAGTATTAATATATTTTTAAACTTAAATGATGATTTCACTGTTTATAATAATTTACTTTTGATTAAAGGTCCATAAGGATAATTCTAGATTTGTTTCAGTTATTGTATTAGTCATTGACTGTATTAGTTTATAGATCTTTTAGTACTTTAGACTATGGATCCTGTATTCATTATATACTTTGTATTTTGTATCTTTACTCCTATCTCATTTATACATATATATGTGTATATAAATTACATTTCTATATATATGTATGTATCATTCTAAATATTTTCTTAGTCATTTTTTTTTCAAATACAGGTCTGGGCTAGATAGGGTGTTAGTTTTTCTTTGCAGGTACATAGGATTGTTAATTGTAGGATTGCTGATTGCAGTGAGGGACTCTTCTCAGTACATCTTCAGCTTCATTATAACGTCATATTCTAAGGAGGATTCACTTTTTAGCTAGACGTTACTTCCAGTTTTACCAAGTCTTCAGGGTGGAGCTTTCCTTTCAGGATCATCAACAGTTTCACTTCAGCTTTGTCACATTCTCATTCCTTCCGAGTCAGTAGCACATAGCTTCCTTATTAGATGGTGTTGGCTTCCTGTGCGACGACCCGGAATTTTGAGCAATATCAATTTAATAATCTCTGTTAATAATTAAATTGATTTGATAATTTTACATTATAAAATTGACAAGTTAAAATTCTTTTAAAGTCTAATAATAATAATTTGATAATATCTATCAACATTTTCTTAACAACATGAATTGGCAAGTTTAATTCTTTTGAAAACTAATAATATTTTAATTTGGAAATATTTATTTTATCAATTTAAAATTGGTAATATTTATCTTTCATAAGCTAAACAAAACATTTTCTATTTATAATATATATATATATATATTGATATATATTGTAAATAGGAAGTCTTTAAGTAATAAAAGCTAATATATTCAGATTGTAATATATATGAATATATATATTGTGATTTGGATTTGTGTTTTAAAAATTTAGTAATTATCAAATCTAATGTTAAAATGTTTTTCCATTTGAAATATATATATATATATTTGTATATATTAGACATAGGAAAAGTATTGATTTTAATTTAATAAAGTGTTTTCAAACTTTAATATATATAATTTGAAATTTGAAATTTTAACTTGACTCAACACTTTTGAAAATGATATTTGAGATTTAAATTTTAATAACAAGGATAATTTCTAATTTAATACATATATATATATATATATATTAAAATTTAGTTTTAAATAAGATTTAAATTTAAAAGTTCAATTGTGTGACGCCCCACCTCTATACCCACGCTAGCTAAGAACACTACGGTGTAATGCCGTCAACTAGCATGGAGAATAAGGCTATTGAGGAGAGACCATCCATGTAATTGCTTTGTACGAGCATCGCTATGTCAGATAGTACAACATGCTAGGAGGAAATCCGACACATCGATTGTAACGAAACGGATATTCGTTCTTCCGAAAATTCGACATCGACACTCACTTTATCGACTGCCGAGAAATCGAAGGCCGAAGACCCGAGATGTTATGGGTTTTAAAAAGAAAAGAAAAGAAAGAAGAGAGAAAAAGAAGACAGAAAAAGAAAAATAGAGGGAAAAGAAGATAGACGATTTTTTAGAAAACAGAGAATTAGAAAAACAGAAGATAGAAGAATTTTAAAAATAGAAAAAGAGAATTTGAAAATAGAACGGACTGAAAGGAAACAAAAAGAACAACAACAGAATCTCGCAATTCGCAGCGGAACAACATATAATAGATAAATGAATAATCTTTAAACAAAGAACTATCAGTTATTACATATTATACATTTCATTACATCATATCATCAGAGTATACAACATCAACAACAAACAGTGCAGCGGAAAAAGAAATACTATATAGCTAGTAATACGCCATGCCATCCAGCTTGCCTCCAGCAACTCCAGAATATCCAGAATATCCTGATAAACCTAACTCTTAACTGCCCGTGTGGAAATTGGTGGGCACCCAGAGTTTAGGAAGGAAAACAATAAACTCCAAGTCAGTCATGTGACTGGTGTGAGAACTCAAAACAGTTTATTTATTTTAAAATCAAAAGGAGGGATATTTTTAAATTAATTCGCAATGCTTTTTAAAAATGAGACTACCATAAGGCCTCCCGCACACACACACAATGCAAACGCAGAATCGGAGGAGATTTCTCCTTATGATAGTCAAAGATGCTTGATACGCATTTAAAATAATATTTGATATTATTACTAGTGCATAGTGTAGGAAATCATTTCGAAAGTAGAATATAAATCTTAGCCAACATAGACATTTCGAACTATGCCTACTATAGCTACTATCCAAACAGTGGTGACCACCATAAGTGAATAGCAGGTTCTACAACTAATACCGTACAGGGTTTCGTATTGGGAATTGGATTTCCAACAAATGGTCAGGCCAAGGAACTTCCCATTGCCACTGAGAATGCCTCTGGAAAGACATCCCCGAGAACCAAACCGGATCTCTGCCAACACAAGGCCGGGTTACCCCTAACTGGGTAACTACTGACACGAGCACGCCATTCCCCGGTCCTTTAGGACCTTTTCAACCGAGCGCTCGATATCCAACATCACACCATAATAAATAGAGTGTTTTCAACATGAGTAAGTATCTGGGCTCCATACCATGATACCACCCCTTTCCAGAAGGAAATGCACATACCCTAAGGGGAGCTACAGCAACCCCTAATAACCTTGCCGCATCTTTCCTGTTTTGACCATTTCCGGGATGTGAGGCTCGACGAAGTCACGTCCACAAAAACATACTTTATACAAAAGCCATGCTTTGGGTCAACAAATGATCAACACAATGATCACTAAGATAGACGATCAAATAAATGATCCTATCACAATAATCAACACAATGATCATTTCAGCATCACTCAGCATATCACATTACCAAATTGGGAATATATCGCTGATAACTTCAACTATATAACCTTTGAGCACATACGTCTCAAAGAAGGGTGTTAAGCAAAGAATAAATTCTCCGCCACCAACAGAAATATATTTGAAAGAAATCGGCTTTATATCTCAAATTGTAATGTCAGACATACAATCCATACAAGTCTGTTCCGGGCTCGAACAAAACCGAAGGCACTTACAAAGAAGTCCTTGCAATCCGGATATTCACAATCCTGATCGGATTTCCCATCACTTAGGGAGTTTCTATACCGGCGCGACTCGGTGCAGAAACAATCGATAGGTCATCCTATCGCTCTCGCAAATACCGGTCTTCAACACCGATCTTCAATGCAATTTCACAACGACGTATCACATATTCGGAGTGGGTTATACGACCCCATGGTCTTTTCCCGGTTAACCCGAATAGTGAGCGCTTATTCAAAAATAAGTGTGACATTCAAATTCAATCAAATCACATCAAATACCCATTCAAAGGGAAATATTGATAGTCGGTTATTGAACTATCACTGGATATGCATACATCACCAGATTCCAAATAATTTTCCAAATTATTTATTTTCCAAAATATCTTTACTAGATATATAGTTTCAACACTTCAAAAATAAATCAATATTTATTTTTAACCAATTTCACTTTTCACCTAGAAATTCCATAATGAATTTGTATTTCAAAATATTCGTGCATATACGATTTCAATAATTCATTTCAATTTATCTTTAAAAAGATAAATTCTAATTTTTCACTTCATATTGGAAAACATTTTCATACTTATTAAAAATAAGTAATTCACAAATCTTTTTATTTTCAACACTTAGAAAATATTCAATATACTTAAATCGAATTAAGTATATATTTCATTCTATTAAGAAAATCATTCACTTAAACATATTTATTTGGGCCAAAACGAATGTTGCGTAAAACATCGTTACGACAACCCAAAATCACTAGTATAGGGATTCGAAATTAAAATAGATATACAAATTCCAATACTATACAAAAACATTTCCTTTCGGAAATCATTTACTATAACAACAGTGTTATAGTCCACATTTCCTTTTATTTCTCGAAAACGTCTATTTCAACAATAAATGTTGAAATCTATGGTTTCGAATCTCAACATGTTTAAAAACATCGTTAGATTGTTTTAATTCTATTTATAACATCACATTCAAAACAATTCCTTTAACGTGTTATTCACTATTCAAAAATGTGAATAAACTTCGTTAACAAATCTCATCCTTTTATTCATTTTAATTCAAAGGATTATTCACTATTAAAAATGTGAATATAACTCCATTTCTAAGTTATAACAATTAACTTGTCAAAATAAGTCATTTGCGAATTTATAAAACAACGTTTATAAATCCCTTTTCTATTTATTTATAAAAACTTCCTTTTTTATAAATCCTTTTATTTACCTATTCAGTTTATAATTCAATTATAGACTAAAGGTTCATATTATAATTTAACTACTTATAAAACGATTATTTTACAAAATCGTTCTTTTTAAAGACTTTTCAATTTATAAACCTTATAACTTATAAGATTTATTTATTTAATCCATCTATTCTTCAAATAATTTCACCAAATTTATAAATCTTACTATTTATAGATTTCATTTATAACTTCACAGTTTATAACTCTATAAATTTCATTCATTTATGAAATTCATTTTCACTACATTCAAACACTTATAAAAACTTGTTTTATAATGTCAATTTTTCAATTTATAAATATCCATTTATAAATCTCTTAATATAAATCAGTTTATATTATTATTCTAAAACGTCTTTAAATTCCTTTATAATTTCATCATTTCGATTTATAAAATAATCAAATTTTATAAATCCTATATTTAAACTTTTATCATATATTCAAAAATCCAATCTAAATTATTTTATAAAATCATTAGTTCATATTTCTCAAAAATCGACTTTTAATCGTATTTCTAAAAATCAGCTTTTTAACTATATTTCACAAAAACCATAATTTTTATAACTTTAAAAATTATAACGTTTATTTATTTATAATGGATCAATTCCAAAAATATAGTATATTTTCTAAAATCACTTTAAAACCATTTTAAAATCCCAAAATCTGGGTCCAATGATGCTACACACCAAATAGTCAATCACGACTACAACGATATCATATATCGATATGATAATCCATCAAATATCAAAATATCTGAAATCAAATAAAAACTGTTGAGGAATCCAGTTGGATCCCTCCAACCTGTTTTCCTGCATCCAAAAACATTAGCACAATACCAATTTCGCTCCAGTACGAAATTATCGCGGTATATGTTCTTAATAAATATTATCCGCTTAATAACGGCGTAATAGGGTCTCATCCGCTAAACAAAAAATGCGGGAAATCAACAACTGCAATATATACATATGCCAATATATATATATTGATATTATATATAATACCAATTTCACTGTTTATGAAATATTCGCGGTATATGTTTATATTAAATAACATCCGCTTACTAACGGCGCATAATGTCTATTTTAACAATCAATAATTTACAGTCATCATTCAAACATGCATTCAAATATTTTAAATCTAACTATTTAAAAATAAAATCGAAATCTATTCGATTGAGTGAGAAATTCTCACCTTGGTTTTAAATCCCGTTTTAGCTTTTATTTCGAATAAAATTAAACGCGCGTTTAAATTTACCCGAAATTCTCACTAACTCCAAACGACTCCAAACCAACTCCATCGCGTAGTGCTCGTCCATACGATTCCAACGCAACTGAGTTTGCATTTTTTCGACCTCGTATGAAAAAGTTATGAATTTTACAAGTTTACTCGAGTTTAAATCAACTAATTTCAACATAACTTAATTAATTTATACCCTAAGCAAATCTTAGCCCTTGGATCACACAACCCCCACATCTCCACCGTTAACTCCTTCTTCTCCAACACTCACGCATCTACAGGTTTTTGGCCGAACCCAAAAATGAAATTAGGGTTAAACATTTCATAATCTATACTCGACTATACTCGATCTCCTCAACGCCAACGCGAAGCTCAGCACCTCCTTCATGTTCGCCCCCAACTGTAGTGCACTCGGCCTCACGTGCTGCCTTGGGACGCGTGCGAAAACTGATGGGAACGGCCACCTTTTGCTCCCTCCACGCGACGCCAAATCCGATCATCACCGTATGAAATTAAAGCTCTCTCCATGCTCTTCAATCTTCGTGTTGAACACTTCGCGTGAATGTGAATGGATTTGGAGAGATTGATGAATGAAAGTTGCGAATTTCTGGCCTTAGAATAGAAAGTGGCGGCTAGGGTTGAATTAGGGTTAGGTTTTAGTGTTGAAATTTATGAAGAGGTAGGGGCTATTTATAAGGAACCGTTCGACACTATTCACCCGGAAATTCCGAACTCCGATTTAGACGCCGTAACCAGCGTACCTAGGGTTTACCCCGCGTTCCGGACACAATGGAACAGGTTTCGGAAGCTAATTCGGAAGTATGTGCGAGTTATGGCTGAAAACGTTCAATTTGAATTAAACCGATTTAAATCGATTTCTAGGCGTTTTAATTTGTACAGGACAAACCGTAAATCCAATTGACTTGAAATTTTAAACCTTACAATAATATCACATTACGGATCCGATGAAACTGGTTTCGTCGAATTCCGAGACTTTTTGAAAAATGGCTATTTTGACTCGCCAAATTTAAATTAAAAATAATTCGATGCGTTTCGAGCTGCCACGATCAAACGATAACTCCGATTGACACGAAAATTGAAATCCGGTAATAACTAACTATTACGGATCCAATGGAACTGGTTTCGTTCAATTCTGAGACTGTTCAAAAATTGGCTATTTTACAGTCGATTATTAAATATTAAAATATTCAATTTTCACAAATTAACTTTAAATTCGATTTTAAAAGTTCTAAAATATTTCTATAACTCCAGTATGATTAATTAAAATTTTACAAATTATTTTCTATCATATTTAACTCGATTTTTAATTATTTCCATAATTTAACATATTAAATTATTAATTTAATTATCCAATTAAATCCAAAAATTCAAATAAAAATTTATTTGACTTAAAAATTCACTTATAAATATTTAAAATAAATTAAATATTCAAATTTTAATTTATAAAAATTCTGGGTCGTTACATCGATACAAACTCAAAGCGACTACACAGTGGCTATAAATATTCTTCGGAAACAAATATAGAAATAAACATAACACAAATCAGTCACGGATATCCATATCACAAAGGCGGAAAAAGATATGAATATAACACATGAAAGTGTACATTAGAGTAGTGGTCAAACAAGACCCACAATATCACAAAAGAATTGCTACAAGTGCTAGACAAAAGAATATGGATACATCAATGAGTCTATATCTCAAATGTATACAACAAAAATTACAAATCTAAGTAGTTAGCCAAAAGTCAGGGTGATAATCCCAGATGTGAAGTCAAGCAGAAGCACCTGTAACATCTCGGTCTGACCCAAGTATTATTTAATAAGAAAATAATAAACGGATCAGTCTAGCTATAAATATCAGATGAATGATATAGAATAAGAGATATGACAAAAACATATGATAATCATAAAGCCATACTGTGAAAAGTATGCAATTGAAAATCAACTAGGGATTAATCAATATCACAAGTATCTTCTCAAAGATCAAAAGGAATGTCATACTCTATAATTTCATTCACCAAAACCATGAATATTGACAATAATATCAATGCCAATCACAAAAGTTAATGACATACAAATTCACCAATGCATAAATATTGATAACACATATCAATGTAAATCACAAAAATCGGTGAAACACAAATTCTAAAAATCATCAGTGAAAATCCAGAAATCACAAAAGGGGAAGGCCTATCACAAAACGGGAGCATAAAAACTCACCAACACGTGTATCAAAAAATGGAACGCTATTCCATGGTTGCTAACCATTAATTTTGAGCTGAAGCTCCACAAAACCACCTGAAGACCATGGGTCGCTACATCACCAAATTGAGCCGAACCTCCACAGAAACGGGGTTTAGTCTCCCTCGTAGACAAAGACACATCGCACATTTGCTAGTCTAAATCACAAAAATGATCATCAACGATCATCAAGAAGTGTCAATTACAGTAAGCTAGTAAATATAAAAGCTTAGCTTCATGTCCCATAACCACTAGCCTAACTTGAATATTTACGAACAAATTGTAGATCTCCACTCAAAACTTGTCACAAGAGATTCAGTCGAACAAGTCCAAGAATTAACCGACGAAGTAACGCAAGCGTTTCATACCATTTGTTTTACTAAGCCGTTTAATTAGATTTCTCGTACGAGTGAGATAAAGTGACAGATCTCAAAAATGATTGTAGAAACAATAAATCACAAAAATTCACATTCGAAGACGTGAATAAAATCCAAAGAATTCGATTCTAAATTCATCAAAGTGGAAATAACCTTGAGACTTAATAGCCACGACTTACGACTTAACATAAGTCAACACAAGAAATCGACGGGTCAAGAAATAGCATACGGCCTAACGGAGCAACACAACATGGAGCGACTTATGGCATGATGCGACCTAACAGAGCAAGCGACCTAACATGGTTGCGAGATAGCAGGTGCGACCTAAATTATAAAGCCAAGCGACCTAGTGGTTGCGACCTATGTGCAGGCCGACCTAACAAGCCGAGCAACCTAAGGAGTTGGGGGCACAAGGATGCAAGCGACCTAGCGCGACGCGGCCTAGCATGGCGCAACCAAATTAATGCCGAGCGACTTAAGGAACTTGTGGCTTAAAGAGGCGAGCGGCCTAACGATGCAAGCAGGCTGAGCGACCTAAGGCAGGCCGACCTAACAACCTAAGGAGTAAAGAAGGCCGAGCGACCTAGGTGGCAAACGACCTAGCTTGTCGCGACCTAAGGGGGTAAAGAAGGCCGAGCGACCTAGTGGCTTAGGAGGAAAGAGGGCCGAGCGACCTACTGTCCGAGCGACCTAACGACCTAAGGCGTTGAGAAGGCCGAGCGACCTTAGGGATGCAACGACCTAAGAAATAAAAAAGAGGCCGAGCGACCTAGCGACCTATGGGGGAGGAACGACCTAAAGGCAGGCCGACCTAAAGGAGACAAGGCCGAGCAACGACCTAGCATGACGCGACCTTTACTGGTGCGACCTATAGGGGAGCGACCTAATGTGCAGGGCGACCTAACTGCAGGCCGAGAATTCTTCATATGCAGGCCGAGCGACCTAAGGGTTTTGAAGCTCAAAACTCACTCAATTTGCAACCGATCGAGCACGAACAATACGGGATTACGCCTATCGGCTACCCGGTCCTATTGGCTCCTCGATTCATCACCAAAAACGTGTTCAAACATCAAAGATTGAATTTTTAAAGATTTGAACCCAAAACACTAGAAATTGGGATTTTCACCAATTCAATCCAAACCACAAGCAAATGCACATGAATAAGTGTTAGGAATTCATACCTAACAAATCAAAGATAGTTATAGACAAAGATGTGAGATAAAAATCTCACCTTTACACAAGATCAATGAAGGAGAAGCTTGAAAGCAAGGAAGGATCAATGGCTTCTCTTTGAATTTGGAGTTGGATGTTGGATTTGCAAATGAAATTGAACTTGGAGTTTTAATTTCCCACTCCTTCCTCCATTTTTGATGAAGCTTGAGTGTTAAGAAATGAAAGTGAAGTTATGAAGGGAAGGGGGTTGAGTTAGAATTAATAGTTTAGGCTAATGGGCTAAACCAAACCCAAAGTCCAAAGTGAAATAGTGGCAAAATTCTACTAACTCCAAACACATCAAAGTTTATACTCAAAAAGATCGCAAACAGTGTTTTGTACCCAATGGAAGTGGTTCCGAGTCCTAATTCGACCGTATGCAAAAAGTAATTTTTCGGACTAAAATCCGACCGACGATAAAATATTTAAATATTCAACCGTAAAATATGCGGGTTGTTACAGACTTCCCTCCTTAAAAAAATTGCGTCCTCGCAATATTTAAGAAGAAAATACGAGGTAATAATCATGAAAGCATATCAACACAAAAGGAATTTGAAATAAGAAATTCACCTCAAAGAGCACGAGAAAGTAAGTCTGGATGTGTTCGCTCGATGAACTCTCTAGATTCCCAAGAGCAATCCTTAGGATTTGAGGACCACTGAACTTTAACAAGCGGAACATCTTTATTTCGAAGGCGCTTGACCTTCGAAGCAATAATACGAATATGATGTTGCACATAAGTTAGATTAGGCGAAACTTCAATTTCTTCCATAACAACGGGCTCAAGAATAGAATCAGAATCTCGAAGACATTTCTGTAACTGAGAAACGTGAAACACGTCATGAATAGCAGAAAACTGAGCCGGTAATAAAAGGCGATAAGCCACAGAACCAATACGTTCGGTGATAGGAAATGGCCTAATATATCGAGGCGCTAATTTTCCTGATCGACTGAAACGTACAACACCCTTCATAGGTGAAGCACGAATAAACACAAGATCTCCCATAGAAAATTCTAATTTCCTTCTTCGGTTATCGGCATAGGACTTTTGTTTACTTTGGGCTTCTTTCATCCTATGACGAATAAGATCAATCTTTTCTGTGGAATCACGAATAATATCTAGACCTAAAACCAGCTTCTCACCGGCCTCAAGCCAACAAGAAGGAGATCGGCATGGCCTTCCATGGAGTGGCTCGAAAGGTGCCATACCAATACTAGATTGGAAGCTATTATTATAGGAAAACTCAGCAAGAGGAATATGATCTTCCAAACTTCCACCAAAATCAAGAACACATGCACGAAGAAGATCTTCAAGTGTTTGATTCACACGCTCGGACTGGGGATGATAAACGGTGCTAAAATTAAGCTTCGCTCCCAAAGCCTTTTGAAGACTCTTCCAAAATCCACTAGTAAACAATGGATCACGATCACTAACAATAGAAGTAGGAACTCCATGCAATTTTACAATCTCTTTAATAAAGAGTTTGGCCAAAAGAGGAACGGTTCGATTGGACTGAACGGGAATAAAATGGGCGGATTTAGTAAGTCTATCAACTATCACCCATAAGCTATCATGACCCGAACGAGAATGGGGAAGGCCATCTATAAAATCCATGGAAATTTGATCCCACTTCCAAATTGGAATTTCTAAAGGTTGCAATAACCCACCGGGCCTTTGGTGTTCGGCCTTGACAAGCTGGCAAGTCATGAAACACTTAACAAAGTTAGCAATATCAGATTTCATTCCCTCCCAATAATAAAGTCGCTTCATATCCGCGTACATTTTACTACTACTGGGATGAATGGTAAATTTTGAACGATGAGAATCTTCTAAAATATCTTTATGAAGATCACTAATATTTGGCACGATAAGTCTACCAAATTTTCGAATACCGCCACGAGAATCAATAACAAAGTCTTTCAAACCTTCAATATCGGTTTTATCCCTAAAATTTTGGCCGAGAAGAGCGAATTCGGGATCTAGCTTTTGAGCTTCAAGAATGCGGTCTAAAAGAGAAGGATGAGCCTCAAGGCTACATAAAACAAGAGATGAACATAAATCGGAAACACGATCTCGAATCTCACAAGTGGATAAAATCTCGAGATCATTCCATTCGGATATCATCATGGAAACAACCGCTTGTTGCTTACGACTAAGGGAATCGGCAACAGATTTCCCTTTCCGGGAGTATAAAGAATATCAAGATCATAAGGTGCAAGGAACTCGAGCCAACGTTGTTGACGCAGATTAAGCTCCTTTTGAGAAAATAGATATTTCAAAGATTTTATGATCGGTGTAGAGAACAAATTTCTCTTCCAAAAGATAATGACGCCAAATACGAAGGGCGAAAACAGTAGCCGCGAGCTCTAAATCATGAGTGGCATATTTAGTCTCGGCTGGCTTCAATTGCCTATAAGCATTAGCAATAACGCGTTCTCTTTGCATAAGAACGACACCCAAACCAATGCGGCTAGCATCGGTATAAACAATAAAATCTTGATTACCCTCGGGAATAACAAGAATAAGAGCATCGGAAATGAGTTCTTTTAATTTCTGAAAAGAAGCTTCACATTTGTCCGTCCAAATGTACTTAACACCTTTCTTAGTTAAGCTAGTAAGAGGCACGAATTTTTTTGAAAAGTCTTTTATAAAACGGCGGTAATAACCTGCCAATCCAAGAAAACTACGGATCTCGGTCACACTCTCCGGTCTCTTCCAATTTTGAATCGCTTCAATCTTTGAAGGATCCACGAAAATTCCGGATTCAAAAATAATATGATCGAGAAACTTCACACGAGATTGCCAAAAGTGGCATTTAGAAAATTTTGCTTTCAATTGATTGCTCCTAAGAGTTTCCAACATAATCCGAAGATGTTTTTCATGCTCCTCCTCGGTTTTAGAATACACAAGAATATCATCAATAAAGATGAGAACAAACCGATCGAGGAAGTCTTTGAAAACTCGATTCATAAGGTCAATGAAACAAGCCAGAGCATTCGTCAAACCAAATGGCATAACAAGCCATTCGTAAGATCCATAACGAATACGGAACGATGTCAAAGGAATACTATCCTCTGCAATACGAAGCTGATGAAAATCGGTAGCTAAGTCTAATTGTGAAAAGACTCTAGCACCACTAAGTTGATCGAATAGATCATCAATCTGAGGTAAAGGATATTTATTCTTGATAGTAAGATCATTAAGCTTGCGGTAGTCAACGCAAAGCCTAAGTGTACCATCGGATTTCTTCAAAAAAATAGCCGAATCTCCCCAAGGAGAGGAACTAGAGCGAATAAATTGTTTCGTCTCCAATTCGGATAATTGTTTGCGCATCTCCTCATTTTCTTTATTGGACATACGATAAGGAGGACGAGTGATAGGTTGAGCTCTAGGGATGAGATTAATTCTGAACTCAGTAGCTTGCTTAGGTGGTAATCCTAAAACGGGCTCAAATATGTCGAAAAATTCACGAACAATGTGAATAAGAGAAATAATATCTTCCTCATCATCATTATCGTCATCATGAGGATTTAAGGAATATAAAGATGCAACCAAGCTGGAATTCGAATCTTTAAGATCAATAGAAATCTGCTCAACAGATTGAGGATGTCGAAGATGAATAGTCCGCTCAGGACATAGGATTTGGGCTCCATAGCGGTTAAGCCAATCCATTCCCAAAATCATTCCAAAGCCTAAGTAGCGCATAACATGCAAATCGGCTCGGAAAGAAAAATCAAACAAAATAATCTCGACATCTTTACACAATAAACTGATCGTTAGGATCCACCAACAGGATTCGCAATTCTCAAAGAAGTCATTAAACACACAACATCCAAAGAAAAAGTATCAACAAGTTCTTTTGATATAAAAGAATGGGACGCACCCGTATCAAAAGGAACTCGAATAGGATGATCACGAAATAAAATAATGCCATCAAGGATAGAATGAGAAATACCTTTACCACGAGATGTGTTGCCAGGGGCTTGAGCAACATTAAGCTTTCCCTCCTTCCTGCCTTGAAGTTTGGGACAATAAGATAAATAATGATCTGGGCTTTTGCAATAGCGACAAGTACGAGGCTTTGAACACTTGTTCGCATAATGGTCCTTAGAACCACAATTGTAGCATTGCCCACTACTAAAGGTAGAAGGCTTTGCCACCGAAGTTGATTGCTTCCCTTTGTTATTGGGATAAGGACCTTTGAACTTATTAGGCCTTTTTTTGTTGTTGAAGTTTTATTTAGCACTCACAACTTCAACATCACTCTCTCTATCTGCCTCTTCAAGACGAAGAGCGATATCAATGAGTTGATCAAAAGAAACTTCTAATTTTAGAAGTAATGGCTTCTTGAGATTTTTATTCAAGCCATAAACAAATCTTTGGTTTTTCTTCAATGGGGTGTTTATGTATTCGACCCCGTATTTAGAAACTGACTCGAAGGATGCGACATAATCTGCCACAGAAGATTCACCTTGAACAAGGTCTATAAAACGGCGAGCCAAAGTCACCTTCTCAGCTTCTGGCACAAATTTTAATTCGAAGCATTCCCGGAATTTCTCCCAAATAAGATCCGCTTCTACTATTTCAGAAATAAGAAGCTCATACCAATCTAATGCTCTTTCTTGGAGCATGCTAGAGGCCACCTGAACACGGTGAAGATCAACAAGATTCATGCGAGAAAAGATTCGATCGCACGTTCTCAGCCAAGCCTGGACTTAAATAATAGTTTCAGAACCTTTGAATGGCTTTCCACCCAAATTGGTATAATCGTTGCACAAACGTGCAAATCCAGACTTAGGGTGAGTAGATTCCGGATTTGAACCGGCTGCCTGAGCATTCCTTACGAGATCAAGAAGTTGTTGGGCAGACATAAATACTCCATCTTGGGGAGTAGCACGAAATTGACCGGCGCTGGGACGGCCAGGTCTAACCATTTCTCTTCCTTTTGAAAGAAAGAAAGAAAGAAGAAGGATAATGCTATTCACCAAATGAATGTCAAGCAAATCTTAATAGATAAACAAGGAATTATAAACAAAGTAGGATGAATCGGTACGAAGATTCGAATTAAATCCAAAAGTACGATTCCTAAGATGGACTTAGGACAATGATCCTTGCTAGATTATTCTACATTGTTCCGAAGTTTGGCTCTGATACCAAGCTATGACGCCCCACCTCTATACCCACGCTAGCCAAGAACACTACGGTGTTATGCCGTCAACTAGCACGGAGAATAAGGCTGTTGAGGAGCGACCATCCGTGTAATTGCTTCGTGCGAGCATCGCTATGTCAGATAGTACAACATGCCAGGAGGAAATCTGACACATCGATACAAACTCAAAGCGACTACACAGTGGCTATATATATTCTTCAGAAACAAATATAGAAATAAACATAACACAAATCAGTCATAGATATCCATATCATAAAGGCGGAAAAAGATATGAATATAACACATGAAAGTGTACATCAGTGTAGTGGTCAAACAAGACCCACAATATCACAAAAGGATTGCTACAAGTGCTAGACAAAAGAATATGGATACATCAATGAGTCTATATCTCAAATGTATACAACAAAAACTACAAATCTAAGTAGTTAGCCAAAAGTCAGGGTGATAATCCTAGATGTGAAGTCAAGCAGAAGTACCTATAACATCTCGGTCTGACCCGAGTATTATCTAACAAGAAAATAATAAACGGACCAGTCTAGCTATAAATATCAAATGAAATGATATAGAATAAGAGATATGACAAAAACATATGATAAACATAAAGCCATACTGTGAAAAGTATGCAATTGAAAATCAACTAGGGATTAATGAATATCACAAGAATCTTCTCAAATATCAAAAGGAATGTCATACTCTATACTTTCATTCACCAAAACCATGAATATTGATAATAATATCAATGCCAATCACAAAAGTTAATGACACACAAATTCACCAATGCACAAATATTGATAACACATATCAATGTAAATCACAAAAATCGGTGAAACACAAATTCTAGAAATCATCAATGAAAATCCAAAAATCACAAAAGGGGGAGGCCTATCACAAAACGAGAGCATGAAAACTCACCAACACGTGTATCACAAAATGGAACGCTATTCCATGGTTGCTAACCATTAATTTTGAGCCGAAGCTCCATAAAACGGCCCGAAGACCATGGGTCGCTATCCCACCAAATTGAGCCGAAGCTCCACACAAACGGGGTTTAGTCTCCCTCGTAGATAAAGTGACATCGCACATTTGCTAGTCTAAATCACAAAAATGATCATCAACGATCATCAAGAAGTGTCAATTACAGTAAGCTAGTGAGTATAAAAGCTTAGCTTCATGTCCCATAACCACTAGCTTAACTTGAATATTTACGAACAAATTGTAGGTCTCTACTCAAAACTTGTCACAAGAGATTCAGTCGAACAAGTCCAAGAATTAACTGACGAAGTAACGCAAGCGTTTCATACCATTTGTTTTACTAAGCCGTTTAATTAGATTTCTCGTACGAGTGAGATAAAGTGACAGATCACAAAAATGATTGTAGAAACAATAAATCACAAAAATTCACATTCGAAGAAGTGAATAAAATCCAAAGAATTCGATTTCAAATTCATCAAAGTGGAAATACCCTTGCGACTTAATAGCCACGACTTACGACTTAACATAAGTCAACACAAGAAATCGACGGGTCAAGAAATAGCATACGACCTAACGGAGCAATACAACATGGCGCGACTTATGGCATGATGCGACCTAACAGAGCAAGAGACCTAACATTGTTGCGAGATAGCAGGTGTGACCTAAATCAGAAAGCCAAGCGACCTAGTGGTTGCGACCTATGTGCAGGCCGACCTAACAAGCCGAGTGACCAAAGGAGTTGGGGGCATAAGGATGCATGTAATAACCCGGATTTCTGGATATATGTCATTGATAATATAATTGGATTAATTAATAGAAGTACGGAATTGTAAATTGAATAAGTTAATCTGATAATAAATATTTATTTGAAATCTCCTAATATAATTATATAGTGGGAAAACTTATAATGTTCAAACAAATTAGATATGTGTTTGTTTAAAAATAAATATATAAGTTTTTAAAATAAATTTGAATTTGAGATTGGAATCCAAAGATAAATATCTTAAAGTAAATTGGATTTTAGGATTTAATTTGAATTTGAATTTGAATTTAATGTTTTGGAATTCAAAGGATGGATATTTTGAGATATTTTAATTCAAAGGTATATGAATAAGCTTTTATTACCTTTTCTTTACATAAGAAATTCACATATATTATATAAGGATAAATAAATTAAGTAAAAACTTTATTAGCATTTAAAATAAAAAGAAATTAATACAAAGACAAGTGTTATTATATTAAAACATTAATACAACATATGTTAACATGTGTTAAGTGATGAAGTGTGGTAGATACAAGTGTCACTCCTTGTATTTTTCTTTTTCTAAATTTTTCTAAAATCTTAAATTAGAATATATGAATGTTTCTTATTCTCTTTCAATTCTTTTATCACATACAAAAAAGAAGAAGAGAGATCTGTAAAACACAAAACCTGAAGCATAATCAACTTAGTTCTAGTACAAATTCTAGTTCAAAGACCTATAAACATTTCATAACAGAAGATAAATCAAGCAAACTTGAGTAATCAAAGGCAAAGAAACTCAACAACAATCCAAAACCTGGAAATCAATCTAGGATCAAACAAGCTTCAGATCAGAGACAGGAACAACTCAACTAGTTACAGTTCATCATCTTAGATCCATGCAAACCAAAGTAATCTAAGCTCCGGTTTTAAAATGCAAGATCAGATGCCAAATTTCAACTGTATGTTCCCCGTCTTCAAATGAAGGTGAGTAAACTGAACTTAAAACATCTTTGAATATGACGCATGCAATGAATTTGCTTGATGATGAATATTTGATACATGAATGCATGATTGATTTAAATACCTGTAATGGAAATGTAAGTCCTGTTATTTAACAGATTTTGAGTTTTCCTCTTAAAATTTAATATCTCATTTCTTGATCATTATTAGCCTTGAATATTTGAATAGAAGTTGTTTGTAAATGTTTGATGAAGATTGTAAAATAGTTTCTGTGATTTATAAATTTTCAAATAATTTTAAAAATGGAAAACACGGTGAAACTTAAATTTTGGTTAAAAATCAATTGTTTTAAATTCTAAATTGAATTACATGCATGTAATCGTAATGATAAATCATGAATTTAGACATGCAATTTGTAATTTTTAGTTTGATGAATCGTGAGAATTTTGGGTTTGAATGTTTTGGGAATTTTTGTGAACTGCCGATGATATACATAATAATTTGATTTGATATTGGGGTGGTAGCTTGCTTATATGTAGGGGATGATGGGAAAAATGTTTTAGAATTTTTCCAATGTGTAAAATTTTCAAATTGGATCAAGCTAGGGTTTTAGCTCATTATTGTTCGGGTTTGACAATCGTGACTGTCGTGATTTGGATTTGGGACCGGAATGGTTACCGTTTGGGGAGGACGTAGTTCGTGGTCATGGCACTTCGGTGGAGTGGTCGGCGAAGGTTGTACGGCGTCGTGGCATTGGCCGTGTAGGGGTTTTGGGTCTTGTAGTTACTGCGGTTTCGCGCTAAGGGTTCAAATTTCGATTTGAATGTCAATTGTGGAATCTAGGTTCGGATTTAGATTTGCGAGTGACGTTGTGATCGATGGTGATGGTCACGACGACCTGGTTTGGTCAAAAGCGATGGGACACATACATGAGCGTACGTGTGTGTGTGCACGGGGTATTTGGTTTGGGAATGACGAGATCGACCCGAAGAAGCTCACGTGTCATTTATGGTCATGACTCGAAGGAAGGAGATGAGGATTTTATCTCGGGGTAGCTCTCGTGCATCTGCCGTGTCTGTCTCGGGTTGGGTTGTGTGTTATAGTTTGTACAGGGAAATGGAAGTTGAAAAGTTAGCTCGAGACTTTTAGTGGTGTTTCTGTTTGTACTGTGTAATTAATAAGGGACTTGCTTGAAAGGAACTGGGAAGGAGTGGATTGCCCGAGTACGGTTTGGCATTATACGAGTTTGTTAGCAAGGTTTATATTTGAGTAAACTAGCAATGACGTGGGTGAAAAAAACGAAGAATATCGTGTTCAAACCTATTCCAATTTGAATATAAAATTTAACAAGTTTGTTAAATCAAGTTCAAATAAATTTTGGTTTAACTCTTTAAAATATGGTTTATTTTGGTTTTGAAATTGATTAAAGATTTAAAATAAATATTTTATTTATTAAGTATAAGGTATTTAAATTTTGAACCAATTATTTAAAATTCAAGTCCATTTAAATAAGTTTAAAAATGTAATGTAACAGCTTTAAGTAAGTTAAAGGATTTAAGTTGAATTGTCTAATATGAAGAATTGTTACAAAGGTTTCCAAACAACCTTGAATGTAATTAATTGTTGAGTAAAGATAAATGGTTTATCTTTTAAAGTTATTAAGACCTTGATAATTTCTTAATGAAATTTAAAAGCGATAAGTTATTGATCAATGATTGAATAATTTATGTGACCGATTAAAGGTTAATTTACCAATAAATTTTAAGTTAATTCCTTAATTAAAGAATGATTAATTAAGGATGAGTAATTAAAAGTTAGTTGCCTGATGGATGTTATTGATTAAAGGAAAATTACTTAAAGGAAGTAATTAAGGAATAATTACTTAATGTAATTAAAAGATTAATTAATGTAATAAATTAAGGAGTTGATTTTAGGGATATAAGTAATTAAAGGAAATTAATTACTGTTGTGATTAATCGGGATTGATTAATGAATTAAATTGTTTGAGGATAAATAATTTGTGTAATTAATTAATGGATAATTACTTTATGTAATTAAAGATAATTAATCAAGGATGATTAATTAAATTGATAATTTAAGGATGATTAAATTGATTAATTTGTAAATAATTAATGTTAAATAAGCAGGACTAAGGGAGATTGAGTAATTAATTTGTTTAAATTAATTAAATATGATATGACTAACTTATCTTGCTTATGAACGATTGTATAGAATGGCATGCCTTAGATTGGTTGATCTCTCGGATATGTGATTTGTGTCACTGTGTGATATGATACATTGGGTTTTAACTTAGATAATGTGGTTACCTATCAATGATGAATTAATATGTATAGGTGACACTCTGTATTTGAGATTCGAATTATGTTTCATTTGAATAATTTTGGGATAAGATGAAATTGAATTCGAAGAGAGCGGAGTCGGGTATTAGTTAATACCCGAAACCACTTCGATTTCTTATAAATTGATATGTGAAACCTTTAGGCTGGTTTGGAATGATTTAAGTGAATTGGACCTGTTAATCTAGGTTCGGACACTTAGAAATTGATGTGTGAAATTTGTAATATCTATAACAACTTGTGAAATTGTAAAATTAATATAAGTTACCCGGGTTTATATAAGTTGTATGCTTCTTTCATTCATGTTAGATGGGTTTACTCACGCTGGTTTCCAGCCTGACCCGGGTGTTACTTTGATGTAATGATCGGGTCAGACCGAGTATTATAAATTTTCAGGTAAGGACGTTCTGGAGCTCAGGAGGCGAGCTGGATGGTAGGGACGTATAGAGAGTATCCACTGTGATATTGTATTGTCTGGACATGATTGTTTTGTCCAATATTATTGTACATGTGTAACTCTGATGTAATTAAATGTAAATTAACAGATATAGTTTTCTTTGTATAACTACTATTTTATTTGATATTATATTTGATCCGCTGCGAATGTGAGGTTTCTGTGACTTGTTCTGTCTTCTTCTTCTTTCTCTTTTCTTCTTTTCTTAACTATCTGGAAATTTCGGGAACAAAATTTCCGGGTCGTTACATTTGGTATCAGAGCCAGGTTAAGCGAGAACCTTGGCTCTGGTGGGTATACTCATTAAGGATAGAGTAAGTGGTGCCCTAGTATGAGTTGAGTATATATATTTATGAGAGAGCGTACTTGTTATTTTCTTATATAAAGTTTTTTTTTAAATGATTTCAAAAGTAAATGAATCTTATATAAGAAATAGAGTATCTATTATATTAAGGAAATTGGTTGTTAAAATTATTGGAATTAAATTTAGAAGTAATAGAAATACAACCAAACTGAAATTTAATCTTGAATTCGGGAAAGGTTTCAGGATAAGGATAATCAATTAACTTATGTAATTAATTAAACTTTATTTAATGAGATTATTTAATGGATAATAATTATAAATAAGAAGGAGTTACTTAATGAAGTAACTAGAGATAAGTAATTTAAGGGACAATTACTTAATGAAGGGAATTAAGAAATAAGTTAATTTTCGAATGTGATTAATTAATGATATAATTAATTTAAAGAAATAACAAATAATATTATACATTTGAATGAAATGGTCCTATTTCAAACAAGAGTTGTTTGAAATTTTAAAAGAAATTTGTTTTGAATTAAAACCAAAGGTGGTTTAAAATTTTAAAGTATAACTTGGTATGTAAAAGAAATTAACATGTATACATGTGGATATACATAATATCAAAGGTGGTTGGAAATAAACTCTAAATGGTAAGTTTTAGGTTTGGAATAAGATGTGATACCCAAAGTGATAAGTATTTGAACTTAATAAGTGGAAAGATTATTTACGAGAAATTTGAAATTTGAAATAGAGGTTTAAACTGGGTAAGATTGACTGGATTAAGTGAATTGAGTTTAACTTGGAAAAAGTTAAATAAGTTCGAATAATATCATCCTATTGTTATTAATAATCTTTAAATTGTGAATTGGATTTGTTTGAATAAATGAGAAGTTAAGTGTGGTAATATATCCATTATAGAGATAATTTAAATGGAATTTTGAGAATTTGACTCGAAATTAAATTGTTTAAAAGCCTTTAATAAAGGATAACTTGGTTTAAAGGGTTAAAGCAACCTTAGTAAATTTAACTCGAATTTATATAATTCGAGATGGTTTAAATCTGGAATTTGAATTGAAATTAGTTCAGATTTAATTTGATTTGAATTAGTTGAAATTTTGATTGAAGATGTATAAGTATAAAGTTCAAATGGAAAATTTGAATTGGATTAATTTGAAACAATTTGAAATTGAAGTGGGTTCAATTTGAAACTAGTCCGAATTGATTTCAACAATTTGGAATTGTAATTAAAGTTGAATAAGTTTTAAATTCAAATGGAATTTGAATTGAATTTGAGAAGAAATCAAGAGTAATTCAACTTGATTTGGATATGGAGTTTGAAATTGAGATTAGTTCAAACTGGAATTGGAATGAGTTAAAAATGGAACTAATTCAATTGAAATTTATTTGAATTAGTAGAATTTGAGATCAAGGTTGAATAAAGTTAAATTTGGAAAGAACCGAGGTTAATTCAACTTGAATTGGATTGAATCAATTTCAATGGAAATTAAATTTATTAAAATTGGAATTGGGTCAATTTAAATGGTAGAGGAAATTTAAATTGAATTGATGAGAATGGAGACTAGGAAGTGAGCAGTTTTGACTCTGGACTATTTTTTTTAATATAAATTGTTTTAATATAAACCCATTTTCCAAAGCTATTCATTATATATACAAACTTTCTTTTAAAAGCCAAATTATCTTATACTTGTTTTACAACTATCTTTGAAGCTGTTTAACAATTTTCCAACTGTTTTATAAACTAATTACTATATTTCAACTATTTTACAAAACTAATTATTATCTTACTATTATTTTGCAATTATTTAAAATTTCTGTAATTATTTGACTATTTTCCAACTATTTTACAACTACCTAACTATTTTACACCTATTTTATAAACTAATAATTATTTTCCAAATACTTATCTATTTTTTTAAATATTTCAAGTTATTTTCTAAATTTAAACCGGACAGAGTTCAAACTGTTATTGGTTAAATACCCAATCGAGATAAGGAATAGAGGTGATAATCCAAATAGATTGAAGCAATTGTGAGTAAGCGAACGGACATAAAAGTGAATGTGAATAGAAATTGAATTAATTTGGCTAATAACAAATAAAGATAAATACGTAGGGTGTATGTATGTTATTCTATTCGCATAGTGATTTGATACAGATTCGAGCACAGAATTTCGGGATAGTTATTTCGATCCGAGTTGGAATTTTCCACTCGATTTTTGAAGGCGGATCTGGATATGGATTGTTGATTGGTTCTGGATATTTTCTATCATAGTTATGACTATGCAAGGAGAATGACGGTTTCTGATTAAGAAACCAGATCTGTGTCCGCATTAGGAAGTCGGGTGGACGATACTAGTTCGGAAGTGAAATTGTGTGATCGAGTGAGCGCTCAGATTTGTATAGCGTACGAATGATATGTGTACATCGTACGGATTTGAATGAAAATGATATTGAAAAGAGTAATCAAATTTGAATATCTGATTTTGAGTAAACAAAGTTAAATATCTTTGTTTATAAGATGAAACTTCCCTTGTTGAATCTATTGCCAGAAGAAAAGGATTTTTGAAGGAGTTTTGAAGTATAAAAGGAGCTTTGAAAGATTTTATATATCTAAATATATATATAAATGATCATATGAGGATTTTAGAAAAGGTTTTGGGAACCTTTGGATTTGGAAAGGCTTTTGATTTTTGGGTAAAATCGATATGAGAATTTGGAAAGCCTAGTTTAAGAATTTTCGATTTTGGAATGATCGATTTTGGAATAATCGATTTTGTGTAAAGGAGCTTTGTGTTGAGACCAACTAGGTGTATGATTTAAAGATACTATATATGTATAGTATAAAATGTTTTAATGATGGCTTTGGGGAAAAAGGCGCATCCTTGAAATGAACTTCTCAGGAGTACCACCGGGTGGTGCTGCCTTGAGCCCCAAGGGGGGGGGGGGTTTAAAGTTGATCCTGTGAGGAGTCCGGACAAAACTAGTTCCTGAGGATTATGAGTTGAGTATACCATAACGGAAGTCGTGTGTGCCGCTGAGAGCCAACAGTTACATGGACTTTTGTTGCGATGGCAACGTAACCCAGGATGTAACTGCGACCTATGGTATGACATATCGAAAGTCGTGTATGCCACTGAGAGCCAACAGTCTGCGTTTGATTTTACATCGGTAGACTGCGACCAATGTAGGAGTGGAGAAGTTTCATTTCGACAGCGAAAATCAGAGGCCGCTGAGAGCCTGCAGTTACATGGACTTTTGCTGTGACGGCAACGTAACCCTGGGTGTAACTGTGATCTGTTGTGTGGGATCTATGGCGTAATCGAGAGGTCGGTGAGAGCCTGCAGTTACATGGACTTTTGCTGCGACGGCAACGTAACCCTGGATGTAACTGTGACCCTGGATGGGGGTGATGATTTCCAGAGCATTCTCACCAAAAATATATCCTCTATTTTCAAAAACTGATTTCTATATTTTCAATAAAAATTATTTTCAAAGTATTTTCACTGGATGTTGAAAACGAGTCTGCCAAGCACTTGTAGATTTTCAGTCATACGCCTGATCAACGTATGACCGAATTTCTAGAAGAACAAGGATAGACTGGTTGAGACATCGAGTTATGAAAGTATTTTTATAAAAAACTATTTTGACAATATTATATAGGTTTTAAAGGTGTTTGAAAAATGATCAAAGAATATTTTAACTGGATTTGTAATATTTAATAAATTCTGCTTTTTTTCCTTTTCGAGGACGAAAAGATTCAAAGGGGGAGGAATGTAATAACCCGGATTTCTGGTATATGTAATTGATAATATAATTGGATTAATTAATAGAAATACGGAATTGTAAATTGAATAAGTTAATCTGACAATAAATATTTATTTGAAATCTCCTAATATAATTATATAATGGGAAAACTTATAATGTTCAAACAAATTAGATATGTGTTTGTTTAAAAATAAATATATAAGATTTTAAAATAAATTTGAATTTGAGATTGGAATCCAAAGATAAATATCTTAAAGTAAATTGGATTTTAGGATTTAATTTGAATTTAAATTTGAATTTAAAGTTTTGGAATTCAAAGGATGGATATTTTGAGATATTCTAATTCAAAGGTATATGAAAAAGCTTTTATTACATTTTCTTTACATAAGAAATTCACATATATTGTATAAGGATAAATAAATTAAGTAAAAGCTTTATTAGCATTTAAAATAGAAAGAAAATAATACAAAGACAAGTGTTATTATATTAAAACATTAATACAACATATGTTAACATGTGTTAAGTGATGGAGTGTGGTAGATACAAGTGTCACTCCTTGTATTTTTCTTTTTCTAAATTTTTATAAAATCTTAAATTAGAATATATGAACGTTTCTTATTCTCTTTCAATTCTTTTTATCACATACAAAACAAAAGAAGAGAGATCTGCAAAACACAAAACCTGAAGCATAATCAACTTAGTTCTAGTACAAATTCTAGTTCAAAGACCTATAAACATTTCATAATAGAAGATAAATCAAGCAAAGTTGAGTAATCAAAGGCAAAGAAACTCAACAACAATCCAAAACTTGGAAATCAATCTAGGATCAAACAAGCTTCAGATCAGAGACAAGAACAACTCAACTAGTTACAGTTCATCATCTTAGATCCATGCAAACCAAAGTAATCTAAGCTCCGGTTTTAAAGTGCAAGATCAGATGCCAAATTTCAAATGTATGTTCCCTGTCTTCAAACGAAGGCGAGTAAACTAAACTTAAAACATCTTTGAATATGATGCATGCAATGAATTTGCTTGATGATGAATATTTGATACATGAATGCATGATTGATTTAAATACCTGTAATGGAAATGTAAGTCATGTTATTTAACAGATTTTGAGTTTTCCTCTTAAAATTTAATATCTCATTCCTTGATCTTTATTAGCCTTGAATATTTGAATAGAAGTTGTTTGTAAATGTTTGATGAAGATTGTAAAATAGTTTCTGTGATTTATAAATTTTCAAATAATTTTAAAAATGGAAAACACAGTGAAACTTAAATTTTGGTTAAAAATCAACTGTTTTAGATTCTAAATTGAATTACATGCATGTAGTCGTTATAATAAATCATGAATTTAGACATGCAATTTGTAATTTTTAGTTTGATGAATCGTGAGAATTTTGGGTTTGAATGTGTTGGGAATTTTTGTGAACTGCCGATGATATACATAATAATTTGATTTGATATTGGGGTGGAAGCTTGCTTATATGTAGGGGATGATGGGAAAAATGTTTTAGAATTTTTCCAATGTGTAAATTTTTCGAATTGGATCAAGCTAGGGTTCTAGCTCATTATTGTTCGGGTTTGACAATCGTGACTGTCGCGATTTGGATTTGGGACCGGAATGGTTAGCGTTTGGGGAGGATGTAGTTCGTGGTCATGGCACTTCGGTGGAGTGGTCGGCGAAGGTTGTATGGCGTCGTGCATTGGCCGTGTAGGGGTTTTGGGTCTTGGAGTTACTGCGGTTTCGCGCTAAGGGTTCAAATTTCGATTTGAATGTCAATTGTGGAATCTGGGTTCGGATTTAGATTTGTGAGTGACGTTGTGATCGATGGTGATGGTCGCGACGACCTGGTTTGGTCAGAGGTGATGGGACACGCGCACGAGCATACGTGTGTGTGTGCATAGGGTATTTGGTTTGGGAAGGACGAGATCGACCCGAAGAAGCTCGCGTGTCATTTATGGTCATGACTCGAAGGAAGGAGATGGGGATTTTATCTCGGGGTAGCTCTCGTGCATCTGCCGTGTCTGTCTCGGGTTGGGTTGTGTGTTATAGTTTGTACGGGGAAATGGAAGTTGCAAAGTTAGCTCGAGACTTTTAGTGGTGTTTTCTGTTAGTACTGTGTAATTAATAAGGGACTTGCTTGAAAGGAACTGGGAAGGAGTGGATTGCCCGAGTACGGTTTGGCATTATACGAGTTTGTTAGCAAGGTTTATATTTGAGTAAACTAGCAATGACGCGGGTGAAAAAACTGAAGAATATCGGGTTCAAACCTATTCCAATTTGAATATAAAATTTAACAAGTTTGTTAAATCAAGTTCAAATAAATTTTGGTTTAACTCTTTAAAATTTGGTTTATTTTGGTTTTGAAATTGAGATTTAGAATAAATATTTTATTTATTAAGTATAAGGTATTTAAATTTTGAACCTATTATTTAAAATTCAAGTCCATTTAAATAAGTTTAAAAATGTAATGTAACAGCTTTAAGTAAGTTAAAGGATTTAAGTTGAATTGTCTAATATGAAGAATTGTTACAAAGGTTTCCAAACAACCTTGAATGTAATTAATTGTTGAGTAAAGACAAATGGTTTATCTTTTAAAGTTATTAAGATCTTGATAATTTCTTAATGAAATTTAAAAGCGATAAGTTATTGATCAATGATTGAATAATTTATGTGACTGATTAAAGGTTAATTTACCAATAAATTTTAAGTTAATTCCTTAATTAAAGAATGATTAATTAAGGATGAGTAATTAAAAGTTAGTTGCCTGATGGATGTTATTGATTAAAGGAAAATTACTTAAAGGAAGTAATTAAGGAATAATTACTTAATGTAATTAAAAGATTAATTAATGTAATAAATTAAGGAGTTGACTTAAGGGATATAAGTAATTAAAGGAAATTAATTACTATTGTGATTAATCAGGATTGATTAATGAATTAAATTGTTTGAGGATAAATAATTTGTGTAATTAATTAAAGGATAATTACTTTATGTAATTAAAGATAATTAATCAAGGATGATTAATTAAATTGATAATTTAAGGATGATTAAATTGATTTATTTGTAAATAATTAATGTTAAATAAGCAGGACTAAGGGAGATTGAGTAATTAATTTGTTTAAATTAATTAAATATGGTATGACTAACTTATCTTGCTTATGAACGATTGAATAGAATGGCATGCCTTAGATTGGTTGATCTCTCGGATATGTGATTTGTGTCACTGTGTGATATGATACGTTGGGTTTTAACTGAGATAATGTGGTTACCTATCAATGATGAATTAATATGTATAGGTGACACTCTGTATTTGAGATTCGAATTATGTTTCATTTGAATAATTTTGGGATAAGATGGAATTGAATTCGAAGAGAGCGGAGTCGGGTATTAGTTAATACCCGAAACCACTTCGATTTATTATAAATTGATATGTGAAACCTTTAGGCTGGTTTGGAATAATTTAAGTGAATTGGACCTGTTAATCAAGGTTCTGACACTTAGAAATTGATGTGTGAAATTTGTAACATCTATAACAACTTGTGAAGTTGTAAAATTGATATAAGTTACCCGGGTTTATATAAGTTGTATGCTTCTGTCATTCATGTTAGATGGGTTTACTCACGATGGTTTCCAGCCTGACCCGGGTGTTACTTCGATGTAATGCTCGGGTCAGACCGAGTATAATAAATTTTCAGGTAAGGACGTTCTGGAGCTCAGGAGGCGAGCTGGATGGCAGGGACGTATAGAGAGTATCCACTGTGATATTGCAGTGTCTGGACATGATTGTTTTGTCCAATATTATTGTACATGTGTAACTCTGATGTAATTAAATGTAAATTAACTGATATAGTTTTCTTTATATAACTTCTATTTTATTTGATATTATATTTGATCCGCTGCGAATGTGAGGTTTCTGTGACTTGTTCTGTCTTCTTCTTCTTTCTCTTTCCATCTTTTCTTAACTATTTGGAAATTTCGGGAACGAAATTACCAGGTCGTTACAATGCAAGCGACCTAGCGCGGCGCGAGCTAGCATGGCGCGACCAAATCAATGCCGAGCGACTTAAGGAACTCATGGCTTAAAGAGGCGAGCGGCCTAACGATGCAAGCAGGCCGAGCGACCTAAGGCAGGCCGACCTAACAACCTAAGGAGTAAAGAAGGCCGAGCGACCTAGGTGGCAAACGACCTAGCTGGTCGCGATCTAAGGGGGTAAAGAAGGACGAGCGACCTAGCGGCTTAGGAGGAAAGAGGGCCGAGCGACCTAATGTCCGAGCGACCTAACGACCTAAGGCGTTGAGAAGGCCGAGCGACCTATGGGATGCAACGACCTAAGAAATAAAAAGGAGGCCGAGCGACCTATGGGGGAGGAACGACCTAAAGGCAGGCCTACCTAAAGGAGACAAGGCCGAGCAACGACCTAGCACGACGCGACCTATAGTGGTGCGACCTATAGGGGAGCGACCTAATGTGCAGTGCGACCTAACTGCAGGCCGAGAATTCTTCATGTGCAGGCCGAGCGACCTAAGGGTTTTGAAGCTCACAACTCACTCAATTTGCAACCGATCGAGCACGAACGTTAGGGGATTACGCCTATCAGCTACCCGGTCCTATTGGCTCCTTGATTCATTACAAAAATGTGCTCAAACATCAAAGATTGGATTTTTAAAGATTTGAACCCAAAACGCTAAAAATTGGGATTTTCACCAATTCAATCTAAACCACAAGCAAATGCACATGAATAAGTGTTAGGAATTCATACCTAACAAATCAAAGATAGTTATAGACAAAGATGTGAGATAAAAATCTCACCTATACACAAGATCAATGAAGGAGAAGCTTGAAAGCAAGAAAGGATCAATGGCTTCTCTTTGAATTTGGAGTTGGATGTTGGATTTTCAAATGAACTTGAACATGGAATTTTAATTTCCCATTCCTTCCTCCATTTTTGATGAAGCTTGAGTGTTAGGAAATGAAAGTGAAGTTATGAAGGGAAGGGGGTTGAGTTAGAATTAATAGTTTAGGCTAATGGGCTAAATCAAACCCAAAGTCCAAAGTGAAAAAGTGGCAAAATTCCACTAACTCCAAACACATCAAAATTTATACTGAAAAAGATCGCAACGGTGTTTTGGACCCAATGGAAGTGGTTCCGAGTCCTAATTCGACCGTATGCAAAAAGTAACTTTTCGGACTAAAATCCGACTAACGATAAAATATTTAAATAAAATATTTAAATATTCAATCGTAAAATATGTGGGTTGTTACAAATTGTTTTAATATTCTTTCAATTTTAAATTTTTAACATAAGATAAGTTTATTTTAAAAAATTTATATAAAGAGTTAAACTCAATTTCTCAAGTTTATAAACATATGTTATGTTGATTTGATCAAAATGTAAGTTATGTATAAATAAATGTTTACATGAATTTACTTTTAAATATTTATTAAAATCTAAAAGCTTGTTTATATAAGGTAAAAACATTTTTATAATCATATAAATATTACATAATTACTTATTCATAACTTAAATAAATTTGTAAATAAGAAAATAACATTTAAAATATTAATTAAATATTAAAACACTTGTAAATATATAAATATATGTTAATAACATTGGTAAATCATTAATTAAACATTAAAAACACTTGTTAACATTTTGATATATGTAATGACAATTGTAAATAAGAGTGTATATGTGTAAGTTAACTAAGGCATTATAGTGACAAATGTCATTCTCTTGAAAATTTAATTTAAAATCAAATTGTAAAATAAGAAAAAGAAGAGTTTTATTCTTCAGCTAAAAAAATCCTTTTCTTCATTTTCAACAAAATGAATACAAATAAAAAACAAAGATAAAAGAAAGAAAGAAAATCTGAAAACTGTAAAATCTGAAACAAGAATGAAACCTGAAATTCAATCAACATGCAAAACTGGAAATAAGAAATCTGAGGCAAGATAGCAACAGGATTTTTATTCAACAAGCAATTCAGGAAATTCAACATGCAAGTGAAAATTGGAAGAGCTAATGAAATTCATGAGCCTGCAAATTAGTTTCTGTCTTCTGCATTATAAGGTGAGTAGATGATTTTTTTTTAAAACAGTTTAAATCCTGATTTCAACTTGTTATTGTGATTAATATTATGTTGTTAATGGAATATTTGAATTTAATTGAATTGCATATCTGAATATATGGTTTGAATGCCTGTATAGTGTTATTATAGTTTCTGTGTGAAGAACAGGTTTACAATTTTATAATAAATTCAATAACTAGATTTTGAATTCAAATTGGACTTTGATTTGTAAATAGAAGTTGTTTGTAATCAAGTAATCTATCATCTAAAAATAATTACAAGTTTTTAAAATGAATAATTGGTTCTAAATCTTTGAATTTACAGTAAAAATCAAATTGGGTCAAAAATTTATCAAAATAATTTTAAGTTTTGATTACATAATTGAATTCGTGATGCTAAATCATGATTTTTAATGGTTGAATCACGATTTTTAGATTAGTATTTAGTGTGAATTTGTGGTTTGACTGTTTTGGGCATATTGTCCAATTCACGGCGAATTACGGCGAGCTAAGCGGCGAGGTTGAGCGCGAAGGTGAAGGAGAAGACAAGGATCTTGGGAAAATTACTTTGGTAATTTTTAGTGGATCGAGATGGCCGGAATTTGATCGAGTAGGGCTTTACATTTTGATTATGTCAACGTTGTTTATCTCGACTTCGCGGCGTCGAGGCACAACTGGAGTTGATCGCAGGTGTTGCCATGGGATTAGAAGGTCGTGACGAAGCTACGGTGGAGATGGTGGGTTTTCTCGAGGCTGGGGTTTCCGTGGAGGGTTGATTTTCGATGATGGTTGTTTTTGAACTGATGGGTTTCAGGGAGTCAAATTTTGACTTTAGATCGGAGCACGATTTCTGGGTTTCGATTGTAATTGTAGAGGTCGAGTGCGACGTATTGGAGGTCGGAGTGGAGTTCAACGTTGGCCAGGGGGTTGGTGCACGTTGACGTGCACGATAGCGTGCATCGGGATTTGGGTTTTGGGGAAGAAAGGTGGAGGCTTGAAGTTTGTTTCGTGTAATCTGATGTTTTTCTCGAGCAAGGTGTAGGGTTGGGGGTAACTCGGGGTAAACGCTGGTTTTAGTAGGGTTTTGCTCGGGTTTATTTGTTGAGCAGGTTTTAGTTTGGTACCAGAAGTTTTAAAATTAAACTACAATGTTTTAAAAAGTTTGAAACAAAGAAATTTGATTTTGGAATAAAGTTAAAACAAAAGTTAAATAAGTTTTACTTATAAAACTAATTGGTTTCAAAATTAAATTTTAAACAAGTTTTATATATATTAAAATATGAAAGTTTTAAAAATAAAATAAGTGGATTTTTGAAATAAAGTTTGTATTAAATTTTATTTAATAACTTTGGAAAGTTCAAAGATTTAAAAGTTTTAATTTGAATGTTTAGATTATTTTAATTTTAATTGATTTCTAATATATTTATTTTAAATAAAGTTTAATGATTAAGAATTTGGTAATCAATTATAATAAAGATTTTCTTAAGTAATTTAGAATTTTGATTTATTTGAAGATAAATAAATTTGTGAAGATAATTAAGATAATTAAATTATTAACAATTGAAAAGTTATTGGTTAATATAAATGATTTAATTAAGACAATGGTTTTCTTAATTAAGAATCTTTATAAGATAAGAAGTTAAAGAATCATTTAATTAATTTAAATGATTAGTTAAATAATTAATTAAGTAATTAATTAGTGATTAAAGATAATCTCTTTGGAGTTAATTAAGTATAATTACTGGGTGAAGTAATTAAGTAATTAATTACTGGTGGTAATTAAGTAAAAGGAAATTATTGAACAAAGTAATTAGAGGTTAATTACTTTATGAAAGTAATTAGGAGGAAGTGATTAAGAGTTAATCACTTGCGTTATTAAAGAATTAATTAATATAATTAATTAAAGGTTTAAATTATTTAATTAATGGTTAATTAATGAAAGGATTAAGAGTATTTAATAATGTGATTAATTACGTGTTAAAGTAATTAATTAAGAAAGATATTTAATTAATGGAAGAAATCATTAATTAATGGAAATAATTAATTAATTGTTAATTAATAATTAAAGGATAATTAATTTATAATTAAGTTTTGGTCACTCAATGTGATTAAAAAGTAATTAATTAAATGTGATTAATTAAAAGTAATTAATCAAGAGTATTTAATTAAAAGTAATTAATCAGGTATGATTAATTAAAAGGTGATTAATCAGGTATGATTAATTTAAAAGGGATAATTAAGAAATAATTAGCAGAATAATTAAAGAATAATTAATCAAGTGTGATTAATTTTAAAGGGTAATTAAGAGATAATTACTGGGTATAATTAAGAAGTAATTAATCAAGATGATTAATTAAATTGTAATTAAGGAATAATTACTTAAAGTAATTGAGAGATAATTAATCAAGGAAGATTGATTGAAATTGATAATTAAGTGATGTTTAGTTAATTAATTTGTAATTAATTAATGAATAAGTAAGTTGGATTGATGATAATCCAAGTGATTAAGTAAGGAATTAATTTAATTAAGGATTAATTAAATTAATTAAGTTTGGATCAAACTTTGTTATGGATGATTAATGATTGGATGATAAATATCATTGGATGAGTTAATGATATTGGATGATATCGTATGTCATTGATTGATATATGATGATATGAATGTGATATATCTGAGATGTGATATATATGCTGCTTTGTGATATGTGTGGTTGAATTTGATAATAATGGATTATCTATCTGTGTGTTATGAATCATCCATTTATGTTAAGTGATATTTTGAATATCTACTGTTTAAACCCTTAAGTACAACTTGGACATTAAAATGGCGTTTAGATTCGGTGAGACCGGGATCGGGTTTCCATATTTGGATATCCAAAACCACATCGATCCAAAATAAACGTTAGGTCGTGAATCCAAGTGGAGTGCAAGTGAAGACTCAAAGTGTAGGAACTATTCGTCAGTATAACTCTGGGGGGTGATTCTGAGATAAGTTTGACGGAAATAGTACTTACAGGTTCGAGATGGTGATTCAGAGTGCAAGGGCTATGGTCGTTGACTTTGAGGGTGATTCCAAAATGAGTGCAACGAGATAGTGCCTTCGGTTCCGTTCGAACCCGGAACGGACTTGTATGGATTGAATGCTTTCAGAACATCGTCAAGTGGACGATGAACATTCCTAAGACAGATGTGTCCTATAAAGGTAATCGCAGCCTCTAGTCTCATCAACCGGGAATGGCTAAAACAGGGGAGGTGCAGCAAGGTTAAGTGGGTTATGCCCAAGTAGGACGAGATTTACCCCTGTCTAGATGTCCCTTTTTATTTCGGCTGCGTGGGCGGTTAGATCTGCAGCCAACTGCGGGGTGGTCTTGTTCAGAACTGTTCAGTAAGAAATGGTCCCGCCTTGTGTTGCAGGGGATTGGGAGTAATCCTCGGTACGGTGATCTAGGCCACGTATTGTGACGGGCGGTACCCCAGTAGCCCTACCATTGATGGAAACCCATTCTTCCTACGAGACCCTACGGTTTTGTTTGTATTACCCACTTTTGTGGCTAGTAGCTGGAATTTAATAGATGTAACAATTTCGGCTATTTCTTATTTACTTGAAAACCCTAGACACTATTATAATATCACTGGATTTCCTATCAAATGTTTTGGTTAGCGTAAGGTAAAAACTTGTTTATGTATGGGAAGTCTTACGTGATACCTTTCTTTTCAAAGGACTTTCTAAAGTTAAGCAATTTTAAACCGTTTACTGACACCAGACCCCTGTTTGACCCGAGTGTTTATTTTCTGTTTTATTAAACTCTTGGGTACTCATATTATGTATGAGTAGTCAAGTGATTCAGGTTATCCTTGACGAATTCTGGAGGAGCTTTGGAGCAGGAGGCTTCAGCATGTTGATATATAGTTAGAGTTTCCGCTTTGTGTTATTCTGTATAGTTGTTCTTGTATTGTACATTAGACAGAAATGTTATAACTGTCTAAATTGAGATGTATAACTCTGTACTCTGATGTATATGATACTATGTATATGTTATATATTACATTTCATTCGTTCCGCTATGAGATTCTGATGTGTTGTTGTTCTTTCTTCTCTTTCTTTTCTTCTTCTATCTCTTTCTTTCTTAAATAGTGATGCGTCTTTCTGGTGATAGAAAGTCGGTTCGCTACATCCTGCATCATTGGCTTTGGGATATTCTTAGTTTTTTAGGTACTTCTAACACTTTAATATTTGTCGGTGGCCATGCCGGAGTTCGATATTGGGGTGTAATGGGCGGTGGCTTTGCCGGAGCTCATTATAGGGGTACTTGAGTTTTCCATATTCTTGTATTTAGATTTGTTACCTACCAGGCATGTTGGCAGCACCTTGCTTTGTGATATATATATATATATATATATATATATAGTTGCGTGTGTGCTCTCCTTTATTTATAGAGGATCACACATTTTTCTCAAAAAAATTCTCATTTCTGGTCAAAAGCTGTTCTTAGGATAGAGTAATTTTATAAAATTTAAAATTTAATTTTTGGAACATATTTTATTTTATACAATTTATTTAAATAGTATATTGGTTTAAATTATTATTACTATTAATATACATGTATAAAATTATAGGATCAATTATTATAGTAGAACGATATTATAATTAAATATTAACCATATATATAATTAAATGATATATATGTGTGTGTGTATAATAATATTATTATATATTTAATTAGTAGGGATTCGGTATAAAAGCCCGCTAGCCTTTTAAAAAATATTATTATATTTAAAATTTTAGGTGTACATATTTAACATACATATAATTTTTTAAAACGTATACATACATATAACCAATCTAGCTCGTGACAACAACAATACATATGAAAACCTCATCTAACTAGCAATATAATAATAATAATATATAATGAAATGTTATTCATAAATTATATACTATAATACAATGAATAATATACTTGAGAACCAATGCCTTGTTGTACACTTTGTAATGATGAACTCTCTCCTCTTTTAAGTTTTTTGATTCAGCAGACTGCTAATCCTTGAACCGTAAATATTTGACTATCGTATACTAATTGAACTTGAATTGATTTGAGTTTGATGTAATTGGGCTCCTAGGAATTAAAGTTGGCCAGCAATAGAAGGTAGGAATGGCAGCCAAAAAGTTGTTTGTAATCAGGGTTAGAGGTATTTAAATAGTGGATGGAAGAGAGCGAATAGTGGATCTCATCTTATATCAATTCTCTTTCAATTTGAGCCACTCAAAACCACCCAATCCTAAACTATTTAAGCTGCCCCCTTTAGTCCAATTTCAATCAAAAATACTCACTCATCATCATGGGCCAAGATCCCATCTAAGCCCGTAGAAAATATTACTTAATTAAATATAATTTAATCGCTTATCGATATCGTATATCGATTGATATATTTATAAATATTATAAATATATTTAATAACATTTCTTACTCAAATCAAAATCAAATTCTTTTTAATTTATATTTCATAAATATTAATTAGTTTAATTAGATTATACCAATCATAAGCTAATTAAATTGTTTGGTCAAAAGAGAATTCATTATTTTGGTTGTGTGACTCGTCAGGTGTAAATTTGGTCGGCGATTAGAATTGAACTTTTCAAATGTTAATGTTCACCCATCACTTGGTAGGTGGTTTGATATTTTGGCCAAATATCTCGCTTACTTTGTTTTTATAAAATACAAATTTACTTTATTAAGCGTTACCGGTTGAGACTTTTATATACACCAATTCTCTTCTTAAAAATTATATCACCTTGGACTTATGGAGTTTGGTAATAGTCAAATTTTCAGTATCATCCATATTCAACTCTATTGTCCAAACACAACATTCTTGGTTCAATAATAATAATTAGTGTTAACCGAAATGCTGTGGTCATAAACTTTGACTTTGAATTGAATTGAGTTGACCATGATACTAACCCCATATAACTAAGGCGACGGTTCCTCTCTTAAATAGTGTTTCACTTCCAATACTTCCACATGACACAACTATAGTTCTCAATTGAGGCCATGCTATTATTTGACTATAATTAAAGTGAAGCTTCTATATTAAGGAACAAACGTGATCTCAAGTTGAGAGAACTATGTAAATTAGTCATAATGGCATTTTTTTTGACCTTAGTTATATTAGGCAACAAAAAACTACTGAGTGAGTTATTCCATAGTTATCCAATAGCTATCAGTACATAACCTCTTGGTGCCCTAGTAGTCATGAGTAATACACTGTACAATGTATAGAGAGTGTTAAACACTTTAGTCTCAACGAATACATCGATATCTGGTCTTAATGCATCTTGACTAGGAACATTTAAAATGGTATATTTATTTTATTGTGATAAATCACTCACAGTTACAACATTTTAAAACTACCATTACGAAACATACAATCTATGGATTTCTATAAAAATATTAAATTAATTAATTAATATAAAACATTATATTAAGTACATATAGAAAGCAAACACCTTTTATTTTGAACAAGATTTGTTATCGAGTTAGATATATGCAACAAATTATATGATTGCCCATGAGGCATACCCCTAACTCTATCAAAACTTCATCACATAAAGCAAAGGTTAGGGAAGGCAACATTTATTCTAGTTGTCTTGGCCGTGGACAAGTCTGATGGAGGTGGTAGAGGAGTTGGATGAGTAGGAACATCCTTGGTTTTTTTAGCTTAAAATAGTAATGACTAGGGTCGGATTGCCAAAAGCTATTGAGAATGAATTTTGGGCTGAGAGCATAGTTAGGAAAAGCTAATAAAATGACAATGTCAGCCATGAAAATCACAAGACTTCTTTCCTAGATCATAGAGTTCCCTCTTCTTAGCCGATGCTACTTCCTGTCCTTTTCCTCGAGATACCCAGCTTCCTTCCTTTTTTTCTTTCTTCTTCAGTTTCTCCCTATGAAGAAGAGTGGTGAGGATAAGGTTTGTTTTGATCTCCTAATGCTTGTCAACGCCTGAGCATGGATAGCGAAAGCGGTCGTTTCCCATTATACCGGAAATGAAAGAAAGATGTTTGAATCAGCATCAAACATTGAAATAAGAGCGAATGCAAGATATGAGTGTTTGTGAGCCTAGAATTATATGGATTACTGCTCTTGCACTAAGTGCTCTAATGATCATGTTCGGAGGGTAACAAAGTTGGGGTTTCGTCTCCCTTGGTAAGAGGTCTTTGGATGGAAAACTAAAACTCGAAGGATATTCTTTTAGAAGATTGTCGATCGAGATGTGGAGATCTTAATGAGCCAAAAATGTTTTTGGAAGATCATAAATGATAAGTCACCTAGACAGATGGCACAGAACTTGGACCAAAAGGATGCCGGGAGGATTTAATGACAAATCTCATGACAAGGTGGGAGTTTCTATTCCTTTGGGGGAGGTCTCCCATTTAACTCTTTCGCATCATAATCTTCCTAGTCATCGCCACCTTCTTCTTTCTCCTCATCTTCAACTTCTCCTTTCTCTCCTACTTTCCCTTCATCCACTCTATCTAGTCCTCTTCTCTCTTTTACTCTCTCCTCGTGCTCTTTCTCGATAAGTTCTCTTTTTTTGCTCAATCTTGGCCTTCATCGATGTTTCCCTCACCCATAGGGCCTTTATCTCCTCTTTGATCTATATCCCCAAGGTCGCGAGTGGGGGTAGAGGTTGAAGCAGAAACCCTAGTCCTCTTTGGTAGATGTTCGAGAGGGACAATGAATCTCTCTAGGTGTAAAAGGCTATATTATCGAAGCCTCTTATTCATGAAGGATACATTGTGGTGTGATAGTAGGCATTAAGCCTTTTAAGAGTTTCTAAGGTGTTTGGATGCACAGTGCCGGTATCTCATTTAGGGAGATCTATGAAGATAACAAAAATTAAGTTAGATACTTGGATGAATAAAATCAAAGTTTGGAAAAAAATGTTAAGAATGGAGTCTTATGCCTAGATAACCAGAGTTAGTTGAAGCCAATGGACAACAAACAAAGAAATACTCGGTCTTAAAATATTCATATGTTATGAAGTGCCTCTGTGATCTTACAACAACAACATGCTTTAATGATCAATAAGGAAGGCTAGTCGGCTCTCTTCTTGAAGCTTAAATAGTGCATCAACTCTACAAAGATTGGTGGTTGTTGGAGCTGCATCATAAATAGCACGTACATAGAATTAAAAGGGCATATCCCTAGGGATGCACTTGAGTTGGAGCCGGCTTATTCTCTTGCAAGATGAATTAGAGAAATTCATCAAAAGGGGGAACGACTCCACCCATGCACATGTACTTATTAGAAACAATGTATCCTTAAGAAGGATTATAAGTTTGTTGATAGATTATTTGAAGAACTTAATCACTTTACATAATTCCATGATAGTAGCATATCGTCTGAAGTTGCTCTATGGTCAATAAGGATGGTATTTTCTCCAAATGGTTGTCCAGTACTCTCAAGCTAGGTTGTTCATTCAGTAGACGAGGTTAGTTTCAAAGAGGTACCATCAAAACTACTTTCCCCTGAGGTTTATCCATTATTGAACATCTATCTCTTGATGGAGTAGGGTAGAAGCCTAAGCGATATAAGAGCTAGCTTAAAGAGTAGTCGATGGTTCAGAAGTGCCTTCGAAACATGGTGATCGATGAGTCATTCTAGATAGGAAAGGCTGGTAGTGAACATGGTTGATATGTTTTATTTTGAATTCCTACACTAATAGGTGCCCGTATGGACGATGTACAAAATCCAAAGGATGTTGACTTGTGTTGATAATCGGATTTTGAACATTGATCAGGGAAATTTAAGGTGTCAATCTATGCGGTTTATGTCCTATGTCCAATAAATGAAGAATGGAACATTCTGTTACATAGTCCACTCCTGCTGGTAAACGAGCTCCATTATACGATGGAACTGGGTGTTGGATCTTATCCGTTATTGTTGGATAAATGATAACAGATCCAATATCCAGAGCTACATGGATATTTCTTTGTAGGAGTACATGATTGTGAGTGCATTGAAGTGTTGTATGGTGAAATTGCACAAATGTTGGAGTGCATTTGATGTGGCCATCTTTCGAAGAGAACCGTCTCATCAAAGTTTAAATAGCAACTTATGATCGATTAGGCATTGATATGATATGTTTTTACACCTTGAATAGGTAAAGACTGGAGACCATTGTAAATCATGGAAGACCTTAAGAGGGGCCGGTGAAGACCCAAGGATAACACTAGGTAGGTATGGAGTCATCAATTAGCGTTTCTGACTTCGGACCAAGCTTGAGGTTGATTATAGGGAAATTCCAGTTTTGCAATAGACAAGGTTTCAAGTGAAGGCCACTTAATATAAAATTTGTCCATCTTTGGTAGTCAAATTACGACACTATGGAATCCAGCTTCTATAACTCACTTCAGTATTTGGAATCTAGACTTGGACTTATAGAAATCAAGGTCGACTTGTTTGGGATTATGATGGAAGCCAACTGAAGTAGTGGAGTTTTTATGGTTGTTAAGATGAACATAATAGTGACCTTATGCTTAGGATGAGGTGCCGATGTCATAAGGTGGTCAAGGTTGAAGATAGTGGCAGTGGGATCTTAGAGAGCCTAAAACAAAAGAGTCGAGACTGAGTAAAAATGAAAAGTAGTATGAAATTTCCTAAGTCCCTATATTTATGCTGCTAACGTGAATCAACATTTTGTGTGTTAGAATCATGAAGTGATCGGTATCGCTATGAATAATTTGATGTTAATAAAAAAGAGAGAAAAGAAAGAAAGAGAAAAAGAAAAGGAATTCTCACCTAGTCGAGGCATGAAACGATTTTTAGAGTGATGTAGATCAAGACTATGATGCGAAGAGTGGTACGACTGCTATTTGAAGTGGTTGAATAGATGCTCTTAAAATAAAGATGACACTTCAATGCGATCCTTGAATAATCATTGGACATA
Organism: Allium cepa; assembly: GCA_030765085.1. NCBI lineage: Eukaryota > Viridiplantae > Streptophyta > Magnoliopsida > Asparagales > Amaryllidaceae > Allium > Allium cepa. The sequence goes on along the minus strand of CM060932.1, from coordinate 872,807,166 downwards.
TGGCTATATATCACTTATGTTGATCTACAACATGCTTCATTTCCAACAGAAGCATACTTTGAGGGCAAGTGTTATCCAGGTTCTAAACCAAGTAACTTTCAGATGAATCTGGATGTTGGAATGAAGTCAAAATGGTTCGAGGACCGGGGGAAAACTTGGAATGGCAAAAGATAAGACATTAAAGACTTTGGACTCAAGTTACGTAAGGAAAATGAGGTCAGTACTGACATGAAAAATAAGAAGTCGGTATCGACATGATTTCATGTCAGTACCGACATGATTTCATGTCGGTACAAACATGATTTATAATGGTATCGAGTTATTTTATGGGTCAAAATGACCACTTATGCTACGATCAAGGAAATGATGGGTAAAGTGGTCGTCCTGGGCCCATTTTTGAATGAGTAGGTGAACAAATCCCAATAGTCATGCGAAAAAGGACAAGTGGCAATGAGTTGGATCATCTCGATATCAAGTAGAATTACTAGGAAAAAGTGCTCATAGGTCAAAGAATTGTGTAACATCCTCTACCTTGAGGTCCGAAGCTAAGTGCTACAGATGCTACAATCATCCATAGTTTTAATTTTCGGCGACAAAATACGGTAATGTTAATGGCATTCATAATTTCAAAAGCACATGTATATGAAATATAATTGACATAGATTTTAAAATAGCTTTTCTGATTACATTTCAAATCAGTATTTCACATTTAGATACATAACCCAAAATGAATCCTGGGTTTTGCTCAAATATATTACAAATTACGCCAAGAGCGACATATAAAGATGCCCCCTTAGATGATCAGAATACTAGATAAATATGTCTGTCATAAATACATTACAGCCGAAATAAAACTAGACAACTCCTATATAGCTAACAGTGCCTCTTGCATGTCTTCAAAAGCTTATTTGTCCAACCTACTAAACCTAAAAAACCTTAACTCTCAATCTACTCAAATTGAATTTTGAGCACCTGATATTTTAAGGGGAAAACTTAAACTTCGAGTTAGACATAGAACTCGGTGTGAATAATTTATTACGTCTCGATTTACTGATATTAAGTAAGACCGTGCCATTTAGCGGAACGGGTTTTCCCTCATTAATATCTCTTTAAAACATATCTTTTGCAAATCATAATCCTGCACTCAAACTGATTATATCAATAATAGAAAATATATAAAAATTAGGAAATCAATGGACTATCTATCCACACTATAGTGTTACTTGGCTAATTATTAACCATTGGCTGACTCGGGCCTCAAGATAGAAGATGTTACAACTTGGTACTAGTGCATAGGTTTATGAATACTTAAAAGAAAATTTTCAAACTTAAAAATGATCTTGAAAACATAATCCTAAGGAATTTGAGAAAAGCTGGGGTGTGGGGTAACGCTATAGTAACGTACTTGTGTTAGCTGTATACAAGTATATGCCCTATCTCTATTCTCCATCTTTCTTAGGCTATTCTTCTACATCTTATAAAGGCTCGAATGCAGATTTTAAGGATGTAAGATATGGATGCAAGCAGTGGAAGAGTTAACATTGGTAGAGGAAGCACCATAACCAACGGAATCGCTCGACCCAACAAGAGAAACCCGTGTCGACTAGCAAATGCTAATCCAAATGCAAATGCCAATGTAGGTGCTAGAGTGATGCAAGATGATATGGGAGCTATGTATTAGTTCTTCATCAATATGATGTAGGATGGAGTTGCTGCAGGATTAGTCGGAGGTAATGTTGAAGGAGGAATTCAGGGAACTCCGGTGGTCAATAACTATGCAATCTTGAGCAGAGACTATGCCAAGCATGAAGGAAAGCCATTTATTGGGACCGAAGATGCAATTGAAGTGGAGAATTGGTTACTTCATTGTGAGAGCATGTTGCTGATTAAGGACTTAATGATGAGCAGAAGAGGAGGCTTGCTTCTAGATAGTTGCAAGGAGCAGTACTGTATTGGCAGAACAGTGTTACTGTGGGAGTTAATGAGGATACCATGACTTGGGCTAAATTTAGAAGGAGGTTTAAGGAAACATTCATGCCAAAGATTTCTAAGTTAACTCTGCTTGGGAAGTTTATGGAGTTGGAGCAAGGGGACATGATAGTGCTTGAGTATGCAACTAGATTCAAGGTGCTATCGAGATACAGATATTCTACAGTTGATAAGGTTATTAAAAGGAATGGGAATTTCATCCGCGGATTGAATACTAAACTAGCTAAAGCGACTCTACCATATATCAGGGATCCGTGGAATGTAGTTGTTGGGATGGCTCTGAGGCAGGAGGAGATGCTTTCTTTTCATGATAGTAACAAAACAAAGGAAGTTCAAAGTGGGCGGAACTAGAAGAGTAAGTTTTTATATATGAAGGGCGCTTAGAAAGGAGGAGCAGCCAAGAAAAAGAAGGCTGATGTAGTTTGCTATAAGTGCAACAAGAATGGACACTGTGCTAATGAATGTTGGACAAGCAAAGGGTAGAAGGCTGCTGATAAGAAAGAGGTGAGATGCTTTAACTGTGATCTGATTGGACATTGTAAGAACCAGTGCAAGGAACCAGCCAAAGATGGAAAGGCAAAAATTGGAACTACCTACCTCTAGACCAACAACTTAGGAGAAAAGGAAAAGCTATGTTAGGAGGTACGCTTTTGATTCATAGTGTATCATTTAGAGTTCTATTTGATACCGGTGCATCGCATTCTTTTATATCTCATTGTTTGGTAGGTAAGCTTAAATTGGAACCCTCGAATTTAGTTACTTCCTTAAGGGTTGCGAATCTGATAGGAGGGTATGGGACTTTTGGGATGAGATATGACCACTTAGAGTTTGAATTGTTAGGTCATATGTTTGCTTGCAGTTTGCATGTATTTGATTTTGTAGGGTTCAGAATTATTTTGGGTATGGATTAGTAAACTAAATATGATGTCAAAATATTTTTTCATGATAGGAAAATATCACGTAGATACCCTAGTTGTAGCGATCGGATTATATACTCCGTACAAAACCCTAGTTTTAGGGTAAATGCTTTGTTAGGTGTTATGGAGGAAGAAGACGAATTAAACCGAGATTTCGTCGTTGGAGAATTCGCAGGATTACCGCCAAAATGAGCCATTGAGTTTCAGATATATTTATTACCAGGAATAGAATCAGTGAGTAGACTGTGAAGCAGAATGATACCTCCCAAGATGAGGGAGTTAAAGGTGCAGTTGGTGGATTTGGAAAGTAAAAACTTTATCAGACCAAGTAGTTCGCCCTGGGGAGCAGCCGCAGTGTTTGTAAAGAAACCGGATGGATCGTTAAGGTTATATATCGATTATCATAAGTTGAATGAGAACATGATAAAGAATTGATATCCATTACCTAGAATTGATGATTTGTTTGACCAGTTGAGTGGAGCCGAAGTATTTTCCCAGTTGGATTTGGCAACAGGTTTCCATCAGCTTAGAGTGGTTGAAGATAGTATTCCTTTGACGGCGTTTAGAACAAGATACAGATCATACGAATGGTTGTGATGCCGTTCAGACTAACTAATGCGCTGGCATTTTCGTGGACTTGCTGAACATGATGTTCCGGGAACATCTTGACAAATTCGTGTTAGTGTTCATAGATGACATTTTGGTATACTCTAAAGATGAAAGAGAACATGAAGTTCATCTTAGAGTGGTGCTTGAGACGTTGAGGCAGCATAAACTGAAAGCGAAATTTTCAGAATGTCATTTTTTGAAGAAGGAAGTGAAGTTTCTTGGTCATGTTGTCTCAGAGAAAGGGTTGTCCGTAGATCCAACTATGATCAAGGCGGTGAATAATTGGAAAAGACCCGAGACGGTGATCGAGATAAAGAGTTTTCTTGGATTGGCTAGTTAGTATTGGAGATTCACAAAAGATTTTTCACCAATAGCATCACCGATTACTAAATTAACGTGGAAAGATGTTAAGTTTGTCTGGACTGATCAGTGTGAGGAGGCAATCCAGAAATTGAAACACTTATTGACGAATGCACCCGCGTTAGTTGTTCCAGAGGGGAATCAAGACATAGTGGTATACACAGATGCATGTGGAACAAGGTTAGAGGCTGTATTAATGCAAAGAGGTAAAGTGATTGCTTATGCTTCACGACAGCTTAGACCGCGTGAAGTTAGATATCCAATTCATGATTTGGAATTTGCTGCAGTAATCTTCGCATTGAAGGTGTGAAGACATTACCTTTTGGAAGAAAGATTCGAGTTGTATGCGGATCATAAGTCATTGAGGTATTTATTCTCTCAGATGGATTTAAAAGAAGATAGTAGAGGTGGTTAGAGTTTTTAGTCGCTATGACTTTGAAATTGAGTGCACAACGGGGAAATGTGATAAGGTTGCAGATGCACTTAGCAGGAACATTCGAATGCAGTATTGGCAATGATATCCGAGTAGAAAGCTTTAGAAGCATTGGCTACATGTTGAATATAGTGGGGATCTGAAGCTAGTTCTAGTAAGGAAACTGTTGTATTGTCATGTTTAGAAGTTCAACCAGTGATGATCGAAAGGATTACTTCTAAGCAAGGGGAGGATCCATTATTAGCTGAACATATCAGAAAACTAAGGAATGAGATGGAGAGCAATGATTTGAAAGATTTCAGTCCTGACCAAAAGGAGTGGTTAAGGAAGAAAGGAAGATCGTGTGTTCCGAATGTAGGAAACATTAGGAAGAAGTTCTTGGAGAATGCCATCATTCAAAGTTCACCATTCATTCAAGAGGAACTAAGATGTATCAGGACATGAAAAGAAGTTCCTTTTAGGAAGGTATGAAGAGAGATATTGGCTTATGGGTGAAGCAGTGTTTGAAATGTCAACGAGTAAAAGCCGAACGTCAAAAACCAAGTGGTTTACTTTAGCTTTAGATGTTCTAGTTTGGAAATAGGATTCTATCTCAATGGATTTTATAGATGGGTTGCCATGGTCAAATCGAGGAGATGAAAGTATATGGGTCATAGTGGAATAGTTGACCAAGAGTGCCCATTTCATTCCAGTTAATTCAACCAATACGGCACTTGTTTTGGAAAAATTATTCTTGAAGAATGTAGTTAGACTGCATGAAGTTTGTAGTAGTATAGTAAGTGACGGAGATTCCTTATTCACTAGCGAGTTTTAGAAAAGTCTACAAGAGACTTTAGGCACCAAGCTCAAGATGAGTACCGCTTACCATCCACAGACAGATGGACAAATGAAAACAGTTAACAAAATCTTAGAGGATTTGTTAAGAGCTTGTGTACTAGACTTTGGAGGATCAAGGGAAGACCACCTACGCGTAGTCGAGTTTTCATATAACAACAGTTATCAGACTAGTATGTGGATGACACCGTTTGAAGCTTTGTATGGAAGGCTATGAAATTCTACCATTTGTTGGGTAGAGACCGGGGATAGGTTAGTTCTTGGTCCAGATTTGGTTAGAGAAGGTACAGAAAAGATTGAGTTAATTTGAGCCAGAATGAAGGAAGCTCAATCTAGGAAGAAGAGTTATGCTGATAATAGACGGAAAGGCTTAGAATTCTCAGTTGGTGATTATATTTTCGTCAAGGCGTCACCGATAAAAGGTGTAATCAGATTTGGAAAATCAGGAAATTGGCATCAAGATTTGTTGGACCATTTTTTATTGTAGAAAGGATCAAGAAACTCGCATATAGAGTAGAGTTACATATTTTGGCAGGAGTCCACAATGTCTTTTATGTTTCTTATCTAAGGAAGTTTATTCGAGACCCAAAAACTACTATTGCATTGACCATGTTAGATGATTTATTAGTGGAACCTATAGTTAGAATACCAGTTCGTATTGTCGTAAGGGATGAGAAGAGACTAAGGAACAAGACGGTCAGATTAATCAAAGTCCAGTGGAGTGACGATGAGAGAGATTGTACTTGGAAAACTGAGATCATAATCAATGATACTTATCTTGACTTGTTTCATGGTATGTTTTACCTTTATGTTTGATTGTTATGGGTACCTTATCACAATTTCGAGGGCGAATTCTTTAAGGAGGGCAGTCTATAATGACCCTAATTTTGAGTAACATTATTTAAAACATTTAATTTAATAAATTAAATGAAATAATGTAGATGATTAAGGGATTGATATTTGTTAATTAATAAGGAGGGTCATGCCTCAATTAAAGTGTAAACAAAAGAGAATTAAAAAGAAGAAAGTAGGAGGAATATGATAAGGGAAAAATAAGAATAGACTATGTTCTTATATCTTAAACCCTTCTTACCTTCATCCTTCATTCATTTTTTACAATTGCAAACAAAACTAAACCCTTGTATACTCGGTCGGCCACCATTAAGAGAATCAAGAAGAAGAAAAGCTAAGATTCAAGTAGGAAGCTTAAGCAAATCAATCAAAAGACAAATCTCAATTTATTAACCCCAAGCTAAGGTGAATAATAGATTTACATCTCATTTTTATTGATTTCGGTTTCTAGTTAAGATCCGAATTGATTTTGCAAATAATATGTCATGATATGATTGTTTGAATGATATATATGCTTGTTGATAATTTATGTTGCTTCATTTAGATTTTATGATAAGTTTCGAATTGAAAAACCCAGTAAATGACATCCAAATGATATGCGTTTTTGATATATGATCAAAAACATTATTTTAGAAGTAGGTTTCAGGCTTCATAATTTTCTAAGAAATTGTGGATTTATTATTAATTTTTTATGAAAGAAAATACCTTAATTTGTGTTCAAAATTATTTTCGGAAATTATATATTGGTTTTGGGTTTGAAATTTAAATATTTAGAATGCATATAAAAAGTGAATTATGGTGATTTTTAGGGAATTTTCTTGAGTATTTTATTATGGTTACAAAATCATTTAGGTTGAGGGACTTTGAAGTTTATATGTTTATTCAAGGAGATGGGCTTAATTATTAAATGTTTTAAATTGATAATATCTGTATTCGGTAGCACTTTTAGAAAAAGATTTTGAAAAAGAATTGGTAACCAATTATATGTTGACAAATAAGGCAAGTTAGTTGGAAAGAAATTACTTTAAGGATAAAATTCAGTATTTTTTTAAAATTTACTGCTTTGCCACTTCCATCAGTAGCTTTCGACACCATATCTTCGCCCATGGCCAAGTCGAAACCAATTCACATGGTATTAAACAATTGATACTTAGTGAATTGGAGAAAGGTGCAAGGTATAGGGACGACACCGTGCTTTAGAAGCGGTGGAAGCCACTCTTATTAACTTTAAACTATTTTCATTTATAAATGATGCTTGCGAAAGGGTTGGAGTTAGCTTTCGACTTAATCAACTTGCTTTGTTATATAAAAGAGCCTTCGAATGAGTTGCCGCCTTTATGTTGTAAAAGAAGCTTTTGAAAAGACAAAACTCATGCTTCCGCATTCAAATCAAATCAATACTTTCGAAAGGATGTTTTCACCTTTATACTCTGAAGTTGCCTTCTCAATGCTTTCGAAAGAGTAGTTTAATCATTTTTAAAATGGTTTCAGAGGCGATGGTTTTGAAGGGGTTGGTTTTGAAACCATCCTCTTTCTTTTACTTGGGATATATGCTTTCCACATTAATGCTTTCGCCTTTATTCTTTTATGACCCTTAGTTATATTAAAAGTTAAACCCATAAGGTTTCGAAAGAAATGATTTTAAATAGTTTTGAAGCTATGTTTCCACATACCTTTACTTGAACCCAATACTATCGAAAGGTACATTTTAAGTGATGAATTTCAATGCTTTCGAAAGGTATATAATATGGTTTACGAAGGTGAGATCCTGATTGTTTTATAAAAGGTTTATTTTGAGTATTTGAATGGAGGATTTCCAACGCTTTCGAAAGGCAAGTTTAATTGGTTTTTAATGAGGATGTCTAAGGTTTTAGTAAAGCTTCCGAAAGGGTTATTTTCAATAATTTTGAAAGGTATTATTTAAGGTTTAAACAAAGATTTTAAAGGTATTGTTTAGCTTCATGGCCTAAAATCCTTTAAGTTAAAATGATTTTTTAACTTACTTGGAAGGGATAGATAATCCCATTGATAAGGTTTCATCAACACTATTTTATGTAAAGTGTGTATATATATATATCATGGCATAAGTGTTTCGAGTAAAGTAAAGTATAAAATTTCCTTATTTTATAAAGGTACGATTTCAAGGGTAAATCAATTGTAAAGATTATTTACAAGAAAATGAAGTTTTAACAGGGTAGTTAACCGTAAGGCAAAAAATGAAACATGAATAGGGTAGTTAACCCTAGGTTTATGACATAGATATTAGAGGACCAGATGAGACTGGTGTAGGGTCGCACCCTATACTTTAGCTATTAGCCCTTTTCTAAAATAAGACCAAAATTCCAGTGTGTAGGGCTTGTCACGGGTGGAACTAAATTAAGGTTACACACAGAAGGGAATATACAGAGTAAAGATAGGTTGTTCGTGAGCCCGTAAAACCATTAGATTCAATTGACCCTAGAAAGGAAAGTTTAAGGCAGTCAGCCCAGTATTGTGTCTAATAGAAGTTAAACGGTTGAGTGTGTCTGGTAAGCCCGAGTCAGCCAACGATTAATAGTTAGTCAAGTAAACTATAGTGTAGATAGATAGTCCATTGATTTCCTGATTTTTTTTATGTACTTTCTATTATTGATATAATCAGTTTGATTGTAGATTCTAATTTGCAAAAGATACGTTTTAAAGGGATAAATTAAGGGGAAACTTGTTCCGCTAAGCAACGGTCTCACTGAATATTAGTAATATTATACACACCAGGCTTTATGTCTGACCGAAGTTAATGTTTTCCACTTAAGTGCTCAAAAATTAATTTGAGTAGGTTGAGAGTTAAGGTTATTCAGGTTTAGCAGGTTTGATGAATAAGCTTCCGACAACGTGCATGAGGCATTGTTAGCTATGTAGGAGTTATTTAGTTTTATTTCCTCTGTCATGTATTTATGAAATACATGTCTATCCAGTACTCTGATCATCCAAGGGGCATCTTCATATGTCTCTCTTGGCGTAATTTATAATAATTATATTTGAGCACAATATGGGATTTGTTTGGGGATTATGTATCTGAATATGAAATATTGATTTGAAATGTAATCAGTAAAGCTGTTTTGAAATCTGTGTCATCTTTATTTCATATTCATATGCTTCTGATATTATGTATACCATTAACATTACCGTATTTTGTCACTGGAAGTTAATACTATGTGTGACTGCAGTATCTGTAGTGCTTAGCTTCAGTCCTCAAGTAGAGGATGTTACAAATTGAAGATGCAAGATGAAGTGTGGGAAAATCACATGGTTCACACTAGGCAAAACATATCATTACCGACATGATTCATGTTGGTACCGACATGATTTTATGACGAGGGAAATCTGTTTTTCTTCCAACTTTCTCGAACTAAGAGTTTTACATGGTCTTTCATAATCTAGTGACTTTGGCGGGCGGTTGTCCTATAAATAACAAGCTTAGAGCGACGGTTAAAGGACATTTTTGGCCATCCGCTTCATCATCTTTTGCTCTACCCACATCATGTCAACTAAAGTATTACTTTTGCTGTTCCATACTTGGAAAAAATTTATAAGGCCTTTGTACACATAACAAATAGTCTATGATAAAAATAAAGTGGACGTAGGCCATAGACTTTGCCGACAACTATAAAAATACGTGTCTTTTACTATTTTCATTGTTATTGCAACCTGGATCTACTCAAATATTCTATATGTTGGGGGAATTATGCCACTTTTTGGCTCAATATATATCCAGCATGCATACACACACACACAGATATATATATATATATATATATATAGTGTTTGTCTAAATATAATTCAAGAATAATTAATGAAATTATTTCAAATGATCTCTTTATCTAAGGAAATATTAACTAGTAATTAAGGAGGAATTAGAATGACCTTCCACCTTCAACCAAAACTTTTAATCAAATCTAGATCTATACCATACATTGTTGTTTTTATACGAAATTTAGTGACAGCCAAAATAAATGATTAATCTTTTTTGTAAATATGCATAAACAATGTAAGATATTTTTTTTTTTGCATACTTTAGCTGATAGCTCAAATAAATAAACACACACACACACAAACATATATATATATATATATATATATATATATATATATATATATATATATAGTATACATATAGACATGAAATTTTATATTGTATAACATGATTAACGTGATCATCATAAATCAATGCAAACGTATAAATTAATTTTTATTATATATAATTTTGTATTTCATTTAGAAATTACATTCATAGCAATTTTAGATTATATGAAAATCAATGGTAGTTAAAATACATCACATACATTAACATGGTCCATGGGTGAGCATATATGAATATGTGATATGAACTAAAAATTATACCTAATCAGATATATCCTTTCGCAGTACCTAGGTTTGTGAATAGACTTCTACATCGCTTAAATCACTGACCGATCTTGCTACAATCAATGGAATCACTTTATTTCAGCTTGCTTTAGATGTTGAATATGTAAAACGGATTTCAACCATGCAAGGAAGAATATAGAGGGACCATGAAGAGAGAAGCATGGAAAATGAAAAAAAGAAATACCGTGGAGGGTTTTATTTTTATTGAGAGAAAGAAATTTTTTACTTTCCTTTATTTTAAAACCTTTCTCTTCAATTCTTAAATTCATTTAGATTAACATCTGAAATATATTTATTTCCCTCATATGGCTAGCTATGCTTACGTTCCCCGTAGACCAAAAATGGCCAAAGCCTATTTAAGTAATTAAGTTTATATAAAGCCTACTTAAATGTATATATTAGATATCATGTATCGATATGCATATATATAACTTTTACATACACATTAAAATAATTGCTGATAACATCAAAACATTTCTAGAAGCTAACATGCTTAGTAGTAAGACCCTAAGCATCAAATATAATAATAATTCTTAGTAATATCACCCCAAGTATCTACTTTAATAATGATAGTTAATGTTTATTAAATATAAACTAATTTAATTAATTTATAAAACTTTACAAAATAACTAAATCGTGTTGTGCTTCAAAGAATTCAAAAATACAGTTGTGGGACTCGAAGGTGTGAATTTAATCAGCGATTAATATCAAATTTTTTTAATATCATTGTACAACAAAACCAGTTAATGGTGTCATAGTTTGGTAGAGTTCATCTTTTATTGATATTTTCAGTAAAATCATATTTTATATTAGTGTAAGCTATACCAATAGTAACAATAATTGACACATGTTTTTTCATCAACATAATATCACTTTTGGATATGTATGGAGTTTGGCATTGGTCAAAACACCAATAACATCCACATTCAACTTTATTAATCCATAATCCAAGTCCTTGGTTTAATATAATATTTTTAAGCTATTTTACTTGAGCTAAAGACTTTGACTTTGAGTTGATTATGGTTAACTATGATACTAACTTCATACAACTAAGGAGAAGAATTCCCTATTTAATAGTGCTTTACTTCTGATGCTTCAAGTCAAATCCAACTATAGTTGCTTAATAGTTTCCATACCATACCATGATATAACAATAATCAAAGTAGAGTATCCACACTGAACTTTCATGATACTCTTAAATCGAGGGAATAATGTACCATCTTCCTTCTAATATTTCATGTTTGACGTAGTTGTTATCAACTAATAAGAAACTCTTGAACTAGTCATTCCATAGTTATCGAACAACTACGGGTAGTAACCCCCTTGATGTCCCTAGAGGCCATGAGTAACACACCGCTACCAAAATTTTGAGAGTGTTGCATACTCTGACCTAAATGGATGTGCCAATATCCTTTTTGAAAGCGGCTTGACCATGATATTTAAAATAATTTATATTCATTTTGTTGTTAATTACTCACGATTGCAATTAATTTGCAACTAAAATCATATAAAATTCCATTTAAGGATTTTCTCATTATACTATAAATTTATTACTTAATTAATTCTATCACAATATAAAAAATATATGTATAATAAAGCACACAACTTTAATAAGAACAAGACTGGTAACAGAGTTAGATATATGTAATACATTACACTATTGCATTAGGGCATACCAATGACTCTTTTAATTTTCCACTTGGAATTGGAGTTATTTATAAAATCTCAATTCATTCCTCTAATTGGATTTCTTAGAATTAATCAAGCTAGCCCCTTGGTGAACGAATGAGATATATTGTTTACTATCTATTCTATCAGCCAATATTTCTCCATCATTGATAAGATTTATTTACCATGTGGAACTTTCGAAGTATGTGACTACACATCTTGTGAGCCATAGCTTCTTCATGTTCTATATCACTGCATTATTTTCATAAAACAATGTCATAGGGTTTTCAATGTTTGGATTTACCCCTAGCTCAATTATAATTTTATGTACCTTTTTATTGTGATTCTATTCAAGGTACCACACTTAGCCATTCTGTTGAATTAACCACAATTCTCATTTGGAATATTTCCAATTCAAGGCCCCTAAATAGAGGTTAAACATGTATTTTAGATTTATAAAGTCTATTTGATATCACTTATGAACTTCGGATCCGAACACTCCTTCATAAGGAGTTTGGCCTTTTAATAAAAAAATTCTAATATTTTGTAAATTCTTAAAAATACTCTTAATTACCATTGAGCTGTCTTAATTCAAGATCTCTCATTGCACCAGGTACACAATAAAATTGCAAAAAAGTAGATAACATAACAAATATAACAATTCTTATCGATCCATAAGGGATCTATCTCATATGCTCCACATTAAACAATTTAATAAGGCATCCATTGGATAATCGCAAAACCGTTTCATAATAATTATAAAAGACATCATTCTCAAATCACATATCAAGAATTAAACAACCAAACTCAAAATGATTTTAACATGTGCACATTGTTATCAATCAATATTATGTTTCTTATATGTAGTTTCAGAATGTTTTTCTCTTTAATACATATCATTTTAGAAAGATATTGACTCAACTTCACTCATTTTAGAAGGGATGATTGGCTTCTTTCCAGCTTATTACTCAACAATAGAAAATTAAATATAAATAAGCTTATACTCTGGAAGAAAAAATAATGAAACACGAACCTTAAGAACCAACAAATGTAACAAGGAAGGAGAAATGAGGATAAAATAAAAACATAACAACACAGTCTCATTTAGTTCCAACAATCAAGAAAACCTTCTTCAAATTTGACAACCGTGTTGCTAAATCCCTTTCTAAATTTATGGATCAAAATATCAAATTTAATCACTATTGAAATTTTCTTCATCATCAATTAACTTTCCATTTCTATCCTTCTATACCACCCTAGTGATGATCTTAAGCACTATATGGAGTATACATTTCTTGTTAATTTCGATCTTATAGCCTTTGAAATGCAGTCCTACTCCTCTTTACTATACCAGATACAAAATTAAAACCCACCTTTCACCAAATTCTTTTCCAAAAGTTCATTATTGATAGATCAATAGAAAAAGAGATGATGGATGTCCTCTTGCTAGTCATTATACGATAACAAACATTTAACATACTTACACCCTTAAAATTCATGTTACTAAATACTATGAAGACCATTCCTTAAAAAATTCCATAGTATAAAGTTCAATTTCAAGGCTAAAAGGATTCCAAACTCTCGTTTTCTATCTAAATTTTCTTTCCCCAGAAACCAAGGTTACTACCTTATAAACTGTGCTAATAGAATGATTTTTAAGCATGCTAAACCAAACATACTTTTCTGAATTGACCACATGAAGAGTCTACTATAAATATTCCAAACTATTCTCATATTAATACTCGTAAAATAAGTGAGGATAGCCATATACTTGCTATAGCTTCAAAGAGAATGCCTGTATGTTCTCACTTTGAAAAATAAAGAACATTAGCTAGAATTAATCCATGCATAGCCTATGGGTTCTACAAAAATTTCGCTTACCATTTACTAAAGCCAATGATTTTATATGGAGCAGAATGGAAATCTTCGAGCTTTAATATGTGAGTGAAAGTTTTATACAACAGTATATGCGAATTATTTTTATTTTAAATCAGAAGAAGAGAAAGAGAGGAGAAAGAAAATGGGATTGTGAATAGTCCCACATCATAAGTTTGTAGGAATTATATTTGTTTAAACATAAACTCCTCAAGAGAAGGTTAGGCCTTTTGGTCATGCAATGTTTGCTCTTTTGTAAGGAAGAAGGTCATGCATAAGAAGCACATAAGCGCATATGCCACTGACCGACCTGACCGGATTTGGGTTTGTAATTTTGGACAGAATTATTTTAGTTAGAATACACTAACAAACGTAGAATTTGAATTTGAATGGACGAAAATGGTGGGAAATGCAAATGTTAGATAATGGCAGGACGTTTGAATTCAAACAAAAGGAAGTATCGTTTGGTAGAAGACACAATGTTTCAAAAACGAAAAGATGCCTCTTCGTAACTATAAATAGAAACATCTAAAAAATGTTTTTAACCTTTCTTTTAGTTTCTAATTTCCTTCTCCTCTCTTCTACTTCTCTTCTCCTTACTTATTTCATTCAATAATATTTTGGCTTTGTGATACTGTTTGCAAACTCAATACTCTTGTCACTATAGTCAATTCGAAAGATTGTTTGAATCGATTTTGATAGTGCTATCGTAGTCAATTAAAGAGATTAATCATCTCGGCTCCATTGTACTTGAGAGGTGATTGTTCTTAACTCACAGCACACATTCATTTGTTAAAATGAGTAATGAAGGAAAATAATGTCTTAAGGAGACCATCATCGAGATGCCTTAGAGCAATCTCTACATATTTGATTTTACCACTATTATGACAATTTCATCGAAAATCCAAAAACTCACACCAATAGTCTTAAGACATTATTCGACAATGGCACCACACAGATTGAAGAGGTTCGATGGCTTTAATTTCATGAGTTGGTAGAAGAAGATGCATTTCCTATTGGATAGACTAAAGGTAGTTTATGTTCTTAGGAAGGTAAAGCCAAAGGAAACAAAAAATGAGACTATCACGCAAGAACGATTAAGACAAAATGGAAGCAAGATGATTACATATGCAAGAGGCACATATGCAATGCAATGTCAGATACTCTATTCGATATGTACTACAATAAATCAATTACCAAAGAAGTCAGGGATGTGATGAAGGCTAAGTATCTAATGGAAGATGCAACAAGTAAGAAATTATTAGCTAAAAAATTCTTTAATTATAAAATGACTGATGCTAGGTTAGTAGTAGAGAAATTCAATGATATAGTACATATCCTAAATCAATTCAACCAGCATAACATGAATATGAATTTGGAGATAAATATTTCATCCATAATAGACAAAACTTCCCCCTTTTGGAAGGATCAAAGGAAAATCCTTAAACAAAAGAAGGTGGATATGAGTTTGGACAATCTTACACAGTATTTGTAAGTGGAAGAAAATCTTAGGCAGAAAGGAATCACTGAACCAAAAGTGTTTCCATCTAAGATCCACATGGTGGGAGAAAAAGAGGAAAATAAAATCTTCGAACTCTTTTTAAATCAAAAGAGGAAATTTCAGAATAAGACAAACTTCAATGAGAAGAAGGCCAAGAAAGTGAATGGATGCTGCAATTATGGAAAACCTGGTAGATACCTTCGTTTCCTTAAAAAGAAACCTTAATCAGCAAAAGAAAATCTAAGACCATAATCTCTAAAATCAACATGATTTGAAGAGAAGATTCTTATTAGATCAAAACTGGTTCTATTAAGCATTCTGCAACGATAAGATTCTACTTAAAAAACTTGAACCGTTTGAGGATGAAAATTCTTTATATGGGAAAATCAGTAAAAGCAGCAGTCCAAGGGAAGGGGACAGTAGACTTGGAGTTCACGTTCAGGAAAATTCTAACATTGAGTGATGCATTTTATGTACCCAAGGTTAGAAAGGCTGTAACACCCCTAATTTTTGTTTAATATTATTCAGAAAATTTAATTAGGTAAATTAAGTAGAATAACATAAGGTGATAAAGAGAATGAGATTTGTTAATTAATAGGGTAAGGCCTTAATTAATCAATTAATAAAATGGTTTAAAACATAGAAAAGAAGGAAATTAATGAGAGGGGAAAAGTGGGAATAGTTCTTTATTTCATTCTCTAAACCCTTTCCTCTCTTATTTATTCTCATTTTTCATTTTACAAACTCAAAAACAAACGTAAGAGGCTGACTAATACTAAGGAGAAAAAAGAGAAGAAATCTAAAAGCATTCAAGGGAAAAGGCTTAGGGAATTAATCAACAACGAATCTCTCTCTCTCTCTCTCTCTCTCTCTCTCTCTCTTATCCAATTTAAGGTGAATAATATTATCCATCTCATTTATTATGCTTGTTTTTGGATCTGTGAATAATTTTTTATTTGGTTGTGATAATACGTCATGCTTGGATTGATTATATCATTATTTGATTGAATGATCATTTATGAGAATATTATGGAGTTATTCTTAAGGATTTTAAAAGTAAAAACCTAGTTTTTGATCTTCATTTAACTTGAAATTTGAATATATCATGTAAAACATTATTTTGGAGATGAGTTTTTAATTTCATAAATTTTCGAGTTTGTATGAATAATTTTATGAATTCTCTAAGAGAAAAAATGTTCCTTTTTTGGGTTTTAATTATTAAATTAATATTTCGGCCCCAAATTTTTTATATGTGAAACAAGATGGAGATTCTGATTTTTGGTACTTTTTTGGGATTTTTTCCAAATGATTATGGTTTTCTATGAACTTTTTATAACCGAAAAGCCTTAAATTAATATTAATTAATTACAAGAGTTTGTAAATTATTTTGGGAAGGCAAAGGATGATCTACCAGAAAATTCGAAAAAGTGTACGAAAAAAGATTTGATATCCAATAAAATTTGACAAGAGGTATGGGTTGGTGAAAAATATTATCTTTAAAAGTAAATAAATCAGTTTTCAAACTATTTATGGAAAGGACATTGTCACAATTTTAAAGGCTCGACACCTCATATCACTTATGTATTTTAGAGGCTCGTTGCTTCTTATTGCTTATGCATCGTTGAGGCTGGTTACCGCATATCGCTTATTCATTTTAGAGGCTCATCACCTCATATCGCTTATATATTTTAGAGGCTCTGCACCTCATATTGCTTACGGATTTTAGAGGCTCGTCATCTTATGTCACTTATGCATTTTAAAAGCTCATTACCTCATATCACACTCATTTTTCATATGCATTTTAGGGGCTCATCATCTCATATCACTAAGCATTTTTTAGGCTCGTCACCTCACATGACTTATGCATTTTTTAGGGTTGTCACCTCAAATCCCTTATGCGTTTTAGAGGCTCATTACCTCGTATTGCTTATGCAATTTAGAGGCTCGTCGCCTCGTATCACTAATGCGTTTTAGAGTCTCATTACCTCATATCACTTAGGCATTTTAGTGGCTCGTCGCCTCATATCCCTTATGGATTTTGAAGGCTCGTCACCTTATATTGCTTCTGCATTTTAGAGGTTTGACACCTCATATCACTTATGCATTTTGGAGGCTTGTTACCTTAAATCACTTATGCATTTTAAAGGCTTATTATCTCATATTAGTTATGCGTTTCTGAGGCTCGTCGCCTCATGTTGCATTTGTGTTTTACAGGCTCGTTACCTCATATTGCTAATGTATTTTAAAAGCTAAGGATTATAGTGCTTTTGCACAAGATTTTGGCTAAGCATTTGGGCTATGTTTTCCTTGTTTTTAAGAATGAATCTAAGTGGTTTATTAAGTCTAAAGAGAAATGTTTTTAGGGACATGAAAATCGTATTTTACTTTAATTTTATATGATTTTTTGCCAAAAGGAATATTTACTTAAAATCTAAGTAATTTATAAAGTATGTGACTATTGATTGAGTATATTTTGATGGATGTTGTTATATGTTCTCATTATTATATGATCAGTAAATTTACATGTTTTATCTTTTGTCATACTCACATCTGCATTACCCAACATTGCATCTTGGGATTTGGGAATAGAATTACCAGTTAGGTTGTTTCAGTGGTGAATTTGATCAGACTAAACTCCTAAGTGAGTCACATTGCATCCACTAGATTACATAGATCAATTGTGTTAGCATGCCCTAAACTGATCAAAAGATATGAATTAAGAATTTAAAACCAGATAGGATTGTAGGTGGGACTGGTGTTTGTTCGCGCCCTATGCTTTAGATGTTATGCAACACACCGTAATTTTCCTAAAAACAAATATGAAAATATAGTTAAACGACAAGAATGAACCTATAAGGAGAATTTTCACAAACGTCTGAATTTGACTACGGGACTGTCACTATTGTGTCCGCATCAATTTTTTGGACAACTTTCATATATAACTTGTTGAAATCCGAGCTAAAACGAAAAAGTCATAAAGGTTTGAATAATAAAAAATTAAAAAGAAAAAATTAAAAATAATTAATTAGGCCAGGTCGACAAAGATTGGACCCAGGTCCACAAGGGGTGGTCGAACCAACCTAGTGTCGAACCGAGGGCCGCGATTTTAAGTCGATTCATTTCGCGCATGAGTGATGATTTCGGGTGAGCAAAGTAAATAGCAGTGGATGAGATTAATTAGAGGCTCCAATCTGATAGTTGTGAGTGGAGGTGTTACCCAATAAATTGATAGCCTGGATTACTATAAAATCATAATTCTCTCCATTATAGCGAAGCTCTTCCAAAATAATACTACAAACTCTAATTTGCCAAATCAATTTATAAACAAAAATTCTATTCTAAATCTCAACTAAATTAAAATAAAAGGAGATCTAGCAATTAGAGGAGAGGCCTAACTGAATTTAAGGGAGAATGCTTGCGGCGTAAGAGGCAAATTTAAAGCTTATGATAGAGGTAAGTGGGCATAGATTTAACAAGTTAATTAAATTAATTTATTTTAATTCCTACCCTATGTTGATTCGACTATGAATTCTAAGATTAATCCGTTAATTAATTAAATTGGGAGTCTGGAATGAAGGATCTTTTTATCTAACTATAATTGATATATGTAAGTTGTAAAACCATAAATCCTATGCTAAAATCTGGATCAATACCTATAATTTTCCGATTGGAATAATGTAAATGTTTTGATAAACATAATAAAAATAGGACAAACATATTAGCCCTATTGAAACAAAATTTAACGGATTAGATCTGATAATTAGATGATGTTAAGGCCCGCAAATCCGTACTCCTTTTAAGCTGGCAAAATCCCACAACAATTCAACCAAAGAGGAACAAACTTACGAATCTTTAGGGTTTAAAGAAGAAGAGGTAGAAGAAGAAGAAAGAAGAAACAGAAACAATAACAGAATCTCACATTTCGCAGCGGAACAAATATAATAGATAAATAAATATTTTTAAACATAATAACTATATCGGTTATTACATTACATCACATTACATTATCAGAGTGTACAACAACAAATAACGGAAAGAAATATTACATATATAAGTGATACGCTTCGCCATCCAGCTTGCTCCTGATTTCCATAGAAACTTCTTGACTTAGCTCCCAAATAACTGCTAACCTGACTCTAGGCTGCCCGTGTGGAAAATTTTGGGCACCTAGAGTTTAGAAAGGGAACAATAAACTCCAGGTCAATCGTGGGACTGGTGTGAGATTTTAAAAACAGTTATTTTCACAAAGAAAATAAAAGAAATCCGCTATGCTTTTGGAAAATGAAACTACCATAAGTCTCCCGCCACACACACAATGCAAACGTAGAATTGGAAGAGATTTCTCCTTATGATAGTCAAACATGCTTAATACGCAAATTCCTTTCGATATTATTATTAGTGCATAGTGCAGAAAACATTTCGAAAGTATAATATAAATCTTAGCCAGCATAGACATTCCGAACTATGCCTACAATAGCTACCATCTAAACAGTGGGGCACCACCATAAGTAGATGGTAGGTTATACAACTAAAACCGTACAAGGCGCGTATTGTTTCTTTGGATTTCCAACAAATGGTCAGGCTAAGGAACTTCCTACTGCCACATAGGTACGCCTCTGGAGGGACGTCCCGAGAACTTAACCAGCTCTCTGCCAACACAAGTCCGGGTTACCTCTATAACTAGGTAACTACTACACGAGCATGCCATCCCCCGATCCTTTGGGACCTTTATCCGAGGATCCTCTACACCAACAACCACAAAGAAAAATATTTGCAGTAACCACAAAGGTTAAATATCAGGGCTCCATACCTGACACCACTGTAACAGCCCGCTATTTTGGACCATTCAAATCGAAAATAAAACCATACATGTCCGACTTGAATAATTCAGAATACCGCATTGTTAATTTAAATTTGGCAAACTCAACATATACAGTAAATAAAACATCACAGATCACAGACACAGAGTAATATAATGCAGCGGAATAGATAAAGAATAGTAGTTCATGAAGCTACATTTACATCAGAGTTAGAAATAAAGTACATCAGAATAGTTCAAATGCAGTGAAGTCTCCAATGCAATAGAGGACTTCTCTGAACCAATCAACTGGAAACGCTGAAAAGAATAGATAGCTGGATCTTCAAGCAAAGCTCCAACTTTGGAGGTGAATCTCAAAAGCTGTATCACCCGGTCTGACCCGAGTGTAAAGCAAAAATACAAAACACTCGAGTCAGGATTAACATTCTTATATCTAGAAATCCAACTCAAGTGAAATATCAACTGAAATATATTTAACTTAGAGGATGTTCGGGATAACCATCCTCTAAGGATCCAACGAACTATCTACAGGGTAGAAATATACACTATAACACCGTGGTCATTTCAATTTTATTTATTATTCAAAACCAAATATCATTTCACTTCAAATATAGCTATTTTCCAAATAGTATTTATATATATTAAATAATATATACAGTAAAGTATTTTCAATTCCCTCAACTTAACAAATCGTTTCAACACCAACCCGACCTTCCCATTTAAATTAAATTCAATCTTAATTTATCAATTTAAATTCAACTCAATTCCTAAAATAACCACTTCAATTTTTTTCGATCTCAAATTCGGATTTGTAATCACAAAATACCCCTTTATATTCAATATTTCAAACCTTTAAGTATTCAACGTTTCAAACTAAATTTTTATTCAATTTAGTTTTCTAAATAATAAATTCAAAATTTAGTTCAATTTAGTTTCTAAATAACAAATTCAACTATATTGACTTCAAATACAGATCCGAATCTCAAAATAAACCATTTTAATTTCCAATATAGTTCAAAGCTTTAATATTTAAATGTTAAATTTAACAGTTTCATATAGATCTCGATTTAACCTCATTGTTATTTAGTCTTGAAATACTCCCTCATTTGATTCAATATCATTTAAGTAACCTTAAATTACATTTTACTCAATATTCTCTTTAATTTATTTAAACGTGAAATATTCATTAAATCACTTAGATCAAAAATCCAGTTATAAAATCATACCTTTTAAATTTCCCATTCAACTTTAAAATCGATTAAATTAAATAAATCCTTATTTAAATACCATTTTTAAGTACACCCAAATTTATCTCCCAATCTTAATTATTCAATTTATTACTAGAAAATCTATTTGAAATATAGATTTACATAAATACTTAACCATATTGTATGTATTAAATTAATCGAATTAAATTAGATATTATTAAATCTATATACATCATTACCCTTTATATATAATAATTTAAGAATTAACATTTATTAAGACCATATATTTCTTTTCAAAATATTTATATATGGACCAACGGTGTCTGTATGTATTTCTTATCATATGGTCAAGTGTTACGGATGTTTGTCATTTCAATCCATACACTAAATATATATGGGTGGATATGATTTCAACCCGTAATCCCAAATTTATTTAAATGAAAATCGCTTGGGTCTATCATTTCAACCCATAACAAAAATTCTACTATTCTAAAGTCCGTTCGGGTATGTATCATTTCAACCCATAGTGATTTCTATACTAACAGGGAACTTGCAGAGTGATGACAGATAAAAATAATAATATAACAAGCATATATCATCAATAACAATATAACATAAACAACAGTATATGGTGTCATATCCCACAGGTGGACAGTTATAGATAACAACATATATAACAATTTAAATAACAACAACAACATATTTCAATTGTCGTTTCAATTGAAATCAAATTTAATAAATAAAAGAACGTTAATCGTGAGTGATTGCTCACCTTACGAGGCTAGAAAGATTTGACAAAGAAATTGAGTTACGAATCCAGGCACACACACTGAAAGCGAAGCAAGATTGACAAGAATTCGATGGACAAATTGATGACAAAGAATTGACGAAGTCAAATCAGGATTGTATCGATGACGATAGATGGGCATAAGTGAACTCATATATATTCAATCAAATGTACAGTCGTATTCCTTAATATACTAATATATACATGTAGACTAAGTTTTATAATATGTACTATAAAATGAGGTTAAATGGACCCAAACTAATATCTCTCCAAATGCAGACCTAACTGATATACTATCTATAATATGCATCTATACGAACAACAAAACATGTCTCGACACGTATAAATAAACTAATGTATATTATTATACATCAACATATTATAATACTTATACTATGAACACTGTCATCATATAAAATAGCTTATCATGCAGACAACAAACAACACCCAACAATGTATACTTTTATATACACTAATATAACTATATAAAATGTTTTACAATATACTAAACTTTATACAAGTTTATACTATATATGTATTAGGTAGGAATGAGACGAAGCATATAATTATATAGTATATAAAATATTTTATTGATGATAAAATGTACTGTAACCTTAATATAAAATAAACTTTGATAAATCTATACCTTAAAACATATCAGCCTACTATATGTATCATATATACATACTTTAAACTATACAACTGCCATATCAACTTGTACAATCATACCATTAAACAATGTATATATTTTATCCTTACAAAACATACTATATAAATATTATACTTAATAAGTACCGTGCAAAACTTTTACTAACTAAGACAAGATCGATATATACTCAATTATAAACTCAACATTTCACCTATATGTTATAACTATAATCACCTAGACTAACATACGTACACACGCACAAGCCATATCTGTACATAAACTGATATATATCCTATAAAATAATATAAAATATGATACTTTAACTTACTATAAAACTGCCTATACTATGAATAAATATACTACATAAACCCAGTATTATAGTTCATAAAACATAAACAAATAACGGCAGATTATACCACTGAAAATGTATATATATAATATATAATATAATATACCTTAAAAAGATATAATACAATATTTAGAACATACCCACTATACCCTAGAAGAAGGTGACGAAGAACGAGCGACACGCAGTCATGGCGGCTCGGGAAACGGGAAGATGGTGACTCGACAAGGGATAGTGCAGGCGAATCCGGGTGGGCAAGGCTGCAACGCATGGATGTGGAGCAGAAGGCCGGTGGCCGAGCACTGTGGTGATAGGATGGTGTGGTTTGTTGTCACGTGGAGGAGCGGAAATGAGGGCGGGACGTATGGGTGTTTAGTGTAGTGGGGAGGTGATGGGGTTCGAGGCAAGTCAGATGAGGGAATGAAGCCAAGCAAACAGGGAGGAAGAAAATGGGCATGAGCACAGGTTCAAGTAACAGAGAAGAGGACGAGTAGAACGGGATGTTTTGGAAGAGCAAATGAAAAGAAAAATGAAGAGCTGCAAGTATATATTTAATAGAAAAGAACGGACAGAGAAAATTTTGTGAAACGTACTGAAAAAATATATGAAGTACTTATTATATTATACGTTTCTTTTTCAAGCGAATGCAGAGTCCAAAATTTGAAAGCCGAGTAACGGTCAACCCTTGATTTGGTGAAAATAATTGTAGCAATTAATAAAAGAAATAAATAGCAACGGTCACGTTGCTGTGATTTAGCTGACCCATAAAAGCAAATTATTTATAATTTAAACGGTAGGAAACGTAAAGGAACGTACCCCCATAAAATGAAATTGATAACGTATGTGCATTGATTCTGCAATATTTATTAAAGCAATTGATTGATGCGCGTTTAAATTTTGAAACGCAAAAGAAATCAAATGGTCACGGATTCGGTACCGAAGATGCTGCTAATTTGTCGAAAATAAGATAAATGGAGCAATAGCTGTCCAATTTTTGAAAAACGAAAGATGACGTCTCACTCAGAAGAAGATTTAGAATTTTTCTATGTAAAATATTCAGGTCTGAAAAATATTTTATTATCAACAATTATTAGCTAGCTTGAATTTAATAGAATTTCACAATGAAATAAACTTTGATAAAATAAATTCAAAATTTACCATCTGCTATGTTTAATTATACGTAATCCAAACATTAACTTTATATTTCAAAATATTGGTATTAAATTTTCTCAAAAATCGAAATAAAATAAGTTATGAAACCAATTAAAATTTTAAAAATTTCATGGGTCGTTACAACCACCCTTTTCCAGAAGGCAATGACATACCCTAAAGGGCGCGACCCTCATAACCTTGCCACATCTTTCCTGTTTTGACCATTTCCTGGGTGTGAGGTCCGACGAAGTCTTGTCCACAAAGCTACACTTTTCACAAAGTCATGCTTTTATCAACAAATGATCAGCAGCACTTCATGTGCCACATTACAAAATTGGGAATGTATCACTAGTAACCATCAACTACATCACCTCTAAGCTCGTACGTCTGAGAGAAGGGTGTTAAGCTAAAAGAATAAATCCTCCGCCACCAACAGAAATATATTTGATAGAAACCAGCTTTACATCTCAAAGTGTAACGTCAGCCACACATCCATACAAGTCTGTTCCGGGATCGAACGGAACCGAAGGCACTTCAAAGAAGCCCTTGCAAATATGGATATTCACTAATCACGTCTGGAATCCCCATCACAAAGGGTGATAAAATCTCTATACCAGAGCAACCCGGTGGGAGACATTCAACAGGTAATCCTTTCGCTTTCGAAAATACCCGGTCTTCAACACCGTCTTCAGATGCAATCCTATTTCGTCATATCGTTATTTGGAATGGGTTTTATGACACAAGATCCTCTCCCAGCTAATCCGAATAACGAGCGCTTATTTTTGAAAATAAGTGTTCATTCAGATTTCAAACAAATCACAAAAACTTCCACGTTGATCTTTTAAATAAAGGATCCACCACAATCACAAGGGTTCGATGTGGTTTTCGGACATCCACTTGGAATCCGACCCCCGTCGCATCAAAATTCAAATGTAGTTTAAAGGCCAATATTGATAGTCGGTTATTTAACTATCAATAAATATTCACAACAACACCAAAATTTAAATAACTTTTCCAATTATTTATGTTCAAAATATCTTTGCAAGATATAAATTTTTAACACTTCTTTTATTTGAAAACAAATTTCAAATCACTTTTCACTCGTGGAATAAGATTCGCGATATTATTTATTTCCACTGAAAGTCTGCCGAGTTCAAATATTTTAAAATACTTCAAATCACTTATCCAAAATATATACTTGGAAATATTTAAAATAAACTATTTAAAAACATTTATTTAAATATTAGTTATGAGAATATTATATAAAAATCTCATATAAAAATTCAAGTCCAAACTAATTTTAAAATAAATAACATTAGTAGATAGAATATAAATTTTTAAGTAACTATTTTTTTAAATCAAATGTCAAATTTAATCTTTAAAATAATCCCTTCTATAATTAATTAATTAAATCTTTACTTTAAAGATTTAAACAATCCCAAAAAAAATTCTTCAACAATATCCTTCCAAATCAATTCCTAGAACTTTTAATTTATACTTCACAAGCTACTTTGAAAATATACTTGACTTTCCAGGGAAGAATTCTCTTTCCATTTATATCAATTAATAAATCTTCTTTATTTATTTAAATTTACATTTCAAATCTGTAAATTTCTTTTACACCTTTAAAAATAAACCAACATTTATTTTTAAAACAAAATTCCCTTTCCTTTATAAAATTTGCATTGTGAATTTAAACTTCTAAATATCCATTGATATACAATTTTCAAATCGATTTCTAAATATTCATTTTCAGCATCGAATTAAATTCTAAATTAATTTCCAAATTCATTTACAAATACCAAATCAATTTCCTAAATTGATTTCTAAGTTTATTTCAACACCAAATTTATTCTCTTTTGAAACAAATTCCTTCTTTTAAATCTATTCAATTTTCTAAGATAAATTTACTATAAATTTTTCTATTGAATTTCAAAAATCAAATTTTATTTATTTCTGGCATCCTACGATACCAAAAATATATTTGGCTAAATTATAGCCTTCAACAGTTTCAATCACAAATATTCACACATAGATTATAAAAAATCAACGAACAATATTGAAACAAGTTCAAATATTTGAGGAATCCAGTTGGATCCCTCCAACCTGTTTTCCCTGCATCCACAGACCTTAGCACAACAATTAAATACCAATTCCACTTCGAGGTGGAATATCGTGGTATATGGGATTTATAAAATATTATCTGCTATTATGCGGCGCAATAGGGTCTCATCCGCTATATAATGCGGGAAATCAATCATCCAATATATAATATATACTACTATATATATAGAATATCATCCAGTGAATAATTATTGTAAATCAATCATCCAAGCACACAGTCAACCAATTTAAATTTAACTATTTAAAATCAAACTTAAAATTTCAATTTGAACTTGAGTGAGAAGATCTCACCTTTGCTCTTATTTGCAATCCGTTTCCGTTCCAGAGTCGTTTTCTTGATTTATAGTCCTTGTATAAACATTTATACAATTCATTAATATTCGAAATAATCGAACAATACATTCCCATTTGATAGATTTAATTAACTAACTATTTTATTTAAAACTAATACTTTTAATATTAAACCAATTCCTTTTAATAAATTAATTTTATCTAATTAATTTCAAACAAATTTTCTTTTAATAAAATATGTGAACAAATGGAATAATCACTTACCATAAAATAATTTTAATTAACTAATAATTTTTACTCAAACTAATAATTCCTCTTTTAAAACCATTTTGTAACCTAAATAAATTAAATCAGATTATTTTAACAAATTAACCACATTAATCACTAATTACATTATTAAAATAAATCGGTAGATTTCCATTTCTAACTATATATAAAAATAATTTATGCAGGCTTAAAAAATCTAACTTTTATATAAACTCCCTCACATTCCAAAACCTTACACTGATTGTAATTAATTTTTCCGCTTCTGAAGATAACAGTAGAAATCCATTCAAATGTATATTTATACATATACATATATAAATTTATAAGTTTAACAAATAAACTATTTTAGAGAACTTACTGTTATTATAATTATGTTCAGCAATATATATATATATATATATATATATATATATATATATATATATATATATATAGTAAACTAGGTTTAATAAAATTCGAGAATACCAAATCAGAGGTTATTTTTTTTTACGCAGCCTGGATTATTTTTCTATCAATATAGCTTAAATTTCCAATATTTTTATAGATTAACAAATTGGTATCAAATGTTTATGTGTGCGAAGAAAAGGAAATTTAAAAAAAATTACCTACAGCAAAATTTCCATCGACCTCGGCTACCCCTTGCCAAGCCTCACGAGTGCCGCTTCATCGTGCGTACGCGCATCGCCTCGTCTGAGAGCTCCATCGCCGCTGCGTGCCTGCTCTAGTAAACCCAAACGTGATCCACACTAACTCACGATTATTCTCGTGTAAGGATCGACGAAGTGTCGACGATATGTCACTGGCTGCTGCCCGCTTTCGATTTTTCGTTCAGTGGATTTTGAATGAGGTGAGTTTTGATTTTTTTTGATGAGTAAAGAAAAGGGCTTCATGAATTTATCTGGGAACTGGGGAAGAAAAAGGGAACGAACTCGATTTTTCCATAATTTGAATTTGTGGGCATTAATTTTTTTCCTCTTTTGAAGCTCTATTAATTAAAAGGAAGACACGAATTACTTTGATCGGCTGGATGATTTAAAAGAAGGAGGAACATGATGATGTTGGCTTGTACGAGCGGAGACAGCGATTTGAAGGGAAAAGTTATGATTTGAAAGAAAGGAAGCTAAATGTTGGGCTATAGGGGAATTAATATATATATATATATATATATATATATATATATATATATATTTAATTTAAATTCAAATTCAAAACGTCTCGATTACGTGGCTTAAAATTGCAAACTCCTATTGAGGCATGCCGCTAGGCGTTTATAAGGTTTTATCCGCATTCCGAACACAATGGAACGTGTTTCAAAGGCTAATTCGATCATATGCACAAGTTACGGAAGTAAACGATCAATTTTAAATTAAATTGATTAAAATAGTTTCTATGCGTTTTGAGCTGTCAGGGTCAAATGACAACTCCGATTGCTACGAAAATTGGAATCCTACGGATCCAATGGAACTAGTTTCGTCGAATTCCGAGACTTTGTCTCGGAAGGCTATTTTTAAATATCGATTAAAACGATATAATTTCAAAACTGAACAAATCATTCCCAAATTCAATTCTGAAGCTTCTATTATCTTTAGTATCATCAATATAAATTTTCTAAGCCTTTAAAATATTTTTAACAAGCTCAAAATTGAAGAATCAAATTTTTACCTATCATTAATAAATTAAATTCAAT
Source organism: Allium cepa (assembly GCA_030765085.1). Taxonomy (NCBI): domain Eukaryota; kingdom Viridiplantae; phylum Streptophyta; class Magnoliopsida; order Asparagales; family Amaryllidaceae; genus Allium; species Allium cepa. The sequence goes on along the minus strand of CM060932.1, from coordinate 872,778,394 downwards.
AATTCAATTGCCACAATCATATTTATAACCGAAATTCAAGTTAAACTAACCTCCAAATATTTAAAATTCAATTAAATATTTCGATTTCAAATGTTAAAAATTTCCGGGTCGTCACAGATGAAATGGATTAATTTGCTTAAACAAGTAAACTAAAAGATTTCTAGATTGTAATCGACCTAAGACTAGTGTAGGTCGGCTGTTGTAAGTCACTTTAGACTTAGTAGACTATATAGGGCCTTAAGCCAATAAGTGTATGAACCCTGTTGTTCTCTAAATTGCTTGATTGGTGTAGACACATTTAGGTGTTCTTATTTGAGATGAAAGACTTAGTTTGTGTTTCTGTATCATAGAGTAAGATACAGAGTGTCGTTGAGACATGTAATTTATGTTGCGAAAGGTGCGCACAGGTGTTGGGATTGGGTTACTAGTCATTGGTCGAGGTATTGGGATCAGGCTACCAATCATTAGTTGAGGTGTTGGGATCGGGTGAAGTACCAATCATGGGCTTTCCCATAGGCTCACATAGGTGTAGATGCTGAAAGCTAGGTGGTACCCAGTACCAGCAGGAGTTGGGCGTAATAACTCCCAGAAGGTACATAAGAGGTGTTTTTCGACCAAGATCGAGGGGTTGGGCATGGGTGTATATGATGAGTTTCTATGCGAGTTTACATGCATGTTCTTCCTCTCCAAGCCTAGTGTGAGCTAAAGTGGGACAACAATTCCCAAAACTAGATGATCATTCAGTGAGGTGTGTTCTGTTGCTATCCCATGATGTTAGGCTGATGACTTTTGATATGTGACCTTATCTATGTGACCTTAGGTGCATGGACACTATACACATACTCGATATCACCAAGAGTAAACTTGGAGTCAGTTGTATTTAATTTCCTCGTTAGTCTTGTTCTCATTCACAAGACATACGTTTGACCCTTTATATTTTTCCCCCACAATAGATAAATAGAGCAGCCGTTGACAAATCCATTGTTGCCTTCAGATTATTGTGTCGGAAGTCTAGTTCTATTTTATCCTTTATCATGTATTTCCTATCAATACATTTGCTCTTTCACTACTTTGCTTATGAGGGATTATTTTTATGACACTCTAATGTTTGACACATACTGATGGTTTTCTAAGACTACGAAATTATGACATTTTGAGACATGGATATTTTGAAGCTTTGAGATTTTTATTACTATATTCTAAGATTACCCTTATATCTGATATTGTGTTTTCGCTGTGATGACGTTTGGATTAGACAGATTATTTCTTCTTTGATATCTTAGTCTCTATGATACTACTTTTTCCTTAAACCGCTGATCCGTGTTTCTTGATACGGTGGTGTTAGGCATGTCAATGAATGTGGGTTCACATTTGGTATTAGAGCATATGTTCAACATTCCTAGGAATAGGAGCATATTTGACCCATATGGATATACATACATACATATACATATACATATAATTTTGAAAAGAAAATTGATTTTTGAAATTGATTTTTGAAATTGTTTTCGAAATGGATTTCTAAATTATAACTATAACTATATATATAAGTATTTTTGGAATTTTTTTCAAGAATCCCTTAAATTTATGCCTATGCTTATTTCAATTCGTACATGTGTTGTCCTTCACCTTAAATCTTGTTGAGCTATCTGTGGAAGTATCAAATTGAATCTTTGTTATTCACAAGCAGAGATAGCCAATCTCGCAGGATTTGGCTCTACCAACATCCCTTATATTCCGGCATGAACATGCCCATTTGGTTCTGTCGTTACTTACAAGCTAGAGGACCGGTTGAGCATCTAACTAGAGAGACTACGGAGATGGAAGCTGAAGGGGCCCCTGTTTACCCACATGTCGCTCATGACTTTACTAAGCTACGCAAGGACTTTTCCAACTTGGGTGGTAAGCCATTCTTAGGCACTGACATTTTTGTCGATGCTATAGCTTGGATCCCTAGCTATGAACGGATACTTGGACTTATGGGTTTTGTAGGTAAGGCTAGGAGGTAGCTTGCTACGTAGTAGTTGCTAGGAGAGGCTCTTAGTTGGTGGGAGGTTGTTGAGGCCGATCCTGATAATGGTAGCATGAATCAAAGGGAGTTCAGGCAAAGGTTTGAAATGAAGTTCATATTGCAAGCTAAGGAAGGAGTTATTTTAGAGGAGTTTATAAATATGAAACATGGTGACTTGTCAATTAAAGAATACTTGATCAATTTAATGATCTTGCGAGGTTTGGGATTGAGTCGATTTATACCTCGCACAAAAAGGCACTCAAGCTTTCTAAGGGTTTGAATTACGCACTACAGGACTTAGCTATGAGCCATACTCTACTGGGAGCTATTTATGAGGGTGTGGTTAAGATGACATTACTTACTTCTATTGCTAAGAAGGTATAAATGGCTCCAAAGGTGAAGGATAGTCTTTTAGAAAGGGACGAAGAAGGGTGGACCTCTAAATAATGGGAAGATTCAAAAGAAGGAGTTGAAGTGTCGTAGGTGTGGAAAGGCGGGGCATCTTGTTAATGATTGTTTGCTCCCAAGGCCAATGTGCTTCAATTATGATCAGGTTGGGCATATTAATATGAATTGTCCAGCACCTTCCAAAGTAGCTTCTCTGGCTTTTACTCGGGTGGTTCAGGAATATGCTATAGAGGTCGTTCCCACTTCTAGTGTCCAGCCAACACTAGATAATGGGAAGAATGTGGTGATTGAAGGTGTGTTATCTCTTTTTGGTCTTTCTGTTCATACTTTATTTGATATTGGGGCTTCTCATTCTTTTATCTCTAGTAGGCTTGTTGATAACTTGCACTTAGACACTAGCATTGGGGCAGACCTAATAATTGTGTCAAATCCAGTAAGGAGATCGACATATTTATCAATGATATGACAGGATTTGAGGTTAATGATCCTAGGTAAGACGCCCCACCTCTATACCCACGATAGCCAAGAACATTACGGTGAATGCTGTCGACTAGCACGGAGAATAAGGCTGTTGAGGAGCGACCATCCATGTAATTTCTTTGCGCGAGCACCGATATGTCAGATAATATAACATGCATTCTTTTTCAAGAGGAAATCCGACATACCGACACAAACTCAAAGCTACTACACGGTGGCTATATAAATCCTTCGAAAAACAAATATAGAAATAAGCATAACACAAATCAGTCACAGACAATTCATATCACAAAGGCGGAATAAGATATGAATATTACACTAGAAAGTGTACATCAGAGTAGTGGTCTAAAAAGATCCACAATATCACAAAAGAATAGTTACACGAACTACACAAAAGAATAAGTATACATTAAGGAGTCTATATCTCAAATGTATACAACAAAATAACTGCCAATCTAAGTAGTTAACCCAAAAGCAAGAGAAATCAATCCCAAGAGAGAAGTCAAGCAGAAGCACCTGTAACATCTCGGTCTGACCCGAGTATTATTTAATAAGAAAATAATAAACGGATCAGTCTAACTATAAATATCAGATGAAACGATATAGAATAAGAGATATGACTAAACACATAATAATCACAATGCCAAGCTGTGATATATATATATATATATACTTAGTTGATAATCATCAAGAGATAAATCAATGTCACCAAATCTACACAAGAATCAAAGAAACGTCATACTCCTAATTTCGTTCACCATACCATAAATATTGACGATAATATCAATGTCAATCACAAAAGTCAATGACACACAAATTCCAGAAGACTACACAAGAAATCCAGAAATCACCAAAGTCAATGACACACAAATTCACCAATGCACAAATATTGATAGAACTTATCAATGGAAATCACGAAAATTGGTGAAACACAAATTCTAGGAATCTACACAAGAAATCCAGAAATCACAAAGGGGGGAGGCCTATCACAAACGGGAGCATAAAGCCCACCAACACGTGTATCACAAACGGAACGCTAATTCCATGGTCGCTAACCATCACAAATTGAGCCGAAGCTCCACAAACGGCCCGAAGACCATGGGTTGCTACCCCATCACAAATTGAGTCGAAACTCCACAAAATGGGGTTTAGTCTCCCTTGCAGACAAAGAGACATCGCACATTACTAGTCTAAATCACAAAGATGATCGTCATGATCAGCGAGAAGTGTCGATTACACTAAGCTAGTAAATATATGAGTTTAGCTTCATGTCCCATAACCACTTGCTTAACTTAAATATTTACGAACAAACTGTAAATCTCCACTAGAAAATTGTCACAAGAGGTTCAATCGAATAAGTCCAAGAATTAACCGGCAAAGTAAACGCAAGCGTTTCATACCACTTGTTTTACTAAGCCGTTTAATTAGATTTCTCATACGAGTGAGGTAAAGGTTTGTATATACTAATAGATTGGAAAACGGTTTTATAAACGAATTTGGTATTAAAATAGTATTGAAATCGTTTAAGAAAAGAGTTTTGATATTTATACTAGTATAGGAAACCTTTATAATTTTAAAGTGACAAATCACGAAGAAGATTGTAAGAACAATCAATCACAAAAATTCACATACGAAGACGTGAATAAAATCCAACGAAATCGATAAAGGATCCATCGAAATGGATATTCAAAAATCCCTAAAAAGAGTCATCAAAGTCATAATAGATGATAACAACAAATAGGATTATCACGAATCGATTTAAATTGGAATTACAATCCAAAAAGGCAAATTGGACTCAAACAGCAGGTTCAGTCGACTGAACAGAGTTTTTCAATCGACTGACCCTGTACTTGGAAATTTTCCAGGTTCAGGAAACTTTCTGTTTCCAGTTTCAGTCGACTGTGCAGAGTTTTTCAGTCGACTGAATCATGCTTGGAAACTCTCGGGTTTCAGGTTCAGTCGACTGAACAGAGTTTTCAGTCGACTGAATCATGCCTGGGCTGTTTTTCAACCTTATTCAAATGAAGAGCAAACTCTTCCAAAATGCAACCGGACGAACATTGGCTCTAAGGGTTTATGCCAATTGGCAACCCTGCCCTATATGCTCCTCGGTGCATCACCAAAAACATGATCAAACATCCATAAAAGGATTTCACACAAATTTGACTTAAGAACTCAAAATTTGGAGTATTCACAAAACCAATCCAAATCAAGAGCAAATGCACATGAAGAAGTGTTAGGAATTCATACCCAACAACCAAAGATAATTATAGTCATAGATGTGAGGTAAAAATCTCACCTTTTCACAAAATCGAACAAGAAGAAGCTTGAAAGCAAATGGAGAATCAACCTCTCTTCAACACAACCTAATTGAGCTTGAATCTAAGCTCAAAAACAAGAACATTCCCAAAATAAGGTTTAGGAATTTCTGAAATTGGTAAGAGAATAAGTTGGAGAAGCTTACCAATGGGTTCTTCTTGAGTTTGGAGCTAGGAATTTGATTTGCAAGAGAAACTAGGGTTTTGGAGTTTTAATTTCCAATCTCTCCCACCATTAATACTCTAAAAACTGAAATGAGAAGAGAATGAGGGTGAGTGGGGAAGAGTGGCTCAGATTTGAGCATAAGTTAACATAGGGCTGAGCCCAAACCAAACCCAAAGTGAAAAGTAGCAAAAATCAACTTTCTCCAAACATATCGAAGCTTATACTCAAAAAGGTCGCAAACGGCATTTTAAACTCAATGGGAGTGGTCCCAAACCCTAACTCGACCGTATGCAAAAAGTAGCTTTTCAGACTAAAATCCGACTAACGATAAAATATTTAAATAAAATATTTAAATATAAAATCGATAAATATGCGGGTTGTTACAGACTCCCCTCCTTAAAGAAATTGCGTCCTCGCAATATTACAAGAAGAAGATATATAGTAACAACCATAAAAGCATATTCAACACAAAAGAAGTTTGAAATAAGAAGTTCACCTCAAAGAGCACGAGAAAGTAAGTCCGGATGTGTACGCTCGATGTACTCTCTAGACTCCCAAGAACAATCCTTAGGATTTGAAGACCATTGAACTTTAACAAGCGGAACATCTTTATTTCGAAGTCGTTTGACTTCCGAAGCAATAATACGAATAGGATGTTGCTCATAAGTTAAATTAGGCGAAACTTAGATCTCTTCCACAACACCGGGCTCAAGAATAGAATCGGAATCTCGAAGACATTTCCGAAGTTGAGAAACGTGAAACACGTCATGCATGGCAGAAAACTGAGCCGGTAATAAAAGGCGATAAGCCATGAAACCAATACGTTCGGTGATAGGAAATGGCCCAATATATCGAGGCGCAAGTTTTCCCGATCGACTGAAACGTACAACACCTTTCATAGGTTAAACACGAATGAATACAAGATCTCCCACAGAAAATTCTAACTTCCTTCTCCGGTTATCGGCATAGGATTTTTGTCTACTCTGGGCTTCTTTCATCCTATGACGAATAAGATCAATCTTTTCTGTAGAATCCTGAATAATATCTGGACCTAAAACCAGCTTCTCACCGGCCTCAAGCCAGCAAGAAGGAGATCGGCATGGCCTTCCATAGAGTGCCTCAAAAGGTGCCATACCAATACTAGATTGGAAGCTATTATTATAGGAAAATTCAACAAGTGAACTATGATCTTCCCAACTTCCACCAAAATCAAGAACACAAGCACGAAGAAGATCTTCAAGAGTTTGATTCACACGCTCGGTTTGTCCATCGGACTGGGGATGATAAGCGGTGCTAAAATTAAGCTTCGTTCCCAAAGCTTTTTGAAGACTCTTCCAAAATCCACTAGTAAACAATGGATCACGATCACTAACAATAGAAGTAGGAACACCATGCAATTTAACAATTTATTTGATAAATATTTTGGCCAAAAGAGGAACGGTTCGGTTAGACCGAACGGGAATAAAATGGGCGGATTTAGTAAGTCTATCAACAATTACCCATAAGCTATCATAACCCGGTCGAGAACGGGGAAGTCCATCTATAAAATCCATGGAAATTTGATCCCACTTCCAAACTGGAATTTCTAAAGGTTGCAATAACCCTCCGGGCCTTTGATGTTCGGCCTTAACGAGTTGGCAAGTCATGCAACGCTTAACGAAGTTAGCGATGTCAAGTTTCATTCCCTCCCAATAATAAAGTCGCTTCATATCCGCGTACATTTTACTACTACCGGGATGAATGGTAAATTTAGAGTGATGAGAATCTTCTAAAATATCTTTACGAAGATCCATAACATTTGGCACGATAAGTCTACCAAATTTCCGAATGCCGCCACGAGAATCGATATTAAAGTCTTTCAAACCTTTAATATCAATTCTATCCTTAATATTTTGGCCAAGAAGAGCCAATTCGGGATCTAGCCTTTGAGCTTCAAGAATGCGGTCTAAAAGAGATGGATGATCCTCAAGGCTACATAAAACAAATGATGAGCATAAATCGGAAACACGGTCTCAAATTCCGCAAGTGGATAAGATCTCGAGATCGTTCCATTCGGATATCATCATAGAAACAACAGCTTGTTGTTTATGGCTAAGAGCATCGGCGACACGATTACCCTTACCAGGAGTATAAAGAATATCAAGATCATATGGTGCAAGAAATTCGAGCCAACGTTGTTGACGCAAATTAAGTTCCTTTTGAGAGAATAAATATTTCAAAGACTTATGATCTGTGTAAAGAACAAATTCCTCTCCTAAGAGATAATGACGCCAAATCCAAAGAGCAAAAATAATAGCCGCGAGCTCTAAATCATGAGTGGCATATCTAGTCTCAGCAGGCTTTAATTGCCTAGAAGCATAAGCAATAACGCGTTCCTTTTGCATAAGAACGGCACCCAAACCAATGCGACTAGCATCGGTATAAACAACGAAATCTTGATTCCCATCGGGAATAACAAGAATAGGAGCATCAGAAAGAAGTTCTTTTAATTTCTGAAAAGAAGCTTCACATTTGTCCGACCAAATGTATTTAACACCTTTCTTGGTCAAGCTAGTGAGAGGCACGGCAATTTTAGAAAAGTCTTTAATAAAACGACGGTAATAGCCCGCCAATCCAAGAAAACTACGAATCTCTGTCACACTCTCCGGTCTCTTCCAATCTTGAATCGCTTCAATCTTTGAAGGATCCATGGAAATTCCGGATTTAGAAATAATGTGACCGAGAAACTTCATACGAGATTGTCAAAAGTGGCACTTAGAAAATTTTGCCTTTAATTGATTACTCCTAAGAGTTTCCAACACAATCCGAAGATGTTTTTCATGCTCCTCCTCGGTTTTAGAATACACAAGAATATCATCGATAAAGATGAGAACAAATCGATCAAGAAAATCTTTGAAGACTCGATTCATAAGGTCAACGAAATAAGCAGGGGCATTTGTTAACCCAAATGGCATCACAAGCCATTCATAAGATCCATAACGAGTACGGAACGAGGTCAATGGAATGCTATCCTCTGCAATACGAAGCTGATGAAAACCGGTAGCCAAGTCCAATTGTGAAAAGACTCTAGCACCACTAAGTTGATCGAATAGATCATCAATCCGAGGTAAAGGATATTTATTTTTGGTAGTAAGATCATTAAGCTTGCGGTCGTCAACGCAAAGCCTAAGTGTACCATCAGATTTCCTCACGAAAATAGCCGAAGCTCCCCAAGGCGAGGAACTAGAGCGAATAAATTGCTTCGTTTTCAATTCAGATAATTGTTTACGCATCTCCTCGTTTTCTTTATTGGACATACGATACGGAAGACGAGTGATAGGTTGAGCTCCCGGAATAAGATTAATTCTGAATTCAATTGCTCGCTTAGGTGGTAATCCTAAAACGGGCTCGAATATGTCGAAAAATTCACAAACGACGTGAATAAGAGAAATAATATCACCCTCATCATCATCATCGTCATCACGAGGATTTAAAGAATATAAAGATGCAACCAAAGCAGAATCTGAATTTTTAAGAATAACAGAAACCTGATTAACAGATTGACGATGTCGAAGATGAATAGTCCGCTCAGGACATAGGATATGAGCTTCATAACGGTTAAGCCAATCCATTCCCAAAATCATTCCAAAGCCTAAATAACGCATGACATGCAAATCGGCTCGGAAAGAAAAATCACACAAAATAATCTCGACATCTTTACACAATAAACTGATTGTTGCGGATCCACCAACCAGATTCGCAATTCTCAAAGAAGTCATTAAACACAAAACATCCAAAGAAAAGGTATCAACAAGTTCTTTTGATATAAAAGAATGGGACGCACCCGTATCAAAAAGAACTCGAATAGGATGATCACGAAACAAAATAATTCCATCTAGAATGGAATGAGAAATACCTTGGCCACGAGATGTGTTGCCAAGGGCATGAGCAACATTTAACTTTCCCTCCTTCTTGCCCTGAAGCTTGGGGCATGAAGATATAACATGACCGGGAACTTTGCAGTAGCGACAAGAAAGAGAATTTGGGCACTTGTTCGCATAATGGTCCTTCGAACCACAATTATAGCATTCCCCACGACCAAAGGAAGAAGTCTTTGCCATGGAGGTTGCTTGCTTCCCTTTCTTATTGGGATAAGGGCCTTTAGATTTGTTTGGCCTCTTCTTGTTGTTGAAGTTTGGTTTGGAACCCACCACTTCAACATCATTCTCTCTATCCGCCTCTTCAAGACGAAGAGCGATGTCAACGAGTTGGTCGAAAGAAACTTCTAACTTTAGAAGTAATGGCTTCTTGAGCCTTTTATTTAAGCCATAGACTAATCTCTGATTCTTCTTAAGAGGGGTGTTGATGTATTCAACCCCATATTTGGAAAGCGACTCGAAGGAGGCGACGTAATCAGTCACGGATGACTCACCTTGAACAAGGTCTATAAATCGTCGAGCCAATGTCACTTTCTCTGCTTCCGGTACAAATTTCAACTCGAAGCGTTCTCGGAATTTCTCCCAGGTGAGATCCGCTTCATTAGTTTCAGAAATAAGAAGCTCGTACCAGTCCAATGCTCTTTCTCGGAGCATACTAGAGGCCACTTGAACTCGGTGAAGGTCAATAAGATTCATGCGCGAAAAGATGCGATCGCATGTTCTTAGCCAAGCCTGTACTTCAATAACAGTTTCGGAACCTCTGAATGACTCCCCACCCAAATTAGTGTAATCGCTACACAAGCGTGCAAATCCCGACTTTGGGTGAGTAGGTTCCGGGTTAGCTCCAGCTGCTTGAGCATTTGTTACCAAATCAAGAAGCTGTTGAGCAGTCATAATAACTCCATCCTGGGGCGGAGTGCTAGATGGCATGGCTCTGGGGCGGCCTGGTCTAGACATTTCTCTTCCTTTAGAAAGAAAGAAGAAGAAGAAAAGGTTATTCACCAAATTGAATATCAAGCAATCTTGATAGATAAAACAAGGAATCATAAAGAAAATAGGATAGAACGGTACGAAGACCCGAATAAAATCCTAAAGCACAACTCCTAAGATGGACTTAGGACGATGATCCTTGTTATAATATTCCATATTGTTCCGAAGTTTGGCTCTGATACCAAGCTGTGACGCCCCACCTCTATACCCACGATAGCCAAGAACATTACGGTGAATGCTGTCGACTAGCACGGAGAATAAGGCTGTTGAGGAGCGACCATCCATGTAATTTCTTTGCGCGAGCACCGATATGTCAGATAATATAACATGCATTCTTTTTCAAGAGGAAATCCGACATACCGACACAAACTCAAAGCTACTACACGGTGGCTATATAAATCCTTCGGAAAACAAATATAGAAATAAGCATAACACAAATCAGTCACAGACAATTCATATCACAAAGGCGGAATAAGATATGAATATTACACTAGAAAGTGTGCATCAGAGTAGTGGTCTAAAAAGATCTACAATATCACAAAAGAATAGTTACACGAACTACACAAAAGAATAAGTATACATTAAGGAGTCTATATCTCAAATGTATACAACAAAATAACTGCTAATCTAAGTAGTTAACCCAAAAGCAAGAGAAATCAATCCCAAGAGAGAAGTCAAGCAGAAGCACCTGTAACATCTCGGTCTGACCCGAGTATTATTTAATAAGAAAATAATAAACGGATCAGTCTAACTATAAATATCAAATGAAACGATATAGAATAAGAGATATGACTAAACACATAATAATCACAATGCCAAGCTGTGATATATATATATATATATATATATATATATATATACTTAGTTGATAATCATCAAGAGATTAATCAATGTCACCAAATCTACACAAGAATCAAAGAAACGTCATACTCCTAATTTCGTTCACCATACCATAAATATTGACGATAATATCAATGTCAATCACAAAAGTCAATGACACACAAATTCCAGAAGACTACACAAGAAATCCAGAAATCACCAAAGTCAATGACACACAAATTCACCAATGCACAAATATTGATAGAACTTATCAATGGAAATCACGAAAATTGGTGAAACACAAATTCTAGGAATCTACACAAGAAATCCAGAAATCACAAAGGGGGGGAGGCCTATCACAAACGGGAGCATAAAGCCCACCAACACGTGTATCACAAACGGAACGCTAATTCCATGGTCGCTAACCATCACAAATTGAGCCGAAGCACCACAAACGGCCCGAAGACCATGGGTTGCTACCCCATCACAAATTGAGTCGAAACTCCACAAAACGAGGTTTAGTCTCCCTCGCAGACAAAGAAACATCGCACATTGCTAGTCTAAATCACAAAGATGATCGTCATGATCAGCGAGAAGTGTCGATTACACTAAGCTAGTAAATATATGAATTTAGCTTCATGTCCCATAACCACTTGCTTAACTTAAATATTTACGAACAAACTGTAAATCTCCACTAGAAAATTGTCACAAGAGGTTCAATCGAACAAGTCCAAGAATTAACCGGCAAAGTAAACGCAAGTGTTTCATACCACTTGTTTTACTAAGCCGTTTAATTAGATTTCTCATACGAGTGAGGTAAAGGTTTGTATATACTAATAGATTGGAAAACGGTCTTATAAACGAATTTAGTATTAAAATAGTATTGAAATCGTTTGAGAAAAGAGTTTTGATATTTACTACTAGTATAGGAAACCTTTATATTTTTAAAGTGACAAATCACGAAGAAGATTGTAAGAACAATCAATCACAAAAATTCACATACGAAGACGTGAATAAAATCCAACGAAATCGATAAAGGATCCATCGAAATGGATATTCAAAAATCCCTAAAAAGAGTCATCAAAGTCATAATAGATGATAACAACAAATAGGATTATCACGAATCGATTTAAATTGGAATTACAATCCAAAAAGGCAAATTGGACTCAAACAGCAGGTTCAGTCGACTGAACATAGTTTTTCAGTCGACTGACCCTGTACCTGAAAATTTTCCAGGTTCAGGAAACTTTCTGTTTCCAGTTTCACTCGACTATGCAGAGTTTTTCAGTCGACTGAATCATGCCTGGAAACTCTCGGGTTTCAGGTTCAGTCGACTGAACAGAGTTTTCAGTCGACTGAATCATGCCTGGGCTGTTTTTCAACCTTATTCAAATGAAGAGCAAACTCTTCCAAAATGCAACCGGACGAACATTGGCTCTAAGGGTTTATGCCAATCGGCAACCCGGCCCTATATGCTTCTCGGTGCATCACCAAAAACATGATCAAACATCCATAAAAGGATTTCACACAAATTTGACTTAAGAACTCAAAATTTGGAGTATTCACAAAACCAATCCAAATCAAGAGCAAATGCACATGAAGAAGTGTTAGGAATTCATACCCAACAACCAAAGATAAATATAGTCATAGATGTGAGATAAAAATCTCACCTTTTCACAAAATCAAACAAGAAGAAGCTTGAAAGAAAATGGAGAATCAACCTCTCTTCAACACAACCCAATTGAGCTTGAATCTAAGCTCAAAAACAAGAACATTCCCTAAATTAGGTTTAGGAATTTCTGAAATTGGTAAGAGAATAAGTTGGAGAAGAAGAAGAGAAGCTTACCAATAGGTTCTTCTTGAGTTTGGAGCTAGGAATTTGATTTGCAAGAGAAACTAGGGTTTTGGAGTTTTAATTTCCAATCTCTCCCACCATTAATACTCTAAAAACTGAAATGAGAAGAGAATGAGGGTGATTGGGGAAGAGTGGCTCAGATTTGAGCATAAGTTAACATAGGGCTGAGCCCAAACCAAACCCAAAGTGAAAAGTAGCAAAAATCAACTTTCTCCAAACATATCGAAGCTTATACTCAAAAAGGTCGCAAACGGCATTTTAAACTCAATGGGAGTGGTCCCAAACCCTAACTCGACCGTATGCAAAAAGTAGCTTTTCGGACTAAAATCCGACTAACGATAAAATATTTAAATAAAATATTTAAATATAAAATCGATAAATATGCGGGTTGTTACACTAGGGGTCGTGTTTAAGTGTGATTCCTATGTACTAGGGTTCTCCGGTTTTAGGTTGATACTACGCATAGATTGGATGTCAATGCATGGCGCTATGCTAGACTGTGATAGGAAGACTGTTAGATTGAGCACTTATAATGGGCATAGCTTAGAAGTTTTTTGTAATTCGCGAGGATCAGTTATATTGAGCTGCCATTATTTCCTAGATCTACCACAGGCTGACTTGTTTCTGTGCCAATAGTTAGGGATTTTGCAGATGTATTTTCCATGGTTATTGGTCTTCTGTCTCTGAGAGAGATCGAGTTTAGGATTTATCTGGTAAAGAATACTCGACCAGTTGCTTTACCTTTAAGGCACATGGCTCTAAGGGAACAATGTGAGTTGAATAAGCAAGTGAATGAGTTATTGGAGAAGGGTTTCATCAGGAGGAGTATTTTTTAGTGGGAGGTGTCAGTCATCTTTGCCACCAAGGCAGATGGTTCCCTTAGACTCTACATTGATTATTGGGACCTGAATAAGCCAACAAAGAAGAATCGATATCCTTTGCCCCACATAGATGATCTCTTCGATTAGTTGATTGGAGCTAGCGTGTTTTCCCAGCTTGACTTAGTTATAGGTTTCCATCAATTGAGAGTAGATGAGGGTAGTATTCGGTAGACTACATTTAGGACTCCCAATGGATTATATGAAAGGTTATTCATGCCTTTTGGACTAATCAATGCCCTTGCCTATTTTGTTAATTTGATGAGTAGAGGTTTTAGGGAGTTGCTGAATAAGTTTATGGTGGTATTTGTGGATGATATCTTGGTTGTAACGATCCCGTTTTTAAGTCAAACTTAAATTGGAAATTAATATAAATTTTTGGATTAAATGGTGAACTAATCTGAATTTTTCCAAATTAAATAAGACATTTGTTTATTTATATATGTATATAAATTGATTGTAAATTAAATTTTGAATTTGAAATTCAAAAATAAATATTTTAAAAATAATAGATTTAAAATTCTATATTTTAAAATTAATAAAATTTGTTTTCTAATTATAATAAATATGTGTGTGTGTATATATATATGAAAGTTATATTTTGAAATTAATATAGTAAATTTTCAAAAGATATTTAAAGAGTTAAAATATAATAAATACATGTGTTTATTTATTAATGTATAATTAGTTTTAAAATCATTTTCTTTAAGGTTGTATAAATATTTATAAAAAAAGAAATGCATTTGTTTAATTTAAAAAATATAAAAAGATATATATATATATATATATATATATAATTGAAAAGATTATATAAAATCATATCTAAAACCTTTAATACATATAATTTACAAGTGTAAACCCTTTAAAATGTAAAATGACATTTGTAAACAATTTAGCACGTAAATTAACAAGTGTTTACAAATTATGCAACGCATTATACAAGTGTCATCTTTTAAATTTTCTTTTCATTTTTGAATTTAAGAAATAAAGGGAAAAAAATAAGTTATATAAACACATCTACTTATACTCTTCTTAATTTTTCTTTCATGCATTCAAAACAAAGAAAATTGAAACTTGGAAAACAAAACTCAAAAGAATACAAACCAGAAAAACAAGATCAACAGCATGATAAAATCAAAACCAGAAAACAAATCAAATATAATAACTTTGAACTGTTTCAAGCTTTAGTTTGCAACCAAATTCATAAAGCAAAGATCAAAGATAGTTCCAGATTTCAAAGATTAGTTCAAAATTAAAGCAAAGTTCAAATTCATTTTAACCTGATGAAGCAAGCAAAACTAAATCAAGATCATATTATCTCAGTTAACCAAGTAACTAAACAAGTTCTAGTTTTCAAAAGAAAACAAATTCAAGATCATTTCAATCATCAAATCAGTTTCTAGATCAAAGTATTGTTCCCTGTTTCTTCATCCAGGTGAGCAAACATCATTTTAAAACCTTAATATGTTTATATCTTGATGGATGTGATGAATGATATGAAGAATGTTATAAAAATTGTTTGTATGGCTATTAAAAATACATGTATGTCTGTATATATACACAAATGATTGTGTGCATGTCTGTGTTCCAAGCATCATGTCTTACAGGCTTATATTAAGATGAAAAAATTCAATTCCTTTTCTTCCATTCCCTTTTAGGTTATGATCTCTGAATGAAAAAGGATTGTAACCATGTAATATAAATTTTAAAAATAATTCCAAAGGAATACGTTAAGCATTTATTTCAAAATGATAATTTGTAGTAAATATGATTTAAATCAAAAAAAATTAATAATCATTTTCTTGAGTTTTGACTTTATAATCTGGTTCGAACTTGAAAATGTTGATTTTTGAAAGTAATATCATAATTTTTAGTGTTTGGAATGTTTGGGTTTATCGAGTTGATCATTTTTAGCTTTTCTGCCAAATTCCGGCTATCGACGTTGAAATGGACATCGTGCTCGAGGTTGGAGTTGCCTGGGTGGTGGAGATTCGTGGAAAAATGGTTAGATAATTTTCTGACCACCATGGTAGTCAGACGACAAGGATCTAGGTTTTGGACCCAGTCTTGGTTGACCAGATTTGGATGTTTTTTCCGACTTCGTTGTGGCATCGGACACAACCGGAGGTGGGGGAAATGAAGCTCGGGATTCTGGCGAAGGTGCGGGATCAACGACGAGGCTCTTGACAATCGGAGTTGGGTGATTCGAGGCGATTTAGTGACTGGGTTTTGTTCCAGGTGGAGGTCGATGTGCTCAATTTGGTTTTCGTGATGGGTATATGATTCTGGGTTGTTGGAAGGTTAGGGAAGATGATCGGCGACATGTTGAATATGGCGGCGATGGTCGGAGCTGCCGCAATAGCTTGTACACGTGTACGTCTGTGTGTCAGAAAGTTAGAGATGAAAGAGTTACTTGGGTTTTGTTTCGGGGAGATGATGTTGGAGCTCGAAGACGTTCCTGGGTAGTTCGCAATTGTTTAAGTATGCAACGATTTTTAAATTTTTAAAACAAGTTTTAAAATATAGAAGAGGACATGCTCGGGTAGATTAGGTTTTTACTCGGGAATTATGTAGATTTATTCGGAGTTCGGCTCGGGTAGTTTAAAGTCGTCTCGGGTTTGTGTTGAAAACAATTTTTGATGTTTTTAGTAAAACTTTTTCAAATTTCAAATTTAATCTAATTTTAAACACTTTTTTAATTAAAATAATAAATGTTTTATACTAGTTTTGGAATTAGTTGAAGTTTAAATAAATATTTTAAATTAATTAAGTTCAAGTGTTTTAATTCTTTATTTTAAATGAATTCTTAAGTTTATTTTAAATAAATTTAAATGGTATAATTAAGTTGTTAAAAGATGATGGTTTTAATTAACTTAAGTATTTTGAGTTAAATTCATATGTTTAATTTTTAAGGACTATTTAAATAAGATTCAAATGATAATTAAGTAAATTAATTAAGATAAAGGATTTATCTTTGATTAATTAGGGTCTTATGTGATTAAAGGATCATTAATTAGTAATTAAAAATTAATTACTTATTGTAAGAAATTAAGGATAATTACTTGATTAAGGATAATCAATTATTGTAATTGATTAAGGATAATCAATTAGTGTAATTAATTAAAAGGTCAATTAAATAATGTAAGCAATTAAGGGTAATTAATTACTTTAAGATTAATTACTTAATGAAAGTGATTAAGTGAATTAATTAATGATTAAGGGTTAATTAATCAAGTGATTATAGAACAATTACTTAATGTAAGTAATTAAAAGATAATTAGTTAAAGGTTAGTTAATTAATAATTAGAGGTTAATTACTTAATAATTAAAGGATAATTAATTAATTAGAGGATGATTAATTAATGTAATTAACTAAGGGTTAATTGATTTTATAATTAACTTAAGGTTAATTTATTTATGTGATTAAGTAAGGGATAATTAATTAATTAAGGATAATTAATTAAGACAGATAATTAAGGCTGATTAATTAAATTCATTAATTAATATCAAATGGTTTGTAATTAATAAATGTTAATTAAGTAGGATCATAAGAGATTAATTTATTTAATTTAAATTAAATTAATTATAGAGTATGCGATAGATATCTCCTTGCTTATGGACGATTGGATTATATTGAATGCCTTGAATTGTTTGATATCTCTGATATGTGATGTTCTTTGATATAATTGCTTTGAATTGAGCTTTGAACCGTGATATATTTATCTTTGATGAATTTACATATTTATTTGTGAATTTTTGAATTGAAGATAAGCGTTATAGGATTATACCGCTTATCGATATTGTCGTGCTTGAATTGATGATGGTTGTGATATGTTATTATTGTGTGTAAAACCCCTGGATTACCACACCCACAAATATGGATTTCATGGGAAATTGGTTAAGTCACCGATATCTTGAATCTAATATTATTTTCAATGATGAGAAATTTAAAGGTTGAACTTTGAATCCAAAATGGTTTGGAAATGGAATTGGGTTGGATATGGAAAGCGTTTGTAAAGGAAGTTTTGAAATCGAAATTTAGTTTGAATATAATATGTCTTGTTTAAGTTTTAAAATTATTTTGGAAATTATGGTTTGAAAGGGTTATACAAGTTATACTATATATATATATATGTATGTATATATGGATTTTAAACCATTTTTGAAGTATTAATTGGAATTATTTTGGGAGTTTGAATTTAATAGAACTTGCCGAGGATACGACAGTTCACTGATTTTCCAACTTATACTTTAAAAGGCTTTAACTTGAGAAAATTTAATAGATTTTCCCGAAATCGAAAAATCTTTGTTTTCAAATGATAATAGCTTTTATATAAAGGAAAGAATTTCCAGTCTTGTTGAAAGGATTTCAAATTTGAAATTGAAATAGTTTTGAAAGCTATGAATGAATCTTTGTTAAAGATTAGTGAACTTTGTTTTCAAATACATGAGGATTTTAAAGGTGTATCTTTTGTATAAAAGATTTGAAATGGAAATTTGTTTAAACCATTCCAAAGGAAAAGTTTAGGGGCTAAAAAGTTACGACTTAACTAAGATCCAAATGGATCCATGCGTTTTTAAAAGTTTAGTGCTCATTATTCGGATTAGCCGGAGGAGGACTTTATGTCAAAAAACCCATTCCGAATAGTGATACGACGTAATGGGAGTGCATTTGAAGATGGTGGTGAAGACCGGGTATTTTCGAGAACAAAAGGATTACCTGTTGAATGTCTCTGCATTGAGTCGCGTCAGTATAGAGATCTCCATATGTGATGGGGAGTCCGGTCGAGATTGTGAATATCCAGATTTGCAAGGGCTTCTATTGAAGTGCCTTCGGTTCCATTCAGACCCAAGATGGACATGTATGGACGTATGTCTGACGTTACACTTTGAAATGTAAAGCTGGTTTCTATCAAATACATTTCTGTTGGTGGCGGAGAATTTATTCTCTTAGCTTAACACCCTTCTCTGAGATGTACGACCTCAAAGGTTATGTAGTTGATAGTTACTAGTGATATATTCCCAATTTGGTAATGTGGCATGCTAAGTGTTGCTGATCATTTGTTGATCGAAGCATGGCTTTTGTGAAAAGCGTAGCTTTGTGGGACGAGACTTTGTCGAACCTCACACCCCGAAAATGGTTGAAACAGGAAGGATGCAGCAAGGTTATGAGGGTCGCACCCTTTAGGGTATGTCCGTTTCCTTCTGGATAAAAAGTGGTATCATGGTATGGAGCCATATATTTAACATATGTGGTTGTTGCAATTTTTTGGTGAATCCTGGGATAATGGTCGGTGACGACCGGGGGATGGCATACTCTTTACAGTTAGTTACCTAGTTACAGAGGTAACCCGGCCTTGTGTAGGCAGAGAGCTAGTTAAGTTCTCGGGGCATCCCTCCAGAGGCGTACCCATTCAGAAAGGAAGTTCTTTAGCCTTGACCATTTGTGGAAATCCAATAACCCAATACGAGCCCTTTACGATTGCAGTTGTATAACCTGCCATTCTTAAATGGTAGCTATAGCAGGCATAATATAATGGTACCTATGCTGGCTAAGATTAATATTATACTTGCAAATGTTTTTCGCACTATGCACTAATAATAATATCAAAAGGATTTTCGTGTATCAAGCATGTCTGACTATCATAAGGAGAAATCTCCTCCAAGTGTGCGCTTGCATTGTGTGTGTGCCGGGAGGCCTTATGGTAGTTTCATTTTCCAAAAAGCATAGCGAATTTCTTCTTATTTCTTTTTGTTCAAGCTAAACTGTTTTTGTTTGCTCACACCAGTCTCATGACTGATCTGGAGTTTGTTATTCCCTTTCTAAACTTTGAGTGCCTACAATTTTCCACACGGGCAGCCTAGAGTCAGGTTTTCAGATAGTCAGCTAGTGGATGAAGATTCAATAGCCTTCAGTCTTTGGCCTTGGATCGGATTTGCTATAAGTTCAGCATGTGGTGGTTTGAGCTTTTGGTTTGGATTCTTTGGATTTTTGGCTATGAAGTCGCAGTTTGGTTGAGCTCTCTCTCTTCTAGATCATGAAGATGTTATCTTTCCGCTGTAGTTGCTGTTGTTTTGCGCTGCTGTGTTTTTCCGTTGTTGTATCTATCTCTAATAATGTTGATTAATTCATTTGTATCAGATTGTTGAATCAAATTATTATGTATCAACGATATTATCATTTTGTTTCCGCTGTGTTATTATCACCTAATGTTGTTACAAGCTCCGGCGAAACGAATTTCAACGTTTGAATCTGCGACATTCGAATACGGGTGAAGTATGGATGTCAATTTTCGAGCGCTGAAATGCGTGTCGTTACATTTGGTATTAGAGCTAAAGGTTGAGCAAGAACTTTAGCTTTGGAGTATAACACATTAGGTGACTCATTAGAGATAGGGATATAAATGCCCTAGAATGAGTATCCCTAAGATATCTTGTCTGTATGCCTCATTCAATTCTCTTACTATTCGCTGATAGTGAGAATGAGTGCAAGAAGAGGAGGAGGTGGGGGACAGGGAGTACCACTATAAATGGTCGATACCTGTAACAGCAAGGAACAACTTTTCTCATCAATCTCTTTTGATCGTCGTCCAATTTCAATTCTTTAATTGCTTCCTGGCAGCTCCACGAAGAAGCTTTGGAGTGTTGGCGACCCTACGAATCTTTGTTTAAGCTGTTGGAAAATTTCTATTTCGTATTCTCTTCATCAGTTTTCTATCGGCTTTTCATTTTTAACTTCAATAAATTTGAAATTTTATTTGAAATAAATTGGTTAACAAAATATGAAGCTAAATTAAATTATATAAATAGAACATTTTAGTTAAAACCAAACTTGGAAATTGTATGTAGATTTTTGTGATTTTAAATTTCTTTTGTCCCGAATCGAGCACCGTGCAATCGATTCTTTTCCAAGATGGATCTAACGCAAGGACTCCATTAGCTGAGAATTTCAAAAAATTGTATCCAATTGTCTATTCTTTGAGGTCCAGATATATTCTACGAGTGGTTAGTTATCCCTTCGAACTAACCACTGCCCCTGCATATTTCGTAGACCTAATAACCCGAGTATTTCATAAAGTATTGAATAAGTTCGTTCTTATATTTATTGATGATATTTTGATTTGGTAAGCCAAATATAGAATAAATATTTCAACTTGATCTGGTAATTCATTCCTCTATCTTTCTGCATGTTTATATATTCTTTGTTGTCTCCCTGTCTAGCAAATTACGGGGATGAAATTTTCTTACAGGGGGAATCTGTAACGATCCCATTTTTAAGTCAAATTTAAATTGGAAATTAATATAAATTTTTGGATTAAATGGTGAACTAATCTGATTTTTTCCAAATTAAATAAGATATTTGTTTGTTTACTTATATATATGTATATAAATTGATTGTAAATTGAATTATGAATTTGAAATTCAAAAATAAATATTTTAAAAATAAATTGGATTTAAAATTCTATATTTTAAAATTAATAAAATTTGTTTTCTAATTATAATAAATATGTATATATATGTATGTGTGTGTGTATGAAAGTTATATTTTGAAATTAATATAGTAAATTTCAAAAGCTATTTAAAGAGTTAAAATATAATAAATACATGTGTTTATTTATTAATGTATAATTAGTTTTAAAATCATTTTCTTTAAGGTTGTATAAATATGTATAAAAAAAGAAATGCATTTATTTAATTTAGAAAATATAAAAAGAAATATATATATATATATAAACAAATTGAAAAGATTATATAAAATCATATCTAGAACCTTTAATACATATAACTTACAAGTGTAAACCCTTTATAATGTAAAATTACATTTGTAGACATTTTAACATAAAAATTAACAGGTGTTTACTAAATTATGCCATGCATTATACAAATGTCATCTTTTAAATTTTCTTTTCATTATTGAATTTAAGAAATAAAGGGAAAAAATAAGTTATATAAACACATCTACTTCTAATCTTCTCAATTTTTCTTTCATGCATTCAAAACAAAGGAAATTGAAACTTGGAAAATGAAACTCAAAGCATACAAACCAGAAAAACAGGATTAAAAGCATGATAAAATCAAAACCAAAAAACAAATCAAATACAATAACTTTAACTGTTTCAAGCTTTAGTTTGCAACCAAATTCATAAAGCAAAGATCAAAGATAGTTCCAGATTTCAAAGATCAGTTCAAAATTAAAGCAAAGTTCAAATTCATTTCATCTTGATCAAGCAAGCAAAACAAAATCAAGATCAGATTATCTTAGCTAATCAAGCAACTCAACAAGTTCCAGTTTTCAAAAGCAAGCAAATTCAAGATCATTTCAATTATCAAATCAGTTTCCAGATTAAAGTATTGTTCTCTGTTTCTTCATCCAGGTGAGCAAACATCATTTTAAAACCTTAATATGTTTATATCTTGATGGATGTGATGAATGATATGAAGAATGTTATGAAAATTGTTTGTATGGCTGTTAATAATACATGTATATCTATATATATACACAAATGATTGTGTGCAGGTCTGTGTTCCAAGCATCATGTCTTACAGGCTTACATTAAGGTAAAAAAAATTCAATTCCTTTTCTTCCATTCCCTTTTAGGTTATGATCTCTGAATGAAAAAGGATTGCAACCATGTAATATCAATTTTAAAAATAATTCCAAAAGAATATATTGAGCTTTTATTTCAAAATGATAATTTACAGTAAAAATGATTTAAATCAGAAAAAATATATAATCATATTTTTGAGTTTTGACTTTATAATCTGGTTCGAACTTGAAAATGTTGATTTTTGAAAGTAATATCGTAATTTTTAGTGTTGGGAATGTTTGGGTTTCTCGAGTTGATCATTTTTAGTTTTTCTATCAAATTCCGGCGATCGACATTGAAATGGATATCGTGCTCGAGGTTGGAGGTAGCCTGGGTGGTGGAGATTTGTAACGAGCCGAAATTTTCGATCCCGAAAATGTCACATAGTTAGAGAAAAGAAGAAAGAGATAGAAGAAGAACAGAAAAGATACACACAAACTCACATTCGCAGCGGATAAAATATAATATCAATAATAGTTATATCACAGAAAACTGTATCTATCAATTTACATCGATATATCAGAGTTACAACAATTTTATACAACATTGGATAGATATAATCTAACACGTCTCAGATATATACAATATCATGGTGGAAACTCTCCATACGTCCCTGCCATCCAGCTCGCCTCTTGAGCACCAGAACGTTCTTACCTGAAAATCTGTAATACTCGGTCTGACCCGAGCATTACATCAAAGTAACACCCGGGTCAGGCTGGAAACCGGCGTGAGGAAACCCAACTAACAAGAAATACAAAAGCATACACCTTATATAATCCCGGGTAACTTATATCAATTTACAACTCCACAAGTTGTTATAGACATCACTTATATCACACATCAATTTCTAAGTATCCAAAACTTAGATTAAATGGTTCCATTCATTTTAATCATTCCTTTCCAGCTTATTGATTTCACCTAGTAATTTATAAAGAATCGAAGTGGTTTCAGGTATTTACTAATACCCGACTCCGGTCTTTTCGAAACCAGTATCATCTCAACTCAAATTATTCAAATGAAATACAACTCAATTTTTAAAAAAAACAAGATGTTACATAATTCATCAACAATAGATAACCACATCATCACAATTTAAATCAAACATATCTTATCACGTAGCATCACAAACCACATATTAGGAATAATAATTAATCAAAGACTTCCAATATCGTTCTATTTATTCTTTAATTATTTTTAAGTAATTAATCCTTAATTAATTTCACAAATTAATTGGCCTTAACCCAATTCGGTAATTAACCTTTAATTGTTTCATAAATTAATTGCTAACCATGCCTATTAATCACCTTTGATTAATAACATCAGTGATTAACTACCCTTAATTACTTCATCAATAAATTAATTACTCCTTAATTATCTCTAATTAATCCCCTTGATTAATTATACAAAATAATTTAATCCAAATTACGTCCATCTTTAATATCTTAAATTACATTCAGTAATTATCGATTAATTACTTCCCTAAGTAATTACAATTCCATTAATTGCGATAAGTATTCATTCATCAAATCATCAAGTGTTTAAATTAATTAAACTTAATTAATCAATCTAAACTAATCACAATAAACCAACTAATTACATCAAGTAATTAATCTATTAATTAATTTTATTAAGTAACTAAACATAACAATTTAAATTCAAACTTATTTTATTTTAAAAACTGAAACACAATTTCCAGATTTCAATTAAAAAGAAACTAAAAATCAAAATTATTTTTAATTTCTATTTTACAATTCAAAACTTTCAGTTTAAATTCAAAACCAATATTCTTCTTTTACTTTAAAAGTTGTTAAACAAAATTTCAAATTTCAAATTTCAAATTTCAAATTTAGATTACTCAAACTCCGATTCAAACCAATTTGAAATCAGATTTCAAACTCAGGTTTTAACAAATCTTTAAACTTTAGTTTACATTTAAAATTTTCCCTTAAATTTTCAAAACAGAAACAGTGTTTTGTTTTATTTTAAACCAACTAAAAAAAACAAGATTTAAAATATTTGAATTCAGATTAAAATTCAACCCAGATTTAAATTAAATTTTAAAAAAATCAAGTTTAGATCTTATTTCAGATTTATAAATTCTCTTTATAAATACTGTACAGGTCTTAGTTATTAAACATTTCACATTTTTTTTAATTATTTATTTGAAAACAAGAATTCAAATTCATTTTTGAATTCGTATTTTAACTTGTTTCAACTTTTGGTTTAAATCTTTCTGTGCTTCCTTTATTTAAATTTAGTTTAAGATTTAAACCTGCACACAGTCAGGTTTTAGAAAAAACCTAAAAAAACAAAAAACTGCAACTATAGTATATTCGAGCTCAACCCTTTTACTTCGAGTCACAACCCTACCTGTTTCGAGCTAAAACTCGAATACCCCGAGACCAACGCGAGGCAACCAACTCAATCCCAACATTTACATGAATATCCACATTGCTCTGTGCACCTGAACAATGCCTCCGGCCAACTTAGGTGAATTTCACGACCACTCCACCGTCACCGATCATCCCCTCAGACAAACCATACACCAACCCTATCGTCCAATGCTCGAAATCCAAAATCGAGGTAAGAATTCCAACCTGGAACAAGACCTGAAACAGACAACTACCCACCCATCCAAACCTGTCAACATCTCACCCAAACGCCTCCGACCACCGTCGCCTCTAAAACTCCGGCGAATTCTTCAACTATCCCTCATCTTCCAATGCCCAAAGAATAGTAGAATTCCATCAACTGTAATTGCCGAGATGTTCGATTTTACCAAAACCAGTAAAACTAGGATTCTACATTTCCAAAGCACAATTACCATCACCAACACGAATTACACCATAGCCTGATAATTTTCTTGGCCTCTACGACCACTCATCTACCTCCAGAAGAAGATTCAACTCATTCGAACCCAGATATCAACAGAACTTTCCCTTTCCTTTCCCAGTTCAAACCAAAAACTGCACCCTAGATTTAACACTAAAAATTGTAATCTTTATTTTAAAATTCATAACTTTATGTGATGTTTCATATTACAATCCTGAAACCATAAATTGAGATACTACAATTTTCACTTATTTTTGAACTTGATCATTTAATTCAGTTTCCAGAGATAATCTAAGATTATTTTAACTTAAGTAACTTCCAAATTAAAGTTTGCAATTAAACTAACAAGCTTCATTTGAAACTCAGATTTTACAGTGATTACATCAAGAGATTATGGTTTTTAAAATCAAACAGCAGCTTGAAATTAAAGGAACAGAATTGTACAGGAAAGCAAACATGCATAGTTAATATTCATATATATAAATATTCTCTGTAAATTCATAAATTATATTCACTTCAAATTAAAAGCATGCAATCAACTTTTATCTACTTAAATTTTTATAATTAAAGATTCACTTACCTGTTAAAGCTTGATGAACAGAGCACATTAAATTAGAAAAACCCTTTGAAAACTTTGAACTTGATTATGCTGAAAAGCTTTTGCTTCCTGATGTATAGACTACATGCATGTTCCCAGCTCAAAAGAAAATGCAGGCCTAATTATCTTAGTTTTTCATGTACAAGCCAATTCCAGATTGCATTTGACAACTCAGGTTGAATGATGAACGCATGCTTGTTTTAAAATGCTTTGATTGACGCAATATGCATTTAAAGATGTTACAAACTTTTACTAAATGGTTACCGGCTTTAATTCCTTTCTGGGTTGCATTTGTTCCCGAGGGAATGAATTTTAGGTTTATGATCATTATCTGTTTTTGGAAAAATGTTTTACAAGTTGGAGTTTTCTTTAAAAGTTGAGAAAAGAAAAAAAGAAAAAGAAGGTGATATGTTTATCTAAATGTAGATTTGGATCTAAAAATACAATAAAATAAATAAAAAAATAAATAAGAAATAAATTTGACACTTGTTTTCAAACGTTAACATTTGTCACATTAAAAGCTAATTAGCTTACAAGTGTTTTTAACATTGTTTAAAAGGTTACATTTGTATTAATCTTATCTTTAAATGGTGTTTTTTTAAAAGCTTTTTAAACTAATTTTTCCTAATTAAAGAATACAATTGTAAATTAATAAACCCTTTTCTAAATTTATATTTTATCATTTATATTCATCCCTCCATGATATTTACACACACACACACACACACACACACACACACATATATATATAACCTCTAAAAGAGAAGATTTAAAAATCTTAATCTTACGTTAAAAATAATCATATATTAACAATCACATATTTAATTTGTTTGAAGAGAATAAGTTTGCCCAATTTAAATAATTATATTAGAGGATAATGATTTGAATATTTATTCAGATATTTATATTTTAGCATTTATTAGTTCTAATTTATATACATATCCAAATTATTTACTAAGGCATTACTTAAATCTTAAATTCAAGTTTCAAATTCAAATTCAAATTCAGATTCAAATTTAAATTACAATCCAGGTATACTATTTATTATCAAAATTATTTGTTAAATCTATAATTCAATATTTCTATTAGTTAACCCGTTAATTAACAGATATTCCAAAATTTAAGTTATCACAAGATTCATGGAAAAATGGTTAGATAATTTTCTGACTAGGTGGTCAGACGACAAGGATCTAGGGTTTTGGACCCAGTCATGGTTGACCAGGTTTGGGTGTTTTTTCGACATTATTGTGGCATCAGACACAACCGGAGGTGGGGGAAACGAAGCTGGGGTTTCTGGCGAAGGCGCGGGATCAACGGCAAGGCTCCTGAAAATTGGAGTTGGATGATTCGAGGCGATTTAGTAACTGGGTTTTGTTCCAGGTGGAGGTCGATGTGCTCAATTTCGTTTTCGTGATGGGTACTAGATTCTGGGTGGTCAGAAGGTTAGGGAAGATGATCAGCGACATGTTAAAGATGGTGGCGATTGTCGGAGCCGCCCCAATTGCCTGTACACATGTACGTGTGTACTTATGTGTCAGAAAGTTAGAGATGAAAGAGTTACTTAGGTTTTGTTTCGGGGAGATGATGTTGGAGTTCGAAGACGTTCCCCGGTAGCTCGCAAGTGTTTTAGTATGTAACTGTTTTTAAAATTTTAAAACAAGTTTTAAGAATATAGAAGAGGAGAGGTTCGGGTAGATTAGGTTTTTACTTGGGAATTCTGTAGATTAACTCGAAGTTTAGCTCGGGTAGTTTAAAGTCATCTCGGGTTTGTGTTGAAAACGGTTTTTGATCTTTTTTAATAAAATAAGTTTTACAAATTTTAAATTTAATCAAGTTTTAAACACCCGGGTCAGGCTGGAAACCGGCGTGAGGAAACCCAACTAACAAGAAATACAAAAGCATACACCTTATATAAACCCGGGTAACTTATATCAATTTACAACTCCACAAGTTGTTATAGACATCACTTATATCACACATCAATTTCTAAGTTTCCAAAACTTAGATTAAATGGTTCCATTCATTTTAATCATTCCTTTCCAGCTTATTGATTTCACCTAGTAATTTATAAAGAATCGAAGTGGTTTCGGGTATTTACTAATACCTGACTCTGGTCTCTTCGAAACCAATATCATCTCAACTCAAATTATTCAAATGAAATACTACTCAATTTTTAAAAAAATCAAGATGTCGCATAATTCATCAACAATAGATAACCACATCATCACAATTTAAATCAAACATATCTTATCACATAGCATCACAAACCACATATTAGGAATAACAATTAATCAAAGACTTCCAATATCGTTCTATTTATTCTTTAATTATTTTTAAGTAATTAATCCTTAATTAATTTCACAAATTAATTGGCCTTAACCGAATTCGGTAATTAACCTTTAATTGTTTCATAAATTAATTGCTAACCATGCCTATTAATCACCTTTGATTAATAACATCAGTGATTAACTACCCTTAATTACTTCATCAATAAATTAATTACTCCTTAATTATCTCTAATTAATCCCCTTGATTAATTATACAAAATAATTTAATCCAAATTACTTCCATCTTTAATATCTTAAATTACATTCGGTAATTATCAATTAATTACTTCCCTAAGTAATTACAATTCCATTAATTACGATAAGTATTTATTCATCAAATCATCAAGTGTTTAAATTAATTAAACTTAATTAATCAATCTAAACTAATCACAATAAACCAATTAATTACATCAAGTAATTAATTTATTAATTAATTTTATTAAGTAACTAAACATAACAATTTGAATTCAAACTTGTTTTATTTTAAAAACCGAAACACAATTTCCAGATTTCAATTAAAAAGAAACTAGAAATCAAACTTATTTTTAATTTCTATTTTACAATTTAAAACTTTCAGTTTAAATTCAAAACCAATATTCTTCTTTTACTTTAAAAGTTGTTAAACAAAATTTAAAATTTAAAATTTAAATTACTCAAACTCCGATTCAAACCAATTTGAAATCAGATTTCAAACTTAGGTTTTAACAAATCTTTAAACTTTAGTTTACATTTAAAATTTTACCTTAAATTTTCAAAACAGAAACAGGGTTTTGTTTTATTTTAAACCATCTAAAAAAACAAGATTTAAACTAATTGAATTCAGATTAAAATTCAATCCAGATTTAAATTAAATTTAAAAAAAATAATGTTTAGATCTTATTTCAGATTTATAAATTCTCTTTATAAATACTGTACAGGTTTTAGTTATTAAACATTTCACATTTTTTTTTAATTATTTGCTTGAAAACAAGAATTCAAATTCATTTTTGAATTCATATTTTAACTTGTTTCAACTTTTGGTTTAAATCTTTCTATGCTTCCTTTATTTAAATTTAGTTTAAGATTTAAACCTTCACACAGTCAGGTTTTAGAAAAACCTAAAAAAACAAAAAAACTGCAACTATAGTATATTCGAGCTCAACCCTTTTACTTCGAGTCACAACCCTACCTGTTTCGAGCTAAAACTCGAATACCCCGAGACCAACGCGAGGCAACCAAACTCAATCCCAACATCTACATGAATATCCACATTGCTCTGTGCACCTGAACAATGCCTCCGGCCAACTTCGGTGTGACGGTACGAATTTTTCGCGCTCAAAAATCGACATCCATACTTTACATCGTACTCTAATGCCGTAGATTCGACCGTTCAAATCCGAGTCGCTGGAGGTTATAACAACATTAAGTAAACAACACAGCGGAAAAGAAGAATAATACATTGATATACGACACAGATACAATATCTGATACAACAGAGTGATACAATGAATATCAATATACATCAGAGATATGATACAAGAAATAGCAGCGCAAAAGGAAAATAGATAACATCTAGCAGCGGATCAATATAACTCTAAGATAGTCTTCAAAAGAGAACTCCAGCAGCAGTAGCTCATTCAACATCACGATACGCAAAGACAAGCAAGTCTCGTCCACATCCAAAGACTGAACTAGCTATCTGAAAAACCCAACTCTGAACTGCTCGTGTAGAAAATTTTGAGCACCCAGAGTTTAGGAAAGAAACAATAAACTCCGGATCAGTCATGGGACTAGTGTGAGCAACAAAAAAAACAGTTGTCTTTTAAAACAATCAACAAAAGGTTTTAAAGTCAATTCACAATGCTTTTAGAAATGAAACTACCATAAGACCTCCCGCCACACACACAATGCAAACGCAGAATTGGAGGAGATTTCTTCTTATGATAGTCAAACATGCTTGATACGCAATTTCCTTGATATTACTACTATAAGTGCAAAGTGCAAAAAACATTTCGAAAGTAGAATATAAATCTTAGCCAACATACGACCATTATCGTATGCCTACTATAGCTACCATCTAAACAGTGGGGCGCCACCATAAGTAAATGGCAGGTTCTACAACTAAAACCGTACAGGGTTTCGTATTGGGAATTGGATTTCCAACAAATGGTCAGGCCAAGGAACTTCCCATTGCCACATGAGAACGCCTCTGGAAGGACGTCCCTGAGAACCAAACCGGATCTCTGCCAACACAAGGCCGGGTTACCCCTAACTGGGTAACTACTGACACGAGTATGCCATCTCCCGGTTGTAACCAACCTTTAACCGGGGCCCCAGCAATAAATCACAAAGTAATATATATATATATATATATATATATATATATATATCTGCGATATCAACATAAGTTAAGTATCCGGGCTCCATACCATGATACCACTTCTATCCAGAAGGAAATGCACATACCCTAAGGGGTGATACCCTCAATAACCTTGCTGCATCTTTCCTGTTTTGACCATTCCGGGGTGTGAGGTCGGACGAAGTCTCGTCCACAAAGCCACGCTTTGGGTCAACAAATGATCAAAGTAATGATCATAAAGATAAATGATCAAACAAATGATCATATCACAAATGATCAAACAATGATCATTTCACAGCAACACTCAGCATGTCACATTACCAAGTTTTGAATATATCGCTGATAACCATCAACTACATAACCTCTGAGCGCGTATGTCTCAAAGAAGGGTGTTAAGCTAAGAGAATAAATTCTCCGCCACCAACAGAAATGTATTTGAAAGAAATCTGCTTTATATCTCAAAATGTAATGTCAGACATACAATCCATACAAGTCTGTTCTGGGTTCGAACAGAACCGAAGGCACTTCCAAAGAAGTCCTTCCAATCCGGATATTCACTAATTGCGTTCGGACTTCCCATCACATATGGAGTCTCTATACCGGGGACCAGTCGATGCAAAGACATTCGACGAGTTGTCCTTTCGTTTTCGAAAATATCCGGTCTTTAACACCGGTCATCATATGCAATTCATAACGACATATCACATATTCGGAATGGGATATATGACACAAAGGTCCTCTCCCGGCTAAACCGAACAGTGAGCGCAGTATTTCAAAAACATATGGATATTGGGATTTCACTTAAGTCACAACTTAAAATCCAAAAACTTTCCTTTTCAAATGGTTTAAACCAATTACCATTTCAAATCTTTATATTACAAAAAGATTTATTTCACAAAGTTCACCTAGTTTCACAAAAATCTATTTACGGAATTCAAAACAATCTCCATTTCAATTGGATTAACTCATTAAATCTTTAAGTCAAAGATTTAATTTATAGCTTTCAAACCGTTTCTATAACTTTGAAATCATTTTCATTTTAAACTGGAAATCTTTTTAACACAAATTGGAAGTTCATTACTTATGTGAAAGTTTTTATTATTTGAAAACAAACAGTTTTCGTTTCAGAAAAATCCAATTATATTTATACGAGTTAAAGTTCTTAATTTATATTCATATTCCCAAATTAATACATTTTAAAATAGTTTAACCCATATATAACTGGTATAACATCTTTGATCCCTAGTTTCAAATTATAGAATTCAGTTTCACATTTTGAATTTAAATTTAAATCAAATTATTTAAATTTCAAACTTTATTCAGTTATTCAAAATAAATTTCATCTTGGAAATTCCTTTTTCAAAAGCTTTTCACTTTAAACCCAATCCATTTCAAACCATTTGAATTTAAAAATTCAAATTCAAAAGTATTTTCAAAAATCTGTGACTTAATCGATTTCCTCGTGAAATCCATATTTGTGTGTGTATTGTGTGGTCCAAGGGTTTAACACAATCGTGCAACATCATTCAATCATCACAGATTAAAACATAGAAATATAGTTGATAAGCGATATAAAACTATAACGCTCATCGTCCATTCACAGATTCACAGATAGTATACAAATGTAAATAAATATACACAGCTCAATCTACAGAACAAAATATCACAAATCAGATAGGATAATCAATTCAAGGCATTTCATACAATACAATCATTCATAAGCATTCAATAAACATTTGTAAGCAGGGTTAATTAATTGTTTAATCCTAATTAATTCAATTCATTTCCAAATTAATTACTTATGAATTTATTATTCAATTCAGATTTATTAATTCCAAATCATTTGATATAAATTAATTTATCAAACACTTTAATTAATTAAATTATTCTTAATCAATCATATTAATTAAATTGACTCTTGAACCAATTATATAATTAATTAACTTCTTAATTAATTATTTCAAGAAATTTACTCTTTAATTACTTACCATTAAGCAATCATCTCATAATAATAGATCATTAATTACCAATTTATCTTTATCATTAATTTAATCAAAATATTCAAATTTAATTACAATTAGTAATTAACCCCTTAATTGCTTTCATTAAGTAATTAACAATTTACAATTGATTTAATTAATTAATCTAATTTGTTATCAAAATTTATCACATTAATTTTGTTACTTAATAATTCATAGTTAATTATCCTCATTAACTAATAACATTTCTTAATTTACTTCTTAATTAATCTCTAATTATAAATTAATCTAAATTATTAATTTATAAATTAAATACATAAGTCATTCCTTAATTATCTTATTCATTTAAATCATTATAATACCTTAATAATTTCTAAGATAATCTATTTCTTTATTAATGATTTAAATAAATATTAAAGTGTATTTTAGACATTACCCCCTTTGAATTTAAATTTGAATTCCATTTTGAATTTAAGATTTCAAAATGATTTACCATTTAACATTAGCCCAATTTAAATATTTATTTATAAACTTTAAAAAGAAATGTAAAAACATTTATTACTTTTATAAGAAAGCCTTTAAATCAACTACTTAATTTTTTTTGATAAAAATTTAGCTTTTTACATCACATTACATTTTAACTTGCTTTTGAAAACTTGGTTTTAATTCTTGGTTAAAAACCCAAATTCATTTTTTTCTTTCTTTTACCTTAGATTCAAAGGTTCATTTGCATCCATACTTTAAATTTTTGAATTTAAATACCAGTTTAAACTTTTATTTCAGATTTTAAATTAAACTTTAAAAATCTGAAACTATCAGGTTTTAAACCTGAAACCCCATTTAAATATTTTAACTATTTATTACATTTCAGATTTTAATGCAAAGATAAATTTGAATTCAAACTTAAATATGGATTTAAACTTGATTAAAATCTGGTATACAACTAAGTTTTCATTTGAATTTGTTAAAAACTCAAACAACTTTGGTATCAGGTTACAAGCCTGGAACAAACACTGACCAAACTCAAACCAAAGTTGACTTCGAGTCGCATACCCCTCTGCTTCGAGCCATATAATCGAATGACTCGAGTGAAACTCGAGGAAACAACCCACAAAAAAAAACACAGTGACAGGTTTTTATCAAAATCTGTAACCAACTCCCACTTGCACTTCAAATGGGCACGGTGCCCGTGCACATCGCCTCTGGCGATCTTCCGGCATCGCAGCATGGTTGAACATGTCGACCATTCTCCCCAGACCCAACTCCAACCATCAGGACCACATCACCCCCTCAAGATCGAAATTTTAGTTGAAACTTGAAACCTGGAAACGCGCGCTGGGGCCACCACCGATCCCTGTCAAAGCCTCGTACTTACGACTCCGACCACGAGAATTCACACAACTCCGACCATCGATGCGTCTACGACCCAGCTTCCATTTCCCAAACTCTCGCGACACTCGATTCATTGATAGTGACGAACGAAACGATTTCATGATCTTACCTAAAACTAGAGTTAGAAATAAAAACTCCTCCCCATCATCGCCACAGTCCTCTTCGCCACTTCCGGCCATTTTTCCTGGCAACCCCGTAGCCTCCTCCATCTCCACAAACAACCCTGACCAACTCGAATCACTTAATCACGAGAAAATGATTTAAAAGCAGATTTTACCAAAACCAGTAAAACTAGGGTTCTACATTTCCAAAGCACAATCACCATCACCAACATGAATTACACCATAGCCTGATAATTTTCTTGGCCTCTACGACCACTCATCTACCTCTAGAAGAAGATTCAACTCATTCGAACCCATATATCAACAGAACTTTCCCTTTTCCTTTCCAAGTTCAAACCAAAAACTGCACTCTGGATTTAACACTAAAAAATTGTAATCTTTATTTTAAAATTCATAACTTTGTGTGATGTTTCATATTACAATCCTGAAACCATAAATTGAGATACTACAATTTTCACTTATTTTTGAACTTGATCATTTAATTCAGTTGCCAAAGATAATCTAAGATTATTTTAACTTAAGTAAACTTCCAAATTAAAGTTTGCAATTAAACTAACAAGCTTCATTTGAAACTCAGATTTTACAGTGATTACATCAAGAGATTATGGTTTTTAAAATCAAACAGCAGCTTGAAATTAAAGGAACAGAATTGTACAGGAAAGCAAACATGCATACTTAATATTCATATATATAAATATTCTCTGTAAATTCATAAATTATATTTACTTCAAATTAAAAGCATGCAATCAACTTTTATCTACTTAAATTTTTATAATAAAAGATTCACTCACCTGTTAAAGCTTGATGAACAGAGCACATTAAATTAGAAAAACCCTTTGAAAACTTTGAACTTGATTATGCTGAAAAGCTTTTGCTTCCTGATGTATAAACTACATGCATGTTCCCAGCTCAAAAGAAAATGCAAGCCTAATTATCTTAGTTCTGCATGTAGAAGCCAATTCCAGATTGCATTTGACAACTCAGGTTGAATGATGAACGCATGCTTGTTTTAAAATGCTTTGATTGACGCAGTATGCATTTGAAGATGTTACAAACTTTTACTAAATGGTTACCGGCTTTAATTCCTTTCTGGGTTGCATTTGTTCCCAAGGGAATGAATTTTAGGTTTATGATCATTATCTGTTTCTGGAAAAATGTTTTACAAGTTGGAGTTTTCTTTAAATGTTGAGAAAAGAAAAAAAAGAAGAAGAAGGTGATATGTTTATCTAAATGTAGATTTGGATCTAAAAAGAAAATAAAATAAATAAAAAAATAAATAAGAAATAAATTTGACACTTGTTCTCAAATGTTAACATTTGTCACATTAAAAGCTAATTAGCTTACAAGTGTTTTTAACATTGTTTAAAAGGTTACACCTGTATTAATCTTATTTTTAAATGGTGTTTTTTTTAAAAGCTTTTTAAACTAATTTTTCCTAATTAAAGAATACAATTGTAAACTAATAAACCCTTTTCTAAATTTATATTTTATCATTTATATTCATCCCTCATGATATTTACACACACACACACACACACACACACACACACACACACACACACACATATATATATATATAACCTCTAAACGAGAAGATTTATAAATCTTAATCTTACATTAAAAATAATCATATATTAACAATCACATATTTAATTTGTTTGAAGAGAATAAGTTTGCCTAATTTAAATAATTATATTAGAGGATAATGATTTGAATATTTATTCAGATATTTATATTTTAGCATTTATGAGTTCTAATTTATATACATATCCAAATTATTTACTAAGGCATTTACTTAAATCTTAAATTCAAGTTTCAAATTCAAATTCAGATTCAGATTCAAATTTAAATTACAATCAAGGTATAACTATTTATTATCAGAATTATTTGTTAAATCTATAATTCAATATTTCTATTAGTTAACCCGTTAATTAACAGATATTCCAAAATTCAGGTTATCACATTCCTCCCCCCTTTGAATCTTTTCGTCCTCGAAAAGGAACGAAAGCAGATTTTATTAAATATTTATTTTTTTATTTTAAAAAAAAACAGTTAAAATATCCTTTGATCGTTTTAAAATACTTTTAAAATCTATACAGTATTGTCAAAATAGTTTTATAAAAAAAAATCATTTTATAACTCGATGTCTCAACAAGTCCATCTTCGTTCTCACAGAAATTCGGTCATACGTTGATCAGGCGTAGGACTGAAAATCTACAAGTGCTTGGCAGACCCGTTTCCAACATCCAGTGAAAATACTTTGAAAATGATTTTATTGCAAATATAGAAAACAGTTTTTGAAAATAGAGGATATATCTTTGGTGAGGATGCTCTGGAAATCATCACCCCCATCCATGGTCACAGTTACATCCAGGGTTACGTTGCCGTCGCAGCAAAAGTCCATGTAACTGCAGGCTCTCAGCGGCCTCTCGATTACGCCATGGATCCCACACAATAGATCACAGTTACATTCCAGGGTTACATTGCCGTCACAGCAAAAGTCCATGTAACTGCAGGCTCTCAGCGGCCTCTGATTTTTGCTGTCAAAATGAAACTTCTCCACTCCTACATAGGTCGCAGTCTACCGATATAAAATCAAATGCAGACTGTTGGCTCTCAGCGGCACACATGACTTTTGCTATGTTATGCCATAGGTCGCAGTTACATCCTGGGTTACGTTGTCATCGCAGCAAAAGTCCATGTAACTGTTGGCTCTCAGCGACACACACGACTTTCGCTATGGTACACACTACTCATAATCCCCAGGAACTAGTTTTGTCCAGACTCCTCACAGGATCAACTTCAGAACCCCCCTTTGGGGCTCAAGGCAGCACCACCCGGTGGTACTCCTGAGAAGTTCATTTCAAGGGAGCGCCTTTTTCCCCAAAGCCATCATCAAAACACTTTATACTATACATATATAGTATCTTTAAATCATGCACCTAGTATGATCTCATACAAAGCTCCTTTACACAAAATCGATTATCCCAAAATCGATAATTCTCAAACTAGGCTTTCCAAATTCAATATTGATTTTACCCAAAAATCAAAAGTCTTTCCAAATCCATAGGTTCCCAAAACCTTTTTCAAAATCCTCATATGATCCTTTATATATATATATATATATAATCCTTCATAAAAATCTTTGGATCATTATAAACTTGTATAAAATCCTTTTATACTTCAAACACTTTCAAAATCCTTTCCTTTTGGCAATAGATTCATCAAGAGGAGTTTTATCTTATAAAACAAAGATATATAACTTTATTTATCCAAAATCAAATATTCAAATTTGATTACTCCTTTCAATATCAATTTCATTCAAATCCGTATGATGTACACATATCATTCGTACACTATACCAATCTGATCGCTCACTCGATCACACAATTTCACTTCCGAACTAGTATCGTCCACCCAACTTCCTAGTGCGGACTCAGATCTGGTTTCTTGATCAGAAACCGTCATTCTCCTTGCATAGTCATAACTATGATAGAGAATATCCAGAATCAATCAACAATCCATATCCAGGTTCGGCGTCGAAAATCGAGTGAAAAATCCCAACTCGGATCGACATACTATCTCGAAATCTGTGCTCGAATCCGGATCGCGAATAGAATAACATACATACACCCTACGTACTTATCTCTATTGGTTATTAGCCAAATCAATTCCCTTTCTATTCACGTTTACTTCGATTTTCATTCACTTACTCACAATTGCTTTAATCCATTTGGATTATCACCTCTATTCTTATCTCGATTGGGTATTTAACCAAGAACAGTTTGAACTCCGTCTAGTTTAAATCTAGAAAATAAATTGAAAAGTTAAAGAAATAGATAAGTAGTTGAAAAATAATTACTAGTTTGTATAATATCTATAAAATAGTTCAGTAATTGTAAAATAATTGGAAAATAGCTAAATAGTCATAGTAATTTTAAATGATTGCAAAATAATAGTAAGATAGCAATTAGTTTTGTAAAATAGTTGGAATATAGTAATTAGTTTACAAAACAGTTGGGAAATTGTTAAACAGTTTCAAAAATAATTGTAAAACAAGTATAAGATAGTTCGGCTTTTAAAAGAAAGGTTGTATATATAATGAATAGCTTGGAAAAATAGGTTTATATTAAAATAATTTATATTAAAAATAGTCCAGAGTCAAGACTGTTCAATTCCCAATCTCCATTCCAAATCAATTCAATTTAAATTTCTCTTCCATTTAAATTGACCCAATTCTAAATTAAATAACTTCAATTTCCATTGAAATCTATTTAACCCAATTCAAGTTGAATTCCTAAGTTTCTTTCCAAATTTTACTTTATTCAACCTTGATCTCAAATTCTACTAATTTAAATAAATTTTAATTGAACTAGTTCCAACTTCAATTCATTTCAATTCCAGTTTGATTTAATCCCAGTTTCAAACTCAATTTCCAAATCAAGTTGAATTATTCTTGATTTCCTCCTAAATTTAATTCAAATTCCATTTGAATTTTATACTATTCAACTTTTAATTTCAATTCCAGATTATTCAAATAAATTTGGAATAATTTCTAATTGAACCCACTTCTATTTCAAATCTTAAGTCCAAAATGATTCCATTTTACCTTAGTAATGAATATATTACCATACCCATTTCTTTAAACAAAACCAATTCACAGTTTAAAGATTATTTATAATAATAGGGTAATATCATCCAATTATTTTAATACATCCATCCATTACCAATTTCCAGGTATCAAAACCCATTTTGAATCACATAAAATCCCAATTTAAATTAATCATTTAATTTCCCAAGTTAAATTTCAATTTCATATTGAAATTCCCAAATCAGGTAGTCCTTTCAAACTTATTTAACTTCCTCTAAATTAAATTCAATTCACTTAATTCAGTTAAATTCATACAATTTGAATTCCTATTCAAATTTCAAAATTCTTTCCCATTTATAAGTAAAAAAAAAGACTTATCACTTTGGGTTTCACATCTTATTCTAAATTCAAAATTCATCATTTAGAGTTTATATTAAACCACCTTTGATATTATGTATATCTACATATATACATATTAACTTCTTTTACATACAAAATTACACTTTAAATTTTAAACCACCTCTGGTTTCAAATTAAAACAAATTCCTTTAAAATTTCAAACAACCCTTGTTTGAAATAGGACCTCCTTTCATTCGAATATATTAAATAACATCTCTTATTTTAAAATAAGATTATATTAAAATATTATCTCCTTTAACATTTTGAAGCCAATTCAAATGTTTAAATTTAGAATTCAAATTTACACAATTTGAAACCCATTTTAATTTACATCCTTTCAAACTTACAAGTTACTCTTTTTTAAATGGTTACTTCCTTAAAACATTTTATTGTTTATTGAAAAACAATCATCCCATTATTAGACACAATATCCATTCTATTTTCTGG
Source organism: Allium cepa (assembly GCA_030765085.1). Taxonomy (NCBI): domain Eukaryota; kingdom Viridiplantae; phylum Streptophyta; class Magnoliopsida; order Asparagales; family Amaryllidaceae; genus Allium; species Allium cepa. The sequence goes on along the minus strand of CM060932.1, from coordinate 872,738,942 downwards.
TTTGAAACCAATTCTAATTTATCTTATTCTGAAATACTTCTCCAATTCAAGATTTCAATTTTAGTTTGAATCCATTTCAAACTTATCTTCATTTAATTCTAATTTCAATTTGGTTACATTCTATTACTTCTTAATTTAATTCTTACTATTACTTTTAATTTAACTACAACCAATTTCCTTAATATAATAGATAATCTACTTCTTATATAAGATTCATTTTCTTTTAAAATAATTTAAAAACCTTTATATAAGAAAATAACAAGTACGCTCTCTCATATTTATATACTCTACTCATCCTAGGGTACCACTTACCCTACCCTTAATGAGTAATCCCACCAGAGCCAAGGTTCTCGCTTAACCTTCAGCTCTGATACCAAATGTAACGACCCGAAATTTTCGATCCCGAAAATTTCAGATAATTAGAGAAAAGAAGAAAGAGATAGAAGAAGAACAGAAAAGATACACACAAACTCACATTCGCAGCGGATAAAATATAATATCAATAATAGTTATATCACAGAAAACTGTATCTATCAATTTACATCGATATATCAGAGTTACAACAATTTTATACAACATTGGATAGATATAATCTAACACGTCTCAGATATATACAATATCATGGTGGAAACTCTCCATACGTCCCTGCCATCCAGCTCGCCTCTTGAGCACCAGAACGTTCTTACCTGAAAATCTGTAATACTCAGTCTGACCCGAGCATTACATCAAAGTAACACCCGGGTCAGGCTGGAAACCAGCGTGAGGAAACCCAACTAACAAAAAATACAAAAGCATACACCTTATATAATCCCGGGTAACTTATATCAATTTACAACTCCACAAGTTGTTATAGACATCACTTATATCACACATCAATTTCTAAGTATCCAAAACTTAGATTAAATGGTTCCATTCATTTTAATCATTCCTTTCCAGCTTATTGATTTCACCTAGTAATTTATAAAGAATCGAAGTGGTTTCAGGTATTTACTAATACCCGACTCCGGTCTTTTCGAAACCAATATCATCTCAACTCAAATTATTCAAATGAAATACAACTCAATTTTTAAAAAAAACAAGATGTTACATAATTCATCAACAATAGATAACCACATCATCACAATTTAAATCAAACATATCTTATCACGTAGCATCACAAACCACATATTAGGAATAACAATTAATCAAAGACTTCCAATATCGTTCTATTTATTCTTTAATTATTTTTAAGTAATTAATCCTTAATTAATTTCACAAACTAATTGGCCTTAACCGAATTCGGTAATTAACCTTTAATTGTTTCATAAATTAATTGCTAACCATGCCTATTAATCACCTTTGATTAATAACATCAGTGATTAACTACCCTTAATTACTTCATCAATAAATTAATTACTCCTTAATTATCTCTAATTAATCCCCTTGATTAATTATACAAAATAATTTAATCCAAATTACGTCCATCTTTAATATCTTAAATTACATTCAGTAATTATCGATTAATTACTTCCCTAAGTAATTTCAATTCCATTAATTACGATAAGTATTCATTCATCAAATCATCAAGTGTTTAAATTAATTAAACTTAATTAATCAATCTAAACTAATCACAATAAACCAACTAATTACATCAAGTAATTAATTTATTAATTAACTTTATTAAGTAACTAAACATAACAATTTAAATTCAAACTTATTTTATTTTAAAAACTGAAACACAATTTCCAGATTTCAATTAAAAAGAAACTAGAAATCAAAATTAATTTTAATTTCTATTTTACAATTCAAAACTTTCAGTTTAAATTCAAAACCAATAATCTTCTTTTACTTTAAAAGTTGTTAAACAAAATTTCAAATTTCAAATTTCAAATTTCAAATTTCAAATTTAGATTACTCAAACTCCGATTCAAACCAATTTGAAATCAGATTTCAAACTCAGGTTTTAACAAATCTTTAAACTTTAGTTTACATTTAAAATTTTCCCTTAAATTTTCAAAACAGAAACAGTGTTTTGTTTTATTTTAAACCAACTAAAAAAAACAAGATTTAAAATATTTGAATTCAGATTAAAATTCAACCCAGATTTAAATTAAATTTTAAAAAAATCAAGTTTAGATCTTATTTCAGATTTATAAATTCTCTTTATAAATACTGTACAGGTCTTAGTTATTAAACATTTCACATTTTTTTTAATTACTTATTTGAAAACAAGAATTCAAATTCATTTTTGAATTCGTATTTTAACTTGTTTCAACTTTTGGTTTAAATCTTTCTATGCTTCCTTTATTTAAATTTAGTTTAAGATTTAAACCTGCACACAGTCAGGTTTTAGAAAAAACCTAAAAAAACAAAAAACTGCAACTATAGTATATTCGAGCTCAACCCTTTTACTTCGAGTCACAACCCTACCTGTTTCGAGCTAAAACTCGAATACCCCGAGACCAACGCGAGGCAACCAACTCAATCCCAACATTTACATGAATATCCACATTGCTCTGTGCACCTGAACAATGCCTCCGGCCAACTTAGGTGAATTTCACGACCACTCCACCGTCACCGATCATCCCCTCAGACAAACCATACACCAACCCTATCGGCCAATGCTCGAAATCCAAAATCGAGGTAAGAATTCCAACCTGGAACAAGACCTGAAACAGACAACTACCCACCCATCCAAACCTGTCAACATCTCACCCAAACGCCTCCGACCACCGTCGCCTCTAAAACTCCGGCGAATTCTTCAACTATCCCTCATCTTCCAATGCCCAAAGAATAGTAGAACTCCATCAACTGTAATTGCCGAGATGTTCAATTTTACCAAAACCAGTAAAACTAGGATTCTACATTTCCAAAGCACAATTACCATCACCAACACGAATTACACCATAGCCTGATAATTTTCTTGGCCTCTACGACCACTCATCTACCTCCAGAAGAAGATTCAACTCATTCGAACCCAGATATCAACAGAACTTTCCCTTTCCTTTCCCAGTTCAAACCAAAAACTGCACCCTAGATTTAACACTAAAAATTGTAATCTTTATTTTAAAATTCATAACTTTATGTGATGTTTCATATTACAATCCTGAAACAATAAATTGAGATACTACAATTTTCACTTATTTTTGAACTTGATCATTTAATTCAGTTTCCAGAGATAATCTAAGATTATTTTAACTTAAGTAACTTCCAAATTAAAGTTTGCAATTAAACTAACAAGCTTCATTTGAAACTCAGATTTTACAGTGATTACATCAAGAGATTATGGTTTTTAAAATCAAACAGCGGCTTGAAATTAAAGGAACAGAATTGTACAGGAAAGCAAACATGCATAGTTAATATTCATATATATAAATATTCTCTGTAAATTCATAAATTATATTCACTTCAAATTAAAAGCATGCAATCAACTTTTATCTACTTAAATTTTTATAATTAAAGATTCACTTACCTGTTAAAGCTTGATGAACAGAGCACATTAAATTAGAAAAACCCTTTGAAAACTTTGAACTTGATTATGCTGAAAAGCTTTTGCTTCCTGATGTATAGACTACATGCATGTTCCCAGCTCAAAAGAAAATGCAGGCCTAATTATCTTAGTTTTTCATGTACAAGCCAATTCCAGATTGCATTTGACAACTCAGGTTGAATGATGAACGCATGCTTGTTTTAAAATGCTTTGATTGACGCAATATGCATTTAAAGATGTTACAAACTTTTACTAAATGGTTACCGGCTTTAATTCCTTTCTGGGTTGCATTTGTTCCCGAGGGAATGAATTTTAGGTTTATGATCATTATCTGTTTTTGGAAAAATGTTTTACAAGTTGGAGTTTTCTTTAAAAGTTGAGAAAAGAAAAAAAGAAAAAGAAGGTGATATGTTTATCTAAATGTAGATTTGGATCTAAAAATACAATAAAATAAATAAAAAAATAAATAAGAAATAAATTTGACACTTGTTTTCAAACGTTAACATTTGTCACATTAAAAGCTAATTAGCTTACAAGTGTTTTTAACATTGTTTAAAAGGTTACATTTGTATTAATCTTATCTTTAAATGGTGTTTTTTTAAAAGCTTTTTAAACTAATTTTTCCTAATTAAAGAATACAATTGTAAATTAATAAACCCTTTTCTAAATTTATATTTTATCATTTATATTCATCCCTCCATGATATTTACACACACACACACACACACACACACACATATATATATAACCTCTAAAAGAGAAGATTTAAAAATCTTAATCTTACATTAAAAATAATCATATATTAACAATCACATATTTAATTTGTTTGAAGAGAATAAGTTTGCCCAATTTAAATAATTATATTAGAGGATAATGATTTGAATATTTATTCAGATATTTATATTTTAGCATTTATTAGTTCTAATTTATATACATATCCAAATTATTTACTAAGGCATTTACTTAAATCTTAAATTCAAGTTTCAAATTCAAATTCAAATTCAGATTCAAATTTAAATTACAATCCAGGTATAACTATTTATTATCAGAATTATTTGTTAAATCTATAATTCAATATTTCTGTTAGTTAACCCGTTAATTAACAGATATTCCAAAATTTAAGTTATCACAAGATTCATGGAAAAATGGTTAGATAATTTTCTGACTAGGTGGTCAGACGACAAGGATCTAGGGTTTTGGACCCAGTCATGGTTGACCAGGTTTGGGTGTTTTTTCGACATTATTGTGGCATCAGACACAACCGGAGGTGGGGGAAACGAAGCTGGGGTTTCTGGCGAAGGCGCGGGATCAACGGCAAGGCTCCTGAAAATTGGAGTTGGATGATTCGAGGCGATTTAGTAACTGGGTTTTGTTCCAGGTGGAGGTCGATGTGCTCAATTTCGTTTTCGTGATGGGTACTAGATTCTGGGTGGTCGGAAGGTTAGGGAAGATGATCAGCGACATGTTAAAGATGGTGGCGATTGTCGGAGCCGCCCCAATTGCCTGTACACATGTACGTGTGTACTTATGTGTCAGAAAGTTAGAGATGAAAGAGTTACTTAGGTTTTGTTTCGGGGAGATGATGTTGGAGTTCGAAGACGTTCCCCGGTAGCTCGCAAGTGTTTTAGTATGTAACTGTTTTTAAAATTTTAAAACAAGTTTTAAGAATATAGAAGAGGAGAGGTTCGGGTAGATTAGGTTTTTACTTGGGAATTCTGTAGATTAACTCGAAGTTTAGCTCGGGTAGTTTAAAGTCATCTCGGGTTTGTGTTGAAAACAGTTTTTGATCTTTTTTAATAAAATAAGTTTTACAAATTTTAAATTTAATCAAGTTTTAAACACTTTCTTAATTAAAAAATAATTGTTTTATGCTAGTTTTGGAATTAGTTAAAGTTTTAAATAAATTATTTTAAATTAATTAAGTTCAAGTGTTTTAATTCTTTATTTTAAATGAATTCTTAAGTTTATTTTAAATAAATTTAAATGGTACAGTTAAGTAGTTAAAAAAAGATGGTTTTAATTAACTTAAATATTTTGAGTTAAATTCGTATGTTTAATTTTCAAGGATTATTTAAATAAGATTCAAATGATAATTAAGTAAATTAATTGAGATAAAGGATTTATCTTTGATTAATTAGGGTCTTACGTGATTAAAGGATCATTACTTAGTAATTAAAGATTAATTACTTATTGTAAGAAATTAAGGATAACTACTTGATTAAGGATAATCACTTATTATAATTGATTAAGGATAGAAAATTAGTGTAATTAATTAAAAGGTTAATTAAATAATGTAAGCAATTAAGGGTAATTAATTACTTAAAGATTAATTACTTAATGAAAGTGATTAAGTGAATTAATTAACGATTAAGGGTAAATTAATCAAGTGATTATAGAACAATTACTTAATGTAAGTAATTAAAAGATAATTAGTTAACGGTTAGTTAATTAATAATTAGAGGTTAATTACTTAATAATTAAAGGATAATTAATTAATTAGAGGATGATTAATTAATGTAATTAATTAAGCATTAATTAATTTTGTAATTAACTTAAGGTTAGTTTATTTATGTGATTAATTAAGGGATAATTAATTAATTATGGACAATTAATTAAGATGGATAATTAAGGTTGATTAATTAAATTCATTAATTAATATAAAATGGTTTGTAATTATTTAATGTTAATTAAGCTGGATCATAAGAGATTAATTTATTTAATCTAAATTAAATTAATTATAGATTATGTGATTGATTTCTCCTTACCTATAGATGATTGGATTATATCCTTGAATTGTTTGATATCTCTGATATGTGATGTTCTGTGATATAATTGCTTTGAATGGAGCTATGAACTGTGATTTATTTATCTGTGATGAATTTACATATTTATTTGTGAATCTGTGAATGGAAGATAAGCGTTATAGGATTATACCGCTTATTGATATTGTTGTGCTTGAATTGATGATGGTTGTGATATGTTATTGTTGTGTGTAAAACCTCTAGACTACACCACACACACAAATATGGATTTCACGGGAAATTGGTTAAGTCATAGATATTTTGAATTTAATATTATTTTCAATGATGAGAAATTTAAAGGTTGAATTTTGAATCCAAAATGGTTTGGAAATGGAATTGGGTTGAATATGAAAAGCTTTTGAAAAGGAAGTTTTGAAATTGAAATTTAGTCCGAATTTAATATGTCATGTTTAAGTTTTGAAATTATTTTGGAAATTATGGTTTGAAAGGGTTATACAAGTTACACAATATATATATATATATATATATATAAATATATATATATATATATGGATTTTAAAACAATTTTTGAAGTATATTAAACGGAATTATTTTGGGAGTTTGAATTTAATAGAACTTGCCGAGGATACGGCAGTTCGCTAGTTTTCCAACTTATACTTTAAAAGGATTTAACTTGAGCACCTGAAATCGAAAAACCTTTGTTTTCAAATGATAATAGCTTTTAGATAAAGGAAATAATTTCCAGTCTTGTTGAAAGGATTTCAATTTTGAAATTGAAAAAGTTTTGAAAGCTATGAATGAATCTTTGTTAAAGATTAGTGAACTTTGTTTTCAAATTTAAGAGGATCTTAAAGGTGTATCTTTTGTATAAATGATTTGAATGGAAATGTGTTTAAACCATTCCAAAGGAAAGGTTTTGGGGGCTAAAAAGTTGTGACTTAACTAAGATCACAATGGATCCATATGTTTTTAAAAGTTAAGCGCTCATTATTCGGATTAGATGAGGGAGGACTTTATGTCATAAAACCCATTCCTAATAGTGATACGACGTAATGAGAGTGCATTTGATGACGGTGGTGAAGACCGAGTATTTTCGAGAACGAAAGGATTACCTGTCGAATGTCTTTGCACTAAGTCGCGTTGGTGTAGAGATCTCCATATGTGATGGGGTGTCCGGTCGGGATGTGAATATCCGGATTTGCAAGGGCTGCTTTTGAAGTGCCTTCGGTTCCATTCAGGCCAGGATGGACTTTTATGGATGTATGCCTGACGTTACACTTTGAGATGTAAAGCTGGTTTCTGTCAAATACATTTCTGTAGGTGGCGGAGAATTTATTCTCCTAGCTTAACACCCTTCTTTGAGACGTACGAGCTCAGAGGTTATGTTGTCGATGGTTACTAGTGATATATTTCCAATTTGGTAATGTGGCATGCTAAGTATTGCTAATCATTTGTTGATCGAAGCATGGCTTTTGTGAAAAGCGTAGCTTTGTGGGACGAGACTTCGTCGAACCTCACACTCCAGAAATGGTCGAAACAGGAAGGATGCAACAAGGTTATGAGGGTCGTGCCCTTTAGGGCATGTGCACTTCCTTATGGATAAAAAGTGGAATCATGGTATGGAGCCGAGATATTTAACTTATGTGGTTGTTGCAATTTGTTGGTGAATCCCGGGAGAAAGGTCGGTGACGACCGAGGGATGACATACTCGTGACAGTTAGTTACCTAGTTACAGAGATAACCCGGCCTTGTGTTGGCAGAGAGCTGGTTAAGTTCTCGGGGCGTCCCTCTAGAGGCGTACTCATTCGGAAAGGAAGTTCCTTAGCCTTGACCATTTGTTGGAAATCCAATCACCCAATACGAGCACTTTACGATTGCAGTTGTATAACATGCCATTCTTAAATGGCTGCTATAGCAGGCATAATATAATGGTACCTATGCTGGCTAAGATTAATATTATACTTGCAAATGTTTTTCACACTATGCACTAATAATAATATCAAAAGGATTTTCGCGTGTCAAGCATGTTTTACTATCATAAGGAGAAATCTCCTCCAAGTGTGCACTTGCATTATGTGTGCGGCGGGAGGCCTTATGGTAGTTTCATTTTCCAAAAAGCATAGCGAATTTCTTTTTATTTCTTTTTTTCAAGATAAACTGTTTTTTTGCTCACACCAGTCCCATGACTGACCTGGAGTTTATTGTTCCCTTTTTAAACTCTAGGTGCCCACAATTTTCCATACGAGCAGCCTAGTGTCAGGTTATCAGATAGACAGCTAGTAGATGTAGATTCGATAGCCTTCAGTCTTTGTTCTTGGATCGGATTTGCTATATGTTCGGCATGACGGTGGTTCGAGCTTTTGGTTTAGAGTCTTTGGAGTTTTGGCTATGAAGTTGCAATTTGGTTGAGCTCTCTCTCTCTCTTGTAGATCATGAAGATTTTATCTTTCCGCTACTGTTGTTGTTTTCCGATGCCGTGTTTTTCTGCTGTTGTGTTTTTCCGCTGCAGTACCTATCTCTGATAATGTTGATTACTTCGTTTGTATCAGATTGTTATATCAAATTGTTGTGTATCAACGATATTATCATTTTTTTCCGCCGTGTTGTTATCACCTACTTTTGTTATAAGCTCCGGCGAATCGAAATTCAACGTTTGAATCTGCAACATTCGAATACGGGTGACGTATGGATGTCGATTTTCGAGCGCTTAAATGCGGGTCGTCACATTCGTATTCTCAAGGAGTAAGAAGGAGCATTCTTTGCATTTGGAGGAGGTACTTAGGACCCACCGAGCATATAAGCTTAATGTCGAGTTTTCTAAATGCCATTTTAGAGAGAAGAGGTTCGCTTTTATGGGGCACATTGTTTTAGAAAGTGGTTTGATTGTGGATCATAGTAAGGTTGGCGGCAACGTAGGATTAGCATGTCCCAAAGAATTCCATGGATGTGATGAGTCTTCATGGCCTCGCTGGTTCTTATAGGAAGTTCATTAAGGACTTCGCTAGGATATCTGCCCTGTTGACTTGCCTCACCAAGAAGAATCTAGCTTTAGCATAGAATGCCAAGTGTGGGGATACTTTCGTTAGGCTAAAGGAGGCTTTGACCAGTGCACTTGTATTAGTGTTACCTGATGGGAGTAAACAATTTACGGTTTATAAGATGCTCATGGTATGAGGCTAGGAGCAGTGTTGATGTAAGAGGGTAGAGTGGTATGCTATGCTAGTAGGCATTTGAAAAGTCATGAGAGGAACTACATGACACATGATCTTGAGTTGGTAGCTATAGTCTTTAAGACTTTATCTTTTGGGTGAGAGATTTGACCTTTTTACAGACCACAAGTCCTTGAAGTACTTGTTCTCCCAAAAGGACTCGAACTTAAGGCAACAAAGATGGATGGAGTTCTTAGACTCATATGAATTTAAGATTTCTTATATCCCGGGCAAGGGGAATGTTGTAGCAGATGCATTAACTAGACAGAGAGCTAACCTGAATGCTTTAATTTTAAAGTGGGGAGATTTGGAGAATATTTCCACCTTTGTCTTTACACCATCATTTGATATTACCCTTGGATTATTAGCAACCCAAGATGTTCAGCTGATATTGATAGATGTAGTATTAGAAGAGTCTCACCGCTCTAGGATGACCATTCATCCTGGTGGAGATAAGATGTGCTGGGATATAAAGAGAGTTTTCTTTTGGTTTGGGATGAAGAAGCAAGTGGCAGAGTACATTGCTAATTATCTGACTTGCCGGGGGGTGAAGGTGGAGCAGAAGATGCTTGGCATATTGTTGCAGCCACTGGACATTCCATAGTGGAATTGGGAGAGCATTTCTATGAAATTCATAGATGGATTACCCAGATCTAGGAGAGGGAATGAGAGCATTTGGGTCATCTTGGACAGATTGACTAAGTGCGTTCATTTCATATCTATAAGCAACACTAGGACAAAAGGTTCATTGGTCGCATTATATGTCAAGGAGTTTATCAGACTTCATGGAGTACCCACCATTATAGTTAGTGATAGAGACCTACTCTTTATTAGTGAGTTTTAGAGGAGTATGCAGGAAGCTTTAGGGACTAAGTTGAGTTTAAGTACAATATATCATCCTCAGACTGATGGCAAGATATAGAAGGTGAATTGGATTCTAGAAGATTAACTTAGGATGTGTATCACTGATTTTGGAGGCTCTTGGGAGGATCGTTTTCCACTTGAAGAGTTTGCTTACATTAATAACTACCAGCCTAGCACAGGGATGATACCATTCGAGGCTTTTTATGGCTAACCTTGTAGATCACCATTGTGTTGGTGGCACACTACAAATATGATTATGTTTGGGGCTGATATGGTTAGAGAAATTTCAGAGAGGGTGGAATTGTTATGGAAGAGGATGAAGATAACTCAAGATCGATAAAAGTCTTATGTAGATGGAAGGTTCTCGGAGTTGGAGCTTACAGTCAGGGATATGGTTTTTGTGAAGGTCTCACCCTCGAAGACATGTATTGAGATTTGGGAGTTCGGTAAAGATAGCTTCGAGGTTTGCTAGATTATTCCTGATTGTGGATAAGATTAGGAGATTGGCTTATAGAGTTAGACTTCCTGAGAAGTTGGCCGAAGTGCATGATATTTTTCATGTTTCACACTTGCATGATTCGGCTGTTGTAGTAGAGCCTAGCTGTTTCGAGGAGGGAAAGGTGGAGCATGAGTAACTTTTTTTCCCTGTACCTACCTGCATTTTAGAGCATGACTTTAAGACTCTCTCCGGTAAGGAGATTAGATTAGTTAAGGTTCAGCGGGGAGACGACCCAACTGAGAGTACATGTAACAACCCTGTATTTTGTAGTTATTTTATTGTATATTTTAATTTTTTTAATGTAAGATTTTGATTAAAAAACTTATTTTACTTATTTGAAATGATTAAATTTATTATTTAAATATAATCTTGATTTTTATATGAGTTATAATTCCAAACTTGTGTAAGTTGAATATTTGCCTGAAATGCTGATTTTGGTCAAAATAGTCAAACTGTGACTTTTAACTTAAAATTTTAAAAGTTTAAAATTTTAATTTTTTCTTTTATTATGAAAGTACATAAAATTCTAAGAACACCACTTTTCGTTTCGTTGAAATCGGATGTAAATTGTGAAAGTTATACCCTTTACAATATTGTGCGTATATAGGGTTATTTAACAATGACTATTTTAAATTGTATAAATTACTTCTTCTTGGTTTTATTTTATTTTAATATGTGATAATATGTTATATTATATATATTTTGACTTTTAAGTATTTTTTAAAATGATAATATAATTTTTCTAAAGTTTATTTGAATTTATTTCTAATTTTAAAGCCTAGTCTACAATTTTAAGCCATTTTCTTAATTTAATTTTATATAATTAAAATTTATTTATTTATTTTTTTGCACTCACTTTTATTTGCTGTGTTTTATTTTATTTTATTCATTTTACATGTATTTAAATTAAAGCAAATTTTTCCAAAGTGTATTGATGTTATTTCTAATTCTTAAGTCAAGTTTTCATTTTCTGTGCTATTTTTCTTATTTTAATCATATCTAATTAATATTTAATTATTAATATTTTGTTTATCTGTTATATTTTCGAATTCTAACTGAAATTTATAAGTGTTTTCAGTTATTTAAGATGTATATGAATATATATAGGAAGTTTAAAAGGTTTGAAAGCAAAGAAACGTAAAATCGTTTTAACGTTTCTTCTTCCGTTTCTTTTCCAATTAATAGATTTAATTTCCTTTGACCGTTCCTTTCTTTATTGTAGCTGTGCATTTATTACCTCATTATCACATGAAAACATTCCTCTCCACTTCATTTTTCACGGCTAGAAAGGTTTGGTAATGGCTGCTCTTTTCCTCTTCTTTTTGCTCTTCTTTTTCCATTGTTTTCTTATATTTTGCCTTGTTTTCTCATGTGTATTGCTTGGCTTCTCCTCCATAGCCACGGCCACCACCTCCTACACCTCTTCCCAACCATCACCACCATCTACCCCATCAGATCTGACCATGGTCGAACCCCTTTTGATGGTCAAACCCCTCAAATTACAATCTAGATGCCTAGATCCATGCTTATTTGACCTCTACATGCTCATCCACTTCAACCGCCACCCAAACCACCACCATAGCCGCCACCACTCCCCAGACCTGACCACAACACACCCCTCCCCACCTCTGTCCAGTCATGACACATCACCGGCCGAGCCCAATCCCCATGGCCGAGCCCTTGTTTTGACCAAAAACCACCTAATTGACTTCAAAACCACATCACCTCCTCATGTACAAACTCCACCTTGTCTTGCCTTAACCCGAGCTATGTTAGCCCAAACCTGACCCAAAACTTGACCACATCTGAACCACATCAGAGCCCAAAGCCATACCAAACAATAGAGAAGGCAAAGCAAAAGACTGCGTAGTCGTATCTCCTTTTATTTCAATGTTAATGCATTTTAAAATCGTATTGAATTTTGTTGTTTTGATTTTTTTTTGTTTTTTTTTTGTTTTGGGTTGTACACAATGGTTGTAGATTTGATTCGCTCTCCATTCATTCAAATCAAAAGTCATGCTATATCGTGCTTGTCGTGCTTTTGGAATCACGCTTGTGTTTGTTGTTTTGGTCTTCAGCTTGAAAACGCGAGTCTTTCTCACTCTGACATTTATACTTATGAAAAGTGAATTGATGACAAGTGTTTAGTAATAAAAAATGTTTATGCAAGTTAATGATGATCATATGATATGCTATGCCATGTTATTACCATATTATTACCATGTTAAAACTGTTAATTTTCACCTGACATCTGATATATGACTGTATATTGTGATATTGACCATGTTTATATTATTCCTGTATATGATCACACTACAAGTTCCCTGTTAGAAAAAAAATGTTATGGGCTGAAATGATAGGCCTGAATGGTTTAAAATTTTTCATTTTGACTTGGGATTGCGGGTTTGAAATGATAAAACCCGGATTTTCTTTGTAAATTATGGGTTGAAATGATATATTACCTATATCACTTTACCTAGCGTAGAAAATTTTATACAGGCCCGTAGTTAAAATATGATTTTCTAAAAATTTTAAAATATTTTAGAAATTTAATTATTATAATGTTTTGATTTTAAATTTAATAAAAATAAAATTTTTGTAAATTATTATTGATTTTTTGAATAATTTTAAGTGAAATGAATTAATGAAAAAGTTAGAAAATTTGAACATAAGTTATTTCGGAAATTTTGATTTAATTATAATTGGAAATTTAATTGAATATGAAATTATGATAAATTTATGATAATTTGAATTTAAATGAATTTAAAGTGATTTTTATATCATATTAATGATTTTTAATAAAGTTGAAATGTGAAATGAATGCATATCTTAAGTTGAAATTTTGAAATATAACTAAAATTGGAAATTTATGAAATTGACGTAAAAGTGAACTTTTAGTTAAGAAAATAAAAATAAAACTAAGTTATATTTGAGAATTTGAACTTAAGTGTTAAGTTGAAATTTAATGTAATGGATTTTAAAAATTCAACATTGCATTTTAATAAGTGAATTATTATTAAATCTTGATTTTTGAATGGAAATTTAACTTTATAAAATCATGAACTTGAGGAAAATTAAATGATGTTATAAATGTGAAAATGTATGATTTTATAAGTTAAAAATGTTTTTAATAAAAATATAATTGGTTGAGAAATTTTATTGAATATTTGAAGTTAATTGACTGCATTTTTTGAAATCCTTTTAATTACAATGTAAATTATATTACAGCATTTGTGAATACTGTAGTTGATGATAATGAACTAAAAAGCTATTGAATTAAAAGCTATTATAGCAATTTTTGTAAGTGCTATAATTTTTGAATTTAACTAAGTTTATTTGAAATTTAAGTAAACCCTATTACAACATTTTAAAATGTTGTCTTTTGTTAAATTGAACTGTTTAGAATGTAACTTTCCGTATAAGTTTTCTAAATGATGCGAAAAGTGAATTTTCACCGTTTTGATAAACTTAAGTGAATAAATGAACTTTGGAAGTTGAAATTTTGGCAATTTAATAATTTAATTATTAAACATAATAACTTCATTTAATGATTAAAAATGATTTTGGAACATAAACTGTTTTGAAATATGAATTGAAATGGTATTTTAGATTGAATAAAATGAATAATGAATTGAAATGAATGAAGTTTGAAAAGATACGATATTTTGATATATTAAAATGATTTGAATGAAGTTTGAAAGATAGGACATTTTGATATTAACATGATTTAAAAAGAATTTCTGAAAGATATGATATTTTGGAACTGAATCTTTGAAAGGTTATGATATTTTGATATATTAAAATGATTTGAAAGGTAGTGTTGAAAGGGTATGAAAATTTAATATATTGAAATGGTTAGAAATGACTTGGTATTTATTTTGATAAATATTCGAATTGAAAGATATTTTACGATGATATATTGAAATGGTTTTGGAAATGATTTAATCTTTATTTTGACAAAGATTTGGATTGAAAAGGATATTTTATTTTGAAGTATAAAATATTGTTTTAAAGTTATAACTACGGGTTATAATAACGATTGGTTGTTAAAGAGACCGAGATCGGATATTGTCTTATAGCCGGCCAATACCGAAAACCACTTTAACAACTGTGTACGCGGTAGAGATTCCAGAATGAAATAGGATGGTGGCGACGTTCTCGAGGTATATATTACGTGGACCCAACTCCCGCGAGTTGGCATATATGACTAAAACAGGAGCTATACCGGGCTACACAAAGGGTCGCACCCTTTCATCGAGCATGCTCCATCGGAAACCATTCTATTACTGTTGTGATTCGATTCGGTGGCGCCACTTTGATTCGGGGGTATTGTTCAAGGTGGGCGAAAGCTCTGGCTTGCCGTCACCACCGGTCCGGGAGTGCAAACGGTGTATCCACCCTGGCATTGCCTCGCGTGCCGTGTCATGTCCTTATGTCGAGCCCACTACGATTTTGGTTTTAAAGATCCGACCGCGTTAAGGTTCACCATCCCCTTAACTCTATTTTCTATATGATTATACTTTACTGATTAGACACTACCGTATATAGCCTATATTACTACATAGTAAATAGTTAACGGATCCTTAGAGGATGGGCGGTCCCAAACATCCTTTAAGTTACTGGTGCATTTTGTTACTGTTCACTTGAGTTGATTTATAGTTTATAAGTATTTATGTCCTGACTCGAGGGTTTTGTGTTTTGCTTTACGCTCGGGTCAGATTGATTGAGTTAGCATTCAAGATTCACCTTCGGCGTTGGAGCTTTCCTTGAAGATCCAACCATCTATTTTGTTTCAGTATCCAGTGGTTCAGTGATGTATCTGATTTGTACCTGATGTATCCTGTTACTCTTCTGTTGTATCTTATTTAACTCTGATGTATCTCATATTTATATAGTAGCTTCATGAACTACTATCTCTTTTTCTTCCGCTGCATTTTTATATACTCTGTGTCTGTGATCTGTGATTTTTATTTACTGTATATTCTGAGGTTTGCCAAAATTTTATTTACAACAAGGTATTTTGAGCAATTCAATTCCGGCATGAGTGTCTACCTATACACTTATAATGGATGCGAATGGTTGAAAATACCTGGTTGTTACAGTTGGTATCAGAGCTTTGGTAGCTCTAGGCAAAAACTCAGCATATGGAGTGAATGTATTTACAGAATCACTTTCATTCGAGTTTGAATCTCTTCCTTTTTGACTCAATTCCTTTGAATTTTGGAACGTTCCCTACGGTTCCAAACCCATTTGTATCCCTCACTATTCATCTTTTTTTGACTTTGGAGTATTCCATAACTCCGCTTCGAATGATCTTTCTAGTGAGTCGGCGGTCACGCCAATTTCAAATTTAATTGAAAAAAGGGGAAAACTCCTTTGCAGTTAGCATCGATTCACCAGAGATTCTTATCTATCCTTGGTTTAGATGCTAATATCTTTTGTTATTTGAAACTCTAACTCTTGAGATCGAATGTGGATTTACCCTAGAAAAATCAACATTGATCTTATTCTTTAAGTCACGGTTGACCCGGTTAAGGTTGCCCGTTATTTATATAAGCTTATCCATCTTCCTATTCTGTTATTTAATCATGTCATCCTTGTTTCCAACTTATTTTTAAATCATAATCTCCTTTGATTTGTGTTAATCAAAAATTTGAATCTCTACCCTTCTTTGAAAATCTATTCATGTATAGTGTATCTGTAAACTAGTATTTAAAATTAAAATGTTGTATATATGGTGTTGTTTGAGTTGTTGATGTTGAGTTGGGTTTCTGATCGATACGTCTGATCAGCGCTATCGATAAGATTTCCAAAGCACTTTGACAGAACAAACGGACACGATATATTTAAAAAAAAAATTGGTTAATGAAATAAATTTTGATATATAAGTAAATTTATGGAACTTAATGAAATGATTTAAATTGATAATTTGAAATGATAATACTTGATTTATCATTTATTGTTCTACAAATAGATCTGTAAATATTTGTTTATAAATTTATTTGGGAACTGAAATGAATTTAAAACAAGAATTTGAGGATTTAAATTCTGGTTATTTCGAACTTTGGTTTAAAGTTTTAAAAGGTTATATTATTTAAAGTATTTTGAATAGAATTAGTTTTAAAAGAATTTTAAAGGTTTAAAATTAGTGCTCTTCTCTTTGTCGCTGGAAAATAACTTCGGTGATGATCGCGACATCATCGACGTTCATTTTCGAGTTTCGAAGTTAGGAGACTGTTCTATAGTCTTGCTACAGCTTTGTATTGGGAAATTAAATTGATTTGAATTTCTAAAATATGACTTGATTTATAATATATATATATATATATATATATGTATAGATATATGATTGAAATTTGATTTGACATATTATGTATATATTATTACTTATCTCTAAATGGTTTGAATGTAATCGTAAATTTAATTCTTAAATTTTAGTTTGAAGAATAATTTCAATTGTAAAAAGAAAATCGAAAATTTGGATAAATGATTAAAACTTGAGATAATTAAATTGGAAAGTTTTACTTGTATAACGCAATTGCATTCAAATATAACTTACCTTAATTTCAGAAGTTAACACTGTAATTGGATGATATACAATATAAAAAGATGTATAAATAAAATTTGAGCGGTTATAATAAATGTTATACACTTAAATTTTAATTATAAAGTGATTAACAGAGGTAAATATAATAAAGGGTAATTGAATAACTTACAATAAAACAATGTTAGAAGAACTAAGAATAAAATAAAGCGGTTATAATAAGTGTAAGTATATTTAACATCAGTGATGAATATATTGAGAGGAATAAATTTAAGTTTAATTAGGAATAAAGAAGAATTAAATTTATTAAGTACAATGTGAGTATAATAAATGATTATTTTTCAAACCCATGGTTCTAAAAATTGTTAATTTAAGATGATTGGATAATAAGATAATGAAATTTGAGATAGTTAAGATTTAGTTAACTTGTGTAAAGATTTATTCTCTGTTTAAGTTGAAATCTCCATGCTTTCAAATTCATTTCCTTATTTTGTTTTTCAAACTATCTTTTGGTTGTCCTTATCATCCTTATCTTTCTATAGATCGGTATAGGCATCTTTCTATAATATTTCTGTTTAGAAATCTTTCTATAATCTTTTATAGACCTTTGGTAATCATTTTGAATCCACCTTTTTCGTGCTTGTGTTCTTGATTCTGGAGGATCTTGAAAAGATCACCTCCACCTTGTTAAACTTACCCATAACAACAGTTATCAGTTATAATTTCAATCTCTTTGTCATTTGTCTTAATCTTATTTCATTTCTATTTTTTTTTCTATGCTTTCCCGTACCTCATTCCTTTTCGGGGACGAAAAGTTTTGAGTGGGGGAGAGTGTAACAACCCCGTATTTTGTAATTATTTTATTGTATATTTTAATTTTTTTTAATGTAAGATTTTGATTGAAAAACTTATTTTACTTATTTGAAATTATTAAATTTATTATTTAAATATAATCTTGATTTTTATATGAGTTATAATTCCAAACTTGTGTAAGTTGAATATTTGCCTGAAATGCTGATTTTGATCAAAATAGTCAAACTGTGACTTTTAACTTAAAATTTTAAAATTCTAAAATTTTAAGTTTTTCTTTTATTATGAAAGTACATAAAATTCTAAGAACACCACTTTTCGTTTCGTTGAAATCGGATGTAAATTGTGAAAGTTATACCCTTTACAATATTGTGCGTATATAGGGTTATTTAACAATGACTATTTTAAATTGTATAAATTACTTCTTCTTGGTTTTATTTTATTTTAATATGTGATAATATGTTATATTATTTATATTTTGACTTTTAAGTATTTTTAAAATGATAATATAACTTTTCTAAAGTTTATTTGAATTTATTTCTTATTTTAAAGCCTAGACTACAATTTTAAGCCATTTTCTTAATTTAATTTTATATAATTAAAATTTATTTATTTATTTTTTTGCACTCACTTTTATTTGCTGTGTTTTACTTTATTTTATTCATTTTACATGTATTTAAATTAAAGCAAATTTTTCCAAAGTGTATTGAAGTTATTTCTAATTCTTAAGTCAAGTTTTCATTTTCTGTGCTATTTTTCTTATTTTAATCATATCTAATTAATATTTAATTATTAATATTTTGTTTGTCTGTTATATTTTCGAATTCTAACTGAAATTTATAAGTGTTTTCATTTATTTAAGATGTATATGAATATATATAGGAAGTTTAAAAGGTTTGAAAGCAAAGAAACGTAAAACCGTTTTAACGTTTCTTCTTCCGTTTCTTTTCCAATTAATAGATTTAATTTCCTTTGACCGTTCCTTTCTTTATTGTAGCTGTGCATTTATTACCTCATTATCACATGAAAACATTCCTCTCCACTTCATTTTTCACGGCCAGAAAGTTTTGGTAATGGCTCCTCTTTTCCTCTTCTTTTTGCTCTTCTTTTTCCATTGTTTTCTTATATTTTGCCTTGTTTCCTCATGTGTACTGCTTGGCCTCTCCTCCATAGCCACGGCCACCACCTCCTACACCTCTTCCCAACCATCACCACCATCTACCCCATCAGATCTGACCATGGTCGAACCCCTTTTGATGGTCAAACCCCTCAAATTACAACCTAGATGCCTAGATCCATGCTTATTTGACCTCTACATGCTCATCCACTTCAACCGCCACCCAAACCACCACCATAGCCGCCACCACTCCCCAGACCTGACCACAACAAACCCCTCCCCACCTCTGTCCATTCATGACACATCACCGGCCGAGCCCAATCCCCATGGCCGAGCCCTTGTTTTGACCAAAAACCACCTAATTGACTTCAAAACCACATCACCTCCTCATGTACAAACTCCACCTTGTCTTGCCTTAACCCGAGCTATGTTAGCCCAAACCTGGCCCAAAACTTGACCACATCTGAGCCACATCAGACCCCAAAGCCATACCAAACAATAGAGAAGGCAAAGCAAAAGACTGCGTAGTCGTATCTCCTTTTATTTCAATGTTATTGCATTTTAAAGTCGAATTGAATTTTGTTGTTTTGATTTTTTTGTTTTTTTGTTTTTTTGTTTTGGGTTGTACACAATGGTTGTAGATTTGATTCGCTCTCCATTCATTCAAATCAAAAGTCATGCTATATCGTGCTTGTCGTGCTTTGGGAATCACACTTGTGTTTGTTGTTTTGGTCTTAGGCTTGAAAACGTGAGTCTTTCTCACTCTGACATTTATACTTATGAAAAGTGAATTGATGACAAGTGTTTAGTAATAAAAAATGTTTATACAAGTTAATGATGATCATATGATATGCTATGCCATGTTATTACCATATTATTACCATGTTAAAACTGTTAATTTTCACCTGACATCTGATATATGACTGTATATTGTGATATTGACCTTGTTTATATTATTTCTGTATATGATCACACTGCAAGTTCCCTGTAAGAAAAAAAATGTTATGGGCTGAAATGATAGGCCTGAATGGTTTTAAATTTTTCATTTTGACTTGGGATTGTGGGTTTGAAATGATAAAACCCGGATTTTCTTTGTAAATTATGGGTTGAAATGATATATTTCCTGTATCACTTTACCTAGCGTAGAAAATTTTATACAGGCCCGTAGTTAAAATATGATTTTCTAAAATTTTTAAAATATTTTAGAAATTTAATTATTATAATGTTTTGATTTTAAATTTAATAAAAATAAATTTTTTGTAAATTATTATTGATTTTCTGAATAATTGTAAGTGAAATGAATTAATGAAAAAGTTAGAAAATTTGAACGTAAGTTATTTTGGAAATTTTGATTTAATTATAATTGAAAATTTAATTGAATATGAAATTATGATAAATTTATGATAATTTTAATTTAAATGAATTTAAAGTGATTTTTATATCATATTAATGATTTTTAATAAAGTTGAAATGTGAAATGAATGCATATCGTAAGTTGAAATTTTGAAATATAACTAAAATTGGAAATTTATGAAATTGACGTAAAAGTAAACTTTTAGTTAAGAAAATAAAAATAAAACTAAGTTATATTTGGGAATTTGAACTTAAGTGTTAAGTTGAAATTTAATGTAATGGATTTTAAAAATTCAACATTGCATTTTAATAAGTGAATTATTATGAAATCTTGATTTTTGAATGGAAATTTAACTTTATAAAATCATGAACTTGAGGAAAATTAAATGATGTTATAAATGTGAAAATGTATGATTTTATAAGTTAAAAATGGTTTTAATAAAAATATAATTGGTTGAGAAATTTTATTGAATATTTGAAGTTAATTGATTGCATTTTTTGAAATCCTTTTAATTACAATGTAAATGATATTACAGCATTTGTGAATACTGTAGTTGATGATAATGAACTAAAAAGCTATTGAATTAAAAGCTATTATAGAAATTTTTGTAAGTGCTACAATTTTTGAATTTAACTAAGTTTATTTGAAATTTAAGTTAACCCTATTACAACATTTTAAAATGTTGTCTTTTGTTAAATTGAACTGTTTAGAATGTAACTTTCCGTGTAAGTTTTCTAAATGATGCGAAAAGTGAATTTTCACGGTTTTGATAAACTTAAGTGAATAAATGAACTTTGGAAGTTGAAATTTTGGCAATTTAATAATTTAATTATTAAACATAATAACTTCATTTAATGATTAAAAATGATTTTGGAACATAAACTGTTTTGAAATATGAATTGAAATGGCATTTTAGATTGAATAAAATGAATAATGATTTGAAATGAATGAAGTTTGAAAAGATACGATATTTTGATATATTAAAATGATTTGAATGAAGTTTGAAAGATAGGACATTTTGATATTAACATGATTTAAAAAGAATTTCTGAAAGATATGATATTTTGGAACTGAAGCTTTGAAAGGCTATGATATTTTGATATATTAAAATGATTTGAAAGGTAGTGTTGAAAGGGTATGAAAATTTAATATATTGAAATGGTTAGAAATGACTTGATATTTATTTTGATAAATATTTGAATTGAAAGATATTTTACGATGATATATTGAAATGGTTTTGGAAATGATTTAATCTTTATTTTGATAAAGATTTGGATTGAAAAGGATATTTTATTTTGAAGTATAAAATATTGTTTTAAAGTTATAACTATGGGTTATAATAACGATTGGTTGTTAAAGGGACCGGGATCGGATATTGTCTTATAACTGGCCAATACCGAAAACCACTTTAACAACTGTGTACGCGGTGGAGATTCCAGAATGAAGTAGGATGGTGGCGACGTTCTCGAGGTATATATTACGTGGACCCAACTCCCGTGAGTTGGCATATACGACTAAAACAGGAGCTATACCGGGCTACACAAAGGGTCGCACCCTTTCATCGAGCATGCTCCATCGGAAACCATTCTATTACTGTTGTGATTCGATTCGGTGGCGCCACTTTGATTCGGGGGTATTGTGCGAGGTGGGTGGAAGCTGCTGGCTTGCCGTCACCACCGGTCCGGGTGTGCAAACGGTGTATCCACCCTGGCATTGCCTTGCGTGCCATGTCATATCCTTATGTCGAGCCCACTACGATTTTGGTTTTAAAGATCCGACCGCGTTAAGGTTCACCATCCCCTTAACGCTATTTTCTATATGATTATACTTTACTGATTAGACACTACCGTATATAGCGTATATTACTACATAGTAAATAGTTTAACGAATCCTTAGAGGATGGGCGGTCCCAAGCATCCTTTTAGTTACTGGTGCATTTTGTTACTGTTCACTTGAGTTGATTTATAGTTTATAAGTATTTATGTCCTGACTCAAGGGTTTTGTGTTTTTCTTTACGCTCGGGTCAGGTTGATTGAGTTAGCATTCAAGATTCACCTTCGGCGTTGGAGCTTTCCTTGAAGATCCAGCCATCTTTTTTGTTTCAGTATCCAGTGGTTCAGTGATGTATCTGATTTGTACCTGATGTATCCTGTTACTCTTCTGTTGTATCTTATTTAACTCTGATGTATCTCATATTTATATAGTAGCTTCATGAACTACTATCTCTTTTTCTTCCGCTGCATTTTTATATACTCTGTGTCTGTGATCTGTGATTTTTATTTACTGTATATTCTGAGGTTTGCCAAAATTTTATTTACAACAAGGTATTTTGAGCAATTCAATTCCGGCATGAGTGTCTACCTATACACTTATAATGGATGCGAATGGTTGAAAATACCTGGTTGTTACAGTTGGTATCAGAGCTTTGGTAGCTCTAGGAAAAAACTCAGCATATGGAGTGAATGTATTTACAGAATCACTTTCATTCGAGTTTGAATCTCTTCCTTTTTGACTCAATTCCTTTGAATTTTGGAACGTTCCCTACGGTTCCAAACCCATTCGTATCCCTCACTATTCATCTTCTTTTGACTCTGGAGTATTCCATAACTCCGCTTCGAATGATCTTTCTAGTGAGTCGGCGGTCACGCCAATTTCAAATTTAATTGAAAAAAGGGGAAAACTCCTTTGCAGTTAGCATCGATTCACCAGAGATTCTTATCTATCCTTGGTTTAGATGCTAATATCTTTTGTTATTTCAAACTCTAACTCTTGAGATCGAATGTAGATTTACCCTTGAAAAATCAACATTGATCTTATTCTTTAAGTCACGGTTGACCCGGTTAAGGTTGCCCGTGATTTATATAAGCTTATCCATCTTCCTATTCTGTTATTTAATCATGTCATCCTTGTTTCCAACTTATTTTTAAATCATAATCTCCTTTGATTTGTGTTAATCAAAAATTTGAATCTCTACCCTTCTTTGAAAATCTATTCATGTATAGTGTATTTGTAAACTAGTATTTAAAATTAAAATGTTTTATATATTGTGTTGTTTGAGTTGTTGATGTTGAGTTGGGTTTCTGATCGATACGTCTGATCAGCGCTATCGATAAGATTTCCAAAACACTTTGACAGAACAAACGGACACAATATATTTTAAAAGATAATTGGTTAATGAAATAAATTTTGATATATAAGTAAATTTATGGAACTTAATGAAATGATTTAAATTGATCATTTGAAATGATAATACTTGATTTATCATTTATTGTTCTACAAATAGATCTGTAAATATTTGTTTATAAATTTATTTGGGAACTGAAATGAATTTAAAACAAGAATTTGAGGATTTAAATTCCGATTATTTCAAACTTTGGTTTAAAGTTTTAAAAGGTTATATTATTTAAAGTATTTTGAATAGAATTTGTTTTCAAAGAATTTTAAAGGTTTAAAATTAGTGCTCTTCTCTTTGTCGCTGGAAAATAACTTCGGTGATGATCGCGACATCATCAACGTTCATTTTTGAGTTTCGAAGTTAGGAGACTGTTCTGCAGTCTTGCTACAGCTTTGTTTTGGGAAATTAAATTGATTTGAATTTCTAAAATATGACTTGATTTATAATATATATATATATATATATATGATTGAAATTTGATTTGACATATTATGTATATATTATTACTTATCTCTAAATGGTTTGAATGTAATCAGAAATTTAATGCTTAAATTTTAGTTTGAAGAATAATTTCAATTGTAAAAAGAAAATCAAAAATTTGGATAAATGATTAAAACTTGAGATAATTAAATTGGAAAGTTTTACTTGTATAACGCAATTGCATTCAAATATAACTTACACTAATTTCAGAAGTTAACACTGTAATTGGATGATATACAATATAAAAAGATGTATAAATAAAATTTGAGCGGTTATAATAAATGTTATACACTTAATTTTTAATTATAAAGTGATTAACAGAGGTAAATATAATAAAGGGTAATTGAATAACTTACAATAAAACAATGTTAGAAGAACTAAGAATAAAATAAAGCAGTTATAATAAGTGTAAGTATATTTAACATCAGTGATGAATATATTGAGAGGAATAAATTTAAGTTTAATTAGGAATAAAGAAGAATTAAATTTATTAAGTACAATGTGAGTGTAATAAATGGTTATTTTTCAAACCCATGGTTCTAAAAATTGTTAATTGATTGGATAATAAGATAATGAAATTTGAGATAGTTAAGATTTAGTTAACTTGTGTAAAGATTTATTCTCTGTTTAAGTTGAAATCTCCATGCTTTCAAATTCATTTCCTTATTTTGTTTTTCAAACTATCTTTTGGCTGTCCTTATCATCCTTATCTTTCTATAGATCGGTATAGGCATCTTTCTATAATATTTCTGTTTAGAAATCTTTCTATAATCTTTGATAGACCTTTGGTAATCATTTTGAATCCACCTTTTTCGTGCTTGTGTTCTTGATTCTGGAGGATCTTGAAAAGATCACCTCCACCTTGTTAAACTTACCCATAACAACAGTTATCATGTATAATTTCAATCTCTTTTTCATCTTGTCTTAATCTTATTTCATTTCTATTTTTTTCTGTGCTTTCCCGTACCTCATTCCTTTTCGGGGACGAAAAGTTTTGAGTGGGGGAGAGTGTAACAACCCCGTATTTTGTAATTATTTTATTGTATATTTTAATTTTTTTTAATGTAAGATTTTGATTGAAAAACTTATTTTACTTATTTAAATGATTAAATTTATTATTTAAATATAATCTTGATTTTTATATGAGTTATAATTCCAAACTTGTGTAAGTTGAATATTTGCCTGAAATGCTGATTTTGGTCAAAATAGTCAAACTGTGACTTTTAACTTAAAATTTTAAAAGTTTAAAATTTTAATTTTTTCTTTTATTATGAAAGTACATAAAATTCTAAGAACATCACTTTTCGTTTCGTTGAAATCGGATATAAATTGTGAAAGTTATATCCTTTACAATATTGTGCGTATATAGGGTTATTTAACAATGACTGTTTTAAATTGAATAAATTACTTCTTCTTGGTTTTATTTTATTTTAGTATGTGATAATATGTTATATTATGCATATTTTGACTTTTAAATATTTTTAAAATGATAATATAACTTTTCTAAAGTTTATTTGAATTTATTTCTAATTTTAAAGCCTAGTCTACAATTTTAAGCCATTTTCTTAATTTAATTTTATATAATTAAAATTTATTTATTTATTTTTTTGCACTCACTTTTATGTGATGTGTTTTACTTTATTTTATTCATTTTACATGTATTTAAATTAAAGCAAATTTTTCCAAAGTGTATTGAAGTTATTTCTAATTCTTAAGTCAAGTTTTCATTTTCTGTGCTATTTTTCTTATTTTAATCATATCTAATTAATATTTAATTATTAATATTTTGTTTATCTGTTATATTTTCGAATTCTAACTGAAATTTATAAGTGTTTTCAGTTATTTAAGATGTATATGAATATATATAGGAAGTTTAAAAGGTTTGAAAGCAAAGAAACGTAAAACCGTTTTAACGTTTCTTCTTCCGTTTCTTTTCCAATTAATAGATTTAATTTGATTTGACCGTTCCTTTCTTTATTGTAACTGTGCATTTCCTACCTCATTTTCACATGAAAACATTCCTCTCCACTTCATTTTTCACGGCCAGAAAGTTTTGGTAATGGCTCCTCTTTTCCTCTTCGTTTTGCTCTTCTTTTTCCATTGTTTTCTTATATTTTGCCTTGTTTTCTCATGTGTATTGCTTGGCCTCTCCTCCATAGCCACGGCCACCACCTCCTACACCTCTTCCCAACCATCACCACCATCTACCCCATCAGATCTGACCATGGTCAAACCCCTTTTGATGGTCAAACCCCTCAAATTACAACCTAGATGCCTAGATCTATGCTTATTTGACCTCTACATGCTCATCCACTTCAACCGCCACCCAAACCACCACCATAGCCGCCACCACTCCCCAGACCTGACCACAACACACCCCTCCCCACCTCTGTCTAGTCATGACACATCACAGGCCGAGCCCAATCCCCATGGCCGAGCCCTTGTTTTGACCAAAAACCACCTAATTGACTTCAAAACCACATCACCTCCTCATGTACAAACTCCACCTTGTCTTGCCTTGAACCCGAGCTATGTTAGCCCAAACCTGACCCAAAACTTGACCACATCTGAACCAGATCAGACCCCAAAGCCATACCAAACAATAGAGAAGGCAAAGCAAAAGACTGCATAGTCGTATCTCCTTTTATTTCAATGTTATTGCATTTGAAAGTCGTATTGAATTTTGTTGTTTTGATTTTTTTTGTTTTTTTTTTGGTTTTGGGTTGTACACAATGGTTGTAGATTTGATTCGCTCTCCATTCATTCAAATCAAAAGTCATGCTATATCGTGCTTGTCGTGCTTTTGGAATCACACTTGTGTTTGTTGTTTTGGCCTTCAGCTTGAAAACGTGAGTCTTTCGCACTCTGACATTTATACTTATGAAAAGTGAATTGATGACAAGTGTTTAGTAATAAAAAATGTTTATGAAAGTTAATGATGATCATATGATATGCTATACCATGTTATTACCATATTATTACCATGTTAAAACTGTTAATTTTCACATGACATCTGATATATGACTGTATATTGTGATATTGACCTTGTTAATATTATTTCTGTATATGATCACACTGCAAGTTCCCTGTTAGAAAAAAAATGTTATGGGCTGAAATGATAGGCTTGAATGGTTTTAAATTTTTCATTTTGACTTGGGATTGCGGGTTTGAAATGATAAAACCCGGATTTTCTTTGTAAATTATGGGTTGAAATGATATATTACCTGTATCACTTTACCTAGCGTAGAAAATTTTATACAGGCCCGTAGTTAAAATATGATTTTCTAAAATTTTTAAAATATTTTAGAAATTTAATTAATATAATGTTTTGATTTTAAATTTAATAAAAATAAAATTTTTGTAAATTATTATTGATTTTCTGAATAATTGTAAGTGAAATGAATTAATGAAAAAGTTAGAAAATTTGAACGTAAGTTATTTTGGAAATTTTGATTTAATTATAACTGGAAATTTAATTGAATATGAAATTATGATAAATTTATGATAATTTGAATTTAAATGAATTTAAAGTTATTTTTATATCATATTAATGATTTTTAATAAAGTTGAAATGTGAAATGAATGCATATCGTAAGTTGAAATTTTGAAATATAACTAAAATTGGAAATTTATGAAATTGACGTAAAAGTGAACTTTTAGTTAAGAAAATAAAAATAAAACTAAGTTGTATTTGAGAATTTGAACTTAAGTGTTAAGTTGAAATTTAATGTAATGGATTTTAAAAATTCAACATTGCATTTTAATAAGTGAATTATTATTAAATCTTGATTTTTGAATGGAAATTTAACTATATAAAATCATGAACTTGTGGAAAATTAAATGATGTTATAAATGTGAAAATGTATGATTTTATAAGTTAAAAATGTTTTTAATAAAAATATAATTGGTTGAGAAATTTTATTGAAGATTTGAAGTTAATTGACTGCATTTTTTGAAATCCTTTTAATTACAATGTAAATGATATTACAGCATTTGTGAATACTGTAGTTGATGATAATGAACTAAAAAGTTAAAAGCTATTATAGAAATTTTTGTAAGTGCTATAATTTTTGAATTTAACTAAGTTTATTTGAAATTTAAGTAAACCCTATTACGACATTTTAAAATGTTGTCTTTTGTTAAATTGAACTGTTTAGAATGTAACTTTCCGTATAAGTTTTTTAAATGATGCGAAAAGTGAATTTTCACGGTTTTGATAAACTTAAGTGAATAAATGAACTTTGGAAGTTGAAATTTTGGCAATTTAATAATTTAATTATTAAACATAATAACTTCATTTAATGATTAAAAATGATTTTGGAACATAAACTGTTTTGAAATATGAATTGAAATGGTATTTTAGATTGAATAAAATGAATAATGATTTGAATTGAATGAAGTTTGAAAAGACACGATATTTTGATATATTAAAATGGTTTGAATGAAGTTTGAAAGATAGGACATTTTGATATTAACATGATTTAAAAAGAAGTTCTGAAAGATATGATATTTTAGAACTGAAGCTTTGAAAGGTTATGATATTTTGATATATTAAAATGATTTGAAAGGTAGTGTTGAAAGGGTATGAAAATTTAATATATTGAAATGGTTAGAAATGACTTGATATTTATTTTGATAAATATTTGAACTGAAAGATATTTTTCGATGATATATTGAAATGGTTTTGGAAATGATTTAATCTTTATTTTGATAAAGATTTGGATTGAAAAGGATATTTTATTTTGAAGTATAAAATATTGTTTTAAAGTTATAACTACGGGATATAATAACGATTGGTTGTTAAAGAGACCGGGATTGGATATTGTCTTATAGCCGGCCAATACCGAAAACCACTTTAACAACTGTATACGCGGTGGAGATTCCAGAATGAAGTAGGATGGTGGCGACGTTCTCGAGGTATATATTACGTGGACCCAACTCCCGTGAGTTGGCATATATGACTAAAACAGGAGCTATACCGGGCTACACAAAGGGTCGCACCCTTTCATCGAGCATGCTCCATCGGAAACCATTCTATTACTGTTGTGATTCGATTCGGTGGTGCCACTCTGATTCGGGGGTATTGTTCGAGGTGGGCGGAAGCTGCTGGCTTGCCGTCACCACCGGTCCGGGAGTGCAAACGGTGTATCCACCCTGGCATTGCCTCGCGTGCCATGTCATATCCTTATGTCGAGCCCACTACGATTTTGGTTTTGAAGATCCGACCGCGTTAAGGTTCACCATCCCCTTAACGCTATTTTCTATATGATTATACTTACTGATTAGACACTACCGTATATAGCGTATATTACTACATAGTAAATATTTTAACGGATCCATAGAGGATGGGCGGTGCCAAGCATCCTTTAAATTACTGGTGCATTTTGTTACTGTTCACTTGAGTTGATTTACAGTTTATAAGTTTTTATGTCCTGACTCGAGGGTTTTGTGTTTTGCTTTACGCTCGGGTCAGATTGATTGAGTTAGCATTCAAGATTCACCTTCGGCGTTGGAGCTTTCCTTGAAGATCCAGCCATCTATTTTGTTTCAGTATCCAATGGTTCAGTGATGTATCTGATTTGTACGTGATGTATCCTGTTACTCTTCTGTTGTATCTTATTTAACTCTGATGTATCTCATATTTATATAGTAGCTTCATGAACTACTATCTCTTTTTCTTCCGCTGCATTTTTGTATACTCTGTGTCTGTGATCTGTGATTTTTATTTACTGTATATTCTGAGGTTTGCCAAAATTTTATTTACAACAAGGTATTTTGAGCAATTCAATTCCGACATGAGTGTCTACCTATACACTTATAATGGATGCGAATGGTTGAAAATACCTGGTTGTTACAGTACATGGAAGCTGGAGGAGAGGATTCGAGCTTTCCATCCATGGCATTTTTCTGGTACGTCTCACATTTCGATCTTTCTTTAGTTAGAACTCTTAGGTAGAATCTTGGGTGGATGGTAGGCTGTAATAGGTAAAGATCTTCGGGTGATAGATACGTTTGTAAACATGTCAATGAGACATATAACTGATGGATGCTGTTGGATGTACATGGATTCTGTGGATTCATGTGGTTGCATTACATGCACTAGGATTTTGGGTCCTTTAGGCACACGCACTCATACCTTACGCATATTTCTTACTGATTTTGGTTGTTGTATATGAAAGGTTTTTGCATATGGATGTTGCACTTGGATGTATGGTTGAGCATACATGTAGAGTTATATGTTTATTTTTGGACTTGCATACATTTGGATGCATGACATAAACACATTCGCATAACAACAAGTCAGCTTAATTTGTAGACTGACTACTCTTCTGCACAAGTTAGGTTCATGTGCATTCCATGCTGCATAATTAGATAATTGCATTATTAGTAAGGATTATGCTTGCGTAGATGATGGATGAGTAGATGGATGTAGATTTGGTTGCAGGTTGTTATTTGCATTCTTCTGTCCATGGAGAATTCGAGGATGAAATCCTTTAAGGGAGGATAATGTAACACCCTAGAATTTTCCAGAAAACAAATATAAAAATATAATTAAAAGATAAAAGTGAACCTAGAAGGAGAATTTTCACAAACGTCTGAATTTGACTACGAGATTGCTACCATTGTGTTCGTAGCAATTTTCCGGACAACTTTCATATATAACTTGTTGAAATCCATATAAAACAAAAAGTTTATAAAGGTTTGAAAAATAAATAAATTAAAAATAAAAACGTAAAAATAATTAACGAGGCCAGGTCGACCAACATTAGGCCCAGGTCGACCAGGGGCAGTCGACCCAACCTAGTGTCGATCTAAGGGTCGTGATTTTGAGTCGCTTCATTTCATGCGTGTGTGGCGATTTCGTTCGAGCGAAGTAAATAATAGTGTAGGAGATTAATTAAGGCCTTTGATCTACTAGTTGTGAGTGGGGGTCTTACCCTATAAATTGATAGCCTAGGTTAGTCTAAATCCATAATTCTCTCCATTATAGCGAAGCTCTGCCAAAATAAAACCGCAAACTCTATTTTCCTAAATCAGTTTCTAAACCCCAATTCTATTCTAAATATCAACCTAAATTAAAATAAAAGTAGATCTGGAAATTGGGAGGCCTACGCAAATTTAAGGAAGAAAGCATGCAACGTTAGTGACAAACCTAAAGCTTAAGACAGAGGTGAGTGGACACGGATTTAACAAGTTAATTAAATTAATTAATTTTAATCCCTACCCTATGTTGATTTGACTATGGATTTTGAGATTAATTCATTAATTTATTAAACTTAGAACCTGGAATAATGGATTTTTTTTATCTAATTGTAATTGACATATGTAAGTTGTAAATACATAAATCATATGCTAAAATTTGGTTTGACATCTATAATTCGCCAATTGAACTAATGTAAATGTTGCGATAAATGTAATAAAACTAGGTCAAACATATTAGCCTTATTGAAACAAAATTTAATGGATTAGGTCTGATAATTGGATGAAATGGATTAATTTGCTTAAGACATGTAAATTGAAAGATGTCTGGATTGTAGGAAATCGACCTAAGACTAGCGTAGGTCGACCGTCATAAGTCATTTTAGAATTAGTAGACTATTGGGGCCTTGAGCCGATAGTATTATGAATCCTATCGTTCTTTAAATTGCTTGATTGGTGAGACACATTTAGGTGTTCTTATTTGAGATGGCGGACTTAGTTCGTGTTTACGTATCATAGAGTAGGATGTGGAGTCTCGTTGAGACATGTAATTTATGTTGTGAAAGATGTGCACAGGTGTTGGGATTGGGTTACTGGTCGTTGGTCGAGGTGTTAGGATCGGGCTACCGGTGGTTAATCGAGATGCTGGGGATCGGGTGAAGTCCTGATCATGGACTTTCCCCTGGGCTCATATGGCCATAGCACTGAAAGCTAGGTGGTGCCTAGTACCAGCAAGAGTTAGGCGCAATAACTTCCTGGGTATGTAAGAGGTATTTTTCCACTAGGATCGAGGGGTTTGGCGCAGGTGCATACGATGAGTCACTATGCGAATATACATGCGTGTTCTTCCTCTCTAGGCCTAGTGTGAGCTAATGGGACAATAGTTCTCCAAAACTAGATGATCGTTCGATGAGATGCAATTTGTTGTTATCCTTATGGTGTTAGGTTGATTACTCTTGACATATGACCTTAGTCATGTGACATTAGGTGCATGGTCACTGTACACACACTCTATATCACCTGGAGTAGACTTGGAGTCATTTGTATCTAATTTCCTTGTTAGCCTTGTTCTCATTCATCAGACATATGTCTGATCATTTCCACTTTTCCCCACTACAGTTGGATAGAGCAACCGTTAACAGATCCATTGCTGCCTTTAGGTTATCGTGTCTGGAGTTTAGTTCTATTTTTCCTTTATCATTTATTTCCTATCAATACATTTTCTCTTTCAGTACTTTGCTTATGAGGGATTATTTTTACGATACTTTGATGTTTGACATGTACTGATGGTTTTCTGAAACTATGATATTATGATATTTTGAGACATGGATATTTTGATGCTTTGAGATTTTTATTACTGTTCTAAGATTACCCTTATATCTGATATTATGTTTCCACGGTGCTGACATTTGGATTAGATAGATTACTTCTTCTATGATACCATAGTCTCTGTGATACTACCTTTTCCTTAAACTAATGATCCATGTTTCTTGATATGATAGTGTTTGGCATGTCAAGGGATGCGAGGTGTCATAATTAGTATCAAAGCATAGGTTCAATATTCCTAGGGATAGGAGCATATTTGACCCGTATGGATATACATATATATGGTATTGAAAAGATAAATGATTTTGAAATTATTTTCAAAATGGATTTCTTAAGTATAACTCTATATATATAACTATTTTTGGAAAAAAAACATTTTTCGAGAATCCGTTAAATTCGAGCCTACGGTTATTTCAATTCTTGTCTATGTTGTCCTTTGTCTTAAATCTAGTTTAGCTATCTGTGTAAGTATATAATTGAATCCTTACTACTCACAGATAGAATGGCTAATCCCGAAGGATCTGGCTCTACCGACATCCCTAATATTCCGGACGTGGACATGCCCATTTGGTTTCGTCGTTACTTGCAAGCTAGGGGATCGGTTGAGCATCCAACTAGAGTGCCTACGGAGGTGGGTCTGGTGGTGCCCCTGTCTATCCACTTATCGCTCATTACTTTGCTAAGCTATGTAAGGATTTTCCAACTTGGGTGGCAAGCCATTCTTGGGCATTGACTCTTTTTTCGATGCAAGAGCTTGGATCCACAACTTTGAGCGAATATTTGGACTTATAGGTTTAGCAAATGAGTTTTTGAGGTAGCTCGCTACCTAGCAGCTACTGGGAGAGGCTCTCAGTTGGTGGGAGGTTGTTGAGGCTAAGACTGATGGTGGTATCATGAATTGGTAGGAGTTTAGACAGAGGTTTGAGATGAAGTTCTTGTTGTGGGCTGAGGAAGGAGTCATGTTAGAGAATTTTATAAATATAAAATAGAGTGATTTATTAGTAAAGAAAATGTTAATCAGTTTGATGAACTTGCAAGGTTTAGAAATGAGTTGTTTAATACCCCACACAAAAAGGCATTCAAATTGTCTAAAGGTTTGAGCTATCCAATATAAGACTTAGCAGGGAGCCATATTCCAATGGGAGCTACTTATTAGGGTCTGGTTGAGATTGCATTGCTTACTTTGGTTGCTAAAAAGGAAAACGAGGCTCCAAAGGCTGAAGTGAAGAACTTTCAGAAAGGGAAGAAGAAGGGTGGAACTCCACCTAAAGGGATGATTATGAAGAAGGGTTGAAGTGTCAAAAGTGTGGGAAGACAAGGAATCTTATTAAGGATTATTCGCTATCGAAGCCGAAGTGCTTCAATTTTGATCGGGTTGGGCATATTAAGAGGAATTCTCCAACACCACCTAGAGCTGCTTCTATGGCTTCTACTCAGGTGGTTTAGGCATATGCTGTGGTGGCCATTCCTACTTCCAATGTCCAACCAGTAGTGGATAAAAGGAAGAAGGTAATGACTGAAGGCGTGTTATGTCTTTCTGGCCATTTTGGTCTTTCTTTTCATACATTATTTGATGCTAGGTCTTCTCATTCCTTTATCTCTAGTAGGCTTGTTGATGACTTGCGCTTAGACGCTAGTATTGTGACGGACCTAATAGTTGTGTCAAATCCCGTAGGAGATCGACTGTTTTGTTTGTGAAATGTCAGGATCTGAGATTGATAATTCTACGGGTCGAGTTTGAGTGTGATGCTTATGTACTAAGGTTCTCTGGTTTTAGGTTAATACTACGCATGGATTGGATGTCCATGTATGGGGCTACAATGGACTATGATAGGAAGAATTTTATACCTGGAACTTATAATGGGTGTAGTTTAGAGGTAGCGAGGATTAGTTATGTTGAGCTAACTTTCTTCCCTTGACATACCACAAGGTGAGATTTTTTTATCCTAATTGTTAGGGATTTTCCAGATTTATCTTCCGAGGTTACTGGTCTCACGCCCCAGAGAGAGATCAAGTTAAGGATTTATCTTGTAGAGAATGCTCGGCCAGTTGCTTTGCCTTTACGGCACATGGCTCCAAGGGAAAGATGCGAGTTGAATAAGCAGGTGAATGAGTTGTTGGAGAAAGGCTTCATCAGGAGGAGTATGTTATAGTTGGGGGCTCTAGTCATCTTTGCCATTAAGGCAGATGGTTCCCTTGGACTCGGCATTGATTACTGGGACCTGAATAAGCTAACGAAGAAGAATCGTTATCCATTACCCACATAGTTGATCTCTTCGATCAGTTGGTTGGAGCGAAAGTGTTTTCCTAGCTTGATTTAGCTATAGGTTTCCATTAGTAGAGACTAGCCGAGGATAGTATTCATAAGACTGCATTTTGGACTCTTGATGGGTTATATGGGTGGTTAGTCATGCCTTTTGGACTAACCAATGCTCCTGCCTATTTTTTTGATTTGATAGAGGGTTAAGGGAGTTGCTGAATAAGTTTATGGTGGTATTTGTGAATGATATCTTGGTATTCTCGAGAAGTAGGGAGGAGCATGCTTTACATTTGGAGGAGGTTCTTAGGACCCTCCGAGCACATATGCTTAAGGCTAAGTTTTCTAAGTGCTATTTTTGGGGAGATGAAGTTCGCTTTTTGGGGGACATTATTTTTAGAAAGTGGTTTGGCTATGGATCCTAGTAAGGTGGCGGCATTGCAGGATTAGCATGTCCCAATGAATCCTATGGAGGTGAGGAGTTTTCTCAATCTCATCGGTAATTATAGGATGTTCATTAAGGACTTCGCTAGGATATCTGCCCTATTGACTTGCCTCACCAAGAAGAATCTAGCTTTAGCATAGGATGCTAAGCGTGAGAATGATTTCATTAGGTTAAAGGAGTCTTTGACCAGTGCATATGTGTTTGTGTTATCCAATGGTAATAAACCTTTTACGATTTATACAAATGCTTAAGATACGGGGCTAGAAGCAGTGTTGACGCAATAGGTTAGAGTGGTATGCTATGCTAGAAGGCAGTTGAAAACTCATGAGAGGAGCTACCCAATGCATGATCTTGAGTTAGAAGTTATAGTCTTTGCTCTTAAGTCTTGGTGACATTATCTTTTAGGTAAGAGATTTGAGCTTTTTACAGACCGTAATGTGAGAAATGCGGATTACGGATCTTAAGGCTAATATTAACACTGGAGGGGGGGGGGGGTGAATAGTGTTAATAAAGAATTACTAAATATTTTTGATTTATGTTAATTTAGACACAAAGGTATGCAATATACAGACACAGATATGATCACAGAAACAATCACAGATGCAGAAATAAAATAAAAGCAGTAAAGGAAAGAACACACTGGATTATATACTGGTTCGGAGTTACCCTACATCCAGTCTCGCAACACAAGTACGGATTTCCTTTCAAAAGTAATTGTACAATTACACCCTCGGTTTCAAGGCTACGAGGTACACCCTCCATAATTTCGATCCTCTGGGTAGAGATACTTGATTTCCAGGCCATAAGTTTACCCAATTGATTTACCAAGGCTACAATCACACCTTTTCCCTTTTGATTGATTTACAAGGCTACAATCACACCTTTTCTCACTTAATAGTTTACAAAGAAGTCTATAATTCTGAATAGCACTAAGAATCTTGTAGAGATAGTGATAGAGAATCAAACTAGAAGTAATCGAGTATGATTCAATGTTGATTTCGGTAGAGTAATGATAAGAATATGTATTAAGAAAAGAGGAAGAAGAAATGGAGTGAAAACCAGAAAAAAGTGATTAAAAATTCATTGAAAATTACCCCTATCTATAAAAGAACAACAGCCATGTACATTCATAAAGAGTTATGGCGAATAGACACTTCTTTTGAAATTTGAATTTTTGAATCAAACTGTCACCATGTTGACATGGTACCAATAGGCATGTCGACATCCCAAAGCTTTTTATGATGTTTTTAATTTCTTTTAAAATAACCTTTATCTTATATAAAAACTAATTTAAACTTTATAAATATACTTGACTATAGTTGAAATTCATAAGTAAATATAAAGAATAATATATATAGAATTTAACCGTAATTTTATATTTAAATCTAAATATAAATATTTAAAAGTTAAATACATTATTAAAAAAGATAGTTTAGAATCAAGAGTAATTTGACTTAGAAAATAAAAATGTTTTTGAAGCTAAAATTATTTAAAATTAGGATCGAGGGTTTTGAGTCTTTTAAAAGGAAAGTTTTGAAATCATTTTGAAAACAAGATAATTTTGTAAAATCTTTTAAATTAAAATTAGTGGATACAAAACAATGTCCCCCTAGATTTTCGTAGGTTCCATCTTACTTAGGGTTCCATCCCTTTAACGGGCTCGAGTGGATTCCATTCCACGACTAAATTGGATTTTAAGATGCCAGTGCTTTTCTACGAGTTTTAACTAAATTTCCTAATAATAATAATAAAAAATACTTTTCCTTGAAATGTTGAACTCTTAATAGTCTCGATACTCATGAGTCTTCTATCTTGATATTTTATCTTGATATCTTGAATCTCTATCTATACAGTCTTCATTCTTAGTACCTGCTTGGTTAAATCCTGCATATACATATATATCTAAACTTATAATGTTAGTATTTATATTTTATAATCCATTCTAAGGTTGTTGTCATCAAAACCATCATCTCACGGCCTAACAATCTCCCCCTTTTTGATGATGACAGCCTTTGTTTATAAAATATTATTTCTATCCTAATAACTCCCCCTTAATCTATACCTAACTATCCTATTTAATATTTCTCCCCCTTTGTCATCAACAAAAACTTACTCCCCCTCATTCTTGGACTTCAGTACCTGCATTGATAAACTATACAACAGAATATATGGAATAGGAAATAATTATACTTCTAAGCATGATAACTAATGCAATGTGTGTATATATATATATATATTTTACACACTAATCTTTAAATCAATAAGAAATCAATCCACACAAAGTATCAATTCAAACCAAATCCATTCAAACAAATCAAACAAAGTAAATAAAAAATCAAACGTTACGTGGAATTTCCACCCATCCTTCTTCTCCAAAGATTGGGTCTGCCTTAATAACATCCCAATTATCATTGTAATTGGTGAGAGAGACAGGAGGATGTTCTTTGTTATCATCCTTGTGCAGAGAGGAGATCATCCATCGTATCGCATCGAAGTGCCTTTCCTGTTCCCTTATCATCTGCATTTGACTTAATTCTAAATGACGCTGGTTTCGTAGAATAAATGAGAGAATATTCTTGAACGAATTAAGAGTTTCTTCAAGATTTTTGGATAAATTATGAATAGGATTAGCCATAGTTGAATTTGTGAAAGAAATGGAGGATATAGACGATAAGAAATAAATTTCAATGAAGAATTCTGGAAGAAACAGGTATATATAGGTGTAGAAATTTGTTTGAATTGAATAGACATGTGGTGGTTATTCAAATTTCAAATTCAAAATCAACTGCCATTTCTGACCGCTACATGTCGACATTCTCACATAGGGGATGTCGACGTGGGTTAGTGAAATGTTATGACTAATTTGATTTTGTGAATAATTGTGTGTATATATATAATATACTAACATTTATTCTAGAGATAAGATAAGGTAGATAACATAAAGGAAATTTCATTTCATTGCATACTATGATAATATAATGATTAAGCACACAACAAACTACATGAACATTCGAAATAAAGCAAACTAAAATAAATACAACAAGAAACGAAATGATAAAACTAGTTAGAGGATGAAGATGATGAAGATAGTCCAAGTTTCTTGCTGACTTTGGAAAAGAACTTGTTCATCTTCGAAGAAATGTTATCCAACTTTTTACTAACGGATCGTTTTAGAATCCATTGATTCTCCACAATTATCTTTTGGTTTTTGAGAAGGGTTTTGTTGGATGGATTGGAAGGATATTCAATGCTTTCCAAAGACGTTTCACCTTCTTCTTCTTCAATTTCCATTTCATCCCCTTCTTCTTCTTCTTCAACTTCCTCTTCTTCCATTTCCTCATGAGCCAAACGCTCTTCCTTTTCAGTAAGTGTCTCATAAGGTTGAAAAACAAATGGAATTTTCATAAGCGAAATGTTGGAATGATTGAAAACTTTACTAGAAACAAATTCTTCGCCTTTGAAATCCACTCCAAAATAGTTAAAAATCCGAATGATATAAATTCCATGGTATAAAGTATTCTCACCCATTTCAAGATTTTTAGGACGAAGTTCATCCAAAATAACTTGCACCCAATTTATGTCATAGTTTTCGAAAATAGCCAAAAGAGCTTTGCAAACTTTTGAAGTAGGATTGTTAAAATTTCCCGATCTTGGGGTCAAAGTATGTTCCAAAAGAAGATTAACAATTCTTGCTTTTGGTCGAAAATTTCTATTTTTAAAATCAAAATCATCGTCTCTTTCGAAAATGTGATGAAATGTCTCACGATCATGTTCATCGATTTTAAAGTTAGAAAGATCCATTCTCGAACTCTAGCAATTGAGAATGGTACTCAAAAGATCACAATTCAAAACAATTTGAGTGCCTTTAACACTACTCCAAATTTCATCTTCATTTCCAACATAAAATCCACGATTTAAATTCGCATAGAAAATTTTGACAAGATTAGGATAGCAAACAAAATCATTTTGAGAAGAATCAATAAGACTAAGAACACCATTGTTTGCAAAAAGAGAATCAATTTCGTAAGAAGAAAAATCTTGAAAAATAGCAAGTTTTCCGGGATGGACTTTGGCATAGTTTGCATAATTGATGTATGCTTTAATTGCCTCCGGATCATTGAATAATTGCTCTTTGATTTTTCTGAAAATTGTCATGGTTGAGGGGTTGCTTGAAGAAGCCATTAGAGTAGAGAGTAGAGAGCTTGAAGTTATGAAGAGAGAGTTTGAATTTGAAAATGAAAGTTAAAAGATATGATAAAAGATAGGGAATTAATAGATTCTTAAAGGACATATTCTCTGGTCAAAAGGTATCTTTTTAGAGAATTGAATGAAGTGAAAAGGTGGAGGGAAATTCAAATGTTTGAATTCAAATTTTGAAATTCAAATTCAGGTGACCATGTCGACATCATGGTAGGGAACATGTCGACATGTGCTTTTGAATTTTCATGAATTGAGTTTTTCTAAGATCTCTAATATATATATATATATATTATTATTATTAGTGTCTATTATATATTTCTGAAATATTATTATACTTATAATATATTTCAAAAAATAATAAAAATAATAAAAAATAGAAAATAAATTTAAAATTCAAACAACACACCAATTCAAAAGCAATCAAACGATCAAGCAACTAATCTTAAGCAAGCAATTTCAACAAATTGTATTGTAAACGTGTACCTTTTTCCGAGTCCGTTTCTTTGAATTCGTCGGAGTCGTGAACAGCCGTGAAACACAAATTCGAATTATCCGTCTTCTGATCATCATCACTTGAGGATGAGTCTGAGTCATCTAGAGTAGAAGTAAATGCACGCTTCCGTTTCTTTTCTGGTTCATTGTTCATAGAAGGATTCTGCCTTTCTCGATACGGACAGTCTCTTTTGAAGTGGCCTGGTTTATCGCACTTGTAACACTTGTCATTATTTGGAACTATATTTTGATTTCCAGAATTCTTATAGTTGTTTCTCTTGAGATTATTCATCTTTCTATATTTCAGGAATCTCCTAAAATTTCTGGTCATGAAGGCTATCTCTTCATCATTATCGCTGTTTGAGTCTGATCCATCGGTTAATGCATTGAATGCCATTGATTTTTTTTCAGATGCTTTACTTTCTCTTCTCTCGATCATTTGAACTTCATACGACATTAGTTTTCCAATTAATTCTTCTATCTTCAAAATACTGATGTCATTTGCCTCTTCGATCGCAAGTGTCTTTTTATCCCATTCTGGAGTTGGAGAATCTAAAAAATTTCTGACTTGATCTTCTTTAGAAAATTCCTTTCCCAAAGATATTAGAGAATGCATAATATCCTGAAATCTACTATATATATCTGATATAGACTCATGAGTATTTATTTTAAATAATTGAAACTGATTTGTGAGCACGGAAATTTTGGTCTGTTTAACTTTGCTTGTTCCTTCGTGAGTAACTTGCAAAGTTTTCCAGATTTCATATGCAAACTTACAAACTGACACTCTATTGAATTCATTTCTATCTATGGAACAAAACAGAATATTCATTGCTTAGAATTATTTTGTGCAACAGTCTTTTGTTCAGCAGTCTACTGTGCAAAATCAATTGTGGGTTCAGAATATCAGTTTGTGTGATATTCCAAGTGTCTAATCCTATAGATTGTAAATATATTTTCATCCTACATGCCCAATATACATGGTTACTGCCATTAAAAAGTGGTGGTCTGATAGTAGACCGACCCTCTACAAATGAACTAGTGACAGGGATACTAGTGTTAATAACAGTACCAGTGTTGGTAGCCATTTTGAAAACTTTTCAAAAATCAGATTATGAAACTTTTGAAAACCTTGCTTTGATACCAATTGTGAGAAATGCGGATTACGGATCTTAAGGCTAAGATTAACACTGGAGGGGGGGTGAATAGTGTTAATAAAGAATTACTAAATCTTTTTGATTTATGTTAATTTAGACACAAAAGTATGCAATATACAGACACAGATATGATCACAGAAACAATCATAGATGTAGAAATAAAATAAAAGCAGTAAAGGAATGAACACATCAGATTTTATACTTGTTCGGAGTTACCCTACATCCAGTCCCACAACACAAGCATGGATTTCCTTTCAAAAGTAATTTTACAATTACACCCTCGGTTTCAAGGCTACGAGGTACACCCTCTAGAATTTCGATCCTCTGGGTAGAGATACTTGATTTTCGGGCCACAAGTTTACCCAATTGATTTACCAAGGATACAATCACACCTTTTCCCTTTTGATTGATTTCCAAGGCTACAATCACACCTTTTCCCTTTTGATTGATTTCCAATGCAACAATCACACCTTTTCTCGCTTAATAGATTACAAAGAAGTCTATAACTCTGAATAACACTGAGAATCTTGTAGAGATAGTGATAGAGAATCAAACTAGAAGTAATCGAGTATGATTCAATGTTTATTTCAGTAGAGTAATGATAAGAATATGTATTAAGAAAAGAGGAAGAAGAAGAGGAGTGAAAACCAGAAAAAAGTGATTAAAAATTCGTTGAAACTGACCCCTATTTATAGAAGAACAACAGCCACGTCCATTCATGAAGAGTTGTGGCGAATATACACTTCTTTTGAAATTTGAAATTCTGAATCAAACTATCACCATGTCGACATGGTACCCATAGGCAAGTCGACATCCCAAAAATGATGTTTTGAATTTCTTTGAAAATAACCTTTATCTTATATAAAAACTAATTTAAACTTTATATATATACTTGACTATAATTGAAATTCATAAGTAAATATAAAGAATAATATATATATATAGAATTTAACCATAATTTTATATTTAAATACAAGTATAAATATTTAAAAGTTAAATATATTATTAAAAAATATAGTTTAGAATCAGGAGTAATTTGACTTTGAAAATAAAGATGTTTTTGAACTAAAATTATTTAAAATCAGGATCGAGGGTTTTGAATCTTTTAAAAGGAAAGTTTTGAAATCATTTTGAAAACAAGATAATTTTGTAAAACCTTTTGACTTAAAATTAGTGGATACAAAACAATGTCCCACTATATTTTCGTAGGTTCCAACCTACTTAGGGTTCCATCCCTTTAACGGGCTCGAAGTGGATTCCATTCTACGAATAAATTGAATTTTAAGATGCCAGTGCTTTTCTATGATTTTTAACAAAAATTCCCAATAATAATAATAATAATAAATACTTTTCCTTGAAACCTTGAACTCTTTATAGTCTCGATACTCATGAGTCTTCTATCTTGATA
Organism: Allium cepa; assembly: GCA_030765085.1. Taxonomy (NCBI): domain Eukaryota; kingdom Viridiplantae; phylum Streptophyta; class Magnoliopsida; order Asparagales; family Amaryllidaceae; genus Allium; species Allium cepa. Next base: position 872,696,174 of record CM060932.1, on the reverse strand, counting down.
TTTTATCTTGATATCTTGAATCTCTATACTGTACAGTCTTCATTCTTAGTACCTGCATGGTTAAATCCTGCATATACATATATATCTAAACTTATAATGTTAGTTTTTATATTTTATAGTCAGGTTGTTGTCATCAAAACCATCATCTCACGGACTAACACATAAGTCCTTGAAGTACTTGTTTTGCCAAAAGGACTTGAACTTAAGGCAGCAGAGGTGGATGCGTTCTTACTCTTATATGACATTGAGATTTCTTATACACCAGGCAAGGGGAATGTTGTAGTTGATGCATTGAGTAGGCAAAGATCTACACTGTCATTTATTTTTGGAGTGGAGACATTTGGAGTATATTTCCACTTTTGACTTTAAGCCATCTCCGCTATTATCCTTAGATTATTAGTAGTCCTAGATGTTCTGCCAACCTTGATAGATGCATTATTGGCACAGTCTCACCACTCTAGGATGAGCATTCATCCTGGTGGAGAAAAAATGTACCGGGATATGAGGGGAGTATTCTTTTGGTCTGGAATGAAGAAGCAAGTGACAGAGTACGTAGCTAATTATCTGACTTTCCAAAGGGTGAAGGCGAAGCAGAAGAAGCCTGGCAGATTGTTGCAGCAAAAGGACATTCCAAAGTGGAAGTGGGAGAGCATTTTTATGGACTTCATTGATGGATTACCCAGATCTAGGAGTAGGAATGAGAACATTTGGGTCATCGCAGAAAGATTGACCAAGTCCGCTCATTTTATATCTACGAGGATTACTAGAACAACAGCTTCATTGGCAGCTTTATATGTCATGGAGGTTGTTAGACTTCATGGAATATCCACTAGTATAGTTAGTGATAGAGACCCACACTTCATTAGTGAGTTTTTAAGGAGTCTGTAGGAGCTTTAGGGACTAAGTTAAGATTGAGTACAGTATGCCATCCATGGGCTTATGGGCATACACAAACGGTGAATCTGGTTTTGGAAGATTTAATTACGATGCGTATCAATGATTTTGGAGGCTCTTGGTAGGATCATTTTCCACCAGTAGAGTTTTCCTACAATAATAACTAACAGGCTAGCGTAGGGATGGCACCACTCAAGGCTTTATGTAGCAGATTTTGTAGATCTCCATCGTATTGGTGGGACACTACAGAGAGGATTATCTTTGGGTCTGATATGGTTAATGAGACTTTAAAGAGGTTGGAATTGATTCGGAAGAGGATGAATACTGCTCAAGGGCGACGGAAGTCTTATGCAGATAGGATGTGCTCTGAGATGGATTTTACGGTTGGACATATGATATTTGTGAAGGTCTCACCCACATGTAATGTGATTTGGGAGTTCAGGAAAGCTAGCTTCGAGGTTTGTTGGACCATTCCTGATTGTGGCTAGGATTAGGAGATTGGCTTATAGAGTTAGACTTTCGGAGAAGTTAGCTGTAGTGCATGATGCTTTTCCTGTTTCACACTTGCAAAGGTGCATGATTCAGCTATTGTAGAAGAGCCAAGTCGTTTGGAGGAGGTTGAGGTAGAGTGCGAGTCACTTATTTACCGTGTACCTACCCACAGTTTAGAGCATGGCACTAAGCGGCTCTACAATAAGGAGATCAAATTAGTTAAGATTCGGTAGGGAGACCACCCAACTGAGAGTACATAGGAGCCCTAGAAGAGGATTCGAGATTCCCACCCACGACTCATTTCTGGTACGTCTCACATTTTGATTTTTCTTTGGTTAGTACTCTTAGTTTGAATCTTGAGTGGAGGGTATGCTATATTAGGTAGAGACCTTTGGATGATAGGTACGTTTGTAAACATGTCGATGAGACATGTTATGACTTATGGATGCTGTTAGATGTACATGGATGTTTGTGGATGCAAGTGTTGCATTGCATGCACTAAGATATTGGGTTCCTTAGGTATACACATTCATACATTATGCATATTACTTGCTGATTTTGGTTGTTGTACATGGATGATTTCTGCATATGGATGTTGCATTTGGATGTATGGCTGACCATATATGTAGAGTTATCTGTTTATTTTAGGACTTGCATACATTTGGATGCATGGCATAAACATACTCGAATAAACAAGAGGTCGACTGAATCAGTAGTCCGATTACATTTTTGCACTAGTTAGGTTCATGTGCATTCCATACTGCATAATTACATAATTTCATTATAATTAGTAAGGATTGTGGTTATCATGGATGATGGGTAAGCAGATGGATATAGATTTAGTTGCTAGTTGTTACTTGCATTCTTCTATCCTCAGATATTTCGGAGACAAAATCCTTTAAAGGGGAGAATGTAACACGCCGGAATTTTCTCCGAAATAAATTTGGAAATATAATCAAAAGATAAGAATGAACCTAAAAGGAGAATTTTATTAAAGTCCAATTTTAACTATGGGACTATAACCATTTTGTCCGTTGCAATTTTTTGGACAACTTTCATATATAATTTTTTGAAATTCGAGCTAAAATGAAAAGGTTATAAAGGTTTGAATAATAAAGAAATTAAAAAGAAAAATGTAAAAATAATTAACTAGGCCAGGCCGACCATGGTTAGACCCAGGATGACCAGAGGCGGTCAACCCAACTTAGTGCAGATCTGGGGGTCATTATTTTGAGTCGCTTCGTTTCATGCATATGTGATAATTTTGTGCGACCGAAGTAAATAGCAGTGGGCGAGATTAATTTGGGACTTCAATTTGATGGCTGTGAGTGGAGGTGTTACCCTATAAATTGATAGTCTAGGTTAGTCCAAAAGCATAATTCTCTCCATTATAGCAAAGCTCTAACAAAATAGAATCCCAAACCTTAATTTCTCAAATCAATTTCTAAACCATAATTCTATTCTAAATCTCAAACTAAATTAAAATAAAATTAGAAGAGGCCTAAGCGGATTTAAGGGAGAAAGCTTGGCGTGTCAGAGGCAAACCTAAAGATTAGGGCAGAGGTGAGTAGGAACAGATTTATCAAGTTAATTAAATTAATCGATTTTAATTCGTACCATATGTTGATTTGACTATGAATTCTAAGATTAATCCATTAAATAATTAAATTGAGAATTTGGAATAATGGATCTTTTTACCTAATTGTAATTGACATATGCTAGTTATAAAACCATAAATCATATGCTAAAATTTGGTTTGACACCTATAACTTGCCAATTGGAATAATGTAAAAGTTGCGATAAATATAAAAAAATATGACAAATAGATTAACCATATTAAAACAAAATTTAATGATTAGGTCTGATAATTTGATGAAATAGATTAATTTGCTTAAAACAAGTAAATCGAAAGATTTAATGATTATTGGCAATATACCTAAGACTAGCTTAGGTCGAATGTCGTAAATCGCTTTAGACTTAGTAGACTCTTATCGGTTTTGAGCCGATAGATGTATGAACCATGTTATTCTCTAAATTGTTTGATTTGTGTAGACACATTTAGGTGTTCTTATTTTGAATGGCCAACTTAGTTCATGTTGCCGTATCATAAAGTAGGAGGCAGAGTGTCGTTGATACATGCAACTTATATTGCGAAAGGTGCGCACAGGTGTTGGGATCAAGTTACAGGTCGTTGGTCGACGTGTTGGGATCGGGCTACCGGTCGTTAGTCGAGGTGTTGGAATCGAGCGAAGTACCAATCATAGGCATTCTCGTGGGCCCATATGGGCATAGATGTTGAAAGCTAGATGGTGCCTAGTATCAGCATGAGTTAAATGCAATAACTCCCAGGAGTACGTAAAGAGGTATTTTTCCACTAGGATCGAAGGGTTGGGTGCGGGTGCGTACAATTAGTCACTATGCGAGTTTACATGCGTGTTCTTCCTCTCTAATCCTAGTGTGAGCTAAAGTGGGACAAGAGTTCCCCAAAACTAGACGGTCGGTCGATGAGGTGCGATCTATTTTGTCTCATGATGCTAGGCCGATGACTTTTGATACGTGACCTTAGGTGCACAAATACTATACACACTCTATATCACCTAAAGTAGACTTAGAGTTAGTTGTATTTGATTTCCTTGTTATTCTTGCTTTAATTCATTAGGCATATGTCTGACCCATTCAATTTTTCCCCCACCATAGGCGGACAGAGCAGCCGTTGGCAGATGCATTGTTGCCTTCGGATTATCATACTTGGAGTCTAGTTCTATTTTATCCTTTATCATGCATTTCCTATCAGTACATTTGCTCTATCAGTACTTTGCTTATGAAAGATTATTTTTATGACACTTCCATGTTTGACATGTACTGATGGTTTTTTGAAACTACGATATTATGATGTTTTGTGACCTGAATATTTTGATGCTTTGATATTTTGTATCCAAATATTACCTTTGTATCTAATATTATGTTTCCACTGTTATGACGTTTGACTTAGATATATTAGTTCTTTGATATCTTAGTCTCTATGATACTGCTTTTTCCTTTAACCGAATGTATTGACCTCACCGCGATACCCATATTATTAAAGAACATTCTAGATTATTCATTATTATTTCATATCTCAATCGATCACAAGGATCGTGGAAAAATATGCAAGCATACCTCGTAAGGATTTATCGACCTTCAGATGAATCCTAAAAGGAGACACTCCAAAGTGCCAGATACTATCACTTTCAATAATCACTAGAACTTAACCTCCCATACTGTTGAATATGCGCTTATATGATTTTTGTTTGATGATAATAAACATATATACATTCGTTTAAATGTATTTGTTAATGTACTATTTTACTTTTCATAGACTAAATAAATATTTGCTGAACAAAATTAAATAACACAGAATTTGAATTCAAACAGAAATTTTATTCAAACAAATATTTATTACATTTTTGAATAGTACAAATTCAAGCTCTCACTATACATATACAATTTTGATTACAAATACATCACAATTTCGTATTTACATTTAACCTCACTACACATCACTCATTCACTCAACTCATATTTTATCTTCAACTTCATTCCAGTTAGAATCCAGCATCTGAGCAATCTGCAAAAATATTCACTAACGCGGTAAAATTGAAAAAGAAATATTTTTGCAATATAAAATAAAATATGATTTTGAGAATAATATTTGCCTCAGTTATTTGGGTTGTTCGTCATCATTTACATTTGAATTCATCACACACGAACAATGTGACATGCACAGTGTATCACTGTACATGCCACAAGGCCGTGCACACCGATATACACTTGATAATGTTACAGGGACAGGTGAGCACAAGGTCAAACCCAAATAAAAAGACGGGTTCAACTCAGGTGCAATATAAATAAAGTCTCGACATCAACACAAGGTCAAACCCGAGTTTTAAAACTGGATTCAACACAGGTGCACTTAAAAATGTGCAAGTATGGAAAAACGGTCTCGACAACTAAAACAAGTCTCGACCAAAAATCAGTGACATAAGTCAAAGCCCGAATCCAAACTATATCAAACAGTGACAATATGTATGGGGCAATGCACAGGAGGCTAAGGCACAATACCACCAACATAACAGCTAACAAATGCCAGGACAAACAATTACAAACATCAACTACAAGCCCAAGTGAAACCAGACCACAAAGCCAAACATGATACAGGTATGAACAGTGCACAAGGGCAGATCAGTGTTAACCAAATCAGTGATGAAGTCGCATTCTCAAAACCAACAAAGACCAAGGCTACAAATGTGCAAATTCTCAAACTCAGAGACAACAAAGGTCAGGGACCAAGTGCAACAGATACGATGAACCAAATGCCCGTACTACATGAAATACATGGAGACAAAGCAACTGCCACAAGACCACACAGCAGTATACATGAATACGACAACAGGTGAATGTGCAGACCCAACCAAAGAAATGAACCAGTGGCCAGAAACTAGGTTACTACATAACACAGTAGCAATGCAACAATATCGAATACAATATGGACACAACAATGCTCAATGACACAGCAATGCTCAAGACCAAGGTACAAGTGACAATGCTCAATGAACAGTGCAAACAAATGCACCAATATTTGTAAGTGACACAGCAAAACCATGAATGCAGTAACAACAAAGCCGAGTATTTTTAAAGTCGAAGTCAACCACGAAATTCACGAAATCAAAACATGGCCGAAAGTCAAAGTCAAATTTTATTCAACAAAAAAATGATCGGGGCCGAAGGCGTGGCAATCAAGGCGTCGAACAATTCAAGCAGTAATCAAATTCGAAACCATGTCAACCAAGCAACAAGAATATACGATTACGAACAAGTCAGGATCAATCTTAAACGACCAAGCAAAATCAAGCGGTCAGAGAAAAGAATTTGACAAATTCAAATATAATTGTACGAACGCAAATCTAGGGTTACAAACCCTATATAAATAATCATCATCGGCAATCTCAAAACCATCGAGTTCAAGTAAGCATCAAACCAGCAAAGCAAAAAGAAGAAAAGTACATACCGAAATCATAGACGAACTCGATCCAAATTGAAAAGCCGAGAGCTAATCAGAGAAACGAGCTAATCAAAAGCCACAACTTCAATTTGAAAATCCTAATTTGGATTGAAGGACGAAAGCCCAAATTTTGATCAGGAGGAACGAGAAGAACACGGCCGCCATTATATGGAACGGAGAAAATAAACAAAAAGGATCGGGTCAAATTACAAAAGGGGGCCGACTTATTTTTCTCTGTTTTATATTATATAAGGGTTTTTTTATTTTAATTAGGGTTATTTTATTTTAAATTGTTTTTTAATTTGTAATTTCTTTTTAAACCATTTAAATTTCTAGTAGTGTGACTAGGGGACAAGCTACGTGGCGTAGCTTGAGAATTCGCAACTCAGTGGCTGAGTTGTGGTAGGGTTTTGAGCGTACACTTAGGTTTAGTCGATAGCGGGTGTCGCGAGTTTACGTGTGTAAGCGTCTGACTATCTAATTTCTAGTAGAAACCTTGGGGGCAGCTCGTAGGCAGGGTTTTGCCGAAGCTGGGTAAATTCTGTGTCGTTCTATTTTTGCATTTATTATTCTGCTATTATCTGTGCTGCTATTGTTCTGTGATCTGTATTGAAAATATTTTATAAGCTTCCACAATTAATTTTTATAATTTATACCAGCACCCTATTCACCCCCCCCTCTAGGGTGAAATCGATCCTACAAGTGGTATCGGAGCTAGGAACAAAAGTCGTTTTTGTTTTAAAAATTTGATTTTACAAAAACCAATTTTTATTTTAAAAAGGTTGAATTTTTAAAATGGCTTCTTTTAATACTGCTTTTGCTGAGGGTCAATCCATAGTTAGACCACCAATGTTCAATGGTGAATATGCTTACTGGAAAAATAGGATGGAAATTTTTCTAAAAACCATTGACGCATGGAATATTGTTGAGACAGGTTATAGAATACCAACTATAACTGTAGATAATCAGGAAATAGAGAAACCAAAGGAACAATGGACAGAACTAGAAAATAAATTACAAAATATTAATGCTAAAGCTATGAATTCTATTATCTGTTCATTGGATCAATTTGAATTTAATCGTGTCTCACATTGTCTAACTGCGCAGGAAATATGGCACACACTAGAAGTGACTCACGAAGGAACATCTCAAGTCAAAGAATCTCGCCTTGCCATGCTAAGCAGTGAATACGAGAACTTCACAATGGCGAAGGAAGAAAATGTCAAAGAGATGCATGGACGACTTTCCAATATCGTTTACAAATCAAAAGCTCTTGGAAAATCATACACAGAGTTGGAGATGGTCCGAAAAATCCTCAGAGTCCTTCCACGAAAATTTGAAGCAAAGGTGACTGCCATTCAAGAATCGAAAGATTTAAAACAAATGAAAGTTGAAGAACTCCTCGGAAATCTCACCACTTATGAGCTAGAAATGAAATTCAAGGAAGAGCGTAAAGGAAGTGACATTCGAAAGAAATCAATAGCTCTTAAAGGAACAACAGAAAGTGATGGTGATGATGATGATGATGCAGCAGCAGAATTGGAGCTATTAATAAAGAAATTCAAAAGATGGAACTACAAATATGGAAATTCAGGTCGAATTCAGAAAGCGAAAAGCAGAATAGCCAAAGCACAAGACTACTTTGAAGAACAGAAAATCATCTGTCACAAGTGCAATCAACCTGGACACATCAAGCACAATTGTTCTCAAAATCAACGCGACTTTAAAAAGAAATCAAAAAGGAAAAGTTTTGCAGCCACGTGGAATACAAGTGATGAAGATAATCAAAGTACTAGCAGTGAGAGTGAGAAAGCAGATATGTGCCTTCATTGAAATATAACTAATAGCGACAATGACGAACCAAGCGAGGTATCAAAACTTACTCACTCTGAATTACTTATTTATTTCCACAAAGTAAATGGTTGTTTTGAACGACTTAGGAAAAAATATGCTAAACTTGAATCACAAAAAGACACTTTGATAGAATTAAATGAACAACCTGACCAATTATTTGAAAACTATCAAAGAAGGATCCCTAAGTGTGATAAGTGTCCAACATTCGAAGATGAAATCAAAAAATCAGAAATCAATATAAAATCACTTGAAAATGAAATTTTGATTTTAAAAGAGAATGAAAATACTAGAAGAGAGAATTCTATTAAAAAGTGCACACAATTGTTAAACGAAAATGAGTCTCTCAAAACACAAGTCCAACAATTGTCAACGACTTTAGATAAATTTTCAAAAAGTGAAAAATCGTTGAATATGCTATTAGGAAAGCAAACTGTTAATACGGTTAGACAAGAACTTGGATATAATAAATCGAAAATTGTTGAATGCAATATTAATTGAGTTAATTCTATGTGCACAATTTGTAGAAAATATGGACACAATCACAATAATTGTTGGTATAGACCCAAACATGTGAAAACTATACCAATTTGGGTTCCAAAAGGCACAAATATAAAATCTCTCAAAGTTAAACAAATTTGGGTGTCGAAGGGAACAATTATAAATAGTTTTGGGTCTTTACAAAATTGTCTTTCAAAACTTTCTGCCACTAACAACCATGGACCTATAAAAACAAATAGGTCACATAAATCTTTTCTCGTGTAGGTGTGGTGACAGGCTAAGGAACAACAATAGTGCCACTTGGATTCTGGCTGTTCCAAAGGCACATCGAGCGACAAAGAGAAGTTCCTTAGCCTAGCACAAAGGTGACAGAATCACATGGACAACAACGAAAAATATCGTAAAGGTAAAACAGGTAATGGTATATTTTGAATGATATATTAAATGTGATAATCTGCACCGTATTCTGAATTAAATCAGCCAATAATGTGATGATGAAAAGATGAAGATTCTAACTTATTCAAAATAGTTGGCCAATTATATTCTTATGCCAAAAACACTATAAAATTCTCTAGATTCTTTGAATTACTTCATATATATTAGTTTGGATTAAAATTAGTGTTTTGTTGGATGATACATTTGGTTATAATACGGCTAACTCTATATTCACGGTTTTTGATTATTAACACGACTTCATTTCAAATTCAAGAGAATGTCATTAAATTGCTGTTAAAATTGAGTTCATGGTTTGGTCAATCAAATTCAATTAATGATGATTTTGAGTGAAAGAGAAATTCAGATGCAAATTACACTGGTAATCTAGTTGATAGAAAAATTACTAGTTGAACGTGATTTTTAAGATCTAGTAACTGCATCGTTTTTCAAAGAAAATATCTGCATATTCTTCATTTCAAATAATTTTCAAATAGCAGAAAATTTTCTTATAAAACCCCCTCGAGAAAATCATTTTTGACCATATTTTCAGATTAGTCATTTTGAAAAATTGATTTCATAATTATTTTTGAATTTGATTTTAAATGACTATTTTGACTAATCTGACTCCATAATGATTATTGAAAAGACAAATAGTAATTAAAAAAGTGATGAGTTTTGATATTGATCATATATTATAACTCGAGAAAGTATAATTAGTAGATTTCTTTAGAAATTTAAACAAGAGTTATAAAAAAATTTGTTGGTAAAAATTCCATGATCATTTCTATATCTATCATATATGTAACGACCATCACTCATCAAAATTCTATGTAGTTTGTCGATATGTGGTACTTTAAACAGGAATCTTTCATTTTTCATTTTTACATTTTTTTTAAAAAATAAATAAAAATAAAAAATAAATAAATAAATAAATACCGAAGTATTCACTCTCATTTAAAAGTCCTCACGGTTATGCATGGGTGAATTACTTGGAATTTGTTATGTGCTTCCATGCTCATTTAAAAGTCCTCGCGGTTATGCATGTATGGAACGCATATCAAAAGTTGATTTTTAAATAATAAACAAGTTGATTCTAATCCCATTTAAAAGTCCTCACGGTTATGCGTGGTTAGAAGAAACTTGAATTCGTTTTTTTCTAAAAAAAAATTGGAATACTACTAATCTCATTTAAAAGTCCTAACGGTTATGCATGGTTAGTAGATATTCAAATTCCCGATATAAATATACCACAAATAGACACAACTGTATGGTTTTATATGATGACATCATTCCCATCATTCTAAAAGTGGAATATGCGCCTAACAAAATATTTATGATTTTTGTTTGATTTTTTATTGAAATTTAATATTTATATTCAACTGAGTTTTAATGTTGGATTAATATCGATCACTTTATCTCTATTTTCTCTAACACTGTATTCTTTGGCTGATAACAAAAGGGGGAGAGAAAAGTTAAGATTTTGTCAAATAAAATCAAGCAAAGGTCAAATAATTTTCTATTTGCATCTAGGCTCATTTGCATATTTTTATTTGTATGCATATATGTAGGGGGGAGTATTGTCTAGAGAGGAAGCATTTAAATAGGGGGAGCAAATTAGAGCAATCAATGATCAAATACATTTAACATATTCAAAATTTTAAATATATGTTTGTTATCATCAAAAGGGGGAGATTGTTGAATATGCGCTTATATGATTGATGATAATAAACATATATACATTCGTTTAAATGTATTTGTTAATGTACTATTTTATTTTTCATAGATTAAATAAATATTTGCCGAATAAAATTAAATAACACAGAATTTGAATTCAAGCAGAAATTTTATTCAAACAAATATTTATTACAATTTTGAATAGTACAAATTCAAACTCTCACTATACATATACAATTTTGATTACAAATACATCACAATTTCATATTTACATTTAACCTCATTACACATTACTCATTCACTCAACTCGTATTTTATCTTCAACTTCATTCCAGTTAGAATCCAGCATCTGAGCAATCTGCAAAAATATTCACTAACGCAGTAAAATTGAAAAAGAAATATTTTTGCAATATAAAATAAAATATGATTTTGAAAATAATATTTGCCTCGGTTATTTGGGTTGTTCGTCATCCACACGAACAATGTGACATGCACAGTGTATCACTGTACATGCCATAAGGCCGTGCACACCGATATACACCTGATAATGTTACAAGGACAGGTGAGCACAAGGTCAAACCCAAATAAAAAATGGGTTCAACTCAGGTGCAATATAAATAAAGTCTCTACATCAGCACAAGGTCAAAACCGAGTTTTAAAACTGGATTCAACACAGGTGTACTTAAAAATGTGCAAGTATGGAAAAACGGTCTTGACAACTAAAACAAGTCTCGACCAAAAATCAGTGACATAAGTCAAAGCCCGAATCCAAACTACATCAAACAGTGACAATATGTATGGGGCAACGCACAAGAGGCTAAGGCACAATACCACCAACATAACAGCTAAGAAATGCCAGGACAAACAATTACAAATATCAACTACAAGCCCAAGTGAAACCAGAACACAAAGCCAAGCATGATACAGGTATGAACAGTGCACAAGGGCAGATCAATGTTAACCAAATCAGTGATGAAGTCGCATTCTCAAAACCAACAAAGACCAAGGCTACAAATGTGCAAATGCTCAAACTCAGAGGCAACAAAGGTCAGGGACCAAGTGCAACAGATACGATGGACCAGATGCCTGTACTACATGAAATACATGGAGACAAAGCAACTGCCACAAGACCACACAGCAGTATACATGAATACGACAACAGGTGAATGTGCAGACCCAACCAAAGAAATGAACAAGTGGCTAGAAACTAGATTACTACATAACACAGTAGCAATGCAACAGTATCGAATACAATATGGACACAACAATGCTCAATGACACAGCAATGCTCAAGACCAAGGTAAAAGTGACAATGCTCAATGAACAGTGCAAACAAATGCACCAATTTTTGTAAGTGACATAGTAAAACCACGAATGCAGTAACAACAAAGACGGGTATTTTTAAAGTCGAAGTCAACCAAGAAATTCACGAAATCAAAACATGGCCGAAAGTCAAAGTCAAATTTTCTTCAACAGAAAAATGATCGGGGCTGAAGCCGTGGCAATTAAGGCGTCGAACAATTCAAGCAGTAATCAAATTCGAAACCATGTCAACCAAGCAACAAGAATATACGATTACGAACAAGTCAGAATCAATCTCAAACGACCAAGCAAAATCAAGCGGTCAGAGAAAAGAATTTGACAATTTCAAATATAATTGTACGAATGCAAATCTAGGGTTACAAACCCTATATAAACAATGATCATCGGCAATCTCCAAACCATCGAGTTCAAGTAAGCATCAAACCAGCAAAGGAAAAAGAAGAAAAGTACATACCGAAATCATAGACGAACTCGATCCAAATTGAAGAACCGAGAGCTAAGCAGAGAAACGAGCTAATCAAAAGCGGCAACTTCAATTTGAAAACCCTAATTTGGATCGAAGGACGAAAGCCCAAATTTTAATCAGGAGTAACGAGAAGAACACAGCCGCCATTATATGGAACGGAGAAAATAAACAAAAAGGATCGGGTCGAATTACAAAAGGGGGCCGGCTTATTTTTCTCTGTTTTATATTATATAAGGGTTTTTTAATTTTAATTAGGGTTATTTTATTTTAAATTGTTTTTTAATTTGTAATTTCTTTTTAAACCGTTTAAATTTCTAGTCATGTGACTAGGGGACAAGCTACGTGGCGTAGCTTGAGAATTCGCAACTCAGTGGCTGAGTTGTGGCAGGGTTTTGAGCGTAGAATTAGGTTTAGTCGATAGCGGGTGTCGCGAGTTTACGTGTGTAAGCGTCTGACTATCTAATTTCTAGTAGAAACCTTGGGGTAAGCACGTAGGCAGGGTTTTGCTGAAGCTGGGTAAATTCTGTGTCGTTCTATTTCTGCATTTATTATTCTGCTATTATCTGTGCTGCTATTGTTCTGTGATCTGTGTTGTAAATATTTTATAAGCTTCCGCAATTAATTTTTATAATTTATACCATCACCCTATTCACCCCCCTCTAGGGTGAAATCGATCCTACACATACTGCCTAGTGAAATTCAAGTATTTAGTAGAAGCTAGAAAATTTCACTCGTTACGAATACCACTGGAAAACCTGAACTATATTCTCTTAAGGATATAGCAGCGTCACGCCGCACATCAAAAGAAAATACAACTGTAAAATGTTAAATACTTTCCTATAAGCAATCATAAGAATTTAATCCAAGTATCCCATACTACCTAATACAATTCAAGTATTTTCTAATGGGTTAGTAAATTCTGCTCAAACATTCTTTTCAATGAATTGTACCACATTCAATAAAGCATTACTCGAGTGCATTTAAAGAAATTGGTAACACTAAGTAAAATATTAGCACTCCTCATATTGTAGAACTAAGGTTCTCAAAATATTTTTCGCTTTGAGTTTAAAGTTGAGAAACCAACCATAATAATTTTCCATAAATTTCTTAATTAATTAACTTTATAAAAATATTCACTATTTGATTAAAATCTTCCCTGAATCTGAATTATTGCAAAATTTTATTTATATACACAAAGTTTTCTCAAATTTCCATATAGTTATATTATACCCAAACAATACTCTAAGCCATATATATTTAAGTAGTTATTTAATTTACAAAACTATTTTGCTCTTCCAAACTTATTTTGATATATATATATATATATATTATTTTAATAGTAAATTAAGTTAATGTTTCCCAAAACCATATTTCTAAATCCCATACATACTAAACCATTTATTTTTACGAAACTAAAATACTTATATTCCAAACCCGTAACCACTTCTAATAACACTACATAATATAATACATGCTCATTTAAAATCATTTATAAAGGACAATTAGATTGATTGTAAAACCAGATTATATCTATAGTTTCTAATAAACTCGATCTATAACATTTACAATTTTATAATTTACATATAATAAGTAATTAAACTCCAAAACTTTAACTCCAATGCAAATTTCTAAGACACTAAATCAAACTCCAAAAATCAGCAAACAGAACCTCGAAAATTCACGAACAAGTTATAGCAAACTCGGGTTCAAATGACAGGTCAAAGAGAGGCCGCCGGTCTCCTGGAACTCATGTTCCAAGAGAAGACCAATGCATCGGTTTGGATAACATGTCCATGGATTATGGATCTGGAACGTGAGTTCTAGGTGCCATTTCCCCTTTCAACAAACTTCATCAATTTTTGGCATGACTCCAGTTCGTCCTGGCGACTGATATCTGCCATACTTAGAAACTAACACGCATTTATATATGCAACTATTTGTCAACCAAATGAGATCAAAGACTAGGGTTTTGGAACTTTTAGAAATTAAACCAAGTTAACATGAATAATACAACCAATTTTCATCCAATTTAATCCTAAAAACAACCAACAATCACAAATACATGAATTTAGAGATATTGGTGAGGTAAACTCACCTTTTTAACTTCTTATAGCTTGCTAGATCCTCAATTTAGCTTTGTTAAACCCCTAACTTAACCAAAATCACCTAAAACCTCAAGAACAAAAGCAAATTAGTGAGCAATTTGATCAAAAATGAGATCAAAATCATTCTTTTATGGATCTAAAAGGTGGAGATAGGGTTTAGAACACCTACTCTTTTAGAATTAACCAAAAACCTATGTTTTGCAATTGAATTTGATGATAATGGAGATAGAATTTTGAAAGAGGAATTTTAGTTTTCTTTTTAGTTTTATGCTTTGAACTAAAATGAACGAACTTAATTTTACTATGGATAACTCTCCTTTAACAAAATGGACTAGGGTTAAAAACCAAATCCATTAAGAAAAAGTGTTTCTAATTCTCTAAGAAAAATGTTGCTAATTATATATTTTTTATCACTTATACCATACTCATTAACATTAAACAATGTTTTATAAATATGAATTGATTTGCAGATTTTACCAAGACTAATCACAAGTTAAAATTCTCATTATTTTTAATAAAAATAAATTATTAATTATAATTTCTCAAATTAAACAAAAAATTTAATATTAACATTTTATCCTAAATGACAAATATAACTAATTGATTTAATAATGTTTCAAATATAAATTGAAATCCTATTTAAGAAATGAAACTCATTTCTTAAATAAATCAAATCAATTGTTCTCAAAAACCATATTTAATTCCATAATTAAATTTCACAAATCACAATTAGAATTAAATCCATAATTAAAATTAATTAATTAATTAAATAATTAAAAACGGGACTGTTACATTGACGATCTGTGCTTCTTGATATGGCGGTGTATGGCATGTCAAGGGATGTAGGTTGTCACATGTTAGCCCCTAGTTGGTAAAGGTCTGCGATTCCAGTTCATAGGGCTTTGTTAGTAGTGAGACTAAAAAGATGTTTACATAGAGAAAGGAACTCATAGCTCTATTGGCTTTCCAGTTTATTTAAGTTTTTTTTATCCCTAATCGTATTTGGAGATTTATGGACATCTGATAATGTTTTGGCCCGAGTCAGCTCGAGATGTTATTGGTTAGCCTGCAATATCATTAAGTTCATGGCGACCCTATGAAAACTATGATTTGAAAAATATCCAATTTTGGAAATGGTAAACCATGGATGTGGATAACACTAAGATGAAAACTAGGCAGCCTTGGTTAGGTTGCACTCATGCATATGATCATATTATGTTATATTTTAACCACTGTGGTTGTAGGTGCATGATTTATGCTCAGACTGACATATTTTAACAAGATACTAGTAACGGGAAAACCTATTCGGTTAGCAGCGTGGTCTCACTAGATATCTATTTTGGTTTGAGATGGTATATTATTATTCATTCTAAACTTTTTATTTGACCCAAAGTTTCTGATTTCCCCCTAAACTCTCGAGTACTCATTTGAGTAGGTCGATAGTAGGGTTTTACATGTTTTATGAATAAGCTACCAGAGGCGTGCATGAGGAAAGTCAGTAATATTAGGAGTTTAGTCCATTGTGTTGTTTGAAGTTATGCTTTGTATGACTCGATGTAATGACAGTATTTATAATTGTCAAGTAGTTAGACTATGATCACCCAAGGGGTATCTTCATATGTCTCTCTTGGATTATAATTGCCATTGTTATATTTTCTCTGAATGTGGAATCATTGGGACAATGTAATGAATATGGAAATTAATTAATGAAAAGTGTTCTGAAAATTTTCATATTCCCCTGCTTCTGATGTTATAAATTCAATTAACCAAATTCAGTATGTCACCGAAAAGTAGACACAATGGATGATTGCAGCAACAATATCACTTATTCTTAGACCTCGAATTAACGGAAGTTACAAAGAATCTTATTTTTGTAGTCAATTAAATTTGGAGTCAAGCAAGTCTTTGAGTCGGATAAATACGTGTTGACTAAAGGCGAAAAGTTTGTTGGAAAATGGTATATGTGTGATGGAATGTTAAAATTGAATATTAATAAAATAGTCACTTCTGGTTACATTGTTGACTCTTTTTCTTTATGGAATAATAGATTAGGAAATGTTACCATTAAAATTATGTGTTATTAAACATGGTCCCTAAATGTGATAATAAATTTGATGATAGGTGTACGATATGCTCTTTAACCACTACAAGTAGAAAACCATTTTCATTGAAATCTGTTAGCGGCACTAGTATATTACAACCAATTCATAGTGATATTCATGATATGCATAGTTTACTACTGGAGGAGGAAAGAAATATTTTGTCACACTTATAAATGACTGGTCAAAGTGAGATTATGTTTGTTTAGTGCATGCTAAGGATGAAGTATTAAATCCATTTATGACCTATAAGACTGAAGTAGAAAACTATTATGATGTTATAATTAAGACCTGTAATCGGATAGGGTGGATAATCTCATACCCTACATTTTGTGAATCTGTAGGAATAATACATTAGACAGCTATGGATTATACTCCTTAACAAAATTGAGTAGCAGAACATAAAAATTAGACCTTAGTAAAATAATTAACCCTATGTTATGTAATTATGGTCTCAATACTAGTTTTTGGGTGAGGCTTTACTTACCAACTGTTACATCATAAATAGAATACGTCATAAGAAGATCAAAGTCATACCTTATGAAATTCGAAAGAAACGCCAACCAAATCTTGATTATTATCGAGTTTGGGGCTGTAGAGTCATTGTTCGATTACTTGAACCAAAAATCAGGAAATTAGAACAAAAGGGCATTGAGTGTCTTTTCTTAGGATACACTCAACACAACCAGGGTTATGGTTTCTAGTAATAGAACCTAATAATTCAATTAAGGTAGACACAATAATAGTTACTAGAGATGCAGTGTACTATGAAAATAGATTCACGTCTATTCTATCCAATCCACCTATTCGTGAAATAGTAATGGCGACTGATGCTATTAGTGAATTTTAGAACACTCAAGAAAATAACGATGAAACTAGTAAGCTCTTAGGAGAAGTAAAAGAATGAGGATTGAAAAGTCATTTGACTAGATTTTAGCATTTGTTTGGTTGAAGGATTAAGAGATGGTATTAGACATCAAATTATGCTTTCTATAATCATATATTTCGATCCTTTAACATATAATGACGCCATAAAGTCTCAGGATTTGGCTTTTTGGTAAGAAGCCAAAAATGATGAAATGAATTCTGTTATGAGAAATCAAACATTGAAACTAGTAGACTTACCTCCTGGTTTCAAACCAACAAGATGCTAGTGGATATTTAAGAAGAAATTAAGAGCAGATGGTATAATATAAACATTTAAGTTTAGATTTGTTGCTAAAGTATTTACCAAAAAGGAAGGAATATATTATTTTGATATTTTTGCACCTATACTAGAATATCAAAAATTAGGGCATTAATTACATTAACATCTATTTGTAAATTTGGTATTCATCAAATGGACATCAAGACTGCATTCTTAAATGTAGAATTCGATAAGGAGATATATATTTCTTAACCATAATTCTTTTTAATGCTTGTAAAAGAAAGTGAAGTATGTAAACTTATTAAATTACTTTATGGTCTTAAACAAGCACCAAAATAGTGGCATGAGAAATCTGATATAGTATCGGGTGGTTTTAGGATTTGTGAATCAGACAAATGTGTACATAGGAAATTTCACACTTGTAAAGATGTAATTATATGCCTTATGTTGATGATATGTTGATATTTGGGACTGATATCTTGAGTATCAAAGAAATGAAAAGATTTATATCTTCCTATTTTAACATGAAAGATAAGGGGAACGCTGAAGAGATTCTAGGAATAAGAATCATAAAAACAACAGAAGGGTTATTCATTAGCCTATATTATTACATAGAGAATGTTATAAAAAGATTTAGTCAATTTGATTATAAAACTTGTGACCACCCCCATTTGACCCAAATATGCTAATACAGTCTAATACCGACAGATCAAATGATCATTAGAATATGCTAAAGTTAATGGTAGTCTAATGTATGTCATGAAATGTAAAAGACCTGATATTACCTGCACTATTGGCAAAATGGGTAGAAATACTGGTAACCTAGCCATATTTATTGGCTAGCTATACAAATAAATTAAAATATTTGAAAGTAACCATGGACTATGGTATATTATATAGTGGGTATCCAAATGTAGTAGAAGGATATATGGATGCCAGTTGGAACACTAGAAGAGAAGATAATAATAAATCAAAAATTGGATAGGTATTCACTCTTGGTGAGGGAGCGATATCATGGACCTCAAAGAAACAAACATGTATTATAGATTCTATATGGATGTTGAATTTTGTATCATTGGCCTCTTGTAGTAAAGAAGCAGAATGATTAAGAAATGTGCTATTTGAACTTCCTGTATGCATTATGATAGTCAAGTAACATAATAAAGAGCATATAGCTAGGTATATAATGGTAAATCCACGCATATTAGCTAAGGCATAGTGCAATAAGTAAAATGCGTGCCATTGGGGTAGTTACCATATATTTCGCGAGATGTAGCTAAAACTTAGCCGATCCATTTACAAAAAGACTTGTAAGAGATTTGATGTTGAAAAAACATCAAAAGCAATGGGTTTAAAGCCAACACAAAATCACTTATGATGGAAACTCACCCCAGCATAATGAAATTCATTATCTTGAGTTCAATAAGCAAAAGTTCATTATATGATATGATTTGAAGCACTGTAATATTAGTCTAAAAAACTAATATTATATCCATTCCAAGAAGAATGCTTGGTATCTATAATGATATGGTGGGGTTTGTACTACTTAGTACTTAATAATTTTATAACAGAAGTAATGTTGAAGTGTATAGTTATAGGGCACTTGCAATAAACCAACCTATATGAATGCTTGAAGTGGTGCTGCCTTATATAGGACAATGGCCTAAGTCTCTAAGGGCATTTTACGAAACCAAATACAGACGTAAGGCCAATCCATGTGTTGGCTTATGAACTACGTGAAGAGGGAAACCGAGTGTGTGAAATCACATTTGGTATGTTACATAGGATCATTGGTTCAATGCTTAGTCAACCATTACATCCCGGTATGCTTAGATAGGTTATCACTAGATACAGATTCAAGTCCACAAGACATATATACTTATGCATAAGTTTTCCTACAACATATCACACGAGAAATTTTATTAAAATTAGTGAAGGATTGTTAGTGAATGTTTTACAAAATATTTTGAGTGAGTTATTTTTGTTTTTAAATGAGAAGAAGAGAAAGAGAAGAGAAAGAAAGTAGGATTGGGAATTATCCCACATCATAGAATAGTAGGAATTATTTATGTTTAAATATAGATTTTTCAAAAGAAGATTGGGCCCTTTGGGTACCTAATGCTTGCTCTTTTGTGAGGAGGGAGGTCATGCACAACAACCATATATGCGTGTGCATTGCTGACCGACCTGTCCAGATTTGGGTTTGGGTCCAAATTATAAATTTGGATAGAATTATTTTAGTTAAAATGGAAAAGATTTAAATCCATTAACAAACCAGAATTTCAATTTGAATGGACGAAAATGGAAGGAGACGTGACTGCATGAAAATGGCGGGATGTTTGGATTTAAAGGAAAGGAAGGTTGTTCGGCAGTAGATGCAATGTTTCAAAAATGAAAAACCACCTCTTTGCAACTATTAATTGAAATGTAAAAAGTGTTTCTAATTTTTAAATTTCATTTTGTCTCAAATTTCCTTCTCCTCTCTTCTACTTCTCTCCTCCTCTCTTATTTCATCCAACAATATTTTGGGTTTGCGATACTGCATATCTCAAACTTGATACTCTTGCCACTACAGTCAATTCGAAAGATAATTTAAATCGATTTCGATAGTGCTATCACAGTCGATTGAAGAGACTAATTATCTCAGCACCATTGTACCTTGGAGGCGATTTGCCTTAACTCAAAGCGCATATTCGTTTGTTGAAAAGAGTGGTGATGGAAAATAACATCTTAAAGAGAGCATCATTAATATGCCTTCGAGCAATCTCTATAGATTTGATTTACCACTACTGTGCCACTTCATAAGAAATCCAAAAACACATACGAACATAATATTATCATCTAAACCCTACCATAGAGAGGAGAAAATGAGATTAGCCAAAAAAATGCACATCAACTTGATATTTCCTAGCCCAAACTGTTGCTTTATAACTTAACAAACTGTCATGGTGACTTAAGAAAGCTGCCTTATTCCATAAAGCCAAGTTTTTAATCCAGGCCACCACACCTATGAGTCCTTTCCTTTTTTTAAAACAAGGAGAACTAATGTTTTATAGTACATATTGCCAGTCCATAGGAAGTGATTCATAGCTTGCCTCAACTTATTTACTAGTTTCAAAGGAAGCAAAAAAATTTCTACTCTACACTGTCATGGATTTAAAATTGATTTGATGGTAGACACTAATTCTTCTTACTTGATTCAAGTACTTATCAACCAACAATTCACAGTTATGGAGATTTTATTTTCCAAATAAAGGGAAGTATTGAGTGCACTCAACTTAAGAAGCAGCTAATAGGAAGCAAAGATAGGTCATGCTATTATTCATTGGTTGTAGTTGGAAAACTTCAACCAAATTGTTACATTGAGAAAGAGGGACCCTAGCTAGCAAACTACTAGATTTATCATAATTAATTTGATGCCCAGTTATGCGAAAGGAAGAATTCATGACCACTTTAACACTTTATAGAGAGCCAACTAAGGGTTTTGTGAGGAAATTGGGTCATCAATAAAATTAATCAGGTGATGAGGTGCTCTTTATATTTAGGGTGCAGTTAAAAATCCTTGCTAATTACTACTTAGTTTGATAATGGAATGAAGGTCCTCACTGCAAAAAATATATATAAGAGGATACAGTGTCCCCTTGTCTTATAACCCTAAGAGCCTTTACAAAACCCAATAGAATTAATATACATCCAGTAGACAAAGTGACATAAAAAATTCATTCTGGCTATAATGGTAAAATTAGATTTCCATTGAATTGTTGAAACACCCCACACCCCTTAATATACCCAAAAGAACACATTAAAAGGTGTGGTCCGTTGTAGGTATAACTAAAGCTAACAGAGACTAAGATTCATAAGACAAAAATAGATAAAAATAGCGGAAACTTAAAATAATAACTTAATTAAAACAAAACTTCATAATTTCTTCATAAATAAGTCAAATACCAAATACAACGTACATGTCTAAAATCCAATATGTCTCGTGAAATAAAAACTCATAGTCTCAAAAATAAGAGTACATAATATCCCTCGTAATAAGCCAGTACATAGAAAGAACTAAATTTGAAATAAAAGAAATACATAGTAGAGAAATCCTCCAAGAAACCACCACGCAACTGCAATCTATTGCCCTCTTCCTTGATTGCCTATGGAGGGAAAGGGGGAAAATAGAGGAGTGGGTCAGACAAAAAGTCCGATGAATGGTAATAATTACTAGAGTCTTAAAGCGAAGTAAAAGTAATAAACTCTACAACAGTTCTAGTATATAAAAAGGAAACAAAGGAAATAGGAAAGAGATAAACTAGAAATAAATACAGTTAACTATAAGATAAGGTAATTTCAATCGCTTGCACCTGTCCTTAATTTCTGCTTTGACTACGTTGAATTTCTAATCCTATAATTAGGATGTAATCCTAATTCTACCCTTTTTAATCGGCATGCTACTCCATAGACTTTACTGCAGACCAGATGCTATATAACTCCTTACACAGCAGCCAATGATATTTATGGAAGATGCACAAAGCACCCACTGTGGATCTGGATGACATATGTAGCTCCCTACATAGAAGGCAATGGTGTCCACGAAAGACACCCATACTAAGCGCTTGGAACTCATAGCGATTATTGAGCATCATAATGGAAGTCGCACGAGTAATTGCCACCATGCCCATGCTACCTTTTGCTCCACCTATTGGGTTTCTTATTACCTCAAACTCCAGCATAAGCATATCCCTCATCCTACTTTAGGCTAATGTGAGATCACCGTGTTCCCATAGAATCTATCGGAGAAATGCTGTTGGTACTAGCCCGTCATCCAAACAATATCTAGCTGTGCCCCTTATCTTAATCCTCTGTGAATTGGACTTCTATTTAACCAATTACTATTATTCTTAGCATAAGCATGCCCTCATCTCTCTTCAGGCTAAGCGAGACACCGTTTTGTCTTATAGGGAATGCAATATGGTACAGGTTCTACTTTCAACTTTGCTTGTTAACTTAGATAAATTATTTAATCAAGCCTTTGTTATCATCTTTACTTTCTACGCTTATTAATTTATCCCAAGTCTTAAAATAAGCCTCATTCTACTCTTTTTCTTATTATTATCTACGTTATAATCATGCTTATTATTTAACCAAAGGTCTAAGTGTGAATTAAGCTTCTTTCATGCCTTTTACTCTTTTTTAGTTATAATTCTACGTTATAACTAAGCCAATTAATTAGTTCTATTCTAGTCGTAATTAGGCATAATTTCAGTCCAATTCCATTTATATTACAGTCCAATTCCATTATTTATTAGTCTTTATAATTTACATCTTATTTTCTTCATTTAATATTCTTACTTATGTAATCCATATCCGCGTTTAATTTATTCTAATCCATATGCGAAGAAAAAGAGGAATAAGAGAATAGACGCTTGCATAAAATCCAAAACGACAAAAAAGATGTAAATAAGAAATATATAACAGTAAATGAACTTAACTACTGTAAATAACTATAAATAAATAAAAAGCTATGCTTAATAGTAATAAATTATAATTAACTGAAAAAGAATAACCAAAAGGGAATAGACTGAAAAATAGATCTAAAATCGATAAAAAGGCTATTCCAAAATCGTAGTAGAACTGCAACTACTGGAAACCCTATTATTTTAAATTACTTAAATAAATCTTGAAATAATTACAATCACTGACCTCTAGTCCTAAGTTCTTCCTTTGGTCTGCCCGGACCCACTTGGAATTGTAAAATAATTTAATTAATAACGATTTTCTCCTTTGGAAAAATTCTTCCATTTAGGTTCCTTCCTAGAAAGGTGAATCAATTGGAGGAAACCCAAAATGAGAAAAAGTGTTAGGTATAAGGATCATTTATAGGGGTAGAGTGGATCTAGGACCGTTGGATTTGGGGATTGAATAGGATCCAATCACTCATAGGCCGAATACGAGCGATCAGATGCAAAAATATATGGACCGGATTGGTCAGAAGAATGCAAAACACGTCAGTTTGAGGCTCTGGAACGTTCGAATGAACGTTCATTCGTTCATAAATAGCAGAGGTGGGTCGACCAGGTGGTCGACCGCTTGATTCCCAAATCGACCGGTTGGTCGACCTGCCTATATATATATATTTCTTCGTTTTCTGCTTATTTTGTTTATTTTATAACTTGGTCATATTAGCTCAGGTTTTGACGTTCTATATATGGAAATTGACCAAAAAATTACCACGAACATAATGGTGCAACTTCTGTGGCTTATTTCTGATAATTTCACAAAGTTATTTTATTATCTAATTAATTAACGAATTAATTATTATGGATTAAATTTTGGGTTGTTACAATTGTGTTATAGGCTTTTTTAATATCAAGCTTAAGCTTAGCTTTAGGAAAATATAAGACGTACTGCAGCCATCAAACGATTCATGTGCTATTAAAACAATGTCCAAAATGCTTATGTTAGGAAGAATGGTTGCTTGATTTGAAGATATAAGAGAAGGATGCTACATATTTCAGCCTCAAAGATATACATTTGTGAATTGTGTTACCACAAGCAATTGGTTTAAATTAGTGATAAAATTAGCTTCCTTATTTTTTGGTACTAAAGCAAGGTTGGTTGCATGTATAACCTTCAATATTCTACCGTGATTGAAATTTTTTATGGATAACCTTCAAAAGTTCATAAGGGATCAACCTCCAATAATGAGTAAAGAATGGTGTAGTAAACCCATCAAGACCCTTACATGAGTCTTTGTTCATTCCAAAAATAGCTTGTTTAATTTCTCCATTATTGGCTTTGGCAAATATCAGACCATTGTCAACATTATTTAATTTGGGAAGAGGAGTGCTAGAGAGACCATTTAATTGAGGTTCATAAGGATTAGGGTTTCCTAACAAATTTGCAAAAGTCAAGAATGGCTTTCTCAACTTTAGAAGGGTGTTATGCAACTTATCTTGGTCATCTAATATCTGAAAATTATTATTTTTAACTATTTTAATTCTTAAATATTGAGAATGATCGAATGAAGTAAAAGTCTCAGCATAACAAAGTATATACGAAGATGGTATATTAGATACGGGTCTTAGCCCATATAACTGAAGTATGGGCTACATATTTATTTGTACATCTTATATATATTGTACAAAATGAAACCGAAAGTATTGTTTTCTTTTACACTTTCAATATCATTAATAAAAGATCATTATCTTTTGCAAATTCATCGAATCTGATTATATCAATTTCTATAAAATCCAATATGGTGCCAGAAATAGAATTGCTTAATAGCATTCAGCCTTAGATTTCTTCATTTCTTAAGCAACTCAACAGATTATATATCATCACTTGAATGCACTCATAAGAGATATTTATCTCATCCTTTGAGATTTTTGAATTTGCTTGCAAATCAGATAAAGAAATCGAGTGACTTGCCAGAAACGAAGTTCTGCTGCAACAGGACTTCTCATTCAAATCAAGCAAATAAAAGAAACAATTAGGAAGTCAGAAAACAGATCAAGAAGGAAAGAAATCAATCATAAAAGATATCAAGAAAGTCAGTGCCATATCAGAAAACTTATCAGAAGAAATTCATCATCTAAGTTTTAGTGGTTGCAACAAACTTGTCTTATTCATTTTCTTGCCGACTAATTCTCTGATTAACCATGATTGCCTAACTGTTCTTTATCATTTTCCTACTTCTAAATCTTTAAATTCATCATGAATGAAGGAGATCACAATTCAGCAACTTTAGAAAAAACCAGTGATTCAAGCCAGTAAAGTAAATTCGCCACCGAAGTTTTGATCAAGACCGTAATAAGTTCGTAGACACAATTAATCACAACTCAACTTGATGAAGATAATTATCTTCTATGGAAATATCAAGTTGAGACAGTAATAAGGGGATATGGTTTGATAGATAAATACTAGGAACATTGCTTGTGCATCCAAGATTCATCACTGACCAAGAAAACAAGGTTGTTAGAAATCAAGAATTCACAAAGTACCAAAGACAAGACAGTCAAATTAGTTTATGGTTAATGTCATCAATCAGCATGAGTCTGTTGCCACAAATAATTAGATATAAGTCATCAAAAGAGATCTGGACAACGATACAATAAATTTTTAATTCTCAATCAGCTACTAGAATAAGGCATTATAAGAGACAACTACAAAAAATAAGAAAAGACAGTCTATCTATGTGAGATTATTTGTCAAAAGTGAAGACAACATGTGATTTGCTTTAAACAGAAGGGCACAAAGTATCAAACAATGAACAGATGTTGACAATCTTAGGTGGTTTGGGTGATGACCATGAGTCAGTTCATTACAAGGGGATTAACGATTTTTGACGGCCCAAAACCGTCGGCGGCCGTCGGAAGCCGTCGGCTGCCGTCGGAAAAAGCCGTCGGAATATACTGCGTCGGGGAGCAGTATTTCCGACGGGTTTCGACAGAGGGTGCCGTACATGTTTCCGACGGATTCCGACGGCTTCCGACGGATTCCGACATTTTTCGAAATCTGTCGGAAGCCGTCGGAAATAATCTGCTACAGGCCGCCGGAAGCCGTCAGAAATTTTGACCTGTAAGCTGTCGGTAGCCGTCGGAAATCTTTTTTTTTTAAATTTCACTGCAAATATAGCCTTCCAACCACATTTCTCTTCCAAACACTATTATATCAATACTGCACAATACAGTATACAATATTCCAACCAAATATCAAGAGCCAAACTACACAATATTCAACAAACAGACAAATAAATAAAATTACATCAAAATAAAATATATAATATACATAACCATTCCAACATTAGCAATAATCCTAACAATAAGTGTTCTACCATGTTATTAATGCACAGATTCATCATCATCCTCATCCACATCCTCATACAACCACACTGTCTACCAAATGTATCAAACATAATTATACATAAATCAACAATTACCTACACCGTCTACCAAATCATTTAAAACTAAAACAAAACGTACCTGAACGAGCAAGCAAGCAAGCAATGAATCAATCTCCTCCAGATCCAGAGCCAGCCGAGGAAGGGAAGCGACCACTAAACTGCTGCATGTACTCTAGCAACTGTGTGGTCTGCATGGCCTGTTGGCGGTTCTGCTCTTCCAGCTGGGACACTCTAGTCCGCAATTCTTCTATATCTGCTAGATCGCTCTGAGCTCTACTCCGCCGTCCCCTACTCTGACTATTGGCCTGCAATAATTGAAAAATGAATAAAATCCAAGTTTATTGTTTTGAAAAGGTCAAAATATCATATTTGAAGTATTGTAAGAAAAAGAAAATTATTTACCGCTAGATTGCCAAACCCGTATCGTCGACCAAACTCTGCTGGTGTAACGACCCCGAATTTTTACTAAATTTAAATTGATAATTAAATTAATTTTTGAATTAAAATCTATAAAATTTATTAGTAAATTGATTCGAGTTTCCCTAAATTCAAATAGAAAATATATTAAATCATATGAATTTAAATATTGTACCTATGTGATTTGGATTTAAATTTCAAGTAAATGGATTTATAATAGTTTGAATATATATGTATATATGTACATACATTGAGTTTGAGTTAAATTTTAACTAAATGGTTTAAAGACAAATTATAATGATAAAAATAAAGTAAATAATTAATTGCTAAAATTTAAAATAAAAATCTAGAAATTCATCTATGTTACAAAATAAATAAATATATAGTTTATACAAAATGAAGTAAAGATATAATTTTAATATCATAATACAAATAGAAACAAACAATAATAATAAAAGAAAAAAACAAAAGAAAACATGTACACTTGTAAATGAAAATATATGAAACAAAGACCAAAAAAAAAGTATGAAACATACATATGTAAACATGAAACAAGATAAAACAAGCAAATAAGAATTTTCTTCATGCATTGTACAAATGGGATAAAAATAGTATAAGGTACAAACTCATCAATGCAAATACACATCAGCCCCAAAATTGCATAGTAAAATAAAGCAATACAAATATGTACATATATTTTGTACAAGACATTAATGCAGCCCCCAAACATGTATATCTCAGCCAACAAGTCCCTGCTAAAAAAAAGTGTACAAACAAATAATTCTTTTATCACCTTAAACAAAGCCTGCATATTTTTATATATATGCATATTGTCTCCATTTCGTTTACCATATAACTGAGTAAAACCAAAGCAATATCATCATCATTCAAACAAATATCTATCAAACAAACATCTCAAACTAAAACATCAAAGCAAGCAATCAAATCCTGTGAATCAAGAAGGATTGCAGTTTGAATTTGCAAAAGCTCTGTCATTTCTGGAACCATGATTTGGAAGGTGAGTAAACTTTTTTTTTTGTTTGTTTATTGAAACTTAAGTATATCTATGATAAGTACGTTTATATATATGTATGTTTCTCTGAGTGTGTGTGTGTGTGTGTGTGTGTGTGTGTATGAGTATGAATGTATTCATGCCTGTACAAATTTGGGTATCTCTGTTTTGTTTTCCCAGACCAGATTTGTAAACAAATTCGTATCTTTTGTTTTAACCACTGTTAGCACTGGAACATAAACAAAAGTAGATTGTTTGATTTTGAACCAAGTTTAAAAAATTTATTTAAAGCAAAAACAAATGTAAATACCTCTGAAACTCAAGAAACCTGAGTAAAACTTTAACTTAATCCAAATTCAAACATTTTAATTTTGAATTCAGGTATCCAAACTGAATTCTCATGCGAAGACATGATTTTTAAAGCATAAACCATAATTTTTAGAGTTAGGCTTCGAGAGCTGTTTGAATTCGTTTGAAAATTGGTTTTTTGCCAATTTCTGGTGATGGATCGACTCGTGGAGGTCATGTTCGTGGCTGGAGATGGAGGAGGCTACGGGGTGTCGGCGAAAAAAGGCCAGAGGTGGCGAAAATGTCGGAGGCGACGGCGGTGTAGAATTTAAATCTGTAAACCTAGTTTTTTCACGCATTGGAAACTCACGCACTATTGTCTCGTGCAAGCATCGAGTGTCTCGAGGTCGTGGGCCATGGTAGGGGTCGAGTTGCCGAAGACGAGGCCGGAGGCTGGGATTCGCTGATGGTCGGGGCTGGGAAGACGTCGTGTTGACAGGTTTGGGGATGCAATGGGTTTAAATGTTCCAGGTTTTGCGCTTCAACTCGAATCTCGATTTCGAGGCGGTGGAAGGGTTCAGGTGGTCGGAGCTCGTTCTGGAGTCGATCGACGACGTGCTCGACGCCGCGGGGATGACAGAAACCGGTCAACGGTGGTGTGCAAGTGCACGGGCCTTAGCGTTTGCCTGAGTGTTGTGGTCGTCTGGGAAGAACAGGAGTGATGCACGCGTTTTACTCGAGTAACTCGAGTCATTTACTCGAAGCAAGAAACAAAGGGCTCGGGTCAAGTTGTTCCAGGCTTTTCAACTTGAACCTGATCCTATTTTCTAAAATTTAAACCAAATTTAAACTTATAAATCAAGGTTTTGAATTGAGTTGTAAACCAAAATATAAGTATAATTCAAGTCGAATTGAAATTTAGTTTTGAACATAAATAAAGTTTAAAAATTCAAATTGGTTTAAATGACTCAAAAGTAACTAAATGTCTGAAGAAAATTGAATTTAAAATAGATTTGAAATTTGTAAATGAAAAATTTTAACAGGTTAAAATTAAAAGTTTAAACCTGGAATTAATTCTAAATCAGAATTTAAAATTTTGCAATTTAATTAAGTTTCAGAACTTAAGTGTTTAAAAGAAGTTAAATATGCTAAAATTAAAAAGAAAAGTGATTTTTCTTTAAATTAAAATTAAAATTTGAAACAATATTTTTAACATATTGTAAAGAACATATTAAATCATGAATGAGTGACTTTAAGTAATGAAGAATAATGATTTCAAATTCACTAACGAATAAGTTCTTAACGGTAAATCGATTTATAATCAATAATGATACATATAAGTAAATTTCTTTAGAGAGGTAATTAAAGAAATTCAATAGTCAATGAAGTCATTAACTAAGGTTTTATTTGAATAATTAATCAATGTGATAAATTTTAACAATAAATAAGATTGATTAATTTAATAATAATGTGACGACCCGGAATTTTTAAGCAAATTAAATTGGAATATTTAATTGATTTGAAATAATTAAAAGTAAATTTTTAACTTGAATTCAAATATCACTAATATTTGATAATTAAATTATTGAATTAAATAATTTAAAATTGGGTAAAATATGAAGTCTGGGATTTTGAGCCTATTAAAAATAATTTGAAGGCTTGTAAAATTTATATTGATAACACTGAAAATCATAGAAGTTGTAAAATTGAAATTAACAGTGGTTTGTTCAGTTTTAAAATTTTGATTGTTTAAATTGAATTTGAAAATAGCCTTCCGAGGCGCAGTCTCGAAATTCGACGAAACCAGTTCCATTGGGTCTGTAATATTGAATTATTACCGGATTCCAAATTTCGTAGCTTTTGGAATTAATGTGAGAGCGTACGATATATAAACGCATTGGAATTTATACCGAGACAAAAATTTAATTTAAATAAAACATACTTACTTTCTTTAACCCGACCATACGTACAACCTGCCGCCTATTTGCCTCCTTCGTACCCATTTCTCTTTTTCTTCCCATCTTCTCAAGTCTCTGTTCGTTTAGAAGTAGAAAATATAATAACAAGGATAGTGAACCGAAGCTTTAACCTAATCAAAGCAAAATAAAATAAAATTGAATCGACAATCATAGCCGACATCAGAGAAAAGTGAATCACGACTTGATTTTTTTTCCATCCTCCTATCAATGCATATGCGAGCTTTAAAGAATTTCATGGCCACACTTTCCAGTTTAATCGAGTGAAAGAAAAAAATTTTCAATCGAACGATAATATATTAATGGCGTCGGCTCTATTCAAATCGAAGAAATCGAAACCCTAGGAGCTTGTTTCCTCCCTTCTCGCTGATCCTAAAATTTGATTTCTTATGTAAGCCTTCAAGGAACGAATCGATGGTTCGTTCGAAGAGGAGGAGATAGCTCGACCTCGAGCTATGAGAGGTGGTTAGGTTGTCGTTCGCGTGTGGAGTCGCTGTGGCGTTCGCTTAGGGTTCGAGTGGTGGCTGCGTCGTTCGATATAGGGGCTGTGACCTGGTGCGTTCGAGGCAGTTAGTTCTAGGGTTGAGGAAAGTTCGACAGGCGATTTGGAAGATGGGTCGTCGAGCGTCAGTGATAGGATGGAATTGTTATCATTGCAGTGAGGTATTTTCCTGTTTTTTTATTTGAATTATATATATATTTAGACATATTTAAGGAACATAATATATAGAAAACAGAAGTTTTGGAATATATGAATATGTATATAGTTAAATCCATATTTTTGGATTGTGTATAAATAATTATTTATCGATGTACATAAATAAAACAGGAATAGAATATATATATATATATATAAGATCTGTTAAATAAGTACGAATTTTAAAATGTTGAAGGATTTATATAAATTAGATTTATAAAGCTTACTTAACTTATTTTTATAGATATTTAGATGTAATTCAAAATGAAAGGCGATAAATATACATATACATCAATTTCCAATTACTTTTTGATTTTGAATAAATGGGGATTAATTTATTAACTTAGCTTACTTAATTACTTTAACCTCTAAGGATTTATTCAGAGGAAAATTCGTTTATATTAAATTAATAATGGTAATTGACTGTTCGATTATTTCAGATATTTATGAATCATCTAATATTTATTCAAGGTCAAATATCGAAAACTCGAGTCAAGATTGGATCAGACTGCAAATTAAAAGGTCAAAGGTGAGTTAATCTCACTCATTTTAATTTAAATTTAAATGATTAAATTTAAATAGTTGTTTGAATGTTTGAATTGATTTATGTGCGATAGTATGGTATAATTTGAAATTGGCATATTTTATTGTGCTAACGTCTGTGGATGCAGGAAAAATAGGTTTGAGGGATCCAACTGAATCCCTCAACATTTATTTAAATTATTTAATACCCTCTGTTATGATTTATTTGATATTCTATGATAATCTTTATTGGAATATTGAATGCTATGGTTCGATTGGATATGATTGGGTATGATGAATTACCAAAAATATAAATTGGATTTTGGTAAGATAATAAAACAATTGAAATTGTAAGTAAAATAATTATGGAAATTTGAATAAATTTTTAAATGAATTGAAAAGAAATAAAGTGACTTTAAAATTATAATAAATAAATCTTGAGTATAGAAAGGAAATTTTAATAAACAGAAAGTTAATGAATTTTATTCTTCAATGGTATTATTTAAAAGAATACAACCTTTATTTAAAATTTAAGATTTAAATTATTGAAAGAACAAAGAAGAAATTGGGAATAACCTGAAATTCGTATATTTCAGTTAAAGGGTTTTAAAATCAAATGAAAAATAATAATAACAACAATAATTAAATACACAATTAATGAATTTTGAAATGAGTTGAGTAATTAAAAAACTTTATTTCAAATGGAGTAAATTGGGAATCGATTTGGAAAATTGATTTAAGTGATTGAGATTAGAAATTTCTCTCTGAATAACCAAGTACATTTTCAAAGTAGATTTTTAAATATAAAATAAAAGTTTAAAGTTGTTTTAAGAAGTATGTTTTGAAAATTTATTATTTCTAAATGCTTAAATTCTAAAAGTAAGTATTTCCTTTAATATATTATAGCAGAATTTATTTAAAGAGTGATTTAGTATCTTGTTTTTAAAAATAAAAATTTAGTTTCTGATTGTGCTTGGCAATTTCAGTGGAGATAGAAAATATTTGGGAAAGCTTATTTTGGAAAATGAAAGAATAGTTTGAAAACTGTTTTTCAAAGGGATTTGAAAGTGAGAATATATCTTGTAAAGATATTTTGAGATAAATAAATAATTTGGAAAATTATTTATTGGTTGATGGTTGTTTTTGAATATTAATTGATAGTTAGGTCACCGATTATCAATATTGGCCAAATACGTTGATCGTTTCGAAGAGACCGGGATCGAGATTTATTTCTCGAAAACCACTTCGATCCGGTTTGTACGTTTCGTGGAAACGAATTTGGATTCGAAGATGGAGCAGTGAAGTGCAAGGGCTAGGCGCTACTAATCCTGAGGATATTTCCAAAATGCATGTAGTAGGAATAGTGCCTTCGGTTCCGTTCGGACCCGGGACGGACTTGTATGGATGAATGCTTGCGAAACATCGTCAGGTGGACGATGGGAATTCTAAGGGATATGTTCTATAAAGGTAACGCTTAGCCTCAAGCCTCATCAAATGGGAATGACTGAAAATCAAGGGTTATGCAGCAAGTCTAGGTAGGTAGCTCCCAAGCAGGGTGAGGTCATCCCTGTCTAGATGTCCCTTATTATTTCGGCTTAGTGGGCGGTTGCTGATCCCAACCACGGGGTGATCTCACTCGAGATTATCCAGTAAGGGGTAGTTCCATTCTTGTGTTGCAGGGGAGCGGGCGTACTCCTCGATACTGTGATCTAGGCCCCGTACTGTGAGAGGTGGTACCCCAGTGCCTAGTCATTAGGTGGAAATCCATTCTCCCTACGAGACTTGTACGAGTTTTGTTTGTATTACCCACTCTGTGGCTAGTAGCTGGAATTTAATAATGTAACAATTTCGGCTATTTTATAAGTATTTGTATATAGACCCTACTATAATATCAGAGGATTTCTATAAAAATGTTTTAGCTATCGTAAGGTAAAAACCCGACATGTTTATTTGTGGCGTGGTCTTACGAGATGCTTTTGTTTTCAAAAGGATTTTCGAAAATTTAATAAATATTTGAGTGTGATTTTCTCACGCTGGTATTCCTGACTGGCTCGGATGTTATTTAACTGTAATGCTCGGGTCAGACCGAGTATTATAGGATACAGGATTTGATGCTGTGGAGTTCAGGAGCCGAGCTGGACGACGATGTGTATTTCGTACTTGTTTATATACATATATTTTCCGTTGTGTTGAGTTGTGTATCCATTTGTATGATATTGATGTTGAGCTATGATTGATGTACTCTGATGATGGAATGTATAAACATATATATTTGATTTTTGAGTAAAGATCATTGTTATCTATTATATTTTATTCCGCTGCGATGGTTAGATTCTGATGTTGATTTCTATTTTCTTCTTCTACCTCTTCTTCTTTAACTCAAATGGTTCGTATTTCTGTACAACTTGAGTTGATTGACGTAGAATAGTGTTGACTCAAGGGGTACAGATTAGCGGGTCGTTACACTTGGTATCAGAGCGAGGTTGGTGATAACCTTGGCTCTGGTGGGAATTACTCATAGAATAGAGTCAACGGTACTCTAGAATGAGTTTGAGCATATTAATTGATATGAGCGCGTATTTGTTAGTGAATATAAAATGATTTTTATTGCAAATAAAAATCTAAGAAGAGATAAATTGGAAATGGCCTCATAATAAAATGAAAAGAATTCAGAAATAAATTATCGAGTATGAACTAGAATTCATATGGATTCAATGAAATATACTAATTTAATTTAAACGAATGGTGCTGGCAATGAACTCAAATTAAACAAAATAGAGTTGAAATAGTGATAGTTTGAGTGGTAAATAAAATTCAAGTGTTGCCTTGTTCTCAACTCAAATTAAACAAGGCTTGAGTTTGAGTGGCAATGAACTCAACTCAAATTAAACAAATGGCTACTGTATTTTCCTCCCTTGTTTATTGGGCTCGTGCTATGTTTCTCCCAACAAGGCTTCTACAACAGGTCAGGGCTGCTATGTGCAGATTTTTTTGGACAGGAAGCATACATAATAAAAAAGTGTTGCCTTGTTCTTTTTCAAAGTTTGAAGTCCCCAAGTTTTTGGGTGGTCTTGGGGTTAAAAATGTCAAGAATTGGAATTCAGCTGCTATGACCAAACAAATTGATGACTTAATCAACAACATGGCTAGTATATGGGTGCAATGGGCTAAGCAGTACAATATAAAGGGAAATTATTTTTGGTGTATGGAAAGTCCACAGTACGGTAGTTGGATTTGGAGAAACTTACTGAAGTTGAGGAATGTTGTGTTACCAATGATCAAATATCCTGTCAAACATAACTCTAATGTCAGTTTCTGGTATGACCCATGGGTAAGTGAAGGCCTTATACTATCTTATTTGTGTGACTATAACCAGATACTGCAGTCTGGTATTCACATGAATGCTAAGGCAATTGATTATATCCAAGATGGGAAATTAGTGCTTCCATACAATAGTAATCTACATATAAGACAGCTGTGGAATAAAATGAATCAACTCTTCATACCTGATACTCAACTTGACAGTGTGGTTTGGAATAAGAAGATTCATACTATCAAAGGAGTTTACAAACATATCACAGACACTACCCCTCTGCCTGCTGCAAAATGGATCTCTGTAATATGGTCATCTGATTCACTACCTAATCACAACTTGATGCTTTGGAAAGTGATAAACCAAGCTCTGCTAACTAGGAATGTTCTGAACAAATATGGTATGGGTTGCTCTCTGAAGTGTTTGTTTTGTGACTTATTTGATGAGTCTGCACAACATATTTTTTTTGACTGCCCTGCACTTCTTCGTCTCATCAATAGAATTGGAAACAAAACTGGTCATTGCTTACAACCTGCTAGCACATCTGATGCGTGGGAAGTTTTTTTTAACTCTGCCAAGAAGAAAGATGATAAGGGTAGGATACTTGCTGTTTGCTTGAAGATATATATGACAGTTATCTGGAGGGGAAGAAATGATATTTTTTTTGAAAATTGGAGAAAAAATGGTGATGCTCTATGGCAAGAGGTGAAGAATGCTATTCTTTGCCAACTTAAGTACAGCCAATCTGGTTTCACACCAGATTTGATTCAACCCTGGGAAAGAGCCTGATAATTTTTTCCTTTCTGTTCTGTTTTGTTGCTTCCTCTTCTTTGTTTTCTCCTTGTTTTTCTTGTGTAACCTTTATTATTTTGCAATAAACTGGTAGGGTACCAGTTATCCCCGCTGGCTTTGCCAAAATAAATAAATTCAAGTGAATAAAAATAAAATTGAAATGATTGCAAATGAATATAGAATGCAAAATAAATTGAAAGGAATGAGTTAAAATGAAATCAAATTAAGTATAGATTGAATTGGTATTAATTTAAAATAGTTATAAACTGGAATGAATATTCTTTTAAGTAAATATCACTGAATTCGCATAAAAATAATTGTCATTTGACGTAAACGAGATTATGTAAATTCTATGGGTTAACAGAAGCCAATGAAGTTGGTTTTTGATTCAACTGTAATAAATATGGGTTTGTTTGGATGAAAAATAAATTGAAGGTAAACAATGGAGTGTAAATGAGTTCAGCTTGGATTGTTGGTGAATTGAATATAACTGAAAATATGAAATTCAAAATGGTTGACTGAATAAACTAATTTAAATTAGTTAGTAGATGAAATTGGTTGATAATTGAAAATCAAATTAAGGATTTAAATTGGGAAGTGCTTATAAAAACAAAATATAACGTGAGTTTTGAAGTTGAAATATGTTGAAGGAAAATAAAATAACTTAAGTAATATTTGAATAAAAGCTTGATTTAAGTAAAAATTGTGAAATAGTTGTGTCGAGTTTTATGAAATGATTTTAAATAAAACTTGTTTGGTAAATGAAATTAGTAATTGAGTTAATTGACTTAAGTTATATTAATGAGAACTTGACTTCGAATAAAAATGGGAGTTAGATTGCTTTTGGGAATCAACTCAATATAAATGTGTTTGTTTGGACTTAAAATGAATTTAAGTTGAGTAAGAGAGTTGTGAAATCATTTAAATTGAACGGGATGGTTTGAATATTCTTTGAAAGCATTCAAAATAAGTGTCGAAATATTTTATATGTGCTTATGGAAATATATAATATGCACTGTTTATAGAATCCATGTTTTAGTTATTTATAATAAAGTGAAATGTAAATAAACTTTGTATATTTGACACTGACGTGTTTAAATTGAGTAAATACAGGTTTTTGGAAGCCGTTTGACTTGTTTTGATTTCGCAAATTGCTTAAATAAATAGCTGCTTGCTTTAAAATGCTAAATAAGATACGCCTACGCAATACAAATAGGAAATATGAACTGTTTTTCTGTTTTCCGACCGTGTGGGTCGATGTATATATATTTATATCTCTTGTCAAATTGCAAAAGCTCCACCGTACAAAGGAGACTCTGCCAAAATTTTCCGAAAATTTTAGGAGTTAGAAATTTTTTGAATGTGTTGAAAATTTTTACTAACGACAAATGAATTAAAGTTTGTTAAGCAAACAGAATTATAACTGAATGTTGAAGTTTAATTTAAATTGTATAAGTAAAGTAAGACGAACTGAAGAATTGTTCAAAGAAACTAAAAGAAGAAAAAGTTTGCAAACTAACTTTTATTTGAGATATAAAAATAAATTAGTAAGTAAAACGAATAAGGTAAATGATTAATTAAATATGGATTGAGATAGGGTGAATCAAAATTTAATATTCAAAGTTTGGAAATGAATTGAATTCAAGTAAAATTGGGAAGAAGTATTTATATTTGAAATTAATTAACAAAGTGAAGCAAATTGAATTTTTTATGGAATTGTAAAGGCAAATTGAATAAAATAGATATAAACTCCAGCAGTGAAGTGAAAACAAATTTATGAATGAAGTTTATAAAATGATTATATTAAACCTAAGAAATGAATGGTGAGATTCTTAAGTAAATTGGTATTGAGGAAAATTATTCCAAGTGAATAATTGAATGAAAATTTAACTGAAGTAGTGACAAGGGAAAGTGAGAATAAGTGAATAACAATCAAAATATATGAGAATAAAAAGGAAATTGATATAGTTGATAATCAATTGGGGCAAATACGTAGGATGTACGTATATTATTTTATTCGCATAGCTATTTGATCCATATTCGAGCACAAAATTTCGAGATAATTTTATCGATCCGAGTTTGGATTTTTCACTCGATTTTCGACGACGAACCTGGATATGAAATTTTGATTGATTCTGGAAATTCTCTATCATAGTTATAACTATGCAAGGAGAATGACGGTTTCTGTTCAAGAAACCAGATCCGAGTCCGCACTAGAAAGTCGGGTGGACGATACTAGTTCGGAAGTGAGATTGTATGATCGAGTAAGCGCTCGGATTCGGTATTGCGTACAAATGATATAGGTACATCGTACGGGCTTAAGTAAAACAAATATTGAAAATGTGTAAAAGAAGTCAATAAAATGTTTTTGAATGTTGTGATTGGATATTATTGCTAAATAGGATATGTAGGTATGAAAAGGGAAAGGAGAATTGGTTTTGATTTCATATAATAAATTAGAATTACCCGACTAAAAGGTATGTGTTTAAATTTCTGTGAAATTTGATTGGGATTTTTGGATCTAGCCACTTGGCTTTTTATTTTCTTTTTGGATTTGGGAGGCCATAGAGCCATTTCGTAGTTGTACCGAGCTAGCCGCGCAAAGGAGACGCTGGCAAAAATTTTCGAAAATTTAGAGAGTTAGAAAATTTTTAAGAAAATTCTACTAATTTGAAATTTGATTTAAAATTTAAATTTGAAGGATTGAGTAAGTAATATTGTTAGAAACTATGGGAAAATTGGGAAAGATTAGTAAAAATGGTAGTGGGTCTTTTATAAAAAGATAGTGGATAGGATGTTGAACAGTTTGGTTTTGGAAAAAAGTAAACGGGTATTGGACCATTCTTCCTAACTAGTAATTTCGGGGATGAAATTCTTTTAAGGGGGGAGGAATGTGATGACCCGGAATTTTTAAGCAAACTAAATTGGAATATTTAATTGATTTGAAATAATTAAAAGCAAATTTTTAACTTGAGTTTAAATATCACTAATATTTGATAATTAAATTATTGAATTAAATAATTTAAAATCGGATAAAATATGAAGTATGGCATTTTAAGCCTGTTAAAAATAATTTGAAGGCTTGTAAAATTTATATTGATAACACTAAAAATCATAGAAGTTGTAAAATTGAAATTAACAGTGGTTTGTTCAATTTTAAAATTTTGATTGTTTAAATTGAATTTGAAAATAGCCTTCCGAGGCGCAGTCTCGAAATTCGACGAAACCAGTTCCATTGGGTCCGTAATATTGAATTATTATCGGATTCCAAATTTCGTAGCTTTCGGAATTAATGTGAGAGCGTACGATATATAAACGCATTGGAATTTATACCGAGACAAAAATTTAATTTAAATAAAACATACTTACTTTCTTTAACCCGACCATGCGTACAACTTGCCGCCTATTTGCCTCCTTCGTACCCATTTCTCTTTTTCTTCCCATCTTCTCAAGTCTCTGTTCGATCAGAAGTAGAAAATATAATAATAAGGATAGTGAACCGAAGCTTTAACCTAATCAAAGCAAAATAAAATAAAATTGAATCGACAATCATGGCCGACATCAGAGAAAAGTGAATCGCGACTTGATTTGTTTTTCCTTCCTCCTATCAGTGCATACGCGAGCTTCAAAGAATTTCATGGCCGCTCTTTCCAGTTTAATCGAGTGAAAGAAAGAAAAAAAATCAATTAAACGATAATATATTAACGGCGTCGGCTCTATTCAAATCGAAGAAATCGAAACCCTAGGAGCTCGTTTCCTCCCTTCTCGCTGATCCTAAAATTTGTTTCTTATGTAAGACTTCAAGGAACGAATCGATGGTTCGTTCGAAGAGGAGGAGATAGCTCGACCTCGAGCTATGAGAGGTGGTTAGGTTGTCGTTCGCGCGTGGAGTCTCTGTGGCATTCGCTTAGGGTTCGAGTGGTGGCTGCGTCATTCGATATAGGGGCTGCGACCTGGTGCGTTCGAGGCGGTTAGTTCTAGGGTTGAGAAAAGTTCGGTAGGCGATTTGGAAGATGGGTCTTCGAGCGTCAGTGATAGGATGGAATTGTTATCGTTGCAGTGAGGTATTTTCCTGTTTGTTTATTTGAATTATATATATATATATATATATATATATATATATATATATATATATATTTAAACATATTTAAGGAACATAATATATATAAAACAGAAGTTTTGGAATATATGAATATGTATATAGTTAAAACCATATTTTTGGATTGTGTATAAATAATTATTTATCGATGTACATAAATAAAACAGGAATAGAATATATATATATATATAAGATTTGTTAAATAAGTAGGAATTTTAAAATGTTGAAGGATTTATATAAATTAGATTTTATAAAGCTTACTTAACTTATTTTTACAGATATTTAGATGCAATTCAAAATGAAAGGAAATAAATATACATATACATCAATTTCCAATTACTTGTTGATTTTGAATAAATGGGGATTAATTTATTAAATTATCTTACTTAATTACGTTAACCTCTAAGGAATTATTCAGAGGAAAATTCGTTTATATTAATTTAATAATAGTAATTGACTGTTCGATTATTTCAAATATTTATGAATCATCTAATATTTATTCAAGGTCAAATATCGAAAACTCGAGTCAAGATTGGATCAAACTGCAAATTAAAAGGTCAAAGGTGAGTTAATCTCACTCGGTTTAATTTAAATTTAAATGATTAAATTTAAATAGTTGTTGAATGTTTGAATTGATTTATGTGCGATAGTATGGTATAATTTGAAATTGGCATATTTTATTGTGCAAACGTCTGTGGATGCAGGGAAAACATGTTGGAGGGATCCAACTGGATCCCTCAACATTTGGTTAAATTATTTAATACCCTCTGTTGTGATTTATTTGATATTCTATGATAATCTTTATTGGAATTTTGAATGCTATGATTCGATTGGATATGATTGGGTATGATGAATTACCAAAAATATAAATTGGATTTTGGTAAGATAATAAAAGAAGTGAAATTGTAAGTAAAATAATTATAGAAATTTGAATAAATTTTTAAATGAATTGGAAAGAAATAAAGTGACTTTAAAATTCTAATAAATAAATCTTGAGTATAGAAAGGAAATTTGAATAAACAGAAAGTTAATGAATTTTAATCTTCAATAATATTATTTAAAAGAATACAACATTTATTTAAAATTTAAGATTTAAATTATTGAAAGAACAAAGAAGAAATTGGGAATAACCTGAAATTCGTATATTTCAGTTAAAGGGTTTTAAAATAAAATGAAAAATAATAATAACAACAATAATTAAGTCCACAATTAATGAATTTTGAAATGAGTTGTGTAATTAAAGAACTTTATATCAAATGGAGTAAATTGGAAATCGATTTGGAAAATTGATTTATCTGATTGAGATTGGAAATTTCTCTCTGAATAACCAAGTACGTTTTCAAAGTAGATTTTTAAATATAAAATAAAAGTTTAAAGTTTTTTTAAGAAGTATGTTTTGAAAATTTATTATTTCTAAATGCTTAAATTCTAAAAGTAAGTATTTCCTTTAATCTATTATAGCAGAATTTATTTAAAGAGTGATTTAGTATCTTGTTTTTAAAAATAAAAATTTAGTTTTATATTTTATTAAGTAACCTTATTTTCAAATATTTATATAGTATGTATTTTTAACAAATTATTGAAGTAGTCCTATCTTAAATATTTTTAAGGTATATTTCAAGTAAAGTGTTTTAAATTATTTTAATAATCTGGTTTGTGCTTGGCGATTTCAGTGGATATAGATGATATTTGGGAAAGCTTATTTTGGAAAAAGAAAGAATAGTTTGAAAACTGTTTTTCAAAGGGATTTGAAAGTGAGAATATATCTTATAAAGATATTTTGAGATAAATAAATAATTTAGGAAATTATTTATTGGTTGATGGTTGTTTGTGAATATTAATTGATAGTTAAATCACCAACTATCAAAATTGGCCAAATACGTTGATCGTTTCGAAGAGATCGGGATCGAGATTTATTTCTCGAAAACCACTTCGATCCGGTTTGTATGTTTCGTGGAAACGAATTTGGATTCGAAGATGGAGCAGTGAAGTGCAAGGGCTAATCGCTACTAATCCTGAGGATATTTCCAAAATGGATGTAGTAGGAATAGTGCCTTCAGTTCCATTCGGACCCGGGACGGACTTGTATGGATGAATACTTGCGAAACATCGTCAGG
Organism: Allium cepa; assembly: GCA_030765085.1. Classification (NCBI taxonomy): domain Eukaryota; kingdom Viridiplantae; phylum Streptophyta; class Magnoliopsida; order Asparagales; family Amaryllidaceae; genus Allium; species Allium cepa. The sequence goes on along the minus strand of CM060932.1, from coordinate 872,654,017 downwards.
TGGACGATGGGAATTCTAAGGGATATGTTCTATAAAGGTAAAGCTTAGCCTCAAGCCTCATCAAATGGGAATGACTGAAAATCAGGGGTTATGCAGCAAGGCTAGGTGGGTAGCACCCAAGCAGGGTGGAGTCATCCCTGTCTAGATGTCCCTTATTATTTCGGCTTAGTGGGCGGTTGCTGATCCCAATCGTGGGGTGATCTCACTCGGGATTATCTAGTAAGGGGTAGTACCGGTCTTGTGTTGCAGGGGAGCGGGCGCACTCCTCGGTACGGTGATCTAGGCCCCATACTGTGACAGGTGGTACCCCAGTGCCTAGTCATTAGTTGGAAATCCATTCTCCCTACGAGCCTTGTACGAGTTTTGTTTGTATTACGCACTCTGTGGCTAGTAGCTGGAATTTAATAATGTAACAATTTCGGCTATTTTATAAGTATTTGTATATAGACCCTATTATAATATCAGAGGATTTCTATAAAAATGTTTTAGCTATCGTGAGGTAAAACCCGACATGTTTATTTGTGGCGTGGTCTTACGAGATGCTTTTGTTTTCAAAAGGATTTTCAAAACATTAATAATCAATTGAGTGTGATTTTCTCACGCTGGTATTTCAGACTGACTCGGGTGTTATTTAACTGTAATGCTCAGGTCAGACCGAGTATTACAGGATACAGGATTTGATGCTGTGGAGTTCAGGGGCCGAGTTGGACGACGATGCGTATTTCGTACTTGTTTATATGCATATATTTTCCGCTGTGTTGAGTTGTGTAACCATTTGTATGATATTGATGTTGAGCTGTGATTGATGTACTCTGATGATGGAATGTATAAACATATATATTTGATTTTTTAGTAAAGATCATTATTATCTATTATATTTTATTCCGCTGCGATGGTTAGATTCTGATGTTGATTTCTATTTTCTTCTTCTACCACTTCTTCTTTAACCCAAATGGTTCGTATTTCTGTACAACTTGAGTTGATTGACGTAGAATAGTGTTGACTCAAGGGGTACGGATTTGCGGGTCGTTACAAATAATCAATCATGAAATTATTTAGTATAATTGCCTAATGATAGTAATTATGGAATTAATTATTCGATGTAATTAATTGAGTTAATTGAATTTGTTCAAGTTAATTACTTAAGTTTAAATTAATTCAAAATAATCATTTGACAATTTGGAAAATATAATCACTTAGAAAGGTAATTAATAGATAATTACCCGATGTAATTAAATGAATGATAATCAGTAATTTGGGTATAAATATTGGTTATTAATCAAGGGGTTAATTAAATTTATTAATTAAAGGATTAATTAATAGTTGTGATTAATTAAGATTAATTAAATTATTAAAGGTAAATTGGTTCATTAATTAAAATTGATTAGTTAATAATAAAAGATTAACTAATAAATGATGAATGGGAAATTTATTTCAGATTCTTATGATAATTAACCCAGATTAATCAGTGATAAATAAATTTACTTGTGAATGTTTGGACTTGATTGAATGATTTAACTGTCTGATATTCCTAATCTGTGATGCTTTGTGATATATTCTGATTTATATGTGTAATCTATAATATAGTTTATTTATCTGGGATGCATGTAATTTATTATCTGTAATTGATATATCTGTGGCTATGTCTGTGAATAAAAGATAAGCGTTATAGTTTATACCGCTTATCAACTATATTTCTGTGTTTTGATCTGTGATGATTGAATGTTGTTGCACTATCGTGTTAAACCCCTGGACCACACCATACACACACAAATGTGGATTTCACGAGGAAATCGGTTAAGTCACAGATTTGTATCAAATTTGGAAATTGAATTCTTGAATCCAAAATAGTTTTGAATTTTGAATTAAGAACTTTTGAAATGAATTTCAAAAATAAAAGTTATATTAAATAAATAGATAAAAACTTAGAATTTAAATAATTTGATTTAAATTTGAATCCAATGTTTGAAATTGAATTCAATGACTTGGAATTTTCGTCTAAACATTATACAAGTCATAAAAGATGCTTATATAGGATCTTAACCATTTAAATAGTGTGGTTTTGGAAATGTAAATTTGAATTCAAGTTCTATACTCGAATGGCTTTAATTTGTAATCAGTTTTTCCAAAAAACAAAAACTATTTGTTTCCAAATATTGAAGCTTTCATATAAGGAATGAATTCCTAATTTGTGTTAAGACAATTTCAAGTTTGAAATGGAAACGTAAATAGTTGGAAGACTATAAATTGACCTTTGTGAAGAAGATTAAACTTTGTTTTGAAATCGAAGAGAATTTTGAAGGGTGGATCTTTTATATTATAAAAATTTAAATTGTAAATTGTTTTGAAAGCTATTAATTAAATCTTCGATTTAAAGATTGGATGAGTTAATCCAATTTTGAAATGGAATCATTTTGAAAGCTGTGTAAATGAATCTTTGTGAAACCTGGGTGAAACTTTGTGAAATAAATCTTTTTGTTTAAAGATTTGAAATGGTAAATTTGTTTAACCATTTGAAAGAAAGTTTTGGTTTTCTATTAAGTGGTGAGTTAACTGAAATCCCATATCCATATATTTTAAATATTGCGCTCATTATTCGGTTTAGTTGGGAAAGGACCTTGTGTTATATAACCCATTCCGAATAATGACACGTCGATATGGATAGCATTTGAAGACCGGCGGTGAAGACCGGGTATTTGTGAGAACGATAGGATAACCTATCGATTGTCTCTGCACCGAGTCGCGCCGGTATAGATATTCTTTAAGTGATGGGAAGTCCGATCGGGATTGTGAATACCCGGATTGCAAGGACTTCTTTTGAAGTACCTTCGGTTCTGTTCGAACCCGAAACATACTTGTATGGTTACATGTCTGACACTACACTTCGAGATATAAAGAAGATTTCTTTCAAATACGTATCTGTTGGTGACGGAGAATTTATTCTCTTAGCTTAACACCCTTCTCTGAGACGTACGAGCTCAGAGGTTATGTAGTTGAAGGTTATCAGCGATATATTTCCAATTTGGTAGTGTGACATGCTGAGTGCTGCTGTGTTGATCATTTGTGATCAGAGCATGGCTTTTGTGTAAAGCGTAGCTTTGTGGACGAGACTGCATCAAGACCTCACACCCCGGAAATGGTCGAAACAGGAAAGATGCGGCAAGGTTATGAGGGTCGCGCCCTTTAGGGTGTATCATTCCCTTTTGGTAAAGGGTGGTATCATGATATGGAGCCCAGATATTTACCTATGTGGTGGCTCCAATCTCATTTACTATGTGGTTGTTACTTTAGAGGCGCCTCGGATAAAGGTCCCAAAGGGCCGGGGAGTGGCATGCTCGAGTAGTAGTTCCCTAGTTACAGAGGTAACTCGGCCTTGTGTTGACAGAGAGCTGGTTAAGTTCTCGGGACGTCCCGCCAGAGGCGATCCCATGGACAGTGGGAAGTTCCTTAGCCCGACCATTTGTTGAAAATCCATTCATCCAATACGCGTCCTGTACGGTTTTAGTTGTATTACCTGCCATTCACTTATGGTGGCGCCCCATTGTTTGGATGGTAGCTATAGTAGGCATAGTCCGAAATGTGTTTGCTGGCTAAGATTTATATTCTACTTTCGAAATGCTTTTCTGCACTTTGCACTTATAGTAATAATATCAAAAATTTGCGTATCAAGCATGTTTGACTATCATAAGAAGAAATCTCCTACAATTCTGCGTTTGCATTGTGTGTGTGGCGGGAGGTCTTATGGTAGTCTAATTTTTCAAAAGCATACCGGAATTCTTTTATAAATCTAGTTTCTTTAAAAGCAACTGTTATTGTTTACTCATACCATTCCCATGACTGATCCAGAATTTATTGTTCCTTTCCTAAACTCTGGACGCCCACAATTTTCCACACGGGAAGTCTATAGTTGGGTTTTAATATAGTCAGGTTTAGTAGATTATTTGGAGTTAGTCCAATCTTTGGATGTGGACGAGACTTGCTTGTCTTAGTGTATCGTGATGTTGGTTCGAGTTGCTGCTGGAATTCTTCCTTGAAGACTATCTTAGAGTTATTTGCTCCGCTGCTGGTGGTAGCCATTTTCTTATCCGCTGCTCTTTTATTGTATCATATCTCTGATGTATATTGATATTTATTGTATCATCTGTTGTATCAGATATTGTATCAATGTACTATTATTCTTATTCCGCTTTGTTGTTATACTTAATTGTGTTATAAGCTCCGGCGACTCGGATTGAACGATCGAATCTTCGGCATTGGAGTACGATGCAAAGTATGGATGTCGATTTTCGAACGCGAAAAATTCGTAACGTCACAACTGGATCCATAACGGACTCAAAAATAGCGTCCTCCTCATAGGTCCTCAGCTGATCTCTACCCGTATCAGCAAGGAGTTTCTGCCGCTGCTCCATAAACTTCTCCTGCATTAACAAATTAATAATTTCATATCTTATTTCATTATAGTTTAACAAGAAAAACAATTACAAATACTGAATAAAATGAAATATGCTTACATGGATTTTGCTGGATTTATCGTCCTGCCATGTATACGAAACAGTCCCGTCTGGATTAACATGCTCGACAACATGCGTACAGGTGAACACGTCCATATAGCTGATATGACTATGTGTCTCGGCTTCCTGAAGTTGATTGTTACATACAATTGTTATACATTTAAAATTATATAACATAAACTATTTACATTTATTATTCAGTAAATTTACCAACTCCTGCCAATACTACTGAAACGACTTAGATCCTCCACAATGAGTGACTGAATTCTTATTTCTGTTTGCAGAGTTTCTATCCGACTCTGCCTGTACATTCAAAATTTGATAAATTATTTTTCGATCACGTCAAATTAATAAGTCAAAAAATTTAGTATACTTGCCTTTGCCTCGTCCGTCTTCCAGTATCTCAACCAAGCTTGCCATACACTCTCTTCCATCCACCGTGGTTTCTTACCAGATTTCTTAATCTTAGATATCGTGTCCCTGTAGTTTTTGCGCATCTTCTTCATCCAGTATCCTCGTGCCAGCATCATGTCGTCTGTCTGGATGTCTATCTCAGCCTGTGTTTCACGATAAAAAGTAAAAAAAAAGATTACACTTTAAACGATAATTAAACAGTAGAAAAATGACAAAAACGAATTAAAAATGAAAATCATAAAAATATACATACTAGGACATCCTGCCATATACACTCTATGATGTGAGGAGGGATGTTATCCCACTTCAGCTAGCACGCACTCATCCTACTGCGATAAAAGGCTCTATAGACATCCAACACAATCTACGAGGGAAGTAGGTCGAACCCCCTGTTTTTAAATACGATATAAATAAGTACGTACGTATATGATAAAATAAAATAAGATGCTGAATAAAATTTAATTCTTACCCCTCTGCTCTAGGCACTAACGAAACTACTGGACGCTGTGGCTCTTGCGATGGGCCACTGCCATCGCCTCCTGACGATCGGGAAGAGCTCCTACCTCTATATGACATATTGATAAACCTGTGACATATATACACATCATTATATAAGAGAATAATAACATGATAATGAAATACATTTCATATGAAAATGACATCAACGATATAGATTGCTTAATTAATGGCTGAAATGGAAATAGAAATGGAAGTGTTTATACCTGATTCATAATGGGTGTACTCTTCCGACGATAAGCAGATTTCATTGCATTTTTAATATAAATTGCTAAATAAATGACAAATGGAAATGACATAAAACATGTAAACAATGGTAAACGGATTTGGTTTCATAGTTACATTAATTTCATAATACATCAAGAATTCAACATAGTTACATCAATTGCAAAAAAAAAATAGATTCAGATTTATATCAGTCATCATCGTCTTCTGATTTAGATTCGGTCTCATTTTCTACGATATTTTCCTCTACACTGTCAAACGCTTCTACCAAAATATTTGATTCATCGATCAAAGGACCAAAATCTGTATGATCGTCTGTAATTATTATTTCGTTATTTTTCTCAAGATCTGCCTGATAAGCTTGTTCGTCCGGAATATTCTTCCCATCAAATGTGAATCTGGCCTTTGTTTTAAAAACTGCGGACCAATTTGCTTTATCTCTTTTTAGAGACGGATAAGGAGCGTAATAAACTTGCAATGTTTGTTTGGCTAGTACAAAAGGATCATACTTGTGATAGTGCGATGTATGCTTTATTTTGATAAGATTATAATCCTTGTGCACATTAATTCCAGAACCTAGAACATTACTAAACCAATTGCATCTAAATAGAAATACCTCCTCCGCGGGTCGTGAGAAATATGTCAGTTGCAAAATTTGTGTTAGAACGCCATAAAAATCATTTAAGTGATTTTCTGGATCGTCACTACCTCTAACAAATACACCAGTATTATTTGTTAATTTTTCTGCACCGTATTCTTTGGTGTTAAATTTATATCCATTGACGAAAAATATTGGATATGTCTTGACCACTCTTTTTGGTCCCATCGCAAGATGTTTCAACCCTTCGTCAACAACACAATTTCTCGGCTCATAAACGTAATTTGAAAACCAACCGGAAAATTCTTTACTAAGATCTCCATTCGGATGTTCACGTTCATAAACACTGTTTATATAAACAAATTATTACATTAGGTTATACACGCGCATGCATTATAGAAAAGAATAAAACACAAATTATTATTTCAGATTACCTAACAAACGGTGCAACCTCGGCACAATTTAGAAGAATATAAGTGTGTGCTACATGAAGATCTCTATCGTCTAGCCATATTTCTATACATTTTCCAGAAGGCCGACCATGTTGTCTAAAAATAGATAACATTGCTTGAGAGGACTCTTGTTCGTCGCCTTCGTCATTATGAGGAACACTTTCAAATGAAATATTCACATGGTCACTGAAATAGTGAGAGAAAAAGAACGAAGCTTCTTCTTCGATGTAAGATTTAAATATCGAACCTTCAACTCGTGCTTTTTGCCTCACTTTGTCTTCAGATGATTCAAATATCTATGAAAAATTATTTTATATTAATTTAATCTTTCAAATGCAATTAAATTACGTGATAACATATTATATACCTCTCAAAGATACATCCATCCATATTGGACAAGACCTCGAAGTCGTGCTTCAGATGGAAGATGAACAGGTAAATGTTCCATTACATTAAAAAAACCTGGCGGAAATATTTTCTCTAATTTGCAAAGCAATATAGGAATGTCCATTTCAAGTTTACGTAAACGTTGCACTTTTAAAGTAGTCGAACAAAGTTCTTTTTAAAACATACTAAGCTCCGTTACTACCTTCCAAACTTTTAACGGCGGTAGTTCTTTGAACATAATGAGAAATAAATTTTCCATCATTATGTGACAGTCGTGACTTTTCATTCCGCTCAATCTACCATTTTTAAAGTCAACACATATAAGAAGATTTGATGATATCCCATCAGAAAAATCTTAACCCTTCCACCCTTTTTAACACAGCTTTAACTTGATTATTATTTAATTCGTAACATGCTTTGGGTTTTTTACTGTCATTTTGTTTCATATGAAGCTCAGGACGTTTGCATAATTCTTCTATATCACGTCTTGATTTCAAATCGTCCTTCGTCTTCTCTTTCGCATTCAAAATTGTGTTAAAAACGTTGTCAAATACATTTTTCTCATTGTGCATCACATCTATGTTATGACGAAGCAGAAGATGTTTCCAATACGACAACTCTCAAAAAATAGTTTGTTTGCACCAGTTATAAACAACTGATTTGCCTTCAATTTCTGTTTGCTCGCCAGTTTCATATATCTTTGAATAGTCCTTAACAAGTTCATATATGTCTTCACTTGACCATATCATCGGTGGTTTTATAGTTTCTACTCTATTAGCTAAAAAGTTTATCTTGTCTCCTCTGAAGGGATGATTTACATGGAGAAAATATCGATGACAGTCAAACCATGAAATTTTCTTACCATGAGGTAAAGAAAACGCTCGTGTTTCATCCATGCAATATGGACATGCTAGATGACCGGCAGTAGTCCATCTCGAAAGCATTGCATAGGTAGGAAAATCACTTATAGTCCACAATAAAGAAGCAAACATACGAAATTTTTTCCTCTTGAACACATCGTATGTTTCTACTCCTTCGTTCCATAGTATTTTTAACTCCTCAATCAACGGTTGTAAATACACATCGATTCCTTGTGTCGGATCGTCCGGGCCAGGAACAACAATAGTAAGAAACATATATTGCGTTTTCATACACATCCATGGAGGTAAATTATACAGTGTGAGATAATGGACCAGGATGAATATTTAGAACCAAATTGAGAAAATGGAGAAAAACCGTCCGTACATAATTCTAATCTAACATTTCGACCCTCCGCTGCAAAATTTGGATACGTTTTATCGAAATGCTTCCATGCTTCTCCATCGGTCGGATGTGTCAACGTACCTCTTCCTCCGTTCTCACGCTATGCCATCTCATATTAGATGCAGTTACAGAGGATGCATATAATCTTTGAAGTCTTGAAGTTATGGGTAAGTAATGCATACGCTTGTACGGAACTTCCTTCCCCTTCTTTTTTCTTGGTCTGTATCTCTCATGGTTACAAACTTTACAATTTCTAAGGTTTGTGTCTTCTTTCCAAAACAACATGCAGCCTTTTAAACATGTATCTATTTTCTGATAAGGTAAACCAAAAGCCGACATAAGTTTTTATTAACTTCATAGTGATTTTCACACATTAGATTATCGGACGGCATATGTCTTTTTGCAACTTGTACAACAGCCATAAACCCAGCTTCAGTAATGTTATATTTTGACTTCATCGCAATGTATTCTGCAATTACTGATAGTTGAGTGTCGCTTTTACAACCATACCAAATAGGTTTCTTAGCAGAATCTAGTAAATCATAAAAAAAAAATTCTTCAATATTTGGTTCTTCAACATTTCAATCATCGTCGTCAACTTCAACCATAGAAAACATTGATCGTGCTGCATCTTCGACCATATTTTCTATACGGGTCGTCAAAACTATTTCGTTAACGACACTTTCAGACTCAACAGAAGTATTTGCTACAACTTCTCCATGCCGATCCCAAACATAATACTCGGGTACGAAACCGTTTTGGCGCAGATGAACTTTCACAATATCTGGTAACAAATACTTCAAATGTCTACACCTACTACACAGACAACGAATTTCTGGATCGATTTCGTTATTACTTAAAGCGAATTCAACAAGCACGCTTATACCATTATAAAAATCTTCTTTTATTGAGCCCCTCAGTCCTTTTCTTTGGTACATCCATCCCCTCGATCAACAAAATAATCAATCATTTTTCCTACTTGACAAAATGAGAAGTTCAAAATTTAATATTTATTTTCAAGAATACAAATTCGAAACAGATTATTTTCATGGTCGTATAATATTTGAATTTAAAGAACAACTTCACAAATTTATACATATTTTCAAATAGGGCACATTTTATTTTTTAACGTATCGATATAAAAAATTATAAAAAAAAATTCCATTGGTCAGGCATTCTACTTCCCATTACAAACACAGTAAGCATTTACATTTCGTATATTACTTCGTCTCAAACGATTCAACAAGATTTTGGCAGCATTTCCCTTTTGTTCCCTGCATTGTACACAAATGCGTGTACGCAGGAAACAAAAAAGAAATGTTAGGCCGAAATTTTATGAACCGTTTGAGACGAAGTAGTATACAAAATGTAAATGCTTACCGTGTTCATAACTTGTCCAATACAGGGAAAATCCAACAAACATTGTACCAGATGAATATAAATGGTCGTTTTTTTGAAAAAAACGACTATTTATATAACGATCATATACAAAACTCGTCAGACGGGGCCAAAAACTCTCTAAGGGACATTTGTCAAAATTACATGCGCGCATTTTACGAAAAAATACAGTTTTACTCACTGTCCACATTTACAAAAATATATTTTAATTTAACACATTTATTCGACGTATTTCATCAACTAAGGCTGGTTTAACATTTTTGTTATTTTTCAATACACACAATTATACTTTAGACTCATGCATTTTTTTTTGTTTCATAAGTCAATACGTGCACAATATAATACTCCTAGCTCGTTCATTCATTTTATCTTGTTTCAACTAACACAATACAATAATAGTAGCGCTACACACATATACAATCGTAGAATCAAGGAATACACAACGATTTTCATATACATGAACAACCACAAATTATATATGTTTTTCACAATTTCACGATAAAAGATGAAATAGGTATACCATGTGATGCTATAAACCGTTATTACGCTATTGGAAACAATTGCAATCACTAATTCGCCCTAATTTATCAATTTATGCAAATCTAGAATTCAGGTAAAAACTGAATTTTTCACAAAAATAAGAGATTATACATGAGATTAAGAGTAATAGAGTTTGATTAGGCAACCTTTGAGGATCCGGAAGCTCGAAATTAGAGATTGGAAGCTTGGAGAAGGGAAATGAGGTTTTTGGGTTTAATTTTCGTAGATGGAAATGAAGAAGAAGAGGGCTCGGCCGACCATGTAATTCGCAGATTTCCGACGGCTTCTGACGGCCGTCGACGGCCCGTCGAAAGCCGTCAGAAATCAGCCATCGGAAGCCGTCGCCCCTAGCTGTCGGACTGAGAGCCTTTCCTAATAGTGGTTGTGGCAGTAATAGTGTCTAAAGAAACAATACCATCCATACAATATGTCAGTGCAACACTTCTTGCTCATGAAGGAAGGTTAGATTAGAAAAGATCACTAGACAATGATTTATCTATCAACTCTGCAGCAAACTCAAAAAGCAAAGGACAAGAATACAACAAAAAAAATCATTATTATCAGAGGGGAAGTCAGTCCAATAAAGCAAGAGGAAGAGGAAGGTGGAACAATAACAACAACAGACCTAGATGCCAAATTTGTGAAAAGATTAGTCATATAGCTTTAAATTGTTGTTTTAGAATCGCACTCACTATAGCATTGCATAAACATTGGGCTATCAGACAGTTGGATGTAAATAATGCCTCCCTAAGTGGAGATTTAAAGGAGGAAGTGTGCATGGAACAGCCACAGGATTATAGACAAAACAAAAATTATGTTTGCAGGCTTAATATAGCAATATATGGGCTTAAACAAACTTCTAGAGTCTGGTTTGATAAATCGAAAGACACACTATCAGGTTTACACTTTCAGTTTACCAAATCAGACAACTCATTATTCGTTAGAATTAATAATTTTTCAACTATATATATTCTTATCTATATTGACGACTTGATTATCACAGGTGATGATGAGGCAGAGATTAATAATCATATTCAATTTTTAGACAACCAATTCTCAATTATGGATCTTGGAACACTAAACTACTTTCTGGGAATAGAGGTCACTAGAGTTTCAAATTCAAAAATTTTCTTGTGTCAAAAGAAATATATCACAGACGTTAATTAAAGCGGGTGCCAACTCCCTGCCTACACCTGTGATAACAAGTCTTCATTTATCAAAGAACATGGGAGAAATAATACTTAATAATAAGAATATTTGTGCATTACAATATGTGACTATTACAAGACCAGAAATATCATATAGTGTTAACAAGTTGTGTCAATTTGTGCAGAAACCCAAAGATGAACACTTGAAAGCAGTCAAGAGAATATTAAGATACCTAAAAGCACAATTGATCATGGATTAAGCCTTAAAGCTAGTAAGCATCTCAACATAACAAGGTATGCGAACGCTAATTGGGAAAATGATCCTAACGATAGAAGATCTACCATAGGATTTTGTATCTACATGGGAAGCAATCCAATTTCATGGTGTTCTAAAAAACAATCAACGGTTTCCAAATCAAGTACCGAAGCAGATTACAGAAGTATAGCCGGCACAATAGCTGAAATCATGTGGATACAATAGTTGCTAAGTGAATTAAAAATTAGCACAAACTTAAAACCAAGACTGTGGTGTGACAATTTAAATGTTGTATCTATATCAGAGAACCCAGTACTTTAGTTGAGGATGAAACATATGAAAATCGATTTATTTTTGTTCGAGAGCAGGTTTTACAGTGAAAATTCCAAATCAGTCACTTACCAGATAGCTGACATACTTGCCAAGCCCCATTCTAGCAAGAACTTCATGAGGATGAAGGATGCACTCAAGGTCTGTGCAAAGATAGACACCATCAAAGCATGAAGTATAATCATATTCCTCATATTACTTAGGAAGAGCCATGAAAGTCCAAGCGCCTTCAGATCTGAAAGCAACGAGGCTTCAAAATCATAATGCAGTTAAGTTGGTTTGATATTGAGAAGATAACAGCAAATCGATGAAGAAAGAAGTCAACTTTCTTCATCTTATCAGAAGCGATTTAAATATCTCAACAGATCTGGATATCGCGCAGCAAAATAGCTGTGAGATTGAGGAAATGATAGCAAATTGATGAAGAAAAGAGTTTTCTTTCTTCATTTTATCACTTAAATGAGAAACGATTTAAAGATCACAGCAGATCTGGAGGTATAAGAGAAGTTAGGTCAAAATCCTAGATGAATTTGAGGCGGCGTATTGAGAATGATCAAATGAAGTAAAAGTCTCAGCATAACAAAGTATATACAAAGATGGTATATAGGATACGGGTCACAGCACATATAACTAAAGTATGGGCTACACTTTTATATGTACATCTTATATATATTGTACATAATGAAACCGAAAGTATTGTATTGCTTTTACACTTTCAATATCATTAATAAAAGATCATTCTCTTCTACAAATTCATCGAATATGATTATATCAATTTCTGTAAAATCCAATATGAAGAAGCACGACAAGTTTATAATATCTATCCCTGCGTCTTTTGTTCTTTTCTTAGTTTTTTTTCTTCATTCTAACTTCTAAGGTTAGGCTTTAGTTAATTTTTTCATACTAAGATAGTTGAGAATTGGTACTCTACTCTAACATGTTGGCTTGAGTTTCTTGCGGCTGCTTAGAAAATGCTTTGGATGGACCATCTTTGCTTCCATTTTTTCCCAAACCCTAAGTGCTTTTAGTAGCTTTGGTTTCTATTACAGTAATACATAAGATTACCAAACTAAACATAGTCCAAGGTAGTTGAATAAGAGGAAGAAACTCAAGATCATTAATTCAAGCATCATAAAATTTAAAATTTGATTTTATTAAAACAATAGAATCCCCATAAAAATACAAGAGAGGAAAGTGGTCTAAAAGCATAGGAGGGAGTATTTGAGATAATAATTTAGGCAAAATTTACAGGGAAGATTGTTGATGAAAGAATTGACAATTATGCTCATGATCTTAGTCCTAAACTTACTCTTACTATTCCAAGTAAAATGGGGTGCTAGAAAAATGAACTCCATGTGACCTAGAAAGTTTGATAGCTTCATTGAATGAGAGATGAATTTGTTCAAAAGAGTAGTTCCATCTATATATCAAAAGCTTTCAGCATACGACTAAAGTCTCCAAGGGCTATCCATGGATGGGTGCCTTGACTCAAGTGGGAAAATAACCAAGAAGTCACTACCTAGGTTGAGGCTACTTGTCTCCATAGAAAAGGTTATGTAAAGAGAGGTTGAAGTAGGAAGGTGTTGGACATGGAAGTGGATAAATTGCTTGTGATATAAGAATGGGTCTAGCTAATAGGGTCTGTCATCTCCAAAACTTTTCTATATGGGGATTGATCAGTGTTATGGTAGAATTCCCATTCAAGGTTTATGTATCTAAAAACTTTATAAGTAAGTTCCTGATTAAGTTAATTTGCTCTTAACTAAATTAATTATACATTACTTTTTGACAGAGGTTAACTCCTTAACCCGGTTTAACTTGATTTCTTTGTAGGATCCTCTAATATTCCAAATTCCAAAGTTCCTTAAAACTAAATAAACTACTGGAGTTTTGCAAGAGAGGACTGTCTTGTACTTTATTTATCTAAGGAAACAGAAGAGTTCATTTCAATATATGCGTTTTCATAGAGAAGCCCATTCCATCATCAAGATCTTAAGTTGTTTGGATTCGTTTTTTTAATTTTTATTATTATTTGCATTACAAACTTCGAAATTGTTTGAACATTAAGAGGGTTAGATTTGATGAGACTATTTTCTTTTGGATTCTGTAAGTTTAGATTTTGATTTGGGTTGCAATTTTTTCTATTTCTAAAGATTGAGATTGCCAGCTTGGAGGTTATGGCAATTGAGAATAAGGGTTGATAGCATTTAATTCTGGATCATTTAGTACCATGCCATCTACAGTGGCAGCTTGAATATAAGAGTTAATGTTAGGGTTTGAGTTGCATTGGTTTATTACTTCATCAAGAAATTGCTCCGTTTTAGAATTAGCCAGTAGTTAGGTTAGTAAAAGAACACTTTTTTTGCATGTGAAATAATTCTTGTAAGGGAGAAAGCACAATGACATGCACACACTCTTTTTCCAGGAACTTAATAATTATGATTAAATCATTGGGAAAGGCTCTTGAGATGGAAGGTTATAAGAAAAATTTGGCAAAGAAAGGAGATTATGAAAGGGTGGTTCATTCAGTTAATTGTGAGGGGTGTGACCAAAATAAAATGACTAAAGTGGTTGGAAATAGGTTCACGTGATGGTCAATGCAAAAGGTTTTCACGGTATTAGTAGCACAATCACATAATGGTGGAAACTTATAGTTGTTTACATTATTTTGAAAAAAAATATTTAATGCGGTTTTTCATTATTTTCAGTTAAAAATCAAATGATAATATGTTGAAAAAAAACCAAAATTGAAAAGATTTAAGAAGATTTTGGTGAAGAATAAAGTAAATACCATTGGAAATATTTAAGAAGACATGCAAAAACATGTTCCTTGTTTTTTTGCTTCGCATAATTTGATTTTCAAGCACACGATAGACAAACCTCCCTAAAGGTCGATTTGATTACAGAGTTCATGCACTATGTCATCTCTTGTTTCTACAATTATTACTTTTCATTGCAGATCTCTTCATCTCTTAAGTTTTCGGATATATGAAATCTATTAGCACTCTTTTCTGCAACATTTACTAGCTTATTATCCCGAATTTGATCTTCAGTTTCAGTACTACAAACTTCAGTTTTAACTCACAATGTTTGTCTCTTCTGCTTGAGAAACTCTATGCTCATTCGTTTCTTGCACCAACTCACCACTTCCAATCATTACCTAACTTCGGCCGTGATATTCTTTTGATTTTCATCGTATACTCAACTTTTTTCCAAACATTTCTAACTCCGTTGTACCTCTTAGCTACAAATGTCACCCTTTTATTATCATTTTTCACTGAATTTTTATCTCCCGCTACATTCTCATTAATTTTCTCCATTCCTTTCTTCTTACTGTGGCAATTTTCTATTTTATACTCAAAAACTTTGCAATCATGATAAATTTCCAACTTCAGTTAATGTGCCTACATATACTGCTCTCTCTCTCATCAGAAAGTTTAATTGGAAAATTGTAAACAAGATCAAAGAGGGGAGAGAATTCTATCAAAATTTTGCATAAGATATTCTATCTAGTTTCTCTGTCATTTCTACCATGCAAAACATTTTGCCAATTCTGCTAGTCAGCTAAGTTATACTAAGTGGAGACCAAGCAATTAAAGTATGTTTATAAAATATACCTAAATTGGAACTGTCTTAATGCTACCACCACACATTGCTGTCATTTGGATTACACTCCTTCACAATAAACATTTTTTTCCTCTTCAAAATTTGGTCTTCTTCCATTATTTCCTTTTTTCCTTCCTTATTTTATAATAAGAACAATAACATTTCTCCTTTCATTTTTACTTTTATACTCACTTTCAATCTCTAAATCCTCTTGAGATGCTAAATAACTATTTTATAAGATAATGGTTTATTAAGGAAGAAACCTACTATATATTCACTCCATACTCCTTCCTTGCCTATAATTCATCCAGAGGAGGGATAATAGCTTTTCCAGAGATTCTAGTACCACGTCAATAGGGATGTACTTCCCCACATTGCGAGGCTTCCGTTTTAAAAGGGAAGACCATTCTTTTTGTCGAGGAGTGGTAACATGTATATCATTAAATTGGATGATAGAAAACCCAACAAAAGAGTCGTAGGAAGGGGAAGGAAGGACAACAAGGAAAGGGGGAGGATGAGTCTCATTAAGTGGAGGAGGGGAATTGGATCAAGATCTATAAGGGGGTTGGATGGCATCGACGATGGAAAAGTGTGATTTTTAAGGGTTAAGGAAAGGGAAGGAGATTCTGCCATTACAATGAAAAAAGAAGAAAATGGGGCGGGAGGGGTGTGTATGAAAACTATTATTATTTAGTAAATAATAGTTGGTATACACACATGCGCGCCAAGAGAATCCTTGGTAACTTGATGCATCCACTAATAAGCACCATATGATATGTTCCACTAGTTCTTCCATTGCAATAACATCAAATGAAATATGAACCTTCATTCAGTCACTTATTAAGTGCAGTTTATTTTATCTACTGCAATAGATTATAGCCAAGATTTACATATAATATATCTCTAACTTGAAGAAATAACTCCCAAAGAAATTTTTTTTTTATATAAAATACATCTGGAATATAAAGTCACATTTCTTATTTCATATTAAGTATCTACTAATATTTTATACAATTATCGCTTCTGATGTCTCTTTATGAAGCAAATGCGATTATTCACTCTATTCATCCCAATTATGTATTTGTTACATCCACTTTAGGACATTTGGATTCCTTTTCAAATGTTCAAAACATTCAAAAGGAAACCATACTACAATACTACATCGAATTCTTCATAAAATTTCATTCAGACAATCTTGATATTTAAGGATATCATATAATTTGCACTAAAGTAAACAGATCGATTAACATTTTAGTCATCAAATTTCTAGGTCTATCTAGTAGTTTTTGGTCTATGTTGCTTCTAACACAACAAGATCCTCATTATAGGTCTTCTACAATGGTTTACTTGCTCATTTCCAGTGAAATATTTCCACTGAGAGTTATATAACATAAATTTGACTATTCTCTATACGGTCTTTTGTATGTACTCGAATATGGATCAAATATCCACATTCTTGTATTGCTTAAAGTTCAAAACTCATAGAAGACAGCACATAGTCTCGAATAAACACTTGAGTGACTAAGATACGGATGTATTCGGTAGCTGTATAATTTGGCTTTTGTATAGGTCTTAATGTGACTATATGCTAAAAGATTATTAGTAACTATATTTTATATTTCTTTGTCACTCCTAATTCAATTCACTTGTATATATTAATTGATAAACAGCTCTATTAGTTCATAGTTGCATAAATTTATTGAAGTGAATTACATAACTTTGTATAGAATATATTCATACAATTTTATAAAGTTTAAATGTTATCATTTTATTTTTCTAATAAAGCTTTAATTAGATTATTATAATTTTTACAAAATCTTATGAGAAATATAGAAATCTTTCGATTCCTCTAGTAAGTGTTAGGACTCGCTTGCCTTAAGATTTTGACTTTGAGTTTGCTCAACAAATCATAGTTCTATAAGCAAGGGATAACTCCTTATCGGTTATATCATATATAACTCCTAACCATGATCTTTGCCCTAAACTTGACTATGACCTTGAGTTTGCCTAAAACATTAAGAGAGGCTATTCACTCTTGCATATCATTTCTTGACGGCCTAGATATAGTGCATATGCCTTGCATTTGATTAACCAAAACATACATATGTCTTTCCTTGTCTAGGCAATATATTAATAGTAGCACACACTTGCTCAACAACTAGTGTTTATGCAAGTATCTATCAACATATAAATGATAAAATGCTACTAGAATAAAGATTTATAATCTTTATTATATTTTAAGTGATATCAGTTTAATGAATAATGTACTTATGGCATACCCTCGTGATTCAACTGTCGAACACATCTAAAATTACGATACACATACCATACTTACATATTTTTAAAAAATCTATTTAGGCTTCCTATAGTTCCACATTATATTATATTCTTACATATACTCATATAAGTTTAATTTATTTGTAGTTGTTGCAATTTAATTAGCTTATATAATATTCATATGTATCCCATCATTTAAATCATATTTAATCAATTTCAATTCTAAATTTAATTAACTAATTTTATTAAATTTAATTCTAAATTTTCAAAAAAATATTTTATTTGTCCTTAAGCTATTTGAGAAGAATAATCAATGATAATCTTGTAGTTTTATTTACACATACATCATTGTTTATACATTAATTCATCTTTAACTAATTAATTATTTAATAATTTATTTATTTATTCAAATATTAATAAATTTTGAAAATTTTATATGATTTTGTTTGAATAATTTCAAGACAAAAAATTTCAACTACAAACTTTATACATTTTTTTGAAAAACAAGTTCTTTATTAAGTGACGTAAGATATTAATCGTTGAATCCGCCTCCTTAAAAAACACTGCCAAAGTAGTAAGCAATAAGAGAATGATAGACAGACAACGCAAGTATAAACTCCCACCATAATATCCGATACAATAAAATACCACCCAAACAAAGCAAATCCCACCAGTCTCCAGCCCAATAGTACAAACATAGAAAGAACTAGGGTAGCCGCTTCATCCATTATCAGTCAACTCGACCCCCCCCCCCCCCAGTCTGCCTAAATCTCTAATGTCTTGTAACATCCCGATATTTCATGCCATTAGCATCCGCACATGTGGACTTGAATTGCTCAAAATATCAGATTGTTAATTCATATTTGGCAAAACTCATCATATACAGTAAATAAATCAATCACATAATCACAGACATATGGTAATATAATAATAAGCAGCGGAAACAAATGAATAGTAGTTCATGAAGCTACCATATGTATATAACAGAATTAAAACAAGATACAACAAAAGTCTCGAATACATAGAAGTCTCAATACAATAGTCAAATAACAAAATCTGAATATATCACTGGAGTCAACTGAATAACTGAAAGCTGAATAGATATAGATGGATCTCCAAGCGAAGCTCCAACTCCAAAATGAGTCTCAAATGCTGTGACACTCAGTCTGACCCGAGGATAAGGCTAAACACAAAATACTCAAGTCATGATTAACATTCTTATATCAATAAATCTAACTCAAGTGAAATATCAACTGAAATACAAGTAACTCAAAGGATGTTTGGGATAACCATCCTCTAAGGATCCGTGGAACTATCTACTATGTAGTACAATACACTATTATAATATGTCTATAGTAAGACAAACTATTAAAATAGCATTAAGGCATTACCCATATTCCCCTTAATACATTTTTATATAATGCTGTAGTCTATACAGTACTATAAACTCCACCAAACCAATAGGCTATCAAGAGGCACTCCATAGGTATGACACAAAACAAACTCGTAGTGGTCTCGATAAGGTAGGTGACACGGCACAACTAGGCAATGCCACATTAGATATACCAATTACACTTCCGGGATGGTGGTAACGCATAGCCGCAGCTACCGCCCACCTCGATTCACACTCCCAAAAATCCGAGGGTGCACCCAATCAATCACAAAGTAATAGAATAGTATCGATGAATTGTGTTCGATCGGAGGAGCTACCTTACTTGGCCCGTCAACTGCTCATGTTTTAGCCACCTTAAGCTAACTCACGGGAGTCAGGTCCACGTGTATACCTCATATAGGATCGTCGCCAACCATCCTACTTCATTCCGGAATCTCCACCGCATACACAGTTGTTAAAGTGGTTTTCGGTATTGGCAGAGAGTATGACAATAACCAATTCCGGTCTCTTTAACAACCAAACGTTATTATAACACCGTGGCCATTTCAAAATATCATTTTTATATCTAAAATATCATATCCATTTCAAAACAATATCAATATGATATCATTATTCACTTAAAATATATCCATTTCCAAAATCATAGCACTTTCAAAAATTATAAATCTTTCGAAATTATAACACATTTAAAATTAGAACACTTTGAAAATCATAACACTTCAGAAATCACAACACTTTGAAATCATAACATTTTGGAAATCATAGCACATTGAAATCATAACTTTGGAAATTATAACACTTTAGAATCATCATAGTTTGGTAATCATAGCATATTGAAATCATAACTTTGGAAATTATAACACTTTGAAATCATCATACTTCTCACTTAGATAGTTTAGATATTTAAAATAGTATATATATAATAAAATAGTTATAACTTAAAGTAGTTTATAATAAAATAATTAGTATATTTAAAATAATTATAAGTTAAAATAGTTATAATGAAATTAAATCATTCTAAAACAATTGAGTAATTAATGGCATCCTTGACCATTCCAAGTTTGATTCGCGTGCCCTATTTCTGTTAGCTTTTTCGCGTTCCGCCTCCATCATTCCCGTCTGTCTCCGTCATGCCTGATTCTCATCCCAAACTCCCCTATGCTTCTTTCCAATCGCCTTCTTCCACCAAATCTGGGAATTAAGGATATGCCTTCTCGAACTATGCCTTCATTACTATCTGACTCAGAAATTTCCTCCCTTGCTCGCCTCGCCTTCTTCCCAAGCTGCTTGCGCAAGCTTGACTTCTATGGTTTTGAAACCTTCAGCTGGTAATGGCTGCATTCCTGAAATTGGTGTTGAGCATTCTATTGTATCTGAGTTTGGTATCTCTGCTGGTGTTTGTGCAGCGAATGGTTTGTTGGGTCGTGTTATGCTTGTTGATGCTGTTGTTTGTTCAAACCATGAGCATTGCTCCTCAAGTGTTCGTTGTTATGCCTGTGTGGAATGTGTTCCCAGTCTAAATGATAAAAGTTCTGATGTCTCCCTCCAAGTTGCCCCTATTGTTAATGCCATTGATGTGGAGCTTCCTTGTCTTGCTGGTCCGACTATGGCCTGTTCGAAATCATGGTCATCGCTCTTTACATCGCTGCCCCGTAATGCGGGAGATTACAAACCGATTGATTTTGATATTGTTGAGGAAAATGGAGTGATGATTCCTCCTCCAATTGTAATGCAAGCCGGTGTGGAATATTGGTCTAAATACTTGGTTCATTTCTTTTTAGACCCTAATCACCGCCTGCCTGATGCGGTTGCGGTTTTTCGTAGGGCTTGGAAGCTTCATAGTGATCTTCGTGTCAAGCTGGTTGACTCCATGTATTTCTTTTTGTTCTCCTCCCCGGACGATGGCTGTTGTGTTCTTGAGGCCGAACCTTCATTTTTTGGTGGGCAACCTTTTATTATTACTCCTTGGACTCCGACAGTTTCTTGTGCTCGTGAGCAAGTCCTCTCCATTCCTGTTTGGGTTTACTTCTCCCATATCCCCTCTGCTCTTCAACCTTTACTTGGTTTGAATTGGCTTGCTTGTAATGTAGGAAAATTGAAATGTTTTGGCTCTAATACGGTTGCGTAAGAAAAATTGATGTTAGCTAAGGCTCTGATTGAGATTTCCCCCTCTAAGCCCCTCCCTTCCTCTATACATGTTCAGCTAGCTGTTGGGCACGTGTTGGAAGTCCGTGTTCGCTATGGTTGGGTTCTAGATATTTGTTCCTTCTGTCACTCCTTTGGCCACCTGGCTATCGCCTGCTCGCATTCTGTTGTTACCGCGGCTGCTCCTAAGATCCCTATTCCTCGGCCTCCGCTCAGAAAAAGGGTTCCTAAGGTTTCTACTCAGGCTGCTCCTCCTCTTGCGGCTCCTTTATCTTTCCTGGATCCGGCTCCCTGTATTGCTCAGTCTGCTTCCCCTCCATCTTCTGTGGCGCCCTCTGATGTTTCAGTGGTTCCTGTTCAGGTTCCTGTTCCGTCATGTTTGCCATTGGTCGTTGGTGATGTTTCTGCTATTCGTGGTGCTGCCCCTGTTCCTGGACTGCCTTGTCCCTCTATTGTTTCTGATGATCATCTAGACCTTAGATGCCTTTATTATAGACCGTGTGGTGACTCATTAGCTCTTGTTTTGGACAGTTATTTTGCGAGATCGAATTCTATCTTGCTTGCTGATTCATCCTGGGATCGTTCCTTTGTATACTCTTCTGATTCTGTGGCTTATGATCCTTGTCTTGCTTCCCATTTCCACGCCTATGCTGGTCTGTTGGGGAATGTCCCTTTGGAGTCTTCCCAGGATTTAGTGGATGATGGTGATGCTGCCTCTTCGGAGGAGCAGTTGTTTTTGATATTCATATAGTAGTTGTGATATGTCTATCACACTCCTGTGTTGTCTTCTTTTTTTTTAGTAGTTAAGGTGCTTTTATCTTTCTTTTGTACCTCAAATTTTTATTACGTTCGTAATAAAAAGTGGATGATCCACTATAAAATCGGCTAGCCTTGCCAAAAAAAATAGTTCATATTAAAATAATTTTATATTAAAATAGTTTTATATTAAAATAATTTATATGTTAAAATAGTTTTATATTAAAATAGTATATATATTAAAATAATTTATAAAGTAAAAATATTTATTTATATATTTTAAAATACTTTACACAATAAAATAGTTTCCTCAAAGTTCACAAATCAACTCAAATCAACTCGATTTCAAAAATTCAATTAATTTTATCTTAATTCACAAATTTCAATTTAATTCAACATCTTCATAAACCATTAATTTATATCGATTTCAAATACAAATTTGAACTACAAATTAAACCATTTCAACTTCAATTGATTTCAAAGCTTTAAATATTCAACATTTACAATACTAAATTTTTATAATTTCACTTATATTTCAAATTAAGCTTTACTATTATTTAGTATTGAAATATTCACTTAGTCAATCCAATATCATTTAAATAAATCTAAAATTTCAATTTAAATAAAACTAAACATCCCATTCCAATTTATTTAGATTTTGAAATATTCATTTAATCATCCTTTACTCAAAATTAAGTATAAAGTCATATCTTTAAAAATCTCAAATTTAATCAATTTCAAATATATTTAATTTAAGGAAAATTCTTAACCAAATGCAATTTCAAATCAGTTTCAAATTTTTATACCCAACCTTAGTCTATAAAAATTTATTATAAAATCTATTCTATAAAATATAATTTTAAATAAATATTTAAACATAATATATACTAATTAAATTAAACTTACTTAAATTAAATCTTATTATTAAATCTATTTTTATTAAAAACTATTTTTTATATTTTTTGTAATAATCCTGTATTTTGTAATTATTTTATTGTATATTTTAATTATTTTTAATGTTAGATTTTGATTTAAAAACTGATTTTACTTATTTGAAATGATTAAATTTATTATTTAAATATAATCTTGATCTTTATATGAGTTATAATTCCAAACTTGTGTAAGTTGAATATTTGCCTGAAATGCTGATTTTGGTCAAAATAGTCAAACTGTGACTTTCAACTTAAAATTTTAAAAGTTTAAAAATTTAATTTTTTTTCTTTTATTATGAGAGTACATGAAATTCTAAGAACACCACTTTTCGTTTCGTTGAAATCGGATGTAATTGTGAAAGTTATACCCTTTACAATATTGTGCGTATATAAGGTTATTTAACAATGACTATTTTAAATTGTATAAATTACTTCTTCTTGGTTTTATTTTATGTTAATATGTGATAATATGTTATATTATGCATATTTTGACTTTTAAGTATTTTTAAAATGATAATATAATTTTTCTAAAGTTTATTTGAATTTATTTCAATTTATAAAGCCTAGTCTACAATTTTAAGCCATTTTCTTAATTTAATTATATATAATTAAAATTTATTTATTTATTTTATGAACTCACTTTTATTTTCTGTGTTTTACTTTATTTTATTCATTTTACATGTATTTAAATTAAAGTAAATTTTTCCAAAGTATATTGAAGTTATTTCTAATTCTTAAGTCAAGTTTTCATTTTCTGTGCTATTTTTCTTGTTTTAATCATATCTAATTAATATTTAATTATTAATATTTTGTTTATCTGTTATACTTTCGAATTTTAACAGAGATTTTAATTATTTTCAGTTATTTAGATGTATATAAATATATATGAGAAATTTGAAAGGGTTAAAGGCTAAGAAACGTAAAAACGTTTCACTGTTTCTTTTGCAGTTTCTTTTGTCATCAATACATCTGTTTTTTTTTTTGCATTTCCCTATACCATCTCCAGCCGACTTCCCTTTCTCATTTGTCACGAAATTTTTCTCTTTCTCAACCCTAAAAATCATGGCCTCCATCTTGAGAAAAAAATCTGGTAATGGCTACATCTTTTTCTACCTTTTTCTTCTCATTTTCTATGCATTTTGCCTAGTTTTCTATGCTTTCTGGATTGGCCTCTACCACCCACCATCACCACCATACTCTCCACCATCCCCTACCACTCTTCCTTGGCATCATCTCCAGCCATCATTTCAGATCCATCCATTGCCACACCTCCCTTGGTGATAAAACTCCACAAAATTGCAAATAATGTCCAAAACAATGCACTAGCCACCACTATTACTTCACCACCTTCATACTTCACCATGGCCACCACCTCTAGCCACGACCACCACCTTGCTACCACCACTGCACTTCATCTTAGCCTCTGTCCAGATCTGAAATTGACATGGCCAAGACTCCATGAACCAAAACTCCACAAAAACAATGCATAAAGCCTTGAAACATTCATGATAGCCACCTTATCACTTCATATCTTCATCCACCACCTTGGCCACCACCATAGGCCGCCACCACCACCTTTTCCAGACCTCCCCACACCCCTCCATCTACTGTCCAAACCTATACCAGTATGGCCAAGCCCCACTTGACCCAAGGCCGAGCCTTGTTATGCTCAAAAACTTCATATATGTTGCCTTGACCAATTATATGCTTCATATTATAACCCTACCACTCCATACTCCTTCTAGCCGTGAGTTATGGTGCCAAACCTGAGCTATATCATCATCATGGCTGAACCCGAGAACCTCCTAGGCCAAGCATTTAAATGATTAAAGCAAGGTCAAGTAATTTATTCCTTTGTTGCTTCGTATTTTCATTGTTTCAACATTGTTTTGCGTTGAATATTTATGTGTATATTGTCTTGTTTTGGTTATTGTTTACAAGACAAATATCAAGGCTCTCCATTCATTCAAATCAAAAGTCATGCTATATCGCGCTTGTCGTGCTTTTGGAATCGCACTTGTGTTTGTTGTTTTGGTCTTCAGCTTGAAAAAGTGAGTCTTTCTCACTTTGACATTTATACTTATGAAAAGTGAATTGATGACAAGTGTTTAGTAATAAAAAAATGTTTATGCAAGTTAACGATGATCATATGATATGCTATGCCATGTTATTACCATATTATTACCATGTTAAAACTGTTAATTTTCACCTGACATCTGATATATGACTGTATATTGTGATATTGACCTTGTTTATATTATTTCTGTATATGATCACACTGCAAGTTCCCTGTTAGAAAAAAATGTTATGGGCTGAAATGATAGCCTGAATGGTTTTAAATTTTTCATTTTGACTTGGGATTGTGGGTTTGAAATGATAAAACCCGGATTTTCTTTGTAAATTATGGGTTGAAATGATATATTACCCATATCACTTTACCTAGCGTAGAAAATTATATACAGGCCCGTAGTTAAAATATGTTTTTCTAAAATTTTAAATATTTTAGAAATTTAATTATTATAATATTTTGATTTTAAATTTAATAAAAAAAGAAGGATTTTTGTAAATTATTATTGATTTTCTGAAAAATTGTAAGTGTAATGAATTAATGAAAAAAATAGAAATTTTGAACGTAAGTTATTTTGGTTATTTTGATTTAATTTTAATTGGAAATTTAATTGAATATGAAATTATGAAAAATTTATGATAATTTGAATTTAAATGAATTTAAAATGATTTTTATCATATTTATGATTTTTAATAAAGTTGAAATGTGAAATGAATAAATATTTTAAGCTGAAACTTTGAAATATAACTAGAATTGGAAATTTATGAAATTGACGTAAAAGTAAACTTTTAGTTAAGCAAATAAAAATAAAACTAAGTTATATTTGAGAATTTGAACTTAAGTGTTAAGTTGAAATTTAATGTAATGGATTTTAAAATTGAACATTGCATTTTAATAAGTGGATTATTATTAAATCTTGATTTTTGAATGGAAATTTAACTTTATAAAATCATGAACTTGAGGAAAATTAAATGATGTTTATAAATGTGAAAATGTATGATTTTATAAGTTAAAAATGTTTTTAATAAAAATATAATTGGTTGAGAAATTTTATTGAATATTTGAAGTTAATTGACTGTATTTTTGAAATGCTATTAATTATAATGTAAATGATATTACAGCATTTGTAAACACTGTAGTTGATGATAATGAACTAAAAAGCTAAATTGAATTAAAAGCTATTATAGCAATTTTTGTAAGTGCTATAATCTTTGAATTTAACTAAGTTATTTGAAATTTAAGTAAACCTATTATAACATTTTAAAATGCTGTCCTTTGTTAAATTGGACTATTTTGAATGTAACTTTCCATAGAAGTTTTCTAAATGATGCGAAAAGTGAATTTTCACGGTTTTTGATAAACTTAAGTGAATAAATAAACTTTGGAAGTTGAAATTTTTGAAAATTTAATAATTTAATTATTAAACATAATAACTTCATTGAAATGATAAAAAAAGAATTTTTGAAATATAAACTGTTTTGAAATATGAATTGAAATGGTATTTTAGATTGAATAAAATGAATAATGATTTGAAATGAATGAAGTTTTGAAAAGATAAGATATTTTGATATATTAAAACGATTTGGAAATGAAGTTTTGAAAGGATATGATATTTTGATATATTAAAATGATTTGAAACGAAGTTTTGGAAGATATGATATTTTTGATATTAAATGATTTGAAAAACGGAGTTTGAAAGATAGGACATTTTGATATTAACATGATTTAAAAAGAAGTTCTGAAAGATATGATATTTTGGAACGGAAAGGTAGTGTTGAAAGGGTATGAAAATTTAATATATTGAAATGGTTAGAAATGACTTGATATTTATTTTGATAAATATTTGAATTGAAAGATATTTTACGATGATATATTGAAATGGTTTTGGAAATGATTTAATATTTATTTTGATAAAGATTTGGATTGAAAAGGATATTTTATTTTGAAGTATAAAATATTTTTAAAGTTATAACTACGGGTTATAATAACGATGGGTTGTTAAAGAGACCGGGATCAGATATTGTCTTATAGCCGGCCAATACCGAAAACCTTTTTAACTACCGTGTACGCGGTGGAGATTCCAGAATGAAGTAGGATGGTGGCGACGTTCTCGAGGTATATATTACGTGGACCGAACTCCCGTGAGTTGGCATATATGACTAAAACAGGAGCTATACCGGGCTACACAAAGGGTCGCACCCTTTCATCGAGCATGCTCCATCGGAAACCATTCTATTACTGTTGTGATTCGATTCGGTGGCGCCACTTTGATTCGGGGTATTGTTCGAGGTGGGCGGAAGCTGCTGGCTTGCCTTCACCACCGGTCCGGGAGTGCAAACGGTGTATCCACCCTGGCATTTCCTCGCGTGCCGTGTCATATCCTTATATCGAGCCCACTACGATTTTGGTTTTAAAGATCCGACCGCGTTAAGGTTCACCATCCCCTTAACGCTATTTTCTATATGATTATACTTTACTGATTAGACACTACCGTATATAGCGTATATTACTACATAGTAAATAGTTTAACGGATCCTTAGAGGATGGGCGGTCCCAAGCATCCTTTAAGTTACTGATGCATTTTGTTACTGTTCACTTGAGTTGATTTACAGTTTATAAGTATTTATGTCCTGACTCGAGGGTTTTGTGTTTTGCTTTACGCTCGAGTCAGATTTATTGAGTTAGCATTCAAGATTCACCTTCGGCGTTGGAGCTTTCCTTGAAGATCCAGCCATCTATTTTGTTTCAGTATCCAGTGGTTCGGTGATGTATCTGATTTGTACCTGATGTATCCTGTTACTCTTCTGTTGTATCTTATTTAACTCTGATGTATCTTATATTTACATAGTAGCTTCATGAACTACTATCTCTTTTACTTCCGCTGCATTATTATTACTCTGTGTCTGTGATCTGTGATTTTTATTTACTGTATATTCTGAGATTTGCCAAATTTTTAATTACAACGCGTTATTTTGAGCAATTCAATTCCGGCATGAGTGTCTACCTATACACTTATAATGGATGTGAATGGTTGAAAATACCGAGTCGTAAAAATAGTAAAATTATTAGTAAAATCTTAAAATTTATATTTTCAAAACTAACTTACAAATTTAAATTTCCCAAAACATATAATTTTAAAAATCAAGAATTTTAAACATATATAAAATAACATATATATATATATATATATAATATTTTATAATCAATATATGTATATATGTATATATATAAAACCATATATATTAAACTTTGGAAACCATTTCAAAATATACATAGACCAACGGTGTCTGTATATAATTCTCTATCCTATGGTCAAGTAATACGGATATTTACCATTTCAATCCGCAATTTAATTATCCACGGGTATATATTTTTTCAACCCGCAAATCCCAAATTCAATTCAGTGAAAATCGCTTTCAGCCCATAACGATTTTCTCACATTCTACAAGATCGTTCGAGTATGTATCATTTCAGCCCATAGGGAATTCTATACTAACAGGGAACTTGCAGAGTGAGAACAGTGAAGGCAATAATATAACGTATCAACAACAGGTATATATCATCAATAACAGATAAAATATAAATAACAGATCATGGTATTAGATGTCATAGGTGAATAGTTATAGATAACGGCATATCATATACAACAAATATATAATTAACAGTTAAATCTAGTAGCATATTTCAATTGTCATTTCAAACGAAATCAAATCTAATAAATATAAGAATGTTAATCATGAGTGATTGCTCACCTTTCGAGGCTAAAGATATGAACGAGAATGGAAGCAAATAAACACAGACAAGCATACAGATGAAGCGAGCGGGACAACGACAAGTTAGGAGTTTGCTACGATAAATTCGATATTGAAATGTAAGTCAAGATGGCACGAGATTGATGAAACAAGGTATAATACATATATAAATTTTCTAAAATTAATTTTAAAACATATGTTTTCAGATCGGTATTTAATTCAAAATAAAATAAAATTTAATATATATGTATTTCAAACACCATTGTTTTAAATTAAAATACATATATTAAAATCAAACATATGTTTAAAATATTATATATATATATATATATATATATATATATATATATTTCCAAAAAACATATTAAATCCCAACCTATAAAATATCTATATATGATTGAAAACCAAATTCACTTATACGTACATATAACTAATGTATATATGCATATATACAAACTTACATACGTGTTAAAATTTAAAATCAATATTGTTAGAAACCTATGTACATATACATACTAATATATATAATTATACATATATCCCAAACATTTAATATATATGTAAACTATTATATATAACAGACTATATAGTTCATATATTTCATATAAACAACAAAACCTTTATACAATAAATCGAGATAAACTATGTAAGCTTATGTACAAAAATTTGTAAAACATATACAACTCAAATGACACATATTACATAACATATAATATACTATAACAATACAACTTACTTTATATATATGACCCATATGTACATATACAATAGTATATAAATAGCTCTGCATGGAACATACACATACTCAAAAAATATACTTATTGTGTTACATACATATTTCTCAATATGGCACACATAAGTTTATATATGTATAAAATTTAGTGAATATCTTGAACATATGTGTATATAACAGACTCGTGCATAAGATACATAATAAAACCATAGTATCTACATATTATCATACCTTTAAAACACATAATATATTATTTTAAACATATCATAAAATACCCATTTTCTATACTTAAACAAAAAAAAAAATTAAAACAATATTAGACAATATCTATATACACAAAAGTGAAGATTACCACACACAAACATATACTTATACTTTAATATATACCCTAATATATGCTAACTTTACATATATAACTAAACTTAGTATATCAACTTGTATAATCTTATGTATTATAACTAACAGACCACATGAATCTGTCAATATAATATATATACAAAAGAAATCATACTTATATAAAGAGATATGTAATTATTGAAAGGTGATAGGCTAAAGGAAGGGAGACGAAAGCAATGCAAGGTGATGGAGGCTCGGCTTGGGAGAGTGTGAGCAGAGGCATGGGGCTCAGCTGATGGATTATGAATTGGAAAAGGGGAAGCTTGCACGCGGGTGCCTGGAAGGAAAAGATGACGAGTTGGAAGGTCAAAGGAGGAAGGCTTAGGAAGCCTGTGGTCGAACTTTTGGTAAGTGAGGGGTAGGGGAGAGGCGGACGAAGACTCGGCGGAGATTGGGGATTCAGGAAGAGGTTGCGGTGATGATTGCTGCTTGGAAATGGAAGAGGAAGAGGGGTGCGGTGATGAAAAGGAAGAGGGTAGGCGAGACCAAGTGGAGAAGAGAAGTAGCTGAACTATATTTTAATATATATAATTTTGTTTCTTTCCAAAAGCAAGCCAGAGGAAATGTAAGAACGAACCATTATTACTAAAGCAACCGATGGGAATAGTGAAAGTCAAGCGTTGAATTCAGTAACCATAAATGTTAGAAGCTATTGGTTAATATACGTTGGAATATGAAAGGTAAGGGAAGCTAAAAGGGTCGAATGCAGAACTAATACGAAATCGTTTCACAGATTGCACCACACACCGAACTCCGAAACACACGAATGAATATACCATAGGGATTAGCATGACAAGACGATCAAAATGGTACATAGATATCAGTGGTACGATCGTTCTATCAAAAGTCGATATTCGGTACCGAAAATGCTGCTAAAACGCCGAAATTAAGATAAATGGAGCAATAACAGTCCAAATTAGATGAAATGAAATATGATGTCTCACTCAGAAGACGATTTACAAATTCATTATATAAAAATATTCAGGCTTGAAACATTTTATTATCATCAAATATTAGCTGATTTAAATTGAAATAAAATTATGCAATAAAATGAACTTCCATATTATCTGATGAAAATTTACCATTCGTTATGTTTATATATACGTATTCCAAATATCAAATTTTTATTTCAAAATACAATTATTTAAATTTCACAAAAAATAAAATTTCATAGAAATTTCAATTAATTATGTTATAAAACTGTTAAAATTTATGGGTCGTTACGTGTCTTCATTTGAGTAATGGCATCTCTTTCATATACGAATCAATTGAAAGTGATGTGCCTCTCCGAGATCCGAGATCGTTGTAGCTGACTAGTAGGTTTGGATTCGAAAATACGTCGGTTCCTCTCCGACTAGATATAGTAGATAAGCGTAACGAGGCCTATAAAGGAAAAATTATGCCTTATATTCTTCTATGCACACTAGGTGATAAAGTGATTGACGACCATAGGGAGATCAAATGCTTGTGGAAAGTAGAATCCCAGATTTAGCATCAAAAAAGAGAGTAGGTATTTGCTATATGGATAGGTAAAAAACAGAGTTTATGAGTTTCTTTTTCTGTATTACACAGTTTGCAAACGCCATCCACTTGAATCCCCCAGGTAGTTAATCTGTCTAATGTTGGAAGTCGGTTTAGAATAGCTTTATACGAGCACATAGGCATCTTTTTTTACACTGTATTGATTCCATATCAACTTATACCAAAACAATATTGGATGTTTAGATTGAACAACATCATAAATAGTCGAAAGTTTGATATCTGTAGCATCACATATCCTCCAGCAATCCATTGAGTTGTCAATATGAATAGGGATAGATAGAATTTGGTGTGATATTTCTCTAGTCTTGGGATAAATACTTGGCACGAATTTATTATCTTGTATAATACAAGACACTTTTTTAGAGACTATGTTAAAATTAGAAATCTTGTTCCACCCGAGAATATCAACCAAGGACTTATGGTTGATCTAGGGATCAAACCAAAAGGTTGTTGATTTATCGTCTACAAAAGCTCTGGCTAACAGTGAACTCATAGCGCCTCTACTCCTTAAACTATGCTTCATTGTTGATGAGTATTGTTGAATATGCCAGTATATAATTTTTGTTTGATGATTATATATATATATATATATATGTATGTATTCATTTAAATGTATGTGTTAATGTACTATTTTGTTTTCACAGAATTAAATAAATATTTGCTGAATAAAATAAATAACACAGAATTTAAATTCAAACATATATTTTATTCAAACAAATATTTTATCACAATATTAAATAGTACAAATTTGAGCTCTTACTCTATATATACAATTTTCAATTACAATGCAAATTCGATTACATCACAAATTTCAATTTACAATGTTCACCTAACTACATATCACTCATTCACTCATATTTATCTTCGACTCTGCTCCAGCCTGAATCCAACATCTGAGTTATCTGCAAAAAAACACTGACGCAGTAAAATTGAAAAAAAAATATTTCTGTCAAGTAAAATAAGATGTATTTTTGAAAATATTATTTGCCTCGGTTATTTGGGTTGTTCATCATCATTTATTTTGAATTCATCACACACGAATAGCTTCTGACATGCACAGTGTATCATTTTACATGCCACAAGGCCATGCACACCTATATACACTTGATAAAACTACATGGTCAGGTGAGCACAAGGTAAAACCCAATCAATAGCTAGGTTCAACTCAAGTGAAATACAAATAAAGTGACGATATTAGCACAAGGTCAAACCCGAGCTATATGCTGGATTCAATACAGGTGCAATCCAAATGTACAAGTTCAATAAAATTGTCAAGACAACTAAAACAACTCGACCAGTCCAAAATCAAAAATGAACAAGTACAAAAAGTGGTGAACAGCATGTAAAGGTGGTAAACAAGTATACATATGTAAAATGAAGGCCATACAAGCTGAACTGTATACAAGTGCACAAAAGTATACACATGAACCACTAACTTCAACCCGAACTAGCACATGTGGTCAGAGAACACAAAGAAGGCAACAAAGATAAACACCTCAAGTACAAAGCAGGTTACATATTGCAATGAAAACAACCGGAACAAAGCAAGCCTGGCAACATGAAGCATAAACCAAACTAGCATACAAGTATAACACGAATGTGTAGACCATATATATATATATAGAGTCGAAGTGACAACAGATTAGAACATATACAAGACTCAAGTCCAAAATCATATTCCAAAATACAGTGAACTAATGAATGCAACTAAATACAAGTGAAGCCTCAACTGTCAATGGTTCAAATGGCCAGACTTACAAGTCTAGTGAAAACAATAAACTGGCTCGAAGTGATAAGAAGCCCAACAACTCAATGCAAACAAAGAAAATGAATGCAATAAACTGGTCAGATCAACTCAATCTGTCAACAAGGTCCAAGAAGACTTCACGATGAAAAAAAATGCAAGACCAAATTACTTCAGACTGCAACTCAAAAGGAGCGACAATGTCTAGACTCAAAGCAACCCGGGCTAGTATATCAGACACATGAACGTGCACACAAGTGTGTCAATATCAACACACAACAACACTGCAACCTCAACTAAACCAGAGAATACAACCAGACTACTTCTTGAAAAAACACATATATACATACATAAATGTATGTACAAGTGGAGATGACCAGTAACCAAGTGTAGTAAAGTGAAACGAGACCTCGTAAATACACACACATATGTATACACACATATATACATATACATGTCGTGCATAGCATTTCAGCTCATCATACATGAAGACCATAGTGCAAAGTGATCTAATGAAGCAACACCAATGATGAAGGCATATACAAGTGCATCGAACCACACAGCAACTCGAACGAGTAAGTGCACCAGGGCAGTACACAAAAAGTCAATGAATAATGAGATGCAATAGTTCAAATGTCATAGGGGATTTCAAAATTAACAAAGTCAAGTTTAAATGTCAAATAACAAAGTCAAAGCCATGGTGGTCAAAATGATAACAGGAATCGATAAGGTCAGAGTCAAAACCAGAAAATAACAAAAATCAAAACTTCTAGATTATCACAATTTTAAATACTAATATCAGAGCCGTGGTGACCAAGAAAGAGTCGAGCAAGTCAAAATCGAAGCCGTGATATCCAAGCAATGCAAATTATATGAATTGAAAATGTCAGAAAACATCATCAAAAATCTAGCAAAATCAAACGGCTGAACTAAAATTATCAAACGAATTCAAACAATATTATACGAACCAAAATCAAGGGAATTAAACCCTATATAACCCATATCATCAGCGGCATGGAAAAGGTATTTCGAGTTAAAAACAATACCACAGAGCATAGTTTCAAATCAATAACTCGATTGCATCGAGTTCAAGCATATCGACGAGAATAACAAAGGAAATTACATACTATATTTTATCAAATCGAACTCGATGTAATTGAAGTAGCCGTGTCCAAATCGAAGAGACAATCAATCGACATAACAATCAATGTGAGAATATCAAATCAGTTGATCAACCATCAAGCGGCGCCTCAATCTACAGAAGCCCCAATTTCAGAACGAATAAGGAATGAGACGACCATTATCACTAACAAAAGAAATACGGGCCGAAGAAATATATAAGAGGATAAAAATAAAAAGGGACCCATTTTAATTTTCTTTGGACTGGCTTATATTATTTTTCGGGCTTTTATTTTTATTTATGGTTTTTGTGTTTTTAATTATTTTTATTTTGTATTTTACTTTTAAACTTTTGTAAATTCTGGTCGTGTGACTAGGGGACGAACTACGATGGTGTAGTTCGAGAATTCACAACTCAATGGCAGAGTTATGGTAGGGTTTTGAGCGTAGAGTTAGGTTAGACGATAGCGGGTATCGTGAGTTTACGTATGCAAGCGTCTGACTACTTAATTTCTAGTAGAAACCTTGGGGGCAGCACGTAGGCAGGGTTTTGCCGAAGTTGGATAAATCTGTGATGTTCTATTTCTTCTTTTAATATTCTGCTATTATCTGTGCTTCTATTATTCTACTATTATTAGTGCTGTAATTATTTTACATATTTTCGCATTAAATTTTTATAATTGATAGTATCACCCTATTCCCCCCTCCAGGGTGAAATCGATACTACAAGTGGTATCAGAGAGCTAGGAACAAAAGACGATTATTGTTTTAAAATTTGATTTTTCAAAAACAAATTATTGTTTTAAAAATATGGTTTTTTAAATGGCTTCTTTTAATAATGCTTTTGTTGAGGGTCGGTACAGTATTATTCCTCCTATTTTTGATGGAATATATTTTATAAATCGAAAATTAAAAATGGAATTTTATTTAAAATCTATTAATTCTAAATGGTGGGATATTATTGAAAATGGATGTGATATAATAGATGAGAAAAATACTTCGATTAATGCTCTTGCTATGCATATACTATATTCTCATATTAATCAATATAATTTTAACTTCATCTCTCATTGTGAAAATGCACAGGAATTCTGGAATACTTTTGATGCAATATATGGTGCAAAAGTCAACGACGATGAGAAATCCTCCACAATCGACTTAGTTAAAGAAACGTGCTTAACAGGATTAGAAAAAGGCAACAATGATGAAGATTTAATAACCGATGAGATAAGTGATTTTCCATTCAATGATTTAGTTCTCTTATGCCTAAAATTAATTGAAAATAATAAAGCTCTTGAGTTGAAAAATAATAAGCTGAAAAGGGAACAAGCTAAACTTCATCAGAAAAATAAAGATTTGGAAAATGAGCTTAAAAATATTAAGAAAAATAAAAGTTCTAACTACAAAAGGTGTTTGGACCATGAAAAAGAATTTGTCCGTTTTCATGAAAACTTTCAAAAGTTAGAAAACGAAATTTTAATGCAGGAGAAAAAAAACTGAGTTGATTTGTAAAAAACATTTTGTAAAAGGAGTTGGATAACTTTACGAAGTCAGAAATTTCTAAATGTATGATTTTTGAAAAGAAATTAAATGAGATCAACGAAAATTTCAAAACCCTTGAAAAAGAAACGTGAATTTGAGCAAATCTGAAAATATTCGATTAAATCACGAGTTTGAAAAGGAATTTCAAAAAATCAATGATTTTGAAAAAATTAAATTTAAAAAACGCCAACTTTTTGAAACTGAGATGCTAGAAATTGAGAACAAAATTAGAGAGCTTCAAAATGAAAATATGTAATTAAAAATGAATAATTTTGAAAAGTGAGATAATACAATTAGTTGTTGTTCGAAGCTAATTAATGAAAATAAGCATTTAAAATTCAAAGTTAATAAACTTGAGTTGGTTACTCCGAATTTTTTCACTAGAGATAAATCATTTAATATACTCTTAGAAAATCAACTCTTCAAAAGGAATGCATTTGGATTTGAAAAAGTGTCAAAATATGAACAAATAACTAATAACACTGTTAAAGGGATAAGTATGATTCCCAAACACGTGAAAACCATACCAATTTGGGTTTCGAAAGGCACAAATATAAAATCCAAATTCTGGATGCTAAAAGGAACAAATATAAATAGTCTTGGGTCTCCACAAACATATTTTTCAAAATCATTTTCCACTAACTACCATGGACCTAAAAAAACAAATAGGTCATAGAAATCTTTTCTCATGTAGGTGTGGTGGCAGACTAAACAGTGTTACATGGATTCTGGTTGTTCCCAGCACACGACGGGGGACAAATCAAAGTTCCTTAGTCTCATACAAAGATGGCAGAATCACAATGGGCAACAATGAAAAATTATCGTAAAGGTAAAATAGGTAACAATGTATTTATCTTGAACGAATTATTAAGTGATATTCTGCACCATAATCCAAATTTAATCAACTGGTTATGTGATAAAGAAATGAATGTTGATTTTGATTTTGACTTATTCAAAATTGTTGGCCAATTACACTTTTATGCTGAGAATACTATAAGTATTTCTAGAGACTTTGAATTAGTTCATATAGATGTGTTTGGACTAATGATGGTGCTTTATTGATTGTTGATTACTCATGATACAAGTGGATATGTTTGTTTATCTTATCTGCCACTACATTCACTATTTTTTATTTGCACGGATTCAATTCAATTTCACTTAAAAGCTGTTAAAAATGATATTAAGATATTTTGTTGCACACTTCACGGTCTGGTCTATGACATACAACTAATGATCCATCACATTTTCAAAGAAAATATTTGCAAGTTTTTCATTTCAACTGATTTTCAAATTAGTAGACATTTTTTTATAAAATCCCTTTCAGAAAATAGTTTTTGTTGACCTTGTTTCAGATTAGTCATTTTGGAAAATTTGATTTTATAATTATTTTTGGATTTGAACTTAAATGATTACATTAACTAATCTGACTCCCTACTGATTATCGAAAAGATAAATAGTGATTGAAAAAAGTGATGAGTGCTGATATGTATCATATATTAAAACTTGAAAAAAGTATATTTAGTAAATTTCCTTAAAATTTTAAACAAGATTTATAATAACTCTTGTTTGGTAAAAATTTCATGACCTTCTCTATTTCTATCATATTTTTAAAGACCATCACTCGTCAAAATCCAATATGGTATGTCAATATATGGTATTTTAAATGGGTAATCATTCGTTATTTATTTTATTATATTTTTAGCAATAAAAACATCCAAAGTATTCATTCTCGTTTAAAAGTCCTCACGGTTATGCATGGGTGAATTACTTGGAATTTTTTATTATGTGATTTCATGCTCATTTAAAAGTCCTCACGGTTATGCATGTATAGAACACATATCAAAATTGATTGATTAAATAGACAAGCTAATTCTAATCCCATTTAAAGTCCTCACAGTTATGCGTGGTTAGAAGATACTTGCATTCATTTTTTTTTTAAATTTGAATACCACTAATCTCATTTAAAAATCCTAATGGTTATGCATGGTTAGTAGATGTTCAAATTCCTTATATAAATATACCCCAAATAGACACGGCTGTATGGTTTTGCATCATCCCTATCATTCTAAAGTGGAATATGCGCCTAACAAAGTATTTATGATTTTTGTTTGATTTTTCTATTGAAATTTAATATTTATACTCGATTGGGTATTAATATTGTATTAATGTCAATCACTTTATCTCTATTTTTCTAAAACTATCACTCTTTTGCTAATAACAAAAGGGGAGAGAAAAGTTAAGATTTCGACTAATAAAGGTCAAATATTTTATTTTGTATTTTCTATTTGCATCGAGGTTCATTTGCATATTTTTATTTATTTTCATGCATATATGACGGGGGAGTTTTGTTGTAGAAAGGGAGTATTCAAATAGAGGGAGCAAATAGAATGGTCAAATACATTTAACAAATTCAAAATCTAAATATACATTTGTTATCATCAAAAGGGGGAGATTGTTGAATATGCTAGCATATGATTTTTGTTTGATGATAACGAACATATATATATATATATATATATATATATATATATATACATACATATATATACACACACACACATTCATTAAAATGTATTTGTTAATGTGTTACTTTATTTTCATAGAATTAAATAAATATTTGTTGAATAAAATAAATAACATAGAATTTAAATTTAAACATATATTTTATTCAGACAAATATTTTATTACAATTTGAATAGTACAAATTTGAGCTTTCACTATATAAATACAATTTTCAATTACAATCAAATTTGATTACATCATAAATTTCACTTTACAATGTTCACCTCACTACATATCACTCATTCACTCGTATTTATCTTCGATTCTGCTCCAGCTTGAATCTAGCATCTGAGTTATCTACAAAATAAACACTGACGTAGTAAAATTGAAAAAGAAACATTTTTGCAGTATAAAATAAGATGTATTTTGAAAATATTATTTGCCTCAGTTATTTGGGTTGTTCGTCATCATTTATTTTGAATTCATCATACACGAACAGCTTGTGACATGCATAGTATATCTCTGTATATGCCACAAAGCCGTGCACACCGATATACACTTGATAAAACTGCAGGGAAGGTGAGCACAAGGTCAAACCCCATCAAATCTAGGTTCAACTCAAGTGAATTACAAATAAAGTCAGGACAATAGCACAAGGTCAAACCCAAGCTATAAGCTGGATTCAACACAGGTGAAATCCAAATGTACAAGTTCAATAAAATGGTCGAGACAACTAAAACAACTCGACTGGTCTAAAATAAAAAATGAACAATTAAAAAAAGTGGTGAACAACACATAAAGAAGGTAAACAAGTATACAAATGTAAAGTGAAGACCACACAAGCTCAACCGTATACAAGTGCACAAAAGTATACACATGAACCAACAACTTCAACCAGAACTAGCACATGTGGTCAGAGAACACAAAGAAGGCAGCAGAGATAAACACCTCAAGTACAAAGCAAGTTACATATTGCAATGCAGACAACCAGAACAATGCAAGCCTCGCAACATGAAGCATAAGCCAAACTGGCATACAAGTATAACATGGATGTGCATATGATACATATATACAGAGCTGAAGTGACAACAGACCAACATCTACAAGACTCAAGTCCAAAATTATATTCCAAAATACAGTGAACTAATGAATGCAACTGAATACAAGTGAAGCCTCAACAGTCAATGGTTCAAATGGCCAGACTTACAAATCCAGTGAAAACAATAAACTGGCTCGAAGTGACAAGAAGCCCAACAACTCAATGCAATCAAAGAACATAAATGCAATAAACTGGTCAAAGCAACTCAATCTGTCAACAAGGTCCAAGCAGACTACACGATGAACAAAAATGCATGACCAAATTACTTCAGACTGCAACTCAAAAGGAACGACAATGTCCAGACTCAAAGCAACTCGAGCTATCATATCAGACACATGAACATGCACATAAGTGTGTCAAGATCAACACACAAAAACACTGCAACCTGAACTAGACCAGAGAATACAACCAGACTAATCCATGAACACACACATATATACATACGTAAATGTATGTATACAAGTGGAGATGACCAGTAATCAAGTGCAGTGAAGTGAAACGAGACCACACACACACACACACACACACACACACACACACACATATATATAGACACATGTATGCATATATATGCAGTGCATAACATTTCAGTTCATCATACATGTAGACAAAAATGAAAAGTGAACTAATGAAGCGACACCAATGATGAAGGCATATACAAGTGCATCGATCCACACAACAGATCGAATGAGCAAGTGCACCTGGGTAGTACACAAAAAGACAATGAATAATGAGCTGCAGCAGTTCAAATGTTAAAAGGGATTTCAAAATTACCAAATTCAAGTTTAAATGTCAAATAACAAAGCCAAAGCCGTGGTGGTCAAATTGATAACAGGAATCGATCAATCCAGAGTCAAAACCAGAAAATAACAAACATAAAAACTTCTAGATTATCACAATTTTAAATACCAAAGTCAAAGCCATGTTGACCAAGGAAGAGTCGAGCAAGTCAAAATCGAAGCTGTTATATCCAAGAAATGCAAATTATATGAATTGAAAATGTCAGAAAACAACATCAACAATCATGCAAAATCAAACGGCTAAACTAAAATTATCAGACGAATTCAAACAATATTATACAAATGAAAATTAAGGGAATTTAACCCTATATCACCTATATCATCATCGGCGTGGAAAAGGCTTTTCGAGTTAAAAACAATAGCACGAAGCATAGTTTCAAATCAATAACTCGAATCGCATCAAGTTTAAGCATATCAACGAGAATAACAAAGGAAATCACATACCAGATTTTATCAAATCGAACTTGAAGTAATTGAAGCAGCCGTGTCCAAATCGAAGAGACGATCAATCGAAAAAACAATCAATGTGATAATATCAAATCATTTGATCAACCATCAAGCGGTGCCTCAATCTGCAGAAGCCCTAATTTCAGATTGAAGAAGGAACGAGACAGCTATTGTCATAAATGAAGGAAATACGGGCCGAAGAAATATAAAAGAGGGAAAAAATAAAAGGGGTCTCATTTTAATTTTCTTTGGACCGGCTTATATTTGTTTTTGGGCTTTTATTTTTAGTTAGGGTTTTTGTG
Organism: Allium cepa; assembly: GCA_030765085.1. Lineage (NCBI taxonomy): Eukaryota > Viridiplantae > Streptophyta > Magnoliopsida > Asparagales > Amaryllidaceae > Allium > Allium cepa. The sequence continues at coordinate 872,612,824 of CM060932.1, read as the reverse complement.
TTTTTAATTGTTTTTGTCCTTTATTTTACTTTTAAAATTTTCTAAATTCTAGTCATGTGACTAAGGGACGAACTTCGATGTTGTTGTTCGAGAATTCGCAACTCAGTGGCTGAGTTGTGGCAAAGTTTTGAGCGTAGAGTTAGGTTAGTCGATAGAGAGTGTCGCGAGTTTACGTGTGTAAGCGTCTGACTACTTAATTTCTAGTAGAAACCTTGAGGACAACACGTAGGTAGGGTTTTGTCAATGTTGGGTAAATCTGTGTTGTTCTATTTATGCTTTTAATATTCTGCTATTATTCGTGCTGCTATTACTCTGCTATTATCAGTGCTGCAATTATTTTACATAGTTCCACATTAAATTTTTATAATTGATAGTATCACTCTATTCACCCCCGCTCTAGGGTGGAATCGATCCTACAATTATTTTTTTATTAATTGCTATTAACAAAATTTCTACCGTGTTCATACTTATTTTGCACCCAAGTTGACTATAAACTCTTCCTAGTAAGTTGGTTTCAGGTAAATTTCAATATAGTAGTGGCTCTTAAATTTAATAACAGTCTAAGTCCAATCCCATCCTCCTGTTTAGGTTTACATCAAGTATTCCATGCAACTCTACATGTCCTACCTCCGTAGAAGAAGTTTGAACATATAGAATCAATTTTGTTCAAAACTGATGTTGGTAAATGATAATAAGAAGCCAGTATAAAACCATAGGAACTATAACACTTTGAATCGGTTGAGCTATGCTAGCACTCGATAAAAGATGACTATCCCAACTCTCTAATTTGGTAGAAATTCTCCGAATTAAAGAGTTTCACTATGCAACACTTATGTAGTCTATGGAAAGAGGGACTGCAAGATACTTAACAGGGAGAGTACCATCCTCCATACCCAAGATATGCAAGATTTCCTCATTTTGAGTAACTGTTTTACTGAAGTGTACCTTTGATTTAACCTGATTAATATGCAAACTAGTTGTTTGTCCCAATGACTGCAATATCTGGTTGACTTCCACTGCATTTTGAGTTAAAGCTTCTAAAAAGAACATGACATCATCTACTTAAAGCAAATAAGTCACAATACGATAAACCTATTTATAGGGGCCAGTCCGCCTTATAAAACTGCATCCTTCATAAGAAATGTAAGATACTCCACAGCGATGCAAAATAAGTAAGGAGATAAATGATCCCCCTACCTAAGACCTCTGTTGGACCCAAAAAACCTTCAGGCCTGTCTTCCACCAAAATAGAGAAGTTTGGCGAATTAATACATTCAAAAATCAGGTGTATCATAGATTTAGGAAAACCCATTACCATAAGCATGTGGTGTTAGTCCGTGAGATGATGGTTTTGATGACAACAACCTTAGAATAGATTATGAAATATAAATACTGACATTATAAGTTTAGATATATATGTATATGTAGGATATAACCATGCAGGCACCAAGAATGAAGACTATACAGTATAGAGATTCAAGATATCAAGATAGAAGACTCATGAGTATCAAGATTCAAGAGTTCAAGATTTCAAGGTTAAGTATTTTTATTAGGAATTTTGTTAAAACTCATAGAAAAGCACTGGCATCTTAAAATCCAATTTATTCATGGAACGGAATCCACTTCGAGCCTGTTATAGGATGGAACCCTAAGTAGGATGGAACGTACGAAAAATCTAGTGGAATATTGTTTTGTATCCACTAACTTTTTATTCAAAATGATTTTACAAAATTATCTTGTTTTCAAAATGATTTCAAAACTTTCCTTTTAAAAAACATCAAAACCCTCTATCCTGATTTTAAATAATTTTAGCCTCAAAATTTTCTTTAATTTCAAAGTCAAAACTACTCCTGATTTTAAACTATGTTTCAAATATAATATATATTTAACTTTTAAATATTTATACTTAGATTTAAATATAAAATTATAGTTAAATTCTATATATATTATTCTCTATATTTACTTATGTATTTTAACTATAGTGAAGTATATTTATAAAGTTTAAAATAGTTTTAATATAAAATAAAAGTTATTTTCAAAGAAAAACAAAACACCAAAAAAATCCTTTGGGATGTCGACATGCCCAAGTACCCCATGTCGACATGGTGTCAGTTGAGTTCAAAATTTAAATTTCAAAAGAAGTGTCTATTCGGCATAACTCTTCATGAATGGACATGGCTGTTGTTCTTCTATAAATAGGGGTTACTTTCAACGAATTTTGTATTAGATTTTCTGGTTTTTCACTCCTCTTCTTCTTCCACATTTCTTAATACATATTCTTACCATTACTCTGCCGAAAACAACATTGAATTGAACTCGATTACTTCTTGTTTGATTCTCTATCACTATCTCTACAAGGTTCTCAGTGCTATTCAGAGTTATAGGCTTTTTGTAATCTATCTAAAGAGAAAAGGTGTGATTGTAGCCTTGAAAATCAATTAAAAGAGAAAAGGTGTGATTGTAGCCTTGAAAATCTATTAAAAGAGAAAAGGTGTGATTGTAGCCTTGGTAAATCAATTGGGTGAACTTGTGGCCCGAAAATCAAGTATCTCTACCCAGAGGATAGAAATTTTGGAGAGTGTACCTTATAGCCTTGAAACCGAGGGTGTAATTGTACAATTGCTTTTGAAAGGAAATTCATACTTGTGTTGCGGGACTGGATGTAGGGTAACTCCGAACCAATATGAAATCTGGTGTGTTCTTGTAACGACCCGATTTTTCGACTTCCAAAAGTCGACATTTATACGTCCACTGTATCAAATGTCGCACAGTCGAATGCCGAAAAACCAAACCGTTAGGGTTAAAGAAGAAGAAGATAGAAGAAAAACAGAAACAAAAACAGAATCTCACATTTCGCAGCGGAACAAATATAATAGATAAATAAATATCTTTAAACAGAACCACTATATTAGTTATTACATTACATTATCAGAGTGTACGACAACAAACAGCGGAAAGAAAATATAACATATACTAGTGATACGCTACGCCATCTAGCTTGCTCCTGATCTCCAAAGCAACTCCTGAATTCCAGAATGACCTGATAACCTAACTCTAGGTTGCCCGTGTGGAAAATTATGGGCACCCAGAGTTTAGAAAGGGAACAATAAACTTCAGGTCAGTCATGGGACTGGTGTGAGACCTTAAAATTAGTTATTCTCTATTAAAAGGAAAACAAAAGATTTTAAAAGAAATCCGCAATGCTTTTTTAGAAAATGAAACTACCATAAGGCCTCCCGCCACACACACAATGCAAACGTAGAATTGGAGGAGATTTCTCCTTATGATAGTCAAATATGCTTGATACGCAAAATCATTTGATATTATTATTATTAGTGCATAGTGTGGAAAATATTTCGAAAGGATAATATAAATCTTAGCCAACATAGGCATTTCGCACCATGCCTACTATAGCTACCATCTAAATAGTGGTGACCACCATAAGTAAATGGCAGGTAATACAACTAAAACCGTACTGGATTCGTATTAGGAATTGGATTTCCAAAAAAATGGTCAGGCCAAGAAGCTTCCCATTGCCACATGGGTACGCCTCTGGATGGACGCCCCGAGAACCTAACCGGATCTCTGCCAACACAAGGCCGGGTTACCTCTGCAAAAATAGGTAACTACTGACACGAGTATGCCATCCCCCGGTTGTAAACAACCTTTATCTGAGGATCCTCAACATCAACAATCACAAAGTAATATATATTTGCGACATTCACATAAGTTAAGTATCTGGGCTCCATACCATAATACCACTTCTATTCAGAAGGAAATGTATATACCCTAAGGGGCGCTACTCCCTATAACCTAGCTGCATTCTTCCTGTTTTGACCATTTCGGGGTGTGAGGTTCGACGAATTCTCGTCCACAAAGCTACGCTTTTCACAAAAGCCGTGTTTCGATCAACAAATAATCAGCAGCACTTCATATGCAACATTACCAATTTGGGAATGTATTACTAGTAACCATCAACTACATAACCTCTGAGCTCGTACGTCTCAGAGATGGGTGTTAAGCTAAGAGAATAAATTCCGCGCCACCAACAGAAATGTATTTGATAGAAACCAGCATTACATCTCAAAGTGTAACGTCAGACACACATCCATACAAGTCCGTTCCACGATCGAACGGAATCAAAGGCACTTCAAAAGAATTCCTTGCAATCCGGATATTCACTAACCACGTCCGGAATCCCCATCACAAAGGGTGATAAAATCTCTATACCGGAGCAACCCGGTGTAGGGACATTCGACAGGTATCCTTTCGCTTTTGAAAATACCCGGTCTTCAACACCATCTTCAAATGCAATCCCATTTCGTCGTATCGTTATTCAGAATGGGTTTTATGACACAAGGTCCTCTCCCGGCTAATCCGAATAACGAGCGCTTATTTTTCAAAATAAGTGTTCATTCAGATTCAAACAATTCATAATAATTTCATTTTGATCTTTTAAACAAAAGATCCATCACAATCACAAAGGTTCGATGTGGGCTTCGAATATCCATTTGGAATTCGACTCCCGGTCGCATCGAAATTCAAATGCCGACTAAGGCCAATATTGATAGTCGGTTATTTAACTATCAACCGTCTTTCGCAACAGTTGCTGGATTTCAAATAAATTTCCCCCAATTATTATTATTTTCAATATATCTTCGCAAGATAAAATTTCACACTTCAATCCTTTGAAAATATATTTCAAATCAATTTCCAAACATTTATTCATTTCCACTGAAAATCTGCCGATTTCAAATATTTTAAAATAATATAAAATTACTTATTCAAAATATACTTGGAAACATTTAAAATAAACTATTTTAGAATATTTGCTTAAATATTAGTTATGACTAATATTATACTAATATCTCATACAAAGCTCAAGTCTAAAAACTAATTTTAAAACAAAATTAGTAGATAGAGTATAAGTATTTAAATACCTATTTTCCAAATCAAAAATCAATTTAATCTTTTAAATAATCCCTTATATAATTTATTAAATAAATTTTACTTTAAACAATTTCCAAACTAATTTCTCCAACAATATTATTTTTAGAACCAAATCTAAAACTTTTAAATTTTATTCAAAAGTTATTTTAAAAATATACTTAGCTTTCTAGGGAAGAATTTCTCTATTTTTTTTCGTTACAAAATGGTCCATTCCAATAAATTAATAAATCTTCTTGATTTATTTTTAATTTACATTCCAAATTTGTAAATTTCTTCCCACACTTTAAAAATAAACCAATATTTATTTTCAGACAATTTCTCTTTCTTTACAAATTCCCGTTGTGAATTTACATTTCCAAATATCAACTAATATACGAAATTTAAACCGATTCCCAAATATTATCTTCAACCCAATCAAATCCCAAATTGATTCCCAATTTATTTCAAACACACAATCAAATTAAAATTTGATTTCCCAAATTAATTTTTCAGTATCAAATCAATTTCAAATTGATTTTCCAAAATTATTTCCAACACACCAAACCAAATTTCCTAATCGATTCCTAAGATTTATCCTAACTCCAAATTAATTCCTGAATCGATTTCTAAAATTAATTTCAACTCTATATTAACATCCAAATTTAATTTCTAAATTTATTTCCTTTTGAAATAAATTCCTTTATCTCTTTTAATTATTTAAAATCTGTATCTTAAATAAATTCTTCAACTATTTAACAACATTATTCGAAATTCCTTTATAAAAATATTTCCCATATTTTTGGAATTTATTCAATAAATTTTCAAAGATAAAACTTTATCTATTTAAATTTCCTTCTTTTAAAATTCACCCGATTCCTTTGAGTGAATTCATTTTAAATTTTCTATCCAAAATTTCAAAATCAATAAAGTATTTATTTCTGGTATCCTACGATACCAAAAATATATTCGGTTGAATTACAGCCTTTGCGGTTTCAATCACAAATAGTCACACGAATTTAAAAATAATCAACACACAACATACAAAACAAATTAAATATTTGAGAAATCCAGTTGGATCCCTCCAACCTATTTCCCTGCATCCACAGACGTTAGCACACAATTTAAATACCCATTCCACTTCGAGGTGGAATATCGCGGTATATGGAATTTATAAAATATTATCCGCTATTATGCGGCGCAAATAGGGTCTCATCCGCTATATAATGCGGGAAATCAACAACTCCAAATACATATATAATACCAATTCCACTTCGAGGCGGAATATCGCGGTATATGGGTTTAATATAATAACCTCCGCTATTATGCGGCGTATAGGGTCTATTTCAATACAATAGATAATCAATTATCATCCAAGCAAACAATCAACACAATCAAGCAATTTTAAATCAACTATTCAAAATTTAAACAAAACCTTTTTGAGTGAGAAGATCTCACCTTAGCTTTTGTTTCGCAATCCGTTTCCATTCCAGAGTTGTTTTCTTGATTTATAGACCTTGTATCAAACATTATAGGATTTAATTAATATTTGAAATCAATTGGATAATTAAATTTTCATTTGATAGATTTAATTAACAAATTATTTTAGTTTTAACTAATCTTTCTTAACAATTTCTTAAGTAAAAATTAAATAAGTTAATTAAATAAATCAAACACCCTAAATAAATTATTTTATCAAGCATATTTTTTTTCACCTGCCTATGAAAAATATTCCATATAGGTTTTAAAAAATCAATTTTCATGTATAAACTTTGAACTTATTAAATTCCTATTTATTTATCAACTCTAAACTAACAATTTTGATTTTTTTTTTAAAGGTCCCATACATATAAAATTTTACTATTCATACCCTTCTATCTTACTGTAATCCTTACCTCTGTAAAATGAAAACAGAATTTCCCTTTACTGTTATAAATTTCTAACCTATATATATAGGTACATATAAATATTAAATGACAAAATAGGATTATCCAAAAACTTTCTGCCTTACCGAAGTGAATCCCAGCCTCAACTCTACATGACACTCCAGACTTCCAAAACCCTAGCCTCGAGAATGCAAACCATCACTTCAGCCTTGCATGCGAACCATTGCCGTGCCTCGTACGATTGCTGCCTCCCGTCCGAGAGCTATTGCGAGCTTCGCGAGCTCTCTCTGGCATCACCGCCGCCTCGAATCTGCCAATCGAGCATGCCTCCTTCCTGCGATAATCGACACACGCCCCCTTCCTCCCTACGGCCTCGCGTGCCTTAAACTCCTATCGCGACGAACAGAATCGACGTGATGCTTCCATCCATGCAACCCAGCGCACCCCTCCGGTCAACGTGAACCCACCAAGTGATTCAAGATGAATCGAATTGATGCCTGAGTCGAACAGAGAACGTAGCCCTAATCAAAATCTTGATCGAAATGATTCGAATCTTCGTGGATCTGAAATTGAAATGAATTTCGGTTTTTCGTTCGAATTTGCTATGGAAATTTTTGTTCGATTTTCGCTCGGCCTTGAATTGGGGGAGAAAAAGAGAAGACGCAAGCTTTGGCCGTGATTTTGATTTTTTTTAGCGAGGCTTCGGCCATGATTTGTTTTTGAAGCTTCAATTTATTTTTCCTTTGAACGAAAAGGGTTTTGGTTCTGAGTTCCTTTTTTTCTTTTTTTTTCATCAATATTTAAAACGAACGCGTGTCCTTGTAATTTGCCAAGTGTTTAAAGTGGGATAAAATGTGTAATTTCCTTATGATAATAATATTATATTAAATACTCTATATATATTTTAAATTCAAATTTAAATTTAAACTAAATCTTTCAAATTTCGAAATGCAAAATCTCGATCGTATACGTCCGAAAGTCGACATTTATACGTCCACTGTATCAAATGTCGCACAGTCGAATGCCGGAAAACCAAACCGTTAGGGTTAAAGAAGAAGAAGATAGAAGAAAAACAGAAACAAAAATAGAATCTCACATTTCACAGCGGAACAAATATAATAGTTAAAATAAACATCTTTAAACAGAACCACTATATCAGTTATTACATTACATTATCAGAGTGTACAACAACAAACAGCGGAAAGAAAATATAACATATACTAGTGATACGCTATGCCATCCAGCTTGCTCCTGATCTCCAAAGCAACTCCTGAATTCTAGAATGACCTGATAATCTAACTCTAGGCTGCCCGTGTGAAAATTATGGGCACCCAGAGTTTAGAAAGGGAACAATAAACTCCAGGTTAGTCATGTGACTGGTGTGAGATTTTAAAATAGTTATTCACTACTAAAAGGAAAACAAAAGATTTTAAAAGAAATCCACAAAGCTTTTTCAGAAAATGAAATTACCATAAGGCCTCCCGCCACACACACAATGCAAACGCAGAATTAGAGGAGATTTCTCCTTATGATAGTCAAATATGCTTGATACGCAAAATCATTTGATATTATTATTAGTAGTGCATAGTGTGGAAAATATTTCGAAAGTATAATATAAATCTTAGCCAACATAGGCATTTCTCACTATGCCTACTATAGCTACCATCTAAACAGTGGTGACCACCATAAGTAAATGGCAGGTATACAACTAAAACCGTACTGGATTCGTATTGGGAATTGGATTTCCAAAAAAATGGTTAGGCCAAGGAACTTCCCATTGCCACATGGGTACGCCTCTGGATGGACGCCCCGAAAACCTAACCGGATCTTTGCCAACACAAGGCCGGGTTACCTCTGCAAAAATAGGTAACTACTGACACGAGTATGCCATCCCCCGGTTGTAAACAACCTTTATTCGAGGATCCTCAACATCAACAATCACAAAGTAATATATATTTGATACATTCAAATAAGTTAAGTATCTGGGCTCCATACCATGGTACCACTTCTATCCAGAAGGAAATGTACATACCCTAAGGGGTGCTACTCCCTATAACCTTGCCGCACTCTTCCCGTTTTGACCATTCCGGGGTGTGAGGTACGACGAAGTCTTGTCCACAAAGCTACGCTTTTCACAAAAGCCGTGCTTCGATCAACAAATAATCAGCAGTACTTCGTATGCCACATTACCAAATTGGGAATGTATTACTAGTAACCATCAACTACATAACCTCTGAGCTCGTACGTCTCAGAGAAGGGTGTTAAGCTAAGAGAATAAATTCTCCTCCACCAATAGAAATGTATTTGATAGAAACCAGCTTTACATCTCAAAGTGTAACGTCAGACACACATCCATACAAGTCCGTTCCGGGATCGAACGGAACCGAAGGCACTTCAAAAGAAGTCCTTGCAATCTGGATATTCACAAATCACGTCCCGAATCCCCATCACAAAGGGTGATAAAATCGCTATACCGGAGCAACCCGGTGCAGAGACATTCAACAGGTATCATTTCGCTTTCGAAAATACCCGGTCTTCAACACCATCTTCAAATGCAATCCCATTTCCTCGTATCGTTATTCGGAATGGGTTTTATGACACAAGGTCCTCTCCCGGCTAATCCGAATAACGAGCGTTTACTTTTAAAAATAAGTGTTCATTCAGATTCAAACAATTCACAATAATTTCATTTTGATCTTTTAAACAAAAGATCCATCACAATCACAAAGGTTCGATGTGGGCTTCGAATATCCATTTGGAATTCGACTCCCGGTCGCATCGAAATTCAAATGCCGGTTAAGGCCAATATTGATAGTCGGTTATTTAACTATCAATCATCATTCGCAACAGTTGCTGGATTTCAAATAATTTTCCCCCAATTATTATTATTTTCAATATATCTTCGCAAGATAAAATTTCACACTTCAATCCTTTGAAAATATATTTCAAATCAATTCCCAAACATTTATTCATTTCCACTAAAAATCTGTCGATTTCAAATATTTTAAAATAATATAAAAATACTTATTCAAAATATACTTGGAAACATTTAAAATAAACTATTTTATAATATCTGCTTAAATATTAGTTATGAGGAATATTATACTAATATCTCATACAAAATTCAAGTCTAAAAATTAATTTTAAAATAAAATTACTAGATAGAGTATAAATATTTAAATACCTATTTTCTAAATCAAAAATCGATCTAATCTTTTAAATAATCCCTTATATAATTTACTAAATAAATTTTACTTTAAACAATTTCCAAACTAATTTCTCCAACAATATTATTTTAGAACCAAATCTAAAACTTTTAAATTTTATTCAAAAGTTATTTTAAAAATATACTCGGCTTTCCAGGGAAGAATTTCTCTTTTTTTTCGTTACAAAATGGTCCATTCCAATAAATTAATAAATTTTCTTGATTTATTTTTAATTTACATTCCAAATTTGTAAATGTCTTCCCACACTTTAAAAATAAACCAATATTTATTTTTAAACAATTTCTCTTTCTTTACAAATTCCCGTTGTGAATTTACATTTCCAAATATCAACTTATATATGAAATTTAAATCGATTCCCAAATATTATCTTCAACCCAATCAAATCCCAAATTGATTCCCAATTTATTTCAAACACACAATCAAATTTCAATTTGATTTCCCAAATTAATTTTTCAGTATCAAATCATTTTCAAATTAATTTCCCAAAATTATTTCCAACACACCAAACCAAATTTCCTAATCGATTCCTAAGATTTATTCTAACCCCAAATTAATTCCTGAATCGATTTCTAAAATTAATTTCAACTCTATATTAACTTCCAAATTTGATTTCTAAATTTATTTCGTTTTGAAATAAATTCCTTTATCTCTTTTAATTATTTAAAATCCATATCTTAAATAAATTCTTCAACTATTTAACAACATTACTCGAAATTCCTTTATAAAAATATTTCCCATATTTTTGGAATTTATTCAATTAGTTTTCAAAGATAAAACTTTATCTATTTAAATTTCCTTCTTTTAAAATTCCCTCGATTCCTTTGAGTGAATTCATTATAAATTTTCTATCCTAAATTTCAAAATCACTTAACTATTTATTTCTAGTATCCTACGATACCAAAAATATATTCGGTTGAATTACAGCCTTTACGGTTTCAATCACAAATAGTCACACGAATTTAAAAATAATCAACATACAACATACAAAACAAATTAATATTTGAGAAATCTAGTTGGATCCCTCCAACCTGTTTCCCTGCATCCACAGACGTTAGCACACAATTTAAATACCCATTCCACTTTGAGGTGGAATATCGCGGTATATGGGATTTATAAAATATTATCCGCTATTATACGGCGCAGATAGGGTCTCATCCGCTATATAATGCGGGAAATCAATAACTCCAAATACATATATAATACCAATTCCACTTCGAAGTGGAATATCGCGGTATATGGGTTTAATATAATAACCTCCGCTATTATGCGGCTTATAGGGTCTATTTCAATACAATAGATAATCAATTATCATCCAAGCAAACAATTAACACAATCAAGCAATTTTAAATCAACTATTTAAAATTTAAACAAAACCCTTTTGAGTGAAAAGATCTCACCTTAGCTTTTGTTTCGCAATCCGTTTCCATTCCAGAGTTGTTTTCTTGATTTATAGACCTTGTATCCAACATTATAGGATTTAATTATTACTTGAAATCAATTGGATAATTAAATTTTCATTTGATAGATTTAATTAACAAATTATTTTAGTTTTAACTAATCTTTCTTAACAATTTCTTAAGTAAAAATTAAATAAGTTAATTAAATAAATCAAACACCCTAAATAAATTATTTTACCAAGCATATTTTTATTTTCATAGATTTTCACCTGCCTATGAAAAATAATCCATATAGGTTATAAAAAAAATCAATTTTCATGTATAAACTTTGAACTTATTAAATTCCTATTTATTTATCAACTCGAAACTAACAATTTTGATATATTTTTTTAAAAGTCCCGTACATATAAAATTTTACTATTCATACCCTTCTATCTTACTGCAATCCTTACCTCTGTAAAATGAAAACAGAAATTCCCATTACTGTTATAAATTTCTAACCTATATATATAGGTACATATAAATATTAAATGACAAAATAGGATTATCCAAAAACTTTCTGCCTTACCGAAGTGAATCCCAGCCTCAACTCTACACGACACTCCAGACTTCCAAAACCCTAGCCTCGAGAATGCAAACCATCACTTCAGCTTTGCATGCGAACCATTGCCGTGCCTCGTACGATTGCTGCCTGCCCGTCCGAGAGCTATTGCGAGCTTCGCGAGCTCTCTCTGGCATCACCGCCGCCTCGAATCTGCCAATCGAGCATGCCTCCTTCCTACGATAATCGACACATGCCCCCTTCCTCCCTACGGCCTCGCGTGCCCTAAACTCCTATCGCGACGAACAGAACCGACGTGATGCTTCCATCCATGCAACCCCGCGCACCCCTGCAGTCAACGCGAGCCCACCAAGTGATTCAAGATGAATCGAATTGATGCCTGAGTCGAACAGAGAACGTAGCCCGAATCAAAATCTCGATCGAAATGATTCGATTCTTCGTGGATCTAAAATTGAAATGAATTTCGGTTTTTCGTTCGAATTTGCTATGGAAGTTTTTCTTCGATTTTCGTTCGGCCTTGAATTGGGGGAGAAAAAGAGAAGATGCAAGTTTTGGCCGTGATTTTGATTTTTTTTTAGCGAGGCTTCGGCCATGATTTGTTTTTGAAGCTTCAATTTATTTTTCCTTTGAACGAAAAGGGTTTTGGTTCTGAGTTCCTTTTTTTTCATCAATATTTAAAACGAACGCGTGTCCTTGTAATTTGCCAAGTGTTTAAAGTGGGATAAAATGTATAATTTCCTTGAGATAATAATATGATATTAAATACTCTATATATATTTTAAATTCAAATTCAAATTCAAACTAAATCGATCAAATTTCGAAATGCAAAATCTCGATCTCCTATCGAGACGTGCCGCCAGGCGTTTATAATGTTAATCCCCTATTCCGAACACAATGGAAAAGGTTCTGAGTCCAAATTCGATCGTATGGAGAAGATAGCCTTTTGAATTAGTTAAAATATCGAATTTTCGATTTAAATTTCAACGCGTTTCCTTATCGTACGACCACACGACAACTCCAATTGCTACGAAAATTGAAATCCAATAATAATACAATATTACGGATCCAATGGAACTGATTTCGTTGAATTCCGAGACTGTGCCTCGGAAAGCTATTTTTAAATATTGATTTTAAACGATAAATTTTCAAAACTGATTAAATCACTTTTAAATTCAATCCTGAAGCTTCTATTATCTTTAGTATTATCAATATAAATTTTCTAAGCCATTAAATTATTTTTAATAGGCTTACAATTGAAGATTTACAATTTTACCCAAATTCCTAAAATTAAATTTCATAATTAACTTGCTAAATTCAGAGTTAAAATTGAAATTCAAGTTAAATTATCATTCAAACATTTAAAATTAATTAAATATTTCAATTTCAAATGCCCAAATTCTGGGTCGTCACAGTTCTTTCCTTTACTGCTTTTATTTTATTTCTGCATCTGTGTTTATTTCTGTGATCATATCTGTGTCTGTATATTGCATACATTGGTGTCTAAATTAACATAAACTCAAAAAGATTTAGTAATTCTTTATTAACACTATTCACCCTCACTCTAGTGTTAATCCTAGCCTTAAGATCCGTAATGCGCAATTTCTCAAAATTGGTATCAGAGCAAGGTTTTCAAAGTTTGATAATCTGATTTTTGAAAAGTTTTCAAGATGGCTACCAACACTGGTACTGTTACTAACACTAGTATCCCTGTCACTAGTTCATTTGTAGAGGGTCAGTCTACTGTCAGACCACCACTTTTTAATGGCAGTAACTATGCATATTAGGCATGTAGGATGAAAATATATTTACAATCTATAGGATTAGGCACTTGAAATATCACACAAACTGAATATTCTGAACCCACAACTAATTTTGCATAGTGGACTGCTGTGCAAAAGACTGTTGCATAAAATAATTCGAAAGCAATGAATATTCTATTTAGTTCACTAGATAGAAATGAATTCAATAAAGTGTTAGTTTTTAAGTATGCATATGAAATCTGGAAAATTTTGCAAGTTACTCACGAAGGAACAAGCAAAGTTAAACAGACCAAAATTTCCATGCTCACAAATCAGTTTCAATTATTTACAATGAATCCTAATTAGTCTATTTCGGATATGTATAGTAGATTTCAGGATATTGTTCATTCTCTTATATCTTTGGAAAAGGAATTTTCTGAAGAAGATCAAGTCAGAAAGATTTTAAATTCTCTAACTCCAGAATGGGATCAAAAGACACTTGCGATCGAGGAGGCAAATGACATCAGTACTTTAAAGATAGAAGAATTAATTAGAAATCTAATGTCGTATGAAGTTCAAATGATCGGGAGAAGAGAAAGTAAAGCATATGAAAAAAAATAACGGCATTCAATGCGTTGACCGACGGATCAGACTCGAACAGCGATAACGATGAAGAGATAGCCTTTATGACCAGAAATTTTAGGAAATTCCTGAAATACAGAAAGATGAATAATCTCAAGAGAAACAACTATAAGAATTCTGGAAATCAGATTGTGGTGACAAATAATGACAAATGTTACAACTGTGATAAACCAGGCCATTTCAAAAGAGACTGTCCGTATCCAGATAGGCAAAATTCTCCTATGAACAATGATTCAGCAAAGAAACGGAAACGTGCATTTACTGCTACTCTAGATGACTCAGACTCATCCTCAAGTGATGATGATCAGAAGACTGATAATTCGAATTTGTGTTTCACAGCTGTTCATGACTCCGATGAATTCAAAGAGACGGACTCAGAAAAAGGTACACGTTTACAATACAATTGGTTTAAATTTCTTGCTTAGAATTAGTTGCTTGATTGTTTGATTGATTGATTTTGAATTGGTGTGTTGTTTGAATTTTAAAATTTGTTTTCTATTTTTTATTATTATTTCATTATTTTATTATTATTTTTATTATTTTCATTATTTTTAAAAGTATAATAATATTTTCTGAAATATACTTGAAGTTTAATAATATTTCAGATATATATATAAATAATAATAATATTTATTTATATATTAGAGATCTTAGGAAAAATCAATTCATGAAAATTCAAAGGCACATGTCGACATGGTCCCTACCATGATGTCGACATGGGTACCTGAATTTGAATTTCAAAATTTGAATTCAAACGTTTGAATTTCCCTCCATCTTTTCACTTCATTCAATTCTCTGAAAAGCTACCTTTTGACCAGAGAATATGTCCTTTAAGAATCTGTTTATTCACTATCTTTTATCATATCTTTTCACTCTCATTTTCAAATTCAAACTCTCTCTTCATAACTTCAAGCTCTCTACCCTCTACTTTAATGGCTTCTTCAAGCAACCCCTCCACCATGAGAATTTCCAGAAAAATCAAAGAGCAATTATTCAATGATCCGGAGGCAATAAAAGCATACATCAATTATGCTAACTATGCCAAAGTCCATCCCGGAAAATTTGCTATTTTTCAAGATTTTTCTTCTTATGAACTTGATTCTCTTTTTGCAAATAATGGAGTTCTTAGTCTTATTGATGCTCCTCAAAATGATTTTGTTTGCTATCCAAATCTTGTCAAAATTTTCCATGCTAATTTAAACCGTGGATTTTATCATGAAAATGAGGATGAAATTTGGAGTAGTGTCAAAGGCACTAGAATTGTTTTGAATGTGATCTTTTGGGTACCTTTCTCAATTGCAAGATACGGGAATGGATCTTTCTAATTTTAAAATCGATCAAAATGATCGCAAGACATTTCATCACATTTTCGAAGGAATTAATAATTTTGAATTCAAAAATCGAAATTTTCGTCCAAAGGCAAGAATTGTCAATCTTCTTTTGCAACATACTTTGACCCTAAGATCAGGGAATTTTAACGATCCTACTTCAAAAGTTTGCAAAGCTCTTTTTGCTATTTTTCAAAATTATGACACAACAAGTTATTTTGGATCAACTTCGTCCTAAAAATCTTGAAATGGGTGAGAATACTTTATACCATGGAATTTATCTCACTCGGATTTTTAACTATTTTGGAATGGATTTCAAAGGCGAAGAATTTGTTTCTAGAAAAGTTTTCAATCATTCCAACATTTCGCTTATGAAAATTCCTTTTGTTTTTCAACCTTATGAGACCCTAGCGGAAAAAGAAGAGCGATTGTCTCATGAGGAAATGGAAGAAGAGGGGGATGAAATGAAAATTGAAGAAGAAGAAGAAGGTGAAACCTCTTTGGAAAGCATTGACTATCCTCTTAATTCATCCACCAAAACCCGTCTCAAAAACCAAAAGACGATTGTTGAGAATCAACGGATTCTTAAAAGATCCGTTAGTAAGAAGTTGGACAAAATTTCATCCAAGATGAACAAGTTCATTTCCAAAGTCAGCAAGAAACTTGGACTATCTTCATCATCATCATCCTCTAACTAGTTTTATCTTTTTGTATCTTATTGTATTAGTTTTAGTTTGCTTTATTTCGAATGTTCATGTAGTTTGTTATGTGCTTAATCATTGTATTATCGTAGTATGCAATGAAAAGAATTTTCCTTTCTGTTGTCTACCTTATTTTATCTCCAGAATAAATGTTAGTATATTATATAAATATATATGTACACACACACACACACACAATTATTCACAAAATCAAATTAGTCATAATTTTACACTAACCCCAGTCGACATCCCCTATATGACCATGTCGACATGTACTGGTCAAAAATGACAATTGATTTTGAATTTGAAATTTGAATAACTTTCAAATGTCTATTCATTTCAAACGAATTTCTACACATATAAATACCCGTTTCTTCCAGAATTCTTCACTGAAATTTATTTCTTGTCATCTATATCCTTTATTTCTTTCACAAATTCAACTATGGCTAATCCTGTTCACAGTCTATCCGAAAATCTTGAAGAAACCCTTAATTCGTTCAAGAATATTCTCTCATTTATTCTACGTAACCAGCGTCACTTAGAATTGAGTTAAATGCAGATGATCAAGGAACAAGAAAGGCACTTCGATGCGATACGATGGATGATCTCCTCTCTGCACAAGGATGATAACGAAGCATATCCTCCTGTCTCTCTCACCAATGACAATGATAATTGGGATGCTATTAAGGCAAACCCAATCTTTGGAGAAGAAGGATGGGTTGAAGTTCCACGTAACGTTTGATTTTTACTTGTTTTCTTTGTTTGATTTGGTCTGGATTGATACTCTGTATGGATTGATTTCTTGATATTGGTTTGAAGTTTGTTGTATAAAACATATATATACATTGAAATGTATATAGTCTTTGAATAGTTATCATGTTCATAAGTATAATTATTTCTTAATTTATATATTATATATTCCGTTGTATAGTTTATCAATGCAGGTACTGAAGCCCAAGAATGAGGAGGAGTAAGTTTTTTGTTGATGAAAAAGGGGGAGAAATATAGAATAGGGTAGTTAGGCATAAATTAAGGGGGAGTTATTAGTTTTAGGGGGAGTTATTAGGATAGAAGTAATATTTTATAAACAAAGGTTGTCATCGTCAAAAAGGGGGAGATTGTTAGTCCGTGAGATGATGGTTTTGATGACAACAACCTTAGAATAGATTATAAAATATAAATACTGACATTATAAGTTTAAATATATATGTATATGTAGGATTTAACCATGCAGGTACCAAGAATGAAGACTGTATAGTACAGAGATTCAAGATATCAAGATAGAAGACTCGTGAGTATCAAGATTATCAAGAGTTCAAGATTTCAAGGTTAAGTATTTTTACTAGGAATTTTGTTAAAACTCATAGAAAATCACTGGCATCTTAAAATCTAATTTATTCATGGAATGGAATCCACTTCGAGTCTGTTAAAGGGATGGAACCCTAAGTAGGATGGAACCTATGAAAAATCTAGTGGAACATTGTTTTGTATCCACTAACTTTTTATTCAAAATGATTTTACAAAATTATCTTGCTTTTAAAATGATTTCAAAACTTTCCTTTTAAAAAACATCAAAACCCTCTATCCTGATTTTAAATAATTTTAGCCTCAAAATTATCTTTAATTTCAAGTCAAAACTACTCCTGATTTTAAACTATCTTTTAAATATAATATATATTTAACTATTAAATATTTATACTTAAATTTAAATATAAAATTATAGTTAAATTCTATATATATTATTCTCTATATTTACTTATGAATTTTAACTATAGTCAAGTATATTTATAAAGTTTAAAATAGTTTTAATATAAAATAAAAGTTATATTAAAAGAAAAAAAAACACCAAAAAATCCTTTAGGATGTCGACATGCCCAAGTACCCCATGTCGACATGGTGTCAGTTGAGTTCAAAATTTAAATTTCAAAAGAATTGTCTATTCGCCATAACTCTTCATGAATGGATATGGCTGTTGTTCATCTATAAATAGGGGTTAGTTTCAACGAATTTTATATCAGATTTTATGGTTTCTCACTCGTCTTCTTCCACATTTCTTAATACATATTCTTACCATTACTTTGCCGAAATAACATTGAATCGAACTCGATTACTTCTAGTTTGATTCTCTATCACTATCTCTACAAGGTTCTCAGTGCTATTCAGAGTTATAGGCTTTTTGTAATCTATCTAAAGAGAAAAGGTGTGATTGTAGCCTTGAAAATCAATCAAAAGAGAAAAGGTGTGATTGTAGCCTTGGTAAATCAATCGGGTGAACTTGTGGCCCGGAAATCAACTATCTCTACCCAGAGGATAGAAATTCTGGAGGGTGTACCTCGTAGCCTTAAAACCGAGGGTGTAATTGTATAATTGCTTTTGAAAGGAAATCCGTACTTGTGCTGCGGGACTGGATGTAGGGTTAACTCCGAACCAGTATAAAATCCGGTGTGTTCTTTCCTTTACTGCTTTTATTTTATTTCTACATCTGTGTTTATTTCTGTGATCATATCTGTGTCTGTATATTGCATACATTGGTGTATAAATTAACATAAACTCAAAAAGATTTAGTAATTCTTTATTAACACTATTCACCCCCCTCTAGTGTTAATCCTAGCCTTAAGATCCGTAATCCGCAATTTCTCACATGTGGCATGTAGATAATCTTTTTACCATGTCATATGCCTTTTGTAGGTCAATTTAATATACATTTTAGGTTTTCTAGTCTTTTTAATATCTCTATGTAACTTATGTGCCAATAATATATTCTCTCTTATATATCTACCTTAGATAAATGCTAATTGGTGCTCTAAAATTAAGTATGTTAGGGGGAATTTTACTCTGTTACTATAATCTTTGTAATAATTTTATAAATGATATTTGCACATGATATGGGTTTGTAGTCAAAGATAACCCGAGGCTTGTCCTTTTTTGGAATAATAATTATGAAGGCATGATTATGTCTATGAGTCATAGTGCTAGTTTGAAATATTTCAATAATAACATTCACCAACTATTCTTGTATTTGGTCATAATGTAGCTTAAAGAACTTTGCAAAAAACCCATTTAAGCTTGGGCTCTTTGCATCTGAGATGGACTACAAAGTTGCCTTGACTTGATCAAGGAGTATACAAGAAGATAAGTATCTCTTTCCAACTTCATTAATTGTCATTCTTGGCTCAACATGTGGGAAACGAATAATGATTTCCCCATTTAACAAATTATATTTCTAACTCAGAGGTTCCTGAGTTGTCTTATCATAGTTATAAATATAATCTCCAATAACAGAGAGCAAGGCCTAAATTATATTTCTATGCTATCTAATGGACATGCGCGAGAAAAAGAATTTGGAATAAGTATCACGTGTAAGCCAGAGGGTTTTACTCCTTTATAGTAACTCCACTGTTTGGATATTATACTAATGCTTCAATTCCACATTTACCTGCAACAAAGCATCATATAATGGTATTTTCTCTAGGTCTGCATTAATTTGATAAAATACAGAAGTATATTCCTTTGAGAGTCTATTCACTGCATTAGCTTTGGCTTTTCCTTGTTCCACCTTTTAAGATTAGTCTTTTTAGCTTTAAATTTGGCCAGAAATTAGTATATGCAATCACCCTAAGTTTTTGCTTATAGTCCTTCACTAATGCAAGAATCATAGCCCTGTTTGTAGCACCATGAATTAACATATCTGTAGGGAAATTTTTTATCATGTCTAGTAGTCTCATTGAATGTAATTAATATGGAGGTATGGTCACTGAATATAGTTGGTATGACAATAGTAGATAAAGTTGGAAACATCTCTAGGAACTCCTAATTTATCAGAACAGTATCTATATTGCTAGCCATTCCTCGTTTTCTCCAAATAAACTTTGCACCCTTGTAAACAACATTCAATGAGATTACATTATACAATACATTTTTTAAATCTAGAAAGATAGGAAAAAGGTATAGGGAGTCCTCCTTTCTTATCTTTTGGATTCAAAGCATTATTAAAGTCCCCAAATACAATCCAAGGCAGGTGAATCAAAGAGGCATTTAAAACCAAATTACTCCAAAGATGCTCCCTCTTCAACAAGAATTGCTGCCATAGATGAAAGAATAGACACACTGAAAGCTCCCCTGATTAGTGAGAGTAGCTGTAACATGTTGAGTACTTTTATCTGAGATGCTACAGGACCAAACATTAACATCAATGATGATAAGTATACATTCTTAGAGCCTATATCATTATTATGAAAATGAAGCCAATTTGATGGAAATTTCTGCATAAATCTAAAAATAGCATTATTGAGTAATTTATTCTTCTATAAAGCTACTAGAGATGGCTTATGAGACATGAGGAAGGTGAATACGGATTGTAATTTGTTGTCTGTGTTCAACCCCCTCACATTCCTTTCGTGTATATTCATTTAATACCAGATAAGCCTCTAGTATGTCTTTTAGGAGGGGGAGGGGTAGTGTTTTGTTTCTTTTAATGTTTATTCTAGTAGTTCACATTTGCCCACCATTTGGGATACATGTTTAGGTGGTTTGTCAAACTTTCCAATCTCATCAATACGTTGTGCCACATTCTCTACAAACTAACGTTGATCATCTAGTAGGTCTGAATCTGGTAGGTCAATGACTATTATTAGATCAACATGACTTGTTTCTTATGGTATCTTTGGGATATTGGAATTATTTGGATGGATAGGGTCAACTTGTGGAGCAAGATTATCAGTCAAAGACGAGGGTTCACCCTCTGGATAAAGGCAAGAGAAAGGATTTGATGTAGGGATATCTATAGGCTGCTTTAAATTGTGATTGGGATTAGTAGAAGTACTAGTTCAGTTAACTTTGCTGCATATGATTTAGATGTACTTCCTACATGTTTTAGAGGAGAAGTGGGCTCCTCAACAATAGTTGAATGTAGGTCAGGCAAACTATTTGTATGCATATCTTTAACTATTTCAGTTTTCCTCGGTTGCACTACAACCTTTATATATGTATGTATGTATGTATGTATGTGTATTTTTTCTATTGGTGTATGTGTGCACATGTGTGTTGGCCAGTAAGTAGCGCAACACTTCAAAATGTATTGAAATAGATAGCTATAGTTATAAATAGTAAAACGAAGCAAAGGACATGGAAAATTTTATAGTGACTCGACAAATCTGAGGCCAACATCACTTTAGTCTTATTATATTGATTGTTGATTTAGGGTTCTAACAACCTAGAAATGCCAAAAGTTGCATCCTTTGTGACAAAAGTCATGTAGAACGAAAGAGTAAAGAAGATGAAGTGTCTGAAATCCCTTTCTAAGTTGTCATATGCTTGTTATTTATAGAGAAATCTTCCAATAAAATCATTGGATCTCGAAAAACCAAGTCTAATTCCAAACCAGAGAAGACATAAGGAGAGATAAAGTCCCTAGGATGATGAAATCTTATCGGTACCGATCTAATTTGGCAATTGCAAATCATGTCGTCTTCATCTATTTGGTCTTCTAGCCTAGATCCATTAGGCTTCTAACACTTTTTCCTTAGAAATCAAGTCATTACCGAGAGGTTCTAACATCTCAAGTACTTATTCTTTTATTTGGATCTCTTTGGAGTTGTTTACCTACTTTTCCAAAAATGGGACCCAAGATGTCCTCTTTAGCCAACCATTGATAGACCATAGCTTCACAATCCACCAGGGAGCTCAAAATTTAATCGGTATTGACTTGAAAGTAGTCGACACCGAGAAGTTTCTTAGCCTATTTTGGTATCCTAACTCTTTGAAGTTTGTTCTTCCATTTTTTAAAGCATACCTTCGAGTCCTTGAACCACTTCGTCTTCATTCTAACATCCACATTCATTTGGAAGCTACTTGGTCTAAAAGTTCTTTCTCCATTTTGTTCTCTTCAGCAATAATTTGATCATATTTGCAATATCCTCCTAATTATCCTGATAATCTAAGGGACGACTATGAAGGGATTCCTCGAGTGTTTGACCTCACAAATGGTCTCGGTTTGCTTGTTAACATCAAAATCCTACAATCTCTAGGAGAACCACTCCTTCGGTTCTCTTTTGACATTTAGTTGGCTCAGCGGTGACCATTTGAACACCAACATCTTGAGATTCAACACCTAATTGATCCACATTGCCAGCATCTTGCAAATTATCCTTGAAATTAGACAGATTGAAAACCTCAGGTCCCTGCCCCTCTAAGGTTCTCAAATTCAAACTCGATTATGTTCGATGTCAATCTAAATTTCCTTACTAGGTGTCCTTCCACTACAAGAGGGTGGGAATATCTGTGAATAGAGTGGGAAATGAGTTAGAGGCTTGGATGATAATAGTCTAAACACGTAAATAATGCAATGGAAGAAGAAAGTGTTAAAGAGCATGATGTCAATGAAGACAACGATGATGAGTCATACAGAGAGACATCTCTGGATGGTGTCTAGATTCTTGTCTTTTCGTATCCAAGGCAAGTAATAGCCAGGAATTCCTAATTGACTATAAAATTGAGCATGACACCAACAATCGAGGACACTCCACATATCAGTTTCTCACAAAATATCTTCAACTCTTTAGTGATCTCGACATTCCTATCGGTGATCATCTTAAGGAGTGCTCTCCAGGATTCAGCTTCTAATCGAAAGGCATTTAGCCAAAGGAGGTGAGACTCCATCTTTACCATCTTTTGAACATGGTATATAGAGTATTTAGGGAATCACCAGCACTCTATACACTTCTAGGATCACGAATACTCATGTTATGCATTCACCCTCATTTCAATGTCCTGAAATTACTACAATTTTTTCTTTCATTTTAGATGCAATGAGAAGGGATGTCCAGTTGTCTTCATTCTGGCGTCTTTGAACAAATGTAATAGCCCACAACTCTAAACACATCGATACAAAACCTAATGTGATTTTTGAACAAGTCATGCTGAGAAATACGACTATTGGGTTCTTAAATGTAACAAAGCATAATTATAAAGGTGAATTATAAGATATTCTACACTTTCAAATCTCACAACAATTAGAATTAAAATATAGATGCAGAAAATAGACATTGCTGAAAAGCGATCTTCAAAATACTTGATTTACTTAATACACTAGTTAAATTACAATATAAGTCCTATATACTTCTAATACAATAAGTGACTACAAGAGAAATAATAAATAATATGAGAACTTCATCATTGAGCTACTTTCTCCCACGTACTATGTTCAATCACTACTAACCTGTCATCCTTTAGTGGGGAAACATGAAAAGAAGGGGATGGATAAGATAAAATTCCAGTGAATGGGTACAAGTTTAATATGTGATGATTATGTGCAACTAACTTTAAATCTACTATAAATGATAAAGGGTCTATAACAAGAGTCCATGAATTTCTTATGTCCAACACCTAAGGATCCCTATCTAATTCAAAGAGTCGAACTACTAAACTGACCTCACACTAACGAGTGGCTAATGTGGGAACTACTCTCAAATCATACCTACCATCAGCAGTACACAAAGAGAGGGAGAACACCACAATGCAAACTCACATAGTAATTGATCGTATGCGCCTATCTTTATCTCTCAATCGTAGTGGCAAAATACCTCTTATCGTGCTACACCGGCGTCCACCTATAACACTTCACATCAAATTTGAGCACACATGGACTGCCGCTAGTACTGAACTCCAATTTACTCTATAGCCTCTTATCATGTTGCATCGACGTCCACTTGCACCACAATGCTTCAGAAATCGTGCTTACATGAACCCCGTTAGCACCAAGCTCACTCGAGTTGTTTCTACTAGTGCTGCATGCCCACCTATATGGAACGCCCCTAAGCTTCTACGAAATACATTGCCCTAATCAACTCCGTATTTGTGAAATACATCGCCCTGACCAATATATGTGTTTGCGAAATGCATCGCCATGATCAGCATTGAAAGGGAACTAATTTCATAATGTGTAGTTAGTCCAAAATGGGCTCAAACAGATAGTTCATCATTTATATGATCACTCGCTAAATTATATAAATTTTATTATTTAACTTGGGACTTAGGCAGAGGTTTGATATCTATAATTTTCATCGTATATGGTCAACCGCTGGACCTCTCAAGTCAACTGCAACCGGTTGACCGCAACCGGCCGACCGCAACCGATCGACCGCTAGGGTTCCAGGGTCGACCAGTCACGTAACAAAATTAGGATTCTCTGGAATTTCTTACTTTTGATTCTTGATTATTAAATTTATGTTATGTCGATTGTTACTTCCAGTATTTCTAGCAAACCATAATCATTAGTTGACCATTATGCACTTCAATTTGAATTTAATTTTGGGGTTTACTGATTTAGGGTTTGCGAATTTGAAAAATATCCAATTTAACAATCTACTATTACTTCTTATCTAAGATTGTAGATTTCAAATTTGGGTTTCACAGTTTATTAAACAGAAAGGGTGTACTTGCATTAAATCAGGTTTATCAAATTGCTGTAATTCCAATTTCTACCCTAATTTATGGATTTCAAATTTAAGGTATATAGTATCAATTTTTTAATTTACTAACAATCTAAACAATTAGATTAGATTAAACCCAGCTGCAGTAATCATCTAATCAAAATTGTGCACACTCACCTCAAGCCTAGGCTCTTCCGATTACTTTTGTTGAGAATTTCCCCTCCATACGCTACCTCCACATGCACCGTTCAGATCCAATTGATTGTGTTCTTTTAGGTTGATTTTATTTTGATTTTTAAGATTTATGGTTAGAGGAGAGGTTGATTTTGGCGGAGTTTTATTACTGTAAAGTGTTATTCATATTTTAGGGTTAGGTTAGGTTCTAATTTATAGAGGTTAGGAGTGGATTTAAAGCGTTGACTTGTGCTGGATAATCTCCCGGTCATCCAGAATTAGGCATAAAGGAACGATCAAAACCATCGAACAACGCCTTGGGTGTTCTACCATTTTTAATGTCCAAGGTCGACCTAAGATATAATAAATGGTCGACCAATGCAGTTCGACCATGACATTCTTAGCATTAACATATGGATGTGTTGTATATTTTTATATTTTGTTCTCATATCTTAAGATGCCTGTAACATTTCCATACTAACTTGGATTTCGAAGTGTTATATATGAAAATCATCTGGAAAATCACAACAAAAGTAACGGTGAATGTTTCATAAGTAAATTCGAATGTTATTACAAACTTTTTTTAGTCCTTTTTTAATCAAATTTATTTTTCTTATTAAATTTTCAATTAAATTTTTGTAATATTTTTGGAGCGTTACATTCTCCCCTCCTTAAAAGGATTTTGTCCCCAAAATCTTAAAGGATGGAAAAATGTAACTTATACACATAGCAACCAATAGCTGCAAATATATATACTCATCCATCATCCATGAGCGATCATTGTCCTTGAAAATTTTATAATGTAATATGTACATATATATATATATATATATATATATATATGCAATGTGGAATGCAAATGAACCTATACTAATATAAAAGAGTAGGCCATTTACCGATCTTGTCAACCTCTTGTCATGCTAGTTCTCATGCAATGCATCCAAATATATGCAACATCCTAAGTAAATGAATTTGTAATTCTACATGTATGTGCAACATTTCTACCATATGCAACATTCATATGCGTAACACTTAATAAGATAAACAATAATCAAGCATCCATCTATACACACACACACACACACACACACACACACACACATCATATCTCCTAGCTAGAAAATAAATAAGTGATTATGTGAATGTTTGTGTGCTATCTAGATAGTATACTGCTCTAAATATCTAAATAGAACAATTCAAACAATACATCTAAGAACATCCACAAGCATCCATCATCCAAAACATGTCCTACTAACATATTTACCACCACTCCTACCATCCAATGGTCTCTACCTAAACTAGAACCTAAATACAAAGGTAATCTTGCTTTCCTAACTAAAATGGCTTGATCATGGTAGCTATAGCACATATATAATTCCATAAGTACCTAATGATAGCTCCCTAACAATTAAGCCATATTCCATCTTGCCTTAGGGTTTTTCTACTTGTCTTCTCTCAACTGTGGGCTCTGTTCCACGGACTGCAAATGGACTCTGCTCCATGGACTGCCCCATGTGTCTCCTATCATTACTTGATTCCTACCTATCTGGTGCAGTCCTTACCTTTCTATGAATTGAATCATGACTACCTTGACCAACTTTAACCACTAGCCAAAAATTTCCAATTCAATTATGTGTGCATTGGTAACCTTCCACGATCCTTCCATTAGCTCAAATGGTGTCGTCTTGCACCATGCTAAATAATTTAAGCATAAGCACACTCCTACCGACTATAGCTCCATATAAACCTTCAATGTACAATAAACTACCATAACCCTTCCAGCGGTATGCCTAGTAACCTTAATTCCAAAACACCAAGCGAGATAATTCAACTGTTAAAATAGCATAACTTCTTTTCCAATTTGACTCAACTTAAGTACTCTCACTTTACTTTTGTAACGCTTTTTAGTCTTTCAAGAATCAAGGTACCTAGGTATCCCACTTGTAGTCAATAAGGATCAATCCCAAGTTCAACAAGTGAAAGTTTGGTTTATCCACACATTCAAACTTAATAATAAAACTCCTAAAATATTTTGGGTTGTAATCTAAAATCATTCTAACCATGATGATGCTCATTTAAGGGGGCACTTTATTCGTGTGTGGTTGCTATGTACACAACTATGCATCCCAAGTTAGTCTTCCATGAATTTTCTTTTAGAAAATAGTCTTCCTCTAATATGAAGAATGGGTGAGAGAAATATTTTATCCCTTACTTCAAATTTATCAAAATTTTCTAATCCTCTTTCCTATGAAAATCACATCCACATTCTCAATGCATGCAAATAACCATATCTTTCTCTTGATGGAATCCCACATCCATTAATTATTTATCCATTGCAAAATCTTGACTACTGCTTTGTCTAGGATACCCTTCTACAATTTGGGCCTCCAAAAATTTCTCCTTATACAGCTTGATGTTATTCCATGTATGGGACCTTTTTATCAAACATAACATCTAATCACTTTGTTCCAGTTATTTTATTTATTCTATGGTTGAGACAACTTAATGTGAAATGGTGCTTTACCCTCTTAATCCAATAACCTAATGAGCAATACTTAGGTTTCTACTTATGAATTTCTACATTTTAGTGCATTGGAATTACGTCTTTTCCAAAAGGAAATAGGAACTCTATAAATTCTCATAAATTTTCTGAAAGGGGACTTTGTGTTAGGTTTGGAATTATAAGGAATTGTCATTTCTGTTAATATTGAAATAGACGGTACAAAATACAGTAACCATCCCTATTTTGTACATCGCTTTCTTTTGGGTATGTTCTTTGTTATTTCAAATGATACACTTTTTTATTAAAACTGGATAATTTACAGAAATTTCCATTGCTACATGCTTCATCCTAATGGATTAAAATATTCGTTAAATCCCATTCATTTTATTACAACTTCCACTTTGTTGTTTACAAATCCATATCAATTACCCGACAATTTACTGCAACGACCAACTTCATATGTTTACTCGCCTAAGTCATTTAAGTATATAAACCTTGAACTTATCATACATTTTCCTTAGTGAAGTTTCTCTTTTAGGGACTACTTTCCCCTTATTTTCCATATCCAATTATGTGCGACATTCAAATCCAAAAATTCCAAGGTTCACATCTAGGCATCCATATAACACAACTATTATGATGTAAATCCAATAACATATATAAAATATATAGTTTCCCATTTTTGTCCTCCTGGTTTACCCATAGCCTTAAGTGGACAACACAATACTTGGACCGGCCGTAGCCTACAAGTGCCCCATTCCCATCTATATGGTATCGACCTTGCTACTATAATGTCGAGCTTATACTTACCATTCCATTCAGGGTTGCCTAGTAAAATAAAGGAGTTGCCTATTTATACATAAAACTCCATCCTTGGATTGAAGTAGACCCTACTTGTCCTTTTAACACTTCACACAGAAGAACTTCTTGCGTCCATAGTGTTCTTTGGTACAACTAAAAAAACATCTTGACTTGCTCCTTCCTTATTCTAAAATAGGTTTACTCAAATCACACTTTTCAATCTTCTTTTCGTTAAAGATTCTACAACTTAAACCACACTTGGGTGGAGAAACACAAGATGGTGCTCACCTTTCACTACGACAAGAATTTTTACCTGGTACTCTATCCTTTCGAATAAAATCGTTGATTGAAAAGGTCGTAGAATTGACATGTTACTAGTTATCTCTGTCCCAACCATTCCAATGTTTCCAAATTCCATAGTAAACTTTGGTCCTAGCAGGCTATTTAATTCTATTTATCTAACTCCAACCTATTTTCTATCTTTTTAATTTTAAGTGATAATCGAAATATTTTTATTTACCTTCTTAGATCAATGCCCTTGATTTTTATCATTACTACAAACATATTAAGTTTTTAAAACTTTGAAACCTTTCATTCATTTTTTTACAACCCTTTCCCTACACTAGGTTATAGCATTTTCTTTAATTAAATTATCAAAAAATTATTAACTTAACTCAATAAAAATGTACATAAAACACAACATTCTAAAATCTTCTTTTATAAATAAGAAATTTTCACAAAAGCGTACTTTTATTAGAGTACAATAGAAACATTTATAAAATATTTTCAGATACTTAACCATTTCTTATTTACAAAAGGAGTCCAAAAGATAGGTTTTACATACTTAACCATTTAAAATGTTAGGCCTTACATATATTTTTCAATTTTTATTTTTCAAAAGTACTATTGTTAAAAGCAAAGTGCACATTGAAATAAGTATTAAAAAGTTTCCCAAAAACAAAACAAAAGCTTTGAAACAGTTATTAAAAATACCTTTTCACCAAACTCTCTTAATTTTTTTTTTTAAACAAATCCCATAAATTTTATCTGATTAATTTGTACAAAATCATAAAGCAAAAATTTCCTATTTAAAAAATCAGATATCTACCATCTCTAGCATTTTAGAGAACATTTTCATTGGTTCATCACTTAAATCGGAGTAGATAATAGTGACTCGATTACCAATGTCCACTTATACCTAATGTTGCTTTAAGTGTAATAATTTTTTTTCCTTCTCAAAGATGGTTGATTAAGTTTATCTTCCAACAAAGTGTCTAACTTTAATACAGAAATAATCTAGCCACTCCCTTGAGTAAATATGAGTTCTTGCAACTACTAGCAATAGGGTTTCTTTTCTAGTGGGGGTGTTTATGTAAAGTTAGTAAAGTCCTCTTCCATTTCCCTTTTTTGCTTTGTTAAATCTTATCCTTTTTGTATGGTCTCTTTGTAGTAATAATCTTCGTTCACCCATAATTCCATAATTTGCTAGGTCTTTGGAGGTAAACAATAATAAGTATGAAAAGTTTATTTTCCCATCTTAACTGTTGTAACTTCCACCTAAACCCACAATTGTCTGACTATATACAGGATATGCCAACAACTACCATTTGTGCTTATATGTATAGGGTGTTACGTACTAATACAGATATCGAAAAATCATATTTAACTCTCCTAGTTAGATTTAGCTCATCTTATCTCCTAAAACTTGTACCATTCCCACTTTTTGTGCTTTGGAATTATTTTTAACTTATTCACCGACAAGATAGCATGAATAAAAGAAATTTCAATATATGGACAAAATATTTGGAAATCTGTTTGAAAACTTATATATATATATATATATATATATATATATATATATTTGAAACCCGTTTTTAAAACTTTTTGAAAAACATTATGAAAAACATCTTGAAATATTTTTCAAAAAAAACTTTTGAAATATGTATCCTCCATATGTGCCTAAATCATAGGGAATCCTAAACCTAAGCTTTGATGCCAAATGTAACAACCCGCACCTCCTGACACATCGATCCAAAGCCTAGTGTGAATTTTGGATGTGTCATGCCAAGAAATATGAGCCGTTGGTTTCTTAAAATGTTATAGAGCATAGTTATAAGGGTGAATTTTAAGACATTCTACCCTTTCAGATCCCATAGAGAATGGAATTAAATATAGATAAAGAAAATAGAAATTTCAGAAAAATGGTCGTTAAAATATTACATATACATTGTTTAAAGTTATAATATAAATTTTAGCAGACTTTTAATATAATAAGTGAGTACAAGAGAAATAATATATAATATGAGAATTCCATCGTTGAGGTCCTTTCTCCCCCATTCCATGTCCAACCACTACTAACATGTCATCCTGTAGTAGGGGGAAATGAAAAGAAAGGGATGGGTCAGACAAAAATCTAGTGAATCAGTACAGGTATAATTTGTGATGATCATGTGCAACTAACTTCAAATTTACACCAAGTGATAAAGGATGTATAGCAATTACCCGTGATTCTAAAGGTCCAATACCTAAGGATTCTTATCTAAGTCAAAGGGTTGAATTACTAATCGTACCTCACACTAACGATTGGCTAATGCGAGAACCACTCACTCATCATACCTACCATCAACATTACGCCAAGAGAAGGAGAACATCGTAATGCAAACATGCATAGTGACTCATCGTATGCACCCATGTCCATCTCTCGACCATAGTGGAAAAATGCCTCTTATCGTACTACGTCATCGTCCACCAATACTACTTCACATCAAAGTTGTGCATACAAGGACTCCCATTAATACTACGCCCCAATTTAATCTATAGTGTGATAACTCGGATTTTTGAGCATCAGTTAATTGGATAATTATCTGATTTTAACTATTGAAAAACACTGATTTATAAGTTGAGCAAATTAAATATGTGTTGTTTATATATATATAAATGAATTGATTTTAAATTGAGTTTGAAATTTGAAATTTGAAATTCAAAAGATAAAAATCTTAAAAATAAATCAGATTTTAAAACTCTATATTTTAAAGTTAATAAAAATATTTGTTTTCTAATGTGTATATATTTGTAGGTTGTGAATTGAGATTGACATAATAATTTTCAAAAGGCTATTTTTAAGTTAAATTTATATATAACAAATAAATATGATTTCTTATTAATGTATAATTAATTCTAAAATCATTTTCTTTAGGATTTTATAAACATTTATAAAAGGGAAAAGTATTCATTTATAATTGAAAATATAATATAAATATAAGTAGGAAATTACATAAAAATAAATTTAAATATTTATACATGAAGGTAAAGACAAGTGTAATCATCTCATCATGAAATTAGATATGTGTAACAATCTTAATATATGAGATAAACATGTGTAAATAATTTCAACAAGTGTCATCTTTATATTTTCATTTTCTTTAAATTTTTATTAAATCGTAAATTAATCTATATAAACATCTATCTCCTTTCTTTACTTCTTTTTTCTATCTTCTTATTTCTTTTGATCCTCAATTTCAAACAAGAAAACAACCTGAAAACAAAATATAAGAAATCATGATCAGAAACTAAAACCAGAAATCAAACCCTGTAGTACAATTTTCAATCTGTAGCCTGTGATCTTCTTCAATTTGTATCACCTTCAAGTTTTCAAAGAGATCAAGCATTTCTTTTCAGGTTTCAAAATCTCTGCACGTCATCTGAACCTGGAAAACAAATCAAAATAAAGTGCATAACTTTTTTCAAAATTCAAACCTGGAAGTTCAAGTCAAACTCAAATTTAATACAAGTTCAGTTCATAATCAAATTTGGAAGCTAATGGATCAATTTCAGAATCAAATATCAGCGCATCTCAAACAAAACAAATCAAAGATCTATATCCAGACAACTTCCTGTTTTTCAAGTGAATTTGCTCCTCTGTTCAAGCCCGGACAGGTGAGTAAACAAAATTTTATTTTAGTTTTAAAACTGGATGCATGAATAAATCTTATAAGTTGGATGTAAGAAAGTGTTTGCATGATGATGAATTGTATATATATGAATGTAAAACTGTATGCATGTATGGATGCATCAGTGTTCTTCTCTGTTTAAGATACAGAGTTCAAATTCTAGATCAAAATTCAAATTCTCCCAATCTAGTCTCTATTAGGCTTAGGTATTTAAACAAATTATGTTTGTTAAAACTTAAGCTAAAGTTTAAAATTTAATTTAATTTAAATAAGTATGTATATTTTCTGGAATTTGAAATTTTACAGTAAAGCTCAGAATTTTTCAATTTTGATTTCAACAATTTAATGTTTCATATATATATATATTCTGAATTATCATCAAAATCTAGGATTTTTAAAATTTAAATCATGATTTTTAATTGAGTATTTCGAGAGATATGGATGGATGAACGAAATTTAGGTTACGTGCTTTTTCTGATGATTGTTGGATTGGTTGTGAACGGAAATTTGGCTGAAGCAAGAAGGGAGGTCAGGAAGGTCGGCAAAAATAATCGAGGAAATTCTAGATCTTCTTGGCGTCAGAAATTGATTGATCTAGGGTTTTTTGTAGTTTTTGGTTGTGGTTGAAAAGATGGTTACTGCTCCATCATCGGAGCACCGGAGGAGGCCGGTTGTAGGGGAATCTAGGGTTTAGTTCGTGGCAAGGCTTCTGACAAAAGTTTGAGGTTGCAGGTGGACGGCGTCGCCTGGACGAGGCAATCTTTTGGGTCGGAGAGTTGTTTCTGTGGGTTCGAGCTAGTCGACTTTCGATTTCGAGATCAGTTTGTTGTTTGAGTGGTTAAGATCGAAAGAGGGGATGATGGGTGACTTGCAAGTTGCGGTAGTGGGCGCCGGAAGGTCGCCATCGGTATGTGCATGTGCACCGGGATGGTGCACAGTTATGTTAGGGTGATGAAGCTTCATTCGGGTTTGACTTGGAGAAACGGAAGTTTGCCATGGGTTCGTCTCGAGTTTGCGTGAGAGATTTATAACATAGCAGTTTCAATACAATCCAGGTTAAAAAAAGAAACCGAACTCGAGATAATGATGAAGGGAACGCGGGATTTTTGAATGGGAAGCACGTGTTTGTTTCAGGCAAATATTAGAAGATTATCAAGTTAATTTTTCTTACAAAGATTAAGTTCAAAACTAATTACCTTAAACTACTATAAGTGATGATGAAATAATTAATGTTTGATAATTTGAGTTAAGAATTTATTTTGAGTTTTAATTAATTAAGTTAATACTTGAAGATGTTTTTAAGATAAATCAAATAATTAAGTAGTTTAATTAAAGGATTATGTGTTTTAATTTTTAATTAAACTTATTTTTTTAAGTTAAGGGTAATCAATCCCAAAGTTACTAAATTCTGATTATGATTAAGAAAGTGATTAAGATAAATGACCTATCTTTCAACTAATTAAGGTTGAGTAATTTAGATTACATAATTAATTTTATAAGGTTAATTAATTAATTTATGAGATTAATTAATGATAAATTAATTGAGAATAATTCATTGTGAAATGGATTAAAATATAATTACTGAATGTAATTTATAAAATATAATTACTTAGCATAAGTAATTAATGGATAATTACTTAAAGGGAAATTACTTAAGAGAAGTAAATAGAGAATAATTACTTAATGGAAAGTAATTAAGGGTTAATTATTTAGGAGAAGTAATTTAGAATTAATTACTTTGTGTAATTAATTAAAGGATTAATATAATTAATTAAGGAGTTAATTAATTAAGGTAAGTAATTACAGAATGGTTAATTACTGTTTATGACTGATTAAGGCAGATTAATGGAAGTAATTAGTTAAGGATCATTAATGCAGTTAATTAATGTAATTAATGAACGTAATTAATGAAAGTAATTAAAGATTTATTAGTGTAAATGGTTAAGGATAATCAATTTGTGTAATTAATTAAAGAATAATTACTTTGTGTAATTGAAGACAATTAATCAAGGATGATTAATTAAAATGGAAAATTAAAGGATGATTAATTAATTTGTTTGTAATTAATTAATGTTAAGTAAGCAGGATTAAGGGTGATTGTTAATTTATTTAAATTAATTAGAAATTGTATGACTAATTTATCTTGCTTATGAATGATTGAATAATATTGTATGTCTTAGATTGATTGATATCTCGGATATGTGGTTTGTGAACTATGTGATATGATATGTTGGGTTAAACTGAGATAATGTGGTTATCTATCGATGATGAATTAATGTCTATAGGTGACACCCTGTATTTGAAGTTTGAATTGTGTTCACTTGAATAATTTGGGATAAGATGGTATTGAATTCGAAGAGATCGGAGTCGGGTATTAGTAAATACCCAAAACCACTTCGATTTGTAATCTCTATAAAATTCTATATAGATTTGATATATGAAATCAATAGGCTGGAATGGAATTATTTAAGTAAATTGGACTCATTAAACTATGTTTTGGTACTTAGAGATTGATGTATGAAATAAATGTTGTCAATAACAAATTGTGGATTTGTAAATTGATATGAGTTACCCCAGGTTTTAGATAAGTGTATGGCATTAGTATTTTCTTGTTAGATGGGTTTTACTCAAGCTGGTTTCCAGCCTGACCCGGGTGTTACTTTGATGTAATGCTCGGGTCAGACCGAGTATTACAGTTTTTCAGGTAAGGACGTTTTCTGGAGCTTAGGAGGCGAGCTGGATGGCAGGAATGTATGGAGAGTTTCCGCTGTGATATATTGTACTACCTAAGACATGATTGTATCTATCCAGTGTTTGTGTTTTTGTGTAACCCTGATGTATTAAGATGTAATTTGATAAGTACAGTTTTCCTTTGTATAGCTATTATTATTTGATATTATATTTTGATCCGCTGCGAATGTGAGATTCTGTGTCTTATTTCTGTTTCTTCTTCTATCTCTTTCTACTTTTCCTAACTTTCTGGAATTTTCGGGATCGAAAATATACGGATCGTTACATATAGCCTCTTATCATGTTGTGCCAGGATCCATCTACATCATGATGAACTAGAAATCATGCATACATGAACCCACATTAGCTACGGGATCACTCTAAAGTGTCTCCACTAGTGTTGCACGCCTACCTATGCAGAACGCCCTTAAGCCTTTATGAAATACATCGCTCTAATCAATTCCATATTTTCGAAATACATTGTCCTCACTAACATCCATGTTTTCGAAATACATCACCCTGATCAACGTTCATAGGGAACTAATTCCATATTCTCTCAAGCATGTACACTTACCCCAAAATAGGCTCAAACAAACATTCCATCATTTACACAATCTTTTACTCAATTATATAAATTTCATATTTCATTTAGGCTTTAGGCCGAGGTTTAGTATTTGCAATTTTGTCCCAAACAGTCAATGTCGAACCCCTTAGGTCGACTGCTACCGTTCTACCCCTAGAATTCCAGGGTCGACCAGTCGCGTAATAAAATTAGTGTTCTCTATAATTTCTTATCGTCGATTCATGATTATTGATTTCTATTTCCAGTATTTCCAGCGAACCCAAATCATTACATGACCTGTCTATACTTAAATTTGTAATTTAATTTGGGGTTTACTGTTTGGGGTTTGCAAATTTGACAAATATCCAGTTTAACAATTTAATATTATGTCTATTCTGAGATTATCGATTTCAACTTAGGTCTTATAATTTAACTAATAGAAAGAGTGTGCTTGCATCAAATTAGATTTATCAAATTAATGTAATCCTAATTTCTACCCTTTGTTGTGGATTTCAAATTTAAGGTTTTTAGTATCAATTGGAATTTTCGAACAACCTAATCAAGTAGAATAGATTAAACCTAACTATAATAAATATCTAATAAAAATTGTGTCCATTCACCTCAAGC
This sequence comes from Allium cepa, assembly GCA_030765085.1. Taxonomy (NCBI): domain Eukaryota; kingdom Viridiplantae; phylum Streptophyta; class Magnoliopsida; order Asparagales; family Amaryllidaceae; genus Allium; species Allium cepa. The sequence continues at coordinate 872,576,640 of CM060932.1, read as the reverse complement.
CTAAGCTCTTCCTATTGCTTTGCTTGAGAATCGACCCTTCATATGCTTGCTTCGTATTACGTTCTTCTAGGTTGATTTTATTTTGATTTTAAAGAAGACATAGGGTTAGAGGAGAGGTTGAATTTTGGCAGAATTTTATTACATTGAAGTGTTATTCAGATTTTAGGGTTGGGTTAGGTTCCTATTTATAGAGGTTAGTCGTGAATTTAAGACGTTGATTTGGGTTGGGGATTCTCTTGCCAACATCACATCACATCATCTAGACTTAGCCACAAAGGAATGATTAGAACCATCAAACAACACCCTAATTTTTCTATCATTTTGATTACCCAGGGCTGACCTAAGATAACCTATGGTTGACCTTTGGCGGTCGACCATGACTCCATAGAGTCAACCTATGGATGTGTTACATTTTTTAATTTTGTTCTCAAATCTTCTAATGCCCGTAGCTTTTCCATTCTAGCTATGATTTTGAAGTGTTATATATGAAAATCGTCCAAAAAATCACTACAAACACGATGGTGCATACTTCATATCCAAAGTCAAACTTCTGTGATAATATTCTTTTTATTTCTTGTTTTAATTAAATTTAGTTTTCTTATAAATTTTCGTTTAAATTTCTGAGGTGTTACTACAAAGGAGATAGACTCCAAAACCATAACCTCCTTGCTCCAGCTCTTAAAGGGAAACATAAATGGATGAAGAAAGAGCATAGAGGAAAGAAGAAGAATGCCAAGCAAAAAGAGACCGCTAGGCAGATAGAGATAAAAAGAGGCACGTAGGGGAAGAAACCCTATAACAACCGGAAGAGGTACAAGGATTCCCGTGACCACCATGGTACATCTTTTGGTCTTCCACCACCTCGATCTCAACCATAGATTCCTTCACAATGATAGCCTCCAACATTGCTTTCTATAACCCCATTAATTAAAAGGAGTCTTTATTCATGCAGCTCCATCTTCGGCTCTATCTAGCAGAGTGCATGCTGCCTTGCCAAACTTTTGCCTTACCTAGGTTATATTCGATCGTGACCTCCTAGAATTTTCTAAGATAGAGGCAAACCATAGGGTTGGAGAAATTCAAGAGTCTAATAGACTTAGGGTTTGAATGGAAGAAACTCTTCTTCGCTCTTTATGTCGTCAACAGAATCCACCAAACCAACATCTAATCTTTAGAGTCGGTGAAGAATAGCAATGATAGGGTCATAGATGAATATAAGCAGTTGGCCAAAACCATAGTGAAAAGACATACAACCCAACAATCAGCAAAGAATTCCAAAGAGCTATTCGATGAAATGATAAAAAATTCATTGTCAACTCACGATTATGACAAAAGGCCAAGTTAAACCTGCTTATAAACAAATACCCATCTTAAGACGTAGCTCGTAACCTAGGAATCGATCCTCCAAGAAAAAATAAGACGCTTCAGGCCAAGTTAGCAGACATCCAAAAACTCCATACCGATATTGAGAAGCTTGAATCCACCCTTCTGTGAGAAAAAATAAAGAAAGTGGAGGCTTAAGTTGACCATGCTATGGTAGTGAGCAAGTTGACTCGGTTGAAAGAGCAGGTAGTTATTAAAAAAAACCAGAATTCCACCCTTAAGTAGTTCTTCACTAAAGCCATCCAATTTAAGAACCTAAAATAGTAGGAAGCACTTGCTCCGTTGGCCTGACTGACATATGGGAAGAGATAGTGCATCTATCAATTGAATCCGATGAAGGTGTTATTGAAGATCAATTGAAGGCTAAGTACATTGACGTCAACGACATTGAAAAGCTCGAAGAAGGAAAAGTTGTACTAGATAAGAAGGATGTCGTTGCTACAGAAGCCACTATTAAGCTTCTAATGGCCTAAGTGCACCAAGCCATGTAAAATCATCATTTCTGAATTTCTAAGAGCTTGCAATGGATATTCGAATATCTGAATGGGTCAGCTTTGTGGCCATACTTGCTTTGACTTCAGTTTCCATCGCTGTAATATACCCCACATGGAGGCACAAACTATGGGGATTCTACAGTCATCCATAGTTACTAAACCTGGGTGACTTAAATATGGTAATGTTAGATACATTGATATAACAGAAACACATGGATATGGAAAATTTTAAAATCAACAAACAACTTTCTCATTCCATTTCAAAAAAATTCAAATTCATTATATAATCCCAATACAAGTACCACGTTTAGAGAAAATATACTTATTACAAAATATGTCAAGAGTGACATATAAAGATGCCTCCTTGGATGATAAGAGTATGTATAGGCAATTAAACAACTTTTCCTTTACAACATCAACACATCGGAATCAAAATAAAAGAGAACTCGATATAGCTATCAGGCCTCCTGCACGTCTCCGGAATCTTATTCGTCTAAAGAGGTACATGAAAACCTCAACTCTCAAACTACTCAAAATCAATTGAGTACCTGAGAGTATAAGGGGAAAAACATAAACTTTGAGTCGGACATAAAGCCAGGTATGAACAATAATCTACCATCTCAAACCATTTAAATATCTAGCGAGACCACACCGCTTAGCGAAACAGGTTTTCCACTCATTAGTATCCAAAAACCTTTATAAAGCCATATACTGTGCTCCTGCATCCGCAATGGTTAAAACATGGTAGGTCAACATAGTATGATGATATGCAAACAAGTAAATCAATTCAGGACTACCCATCCCCCTTCATTTTAGGCTGTCTGTCTCAATTATAGTTTCTAGGATAACTATTAACTTTAGTTTTCATGGGCTGACTAGTAACCAGTTTAATACTTATGGACTCCTGGTCCCGTTTCGTAGTTTTCATGGTCTTTCTATTAACTGTTTAAATATATGGACTCGCTGTCCTATTTCATAGTTTTCATGGGATCTCTAAGAATCTATTGGCCCCTGCCAATAACATCATTGTTTCATGGGGTTCTCCCTAAACCATTGGTAATTCCAATGATTTCCTTCTTATCTTAGTTTTCGTGGGTTGACTAGGAACCTATTGACATCTGTCAATAACTTAATCCGGATATAGTTTTCATGGGTTCACTACAAACCATTGGTCCCTACCAATAACTCTTTCTAATCATTGTTTTCATGGGTTTATTATGAACCTGTCTCCCTGACAACTTCTTTTTTTATACATAGTTTTCATAGGATTACTATGAACCTGTCTCCCTAACAACTTCTTTAATCAATATTTTAGCATCCTATCTTATGGTCTTCCTAACCTCCTGGATGTGATTCTATTCATTTAGAAGTTAACTTAATTTATATTAACTACTGGGTCAACCTAGCTGGTTATTTTTCCCTTTCCCAAAATACAGTTATGGGTCTATTACAATGTGAATATATACATATATGAAGAAGCGGAAATATAACTTGGTTAATCCCTTTAACCTATTAATCAAGGAAAATTTCTTTGAAAACTCCATACTTAAAATCATTTCAAAACTCTTTATTTATGCCACGGTTTTCCTCTAAAATGAGATTGGGTTATTTGTTTTGAACACTAAGGTTTTCGAAACCTTAAAACATTACATTCAAAACCCCTAAATAACCTCCTTATAAAGCATGGAAAACTTCTTTTCAAAACATTACATATGAACCTTTAAAGCATCTCTTTCGAAACCAAAATACACCTTTCGAAAGTACCAAAACATTACTTAATAATCATTAGAAATATACCTCCGGAACCAATGAAAGTACCCCTTTCGAAACCATTGGGTTTACTCAAAAACATATTTTGGTCAAAGTGAATATATACGAGAGTATCTCTTTTGAAACCTTTAATCTCCATATAAAATTGTTTGGGGAAAATTTGATGGCTTTGGTACCATCCTTTCAAAAGCTTCAAAACATTTAAGTAAAACACTGTAGGTTAGCATCGCTACACCCTTTAGAAGTCATTGCCTTCGAAACCCTTGAACCTTTTCGAAACCATTTAGGAAGTGGCTTACAACATCTTTAAAACAAAAGCTATCATTCAAATGCATTAATGACCTCAATACACTCGAAAGGCAAAAGAAAGGCAGCAGGGATTCGACTAGGTCGTAACCACCAATTTCAAAAGCATTATTTTATAAATAAGGAACTCATTCGAAAGCTTATACTTAAAATGAAAGATGGAAACTTTCTTCGAAAGATATTTTGAAAACCCTTTCGATAGCTTATGTTTTAACTTCTTTGAAAGTTTTAGTAAAACAAAGGTAGGTGCTAACATTTAAAAAGAAACAAAGGTTTTATTCCCATCGGAAGCTATGTGTCGACACCATGCCTTCCACCTTCCTCTAATCCACTATGTAACCATGTTGATACCTTGGATATTGGTTTCGACTTTGCGGTGGTTTCAACTTGATTGAAGGCGAAAGCATAAGGTTGAAAGGTGCTTCTAATAGAGACAGAACCCCCTTTTCTAGGTAAATCTGATTTAATGCCAATTAAAGTAAACACTTTCTAACTAACCTGCATACTTGTAAGCATATGATTGTTTGCCTCAACTTTTCAAATCCTTTACACAAAATAACTGTCTCATATTTTTAGATCTAAGCCAAGATTAATTTAACAAATAAGCCCTTCCATTATGCAAAAAAATAAAATCATTTAGGTCCTCCTTATAAAATAATTTAATTCTCATAGTAAATCACTTATGAAATATCCCCAAAAATCACATAATTTCGCATTTAATATGTTATCTAATATATATAAATTTCAGACCCAAATTCTCAATATAATTTCTAAAATAAATTTCTAAACCCAATTAACCATATTTTTCTTTAAAAATTCATAATACTCTTTCTATAGCTTGGAAAATTATCTAAATTAAAACCCAACTAAAAAATCATGTTTTACATAACATAAAATTTTCTCATGGCATTCGAAATCAATTATAATCGATTTCACCCTTAAAACCGTGTAAAATCGTATTTAAACAATCTTGTTTAAATCTAACATGTTATGATCCAAGCATATCATCATCCAAATCATCACAAAAATGGATTTGATCTTAAACCCAAAAATATTGACTTTAATTCCTTTAGCTTGATTTGAATTTTCTCTTCTTTTTCTTCCATACCAATAGCTGGCAAATTCTCTTTTGTTTACATTATAGTGAAAAATGAAAACGAACGTGAACGGATGGTAGAGCTGTAGATATATATAAAGGTTATGGTAGTGCGGATATTTCCCAATATACCCTTATGTAAATTAATTTGCTTATAAATAATTCTTAAGCCCATTTATTTAATTAAGCTCGACCCTTGGTTTTATTTTCAAATCTCAATCCCCTTATCACTCTAATTAGTTATATTATTCTATTTAATTTATCTATTATAAAAAATTAGGGGTGTTAAAGGCTCCCCTCAAAGAATTTCATCCTCTAAATTAAGTAAGGACTAAATACTAGACTTAGCAATCATCGGTAACCACTCCTAACAACCATACTAGTCTACCTAACTAGCAACTATCTATATAGAGCTAATATAGACATACCCTTAAAGCAGATCATGATAAGTATCTCTAATCCCGTCTTCTGTTTCCCAAGTATAGTCCATCTGCTATCGCTCCATTGAACTTTCACCTACTTGACTGCCTTGTTCCTCAATCTTTTCTCATCTCTTGCTACACCCCGAACTAGTTGTCTAACAAAAGTCAAATAAGGCTCTACTATCAAATCTTACAACACTATCAGAGGAATAGAAGTCTCTGGATCATACACATATTTGCAAAGATGAGACACATGAAATACATTATGGACACCTACCATACTGCTCGACAACTCTACTCTGTATGCGAGCTTTCCAATCCTCTCTATGATCTGGAATGGACCAACATATCTCGATGCTAGTTTCCATGACTTTACAAATTGTACCACACCCTTCATTGGTGATACTTTAACGAAAACCTTATCTCCAACTGAGAAATCTAGGTATTTACGCCACTTATCTGTATCTGCATAACATTTCTTTCAGGACCGAGCTTCCCTCACCCTTTCTCAGATCAACTCAATCTTCTCTATCGCCTCTCTAACCAGATCTAGAACTAAGAGTAATCTGTCTTCAGTCTCCAACCAACGTGCTCTTGATTTGCATGGCCTTCTATAAAAAGCTTCAAAAGGCGCCATTCCTATAATAGTGTGATAACTATTATTATAGGAAAACTCAACCAAACGTAAGTGATATTCCCAAGATCCACCAAAGTCCAATACATAAGCTCTCAACAAATTCTCGAGTATTTTATTGACTCTCTCTGCCTGCCCATCCGTCTGAGGGTGATATGCAGTACTCATATTAAGCTTGGTTCCTAATACATCCTATAGACTCTTCCAGATGTCACTAGTGAACAAAGCACCTATTTCACTGACTATGCTACCAGGAATCTCATATAGTCTAACTATGTTCTTCATGAACAACTTATCTAGAACAGATGTCTTGGTTGACTTAACTGGAATGAGATGGACACTCTTGGTCAACTTGTCCACTATAACTCATATACTTTGATGTCCCCTATTTGACCTTGGCAAACCATCTATAAAATCCATGGATATCGAATCCCATTTCCAAACTAGAATCTCTAAAGGTTGAAGAAACCCACTTGGCTTCTGGTGTTCGGCCTTCACTTGTTGACAATTTGCACACTACCTAACTCACAAGCCAACATCCCTCTTTATACCTTCCCAATAGAAGCTCCTTTTTATATCTTGATATATCTTGGTCCCTCCAGGATGAATTGTAAGTTTGGATTGATGACATTCTCTAAGAACTTCTTTCCTTAAGTCCTTAACATTTGAAACAAACAACAGTCCCTTCTTTCTCAACCATCCTCTCCGGTCAAGGCTAAAATCTTTTAGATCATCGATCTCGGTTCCAACCTCAAGCCTTCTAATCTCCTTGGCTAATAATGAATCACCCTTCTACTTAGAAGTAATCCTTTCATTCAATACCGGTCGAACTTCTAAAAAGGATAAACTATGACTAGAACTAGTAGTCAATTTTAACCGCACTATAAGCAGTCAAAGCTTCTAAATCCTTCCATTCTGCCAACATAGCTAACACCACATTTGGATGTCTTCTGCTAAGAGCATCCGCTACTTTATTTCCTTTCCCAGGATTATATTCTATACCAAAATCATAAGAAGCTAAAAACTCCAGCCACCTCTGCATTCTCATATTCAGCTCCTTCTGAGAGAATAAGTACCTTAAAGACTTATGATCTATATATAGCTCAAACCTCTCCCCTAAGAAAAATGATTCCAAATTTTCAATGCGAAGATCATCATGGCCAACTCCAAATCATGACTAGGACATCCCACTTCATGCGGTCTAAGCGGTCGTGAAGCATAGGCAATCAATTTACCCTTCTCTATCAACATAGCTCCCAACCCAGTTCCACATCCATCGTTATACACCACCAACCCTTGGTTTTCGTCTGGAACTACTAACACAGGTGCATTGGTCAATAAATGCTTTAACTTAAGGAATGCTTACTCACATTTGTCGAACCAGACAAACTTCATCTCCTTCCTGATTAGCTTAGTCAAAGGCGCTGCAATCCGTGAGAAATCCTTGATGAATCTCAGGTAATAGCTAGCAATTCCAAGAAAACTTCCAATCTTAGTCACTGTCTCTGGTCTCGTCCAATTATTAACAACTTCAATCTTATCTGGATCGACTGACAAGTCCTTTGAAACAACGTGACTAAGAAACTTAACCTATTTTTTCCAAAAATGACACTTGGAAAACTTAGCCTTCAGCTGATGCTACCTAAGCGTCTAAAGCACAACTCTAAGATGATCTTCATGCCCCCTTTCATTCTTAGAGTATACTAAAATATCATCTATAAACACCAATGTAAACCTATCCAAGTGCTCTCAGAAAACTCGGTTCATCAAATCCACGAAGAAAGCAGGTGCATTCGTTAACTCTAATGGCATTACTAACCACTCGTACAAACCATACATAGTCCAAAATGCTGTCAAAGGAATACTATCCTCTACCACTCTTAACTAATGGAAACTTGTCACTAAATTCAACTGGGAAAACACTCTGGCTCCACACAACTGATCAAAATGATCAGCTATTCTCAACAAAGGATACTTATTCTTAATCGCCCTCTCGTTCAACTTACAACAGTCGTTACATATCCTTAACGACCCATTTGGTTTCTTCACAATACCGCGACCACTCCCCAAGGCGAACTGCTTGGTTTAATTAAATTCCTTCCTTGTAGATCCACTAGCTACACCTTCTATTTGTTAATTTTAGTCGGTGTCATCTTGCTAGGTTGTCCTCTTACAAATTCAACTCCTAGCATAAGATCTATCTAAAACTCAGCAACTCATTTCAGTGGTAGTCCTGTGACCGGCTCAAAGACATCTGCAGACTCTCTTACTACTCAAACCTGACTTAGCTCTTCTCCTGCTTCCATAGCACTTAACAAAGCACAACTACTCCGGTTAGAATTCTCCATTAAGAATAGGATTCAGTTATGACTATCAGGGTGCTTTAGTAATATCTTCCCATCTCGGTAAAATATCCTAGCCTCGTACGTACTCAACCAATCCATACCCAAAATGATTTTGAATCTACGAAATCAAAATCAGACAGTCTGCATGCGAACTTATGACCTAACAAGTCAAGTTCTAACTGGTCACATCTCATCTCCAGAGTTGTATACCCTCCTATTGGATTCATAACCCTTAAGGAAGTAACAAGATATGTGGATTCTAGACATAACCTATAACCAAACACTGGTATATAAATGAATGTGATGCACCGGTATTAAATAGTATCCTAACTAGTATACTCTGAATCAAAAACATAACTCCGATCACAGTCTTTCCTTTTTCAGCTGCAGTTGGCTTAGCTGATGATGGTACAACAGCAAAAACCCTTCCCTTGTCCGCCTTGACTGGCTCTGGACATTGGTTCTTATAATGCCCAAATTGATCACAGTTAAAGCACTTCACATTCTTCTTATCTGCAGCCTTCTTCCCCTTGCCTGATCGGCACTCATGAGCATAATGACCCTTCTTGTCACACTTGAAGCAAACTATATTAGCTTTAGCCTTCTTGGCAGCCTCCCCCTTCTAGGCTTCCTTCTTCTTAAATAACCTTCTCTTCTTTCCTTGAGAACCCTGGGTTTCAAGTGGATTATCTCTAGCAAAAACAGCAAGCATCTCTCCATGGCAAATCGCCATCTTCACCACTACATTACTAGGATCATGAAGGTGTGGCAGGGTTGCCTTAGCGATCATGGGTCAAAATCCCCTAATGAACCTCTCATTTCTCCTAATGACGGTGTCTATAATATTATATCCGTAATGGCACAACTCATCAAACTTAGCGGCATACTCAACCACCGATATCTCTCCCTACTCCAGGTCAAAAAACTTCATCAGCAGCGCCGATTTAGCAATCTCGGATATAAACCTTTGCTCAAATCTCCTTCAAAAATTAGCCTATGTCGATTCCTCATCCGGAACTTCGATAGTAACACCGTTCCACCAATGAAGTGCTGGCCCTTGCAAGTGCCTAAATGCCAACCTTCTCTTCTACTCATCATCTAAACCCAGATCAGTAAATAACATCTCAAAATGCAGCAGCCAATTCTCTACCTCTATGACATTCTTTGTCCCCATAAATGGTTTCCCAACAAGACTGGTGTAATCTCTACTCAGCTTAGCATGGTTATTCCCAACTGGAGCCACAAGATTAGCTCCTCCAACATTTCCAACAACTCTAGCACCGACTCCGTCCTGCATCATATTGATGAAGAACTGATACATCGCCTCTATATTCACTGGTGGATTTCCAGCAACCACATTGGCATCTGCATTTTGATTAGCATTAGCCTATTAACCGGGGTTCCTCCTTGTGGGTCGAGCATTTCCATTATTTTTGGTGCTTCCTCCATCAACATTTCCTCCTAAGATTCCTGCCTCCATATCTTCTTTCTCATAAATCTACATACGATCCTTAGTAAGATATAGAAGAACAGTCAAAAAGAGAGGGGAATACGTACTTATATATCTATATATCATATACAAGTACATTACTATAGCATTAACCCAAACCCTGATCTTATTTTCAGATTCATTGGATTATGTTTGAAAATCTTTTAGGTTTAAATTTCTTTTAAGTTTCATAAACCTATGCTCTGATACCAACGTGTAACATCCTCCACTTGGAGGCCCAAAATTAACGCTACGTATGCTGAAGTCATCCATAGTTATTAATCCTCGATGACCAAATACAGTAATGTTAGATACATTGACATAACAGATACACATAGATATGGAAAATTTTAAAATCAACAAACAACTTTATCATTCCATTTCAAAATATTTCAAATTCATTACATAATCTCAATACGAGCACCACATTAGAAGAAAATATATTTATTACAAAATACGCCAACAGCGACATACGAAGATGCCTCCTTGGATGATCAGAGTATATATAGGCAATTGAACAACTTTTCCTTTATAACATCAACACGATAGAATCAAAATAAAAGAGAACTTTAGATAGCTATCACACCTCAACACGTCTCCTAAAGCTTATTTGTCTAAAGAGGAACCTGAAAACCTCAATTCTCACACTACTCAAAATCAATTGAGTACCCGAGAGTTTGAAGGGAAAACATAAAGTTTGAGTCAGACATAAAGCCTAGTATGAACAACAGTCTACCATCTCAAACCATTTAGATATCCAGTGAGACCATGCTACTTAGCGGAACGAGTTTTCCCCTTAGTAGTATCCTAAAACCTTATAAAACTATATGTTTTGCTCCTTCATCCACAATGGTTAGACATAGTAGTTCAATATTGTAACGACCCATAATTTTTTATAATTAAAAATAGTTAATTTAATAAAGTTTTGTGATTTAATGTTGGAAGAAATAAAATTTGTGATTTAATAATGAGAATATAATTGGAAATGAAATGTAATAGTATTAATTTAAGGTAATTGATAACTGCTTTAAATGTAATTCCAATTAATTGAAATGACTAAAAAGTTATAATTAGTTATAAATTGAAAACTAATTATAATAACGTGTGTATTAATTGATAATTGGATCAAAAGAATAAAATGATAATTTAAATGTGGTATTGATTAATGAAATAATATGTAATAAATTGTAATAAGATGAAATTTGTGTTATGTAAGTAGTTATGACATTTGTGTGTAAATAACAGACTTATAAATGTTATTAAATATAGAAAAGGTGATAATTGTTAGTTGTTACAAATTTATTTAATCAATTACAATTAAAAGTAATTAAATGTTACGTTAATGTGAGTTAAGACGATTACTAAAGAGGTGAACGCTATAAAATGTACATAAATATCAATTATAGTCATATGGCAATAATTGATTTAATAAAAAGATTCAAACTAAGACAAGTTAATTTATCGAGATTTAAATTTGTTTAATGTGAAAATCGATAAAAATTCAATATAATTGGAATATTGCAATGAATAATGTAAAAGATGATAATTGTAGAATATCAGTGTAATAAGATATAAACAAGTGTTAACTATGTCTATAGAGTAATAATTGATTGGATAAAAAGGATTGAAATCAAATGAAATCAATTCATTGAAATTAAATTTATTTAATTGGATCTGATTTCAGTTGAAATTGAACACTGCAACTGGTGTAATATTTAACACTGAATTGATGTGTAAATTTGTTTTAAATTATTGTAAATGTTCAATAATCAAAAATGAGGGAAATTGTTAGTTATTAATAGTGGAATTAAAAAGTTATTTAAACAATTTAATAATAATTTATTTAATTAATGTGAAAATATCATTTTTGAAGATGTCTCGGATTCCGATGAAACCAGTTTCATCGGATCCGTAACGGTGAATTATTATAAGGTTTCAAGTTTCGTAGCGATCGGACTTGTCTTTGATCGTACGGACTCGAAACGCGTAGAAACCAATTTCATTAAATTTAATTGAAATCAATTTGAGATAAACTGATTTTAAAGCTAACTTCTTCATACGATGGAGTTAGGACTTGAAAACTATTTCATTGAGTTTAAAAATATCGAAAACATATATTTTGATATATGAGATGACCTACTTTCGTTTTGAAGGCAGAACGGTCTTTTCGAGTCGTTATTGTTGTTTGTACTTATTCGATACGTGTTTATTTTTTTATCAAGCTTCATTAATATAAATAGTCTTGTTTTCCAAAACCCTGGCAGTCATTTTCTCATTCCTGTACGTACAGATCCATCTGTCTGTTACTCATTCCCTAATGACAGAAACCCAAATTTCTAGATTCAATTGCAAATCAAAATCGAAAAATTAAAACCCCTCAAACAAAATTATATTATATATCGATTCGAAGCTCTTGTCGAGCGCATTCTACTGCAGTGATTTTTTTTCCAATTCAAATCATAGTTTTTCCAAAATTGGATGATTTATTCTCGTCCTATCATCGCGCGTTGATCAACTTCGACCGATCGTCGATTGATGGTATGGATGGGTAGAGATTGTCGAGGGGATAGCATCCACTTAGTTCGTGGGTGACATTAACGGTTGGATCAAGCTTGGAAATTCGCCTAGGGTTTGAAACTTAGGGCGGAGGCTGCATCTTCAATGGAATAGGGGTTGATCGGAGGGTGTCATGTGGTGTAGATGAGGTCGGCAAAGGGTGGGGGCGCAGTCAGAGTGGTAAGGTGGGTGATCGATCGTCTTTGGCGACCGTGCGTTCAAATGAGGTGTAGGGTTTCAGCGTGCTTTGTATTCGTGAACGATAGAAGAGATGATGACACGATTATCTATAGAAGTCAATGACATGGCAGGTAAATGCGTATGTTTGTGTGTGTGTGTGTATATATATTATTTTCTTTTATTTAAATCGTGTAATCTTCTTACTATTATAACTTTTTCATATAAAGTCGGATTTTTGCGTGGTTTGTTCCATTGCGATCGTATCAAAATTTCGGATATTTTGGCGCTGGCCTGGTTGAATTATGAGACCATCGAATTTTGGGCCATCATTTGGATTTCAAATCGATTTGAAATCAAAGGTGGGAGTTTTAACCCACTCATAACTACTAGACTATCTTATGTTGGTTAAATTAAATTTATGATGTGAGTAGAAATTAATTGATCGATAGTTGGTATGTTTAAATTGCCATTCTAGTTAAATTTGACTTTACTGCATTTAATCATCGTTTAATTTAATATTGAATTTAATTGTCAATTTAGTACATATCAATGATAATCAGTTATCTATTGATGTTTATTGGTTGATTTGGATGATGATTGTGATGGATGTCTAATTGTTGATATTGGATGACTGGATGTTATATTTTTATATTGTTATAACACTACAAGTTTCCTATTGGTTGAAATGATACATACCCAAACGATCTACAAATTAGGGAAAGATCGTTATGGGTTAAAATGATAGACTCGAGTTTTTATGGATTTTATTTAATTCGGGATTGCGGGTTGAAATGATATATAACTGCAAATTTTAAATTACGGATTAAAATGATTAATATCCGTATCAACTGACCATAGGGTAGAATATTATATACGGACACTGGATTGGTTAAATGAAATGATTTTTAATTCTTTAAATTTTGATTTCAGTTAACTGGAATTTTTAAAATTGAAATTGATTTATATATATTGAATTATTTTCGATAATCAAGTGTTAATGCTAAATTTGGAATTGATATAATGAATTGTTCAAAGGATTTAAATTGGAATTTCAAGGTTGAAGTGTCAAATAAATGAATTTATCGAAATTAAGTTATTGAAAATATTTGGATATAACAATGAAATTTATTTTAAACTAATTCAAACTATTTTAATTAATTTAAACTATTTTAATCAATTTAAACTATTTTAATCTATTATAACCTATTTAATCCAATTTAATATATTTTACCTATTTTGAACTATTTAAATCTATTTAATCTATTTTAAATCTATTCAATATATTTTAAATCTATTTAATGTATTTTAAATTTATTTAATATTTAAAATCTATTTAATATAATTTAAATCTATTTAACCTATTCTAAATCTATATAAATCATTTTAAATCTAATTAAATAAAATTTAAATCTATTTAAATTATTTTAACTATTTAAACTATTTTAATCTATTTTAATCTATTTTTAAAACTATTAAAACTATTTATGACTATCTAAACTATTTTCTAAAATTTAGACTCTGTAAAGTTAAAGTATTTATATTTAAGTCCTTGATGATGATACAACCTAAGTTGGAATTTAGAATTGATACCTTTTTGTGAAATGACATATATGAGTAAATATGATGATTTTGGTACGAGGATTTAATTAACCTATGTTATCGATAATTTCAAAAGTGAATATGATTTTGAAAGTGAAAATGATTTTGGAAGTGAATGTGATTTTTTGAAAGTGAATACGATTTCGAATGTGATATGGTTTTGAGAATATGATATTTTGAATCAATAATGAATTGGTTTTGGGAAATGTAAAAGAACAATCCGGTGTGAAATAAGCGTTTGGATGTTAAAGAGACGGGGATCGGATATTGTCATACTCTCTGCCAATACCAAAAACCATTTTAACAACTGTGTATGTGGTAGAGATTCCAAAAATGAAGTACGATGGTTTGGCAAACGATTCTGTATGAGGTATTTACACGACCCTAACTCCTTTAAGTCAGGTTAAATGTGACTAAAAAAGGAGCTACGCCGGGCCAAGTGAGGTCGCACATCCGATCGGACATATTTCTTTGATACCATATTATGACTTTGTGATGATTTGGTGGCCACCCCTTGATTTTGATTATTGGAGTGTGTTCTAAAGTGGGCGTAGTAGCTGTAATACGTTACCACCAGTCTGGATCCCAGTTGGTATATCTACCTCGGCATTGCCTCGAGTGTCGTGTTCACATGCCCTATCGCGCCTTCTATGAGTTTGGTTTGTACCATACCTATGGAGTGCCCTCTGAGTAAACCTCATGGAGGAGCTTATGGTACTGTATAGACTATGGCAATATATAAAATGTTTATTTGGGGATATGGGAAACGCCTTAACGCTATTTTAATACTTTACTTTACTATAGACACTATTATAATAGCGTATTGTATTGTGTATGTAGATAGTTCAACGGATCCTTAGGAGATGTAATTGCCGAACATCTCTTAAGTTAGTGCACTCACGTTAGACACTGGATAGGAGACGTCCAACCCTGTATACATCTTTGACGCCGTTACACTAATATTTATTTATTATTGATTTAACTTACATAAGATCTTTTAGTTCTGACTCGAGTGTTTTGTCTTTTCATTCGCTGGAGTCAGTTTGAGCTTTTCAGTTTATCGAAGAATGCTTTTTGGAGGATGAAGACGAAGCTTTTGTACTACTATTATTTATTTTATTTATTCCACCACATCATGTTATTCCGCTACATTTATTTATTATTTATTCTTGTTGTATGTAACTCTGATCTGTATTATAAAAGAATAATCAACGCTATTTGTAAATAGCTTCATGAACTATTTATTTGATTATTATATTTTGTCATTCCGCTGTGAGATTTTGTATTTGTTCCTTTCTTTCTCTCCTTTTTCTTATTTACCCAATAACAATCTGCCCATTTGAATGGTTTGAGTCTCACGTGTGCATTTTATCGTTGATTTAAACCGTCCAAAAAGGTAGGTCGTTATAGTTGGTGTCAGAGCTTTGGTTTAGCAAGAACCTTAGCTTTGTGGGTCTGACTCATTAGAAATAGGGTAGTAATACCCTAAAATGAGTCGTTGAGTGTGTGTATATATAAGAGAGCATATTTGTTAGCATTGTAAATGGTTTTTGTATTATGTTAATTTGCTCTGTTTTGTATTTATAAATTCTGGTCGGTGCATAGGACGCTATGACATCGATAGGGATTTCTGAACATTTAGTAGGACAGACCGACGCAATTGTAACGACTTGTAAATTCGAACAAATTTAAAAAATATTAATTATAATTATTGAATAGAATATGGTTAGAAATAGAGATTTTTCAATTATTACTGTAAAATAATAACAATAATAATAATAAATTTGTTAAAATATAAAACACGATCTTAGATAAAATTCTAAAACAACTAATCTTTATTGAAATGGAAGGTGGTAACTTGTATTAGAATATAATTTAATAATACCGATTGAATGTAATTGACAACTGTATTAATACAATTTCAATCAACTGTAACAATAAATGTTACTAGAGAATGGGATAAACAATATTCTAAATATGTTAGCATACAATAAGAGATTAATTATTTGGTAAGTAGATTTATACTCCTTGTGTAAACAATAAATTAATAGATATGAATTACTAAGTTGTAACAATTGATTTATTCCTCATCCCATTGATTAATCCGCTTTGGAATTTATTTTGTAATCGATGAAATTAAATGTAATTGAAATCTTTCAAATAAAAGGAAAGAGAACATTAATTATAATTAATGAGCGTAATAATAGAACGTATGTTTGAATTAAAACAGAAGAGGAAGTTGAGGAAAAAAGGGAAACGTATGTTTTAATTGAAAGGGAAATTTGATGTAATATAAAGAATATGTAAATGGAAATAAAAGGATAAAACTTTGTTTTAATTATTTAATATTGATAAAATTGGAATTAAATCCTTTAATTAAGGTAAAGAGTAATATATGGTAATTGATTCAGTCAAGAATAAGCAACATATGAACTGAATAAAATGAACATTTGAATGAAAACAAACTAATGTTAATAAAATGAAGGTTCAATTTAGTCAATTTTAAGATATATTATTATTTGAATTTAAATAAAATTTAAAGGTTAAAATTTAAGAATTTTTTTTAGAATATTGAGTAATATATTTTTCCAAATTTAATGAAATAGAAATTTTCTAAAATTTTGAATTTTGGTCAAACTTAGTTAAAATTTGACCTTTGGTTGAAAATTTCAAACTTCAAATTTCAATTTTAAAATTTTATTCTTTTTATATGATACTAGACTGAATTCTAATCTTTTCTCCACTTTTTTTCTTCAAAATCAAATATCTATCGCTCTAAATATTTGAATTTCTGCGAAAAAACTGACATAAGTTTGTGGTGTTTAGTTGTGAAATTTGGCTAAGTCCTAATGGTTTTGGTTTAGTCCTAAGGGGCCTTGGTTAACCAAGAACTCTAACAATACCTAGAGACTTGTGTCTATTTCTATACCTACGACCATTTGTTTCCTTTTGACTAACTTTTAGGTATATAATTTTCTCTTGCTAAAAATTTCTCATCGCACTTGCTTCTCCCTCTCCAAATTTACAGAGAGTTCTAGATCTAAAAACACAAATTTCTGTAAATCAAAAAATCCTTTATTTTCTCTTCCAAATTCCTTCCACCTCCTCCCTTATTGCCGCCTCTCCTCCACCATCCAATCCATCGTTCCCTCCCTTTCATCTTAGACACCATTTCCACCAAGCATGGTGTGACGGCCCGGAATTTTTAAGCATTTGAAATTGGAATATCTAATTGATTTTAGATATTTTAAAGATTTATTTTAACTTGAATTCCAAACATCACTATTTATTTGATAATTAAATTATTGAATTTAATAATTGAAAGTTGGGTGGAATATTGAATCTTCAGTTTTAAGCTTGTTAAAAATAATTTGAAGGCTTGTAAAATTTATATTGATAATACGGAAGATAGTAAAAGTTTTAATATTGAATTTAACACTGATTTGTTCAGTTTTGAAATTTTATCGTTTAAATCTAGATTTAAAAATAGCCTTCCGAGGCACAGTCTCGGAATCCGACGAAACTAGTTCCATTGGATCTGTAATATTGTATTATTAACGGATTTCAATTTTCGTAGTCTTTTGAGTTGTTGTGTGATCGTACGATAAGTAAACGCGCTGAAATTAAATCGAAATTCAATATAATAACTGGGTTCAAAATGCTATCTTCTCCATATGATCGAATTAGGAATCATAACCTTTTCCATTGCGTTCGGAATAAGGGTATAACGTTATAAACGCCTAGCGGCACGCCTCGATAGGAGGTCAAGATTTTGAGTTGCATTTATCAAGACAATTTGAATTTAAATTAATATATATACATATATATATATATATTAGTCAACGGCTGAGATTTCTTTCCATCAACCGCTCTATTCCTGAGCAAGCCGACCGACTCCTCTTTGCAAATTCACGTACTCCATGTCTTCCCTTAGAAGCCAAAATCAAATCAAAGTCGACAATTTTAGCTTGAATTCGAAATCATGTTGTCTCCATCTATTTATTTCCCTCATCCCTCAATACAATCAAAACCGAAATCGAAAAAAATATATAAATGGCGGATGAAACAAAAGATAATCAATCGCGTCTCTTTTCCCCTTAATTCATTCTAGAAATCGATTCAAGAAAGGAATCTTCATGTGGAACCGAATTGATTTCGGGTAGCAATGGTTGAGGGAGACACGATGAGTCGCGCGAAGTTGTCGAGGGGTAGGGAGAGCCGACGTAGCACTGGGTGATTCGCTCGAGATTTGGGTTTGGGAGCGATTTCTTGACGCGACAGTGCATCGCGATTTAGAGATGGGGTTCTCGATGTTGCGTCGTGGATGGAAAATTGGGTCAAGCTTTGGCATGGCGTCGGCCGAGGAAGTCACGGCTAGGGTCTTGATTGAAGGACAGTGAGGTACTTCAACTTGTTTCATTTCAATTAAAAATTGATAATATCCATATATGAGTATATGCAGAAAAAGAAAAAAAATCTTTTTACAGTAAAGGATATTTACTATCTATTTTTCAATTTATAGATTTACAGATTTATATATGTGTATATATATATGGATTTCAAAGGGAGGAATGTACAGTAAGATATATAAAGCAGTTTTGTTTCTTTAAATAATATAACATTAATAATTCTACAGTAAGATAAAAGAATTATGAATAAATTGTTTGATTTTTGGAATGTTAATTAATTAATTTTAGTTACAAAAAGGCATTTATATAATTAGATTTTTGAAAATCTATAAAGAATATTATTATAAGTATATTTATATATATAAATAATTTCAAAGGAAAATAAAAATAAAAATTCACATCTTTTAACCGACTAGGCATTTTAAAAATATGTATTTAGGGTTATTGATTTATTTAATAAGCTTATTTAGCTATTTAGTTGATAAAAAATAATTTATCAAAAGGAAAATTAATTTAAAACTAAAATTTTTGGTTTGGATTAAAATAAATAATAATTGATTGTTCGACCAATTAGAATATTAACAAAATCATCTAATACTTTTACAAGGTCCAATTGTGGAGAAATCAATTGTGATGAAAATGGATTGCAAAACCAAAATCAAAGGTGAGTTAATCTCACTCTTCTGGATTTTTATTTAAATTTAAATGGTTAAATTTAAATAATTGGTTGAATGATTGAATTGATTGGATGTGCTATATTATATATAGTAGTATATAGTATATATTGGAGTGATTGATTTCCCCATTTTATAGCGGATGAGACCCTATCCGTCGCATAATAGCGGATGATATTATATTAATCCCATATACCGCGATATTCCACCTTGAAGTGGAATTGGTATTGTTCTAACATCTGTGGATGTAGGAAAACAGATTGGAGGGATCCAACTGGATTCGTCAAAATTATTTAGATTGTTAATATTCTGTGTTATGAATATTTGATATTCTGTGATGAATTATATTGATAATTGGAATATTGATGTAACAACCCGCATATTTATCGATTTTATATTTAAATATTTTATTTAAATATTTCATCGTTAGTCGGATTTTAGTCCGAAAAGCTACTTTTTGCATACGGTCGAATTAGGACTCGGGACCACTCCCATTGAGTTTAAAATGCCGTTTGCGACCTTTTTGAGTATAAGCTTCGATATGTTTGGAGAAAGTTGATTTTTGCTACTTTTCACTTTGGGTTTGGTTTTGGGCTCAGCCCTATGTTAACTTATGCTCAAATCTGAGCCACTCTTCCCCACTCACCCTCATTCTCTTCTCTTTTCAGTTCTAAGGCATTAATGGTGGGTGAGATTGGAAATTTAAACTCCAAAACCCTAGTTCCTCTTGCAAATCCAATTCCTAGCTCCAAATTCAAGAGAACCCATTGGTAAGCATTCTCTTCTTCTTCTCCAACTTATTCTCTTACCAATTTCAGAAATTCCTAAACCTAATTTTGGGAATGATCTTGTTTTGAGCATAGATTCAAGCTCATTTGGGTTGTGTTGAAGAGAGGTTGATTCTCCATTTGCTTTCAAGCTTCTTCTTGTTTGATTTTGTAAAAAGGTGAGATTTTTAATCTCACATCTAAGTCTATGAATTATCTTCGATTGTTAGGTATAAATTCCTAACACTAATTCTTATGCAATTGCTTTTGATTTGGATTGTTTTTGAGAATATTCCAATTTTAGTGTTTGAAAGCCAAATCCTTAAAAATCATAGCTTTGAGGTTCAAATGTGTTTTTGGTGATGCACCGAGGAGCCAATAGGGCCGGGTAGCCATTAGGCATAATTCCCTAGCGTCCGTGCTCGTTTGGTTGTGAATTGGAGGAGGTTGCATATCAATTTATGGGCATCAATTTGCAGAGCATCAGGTTCGGCCGACCGACCCCCCTGGTCCGGTCGACCGACCTGCTAATAAAAGTGCAGTTGCACTCTCTGTTTCTGGTTCGGCCGACCGACCCCCCTGGTTCGGTCGACCGAACTGATGCCCGAGAAGTTTTTCAAAACAAGGTCCGGTCGACCGAGCTCTGTAGCCGGCCGACCGACCTGATGATTTTTTGCCTACTTTGCCTAGATGCTTGAATTTCCAACTTAAATCGATTCGTGCTGTTTCCTATTTATTGTTATCAATTAATATGACTTTGATGACTCTTTTTTAGGGATTTTTGAATATCCATTTTGATGGATTCTTTATCGGTTTCGTAGGATTTTTATTCACATCTCCATATGTGAATTTTAGTGATTGATTGTTCCTACAATCTTCTTTGTGTTTTGTCACTTTAAAAAATATAAAGGTTTTCTATACTAGTAGTAAATATCAAAACTCTTTCCTCAAACGATTTCAATACTATTTTAATACCAAATGCGTTTATAAAACCGTTTTCCAATCTATTAGTATATATAAACCTTTACCTCACTCGTATGAGAAATCTAATTAAACGACTTAGTAAAACAAGTGGTATGAAACGCTTGCGTTCACTTTGTTGGTTAATTCTTTAACTTGTTCGATTGAAACTCTTGTGATAATTTTCTAGTGGAGATCTACAAATTGTTCGTAAATATTTAAGTCAAGCTAGTGGTTATGGGACATGATGCTAAGCTCATATATTTACTAGCTTACTGTAATCGGCACTTCTCGTTGATCATGACGATCATCTTTGTGATTTAGACTAGCAATGTGCGATGTCTCTTTGTCTGCGAGGGAGACTAAACCCCATTTTGTGGAGTTTCGACTCAATTTGGTGGGGTAGCAACCTATGGTCTTCGGACCGTTTGTGGAGCTTCGGCTCAATTTGTGATGGTTAGAAACCATGGAATTAGCGTACCGTTTGTGATACACGTGTTGGTGGGCTTTATGCTCCCGTTTGTGATAGGCCTCCCCCCCTTTGTGATTTCTGGATTTCTTGAGATGATTTCTAGAATTTGTGCTTCACCAATTTTCGTGATTTCTATTGATAAGCCTTATCGATATTTGTGCATTGGTGAATTTGTGTGTCATTGACTTTAGTGATTTCTGGATTTCTTGTGTAGTCTTCTGGAATTTGTGTGTCATTGACTTTTGTGATTGACATGGATATTATCGTCAATATTTATGGTTTGGTGAACGAAATAAGGAGTATGACGTTTCTTTGATTCTTGTGTAGATTTGGTGATATTGATTAATCTCTCGTTGATTTTCAATTACTTATATATATCACAGCTTGGAATTGTGATTATTATGTGTTTAGTCATATCTCTTATTCTATATCGTTTCAACTGATATTTATAGTTAGACTGATCCGTTTATTATTTTCTTATTAAATAATACTCGGGTCAGACCGAGATGTTACAGGTGCTTCTGCTTGACTTCTCTCTTGGGATTGATTTCTCTGACTTTTGGCTTACTACTTAGATTAGTAGTTCATTTTGGTGTATACATTCGAGATATAGACTCCATGATGTATACTTATTCTTTTGTGTAGTTCATGTAACTATTCTTTTGTGATATTGTGGATCTTTTTAGACCACTACTCTGATGTACACTTCCTAGTGTAATATTCATATCTATTTCCGCCTTTGTGATATGAATTGTCTGGGACTGATTTATGTTATGTTTATTTCTATATTTGTTTTCGAAGATATTATAGCCACTGTGTAGTAGCTTTGAGTTTGTGTCGGTATGTCGGATTTCCCTCTTGATAAAGAAATGCATGTTATACTATCTGACATATCGATGCTCGCGCAAAGCAACTACACGGATGGTCGCTCCTCAACAGCCTTATTCTCCATGCTAGTTGACAACATTCTCTGTAATGTTCTTGGCTAGCGTGGGTATAGAGGTGGGGCGTCACAGCTTGGTATCAGAGCCAAACTTCAGAACAATATGGAATATTATAACAACGATCATCGTCCTAAGTCCATCTTCGGAGTCGTGCTTTAGGATTTTATTCGGGTCTACGTACCGTCCTATCCTATTTTCTTTTATGATTCCTTGTTTTGTCTATCAAGATTGCTTGATATCCAATTTGGTGAATAACCTTTTTCTTCTTCTTCTTTCTTTCTAAGGAAGAGAAATGTCTAGACCAGGCCGCCCCAGAGCCGTACCGTTTAGCACTCCATCCCAAGATGGAGTTTTTATGACTGCTCAACAGCTTCTTGATTTAGTGACAAATGCTCAAGCAGCTGGAGCTAACCCGGAACCTACTCACCCAAAGTCGGGATTTGCATGCTTGTGCAGCGATTACACTAATTTGGGTGGGGAGCCATTCAAAGGTTCTGAAACTATTATTGAAGTACAGGCTTGGCTAAGGTCATGCGATCGAATCTTTTCTCGCATGAATCTTATTGACCTTCACCGAGTTCAGGTGGCCTCTAGTATGCTCCGAGAAAGAGCATTGGACTGGTACGAACTTCTTATTTCTGAGATTAATTAAGCGGATCTCACCTGGGAGCAATTCCGAGAACGCTTCGAATTAAAATTCGTGCCAGAAGCCGAGAAAGTGACGATGGCTCGTCGTTTCATTGACCTTGTTCAAGGCGATTCTTCCGTGACGGACTACGTTGCTTCTTTTGAATCACTTTCCAGATATGGGGTTGAGTATATCAACACCCCTCTGAAGAAGAATCAGAGATTTGTTTATGGCTTAAACAAAAATCTCAAGAAGCCATTACTTCTAAAATTAGAAGTTTCTTTCGACCAACTCATTGATATCGCTCTTCGTCTTGAAGAGGCGGATAAGGAGAATGATGTTGAAGTGGTGGGTTCCAAACCAAACTTCAACAGCAAGAAGAGGCCCAGTAAATTCAAAGGACCTTATCCCAATAAGAAAGGGAAGCAAGCAACCTCCGCGGCAAAGACTTCTTCCTTTGGCCGTGGGGAATGCTATAATTGTGGTTCGAAGGACCATTATGCGAACAAGTGCCCAAAGTCTCTCTCTTGTCACTACTGCAAAGTTCCCAGTTATGTTATATCTTCATGCCCCAAACTTCAAGGCAAGAAGGAGGGAAAGTTAAATGTTGCTCAAGCCCCTGGCAACACATCTCGTGGCCAAGGTATTTCTCATTCTATTCTGAATGGAATTATTTTATTTCGTGATCATCCTATTCGAGTTCTTTTTGATACGGGAACGTCCCATTCTTTTATATCAAAAGAACTTGTTGATACTTTTTCTTTGGATGTTTTGTGTTTAATGACTTCTTTGAGAATTGCGAATCCGGTTGGTGGATCCGCAACAATCAGTTTATTGTGTAAAGATGTCGAGATTATTTTGTGTGATTTTCCTTTCCTAGCCGATTTGCATGTCATGCGTTATTTAGGCTTTGGAATGATTTTGAGAACGAATTGGCTTAACCGTTATGAAGCTCATATCCTATGTCCTGAGCGGACTATTCATCTTCGACATCCTCAATCTGTTAAGCAGATTTCTATTAATCTTCAAGATTCAGTTTCTAGCTTGGTTGCATCTTTATATTCTTTAAACCCTCGTGATGACGATGATGATGATGAGGGTGATATTATTTCTCTTATTCACGTCGTTCGTGAATTTTCCGACATATTTGAGCCCGTTTTAGGATTACCACCTAAGCTAACAATTGAGTTCAGAATTAATCTTATTCCTGGAGCTCAACCTATCACTCGCCCTCCTTATCGTATGTCCAATAAAGAAAACGAGGAGATGCGTAAACAATTATCCGAATTGGAGACGAAGCAATTTATTCGCTCTAGTTCCTCGCCTTGGGGAGCTTCGGCTATTTTTGTGAAGAAATCCGATGGTACACTTAGGCTTTGCGTTGACTACCGCAAGCTTAATGATCTTACTATCAAAAATAAATATTCTTTACCTCGGATTGATGATCTATTCGATCAGCTTAGTGGTGCTAAGGTCTTTTCACAATTAGACTTAGCTATTGGATTTCATCAGCTTCGTATTGCAGAGGATAGTATTCCATTGACCTCGTTCCGTACTCGTTATGGATCTTATGAATGGCTTGTCATGCCATTTGGTTTGACGAATGCTTTGGCGTATTTCGTTGACCTTATGAATAGAGTTTTCAAAGACTTCCTCGACCGGTTTGTTCTTATCTTTATCGATGATATTCTTGTGTATTCTAAAACCGAGGAGGAGCATGAAAAACATCTTCGGATTGTGTTGGAAACTCTTAGGAGTAATCAATTAAGGGCAAAGTTTTCTAAATGCCACTTTTGGCAATCTCGTGTGAAGTTTCTCGGTCATATTATTTCCGAAACCGGAATTTCCGTGGATCCTTCAAAGATTGAAGCGATTCAAGATTGGAAGAGACCGGAGAGTGTGACAGAGATTCGTAGTTTTCTCGGAGTGGCGGGCTATTACCGTCGTTTTATCAAAGACTTTTCTAAGATTGCCGTGTCTCTCACTAGCTTGACTAAGAAAGGTGTTAAATACATTTGGTCGGACAAATGTGAAGATTCTTTTCAGAAATTAAAAGAACTCCTTTCTGATGCTCCTATTCTTATTATTCCCGAGGGGAATCAAGATTTCGTTGTTTATACCGATGCTAGTCGCGTTGGTTTGGGTGCCGCTCTTATGCAAAAAGAACGTGTTATTGCTTATGCTTCTAGGCAATTGAAGCCTGCTGAGACTAGATATGCCACTCATGATTTAGAGCTTGCGGCTATTGTTTTCGTCCTTCGTATTTGGCGTCATTATCTTTTAGTAGAGAAATTTGTTCTTTATACCGATCATAAGTCCTCGAAATATTTATTTTCTCAAAAGGAACTTAATTTACGTCAACAACGTTGGCTCGAGTTCCTTGCTCCTTATGATCTTGATATTCTTTATACACCCGGTAAGGGTAATCGTGTTGCCGATGCTCTTAGCCGTAAACAACAAGCTGTTGTTTCTATGATGATATCCGAATGGAACGATCTCGAGATCTTATCCAATTGTGAGATTGGAGACCGCGTATCCGATTTATGCTCATCATTTGTTTTATGTAACCTTGAGGCTCATCCTTCTCTTTTAGACCGCATTCTTGAAGCTCAAAGGCTAGATCTCGAAATGGCTCTTCTAGGCCAAAATATTAGGGATAAAATTGATATTGAAGGTTTGAAAGACTTTGATATCGATTCTCGTGGCGGCATTCGGAGATTTGGTAGACTTATCGTACCAAATATTAGTGATCTTCGTAAAGATATTTTAGAGGATTCTCATCATTCTAAATTTACCATTCATCCCGGTAGTAGTAAAATGTACGCGGATATGAAGCGAGTTTATTATTGGGAGGGAATGAAACTTGACATCGCTAACTTCGTTAAGCGTTGCATGACTTGCCAACTCGTTAAGGCCGAACATCAAAGGCCCGGTTGGTTATTGCAACCTTTAGAAATTCCAATTTGGAAGTGGGACCAAATTTCCATGGATTTTATAGATGGCCTTCCCCGTTCTCGTTCGGGTCATGATAGCTTATGGGTAATTGTTGATAGACTTGCTAAATCCGCCCATTTTATTCCTGTTCGGTCTAACCGAACCATTCCTCTTTTGGCCAAACTCTTTATCAAAGAAATTGTTAAATTTCATGGAGTTCCTACTTCTATTGGTATTGATCGTGATCCATTGTTTACTAGTGGATTTTGGAAGAGTCTTCAAAAAGCTTTGGGAACGAAGCTTAATTTTAGCACCGCTTATCATCCTCAGTCCGATGGACAAACCGAGCGTGTGAATCAAACTCTTGAAGATCTTCTTCGTGCTTGTGTTCTTGATTTTGGTGGAAGTTGGGAAGATCATATTTCACTTGTTGAATTTTCCTATAATAATAGCTTCCAATCTAGTATTGGTATGGCACCTTTTGAGGCACTCTACGGAAGGCCATGCCGATCTCCTTCTTGTTGGCTTGAGACCAGTGAGAAGCTGGTTTTAGGTCCAGATTTTGTTCGTGATTCCACAGAAAAGATTGATCATATTCGTCATAGGATGAAAGAAGCCCAGAGTAGACAAAAATCCTATGCCGATAAACGGAGAAGGAAGTTATAATTTTCTGTAGGAGATCTTGTGTTCATTCATGTTTCACGTTTCTCAATTACGGAAGTGCCTTCGAGATTCCGATTCTGTTCTTGAGCCCGGTGTTGTGGAAGAGATTGAAGTTTCGCCTAATTTAACTTATGAGCAACATCCTATTCGTATCATTGCTTCGGAGGTCAAACGACTTCAAAATAAAGATGTTCCGCTTGTTAAAGTTCAATGGTCTTCAAATCCTAAGGATTGTTCTTAGGAATCTAGAGAGTATATCGAGCGAACACATCCAGACTTACTTTCTCATGCTCTTTGAGGTGAACTTCTTATTTCAAACTTCTTTTGTGTTGAATATGCTTTTATGGTTGTTACTATATATCTTCTTCTTAAAATATTACGAGGACGCAATTTCTTTAAGGAGGGGAGTCTGTAACAACCCGCATATTTATCGATTTTATATTTAAATATTTTATTTAAATATTTCATCGTTAGTCGGATTTTAGTCCGAAAAGCTACTTTTTGCATACGGTCGAATTAGGACTCGGGACCACTCCCATTGAGTTTAAAATGCCGTTTGCGACCTTTTTGAGTATAAGCTTCGATATGTTTGGAGAAAGTTGATTTTTGCTACTTTTCACTTTGGGTTTGGTTTTGGGCTCAGCCCTATGTTAACTTATGCTCAAATCTGAGCCACTCTTCCCTACTCACCCTTATTCTCTTCTCTTTTCAGTTCTAAGGCATTAATGGTGGGTGAGATTGGAAATTTAAACTCCAAAACCCTAGTTCCTCTTGCAAATCCAATTCCTAGCTCCAAATTCAAGAGAACCCATTGGTAAGCATTCTCTTCTTCTTCTCCAACTTATTCTCTTATCAATTTCAGAAATTCCTAAACCTAATTTTGGGAATGATCTTGTTTTGAGCATAGATTCAAGCTCATTTGGGTTGTGTTGAAGAGAGGTTGATTCTCCATTTGCTTTCAAGCTTCTTCTTGTTTGATTTTGTAAAAAGGTGAGATTTTTAATCTCACATCTAAGTCTATGAATTATCTTCGATTGTTAGGTATAAATTCCTAACACTAATTCTTGTGTAATTGCTTTTGATTTGGATTGTTTTTGAGAATATTCCAATTTTAGTGTTTGAAAGCCAAATCCTTAAAAATCATAGCTTTGAGGTTCAAATGTGTTTTTGGTGTGCATCGAGGAGCCAATAGGGTCGGGTAGCCGTTAGGCATAATTCCCTAGCGTCCGTGCTCGTTCGGTTGCGAATTGGAGGAGGCTGCATATCAATTATGGGCATCAATTTGCAGAGTATCAGGTTCGGTCGACCGACCCCCCTGGTCCGGTCGACCGACCTGCTAATAAAAGTGCAGTTGCACTCTCTGTTTCTGGTTCGGCCGACCGACCCCCTGGTTCGGTCGACCGACCTGATGCCCGAGAAATTTTTCAAAACAAGGTCCGGTCGACCGAGCTCTGTAGCGGCCGACCGACTGATGATTTTTTGCCTACTTCGCCTAGATGCTTGAATTTCCAACTTAAATCGATTAGTGTTGTTTCCTATTTATTATTATCAATTAATATGACTTTGATGACTCTTTTTTTAGGGATTTTTGAATATCCATTTCGATGGATTCTTTATCGGTTTCGGTGGATTTTTATTCACATCTTCGTATGTGAATTTTAGTGATTGATTGTTCCTACAATCTTCTTTGTGTTTTGTCACTTTAAAAAATATAAAGGTTTTCTATACTAGTAGTAAATATCAAAACTCTTTCCTCAAACGATTTCAATACTATTTTAATACCAAATGCGTTTATAAAACCGTTTTCCAATCTATTAGTACATATGAACCTTTACCTCACTCGTATGAGAAATCTAATTAAACGACTTAGTAAAACAAGTGGTATGAAACACTTGCGTTCACTTTGACTTGGTCGATTGAAACTCTTGTGACAATTTTCTAGTGGAGATCTACAATTTTTTCGTAAATATTTAAGTTAAGCTAGTGGTTATGGGACATGATGCTAAGCTCATATATTTACTAGCTTACCGTAATCGACACTTCTCGTTGATCATGACGATCATCTTTGTGATTTAGACTAGCAATGTGCGATGTCTCTTTGTCTGCGAGGGAGACTAAACTCCGTTTTGTGGAGTTTCGACTCAATTTGGTGGGGTAGCAACCCATGGTCTTCGGGCCGTTTGTGGAGCTTCGGCTCAATTTGTGATGGTTAGCAACCATGGAATTAGCGTTCCGTTTGTGATACACGTGTTGGTGGGCTTTATGCTCCCGTTTGTGATAGGCCTCCCCCCTTTGTGATTTCTGGATTTCTTGAGATGATTTCTAGAATTTGTGCTTCACCAATTTTCGTGATTTCTATTGATAAGCCTTATCGATATTTGTGCATTAGTGAATTTGTGTGTCATTGACTTTAGTGATTTCTGGATTTCTTGCGTAGTCTTCTGGAATTTGTGTGTCATTGACTTTTGTGATTGACATTGATATTATCGTCAATATTTATGGTTTGGTGAACGAAATAAGGAGTATGACGTTTCTTTGATTCTTGTGTAGATTTGGTGATATTGATTAATCTCCCGTTGATTTTCAATTACTTATATATATCACAGCTTGGAATTGTGATTATTATGTGTTTAGTCATATCTCTTATTCTATATCGTTTCAACTGATATTTATAGTTAGACTGATCCGTTTATTATTTTCTTATTAAATAATACTCGGGTCAGACCGAGATGTTACAGGTGCTTCTGCTTGACTTCTCTCTTGGGATTGATTTCTCTGACTTTTGGCTTACTACTTAGATTAGTAGTTTATTTGGTGTATACATTCGAGATATAGGCTCCATGATGTGTACTTATTCTTTTGTGTAGTTCATGTAACTATTCTTTTGTGATATTGTGGATCTTTTTAGACCACTACTCTGATGTACACTTCCTAGTGTAATATTCATATCTATTTCCGCCTTTGTGATATGAATTGTCTGCGACTGATTTATGTTATGTTTATTTATATATTTGTTTCCGAAGATATTATAGTCACTGTGTAGTAGCTTTGAGTTTGTGTCGGTATGTCGGATTTCCCTCTTGATAAAGAAATGCATGTTATACTATCTGACATATCGATGCTCGCGCAAAGCAACTACACGGATGGTCGCTCCTCAACAGCCTTATTCTCCGTGCTAGTTGACAGCATTCTCTGTAATGTTCTTGGCTAGCGTGGGTATAGAGGTGGGGCATCACGATTGAATACTATGGTCTGCTTGAATATATTTTGATACACTAGATCATCAAAATACTTAGAATTAGATTTTTGAAAAGAAATATAAGAGTGAATTTGGAAGTGAAATAATTATAGAATAAAAATAAGAATGAATTTGAAGAAGTAAAAGTGATTTTTTTAAAAAAACTGAAGTTAAATGGTAAAGTAGTGATTTTTAACAAGTTTTAAATCAAAGCTAAATCTGGAATTCAAGTTAGTGAATCTCGGTTTTAAACAAATAAAGTTTTTAAATTTAAATTGTTTTAACAACTTAAATGTTAAAGTGCATTTTTTAACTTGATTTGAATTTAAAAATGAATCTGGTTTCAAATTCCTTTAAACTTCTTTTATAAAATGAGTAATTAATTTATTTAATGAAGAAAATTAATTACTGGTTGAGATTAATCACGAGTGATTAATATTTATGGTTTAATTAATGATTAATTTCATAATGTAATTAAATTAGATTAGGATAAATTGAACTGTAATTAGAAATCATTAATTTTTATAATCAATGATGTAACTAAAAATTGATTAATTAATCAAATAATAAGTGATTTATGAGAAATTAGTTAATAAGTAATTAAGGATTAATGTAATTAATTATAGTTAATTAATTTGTGAAGTAATTAAAGATTAATTACTGTTTTTGGTTAAGAATGATTAAATTGTGTAATTAATTAAAGATAATTATTTGGATGTAATTGAAGGATAATCAATCCAGGGTGATTAATTAAGATGGATAATTAAGGGATGATTAGTTAATTGATTTGAAATTTATTAATGACAAGTGAAGGAATCTAAGTGATTGAGGTTAGAAATTCAATTATAATTAATTAAATTAATTTTGGAAGTGATCAAGCTTTTCTTATGGATAATTGAATAGTATTGGATGCTTTGAATGAGTTGATATCCTGATATGAAATGTTATGTATTTCATTTGGATAACTTGGGTTAGGATGACGTGAGACTCGAAGAGGCCGGGGTTGGGTATTAGAAAATACCCGAAACCACTTTGATTTTTTATAGATTGATATGAGATATCAATAGGCCAGAACAAAATGATTTAAGTGAATTGGACTATTTAATCTAAATTTTGGTACTTAGAAAATTGATATGTGAAATAAGTGATGTCTATAACAAATTATGAATTTGTAAATTAATACGAGTTACCCGGGTTTTATATAAGTTGTATGCTTTGTATTCCATGTTAGATGGGTTTTCTCACGCCGGTTTCCAGCCTGACCCGATTGTACTTTGACGTAATGCTCGGGTCAGACCGAGTATTACAGATTTTCAGGTAAGGACGTTCTGGAGCTCAGGAGGCGAGCTGGATGGCAAGAACGTATGGAGTGCTTCCGCTATATTATATTGTTGTATATCTAAGACTTGATGATTGTGTATATCCAGTGTAGCGACCCGACTTCCTATTTCCAGGAAATCACATCACTAGTGAAGAAAGAAAGGGATAGAAGAAGAAAAGAAAGAGAAAGAAGAAGACAACAACATCAGAGAACTCACAGCGGAACGAATGAAATATAATATATCACATAAAATATTACATAGTATCAAATTACATCAGAGTTATACAACTTTACAACACATATTAGACAGTTATAAACATCTGTCTAATTCATACAACTCAAGTATACAAGACAGAGATACAACATACACAGCGGAATCATAATATCTACACGTGGAAGCCTCCTGCTCCATATCTCCTCCAGAACTCGTCAAGCTAACCTAAATCACTTGACTACTCATACATAATATGAGTACCCAAGAGTTTAATAAAACAGAAAATAAACACTCGGGTTAGACAGGGGTATGGTGTGAGTAAACGGTTTAGAATTGTGTAACTTTAGAAAACCTTTGAAAAGAAAAGGTATCACGTAAGACTTCCCACACATAAACATGGAAAAGTTTTTACCTTACGCTAACCAAAACATTTGATAGGAAATCCAGTGATATTATAATAGTGTCTATGGTTTTCAAGTAAATATAAAATAGCCGAAATTTTTACATTCATTAAATTCCAGCTACTAGCCACAAAAGTGGGTAACACAAACAAAACCGTAGGGTCTCGTAGGAAGAATGGGTTTCCATCAATGGCAGGGCTACTGGGGTACCTCCCGTCACAGTACTTGGCCTAGATCACCGTACCGAGGAGTACTCCCACTCCCCTGCAACACAAGACCAGGACAATTCCTTACTGAATAGTCCCAAATAAGACAACCCCGGCAATTGTCCGGATCAACCGCCCCACACAGCCGAATAAAAAGAGACTTCTAGACAGGAGTAAATCTTGCTCTCTAGTGGGAGCTACCCATGAAGCCTTGCTGCACCTCCTCTGTTTTAGCCATTCCCGGTTGATGAGGCTTGAGGCTGCGATTACCTTTATAGAACACATTTATCTTAGAATGCTCCTCGTCCGCCTGACGATGTGCTGAAAGCATTCAATCCATACAAGTTCGTTCCGGGTTCGAACGAAACCGAAGGCACTATCTCGTTGCACTCATATTGGAATCACCCTCAGAGTCAACGACCATAGCCCTTGCACTCTAAATCTCCATCTCGAATCTATAAGTACTATTCCGTCAAACTCATTACGGAATCACCCACAGAGTTATACTGACGTATAGCCCTTACACCTCGATTCTTCACTTGCTCCACTTGGATTAACGACCTAACGTATAATGGGAATCGATGTGGTTTTCGGATTCCAAATATGGAAACCCGATCCCGATCTCATCGAAACCAAACGCCATTTTAATGCCCAAGTTGTACTTAAGGGATTTAACAATTAACTTATTCAGGATGATATATAAACAAATAGATGAATCATATTATCACAATAGATCATTCATAACAACATTCATCTCATAACACCATATCACATCTCTCATAGTCATCCAAATCATCCAGTATCAACCAATCACCCAATATTAATCATCCAATATCAATCGATCACTCAATATCAACCAATCACCCAATATCAATCATCCAAAAGCAGAATTGATTATCACTTAACCAATTTAATTAACCTCTAATTAAATTAATTACTATCCTTTAATCATTTGGTTATCATAACTCCTGCTTCATTGATTTATTACAAATCAAATTCATTAATCATCTCTTAATGATCTTCCTTAATTAATCTTCCTAGATTAATTATCCTTTAATTACCTTCGAGTAATTATCCTTAACCATATTCAGTAATTAACCTTTAATTACTATCATTAATTACAATAATTAATGATCCTTCATTAATTAATTAACTATAATTAATTACATTAAACCTTAATTAATTACAATTAATTAATCATACCTTAATTAATTACTTTTATTAATCAACCTTAATTAATTTCATTTATTACATAATCCTTATTAATTAATTAATCCTTTAATTAATTAAATAATTAACTAATAATTAATCATCTCTTTAATCAGTAATTAACAACTTGTAATTACTTATCTTAATTAATTAACTTCTTAATTAATTAACTTCTAAATTAATTATATTAATCTTAATTAATTAGTCCATTTAATTAATCTTTAATTACTTCATTAAGTAATTAAATTGATTAATAAATCCTTAATTAATTACTTTATTAATTAATTACAATTTTAATTAATTACACATAGTAGTTAAATTCATAATTTAATTAATCACATTGATTAATTAACTATGTAATTAAGTAATTAACTCTTAATTACTTACATAAGTAATTATCTTCTAATTACTTCCTTTAATAAATCTTAATTACTTTCTTAATTAATTACTTTAACAAATAATTAAGATCATCATTAATAATTCTTAATTCATTAATTAATTAATTACCCCATAATTAACTATTGTATTAATCAATTTCCTAATTAATATCACTAAATGATTACCCAATAATCACTTAACTTAAATTACTTCATGAGTAATCTCTACTAATTACTTCCCTAAGTAATTAATATTCTAATTATATTCAAAAACTAACCATTGATTACTTCATTAAGTAATCTTACTTAATTAATCCATAATTAAGTTATTATTTAAAATTAAATAAACAATTAATTAATTATTTAAAATTAATTAAACAATTAATTAATTAATTTCTTACATTTCAAAATCCTTAATTAATTCATTTATCTTAATTAATTCTTTACTTAATTACAAATCATATTTAAATCAAGTATTCTAAAGTTAATAACAAAGATAAATTAACCCTATTTATCTTTATAATTAAATTACTTGAACTTAAATTAAATTTCACTAACTTAAAACAAATTTATTTAATTTGTTTTCAAAATCATAATAATAATCTTGTTTGTAAATAAGTTTATTAAGAAATCAAATTTAAAATTTCAAAATAATTTAATTATTCAATTTAAACTTATTTATTTCAAAAACAAAAAGATTTGAAACCTTGAGTTACCAAATCATTACTTAAACCTTTTAAACTGAGACTTTGATTAAAATCACTTCCTTATAAACTAGAATTAAATTAGTTAATTACTTACAAATGTTATTCATTTAAATTTGCAAATAAATTTAATTAATACCTTTATAAGTTTGATTAACGCCTATTTTAAAACTACAAGTTACAATTCATAAAACTTAACCTGATTCATTTATTCAACAATGTGTTAATCTGTAACATATTTAAAAACTTGAGCATATACTTGCTCGAGAGGAAATCTTGGGTTAAACCCGAGTAGAACTCACCAAAACTCCAAGTAAGTCTCGAAGCAAACTCACGCTTGCCTCGAGTCACCCCCAGCAGCATCTACTTCGGGTCGCCCCCCCCCCCTAAAACACGAGCTCGACTTCGAGCTGCCTTTATCTTCCCCAACCAAAATTCCCAGAACCTCAAACTGACATCAATCTGTGCACGGTGCACATGCACCCCCACCACCGTCCCCTTATGATCATCGTGACCCCCGTCACCAGTCACTACACTACTCGCGAGCATGCACGTAGTTCCAGATCAAACAATACGCATGCGATTCGAAATTTCACCATTCGAATCGAAAACTGCAGAACCACGCGACCCATACTCCTCCATGGCCGCCGCTACAACGCCGAACTTCCCTCGCCGACCACTCCATTGAAGTGCCACGGCCCCATACTCCATATTCCCCCATATGCGCAAGCCTACGATCAAACACTCACGACGAAAATCCTAAGACAGTTCAAGCCGAACCCATTACCAGTAAAACCCTACTTTGTTCGAATTTGAACAATTTACACATTAGAAAAATTAATTTACATTTTTCCCATGATCAACAGTCCAAGCACAAGCTACCATCCGAGTTTCAAACCAAATTAATGTTTGAATAATCAGAATTTCACAAAATATCCAATTTTGAATAAAACCCAAATTCACCATATTCACACCATTAAAAATTATGATTTCTACTTCTAAATTCATGTTTTCATACCACAAACACAATCATATTCTTTCAAACAAAAATTAGGAGGGTTAAATTTTTCCCTTAAAGTTTGGGTTTAGTGTAAATATCCTATATTTTCATTCCTATAGCTAAAAAAACAATATAAAACAAATTTTAAAATTTATATCAAACTATAACATACACTTTCCATTTATACAAGACCAAACAGGTTATAGTTTGAAGGATTTGGGTTTTAAAAAAATGAAAACCCAATTCTGCATAACAATAGAGTTTAAATTTAAAACTACAGAAACTAAGTACTTATGATAATCATGCATTCTCATAATCAAACATTCATTATCAAAACAAGAATTCACTTGCATGCATTATTATTTAATCAAAGATTAAGCCAAACTGTTTTTAAAATGATTACTCACCTTATTCTTTGCAGTAAACAGAGCGGGTTTATATTTTTTTTCTTTTCCAGGCTTTGCTGTTGAAGTTAATTCCTTTGCATGCCTTTGATTTTGATGTTTAAGAGATTGAATCTTGCTGATGAACTCCATTTGAATTGCAGTTGATTTGAATGTTGCAAATTTTCACTTTGCAGGGTTGAAGATTGCAGAGTTTATTAAAAGTGTTGATTGCAGTTGAACATCACTTTGAATTTGCAGGTTTTATCTTTACTTTTAGTTTTGATTTCAGATTTGAGAAAGTGGTTTATTGTTTTGCCATTAAAACATTTGAAAGGAAGAAAAACAAAGAGAAAAAGAAAAATGAAAAAGTTATGTTTATAAAAAAAATAAAAATAAAGACACTTGTGCTCAAAGATTAACACTTGTCATTAGCATATTCTTAAAATTACAAGTGTTATAAAGATAGCTTAAAATGTTCACACATGTCTTTAAGTATTTTTAATTTGAATTTTATTTAATTTTAAATGTAAATATAAATTTACATATTTACTTACTTAATTGATAAATACTTACATGTATATAAATAAGTTTACTTTTAAAAGAAAATATCCTAAACTAATTATAATATAAATATAATCTTATACATGTATTAAAAAAAATCTAAAACTTATACATATATAACCATTTAAAATTTTAATAAAAGAAAACAAAGCAAAGCTTGTTTGAATCATTTTTAAGCTATCTTATTAAAAATAAATAACAATCTTATATTTGAAACCATTGAATTAAACTAAATTTTCTTTTGAAAAACATTATGTTTTAAAACAAAGCTTCAATTTCAGTATTCATTCATATATAATTTATTAATAGATTAAGATTAAATTTTCAAAACAAATATCAAATTATAACATATGCTTACATATATTACAAATTTGAAAATTCAACTTTTAATTTAAAACAAAGGATATTCCCATTCACAATATATATCAAACATATATATTATAAATAGAATAAAATTTCATTAGCTTTTGAAAAACAAATTCTTAACAATTTTTAAATTGTTAAAAGATACTGATCGCACTTACCAGATTAAATATTTTTTATTCTTAAAAAGATTAATTTCACCAATTTAAATTAAAATTACAAAGAAAATCATTAAATCAATTAAATTAATATTGCAGATTATTAAATCGATATTGCTTAAAATTCCGGGTCGTTATAATCCTCCCCCCTTAAAAGAATTTCGTCCCTGAAATTTAAAAGCAAAGTTAATTTAATAACCCAGCAAAGATTTTAATTCAATTAGCAAAGCATTCCTAACAATCAGTTACTAACAACCAAAGCAATCAATCACACAAACAAACTTAACTAATTATCCTGACATACGTCAGAATAAAACTCTAATACTATCTCGAGTTTCCCAAGTAAAAATCATCGGGAGACTCGTTCCACCAAAGCTAAACTAACAAACTAACTACACTACCAAAAACCAGAGCTCCTCTCTTCTCTAGATCCACCAATCTGAACAGAATATCGGATTATTGTCAAATCCAGCTCAACATCCAACTCCAACTGAACTACAGATTCAACATACAACAATGAATCATACACGTACTCCCTCAGAGATACGTGAAACATAATGAATCCCAGCTATCCAAACTGGCAATTCAATCTCATAAACAACAGATCTTATCCTATCAGAACACAGATAAGAAATCTCAAATGCCATAGCACTAACCAACCAATCTTACTTAATTTCTGCTCTCTTAACCAGAGAAAATTTAACAGCAACGAAGTTTCCAACTTCGAATTCCAAAACTCCATATCTCATATCTGTATAACTCGACAGACAATCCAGGGCTGCCAATCTCTTCCCGATCAGCTCAACCTATGCTGATATTTCCAGAAACAACTAGACCAAAGCAAACTAGCTTTTGGATCCTATTCAACAGAAAAGGCTTCTAAGATCCGTCGAAATCCAGATCTCAACCTCTATTACTCAAGCCATAGCAAAAGAACTTGCTTCCTTCCTTGTACAGCTGCTATCTCGCTTCCACTGCACAACTCTGATTTTGAAATAAAGGAGAATACTGTTGATGAACACGAATACAAACTTATCCAATATATGAGAAACCTTATTCATCACATCCATATAATCTTAGTGACACATCCGACTCGGTCACACAACCTTACTACAGAATCCAATCTCAAAAGCTAGATCTAACCAATCCAAACTCCAAAAATAAATTCTTGAGTTGCTACACCAATCTCTACTTCTCCAAGAACCATCCTACAACCAGGCTAGTTACCAAATCACTTCTGGAACCAAAACAATATGGAATATTTATGGAATACTTAAATCCAATATAGTCAAACAACTATACTAAAAAATTCCTGAATTAAAGCAAAAACTTTATTCTGCTCAAGTTCATCAATTATTCAACAAGGAATAATTATTTCTTCTTATTCTCCCTATTTATTTATTTTCAATAGCTCAAATTAATCCAAATTCATTATTTATTAAAATAAACAACATTTTCTTCCTATTAATTTAATTAATCCCAATATTAAATTATAATCATCATTATAATTAAATATTTATGGTAATCTCCAAACCGAGGTTGTTACACACCCTTCTCTGAGACGTACGAGCTCAGAGGTTTTGTAGTTGAAGGTTATCAGCGATATATTCCCAATTTGGTCATGTGGCATGCTGAGTGTTGCTGTGTGATGATTATTTATTGACCATTTGTTGATCAAAGCGTGGCTTTGTGAAAAAGCGTAGCTTTGTGGAGGAGACTTCGTCAGACTTCACACCCCGGAAATGGTCAAAACAGGAATATGCGGCAAGGTTATGAGGGTCGCTCCCTTTAGGGTATGTCATTTCCTTCTGCAAAAGGGTGGTGTCAGGTATAGAGCTCTGTTGCTTAACCTATGTGGTTGCTCCAATCTCATTTTTCTATGTGGTTATTGCTTGGTGATAGAGGGCCCTCGGATAAAGGTCCCAAAGGACCGGGGAGTGGCATACTCGAGTAGTAGTTACCTAGTTACAGAGGTAACCCGGCCCTGTGTTGGCAGAGATCCGGTTAGGTTCTCGGGATGTCCCGCCAGAGGCGATCCCATGTGGTAGTATGAAGTTCCTTAGCCTGACCATTTGTTGAAAATCCAAAGAAACAATACGAGCCTTGTACAGTTTTAGTTGTATAACCTGACATGGAATGTGGCGGTAACCTGCTATTGAACATGGTAGCTATAGTAGGCATACGATAATGGTCGTATGTTGGCTAAGATTTATATACTATTTTCGAAATGCTTTCTACACTATGCACTAATAATAATATCAAAATTGATTTGTTTTTTTTTGCGTATTAAGCATCTTTGAGTATCATAAGGAGAAATCTCCTCCAATTCTGCGTTTGCATTGTGTGTGTGCGGGGAGGCCTTATGGTAGTTTCATTTTCCAAAAGCATTGCAGATATTTTTCCACTTCTCTTGTTGTTGTTGTTTTAAAAGATAAATAACTGTTTTAGTTCTCACGCCAGTCCCATGACTGACCTGTAGTTTATTGTTCTCTTCCTAAACTCTGGGTGCCCATCATTTTACACACGGGCAGTCTTGAGTCCAGTTATCGTGTCATTCTGGATTCAGGAGTGCTATGGAGCTCAAGTGGAAAGCTGGATGACGAGACGTATTACTTATATATGATATTATCCTTTCGCTGTAAATTCGCTTGTAGGGACATGTTTGTATAACTGTCCATTGTTTTGTTGTGTTGTATATTGTTGCTGTACACTCTGATGATGATGTAATGTAATGTAATAACTGAGATAGTTCTTTTGTTTTAAAGTTTATTCATTTATCTATTATATGTTGTTCCGCTGCGATATGTGAGATTCTGATATCGTTTCTGTTCTGTTTTCTTATTTCTTCTATCTTTTTCTTCTACCTCTTCTTTTTAACCCTAACAATTCGGTTTTCCAGCATTCGATTATGCGGCATTTGATATAGTGGACGTAAGAATGCCAACCTTCGGATCCCGAAAAAATCGCATATGTTACAAAGATGTTGTAAAAATAAAATGGAATTGGATTATAATAGAAATGATTTGAGTTACAAATAAAATACAATTCGAATATAAATGAGTTAAGTATGTGCTTGGATATTATTTTGATAAACTGAGGAGGTGAATTAGAATAAAATGGATGTGAATGAATTAAAGTGGAAGGAATTAAATAAAATTGAGTCCGAATCAATTTAAATTGGTTATAAAACTTAAGTAATTATTTATTCACATGGATATCATCAAATTGCATAGAATGAATTGTCGTTTGACGTAAACAAAAGTAATTAAAATTCTATGAGTTGATAAAGATTAACTAAATTGGTTTTAAGATCAATTGAAGTGAATATAAGTTTGTTTTGTTAAAAATGAATTGAATGTAAGCAATTGTGTTGTAAACCATTTAAATTGAATAAAGTTGTATACGAATTGGTTGTAAACAATTAAAATTAATGTCGGAACCCCATAAGTTGCTTATAAATATCGTTTAACCTGCATTGCTTATAGAAACTCGTATGTTTACTAGTTAAATATGTAAAATGTTATTAAGTTACATGATTTTGGCACTTACATATTTGAATTGAGTAAGTATAGGTACCGGGAAGCCGTTTGGCTGGATTTGGACACGATAAATGCTAAAATAATAAACCGCTTGCTTAAAAATGACAAATAATGGTACGCCTACGCAATAAAAATAGGAAATATGCTCTGTTTTTGTTTTTTTGACCGTGTGGGTCGATGTATATATATTTATATCTCTTGTCAAATTTCAGAAGCTCCTCCGTACAAAGGAGACTCCGCCAAAAAATTTCGAAAATTTTTGGAGTTAGAATTTTTTTGCAAATTTTGAATTTTTTTTTGTTAGCGACAAAAAGATTTCAAATTTGAAATTGAAATAAATTAGCGGATGATGCTAATTTAAAATAATGATATGAATCAGTTATAAATGAAAGATAAAATTCAATATTCAGAGTTGAAGATAAATTGAATTCATATGGAAATGGACAAACTAATTTGAATAGAAGTAGATATGAAAACTTCTGTAAGAAAATGTATAAAAAGATTTTAAAAGCTATGATTGGATATTATTGCTAAGTAGGATATGCAGGTATTATAAAGAGAAAGGAAAATTGGTTTTGATTTCAGAAGATAAATTTGAATTGCCCGACTGAAAAGGTGTGTGTTTAAATATCTGTATGAAATTTGATTGGGTTTTTGATCTAGCCACTTGGCCTTTTGTTTTCTTTTGAAATTTGGAGGCCCGTAGAGGCATTTTGTAGTTGTACCAAGCTAATTGCGCAAAGGAGACGCTGGCGAAATTTTTCGGAAATTTAGGGAGTTAGAAAATTTTAAGAAAATTTTGATAATTCAAAATTCGGTTTTAAATTGAAATTTGAATGATTGAGCAAATAGTCGATTGAAAACTATGGGAGAGTTTGGGAAGCTAGTAAGAATGATAATGGTTCTTCTATAAAAAGATAGTTGGTAGGATGTTGAATTGTTGGCTTCGGGAAAAAGTAAACGGGTATTTGACCATTCTTCCTAACTAGTAATTTCGGGGACGAAATTTTTTTAAGGGGAGAGGAATGTGACGACCCGGAATTTTTAAGCATTTGAAATTGGAATATCTAATTGATTTTAGATATTTGAAAGATTTATTTTAACTTGAATTCCAAACATCACTATTTATTTGATAATTAAATTATTGAATTTAATAATTGAAAGTTGGGTGGAATATTGAATCTTCAGTTTTAAGCTTGTTAAAAATAATTTGAAGGCTTGTAAAATTTATATTGATAATACTGAAGATAGTAAAAGTTTTAAAATTGAATTTAACACTAATTTGTTCAGTTTTAAATTTTATCGTTTAATTCGATATTTAAAAATAGCTTTCCAACACACAGTCTCGGAATCCAACGATACTAGTTCCATTGGATCTGTAATATTGTATTATTATAGGATTTTAATTTTCGTAGTCTTTTGAGTTGTCGTGTGATCGTACGATAAGTAAACGCGCTGAAATTAAATCGAAATTCAATATAATAACCAGGTTCAAAAAGCTATCTTCTCCATATGATCGAATTAGGACTCGAAACCTTTTCCATTGCGTTCGGAATAGGGGTATAACATTATAAATGCCTAGCGGCATGCCTCGATAGGAGGTCAAGATTTTGAGTTGCATTTATCGAGACAATTTGAATTTAAATTAATATATGTATATATTTTAGTCAACGGCTGAGATTTCTTTCCATCCGCCACTCTATTCCTGAGTAAGCCGACCTACTCATCTTTGCAAATTCACGTACTCCCTGTCTTTCCTAAGAAGCCAAAATCAAATCAAATTCGACAATCTTTTGCTCGAATTCGAAATCATGTCGTCTCCATTTATTTATTTCCCTCGTCCCTCAATACAATCAAAACCGAAATCGAAAAAAATATATAAACGACGGACGAAACAAAAGAAAATCAATCGCGTCTCTTTTCCCCTTAATCCATTCTCGAAATCGATTCAAGAAAGGAATATTCGTGTGGAACCGAATCAATTTGATTAAAAGAAAGTAGGCGGGTCGCGATGGTTGAGGGAACACGGTGAGCGCGAGGTTGTCGGGGGGTAGGGGAGCTGTTGTAGCACTGGGTGATTCGCTCGTGATTTTGGTTTAGGAGCGATTTCTTGACGCGACAGTGCATCGCGATTTAGTGATGGGGTTCTCGATATTGCGTTGTGGATGGCGAATTGGGTCAAGCTTCGGCATGGCGTCGGTCGAGGAAGTCACGGCTAGGGTCTCGATTGAAGGACAGTGAGGTACTTCAACTCGTTTCATTTCAATTTAAAATTGATAATATCCATATATGAGTATATACAGAAAAAGAAAAAAAATCTTTTTACAGTAAAGGATATTTACTATCTATTTTTCAATTTATAGATTTACAGATTTATATATGTATATATATGGATTTCAAAGGGAGGAATGTACAGTGAGATATATAAAGCAGTTTTGTTTCTTTAAATAATATAACGTTAATAATTTTACAGTAAAATAATAGAATTTTGAATAAATTGTTTGATTTTTGGAATGTTAATTAATTAATTTTAGTTGCAAATAGGCATTTATATAATTAGATTTTTGAAAATCTATAAAGAATATTTTTATAAGTATATTTATATTATAAATAATTTCAAAGGAAAATAAAAATACAAATTCACATCTTTTAACCGACTAGGTATTTTAAAAATATGTATTTAGGGTTATTGATTTATTTAATAAGCTTATTTAGCTATTTATTTGATAAAAAATAATTTGTCAAAAGGAAAATTAATTTAAAACTAAAATTTTTGGTTTGGATTAAAATAAATAATAATTGATTGTTCGACCAATTAGAATATTAATAAAATCATCTAATGCTTTTACAAGGTCCAATTGTGGAGAAATTAATCGTGATGGAAATGGATTGCAAAACCAAAATCAAAGGTGAGTTAATCTCACTCTTCTGGATTTTTATTTAAATTTAAATAATTGGTTGAATGATTGAATTGATTTGATGTGCTATATTATATATAGTAGTATATATTATATATTGGAGTGATTGATTTCCCGCATTTTATAGCGGATGAGACCCAATGCGCCGCATAATAGCGGATGATATTATATTAATCCCATCTACCGCGATATTCCACCTTGAAGTGGAATTGGTATTATGCTAACATCTGTGGATGCAGTGAAACTGGTCGGAGGGATCCAACTAGATTCCTCAAAATTATTTAGATTATTAATATTCTATGTTATGAATATTTGGTATTTTGTGATGATTTATATTGATTATTGGAATATTGAATATTATTGTTTGCTTGAATATATTTCGGTACACTAGATCATCAAAATATTTAGAATCAGATTTTTGAAAAGAAATATAAGAGTGGATTTGGAAGTGAAATAATTATAGAATAAAAATAAGAATGAATTGGAAAGAAGTAAAAGTGATTTTTAAAAAACCCGAAGTTAAATGGTAAAGTAGAGATTTAAAACAAGTTTTAAATCAAAGTTAAATTTGGAATTCAAGTTAGTGAATCTCGATTTTTAAACAAATAAAGTTTTTAAATTTTAATTGTTTTAACAACTTGAATGTTAAAGTGCATTTTTTCAATTGTTTTGAATCTAAAAATGAATTTGGTTTTAAATTCCTTTAAACTTCTTTTATAAAATGAGTAAGTAATTTATTTAATGAAGAAAATTAATTACTGGTTAAGATTAATTAGGAGTGATTAGTATTTATGGTTTAATTAATAATTAATTACTTAATGTAACTAAATTAGATTAGGATAAATTAAAATGTAATTAGAAATCATTAATTTTTATAATCAATGATGTAATTAAAAGTTGATTAATTAAGATTAATTAATCAAATAATAAGTGATTTATGAGAAATTAATTAA
This sequence comes from Allium cepa, assembly GCA_030765085.1. Taxonomy (NCBI): domain Eukaryota; kingdom Viridiplantae; phylum Streptophyta; class Magnoliopsida; order Asparagales; family Amaryllidaceae; genus Allium; species Allium cepa. The sequence goes on along the minus strand of CM060932.1, from coordinate 872,532,367 downwards.
TAAGTAACTAAGGATTAATGAAATTAATTATGGTTAATTAATTTGTGAAGTAATTAAAGATTAATTACTGTTTTTGGTTAAGAATAATTAAATTTTGTAATTAATGAAAGATAATTATTTGGATGTAATTGAAGGATAATTAATCCAGGGTGATTAATTAAGATGGATAACTAAGGGATGATTAATTAATTGATTTGAAAATAATCAATGACAAGTGAAGGAATTTAAGTGATTGAGGTTAGAAATTCAATTAGAATTAATTAAATTAATTTTGGAAGCGATCAAGCTTTGCTTATGAATGATTGAATGGCATTGGATGCTTTGAATGAGTTGATATCTCTAATATGAAATGTTGTGTATTTCGTTTGGATAACTTGGGTTAGGATAACGTGAGACTCGAAGAGACCGGGGTCGAGTATTAGAAAATACCCGAAACCACTTCGAAATTTTATAGATTGATATGAGAAATCAATAGGCTGGAACGAAATGGTTTAAGTGAATTGGACTATTTAATCTAAATTTTGGTACTTAGAAAATTGATGTGTGAAATAAGTGATGTCTGTAACAAATTGTGAATTTGTAAATTGATATGAGTTACTCGGGTTTTATATAAGTGGTATGCTTTGTATTCCAAGTTAGATGGGTTTACTCATGCTAGTTTCCAGCAAGACTCGGGTGTTACTTTGATGTAATGCTCGGGTCAGACCGAGTATTACAGATTTTCAAGTAAGGACGTTCTGGAGCTCAGGAGGCGAGCTGGATGGCAAGAACATATGGAGTGTTTCCGCTGTATTATATTGTTGTATATCTAAGACTTGATGATTGTGTATATCCAGCGTCTGTATATATTTTTAACACTGATGTATTATAAATGTATTTGACAAATACAGAATTCTATTGTAAACTGTTACTATTTGACATTATATTTTTATCTACTGCGAATGTGAGATGTTGATGTTTCTGTACTTCTATCTCTTTCTTCTTTTTCCTAACTATCTGGAATTTTCGGGATCGAAAATTCCAGGTCGTTACACATGGATGAAATCATTCCTTCTTTCCTAGCCTATAGCCATGTACTATCTTCACCAAATCCCACCCAAATCATCACATCTTCTCCTCTTGTATAGCCAAACCATCTCTTTTACCCTGACCCACATTAGCCATACCCAAACCCATCCTTTCAACCCTAGTCCAAGCCCCTTAACCCCTCTCCTCTTCTCTTTTATAAAAAAATGAAATATATATCCATATATATATTTTGTGTTGCGTCAATTTAAGTCCGCTTTGATTTGTTTTGTAATTCGTGACTCAAATTCGTAACTTTGTGTCGTCAACTTTCCTAGCCTCGAAAGGTGAGTATTCACTCACGATTTATAATCTTATTTTAACTAAATGGATATAAATTGATATGTTTTTGGAATGTTGCAATAGTTAAGAAATTTTGCGTAATTTGGTTATGATTTGATATGACATATGTTCACCTTTGTTCCCTTATTATCTTTGACATGAAATTGTTTTTGATATTATGTTGTTAATTTATAAAAATAGATGTGATGATATGGTTATTAATATGCATCATGATGTTGATATTAGATTACTATGTTGAAAAGAAAAAAGGAAAATATTACATTGATTTAAAGGTTGACACTTTTGTGATGGAAATTGTCATTAGTATGTTGTATGAAATTTATGTGTGTAAAAGAAAAGAAAAAAATATAATAAAAAAATAAAAATAATAAAATATGTATGCATATATGTAGTATGATTGTAATATAGGAAATCACCTAAGGTTTTATATTAGAATGATTGCATGTTAGGTTATGTTATGGTAGAAAATTTGTGTCACATTCCATGTTATGATGTAATTAATTACGTAAGTTACATGTTATGTAATATAATTAATAATGTAATAATTGATTATGTAAGTTACATGCTATGTTCTGTAATTTGTTATGTAAGTGATATGCTAAGAATAAAAAAAAGAAAAAGAATAAAATTTGTATGCATATATGTAGTATGATTGTAATATAGGAAATCACATAAGGTGCTATATTGGAAATGATTGCATGTTGGGTTATGTTATGGTAGAAAATTTATGCCACATTCTATGCTATGTTATGTATTTAATTATGAAAGTTACATGCTATTTTATGTAAGTAATTATTTAATAATTAATTATGTAAGTTACATGCTATGTTTTGTAATTACTTAAGTAAGTTACATGCTATGCTTTGTAATTAATTATGTAAGTTACATGCTATGCTTTGTAATTAATTATGTAAGTTACATACTATGTTCTATAATTAATTATGTAAGTTACATGCTATGTTCTGTAATTTGTTATGTAAGTGATATGTATTTTATGCAATTTGTTATGTAAGTTATATGCTATTTTATGCAATTTGTTATGCAAATTATGTACTACCTTGTGTAATATGTTATGTATGATTTTGTGTTATGTTATTTATTTTATGTAAATCATGCTGCAAGTTCCCTTAGTTTTTGGTATTCCTTGTGGGTTGAAATGATACATACCTGAATGATCTTTAGAATTGGGAAAAATCGTTGTGGGTTCAAATGATAAACCCAAGCGGTTTTTATTGATTTTGAAAATTTAGGATTTCGGGTTGAAATGATATATATCCGTAAATTTTAAATTATTACCGATTGAAATGATAAATATCCATATTACTTGACCCTAGGATAGAAAACTATATACGAACATCGGTGGTCTGTTTTTAAAGTGATTATTGAAATTTTGAAAAGAGGAGTGGGGAAAAAAGGAAAATGATTTTTAAATTTAATATAAAGATTTTATTTTTAAACATATATGTAAAATTTAGATTTTAAATTATTTGTTTAAAAATTCTAAATTTATAAGTTAAGTTTCAAAATGTAAATTTTAAGGTTTTACTTATAACTTTATTTACTTTTTTCATAATATAAGATTTAATTTAATAAAATTTAATAAAAATAAAATATATAATGTTTAAAATGTTTAGATTTATATATTTATTTTAGTATATAACCTATTTTAATATATAAACTATTTTTAATATATAAACTATTTCAATCTATAACCTATTATAATATATAAATTATTTCTAATATATAAACTATTTCAACCAATAACCTATTTTTAAAATATAAACTATTTTTACCGTATAACTATTCCAATATATAAATTACTTTCAATATTCGAAATGTTTAAAGTATGAACTGTTATGATTTAGATTTAATTGATTTAAAATGCGAATATTTTGATATGATGGTTTAACCTATTTTGTGGTTATGATTTTGAAAATGAATATGATTTTGAAAGTGAATATGATTTCGAAAGTGATATGATTTTGAAGTGAATATTATTTCAAAAGTGATATGGTTTGAAATCGAACATGATATTTTGATATTAATTATGAAATGGTTTTCAAAATGCAAAAGAACCATCCGGTGTGAAATAAGCGTTTGGTTGCTAAAGAGACCGGGATCGGATATTGTCATACTCTCTGCCAATACCGAAAATCAGTTTAACAACTGTGTATGCGGTGAAGATTCTAGAAATGAAGTAGGATGGTTTGGCGAACGATTTTGTATGAGGTATTTACGTGACCCTGACTCCCGTGAGTCAGCTTAGATATGACTAAAACAGGTGCTATACCGGGCCAAGTGAGGTCATTCCTCCTATCGGGCACATTTCTTCGATAATATATTCTGACTTAGTGATTGACTTGGTGGCCACCTTTTGATTTGATTTGGGAGTGTTTTCGACGTGGGCGGTAGTAGCTGCTATGCGTTACCACCAGTCTGGAAGTGCAATTGGTATATCAACCCTGGCATTGCCTCGAGTACCGTGTTCACATGCCCTATCACGCCTTCTACAAGTTTGTTTTGTGTCGTAGCTATGGAGTGCTCCCTGATAGCCCACCTGCGAGTGGAGTTTACAGTATCTGTATAGACTACGCCATTATATAAAATGTGTTAAGGGGGGTATATGTAACGCCTTAACGCTATTTTAATATTTTACTTTACTGTAGACATTATTTATGTAGTGTATTATATTATGTATGTAGATAGTTGCACGGATCCTTAAAGGATGGAAATCCTAAATGTTCTTTAAGTTATTGCATTTCATTTGGACATTTAACTTGAGTTGGTTTACTTGCATAAGATTGTTAATTCTGACTCGAGTGTTTTTTGTTTTGCTTTATGCTCGAGTTAGCCTGAGTATTACAGCATTTGAGACTCACCATTGTAGCTTGGAGCTTTGCTTGGAGATCTATCATTAATCTATTCAGCTTTTCAGTTGTCCCAGTTATTTTAATTACTTCCAATTATTTATATTCAGACTTGTCATTTGCTTATGTATTAGAGACTTCTTTTGTGACGACCACCCATGACTCCCGCACCATACAAGGAAATAGTGCGCTGTAAAGTGTGCCAGGCAGCCACGGATGATCGTTAGGATAAGGTAAACACAGAATAGTCTATCGTATTACTCACAGCGCATGGATAAAATACAATAGAAAGTATACATAGTGAAGCTCTATAGAACAGAAGTCTCATCATATAAACTCATAATAGTTTGATACAGCAATCAGCAAAGTCAATACATCAAGCCTCACTACATATCACTCAGAGAATATACAAACAGCGGAACACCCGGTACATATAGTAAGAAAATAATATGCAAAAGCCTCCAGCTCGTCTTCGTCATCAACAGCGTTGACCACTAAGAACAGCACCTGTCACCTGCTACCTAGTCTGTCCATCCCAACATGGATGAACAGCCCAAGGTAATAAGAGTTAAACATAAAACCTTGAGTCAGACAAAAGTCTTAGTGAGCAGTAAATCAACTATCAAACATACCAAAAGAGTATAAAGGGTACAAAGGAATAGGAACCCAACCATCCCACTCCACCTCTTTCTACAGTGATAGCCCCCAGACACACTAAGCAGAACAAACATAGCAAAGCAGACAATTAAAGTAAAGCAATTATCACTCGAGTCAAGGTCGATGTTTTCCAATTACAAACCACCAAGGCCTAAACCAAGATCAGATAAGCACCCACAAAACATCGCTCTTGAGACCGAGTGACAATACAACCAAACATTCATGACCCTGGCTATCATTGTTATCATTGCCTTGATACCATCATTAATTGAATGACCGGCACATTCTTTCAGCCGTCAGTCAAGGGCTAATGGCAACCCCGGTTCTAGACACAACTCCGCACGTCATCGCAGCCCGTGCCTAGGAATTTTCGCAACTACCCAGAGTACTAGCACGTCGTCGCAGCCCGTGTTTGGGACTATCGAATCTTCCCAACGTACTCTTTCTTTGAGCATGCTAGAACCTTCAACAACGATGAAATCTCAGCCTCCTAGTCATCCTCCTCAACGACTATTCTCATACTAGCCCAAGCGCCTCTCGAGCCCACCATTATCAACCAACTCGAACAGCATCATCGAGTTATCAACATGCTTGGGATGATCCCGTCTGGATTAAATCAAGGCTATCTTACATCATGCTTTGCTTCATCGCATCTTAGCAAAGTCCATCATCATCGAATCTATCCATATGAACTTTAACATCCGCTTCATATGCCACAAGCTACTTTCACCACTCAAGAGCCTCTCCACTTAGCTTTTGAATCATCTTCGACCAACTTGTCCAAATCAACTATTAGCTAATTTGCAACAATTTATCAATCAAATCAATCATTAATCCAAGCAGTCAAACATTCAAACAAGATCTAATAAGCAATTATACAAGAATGGCAATTTCGTAATTAAAATGTCCAAATCTAACAAGTATGAATCATAAGCAAATATCTCTAAAACTTGATGAATAAACTTATATAGGTTAACATGTAGCAAAATGGGTATCCAAAACTTCATAGACAATGGATCTACATGCAGACTTAAGGAAAATGCAAGAAATCTCTATCTTTAACACATAAACAAGCCACCGATCCAATATACTCCTTTGGGTCAGTGTGAGAGATAACTACCACTCACCGAATCACCTAAACACCTCAAAATATAACAACTTCAGATCTGGACAGCAAAGGATCTAGCTTGATCCGATAAGATTTCCCTTCAAACGATGAAATTTCTCTTCGATGGATGTAGACCTTCAACTTTGACTCTTGGATCTTCGATTTGATCTTCAATCTAGATGAATGGAAGCACAAGATTAAAGTGGAGAAAAGAAGTGAAGAAGTGTTGTAGTCGAGCTCTCAAAATGGCAGCACTTCGTCGCTTCAAAATCCGGATTCCAAAAATGAAGATAGGCACTCCTATTTATAGGCTGAAATCCTTAACTTGTATGCCCCCTTAAGTCGGTCACGACTCATCAAGACCCACGACTTACGACTTAAGACTTACGACTTAAGACTTACGACTTAAGACTTTCGACTTAAGACTTACGACTTAAGACTTACGACTTACGACTTAAGACTTACGACTTAAGACTTACGACTTAAGATTTACGACTTAAGACTTACGACTTACGACTTACGACTTACGACTTAAGACTTACGACTTAAGACTTTCGACTTAAGACTTACGACTTAAGACTTACGACTTAAGACTTACGACTTAAGACTTACGACTTAAGACTTTCGACTTAAGACTTACGACTTAAGACTTACGACTTAAGACTTACGACTTAAGACTTACAAATTAAGACTTTCGACTTTCGACTTTCGACTTTCGACTTAAGACTTACGACTTAATACTTATGACTTAAGACTTACGACTTAAGACTTACGACTTAAGACTTTCGACTTAAGACTTTCGACTTAAGACTTACGACTTAAGACTTACGACTTAAGACTTTCGACTTAAGACTTACGAACAACAATTCTACGATCCTTCGATCCGTAAAAATACGGATCGTTACATTCTCTCCCCCTTAGGAATTTCGCCCCCGAAATTCCAAACAAACAAGAGCAATCAAAACTATTCTGCATGCCTACCATCCATAGCAATCAACAAACCATGCATCCAATTACTAGCCTAGCATGCATAATTCTAAGACTAGAACAAGTTACAAATTCATGGGATGTCACGACACCTTAGGGCCATACCTCGAAGAGTTCAGGATGAGCTGCCTTCATCCTCTCTTCCTCCTCCCATGTACAGTCGTTAACATCATCACTCCATTGTACCTTGAGCAACTTGAATACCTTCCTCCTAAGCTGTTTCGTGTCAGTTTCCACAACACGAAGCGGCTTACGAGGTCTTCTAATAACTGGATCCACTTCCAAATCTTCACAGCTATCAGCAGCAACCACTGTATTTGGGTCGTGCACATACTTCCGTAGATACGACACGTGAAAAACATTGTGCACACCCGACATCTTTTCTGGTAACTCCAACTTATAAGCGAGCTTTCCAATTCGCTCGACGATCGGGAATGGTCCAACTAATCTTGGAGTCAATTTTCCTTTCTTCCCGAATCGAATAACATTCTTTAGTGGAGAAATCTTCACAAAAACCATATCTCCTACGTCGAATTCCAAATCTTTTCGACGCTTATCGGCATAACTTTTCTGACGATCTTGGGCTGCCTTCATTCGTCGCTGAATGGTCTCTATACAATCTGAAGTCTGTCGAATCATTTCGGGCCCAAGTATCAGCTTTTCTCCAGTTTCCAACCAACATGTCGGAGATTACACGGTCTTCCATACAATGCCTCATATGGTGCCATACCAATACTTGACTGGTAACTGTTATTATATGAAAATTCCACCAAATGAAGATGATCTTCCCATGATCCTCCGAAGTCCAAAACACATGCTCGGAGAAGATCTTCCAAAACTCGGTTGACTCTCTCAGTCTGACCATCTGTTTGGGGGTGATAAGCTGTACTCAAACACAATTCAGTTCCCAAAACTTCCTGGAAGCTCTTCCAGAATCCACTAGTGAACAATGGGTCTCGATCGGTCACTATACTCTTTGGAATACCATGGAATCGAACTATCCACTTAACATACAACTCAGCCAATTTCGATGCATTCCTAGTTGATCAAACAGGAATAAATCTTCCACTCTTAGTCAAACGATCTACGATGACCTAAATCCCTTCATTTCCTGCTTTGGTTCTAGGTAGTCCATCGATAAAATCCATCGATATTTGCTCCCACTTTCATGTAGGAACTTCTAATGGCTGAAGCAATCCACTTGGCTTCTTCTGTTCGGCTTTTACCAACTGGCAGTTCATACACTTGGAAATAAAATTTCCAACATCCTTCTTCATACCTTCCCAGTAATAGGTTCTCTTCATATCCCGATACATCTTATTTCCACCTGGACGAATTGTCAACTTTGAGTGATGACTTTCCTTCAAAACTTCATTTCTCAATTCATCTATATCGGGAACAACTAGTCGTCCTTGTTTCCGAAGCCAACCCTCTTGATCGACCTCGAATCCTTTATCCTTCTCTGGGTCCAATCCAGATTCCAAATCACGGATGATCTTGACAAGCTTATCGTCTCGCTTTTGGCTCTCGCCAATTCTTTCCACTAGAGTAGGTCTTATCGATAAGTTTGTCAACATCTCAGGTTCCAATTCACATCTAGGCCTGAAGTCAAATCCAGCCAAATACTCAAGACTCTTCCATTTCAAAAACATGGCTCCCAAACCTGCATGTCTTCGACTTAACGCATCTGCCACTGCGTTACCTTTTCCCGGAGTATAGGCTGCACCAAAATCATATGATGCTAAAAACTCTAACCATCGTTGCTGTCGAAGATTCAAATCCTTTTGGGAGAAAAGATACTTCAATGACTTATGATCTGTAAACAACTCAAATCGAACTCCCAATAGGTAATGTCTCCACATCTTCAAAGCAAATACAATCGCCGCTAACTCCAAATCATGAGTCGGATAATTCCTTTCATGCGGCTTCAGTTGTCGACTTCCATATGCAACAACTTTATCCTTCTGCATTAGCACTGCTCCAAGTCCAGTACCACATGCATCGGTGTAAACCACCATCTCATCATTTCCACTTGGAATAGCCAAAACAGGAGCACTTGTAAATCGCTCTTTCAGGATTCCGAAAGCTTGCTCACACTTAGCATCCCATCTGAACACTTGGTTCTTTTTCGTCAACCCTATTAATGGTGCGGCTATCTTGGAAAAGTCTTTGATAAACCGACGATAATATCCTGCTAATCCAAGAAAACTTCTCACATCAGATACATTCTTAGGTCTAACCCAATCCTGGATTGCTGCCACCTTAGCAGGATCAACCGCTATTCCATTTCCAGAGATAACATGGCCTAAGAACCTCACTTCACTCTTCCAGAAGTGACACATCGAAAACTTAGCCCTCAGCTGATGTTTTCGCAAGATTTCCAAAACAATACGCAAATGCGTCTTGTTCTCTTCTTCATTCTTGGAATAAATCAAAATATCATCCACAAACACAAGTACAAACTTGTTCAACTGATCCCTGAACACTCTATTCATAAGATCCACAAAATATGCTGGTGCATTGGTCAATCCAAACGGCATTACCAGCCACTCATAGAAACCGGATGGTGTCCTAAAAGCAGTCTTCGACACACTATCCTTTGCCACTCTCAACTGGTGAAATCCCGTTGCCAAATCCATCTGAGAAAACACCTTAGCTCCGTGAAGCTAATCAAACAAGTCATCTATTCTCGGAAACGGATACTTGTTCTTCTTAGTCACTTTATTCAGCTCACGATAGTCCACACACAACCTCAACGATCCATCCGCTTTGGTTGCGAACACAACTGGTGCACCCCATTCGGACACACTTCTCTGAATGAATCCTTTCTGTAAAAGGTCATCAACTTGCACCTTCAACTCTTGCTGTTCCCTAGGCGCCATTCGCCTAAGCGGCATCACAACAGGTCTGGCTCCTTCAACAAGATCGATACGAAACTCGATCTCCCTATGCGGCGGTAACCCTTTGACCTCGTCAAAGACATCCTCAAATCCATTCACGATAGGCACCGATGACGGTCCATCCCGTGGAACAACCAGCGAATACATGAAGCTCATGAAGACGCCTTCTTCATGCTTACATCGTATCACAACCTTTCGACCCTCCACATTCTCGACTGTCACCTCCAGCATCTTGCAATCAACCCTTGCCGCATACTTCCTAAGCCAGTCCATACCCAAAATAATTCCGAACCTCGCAAAGTTCAGAAAAAAACAATCACAAACAAAGGAGCAATCATGACTCGATACAACTAGACCACGGCATATCATACACAAACATGACGAACCCCCAACTGGATTAGTCACAACCAATGGTCTATCAACAATATCCGGTTCCAAACCCAACCGGCCTACAAGTTCACTACAAACAAAGGAATGCGACGCCCCAGTATCAAACAACACTCTAACTGGAATACCACAAATGGAAAGAGTACCTTGAACCACCACACTCTTCCCCTTCTCTTCTGCAGTGGGAGCTTTTGAAGATGATGGAACAGCCCCCAAAGCATAAGCTTGCACAATCTGCTTGTCCTTCCTTGGTTCCGGACAATTCTTCCTGAAATGCCCCGACTTATCACAGTTGTGGCACTTCGCCGGCGCCTTTTGATTCTTACAATCCCTGGAGAGATGGCCCTTCTGCTGGCAATTGTAGCAGGTCACTTCACCCTTCGGCTTCTTTTGACCATTCTTACCCCTCTGCTGCTGCTGCTTCCTCTTCTTGTTTCCACCTTGCTCCTTGGTCACAACAACAACAGATCCTTCCTTAGGAAACAGATTCTCATGTCTGAGAGCCTTCTCCACAAGCTTCTCAAACAGATCGTCCAAATGATCCACCAACTGCCTCCCAAGATAACTGTCTAGGCCTGTCACAAACTTCTTATTCTTCTGATAAGGGGATTCAATATATGACCGAGCATACTTGGACAAAGGTTCAAACTCAGAAACATACTCAAGAACTGGTCTTCCCCCTTGCTTGAGCTCCACAAACTTCTTAAACAAAACAGATTTCTGAGCTGTAGAAATGAACTTAGCTTCAAATCTGACTTGGAATTGCTCCCAAGTGATCTCTTCCTCTGGAGTATCAATGGTGATAGAGTTCCACCAATCAGAAGCTCTTCCCTGAAGCTGTCTTGATGCAAGCTTCCTCTTAGTCACATCCTCAATTCCCAAGTCACCAAAGATCCTTCTACAAGCATCTATCCATCTCTGGACTTCTATGGTCGATTCTGTTCCCAAGAAAACCTTCCCTCCAAGAGCAGTATAGTCCTTACAAAGCTTAGCAAAATCCACTGGTCTTGGGGCTTGAACCTGAACTCCAACATCTACCGATGGCCCCGGAGCTGGCATCCTTCTCATGATCGAAGTCATCATAGCCTCGAACATAGAAGCTTAATCAGCAGCCCCCTCAACAGCATGGCCTCCCCTAGCAGCTGGTCTCCCTCTTCGACTCATTCCTAATATCGAAAAGAAATGATTAATATACCCCGAGAAACAACTTCATAAGAAGTTCAAATCCTTCTAAGCTACTATATTATATATATAGTAATCATCCATCAAAATTACAATTACGTCTCTCATACGTAGTTACGTCAGCGAGCGTTGGCTAAAATCGATTAACCAAAGCTCTGATACCAAATGTGATGACCACCCATGACTCCTGCACCATACAAGGAAATAGTGCGCTGTAAAGTGTGCCAGGCAGCCACGGATGATCGTTAGGATAAGGTAAACACAGAATAGTCTATCGTATTACTCACAGCACATGGATAAAATACAATAGAAAGTATACATAGTGAAGCTCTATAGAACAGAAGTCTCATCATATAAACTCATAATAGTTTGATACAGCAATCCGCAAAGTCAATACATCAAGCCTCACTACATATCACTCAGAGAATATACAAACAGCGGAACACCCAGTACATATAGTAAGAAAATAATATGCAAAAGCCTCCAGCTCGTCTTCGTCATCAACAGCGTTGACCACTAAGAACAGCACCTGTCACCTGCTACCTAGTCTGTCCATCCCAACATGGATGAACAGCCCAAGGTAATAAGAGTTAAACATAAAACCTTGAGTCAGACAAAAGTCTTAGTGAGCAGTAAATCAACTATCAAACATACCAAAAGAGTATAAAGGGTACAAAGGAATAGGAACCCAACCATCCCACTCCACCTCTTTCTACAGTGATAGCCCCCAGACACACTAAGCAGAACAAACATAGAAAAGCAGACAATTAAAGTAAAGCAGTTATCACTCGAGTCAAGGTCGATGTTTTCCAAGTTCAAACCACCAAGGCCTAAACCAAGATCAGATAAGCACCCACAAAACATCGCTCTTGAGACCGAGTGACAATACAACCAAACATCCATGACCCTGGCTATCATTGTTATCATTGCCTTGATACCATCATTAATTGAATGACCGACACATTCTTTTAGCCGTCAGTCAAGGGCTAATGGCAACCCCGGTTCTAGACACAACTCCGCACGTCATCGCAGCCCGTGCCTAGGAATTTTCGCAACTACCCAGAGTACTAGCACGTCGTCGCAGCCCGTGTTTGGGACTATCGAATCTTCCCAACGTACTCTTGCTTTGAGCATGCTAGAACCTTCAACAACGATGAAATCTCAGCCTCCTAGTCATCATCCTCAACGACTATTCTCATACTAGCCCAAGCGCCTCTCGAGCCCACCATTATCAACCAACTAGAACAGCATCATCGAGTTATCAACATGCTTGGGATGATCCCGTCTGGATTAAATCAAGGCTATCTCACATCATGCTTTGCTTCATCGCATCATAGCAAAGTCCATCATCATCGAATCTATCCATATGAACTTTAACATCCGCTTCATATGCCACAAGCTACTTTCACCACTCAAGAGCCTCTCCACTTAGCTTTTGAATCATCTTCGACCAACTTGTCCAAATCAACTATTAGCTAATTTGCAACAATTTATCAATCAAATCAATCATTAATCCAAGCAGTCAAACATTCAAACAAGATCTAATAAGCAATTATACAAGAATGGCAATTTCGTAATTAAAATGTCCAAATCTAACAAGTATGAATCATAAGCAAATATCTCTAAAACTTGATGAATAAACTTATATAGGTTAACATGTAGCAAAATGGGTATCCAAAACTTCATAGACAATGGATCTACATGCAGACTTAAGGAAAATGCAAGAAATCTCTATCTTTAACACATAAACAAGCCACCGATCCAATATACTCCTTTGGGTCAGTGTGAGAGATAACTACCACTCACCGAATCACCTAAACACCTCAAAAGATAACAACTTCAGATCTGGACAGCAAAGGATCTAGCTTGATCCGATAAGATTTCCCTTCAAACGATGAAATTTCTCTTCGATGGATGTAGACCTTCAACTTTGACTCTTGGATCTTCGATTTGATCTTCAATCTAGATGAATGGAAGCACAAGATTAAAGTGGAGAAAAGAAGTGAAGAAGTGTTGTAGTCGAGCTCTCAAAATGGCAGCACTTCGTCGCTTCAAAATCCGAATTCCAAAAATGAAGATAGGCACTCCTATTTATAGGCTGAAATCCTTAACTTGTATGCCCCCTTAAGTCGGTCACGACTCATCAAGACCCACGACTTACGACTTAAGACTTACGACTTAAGACTTACGACTGAAGACTTTCGACTTAAGACTTACGACTTAAGACTTACGACTTAAGACTTTCGACTTAAGACTTACGACTTAAGACTTACGACTTAAGACTTTCGACTTAAGACTTACGACTTAAGACTTACGACTTAAGACTTACGACTTAAGACTTTCGACTTAAGACTTTCGACTAAAGATTTACGACTTAAGACTTACGACTTAAGACTTTCGACTTAAGACTTTCGACTTAAGACTTACGACTTAAGACTTACGACTTTTGACTTACGACTTAAGACTTACGACTTAAGACTTACGACTTAAGAATTACGACTTAAGACTTACGACATAAGACTTTCGACTTAAGACTTTCGACTTAAGACTTACGACTTAAGACTTACGACTTAAGACTTACGACTTAAGACTTACGACTTAAGACTTACGACTTAAGACTTTCGACTTAAGACTTTCGACTTAAGACTTACGACTTAAGACTTACGAACAACAACTCTACGATCCTTCGATCCGTAAAAATACGGGTCGTTACATCTTTGTATTTGGACTTAGGTTGTATTTTGTTTTAGACCCTGATGTTTCTGTAGTAGCGTCATGAGCTACTATTTATCTATTCCGTTGCGTATTGATGTATTACTCTGTGTTTGTGATTTTGTGATTGATTTATTATGTATATGCTAAGTTTTTCCAAATATAAATGAAAATTAGTCGTTTTGAGCAATTCTAATTTGACATGTGCGGATTATTATCGATTTGAATGGTTCAAAATGGCTCAAAATGGCGGGGTGTTACAATAATATTATTTGAAATATATGTAATGAAATAATTTTTCCCATTATATATTTTGTATATAAAATAATAAAATTTGTAAATGATATAGTTGGATGTTATATGTTGCTTATTAGGTAGGGAAATTTTATAAATCTTGATCGAAAAATAGGATGTACAAGTAAAATGAATATACATTGAAAATTTAAGAACTTAATTTTTGCGATTTTTGAAAATATCTTTCGAAGGATTTGGAATACAATATTAGTACTATTTAGAAGTATTTTCGGACAGAAATTGTAACGACCCGTAAATTTTCAATAATTAAAAAAGCTAATTTAATAAGATTTCATGATTTAATGTTAAAAAAAGATTTGTAATTCGTTTGGAATAATAATAACTGGAATGATTTGCGACAATAATTATCCAAGTAATTATTTATAGATTGAATGGAGTTCCAATCTAATTGAATTAACTCAAATGTTATAACTTGGTTATAAGGGAATATATGGAAAAAACAAATGTAAATAAGTAAATAAGAATTATTTAGGTAGAAATACAAATTTAATAAATTGGTTTTGAAGATTTGAATAGTAATAAGTATTGGAAAATAAATGCTACTTAGTGAATGCCTTTGAAATCAATAGTTGGATAGGATAATAAATGTTGAATTCATTGGGTATAATAGAGTAATTGATTGATAAGTAAAATCTATTTAAAATCAAATAATTGAATATTAAACAGGTAAATTGTTTAAAGTAAATATTTAAAACTTATTGAATAATTGAATAACTGTAAAATGGAAATAGTGTTCTAAGATGTGAATTGGTTTTAAAAGTTGAATCTTATAAGTTCAATTTCAAATATTTCAAAGGATAATGAATTTTGGGATAATCAAAATTGTTTAAATTTAATATTTGGAATTTATTGAATAATTGAATAACGGGTTTAATATGATTAAAAATGATTTGTAAAATTTTATTTTATCATATTAAAGTTAGAATGATGTTGTAGAACTTTTAAAATCGAATTAAAAGTAAATTTGTGAAAATTGAATATTTTAATATTTAATTGACGAGTTAAAATAGTCATTTTTCAAACAGTCTCGAATTTCGACGAAACCAGTTTCATCGCATCTGTAACGTGATATTATTGTAAGGTTTCAAATTTTGTGTCAATCGGATTTACCGTTTGTCCGGGGCAAGCCAAAACGCATAGAAATCGGTTTAATCGATTTAATTTAAAATTGATCGTTTATTTCCGTAACTCGCATATACGATCGAATTAGGCCCTGAAACATGTCCCATTGTGTTCAAAACGCGGGTAAAACATTATGAATGCCAGGCGGCACGTTTCGTTTGGTGATCGTTCGAAAAGCATGTAAATTTTGGAATTAATAATAATATAATATATAAAATCTTATATAAACATTCTTAAACAGTGAAACCCTATTAGGTTTCGTGGCCTCCGTTCCTATTGATTAATGGCCGATAGTGTTCGAATCTTCTTCCTTCCTTTCCTCCTAATCCATCGATCTTTCCGAGAAACTCTCAACTAGATAATCATAGAGCTCAACAAGATCTTCTTATCCAACGGTCATGATCGTCTAAGGCGAAGCAGATTGGCGGCAAAGTGGCTATGAACGGGTTGCATTCGAGCTCAAATTCCGAGGCTACAAGGCGGCCGAGCTTCGAGTGGTTGCAGGAGTAGGTAGCTCGCTTGGAGGGCTACAAGGTGAGAGTAGCTGATCGTCTTCAAGCTAGTCAAGGGAGGGGCGAAATTTGATGGATTCGAACGAGAATATGGGTCTCGCGTGCGTGAATAATCTGTAGAAGGAGAAGATGGATTTCACGGCTGTGATTGCCTTGCTGGAAACGTACGGTGATGATGGATCTGAGTTTAAAATTAAAAAAGGAATTGTAATTTATTTATATAAAAATTTGTATTAACTTCAAAATGTTGTAACTCTTTCATACGAGGTCCGTTTTGGACGAAACGAGTTGCGTTGCAATCATTTTGTTGAGCACTACGCTATGGAGCTGGATTGGAATCGTTTGGAGCTAGTGAAAATTTCGGGTAAAATTAAACGCTCGTTTAATTTCATTCGAAATAAAATGCTGGAACTACATTGAAATCAAGGTGAGTGTTTTATAACGCTCACAACGTACTGTATATCTTTATGCTAGTTAAATTTAATATTATGAAGTGATATGAATTTTATTCTCATTGTTTGATAAAATTTAATTGTCATTTAGATTGTCATTTGAAATAACCGTTAAAAATTAAATTGACAGTCAAAAATTGAAACTAAAATTGAATTGCGATTAAATTACCTGATATTGATAACTATGAAATTAACATGAATTGTATTGTCTATTGGGTGATGTATTTCGATGGATGCTATTGGTTGATATTTAAATTTTTGGATGTTTATTTGCTTATATATATCCTGTTATGCATACATATGACACTGTGATTTGATTTAAGTGATATATATTCATCCCTGACATTAATTGAAATAACTGATCACTTGGCCATAGGATAGAGAATTATATACGGACACCGGATTGGCTAAATTAATAATTTTTAAAATCGTCGATTTGAAATTTATTTAAATGTTTTGATTTAAAAGTTATAAATAGAAATAAATTTATAGAAATCGAATTTATCGTAAAATTGAGTTTGGAATGTTAAAATAAATTTGGTTAAAGGAAATTGTTAAATAATTTAAGTTAGACTTTGAGATTAAAATTCGGGATATGATTGAATTTCAAAAATTTATTTGTTTTAAAGATTGAACATTATTTCGAGCTTTGAGTATTAATAAGTAAAAGTGACATAAAAATGATATTTTGAAATTGAGCTTGAAATTGAATCATATTTGAAATTTGGTTTTAAATTTGAATATTGAAGGATAATTTTGTCAAGTGTTATAAATTGATATTTTGAAAATCAAGCTCCAAATCAATATAAATTGAAATTGAATTAATTGAAGGTGAATGTAAGATTGAATTAATTTAAAGTCAAAGTTGACATTGATTTGAATTGAAATAGAAATTGAATCGGTAGAATGGAAATTGAAATTGATTTGAATTGGAAAGTTATAATTGAAATGGACTGGTTTTGAAGCTGTTTTATTTTGTTTTCCAAATTACTCTGTTATATAAACCATTTTGAATACTTGAACTATTTTAATCTATTTTAAATCTACTTAACCCAATTTAAATTATTTTAAACTAATTTATCTATTTTAAATCCATTTTAAGATTTTAAGTATTTTAACTATTTTAATTATTTAAAACTACTTTTAAACTACTTAAAACTATTTTCTAAAAATTCAAGCTGGTCAGTAAGGTGAAATGTTTATGTTTAAATCTCGAATGTAAATACGAATTGGGTTAAATGAAGTTGCAACCTAAATTGAAATTCGAAATGATTTGGAAATCGAAATGAGATATTGAGGCGAAAAATGTTTTTGAAACGGAACCTTACATTTTGAATAGATACGATGATATTTGAAATGGACTTGATTTTTGAAGCGAATATGATATTTTGATATCAATTATGAATCGATTTGAAATGTAAAGGAGCCACCGGTGTAATAATACGTAGTTATTAAAGAGACCGGGATCGGATATGGACATACTCTCTGTCGATACCGAAAACCACTTTAATAACTATTATACGCGGAGTGTTGATCCAGAATGAAGTGGATGGTTTGGTAAATGCGTTGACTGAAGAAAGAGAACGATATTGGATGACCCCTGACATGACTAAAACAGGAGTCGCGCCGGGCCATTGAGGTTCGCCATCTCTAGCGGACACATTTCTTCGATACCATATCTATTACATTTGTGATTCGATTTGGGTGCACCCCTTGATTTGGGAGTGTTGTTTCGCGGTGTAGGGGTAGCTGCTGGCTATGCTCAACATCAGTCCGGATCACGCAACTACTAGTATCCTAGTTGGTATCGCCTCATGTACCTTGTCATACTGATTATCCTATTCGCGACCACTACGTTTTGTTTTGTGTTATACCTATGGGGTACCCTCTGATAACAACCAGTTTACAGTGGGGCTTACGGTGCTGTAAAGACTATTGCATTATAAAAATATGTTAAGGGGAATTATGGTAACGCCTTAATGCTATTTTAATACTTTTACTTTACTGTAGACATATTATAATAGCGTATTGTACTACATAGTAAATAGTTTAATGGATCCTTGAGAGATGGAAAATCCCATAACATCTCTTGAGTTATTGCACGCACGTTGACATTGGTATGTGATGTCAAACCCCGTAAACATCTCTGACGCCGTTACACTCATATTTATTTACGATTGATTTAACTTTCATAAGGATATTTTAGTCCTGACTCGAGTGTTTTGTCTTTTCATTACACTTGGGTCAGTCCTGAGTTTTCAGATTTTTGAAGATCTACTCTGGAGGACGAAGAGGAAGATTTGGTATTCTATTAGTATTATTATCTTTGCATCATGATATCTGCTGCATTATTTTATTTGTTCTGTTGTATATGTATAACTCTGATAAATGTTGTATAAATAGTGATCAAAGTATTGTAAACAGCTTCATGAACTGTTTATTTGACTATTATATTTTATCGTTCCGCTGCGAGATTCTCTGTTGTTCATTTCCTTTTTTCCCTTTCTTTTCTTTTCTTATTTACCCCAATAACCATCTGCCCTTTTTAATGGTTTGGAATCTGCATGTGTATTTGATCGTCGGTTTAAACTGTCCAAAAAGTCGGGCCGTTACAGTTGGTATCAGAGCTTTGGTTTAGCGATAACCTTAGCTTTGTGGGGTCGGACTCTTTATAAATAGGGTAGTTATACCCTATGATGAGTCGTTGAGTGTATATATATGAGAGAGCGTATTTGTTAGTGATATAAAATGTTTTATATTGTGTCGGTTGATTTGTTGAGTGGCTTATGGATTCTGGTCAATACGAGTAATTAACGTCATTGATAGGGATCTCTAAACACTTAAAAAGAACAATTCGACATAGTATTGTTTTGAAATTGGGTAAATGAAATAATTTTGCTCTAATTATATTTTATATATAAAGAAAATTTCAGAAATTATTGTGACTTATCTAGCTTACCTGTTGTTAGGAATGAAAATATTGGTTATTATCATTAATTGGATATTGTAATTTAATAAATAAGATGAATTACAAAATGAACAATGATAAAACAACTTGTGGAATATTTTAAGAAAGTAAAATCCAATAAGAATATTTTATAAAGGTGACTTATAAATTAAAACAGATTTAAATTGGAAAATATTGAATTCAAGACCCAGGGACTTTTAAAATGGTTTTCAAAGCTTTGAAGAAAATATATTGTGATGTTAGTTGGAAAATATTTATCGGAAATATTTTGAAAGGATTTTTGAGAAGGAATGAATTAAGTACTCCTCTCTTATGTCGCTGGAAAATAATTTCGGTGATGACTGCGCAGCATCATCGAC
Source organism: Allium cepa (assembly GCA_030765085.1). Taxonomy (NCBI): domain Eukaryota; kingdom Viridiplantae; phylum Streptophyta; class Magnoliopsida; order Asparagales; family Amaryllidaceae; genus Allium; species Allium cepa. The sequence goes on along the minus strand of CM060932.1, from coordinate 872,512,471 downwards.
GTTCATTTTTGAGTCTCAAAGTGGGGGAGACTTCTAAGAAGCTTTGCTTTTCTTCGAAATTATTTTGGGTAAATGGGTTCTGGTTTAAATTCCAAAGGTATGATTAGATATATTAAAGATATAAGTGTATATATTTATTTCGAATGATTTGAAAAGAACCGGGCATTTAAATTTCTAAGTTATGTTAATTAGTAATTTTCAAATTATTTGAATGAAATGTGAATAACCAGAATTTATAAAATAAGAGGATTTAGATATCAAAGCTTATGTTTTGGGGAAACTTTTGAGTTGTAGGGTACCTTTAAAGTTAAAAGGTAAAAAGGATTTAAATAAATTAAATTTGTGAACATTCTAAGTGAGTAAAATGAAATTCTATAAATTTGTATAATACCAAATTTGCATTCTAATAACATATAATATGACTTACCAAATATTAAAAAGTTGAAATGATGTTTTGGATATGTAATGAGATATTGTACAAATAGACAGAACCTGAAAGTAATTGAAATATACAAGTAAGAAAACTCAAAGGGAATTAAATTGTATATAAATGGAAAATGTGGTTATGATAAAATGTTATATACTTAAATATAGCATGAAATGATGAATGGATAAATGGAACAAGTAAGTGAACTTAAGAAAAAGGCCATTGAGTCAAGCAATGTCTTTGTAAACTGGTTGTAGAATTAAATATAAATTTGCAACAAAAAAGAAAAATATGTAAAGATAAATTTGTAACTTTTGAGATAACTATAAACTAAGAAAAGTCATATATGAGAGGTTAGACTTTTATGGAATGACTATAAACTAAAGTGATGATTAATAAAATGTTCCAGAAATAAATTTGTATTAGCTGAAACTATGAATATGAAGTAAATGTAAACAAAAGAATTTGGCATAGCTAAGAATCAATTGGGAAAAGAAATTGAGTTTAATTAAATTATATAGAATGTTTAAAATGAACTTGAGTAAGCAAATTCTTTGATGTGATGTTTAAGAAAAGATAATGGTAAAGAATATGTTATGTAAAGAAATGAATATACTAACTGAATAATGGATTGTGGGTAATTAAGTGAAAAAAAATAGAAGTCAATAAAATAATTTAGTATAGATAAATTGGATAGAAATGCATTGGAAGGTAATACGTGAGATTGTACGTATATTATTTTATTCGCATAACGATTTGATCCAAATTCGAGCACAAAATTTCGAGATGATTTATATCGATCCAAGTTAGGATTTTTCACTCGATTTTCGACGGCGAACCCTGGATATGGATTTTTAATTTGATTCTGGAATTCTCTATCATAGTATATGGCAATGCAAGGAGAGTAGCAGTTTCCAATCAAGGAACCAAATCTAAGTCCGCACTAGAGAGTCGTGTGAACGATACTAGTTTGGAAGTGAAATTGTGTGATTGAATAAGCGATTAGATTGATATTGCTCACGGATGATATATGTACGGCTTACGGACTTAATTAAAGTTAATATTGGAAATATATGATGCCAAATATAAAATGATTTTTTTAAAATTATATGATTTGGCCGTTATATGATTGTTAGTTGATTGTATATAATTCATTAAGTGTTAATGAAATTGAAAGCTATAAATCATTGAAATCAAATTGGAAGTTAAATGAATTTAAATAGAATTTAATTTGATTCAAATTGGAAGTGAACTAATGTAAACATAAATTAGTGAATGTTAACTAATTGAATTGAGAATGAATGTTAGTAAAATCCAACATTAATGAATCAACTGTGATTAAAATTGAAAACCAAGTCAATAAATATTAATGAGAAGTGAATCTATATTGATTGGTTATGGATTTGCTGGATGATAGTTGGATGACAATTGATTTGGTGGATGCATTTGTTGTTTTTTTGCATTTGCTATGTTGGCACATGTAGTTGTTATGTTGCTATATGATGTATATTGATATTATTTTCATATATGCATGTTTCTCATGGTTTGTTGAGTGTTTAGTAGGTGCGGATTGCGCTTGCTTCGCATTTGGTGCTCGCTTTCGCGCTATATTAGCCGTATACGCTCGCTAATAATATATAAGGTACATATCTTGGATTACATACCGTACTTTTACACTTTTTTCCCTACGGGATGCCTCATCACTTGATGAGATGTATATTTGTGATATATATACTGTCATTTTTTTTCTGAATCGAGCCGCGCAAAGGAGACTCTGCCGAATTTTTTCGTAAATCCGGGTGTTAGAAAATTTTCGAGTTTTAAAATTTTTATAACTTGTTTTGATAACTAACTTTTAAAGTTAGAAAGCCATTCAGAGTAACTTAGGGGAAGCGTAGTTATGACTTTATAAATGGAATTTCATTGTTTTATAAGTTGGTAACTTAGAATAAAATTGTGACGGCCCAACTTCCAAACTCCAGGAAGTCGCATCATCAATTAAGAAAGAAAGGGATAGAAGAAGAAAAGAAAGAAGAGAAAGAAGAAACAACACTAGAATCTCAACAGCGGAACGAATAAATTATATTGATATCATAAAATATTACATAGTTTACAACCATTATCAGAGTACACAGATATACATCACATACTAGACAGTTATAAACACCTGTCTAGTATTTACAACATAATACAACTCAGAGACAATTCACAGATCACACAGCGGAATACTATATATCTAATGCAGAAGCCTCCTGCTCCATTTGCTCCTCCATAATTCGTCAAAGCTAACCTGAATCCTAACCTGAATCCCTTGGCTACTCGTAAAAATTTGAGTACCCAAGAGTTTATGAAAAACAAAAATAAACTCCGGGTCAGACATGGGTCTGGTGTGAGTAACAGGTTAAAGTTGCTTAATTTTGAAAAAAACCTTTGAAAAGAAAAGATATCGCGTAAGACTTCCCACACATAAACATAGAAAAGTTTTTACCTTACGCTAACCAAAACATTTGATAGGAAATCCAGTGATATTATAATAGTGTCTAGGGTTTTCAAGTAAATAAGAAATAGCCGAAATTGTTACATGATTAAATTCCAATTACTAGCCACAAAAGTGGGTAATACAATCAAAACCGTTGGCACTTATTGGATTTTGGATTCCATACAATGGCAGGGCTACTGGGGTACCGCCCGTCACAGTACGTGGCCTAAATCACCGTACCGAGGAGTACTCCCACTCCCCTGCAACACAAAGCCGGACCCATTCCTTACTGAACAGTTTCGAACAAGACAACCCCGCAGTTGGTGTACATCCAACTGCCCACACAGCCGAAATAAAAGGGACCTCCAGACAGGGATCAATCTTTCTCTCCAGTGGGTGCGACCCACGAAGCCTTGCTGCACCTCCCCTTTTTTAGCCATTCCCGGTTGATGAGGCTTGAGGCTACGATTACCTTTAGAGGACATATCTCTTAGAATGCTCATCTTCCACGTGACGATGTTCTGAAAGCATTCAATCCATACAAGTTCGTTCCGGGTTCGAACGAAACCGAAGGCATTATCTCGTTACACTCATTACGGAATCACCCACAGAGTTATCGACGATAACCCTTGCACTCTAAACCTATATCTCGAATCTATAAGTACTATTCCGTCAAACTCATTACGGAATCACCCATAGAGTTATATTGACGTATAGCCCTTACACCTCGAGTCTTCACTTGCTACACTTAGATTCACGACCTAACGTTAATTGGAATCGATGTGGTTTTCGGATATCCAAATATGGAAACCCGATCCCGGTCTCATCGAAATCCAAAGCGTGTCTTTTAAGGCCAAGTTGTTTTAAAGGTTTAAAACAATTCAATTTCATTATCTATATACACTCAGATAGATGAATCATAGATTCACACAGATAATTAGTATTATCATCATATCAGTTAAACCATATTATCAGTATCCAAAAAGATAATCTATATCAACATCACAATGCAACCAATGCATCCAAATCATTCAATATAATCTATCTCATATCTGAGATTCAAACCAATCAAAGCAAACAATACTATCCAACAATATAAGAAATGATTATCCACACCAAATATAATTAATTTAAAATGAATTAAATTAATTATATCATTCAAATTAATCTAAAGTAAATTAAATTAATTACTTTACCAATATCAACTTGCTCATATCACTATTGATAATTTATCAATCACTTAATTAATCATTATCCAATGATTCATTTTTAATTAATCATCCTTGATTAATTAACCCTTAATTACATTCAAGTAATTATTCACTAATTAATTTCTTCAAATTAATTATACTTAACCAATTACAGTAATTAACCTTTAATTACTTCATTAATTAATTAATTATAATTAATTACAATAATCCTTAATTAATTACATTAATTAATTACTTATTATTGATTAATTAATCTTAATTAATCAATCTTAATTACATCATTAATCATATTAATTAATGATCTCTAATTACATTTTAATTAGTTACTTTATTTAAATTAATTACATTAAGAAATTAATCATAATTTAAACCATATTTGTTAATCACCCTTGATTAACCCATTCAGTAATTAACTACCCTTAATTACTTTACCAAACAAATTAATTACTTCATAATTAATTATCTCTAATTAATCCTTTGATTAATTTACAAAGTAATTATACTTAAATTACTTCAAATATCAAATCACCTTTAATTAATTACACGTAGTAATTATCCATTAATTACTTCTCTAAGTAATTACTCTTCATTTAATTACATTAAGTAATTATCCTTCACAAATCATCAAATGATTAATTTAAATTAATTAAACTAAATTAATTAACTTAAACTAATCAAATTAACTCAATTAATTACAATAAGTAATTAATTCCTTAATTATTTCCATAAGTAATTATACTTAATATCTTACACAAATGATTATCTTTAAATTAATTAATCTAATTAATAATTAAAATTAATCACATTAATTAATTATTAAATAATCCTTAGTTAATGATCTTCATTAACTATTAACAACTCATTAATTATTTTCTAAAATAATTAACTTATTTTAATCATTATTAATTAATTAATCATTAATTAATCCATTAATTAACCCCTAATTAATTAAATAATTAAGTGTTAATTAAAACTTAATTAAATCCATTATTACTTGATTAATTAATTATTAATCAATAATTAAAAACTAATTTTATTTAATTAATTACTTTTAATTACAAGTTAATTATTCAATGAATAATTAATCCTAAATCCTTAAGATTAAACCCTTAATTACTTCAATTAATTATTTATTTCATTAATTCATTAAATAAATTAATTATTCATTTAATTACTCTAATAATTGAATGAAATATAAACATTAAATTATTATTTAACTTATCAAGTTTAAATTCAATCTAAAACCCTTAATTGATAATAATTCCTTAATTATAAAAGAAATTTACGAATGTTAAAATAAATTTCTTTTTTTAAAATTAAACCATTAAAATTTTTACATTAACATTCAAATTTGGTTTAAACACTTAAATTTATAAACTTAAATTCATTTTAAAGCAAAAATTCAAAATTAGATTTGAATCAAATTTAAACTTTATTTAAACATTACTTCATATCTCAATTTCAAATTTAAATTCAAATTCTTTAAAATATTTTAAACCATAAACTCTTCAAAGTTATTTTTAAAACAAAATTTGAATTTAAATACTTCATCATTTCCTACTTGTGATTCAATTCAACTTGAATCCATAATTTAAGTTAGTTTTAAAACGTACTTTAAATTTTAGCTTCCTCTTTTAAATTTAGTTTTAAATTTAATTTTAAATTTTGAAACAAGACAAATTTCAAACTTCAACACCAACCCGAGCTAAAACTAAAATAACTCGAGTAAAAATTTTCTTTTAAAATTTATCTTAAAATCAATTAAAATCCAAATAAAAACAGGTTTATTCAAAATCTGTGTTGACAGGTTTCCCAAATCCCTGTAACCAAATTAATACCCGAGATCTCACATCACTAACTTCGAGTCCCAATCCCTTTACCTTCGAGCAAAACACAGAACTACCCGATGCAACCACAAGATTCCATCTCTCCCCAAAACAGCTAATACATCAAGGTCGACGTGCACCTGCACCGTCACGGCAACCTTCTTCGACCACTCACGACCACCCTCACAAGTCAACGGCCATCTCTCAATTCCATTACGATCATCAGATAAACTGTCGAACTTCAAAATCAAAATTGAACTTCTGAGCTCGAAAACTGTAGCAATGGTCAAATTTGAATTCGCTTCAATCAACCAAATTTGATCATCAGAGAAATTACAACTCCGGCCACTACTCATTCCCTACTCCATCTATCATCATCTTGAATCACGTAGAACTCGATTGCCTCAAAGAGTTTCGGCGATCAAATTTACAGAAGAACATAAAAACTAGGTTTAACTGCTATAATCCCAAATTCCTACTGCCTTACTGCATTAATCCTTCAAACACCATTTTTTTCAGAAAATTTGATCATCACTACATCACTGAAGAAAAACATGGCCACCCCGTCTTTCTAGGATGTCAGATACAACCCAAAACCCATTTTGAATAACCCAGATATGCTCTCTCATTTTTCAATTAAAATTCCTGATTTTAATTTTAAAATTCAAGTATTGGTTTGAAAAATCAATTTATACTCTTGAATTAATGAAACTGGATGATCAAATTTTTGCTCACATGCAGTTGTTTGTTATTATTAAGTTTCCAGAGAAAACATTACAGTTTCACTTATTCATTTTATTTTTTTCCATTTTGAATAAAAATTAAAACTGTATAACATACTTTGTTTAAATCTTAGCCTTAACAAAGATTTGAATGTAAGGCCATGATTTTAATCTGGATATACACTTGGAATGCTAGAACAAACAAGATCAAGCAAGAACATATTTCAACAGAAAACATACATTCAGAAAACATACAAATCACAGGAAATTCCACCTCAATCATCCACTTCAATATGATTATCACAGGAATAAACTAAGCGACTAAAATTACTTAAATTATTTTTGTTAAAAATGTTACTCACTGGTCTTAGGTGTAGAGCACATGCTTATGCATTTTTCCTGAACTTAAGTTTGAATTTTAAAAACTGCAGATGCTTTAAAACTCCATCTTGCTACTGAAATGCTTCCTCACCTATATGCATACTTATTTCCAAGTGAGCATATGCAGGCTTCTAGAGAGAAGATGCATTTGAATGTTGATTTCAAAGAGGACTGCAGGCTTGTGAAGTTTTCAAAACAGAGAGAGTGACCTCCAGATATGCATGCAAGTTTGTATTCTTTTTTTTTTTAAAGTTGCAAATTGATTTTTAAATGCATGCAGATTGATTTAGCTTTGTAAATGAATCTCGGGTATATGAATTTTGCAGAATTGAGTTTTGAAGTTGTAGTTTTTGTTTTGAACAGATTTCTATTTTGAGGAAGAGGATCAAAGAGTTTAAACTTAAGTATTAGTATTGATTTCAGATTTTAGATCTGAAAATAGAAAAGAAGATGGAATGAGGAGTAATATGTTTATATAAACAAAACTTTTGATTTAATTAAAAATAAAAGAAAAAGAAATTTAAATGAGACACTTGTTTCAATTTTCAACATTTGTCACTTTGCTTGATTTAATGGTTTACACATGTCATTTAAGATGGTAATAAACTTACATATGTAATTTAAGTAATTAAATTCTAATTTAAAATTGTTTATAAGTTTTTACATCTATTTTATTTCTTAAGTAATATACAAATGAGTTTTATCTCTTTTTAAATTAAAAAGAAATAAAAACAACAAATTATAAACATAGCATATTCAAAAATATTGAAGTATTTATGTTATTAATTTAAAAACATCAAATTCAAATTTAAAATTAATTTATCAAATCAAAATTTTAATAATCAAGTTATATATAGATGCACATATAACTCTTATTAAAATTTTAAAATAAGAAATCCTATTTCTAGCAAAATTTATTTATGTTTATAAAAACTAGGTATTATCATTTTTATTTAAAAATAACTAATTAAACAATTCTAAATAATTTATAAAAGAGATTATAAATTACTTTTATTACTTAATAAATTAAGACATATTTAATTTGTATTTTAAACTTCTTATAAAATTTCAAGCAATACTTTAAAAAGAAAATAAAACAAAGCTTTGATGTTAAACAAATTTAACTTCAAATTTAAGTTAATTAAAATATAAATCTAAACAAATTAGATTTTCCTTTAATATAAACCATATAATTATTTATTAACTTGTCTTGAAAAGGTAATTGTTAAGTTTAAATCAAATTTCCAATTTATCAAATATAAATTAGAGTTAGAAAATTAATTCATTTACTAAATTCAAAAATCAAAATTTATTAATTTTCAATATATACAAATATATATATATATATATATATATATATTATATTAAGAAAACAATTTATTTATTCAAAAAGATAAAATCTTTCAACTTAAATATTTATTAAAACATGATTATTAAATCAAATTCCAAATTTTGTTATTACTATTATCAAATCAAATTAAATTTATAACACAGATTATTAAATTTATATTTCCCAAATTTCCGAGATATCACATTCCTTCCCCCTTAAAAGAATTTCGTCCCCGAAATTTAAAAACAAAGGTAATTTAATAATCTATCTTAAGATTTTATTTTAATTCACAAGCATATATTATCAAACATATGCTAACAACCATAGCAAACAATTCAAACAAAACAAATCTAATTATCCAGCAAAAATCTGGATAAAATTTTCACGAGTTTCCCCGGTATAATTATCGGGATACTCACTCTATAGAATCTAAATAATCAATACTATTAAGCTATATAGCTCCTATCCAACTAGATCTACAAAACTAAACAGGATATCAGACTACAGACGAGTCTGAATCAACCATCACATCCTCCTGAACTGCCGGTTCCACAACCAGAGATAAACCACACACGTACTCCCTCAGAGATACGTGAAACACATCGAATTTCAGTGGCAATTCAATCTTGAAAATCAAACACTAATCCTCACAAAACACAGAATAGATCCAAAATATTCGGAACTGGCTTACCCAGTCCTAATCAATCTCAAAGCTCCTCAGATCAAAGAAAACTTACCCTAAAACCAAATCTCCAACTCCTTCGTCTCTTATCCACCAAACATTCTTGACGATCCTGGGTTGCCTTCAACTCTCTTGATCAGCTCAACCTTCGCTGTTGTCTCTAGAAACAACTGGACAAAAACAATTCAACAAAATGATCTCCTTAAGATAAAATCCAAACCAAGAACACCAACTCTACTCCACAAACATCAGAAAATTAACTTACTCCTCCTATCCGGAAAAGACAAAACAAGGCACTCCCAAACTGCTTCTGCTGCACAACTCTGATCTGGAGCAGAAGAAAAACTCGAGCACAAACTGGATAACACATCACAGAAATAAGGTTCAGCAGATCCATAAAAGAAAAACTCAGATGCCCCATCTGATCCAAAGCTGCTTCACTAAACCTCCGGTATCACTCCTAGAATCCAGTCGATAAGAAAACTCAGCCTCTAGGTATGGACAAACTCTTCATAGCTCAAGAGAACACTCAAACTATCGCAAGTCACTTTTGCGATCAACCCATCCAATATCCAAAGAAAACAGTTCTCTCTTTACAAATCAAAACAACATACGCTTAACTAGCCAATCCATTAAAGAAATGGATCCACTCTGCTTCTTCTGAATTCTATCTCTAGAAAAACTGCTAACTAGAAGACCTCCTTGGCAGCACAGAACACTCCGAGCTATACTGCTGACACCGATGCCAAAGACTTCCTAATCCAAAGCTCTTCGGGAAACTCGGGCTTCAAACTGGACAGAAACATCCTGCTGAATCCAGCCACAACATCGAAGCAGACTCACCTCCTTAACTTGTTCCAAAGAAAACATCTTCGAGAACATCCATAGTCACTGCATCTCATCACGCAGCTACTATTCCCTAAGGTATCAAAATACCATTATACTCTTCTGCCCAACCGACAGGTCAAAACTCTACTCATCCAATTTCAAAGATAGACTCTGAACCTTAACAGGTTACCTTCAGAGATTTATTAAATCCTTACTCCAAGAAAACTCACCTGAGACGGTATTCGATCTACAGTCTCTACAGCATCACTACCAACTTCAACACTCAAAACTCCAACCATTGGTAGTAGTCGGGTTACACACCCACTACCTTATCTACCTTTATAACTTATATTGGATAACCGGAACAGGTAACCCAACAATTAAGTAGAAGTAATTATATAATATATATATAATAAAACTACAAATACGCTCTCTCAAGATAGACACCACTACAGAGACTAGGTATTCACTCAACCTATTGCTCAGATACCACCTGTGATGACCCAACTTCCAAACTCCAGGTAGTCGCATCATCAATTAAGAAAGAAAGGGATAGAAGAAGAAAAGAAAGAAGAGAAAGAAGAAACAACACTAGAATCTCAACAGCGGAACGAATAAATTATATTAATATCATAGAATATTACATAGTTTACAACCATTATCAGAGTACACAGATATACATCACATACTAGACAGTTATAAACACATGTCTAGTATTTACAACATAATACAACTCAGAGACAATTCACAGATCACACAGCGGAATACTATATATCCAACGCAGAAGCCTCCTGCTCCATTTGCTCCTCCATAATTCGTCAAAGCTAACCTGAATCCTAACCTGAATCCCTTGGCTACTCGTAAAAATTTGAGTACCCAAGAGTTTATGAAAAACAAAAATAAACTCCGGGTCAGACATGGGTCTGGTGTGAGTAACAGGTTAAAGTTGCTTAATTTTGAAAAAAACCTTTGAAAAGAAAAGGTATCACGTAAGACTTCCCACACATAAACATGGAAAAGTTTTTACCTTACGCTAACCAAAACATTTGATAGGAAATCCAGTGATATTATAATAGTGTCTAGAGGTTTTCAAGTAAATAAGAAATAGCCGAAATTGTTACATGATTAAATTCCAGCTACTAGCCACAAAAGTGGGTAATACAATCAAAACCGTTGGCACTTTTGGATTTTGGATTCCATACAATGGCAGGGCTACTGGGGTACCACCCGTCACTGTACGTGGCCTAGATCACCATACCGAGGAGTACTCCCACTCCCCTGCAACACAAAGCCGGACCCATTCCTTACTGAACAGTTCCGAACAAGACAACCCCGCAGTTGGTGTACATCCAACTGCCCACACAGCCGAAATAAAAAGGACCTATAGACAGGGATAAATCTTGCTCTCCAGTGGATGCGATCCACGAAGCCTTGCTGCACCTCCCCTGTTTTATCCATTCCCGGTTGATGAGGCTTGAGGCTACGATTACCTTTAGAGGACATATCTCTTAGAATGCTCATCGTCCACCTGACGATGTTCTGAAAGCATTCAATCCATACAAGTTTGTTCCGAGTTCGAACGAAACCGAAGGCATTATCTCGTTACACACATTACGGAATCACCCACAGAGTTAACGATGATAACCCTTGCACTCTAAACCTATATCTCGAATCTATAAGTACTATTCCATCAAACTCATTACGGAATCACCCACAGAGTTATACTACGTATAGCCCTTACACCTCGAGTCTTCACTTGCTACACTTAGATTCACGACCTAACGTTAATTGGAATCAATGTGGTTTTCGGATATCCAAATATGGAAACCCGATCCCGGTCTCATCGAAATCCAAAGCGTTTCTTTTAAGGCCAAGTTGTTTTAAAGGTTTAAAACAATGCAATTTCATTATCTATATACACTCAGATAGATAAATCATAGATACACACAGATAATTAGTATTATCATCATATAAGTTAAACCATATTATCATTATCCAAAAAGATAATCTATATCAACATCACAATGCAACCAATGCATCCAAATCATTCAACATAATCTATCTCATATCTGAGATTCAAACCAATCAAAGCAAACAATACCATCCAACCATATAAGAAATGATTATCCACACCAAATATAATTAATTTAAAATGAATTAAATTAATTATATCATTCAAATTAATCTAAAGTAAATTAAATCAATTACTTTACCAATATCAACTTTCTCATATCACTATTGATAATTTATCAATCACTTAATTAATCATTATCCAATGATTCATTTTTAATTAATCATCCCTGATTAATTAACCCTTAATTACATTCAAGCAATTATTCACTAATTAATTTCTTCAAATTAATTATACTTAACCAATTACAATAATTAACCTTTAATTACTTCATTAATTAATTATAATTATTTACATTAATCCTTAATTAATTACATTAATTAATTACTTATTATTGATTAATTAATCTTAATTAATCAATCTTAATTACATCATTAATCATATTAATTAATGATCTCTAATTACATTTTAATTAATTACTTTATTTAAATTAATTACATTAAGAAATTAATCATAATTTAAACCATATTTGTTAATCACCCTTGATTAACCCATTCAGTAATTAACTACCCTTAATTACTTTACCAAACAAATTAATTACTTCATAATTAATTATCTCTAATTAATCCTTTGATTAATTTACAAAGTAATTATACTTAAATTACTTCAAATATCAAATCACCTTTAATTAATTACACGTAGTAATTATCCATTAATTACTTCTCTAAGTAATTACTCTTCATTTAATTACATTAAGTAATTATCCTTCACAAATCATCAAATGATTAATTTAAATTAATTAAACTAAATTAATTAACTTAAACTAATCAAATTAACTCAATTAATTACAATAAGTAATTAATTCCTTAATTATTTCCATAAGTAATTATACTTAATATCTTACACAAATGATTATCTTTAAATTAATTAATCTAATTAATAATTAAAATTCATCACATTAATTAATTATTAAATAATCCTTAGTTAATGATCTTCATTAACTATTAACAACTCATTAATTATTTTCTAAAATAATTAACTTATTTTAATCATTATTAATTACAAATTAATTAATTAATCATTAATTAATTCATTAATTAACCCCTAATTAATTAAATAATTAAGTGTTAATTAAAACTTAATTAAATCCATTATTACTTGATTAATTAATTATTAATCAATAATTAAAAACTAATTTTATTTAATTAATTACTTTTAATTACAAGTTAATTATTCAATGAATAATTAATCCTAAATCCTTAAGATTAAACCCTTAATTACTTTAAGTAATTATTTATTTCATTAATTTATTAAATACATTAATTATTCATTTAATTACTCTAATAATTGAATTAAATATAAACATTAAATTATTATTTAACTTATCAAGTTTAAATTCAATCTAAAACCCTTAATTGATAATAATTCCTTAATTATAAAAGAAATTTACAAAAGTTAAAATAAATTTCTTTTTTTAAAATTAAACCATTTAAATTTTTACATTAACATTCAAATTTGGTTTAAACACTTAAATTTATAAACTTAAATTCATTTTAAAGCAAAAATTCAAAATTAGATTTGAATCAAATTTAAACTTTATTTAAACATTACTTCATATCTCAATTTCAAATTTAAATTCAAATTCTTTAAAATATTTTAAACCATAAACTCTTCAAAGTTATTTTTAAAACAAAATTTGAATTTAAATACTTCATCATTTCCTACTTGTGATTCAATTCAACTTGAATCCATAATTTAAGTTAGTTTTAAAACTTACTTTAAATTTTAGCTTCCTCTTTTAAACTTAGTTTTAAATTTAATTTTAAATTTTGAAACAAGACAAGATTCAAACTTCAACACCAACCCGAGCTAAAACTAAAATAACTCGAGTAAAAAATTTCTTTTAAAATTTATCTTAAAATCGATTAAAATCCAAATAAAAACAGGTTTATTCAAAACCTGTGTTGACAGGTTTCCCAAATCCCTGTAACCAAATTAATACCCGAGATCTAACATCACTTACTTCGAGTCCCAATCCCTGTACCTTCGAGCAAAACACAGAACTACCCGATGCAACCACAAGATTCCATCTCTCCCCAAAACAGCTAATACATCAAGGTTGACGTGCACCTGCACCGTCACGGCAACCTTCTCCGACCCTTGACGACCACCCTCACAAGTCAACGGCCATCTCTCAACTCCATTCCGATCATCAGATAAACTGTCGAACTTCAAAATCAAAATTGAACTTCTGAGCTCAAAAACTGTAACAATGGTCAAATCTGAATTCGCTTCAATCAACCAAATTTGATCATCAGAGAAATTACAACTCCGGCCACTACTCATTCCCTACTCCATCTATCATCATCTTGAATCACGTAGAACTCGGTTGCCTCAAAGAGTTTCGGCGATCAAATTTACAGAAGAACATAAAAACTAGGTTTAACTGCTATAATCCCAAATTCCTACTGCCATACTGCATTAATCCTTCAAACACCATTTTTTTTCAGAAAATTTGATCATCACTACATCACCGAAGAAAAACATGGCCACCCCGTCTTTCTAGGATGACAGATAAACCCCAAAACCCATTTTGAATAACCTAGAAATGCTCTCTCATTTTTCAATTAAAATTCCTGATTTTAATTTTAAAATTCAAGTATTGGTTTGAAAAATCAATTTATACTCTTGAATTAATGAAACTGGATGATCAAATTTTTGCTCACATGCAGTTGTTTGTTATTATTAAGTTTCCAGAGAAAACATTACAGCTTCACTTATTCATTTTATTTTTTTCCATTTTGAATAAAAATTAAAACTGTAAAGCATACTTTGTTTAAATCTTAACCTTAACAAAGATTTGAATATAAGGCCATGATTTTAATCTGGATATACACTTGGAATGCTAGAACAAACAAGATCAAGCAAGAACATATTTCAACAGAAAACATACATTCAGAAAACATACATATCACAAGAAATTCCACCTTAATCATTCACTTCAATATGATTATCACAGGAATAAACTAAGCAACTAAAATTACTTAAATTATTTTTGTTAAAAATGTTACTCACTGGTCTTAGGAGTATAGCACATGCTTATGCATTTTTCCTGAACTTCAGTTTGAATTTTAAAAACCGCAGATGCTTTAAAACTCCATCTTGCTACTGAAATGCTTCCTGACCTATATGCATACTTATTTCCAGGTGAGCACATGCAGGCTTCCAGAGAGAAGATGCATTTGAATGTTGATTTCAAAGAGGACTGCAGGCTTGTGAAGTTTTCAAAACAGAGAGAGTGACCTCCAGGTATGCATGCAGGTTTGTACTCTTTTTTTTTTTAAAGTTGCAAATTGATTTTTAAATGCATGCAGATTAATTTAGCTTTGTAAATGAATCTCAGGTATATGAATTTTGCAGAATTGAGTTTTGAAGTTGCAGTTTTTGTTTTGAACAGATTTCTATTTTGAGGAAGAGGATCAAAGAGTTTAAACTTAAGTATTAGTATTGATTTCAGATTTTAGATCCGAAAAAGAAAAGAAGATGGAATGAGGAGTAATATGTTTATATAAACAAAACTTTTGATTTAATTAAAAATAAAAGAAAAAGAAATTTAAATGAGACACTTGTTTCAATTTTCAACATTTGTCACTTTGCTTAATTTAATGGTTTACACATGTCATTTAAGATGGTAATAAACTTACATATGTAATTTAAGTAATTAAATTCTAATTTAAAATTGTTTATAAGTTTTTACATCTATTTTATTTCTTAAGTAATATACAAATGAGTTTTATCTCTTTTTAAATTAAAAAGAAATAAAAACAACAAATTAAAAACATAGCATATTCAAAAATATTGAAGTATTTATGTTATTAATTTCAAAACATCAAATTCAAATTTAAAATTAATTTATCAAATCAAAATTTTAATAATCAAGTTATATATAGATGCACATATAACTCCTATTAAAATTTTAAAATAACAAATCCTATTTCTAGCAAAATTTATTTATGTTTATAAAAACTAGGTATTATCATTTTTATTTAAAAATAACAAATTAAACAATTCTAAATAATTTATAATAGAGATTATAAATTACTTTTATTACTTAATAAATTAAGACATATGTAATTTGTATTTTAAACTTCTTATAAAATTTCAAGCAATACTTTAAAAAGGAAATAAAACAAAGCTTTGATGTTAAACAAATTTAACTTCAAATTTAAGTTAATTAAAATATAAATCTAAACAAATAAGATTTTCCTTTAATATAAACCATATAATTATTTATTAAATTGTCTTGAAAAGTTAATTGTTAAGTTTAAAT
This sequence comes from Allium cepa, assembly GCA_030765085.1. Classification (NCBI taxonomy): domain Eukaryota; kingdom Viridiplantae; phylum Streptophyta; class Magnoliopsida; order Asparagales; family Amaryllidaceae; genus Allium; species Allium cepa. The sequence continues at coordinate 872,496,184 of CM060932.1, read as the reverse complement.
CAAATTTCCAATTTATCAAATATAAATTAGAGTTAGAAAAATAATTCATTTACTAAATTCAAAATTCAAAATTTATTAATTTTCAATATATACAAATATATATATATATATATATATATTATAAACAGAAAACAATTTATTTATTCAAAAGGATAAAATCTTTCAACTTAAATATTTATTAAAACATGATTATTAAATCAAATTCCAAATTTTGTTATTACAATTATCAAATCAAATTAAATTTATAACACAGATTATTAAATTTATATTGCCCAAATTTCTGGGATATCACAGAAATATATCAAATGTTGAATTCTATACTTCGTTCCTTTTCCCTTCTTTTACCTTTTCGGGGACGAAAAGTTTTGAGTGGGGGAGAGTGTAACGACCCGTAAATTTTCGATAATTAAAATAGCTAATTTAATAAGAATTCATGATTTAATGTTAGAAAAAGATTTGTAATTCGTTTGGAATAATAATAACTAGAATGAATTGCGACAATAATTATCCAAGTAATTATTTATAGATTGAATGGAGTTCCAATCTATTTGAATTAACTCAAATGTTATAACTTGGTTATAAGGGAATATATGGAAAAAACAAATGTAAATGAGTGAATAAGAATTGTGAATTATTTAGGTAGAAATACAAATTTAATAGATTGATTTCGAAGATTTGAATAGTAATAAGTATTGGAAAATAAATGCTAGTTAGTGAATGCCTTTGAAATCAATAGTTGGATAGGATAATAAATGTTGAATTCATTGGGTATAATAGAGTAATTGATTGATAAGTAAAATCTATTTAACATCAAATAATTGAATATTGAACAGGTAAATTATTTAAAGTAAATATTTAAAACTTATTGAATAATTGAATAACTGTAAAATGGAAATAGCGTTCTAAGATGTGAATTGGTTTTAAAAGTTTAATCTTATAAGTTCAATTTCAAATATTTCAAAGGATAATGAATTTTGGGATAATCAAAATTGTTTAAATTTAATATTTGGAATTTATTGAATAATTGAATAACGGGTTTAATATGATTAAAAATGATTTGTAAATTTTTATTTTATCATATTAAAGTTAGAATGATGTTGTAGAACTTTTAAAGTCGAATTAAAAGTAAATTTGTGAAAATTGAATATTTTAATATTTAATTGACGAGTGAAAATAGTCATTTTTCAAACAGTCTCGGATTTCGATGAAACCAGTTTCATCGCATCCGTAACGTGATATTATTGTAAGGTTTCAAATTTCGTGTCAATCGGATTTACTGTTTGTCCGAGGCAAGCCAAAACGCATAAAAATCGATTTAATTTAAAATTGATCGTTTATTTCCGTAAGTCGCACATACGATCGAATTAGGCCCTGAAACATGTCCCATTGTGTTCAGAACGTGGGTAAAACATTATGAATGCCAGGCGGCACGTTTCGTTTGGAGATCGTTTGAAAAGCATGTAAATTTTGGAATTAATAATAATATAATATATAAAATCTTATATAAACATTCTTAAACAGTGAAACCCTATTAGGTTTCGTGGCCTCCGTTCCTATTGATTAATGGCCGATAGTGTTCGAATCTTCTTCCTTCCTTTACTCCTAATCCATTGATCTTTGCGAGAAACTCTCAACTAGATAATCATAGAGCTCAACAAGATCTTCTTATCCAACGGTCATGATCGTTTAAGGCGAAGCAGATTGGCGACAAAGTGGCCATGAACGGGTTGCGTTCGAGCTCAAATTCCGAGCCTATAAGGCGGTCGAGCTTCGAGTGGTTGCAGGAGTAGTTAGCTCGCGTGGAGGGCTACAAGGTGAGAGTAGCTGATCGTCTTCAAGCTAGTCAAGGGAGGTGCGAAATTTGATGGATTCGAACGAGAATATGGGTCTCGCGTGCGTGAATAATCTGTAGAAGGAGAAGATGGATTTCACGAACGTGATTGCCTTGCTGGAAACGTACGGTGATTATGGATCTGAGTTTAAAATTAAAAAAGGAATTGTAATTTATTTATATAAAAATTTGTATTAACTTCAAAATGCTGTAACTCTTTCATACGAGGTCCGTTTTGGACGAAACGAATTGCATTGCAATCGTTTTGTTGAGCGCTACGCTATGGAGCTGCATTGGAACGTCTGGAGCTAGTGAAAATTTTGGGTAAAATTAAAGGCTCGTTTAATTTCATTCGAAATAAAACGCTGGAACTACGTTGAAATCAAGGTGAGTGTTTTATAACGCTCACAACATACTGTATATTTTTATGCTAGTTAAATTTAATATTATGAAGTGATATGAATTTTATTGTCGTTGTTTGATAAAATTTAATTGTCATTTGAATTAACCGTTAAAAATTAAATTGACAGTCAAAAATTGAAATTAAAATTGAATTGCGATTAAATTACCTGATATTGATAACTATGAAATTGACATGAATTGTATTGTCTATTGGGTGATGTATTTCGATGGATGCTATTGGTTGATATTTAAATGTTTGGATGTTTATTTGCTTATATATCCTGTTACGCATACATATGACACTGTGATTTGATTTAAGTGATATATATTCATCCCTGACATTTAATTGAAATAACTGATCACTTGGCCATAGGATAGAGAATTATATACGGACACCGGATTGGCTAAATTAATAATTTTTAAAATCGTCGATTTGAAATTTATTTAAATGTTTTGATTTAAAAGTTATAAATAGAAATCAATTTATAGAAATCGAATTTATCGGAAAATTGAGTTTGGAATGTTGAAATAAATTTAGTTAAAGGAAATTGTTAAATAATTTAAGTTGAGACTTTGAGATTAAAATTCGGGATATGATTGAATTTCGAAAATTTATTTGTTTTAAAGATTGAACATTATTTCTAGCTTTGAGTATTAATAAGTAAAAGTGACATAAAAATGATATTATGAAATTGAGCTTGAAATTGAATCATATTTGAAATTTAGTTTTAAATTTGAATATTGAAGGAAAATTTTGTTTAGTGTTATAAATTGATATTTTGAAAATCAAGCTCCAAATCGATATAAATTGAAATTGAATTAATTGAAGGTGAATGCAAAATTGAATTAATTTGAAGTCAAAGTTGACATTGATTTGAATTGAAATAGAAATTGAATCGGTAGAATGGAAATTGAAATTGATTTGAATTGGGAAGTTATAATTGAAATGGACTAGTTTTGAAGCTGTTTTATTTTGTTTTCCAAATTACTTTGTTATATAAACCATTTTGAATACTTGAACTATTTTAATCTATTTTAAATCTACTTAACCCAATTTAAATTAGTTTAAACTAATTTATCTATTTTAAATCCATTTTAAGATTTTAAGTATTTTAAGTATTTTAATTATTTAAAACTACTTTTAAACTACTTAAAACTATTTTCTAAAAATTCAAGCTGGTCAGTAAGGTGAAATGTTTATGTTTAAATCTCCAATGTAAATATGAATTGAGTTAAATGAAGTTGCAACCTAAATTGAAATTCGAAATGATTTGGAAATCGAAATGAGATATTGAGGCGAAAAATGTTTTTGAAACGGAACCTTACATTTTGAATAGATACGATGATATTTGAAATGGACTTGATTTTTGAAGCGAATATGATATTTTGATATCAATTATGAATCGATTTGAAATGTAATGGAGCCACTGGTGTAATAATACATAGTTATTAAAGAGACCGGGAGCGGATATGGACATACTCTCTGTCGATACCGAAAACCACTTTAATAACTATTATACGCGGAGTGTTGATCCAGAATGAAGTGGATGGTTTGGTGAACGCATTGACTGAAGATAGAGAACGATATTGGATGACCCCTGACATGACTAAAACAGGACCCGCGTCGGGCCATTGAGGTTCGCCATCTTTAGCGGACACACTTCTTCGATACCATATCTATTACATTTCTGATTCGATTTGGGTGCACCCCTTGATTTGGGAGTGTTGTTTCGCGGTGTTGGGGTAGCTGCTGGCTATACTCAACATCAGTGCGAATCACGCAACTACTAGTATCCTAGTTGGTGTCGCCTCATGTACCTTATCATACTGATTATCCTATTCGCGACCACTACGTTTTGTTTTGTGTTATACCTATGGGGTACCCTCTGATAACCACCAGTTTACGGTTGGGCTTACGTTGCTGTATAGACTATGGCATTATAAAAATGTGTTAAGGGGAATTATGGTAACGCCTTAACGCTATTTTAATACTTTTACTTTACTATAGACATATTATAATAGCGTATTGTACTACATAGTAAATAGTTTAACGGATCCTTGAGAGATGGAAAATCTCGTAACATCTCTTGAGTTATTGCACGCACGTTGACACTGGATATGTGATGTCAAACCCCGTAAACATCTCTGACGCCGTTACACTCATATTTATTTACGATTGATTTAACTTTCATAAGGATATTTTAGTCCTGACTCGAGTGTTTTGTCTTTTCATTACGCTCGGGTCAGTCCTGAGTTTTCAGATTTTTGAAGATCTACTCTGGAGGACGAAGAGGAAGATTTGGTATTCTATTACTATTATTATCTTTGCATCATGATATCTGCTGCATTATTTTATTTGTTCTATTGTATATGTATAAATCTGATAAATGTTGTATAAATAATGATCAAAGTATTGTAAACAACTTCATGAACTGTTTGTTTGAGTATTATATTTTATCGTTCCGCTGCGAGATTCTCTGTTGTTCATTTCCTTTTTTTCCCTTTCTTTTCTTTTCTTATTTACCCCAATAACCATCTGCCCTTTTTAATGGTTTGGAATCGACATGTGTATTTGATCGTTGGTTTAAACTGTCCAAAAAGGTGGGTCGTTACAGAAATATTTCAATACGATTTGAAAGAAATGTTTTAAAATTTTTTTTTAAAGGAAATAAGTTCTGTACTCCCCTCTTGTCATTGGAAAATAATTTCGATGATGAGTGCAAGCATCATCGATGTTCATTTTCGAGTTTCAAAGTGGGAAGACTGTTGTAGTAGTCTTAATATACCTTGTTTTGATAAACAAATCTTAAATTTTGAATTCCTAAATATGATTTGATATATAAATGATGAATATATATATTATTTTTAAATGATTTGAAAATACAACCCGGAGTTAGTTCTTAAACCTTCTGATAATTAGTAGTTTTCAGTTAATGTAATAAAATGTAATCTTAACTATATGAATGTTTGGAAGCTGCTATGATGTGAAATAAGAAATTAGATGCTAAGAGATTAATGAAATATAAAGAACTTGAAGGCTTTCATTAATAAATTAAGAAATATAAATAAGAAAATGTAACTATTGAACATTTTGTTAATAAAATAAATATGATAACTCGTGTGACTTCCTATTGCATTCTAAAAGATATATATATATATATATATATATATATATATATATAACTTGCCAAAATGTAAAAAGTTGTAATGTTAATTAAGAATATGTAATAGAATAGTATACAAGTAAACTTAGGAAATAAAGTGTTCAATGGGATTATGCTTATAAGTAAAGAATTTCGGTGTATAAAAATGTTATGGACTTACGTAAAAATTTAAATTGATGGTAGTTATAATTTAATAAAAAGGACGAATACTGTAAGTAAATAATTATAAACTTAAGTAATGTTGAAGCCATTTATAATTAAAGTCGGTACTATATTAATTGAATGATTATAACTTCAGAGAACATTGGAATGATTTAAAAATGGATCGAATATACAATAATACTATATATGGAAGAATGAATGTGAAAAAGAAATAATCTATTAATGGTGAATTAAATTGTAAAGAGACTTACATAATAATGAATAATCTAATAATTGAAATGGAAATAACTTATGTCAGCAATGAATGTAAAAAATGAAAAAAAATGGTATTATATAAATGAATGAAAAATGAATTTTGTAAGTGATAAATGTAAGGGAATTAAACAAGCGTTATATGAACAAATGAAAATGAACAGTGAATTATGTGAAAAGGAAAGAGTAATAAGAATAAAACATAAATATTATTTGAAATTATTGTTTGTTTGACTAATGGATTGGTTGAGAAAGGATACTTCTATTGTGTAGGATGTATAAATGATCTATTGAGTTTTATCTAAGACTGTTGAGTGTATGGTATACTTAGTAGTTTATTTATCATTTTAGACGATTAAAAGTTGACCAAAATAAACCCTTTGTTTTGATTGCCATGGATGGATGGTTGATTACTTCGATTGCATGTGACGATTGTATAGTTTTGTTGCTTGTGACTATTGTATGTTGTGTTGGTTTGGTAGATATTGATTAAAACAACATAAACATTTCTCTTTTATATAATTATTAACTCTTTCTGATTATATAAGTAAAATACAGGTTATGGAAGAAATAGCTATTGATTTTGGTTTCATAAATAAGCATTATTTACCCCACAAATAGGTACGTTTTTGGATTACGGTTTATAGCGATATTATATTATTTTTCTCGTGGTTTTGGATAGATTATTTGGAAATATATGATATATATTGTTATTATTAATATTATTATTTCTCCCAGACCTCTCCGTACAAAGGAGACTCTGCCGAAATTTTCTGTGAATTTTGGACGTAGAAAATTTTGAAAAATGTTTTCAAACTTTTATTAACTTTTTTTAGAAAAGGCTAGCGGGGTTAACAGGGCCCCTACCTGATTTTAATGCAACAAAAACAATAAAATAAAATAGCGTGTAACAAATACAAGCTACAAATGCACACAAGGAAAAAACATTAAAAAACAGGCACACTTAGAATACCAAGCAGGAAAAGAAAAAGGAACATAGACAAAACCCAAAGCAGACCACAAGCTACCTCCAAGCATAACTCGAAGCAGTAGTAAAAATAGACGGTCTCTTCAATGCTTCATAAATTTCATGCTTTAGAGCCTTCCATAATACATCCCCATCCCTCCTCTTCTTTTCAAAACATATCATATTTCGTTCAAACCACACAATGATCAAATACTTCTTCAGGAAAATAGAAAGAAGTCTAGCTTTCATGGTTCTCCACCTTGTAGCTTTGTATATCATGTCCATATCAATAGGGCTTAGAGTTGACAATAAAGCGCTACCAGCAAGCTGCATCATTTGTCTAAATAGAATCAGATTAAAGTTGCATTCAAAAAACAAATGGTGGGTGGTCTCATGATAGTTAGAACAGAAAATGCAAGAACCACCAAGATTAAGACCCATATCCCTCATCTTACTTTTTGTTAACAAGGTATTTTGAACAACCTTCCAAAGCATTAAATTTTTAGTGGGCACAGAAATAGAAGTCCAAATGATTTTGTTTCACTTAAATGCCTGCATACTACCAAAATGAATTAGGTGATTGTACACATGAGAGATAGAATGGCGTTTGGCACTCCATTGTACAGCATCAACCTCAACTACAGGGTAATTATTACTTTGTAATTCATTCCAAACAGACCTACTATATTGGTTGGAGGAGAATGGTAACTGTAAGTTTCCTTGATAGATAAAATCAAATGTCTTAGCAGAATTGGAATTTCCAGACTGAATTACTTGTTGATAGCTGAAAAGGTTGTGCAATATCACGCTAGAGGCTACCCACGGAGTAAACCAAAACTTCACTTCAGATGTGGTAGCCATCTTATGTATTATCATGGGAAGTAAGGTGTTACGCAAGCCAAGAACCTTTCTCCAAGTCCAACTACAAGTTTGTGGCACCTCACACTCTACAAGCTTTTCCTTCCAATTCTATGGGCCCAAACCCAATCAACCCACCCACTGTTCTTCCTGGAAATTATTGAATTAAGATATGTACGGAAAGCAGCTACATTCCATTTCATGATGTTTATAACTCCTAGTCCTCCAGAATTCCTATCTTTCTCCAAAAGACTGAAAGAGAAAGGTAGCGGTTTACTGTAATGTATGGTTCCAGTCCAAGAAAATCTTAACATGGCACCTCTAATCAGTTTCAACAGTTTAGCGGGCAAAAGAAAAGCTTTGGACCAACAAATGACCATAGAAAAGCAAATTGATTTGATAAGAACTAGCATTCCTGCCTGAGTTAAAAATCTATTTGCCTACTTGTCTAATAATGAAACTATTTTGGTATACAGAGGTAGACAATCAGAGAGTTTTAATCTAGAAGTTAAAAGTGGTAGGCCTAGATATGTCATATTTGAGTCCACAAGCTGAAGCCCAAAAATTTGCAGCAGAGAAAAGGAAAGTTATGTTGAAATACCAACAAAAGTAGTACTGGATTTGGAACAATTAAGTAGCAAACCAGTCATTTTGTAGAAATTTCTCAACGAACTAATAACACACTGAATCGAAGAAAGATGTGGCTTAGTGAAAATCCTTATATCATCAGTGAACATAAAGTTATAACATTTGTAAGCTTATACTTAGGGTGGTATCTAATCTGACTAGTATAGTACTTGATATTCATTTATCTGGTGAGGACTTCCGTTACCAGAAGAAATAAATAAGATGAGATGGGGTCACCCTACCTAATTCCTTGCTTGCTGTTGAAATACCTAACAGGCCGAATACTCAGAAGAATAAAATAGCTAGGAGTTGATATACATTCATATTCCCATCCTACAAAAGGCTTAGGAAATTTCATTAAAGCCATAATACGTACTATAGAGGACCGGTGTATCGAGTCATATGATTTCGTGAGATCAAGCTTTAACATGGCTGATGGAGTTGCATTTGATCTCCTATACCGACATAGAAGCTCTTGGGCAAGAAGAATGTTGTCAAATATACTTCTATTATGTAGGAAAGCAACTTGATTCTGAGATATAATTTGAGGGAGGACTCGCATTAATGTAGAGGCAATGAGTTTGGAAATACATTTGTACACCATATTACAACAAGAAACAGGTCTGAGCGAAGATACAATACAAGCATCAGGTGATTTTGGGATTAAGACAATGTTTGTAGAATTAACTTATGTTAGAAGAGATCATTTATTAAAAAAATTATGCACAGCCTTGTAGAAATCAAGTTGAACTATATCCCATCATGTGATGAAGAAAAGAACATTAAAACCATCGGGACCACCACTAGATTTTCTGTTCATGGCAAAAAGAGTATGTTTAATTTCTTCATTAGAAGCCTTTTCAACAAGCATTGAATACTACATACTGGTAATAATTAGAAGAGGAATTTCGTCTAACATATCTAGGTTCGGATTAAAATCAGAGGAGTTACCAAATAAATGCTCAAAATAATTAAGAAAGGCTGCATCAATCTGCTCAGGAGAGGGGGCTAAGGTACCATCAAGTGTACGTATCATGCGTATGTCTTCTTTAGCTTGCTTAATTTTTATTGAAGAATGAAAAAACTCAGTGTTACGATCACCATAGTGAAACCACTTACAGTGCAACTGTTGTTGTTTCATCCCATTTTCATTATCAAGGGCTTTGTTAAGTAATGTGCATATCATTCCTTCCTCCTCAACAGCTATGGGGTCATGTGGGTTATTCATCATAAATTCTTAAGCTTGTTTATACCTGGTCTTCAAAAGAGTTGACTGTTTTGTTCCAACCCCATGCAATTCAACTGCCCAAGTTCTTAAAAGATTTATAACAAGTTTGAGCTTCCTGCAAAGAATAAACATAACGTTACCATAATAATGTGATGACCATGCTTTACCAACAATTGGTTTGAATTCAGAGGAGTGAGTCCAATCATCAAAAAATTTAAAACTTCTTTTTTTCTTTTTTCATAGAGGGACAAGATGAAAGAATCAATGGGGAGTGGTCAGAGAGGATTGGATGAGGAAGATTGACAGAAAGATTAAGCCAATAGGAGAGAGATTTTAAGTTGTAGAAAGCATGATCAATAGTGGTGAAAGTTCTAACTCCACTCCTGGATTTATTATTCTAGGAAACTCTTGCACCAGAAGTTTGAATTTTGAAGAGATCTGAATCAGTGATGGCAATGTTTAAAGGAAGGATGTGCCTGGGGAATAAGGGCTAACCACCATACTTATCATCAAGCTGAAGACAACTATTAAAATCACCAATGACGAACCATGAATGAGATTCTAGTCTAAGATAAGGTGAGAAGTCAAAGAGATTTTTTCTTGAAGCAGAGGAGTTATCTGTATAAATAAAAGTAATGTAGAATGAAGTTAGAGTTTACTAACAGATGACTTTAGTGTGAATCAATTTCCCAGAAGAAAGGATAGAGGATAGAGAGAATGTGGTAGGATCATAGAGGATTAAAATCCTACCAAAATCAACATCTAAAAGATTATGAAGTAGTTTCCAATTAGGGTTAATGTAATTAGCAGCCCTAATAGAGAGAGTGAGGTTGAGTTTTGTTTCAAGAATAGCTATTATTTTAAGATTATGAGAGAGAATGAGATTTTTTACTTGATCTAGTTTCAAGTGGCAATGAGCACCTTTTATGTTCCAAACTCCTATATTTTGTATCAACATAAATCTAGAGAGATTGGTGGTTTGTGTTTTTTCTGCTCCTAGTTGCAGGAGATTGTGGATCAACAGGACCAGATTTGAATTTTGGATTTTACTTTGATGATGTTCTTTTATTACTTCCTTTTTTTACCAAGGGTTGGGTCTTCACGCACCTGTTTTCCTTTGTCAATGCATCCTGGAATGATAGTATTATTAACATATGGAAGCTGAGCTTAAGTTGAAGGAGGAAGTGATGATGAGAGGATGAGAGAGATTGGGGATCTGTATTAGGAGTAGAGGAAGTTTGAAGAGTAGGATAGGAGGTAGAAGCTGTAGAGTCATTTTGCATAGAGCATGCAAGTTCAAAAATGAGATTAGCATAAGAGCTGATGATGTATGTTTCTGAAGCATGAGAACCATGCATATTTGTTGCTACCATTTGATTTTGTTCGTTTTCAGGTTGAAATGGAGAAGATTCTTGATTGTTGCATCTATAGGAGGTGTGCACGTGCACAACAGATTCACTGTGCACTTTTGTTTTGTCGTGTATTTTACCACTACCAGTAACTTCGGGGCAAACTGAGGAATATACCATGCCTTCTTCGAGAAACTCTCCCTCCTCAACGTCTATTTCGATTCCTTTTGCTTTTTCCTTATCTACTAGATCTGCTGCCCCAAAAACCTCATTTTGGTCATTTGCTAGCACTTGAAAACTATTCACCATACTATTAACCGAGGCATGATGGGAAATATGATGTTGATTAACTTTATCAGGTTTGTCCTTGGTACCCATCCCATCATTACCATTAGCACACTGAACATTCCCAATGCCAATTACCTCCCTTTGGTTTTCACTAACTTCATTTAGACTGATTCATTTATTTTTCATTTTGTTATAAGTGACTTTTTTCCAAACCTACTTCTGGTTTCTAATCTTGCTCAAAACCTCTTGTTTATCTTTTCCTGACTCATAAATTCTTTTTCATCATGGTTAGCAACCTCATTATCTTTTGGTGCAAAAAAGTAATTATGATCAGAATGAACAAACTCGCTACAAAATAAACTCACTTCTGGCTTCCATAGATAATCCACTGTAACTAGCTGATCACTACCATCCATCAATTTTACCAGAAAATTATTCATAGTTTTTTTGTCAGGTTTAACTTCTACAAGACATTTAGCATATGTTATCCTCTCTAACCTCTCTCTTGACTAATCCATGCACAAAAGCTTCCCAACCCTTGACACCAACCAATTAATACCATAATGTGATCAGGCATATAGTGGAATATTATATAATTTAGACCAAACATGAATATAGCGAATTGTTCCACAACTATTACCTACTGTAACATCCCAAGACTTCAAGACGAACAGTTTGTTTCTCATTATGATTGGATCAGCCTTAGAAATCCTATGTTTGTCATCAGCAGAAGTTAAACTGAAGAGAAAGTGAAACCCATCAGACTTAACATTAACATCACCATTTAGCTTCCATATTCTTCAGATGATACACAACAGTAGCGTACAGTAGCAGCTTGTCTATAAAAAAAACCAACGAGGCACTCCTTCCAAACATCAATACCATCTTTTATAATTTCCCTTGTTGGCATGAGAACATCACCAGAGAACTGAAGAGGAATTTTGTAAGAAACATAAGTGCCTGCATTACGTAGCTTGGATTTGAAAAGAGATGTCCAAGGCAAAGAGTTAAGTGTGGAAGAAGGGTTGATTGGAGTAGAGGAGCAAAGGAGATCAGAAGGAACAGAGAGAGGAGGAGGAAGGGAGGAAAACTAAGCGACTGGTTGAGGAGGTAGGTCAGGAGTAGGTGGCGGAAGAATGGGTGAAGTGGCTGTGAGAGGGACGAGAGGTGATGAGACAAGGGACGAATGTGTAAGTCATAAAAAACAGTAGAAGGTAAGGGAAGAACAGGAAGAACGAGGAACGATCCCCATGAAAGAAGAACTGAAATTTAATGTCTTGAATATGAAAGGAAATTAAGTATTTATGAATTAATGTATTTTATTGAAATTATTTAATTATGTAAATTGATTGTTTATAGGTTTAATATTTTGAATAAGAGATATTAATTTCTTCTTTTCCCTTCTTTTCTCTTTTCGAGGACAAAAGTTTTGAGTGGGGGAGAATGTATAATTTTTTATAATTAAAAATAGCCAATTTAATAAAGTTTTTTGATTTAATGTTGGACGAAATAAAATTTATGATTTAATAATGAGAATATAATTGGAAATGAAATGTAATAGCATTAATTTAAGATAATTGATAACTGCTTTAAACATAATTCCAATTAATTGAAATGACTAAAAAGTTATAATTGAAAATTATTTGCAATAATGTGTGTATTAATTGATAATTGGATCAAAAGAATGAATTGATAATTTAAATGTGGTACTAATTAATGAAATAATATGTCATAAATTGTAATTGGATGACATTAGTGTTATGTAAGTAGTTATGACATTTGTGTGTAAATAACAAACTTACAAATGTTATTAAATGTAGAAAAGGTGACAATTGTTAGTTATTTCAAATTTATTTAATCAATTACAATTAAATGTAATTAAATGTTATATTAATGTGAATTAAGGCGATAAGTGTAAGAGGTGAATGCAATAATTGTATAGAAATGTCAACTATAGTCATAAGGCAATATTTGATTTAATAAAAAGATTGAAACCAAGAAGATTTAATTTATTGGGATTTAATTTTTTTATGTGAAAATCGACAAAAAATTCAATATAATTGAAATATTGCAATGAATATGGTAAAAGATGATAATTATAGAATATTAGTGTAATAAGATATAAACAAATATTAACTATGTTTACAGAGTAATAATTGATTAGATAAAAACGATTGAAATCAAATTAAATCAATTTATTGGAATTAAATTATATATAATTGGATTTAATTTCAGTTGAAACTGAACACTACAACTGGTGTAATATCTAATACAGAATTGATATGTAAATTTGTTTTAAATTATTGTAAATGTCCAAGTGATTAAAAATGAGGAAATTTTTTAGTTATTAAAAGTGGAATTAAAAAGTGATTTGATCAACTTAATAATAATTTATTTAATTAACGTGAAAATAGTCGTTTTGGCAGCTGTGAAAATATTCATTTTGCTAGCTGTCTCGGATTTCGACGAAACCAGTTTCACTGGATCCGTAACGGTGAATTATTTTAAGGTTTTAAGTTTGTAGCGATCAGACTTGTCGTTTAATCGTACGGGCTCAAAACGCGTAAAAATCAATATCATTAAATTTAATTTAAATCAATTTGAGATAAGCTGATTTTAAAGCTAACTTCTTTATAAGATGGAATTAGGACTTGAAACTTGTTCCATTGAGTTTAAAAATATCAAAAACATCTATTTCGATATATGGGTTGACCTACTTTCGTTCGGAAGGCAGACTGGTTTTTCGGGTCGCTATTTTTGTTCGTACTTATTCGATACGTGTTTATTTTTTTATCGGGCTTCTTTAATATAAATAGGCTTGTTTCCCAAAACCCTAGCAATCATTTTTGTTGATACGCTAAGATTTTGATCAATGACAATGTGCTTCAACAAAAAGGAAGAGATATGTGCAAAGGTAAAGAAAGAACGATGAAGACCAAGAATAAACATAAGTATGATTTTTATATAGGTCTTAGTTTAGATTTATTGTTAAAATCTATCCTCAAGAGGCTAGCAAAAACACTAGAACACATTTTATAAATTTCATTTTTTAATAAACATTCACTGTGCACAATTTAGTAGTTTAGTCGACTGAACAGGGATGACCAGTCGACTGAACCTGTTACACATATACAAACATGTACAGTTTCAGTCGACTGAAACACCCAGCTCAGTTGACGGAATTTGTTCTTGAAAATTTTAGTTCATATTTTCAGTTGACTGAATTCCCTGTTCAGTCGACTGAATTTGAACCTGCGAATTTTCACTGAATGAACATCTTCTTCCTCTCAAGAGTTGCAACCATTCTCCAATGGAAATGGAAGCATCTCTTGTCTGCACCCTTAGCCAACAGATGCACCTCTTCTACAATTATAAATACATGATTCTAACATCTTCAATTTACCGAATTCTCTTGCTTTAATCTTACTATTTTCTTGAAAATATTATCTAGAAATTCTCAAAGCAATCACAAATCTATTGCTTGAATCATTGCTTTGTTTTTAACGTTCTTTTGATTCATAGCAATTCACATTTCCTAAATCTTCACAAACACATTGCATACTCTCGAGGATAAGATTATAGGAATATTTTACTACATTAGACTCATTAGTGTTGACAAGAACACAACATGTCAAATATTGTTTTTTTGGAATTGAGTTGAAGTCCTCTTCGGTAGTTGAGGCAAGAAATCCCGTTCGGTTGTTCGGGTAAGTTGTAAACCTATTCCTCCGGGTTAAGTGAGGGTGTTAGTTAATGGAATTCCTAAGTGAATCTTAGGGACTGGACGTAGGACTAGAGGTCCGAACCAGTATAAAATCGTGGTGTCTACCTTTCTTTTACTTACTTTATCTACCTAGACAATTTCGTTGTTCCATATTACACGATCCTACCGCATAACCTCTTTCAATTGGTATCAAAGCAAGGTCGTTATATAACCATAACACCGTTATTAGACATATTGATAATATGAAAAATAACGCAACCACAACGTCTACCTATAATTCTACATTTGCGGAAGGACAATCTACTCAAAAGACCACCTTTATTCAATGGACCAAACTATAACTATTGGGCTACAAGGATGTGAATTTATATGCAAGCAACAAGTTTTGAAGCTTGGAATGCTACTCAAGCAGAGTTCGTTGTACCCATAACCGATTATCCTACATGGACACAAACTCAAAAGAATGAAGCTAGTGCAAATGCCAAAGCTATGAATATGCTATTTTGCGCCCTGGATAGGAACGAATTCAACTGTGTTAGCATATGTGCTACTGCATATCAGATATGGGAAACACTTAAAGTCATACATGAAGGCACAAACAAGGTTAAACAAACAAAGATATCCATGCTAAAGAATCAATTCCAAAACTTTAGAATGCGACAAAATGAATCCATCAATGACATGTACTCGAGATTTCAAGACATTCATCATGCTTTAATCGGACTAGGAGAAAAATACATGGATTTTGACATTATGTCTAAAGTTCTAAATTCACTCACTGATGAATGGGAGAGAAAAGTACTAGCAATCGAGGAAGCAAATGATCTATCTACAATAAAAGCAGAGGAATTGATTGGAAATCTTATGTCGTATGAAGTAAATATGCAAGCTAAGAAAGATCAAGCTCAAGAAAGAAAGAATGTTGTTTTTCATGCGGAAAAGGAAGAATTAGAGTCTGAAGATGAGGATTTAGCATTCATAGCCAAAAATTTCAAGAAATTCTTAAGATATAGAAAAGGAAACAAAAACGGACTCAATAAGAATTTCTTGAACAAACCTACATCCTCGAATATAGAATGTTTCAACTGTCACAAGAAAGGTCACATGCACAAGGATTGCCCAGAGCAAAAGAAGGAGAATCAGAAAGCTCTCAACAACAAAAACAAGAGAGAGAAATTCAAAATAAGGCATTCTCTGTAACATGGGATGATTCGGATTCATCTTCATCCGAAAGTGAAAATGATAGTGACAATGAACAGGCAAATGTATGCTTCATGGCTCAAGAATCTGAAGTAAGTAATTTAACTTTCGATGACTTAATTAAAGTAAACTCTGAACTTTTGAGCACAATAAAAATTCTTAAAAAGAAAATTAAGGAAATTCGTGTAAATCAAAACAAAGTTGAATTTGAAAGAGATATGTTAAACGATGAAAAGAAAATTCTAGAAGAAGAACTTGAAAAAGTTCAAGAATCTTATTCAAATTCGAAAACTCAATTATCTAAATCAAGAAATTGAAACTCAAAAGAAAAAGAATGATGTAATTGTTTCTAAAAATCATGAATTAAAAACTAAGATTAGACAAGTTGAATTAGAAAATAATAGTCTTCAAGCTAGATTAGATAACATAACTAAAAACGTTTCTAACTTTAACAAAGGAAGGGAAAATTTATCCAAGATATTAGAAAATTCTCAATCATCTTCAAATAAACAAGGTTTAGGATGTAAAAAGGAATAAAAAATTCCTAATAAAAAGGATATAAATCTTAAAAGGAATATTGATCCAAAACAACAAATATTGTTAAGAAAACCTATTGAAACAAAAATAGAAACCAAGGTAGTTAAAATTTGGGTTCCAAAAACTAACAATGTGTAAATTAGGAATAAATATATTAAAACATTTATGGATAGTGTTCATTATAATAAAAACTATATTTATAAAAAGGATACTAAACCAAATTGGGTTTGGCTTCCTAAGCTCTAACTTTTTAGGACCCTATTAAAAGGTGGGTGCCAATAATTTTGTATTTATTTTCAGGTCCCACTTAAAAAGAAGAAATAGATACTAGACAGTGGTTGCTCAAAACACATGACCGGAGACAAAGATATGCTTACAAACATCACATACTTTGATGGTGGCTCGGTTACCTTCAGAGACAATTCAAAAGGCTATATCATTGGCAAAGGAGATGTGAGCAATTACGGTACATCAAATTTACCTTTTATAACAAATGTCTCATTAGTTGAAAATATAAAACATAATCTACTTAGCATTAGTCAACTTTGTGACAAAGGCTTTAAAATAACTTTTTCGGAAAATAAATGTAGTATTTTTGATCAAAACCAAAATCTTGTTTTTGAAGGAAATAGAGATAGGAATATTTACGTTCTAAACATGAATATTAATCATAATACAAGTATGTGTTTAATAGCCAAAGATAATGATCCTTGGTTATGACACAAAAGATTTTGTCATATAAATTTTAAAATTATTAGAAAACTTTCCAAAAATGAATTAGTAAGAGGTTTACCCAAAATAAACATTAAAATAAAAAATATTTGTGATGATTGTCAAAAGGGAAAATTAACAAAATCATCTTTCAAATATAAGAAAAATATTTCGACTTTACAACCGTTAGAATTACTACATATGGATTTATTTGGACCAACACAAGTTCAATCAATTAATCATAATCGATTCGTGTTTGTAATAGTTGATGATTTCTCAAGATATACATGGACTATTTTGATGAAAAATAAAAGTGATACTTTTGAGCATTTTAAAACATTTTTCAAAAACACTAAAGATTTGAAGATTAAAAATATACGAAGTGATCATGGAGGCGAATTCGAAAATGAAGCTTTTGAAACTTTCTGTAAAAAGAAAGGAATAAATCATAATTTTTCATTTCCTAGAACTCCTCAACAAAATGGAGTTGTAGAAAGAAAGAAGAGAACCTTACAAGAATGCACTAGGACATTATTAAATGGAAGTTTTCTACCAAAACATTTTTGGGTAGAAGCCGTAGCTACTGCATGCTATGTATTGAATAGAATATCAATTAGACTGTTAACTAAAAATACTTCATATGAACTATTCAACAACAAAAAGCCAAATATATCTTATTTTAAAATATTTGGATCAAAATGTTTTATTTTAAATACAAAAGATCAACTAATTAAATTTGATCCAAAAGACGACGAAGGTTTTTTTTGTAGAATATTCAGAACGAAGTAAGGCATATCGAGTATTTAATAAACGAATAAACATAATCGAAGAAACCTTACACGTATCTTTTGATGAGAATTTCAACAAAGAATTAAGTACAAAAGATGATGAAGAATTTATAAATATAGAAAATACAAATCTTGAAAATTGCAATAATGAACTAAGATCTTCGCCAAGAATATTACGAGATCACCTGCTCAAAACATAATAGGTGAAATCAATTCTCAAGTTAAGACAAGAAATCAACTAAATCAAATGGGACATATAGCTTTGATTTCTACAATAGAACCTAAAAATCCTAAAGAAACATCAACAGACGATTACTGGATTATTGCAATGCAAGAAGAGTTAAATCAATTTGAACGTAACGATGTTTGGGAATTAGTTCCCCATCCAAATAATCAATCTGTTATAGGAACAAAATGGTTTTACAAAAATAAAATAGATGAACAAGGTAATATAACTGGGAATAAAGCTAAACTAGTAGCACAAGGATATAATCAAGAAGAAGGTATTAATTTTGAAGAAACTTTTGCTCCTGTTGCAAGTTGAAGCAATACGTATTCTATTAGCTTTTGCATGTTTTCACAATTTAAACTTTATCAAATGGATGTTAAAAGTGCATTTTTAAATGGCTTTATAAAAGAAAATGTATACGTAGAACAACCTCCTTTATTTATACATGAAAAATATCCAGATCATGTATATAAATTAAAGAAAACACTATATGGTCTTAAACAAGCACCTCGTGCTTGGTATGAAAGACTTAAAAGTTACTTACTAAATTCGGGCTTTCAAATTGGAAAAGTTGATCAAACGCTTTTCATTAAAAATACTACTAAAGATATTTTAATAATTCAAGTATACGTAGATGATATTATATTTGGTTCGACAAATGAAAATTTATAAATTTTCAAATATAATGACTAAGGAGTTCGAAATGTCTCATATGGGAGAATTATCATATTTTCTCGGACTTCGAATTAAACAATTAACAAATGGAATTTTCATAAACCAAGAAAAATATTGTGCTAATATAATTAAACATTTCGGAATGGAGAACACTTCTGCTAAACCTACTCCTATGAGTACCACTACTCATCTCAATCGAGATGAAAATGGCAAAAGTATAGATCAAAAATTGTTTAGAAGTATAATAGGTTCCTTAGTTTACTTAACCGCCATAGACCAGACATAATGATGAGTGTATGTTTATGTGCACGTTTTCAATCTAATCCTAAAGAATCACATTTAAGAGCGGTAAAACGAATTATGCGATATCTAAATGATACTAAAGATTTTGGTCTTTTCTATCCAAAAGAGTGTTCATTTGAGTTAGTATCATTCAGTGATGCTGATTTTGGTGGATCTCGAACAGATAGAAAAAGTATAAGTGGTACGTGCCATTTCATTGGAAAATCACTTGTATCTTGGTTTAGTAAGAAACAAAATTGTATCTCGCTTTCCACATATGAATCAGAGTATATATCAGCCGCTTTAGCTTGCACTCAAGTTATCTACATGCAACAAACACTTAAGGATTTTAATATAAATTTAACAAACTCTACAATATATTGTGATAATACAAGTACAATAAATTTATCTAAAAATACGGTTAATCACTCTCATACAAAACATATAGATATTCCTCACCATTTTCTACGTGACAATATCGAAAAAGGAATCATAAATTTAGAACATATTTCTACCAAAAACCAAATTGCCGATATATTTACTAAACCTTTATTAGAAAAATCCTTTATAAAATTACGACGAGAATTAGGAATAATCTCTTTTAAACATATTTTATAATAAAAAGTTATTAAAAAAATCAGTTGACTAAATCTATATGCTCAGTCGACTGAATGAAGAAGACAATGACTTTCAATTTATATTTTAAAATAATGATACATAATGAATACTAATATAAGGGTTATCTCTAATCCATACATTTCTAACTGATTTATTTTAACCATTAAATCCTTGATTGGTTAAAAAACTTTAATAAATTATCACCAAAATATTTTTAGAATATTCATCCTATAAATACACGTTTAAACATATTTTCATTTTCACAACTCATTTTTACTTACAAAAGATTGAAAAGTCGATATAAAAATGTCCTCAAACAACTCATACTCCCCAATCAACATCACCTCTTCGGTCGATAACTCACCAACATCACCAAAACTTCCAACTCCAATGCCAAAGCATGAGCCAGTCTATAAATGGGATAACTATCGAACTGGCTACAAACCTGAATCAAAGAAGGCAAAACGTGGACTTTTTATATCTCCAGATACAAAAAGAAAGATTGATGAGATTCATCACTTTCAGCGACAACAAATAGATCTTCAACGAGAATTATATTTCGAACAAAAAGTAATGGCTAGACGATTAAGCTTCCTAGAGCAAATTGGTTTACGTTTTTGCGGCTCAAAGAAAAACAAAGTGACTGAGCCCCTACCTCGACCTGTTAGTTTATATGATCCGTCTTCGTCTTACCGTCCACCAGTCGATCTCGTGAATCCTTGGATGTCGCCAAAGACTCCTCAGTATAGTCCAAATTCATGGGATATAAACTATATGGAGAATGAAGGGAAAAAGACGCAAAAAGAAAAATAGTCCATCTCCAAAGAAATGATTATTTCGGTGGCCAAATCATGTTGTTATATTATATTATGTCTATACAATTGTAATCGTTTATTGAAATTTTCTTTAAATTTTAGAACTCCAAAAACTCAAGGTTCAGTCGACTGAACCTTACTGCTCAGTCGACTGAACACAAGGAAGAAAACAATTATACAATAGTTCAGTCGACTAAAAACTCTGTTCAGTCGATTGAATTTAACCCAAAAATTTTCGGCCAAAAGTTCAGTCGACTGAACAGACTTTTCAGTCGACTGAACGCCAATTCCCAAGCAACTTTTCCCTTTATCCACCAGTTTTCACCTTTTTACCTTCACTTTTTACATTGCAAAAGTTCTCTCTTCCCTATTGTTTTCCAAAACTCTAGCCCCCAATCCACAAATTACTCTCAAATCTCACAACAAATGGCTCCAAAAAGATCAAGAGCTTCTTCTTCTTCATCCTCCGAGCCAATTGATGCTCAAATTGCACAATGGCTCTATGATGGAGTAGCTGTAACAAGGTGGAATAAAATGAAGAATTCTCGCATTTTCGAGCACTCCTTCATTGATTTTCAAAGCCTTCAGACATACAACATCCAAGCATTAACGGATCGGGCAGGTTTAACTTCTCTCTTGGATTTAAAAAGAAACGACCATGCAATAAATCATGTCATGGTCAAACTATTTTATGCAAACCTTAATCTTGGATACAAACTCCATGAAATCCAAATGATAATGTGACGCCCCACCTCTATACCCACGCTAGCCAAGGACACTACAGGGTAATGCCGTCAACTAACACGGAGAATAAGGCTGGTTGGGAGCGACCATCTATAGCCTTGATCTAATTATCTATTGAATACATCGACAAAAATCATACCTAATAGATCGACATATCCAAGCAATACATAAAACAAAACCATAGGTGGCTGGATCTATCAGAACAGAATATAATAACTCAAATGTAATATACATCACAGAACAGTAGATCATCATATACACATATACAGATACATAACAGAGTTTACAAAACAATACATGTCAAGTGGTATAGCAAACCACAATATACAGACGAGTCAATAGAATAAATATCAGAGTTACTACAAAATGGGACTACACAAAAAGCTGTGACAAAAAGAAGCTAGCGGAGTAGTCCATGCGGAAGCAAAATAAGCTAAGTCCAAATGCACCTAACCTGAAACATCTCGGTCTGACCCGAGCATAAAATACACAGGTCAGTCTAGCTAAACAAATTAGTTAGATAAACTGAACAACAACAAACCTGCAAGGTTACAAAGCATAATAGATATCTCCAAGGGAGATAACACAAACATCTAACAAAATATGAATCATATAGAACAAGCCTCATATCATCGGCAACATAAAGAAACAAAGAATAAGAATATCCCAAAACCAGCCAAAAGGCAATAACAAATACCAATAAGGTATACAAGTTCCACAAGGTAAATGCTACGCATCATGCGGCTCATAATGACCAACACCGAAGGGTGATACCAAGGGAATATACACATGAATGAAACATAATAAAATTTGCTCGAGCTCAGTACTGTACAAACAAGGATCCATGAGCCCGAAGACTCCAAACCCAATATCACCCATGCGGCTCATAACGACCAACATCGGAAGCGATGCTAAAGGGCAACCCAATATCACCCATGCGGCTCATAATGACCAACATCGGAAGCGATACTACAGGCAACAAACCCGAAGGCACAAACCCGAAGGCACATACCCGAAGGCAACAAACCGTAGTGGTGAAGGTCAGAGACCCAGTACTGGACACCACTAACTGGCGAAATGTGTCATAACTCTCAAAAAGGAATCCAAAAAGTGGTAACGTGAGTCCCATAACCACTCGTTCGCACGAAACGGTTTACTATCCGTTAGTTAATTTCACACTCAAAGCAGTACAAAGTTCACCTCATCTCATCGGTAAACCAGACACAAAGGTCAAAACAATCAATCGAGTAGGTCGGGGACTAATCGGAAAGATAAACGCACAGATTCATGGTCCGTGTTTTGCCCAACCATTTAATCAACCTTCCACTTCGCTCGAAGTGCGAAATTGTGCGTGTTTTTAAATAGAATTTATAAATTGGAGAAACGAGCTTTTAATATGATTAGAAAGATTATTTTATAAAAACCCATGGATGAAGTCAAAAATAAGTTATCAAAGTCAAAGATGCAATGACAACCACTAAAAAGCAACTTGAATCAATAAAATTTGGAAAACAAATCAAAATATGCAAAAATAGGCAAAACAGCAAAACATGAGCAGGTCGGTCGACCGGTTGCAGGGCTCGGTCGGCTGGCCAGATGCAGGAAATAAAAAAAACACGACATGAGCAGGTCGGTCGACCGGCTACAGGGCTCGGTCGGCCGAACCTAATGATTTTGCACTTCCTGCCTTATTTCAATGAAATGCAAATTCTTCCAAACCGCGACCGTTCGAGCAATGGACCTAAGGAGCTTTAATCAATAGATACCCCAGCTCTATTAGCTCTCCGATTCGCAACCAAACACATATTCAAACATCAAAGTTAGGATCTTTAAAGAATTGAACCCAAACACTAAAAATTTGGATATTCACCAATTCAATCCAAACCAAAAGCAAGAGCATATGAACAAGTGCTAGGAATTCATACCCAACATCAATGAAATCAAGAGAAGTAGATGTGAGTTCAAAACTCACCTTTAACCCAAAAACAAGAAGATGGAGCTCAATAACAAGGAGAAGACCAATCAAACACTACTTCAACCCAACAAGCTTCAATCTAAGAACAAACAAGTATTTCCTAAGTTAGGTTTAGGAAAACTTTCAGAAATTGAAGGAGAAAGAGTTAGAGAAGAAGAAGAGAGACTTACCTATGGCTTCTCTATGATTTTGGAGCAAGAAATCAAGTTACAAAGGAAAAACTAGGGCTTGCAAATTTCTATTTCTCTTTCCCTTCCACCATTTCAGTTTTACTTGAGAAATGAAAATGAAAGAAGATGAAATGAAGAGAGGGGTTGAGTTAGAGGGTTAAGTGGAGATTGGGCTGAACCCAAACTCAAGCCCAAGTAGAAAACGTAGCCAAAATTTCACAAACTCCAAACATATCAAAGATTATACTCAAAAAGATCGCAAACGCAATTTTGGAACCAATGGAGGTAGTTTCGAGTTCTAATTCGGCCGTTTGCAAAAAGTAACATTTTGGACCTAAATCCAACTAACGACGTTATATTTAAATTAAACATTTAAATATAAAATCGTTAAATATGCGGGTTGTTACAGATCTCCCCTCCTTACAAAATTGCGTCCTCGCAATTCCTAGAGACGATATTTGTAACAACTACATACAATCAATCAAAAGAAAAGAAAATAAGCTTGAGATGAAAAGACATACTCACCGTTCTCAAGCTAAGAAAGAAAACCTAGATAAGATCGCTCGATATACTCTCTGGTTTTCCAAGTACAGTCATTGGGATTAGCGGACCATTGAACTTTAACGAGCGGCACGTCCTTGTTCCGAAGGTCTCGCACCTCCGTGTCAAGCAGGCGAATAGGTTGATGTACAATAGATAAGTCCGTGAGATCTCAAGTTCTTGCAAATCAGGAGAAGTAATAACAGAATCCGACTCCCGAAGACACTTTCGAAGTTGCGAGACGTGAAACACGTCATGAATGCCAGATAAATGAGCTGGAAGTGAAACTCTATAAGCCACAGGGCCAATACGTTCAGTAATAGAAAATGGTCCTATAAAGCGAGGAGCCAATTTCCCAGTCGCACTGAAACGCATAACCCCCTTCAAAGGAGAAACACGAATAAAAACAAGATCGCCGATCGAGAACTCGAGAGGCTTCTTACGGTTGTCCGCGTAGGATTTCTGACGACTCTGTGCCTCTTTCATTCTCAATCGAATAAGATCAATCTTTTCGGAAGAATGACGAACAAAATCCGGGCCAAGAATAAGCTTCTCCCCAGATTCCAACCAACAAGAAGGTGATCGACATGGCCTTCCATATAAGGCTTCGAAAGGAGCCATACCGATACTAGATTGAAAACTATTGTTGTAAGAGAATTCTACAAGAGGTAGATGATCCTCCCAACTACCACCAAAATCAAAAATACAAATACGGAGAAGATCTTCCAAGATACGATTCACCCGTTCAGTCTGTCCGTCAGACTGCGGATGACAAGCTGTAGAAAAATTAAGCATTGTTCCCAAAGCTTGCTGAAGACTCTTCCAAAAATGACTCGTGAATAAAGGATCACGATCACTCACAATAGAACTAGGAACACCGTGAAATCTCACGATTTCCTTGACATACAACTTAGCCAAAAGTGAAGCAGTCCTATTAGACTTAATAGGGACAAAATGAGCAGACTTGGTGAGGCGATCAACAATAACCCAAATGCTAGAATGGCCTGATCTCGAATGAGGTAGGCCGTCAATGAAATCCATAGATATCTGATCCCATTTCCACAATGGAATCTCAAGGGGATGAAGAAGACCCGAAGGACGCTGATGCTCGGCTTTAAAACGCTGACGAGTTATGCAATTGCTCACATAACTCGCCACATCGCGCTTCATGCCTTCCCAATAATAAAGACGACGCATATCGGCATACATCTTACTACTACCGGGATGAATGGTATACTTAGAACGGTGACAATCATCAAGAATGTCATGCCTAAGTGCAAAGTCAGAAGGCACAAAAGGATGGTTCTTCTTACGAAGACACCCATGAGAATCAATGCTTAAATCTTGCAACGCCTCATCACAAGATCCAGACTCACAAAGCTGAATAAAATGCAACAAATCAGGATCACGCCGCTGGGCATCGGCAATACGATCCAATAAAATAGGTCGAGCTCCTAAACTAAATAATAGAATAGGAGAATCAGAAGATGAACCTCGATCACGAATTTCACAAAAAGATAGAGTCTCAAGAACATTCCATTCGGCAAGCATGATAGAAATAACAGCCGAATGTTTGCGACTAAGCGCATATGCAACACGATTACCCTTACCAGGGGTATACTGGATATCAAAGTCATAAGAAGAAAGAAACTCGAGCCAACGTTGTTGTCTCATATTGAGTTCCTTCTGAGTAAACAAATACTTCAAAGATTTATGATCAGTATAGAGAATGAAGCGCTCGCCCAATAAATAATGTCGCCAAATCTTCAAGGCAAAGACAATGGCGGCAAGCTCAAGATCATGAGTGGCATAGCGAACTTCATTCGGACGCAGTTGCCTAGAAGCATAAGCAACTACCCGATCCTTCTGCATAAGAACAGCACCGAGACCACTACCACAAGCATCGGTGTAGACAACAAGGTCATGATTCCCTTCGGGAACCACAAGGATAGGAGCATTAGTGAGAAGTTCCTTCAATGTCAAAAAGGAAGCTTCACACTTGTCGGACCAATCAAAACGAATGCCTTTCCGAGTAAGGCAAGTGAGAGGAAGCACAACACGGGAAAAGTTCTTAATGAACCGACGGTATTAACCCGCCAATCCAAGGAAACTACGAATCTCATGAACATTTTCAGGCCTCTTCCAATTCTGGATGGCTTCGATCTTTGAGGGATCGATAGAAATGCCATCGGAAGATACAACATGGCCTAAGAACTTAACCTTATTCTCCCAAAAGCGGCACTTGGAGAATTTGGCTCCAAGCTGATGCTGACGGAGGGTACTCAAGACAATTCTCAAGTGATTAGCATGCTCAGCTTCAGACTTAGAATAAATAAGGATATCATCAATGAAGACAAGGACGAACTTATCGAGATATTCTCGGAATACCCGATTCATGAGATCAACAAAGAAAGCAGGAGCGTTCGTCAAACCGAACGGCATAACGAGCCACTCAAAAGAACCATATCGAGTGCGAAAAGCTATAAGAGGTATGCTATCCTCCGCGACTCGTAACCGATGAAAACCCGTGGCAAGGTCGAGTTGAGAAAAGACCTTAGCACCACTCAATAGATCGAACATATCATCGATCCTAGGCAATGGATACCTATTCCTGATGGTTAACTCGTTAAGCTTGCGATAGTCAATGCAAAGCCTAAGAGTTCCATCAGACTTCATCACAAAGACAACCGTGGATCCCCACGGAGAAAAACTGGACTGAACCAACTGCTTGGACTCAAGCTCTAAAAGCTGCTCCTTGAGTTCCTCATTTTCCTTTGTAGACATCCTCGTGGGAGGATGACTAGCTGGCTGCGCGCCTGAAATGAGATCAATGCGGAACTCAATTGCCCGCTTGGGTGGCAAACCCGAAACAGGTTCAAAAACATCAGAAAAGTCACAAGCAATAGGAATACGAGATATATCATCATCATCTCGCGAATCAAGAGAATACAAAGCCATTTCGGAATTATCCACATCCCGAAGAATAAGAGACAGCTGAGTAGGCGAATCCGGATGTCGAAGATATAAGATTCTCTCCGAACAAATAATCCTGGCATCATATCTCACTAGCCAGTCCATACCCAAAATCATATCAAATCCCAGACAAGAAATAACGTGCAGATTCGCACGGAAAGAAAAGTCACATAAAACAATCTCAACATCATCACAAAGCAAACTAAGGGTCGCGGATCCCCCAATAGGATTCGCAATCCTTAAAGAAGTAACCATACAAGAAACGTCCAAAGATAAATTATCAACGAGCTTCTTCGATACGAAAGAATGTGAAGCTCCCGTATCGAAAAGAACTCGTATACTATGAGCATGAAATAAAATAGAACCTTCAAAAATAGATGGAGATATACCTTTGGGTTGAGAAGGACCTTTTGAAGCCTTAGTAGCATAAAGATTGCTAGACTTGGCACCAGCCGGAACAGTAGGGCAAGCTGAAACATGATTACCCTCCTTCTTGCAATAACGGCAGAAGAGAGGCTTAGGACAAGCTCGAATAATATGATCCGGAGAACCACAATTGAAACACTTTCGAACGAAAGGTGTTCCGGAAGGCTGAGGCTGAGAACTAGGACCACCGGTCTTCTTCTTATTAGAAGGAAAAGGCTTCTTCTGAATTGGAAACGGCCTCTTGTTGGGGTTCTTGGAAACCTCAACATCAACATCACTATCACACTCCTTCTCGACGGTCTCGAGATGAAGCGCAGAATCAACCAACTCCTCAAAAGAAAGTTTAAGCTGGAGCAACAAAGACTTCTTAAGATATTTCTTAAGACCAGAAACAAACTTCAAATTCTTCTTATAAGAAGTACTGATGAATTCAAGACCATACTGAGATAAAGCCTCGAACGATGCAACATACTCAGAAACAGAAGACTTCCCTTGCTTCAACTCAAGGAAGCGACGGGTCAATAAAACTTTTTCAGATTCAGGAACGAACTTGAGTTCAAATCGTTCCCGAAACTGAGTCCAAGAAAGATTAGACTAATCAATCTCGGCTACAAGAAGCTCATACCAATCAAGAGCACGCTCTTGTAATAAGCTAGAAGTCATAAGAACTCTATCATGGTCAGAAAGATCCATACGAGAGAAGATACGCTCGCATGTGCGAAACCAAGCTTGGACTTCAAGAACGGATTCGGAGCCTTTAAACGGCTTTCCTCCAAGATGAGCAAAATCACTGCACTGACGTGCAAAGGCAGACTTGCGAGGTGGAGACACTCGAGGAGGAACTGGAGGCTGAGTGCGCCTAAACAATTCCAAAAACTGATCGGCAGACATATAAACGCCATCCGGATGTGAGCCGCTGGATTGCCCAACATCCGAACGTCGTCCTCTGCCTCTTCCAGCCATACGCTGAAGGTAAGATAAGAACAAGATTATTCATAAGGTAGATATTGCAATATGAAATACTACGGAATAAAATGCATTCCTAGACGTATTCCCAAACTCTATCTAACCTTGATGGAATAAAGAAACACAATGATTCAAAGATTTGCATCACTTGTACACTTTGATGTACCATAATATGTGCATCTATTCTGGGTTTATCATATTTTATTCTGAACTCAGCTCTGATACCACGCTGTGACGCCCCACCTCTATACCCACGCTAGCCAAGGACACTACAGGGTAATGCCGTCAACTAACACGGAGAATAAGGCTGGTTGGGAGCGACCATCTATAGCCTTGCTCTAATTATCTATTGAATACATCGACAAAAATCATACCTAATAGATCGACATATCCAATGAATACTTAAAACAAAACCATAGGTGGCTGGATCTATCAGAACAGAATATAATAACTCAAATGTAATATACGTCACAGAACAATAGATCATCATATACACATATACAGATACATAACAGAGTTTACAAAACAATACATGTCAAGTGGTATAGCAAACCATAATATACAGACGAGTCAATAGAATAAATATCAGAGTTACTACAAAATGGGACTACACAAAAAGCTGTGATAAAAAGAAGCTAGCGGAGTAGTCCATGCGGAAGCAAAATAGGCTAAGTCCAAATGCACCTAACCTGAAACATCTCGGTCTAACCCGAGTATAAAATACACGGGTCAGTTTAGCTAAACAAATCAGTTAGATAAACTGAACAACAATAAACCTGCAAGGTTACAAAGCATAATAGATATCTCCAAGGCAGATAACACAATCATCTAACAAAAGATGAATCATATAGAACAAGCCTCATATCATCGGCAACATAAAGAAACAAAGGATAAGAATATCCCAAAACCAGCCAAAAGGCAATAACAAATACCAATAAGGTATACAAGTTCCACAAGGTAAACGCTACGCATCATGCGGCTCATAATGACCAACACCGAAGGGCGATACCAAGGGAACATACATATGAATGAAACATCATAAAATTTGCTCGAGCTCGGTACTGTACAAACAAGGATCCATGAGCCCGAAGACTCCAAACCCAATATCACCCATGCGGCTCATAACGACCAACATCGGAAGCGATACTAAAGGGCAACCCAATATCACCCATGCGGCTCATAACGACCAACATCGAAAGCGATACTATAGGCAACAAACCCGAAGGCACAAACCCGAAGGCACATACCCGAAGGCAACAAACCGTAGTGGTGAAGGTCAGAGACCCAGTACTGGACACCACTAACTGGCGGAATGTGTCACAACTCTCAAAAAGGAATCCGAAAAGTGGTAACGTGAGTCCCATAACCACTCGTTCGCACTAAACGATTTACTATCCGTTAGTTAATTTCACATTCAAAGCAGTACAAAGTTCACCTCATCTCATCGGTAAACCAGACACAAAGGTCAAAACAATCAATCGAATAGGTCGGGGACTAATCGGAAAGATAAACGCACAGATTCATGGTCCGTTTTTTGCCCAACCATTTAATCACCCTTCCACTTCGCTCGAAGTGCGAAATTGTGCGTGTTTTTAAATAGAATTTATAAATTGGAGAAACGAGCTTTTAATATGATTAGAAAGATTATTTTATAAAAACCCGTGGATGAAGTCAAAAATAAGTTATCAAAGTCAAAGATGCAATGACAACCACTAAAAAGCAACTTGAATCAATAAAATTTGGAAAAAAAATCAAAATAGGCAAAAATAGGCAAAACAGCAAAACATGAACAGGTCGGTCGACCGGTTGCAGGGCTCGGTCGGCTGGCCAGATGCAGGAAATAAAAAAAACACGACATGAGCAGGTCGGTCGACCGGCTACAGGGCTCGGTCGGCCGAACCTGATGATTTTGCACTTCCTGCCTTATTTCAATGAAATGCAAATTCTTCCAAACCGCGACCGTTCGAGCAATGGACCTAAGGAGCTTTAATCAATAGATACCCCAGCTCCATTAGCTCTCCGATTCGCAACCAAACACATATTCAAACATTAAAGTTAGGATCTTTAAAGAATTGAACCCAAACACTAAAAATTTGGATATTCACCAATTCAATCCAAACCAAAAGCAAGAGCATATGAACAAGTGCTAGGAATTCATACCCAACATCAATGAAATTAAGAGAAGTAGATGTGAGTTCAAAACTCACCTTTAACCCAAAAACAAGAAGATGGAGCTCAATAACTAGGAGAAGACCAATCAAACACTAGTTCAACCCAACAAGCTTCAATCTAAGAACAAACAAGTATTTCCTAAGTTAGGTTTAGGAAAACTTTCTGAAATTGAAGGAGAAAGAGTTGGAGAAGAAGAAGAGAGACTTACCTATGGCTTCTCTATGATTTTGGAGCAAGAAATCAAGTTACAAAGGAAAACCTAGGGCTTGCAAATTTCTATTTCTCTTTCCCTTCTACCATTTCAGTTTTACTTGAGAAATGAAAATGAAAGAAGATGAAATGAAGAGAGGGGTTGAGTTAGAGGGTTAAGTGGAGATTGGGCTGAACCCAAACTCAAGCCCAAGTAGAAAAAGTAGCCAAAATTTCACAAACTCCAAACATATCAAAGATTATACTCAAAAAGATCGCAAACGCCATTTTGGAACCAATGGAGGTAGTTTCGAGTTCCAATTCGGCCGTTTGCAAAAAGTAACATTTCGGACCTAAATCCGACTAACGACGCTATATTTAAATTAAACATTTAAATATAAAATCGTTAAATATGCGGGTTGTTACAGATAATGTTTGGAATATGGTGTGCGAAAGAAAGTTTGGTTCTCCTTAGATCGAATTGCACACATCTTAGGATCACCTAATGTAGGGAGAAAGCTTGACGAGGTAGAATTCAATCCACAAATTCGAGATAACATAAACCATTAATTTCTGGATGATAATGTTAATATTCAATATTTTAAATCCACTTCCCTATGACCTAGAGCTAGAATCCTTCACAAATCCCTTATGAGAACAATTACTCCACGAACGGGTTCATATGAAATTGTCAACCCAATCAATTATCGAGCTCTATACGCTATTTGGGGAAATATTCAAGTCAATTGGGTCCAACTAATTCTTGATGAGTTTCTCACATTCAATAATGGCAAAATGCGAACTATATATTTTGGAGAATATATCATGAGACTTCTCCTCAACGTTGATACGCCATTACCCGAGTCCGAAAATACAATGGTCCATCAAATTAACCAACGGACTATAAGCCTTATGCAACTCCCGTCTTGACCTCCTCGCATCATATCTCTTGCCGAATGGGAATCTAGGCATCAAGAACAGCAACAACCTCCACAAGCGCAACAACCTCCACAAGCTCCACATGAAGAACCTTTCGACCAAGATGATGAAATTCGTATCATTGAACCAAGTTTTACTACCAATCAATCGTTAGGAATTTTATCAAGAAATCAACAAATTCTTGATAATCGCCTCAAGAAGATAGACCACAAACTTGATAGAATTAAAGGGTTCTTCAATAAATTATGGAATGCCATCTCATGCACGAGCTCCACTACTACTTCAACTTCCCGTGGAAAGCGTCCGGCACCAACTTTCACATGGACGTCATCCGAAGAAAATCCTAGCAGCAGCACAAGTGGGAATAGCGGTGGTCAAGGTGGAAGAGCTTATAGACCACCCACAGGTGGACCCGTTATCCGCGAACCAATGGGAGGGAGAGAAGCCTCATATGATTGGGACAAAGATGAATAACTCTTTTATGGTTTTTTATTTCAAAAACACTAATCAAAAGGCTTGTATAAAAAGCCTTTTATGTTTCATTCATGCTACATTTTATGTTTTATTCATTCATGCAACATTCTATGTTTTATTTCTCATGCTACATTTTTATGCTACATACTTCTACGATTGTTTTGACTATATACTTCTGCGATTTTTACTTCCTTTTTTTTCGATGACAAAGGGGAAGAAATCTATGTTATTAACCATCTTTTTGTAGAAAAGATAGTGCATATATTCAGGGGGAGGAAATAATCTCTACACACATGAGTATTGTCATCAATCAAAAAGGGGGAGAATGTTGATACGCTAAGATTTTGATCAATGACAATGTGCTTCAACAAAAAGGAAGAGATATGTGCAAAGCTAAAGAAAGAACGATGAAGACCAAGGATAAACATAAGTATGATTTTTATACAGGTCTTAGTTTAGATTTATTGTCAAAATCTATCCTCAAGAGGCTTGCACAAACACTAGAACACATTTTATAAATTTCATTTTTTTAATAAACATTCACTGTGCACAATTTAGTAGTTCAGTTGACTGTACAGGGATGACCAGTCGACTGAACCTGTTACACATATACAAACATGTACAGTTTCAGTCGACTGAAACACCCTGCTCAGTCGACTGAATTTTTTCTGAAAATTTTAGTTTATATTTTCAGTTGACTAAATTCCCTGTTCAGTCGACTAAATTTGAACCTGCGAATTTTCCCTGAACGGACACCTTCTTCCTCTCAAGAGTTGCAACCATTCTCCAATGGAAATGGAAGCATCTCTTGTCTGCACCCTTAGCCAACAGATGCACCACTTCTACAATTATAAATACATGATTCTAACATCTTCAATTTACCGAATTCTCTTGCTTTAATCTTACTATTTTCTTGA
The DNA here is from genome assembly GCA_030765085.1 of Allium cepa. Taxonomy (NCBI): domain Eukaryota; kingdom Viridiplantae; phylum Streptophyta; class Magnoliopsida; order Asparagales; family Amaryllidaceae; genus Allium; species Allium cepa. The sequence continues at coordinate 872,462,992 of CM060932.1, read as the reverse complement.
ACATATTATCTAGAAATTCTCAAAGCAATCACAAATCTATTGCTTGAATCACTGCTTTGTTTCTAACGTTCTTTTGATTCATAGCAATTCACATTTCCTAAATCTTCACAAACACATTGCATACTCTCGAGGATAAGATTATAGGAATATTGTACTACATTAGACTCATTAGTGTTGACAAGAACACAACAAGTCGAATATTGTTTTTTAGGAATTGAGTTGAAGTCCTCTTCGGTAGTTGAGGCAAGAAATCCCGTTCGGTTGTTCGGGTAAGTTGTAAACCTATTCCTCCGGGTTAAGTGAGGGTATTAGTTAATGGAATTCCTAAGTGAAGCTTAGGGACCGGACGTAGGACTAGAGGTCCGAACCAGTATAAAATCCTGGTGTCTACCTTTCTTTTACTTACTTTATCTACCTAGACAATTTCGTTATTCCATATTACACGTTCCTACCGCATAGCCTCTTTCAATTTTCTCATTCCTGTATGTACAACTCCATCTGTCTGTTCTTCATTCTCTAATGGAAGAAACCTAAATTTTGAGATTCAGTTGAAAATCAAATTCAAAATTGAAAAATTAAAACTGCTCAAACAATATCATATTATATATCGATTCGAAGCTCTTGACGAGCGAATTCTACTGCAATGATTTTTTTCGATTCGGATCATACTTTGGACAGAATTGGATAATTTATTCTTGGTCGTTCATCACACGTTGATCAACTTCGACCGATTGTCGATTGAATGGTATGGATGGGTAGAGATTGTCGAGGGGATAGTATCCATGTAGTTTGTGGGTAAAGTTAAAGGTTGCACCGAGTATGAAAATTCACCTAGGGTTTGAAACCTAGGGCAGCGGTTGTGTCTTCAATGGCACGAGGGTTGATCGGAGGGTGTCGTGTGTTCGTAGGCGGGTCGGCCAGGGGTGGGGGCACGATCGGCGTGGTCAATTGGGTGATTGATCGTCTCTGGCGAACGTGCGTTCGAACGAGGTGTAGGGTTTCAGCATGCTTTGTATTCGTGAGTGATAGAAGAGATGATGATGCGATTGTCTGTAGGAGTCATTGATGTGGCAGGTAAATGCGTGTATATATTTATTTATTTCTTTTCTTTTATTTAAATCGTGTAATCTTCTAACTATTATAACCTTTTCATACGAAGTTGGATTTGCATGCGGTTTGTTCCACTGCGATCGTATCGAAATTCAGAACATTTTGGCAATGGCCCGGAGGAATTTTGAGACCGTCGAATTTTGGGCCTTTATTTGAATTTCAAATCCATTTGAAATCAAAGGTGAGTGTTTTAACCCACTCACAACTACTAGATTACCTTATGTTTGTTAAATTAAATTTATGATGTGATTAGAAATTAATCGATTGATGTTTGATATGTTTAAATTATCGTTCTAGTTAAATTTGACTTTTATTGCATTTAATCATCGTTTAATTAAATATTCAATGTAATTGTCAACTTAATACCTGTTAATGATAATCAGTTATCTATTGATGTTATTTGGTTGATTTGGATGATGATTGTGATGTTTGATTGTTGATATTGGATGACTGTATGTTATATTTTTATATTGTTGTTACACTGCATGTTCCCTATGGGTTGAAATGATACATACCCGAACGATCTGCAGATTAGGGAAAGATCGTTATGGGTTAAAATGATAGATTCGAGCGATTTTATGGATTTTATTTAATTCGGGATTGCAGGTTGAAATGATATATAACTGTAAAATTTTAAATTGCGGATTGAAATGATAAAAATCCGTATCACTTGACCATAGGGTAGAAAATTATATACGGACATCGGATTGGTTAAATTAAATGATTTTTAATTCTTTGAATTTTGAATTCAGTTAACTGGCATTTTTAAAATATAAATTGATTTATATAAATTGAATTTTTCTTGATAATCCAAGCGTTTACGCTGAAATTGGAATTGATTTAATGAATTGTTCATGGGATTTAAATTGGAATTTCAAGGTTAAAGTGTCAAATATAAATGAATTTATGAGAACCAAGTTATTAAAAATGTTTGGATATAACTTCGAAATCTATTTTAAACTATTTTAATTAATTTAAACTATTTTAATTTATTTTAATCCATTATAACCCATTTAATCCAATTTAATCTATTTTACTTATTTTAAACTAATTAGATCTATTTAATCTATTTTAAATCTATTTAATATTATTTAAATCTATTTAATCTATTTTAAATTTATTTAACTGTTTAAAATCTATTTAATATAATTTAAATCTATTTAACCTATTTTAAATATATTTAAATCATTTGAAATCTATTTAAATCATTTTAAATCTAAATAAATTAAATTTAAATCTTTTTAAATTATTTTTACTATTTAAACTATTTTAAACTATTTTTAAAACTATTAAAACTATTTATGACTATTTAAACTATTTTCTAAAATTTCAGACCATGTAAAGTTGAAGTATTTATATTTAAATCCTTGACGATAATACAACCTAAGTTGGAATTTGGAATTGATACTTTTTTATGAAATGACATATTTGATTTAATATGATGATTTTGAAATGAGGATTTAATTAACCTATCTTATCGATAAATTCAAAAGTGAATATGATTTTGGAAGTGAATGTGATTTTGGAAGTGAATATGATTTCGAAAGCGATATGGTTTTGAGAATATGATATTTTGATATCAATTATGAATTGGTTTGGAGAAATGTAAAAGAACCATTCGGTGTGAAATAAGCGTTTGGTTGTTAAAGAGATTGGGATCGATTATTGTCGTACTCTTTGCCAATACCGAAAACCACTTAAACAACTGTGTATGTGGTGGAGATTCCTGAAATGAAGTAGGATAGTTTGGCGAATGATTCTGCTTGAGGTATTTACGTGACCCTGACTCCCGTAAGTCAGCTTAGATGTGACTAAAACAGGAGCCACGCCGGAACAATTGAGGTCGCACCTCCGATCAGACATATTTCTTCGATATCATATTATGACTTTGTGATGATTTGTAGGCCAATCCTTGATTTTGATTATGGGAGTGTGTTCTGAGGTAGGTGGTAGTACTACTATGCATTACCACCAGTTCAGATCTGCAATTGGTATATCTACCCTGGCATTGCCTCGAGTGCCGTGTTTGCATGCCCTATCACGCCTTCTACGAGTTTGGTTTGTACCATACCTATGGAGTGCCCTCTGAGTAAATCTCACGGAGGAGCTTATGGTACTATATATACTATGGGAATATATAAAATGTGTTAAGGGGGATATGGGTAATGCCTTAACGCTATTTTAATACTTTACTTTATTGTAGACACTATTATAATAGCATATTGTACTATGTATGTAGATAGTGTAAGGCTCCTTAGGAGATGTAAATCCTGAACATCTCTTAAGTTATTGCACTCACGTTAGACACTGGATATGAGATATCCAACCCCGTAAACATCTTTGACGCCGTTATACTCATATTTATTTACCGTTGATTTAACTTACGTTCTGACCCGAGTGTTTTGTCTTTTCAATTTTCTCGGGTCAGTCTGAGCTTTTCAGTTTATCGAAGACTGCTTTTTGTAGGATGAAGATGAAGATTTTGTACTATTATTATTTATTATATTTATTTCACTGCATCAAGTTGTTTCGCTGCATTTATTTATTATTTATTCTTATTGTATGTAACTGATCTGCATTATAAAAGAATAATCAATGTTATTTGTAAACAGCTTCATGAACTTTTTATTTGATTATTATATTTTGTCATTCCGCTGCGAGATTCTGTACTTGTTTCTTTCTTTCTCTCCTTTTTCTTATTTACGCCATAACAATCTGCCCTTTTGAATGGCTTGAGTCTGACGTGTGTGATTTATCGTCGATTTAAACTGTCCAAAAAGGCAGGTTGTCACAAACATAATATGATGATATGAAAACAAGTAAATCGATTCAGGATTACCCATACCCATTCATTTTTGACTATCTGTCCCAGTTATAGTTTCTAGGGTCACTATTAACCTATTAGCTTTCATAGACAGACTAATAACCTGTTTAATACTTATGGACTCCCTGTCTTATTTCATAGTTTTCATGGGCTTACTATTAACCTATTTAAATATATGGACTCCTTGTCCTATTTCATAGTTTTCATGGGATCACTAAGAACCTATTGGCCCCAGCCAATAACATCACTATTTCATACGTTCTCCCTGAACCGATTGGTAACTCCAATAACTTCCTTCTTATCCTAGTTTTCATGGATAGACTAGGAACCTATTGACATCTATCAATAACTTAATCCGGACATATTTTTCATGGGTTCACCACAAATCTATTGGCCCTTGCCAATAACTCTTTCAAATCATAGCTTTCATGGGTTTACTACGAACCTGTCTCCCTGACAACTTCTTTTTTTATACATAGTTTTCATGGGTTTATAATGAATCTGTCTCCTTGACAACTTCTTTAACCAATATTTTAGCATTTTATCTTCTTACCTTCCTGACCTTCTGGATGCGATTATATTTATTCATGAGCAAACTTAATTTATATTCACTACTTGGTCGACCTAGCTAGATATTCCGCCCTCCCTAAAAATACAGTTATGGGTCCATTACAATGTGAATATATACATATATAAAAAAGCAAACATAATAACTTGGTTAAACCCTTTAACCTATTAATTGAGGAAAATTCTTCAAACACTCCATATTTAAAATCATTTCAAAACACTTTATTATGCCATGGTTTTCCTTTAAAATGTGTTTGGGTTATTTGTTTTGAAAACTAAGGCTTTCGAAGCCTTAAAATATTAATTTCGAACTCCTAGATAACCTACTTCGAAAGCATAGAAAACTTCTTTTCAAAACATTACATATAAACCTTTCGAATCTCTTTAAATCATCTCTTTCAAAACCAAAATATACCTTTCGAAAGTATCAAAACATTACTTAATAGTCCTTAGAAATATGGCTTCAAAACCAATGAAAGTACCCCTTTCAAAACAATTGGGTTTACTCAAAAAAATCGTATGCGTTAAAGTGAATATATATGAAAGTATCTCTTTTGAAACCCTTAATCTTCATATAAAATTGTTTAGGGAAATTTTGATGGCATCAACACCATTATTTCGAAAGCTTCAAAACATTTAAGCAAAACACTGAAGGTTAGCATTGATACCCCCATTCAAAGCCATTGCCTTTGAAACCCTTGAACCCTTTTGAAAGCATTTAGGAAGTGGCATAGTACATCTTTAAAACAAAAGCTACCCTTCAAAAGCATTGATGAATTTAATACGCTTGAAAGGTGCTTCTAATGGAGGTGAAACTCCCTTTTCTGGGTAAATCTGATTTAATGCCAATTAAAGCAAACACTTTCTAATTAACCTGCCTACTTGTAAGCATATGATTTGTTGCCTCATCTTTTCAAATTCTTTACACAAAATAACCGCCATATATTTTCAGATCTAAACCAAGATTAATTTAACAAATAAGCTCTTCCATTAAGCAAAACAGTTAAATCATTTAGATCATCCTTTCAAAATAATTTAATTCTCATAGTAAGTCACTTAGAAAAAATCCCCAAAAATCATAGAAATTCACTTTTAATATGTTATCTAACATATAAAAAATTTGGACCCAAATTCTCAATAACATTTCTAAAATAAATTTCTAAACCCAATTAACCATATTTTCCTTGGAAAATTCATAGTAATCTTTCCATTGCTTGGAAAACTATCAAAATTAAAACCCAACTCAAAAATCATGTTTTACATAACATAAAATTTTCTCATGGCATTCGAAATCAATTATGATCGGTTTCACCCTTAAATCCGTGTAAAATCGTATTCAAATAATCTTGTTTAAATCTAACATGTTATGATGCAATCATATCATCATCCAAATCATCATAAAAATGGATTTGATCTTAAACCCAAAAACAAATGATTATATAACAAAATAGAGATGATATAGATTATTATTTACCTTAATTAGGATAAGGAGATTCGATTGAGATTAAGATTTATTCCCCTTACTTTAATTCCATAGCTTGATTTGAATTTTCTCTTTTTTCTTCCTTAACCAGGGCCAGAAAATTCTTTTTTTTTTATGTTTTGGTTAAAAATTAAAACGAATGTGAATGGATGGTAGAGTCGTGGATATATAGAAGGGTTATGGTAATGCATCTATTTCCCAATATACCTTTGCGTAAATTAGTTCACTTTTCAACCATTCTTAAACCCATTTATTTAAATTAATTTGTTTATAAACCATTCTTAAGCCCAACTTAATTAAGCTCGGCCCTTAGTTTTATATTCAAATCTGAATCCCCTTATCACTCTAATTAGTTACATTATTCTGTTTAATTTGTCTAATTAAATCTCTTGAATAATGTTATTAAAAATTAGAGGTGTTACAATCGCTATAGTAACTGACGATCCCTATATCCCCATCTCCATTGCGCAATCCATCCCTTTAGCTGTAAAAGAGGGTGAAATCAATGTTTCTCCTGCTAAGAAAACTCTAACCAGTGATGGTATATCTATTGTCTCTTAGAGTTTAAGATCCTTCTATTCTTGCCCGAAACTAATACTAACCTTTACTTCTCCATTTATGAACTCACAAGACATCCATCTCTTCCCCCTCCTCCACTGCCAATTACACAAAGCTTAGGTCCCGTCGTAATTGCTACTGAGTCAGCCTCCATTATCACAGGACTGGTCATTCGAAGCCTTCCCACCAACTTCAAATATTGCACCTGATTCGAAAAGATTGCAGCTTTGGTGGGATTGGACAACACTTCATAATCCCTTGGAAATACCATTACAAGCACCGTGGGCCCAAGTAGTCCTATATCTATGTCAAAGAGGTATAGTATCGACTTTTACAAGGTGAAAATCAAGCCTAGAGTTGAAAAATCAACCGACACTAAAGAACCAAAGCCTTATCTAAGAATCTTTCCTATAACCATTAAGCCACATAAGGGAAGCAGCACCGACGCCTCTATAGAGACATCTGGGACCCCTGTTGGCTAGCCTGAAGATCTTAGGTTGGCACAAATTCGAATTTAAGGACCTTAGAGGGGCAGGGACCTAAGGTTGTCAACCTATCTGATTTCGAGGATGATTTGCAGAATGATGGCAATGATGATTGACTGGATGTTGAAGCTTAGGGCGTTGGTGTTCAAAAAGTCACTACGGAGCCAATTACACATCAAAGAAGAACCTAAGGAATATTTCTTCCAAAGACTAGACCTTCTATCTAACCTTCTCTTTGTTGTATCTTTTGTTATATATTTTTTGAGTAGGTTGACTTGAAATGGGGATTTCTACTAGTTTAGGCGATCCATAGAGCCATAACTATTTTACCGCTGCAATAATCTATTCAATATTTGAGATATTGACATGTAGACTATAAATTTGTTTTAAGACATGTTGTATATGTCATTTATTGTACCATTCCCACATTGTATTACAATGCCAATCTTATGTCTCATAATATGATATGCAATTAGTTTTTAACGTGTTTATATTGGTATTATATTTTATTCCTTTCGCCATGAGATATAACATTCTGATAGTTAAGATATATACATGCTCTATAATTCTTGTTGTATATTCTAATCCTTAATGGAATGTCATCCTTGACACTTTTGTTAACCCGGTTGCTTATAAGCATGAATTATTAGTGTTATGTAAGGTAGGTTGTTTACGGATACCTATGATCATTGAAATTTGATAACTTTTTTCTACATGTATTTTTCTTACCATCAGCATTATCTTTATAAAATAATATCTTATTTTGATAATTCTTATGAATAAAAATTAAGTATGTAATACACCATATGTCAAAAATGTTTATTATTACAAACAAATAAAAAGAACTAATTTTTATTGGGTAAAAATTATCAGAGGATGGTAATTTTTTGTAGGGATTGGACAAAACATACGTAAACTATACCTATAAAAATTATAGGTTATGATAATCACGATTACATGAAATGTTGTGTAGAAGTTGGAGATACACATGATACCTAAGTTTACATGTTGCTTTTACCTTTGCTTTAAGTCGTATTGGTTGAATAACTAATAATGACATGCATATTTGTGTTTAGTAATAAATTATCCTTCAATATCATCCTTGAATTTTGCACTCATTATTTAAAATCATTGAGAAAGCGTGATATGATCAAAAAAATAAATGTTGAATATTGTAGTTGTAAAACATAAAAGCATCATTCCAAAAAAAAAGACAGTACAAGACATTTTTGTACGATTTCAAAAAATTAGAATCATTCCAGATTTGAGTGCATGTGTGCCAAATATATTACTTATTAATAAACAAAGGTAATAGTTAAACTGACTATTTGGAAGGTTTACATTAATGTAGACTTACAAATCAAATGCGAAACAATACGATTTTTCTTTTCTTATTTCTTTGTCCCATGTTGTCTTCTTTTTTGCAAATATATTCTATATATTTCTCATCACTCTGCTTATTATCTCTATATCAACTGTTAACTGTTCTTCGTTGTAGTTTCTTCAATATTTTCCTTTTGTTTTAGTTATGCAAACATTTTTTAATCCCAAGTCTTGTTATTACACGTCTAGTTGAATTTAATGATATTTAGTTGAATTTTATGATATTTAGTTGAAATTAATGAAAATTTACTATAAATATTTTATTTTTTAAACCAAATCACACAGTCAAATCATTGATCGTTACTAACAGTTTATAGAATGAAATTTTCTAATATTTCATAATGCTCTGATATGTGTTCATTCTAGTATATGTATTCATGTTACAAAATCTTTTAGATTATTATATTGAATAACATTTTTAAATAACATTCAAAGAAATCTTAAACAGGAACCAAAAGTTTCTTATGCGTCCACGTACTGGCACTAAACTTTTTTCACTTTCTCCTTTATATGCGCATCTATCTCAAATTCTGACATCGGTTATTATTTCTTCTCATCAATTTCCTAATACATCTAAAATTACTCACAGAAATCCCAAATCAACGTGAAACTTCACATTATCTAATTCAAACAACAAATTCAATGCAAGTAAACATCCCATAAAATCTGTTATCTCCAGTGATGATTGCTCAATCGTATCCACAGTTTCATTGTGGACGACGACGCCAAGGTGCTTACTTTAGAATCAAAATCTATGAATTTGGTTCGATTAAACTCTGAAAAAGTTACCAACTATTATGATCTTCTTGAATGTTTATTATAATAGATTAAGGCATCTAGGAAATATATTTGTTGTTTTGAAGGTTATAAATAGAGGTAGAATATTTTTTATGTATGATTTTATTCTTATTTTTTATGATTATCACTTATGTGCTCCTATATCTTAAAGTTCCAATTTTATAAATACCTTTGATGTCAATGATTGTTGTGGTTTATAATTTTGGTATGATTTCAAAAGGGGTTTCCATGTTTGCATAGGAATCAAAATAAAAGTTTAAAGTTTCATACAGTATACAAAGTATATTTGTTAATTTTTTCATGACTTAGTTCTACATTTTTTAAGTGAAAGAGTTCAAATTTTATTAATATGTGTTTTGTTGTTTTAATAATGACCTTTTTGTCTTGCTACTTTTGTTTATTATCTACGCATGACGGTAATGCATGCTTTTTTTGTTCAAGTAAATGCCTCTTTCTTCATTAATTTCTTATGAGATTGGAACTATGGTAGTGAAAAAAATAGGTAGTGAATTACGATGATGTAAGAATGCGGTAGTCTATATATATTAGAAATAAAACGATGTTTAAGTAATGCGCTCGAGGAATAACATGCTTTAGAAGAGTTAGCAACTACCGAGTTTTAATATGATATAACCATTATTATGTAAGTTGATGTACATTGACAATGCAAATATATTTGGCATTCGCCAGTAATGGGAAACTAAATATATAAATTTGTCACCGTATTGGTATTTTCGAATTCATTCTTATGTTAATGGACACGTATGTTATTAGGGACATACATATATAATTTTGGAAAAATAGAAAAGAAAATAGGTTAAAAGAATATCTATATTACTTATCTATTATAGATACTTAGTTAAAACATTAATTCATTAAACATATAAATATAGAAATAATGTATATAAGTTTATAGATCTTAAAAGTGAATGCATTAATCAAATTGACCTTTAGGGAGCTTGTCCACCATAGACTTGCAAAATCAAATTGTGTGAAGCCAAAAACTAAGGAATGTGCCTTTAACATGTCAACTTAAATCTCTTTAATGCTATTTATTTTGTTCTCTCCTTAAATGTCCCATTAAATCTCTTTAATTTTGTATTTTTTCCAACATGTTATTAATTGATATTTAACTAAAGCAAATGAAAAACCATATTAATTTTTTTTTGAAATTGTGTAAACAAACGGTCGGTTTTCCACTATTATGCGGTTGTAATAGTATATTTTTGACTTATTAAATCACTTACAATCATGATATTGCAAAATGACCAGGAGATTGTGTATTGAGAGATGCAATCAAACATCTAGACACTAAAGGTAGATGAGTTAGTTGATTCAACACTATAGGAGGTGACATAACATTTCGTACTGTATTACTTCTCCTTTGATATTTCTTTATCATCACAGGGGACATATTTCAATGAACTGATATTAGTATTGTAACGACCCGCTATTTTGGACCATTCAAATCGACACTAAAACCGTACATGTACGACTTGAATAATTCAAAATACCGAATTGTTAATTTAATTTGGCAAAACCTAAAATATACAGTAAATAAACCAATCACAGATCACAGACACAGAGTAATATAATGCAGCGGAATAGAAAAATAGTAGTTCATGAAGCTACTATATACATCAGAGTTTAAAATAAAATACATCAGAATCTCTGGAATACAGAAAAGTCTTCAGTACGAGCCGATGACTTCTCTGAACCAGTCAATCTAGAAAACTGAAAGCTGAAACGATAGTTGGATCTCCAAATGAAGCTCCAATCTCCAAAGGTGAGTCTCTAAAGCTGTATTACTCGGTCTGACCCGAGCGTAAAGCAAAACACAAAACACTCGAGTCAGGATTAACATTCGTATATCAATAAATCCAACTCAAGTGAAATATCAACTGAAATACAAATAACTTAAGGGATGTTTGGGATGACCATCCTCTAAGGGTCCATAGAACTATCTACAGGGTAGAAATATACACTATTACATCGTGGTCATTCACTTAATTTATACTTCAAACCCAAATGTCAAATTCACTTCGAATAATTATATTTCCCAAATAGTATTTATATATATTAAATGCTGTATATGGTAAAGCACTTGCAATTTCCTTAACTTAACAAATCGTTCACATCAACCTGACCTTTCCATTTAAATTAAATTCAATCTCAATTATAAATCTCAAATCTGGATTTGATATCCTAATTACCCTTTCCATTTCAATATGTTTCCATACTTTAAGTATTTAATATTTCCCCTAAATTTCCCAATCTAGTTCTCTAAATACAAATTTCCAGACTTCGTTCAACCTCAATTTCCATTAAATTCAATTAGTTATCTACATAACAAATTCAACTATCTTGGTCCCAAATACATACCAAATTTCTAAACCATTTAATTTCAATACAGTTCATGGCTTAAATACTTAGATGTTAAATTTAACAGTTTCATATAGATTCTTGGTTTTTACATCATTATTATTTAGTTTGAACCTTCCCTTATTCAATACCATTTTAGTGACTTTAAATTACATCTTTCTCAAGATTTCTCAAATTTTATTAAACGTGAAATATCTCATTCGATAAATTTCAAATTGATTTAAATAAATAAATCCTTATCTAAACATCATTTTACAATAACCCAAATTTATTTCTCAACCTTAATTTTCAATATTATTGCAACATTTATCCGAATAAAATTTACATAAATTATTTATCATAATTTATGTATTTAATCAAATCTTGATTAACTAGATATAATTAACTCTATATTTATCATTACCCTTTATAGATGTATTTAAGAATTTACATTTAATAAGACCATAGATTTTTTTTTTCATATGGTCAAAGTGTTATGGCTATTATCATTTCAATACGTACACTAAATGTATACGGGTGGATAGCATTTCAACCCGTAATCCCAAATTTAATTAAACGAAACCCGCTTGGGCCTATTTTTCAACCCATTTTAATTCAAAAATCAAACATAACAAAGGGAACTTGCAGTGTGATGACAGGGATAGTGTCAAAGTAAGTAAACAAGCAATAACAACAATCAATAACAATTCAATAGATTAAATCAAATAACTCCGAAATGATCTTATTAATTCGCATTGTTATTTTTATAATTATTTCTAAAATCTACACTATCATTTCATGTAGATTACAGATTATTACATTTCAGTTTTTCAATTGTCGTTCCATTTCAATTTCAGTTTAGTATTACAACAGTTAATCCAAACTATGTTCAAAGCTTTAAAGTATAACTTATCAATTCCTACGACAATTAATGGGTCAAATTAAACTAATCAAATTTACATATGGCGGGGTCAGGTTTAATCAATCAAGGTCCATCGTATATAATCCGTTTTCTTTGTAAACTATACCACCTCAAATCTTACTAGCAAACTAGTTATCATTTAACAATAGTAATTAACATCCAATTTAAACGACAATCAATCAATCAGTAAATTTTCAACCAATCTGTATTATTATCACATAAATAATTAACCGATAATGGTGTCAGGTGTCATAGGTGAACAGATACAGATGATAGCAATCGTAACAGTAAACAACTAACAGCAGCATATTTCAATTGACGTTTCAATTGAATCAAATTTAATAAATAAAAGAACGTTAATCGTGAGTGATTGCTCACCTTTCAAGGCTAGAGATGAACGAGAATACAGAAGGTGATACGGATATGCACACTGCTACGGATACTGAAATTAAATTTCAAATCCAAGCAAAACAAAATCGGCACGAATTCGATCAAAGCTAATTGAAACGGATCAGATCAGAACTGAAACGATGAAGATAAATGGTATAAGCGAACTTTTATAATTCATGTACTGAACAAATCTGATATGCAGACACGACCTAAATACTTAATAACTTAAGGACATATTCTATAAAATGTAACTCAATGTATATACACAAATACACTTACAGTAACCTAACTTATTATAACATCAACCATATTATATTACTTATTGTTATACCATATATGAACTAACAGCCGATACTCACACATATAAACTAATGTAAACTTAGTTTATAAAATATGTATTTATACAAAATACTTACAATTTTAAAAATACTTACATTTTTTTAAAAAAATACTTACATACGTAAATAACATATTTATAAAACAAAACTATATAACAACTTATAAAATAATCCGTAAAATTTTTGTTATTATAATGCACTGCAAGTCTGTACTCCACCTATATGAACATACTTAAATTATATGCGTACTAACAAAATAGACACAGACTTCTTCAAATGAACACATGTACTGTCCTTTCCTCCATTTTTAAAAACTGTGACATATATAAACGGCAAAACAATATATTATAAATAAATAAATCACCTTTACTAACCATGCGTATAAACAGACCATACCACTTTTAAAATTTTATATGCGTAAATAAAGTCATATATATATAACTTAACTTATACATCTTAAAACCTATAAATTACGTGAACATCAACATGTATAAAATTTAATCAGAACGAAAATTTACTAAAAAAAAAATCTATATAAAATACCACTTTAAAATATAACAGCTGTGCGTATATGTATAATGTATACTTTAAAACTTACGTAGACGTACATCTCATAAAGCTCATATACATATACTTTTGTCTATAACTAACCTATATATATATATATCTTTGAAGGAAAAACAATTTGATACTTTAAAATTATTTAAGTAAAATATGCAAACAATTTACTACACAAATATATGCAGACATTCTATACTCATATATATAAGACTAACGTGACCTAAACCCAAACTAATCATATGTTATCCTAACTAAGCACGCATACGTTCAAATAATTGCATTTAAAAAAATTGTGCATACAAATAAAGGTGGCTACTCACCAGTTGAAGTGGGAGATGCAGTGGTACCCGAGGCGGAGGTGAGAGTGCGGAGGTGATGAACGAGAGAGGATAGAGGGATGGAAGGCGGCTGCTGCCTGTTATTTTATGCGTTTCTTATGTGTGTGTGTTTTTTTTTTTTTTTTTTTTTTTTTGTAGGAGAAGAACAGATCTGAGAGGCTTCAGGTAAGGGAAAAATATGTTTGTAGAATGAAGAAAGAAAGTAGGAATGTAGAGATGCTGTGATATATATATATATATATATATATATATATATATATATATATATATATTTTTTTTTTTTTTTTTGCAGAAGTCTTTAGAATCATGATGGAAGAAAGAAATTAAGGAGAGAAAAGTGCAGCTTATCAAATTATATAAGAAACATAGTGAAACGTACATAAATAAATGTCCTGTAGTGGTGTAAAGTAACGCACTAAAATTAAGGGAATAACAAAGGAAAGGACATTTTGAAAGCAAGAAAATGAACAGAGAAAGGAATAAATAAATTATATAGACACATACGTTTCTGACAAAGTTATAAATAGAAATAAAGAAGAGAGAGAGAAAAAGAAATGAAGAGTTATATTAAAACAGAGAAGGAAAGGTGCGTGAATCCATAGAGTTATATATATATAGGTCGAGTAATAAATGGATTTGTTTGCATGGGAGAGTTCTGGAAAGAAGATGGTGGAAATTTGAGAGCAAAATAAAAGGAGGCGGAAGGAAAAAATATATGAACAGATCTAGAAAGATGATGGTAGATTTTTACACATGCAAAAGAAACGGTTTCTCCCGAAATAAATGGTCACTCGTTTGAAACCAGATAAACAAATAAAGTAATCTATTGTTTCTTGCAAGTTATACGTTTTCTTAATTTTATTTATTTCCTAGGTCCCAATACGTAGGCAATTATACTATGGAGATTAATTATTATCAAACGTTACAAAATTCAAAAGCAAAAGAAACGTTTCGATTTCTAAATGATAAAAGCAAAAGATTAGAACGTATGCCATAAATTAAGCAACAAACGTTGATTCTAAATTTACTAATAATTAGGAGTAGAAACGTTTGATGATGAAATCAGGAAACAAATACTAATAGCCAAACGGCGATGAGTTGAATGAACAGAGAATTCAAAAGTTCAATTGAGCTGTTTGAAATAAAGCACATAACGTTAGCATTGAATTGGGAGTTATAAAACAATGTATTATAAATAGGAAATTATAAAAGTAACGTATGCTATTGGAATAGAAGCCAAAAGAGAAATGAACTTAGAGCTACCGGAAACGTATCTCTTAAGTGAAATGAATGTAAGAGAAACGGTCAAATAATGTTTATAGCTGTAAATTTAAAGTAATAAATTTATATTGGGTAGCACGGTTTAAATCGAAACGAAATAAGGAGAAGCTAAGGAGGCACAATTTATGGTGTCATTAAAACGAACAAATTTATTGCTTCCGTTGTACACCGGGTTCCGAAATACAGAAATAAATATACTTTTGAGATCAGCACGACGAGGCGCTCACAATGGTATACAGTTATCAGTGGTATGATTGAGTTATAAAAATTCGAATTTTTCACTAGTAGAAAAAAAAATGCAGTAGAATGCAGAAAATAAGAACGACGAAGCTATAGAAGTCCGGATTTTGAAAAACTAGAGATGACGCCTTTCTCAGATGAGGATTTAGAATTTTTCTATGTAAAATATTCTGCATTAGAAATTTTTTTTTTATTATCAACAATTATTAGCTAGCTTGAATTTAATAGAATTACATAATAAATAAATTTTCATAAAATAAATTGAAATTTTGCCATCTGCTATGTTTAATTGGACGTAATCCATATATTAACTTTTTATTTGCAAATTAATTTATTTAAAAATTTCACCATAATCCAATTAAATACGTTAATAAAACGATAAAGTTTATTAAAATCTTACAGGTCGTTACAAGTATAACTACTATTACTTCAGGTTTGTTAAAGTATTTTATTCTAAACAAATATTAGGTCACCCTAAATTTGAGTTTACATAAAAATTTATATCGGAGTGGATCCGAATAGCTTGATGTCACCTAATGTCAGCCACTATGGTTTTATGTAGCCTGAGTATATTGACTATCTTTGAGAAGTGATGCATCATCCTATTTTTTTCTTAGCTCCACATTTACAGTGGAATGAAAAAACGTCCTACATCAATTGAATGATAGTTCAGTAAATTAAGTAGGCGTTTCTTACTTGTGTAATTGATTATTTAGTGCAAACAAAGTATTATTAGTGTTAGAATGGCGTAGCTAAAAAAATTATACTCTTTTTCATCTCAAGTTCATTAAGTATATAAAAGTTTATGCAATTATATAAGAAAAAAACACTAGCCAATTATTAGTTAAACTTAAATAATAATTTGTTTGATCTCACTGTATTTCTCTTACCGTGACATATTATATGTGACAAAAATGATTGTTAAATATATGTTCAACCGATTTACTAAAAGATCAGATATATCATTTCTAAGTTATTTTTTGTAATATCATATGCGAGTGTTCATATATTGTTTTCTTTTATTTTGACAGTTGTAGCTGTATTGTTATGTTGGCACTAAGCGAAGTGTAATATTGAAATTTTTGGCTTTTTCTGAACACGCCCACTATATTACAAGCGCAATGATGCCTGTTGATGTTATAATTTACTTTCTCTAAATAAATCTATGTGTAAAATGAGAAAATAAATCCATATGAACTCCTTTTCAACGTGATGTTTATTTAATATTATAGTAGGGTTGAAAAAATATGTAAACATATATATTTTTTATTTATTTAGAAAGTCAAATTAGTTTTAGACCTTAAGATTTGAGTTTTTCAAATACATAAATATCCTTTTGGATATTTAATAGAAAAATAGTTAATTGTAAGATACGAGCAACTTCGAAGACGACATCGGTAAAATTAACTACTCAATGGAAGCTGGATCTACTATTAAATATGGCATATTCACTGGGTAATCGTTTGCTTTCAATATTTTTTTACATAAACTATGAGCAACTACTAAGCAATTATAATCATTTTCAAGTAAAGTTAAAAAAGGATCAAGGTATTACTATGAAAAACTAGCATTATCCTTAAACCTAAAAGATAAACTTGCTATCCTTCGGTCCAAATTTATTTTCAAAATTTATCCTTGTAACTATTTTCTTGTTTCGAGAATTGTATACACTCTATGTTTTTATGTTTTCTTACACAACTTTAAAAAATATGTATAGTTTTTAAAAATAAATACAAACTAATTTCACTCAGTAAATCATATATTGAGTTATGTAGTCTAGGACGTAAAAATATCTTGGGAAAGCCCTGATTATATTAGGATAGCATATTATATCGAAATAGTTCATGCAAATTCTACCAGGTTGATAATTTCGAGTTTCAATTTGATGACATACGTTTTCATATGCTTAGGCCATATAATTAAAAGTACTACTATTATATGTCTGATATATAATTTTTATCTAACATCCTTACCAATCTGTTATATTCCAAACACCTATAAGATGCTATAATTAAAATAAGTCATCTTACTTATGTTTTGTCTTTGTAATTTATTTTTTCCTACATTACCGTTTTTTACTACAATATTTTTCCACTATAAAAAAAATTGACACTCCATTTGTAAGTCCGTCCTCCACCAAGTTGATAAACTCATGCACTTTTTATATTTATGTAACTATACGATTTTTTCTCATCGTATTTCTCTTTGAATAGAAATTTTTATTTCTCAATGCTACAAACTTAAAAATGTATTATAGAACCAAAAAATTTCAAATTATTATTTTTAACAAGATAAACACACTCTCCATGAAAAAATAATGCATGCCATTAAGTCTATTTCAGGATTGCGACTAAACAAGTAAATAGTTATTTTTTTGAATATAACATAAATCTACTCTCAGTAAAAGAATAAATAATACAACGACATGCAAACAGAATTAGACAAATAATTAAGAAAGCAGATTGTACTAAATTAATTTTTCTCCCATAAAACAAAAAAAATCTTAAAAGCTAAATACTAGATGTTCAAATTTTAAGTTTTAATTTGTATAACTACAAGAAAAACTTGTAAGTGCTAGCGGTATCAATGATATTCTTCCTGCCTCCAATAGGAGATAACAACATAAGTAGAATCCTAAAATGATTGAAATCTGAAACAAAAGAGTAAAATAACAACATTTATCAATAAAATTAAAATATATTAAACAACAATCATGCATCTTAGAACGTACATAAAATTATTACTTACCCAACATGCTATCAAGTGAAGGCTAAATGGACTTGGCTTATGATGTACCAACCTCATTATGCATGAAATCTGGAAAACAAATATAAAAAACATGTTACCATTTTTTATAATAATGGTTCTGGACCAAAAACATAAAAGTGAAATGCATAAAATACTAACAATGTACGACGTTAGTACAAAAAACAATCCTACAACAAATCCAATAAGCCCTCCAAAAATAGGAATTGAAAATCCCACAAAAGTAGTAAAACCTAACATTGAATATGCAATATGTGTTTTTTGAACTTTTGTTGAGTGTAGATCGTAGTCTATGTCATATTGCCTTCCTTTTACTACCGATGCTATGCATGTATCATTGCTGAGTAGTTAAAAATAAATCAATGTGCACTAATCAAAATTAATAATACAACAATATAAGATGAAAATAACACACACACACACATATATATTGAACCAAAAATAACATTAATGTGGCAGTGGATGAAATACTCTTAAGTGGATTGAAGTTAGGAGTATGCGAAACGAAAATCCGAATTATTCTAAAGGGCAGGATGAAGTAGGCAAGTCTATATTGACTCACAATACGAGTAACAAGAGAGAAAAACTTGTGAATAGATTTTCTCCAGTACATGTGAAAAATATCAATTGAAATTTGAACTAGTAAATATTAAGAAACAATGATCCATGCTCCAATTTAGGTCCAAAGGCATGCTGGCCGAGCCCGTGGGTTAAAACGTTTGCCTGTCACACATTCATGTAGCATCATAAGTTGCCACAGGATGTAGACTGTGATCACCCAGGATGCAATCAAACGACCTATTTCTAAAACCCTATAATCACTTAAAATTACCAAATAACTAAAGATATACAATTGTTCAAATTTCTATAGTGATAGCACATCAAGCTAAATAATATGCATCGAATAACAATAATAATCTTGGTACGTAGTTTATAGTGTACATAAGGTATATGTTTTAATTCAATACTTTTTGAAATATAAGTAATTAATGAACGAATTTTGAGAGAGTAAATGGATGATGAGAGAATTATGAGAGAATAAAGGATAGTCAATCTCCCTCTCTTTCTCTCTTTGTATGTATGTGTGTGGAAGAGTTCCACTACACCACTCTTTTTCGATACATCTCATCTACACAACAATGATTTTTAGCGCTACACAAATTTGAATCAAATTAGAGTTTAAATATACGTTCTTACTTGATTTAAGATCATCCGTTTTTTCAATTCGGATAATCCTAGCATATACATACATACATATAAATATATACATATATATATTAGAAATTGATAGTTAAAATAAATGTTCTAAAGATTGAATTAACCAAACATTTTAGACATGTTAGAAGTTTAAAAATAATCTATTTTTGTGGATACGATGTTCATAATTTAGAATGAACATCCTTAGAAGTTCATTTGGTTTTGATTTGTGCATCTCGTAAAACTAAAGGGGTGTAAAATTAGTTGTAACAAAAGAAGGTGTAACAGATTCTTTGCACATTTTCTGTTTATGCATACATATATATGCGCACAAACATTCTTTTAGCACAAATATTATATTTTGAGCTACACAACTTTATAATATATATTTTTTCCAAATATATTCATAACATACTTAAGATTATCCCTAAAAAGTTTTGATTTATTTGAATATGCACAACCTAATAAATTGCATTTTTAAAACTACGATCAAAATAAACGCTTTCGAATTGATATTAATTTATAGTTTTAAAGAGATTAAAAATTCTAAAACAATCTTATTTTTTAGAGATAACCTTTATTATGTAATTCAAAGATAAAAAAATAACGTAGTGAATAAAATATGATATGAGTATTAAATAGATGCTCTAAAATAGAAGTGTAATATAACCTTACTGTATACACACACAACACAATTAAGTATATATAAGTGTGAAGAAAATACCATCTAAGCTGAGGAATAGCAAAAGGGAGGGCTAGTACGCCTGCTCAAACCATGGAAGTGACATTAGAAAATGCTGAGTAATACCATTTTTCTTTGCGACCTGCTGTTACTGGTAGCCAACTATTTATCTTCTTCTGTTTTTCAAACATAGCAACACTATCCTAATCATCCAAAGTTGTTGAATTTTGTTAGTAAACTATATTACTATATACATTAATGTGATACAAAGATATGTTACAAATCAATGAAATAAAAATTTAGTATTTATATTAAAGTTAAGTTACACTACATTTCTTCGGCTATCCGAATTAAGGAAATTTATTTGACCTAGTGTGGTACTTCTGTATGACACATGAATAAATGGGCATGTATTCATATGTTTACGTACCGAAAGCTATAAATCAACATTAGCAAAAACATGATTCCTTTCAACTTAGGAAATGTTAAAATAATTTTTTTTCTAAATAATTAATCAATTAAAAGATAATAATCATAATGAAAAATATTTTCCACTATGAATTAGTGGTATTAGGTTAGTTAATCAGCCTGTTTGTCGCTAATATATAACCAAAAAAATTTGTGTTACAGATCAATTCTATGGAGCAAATTTTATGTATAACCATTGCTCATTTAAAAGTCCTAGTAAGTATTCATTTATTCATAATCTACGGAAGAAAAATATGTATGAACGATAAATCAATAAATTATACCGCAAAGATGTAAAAGTCGATCAAATTAATATGAAAATAAAAAAATAGTAAACCAATGATGATACTTACAATCCTATCAACTTCAACAACCATAGTCATATCCAAAATCAAAATTAGAAACAAATACGATTGAAGCCGATTGATTGATTAATCCGAGTTCTTGGTTTTTGTTTGTGGAATACATGATACCATAGGCGTTGGTTTAGTCAATTTATTTAAGGTTTAAAGGCCAAACGATTCTGCCACTAATGATCCACTTATGTTATTTGTCCTAAATTAATAGGTCTATGCATTTAGTCCTATAATATCTATAACTTTTTCTAAATAAAAATTAATTTTTTAAATGTTTGAAAGTTTATTCCTTTGTCCATGCTAGATATTCAATAAAATTATAGAAATAGCAAAAAAGAAAACAACTGCAGCGGTTCCAAGGGACTAAACATATAAGAGTATAAATGCATTGTTACAAATGCACACTTATATTCGAAGCTAAACGTTGAAGAAAACATTATTTTACCCAAGTAACCAAAATGTATACGCTTGAACAAGCAGAGAGAAAATACTAAGCATTATATCTCCACATATGTCATTTTGACAAAAATATATATTTCCAACCTGTATAATTTCGAAAATAATAAGTAGATTTATTTTTCATTTTTAACATTTCACATGTGGTCACCAGTAATAATAAAATGTAAAGTTTATATAAAAAATTGATGAAACTTTTGTTTCTTTCTGCCATAACAAAAGATAATAAAAAATTGAATGTTTGAGGTTGAAGTAATTGTTTATGCATCACATTTATTTAAATTTAACAAGAATGCAATTATGAATATCAACAGTTTTGAATATTATACTTTTAAACCAAACAATAATAAGCTCCATTTGTCATAGATAATTACTTTGAATTTTTTTTTGACATAATCTCTCAAGAAAAGTTAATATTAAAAACCAGCCCTATGTAAGTTTTTATTTATTTATTTACATGATACTAGCTAGCATGTGCTTCTTGTTTAATTTTCATACAAAAGATACCAAATTACTACTAGTACATATATTTTTTTGGATGTTATTTTCGTTTCTCCTAGTTGTTAGTTGTTACACAAAAACCGTAATAAATAAATGATGTTATCGTTTTCTTTTTCTTTTTTTACTTGATTATACTACCATTATATATATAGTCAAAAGAAGTATCGGTAAACTAGTAAGATATGTGTATTGTTTTATGATTTGATTACTCATGTCGTATACAGTGGCACTGTTATTGCTGTAAATATGACTGATTACATATTGGATTTATCAAACAGAATTAAGACAAGTTTATTTTCAGAATTATCTTTAATAAACAACTTACACGAGCTATAGAATGACTTTTAATGAATAACATTGAAGATTCGATTAAACAGAATTAGTTGATGAATCTGTTCTATTATTATTATTATTATTATTATTATTATTATTATTATTATTATATATATATATAAAATGTATGTTAGATATTCCTACCGAAATGGTGCAAATAATTGGAAGAGGTCGGTCAAGTGATCAAGTGAGCGATTGTGATGAAATGGGCTGATTGCTTGGTTTGATACGAATATACAATTGGCACATGCATAGAAGCATAATTTGTTGACTCAATAGGTCAACTGCTAACTTAGCATGGAAAAAAACTATTAATATATCGATAAATCAATCAATGGAAGTTTCAGTTTAAATTGAAATATTTTTTCCTTTATTTCTATAATTACAATTTTGATTTTTATCACTTGGTTCAAAGAGCAAGTTTTTTTGTCCACTTGCGAATAATAATTTCCCATTGTTGCATCAAAATGGATTTGATATAATGCTACTTCGCCTTTATCCTCGATCTACCACTTCTCGTGCTCAAAATATTTACCTACGATTACCCCACCCACATCCACAAATCTCACTTTTTCCTAATTGATCCACTACTGTCATCACTGAAAATCGCTTCGTTCTATGAATCTAACATTGCCCAATCCACTCACACTACCAACCACCCACACACACACCCATACCCTTTAGGAATAAGGAATATGAATGCACTGTCACTGATCCCCATTATATACCAAGTTACGTTTTGAAGAAAACATTATTTTACTTAACTAACCAAAATCTATACCCCAGAACAAGCAGAGGGAAGGCTTTATGTAGAATTGACAAGCAAAAGTAAACTAGAATGATTAAATTATATGGAAATAAAAGAATTATAGTAAATATTTAGTATATATGGAAATGAAAGCATTATAAGGAAATACAAGTAATTGAATTTTGTTAGTAACTATACTACTATATACATTAATGTGATACAAAGATATTTAACGAATTAGTAAAACCAAAATTTAGTATTTATGATACCGTTACATTACACTACATTTCTTCGGCTATCCAAATTAAGAAAATGTATTTAAGCTAGTGTGGTATTTCCATATTGTATATACTTAAATGGGCATGTATTCGTATGTTTATGTACTGAAAGCTATAAATCAGCATTAGCAGAAACGTAATTCCTTTTAACTTGGGGAATGTTAAAATAAACTATTTTTGTCAAAAAAATTTAAACAGTTAAAAGATAATAATCATAACAAAAAATATTTTCCACCATGAATTTGTGGTATTTGATTAGCTAATCAGTCTATTTGTCGCTAATATATAACCAACAAATTTTAAGTTATGGATTAATTCTACGGAGCAAATTTTATACATAATCATCGCTCATTTATTTTAAACTCCTAAAAAGTATTCATTTATTCACAATTTATAGAAGAAAAGTATGTATGAACGGATAAATCAATAAATTAAACTGTAAAGATGTAAAAGTCGATCAAAGTAATGTGAAAATAAAAAAATAGTAAACTAATGATGATACTTATAATCCAATCAACTTCAAGAACCACAGTCATATCCAAAATAAAATTAGAAACGAATATGATTGAAACTGATTGATTAATACGAGATTCTTTTTTCTTGGATTTTGTTGATGAAATACATGATAGCATAGATGTTGGGTCAGTCAATTTATTTAAGCTTTAAAGGCCAAACGATTCTGACATTTGCCACTATTGATCCACTTATGTTATTATCCCCGATTAATGGGTCTCCACGTTTAATCCTATAATTTCTATAGTTATTTTAAATACAGATTAATTATTTAAAATGTTTGAGAGTTCATTTCCTTTTTCCATGCCAGATATTCAATGAAAATACAGAAACGGCAAAAAAAAAACAAACTACTACAACGGTTCCAAGGAATTAAACCGATAAGAGTATGAACGTATTGTTATGGATGCCCATTTATATTCGAAACTACGTTTCCAAGAAAACATTATTTTACCCAAATAACCAAAATGTATATGCTAGAGAACCAAAGAGAAAATAATAAACATTATATCTCCATATATGTCATTATGACAAAAAAAGTTTTCAAACCTGTATCATTTCGAAAATAATAAGCAGATTTTTCTTTTATGAATTTTTAACATTTCACATGTGGTCAATAGTAATAATAAACGTAAAGTTTATATTAAAAAGTAGATGAAATCTAACTATATATATTGTATTATTTGAAATTGACAGTTAAAATAAATGTTCTAGAGATTGAATCTAACTAAAAAATTTAGACATGATAGAAATTTAAAAATAATCTATTTTTTGTGCATATAATATTCATAATTTAGAATGAACATCCTTAGAAGTTCATTTGTAGTGATTTGTGCATCTCGTAAAACTAAAGGGGTGTAAAATGAGTTTTAAAAAAAGAGAGTGTAGTAG
Source organism: Allium cepa (assembly GCA_030765085.1). Lineage (NCBI taxonomy): Eukaryota > Viridiplantae > Streptophyta > Magnoliopsida > Asparagales > Amaryllidaceae > Allium > Allium cepa. The sequence continues at coordinate 872,438,164 of CM060932.1, read as the reverse complement.
ATCATTAGTGCATATTCTATTTATACACATAAACATACATGCACAAACAGTCCTTTAGCACCAATACTATATTTTGACAACACAACTGTAAAAGATATAAAATTTTCTAAATATTTTTTTTAACATACTTAAGATCATCTCCAAAAAGTTTTGATTTACTTGAATATGCCGACATAATAAACTGTATTTTTAAAACTATAATCAAAATAAATGCTTTCGCAATTAATATTGACTTATAATTTTAAAGAAATTAGAAATTTTGAAATGATCATGTTTTCTATAGTTAACGGTCATTATGTGATTTAAAGATGAAAAAGATATCATAGTGTAATAAAATAATATTTGAGTATTAAGTGAATGGTTCAAAATAGAAGTGTCATATAAACTCAATGTGTACACACACACACAATACAATTATTTACATTTAAGTGTGAATAAAGCACCATCCAAGATAAGAAAAGGAAAATAATAAGCTGGATACGCCTGCTTCAACCATGGAAGTGACATTATGAAATGCTCAGTAATATTATTTTGCTTTGCAATCTGCTATTATTGGTAGCTAACTATTGATCTTTTTTTCTTCAACTTAACAGCATTATATTAGTTATCCAAAGTTGTTGAATTTTATTAGCAAAACTATACGACTATATATATATATTAATGTGATGCAAAGATATGTAACAAATCAATGAAAATTTTTTTAGTATTTGTGTTACTGTCAAGTTGCACTACGTTTCTTCACCACTCTAAACTAAGAAAACGTATTTGAGCCAGTGTGGTACTTCTGTATGATACATACTTAAATGGGCATGTATTCATATATTTATCTACCGAAAGCTATAAATCAACATTAGCAAAAACATGATTTCTTTCAACTTGGAGAATGTTAAAATAAACAATTTATTCAATGTAATTAATTAGTTCAAAAATAATAATCAAAAAAAATATTTTCCACTATGAGTTTGTGTTATTAAGTTAGCTAATCGGTCTATTTTCCACTAATATATAAACAACAAATTTTATGTTACAAACTAATTTTATGAAGCAAAATTTATACATAATCATTGCTTATTTATTGTAAAGACTTAATAAGTATTAACTTAAGTCATGTTCAAAATCCGTAGAAGAAAAATATGACTGAACCGAAAAATCAACAAATCATAAAGTAAAGATGTAAAAGTCGATCAAAGTAAAATGAAAACAGAAATAGTAAAATAATGATGATACTTACAATCCTATCAACTTCAAGAACTATAGACATATTCAAAATCAAGATTACGATTGAAACTATTGAATGATGAATTCAAGATGTTTTTTTCTTTGTATTTTGTTGGTGTAATACATGATAGCATAGGTGTTGGATCGGTCAATTTATTTGAGGACTAAAGACCACGCAATTCTGATATATGGCACTATTGATCCATTTTAATTATTTGTCCAGGATTAATGAGTCTCTGCATTTATCCTATAATTTTTACATATTATTAAAAAATATATATAGATTAGCTGTTTAAAATGTTTAACAATTTATATGCATCGAATAACAATTATAATCTTGGTATATAATACATAGTGTACGTAAGGTGTATGTATCCATTCTGTACCTTTTGAAATAAAATAATTAATAGGTAAATTCTTAAGGAGTAAATGATTGATGAGAGGATTATGCGTGAACAAATGATAAACAAATGAAAATTTGAACATACATTCTTACTTGAGATAAGATCATCCCCATTTTTTTCAATTCATATAATCCTAACATATATAAATATAATTTTAAATTTATGCTTAAAATAAATGTTCTAGAGATTGATTTTAACTAAACATCTTAGACACGTTAGAAGTTTGAAAATAATATATTTTTTGTGGATATGATGTTCATAATTTGGAATGAACATCCTCAGAAGTTCATTTGATTTTTATTTGTGCATCTCGTAAAACTAAAGGGGTGTAAAATGAGTTGAAAAAAGAGAGTGTAGCAGATCATTAGTGCATATTCTATTCATACACACATACATACATGCACAAACACTCCTTTCGCTCCACTATTATATTTAGAACAACACAACTTTAAATGATATAAAATTTTCTAATTATGTTTATAACATAAACATACTTAGGACCATTTCCAAAAAGTTTAGATTTATTTGAGAATGCCCGATGTATTTTATTTTAAAACTACGATCGAAATAAATGGTTTCGCAGTGGATATTGATTTACAATTTTAAAGAGATTAGAAATTTTGAAATGAACTTATTTTTAGAGATAACATTCATTATGTAATTCAAAAATCAAAAACACACTGTCATGTAATAAATTATGATATGATTGTTAAGTGGACGCTCTGAAATAAAAGTGTAACACAACCTTACTATATACACACATAACACAACTATGTATATTTAACTGTGAACAAAATACCATCCAAGTCGAGAAAAAAGAAAAAGGTGTTGGAATTGATCCAACACGCAGCAGAGGTTATGGTTTACCCTATTGGATCTTTATTGGACCTATGAAGTCTAATTTATTTAGAATATTTCTAAATTCAACTTGAATAAAATCTCTTATTTTATTTAAATTTATAAATTATAGATAAAGTTGTATTTAATTTATATTTAATTAAATATAATAACAGTACTCTATGTATCATATAATTATATATGTGTGTATGCACATGTAACATAATAATCTGTGTAAAGTATAACATGCTCATATATAGATTGGTGGATTTGTATTATATTAGATATGTTAGCTCATCTCCTATGTATTGTATGTTGTCCAAATATATGTATGTATATACATGAACTTGTTATTTAAATAAGTATTAAAATAATATAATTTTTTTTGAAATGGTACTTAGATACAACATGTCACCGGGACAACATAACGCAAATCACTTGTCAATATGTGTTCGAATTACGCTACGCAAGTTTCGAACTTCTGACCTTTCGCACCAAAGTCGAATCACTTAACCACTAGGACTAGGCTTGTATACGGTGTAGCAACCGTTATAATTTGTAACGTCCTGCCTTTTCGCACGCTTTAAATCGACACACGTGCCAATTCAAACCGTACGCAAGGGCGGATTGTTATGGGGTAAATAAGAAAAACAAGAAGAAAAACAAACAGAATCTCACAGCGGAAGGATAAAATATAATAATCAAATATACAGTTCATGAAGCTGTTTTACAAAAACATTTGATTATATTTACATAATACATATCAGAGTTACACATACCAATAACAATGCAGCGGAACAGTATGAGTGTAGTGCAATAATAGTAGATAATAGTAATACAAATCTTTGTCTTCGTCCTCCAGAGCTAAAACTTCAAATCCTGAAACGCTCGGACTGACCCGAGCGAATTGAAAAGACAAAACACTCGAGTCAGAACTAAAAGATCTTATGTAAGTTAAATTAACAGAAATAAATATGAGTGCAGTAACTCAAGAGATGCTCGGAATTTACATCTCCTAAGGATCCGTTAAACTATTTACTATGTAGTATATTGCGCTATTATAATAGTGTCTAATTGTAAAATAAACTTACTTTTAAATAGCATTAAGGCTTTACATTTTCCACCTTAACATGTAATAGTCCCAGTAGTCCATCCAATATCATAGTCCCTCCTGATCGGGAAGCCACCAAGGGATACCACACGGGCTACGGGAGAAATCCAAATTCGTACAAGGCGCGATAGGGTAGGTGACATGGCACAACTAGGAAATGCCAGGGTAGATATACCAATTACGCTTCCGGGTCGGTGGTAACGCTTAGCGCGCAGCTACCGCCCACCTCCAGCCACACCCCCAAATAGAATCAAAAGTGGCCAACGAATCAATCCAAAGTCAAGTATAATATCGAAGGGATGTGTCCGATCAAAGGTGCTACCTTATTAACCCGTCAATCGCTCCTGTTTTTGCCACCTTATGCCAACTCACGGGAGTTGGGTCCACGTATTTACCTTATAGGAAATGCCACCACCAACCTACTTCATTCTGGAATCTCCACCGCGTAAACGGTTGTTAAAGTGGTTTTTGGAGTTGGCAGAGAGTATGACAACTTTCGATCCCGGTCTCTTCAACAACCAAACGTTATTATAACACCGCGGTCATTTAAAAATTAATTATACTTTCAAAAACCAGAATATAATTATCCATTTCAAAACCCATAAATACCATATCATTTTCTTTCCAAAACAAACTCATTTGATATTATTTTTTATAAAAACCCAAATTAATATAATATCATTTTATTTCAAATATATATTTCTTTTCCAAAATCATATTGTTTTCAAACTTATAATAATCGAAAACCAAAGATTGAATTATAACTTTCAAATTATAATACTTCGAAAATTCATAGCTTTAAACCATAACTTCTAAAACATAAATGGTTTGGATATTCAAACAGTATATAGCATCAATAGTTTGGATTCAAAATTTCTTGATAAAATAAAATAATTTCCATGACTTACAATTTATTTCATTTAAGATTTAGTCAAAATCCATAAATTTAAAATCGCTTTCAATTTAAATAAACCACTTCAGTTTCAATATATTTCAAACTTTGAATATTAAACAATTGGAACTAAGGTTGGAAATTTCTATTTCACCAATTTAAAGTCCTATTATTTAGTTTGATATAATAATTGCATAATAAACCCGTAATCATTTAAGTAAAACTCAAATTACTTATAAAAGAAAATTTCCTTCAATTTTTATACTAGAAATATTCATTTAATTCACCTTGAATAGAATTCAGTTATAAATATCATACCCTTTTTAAAATTTCAAGTTAATAAATTTTACATCAACTTATGAATTTGAATCCTTTATTAAGCTCAATTCCAAATAAAATTTTCAATTTAACTTCCAATCTTAATTGATTTAAATCCTTAAAAACTCTATATATTTTTAATATCTTAACATGTGCTTACCCATAAAATATAAAGTAATCAAACTCCATTATTCAACTTATTTGTTTTATTTAGCAAATTCATACATAACTTAAATTCAATACTTTCACTATATATATAAATAAAATATGATTTTATATAATATCAAAATTTAATATTTATTAAACCGTATCCTATCCAAACCATAGAAAATCATTTCAAAATATTCTTATATATATATAAACCACGGTGCCTGTATATCATTTTCTATCCTATGGTCAAGTGATACATATATTTATCATTTCAATCCGCAATTTAAAAATAAAATTTGCGGTTGTATATCATTTCAAACCGCAATCCCAAATGAATGAAATACATGATAACTTGCAGATTTTAAAATATAGTACACATCATCCATTCACCAAACATCAATCATCAATCATTAATTATAATCCTCATCAATTTATTTCAATCATCATCAATTTAAACAAACATCAATATATGGCATATACAATATAACAGGAAATAAATGACAGTTATTAACTAACAGTTTATACTCAAAATAAATTTATTAACTGTTTAACTATTAGTTTATATGCAAATAAATAAATTTAACTGTCAATTTATATGCAAAAATAAAATTAATTAACAGTTATATTAAATAAATGCGATTTAACAGAGATGATGAATAAAACATGCCAAACAGTCGTAAATAAATTCTACTCATATCTAAAATCAATTTAAAAGACATAGGAAAATTTATAAATTGTGAGTGGGTTAAAACACTCAACTTTTGAATTTAAATCGAATTTAAATCCGATTTAAACCCAAAAAATCGACGGTCTCCAAATCTGTCCAAACCAACCCCAAAACGTCCGAAATTTTATTACGATCCTAACGGAAAAAATTTCGTGTGAAATGGAGTTCGTATGAGAAAGTTATTCGAATAAAACGTTTGAGAAACAAAATTAAAATAATTAATAACTAAATTAGATTTACCACGTCACGCGCCTTCATCTTCACGCGCAAATTTACAGTGCGTTCGAACCCTATAGGCCGCCGGTCAACGCCTTTGACCTCCAATTCCCTCGCCGTTCGACCGCCATGTGCCACGCCGTCACCCACCCTGCGTTCGTCTCGGTCCCCTCTCCACTTCGACATGGGTGCGGCACCACCTTTTTGCCAGCCGCCGCCACCAAGAGACGAGGGTTTCGAACCCTAATCTTGAATTTTCGGCCACCACCCTCGATTCCAGGTGAAACGGCCACCACCATTCAACTCCACAAGCCTCCCTCTCCAAAACCCATATCCCAATTTCTCCGATTGAGGCCGAGATCAAAAACCACCAAATCGTTGCGTAGGGTTCGCAAATTCCGAGCTTTGACCGCGTTTTCAGGACGATTTGTGCATCATATACAGAAACGAACACTAGATGTAGATTCATGTCGATGAGATCTACGACATATATTTTTTTGGAATTTTTCTGAGAACTTTAAATTTTTGACCTTTGATTTGATTTTTGAAATTTGAATTTGGATCTAGGTTTTGCAGCCATGGGGAAGAGAAAGAGTTGAAGAAATGAACGCACAAACAAATGAGAATAGATGGAGGCTAGGGTTTATAATTGGTTTTATATAGGTAGGTTAGAGATTTGAATAGATGGACCTGATAAACAAACGTGTTGCCGCTAACGTGGCCCAAAAAACCCGTTCTATCCCCGGCACGAAATTTGTTAAACCTATATATCCAAATAGGTGTTTTAAAATATTCTGAACGCGATGGAAAAAGTTTCACGTCCAAATTCCATCGTATGAAAAAGTTATGCTTAAAACAATATTTTCAAATTGATTTCAAATTGATTTCAAATTGATTCCAATTAAATCGATTTTCAAGGCGTTTCGCGTTCGTACGATCAAACGACAAGTCTGATCGCTACGAAACTTGAAATCCTATAATAATTCACTGATACAGATCCGATGAAACTGGTTTCATCGAAATCCGAGTTCGTGCCCAAAATGGCTATTTTTATATTAATTAAATAAATTAAACAAATTGATTAAATCCAATTTTATATTTTAAATTCTAAAATTGACAATCTTATCATCTTTATATTACTCGAACATTTACAATGGTTTTAACAAATTTAAATGTCCATATAGAGAAGATAAATTTATCAATTCCAAATGTTAATCTCACTTTTAATAATTAACTTCATTTAATTTACAAAATTATAAAAAAAAATCCTAAAAATTCCATTTAGTTAAATAAATTAAATATTATTCCGTTCAAAATTTCAAATAGAAGTGCCAACCATTGGATTTAAGATTATCACACAGATATTTCACGTTTTCAACTTAATTTCCAATTAACGTAAAATTTTATTATTAAATTTTTAATTAATTGCAATAAACCCAAATAAATACATAAAGCTTGATTCATGTTTAAACATTTAACTCATTTGATTGCAATTAACCTCTTTATGGTAAATTAAATTCTGATATATTGATGAAACTTTGTTTCCATTCTTTATTCACAAATCATCATATTTATGAAGAAAATTTACGTTATTCTCCATTTATTACCTTAATTTATTTAACGTAACATTTAATTTATATTTATCGCAATGATTTCCAAATCAATTGAATGAATTAAATATATATGTATCACTCATAATAACTTGTGGTCACAACTCTTGATCACCTTTAATAAGTTTATTATTTACAATCCAATAATCGCCATTTACTATATATATACGAAATAATTAATTCAATATTTCCATTTCGTTTTCCTATACTAAATTTATTACTAAGTGTATTTACTCCATTCCAACCAATTGGAATTCCATTCTTACTATAACAATCATTTCCCTATTCACTTTTATTAATAACCCACCATCATTGCATTTATTGTCTTTTATTGATTTAATCAAATTACCCCATATTCCTTTAAATTCATACTAACGAAATATTCAATTACTATTCAATGCATATTTATTCATCAATCAATTCAGTATTTACTTTTCTTTCCTTCTATTTGATGATAAATAACCTAGTATACATTTACATACATTCATTTCATTCCATTCATTTATGGGTATTGCACTGAAATTTAATTTATTAGCTAATACCAACATTATTACCATTAATTACAATTGGATTCCCAATTTTTTTCAATACCCTGAATAAATAACATATATATTAATCAAATCCTTACATTTTTTTTCTTTTCTCATATTCCATTAAAAATCAAATCATAACATTCAAATGATTTTAATGAATTGGAATTTCATTCAAGTCGTAAATTATTAACTTACCATAACATGATTCCTTAATTTATTCTAATTACCATTTACACTCTTTTATTGCATTAAATCAATTTAATATTTTCATAAATTTCTCATATTAAATTTTTATACCCTTGATACATCAAATTTCAACATTCTCTTTCATATAAATAAATAAGATTTCTATTTCTTTCTAAATTTAAATTAAAATCTTATTAATTTAATACATTTTAAACATCGAATTTATTCGGGTCGTTACATAATTTATGCTAAACATTACCGTACAGTTCTCGAACGGTTAGATCATTTTATCAACTGTCACCGTCAACAGTTAGTTACGGTTAATTTTTAAACGGTGCGGTTACCGTACCATCCAACATGGTACGGTTAGAATCCAACCATTTGACACAAATAACAATAGTTTATATAAAAAGTTAAAAACTTCATGCACATTCATTGCTATATTAACACGTTCGACAAACTAGGAATAAAAAAACAGAATTGTAAATATGATGCATCACACCACAGTACACAATATTATATATAACCCAGTTCAAATTATATATAGTACTGACTACTGACCATTGCATTTAATATACAAAATGATTTATAAAGTTCATCATCCATATATATTACATAATATGTAATATAACTTGTCCTGGTTTACCACTGACCAGTGAAGTCATTAGCAACTATTACCATAGTTAGTAAATAGAGTTCAGAACTTCAATATATACAACTACGTTTTTTCATTCTTTGCAAAGTTTGTGGCTCCACAAGTTCAGCAGCTATTTTTGGTAGATCTTTAACCCATGTGTGATACCAGATCCATAGATTTCATTCCAGATCTTGATAATTCTTTGTGACTAAAGTCTGACTCCATTAGTTCAAGTAGAGCAGCAATTATAAATGATTATATATGCGTCATGAATACATGCAGCAGCCAAAATCCAAAAATACTACAAAATGAAAGTTGTTAATAAAATAGGAAATGAATGTCACTATATTTTGTAAATATTACTTGTACGAATTTCAGACTACATTCAATATTTGAGTACTGAAAGCTAGGTAAATCAAGTTTCTTATGTTATGTATGTGTGAGTAATCAAAGTATATCAAGGTCACTATTTTATAACAGTAAATATTTGATATTTATAAAAGTAAATAGAACTATACAAATATGGCCATTTAATTCTTAACAATAGAACAAGCAAAAGTTTTATAAAAGTATGAATGACAGTAGGTAAACTATATCAAGTGTCTTATGTTATGCATCTGCCAGTAAGTAACCAGTAAGTAAAGTGTATCTAGTTTAATATTTTTAACAGTAAATAGAATTATGGTCATATTTGAGTAATGAAAGCTTCAGTTCTTAATAGTAGAAAAAGAAAATAGATAAAGTTTTATCACCTACTAATAATGCATTAACATGCATTAGAAGTTGGATCGACGCTTGTTGAAGGAGTCATCGCTTTCAAAGTACCTAAAGCACAAGCAAAAGAACTTTAGTGCAACATATTAAGTATTATTTACAATAATAAACAAATAAATCAACATGTATTACTTATTTCCAAAGCCTCAAGTTCCTTGTAGAGTTTAACTTCGTCTTTGATTTGTTTTTTATAAAAATGAAAGTCGTCCGCTCTAATCCAATCGCTTGCATACACTAAAGCCTCCACTGTTTTTGGAGTAAGTGAAGCTCTAAATGGATCCACTATTCTTCTACCCAAACTAAATGTACTCTCACTTGCTATGGTGGAGCTAGGAATAGAGAGTACATCTTTTGCCACTTTAGAAAGAATTGGATATCAAGATTGGTTAAGATTCCACAAATTCAAAAGATCAAACGAATCACAGTCAATTTTTTCACAAGGATCGGAAAAATATTTATCAACTTCATTAGAAATATCAGTTACTTCTATAGCCTCTCTTCTTCGTTTAACTTGCAGTTTAAATGGAGAATGCCCGGTTTAGATACTTTCTGAATATATAGGAATTTTATTTATCAAAGCAGTGCATATATCAGTATCTACCCCTTTATATTCATTACAAAAAGAGAACAAAGTCATTCTGATTTCGTTTACCATATGAGAGACACTGACTTCATTGTATCCAATACATTCAAAACATGTTTTAATAAGATCAAGCTTCCATCTTGGATTCAAAGCATGGGCAATGTATATCATCTTATTGACACTTTCAAAATCTCCCCAGTATTTATTGAACTTCTCTTTCATAGAAATTGCTACTTGTTGTAAAATTGGATTAGAATAATCACCGATCTTCAAATATATTTCCCATAGCAATTCTGCTACCACCTTTAAATTTAGATGAGATGTACTAGTTTTTGACGCACTAAGCATCAATGTGGATTCATAAAACTTTTCCAGAAAATGCGTGAAGGCATTAGCTTTTACCCAATCAACATCGCATGGTGGTCCAACCCTTGTTTGTTCTCTACTTTCCTTTTCTTTGAAATAATTGATGAAGTGAACATCGTCTTCCTCCATCATAGCAAACACTTTTTGATATTTTTTTGCACCTTTTAACATTTTATATGTAGGGTTCCACCTAATACATACATCCACTGGTATATTGGACATTTGATCCATTTTTAACATACATGCATGGGCTCTATGTTTTTCTAATCGTGAAGGTGATGAGTGAGTATATTTGACACAATTTCTAATTGCTTCAAATTAAGCTATAAAGTTCTTTCAATCCATCTTTGATAATTAAATTGATAATATGACAAGCGCATCTCATATGAATAAATTTTCCATTGAAAATAACCCCATTCATGTCATTAAGTCTTTTTCTAACATGCTCAATAGCTGGTTCATTCGAACTAGCATTATCTACATTGATGCATAGCACATTTTCTATGCCCCAAACCAAGCAAGCCTCCAAGCTTTTTCCTAGCTCCAAACCAACGTGGCTAGTGATTTTAGTGAAACTAATTATCCATTTGTGTAGCTTCCAATCATTATCAATAAAATGAGCCGTGACAACCATATAGTTAATATTTTGTACAGATGTCCACGTGTCTGTCATAATACTAACTCTTTGTTTACCTATCACACTCATAATTTTGCCTTTTCCATTTGATACATTTCCCAAACAAGAGAAGCAATTTTGTTCATATTAGGTATTTTTAATTTAAGACACAACTCAAACAATAACTGCTTGAAACATATTCCTTCCTGTGAAGACCCACAAATCTGTACTCCTTGAATATACACTAATCTCCATAGATTAACTCAAGATGAACAGAAATACGAATTCTTAATGTTTAAGAAAAAGAAAAAGGTAGAAGGAGAGATAAGAAGGATAGAAAATAGAGAGAAAAGAAAATAGAAAATAGAATGGAAAGAAAACAACAGAACAACAACATCAGAATCTCACAATCACAGCGGAACAACATATAATAGACAAATGAATAATCTTTAAACAAAGAACTATACCATTTATAAAATTACATTACATCATATCATCAGAGTGTACAACAACAACAACAACAAATAGCGGAAAAAGAAAATACTATATACTAGTGATACGCCATGCCATCCATCTTGCCTCCAGCAACTCCTGAATTCCAGAATATCCTGATAAACCTAACTCTTGACTGCCCGTGTGGAAATTGGTGGGAACCTAGAGTTTAGGAAGGAAAACAATAAACTCCGAGTCAGTTATGTGACTGGTGTGAGAACTCAAAACAGTTTATTTATCTTTAAAATCAAAATAGAGGAATATTTTTAAAGTCAATTCGCAATGCTTTTTAAAAATGAGACTACCATAAGGCCTCCCGCACACACACACATGCAAACGCAGAATCGAAGGAGATTTCTCCTTATGATAGTCAAAGATGCTTGATACGCATAAAAAAAAACGTTTGATATTATTACTAGTGCATAGTGTAGAGAAAAATTCATTTCAAAAATAAAGATATAAATCTTAGCCAGCATAGACATTTCGAACTATGCCTACTATAGCTACCATCTAAACAGTGGTGACCACCATAAGTAAATGGCAGGTTCTACAACTAAAACCGTACAGGGTTTTGTATTAGGAATTGGATTTCCAACGAATGGTCAGGCCAAGGAACTTCCCATTGCCACATGAGAACGCCTCTGGAAGGACGTCCCCGAGAACCAAACCGGATCTCTGCCAACACAAGGCCGGGTTACCCCTAACTGGGTAACAACTGACACGAGTATGCCATCCCCCGGTCCTTTGGGACCTTTAACCGAGCGCTCGTCACCATCATCACACAATCATAAATAAAGCGTTTCAACATGAGCAAGCATCTGGGCTCCATACCATGATACCACCCTTTTCCAGAAGGAAATGCACATACCCTAAAGGGAGCTACCCCTCATAACCTTGCTGCATCTTTCCTGTTTTGACCATTCCGGGGTGTGAGGCTCGACGAAGTCGCGTCCACAAAGCCACGCTTTATACAAAAGCCATGCTTTGGGTCAACAAACGATCATAGAAATGATCACAAAGATAAACGATCAAACAAATGATCTTATCACAAATGATCGACACAATGATCATTTCACAGCAACACTCAGCATGTCACATTACCAAATTGGGAATATATCGCTAATAACCTTCAACTACATAACCTCTGAGCTCGTACGTCTCAGAGAAGGGTGTTAAGCTAAGAGAATAAATTCTCCGCCACCAACAGAAATATATTTGAAAGAAATCAGCTTTATATCTCAATTTGTAATGTCAGACATACTATCCATAAAAGTCTATTCCGGGCTCGAACAGAACCGAAGGCACTTACAAAGAAGTCCTTGCAATCCGGATATCCACAATCCTGATCGGATTCCCCATCACATATGGAGAACTCTATACCGGAGCAACTCGGTGCAGAGTCAATCGACAGGTCATCCTATTGCTCTCGCAAATATCCAGTCTTCAACACCGGTCATCAATGCTATCCATTACGTCGTATCACTATTCCGAATGGGTAATCCGAATAACGAGCGAAATAATTTAAAAATAAGTGTGGCATTCAAATTCAGCAAATCACAACAAATACCTTTCAAAGGTAAATATTGATAGTCGGTTATTGAACTAGCAATGGATATGCACAACATCACCAGATTCCAAATAATTTTCCAAATTATTTATTTCCCAAAAATATCTTTACAAGATATATAATTTCAATATGTCAAAAATAAATCAATATTTATTTTTAAACAGATTCCCCTTTCTTTTATAAATTCCATAGTGAATTTATATTTCACAATATCTATGAATATACGATTTCAATTATTCATTTTCAATTTATCTTCAAAAAGATAAATTCTCAAAATATTCACTTTATATTGGAAAACATTTCCATACTTACTTATTAAGTAATTCTCAATCCATTTATTTTCAACACTTGGAAAATATTCAATATACTTAAATCAATATTAAGTATATATTTCATTCTTTAAGAAAATCATTCTCTTAAACATATTTATTTGGGCCAAAACGAATGTTGCGTAAAACATCGTTACGATGTCCCAAAATCACTAGTATAGGGATTCGAAATTAAAATAGATATATAAATCCCAATACTATACAAAACATTTCCTTTCGGAAATCATTTACTATAACAACAGTGTTATAGTCCACCATTTCCTTTTATTTCTCGAAAACGTCTATTTCAACAATGAATGTTGAAATCTATGGTTTCGAATCTCAACATGTTTTGAAAACATCGTTAGATCGTTTTAATTCTATTTAAAACATCACATTCAAAACAATTTCTTTAACATATTATTCACTATTCAAAAACGTGAATATACCTTGTTAACCAATTTCATTCTTTCTATTCATTTTACTTTAAAGGATTATTCACTGTCTAAAACGTGAATATAACTCCATAAATAGGTTATAAAAATTTAACTTATCAAAATAAGTCGTTTGCGAATTTATACAACAACGTTTATAAATTCTATTTCTATTTATTTTATAACAACTTCCTTTTATAAATCTCCTTTATTAACCTATTCGATTTATAACTCAATTATAAACCAAAGGTTCATATTATAAGTTAAATGCTTATAAAACGATTATTTTACAAAATCGTTCTTTTTAACACTTTTCAAATTATAAATCTTATAAAGTATAAGATTCATTTATTTACCCAAATCTATCTTTTTAATAAATTTACAAATTTTATAAACCTACTGTTTATAAAATTCCATTTAAAATTTCACTGTTTATAATTCTATGAATTTCATTCATTTATGAAATTCATTCACAATTCATTCTAACACTTATAAAAACTCGTTTTATAATTCCAACATTTTTAATTTATAAATCATCAATTTATAAATCTTTTATATAAATCAATTTATTACTATTATTCTTTTAAAACATCTTTAATCCCCTTTATAATTTCACCATTTTGATTTATAAAATAATCAAATTTTATAAATCCTATATTTTCAACTTTTTATAATAAATTCAAAAATCCCAATTTAAACTATTTATAAAACCATTAACCCATATTTTTCTCAAAAATCAACTTTTAACTATATTTCTCAAAAATATAATTTTTATAACATTAAAATTATATGTTTATTTATTTATAATGGATCAATTCAAAAAAATATTTTATAACGTATACTTTCAAAAATCACTTTGAAATCCTTTTAAAATTCCAAAATTTGGCCCAATGATGCTACATACCAAATAGTCAATCACGACAACAACGATATCATATATCGATATGACAATCCATCAAATATCAAAATATCTGAAATCAAACAAATACTGTTGAGGAATCCAGTTGGATCCCTCCAACCTGTTTCCCTGCATCCAAAGATGTTAGCACAATACCAATTCCGTTCCAGTACGAAATTACAGCAGTATATGAGATTTAAAATATTATCTGCTTAATAGACGGCGCAATAGGGTCTCATCCGCTATACAATGCGGGAAATCAACAACTGCAATATATACATATGCCGATATATATATTGCTATTATATACAATACCAATTTCACTGTTTATGAAATATTCGCGGTATATGTTTTTAATAAATAACATCCGCTTACTAACAACGCATAATGTCTATTTTAACAATCAATAGATACAAGCATCATTCAAACATGCATTCAAGAATTTTAAATATAACTATTTAAAATTAAAATCGAAACCGATTCGATTGAGTGAGAAGTTCTCACCTTGATTTCAATTTCGTTTTAGCGATTTATTTCGAATACGTTTAATTTTACCCGAAATTCTCACTAACTCCAAAAGACTCCAATCCAATTCCATAGCGTAGTGCTCGTCCATACGATTCCAACGCAACTGGTTTCGCGCGTTTCCGACCTCGTATGAAAAAGATATGGATTTTACAAGTTTTACGAATTTTTAATAACTAATTTACAACATTTTCTTTAAAATTTTTAACCTAAGCTATCATCTGCCATAGGATCTTGCATCAGAAAATCTTGGCCACTGCTCCTTTCTTCCCTCTCTTCGTTCATACGCACGCGCATGCTCAGTAGTAGCCGAACCCAACATTTGAAATTAGGGTTTTATTTCCAAGCCTCCACGACGAACGATAAGTTGATCAACTTCCTTCAACATGCTCGCCTCCATCCCCTCTACGCTCGGCCGCAACCCTAGCAAGCTCGGCCCCCTGTAGCTTCCAGAAAGTCGTGCGCAGCCCCCCAAGTTCATACGAGATTTTCCATCGATCCATGACTCCAATTTCGATCACAACCGTTGGATATCAAGATCTTGTCATTCTCTACAACTTTCATTTAGAAAGTTTCTTGAATTGATGAACGGATTTGAAGAAAATGAGGGGAAAAGAACTGTAAATTTCGGCCATTGAATGAAGCTACTGGCGGCTAGGGTTTTTAAACCTAACTTTTTTTTTTAATTTTATGAAGAGGATGGTCTATTTATAGAAGTTTGAACGACACTATTCATTCCGGAATTTCCAAACTCCGATTTACGCGCGGTGACCGGCGTTTCTAGGGTTTATCCCGCGTTCCGGACACAATGGAACAGGTTTCGGAAGCTAATTCGGTCATCTGTGCGAGTTATGGCAATAAACGTTCAATTTAAAATTAAACCGATTAAACGATTTTCTAGGCGTTTTAGCTTGCACCGGACAAATGATAAATCCAATTGACACCAAATTTGAAACCATACAATAATATCACATTACGGATCCGATGAAACTGGTTTTTTCGAAATCCAAGACTGTTTGAAAAATGGCTATTTTAACTCGCCAAATTAATATTAAAACAATTTCGATGCGTTTCGAGCTGCCACGATCAAACGATAACTCCGATTGCTACGAAAATTGAAATCCGATAATAACAAACTATTACGGATCCAATGGAACTAGTTTCGTCCAATTCTGAGACTGTTCGAAAATTGGCTAATTTCACTAGTCGATTAAATATTAAAATATTCAATTTTCACAAATAAACTCTTAATTCGATTTTAAAAGTTCTAAAACATCATTCTAACTCTAATATGATAAAATAAAATTTTACAAATCATTTTCAATCTTATTTTACCCAATTTTCAATTATTTCCACAATTTAATATATTAAATTATCGATTTAATTATTCAATTAAATCCAATTATTCGAAATAAAATTTATTCGACTTATAAATTTCACTTATTAACATTTAAAATTAATTAAATATTCAAATTTTAATTAATAAAAATTCTAGGTCGTTACATACTTCCCCCTTAAAAGAATTTCGTCCTCGAAATTATCAAGTAAGAAAAATTACAGAATCTATTAACTTTCCCAAAATTCATAATTAAATTTCTTACAATAACTTTACTAAGTTTTCAAATCATACTTAGTTATCTTTTCAAAAACAACTACTATTGTTTAACTTTCAATCCATAATCAAGGTTATAGTTTTCAAAAAAATTTCCAATTTTCCTCAAATTTTTCTAACGCCTTTAATTTTCGAAAAAATTCGCCAGAGTCTCCTTTGCGCGGCTCGATCCGAAAAAAAAATGACAGTATATATATCACAAATATACATCTCATCAAGTAATGAGGCATCCCGCAGGGAAAAAAGTGTAAAAGTACGATATTTAATCCGAGATATGTACCTTATATTTTATTAGCAAGCATATACGGCTAATATAGCGCGAAAGCGAGCTCCAAATGCGAAGCAAACGCGATCCGCACCTACTAAACACTCAACAAACAACATGAGAATCATGCATATAGACAATAGTATCGATATACAAAATATAGCAACAAAATAACTATATATGCCAACATAGCAAATGCAGTAAAAGCAATATATTCAACCATCAACCAACTATCATCCAAATAACATTCATAACTAATAAATATTCATTCATATTCTCATTAATATCCAATGAAATGGGTTTTCAATTTAATCACATTTGATTTATTAACAGTGGATGTTTTTACTAACATTAATTTTCAATTAGTTTATATTCACTAATCCATATTCAAGTTGGTTCACTTCCAAATCAAATTCAATTATATTTAAGATTCACTTAAATTCCAATTGAATTTCAATTACTTTAGCTTCCAATTTCATTAACACTTAATGAATTATATACAATCAACTAACAATCATATAACAACCAATGTATATTAATTACAACCAAATTCCTTTGCTTATATTCATTCACTTTGGTTTAATTAAATTGATTTCCATTCATCTTTCAACTTCCAATAACATTAGATTTTAATGAATTAACACTTACATTCATTATATCATATCAATTATTCACATTCAATTGATTTACATTCAATCCATTTGTTCAATTCAATTTCAAAAGTTGAATTTCATTTACATAACTTAAGTTCATATTCATCACTTCACTTTATTAATTTACTTTGATACCAGAATCAACTTCATTCAACATCTCTTAAGTTATACTTCATTTATAAACATCACTTCGTTTTTACTTAACTTAAATTCCCACTTTTAAATCAATTCAGATTCTAAATTCTAAAGTAAATTTCCATTTAACTTTAAATTCATTTTTATTTACAACTCATATTCATAAATATATTCATATAGTTTCACTTCTTATATATATATATATATATATAAAAGTTTATTTCACAATTGTAAATCACTTTAATTATTAATTTAATTCTTATAATTCTTTTTGCTTATACAATTATTCTTTTATTTAGATTATTCAAACAACTTATTCAACAACCAAACAATCAACTTATATACACTTTAATAATTTTGAAAAATTATTCCTTTATATATAAAATATAATCAAGGTAAAATTATTTCATTTACCCAATTTAAAACAATATTGTGCCGAATTGTTCTATTCAAGTGTTTATAAACCCCTTCGGCATAGTTGTCGAGACCGTGCTGACGAAGGTTCATATGCCACTCAATAAACCAATCACCGCAATATAAATTTTTTTTATATATTCACTAACAAATACGCTCTCATAGCTATTATTACACTCAACTCATTCTAGAGTACTACTGACTCTATCTCTAATGAGTAATATCCAACAGAGCCATGGTTGTCGCTTAACCATATGCTCTGATACCACCTGTGAAGACCCGCAAATCCGTACTCCTTGAATATACACTAATCTCCATAGATTAACTCAAGATGAACAGAAATACGAATTCTCAATGTTTAAGAAAAAGAAAAAGGTAGAAGGAGAGATAAGAAGGATAGAAAATAGAGAGAAAAGAAAATAGAAAATAGAATGGAAAGAAAACAACAGAACAACAACATCAGAATCTCACAATCGCAGCGGAATAACATATAATAGATAAATGAATAATCTTTAAACAAAGAACTATATTAGTTATTACATTACATTACATCATATCATCAGAGTGTACAAAAACAACAACAAACAGAGGAAAAAGAAAATACTATATACTAGTGATACGCCATGCCATCCATCTTGCCTCCAGCAACTCCTGAATTCCAGAATATCCTGATAAACCTAACTCTTGACTGCCCGTGTGGAAATTGGTGGGCACCCAGAGTTTAGGAAGGAAAACAATAAACTCCGATTCAGTCATGTGACTGGTGTGAGAACTCAAAACAGTTTATTTATCTTTAAAATCAAAATAGAGGAATAATTTTAAAGTCAATTCGCAATGCTTTTTAAAAATGAGACTACCATAAGGCCTCCCGCACACACACACACATGCAAACGCAGAATCGGAGGAGATTTCTCCTTATGATAGTCAAAGATGCTTGATACGCATAAAAAAAACATTTGATATTATTACTAGTGCATAGTGTAGAGAAAAATTCATTTTGAAAATAAAGATATAAATCTTAGCCAGCATAGACATTTCGAACTATGCCTACTATAGCTAAAATCTAAACAGTGGTGACCACCATAAGTAAATGGCAGGTTCTACAACTAAAACCGTACAGGGTTTCGTATTGGGAAATGGATTTCCAACGAATGGTCAGGCCAAAGAACTTCCCATTGCCACATGAGAACGCCTCTGGAAGGATGTCCCCGAGAACCAAACCGGATCTCTGCCAACACAAGGCTGGGTTACCCCTAATTGGGTAACAACTGACACGAGTATGCCATCCCCCGGTCCTTTGGGACCTTTAACCGAGCGCTCGTCACCACCATCACACAATCATAAATAAAGTGTTTCAACATGAGTAAGCATCTGGGCTCCATACCATGATACCACCCTTTTCCAGAAGGAAATGCACATACCCTAAAGGGAGCTACCCCTCATAACCTTGCTGCATCTTTCCAGTTTTGACCATTCCGGGGTGTGAGGCTCGACGAAGTCGCGTCCACAAAGCCACGCTTTATACAAAAGCCATGCTTTGGGTCAACAAATGATCATAGAAATGATCACAAAGATAAACGATCAAACAAATGATCTTATCACAAATGATCAACACAGTGATCATTTCACAGCATGTCACATTACCAAATTGGGAATATATCGCTAATAACCTTTAACTACATAACCTCTGAGCTCGTACGTCTCAGAGAAGGGTGTTAAGCTAAGAGAATAAATTCTCCGCCACCAACAGAAATATATTTGAAAGAAATCAGCTTTATATCTCAATTTGTAATGTCAGACGTACTATCCATACAAGTCTGTTCCGGGCTCGAACAGAACCGAAGGCACTTACAAAGTAGTCCTTGCAATCCGGATATCCACAATCCTGATCGGATTCCCCATCACATATGGAGAACTCTATACCGGAGCAACTCGGTGCAGAGTCAATCGACAGGTCATCCTATCGCTCTCGCAAATATCCGGTCTTCAACACCGGTCATCAATGTTATCCATTACGTCGTATCACTATTCGGAATGGGTAATCCGAATAACGAGCGAAATAATTTAAAAATAAGTGTGGCATTCAAATTCAGCAAATCACAACAAATACCTTTCAAAGGTAAATGTTGATAGTCGGTTATTGAACTATCAATGGATATGCACAACATCACCAGATTCCAAATAATTTTCCAAATTATTTATTTCCCAAAAATATCTTTACAAGATATATAATTTCAATATGTCAAAAATAAATCAATATTTATTTTTAAACAGATTCCCCTTTCTTTTATAAATTCCATAGTGAATTTGTATTTCACAATATCTATGAATATACGATTTCAATTATTCATTTTCATTTTATCTTCAAAAAGATAAATTCTCAAAATATTCACTTTATATTGGAAAACATTTCCATACTTACTTATTAAGTAATTCTCAATCAATTTATTTTCAACACTTGGAAAATATTCAATATACTTAAATCAAGATTAAGTATATATTTCATTCTTTAAGGAAATCATTCTCTTAAACATATTTATTTGGGCCAATACGAATGTTGCATAAAACATCGTTACGACGTCCCAAAATCACTAGTATAGGGATTCGAAATTAAAATAGATATATAAATCCCAATATTATACAAAACATTTCCTTTCGGAAATCATTTACTATAACAACAGTGTTATAGTCCACCATTTCCTTTTATTTCTCGAAAACGTCTATTTCAACAATGAATGTTGAAATCTATGGTTTCGAATCTCAACACGTTTTGAAAACATCGTTAGATCGTTTTAATTCTATTTAAAACATCACATTCAAAACAATTTCTTTAACATATTATTCACTATTCAAAAACGTGAATATACCTTGTTAACCAATTTCATTCTTTCTATTCATTTTACTTTAAAGGATTATTCACTGTCTAAAACGTGAATATAACTCCATAAATAAGTTATAAAAATTTAACTTATCAAAATAAGTCGTTTGCGAATTTATACAACAACATTTATAAATTCTATTTCTATTTATTTTATAACAACTTCCTTTTATAAATCTCCTTTATTAACCTATTCGATTTATAACTCAATTATAAACTAAAGGTTCATATTATAAGTTAAATGCTTATAAAACGATTATTTTACAAAATCGTTCTTTTTAAGACTTTCCAAATTATAAATCTTATAAACTATAAGATTTATTTATTTACCAAAATCTATCTTTTTAATAACTTTACAAATTTTATAAACCTACTGTTTATAAAATTCCATTTAAAATTTCACCGTTTATAATTTTATGAATTTCATTCATTTATGAAATTCATTCACAATTCATTCTAACACTTATAAAAACTCGTTTTATAATTCCAACATTTTTAATTTATAAATCATCAATTTATAAATCTTTTATATAAATCAATTTATTACTATTATTCTTTTAAAACATCTTTAACCCCCTTTATAATTTCACCATTTTGATTTATAAAATAATCAAATTTTATAAATCCTATATTTTTAACTTTTTATAATAAATTCAAAAATCCCAATTTAAACTATTTATAAAACCATTAACCCATATTTTTCTCAAAAATCAACTTTTAACTATATTTCTCAAAAATATAATTTTTATAACATTAAAATTATACGTTTATTTATTTATAATGGATCAATTCAAAAAAATATTTTATAACGTATACTTTCAAAAATCACTTTGAAATCCTTTTAAAATTCCAAAATTTGGCCCAATGATGCTACATACCAAATAGTCAATCACGACAACAACGATATCATATATCGATATGATAATCCATCAAATATCAAAATATATGAAATCAAATAAATACTGTTGAGGAATCCAGTTGGATCCCTCCAACCTGTTTCCCTGCATCCAAAGATGTTAGCACAATACCAATTCCGTTCCAGTACGAAATTACCGCGGTATATGGGATTTAAAATATTATTCGCTTAATAGACGGCGCAATAGGGTCTCATCCGCTATACAATGCGGGAAATCAACAACTGCAATATATACATATGCCAATATATATATATATTGCTATTATATATAATACCAATTTCATTGTTTATGAAATATTCGCGGTATATGTTTTTAATAAATAACATCCGCTTACTAACGGCGCATAATGTCTATTTTAACAATCAATAGATACAATCATCATTCAAACATGCATTCAAGAATTTTAAATATAACTATTTAAAATTAAAATCGAAACCGATTCGATTGAGTGAGAAGTTCTCACCTTGATTTCAATTTCGTTTTAGCGATTTATTTCGAATACGTTTAATTTTACCCGAAATTCTCACTAACTCCAAACGACCCCAATCCAATTCCATACGTAGTGCTCGTCCATAAGATTCCAACGCAACTGGTTTCGCGCGTTTCCGACCTCGTATGAAAAAGATATGGATTTTACAAGTTTTACGAATTTTTAATAACTAATTACAACATTTTCTTTAAATTTTTTAACCTAAGCTATCATCTGCCGTAGGATCTTGCATCAGAAAATCTTTGCCACTACTCCTTTCTTCCCTCTCTTCGTTCATACGCACGCGCATGCTCAGTAGTAGCCGAACCCAACATTTGAAATTAGGGTTTTATTTCCAAGCCTCCACGACGAACGATAAGTTGATCAACTTCCTTCAAAATGCTCGCCTCCATCCCCTCTACGCTCGGCCGCAACCCTAGAAAGCTTGGCCCCCTGTAGCTTCCAGAAAGTCGTGCGCAGCCCCCCAAGTTCATACGAGATTTTCCATCGATCCATGACTCCAATTTCGATCACAACCGTTGGATATCAAGATCTTGTCAAGGTCTACAACTTTCGTTTAGAAAGTTTCTTGAATTGATGAACGGATTTGAAGAAAATGAGGGGAAAAGAACTGTAAATTTCGGCCATTTAATGAAGCTACTGGCGGCTAGGTTTTTTAAACCTAATTTTTTTTTATTTTGTGAAGAGGATGGTCTATTTATAGAAGTTTGAACGACACTATTCATTCCGGAATTTCCAAACTCCGATATACGCGCTGTAACCGGCGTTTCTAGGGTTTATCCCGCATTCTGGACACAATGGAACAGGTTTCGGAAGCTAATTCGGTCATCTGTGCGAGTTATGGCAATAAACGTTCAATTTAAAATTAAATCGATTAAACGATTTTCTAGGCGTTTTAGCTTGCACTGGACAAACGATAAATCCAATTGACACCAAATTTGAAACCATACAATAATATCACATTACGGATCCGATGAAACTAGTTTCGTCAAAATCCGAGACTGTTTGAAAAATGGCTATTTTAACTCGCCAAATTAATATTAAAACAATTTCGATGCGTTTCGAGCTGCCACGATCAAACGATAACTCCGATTGCTACGAAAATTGAAATCCGATAATAACAAACTATTACGGATCCAATGGAACTAGTTTCGTCCAATTCTGAGACTGTTCGAAAATTGGCTAATTTCACTAGTCGATTAAATATTAAAATATTCAATTTTCACAAATAAACTCTTAATTCGATTTTAAAAGTTATAAAACATCATTCTAACTCTAATATGATAAAATAAAATTTTACAAATCATTTTCAATCATATTTTACCCAATTTTCAATTATTTCCACAATTTAATATATTAAATTATCGATTTAATTATTCATATTCGAAATAAAATTTATTCGACTTATAAATTTCACTTATTAATATTTAAAATTAATTAAATATTCAAATTTTAATTAATAAAAATTCTGGGTCGTTACACTTCCACCATTCTAAATGGCATCTTATCTTGAATAATAAACCAAACTAACTATTCTTCACATCTTCTTGGCTAAAGGAATGAGGGATCAATGGACCATCCATACTAGTTTGAGTTATAATGGGTTGACCCTTTAGCTGACCTTGATAAGCCGGACATTCTTTACATTTACGTTTTAGATGCTCGACAATAGTAGTGGTCCCATAATGTATACTATGAGCAGGCGATACTTTTTCACAAATTTTACAGATGCCAATTCTTTTTCCGTCGACATCCATAGACTCGGTTGCATAATCCCATACCCATGATTTAAGTTTTTATTACTAGCCTTTATTTTAGGATTTACCTGTAGAGTTAAATTGCAGAATGCAGTCGGTGAAACTTGAACTGCTGCTGGCAATAGTTCCACTTCCACGGTAGGACTTGATGAATTTTGCACTTGCATAATATTGATATCCTTACCTGAAGCTAAAATTTGAAAATAAATGATTAATATGATGCCTGTGGCTATCATTGCATAATTATCAAGCATAGAAACAAAATAGTAGAATTCTTTTAATATTTCTAGTTAAACTTGGAGGAAAAAAGTGATAAAAAGTGATAAACTTGCAGTTCAAATGGGTAATTGTGTATTAGAAACAAAATAGTAGAACAATTATCAGTTACTTCCATAGTCTAGATAGAACAAAAAAGTGAAAAACGATGACATTAGAACTTTCTAGTTTGATTTTTCTGCCTGCTTGAGATGTTACAACCAAATAATACAGCTTTATCGTCACTTATAAATTAAAGAGCATAAACGACATCAACTCCAACTAGCAAAATAAGTACCATTAAAGTGTTAAAGATCAAAAATCGAAAGTATAAAACCACAAACTTCTTGTAATAATACACTTTTTCATTATGAATCACTAAATTAGAAGCACAACAACAGATCTGATGTTTAGACTAATTAAATGTTAAATTTGAAAGCTTACACTTATTCTCAGATTGTGTTTTGGATAGAAGTCTCAGAGATGGATTTAAATGTGAAGATGAAAGAGGAACCATAATCGATAATGGATTACGAAGCTAATTGGAGCTGTCGATGGCTCGATTCAGTGAAAATGAAATGAGTACCATAATTAAAATTATGACAAGAGATTATATGAAGATAGCATGGGAGACCCAGATTGAATCCATCGCACAAGTCAATACATGAAACCCTAATTTTCCATCGAGATGGAAAAATAAGAAGTATACGGTTAGCCGACGGTAGAGAATTTTAATCCATGTCCGCTACCGCTTACTGCGGTGAGAATTACCGCACCATCAACAGTCAACGGCAACCGCTTGACTAAAAAATTCGTCAGTTACGAACAGTGATTTTTAATCGGTTAGACGGTGGAAATTTTAATCGGTGCAGCCTTAACTAGGACAATGGTGCTTGTCAACAATATAAATATTTACTTATGAATACACACACACACAATATATGTATTGCATTAACGTAATAATAATAATATGTGCATGATGTATGTATTAAAATTTGATATTAATTAGATAAATGACTACATATACATAATATAAAAATTTGGATTTTTTTTAAATATAATATACTTGTGTATTTTGTAGAAATAAAATAATATATATGTGTATGTATTTATATATAATTATTTTGTAAAATCTAAAATATTTATAAATATGTGTATTCAAATGTATATGTTTATATTATTTATTTATATTAATTATAAAAATTAAATAAAATTATATATATATATATATACATATATATGTATATTATAACATTCCAGATCCAGTATTCACCATAAAAATATTTTGTTATAATTTTATCTTACTAAATTATTTAAATATATAATAGTCGAAAGCCAAAAAATAAAATCAAAAATAATTTTATAACATATTTTTCAAATTCTATATTTTTTGAAACTTAAATATGATATTATAAGTTCACGAAAAAATTCCCTAATTTTTAAGTTAATTTATTTAATTAATTTACATCGGTTTTATAAAGAACCCTTTTATACTAATAAATTTGATTTCTAAAATTATGGTATTTTTTTGAAAGATAATACGACGAAGTCAAAATTTTATAGAATTTAAAATATAATTTTCGAAGCATATATTATTTTAAATGAATTATTTAACCTATATTTTGATTTAAATAATATTAAAAGTAGTAAATAATGATTAAAAAAATTCTATTACCTAAAATTATACTTAGTATGGAACTTAATATATAAAATAGAAGATCAATTATTAGATGATATGATGGCATAAAAAATTATAAGTCATTTATACGATATATAAATATAAGTATAATTAATTAGAAAAATAATAAAATTAAATAAATTTATTTCGCTGTGTATGCATCTGATCTATGAAAAGAAATGTTTTTTTAATTATACATACATAAATATAACCATTCAGTATACGACAACATTTATACACAGGAATCACACCTAACTAACAATATAATTAGGGTGTGTGTATGTATGTATGTATATATGTGTATATATATATATATATATAAACAAACTAGCAGTAGAATATTATGCATAAATTATAACTCATATGAACTAATATAACCATATCAAAACCCATGCCTTGGAGTACACCTTTCTATGATGAATCTATCTCTCCTTTGAACTCCTTTCGATTCGGCAAATTGCTAATCCTTGAATCGTAGACTGTTGACCAGCCAATAGTTGTTTCTTTGAAAACAATTTGGGACAAATTTTGTTAGAGCTTCTATATAGGTGAATTCAGTCAGTAAAGAGATGAAAATAGCAGCAAAAAAGATCCATATGCATTAGGGTTATAAGTCCTTATAGTGGAAGGAATAGAGAGAAAAGGTGGATCATATCTCATACCCATTCCCCCTAAATCCGAGCGATCCATCTAAAATACCCATAACCCATTTTTAGCTACCCCGGGCATCCTACTACAACAAAAACTTATCACTTTGCATCATGGGCTAATGGCCCATTTAGGTCCAAATAAATATTACTAATTAAATCTGATTTAATTGTTTGTCGATATCGCAAATCGGTCGAGATATTTAAAATCATTATATATATGTACAATAATATTTATTCCTCAAATCATATTTAAAATTTCATAATCAATATTTCATAAGTTATAATTAGTTTATAATAATTATAAACTAATTAAATCCTTTGGTCTAAAGAGAATTCAATATATCAGTTGTGTGACTCATCAAATGTAAATTTGGTCACATCGAACTATTCCATGTTACGTTCTCACGTTACTTAGTAGGTGGTGTGACATTCTAGCGAAATTTATCACTTACTTATTTTTGGTAAAATCCAATTTTAGTTTATCAAGCGTTACTTGGTTGTGACATTTATTTCACACCAATTCACATCGTCAAATCTATATCACTTTGGACATACGGAATTTGGTAATGGTCAAATATTCAATGTTGTCCATATTCAAATTGATAGCCCAAAAACAAAACCCTTTGTTAAAAAAAAACAATTAATATTAACCAAACTTTTCTGGCCAGAGACTTTGACTTTGAGTTCACTTGAGTTGATCGTGATACTAAACCCATATAACCGAGGAGATGAATCCTCTCTTGAATAATGCTTCATTTCCAATACTTCCACTTAACCCAACTATAGCCACTCGATGGACATTATTCCATGATTTGACTATAATAAAAGTATAGCTTTCATATTGAAGATTGATGGTAATATCAAGTCGAATAGAAGGCGTAAATCAGTCACATTGATATTTTTTGTTTGACCTTAATTATATTAGCCAACAGAAAACTGTCGAGTGATTCATTCCGTAGTTATCTAATAACTGTCAGTACGTAACCCCTTGGTGCCCCCAATAGCCATGAGTAATACATTGCCCAACATATGGAGAGCGTTACTTACTATAGTCTCAACGAATACATCAATATCCAGTCTCAATGCATCTTGACTAGAACCATTTAAAATGATATATTTATATTTATTATGATAAATTACTCACGATTACAACACCTTGTAACTGCCATCACAAAAAATAACATTTATGGATTTTCTATTAAGTATACTTTAATTAAATTAGTTAGTTAATATAACACATTATATCTAGTATATAATAGAAAGAAAGTGCCAATATTTCAAACAAGATTGGTTAATGGGTTAGATATATGCAACAAATCACATAATTGCCCCTACGACACACCCTTTATGATGACCCACCTTTCTAACCCCTAAGAACGACACTTAACACATCCTTGGTGTTCGTGTGCCATTACCTAAGCATTAGAAAGATGAACCGTTGAGGGGTGAAATAAAGAACAGAAAAGAAAACCTCACAATGGAACTGCTAAATAAAACATAATAGTAAATAGCACATCTGGTTACTCCTTAACAGAGAGTTATCAGAGTTACACAAAACTACTACAAATCAGCTTAGGCAGTTATAACATCCCGCCTTTACATATGCTGGAACAAAATACACTTACAAAAACTAGATAGTACAGTAGAATAGATAACTAAGAAGATGAAAAGCCTCCTGCTTATACGACGTCTTCAAAAGAGCCCAATAAAGCCCTACTACTCTCGGACTACTAAAATAAAAATGAGTACCCAAGAGTTTATGGAAACAAACACCTCGGCTCAGATGATATGTCTGGTATGAGTAAAACTTTAAACAAAGGTATGTAATTAAGCACGAACATATGAGACCACGCCGTTGAACACAGTACGGATTTACTCTCACATAAATAAATTTCCAAATGTGAAGAATGGGTAAATAATTAAACATCACGAAGAGTGGTTGGCTCTTTCCAGTGAAAATAAGGAGATAAATTTGAAGGTTGGAATCAAATAAGAAAAGGAAAAGCTCCAACAAATGACTAGGAAGGTGCACCATCCTTAAAGTATAACTCTAGTAATACACTCCTAAGAAGCTCATATACTTTGTGACACTTCTCAGAAATGTACCAGCTGGACCAGCCTAACCTTACCGAGAATCCAATTATTTCACATCTAAATGCGCAAACTAATCCGATGTAGATGAGATGTGAAAAGACCCTGATAGGAGCAACCCCACGTAGCTAGTTGTCATTTCGCAATTTGGATTCAGTCATTTACCGACAAAGGATTATTAAAGCTTAACGGAGCAACAAATCGTCTTAGAATAACGATAATAAAGAAGCTGAAGTAACCGATAGCTGAGTAACCAACCGTCGAAGATATAAAATGATCGTATATGGAAATTAAGTCTTGTATACTTATCACCACTCATCGAATTCAAATTTGTATTATTTCATGGTTAACAATAATACCGGACAAGTCAAGGTAGTGTTACCTCAAAGTCATGTCTCACAATTATTCTAGACTTTTGAAATAGAGACAAGTCTACTTCTTCGAAGTTTAGTGCTAATTATACAAATAAATCTTTTCCATACCAGTAAATTGGTACAGAAATTAATTTATTTCCATAAACAATTCAATCTTTTATTTTACAAACCCAAATTCGTATTTGGCTTCACATTACAAGTATTAGTTTTTAAAACACTTTGTTAAAGAGTTTACAAACTTTAAAACATCATTATAAAAAGGATTTAACAGAAAACATCCTTATTGTATTGATTAATTAACTTTAAAACTTTTTAAGTAGTTAATTAATTTACTTCGATAACCTTTAATTGGGTAAATATCCTTTAAAACATCATTAATTCAATTAATTAATAATATAGTTAATTAAATTAATTAAATAATAATTAAATATCATTATTTAAAAGTTATAAATTAAATAAACTTTATTTAAGAAACATTTATTTAAGGTTAAACAGATTTACTAACGTTTAAAAAGTCATTAATTAAAAGGGTTAATTTATTTTAAAATATCATTGACTAATAAATTAATTAATCTTAATCCATCATTATCCAAAGATTAATTAGCCTTAAACATCATTAAATAAAATGAATAATTAAAATAAAGCATCATTAACTAAGTAATTAGTTAAATTTAAAACACATCATTGATAAGTTAATTAGTTAACTTTAATCCTTATTAATTAAATAATTAACTAAATTAAATAATCATTATTAAAATAATTAATTATTTTGGTGACATCATTTATTAAAAATTGGCCTAACTTGTAAAATAATTCCAAGCATAATAATGAAATCAAACGGTTTCAATAAAATATGATTTTCTGAAAGTGCCCATATAGCGACTATCGCTATACGAGCAGTTCGGAATTTGAGCATATGACGTTTGGAACACAACCACACATCACATAATAAAGGTATGAACATGATGATTTGTAATAACATAACATATATCAAACATTTAATAACAATGACATTTGTTTTACTGCTAGACTTTCTTATAACTTAGGGTTCGCTTACTAACTTTTCGAAGCGACTTACTTTTAAGCAACAAATCAAACCATTATTAAAATTATATAATAAGCATTTAATAGCTATAAATATGAGCATGAACATAGTTTAAACTTTACGATTCAAAGGTGGAAGCTTTACTCACCAAAGCGATTACTAACTTAACCAGATCGCTACGACAAGTTACCAAACTCACGGAATATCATCGCGACACCTTAGCTAGGAGTTTTGGGCTCTTAATGGGCTGAGTTGGTTTCAGCCTTGGCTACATTTGGGCTCGGCCTTAGAGTCTTGAGATGGAAATGGCCTTGGTTTAGGTATATGGGTGTTTGTATGTGTATATATGAAATTTTAACTTGGTTTTGAGAGTGTATAAGCTAGTTTTTGACTTTGGAATCTCTCTTAGAAGCCATGAAAGTGTTCATAAACTTGAAGAGATAAGAAATGAAGATGTAAATGAATGCGTAAAGTGCAAAAGGTGTGGAGATGGTGGGTATTTGTAGGCAAAGAAGTGGAATATTAAATTAATTAACCTAAACATTTAAATGATATAAATGTTATCTTGTTGCATGCTACACCATACCTCCCTCCATACCATGCTCCCCACATCAACTACATGTACACCCCCAAACATGCTTCCAAGTACAAACCTAGTGTGTTTTAGGGTATGTATGTGTACATACTTTGGTCCTTAGGTCACTATTTAACACTATTGGCACCATACTTGATTGTTTAATGTCACATCATTACTTAATTAACTAAATCATACTTTAAAATCCTAATATACTCTTAACCTAATCATATGACATATGTGCATGTGTATATGAGTGATACAAAAATGTGCACAACGTTTCTGACGACTTTCCGAAGCCAAAAAGTCGAATTTTCGGAAAATTCAATCACATTTTCTATTTTTATTTGAACTGTTTCTTTTGGTAAACAAAATTTAAAAATGATTTTAATATCATCAATTAATATTTAAAATATGTTTACTTGGTTATTAAAATCCATTATTTAAATATTTAAAATTTATTTAAATATTCAAATACAAAGCGATTAATTTACGGGCATTATGTTCTCCCCCTTAGGAGAATTTCGTCCGCGAAATTAATACACAAAAGACAATCCAAAAGGTATATCTTATACCAAGAAATCCATATAAAAATGCGAAGTAACTAGTCCATAGAAGAACAAGCATAGTGCATTCAAGCAACAAATGACTAACCCGACACTACATCAGGGTTGGATTCTCTAATATGATCCTCAGTCTCCCAATTACAATCACGATGGTCATCACTCCGCTGAATTTTCGCAAGCTTAACCACATTGTTTCTCAGTCTCCTTTCGTTTTGATCCACAATGTGAACTGGATGTCGAACTACCATCAAATTTGGTTTTATTTTTAAGACTTCTTGAACAGACACCTCTACAACTAGTGACAGATTATGAACATGCTTTTTCAAATGAGATACATGAAAAACATTATGGACTTATGACAATCTTTCAGGCAATTCTACCCTACAGGTCAATGATCTAATCCTCTCAAGGATTCTAAATGGTCCAATGAATCTAGGTGCTAGCTTTCCTACCCTTACGAATATTACAACTACTTTCATCAAGGAAACTTTCACAAATATTAAATCCCCGACCCCAAACTCTAAGTTCCTTCTCCTTTGATCGCATAACTTTTCTGTCGATTCTGGGCTACTTTCATCCTTTCCATGATCATAGACACTTTCTCTGATGCTTCTCGAATAATTTTTGGCCCAAGAACTAAATGGTCTTTGATCTCAACCAATATGAAGGTGATTTACATGGCCGCCCGTACAAAGCCTCGTAGGGTGCCATGCCAATGCTAGCTTGGCAACTATTGTAATTAGTGAACTCTACCAAATGCAGATGATCTTTTCAAGAACCTCCAAAATAAAAAATACATGCTCTTAGGAGATCATCTAAAATTCAATTCACTCTTTCGGTTTGTCCGTCTATCTGTGGGTGATAAGCTATGCTTAAATTCAACTCTGTCCCTAAAGCGGCTTGCAATGCTCCCTAAAATCGAGTGGTGAAGGTAGGATCTCGATCACTAACTATACTCATTGGAATTCCATGCAGTCGAATGATCTCCCTCAAATAAATACTTGCCAAAGAAATTGTAGTTCTAGTAGACTTCACTAGGATAAAGTGGGTGCTCTTCATTAATCGATCTACAATTACTCAGATGCCTTCATTATGTCTTCTTGTTTTGGGCAACCCATCAATAAAGTCCATGGATACTTATTGTACATCCAATTTAGTATTTCCAATGGTTATAGCAACCCAACGATCTTCTGTTGGTCACTCTTGACATGTTGACAATTCACACACCGGCTTATGTAAATAGAAATGTCTCTCCTCATCCCTTTCCACCAGAAGGTCTTCTTCATAGTTTGGAACATTTTATTTACTCTTGGATGGATGGATAAATTTGACCGTTGATGCTCTCTCAGCACATCCTGTCTAATTCCATTAATGCATGGCACACAAATTTGTCCATTCATTCTTAAAATGCCTCGAGATTCAATCTGAAAAGTAGAAACAACTCACTCTTTGGCATTCTTCTTAAGCCGAGCTAAAATGGGGTCTTCTTTAAGGAAATATGCAATTCACTCTATTAGTGCTGGCTTAACTTCCAAATTTGCAATCGTTGCCATATTCCTACTTAACACATCAACAACGACATTTGCTTTCCCTTGGCTATAAAGAATCTCTAGGTCATAAGATGAAAGAAACTCAAGCCATCTGCTGCCTCAAGTTCATGACCTTTCGGGTAAAAAAGATACTTTGATGACTTATGGTCTGTAAATAACTCAAACTTTTCACCTAAAAGATAGTGCCTGCACACTTTCAAAGCAAAAACAACTGTCAAATGCTCCAGATCATGCATAGCATAATTCTTCTCATGAGGTTCCGGTTGTCGACTCACACACGCTATTACTTTACCATTTTGCATCAAAACTGCTCCCAATCCTATTCTATAAGCATCCATGTAAACTATTAATCCTTTACTCCCATCCGGAATAGTCAAGACAGGAGCACTAGTCAATTTCTTCTTTAACTCATTGAACGCTTGATCACACTTGGGTGTCCAAACAAACTTAACACCAAATGAGAAGCAATCTTCAAGAAATCTATAATAAATTGTCTTTAGAAACCCGCCAATCCCAAGAAACTCCTGACCTCCATTGCATTCTCAGGTTTCTTCCAATCTTGAACCGCAACTACTTTAGCTGGGTCTGATATGCCTTCTCTCGAAACTACGTGCACTAAAAATTAAACTTCGGATTTCTAGAAATGGCACTTAGAAAACTTAGCCTTTAAAACATGACGTCTTAAAGTACTAAGAACAACATGAAGATGGAACTTATGCTCTTCCTCCATTTTAGAATAAACGAGGATGTCATCAATGAAAACAAGAACAAACTTGTTAAGAAAGTTTCAAAACACTCTATTCATCAAATCCACAAAATAAACGGGTGCTTTAGTCAGTCCAAATGACATGATTAACCACTTGTAAAAACTATCAGGGGTTCAAAAAGCTATTAAAGGTACACTCTCCTCTCTACCCTTAATTGATGAAAACCAGTAGCAAGATCAAACTGAAAAAATAGTCGAGCCCCATGGAGCTGGTCAAACATGTCATCAATCCTAGGTAAAGGATATGTATTCTTGATAGTCTTCTTATTCAACTCTCGTAATCTACACATAATCTAAGAGAACCATCTTCCTTGGTAATGAATACTACTTGTGATCCCCAACTCGATATGCTACATCTGATCAAACCTTTCCGCAATAAATCAAACATCTGCTTATTTAGCTCTCTTCTTTCCTTCGGGGCCAATGCAACAAACACATATTTTACAATTGTATATTTAATGATTTATTTAAATATAACATCGTTAGTCGGATTAAAGTCCAAAATGCTACCTTTTGTAAACAGTCGAATTAGGACTTGAGACCACTTCCATTGAGTTCAAAATGGCGTTTGCGACCTTTTTGAGTATAAACATTGATATGTTTGGAGTTGAATAGAATTTCACTATTTTTCTGTTGGGCTTTGGGTTTGGGTTTCAGCCCGTTAACCCAACATAATACCCTAACTCCACTCTTCATTCTTTTTCATTTCCTAGAACTTTCAAGCTAAAGTTGAAATGAGGGACGAGATAAGAAATTAGAATTCCTAAGCCCTCGTTTACTAGGAAACTCAAATTCAAGTTCCAAAATCAAAGAGAAGCTTAGGTAAGCATCCTCTTCATCTTCTCCATCTCAACCTCTCTTCAATTTTCAGAAATTCCTATAACCTAACTTATGAAAAACTTCAACTTTGATAATAGATTGAAGATTTTAGAGGTGTATTAAAGAGGAATTGGTCTTGCTTTGTTTTAAAGCTTCTCATTCGTTGTCTTTGAGTTTAAAGGTGAGTTTTTGAACTCACATCTATGTCTATAACTTTCATTGTTGTTAGGTATGAATTCCTAACATCTATTCATATTCATTTTCTTTTGATTTGAACTGATTTGGTGAATTTTTCAATTTTGAAGTCAAAATAGTTAAAAATCTTATATTGGATGTTTGGACATGTTATTTAGGGTGTATCAAAGAGCCTATAAGGCTGGGTTGTCGCTTGGCATAAATCCCTAGTCTTCGTCGCTCGTCCGGTCGCTTCCGAATCGATTTGGCCATCATTGGCCTAGGAAAATTTCTGCCCAACTGAACCAACCAGACGTCTGGTTGGTAATTTCAGACATCAGGTTATGGTCGCTGGAAAATTTATATAACGAGCGCAGAAAATAAAAAGGCAGAGAGAAGAATCAGACGTCTGGTCGGTAATTTCAAACATCTGGTTAGTGGTCAGACGTCTGGTTTGTGATTCAGACGTCTGGGAGGTTTTTTGAATTATTTTTAGAACCCAGATCCAGATGTATGGTTGAACCTCCAGACGTCTGGAACTGTTCGGTTTTGCCTATTTGCCTATTTTTTGAGTGAATTTCCAATGTTTATTGATTTTTGTTGATCCGATTAGTTGTTATAACTTTTATCGACTTTGATGACTTCTTTTTCTGGATTTTTAGGAAAATCCATTTTGATGGATTTGTTATCATTTCTATGGATTCGATTCACGTCTTCGAATGTGAATTTTTGGTGATCGATTGTTTTTACAATCGTTTTATGTGATTTGTCACTTTAAATTACAAAGGTTTTTATACTAGTAGTAAATACTCAAACTCTTTCACAAAAATGATTTCAACGTTACTTTTAATACAGAACTCGTTTTCATATCCGTTTTCCAATCTATTGGTATAAACAAAAATTTACCTCGGTCGTATGAGAAAACTAATTAAACGACTTAGCAAAATAAGTGGTATGAAACGCTTGCATTTTTTTTGTCGGTTAATTCTTGGACTTGTTTGATTGAAATCTCATAAAAATTTTCGAGTGGAAATCTACGATTTGTTTGTAAATATTTAAGTTAAGCCAGTGGTTATGAGACATGAAGCTAAACTCATTTATTTACTAGCTTGGTGTAATTTACACTTATCGATCAATGATGATCATTTTGTGGTTTAGACTAGCGATGTGCGATGTCTCTTTGTTTGTGTGGGGGACTAAATCCCGTTTTTGGAGCTTCGGCTCACAGTCCGCAATGGGGGACTATACCCTGTTTGGAGGAGTTTTGGCTCATAGAAGGAGCGTCGGCTCATAGTCTGCAATGGGGGACCATACCCTATTTGGAGGAGCTTCGGCTCATAGGAGGAGCTTTGGCTCATAGTCCGCAAAGGGGGACTATACCCCGTTTGGAGGAGCTTCGACTCATTTTATGGGATAGCGACCCATTTGTGATACACGTGTTGGTGAGATTTCATGCTCCCATTGTGATAGGCCTTCCCTTTTTTGTGATTTCTGGATTTCTAGTTGATGATTTCTAGAATTTGTGTTTCACCAATTTTGGGATATGCGTTGATAAGCTATATCAATATTTGTGTTTTGGTGAATAATTTAGAGAATATGACATTCTTTTTAGTGTTTGAGAATATTTGAGATATTGTATTATTATTATTGTTATCTGATGTGTACTTGTCACGGTATGGCATTATTGTTATCATGCATTTTTGTCATATCTCTTATCCTATCTCATTTTATATGATATTTATAGCTAGACTGATCCATTTATTCTTTTCTTCTTAAATAATACTCAATTCAGACAGAGGTATTTCAGGTGCTTCTGCTTGATTTCTTATCATGGTCCTTCATTTGACTTTTGGGCTAACTACTTTAGCTTAGTAGCTTTTGTTATTATACATTCGAGATAGAGACTCCTTGATGCATACATATTCTTTTGTCTTGCACTTGTACCTATTCTTTTGTGATGTAGTGGATCTTATATGACCACTACTTTGATGTACACTTTTATGTGATATATTCATATCTGTTTCCGCCTTAGTGATATGAATATCTGTGACTAATTTATGTTATGTTTATTTTATATTATTTTTCGAAGACCATATAGCCACTGTGTAGTAGCCCTATGTTTGTATTTGATATGTCGGGTTTCCTCTTGAAACGAAATGCATATAATACTATCTGACATATCGGTACTCGCACAAAGAAATTATACAGATGGTCGCTCCTCAACAGCATTATTCTTTGCACTAGTCGATGGTATTACCCTGTAGTGTCCTTAGCTAATGTGAATATAGAGGTAGGGCGTCACAGCCAACCATCGAGGAGGTTATACAATAGGTCTAGTTACTGGAATCAAATCAGTGCGGAATTCTACTTCGTGGTGAGGAGGTAAACCTTGCACTTCTTCAAAAATATCTTTAAAGTCCCTGAAAATTAGGATATTCCTTATCTTCTCTTTGAGTACTTCGAGCGAATAGGGAAAATTTCTCATCAACTTATTAGGCTCTCCACAACAGATATCAATGCTTCTGCCTACTGCATCTTTTATCACAATAATTCTTCGACTATAGTCTAGGATGACAATAAACATAGATAACCAATCCATCCCCAAAAGTAAACCAAAATCCATGAACCCAAGAATGAATAAGTCGAACGAGAAGTGCCAATCTCCATATGAAATAGGCACTTTCAAACACATGGTATCAAGATTGGTCGGACACCCAATTGGGTTCGACTCACAAAGAGAATTATTTAATGAACGAATTTGAGGTTAAACTTATCAACAAGATCTATTGAAATGAAACTACATATGCACCGGTTATGAATAATACTCTAATTGGAATATCGAGAATGGATAATGTACCTTGCAACACCTGCTTTCCTTTTGGATCATTAGAAGTAGATGGTATTCCTCAATAGTAAAAGCTCGACCCTATGATCCCTTCCTTGGAAAAGGGCACTAGTTCTTCATATGTCCATGTCTATTGCAATTGTAGCATATCGGTAGGTTAGTCTTTGGCAATTATTTGCATAGTCGCCCATTTTGTCGCACATAAAACAAAGAACCTTGGTAAAGTCTAACTACTTTATCTGTGTTGGAGCTCCACCTCCAGGCTTCTTTCTCGACCACTTCTTCCCTTTGTGCTTGAAAAATGGCTTACTAACAACATGGATAACTGATAAAGGTAAGGAATTAACTGCTACAACTACCCCCTTCTGCGCTCCATGCTCAGTATCAATAACTTCGAATCTCAATGCCATACTGATCAAATTGGTAAAGGTTCCGTTGATATGATTGCTCATTTCCCAATGGAACTCTGGTCGCATTCCTTTCACGAACATCCCATTCATTTTAAGTGGCGTATCAATCAATCCTGGTCTAAAGCGAGACAATGCAATGAACCTATGCTCATACCGCGCCACTGTCATCCCACCTTGTTTCAAATCCAAGAAACTTCTGAACAACCGAGTCCTTCCCACCTTTGGGATAAATTGAGCTTTAAAAACATCGTTAAACTGCACCAAATAGAATCTTCTTCTAGTTTATTCATGGTGATTGAATCCCACCAATCCATTGCTGCTTTCTAAAGCTGACGCGATGCCAACAATCTCTTTCTAGCATCTTCCAACCGAAGATCCCCGAATATCCTCTCACAAAAGCAGTGCCATGTCTGGACTCCCAAAATGTCTTCAGTACGTTAGAAAGGCTTACCACCTAAAGTAGTGTAATTCTTTCATATGGTCGCAAAGTTCTGAGGCGGTTGAACTTGCATTACTACTTCAACTACCGGCCCTACAGCTGGCGCATTTCTATGAGCTCTTCCATTTGTAGCCATCCTTGTTCCAGATCCCCTCCCTCTTCTTCCTCTTATACTCATTTTCAATAACCTGGATAAGTGAAAGGTATCATTAGAACACAAAGATTGGGTCAAAGATGATAAATGGGAAATTTACAATAAAGGAACTAAAACCGTACTTTCACTGAAGAAAAGGAAATGTTCTCTCAAGATTAACTCATTTTAGGGCTCTACTCTCCCTACCTCTAAAGAGTTGTACCCCAAATCAGGCTAAGGTATCCGCTCAATCGAAGCACTGATACCAACTATGACGACCCACCTTTCTAACCCCTAGGAACGCCACTAACATATCCTCGGTGTTCGTGTGTTATTGCCTATGCATTGGAAAGATGAAACATCATGGGCTGAAATAAAGAACAGAATAGAAAACCTCACAACGAAACTGATAAATAAAACATAACAGTAAATAGTACATCAGGTTACTCCTTAACAAAGAGTTATCAGAGTTACACAAAAGTACTACAAATCATATTAGGAAGTTATAACATCCCACCTTTACATATGCTGGAACAAAATATACTTACACAAACTACATAGTACATCGAAATAGAAAACTAAGACGATGAAAAGCCTCCAACTTTGATGTTATCTTCAAAAGAGCCCAAAGAAGACCTGCTACTCTCGGACTCCTCAAATAAAAATGAGTACCCGAGAGTTTATGGAAACAAACAACTCGGGTCAGACGATATGTTTGGTATGAGTAAAACTTTAAACCAAGGTATGTAAATAAACATGAACATGTGAGACCATGCCGCTGAACATGGAATGGGTTTACTCTTACATAAACCAATTTCCAAATGTGAAGAATGGATAAATAATTAAACATCATGAAGAGTGGTTGACTCTTTCCGGTGAAAATAAGGTGATAAATTTGAAGGTTCGAATCATAAGAAAAGGAAAATCTCTAACAAATGACTAGGAAGGTTCACCACCTTTGAAGTATAACTTTAGTAATATACTCCTGAGAAGCTCATATACTCTGTGACACTTCTCGGAAATGTACTAGCCGAACCCCGCCAAACCTTACCAAAATCCAAATATTTCATATCTAAATGCACAAATGAATCTGATCTAGATGAGATGTGAAAATACTTTTATGGGAGCAATCCTACATAGCTAGACGTCCTTCCGCGATTTGGATTCAATCATTTACCGACAAAGGATTTTTAATGCACAACGAAGCAACAAATCATCTTAGAATGACGATAATATAGAAGCTGAAGTAACCGATAGCCGAGGAACCAACTATCGAGGATATAAAATGATCGTATATGGAAATTAAGTCTTGTATACTTATGACCACTCATCGAATTCAGGCTTCTATTATTTCTTGGTTAATAATAATCCCAGACATGTCAAGGTAGTGTTACGTCAAAGTCATGTCTCGTGATTATTCTTGACTTTCGAAATAGAGACATGTCTACTTCTTCGAAGTTTAGTGCTAATTATACAGATAAATCATTTCCATACAGGTGAACTGTTTAACCGAAATTAATTCATTTCTATTAACAATTCAATCTTTTCTTTTAAGACCCGAATTCGTACTTGGCTTCACATTACAAGCATTAGCTTTTAAAACACTTTGTTAAAGAGTTTACTAACTTTGAAACATCATTATAAAAAGGATTTAACAACCTAAAACATCTTTATTACATTGATTAATTTACTTTAAAACTTTGTTAGCTAGTTAATTAATATTCTTCACTGGCCTATAATTAAAAGGCTAAATCTCTATTAAAACATTATTAATTCAAGTAATTAATAATACAATTAATTAAATTAATTAAATAATAATTATATATCATTATTTAAAAGCGATAATTAATTTAAACTTTATTTAAGAAAAAAAATTATTTAAGGTTAAACAGATCTATTAACCTTTAAAAGGTCATTAATTAAAAAGGGTTAATTAATTTTAAAATATCATTTATTAATAAATTAATTAATCTTAATCCATCATTATCCAAAGATTAGTCAGCCTTAAACGTCACTAAATAAAATGATTAGTCAAAATTAAAATAACATAACTAAGTAATTAGTCAAATTTAAAACACATCAATAATAAGTTAATTAGTTAACTTTAATCCTTATTAATTAAATAATTAGTTAAATTTATTAAAATAATTAATTATTTTTGGAAAAATAATTAATAAATTTTTTGCTTAACTTGGAAAATAATTCCAAGCACAATAATGAAACCAAACAGTTTCGATAAAAGGTGATTTTCCGAAAGTGCCGATATAACGACTATCGCTATACGGGCAGTTCGGAATTCGAACACATGCCATTCGCAACACAACCACACATCACATAATAAAGGCATGAACATAAATATATGATGATTTATAATAACATAACATATATCAAGCATTTAATAACAATGGCATTAGTTTTACTACTAGATTTTCATATAACTTAAGCTTCGCTTACTAACTTTTCAAAGCGACTTACTTTCAAGCAACAAACCAAACCATTAACCAAACCATTATTTATTTTATATGATAAGCATTTAATAGCTACAAATATGAGCATGAACATAGTTTAAACTTTATGGTTCAAAGGTGGAAGCTTTACTCAACAAGGCGAGTACTAACTTAACCGGATCACTACGACAAGTTGCCAAACTCACAAAATATTGTCGCGACACCTTAGCTAAGAGTTTTGGGCCCTTAATGGGCTAAGTTAGGTTCGACCTTGGCTATATTTGGGCTTGGCCTTGGAGTCTTGAGGTGGAAATGGCCTTGGTTTAGGTATAAGGGTGTTTGTATGTGTATATATGATGTTTTAACTTGGTTTTGTGGGTGTATAAGCTAGTTTTTGATTTTGGAATCTCTCTTGGAAGCCATGGAAGTGTTCATGAACATGAACAGATAAGAAATCAACAAGCAATGAATAGCGTAAAGTGGAAAAGGTGTGGATATGGTGGGTATTTATAGGCAAAGAAGTGGAATATTAAATTAATTAACCTAAATATTTAAATAATATAAATGTTATCATGTTGCATGCTACACAATACCTCCCTCTATACCATGCTCCCACATCACCTACATGTACACCTCCCTGACATGCTTCCAAGTACTGACCTAGGGTGTTTTAGGGTATGTAAGTGTACATATTTAGGTACTTAGGTCACTATTTAATACTAGTTGCACCATGCTTGATTATTTAATGTCACATCATTACTAAATTAACTAAATCCAACTTTAAAATCCTAATTTACTCTTAACCTAATCATATGGCATATATACTTTTGTGTGCATGCGTATATGAGTGACACAAAAATGTGCACAATGTTACAGATGACTTTCCGAAGCCGAGAAGTCGAATTTTAAGAAAAAATTCTTCGGTCACATTTTGTATTTTTATGTGGACTCTTTATTTTAGTAAAAATGATTTTAATATCATTAATAAATATTTAAAATATGTTTATTGGTTATTAAAATCCATTATCTAAATATTTCAAAATTATTTAAATGTTCAAATACGAAGGATTAATTTACGAATCGTTACACCCCTAAATTATCAATCTCCCACTTGCACTTGGGGCCAATTATAGGATCATATTAAAACTTCTCTAATTAGTTTTCTCAAAAACCAATTAGGTCGGTCCTTTAGTGAATGGGTATGCCATTATGTTTAATTATCTACCCTATCAATCAACCCTCCATAACGCTAATAAAATACCTTTATCATGTGCTATAATTCGATCACTTGACTTCCAGTAAGTTCTAAGTTCTGTTATGAACTATATTGTAACATTTTTATCATATAAAAATGTTATGGGATTCTCAACGTTTGGAATTACCCTCAGCTCAGTTATAAATTTGTGCATTGTAACGACCCGAAATTTTCGATCACGAATATTCCAAATAGTTAGGAAAAGAAGAAAAGACATAGAAGAAGAAACAAAAATGAAACATAGTATCTCACAATCGCAGCGGATCAAAATATAATATCACATAAAATAATAGTTGTGCAAAGGAAAAATTATATCAGTTAATTTACATCAATACATCAGAGTTACAACAATTTCATAAGCACTGGACAGTTAAAGTTAACTTATCCCAGATAAATTATAATATCACAGCGGAATACACTCCATATGTTCCTGCCATCCAGCTCGCCACCTGAGCTGTCCTTTTCTGAAAATCTGTAATACTCGGTCTGACCCGAGTATTACATCAATGTAACACCCGGGTCAGGCTGGAAACCAGC
This sequence comes from Allium cepa, assembly GCA_030765085.1. Classification (NCBI taxonomy): domain Eukaryota; kingdom Viridiplantae; phylum Streptophyta; class Magnoliopsida; order Asparagales; family Amaryllidaceae; genus Allium; species Allium cepa. The sequence goes on along the minus strand of CM060932.1, from coordinate 872,395,033 downwards.
GTGAGTAAACCCATATAATATGAAATACCAAGCTATAACCTAAATGAATTACCAGGGTAACTCATACCTTTTACGAGTTCTTACTTATTTATAACACACAACAGTTCTCAAAGTTAAATGTCCAGGTTACTTAACTTATTCATTCCAGCCTAATTAATCTCACATATCCAATTTGTAAGGAATTTTAATTATTATTCGAAGTGGTTTCGGGTATTACTGATACCGACCCCGGTCTCTTTGAATTCAATGTCATCTTAAACCCAGTTGTTTAAGAGGATACAAAACAATTTAAATACTGGTTCTCATATTCTCACAACACATCAATTATTGATAGATAACTCACAATATCGCCAGTTCAACCCATCATCTCATATCACAATACATCACAATCTATCAAAGATATTCAGACAAACTAAAGTATTCAATTCAGGTTATCATCCATAGGTAAGATAAATAATCAAACAATCCATAATTAATTTAATTTAATCACCCATTCAAGTTAAATTAATTATCTTTAATCTGCTTAATTAACTTTGGTTAATTAAAAACCATTGCTTAAATTAATTACATTTATAAATTAACTTTAATTAATCACATTAATCTTGATTAATTAAATCACATCCAGTGATTAATTACCCTTTAATCACTTATATTAATTAATTACACTTAAATTAAGCACATTAATTAATCCTTTAATTAATTACACCAAATAATTAATCATTGATTACTTCCATTAAGTAGTTTTCTTTAATTACCTACCATCAACTAACTACTCTCTACTTTAGTTACATTCAGTAATTAACCCCAATTAATTACATTAAGAAATTATCCTTTAATCAATCACATAAATTAAATTTTCTCTATACACTTATTTTAATTAACCCCTTATTTCAATAATTTCATTAGTTAATGATCCTCTAATTATTTCCATAACTTAATTATTCTTTTTAAATTAACTACATTTAACAAGTAATCATATTAATTACCTTGATTTATCACATGCAATAATTAACTATCCTTAGTTACTTTAATTAACTTAGGATAATCCATTATCTTAATTGATTACTTAATCGTTATTATATATCGTTTGAAAATCACTTAGAAATATAAATAAATAATTAACTTATTATGTAATAACTTCAATCCAAACAACTTAATTTCAAAAACATTTGATTTAAAATCTTAAACTTGAAACTTGTACAAATATTTGGCTTGAAACTTTGCTGTCAAAACTTCTATTTGAAACCCTTATTTCTTGCCCCTTTTATTTTAAAAAAAAACTGGAAAAAACAATCTACTTAACTATGCTCAATCTCTTCGGTACAGGCTCGAAACCAACTCAAAGAAACCCGAGAACAACTGATCACCACTCCTCTTCACTTCCTACTTCATATTTCGTCACGAAAACTAGAGATCGACTTGAAGAAAATCTATAACACACCCGAACCTCGAACTCACAACCACGACCACCTGATACATCGACTACATGTGCACATGCACAGTTCATCAGCATTGCTCCGATCCTCAAAACCATCCTCGGCAAGTCGACAATGACCTCGCCTACACTTCTGACCAGCCAGATGGACCATATCCCTTGAGAATCAAAATCGAACGAGTTGACCCCAAAACTGAAACAAACCTAATCAACAAAACTCCCTGTCGACGTTGAACTCGACCATCAGAGTTCATGCAACCACGCTTCGAGCTTTGCCACGAAGCCGCATTTCTTCTCCCCCAGGTACGGTCGACCCAATTCCCTCGATGACGTCGCATTTGCCTTGTGAACGACCACTACTCGAACCCAGTTCAAAATCCTAGTATGCCTTATCCCGATCACCCCCGTAATCTATAAACCTTATAAACAATTTTCTCATACTCACCTATCAATGAACAAACCCCAGCCGTAATCCCGACACCCCAGATTATCGCAATCATTTGAATTAGTCGAGAATTCAAAAACACCTCATTCCATAAATACCCCACAAATACAGATTTAAAATTTATGAAATGATTATTAAAATTCCTTATTTTCTAATACAAACCCGATTGAGAAATCCAAATTCAATTTTATAGGCACTAATTTTTGTCTCATCTTTGATTTCTCACTGTATTTTCCATTTTCAGAGTATTTGCCCAACAATTTCTCTTCAATTTTATTTTTAAAAATGAGGCCATTCACATACAAATGTTTTTCATTCAGAGATCAAAGTCAAATTTTGTTTTGATGGGAAGTTATTGATGTTTAATTGGGTTTTTTAATTAAATCTAAAAAATTTGAACAGAGTCTTCTCTCCCCTGTTCCCAGTCATGCACATCTCTTTACATATATAAACAGAGATATTCATATCCATGCAAGCACTTATCACTTATATACTACAACATCCAGTTATGTCCAGATTATTATTTTAAATAGGTTAGTTTTACTTACTAGGGAAAAAAATATGCTTGTATAGAGCTTTGAATTGGAAATGTCTTGACAGAGGGTTTTTGAAATTGAATGCTAGACTTTAGAACTAGAATTTTGAAAATGCTAAAATCGAAACTGGATTTGCCTTTAAACTGATCTTTGTTTAAACTGAGTTTTTGAGACCTTGAAATCTACCTTTAAAACTTTGCTCAAGAAAAAACCAGAAATTGTGTTGGCAGTTCAATTTTCCTTTGATCTTCTTGAATGATTCAATTTTTAAAATGGTTGTTGTTTGATGATTTCCTAGTTTGTATATTATTTCCAGGCTTTAATCTTCTTGTTTATGAAGGATGAAGATAAAAAAGAAATGAGAAAGGAATAGAAAATGTATATATTTCTTTTATCTTTTATTCATTATCTAAAACAAAAGGAACAAATTCATGACACTTATTTAATACCATAATAACATTTTTACACTTGTTATTTAATATGTTATTAACCTTACATGTGTCTTTGCATGAGAAATAAATGATTATATATATATATATATATTTAGTTTCCTAATTTATAAATACATTTCTTAATTTATATTATATAAAATCCTTTAAAAGAAATAAAAATAAAAAAAACTCTATTCTAACTAAAATCATATATAATATATTTTAAAAATCCAAGCATATTTAAGATATATATTTACCTTTGAATTCTAAATTTAAATTTAAATTCAAGCATAATTTAAAATCCAATTTGAAATCTACTTACACAAATATTTTTATTTAAACAAACACAGACTCAATTTGTTTGAAAATAATAATATTTCTGTTTGAAATCTTCTTATATCCATTTTTATATATATATATATATAACTACCATCATTATTTTTTATTATATTTTCAAATTCACTTATATAACCAGATATCTTTCATTATCAGAATTTTTTTATCTGTTCAATCGAATAAACCAGTTAATTATTCAGTTACCGGATGTCCAAAAATCTGGGTTATTACATTCCTCCCCCCTTTGAATCTTTACGTCCTCGAAAAGAAACGAAGCTAGAATTTATTCAATACTTAAAATCAAACAAATTTTCTTTGATCATTTTTAAAATAATTTTAAAATCTATGTAATATTACTAAATTAGTTTTTATAAAAATACTTTTTATAACTCGATGTTTCGATAAGTCCATCCTTATTCCCATTGAAATTCGGTCATACGTTGATCAGGCGTAGGACTGAAAATCTACAAGTACTTGGTAAACCCGTTTTCAACACCCAGTGAAAATATTTAAAAAATAATTTTACTGAAAATATAGAAAATATTTTTGAAATCAAGAAAACTTCTTTGATGAGAATGCTCTGAAAATCATCAACCCCATCCACGGTCGTAGTTAACTCGATGGTTACGTTGCCTTCCCAGCAAAATCCACAGATAACCATAGGTACTCCGCGCCCCTCGATTACGCTATGTAACTCGCTACAGATCGCAGCTACAACCGGGGTTGCGTTGCTATCATAGCAAAAACCCATATAACTGTAGGCCTCAGCGCCCTCGAATTTCGCTGCTAAAAGAATGAAACTACTCCACTCCACTCGACCATAGATCACAGTCTACCGATGTTACGCTACCTTCCCGACAAAATCAAGCGTAGACCGTTGGCACTTACCTACACACGATTTCCGCTATGGTCCACAGTAGATCGCAGCGACATTGAGTTACACTGTCGTCACAACATAACCCAAATCCCTTTGTAGGCATCAGCACCCTCGACTTTCACTACCCAATAATCCTCAAGAACTAGTTTGTCCGGACTCCTCACAGGATCAACTTTAAAGGCTCCCCCCTTTAAGGCTCAAGGAAGTGGCAACCTATAGCACTTCTGAGAAGTTCATTTCAAGGGAGCGCCTTTTTCTCCAGAGCCATTTTCAAAACACTTTATACTATACGCATATAGTATCTTCCAAATCATACATCTAGTATGAATCCCATATAAATCTCTTTTTCACAAAATTGATTATCCCAAAAATTGATAATTCTTAAACTAGGCTTTTCGAATTCCAAAACTGATTTTTCTCCAAAAATCAAAAGCCTTTCCAAATCCATAGGTTCCAGAAACCTTTTATCAAAACTATTCTCATAAGATCCTTTATATATATATATATAAATATATATATATATATATATATATATAACTTTTAAAATCTTTGGATCACTTCAAACTTGTATAAATTCCCTTTTTGTACTTAAAAAAACTTTCAAAACCCTTTTCTTCTGGCTATTGATTCAGCAAGGGGAGATTTATCTTATATAACAAGGATATATAAATTTGTTTATTCCAAATCAAATTTCAAATTTGATTACTCTATAATGTCATTAACCATATTACTTTTTATTAAAAAACCATTCTATAGATTTTATCCATAAATTTTCAATATCAATTTCATTTAAACCTGTACGATGTACACATATCATCCGTGCGCTATACCAATCTGATCGCTCACTCGATCACACAATCTCACTTCCGAACTAGTATTGTCCACCCGACTTCCTAGTGCGAACTCAGATCTGGTTTCTTGATCAGAAACCGTCATTCTCCTTGCATGGTCATAACTATGATAAAGATGTTCCAGAACCAATCAACAATCCATATGTAGGTTCACCGTCGAAAATCGAGTGAAAAATCCCAACTCGGATCATATAACTATCTCGAAATTCTGTGCTCGAATATGGATCAAATCAATATGCAAATAGAATAATATACGTACATCTTACGTATTTACCTCATTGATTATTAGCCAAATCAATTTCTCCTTTCTATCCACATTCACTTATGATTTCTATTCAGTTATTCATATTACTTCTATCCCATTTGGATTATCCCTTTAATTCTTATCTCAATTGGAATTTTAATCATAAAAAGTTTACACTACGATCAAAAATAGCTTGAAAAGTTTATAATAGATAAGTAGTTGAAAAATAATTATTAGTTTATAAATAGCTGTAAAATAGTTAAGTAGTTGTAAAGTAGTTGGAAAATAGTTGAGTAATTGTAAAATAGTTGGAAAATAATTGCAAAATAGTTGTAAAATAGAAATTAGTTATAAAGTAGTTAAAAAGTAGTAATTAGTTTATAAAACAGTTGTAAAATAGTTAAATAGTTCCAAAAGTAGTTATAAAATAAGTACAAGATAGTTTGATTTTGAAAAGAAAGGTTATATAGTAATAGGTTGGAAAAATAGGTTTATATTTAAACAATTTATTTTGAAAATAGTTCAGAGTCAATCTGTTTAACTTCCAAACCTTCATTCCATTTAAATTTCAACTTTCTCTTGAATTGACTCAATTTCAATAACTTCAATTCCCATTCCAAATTTAAACTTTATTCAACCTCGCTTCCAATCTCAATTAATCTAAATAAATTTCAAATTGAACAAATTTTCAATTTTAATTCATTTCAATCCCAGTTTTGAATTAATCTCAATTCCAATCTCCATTTCCATTAAATTTATTTAATCCCAATTCAAGTTGAATTAACCTCGATTCTTTCCAAATTCAAATCAAATTCCATTTGAATTTAAAACTATTCAACTTTATCACAAATCCAAATTATTTAACTCCAATTTCAATTTGAACTAATTTCAAATTCAATCTCACTTTAAACCATATCGAATTATATAAATTTGAGTTAAAGTTTTAAATGTTGATTTAATTCCTATAAATCAAATTAACCCTTACTTCTTCATAAACTTATTTCTAGGTTCAAATCACAGTTCAAACCCTTTTTAAACAACTTAATCTTTGAAATTCCATTTATCACCAAATTTCAATTTTGAAATCAATTCTTAACAATTTGTATTTCCATATTCCTTTAAACATCCAAAACTTAAGTTCAATGTGATTTCACTTTAACTAGTTTACTTTCTATCTTTAAACTTGAATTTATTACCCAATCTATCTCAATAATGGATGTATTACAATAATCCATTTCTTCATTCATTTAAACAAATTCAATTCACAGTTTAAAGATTACTAATAACAACGGAATGATATCATCCAAACCATTTAAAACATCATCAATTTCAAATTTCCAGATGTCAAACCCATTTTGAGATCGCACAAACCCCTAATTCAAATCAACCATTTAACTTTCCAACTTAAATCTCAATTTTCATCTTGAAATTTCCAAATCAGGTTGTTCATTCAAACTTATTTAACTTTTTCTAAGTTAAATTCAATTTAATCCCAATAATCCCACTCAAAATTTGAATTTTCCATTTCAAATTTCAAATTTCTATCACTTAAAAGTTCAAAAACTTATTTTACTATGGGTTTTTACATCACACTTAAAGGAAAATCAAAACTGATAACTTTCAAATTATCTTTGATATTATGTATATCCACACATATATATACATATTTACTTCTTGGCCCACCAAGCCAAATTTTAAAATTTAAACCACCCTTGGTTTTAATTCAAAACAAATTCCTTTAATGTTTTTTAACAACTTCTTTTTTCAAAATAAGACTATATTCAAAATAGTCTGAATTGTATTTTTTATTATTTCCTTTAACACTTTGAAACAATTCAAATGTACCTAGACTTAGGTTTTAAAACTTCACAATTTAAAACCGACTTCACTTTAGAAGTTATACTCATCTTAAAAGTTTACTTCATTTGGCTTCCTTATTAACAAACATATCATTATTAAACATAATAACAATTTATGATAATACCCAAGATTATCATATCTAGATAGCAATTCATTTTTATCTTATTCTTACTTCTACAAATTTAGGATTTTAGTTCCAGTTTGGATCTATTTCGAACTTATCTTCATTTAATTTCAATTTGGTTGTATTACTATTACCACTTAATTCTCATTATTAAAATTTTCAAATAATACAACAACCAATTACCTTAATATATATAATGGTTAGAAGAATCATTGCTTTATATATAAACTTATATAAAAATCATTTACTTTTAAAACCATTATATAAGAAAATAACAAGTACGCTCTCTCATATAATATTACACTCAACTCATTCTAGGGTACTATTGACCCTATCCTTAATGAGTATCCCACCAGAGCAAAGGTTCACACTTAACCTTGCTCTGATACCAAATGTAATGACCTGCAATTTTCGATCCAGAATATTCCAGATAATTAGGAAAAGAAGAAAAGAGATAGAAGAAGAAACAGAAATGAAACACAGTATCTCACATTCGCAGCGGATCAAAATATAACATCACATAAAGTAATAGTTGTACAAAGGAAAAACTATATCAGTTAATTTACATCAATACATCAGAGTTACAACAATTTAACAAACACTGGACAGTTAATGTAACGACCCAGAATTTTATTAATTAAAATTTGAGTATTTAATTAATTTTAAATATTAATAAGTGAATTTAAAAGTCGAATAAATTTTTAATTTGAATAATTGGATTTAATTGGATAATTAAATCAATAATTTAATATGTGAAATTATGGAAATAATTGAAAATTGAGTTAAATATGACTGAAAATGATTTGGGAAATTTTATTTTATCATATGGAAGTTAGAATGATATTTTAGAACTTTTAAAATCGAATTAGAAGTTAATTTGTGAAAATTGAATATTTTAATATTTAAATCGACTAGTGAAAATAGTCAATTTTTGAACAGTCTCAGAATTGAGCGAAACCAGTTCCATTGGATACATAATAGTTAGTTATTACCGGATTTCAAATTTCGTGTCAGTCGGAGCTATCGTTTGATCGTGGCAGCTCGAAACGCGTCGAATTATTTTTAATATTAATTTGGCGAGTTAAAATAGCCATTTTTCAAAAAGTCTCGGATTTCGACGAAACCAGTTTCATCGGATCCGTAATGTGATATTATTGTAAGGTTTCAAATTTCAAGTCAATTGGATTTACCGTTTGTCCTGTACAAATTAAAACGCCTAGATAATCGTTTAAATCGGTTTAATTTAAATCGATCGTTTATAGCCATAACTCGCACAGATATCCGAATTAGCTTTCGAAACCTGTTCCATTGTGTCCGGAACGCGGGATAAACCCTAGGAACGTCAGTTTCGGCGCGTGAATCGGAGTTCGGAATTTCCGGGTGAATAGTGTTCGATTTTTCTCTATAAATAGCCCACCATTCTAAAGAAATAAAAAAAAAAGAGATAAAACCCTAGCCGCCACTTGATAATGGATGGCCAGAAAACACCCACGTTTCTCCCTCGATTACTCCAAATCCGTCGATAATTAGGCTAAACTTTCAACTAGAGTATTGAAGAGGGCGATGGGAGCTACGAGATCAACGGTTATGATTGAAAAACTCGAAGTAAATCAATGGGGATTCGAGTTCAAAGAGGGGCCGTTCGGCCTAGAACTGCGTGCAACATAGGGGGCCAAGCCTTGTGCCACTTTGGCCGAAGGTGTAGTGTGGGGAGGCGCGCATGGTGGTGTATCCTGATCGCATTCAAGCTCGACGTGGAGGTGGTGAATCGAAACCCTAGTATTTGATAAATGGGTTCATGTGCGTGTGTTGCGACCTGAAGATGTTGCGTGGGAGAGATGATGGTGCGCACGGCTGAGATGAGGGGGGGGGGGCTTGAATCTAACGGCCATGATCTTGCTAGGTTATAAATTTTATAAATTATGTTATAAATTTATGTATATAAATTCGAGTAAACTTTGAAAAATCATAACTTTTTCATACGAGGTCGAAAACGCGCGAAACCAGTTGCGTTGGAATTGTATGGACGAGCACTACGCAATGAAGTTAGATTGGAGTCGTTTGGAGTTAGTGAGAATTTTGGGTAAAATTAAACGTCCGTTTAATTTTATTCGAAATAAATCGCTAAAACGAAATTGAAATCAAGGTGAGAACTTCTCACTCAATCGAATAGTTTCGATTTTTATTTTAAATAGTTAGATTTAAAATATTTGAATGCATGTTTGAATGACGATTGTTATCGATTGATTGTTAAAATAGACATTATGCGCCGTTAATAAGCGGATGTTATTTATTAAAAACATATATCGCGAATATTTCATAAATAGTGAAATTGGTATTATATATAATAGCAATATATATATATTGGCATATGTATATATTGGAGTTATTGATTTCCCGCATTTGTTTAGCGGATGAGACCCTATTGCGCCGTCTATTAAGCGGATAATAATTAATAAAAACATATACCGCGATAATTTCATACTGGAGCGAAATTGGTATTGTGCTAATGTTTGTGGATGCAGGAAAACAGGTTGGAGGGATCCAATTGGATTCCTCAACAATAGTTATTAGATTTCAGATATTTTGATATTTGATGGATTATCATATCGATATATGATATAGTTGTTTGTCGTGATTGGCTATTTGGTGTGTAGCATCACTAGACCAAATTTTGGAATTTTAAAATGATTTTAAAAGTGATTTTTGAAAATATACTATATTTTTGGAATTGATCCATGTTAAATAAATAAACGTTATAATTTTCAAAGTTATAAAATTTTGGTTTTTAAGAAATATAGTTAAAAGCTGATTTTTGAGAAATAAGGGTTAATGATTTTATAAAATAGTTTAAATTGGATTTTTGAATTTATTGTAAAAAGATTAAATATAGGATTTATAAAAATTAATTATTTTATGAATCAAAATGGTGAAATAATAAAGGATATTAAAGACGCTTTAAAGAATAATATAAATTGATTTATATTAAGAGATTTATAAATGGATATTTATAAATTGAAATATTGACATTATAAAACGAGTTTTTATAAGTGTTTGAATGAAGTGAAAATGAATTTTGTAAATGAATGGAATTTATAAAATTATAAATGGTGAAGTTATAAATGAAATTTATAAATAGTAAGATTTATAAATTTTGCGAAATTATTAAAGAATATATTTGGATGAATAATTGGATCTTATAAGTTATAAGATTTATAATTATGAAGTTCAAAGAAACGATTTTGTAAAATAATCGTTTTATAAGCATTTAACTTATAGTATGAACCTTTAGTTTATAATTGAGTTATAAATCGAATAGGTTAATAAAGGAACTTATAAAAGGAAGTTGTTATAAAATAAATAGAAATGGAATTTATAAACATTGTTTTATAAATTCGCAAACGACTTATTTTGATAAGTAAATTGTTGAAACCTATTAATGGAGTTATATTCACATTTTTGACTGTGAATGATCCTTTAAAATAAAAGGAATAAAAGGATGAAATTTGTTAACGAAGTATATTCACGTTTTTGAATAGTGAATAATATGTTAAAGAAAATGTTTAGATTTGATGTTTTAAATAGAATTAAAATGATCTAACGATGTTTAAAATATGTTGAGATTCGAAACCATAGATTTCAACATTTATTGTTGAAATAGACGTTTTCGAGAAATAGAAGGAAATGGTGGACTATAACACCGTTGTTATAGTAAATGATTTCCGAAAGGAAATGTTTTGTATAGTATTGGGATTTATATATCTATTTTAATTTCGAATCCCTATACTAGTGATTTTGGGTTGTCGTAACGATGTTTTACGTAACATTTGTTTTGGCCCAAATAAATATGTTTAAGAGAATGATTTCCTTAAAGAATGAAATATATACTTAATTTCGATTGAAGTATATTGAATATTTTCCAAGTGTTGAAAATAAATGGATTGAGAATTACTTAATAAGTAAGTATGGAAATGTTTTCCAATATAAAGTAAATATTAGAGAATTTATCTTTTTGAAGATAAATTGAAATGAATAATTGAAGTCATATATTCATGAATATTTTAGAATGAAAATTCACTATAGAATTTACGAATAAAAAGGGAAGTTGTTTAAAAATAAATATTAATTTATTTTTGAAGTGTGAAATTTTATATCTTGTAAAGATATTTTGGAAAATAAATAATTTGGAAAATTATTTAAAAACTGGTGATGTGTGCATATCCATTGATAGTTCAATAACCGACTATCAATATTTCCCTTCGAATGGGTATTTGATGTGATTTGTTTGAATTTGAATGCCACACTTATTTTTGAATAAGCGCTCACTATTCGGGTTAACCGGGAAAGGACATGGGGTCGTATAACCCATTCCGAATATGTGATACGTCGTTATGAATTGCGTTGAAGATCGGTGTTGAAGACCCGGTATTTGCGAGAGCGATAGGATGACCTGTCGATTGACTTTGCACCGAGTTGCTACGGTATTGAGTTCTCCATATGTGATGGTGAATCCGATCAGGATCGTGAATATCCGGATTGCAAGGACTTCTTTGTAAGTGCCTTCGGTTTTGTTCGAGCCCGGAACAGACTTGTATGGATTGTATGTCTGACGTTACAAATTGAGATATAAAGCAGATTTCTTTCAAATATATTTCTGTTGGCGGCGAAGAATTTATTCTTTTAGCTTAACACCCTTCTCTGAGACGTACGAGCTTAGAGGTTATGTAGTTGAATGTTATCAGCGATATATTCCCAATTTGGTAATTGGACATGCTGAGTGTTGCTGTAAATGATCATTGTGTTGATTATTTGTGATAGGATCGTTTATTTGATCGTCTATCTTGGTGATCATTTCTATGATCATTTGTTGACCCAAAGCATGGCTTTTGTATAAAGTATGTTTTTGTGGACGTGACTTCGTCGAGCCTCACACCCCGTGAATGGCAAAACAGGAAAGATGCAACAAGGTTATGAGGGGTAGCGCCCTTTAGGATGTGTGCATTTCCTTCTGGAAAAGGGTGGTATCATGGTATGGAGCCCAGATACTTACTCATGTTGAAAACACTTTATGATTGTGTGAATTGATTGCGAGCGCTCGGTGAAAGGTCCCAAAGGACCGGGGGATGGCATATTCGGTCAGTTGTTACTCAGTTAGGGGTAACCCGGCCTTGTGTTGGTAGAGATCCGGTTTGGTTCTCGGGGATGTCCATCCAGAGGCATTCTCATGTGGCAATGGGAAGTTCCTTGGCCTGATCATTCGTTGGAAATCCAATTCCCAATACGAAACTTGTACGGTATTAGTTGTAGAACCTGCCATTTACTTATGGTGGTCACCACTGTTTAGATGGTAGCTATAGTAGGCATAGTTCGAAATGTCTATGTTGGCTAAGATTTATATTCTACTTTCGAAATGAATTTTTCTTACACTATGCACTAATAATAATATCAAATGTTCTTTTTAAATGCGTATCAAGCATCTTTGACTATCATAAGGAGAAATCTCCTCCGATTCTGCGTTTGCATTGTGTGTGTGTGCGGGAGGCCTTATGGTAGTCTCATTTTTAAAAGCATTGCGAATTGACTTTAAAAATATTCCTCTATTTTGATTTTAAAGATAAATAAACTGTTTTGAGTTCTCGCACCAGTCACATGACTGACTCGGAGTTTATTGTTTTCCTTCCTAAACTCTGGGTGCCCACCAATTTCCACACGGGCAGTCAAGAGTTAGGTTTATCAGGATATTCTGGATATTCTGGAGTTGCTGGATGCAAGCTGGATGGCATGGCGTATTACTAGTATATAGTATTTCTTTTTCCGCTGCACTGTTAGATGTTGTTGTTGTTGTACACTCTGATGGTATGATGTAATGAAATGTAATGTAATAAATGATATAGTTCTTTGTTTAAAGATTATTCATTTATTATTATATGTTGTTCCGCTGCGAATTGTGAGATTCTGATGTTGTTCAGTTGTTGTTCTGTTGTTTTCTATTCCGTTCTATTTTCTTTCTGTTCTATCTTCTATCTTCTTTCCTCTCTATTTTTCTATCTTATCTCTTCTTCTACCTCTTTTCTTTTCTTAAACCATAACTATTCGGTTTTTTCGGCAACGAAAAATCGAAGACGTTGCATTTGGTATCAGAGCATATGGTTAAGCGACAACCATGGTTCTGTTGGGTATTACTCATTAGAGATAGAGTCAGTAGTACTCTAGAATGAGTTTGAGTGTAATAATAGCTATGAGAGCGTATTTGTTAGTGAATATATAAAATTGTTTTATATTGTGATGATTGGTTTATTGAGTGGCATATGAACTTTCGTCAGCGTGGTCTGCAAGACTATGCCGAAGGGGTTTCTAAACACTTGAATAGAACAATTCGACACAATATTGTTTTAAAATTGGGTAAATGAAATAATTTTACCTTGAGTATATTTTATATATAAAGAAATAATTTTTCAGAATTATTAAAGGTGTGTATATAAGTGGATTGTTTAGTTGTTTGAATAATCTAAGTAAAAAGAATTATAAGAATTGAATTATAATTAAAGTGATTTACAATTGTGAAATAAACTTATATATATAAGAAGTGAAACTATATGAATATATTTATAAATATGAGTTGTAAATAAGAATGAATATAAGCAAAGTAATTTGGTTGTAATTAATAAACATTGATTGTTATATGGTTGTTAGTTGGTTGATTGTATATAATTCATTAAGTGTTAAAGAAAGTAAATTAGCGAAATTGAAAGCTATATAATTGAATTCAAATTAAAGGTAAATAAATTTGAATGGAATTGAATTTGAATCGGAAGTGAACCAACTTGAATATGAATTAGTGAATATAAACTAATTGAAAATGAATGTTAGTAAGAACATCCACTGTTAATGAAACGAATGTGATTAAATTGAAAAATCAATTCATTGAATATTAATGAGAATATAAATGAATATTGATTTGGTTATGAATGCTAGTTGGTTAATGTTTGCATTTGTTGCTTTTACTGCATTTGCTATATTGACATATATAGTTATTATGTTGCTATATGTTGTATATCGATACTATTGTCTATATGCATGTTCTCATGTTGTTTGTTGAGTGTTTAGTAGGTGTGGATCGCGTTTGCTTCGCATTTGGAGCTCGCTTTCGCGCTATATTAGCCGTATATGCTCGCTAATAAAATATAAGGTACATATCTCGGATTAAATATCGTACTTTTACATTTTTTCCCTTCGGGATGCCTCATTACTTGATGAGATGTATATTTGTGATATATATACTGTCATTTTTTTCCGGATCGAGCCGCGCAAAGGAGACTATGGCGAATTTTTCCGAAAATTTAAGGCGTTAGAAAAATTTTGAGAAAATTTGGAAAATTTTGAAAACTTTAATTTTGATTTGAAGTTGAAAATTAAACAATAGTAGTTGTTTTTGAAAAGATAACTAAGTATGATTTGAAAACTTAGTAAAGATTTGTAAGAAGTTTAACTATGGATTTTTGAAAATTAATAGATTCTGCAACCTTTCTTACTTGATAATTTCGAGGACGAAATTCTTTTAAGGGGGGAAAATTGTAACGACCCAGAATTTTATTAATTAAAATTTGAGTATTTAATTAATTTTAAATATTAATAAGTGAATTTAAAAGTCGAATAAATTTTTAATTTGAATAATTGGATTTAATTGGATAATTAAATCAATAATTTAATATGTGAAATTATGGAAATAATTGAAAATTGAGTTAAATATGATTGAAAATGATTTGGGAAATTTTATTTTATCATATGGAAGTTAGAATGATATTTTAGAACTTTTAAAATCGAATTAGAAGTTAATTTGTGAAAATTGAATATTTTAATATTTAAATCGACTAGTGAAAATAGTCAATTTTTGAACAGTCTCAGAATTGAACGAAACCAGTTCCATTGGATCCATAATAGTTAGTTATTACCGGATTTCAAATTTCGTGTCAATCGGAGCTATCGTTTGATCGTGGCAGCTCGAAACGCATCGAATTATTTTTAATATTAATTTGGCGAGTTAAAATAGCCATTTTTCAAAAAGTCTCGGATTTCGACGAAACTAGTTTCATCGGATCCGTAATATGATATTATTGTAAGGTTTCAAATTTCAAGTCAATTGGATTTACCGTTTGTCCTGTACAAATTAAAACGCCTAGATAATCGTTTAAATCGATTTAATTTAAATCGATCGTTTATAGCCATAACTCGCACAGATGTCCGAATTAGCTTTCGAAACCTGTTCCATTGTGTCCGGAATGCGGGATAAACCCTAGGAACGTCAGTTTCGGCGCGTGAATCGGAGTTCGGAATTTCCGGATGAATAGTGTTCGATTTTTCTCTATAAATAGCCCACCATTCTAAAGAAATAAAAAAAAAGAGATAAAACCCTAGCCGCCACTTGATAATGGATGGCCAGAAAACACCCACGTTTCTCCCTCGATTACTCCAAATCCGTCGATAATTAGTCTAAACTTTCAACTAGAGTATTGAAGAGGGCGATGGGAGCTACGAGATCAACGGTTATGATTGAAAAACTCGAAGTAAATCAATGGGGATTCGAGTTCAAAGAGGGGCCGTTCGGCCTAGAACTGCGTGCAACATAGGGGGCCGAGCCTTGTGCCACTTTGGCCGAAGGTGTAGTGTGGGGAGGCGCGCATGGTGGTGTATCCTGATCGCGTTCAAGCTCGACGTGGAGGTGGTGAATCGAAACCCTAGTATTTGATAAATGGGTTCATGTGCGTGTGTTGCGACCTGAAGATGTTGCGTGGGAGAGATGACGGTGCGCACGGCTGAGATGAGGGGGGGCTTGAATCTAACGGCCATGATCTTGCTAGGTTATAAATTTTATAAATTATGTTATAAATTTATGTATATAAATTCGAGTAAACTTTGAAAAATCATAACTTTTTCATACGAGGTCGAAAACGCGCGAAACCAGTTGCGTTGGAATCGAATGGACGAGCACTACGCAATGAAGTTGGATTGGAGTCGTTTGGAGTTAGTGAGAATTTTGGGTAAAATTTTATTCGAAATAAATCGCTAAAACGAAATTGAAATCAAGGTGAGAACTTCTCACTCAATCGAATAGTTTCGATTTTTATTTTAAATAGTTAGATTTAAAATATTTGAATGCATGTTTGAATGATGATTGTTATTGATTGATTGTTAAAATAGACATTATGCGCTGTTAGTAAGCGGATGTTATTTATTAAAAACATATACCGCGAATATTTCATAAACAGTGAAATTGGTATTATATATAATAGCAATATATATATATATATATTGGCATATGTATATATTGGAGTTATTGATTTCCCGCATTTGTTTAGCGGATGAGACCCTATTGCGCCGTCTATTAAGCGGATAATAATTAATAAAAACATATACCGCGATAATTTCGTACTGGAGCGAAATTGGTATTGTGCTAATGTTTGTGGATGCAGGAAAACAGGTTGGAGGGATCCAACTGGATTCCTCAACAATAGTTATTAGATTTCAGATATTTTGATATTTGATGGATTATCATATCGATATATGATATCGTTGTTTGTCGTGATTGGCTATTTAGTGTGTAGCATCACTAGACCAAATTTTGGAATTTTAAAATGATTTTAAAAGTGATTTTTGAAAATATACTATATTTTTGGAATTGATCCATGTTAAATAAATAAACGTTATAATTTTCAAAGTTATAAAATTTTGGTTTTTAAGAAATATAGTTAAAAGCTGATTTTTGAGAAATAAGGGTTAATGATTTTATAAAATAGTTTAAATTGGATTTTTGAATTTATTGTAAAAAGTTTAAATATAGGATTTATAAAATTTAATTATTTTATGAATCAAAATGGTTAAATAATAAAGGAGATTAAAGACGCTTTAAAGAATAATATAAATTGATTTATATTAAGAGATTTATAAATGGATATTTATAAATTGAAATATTGACATTATAAAACGAGTTTTTATAAGTGTTTGAATGAAGTGAAAATGAATTTTGTAAATGAATGGAATTTATAAAATTATAAATGGTGAAGTTATAAATGAAATTTATAAATAGTAAGATTTATAAATTTTGTGAAATTATTAAAGAATATATTTGGATGAATAATTGAATCTTATAAGTTATAAGATTTATAATTATGAAATTCAAAGAAACGATTTTGTAAAATAATCGTTTTATAAGCATTTAACTTATAATATGAACCTTTAGTTTATAATTGAGTTATAAATCGAATAGGTTAATAAAGGAACTTATAAAAGGAAGTTGTTATAAAATAAATAGAAATGGAATTTATAAACGTTGTTTTATAAATTCGCAAACGACTTATTTTGATAAGTAAATTGTTGAAACCTATTAATGGAGTTATATTCACATTTTTGACTGTGAATGATCATTTAAAATAAAAGGAATAAAAGGATGAAATTTGTTAACGAAGTATATTCACGTTTTTGAATAGTGAATAATATGTTAAAGAAAATGTTTAGATTTGATGTTTTAAATTGAATTAAAATGATCTAACGATGTTTTAAAATATGTTGAGATTCGAAACCATAGATTTCAACATTTATTGTTGAAATAGACGTTTTCGAGAAATAGAAGGAAATGGTGGACTATAACACCGTTGTTATAGTAAATGATTTCCGAAAGGAAATGTTTTGTATAGTAATGGGATTTATATATCTATTTTAATTTCGAATCCCTATACTAGTGATTTTGGGTTGTCGTAACGATGTTTTACGTAACATTTGTTTTGGCCCAAATAAATATGTTTAAGAGAATGATTTCCTTAAAGAATGAAATATATACTTAATTTCGATTGAAGTATATTGAATATTTTCCAAGTGTTGAAAATAAATGGATTGAGAATTACTTAATAAGTAAGTATGGAAATGTTTTCCAATATAAAGTAAATATTAGAGAATTTATCTTTTTGAAGATAAATTGAAATGAATAATTGAAGTCATATATTCATGAATATTTTAGAATGAAAATTCACTATAGAATTTACGAATAAAAAGGGAAGTTGTTTAAAAATAAATATTAATTTATTTTTGAAGTGTGAAATTTTATATCTTGTAAAGATATTTTGGAAAATAAATAATTTGGAAAATTATTTGAAAACTGGTGATGTGTGCATATCCATTGATAGTTCAATAACCGACTATCAATATTTCCCTTTGTATGGGTATTTGATGTGATTTGTTTGAATTTGAATGCCACACTTATTTTTGAATAAGCGCTCACTATTCGGGTTAACCGGGAAAGGACCATGGGGTCGTAAAACGCATTACGAATATGTGATACGTCGTTATGAATTGCGTTGAAGATCGGTGTTGAAGACCCGGTATTTGCGAGAGCGATAGGATGACCTGTCGATTGACTCTGCACCGAGTAGCTACAGTATTGAGTTCTCCATATGTGATGGTGAATCCGATCAGGATCGTGAATATCCGGATTGCAAGGACTTCTTTGTAAGTGCCTTCGGTTTTGTTCGAGCCCGGAACAGACTTGTATGGATTGTATGTCTGACGTTACAAATTGAGATATAAAGCAGATTTCTTTCAAATATATTTCTGTTGGTGGCGAAGAATTTATTCTTTTAGCTTAACACCCTTCTCTGAGACGTACGAGCTTAGAGGTTATGTAGTTGAATGTTATCAGCGATATATTCCCAATTTGGTAATGTGACATGCTGAGTGTTGCTGTAAATGATCATTGTGTTGATTATTTGTGATAGGATCGTTTATTTGATCGTCTATCTTGGTGATCATTTCTATGATCATTTGTTGACCCAAAGCATGCCTTTTGTATAAAGTATGTTTTTGTGGACGTGACTTCGTCGAGCCTCACACCCCGTGAATGGTCAAAACAGGAAAGATGCAGCAAGGTTATGAGGGGTAGCGCCCTTTAGGATGTGTGCATTTCCTTCTGGAAAAGGGTGGTATCATGGTATGGAGCCCAGATACTTACTCATGTTGAAAACACTTTATGATTGTGTGAATTGATTGCGAGCGCTCGGTGAAAGGTCCCAAAGGAACGGGGGATGGCATATTCGGTCAGTTGTTACTCAGTTAGGGATAACCCGGCCTTGTGTTGGTAGAGATCCGGTTTGGTTCTCGGGGATGTCCATCCAGAGGCATTCTCATGTGGCAATGGGAAGTTCCTTGGCCTGATCATTCGTTGGAAATCCAATTCCCAATACGAAACTTGTACGGTATTAGTTGTAGAACCTGCCATTTACTTATGGTGGTCACCACTGTTTAGATGGTAGCTATAGTAGGCATAGTTCGAAATGTCTATGTTGGCTAAGATTTATATTCTACTTTCGAAATGAATTTTTCTTACACTATGCACTAATAATAATATTAAATGTTCTTTTTAAATGCGTATCAAGCATCTTTGACTATCATAAGGAGAAATCTCCTCCGATTCTGCGTTTGCATTGTGTGTGTGCGGGAGGCCTTATGGTAGTCTCATTTTTAAAAGCATTGCGAATTGACTTTAAAAATATTCCTCTATTTTGATTTTAAAGATAAATAAACTGTTTTGAGTTCTCGCACCAGTCACATGACTAATTCGGAGTTTATTGTTTTCCTTCCTAAACTCTGGGTGCCCACCAATTTCCACACGGGCAGTCAAGAGTTAGGTTTATCAGGATATTCTGGATATTCTGGAGTTGCTGGATGCAAGCTGGATGGCATGGCGTATTACTAGTATATAGTATTTCTTTTTCCGCTGCACTGTTAGATGTTGTTGTTGTTGTACACTCTGATGGTATGATGTAATGAAATGTAATGTAATAACTGATATAGTTCTTTGTTTAAAGATTATTCATTTATTATTATATGTTGTTCCGCTGCGAATTGTGAGATTCTGATGTTGTTCAGTTGTTGTTCTGTTGTTTTCTATTCCGTTCTATTTTCTTTCTGTTCTATCTTCTATCTTCTTTCCTCTCTATTTTTCTATCTTATCTCTTCTTCTACCTCTTTTCTTTTCTTAAACCATAACTATTCGGTTTTTTCGGCAACGAAAAATCGAAGACGTTACAGTTAAGGTTAACTTGTCCACGATAAATTATAATATCACAGCGGAATACACTCCATACATTCCTGCCATCCAGCTCGCCTCCTGAGTTCTAAAACGTCCTTTCTTGAAAATCTGTAATACTCGGTCTGACCCGAGTATTACGTCAAAGTAACACCCGGGTCAGGCTGGAAACCAATGTGAGTAAACCCATATAATATGAAATACCAAGATATAACCTAAATGAATTATCATGGTAACTCGTGCCTTTTACGAGTTCTTACTTATTTATCGCACACAACAGTTCTCAGGGTTAAATGTCCAGGTTACTTAACTTATTCATTCCAGCCTGATTAATCTCACATATCCAATTTCTAAGGAATTTAAATTATTATTCGAAGTGGTTACGGGTATTACAGATACCGACCCTAGTCTCTTTAAATTCAATGTCATCTTAAACCTAGTTGTTTAAGTGGATACAAAACAATTTAAATACCGGTTCTCATATTCTCACAACACATCAATTATTAATAGATAACTTACAATATCGCAGTTCAACCCATCATCTCATATCACAATACATCACAAACTCAATATCAGAGATATTCAGACAAACTAAAGTATTCAATTCAGGTTATCATCTATAGGTAAGATAAATAATCAAACAATTCTTAATTAAATTAATTTAATCACCCATTGAAATTAAATTAATTATCTTTAATCTCCTTTATTAACTTTGGTTAATTAAAAACCATTGCTTAAATAAATTACATTTATAAATTAACTTTAATTAATCACATTAATCTTGATTAATTAAATCACATCTAGTGACTAATTACCCTTTAATCACTTATACTAATTAATTACACTTAAATTAATCACATTAATTAATCCTTAAATTTATTGCAGCAAATAATTAATCCTTAATTACTTCCATTAAGTAATTTTCTTCAATTACTTACCATCAACTAATTACTCTCTACATTAATTACATTCATTAATTAACCCCAATTAATTACATTAAGAAATTATCCTTTAATTAATCATACAAATTGAATTTTCTCTATCCACTTATTTTAATTAACCCCTTATTCCAATAATCTCGTTAGTTAATGATCCTCTAATTATTTGCATAACTTAATTGTTCTTTTTAAATTAACTACATTTAATAAGTAATCATATTAATTATCTTGATTTATCACATGCAGTAATTAACTATCCTTGGTTACTTTAATTAACTTAGGATTATCCAACATCTTAATTGATTACTTTAACATTATTAAATATCGTTTGAAAATCACTTAGAAATATAAATAAATAATTAACTTATTATATAATAATTTCAAACGAAACAACTTAATTTCAAAAACATTTGATTTAAAATCTTATACTTGAAACTGGTAAAAATATTTGGCTAGAAACTTTGCTCTCAAAACTTCACTTTAAAACCCTTATTTCTTGCCCTCTTTTTTTAAAAAGAAAAAACTGGAAAAAAACAATCTACTTAACTACGCTCAATCTCTTCGGTACAGGCCCGAACCAAACTCAAAGAAACCCGAGAACAACTAATCACCACTCCTCTTCCCTTCCTACTTCATGTTTCCTCACGAAAACTAGAGATCGACTCGAAGAAAATCTATAACACACCCGAAGCTCAAACTCACAACCACGACCACCTGATACATCGACTACATGTGCACATGCACAGTTCATCAGCGTCGCTTCGATCCTCAAAACCATCCTCGGCAAGTCGACAATGACCTCACCCACACTTCCGACCAACCAGATCGACCGTATCCCTTGAGAATCAAAATCAAACGAGTTGACCCTAAAAGTGGAACAAACCCATTCAACAACACTCCATGCCGACGGTGAACTCGACCACCGGAGTTCATGCAACCACGCACTGAGCTTTTCCACAAAGCCACATTTCTTCTCCACCGGGTGCGATCGACCCAAATCCCTCGATGACGTCGCATTTGCATTGTGAACGACCACTATCCGAACCCAGTTCAAAACCCTAGTATGCCTTATCCCGATCACCCTAGTGATCTATAAACTATACGAACAATTTTCTCATACTCACCTATCAATGAACAAACCCCAGCTTTAATCCCGACACCCCATATTCACGCAATCGTCTGAATTTGTCAAGAATTCAAAAACACCTCATTCCAAAAATACCCCATAAATACAGATTTAAAATTTATGAAATTATTATTAAAAATCCTCATTTTCTAATACAAATCCGATTGAGGAAACCAAATTCAATTTTATAGGCATTGTTTTTTTGTCTCATCTTTGATTTCTTACTGTATTTTCCATTTTCAGAGTATTTACCCAACAATTTCTCTTCAATTTTACTTTTAAAAATGAGGCCATTCACACACAAATGTTTTTCATTCAGAGATTGAAGTCAAATTTTATTTTGATGGGAAGTTATAGATTATTGATCGGGTTTTTTTATTAAATCTGAAAAATTTGAACAGAGGCTTCTCTCCCCTGTTCCCAGTCATGCACACCTCTTTACATATATAAACAATGATATTCATATCCATGCAAGCACTTATCACTTCTATATTACAACATTCAGTTATATCCAGATTCAATATTTTAAATAGGTTAGTTTTACTCACCAGGGAAAAAAATATGCTTGAATAGAGCTTTGAACTGGAAATGTCTGGACAGAGAGTTTTTGAAATTGAATGCTAGATTTTAGAACTGGAATTTTGAAAATGCTTAAATCGAAACTGGATTTTCCTTGAAACTGATATTTGTTTTAAACTGAGTTTTTGAGTCCTTGAATTCTGCCTTTAAAACTTGCTCATGAAAAACCAGAAATTGTGTTGGTATTTCAACTTTCATTTGATCTGCTTGAATGGTTCAGTTTTTAAAATGGTTGTTGTTTGATGATTTCCTAGTTTGTATATTATTTCTAGGCTTTAATCTTCTTGTTTTTGAGGGATGAAGATAAAAAAAGAAATGAGAAAGGAATAGAAAATGTATATATTTCTTTTATCGTTTATTCATTATCTAAAACAAAAGGAACAAATTCATGACACTTGTTTAATCCCATAATAACATTTTTACACTTGTTATTTTATATGTTATTAACCTTACATGTGTCTTTGCATGAGAAATAAATGATTTTATATGTATATATTTTTATTTAGTTTCCTAATTAATAAATACATTTCTTAATCACGTAAATAGGCACAAGGAAGAAGTTGTAAAAAAAATTAGTCCCAGGGACAGCAAGTTTGCTTTTTAGTTTGAAGGACACTTTTTAGTGTAAACTGAAAATGATAGTTACAACTATCATTCTGCGATTTACACTAAAAAATATCCTTCAAGCTAAAAAAACAAACTTTTTGTCCCTGAAACTAAATTTTTCTCTAACTTTTTCCTTTAGCCTAAAAACCCCTTTCTTAATTTATATTATATAAAATCCTTTAAAAGAAATAAAAATAAAAAAACTCTATTATAACTAAAATCATATATAATAAATTTTAAAAATCCAAGTATATTTAAGATATATATTTATCCTTTGAATTCCAAATTTAAATTTAAATTCAAATACAAGTTAAAATCCAATTTGAAATCAACTTCCACAAATATTTTTATTTAAACAAACAATGATTCAATTTGTTTGAAAATAATAATATTTCTATTTGAAATCTTCTTATATCCATATATATATATATATATATATATATATATATATATATATATAACAATCATCATTATTTTTTTATTATATTTTCAAATTCACTTACATAACCAGATATCTTTCGTTATCAGAATCTTTTTATCTGTTCAATCGAATAAACCAGTTAATTATCCAGTTACCGGATGTCCAAAAATATGGGTTATTGCATGCATTTATATTATATACATCGTTTTTTTTGTAGCGCTATTGAAGGCGATGTAATTAGCCTTTTTCATTCAACCGGCCATAATCTTTCATTTGGAATATTTCCAATTTAAAGATTCTTAACTTTAATTTATTATTGACGTACCATGCTCAACATCAATTATGAAGTTTGAGTCCGAACACTCTTTCATAGGGAGTTTGTTGTTTCCATAAACAATTCTCTAATATTATTTAAATACACGAGAACACTCCAAACTATCATTCATTAATATCAATTTGAATTTAATATTTGCTTCATGTATCAAATACATGAAAAAATCACGATATTGCAAACAACATAACATGTACGATAATTCCTACTGCCAATGCATTAGGTGTTGACGCCAAAAATGGGCACCAACACCCAATAGAATCTTGTAGAGATTCAACAATGAATGAAATTAAAAACACAGCCGAAGAAGTAAATGAACACATAGGTTTTTATAGTGGTTCAGCAATCTTGGCCTACGTCCACTTCATATTTGATCTTACCCTGGACTACGACTACAAGAATGTTTGAATCAGCTAGGATCCATTAACACAGGAGTGAAGAATAAAAATGGCAAAGCCTCGGTAGCAGAAACAAGAATCCTCTTTATGGAGATTGGCTATTATATTTATAGAAGAAGACGTGCATGGATTGAGCAAAAATTTTGCAAGAAGAGCCTCTAGATCCATAGGGCACACCATAACGATCGGTGGCCCTAACTCGAAATTTTGAAATGATCGGCCGAAGTTTGGCCGATTGTTATTTTGGTCTTTGATTGATGTGTGATCGATAGTTTGGGCTCTCATGATCTAATATACTTGCTCTCCAAATTTCATGCAATTCCGACGTACTGTTTGCGAGGTATCGCATTTTCCATGAGACTATGGATCATTCTAGCTGATTTTGTACGATCGTTATGGAACAATTGGTATGTCTTTCCAAGATTTGGGAGTTTTATCATGCGATTGTTTTTGTGGGCTCCACTCTTCTATATATTGACTAGTGCATGGCCCGTGCTACGCACATGGGCAGTTGTGGGGTTATTAATAATAGATGTCATGTTATGGACCTTGATAAAAAATAATCTTTATTTATGTATTTGTATTGAGTACCTTTTCAACCGTAAATTTGTATATTTTTCTTAGTAAATAATGCTTACATCTTATATGTAAATAATTAAGTCCTATACTTAGTGGCTTTTTATGTAATCTACGTGGATAGTTTTGTGTTTACAAATATTAATCATTTTACATTTTGCAACTACTAATGGATTTTAGTGGTTTCTTGATTGTTGTCAATGTATGTTCAATGACCACACTTAAATAGAACTATGATAAATAATGAAGGTATTATATTTCTTTCCTATATTAATTAATATGAACGGACTAAACTATCTAGTTTGATGATGTAGTTTAAGTCGTATATCTGTGCAATGTAATTTATTTTACATTAGACAATTGCAGTTTCTGATCAAACTTGAGTCAATATATTATTACCATATAGTATTGAATGCAGAATGTTGTATTTTCATATACAAAAAGAAATGGATAAATTAAACAGAAAAGATATCAAATAAGGACCAAGTTTTTTATAACTATATAATAGTAAAAACTAATAATAATAAGTTATTATTATTAAGAGTCAACGAACCTAAAATTCAAGATCATTTTTCTACTTGTACATTGGAGTAACGAAGTATAAACAATAACATAACTTACATATATAAAACTAACAGTTATGCTTATTCAAAAGGAAAGGCATCCATATATCAATTAGTATATACCATAAATAAGATCAATTGAACACCGAGCTCAAATTAACATCCTTATTGGAATTATTTGTAAGGTCGTGTCTTGATCAATGGATTTCTCTTGAAAAATGTTTGAAGGTCAAAGCTCAAATTCTCCACCCAAAGTAGGCATCAGATGGAAATCTTGTTGATAAGGAACGTGATGGAAGCCTTACTCTGTACCATAATACAATATCTTTACTTTCTAAGCTTATATAAGATGAATGGGTTACTTTGTATACATTTATCAAGTTTTTCACCACTAAACTTTTATTGTTGTGCACTGATACTATGTGCATAATAACAATTGTGCTGGTGTAGATGTGCAGCTGCAGCAGTACATTACTTCCGGTGTGCAACTTTGCACAAACATTGAAGTCCCTCTATGGCTCGTCTACCTACTGTTTTTTTCAGTACTTTTGTTTGTAGCTTGTATTTAAATGTATAAATTTTTAGAAAATAAAAAACGCACGGTTCTTATAGCAATAAGCTTGATCATTGGGTCGACCCAAGCTTTTAACTGTTGGAGTTTCGTCCTACATATAAAACTAAAAAAAAGGTTACAAATGAGTTTAAACTGAAAAAAAAATCAAAAGCTGGACATTACAACTTTCGAAACATAATTCAATAACTGTTATGTTTCATTTCATTTATTTCAGAAAAATAAGGTAAATGTGAATATTTGTTTTTTTTCAGGTGTGAGATATTCACCTTATTGATTAGAAGTAACATACCACTAAAAAAGTAGTAACACTTGTCAGATTTGTATATTACTATTATTACATGGAAGTCGCATAAAAAAACAACACTACTTCAATTCTGAAGCATGAAAGGCTCTTCCAATATAAAAAATTATACATTCCAAAATTATGTTACGTACCTGAAATGCAATTTGTTTTTAGGTTCACAAAAAAAGAAGATGGGCGGAACCATGAATCTCTTTTTGTGCATAGGATGAACAATGCAACTCTATGTATCTAATGTTTGCATCATATAGCCTAGCAACAATTTCAGTTAAATAGCAACAAATTGCTTCCTTCACTTCTGGATAAAAAAAACATATAATTTACAACGGTAGTAAATTTCAACCGACACAAATTTGCATAAAAAAATGCATTGATTTAGTTCTTTCATGCAAGCTATGCACTACATTATTGGTTCTATTAAACAAATATAAACGAATCACATATCTACTTTTGGTGATTCACAGAGTTGCCACTATACACTCATGTATTATTAAACTATGTTTTGCTTGAAACATAAAACCCTCAATATCAATTCCGTTGTACATTTAAACCTGAGTTACTTCCAATAAAAGATTGGTTCAACAATGCATACTATAATTACAACAATCACTAACAATTCAAATGGAAAAATCAACGATGAAGTCTTTATTTGGAACTCAGGAGGAATGACACTGTAAACCCTAAAGTGATTACATGGAAGAAAAAAACCTGATTCCACTTCCATGTACCTGAGTTCAAAGCTAAAGTGCAATAAAATTATGGATTGAATAATTGCATCCAGAAAGTGCATGGAGCACGTTATAAATTGGCGATACAGTACATAAATTTATTTTAATAACAATTTCATAATACCCATTTACTCAGAATTTGGACTGTCCCCGTGATACCACTGTGCATATTAAATAGAAAATAAGAAAACAGGGGAAAGAACAATATATTTAATAAATAATATGAAATGATTTGTACATCTGAACCAATCCATGAAAAAGGAATTTGCCTGGTTATCATAAATATGACATAAAAAGGTGATGTCAAGCATGTTTAACAGCTAAAATAAAACTTACAGTAAAACTAAATCAAACTAATATGGAAAATACTAATAGTAGACGTGAGGATGACATTGTCGTACCACAAATCAAAAGGTCTTCAACATGAAACATGATGGTCACAAACAAATCATAGCTGAAAATAGTTGTTTTAACAAACTGATAACTTGCAAGAATAAAGGAGTATAATAAAAGTGCAGAAATACAAATAATATTGCAATGATTGAAATTAAAACATAAGTCTAAAAATATACATTACAAAAGTTACATTTGTAAGACGAGGTATATTTGTCTATTAGTATCCACTGAATAGTGTAACTGTGCATTGTTGATTTTTGAGAAAAAGGAAATTCATAATTTCTGAATGTACATCATAATATTAAAACCTAAAAATTTTTACATGCAATTTTTCTTCACTTGATATGATATAATATAAATTGAATTATGCAAAAAATATTTCATCAAAGTTCTACAATTCATCAAAGTTCTGCAACACGACTTTCAAGTTTCATCCCCATAATGAAGTTTGACATGTATTTTGTCTTCTTCCTAAATAATTAAATTTCTTTAAACTCCACTATGCATATCTTAAACAGTGAAAAGCATATGGTTTCTATGTGATTAGGAATTAAACTGGAATGAGAGCAATCATTAAAACATAAAGAACACTTTAGTTCACAATATTTTCTTAACAACCCAACAATCAATATGCATAAGAACAGAATCAATTGTTCACTTACCAAAGGCTATCATGATGGAAAACCCTGCAGGATTTTCTGTTAAAATGCCTAGCAACTGGTTGAATAACTTCCTGCAAAATTACAAAAATCCAACTGATTGAGTAAACTCCATCAATACAACAGTCTGCATAAACAAATGCACGACTTGAATTAATTAACGTGCATATTAATTAAAATCAAAATTCTATTAAACAAACTTAGTTGGATGACAAATCAAAGTCGTTGGCAAAGATACACAGTAAACTTCTATATTGTTGAATATTTTCTGCTTCATATACTAAAATTTAAATGTTATTTTATTACTATAAGCAATATATTCTTCTTCGTAAACTAAAATTTAATTATTATTTCACTACTATATGCAAAACAAAGTTACTGCAATTTCAAGTGTTGGTTCTGCAATACAACTGGTAAATGGAGCAAGCGCTAAAAGTGCAAGTTGAATAAGCAGCAATCAAGTCTTTAATTTGAACTCCAGCTTGAGTGATACTGTTACTAAGAACATGCTAAAAGATTAAACTAAATCTCCACTAATATGTACTTAAGTTTAAACAGATAATGCAGTAAATTATCGATCACCAACCATTGTATCCACAAACTGTCTAAGGAAATCCAAAATATTAATAGCCAGTATATAGAAATATGTTAAAAACTATTTCATAATATCCATTTTATAACAGTATGCATAGTCAATGTTATACCACTGTCAGTATTAAGTGGAATAAAGGAGAATTGAGGGAAAATCAGCTAATTTTTTTTTAAAAAAGGCAGGGATTTGTACGCATAAACTATGATGTCTAAAAAATAAATGGATTGTTTAACATACATAAGGCAGAAAATGCTGAGGTCAAACAATGTTAACAACCAAAATAAACCGGCATAAACCAATGAAATCAAAACATGTAATAGTCCACTAATAGTTAGGAGAGATGTTAGTTTCACTGCATATACTTAAACTCATTTACCACGGTATCCTATTACAACTTTAATCCCCATAAGTTAATTGTCAAATTCAATTTTATCATTCAAGAATAAAATACATAAATTTAGCACATTCGCACTTATTCATATCTTAAACTTTGGAAAAGACATGGCTTTCATTGGAGCTGTAATCAAACTGGCATGACAGATATTTGGAAACACAATCGACAAAATTTGCCTATCTATGACATTATAGCAGTTGCCATGTGTATTGAAATTAAAGTAAACCTGAAATAATAGAGTTTAATTCTTCGATCATATTATTACAAACATATGGTTGTCAAACCACTTTCAACACAACTGCTTATATGTCTTCAAAATCAAAGTTACAAGATAAAAGGAGCTTTGAAATGAATTGAATGGATTTTGAGGTAGAGCGTTAAAGCAGATCATTGTCATATCGTACCAAACAAATCAGAAGAACTATATGAATGTGTACACAGTAACTGATTTATCTTATATCTTTGTTTTATATTGGTTGTCACCGTAACCCATTTATCTTCAAACCCTAGTTTTGTAATTATCCATCTTAGACAAAACCAGCAGTAAATCCGACGTCTATAGAGATAAATTATTGTTATTATTATATTCAGTTATATAGCAATGGATAATTTTAAACATTGCAAATGATGAAATACCTAAAATTCATAATACATTCAAGCTTTCACCAAATTAAATAGAATAAATTTCACATTTGGTAAATTACATAACCTCATATCCGTAGCATGAGTAACATATTCATGCATATAGTTAGGTACTAATTACTATAATAAGTTCTAGACTTTCAACTAAAAGAACTCACAATAGAAGCATAATCACAACAGTACTATTACCGTCAATGAACTACTGTTTACTCTCTTTTTGAATGACTGGGTACTAAAAGTGGCTGTATACATCGTAAGATATCTTACAAAAGCCAACTAACTTAGGATAAAAAACCGACAGCCATATATTATAAATGTGTGCATATTTCATGCCATATAATTTAAAAGCTATCATGTATCCATATCACATGCGTCAAACAGTTTGAATTCAAAATGTTGAAGCCTTGTGTTATACTGATAAGGAATCATATGACCAATAAAGAGGCTGCATATGTCACGAGACATGATTTACATTAACTAAAGTAACCAAGTTTAGAACAACTTTTTCGGTGATCAACATTTGGAACTTATTTGATTTCAAATCTACAGGCACTAAAATTTTATAACACTGATGACAAACAACTTAGTAAGTATAATTTCATTTCATTCGTTCAAAGCTTAATATCGTGTATGACTCTTATTGGAAAACAAATGTGAAACACTTTTAACTGACATAAATCTAAATTCATTTTTATGTAAAAATGAGAAACTTAAGTTTGACATGCATAAGGAAAATGCCAACACTATTTCCAAGTGATATCATAAAAATACAAAACACCCCGAATGAATCTCGTTTGCACGGTACAAAAAGGAAAAAGATGTCGTTATGTAATTTCTAACTAAGCCAACTAAAACATGTTAAAAAAAAGAGTGCAATGTATTTCATCTTAAGATTGTAAGGAAACTCAAAAAATTATGTCAAAAGCATGTTTGTGGTTCATTTTAATTTTTATTATTGTAAAGTATATTGGAGTAAGAAAACATAAAAAATGCTTTGTATAATAGGAAAACAGAAGTACATAAAATGTTTGGAAGTAGACCTTGAAAAAAATATGCACTGATTCATTTTGCCAATTGTAGTACACACTTCATTAATAAAGAACTAAGAAATTAATAGCTGAATGATGTCAAGTGAAATTGTAAAAGTATCAATGGGCTAAAATTAAGAAAATTACTTACAAATGGATACATTGTAGGTACAAACTGGTAGTCGATTGAGCATATTCCAAATTTCGGTACCCATCACGAATTTTTTATATATTTAAGTCTACATTTGAAATTGTTATATCCTAAAATCAAATCAATACTGCATCATATTATACAGCAGTTTCCTAAAGATGTGACCATGCAGTAATATAAACTATTTAACTACTCCTACATTATATACTGTATACATATTGATATGTTGAATTTTATACATATTGACATGTTGAATTCCTAAGTTAGTTATATTATAAAACATTCAGCAGTACAAAACTAATGCACTAATACCAACTTCAATTCACCATTGAAAATTAATGTCCCGTTCGATTTAGAGAACAAATGTTTCATATTTACAACACTTCCATCATTGAAACAAAGTTAAGATTCTAAAGAAAGAACAAAGTAAATTTAACATATTAATCACTCCTTATATATTTTATATGTCATAAAGGGCTTTCCAATCATGTCCATATATTGTATGAATACTAATTCAAGAAAAACTGAAAAGACCCCAAAAAATAAAAATTCAACAATCAAATTAGAACTTCCAATTTTTGGCACAAAATTAAAACTATAAATCTGAATATTACCTTGTGAAAGAAATGACAGTCCGCCAAGAACAATATAGACGTCGACCAAATTATTACTTGTTATGTAACCAAATCTCTCACTTGTCCAGCAGTTTTTGACAGTTGAACAGATCACCTGATTTAGTGTGAAAAGACCTGGATTGCCTGATTGTTCATATATCAGCTCTTGTATAATTTATTCGTCTATCTTGTATTCATTGGAACAGTTATAGTGGCATGATTGCTACCCTATTGGCATTGTTTCTTTGAATTTTCTTCTTGTAGTTGGTCGCAATTTCGGTTTTCCTCAAGATCCACTAATCGTCTTCCACAATGTTGCAGCAAACAATCCTGTTTACATCAGACCAGCGTAAAATTTGGATGAAGTTTAACCTGTGTGAGGCAAGGTATATCTATCACCAACTGGAAGTAGAAAGTAAAGGAATAAAGTCATTTACAACGAAGTCAATTCTATTGATAACTGCAAGTAGAAGAGGAATGGGTAAATGAAATTACCATAACCGGCTTTTCCCTCAACTAAACTGCGATTAACCAAGATGCGGTAATGAATACAAAATTACGTACGTGGAAAACCATACTATTCGAAATCGTTGTTAAGGCAGGGGAGGAATCATTGGTGCGCACATCTGAGGGGTAGGATTATCTGACAGGGAAAGCGATGATGGCAAGCATGGGATTTTCAAACGGACGACCACAATGGTGTGTAGTTAGGATGCAGTTGTTTGGAAAGGGAAATGTCTAGGTAGGGAAGAAGAGTGCTACCGAATGTTGTTCTGTTTAGTTACAAAAAGGCCCGTTGTGGAAATAGCACAGGTGTCGATGTATAAACGTTTCGGTTTTTCTTTTCCTGTGTAACTAATTTGAATGCAGCACGCAAGGAAATAAAGAGGGAGGACATGTGTCAGAATTAGAAGATGTTGGTTTCTTCTTTCCTATATAAGTAATAGATGCTTTGAAAGTTTCAGGTGCATTGGCTTTGTAGATTTAGAGATATTGATCAATCTTCGTCGATTTATGCTGTTTTATGTATCGTTTTAGATCGATCAATATAAATTCTTCATTTGTCCATAACTCAAGCGTACGAACTCCAATCGACTTGAAATCTGAAACGTAAACTTACGGGGCATTCATTGTCACTTCATAATAAATGCACCTTGATCGTGACCCGGACTGAATATGCTCGACCATCGTCCATAGTCTTGTATAGAGTTCATTCTCAAGGTTGGTAACCACTCATTTTAGTCAATTCTACAGTATCACAGCCTTGCCAAAAGGCGATATATCATTTTAATTCTCAAGGTTAGTAACCGCTCATTTTTAGTCTAATCTACGGTATCACAGCCTTGCCAAAAGATGGGATAATATTTTGCCCCTAAAATATGTCTTGTTCGAACTTGACGTGCTTTGAATTGCCACAAGCTTCAATCGTCGAAAAGGATGTCATTCATCTCATTGAATGGTTGTTATCCTTCGATCGAGTCATCTTTACTAGTAATTGCATTTCTTTCTATTCGTCATGGCTATTGGTTGATTTCCAACTGCATAAATTCAGGAATATATTCTATCAGTTACTACCCGTGTCCGATTCTACGAGGCTAGTAAGCTTTGGCTATCTGATCTAGTCTTTTCTTTAAGAACTCCAGGTGGAAATTCAATTTATGTCAGTTTCAAGAAATCGAATTTTTGGAATGTACACATGCACATTGGCTCCCGGATGCATTTGTATGCTCACAAGTTGTCACCAATTCCTTATAGTTTTATTGCAGTTGGATTGCAATTTCTCATCTATATTTTATATATATTATGAAATAGGGGTCGTAATAAGTCACTTGATGGGAAGGTACTTCAAGTTCTACAGGGATGATGGCCTCAAAGCCATAAGCAAGGGCGAATGAAGTATGGCCAGTCGTGGACTTATGGATGGTTCTGTAAGCCTATAATGCTGTTGGAAGTCCATCTACCAACTTGCCACTAGCCTTTTCCAAATGTTTCTTCAGAATGGACTTTATGTTTTTGTTCATAGCCTAAATTTATCCGTTTGCTTGAGGGTGAGAAATTGCCGCAAATCTATTCTAAATATGATGCTGACGACACAAGTCTTTGAATTTGGCGTTTATTCATCGTAATCGTGGCTAAAGGTTCAGCTTCGCCCATTTAGTGAAGTAATCCACTACTACGATGGCGTATTTCACTCCATTTTTAGAGATTGATTAGGAACTGGTAATATCAACGTCCTAGTTAGCAAATGGCTATGTACCGACCATTCATGTAACTTCTATCGGCAGAGCTCTCATAACTTTTTGTAAACATCTAGCACTCGTTGCATTGTCTAGCATGATCAAATGCATCTCATTTGACAGTTAGCTAGTAATACCCGTAGTGGAGTATTTTCTTTTTCATGGCTTGCTTGCCGGTGTCATCGTCACATTCTCCTTCATGGACTTCGCTCGAGACTCGTTCTATTTCATCAAGAGAGATACACCGGAGTAGGGGAATAGTGGACCTTTTCTATACATGAATCCTTCTTGGATGATGTAGCGTGGAGCTTTATGGGAGATCTATCCTTTTCTCATTCCTCCATCCGACCGATGTTTGGAGCATCTAGCATTGCAATCGGGCAAAGTCCATTTGCTGCACATTCTCGGAACTGGCTAGCTTGGCTAGTGAGTCACCTTTCTCATTTTGTTCTTTAGAGGTATGAGTAATTGTGTAATACTTGAAGTCGGGCAGTCGCTCTTGGACCTGCCTGAGATGACGAGCAAGTTGCTGCCCCTGGCCTGATAATCTTCCCTAACTTGGCATATTCCTAGCTGGGAATCGCAAAAGATTTGTAAAGTTTTCACTTCCATTTCTTGGGAAAAATTTGATCCGACGATCAAGGCTTCATACTCATTTTTGCTATTTATTGCAAGGAAGTCAAGTTTCAAGGTGTAGAAGACTGATTGTTCCATCAGAAGTCACTAGTACGACTCTAGCACTAGAACACTGATCGTTGGATGCCTCATCCATGTACATTTTCCATCGGTTGGCTGATTCTCTACTGCTCTCTGGAGAGTCGTTTGGTGCAGCTAATTTAGTTATGAAGTCCGCCAATGTTTGTCCTTAGATAGCGCTTCGAGGAAGATAAGTGTATCGAATCGGCTTAGCTCGATATTCCATTTTAACAACCTTTCCAGACATCGAGGGTTGCTGTGGGACCTGCCGTAATGGTTGGTCAGTGTAGATGTTGATGGGCTGAGCTGGCAAGTAGTGAAAATCTTTCATGACGCAATCAATAGGAAGTACGAGCTTTTCCAACTTTGGTTACTTTCTGTCAGCACTTATCAATCGTTTGATGACATATTATACAGTCCTCTAGATTTGATTCTCTTTGCGAAGCAGTGTGGCACCTATGGCGCATACCGACACCCGCTAAATAGATGTATAAGTCTTTACGATCAGTGGCTTGGATAGGATGGTGGGTCTCTCTAAGTGATCTACTAGAGCTTGAAACACATCTATTTAATCCTGCATCCATTCAAAGTTCCTTTTCCCTCTCCCGATCAAGTCGAAGAAAGGAATACACTTGTCGATGACCCTCGAGATGAAATGACTTAGGGCGAAAACTTTCTCATTTAAGCTTTGTACCTGCTTAATCATCTTTGGTACCTAGATGTTTCGACTTGCTTGAATCTTCTCGGGATTGGCTTTGATTCAACGAGAGTTGACGATGAAACCCCAATTTTTTTTGACACAACGCCGAAAGAGCATTTCAAGGGATTTAGATTAATTCCATATTTTTGGTGCAGATGTCGCCATACTCTGGGCAGGACCAAAGAATAGATGGTCAAGTCACATCTAATCAGCGATCGATTCTCTCCCTGTCGGACCAAGGGCCAGGATCAGTATGTGGACGGTCAAGTCATGTTTGTTTCATATTGCTCTTCTAATCGGATGATGGTAAGAGTCAACGAATGAACGGTCGCGTCGCATTCATTCAGAGCTGGTTGGTCAACCAAGTCTATTTGATTCTTATTCTTCCATCAAATATAGGGATAGATTTGTCTCAAGTGCAATCGGGCCATGCTCACCCAGTTTCATACTCTTTCCAACGGATCGAAGAAAGGTGATGGAGAATGGATGGTCAAGTTTCACTCATACATGGTTTGTTCTCCTATCCATGCTCTAGTGATCGGAATTATTCGGTAGACATTTGCGCCATGTCCATCTGTGGTTGGTGTGGATCGATATTGACCCCTTATCCGATGGTATGATATAGTTGGTCATCCATAACTTCAGATGTCGTTCCGATCGGTTTTGCGTTAAGGCCTCCTAGCAGTCGTTGCCATGAGTTGTAAAGAACACCAAGCCGGAGCTATAGTGAGCTGTCATATTCAAATTTAAGCAATTTGTACTCCCATAAAATTGAGTGATCGAACTGCACTAATCTATTTTTTATACTCATATCTGCACTCTGGGGATAAGAATTTGTTGGCGGGTGGTCGAACCACACCCAAATTGTGTTTATACTCTAATTCGCACTGGGAGACTTAGGGTTGTTTTTGGGTGGTCGGTCTCCGCCCAATTTATATTTATACTCCAATCCACACTTTGGGGACTAAGAGTTGTTTTATGGGACGGTTGGTCCCCTCCCGATTTATATTTATACTCTAGTCCGCACTCTGGGGACT
This sequence comes from Allium cepa, assembly GCA_030765085.1. Classification (NCBI taxonomy): domain Eukaryota; kingdom Viridiplantae; phylum Streptophyta; class Magnoliopsida; order Asparagales; family Amaryllidaceae; genus Allium; species Allium cepa. The sequence continues at coordinate 872,358,532 of CM060932.1, read as the reverse complement.
TACAGTTGTTTCATGGGCAATCGGTCTCCACCTGATTTATGTTTGTACTCTAATCCGCTCTCTGGGGACTTAAAGTTATATGATAGGTGGTCAATCGCACCCATTTTTGATTTATACTTCATCTGCAAATTTGAGATAAGAGTTATCTAATGAACATTCGAATCACGTTAATTTATGGAATGGAATTCTGCCCTCAGCATCAAGGACAAAACTTCGCAAGTGAGGCAATGGATTGTCGAATCACATCCATGTTTGGGTTGGACGGTCAGGTCACATCCACCTCAAGCTGAAGTTGTGTCCACATGTTGAGGGCGCTCGTTGATGAGTAGGCAGTCAATCACGCCCACTTTTAGTTGAGCTTTCGAACTGCCTCCTGTGTTCAGGGCAGGAGTTAATGTGTGGATGGTCAAATCGCATTCACTTTAGTTGGATCTCGGTCATGCTGAGCTTTAGCAGAGGTACAAGTATTTTGGCGAACTTCAAGTATGAGCTGGGAAGTGGATGGTTGGGTTGCATCCACTCCAAGTCTTTTTTTGGTCTCCAAATCAGGTATGGAGGTTAATGAGTGAACGATCAGTCGTGTCCACTCTTTGCTGGATCTTGACCTTAATAGGCTTTTCCATTTCGAGTCCTTGGCCCTAGGCATATGGTAGTTGATGAGTGGTTGAATCATGCTTACCTTGATGAAACTCCAAAGGTCCAATCATGGTTCGGAGATATTAGTTGGCGTCTAACTCTAAGTACTTGGTGACTTGCATCCTTTGGAAGTAGTCTAGTTCAAGTTGGTCATAGTTCACAACATAATTGAAATTGAAAAAGAAATAATTCAAAGAAGATCAGAATAAATCTCATTGATAAGTGAAGCAATGTCGTATGCTCGCTATTCCACTTTGTCCACGCCCTTCTTAGCTGGAAGTTGACTGTGGGTGGTCCAATTAATAATCAAAGTTCTTTATTAATAGGGGTCGGATGTTCCCTACCAACTATTCCATGTGGCTTGTGCATATTGTCGAAATTTTCCTTTCCGAATTAGTTTTTCTATCATATCTCAGAGGTTTTTGCAATTGCCAGTGTTAGGTCTGTGTGTATCTTGGAATATACAACATTCCCCAGATTTCCTCTAGGCTTCTATGGACCCTCTCCAAGTAGATGTTATCGATTGAATCATTGAAAGGAATTTTGAGTCGAATTTCGAGATTCTGGGTCATTTCCTAGAAACTGAGTCCTTATCCAATAAGCATGTACTGTTCTTTCTCCTAGTTTGCTCTACCTCCTCCTTGCTAAGGTTCTTATTCACATTGTAACAGAAAGGATCCATGGTCGTAGGAGGCTCTCTAGCTAACTTGCTGCCAAAATCTATTTGGGGGTCGATTCCCCTCATTAACGCCATCGGTATGATATCCTTGTTGGGATTGCTCACTTTTAATGACGATGACGACGACATTGAATCACTATAGAAAGTCTTTAAGTGGCTTTCCTAGTATCTGGAATAAATTAATTAATGACATCACATCCTGCTGTGAGTCACATGCATTTTGAGCTGCTTGCCAAACTTCTGATCTAGTTTATTGAATAAGGAGATGGATTTGGGCAATAATTGCATAAACTACATGATCGATAAACTTTTGAGGAATGAAGAATAGGGTCTGCATTCGATGGCACATATCGCTCTGGCGGAATTCATATGCCACTTGAATTTCATGAGATGTTGTCCATTGTCGGTTTTCCTCTAGTAAACCGATATGATTATTACATTGAATCTTCTTGGATAATCTACACACCGAACGACTTCAATGAATATGCTTCGACTGGAGGAGACGCTTTAGTCAACATCAATCTGGTTTGTTTTTAAGTCATCATTACTTGTTATGCTTGTGAATGATGTATGCATGCCTAAGATATTAACAAAGCAAGATGGACTGGTATTGACGGATTAGTGGTAAGTTGCTTGGAGTCGAACCTGGGAAAATCTGCTATTTTCTTGGAGTCAGCAATTGGTTTGCTTAAATTCGTTGAGTTCGAAGTGCAGGATAAGTGAAAAATGGTGTTGGAGTCATCTTGGCATTTTCTTTAAGAAAATCTTGGTTTTACCCAAGTTTCTTTGGTTTGCTTAGAGTCACATCGCCTATGTTCTCCAACCGTTAGGAGTATCGCTTAAGTTTTGGGTGCTTGTCCATTCCTTGGTTGCAATGCAGAAGTTGCTTCTTGATCCTCGATGCCACGGTCAGTCACAGGACGTTTGGGAAGTGGATAGAATGCAACGTCTTTTAGAGCCTTTTCCATAAAAATTGGATTGTAACCGAAAAAGTTTGTTTTGAAAAATGATCGATAATGAAAATGATCAGTTAAAACAAAAATTGGTTGAAAACGATCGGTTGGAATGCCAAAGCCATGGAATGATCAGTTGTAGATTAAATGATCGGTGGAAATGCTAACACAAACGATCAGTGTTAGCGATCTTGGAACGACCGGTGTAAGCGATGTTGGAACGAATGGTTGGGAAAATGAGTTTCTAGAAAAACGATTGGTGATAACCATCTATTGGAATGATAATTGGGAATAAAAATCGGTGAAAATAACGATCGGTATTGTGAAGCGATCATATAGAAATGGTTGGTATGGAAACAATCGATGAAAATATGCAGAGTGTGGAAATGATCGGTGTAAACCTATAGTGTGGAAGTGATCCGTGTAAATCTGTAGAGTGTGGAAACGATTGACCAAAATGATGATCGTATATAAAAAAAGATCGGTCAAAAAAATGATCGTACAAATCACGTTGGAACGTTTGTGGAAAAAATGATTGTATGGAACGATTGTAGAGGAACGATCCTGTGGAACGATCAGTTAGAAAAAATGATCAATCAAAGGTGTTTCAAAACTCGAAAAAGTATGCTTATTGTTCAAACACATGACCAAACACTAGCATCATGATTTCCCTCTTCTATAGAGGAAGTGGACTTGGCTACTCTGGCCATGGCTACTAGTTTCATAGTAGATCTCTTTCAACTCTGAGTAGAATAGGAAACTTTTCGATCGAAAGTGTGACGACCTAGAATTTTTGGATGTTTGAAATTGGGATATTTAATTAATTTCAAATATTTAAAAGTTAATTTTTAACTTGAATTCAAAAATTATTATTATTTAGCAATTAAGTTATTGGATTTAATAAACTGAAATTGGGTAAATTATTGAATCTTCAGTTTTAAGCCTGTTACAAATAATTTGAAGGCTCATAAAATTTATATTGATAGTACTGAAGATAGTAAAAGTATTAAAATTGAATTCGGAAGTGTTTTGTTAATTTTCGAAATTTTATCGTTTAAATCGATATTTAAAAGTAGCCTTCCGAGGCGTAGTCTCGGATTTTGACGAAACAAGTATGATTGGATCTGTAATAGTGTATTATTATCGGATTTCAAATTTCGTAGCGTTTGGAGTTCTCGTGTGATTGTACTGTAAGTAAACGCGCTAAAATTTACAACGAAAATTAAATATAATAACTGGGTTCAAAAAAAAGCTATCTTCTCCATACAATCGAATTAGGACTCGAAACCATTTCCATTGCATTCGGGATAGGGTATAACATTACGAACGCCTAGTAGAACGTTTTGGTAGGGGTTCGAGATTTTTACCAGTGATATCGGGACGATTTGGAATTTTAAATAAAAATATTATATATTTCTCCATCAGCGCACTTTTTTTTTACCATCAGCTGTTATTCCGTCTCCTTTCCAGATCATTGTAGCAGAGCAATTCTTTCACGCAAATCATTTCACCTCAGTCTTTTAAAACACGCCTCCCCTCTTTAATATTAACAGTCGAGCATTTTAAAATGAATCGAATGAGATGTTTCATCAATGGCTGAGCATTTTTATTAACAAAAAGAATCAAAGTCTCCCTCTTTTGAAAATATGGCCTTCGAATTTCTTTTCACCTTCTTCGAAATCGAATTCCCCTTCTCCGATTAATCTTAAGGCAAATCGAAATAGAGGGGCTCGAACAAGGAATCGACGGCGAAGTCAAGATAGGATCTAGGGCTTTGCTAGTCTCGTATTCGAGAAAGGTTTGGGCATCGGACTCAGTAGCGAATGACGCGAGGGATGATGGAAAGGGTTGTCGAGGCCGCGATGGTGAGGACTGCGATTGCATTCGAGGGTTTGGGATCGTGGGGCTCGTTCGCGCGTGTATGTAGGGTAGAGTGTTGTGGCTCGCGAAGGTCAAGGCGATTAAGGGTAGGCTTGCGAAGGTGGCTCGCGATCGATGGTTATAGGAAAAGCTTCGAAGTTGAGAGTTGGAAGGGGATGAAGGTCCTGTAGCTGTAAGGTATACGTGTAGATTTTTTTTCAAATTAAAGATTTTTATATATAGGTATACATTAAAGAAAAGGATATATTTTTATAAATTGTTTAAACAAAAAGAGAATTAAACAGTGATGTATAGCAGTTTTTAATATATATGTATATGAGTATACAGTAAGGGAAAAATTGAATACAAATATATATTTACACATACCTATTTTTATTTAAAATATATAAATAAACAGAAGTATATGTATATAGGTAAGGTTTCGAAAAAAAGAAAGAAATTCAAAATGTTAGAAGTTTATATGAAGACTGGATTTTTAAATCTATATATTGTTTTATAAGTGTGTATATATATAGTTTCAAAAAGGAAGAAAAATAAATATAGGTATATACCTTTTAAACTTACTGGTTATATTAAAATTAAGGGATTGTGGTGATTAACTTGTTTAATTTACTTATTCAATTATTTTAGTTACCAAAATATCATTTATTTAGGAAAAATAGTTTAAAATTAAATTATTAAGTTTAGGTTAAATTATTAGTTAAATTAAATTAATCAATGGTAATTGACTGTTCGATTATTTCCAATATTAATAAATCATACAACGTTTGTACAAGGTCCAAAATCAGGAAGAAAACAAGCCGGATTGGAGTGGATTGCGAACAAAAAATCAAAGGTGAGTTAATCTCACTCATTTGGGTTTGATTTAAATTTAAATGGTTAAATTTAAATAATTGGTTGAATGGTTGAATTGATTTGATGTGCTATATTATATATAGTAGTATAATTAGCATATATTGGAGTCATTGATTTCCCGCATTATATAGCGGATGTGACCCTATGCGCCGCATTATAGCAGATAATATTATATAAATCCCATATACCGCGATATTCCACCTCGAAGTGGAATTGATTTTTTTATTGTGCTAACATCTGTGGATGCAGGGAAACAGGTTGGAGGGATCCAACTGGATTCCTCAACATTTATTTAGACTATTTAATATTCTCTGTTGTGGTTATTAGATATCCTAGGATGAATTATATTGATAATCGAAAATATTGGATGCTACAGGTTGATCGAATATATTTAGGTATACCGAGCTACCAAAAATATAAAAATGGATTTTTTAAAAGAAAATAAAGAGAAAATTTTTAAGTAAAATAATTATAGATAATTTGAATAAATTTAAGAATGAATTGGAAAAGAATAAAAGTGATTTTAAAATTCTAATAAATAAGTTCCGGGTATGAAAAAGAGATTTTGAATAAATAGAGAAATAATGAATTTAAAAATTAAGTGTTGTTATATCAAGAGATAAGGAATTTATTTAAAAGGATAAAGATGAAATTTGGAAAATATGAAATTGGTACTTTCAGTTAAAAAGGGCTTTAAATCATGATTAAGAAATAAAATCTGAAGTTAATGGATTTTGAAATAAATTGAGTAAGTAAAGAAATTTATTTCAAAATGGAGTAAATTGGGAATCAATTTAGAAATTGATTTAAGTGTTTGAAACTGGAAATTTAAAGGAGAATGTGACAATGAAATTTATAAACTGGGTTTATAAAAGTGAAGTAATATATTAGTGGATATTAGAAAGAATAAATTCACGGTGGGAATATATTAAAGGAATGGGTAAATTTGTTTAAAAATAAATAGTGATTTATTTTTACAAGATGTGGAAGGGAAGCTATTTCCCTAAATAGCCAAGTACGTTTCAAATAAATTTTAAGTATAAGTAAAGAGTTTAAGTTGTTTAAAAAGGTATGTTTAGAAAACTTATTATTTCTAAATGTTTAAATTCTAAAGTAAGTATTTTCTTTTAATCTATTATAGTAGTAATTATTTAAAGGTGACTTGGTATTTGTTTTAAAAGAGAAAATCTAGTTTTATATTTTATAAAGTAACCTCATTTTAAATATTCCTAAAATATATATTTTTAATAAAGTATTGAAGTATTTTTCAATCTATATGTTAAAATATATTTTATAATAAAGTGTTTTTAAATTATTTTAAAAATCTAAAGCTTTGTACTTGGTATTTTCAGTGGAAATAAATATTTGGGAATTTATTGCATGAGAAGAGTGTGGTTTGAAAACTGTTTTCAAAAGGGTTGGAAATGGAAATATATCTTGCGAAGATATTTTGAGGATAATAAATAATTTGGAGAAATTATTTATTGTTTGATGGTTGTTGTGAATGTTAGTTGATAGTTAAATAACCGACTATCAATATTGGCCAATGCGCTGATTGTTTCGAAGAGACCGGGATTGGGATTAATTTCTCGAATACCACTTCGATCCGGTTTGTACATTTTTGTGAGGAAGACGAGTTTGGATTCGAAGGTGGAGCAGTGAAATGCAAGGGCTAGTCGCTACTAATCCTGAGGTGAGTCTAAAATGGATTTAGTAGGAGTAGTGCCTTTGGTTCCGTTCGAACCTGGGATGGACTTGTATAGATTGAATGGTTTCAGGACATCTTCAGGTGGACGATGAGCATTCTAAGAGATGAGTTCTCTAAAGGTAACGCTTAGCCTCAAGCCTCATCAACTGGGAATGACTGAAAATCAAGGGTAATGCAGGAAGGCTAGGTGGGTAACGCCCATTAGGGTGAGGTCATCCCTGTCTAGATGTCCCTTTTATTCGGCTTAGTGGTGCGATTGCCGATCCCAACCGTGGGGTGACCTTACTCGGGATTATCCAGTAAGGGGTAGTCCCGGTCTTGTGTTGCAGGGGATTGGGAGTAATCCTCGGTACTGTGATCTAGGCCACGTACTGTGACAGGTGGTACCCCAGTGCCTAGTCATTAGTTGGAAATCCTTTCTCCCTACGCACCTTTTACGGTTTTTGTTTGTATAACCCACTTTTAACTAGTAGCTGGAATTTAATCGTGCAATAATTTCGGCTATTTTAATAAGTATTTGTAAATAGACCCTATTATAAAATCAGAGGATTTTAATAAAAAGTGGTTTGGCTATCGTAAGGTAAAAACTCGACATGTTTGTTTGTGGCGTGGTCTTACGAGATGCTTTTGATTTTTAAAGGATTTTGAAACTTTAATAATCAATTGAGTGTGATTTCTCACACTGGTATTTCAGACTGACTCGGGTGTTATTTAACTATAATGCTCGGGTCAGACCGAGTAATATAGAATGTAGGAAAGGATGCTATGGAGCTCAGGAGACGAGCTGGATGGCGATACGTACTTCCGTATTTGTATGATATATTCCGCTATGTATTCAGTTTTGGGGAGGATGAGATATTATAACCTTCCTAAGTTGTGTTGTTGTTGTATTAAACTCTGATGCTGTACTCTGATGATGTAATGTATAAACAGATATATTTGTTTTTTGTGTAAAGATCATTTATTACCTATTATATTTTATTCCGCTGCGATGGTTAGATTCTGATGTTGTTTTCTATTTTCTTCTTCTACCTCTTCTTATTTAACCCAAATGGTTCGTATTTCGATTCACTTGAGTTCAGTGATGGAAAATAGTGTCGACTCAAGAGGTATGGGTTTGCGGGTCATTACAGTGGTATCAGAGCTTAGGTTGGTGATAACCTTGGCTCTGGTGGGAATTACTCAAATAGAGTCCGTAGTACTCTAGAATGAGTTTGAGCGTATTAATAGATTTAAGAACATATTTGTTAGGGAATATAAATTGTTTTAATATTGTGTTAACTTATTGGTTGAGTGAAATATGAATTCTGATCGAGTAAGTTGGCCGCTATTCGAGAAGAGTTTATAAACACCTGACACGATAAATTGACACAGTATTGTTTTAAAGGTAGGTGAATGAAATAATTTTGCCTAAAATATATTTTGATATAAAAGAATTATTTTCTTAAATTGTTATATAACTTGGATGTTTGGATGATAATATTTTAAACAAATAAGATTATAGAAATTGGAATGACTTGTATAATCAAATGGAAATTTGTATGAGCATAAATTAGACAAATGAATTATAGTTAAATTTGATTTAAATCAAATTTGAAAATTCAAAACCCCGAAGATTTTGGAAGTGTTTTTGAAGTATTTTGAAGACAAATAATAGCATTATTATTTTAAAAAGTATTTCTGAAAGGAAATTGTTTCGAATAAATTTTGGTAAGGAATATAGCATTGAACTCACTTCAGTCGCTGGAAAATAACTTCGGCGATGACTGCAGCATCATCGATGTTCATTTTCGAGTTTCTAAGTGACGGATTGCTGCTAAATTGATTTGTTCAAAAGATCCAGTTTGTTTTTGAAATTTCAAAGGAAATTTGTTGGGAATAAAAACCAGGATTGGTTTAAAAATTTGAGAAATGTGATTTTGGGATAATGGTGGTTGTAAAATGATTTGAACCAAAAGCCGGGTGTTTGAAATTCTGAATCCTTATTTGAATTGAAAATCCTGATGAGGTAAGTTATAAACTTGTAAAGTTGAGATGATTTTTAAATAAGGAAGGAAAATAAGAGATGTGAATGTTGTAATTCAAATTTAAAGTGAAAAGGTTAAATAAATTTATTTTGGAAAAATTAAATTGTGGAAAATTTAATGGATGATTGGAAGAAATAATTAGTAAATCTTGAATGTAATTGGAATGGGAAAATAAAAATTAAATTTAGATTTAGAAACAAAATTAATTATAATCAAATTAACTTTAGCAAAGCTAATAATAATGAATTGGATTTGAAGTAAGTTGAAAAAAAAATTGAAATGAAATAAAAGTGAATTGTGTGGGATGATATTAAATGGAATTAAGTCCTTGCTTCATAAAATACAAAAGAATTGTATGTAGCTAGATTTTACTGGAGTTGAGTTAAATAAAATTGAATTGAAATAAATTCAGTTCAGTTATAGATAATATTGAATGGAATTATATTCTTACTTCAGTAAATAAGTATTAAATTGGGATAAATAAGCTTTGGAAGCTTATAAAAGAATTGAAAAGCATTGAAATAAAAATATAATCCCTAGTTAAAAATAAAGTGAAAATATGATTGACTGTAAATGGATGGATTAATAAATGAGTAGCTCATTAAAAAAAGAGTAAATAAGCCGAAATAAAAGTGTTTGAATTTTGGAAAATGAAAGAAAATCCAAACTGGAATTATGAAAAAAAATTGAACTCAGGAAAATTTAATGAAGCGATTTTTGTAATAAAACCGAATATTGATTTAAAGATTGGAGGTAAGCTAATTAGCTAAATAAATTATTTGATAGAATATGTTAATAAAATTTAACTCGGTTAAATAAAATGGATTGTAAGTTAATAATGAAATTTGGAAATAAACTCGAATTATAAATGGAATTCGACTTGGGTTGATAATGAATTAAAATAAGTGGAGACGTTGTAAAAATTAAATGGAATTGGATTATAATAGAAATGATTTGAGTTGCAAATAAAATCCAATTCTGGTATAAATTAGTTAAATATGTGCTTGGATATTATTTTTATAAATTGAGAATGTGAATTAAAATAAAATGGATGGGCTAACTGAATTAAATGGAATTTGATTAGATGAGAATCAAATTAAATAGAAGTGAATTTAAGTTTGAAGTTGGAATAAATTGAAGTAAATTAACTTAAGTTAAAAATAATTAGAAGCTCGACTTCGAATAAGAATGGAAGTCCATTAAATTAAAGCTTGGGTTGAAATAATTTGGGAATGGTTAGTTCAAGCATGGAATGTGTCGAGCTAAATAAAATGGTTGTGAATGAATTAAAATGAAAGGAATTAAATATAAATTGAGTTGGAATCAATTTAAAATGGTTATAGGCTTAAGTAATTATTTATTCACATGAACATAGTCGAATTGCGTAGAAATAAATTGTCGTTTGACGAAAATGAGATCAAATAAAATTATACGAATTGATAGAAGTGGAATAAAATTGATTTTGAAATCAATTGATTTGAATATGAACTTGTTTGGATTAAAAATAAATTGAATGTAAGAAATTGAAATGTATGTGTTTAGTTATTGAAAGTAAGTGAAATGTTAATAAATTTCGTACATTTAGTATTAACATGTTTGAATTAAGTAAGTACAGGAATCGGGAAGCCGTTTGGCTGGATTTGGACGCGTTAATTGCTAAAATAATAAGCCGCTTGCTTAAAAATGCTAAATAAAGGTACGCCTACGCAATAAAAATAGGAAATATGAACTGTTTTTGTTTTACCGACCGTGTGGGTCGATGTATATATATTTATATCTCTTGTCAAATTGCAAAAGCTCCTCCGTACAAAGGAGACTCTGCCAAAAATTTTTGAAAATTTTGGGAGTTAGAAAATTTTTGTTTAGCGACAAAACGATTTCAAATTGGAATTGAAATAAGGAATTTTGGAAATGGAAATTAAAATTAATGGTTTAGTTGGAACTAAAGGATTAGGTAAGTGAATTTGGGATTTTTGATTTCAGATGATAAATTGAAATTTGCTCGGCAAAGGTATGTATTTAAATTTCTAAATTTGATGATTTTCTTGTCTATCCCCTTGGCGTTTGTTTTCTTTGGAAATCTGGGGGCCCGTAGAGGCATTTTGTAGTTGTACTGAGCTAGCCCCGTAAAGGAGACACTGGCGAAATTTTTCGAAAATTTAGGGAGTTAGAAAAATTATGAGAAAAGTTTGATAATTCAAAATTTGGTTTTGAATTCAAATTTGAATTCTAAATAACTAATATTATTGGGACTTATGGATAAGTTTGGAAGGCTAGAAAAAGGGTTAGTGTGTCTTTAATAAAAATATTATTTTGAGAATTGTTTGGAATTGTTTGGTTTTGGGAAAAAGCAAATGGGTATTGGACCATTCTTCTTAACTAGCAATTTCGGGGACGAAATTCTTTCAAAGGGGAGGAATGCGACGACCCGGAATTTTTGGATGTTTGAAATTGGGATATTTAATTGATTTTAAATATTTAAAAGGTAATTTTTAACTTGAATTCAAATATTATTATTATTTAGCAATTAAGTTATTCGATTTAGTAAACTGAAATTGGGTAAATTATTAAATCTTCAGTTTTAAGCCTATTAAAAATAGTTTGAAGGCTTGTAAAATTTATATTGATAGTATTGAAGATAGTAAAATTATTAAAATTGAATTCGGAAGTGTTTTATTAAGTTTTGAAATTTTACCGTTTAAATCGATATTTAGAAATAGCCTTCCGAGACGTAGTCTCGGATTTCGACGAAACCAGTTTCATTGGATCCGTAATAGTTTATTATTATCGGATTTCAAATTCCGTAGCGTTTGGACTTGTCGTGTGATTGTACGGTAAGTAAACGCGCTGAAATTTACATCGAAAATTAAATATAATAACTGGGTTCCAAAAAAAAGCTATCTTCTCCATACAATCGAATTAGGACTCGAAACCTTTTCCATTGCGTTCGAGATAGGGGTATAACATTACGAACGCCTAGCGGCACGTTTTGGTTGGGATTCAAGATTTTTACCTGTGATATTGGGACGATTTGGAATTTTAAATAAAAATATTATATATTTCTCCATCAACCCACTTTTTTTTCACCATCAGCTGTTATTCCATCTCCTTTCCAGATCATTGTAGAAGATCAATTCCTTCACGCAACACTCATTTAACCTCAGTCTTTTAAAACACGCTTCCCCTCTTTAATATTAACAGTCGAGCTGTAACAACCCTAGATTTTTGCCTGTATATTTTAAATTTGACTTTATTTTTATTTTGATTATTTTAAATTTATTTTTTTATTTCAAACATTTTATCTATAAATGCTGACTATTAAGTGATCTATAGTTCAAAATAGTATAAATTGGACATTTTACTAAAAAAAGTGAATTTCTACTCAAACTATTTAAACTTTGACTTTTAAAATTTAAATTTAAATCATTTTTAAATCTTGAATTTTATATTTTATTATGAAAATAGATGTAATAAATTGAACACTACTTTTCGTTTCGTTGAAAACAGAGTTAAACTGTAAAAGTTATGTACATTTCAATTTTGAGTGTAATTTGATTTATTTAACAATTTTGTCTATTTTAAATTATATAAATCTTATTTTCTTTGTCATATTTTATTTTAATATGTTATTGTATGTATATTTTTTTATTATAATAATTTTAAAATGAAGTAAACAATTTTCCAAAGTCAATGGTGATTTATTTGTAATTTCTGGACACTGTTTTGGATTTTTGAGAAATTTCTTTACATCTTTTTCTATTTTCTTTAAATTTAATTTTTTTTCTTATGTTTTAATGGGTTATTTTAAGTATATTTTGTCTTTTATTTATGTTTAAAGTGATGTTATAATTTTTCCAAAGTTTACTGTGTTGATTTCTTCTTTTTTTAAAAAGGCTGTTTTCTTATTTTCTACTATTTTCTTCATTAAAATTATATTTAATTTTTTTATTTTTTATTTTGTGAATGTACTTTTATTTTATATTATTATTTATGTTTAAAAATAGATTACAAGCTCATATGAATTTTCTAAAATTTATTTCATGTAATTTCAAATTTTCTAGACTAGTTTACTATTTTTAGCTATTTTCCTTAATTTAACTTTATATAATTAATAAATATTATATATATTTTTATATTTTGATAAATTTTTGAAATTTTATCAGGTATTATTATTATTTTCAGAAATATCAAGTTATATAAACAAAATTAAGGAAATTTGAAAGGTTTTAAAAGCTTTGAAACGTAAAGTCGTTTCACCTCCTAAGTCGTTTCTTTTACCGTTTCCTCATTTACTCTTTGACCGTTTTTTTTCTTTTTCTACTGAATAGCCATGTATTTTCCTTCCTATTCACGTGAGAAACTTCTCACTTTCCATCATCAAACTTACAGCTAGAAGTATTGAAGGTAATGGCTTCCATTTCATCTTCTTCTTCCTTTGTTTTTCTACTTTTCTATTTGAATTTTGTACTTGTTCTCACCTTCGTAGCTTGGCTCCTCCTCAACCAGATCTGACCTGACCTCTACCACCCCCTTCCTATGACCGTCTCCCATCCTACTACCTCTCCATTTTAGGCTGAGCCAATCCAAGGTGATGACCACCACAAAATCCACCAAAAACCATCACAAACTATCACTTATGGCCTAGAATTGTCATCTCCTCCTTCTACCACCATTTGCCGCCACTACCACCACCACCACCACCACCTCTGACCTGACCTCAACCCTATGCCACATCACCCACTACCACTGCACCATTGGTTGGGCCCACCTAGCCTCTGGCCGAGCACAATAGGAGCATAGAGATGAAGTTGTTGCCTTGTAGTTGCCTTGAAATTGTATAGTTTTGCACCTATACCATCTCATCACTTTTACACCATGATGGCCGACTACTTTGGACCCCAAACCTGACCCAATCCTCTGCCTTAGCTGAGCTTATTCCATGTCTAACTGAAGCATATGAGGTTGAGAACAAGTGCAATTCGTTTAATGTTGTTTTGGGGTTTTGTTTCTAATGCTATTTGGTGATAACTTGCGTTGGAACTTACATATATTTGCATTGTTTTGTGTAAATGTTTGAACAATTCAAATTGCTTTGGCTCTCCACTCTCAAGTCATATCCATGTCATTGTGCCTTCATTGTGTTGCGTTGTGTGCTTTGGTAGATATCTCCAGCTTTGAACATGTGAGTTATTCTCACCAGAAAGTATGTACATATATAACTAGTAAATTGACTCCTTTTAAGTCTGTAAAATGCATTATCATGTTACACCTGTTATATTATGATTTTATGATATTCACGCATGCTTAAACACCCGTTATAACATCTGTTATTGTTATATTATGTTGTTCTGCTATTTTATCAGTTTATCACACTGCAAGTTCCCTTTAGATTAGAAACACTATGGGTTGAAATGATACATACCCGAACGGACTTTAGAATAGGGGAAATCGTTATGGGCTGAAATGATAGGCCTGAACGATTTTCAACTTATTTTATTTACTTGGGACTGCGGGTTTGAAATGATAAAACCCGGTTTTTCTTTGTAAACTACGGGTTGAAATGAATAATTACCCGTATCACTTTACCTAGCATAGAAAATTATATACAGGCCCGTAGTTAAAATATGTTTTCTAAAAATTTTAAAATATTTTGGAAATTTAATTATTATACTATTTTGATTTAAAATTAAATAACAATATAATTTTAGTAAAGTATTGTTGACTTTTTGGAAATATATAAGTTAAATAAATTATGGAAAAGTTAGAAAATCTGAATGTAAGTTATTTTGGAAATTTTGATTTAATTTTTAATGGAATTTAAATTAACTTTGAAAATATGATAAATTTATGATATTTTGAATTTTAAATTAATTTAAAATGATTTTATGAATATATTAATGATTTTTGAATAAAGTTAAAATGTTAATGAGTGAATATTGAGTTGAATTTGGAAATATAACTTAAATTGGAATTTATGAATTTGGTTTAAAAGTGAAATTTTTAGTTAAGTTAAATAAAATGGAATTAAGTTATATTTGAAATTTTAAACTTAAGTGTTAAGTTGAAATTTAATGTAATGAATTTAAATTTGAATGTTGAAATTTAATAAGCGAATTATTAATAAATATTGATTTTTGAAAGGAAACTTAACTTTATAAAATCATGAATTTAAGGAAAATTAAATGATGCTTATAAATGTGAGATTTTATAAGTTAAAAACGATTTAAATAAAAATATAAGTGTTTGTGAAATTCTATTGAATATTTGAAGTTAATTAACAGCATTTTTAATACTGTCTTTTGTTAAATTTAATTGTTTTTTTTTGAATGTAACTTTCTGTAGCATTTTCTAAATGCTGCGAAACTTGAATTTTCATTGTTTTAATAAATTTAAGTGCATAAATGAACATTGAAAAGTTTAAACTTTTGGCATTTAATAATTTAATTGTTAAATGTAATAACTTCATTTTTATGATTTAATAATGAAGTAATTTGTTTTGAAATATAACTATTTGATATATTAAAATGATTGAAATGTGGTTTCGAAAGATATGATATTTTGATATATTAAAATGATTGAAATGTGGTTTCGAAAGATATGATATTTTGATATATTAAAATGATTGAAATGTGGTTTCGAAAAGATATGATATTTTGATATATTAAAATGATTTGAAACGAAGTTTTGAAAGATATGATATTTTGATATTAAATGATTTGAAAAATGGAGTTTTGAAGATATGATATTTTGGTATTAAAATGATTTGAAAAGAAGTTCTGAAAGATATGATATTTTGGAAATGAAGCTTTGAAAGGTTATGATATTTTGATATATTAAAATGATTTGAAAGGTAGTTTTGAAAGGATATGATAAATTAATATATTGAAATGATTAGAAATGACTTGATATTTATTTTGATACATATTTGAATTGAAAGATATGGTATGATGATATATTGAAATGTTTTGGAAATGATTTAATCTTTATTTTGATAAAGATTTGGGTTGAAATGATATTTTATTTTGAAGTATATAATATTGTTTTAAAGTTATAACTACGGGTTATAATAACGATTGGTTGTTAAAGTGATCGGGATCGGATATTGTCTTATAGCCGGCCAATACCGAAAATCACTTTAACAACTGTGTACGCGGTGGAGATTCCAGAATGAAGTAGGATGGTGGCGACGTTCTCGAGGTATATTACGTGGACCCAACTCCCGTGAGTTGGCATATATGACTAAAACAGGAGCTATACCGGGCTACACAAAGGGTCGCACCCTTTCATCGAGCATGCTCCATCGGAAACCATTCTATTACTTTTGTGATTCGATACGGTGGTGCTACTTTGATTCGGGGGTATTGTTCGAGGTGGGCGGAAGCTGCTGGCTTGCCGTCACCACCAGTCCGGGAGTGCAAACGGTGTATCCACCCTGACATTGCCTCGCGTGCCGTGTCATATCCTTATATCGAGCCCACTACGATTTTGGTTTTAAAGATCCGACCGCGTTAAGGTTTACCTTCCCCTTAACGCTATTTTATATATGATTATACTTTACTGATTAGACACTACTGTATATAGCGTATATTACTACATAGTAAATAGTTTAACGGATCCTTAGAGGATGGGCGGTCCCAAGCATCTTCTAAGTTACTTGTACCTTTACTACAGTTCACTTGAGTTGGTTTACATTGTATAAGTATGTATGTCCTGACTCGAGTGTTTGTATTATTTATTTACGCTCGGGTCAGCCTGAGTTATTCACAGATTTGGATTTCCACTTTCTAGAGATTGGAATCGCTGGAGATTATCTACTTGTAAAGTTTTATCTTTTGCAGTCTGTTGTTCCTTTCAGCTCTTATATCAGTAGACTTCTATGTAGTGAGACTTCCCTTATACTTTATTTCTTCTGTTGTATTTTATGTAACTCTGATATTTTATATAGTAGCTTCATGAACTACTATTTCTTTTACTTCCGCTGCATTATTATTACTCTGTGTCTGTGAATCTGTAATTTTATTTACTGCATATTCTGAGATTTGCCAAATGTTTATCTACAATGCGGTATTTTGAGCAATTCAATTCCGGCATGAGTGTCTACCTATACACTTATAATGGATGCGAATGGTTAAAAATATCGGGTCGTTGCATGAGCATTTTAAAATGAATCGAATGAGATGTTTCATCAATGTCCGAGCATTTTTATAAATAAAAAAATCGAAGTTTCCCTCTTTTGAAAATATGGCCTATGAATTTCTTTTCAACTTCTTTGCAATCGAATTCCCCTTCTCAGATTAATCTTAAGGCAAATCGAAATAGAGATGCTCGAACAAGGAATCAGCGTCGAAGTCATGATAGGATCTAGGGCTTTCCTAGTCTCGTATTCGAGAAAGGTTTGGGCATCGGACTCAGTGGTGAATGACGCGAGGGATGATGGAAGGGGTTGTCGAGGCCGCGATGGTAAGGACTGCGATTATGTTAGAGGGTTTGGGAGCTTGAGGCTCGTTCGTGCGCGTATGCAGGGTAGAGTGTCGTGGCTCGCGAAGGTCAAGGCGATTAAGGGGAGGCTTGCGAAGGTGGATCGCGATCGATGGTTTTAGGAACAGCTTCGAAATTTAGAGTTGGAAGGGGATGAAGGTCCTGTAGCTGTAAGGTATACGTCTATATTATTTTTTTCAAATTAAAGATTTTTATATATAGGTATACAGTAAAGAAAAGGATATATTTTTATAAACTGTTTAAACAGAAAGAGAATTAAACAGTGATGTATAGCAGTTTTTAATATATATGTATATGAGTATACAGTAAGGGAAAAATTGAATACAAATATATATTAACGCATACCTGTTTTTATTCAAAATATATAGATAAACAGAAGTGTATATATATAGGTAAGGTTTCGAAAAAAAGAAAGAAATTCAAAATGTTAGAAGTTTATATGAAGATTGGATTTTTAAATCTATATATTATTTTATAAGTATCTATATATATATATGTAGTTTCAAAAAGGAAGAAAAATAAATATAGATATATATACCTTTTAAACTTACTGGTTATATTAAAAATAAGGGATTGTGGTGATTAACTTGTCTAATTTACTTATTCAATTATTTATTTACCAAAATATTATTTATTTTAGGAAAACTAGTTTGAAATTAAATTATTAAGTTTAGATTAAATTATTAGTTAAATTAAATTAATCAATGGTAATTGACTATTCGATTATTTCCAATATTAATAAATCATACAATGTTTGTACGAGGTCCAAAATGGGAAGAAAACAAGCCGGTTTGGAGTGGATTGCGAACAAAAAATCAAAGGTGAGTTAATCTCACTCATTTGGGTTTGATTTAAATTTAAATGGTTAAATCTAAATAATTGGTTGAATGGTTGAATTGATTTGATGTGCTATATTATATATACTAGTATATATAGTATATAGTGGAGTGATTGATTTCCCGCATTATATAGCGGATAAGACCCTATGAGCCGCATAATAGCGGAGGATATTATATAAATCCCATATACCGCGATATTCCACCTCGAAGTGGAATTGGTATATTATTGCGCTAACATCTGTGGATGAAGGGAAACAGGTTGGAGGGATCCAACTAGATTCCTCAACATTTATTTAGATTATTTAATATTCTATGTTATGGTTATTAGATATCCTGGGATGAATTATATTGATAATTGAAAATGTTGGATGCTACAGGTTGATCGAATTTATTTGGGTATACCGAGTTACCAAAAATATAAAAATGGATTTTTGAAAAGAAAATAAAAGAGTGAATTTTTAAGTAAAATAATTATGGAGAATTTGAATAAATTTAAGAATGAATTGGAAAAGAATAAAAGTGATTTTAAAATTCTAATAAATAAGTTCCGGGTATGAAAATGAGATTTTAAATAAACAGAGAAATAATGAATTTTAAATTTAAGTGATGTTATATCAAGAGATAAGGAATTTATTTAAAAGGTTAAAGAAGAAATTTGGAAAATATGAAATTGGTACTTTCAGTTAAAAAGGGCTTTAAATCATGATTAGGAAATAAAATCTGAAGTTAATGGATTTTGAAATAAATTGAGTAAGTAAGGAAATTTATTTCAAAGTGAAGTAAATTAGGAATCAATTTGGAAATTGATTTAAGTGTTTGAAATTGGAAATTTAAAGGAGAATGTCACTATGAAATTTATAAAATGGGTTTATAAAAGTGAAGTAATATATCAGTGGATATTAGGAAGAATAAATTCACGGTGGGAAATTTATTAAAGGAATGGGTAAATTTGTTTAAAAATAAATAGTGATTTATTTTTAAAAGTTATGGAAGGGAAGCGTATTTCCCTGAATAGCCAAGTACGTTTCAAACAAATTTTAAGTATAAGTAAAGAGTTTTAAGTTGTTTAAAAAAGTATGTTTTGAAAATCTATTATTTCTAAATGTTTAAATTATAAAGTAAGTATTTTCTTTTAATCTATTATAGTAGTAAATATTTAAAGGTGACTTGGTATTTGTTTTAAAAGAGAAAATCTAGTTTTATATTTTATAAAATAACCTCATTTTAAATATTCCTAAAATATATATTTTTAATAAATTATTGAAGTAGTTTTCAATCTAAATGTTAAAATATATTTTATAATAAAGTGTTTTTAAATTATTTTAAAAATCTAAAGCTTTGTACTTGGTATTTTCAGAGGAAATAAATATTTGGGAATTCATTTCATGAGAAGAGTGTGGTTTGAAAACTGTTTTCAAAAGGGTTGGAAATGGAAATATATATTGCGAAGACATTTTGAGGATAATAAATAATTTGGAGAAATTATTCATTGTTTGATGTTTGTTGTGAATGTTTATTGATAGTTAAATAACCAACTATCAATATTGGCCAATGCGCTAATCGTTTCGAAGAGACCGGGATCGAGATTAATTTCTCGAAAACTACTTCGATCCGGTTATACATTTTCGTGAGGAAGACGAGTTTGGATTCGAAGGTGGAGCAGTGAAGTACAAAGGATAGTCGCTACTAATCCTGAGGTGATTCCAAAATGGATGTAGTAGGAGTAGTGCCTTTGGTTCCCTTCGAACCCGGGACGGACTTGTATAGATTGAATGCTTTCAGAACATCGTTAGGTGGACGATGAGCATTCTAAGAGATGTGTTCTCTAAAGGTAACGCTTAACCTCAAGCCTCATAAACCGGGAATGACTGAAAATCAGGGGTTATGCAGTAAGGCTAGGTGGGTAGCACCTATTAAGGTGAGGTCATCCCTATCTAGATGTCCCTTTTATTCGGCTTAGTGGTGTGGTTGCTGATCCCAACTGTGGGGTGATCATACTCAGGATTATCCAATAAGGGGTAGTCCCGGTCTTATGTTGCAGGGGCTTGGGAGTAATCCTTGGTATGTGATCTAGGCCACGTACTGTGACAGGTGGTACCCCAGTGCCTAGTCATTAGATGGAAATCCATTCTCCCTACGCGCCTTTTACGATTTTTGTTTGTATAACCCACTTTGTGGCTAGTAGCTCGAATTTAATCATGTAACAATTTTGGCTATTTTAATAAATATTTGTAAATACACCCTATTATAATATCAGAGGATTTTAATAAAAAGTGTTTTGGCTATCATAAGGTAAAAACCCGACATGTTTATTTGTGGCGTGGTCTTACGAGATGCTTTTGATTTTCAAAGGATTTTGAAACTTTAATAATCAATTTGAGTGTGATTTTTTACATTGGTATTCCAGACTGACTTGGATGTTATTTAACTATAATGCTCGGGTCAGACCGAGTATTATAGAATATAGGAAAGGATGCTATGGAGCTAAGGAGACGAGCTGGATGGTGATACGTACTTCCGTATTTGTATGATATATTCCGCTTTGTATTCAGTTTTAAGGAGGACGAGATATTATAACCTTCCTGAGTTGTGTTGTTGTTGTATTAAACTCTAATGCTGTACTCTGATGATGTAATGTATAAACAGATATTTTTTTTTTGTGTAAAGATCATTTATTACCTATTATATTTTATTCCGCTACGATGGTTAGATTCTGATGTTATTTTCTATTTTCTTCTTCTACCTCTTCTTCTTTAACCCAAATGGTTCGTATTTCCTTTCACCTTGAGTTGAGCGATGGAAAATAGTGTCGACTCAAGGGGTACGGGTTTGCGGGTCATTACAGAAAGTTAGATCTATCTCGCGAACATGAAAATCCACAAGTAGAAGATGAGGTCCAATCAAGCCGAGAATTTAGTTCTCAATGAAAGCACCAAAATGTTGACACCAAAATTGGGAATCAACACCCAGTAGAATCTCATAGGGATTAAACATGAATGAAATAACATAGTAGAAAAAGTAAAGGAACACACGGATTTTTACCGTGGTTCATAAATCTAGGCCTATATCTACTTCATATTTTTATTGATCTTACACTAGACTATGATTACAAGAATGTTTGAATCAATTAGGATCCATTAATACAAGAGTGAAGAATGAAAATGGCGAAGCGTTTGCATCAGAAAGAAGGATCCTCTTTATGGGAAATGGCCAGTATTTATAAAAGAAGACATGCATGGATTGGGCTGAAATTTTGTAAGAAGAGTCTCTAGATCCGTGGGGGCCCACCATAACGATCAGTGTCCCTAACTCAATATTTTGGAAGGTCGACCAAAGTTTAGCCGATCAGCCTCTGATTGATATAAGATCGATAGTACAGGCTCTTCATGATGTAAGATGCTTGCTCTCTAATTTTATGCAATTTCAACGTACCCTTTGTGAGATATCACATTGAAACTATGGATCGTTCTGGCCAATTTTATACGATCATTTTGGAATGATCATTATGTCTTTCCATGATTTGGGAGTTTTGTCATGCGATCATTTTTATGGGCTTTACTCTTCAATATATTGATGCTTTGAAATTTTCAGGTGCATTGGCTTTGTCGATTTTGAGATATTAATCGATGTTTCTCAATTTATGCTGTTTTATGGATCGTTTTAGATCAATCCATATAAATTCTTCATTTGTCCATAACTCGAGCATACAAACTCCGATTGATTGGAAATCTGAAATGTAGCCTCATGGGAACTTCCTTGTCACTTCTTGTTGATTGCACCTTGATCGTGACCCGGACTGAATATGCACGACCATCGTCCATAGTCTTGTATATCATTCATTCTAGAGGTTGGTAACCACTCGTTTTTAGTCAACTCGTATCAAGGCCTTTCCAAAAGGTGGGATGAAATTTTAATTCTCAACGTTGGTAACCATTCGTTTTCCGTCAATCTACGGTATCACAGCCTTGCCAAAAGGCAGGTTAACATTAGGAATTCATCTCACATGTTCCATATTAAACAATTTAATAAGGTGTCTTTGCATATTGATTTGAGATATTCCCAATATCTTTTATACGTACTATAAAATACATCGTTTTAGTCCAATGTTGAGTATTGAAACAACTAAGGTTGATTTTAACACAAGTATACCGTTAAAATCAACAACATGTTGTTTACTTATAGTACAAGATTGTGTTCAAAACATAAATATGTCATCCAATGACAAACTTTCCCAAACTCCTTTTAGGGAGATTCATACAAGACCCCTCATAAATAATTATTATGTGCAAACTTTCGATTCACATAACCTGCCATCTCCTTATCCTAGGATACATTGGGGGTTTCTTATAACCCTTATCTTGTATGGTTTTGTAAACTATTATTTAGATGAAATTAATTTTAATCTTATGTACCACTCTTAAATGTGCAACCTTATAGAAAGAAGTTAACTCAAGTTCACTCACAATTCATCGTACATCATCCAATAAAGTTCGATTTCTCCTTAGCGTCACATCATTAAGTATCATAGGAAGGAGTGACTTTTGAGGTTGAATATTTCTTCATTTTAGATATGTTCACAAGAATTATAATATATACTTACCTATTCAATCTTATCGAATCAATTTTATTTTCTATTGCATGTTATTATATTTATTTCCATTTTATACTCTATGGGTTTATCTTAGACATACAACATATGTATCAAATACCGATGTCCATGTCGATGATGACTCATCAATGAATATAACAAAGTATGTGGAACCGTTTTGGTATTAATATAATTACAAGTGCATACATCTATATGCATCAATCAAAAGAGTTCATCAAATATTATGATGCTTCCACTAAATTGGTGCATAGTGTTGGAACAGGTCCAGCCCGCAACGGAAGAAATGAATGAATTTAAAAAAATTTAACATTTTTAACCTTTTCGGCCTATGAAGTCTAAAATTATATATATCCAATCTAATAATGTTTTTAAATAAAATCTTATTTTATTTAAAAATTGATTAAAAGAAGTTTTTGAGTACATCCAATAATTAATCATAAGAGTAAACTAAGAGCAAGAAACTTTTCGTTCATTTCTCCAAAACTTATGTAATTTAGAGAAGGAAACCATGTGTCTCTTTCTTTAAAGGTTATGAAATTAAAGAGCACACTATGCTTTATTTGAAGAGAGAAACCTCCATTTCTCACTCTTTAACTAAATTAATTGATATATTAAATGACATTAATTAGCAATTAATACATGGCATAAAATGTAATTTTATCCAAATATATTCCAGCATAAATTATGAATGTGCACCATTGTGGTGTTTATAAATAATATGAATTTGCGTATTTATTTATATATATGCATACTAATATAATTGTGGCATAAAATGTTAGAATTTCAAACCATCGATACAATACTTGTAAAATAGATTGTAGTTTTATTTTAAGATACCAACCCCGAATAAAGCAATCCTAGAATAAGTAATAATTGGTAACGAATGACCATTTATATTCTACATACTTACGACCATAAATGAAAGTTTTAAATATATATAAATACACATTAAATACATTTTAAATACAATTAAATGCACTATAAATTACAAAATAATTTTATAACTAAAATGGTGTTTGTATATAAGTATATACATATAGAGATAAAAACACACACACACAGATATATATATATATATATATATATATATATATATACACAGTCACATATATGGTTACAAAATATATGAACAAACTTTGCTAACACTAAACAAATTAACAAAACTTCCCTTTACATATCATCAAATATATGGTTACACAACATTTAATAAAACTTTCCTTGCATAAAATGAATTAGCAAAACTCTCCCTTTTTTTAAATCACATAATTAGTATTTGATAAAATATGCAGGTGAATTTAATTTGAGAAATATGCAAACAAATAATTAAACATGTATGAATATATATGATTAAATTTAACCACTACATATTAAAAATGCAATTTTCTTTATTATAAAATAAAACATATAAACAAATTCAGTTGATCAGCAAAATCATATGATTATACAGTTATATATGAAATTGTTTGTATGGAATAAAGTTAACCTAACAAAACATTTTAAAAGTTGTCAAAATTAAAGTTAAGAAGAAAAATACAATTATGAATTCATCAACAAATTTACATCTCCAAACATACAAACATAACAAAGTTCTAATCAAAATATACATATACATATGTTCATGTTTACATCTCATGTTGACAAAAAATATGTAAAGGGAATTGTGATAATGGACAAATTAATTAGACAAAAGCATGTAATAATCAAGTATAAATTATTATAAGAATTTGTAAATCAAAATGATACCTTGCTATTGCCCAAGAGAATACCTTGAATGGTGAATCAAAAACTCTTAGGTTCCGTGAATCGATCTTATTACCAGAAGCCTAGAATCAAATCTGGGAAATGAATTTCCCTTAGGATGTTGCGTAGAAGTCACACCTTGAATGATGGTATCTCCTCATATCTTCAAGATCCCCATCCAATCCTTGCAAGAGATGGATAAACCACTTTTATCTTTTTATTTGATCTTTTTATTTGTAGTTTTTTTTTAATTTTTTGCCATGAGAAGTTAGGAGGAGAGAAAGAGAAAGAATGAATTGTACGTATAGAATGAACCAAAAAATACGTTTTATTTGAAAGAATGAAACCTTTTCAATTCTTTAATTAAAAGTTCCCTAATTAATTCCCTTGATTGTTTCTCTCTCTCCAATCCTTTCTTTTCACATGATATGTCATCAAATGACGTAAAATTTCCACAAATCTTGTCACTAAATGTAACGATCCCGATTTTAAGCCAAATTTAGTAATTAATATAATTTTTAGAAATAATTTGTGAACTAATTAGAATTTTTCCAAAACAAATAAGTTATAAATAGATTATAAATTAGGATTTGGATTTAAAATTCACAAGTAAATAAGTTGGATTTAAAAACTCGATATTTAAAAAAAAACAAATATATATATATATATGTTTATTTATTAATGTATAATTAGATTTTAAATCATTTCTTTAAATTTATATAAATATAAATAAAAGGAAAAGTTTAAATATAAAAACATAAAACATATATAAATATAAAACTAAATAGCAAATATAATATAATATAAAAACGTATTAAAACATTAATACATGCAAATTAACAAGTGTAAACATTTCAACATGCAATTTAACAATTAACATGTTTAATTTAATACTAGTATATATATATATATAATTATTAATAAATGTATAATTAGATTTTACACCATTTTCTTTAAAGATATATAAATATAGGTAAAAAGAAATGTATTAATGGAAATATAAAAACATATAAAATGCATGCATTTAACATTTGTAAGCTAAGTACTACATGTAATTTACAAGTGTCGTAATTTAATTATTTTCTTCATTTGTTGAAAAATAAATAAATACAAGGCTATATATTCATCTCCGTTCCTACTCTTTCATTTTCTTTCATCTTTCATTTTCAAAAAATTTCAATAAAACTAAACTTGAGAAGGCCAAACTAGAGAAAAGGTATAAAACAACTAATCAAGTTTCCAGATAAAATTCTAGTAGCAGTTACAAAATTCACAGGCATTTCTAGTTTCAAAAATCAACTTCCAGTTTTCAAACTTCAAAGCTCCGGTTCTCTGATTCCTCTATTCAAACATATAAGGTGAGTAAACTTTACCCTTTTGAAATTAAATCATCTTATAGTTGTGCATTCAACGAATAATAATAAAAATAAATTCAAATATGCTTGTTTGGTATAAAGGTTGATTTTCTGTATATATATATATATATATATATATATATATATAGACATACATATATACATACATATATATGTATGTATGTATGTATGTATGTATGTATGTCTGAGTTTAGCTATGCATGCCTCTGTTCTTACTTTACAGGCTCAAAACCACTCAAAGAAACTTATATCTCTTCATCTAGGCAACTATAGGTTATGATCAGCAAAGAGAAGTAGTTTATATGATGAAATACTATTTTTTTTTAAATGTTTCCAAAAGAATTTATTAAGAATTTAGTTAGAAAAATAGAAGATACATTGAAAACAAATCAAGACAGAATATGCATTGTTTAAATTTTAATGTTTGATTATATAAAAAGATTCGCTCTTGGAAATAATGATTTTTGGTAATGAAATCATAATTTTTAAGCTTGAAATTCATGAGAAATAGTGAGTTGAACGGAATTGGTTCTTTTGTCAAATTCCGACAAACCCGTAGGTCGTGGCTTCGTGATTATAGCCAGAGGATGGTCATTGGCCAGGGATCGGGGGAAAAATGGAATTACTTTTTTCTGGGAATCGATGATGGCGACACGAGGGGATTTAGAGTTTTAGTTAGTGTTTTGGTCGGGGTTGTTTACCAGATGTTCTCGATGACTTGGTTGCATCGGAATGGACCGGAGGTAGTGGAATCGAAGCGAGGGACTACGACGGAGGTCTGGTCATGATCGCTAGGTCTCTAGCGATCGGAGGCGGCGACACGACGGGGATTTGCCGATTGAGTTTGGGTTCCAGTATGCATCGTCATGCTCGTTTTTGATTCCAAGCGAGATCATTTGTGTGGGTCATCGGTGACCTGTAGGTGACGGCGAAGATGAACGGAGCATCGGCAATCTTGTGTACACGTGCATGAGTTATCCTTCGTAATTGTTGTTGCTATGTTGAGTTGAGCTTGGGGAAGAAAGGGAGTTGCATCGGGTTCATATGCTAGTGGCAATGGAGAGAAGAGAGTGAGTGGCTCTGGAATTGGCTCGGGGGTTTTGAGTTTGGGCTCGGGTAGGGTTTTTGTTAGTTAACCAGTTTTTAAAATAAAAGAAAAGCATGAATAAGTTTTTAAAGCAAAATAAATGATCTAGTTTTAAAAGCAAAGCAAATGTCTAAACAAATTTCAAAGTAGTTATTAAACAAGTTTTCAAAGCAAAAGGTATTGATCAAGTTTTCAAAACAAGTTTCAGAATATATAAATTATAAATTCAAGTGTTTTTGAAACTAAATTGTTTTGATTTGGAATAATTATATATTAGGTTACTTAATTAAATTAATTCCTAAGTTGTTGGTTGAAGAAGAATAAATGTTTTAAGCTTATAATAAATCATAAGGTCTCAAGTGATTTTGTATGTTAATAATAAATTAATTTCAAACCTTTAATTTAAATAAGATTTAAATGTTTTAATTAAGTAATTAATTAAGACAACGGTTTATCTTAGATTAATTAAGGACTTAAGTAATAAGGGTTAATTAATTGACTTAAGTAATTATAGGATACTTAATTAATGTAATTAAAGGATAATTACTTAATTAAATTAATTAAAGGATAATTAATTAATATAATTAATTAAAGGATAATTAATTAATGTAAGTAATTAAAGGTTAATTAATTATGTGAATGATTAAATGATTAAAGAATAATTAATTAATTTCAATAATTAATTAAATGGTTTAATTAATGTTAATTAAGCAGGATTTAAAGATAATTAATTTATTTTGTGTTATTTAAATTAATTATAAATTATGTGATTAATTAATATTGCTTATGATGATTAATTATATTGAATGATTGGATTGATTAATATCTATAGTATGTTAATTTGTAATATTATGTGATATGAATTGCTTTGGATTGAGCTGTGATAAATGTAAGTTATTTATCTGTGATGAATTTCTGTGTGAGTATAATGTTCTATATTGAATTATAAAAGGTGGATCTTTTGTTTAAAAGATTAAGAATGGAAATTTTTTTAAACCATTCAAAAGGAAAGGTTTTGGGAAATAAGGGCTAAAAAGATGTAACTTAACTAAGATCCGAATATATCCATATGTTTTAAAAAATGTGCTCATTATTTGGAAAGGCTGGGGAAGGTCACTAAGTCGAAAACCCATTTCGAATAATGATATGATGGAATGGAATTGCATTTGAAGACGGTGGTTGAAGACCGGGTATTTTCGAAAACGAAAGGACTGCCTGTTGATTGTCTCTGCACCGAGTTGCTCCGGTATAGAGATTACCCTATGTGATGGGGAGTCCGGACGTGATTGGCGATATCCGGATTTGCAAGGAATTCTTTCCTTAATTTGACGAAGTTCCTTCGGTTCCATTCAGACCTAGGATGGACTTGTATGGATGTATGTCTGACATTACACCATGAGATATAAAGCTGGTTTCTATCAAATACATTTCTGTTTGGTGGTGAAGAATTTATTCTCTTAGCTTAACACCCTTCTCTGAGATGTACGAGCTCAGAGGTTATGTACTTGATAGTTATTAGTGACATATTCCCAATTTGGTAACGTGGCATGCTAAGTGCTGAGCATTGGTTGATCGAAGCATGGCTTTTGTGTAAAGCGTAGCTTTGTAGGACGAGACTTCAACGAACCTCGCATCTTGGGAAATGGTCGAAACAAGAAGGATGCAGCAAGGTTATGGGGTTCGCGATCCTAAGGGTGTGTGCATTTCCTTCTAGATAAAAAGTGGTATTATGGTATGGAGCCCAGATATTTTACTTTTGTGGTTATTGGAATTTGAGGCGCCTCGGTAAAGGTCGGTTGCGACCGGGCGATGGCATACTCATGACAGTTAGTTGCCTAGTTACAGAGATAGCCCAGCCTTGTGTTGGCAGAGTTCGAGTTAGGTTCTCGGGACGTCCCTCCAGAGGCGTACCCTGTGACGCCCCGCCTCTATACCCACGCTAGCCAAGAACACTACGGTGTAGTGCTGTCAACTAGCGCGGAGAATAAGACTGTTGAGGTGCGACCATCCGTGTAATTGCTTTGCGCGAGCACCGATATGTCAGATAGTTTAACAAATTTCATCTCAAGAGGAAATCCGACATAACGATACAAACTCAAAGCTACTACTCAGTGGCTATAATAATCTTTGGAAACAAATATAGAAATAAACATAACACAAATCAGTCATAGATAATTCATATCACAAAGGCGGAAGAAGATATGAATATATAACTAACACATGGAAGTGTATATTAGAGTAGTGGTCAAAAAGATCCACAATAATACAAAAGAATAGCAACACGTGTTATACAAAAGAATACAACCGTGAGTCTATATCTCAAATGTGTACACCAAAATAAACTACTAATCTAAGTAGTTAGCCAAAAGTCAGAGGAATCAAACCCAAGTTGTAACGACCCAGAATTTTTAGAAATTAAAATTTGAATATTTAATTAATTTTAAATATTAAGAAGTGAATTTATAAGTCAAATAAATTTTTATTTGAATTATTGGATTTAATTGAATAATTTAATCGATAATTTAATATGTTAAATTATGGAAATAATTGAAAATCGAGTTAAATATGACTGAAAATGATTTGTAAAATTTTATTTTATAATATTGGAGTTAGAACGATATTTTAGAACTTTTAAAATCGAATTAAGAGTTAATTTGTGAAAATTGAATATTTTAATATTTAAATCGACTAGTGAAAATAGTCAATTTTTGAACAGTCTCAGAATTGAACGAAACCTGTTCCATTGGATCCGTAATAGTTAGTTATTACCGGATTTCAATTTTCGTGTCAATCGGAGTTATCGTTTGAGCGTGGCAGCTCGAAACGCATCGAATTATTTTTAATTTTAATTTGGCTAGTTAAAATTGCCATTTTTTCAAAAAGTCTCGGATTTCGACGAAACCAGTTTCATCGGATCCGTAATGTGATATTATTGTAAGGTTTCAAATTTCGTGTCAATTGGATATACCGTTTGTCCGGTACAAATTAAAACGCCTAGAAAATCATTTAAATCGGTTTAATTTAAATTGAGCGTTTGTAGCCATAACTCGCACAGATGTCCGAATTAGCTTTCGAAACCTGTTCCATTGTGTCCGGAACGCGGGATAAACTCTAGGAACGTCAGTTTCGGCGCGTAAATCGGAGTTCGGAATTTCCGGATGAATAGTGTTCGTTCGTTCTCTATAAATAGCACCACCACCTTCATAATTTTAGAAAAAAAAAATATCAAAACCCTAATATTTAACCTAGCCGCCACTACCCTATTGAATGGCCAGAAATTTATGATCTTCATCCCTCAATCTCTTTCAATCTACAA
The DNA here is from genome assembly GCA_030765085.1 of Allium cepa. Classification (NCBI taxonomy): domain Eukaryota; kingdom Viridiplantae; phylum Streptophyta; class Magnoliopsida; order Asparagales; family Amaryllidaceae; genus Allium; species Allium cepa. The sequence continues at coordinate 872,328,327 of CM060932.1, read as the reverse complement.
ACAATTAGAAGAAACTTTCAACACGAAAGTTGTAGAGGGCGACGAGAGCTAGAAATCTATACGGTGATGATGGATTTTGGTGCAACGTAGAGGGAGATACGGGGGGCCGACCATGGCCAGTCACGCACGCATTTCAGAGCATATAGGGTGGCCGAGTTCACCATTGTTCAGGCCGAGCATGGTGGAGGGGTAGAGCTACGTGATGGCGCATCTTGATCGTGTTGTAGTCGAGTGTATGAGGAGCAAAGTGAAAACCTAATTTATGAGCTATGGGTTCTTTTGCGTCTGGGAACGAACGTGAGTTGGGGAAGGTGATGTTGTGCGGTCATGATGGGAGGATAGTGGATCTTGTGGCTGAGATTTGAGAAGGTTTAAAATTAATTTGAATTTAGTTGTAAATTGTAAATATAAATCGTGTAAACTTCAAATATTAATATCTTTTTCATACGAGGTCGAAAAAATGCAAACTCAGTTGCGTTGGAATCGTATCGTCGAGCACTACGCGATGGAGTTGGATTGGAGTCATTTGGAGTTAGTGAGAATTTTGGGTAAAATTAAACGCGTGTTTAATTTTATTCGAAATAAATCGCTAAAACGGAATTTAAAATCAAGGTGAGAACTTCTCACTCAATCGAATCAGTTTCGATTTTATTTTAAATAGTTAGATTTAAAATATTTGAATGCATGTTTGAATGTTGATTGAAATCTATTGATTGTTAAAATAGACATTATACGCCATTAGTAAGCGGATGTTATTTATTAAAAACATATGCCGCGAATATTTCATAAACAGTGAAATTGGTATTATATATATAATAGCAATATATATATATTGGCATATGTATATATTGGTGTTATTGATTTCCCGCATTTTTTGTTTAGCGGATGAGACCCTATTGCGCCGCCTATTAAGCGGATAATATTTAATAAAAACATATACCGCGATAATTTCGTACTGGAGCGAAATTGGTATTGTGCTAATGTTTGTGGATGCAGGAAAACAGGTTGGAGGGATCCAACTGGATTCCTCAACAGTATTTATTTGATTTCAGATATTTTGATATTTGATGGATTATCATATCGATATATGATATCGTTGTAGTCGTGATTGACTATTTGGTGTGTAGCATCATTGGACCAAGTTTTGGAATTTTAAAATGATTTATAAAGTGATTTTTGAAAATATACTATGTGTTTGGAAATTGATTCATTTTAAATAAATAAACGATATAATTTTTAATGTTATAAAAATTATGATTTTTGAGAAATATAGTTAAAAACTGATTTTTGAGAATATGATGCTATTGATTTTATAAAAGAGTTTAATCGGGATTTTAGAATTGATTGTGAAAAGTTTAAATATAGGATTTATAAAATTTAATTATTTTATGAATCAAAATGGTGAAATAATAAAGGAGATTAAATATGTTTTAAAGAACAATATAAATTGATTTATATTAAGAGATTTATAAATGGATATTTATAAATTGGAATATTGACATTATAAAACGAGTTTTTATAAGTGTTTGAATGAAGTGAAAATGGATTTCAAAAATGAATGAAATTTATAGAATTATAAATGGTGAAGTTATAAGTGAAATTTATAAATAGTAAGATTTATAAATTTTGTGAAATTATTAAAGAATGGTTTTGGATAAATAATTGAATCTTATAAGTTATAAGATTTATAATTATGAAGTTCAAAGGAACGATTTTGCAAACGAATAAATTTATAAGTATTTAACTTATAATATGAACCTTTAGTTTATAATTGAGTTATAAATCAAATAGGTTAATAAAGAAAATTTATAAAAGGAAGTTGTTATAAAATAATTAGAAATGGAATTTATAAACGTTGTTTTATAAATTCGCAAATGACTTATTTTGATAAGTAAATTGCTGAAACCTATTAATGGAGTTATATTCACGTTTTTGAACTGTGAATAATCCTTTGAAATAAAATGAATAAAAGGATGAAAGTTGTTAACGTATAATATTCACGTTTTTGAATAGTGAATAATATGTTAAAGAAAATGTTTAGAATGTGATATTTTAAATTGAATTAAAACGAACTAACGATGTTTTTAATTTTTTTGAGATTCGAAACCATAGATTTCAACATCTATTGTTGAAATAGACGTTTTCGAGAAATAAAAGGAAATAGTGGACTATAACACTGTTGTTATAGTAAATGATTTCCGAAAGGAAATGTTTTGTATAGTATTGGGATTTATATATCTATCTTAAATTCGAATCCCTATACTAGTGATTTTGGGTTGTCGTAACGATGTTTTACGCAACATTCGTTTTGGCCCAAATAAATATGTTTAAGAGAATAATTTCCTTAAAGAATGAAATATATACTTAATTTCGATTGAAGTATATTGAATATTTTCCAAGTGTTGAAAATAAATACAATTTGTGAATTACTTATGAATAAATAAGTATGGAAATGTTTTTCCAATATAAAGTGAATATTAGAGAATTTATCTTTTTGAAGATAAATTGAAATGAATAATCGAAATCGAATATTCATAGATATTTTGGATTATAAATTCACTATGGAATTTATGAATGAAAAGGAGAATTGTTTAAAAATAAATATTGATTTATTTTTGAAGAATTGAAATTATATATCTTGTAAAGATATTTTGGAAAATAAATAATTTGGAAAATTATTTGGAAACTGGTGATGTTGTGCATATCCATTGATAGTTCAATAACCGACTATCAATATTTCCCTTTGAATGGGTATTTGATGTGATTGTTTGAATGTGAATGCCACACTTATTTTTGAATAAGCGCTCACTATTCGGGTTAACCGGGAAAGGACCATGGGGTCGTATAATCCATTCCGAATATGTGATACGTCGTTGTGAATTGCATTGAAGATCGGTGTTGAAGACCGAGTATTTGCAAAAGCGATAGGATGACCTATCGATTGTCTCTGCACTGGGTAGCTCCTGGTATAGAGATCTCCTAAGTGATGGGAAATTCGATCGGGATTGTGAATACCCGGATTGCAAGGGCTTCGTAAGAAGTGCCTTCGGTTTTGTTCGAGCCCGAAACAGACTTGTATGGATTGTATGTCTGACATTACAAATTGAGATATAAAGCCAATTTCTTTCAAATATATTTCTGTTGGTGGCGAAGAATTTATTCTTTTAGCTTAACACCCTTCTCTAAGACGTACGAGCTCAGAGGTTATGTAGTTGAATGTTATCAGCGATATATTCCCAATTTGGTAATGTGACATGCTGAGTGTAGCTGTAAATGATCATTGTGTTGATTATTTGTGATAGGATCATTTATTTGATCGTCTATCCTGGTGATCATTTCTATGATCATTTGTTGACCCAAAGCATGGCTTTTGTATAAAGTATGTTTTCGTGGACGTGACTTCATCGAGCCTCACACCCAGTGAACGGTCAAAACAGGAAAGATGCAGCAAGGTTATGAGGGGTAGCGCCCTTTAGGATGTGTGCATTTCCTTCTGGAAAAGGGTGGTATCATGGTATGGAGCCCAGATACTTACTCATGTTGAAAACACTTTGTTATGATTGTGTGAATTGATTACGAGCGCTCGGTAAAAGGTCCCAAAGGACCGGGGGATGGCATATTCGGTCAGTTGTTACTCAGTTAGGGGTAACCCGGCCTTGTGTTGGTAGAGATCCGGTTTGGTTCTCGGGGATGTCCATCCAGAGGCATTCTCATGTGGCAATGGGAAGTTCCTTGGCCTGATCATTCGTTGGAAATCCAAAGAAACAATACGTGACTTGTACGGTTTTAGTTGTAGAACCTGCTTCCTCAGGAGGTAGCTATAGTAGGCATAATATAATGGTACCTATGCTGGCTAAGATTTATATTCTACTTTCGAAATGAATTTCTTCCACACTATGCACTAATAATAATATCAAAATTGATTTGATTTTAATGCGTATCAAGCATCTTTGACTAACATAAGAAGAAATCTTCTCCAAGTCTGCGTTTGCATTGTGTGCGTGGCAGGAGGTCTTATGGTAGTCTCATTTTTAAAAGCATTGCGAATTGACTTTGAAAATATTCCTCTATTTTGATTTTAAAGATAAATAAACTGTTTTGAGTACTCACACCAGTCACATGACTGACTCGGAGTTTATTGTTTTCCTTCCTAAACTCTGGGTGCCCACCAATTTCCACACGAGCAGTCAAGATTTAGGTTTATCAGGATATTCTGGATATTCTGGAGTTGTTGGAGGCTAGCTGGATGGCATGGCGTATTACTAGTTTATATAGTATTTCTTTTTCCGCTGCACTGTTTGATGTTGTATGATGTTGTACACTCTGATGATATGATGTAATGAAATGTAATGTATGAAATGTAATAACTGATATAGTTCTTTGTTTAAAGATTATTCATTTATTATTATATGTTGTTCCGCTGCGAATTGTGAGATTCTGTCTGTTGTTCTGTTGTTCTTCTGTTCTGTTCTATGTATCTCTTCTCTATTCACTTTTTCTTCTATTTAAAATTTTTCTATCTCTTCTCTATTTTGTTGTTTTCTATTCCGTTCTATTCTCTTTTCTCTCTATTTTAAAAAAAATGATCTATTTCATGTTTCTTTTCTCTCCATTTTCTACCTTCTAATCTCTTCTTCTTTCTTCTTTCTTAAAAATCCATAAGGGTTCGTATTTTCGTTCACCTTGAGTTAATCAATGGAGATTAGTGTCTATTCAAGGAGTACGGATTTACGGTTCTTTACACAAGTGAGAAGTCAAGCCGAAGCACCTGTAACATCTCGGTCTGACCCGTGTATTATTTAATAAGAAAATAATAAACGAATCAGTCTAGCGATAAATATCAGATGTGACGATATAGAATAAGAGGTATGACTAAACACATAATAATCACAATGCCAGGCCGTGATATATAAGTAATTGAAAATCAATAAGAGATTAATCAATATCACAAAAATCTACTCAAGGATCAAAAGAAATGTCATACTCTTTATTTCGTCCACCAAACCATAAATATTGTCGATTATATCAATATCAATCACAAAAGTCAATGACGCACAAATTCACCAATGCACAAATATTGATAAAACTTATCAATGAAAATCACGAAAATTGGTGAAGCATAAATTCTAGAAATCATCTCAAGAAATCCAGAAATCACAAAAAGGGGAAGGCCTATCACAAACGGGAGCAAAAAGCTCACCAACACGCGTATCACAAACGGAACGCTAATTCCATGGTTGCTAACCATCACAAATTGAGCCGAAGCTCCACAAATGGCCCGAAGACCATGGGTTGCTACCCCACCAATTTGAGTCGAAACTCCACAAAACGGGGTTTAGTCTCCCTCGCAGACAAAGAGACATCGCACATTGCTAGTCTAAATCACAAAGATGATCGTCATGATCAACGAGAAGTGTCAATTACAGTAAGCTAGTTAATATATGAGCTTAGCTTCATGTCCCATAACCACTAGCTTAACTTAAATATTTACGAACAAATTGTAGATCTCCACTAGAAAATTGTCACAAGGGTTTCAATCGAACAAGTCCAAGAATTAACCGGCGAAGTAAACGCAAGCGTTTCATATCACTTGTTTTACTAAGTCGTTTAATTAGATTTCTCATACGAGTGAGGTAAATGTTTGTATATACTAATAGATTGGAAATCGGTTTGAGAAAACGAGCTTTGTAATAAAATAATGTTGAAATCATTTGAAGAAAGAGTTTTGATATTTACTACTAGTATAGAAAACCTTTATATTTTTAAAGTGAAAAATCATAGAAAGGATTGTAGAAACAGTCAATCATCAAAATTCACGTTCGAAGACGTGAATAAAATCCAAAGAAATCGATTACGGAATCCATCGAAATGGATATTCCCAAAAATCACGAAGAAAATGTCATCAAAGTCGATAATAAGTGATAATCACAAAAGGGAATCAACACGAATCGATTAAAGTTGGAATTCTCAAGCAAATAGGCAAATAGGACAAAAGAGTGCAGATTCAGACGTCTGAAATCAAGGATTCAGACGTCTGAATTTGGAAAATAAAATGTTTTTCAAAACAGAATTCAGACGTCTGAATCTTTGGTTTCAGATGTCTGAAATAGGCACTTTTTAGCCTATTTCCTTTCTGGTTCAATTCGAACCAATTCAGATGTCCGAAATATAGATTCAGACGTCTGAATACTGGGAAATAAAAATTCCCAGTATAATATTCAGACATCTGAAAATACATATTCAGATGTTTGAAAATTGAATTTCAGGCATTCTCTGAACCTATGCCAAAGATGGCCAAACGATTATCGGAAGCGATCGATCGAGCGACAACGACTAAGGATTTACGCCAACCGACAACCCAGCCTTAACGGCTCTTCGATACGCCTCAAATATCAATGTCCAAATATCCATAAAAGGATTTTCATAGATTTTGATTTCAAAACACCAAAAATTAGAATATACACCAAATCAATCCAAACCAAAATCAATTGCACAAGAATAAGTGTTAGGAATTCATACCTAACAATCAAAGATAATTATAGACAAAGATGTGAGATAAAAATCTCACCTTTGAACCCACACAAATGAAGAAGAAGCGCAAAGGAGAATCAACCACTCTTCAAATCCAACTCAAGAAGCTTGATTCTAAGCTTTAAAAGAAGAACATTCCCAAAGTTAGGTTTAGGAATTTCTGAAATTGATAAGAGAATGAGTTGGCGAAGAAGAAGAGAAGGCTTACCAATGGGTTCTTCTATTAGTTTGGAGCTAGAGTTTGATTTGCAAAAGAAAACTAGGGCATGGAGTTTTAATTTCCTCTTCCACTCTCCATTTTTATAAAAGCTTGAGTATTAGGAAATGAGGAATGAAGTAATGAAGAGTAGAAGGGGTTGGGACTGAATACATAAGTGGGGTTATTGGGCTCAGCCCAAACCAAAGCCCTAAGTGAAAAAGTAGCAAAATTCCACTAACTCCAAACGTATCAAAGCTTACACTTAAAAAGATTGCAAACGTCATTTTGAACTCAATGGAAGTGGTCCCGAGTCCTAATTCGACCGTATGCAAAAAGTAGCTTTTCGGACTAAATTCCGAGTGTCGATAAAATATATAAATATAAAATCGACAAATATGCGGGTTGTTACAGACTCACCTCCTTAAAGAAATTGCGTCCTCGCAATATTTAAGAAAAAGATATATAGTAACAACCATAAAAGCATATTAACGCAAAAAGAATTTTGAAGTAAGAAGTTCACCTTAAAGAGCATGAGAAAGTAAGTCAGGATGCGTTCGCTCGATGAATTCTCTAGATTCCCAAGAACAATCCTTAGGATTTGAAGACCATTGAACTTTAACAAGCGGAAAATCTTTATTTCGAAGTCGTTTGACTTCCGAAGCAATGATACGAATAGGATGTTGCTCATAAGTTAAATTAGGCGAAACTTCAATCTCTTCCACAACACCGGGCTCAAGAATAGAATCGGAATCTCGAAGACATTTCCGTAATTGAGAAACGTGAAACACGTCATGAATGGCAGAAAACTGAGCCGGTAATAAAAGGCGATAAGCCACGGAACCAATACGTTCGGTGATAGGAAATGGCCCAATATATCGAGGCGCTAACTTTCCCGATCGAATGAAACGTACAACACCCTTCATAGGTGAAACACGAATAAAAACAGAATCTCCCACAGAAAATTATAACTTCATTCTTCTATTATCGGCATAGGATTTTTGTCTACTCTAGGCTTCTTTCATCCTATGTCGAATAAGTTCAATCTTCTCTGTGGAATCACGAATAAAGTCTGCACCTAAAACCAGTCTCTCACCGGCCTCAAGCCAACAAGGAGATCGGCATGGCCTTCCATAGAGTGCCTCGAAAGGTGCCATACCAATACTAAATTGAAAGCTATTATTATAGGAAAATTCAACAAGTGAAATACGATCTTCCCAACTCCCACCAAAATCGAGAACACATGCACGAAGAAGATCTTCAAGAGTTCGATTCATACGCTCGATTTGTCCATCGGACTAGGGGTGATAAGCGGTGCTAAAATTAAACTTCGTTCCTAAAGCTTTTTGAAGACTCTTTCAAAATCCACTAGTAAACAATAGATCACGATCGCTAACAATAGAAGTAGTAACTCCATGTAATTTAACAATCTCTTTAACAAAGAGTTTGGCCAAAAGAGGAACGGTTCGGTTAGACCGAACGGGAATAAAATGGGCAGATTTAGTAAGTCTATCAACAATTACCCATAAGCTATCATGACCCGAACGAGAACGGGGAAGGCCATCTATAAAATCCATGGAAATTTGGTCCCACTTCCAAATTGGAATTTCTAAAGGTTGCAATAACCCACCGGGCTTTTGATGTTCGGCCTTGATGAGTTGGCAAGTCATGCAACACTTAACGAAGTTAGTGATGTCAAGTTTCATTCCCTCCCAATAATAAATTCGCTTCATATCCGCGTACATTTTACTACTACCGGGATGAATGGTAAATTTAGAACGATGAGAATCTTCTAAAATATCTTTTCGAAGATCACTAATATTTGGCACGATAAGTCTACCAAATTTCCGAATGTCGCCACGAGAATCAATATCAAAGTTTCTCAAACCTTCAATATCAATTTTATCCTTAATATTTTGGCCAAGAAGAGCCAATTCGAGATCTAGCCTTTGAGCTTCAAGAATGCGGTATAAAAGAGAAGGATGAGCCTCAAGGCTACATAAAACAAATGATGAACATAAATCGGATACGCGCTCTCGAATCTCACAAGTGGATAAGATCTCGAGATCGTTCCATTCAGATATCATCATAGAAACAATTGCTTGTTGCTTACGGCTAAGAGCATCGGCGACACGATTACCCTTACCGGGGGTATAAAGAATATCAAGATCATAAGGAGCAAGGAACTCGAGCCAACGTTGTTGTCGCAAATTAAGTTCCTTTCGAGAAAATAAATATTTTAAAGACTTATGATCCGTGTAAAGAATAAATTTCTCTCCCAATAGATAATGACACCAAATTCGAAGAGCGAAAACAATAGCCGCGAGTTCTAAATCATGTGTGCCATATCTAGTCTCGCCCGGCTTCAATTGCCTAGAAGCATAAGCAATAACACGTTCTTTTTGCATAAGAACGACACCCAAACCAATGTGACTAGCATCGGTATAAACAATAAAATCTCGGTTTTTATCGGGAATCACAAGAATAGGAGCATCGGAAAGGAGTTCTTTCAATTTTTGAAAAGAGGCTTCACATTTGTCCGACCAAATGTATTTAACTCCCTTCTTAGTCAAGCCAGTAAAAGGCACGACAACCTTCGTAAAGTCTTTAATGAAACGACGGTAATAACCCGCCAATCTGAGAAAACTACGAATCTATGTCACACTCTCCGGTCTTTTCCAATCTTGAATCGGCTCAATCTTTGAAGGATGCACGGAAATTCCGGATTCGGAAATAATATGACCGAGAAACTTCACACGAGATTGCCAAAAGTGGCATTTAGAAAATTTCGCCTTTAATTGATTACTCCTAAGAGTTTCCAATACAATCCGAAGATGCTTCTCATGTTCCTCCTCGTTTTTGAATACACAAGAATATCATCAGTAAAGATGAGAACAAACCGATCGAGGAAGTCTTTGAAAACTCTATTCATAAGGTCAACGAAATAAGCCGGACCAAATGGCATAACAAGCCATTCATAAGATCCATAACAAGTACGGAACGATGTCAAAGGAATGCTATCCTCTGCAATACGAAGCTGATGAAATCCAGTAGCTAAGTCTAATTGTGAAAAGACTCTAGCACCACTAAGTTGATCGAATAGATCATCAATCCGAAGTAAAGGATATTTATTTTTGATAGTAAGATCATTGAGCTTGCGGTAGTCAACGCAAAGTCTAAGTGTACCATCGGATTTCTTCACGAAAATAGCCGAAGCTCCCCAAGGCGAGGAACTTGAGCGAATAAATTGCTTCATTTCCAAATCGGATAATTGTATGCGCATCTCCTCATTTTCTTTATTGGACATGCGATAAGGAGGACGATTAATAGGTTTAGCTCCAGGGATAAGATTAATTCTGAACTCAATTGCTCGCTTAGGTGGCAATCCTAAAACGGGCTCAAATATGTCGGAAAATTCACGAATAATGTGAATAAGAGAAATAATATCTTCCTCATCATCATTATCGTCATCACGAGGATTTAAAGAATATAAAGATGCAAATAAAGTGGAATCCGAATCTTTGGGAATATAGAAATTTGCTTAACAGATTGAGGATGTCGAAGATGAATAGTCCGCTCAGGACATAGGATATGAGCTTCATAGCGGTTAAGCCAATCCATTCCCAAAATCATTCGAAAGCCTAAGTAACGCATGACATGCAAATCGGCTCGGAAAGAAAAATCACCCAAAATAATCTCGACATCATTACACAATAAACTGATTGTTGCGAATCCACCAACCGGATTCGCAATTCTCAAAGAAGTCATTAAAGCAACAACACTTAAAGAAAAAGTATCAACAAGTTCTTTTGAAATAAAAGAATAGGATGCACCCGTATCAAAAAGAACTCGAAAGGGTCGATCATGAAATAAAATAATACCATCAAGAATGGAATGAGAAATACCTTGGCCACGAGATGTGTTGCTAGGGGCTTGAGCAACATTTAACTTTCCCTCCTTCTAGCCCTGAAGCTTTGGGCATGAAGATATAACATGACCAGGACCTTTGCAGTAGCGACAAGAGAGAGACTTTGGGCACTTGTTCGCGTAATGGTCCTTCGAACCACAATTATAGCATTCCCCACGACCAAAGGAAGAAGTCTTTGCCACAGGGTTGCTTGCCTCCCTTTCTTATTGGGATAACGACCTTTGAATTTATTAGGCCTTTTCTTGTTTTTGTTGAAGCTTGGTTTGGAACCCACCACTTCAACACCATTTTCCATATCCACCTCTTCAAGACGAAGAGCGATATCAATGAGTTGGTCGAAAGAAACTTCTAATTTTAGAAGTAATGGCTTCTTGAGATTTTTGTTTAAGCCATAGACAAATCTTTGGTTCTTCTTCAATGGGGTGTTGACATATTCAACACCGTATTTAGAGAGGGATTCAAAAGACGCGACATAATCTGCCACAGAGGCTTCACACTGAACAAGGTCTATGAAACGTCGAGCCAATGTCACTTTCTCTGCTTCTGGTACGAATTTTAATTCGAAGCGTTCCCGAAATTGCTCCCAAGTGAGATCCGCTTCATTTATTTCAGAAATCAGAAGCTCGTACCAGTCTAATGCTCTTTCTTGGAGCATACTAGAAGCCACCTGAACACGGTGAAGGTCGATGAGGTTCATACGAGAAAAGATTCGATCACATGTCCTTAACCAAGCCTGGACTTCAATAATAGTTTCAGAACCTATGAATGGCTTCCCACCCAAATTGGTATAATCGTTGCACAAACGTGCAAATCCCGACTTTGGGCGAGTAGGTTCCGGATTAGCTCCAGCTGCTTGAGCATTTGTGACAAGGTCAAGAAGTTGCTGGGTAGTCATAAAAACTCCATCTTGGGGAGTAGCACTAGATTGATCGGCGCTGGGACGGCCAGGTCTAATCGTTTCTCTTCCTTTTGAAAGAAATAAAGAAGAAGAAAAAGGTTATTCACCAAATGAATATCAAGCAATCTTGATAGATAAAGCAAGGAGTCATAAAGAAAATAGGATGAATCGGTACGAAGACTCGAATTAAATCCTAAAGTACAACTCCTAAGATAGACTTAGGAAGATGATCCTTGCTAAGTTATTCTACATTGTTCCGAAGTTTGGCTCCGATACCAAGCTGTGACGCCCCACCTCTATACCCACGCTAGCCAAGAACACTACGGTGTAGTGTTGTCAACTAGCGCGGAGAATAAGGCTGTTGAGGTGCGACCTTCCGTGTAATTGCTTTGCGCGAGCACCGATATGTCAAATAGTTTAACAAATTTCATCTCAAGAGGAAATCCGACATACCGATACAAACTCAAAGCTACTACACAGTGGCTATAATAATCTTCGGAAACAAATATAGAAATAAACATAACACAAATCAGTCACAGATAATTCATATCACAAAGGCAGAAGAAGATATAAATATATAACTAACACATGGAAGTGTATATCAGAGTAGTGGTCAAAAAGATCCACAATAATACAAAAGAATAGCAACAGGTGCTATACAAAAAAATACAACTATGAGTCTATATCTCAAATGTGTACACCAAAATAAACTACTAATCTAAGTAGTTAGCCAAAAGTCAGAGGAATAAATACCAAGTGAGAAGTCAAGCCGAAGCACCTGTAACATCTCGGTCTGACCCGAGTATTATTTAATAAGAAAATAATAAACGGATCAGTCTAGCTATAAATATCAGATGAGACGATATAGAATAAGAGGTATGACTAAACACATAATAATCACAATGCCAGGCTGTGATATATAAGTAACTGAAAATCAATAAGAGATTAATCAATATCACAAAAATCCACTCAAGGATCAAAAGAAATGTCATACTCTTTATTTCGTCCACCAAACCATAAATATTGACGATTATATCAATATCAATCACAAAAGTCAATGATGCACAAATTCACCAATGCACAAATATTGATAAAACTTATCAATGAAAATCACGAAAATTGGTGAAGCACAAATTCTAGAAATCATCTCAAGATATCCAGAAATCACAAAAGGGGGAAGGCCTATCACAAACGGGAGAAAAAAGCTCACCAACACGTGTATCACAAACGGAACGCTAATTCCATGGTTGCTAACCATCACAAATTGAGCCGAAGCTCCACAAACGGCCCGAAGACCATGGGTTGCTATCCCACCAATTTGAGTCGAAACTCCACAAAACGGGGTTTAGTCTCCCTCGCAGACAAAGAGACATCGCACATTGCTAGTCTAAATCACAAAGATGATCATCATGATCAACGAGAAGTGTCAATTACAGTAAGCTAGTAAATATATGAGCTTAGCTTCATGTCCCATAACCACTAGCTTAACTTAAATATTTACGAACAAATTGTAGATCTCCACTAGAAAATTGTCACAAGGTTTTCAATCGAACAAGTCCAAGAATTAACCGGCGAAGCAAACGCAAGCGTTTCATACCACTTGTTTTACTAAGTCGTTTAATTAGATTTCTCATACGAGTGAGGTAATGGTTTGTATATACTAATAGATTGGAAATCGGTTTGAGAAAACGAGCTTTGTAATAAAATAGTGTTGAAATCATTTGAAGAAAGAGTTTTGATATTTACTACTAGTATAGAAAACCTTTATATTTTTAAAGTGACAAATCATAGAAAGGATTGTAGAAACAATCAATCATCAAAATTCACATTCGAAGACGTGAATAAAATCCAAAGAAATCGATTACGGAATCCATCGAAATGGATATTCCCAAAAATCACGAAGAAAATGTCATCAAAGTCGATAATAAGTGATAATCACAAAAGGGAATCAACACGAATCGATTAAAGTTGGAATTCTCAAGCAAATAGGCAAATAGGACAAAAGAGTCCAGATTCAGACGTTTGAAATCAAGGATTCAGACGTCTGAATTTGGAAAATAAAATGTTTTCCAAAACAGAATTCAAACGTCTGAATCTTTGGTTTCAGACATCTAAAATAGGCACTTTTAGCTTATATCCTTTCTGGTTCAATTCGAACCAATTCAGACGTATGAAATATAGATTCAGACTTCTGAATACTGGGGAATAAAAATTCCCAGTATAATATTCAGACGTCTGAAAATACATATTCAGACATCTGAAAATTGAATTTCAGGCATTCCCTGAACCTAGGCCAAAGATGGCCAAACGATTATCGGAAGCGATCGATCGAGCGACAACGACTAAGGATTTACGCCAAGCGACAACCTAGCCTTAACGGCTCTTCGATACGCCTCAAATATCAATGTCCAAATATCCATAAAAGGTTTTTCATAGATTTTGATTTCAAAACACCAAAAATTGGAATATACACCAAATCAATCCAAACCAAAATCAATTGCACAAGAATAAGTGTTAGGAATTCATACCTAACAATCGAAGATAATTATAGACAAAGATGTGAGATAAAAATCTCACCTTTGAACCCAAACAAATGAAGAAGAAGCTTGAAAGAAAAGGAGAATCAACCACTCTTCAAATCCAACTCAAGAAGCTTGATTCTAAGCTTTAAAAGAAGAACATTCCCAAAGTTAGGTTTAGGAATTTCTGAAATTGATAAGAGAATGAGTTGGAGAAGAAGAAGAGAAGGCTTACCAATGGGTTCTTTTATTAGTTTGGAGCTAGAGTTTGATTTGCAAAAGAAAACTAGGGCTTGTAGTTTTAATTTCCTCTTCCACTCTCCATTGTTATAAAAGCTTGAGTATTAGGAAATGAGGAATGAAGTAATGAAGAGGAGAAGGGGTTGGGACTGAATACATAAGTGGGGTTATTGGGCTCAGCCCAAACCAAAGCCCTAAGTGAAAAGTAGCAAAATTTGACTAACTCCAAACATATCAAAGCTTACACTTAAAAAGATTGCAAACGTCATTTTGAACTCAATGGGAGTGGTCCCGAGTCCTAATTCGACCGTATGCAAAAAGTAGCTTTTCGGACTAAATTCCGAGTATCGATAAAATATATAAATATAAAATCGACAAATATGCGGGTTGTTACATACCCATTTGGATAAAGTAAGTTCCTTATCCTTGGCTATTTGTTGGAAATCCAAACGAAACAATACGAGCCATTTACGATTTTAGTTGTAGAACCTGCCATTTAACATGGTAGCTATAGTAGGCATACTATAATGGTACGTATGCTGGCTAAGATTAATATTATACTTGCGAAATGGTTTTCCACACTATGCACTAAAAATAATATCAAAAGGATTTTCGCATACCAAGCACGTTTGACTACTATAAGGAGAAACCTTCCCCATGTGTGCGGTTGCATTTGAGTGTGTGCCGGGAGGCCTTATGGTAGTTTCATTTTCCAAAAGTATAAACAGATTTCTTTTTTTTGTACAAATAACTGTTTTAGTTTCTCACACCAGTCTCATGACTGACTCAGAGCTTATTGTTCCCTTTGCTAAACTCTGGGTGCCCTTGATTTTCCACTCAGGCAGCCTAGAGTCAGGTTATCAGTAGGTTCTGGAGCTAAGTCAGGAAGTAGATGTGGATTTGGAAGTCTTTGGTTTGGAAGCTTTTGGTTTTGAACTTTTTGGTTTGGACTTTGAAGATGAAGATGCAATATGTTGGAGTCTCTTGGAAGACCATGTTGATGTTATTTTTCCGCTGTTATGTTGTATTCCACTGTTGTGTAATATATATATGACTCTGATAATGATGAACATTTGTTGTAAGAATGTTATAATCCATGAAGTGAATGAGTGAATGTTATTTTGTTCCATTGTGTTGTTATTATCTAATGTGTTATGACTCCAGCGAATCGGACTCCAACGTTTGAATCTTCGGCATTTGAATATGGGTGATATTGGATGTAGATTTTCGAAGGTTGAAAGTCGGGGTCATCGCATTGGTATCAGAGCTAAAGGTTGAGTAAGAATTTTAGCTTTGGAGTATAACTCATTAGGTGACTCATTAGAGATAGAGTTAGGAATGCCCTAGAATGAGTATATTCCCTAAGATATCTCGTCCGTATGCCTAGATTAATTTTCTTACTATTTACAGATAGTGAGAATGTGTGCAAGAAGAGGACGAGGTGGGGGAAGGGGAAGTACCATTACAAATGGTCGAGACCCTACAACAACATTAATGGAAGGAGCAACTCTTTACATCCAACCCTAGCCAAATCTAGCGGAGTTATATCAGAATTTCTCAAGACTTGGAGGGAAACCATTCAAAAGTACGGAGACTATTATAGAAGCGCAAGCTTAGATTCGATCTTCTGAGAGGATTTCAAGGATTGAAATTGGATGATGATCAAAGGAGGTTGATGGCTTCCTGCCAGCTCCAGGAAGAAGCTTTGGCATGGTGGGAGACCATTACTTTGGCCGAATCGGAGGATAAGTTTAAATGGGATAGATTCAAGCAAGTATTTGAGCAGCGTTATATGCCTTCCGCTAGTATTTCTAGGATGTGTCAACAGTTTACTTATTTGAAGCAAGGAAATCTATCTTTTGAAGAATACTTAAATAAGTTTAATGAATTATCCCGATTTGGACCTGAATTGGTGAATACCCCTCTTAAGAAGAATGAGAGATTTATTAAAGGGATGAACAAGAAGTTTCATGAAAGGATGACAGGTCGTGTGAAGGAGTCTTTTGTTGATTTGGTAGACGTGGTTGTTTATATATTATGCATGTCAATTTACATGTTTATATGTGAATGCAAAATAAGCGTTATAGGATTATACCGCTTATTGATATTGTTGTGCTTAGACCGATGATGGTTGTGATATTTTATTGTTGCATGCAAAATCCCTAGACAAAACACACACACAAATATGGATTTCGCGGGAAATTGGTTAAGTCAAGGGTATTTTGAATTTAATATTATTTTATTCAAAATGGTGAAAAGTATAAAAGTTGAATCTTGAATCCAAAATGGTTTGGAAGTGAAATTAGGTTAAATATGAAAAACTTTTGAAAAGGAAGTTTTGAAATTAAAATCATTTTGAATATAATATGGCTTGTTAAAGTTTGAAATTAAAATAATTTAATTTGAATCTGAATTCAAAAAAATTGAAGTGGAATTCTATATATAAATAAGTTTAAAATTTGAAATTTATTATTCCAACATTCTTACATACAGTTTAATTTGATTTCTGGAAATTTTGGGACTTAAAAGATGAAAAATAATATTTTACTTTTTTTAAATATTTATTTTAAAATTAATAATTAATGTTGAAAATTTGAAATTTTGGAAACTATGGTTTAAAAGGGTTATATAGGTTATATAATGTGTGTGTGTGTGTATATACGGATTTTAAAGCATTTTTTAAAGAATTTTAAATGAATTATTTTGGGAATTTAAATTTAACTCAAATAGAGCTTGCCGGGGTGCGGTAGTTCGTTGATTTTCTGATTTATACTTTAAAAGGCTATAACTTGAGCAAATTTAAAAGAATTTTCCCAAAACGAAAAACTTTTGTTTTTAAATTATAATAAATTTCATATAAAGAAAGAATTTCCAGTTTTGTTGAAAGTATTTTAAGTTATGGGTAAATCAAAATTGAAATAAAATCACGGTTTTGCAGTTCGGGGACCAAAACTGCAAACTATGAAAATAAGCTATTTTAAAAAAATTTAAAATTGGGAAAAATTATGGTAAATCATAATAAGTGATTTTAAAGGTTTTAATCGGTTCAAAACTATTTTCAAAAAGGATTTTTTTAAATTTAAAACAAGTTAAAACTAATTTTTTTCCAATATATGGTCAGTACCAAGTGTAGAGTGGATATTTCGGCTTGATCTGGTATGCAATTTCTCTATCTTTTTATGTGTTTGTATGTTCTTTGTTTGTCTCCCTGTCTGTTAAATTTCGAGGACGAAATTTTCTTAAGGCGGAAATTTGTAACGATCCCGTTTTTATGCCAAATTTAATTTAGTAATTAATATAATTTTTTGAATTGATTTGTGAAATAATTAGAATCTTTCCAAAACAAATAAGTTATGTATTTGTTTATGTGTGTATATATAT
Organism: Allium cepa; assembly: GCA_030765085.1. Classification (NCBI taxonomy): domain Eukaryota; kingdom Viridiplantae; phylum Streptophyta; class Magnoliopsida; order Asparagales; family Amaryllidaceae; genus Allium; species Allium cepa. Next base: position 872,310,634 of record CM060932.1, on the reverse strand, counting down.
GAAAGTAGATTGTAAATAAGGATTTGGATTTGAAATTCAAAAGTAAATAAATTGGATTTAAAAATTCTATATTTTAAAAAACTAATATATATATATATATATCTGTTTATTTATTAATGTATTAAATCATTTTCTTTAAAGTTATATAAATATAATAAAAGGAAAAGTTTAAATATAAAAACATAAAACATATATAAATATAAAACTAAATAGAAAATATAATATAAAATTATATAAAAACATGTTAAAACATTAATACATGCAAATTGACAAGTGTAAACATTTTAACATGCAATTTAACAAGTATCATGTTTAATTTTAATACTAGTATATATATGATTATTAATAAATCTATAATTAGATTTTATATCATTTTCATTAAAGACATATAAATATAGGTAAAAAGAAATGTATTAATGGAAATATAAAAACATATAAAATGCATGCATTTAACATTTGTAAGCTAAGTACTACATGCAATTTACAAATGTCATAATTTAATTATTTTCTTCATTTGTTTAAAAATAAACAAATACAAGGCTATATATTCATCTCCATTCCTACTCTTTCATTTTCTTTCATCTTTCATTTTTGAAAATTTTCAAAAAACTAAACTTGAAAAGGCCAAACCGGAGAAAAAGTATAAAACAACTAATCAAGTTTCCAGATCAAATTCTAGTAGCAGTTGCAAAATTCACAAGCATTTCCAATTTCAAAAATCAACTTCCAGTTTTCAAACATCAAACCTCTGGTTCTCTGATTCCTCTGTTCAAACATATAAGGTGAGTAAACTTTACCCTTTTGAAATTAAATCATCTTATATTTGTACATGCAACGAATAATCATAGAAATAAATTCAAATATGCTTGTCTGGTATAAAGGTTGATTTGCTGTATATATACGTATGTCTGAGTTTAGCTGTGCATGCCTCTGTTCTTACTTTACAGGCTCAAAATCACTCAAAGAAACTTATGTCTCTTCATTTAGGAAACTATTGGCTATGATCAGCAAAGAGAAGTTTCTTGTATGAATGAAATACTATTTATAAAAAAAATGTTTCCAAAAGAATTCATTAAGAATTTAGTTAGAAAAATAGAACATAGAGTGAAAAACAAATCAAGATAGAAAAGCACTGTTTAAATTTTCATGTTTGATTATATAAAAAGATTCGCTCTCGGAAATAATGATTTTTGGTAATGAAATCATATTTTTTAAGCTTGAAATTCCTGAGAATTGGTGAGTTGAACGAAATTGGTTCTTTTGTCAAATTCCGACGAACGCGTGGGTCGGTGGCTTCAGGATTGTAGCCGGAGGAAGGTCATTGGCCGAGGATAGGGGAAAAATGGAATTATATTTTTCTGGGCATCGATGATGGCGACGCGAAGGGATTTAGGGTTTTAGTTAGTGTTTTGGTCGGGGTTGCTTACTAGATGTTCTCGACGACGTGGTTGCAGCGGAGTGGACCGAAGGTGGTGGAATCGAAGCAAGGGACTTCGGCGGAGGTCCGGTCGTGATCGCGAGGTCTTTGGCGATCGGAGGCGGCAACGCGAGGGAGATTTACCGATCAAATTTGGGTTCCAGTGTGCATCGTCGTGCTCGTTTTCGATTCCAGGCGAGATCATTTGTGCTGGATGGTCGGAGCGTTAATGTGGGTCGTCGGCGACCTGTAAGCGACGATGAAGATGAACGGAGCATCAGCGATCTCGTGTACATGTGCACAAGTTATCCTTTGTAACTGTTATTGGTGAGTTGAGTTGAGCTCCGGGAAGAAAGGGAGTTGCTTCGGGTTCGTACGCGAGTGGTATCGGAGAGAAGAGAGTGAGTGGCACGGGGATTGGCCCGAGGCTTTTAAGTTTGGGCTCGGGATTGGTTTTTAAAGCAAAAGAAATGATCATGTTTTAAAAGCAAAGCAAATCTCTAAACAAGTTTCAAAGTAGTTATTAAACAAGTTTTCAAAGAAAAAGGTGTTGTTCAAGTTTTCAAAACAAGTTTCAAAATATATAAATTATAAATTCAAATGTTTTTGATACTAAATTGTTTTAATTTTGAATAATTATATATTAGGTTAGTTAATTAAATTAATTCCTAAGTTGTTGGTTGACATAGGCAGAATAAAAGTTTTAAGCTTACAATAAATCATAAGGTCTCAAGTGATTTTGTATGTTAATAATAAATTAATTTCAAACCTTTAATTTAAATAAGATTTAAATGATTTAATTAAGTAATTAATTAAGATAATGGTTTATCTTAGATTAATTAAGGACTTAAGAAATTAAGGGTTAATTAATTAACTTAAGTAATTATAGGATAATTAATTTATGTAATTAAAGGATAATTACTTAATGAAATTAATTAAAGGATAATTAATTAATGTAAGTAATTAAAGGATCATTAATTAATGTAAGTAATTAAAGGTTAATTAATTATGTAAATGATCAAATGATTAAAGAATAATTAATTAATTTAAATAACTAATTAAATTTTTTAATTAATGTTAATTAAGAAGGATTTAAAGATAATTAATTTATTTTTTGTTAATTAAATTAATTATAAATTATGTGATTAATTAATATTGCTTCTGGATGGTTAATTATATCGAATGCTTGGATTGATTAATATCTCTAGTATGTTAATCTGTAATATTCTGTGATATGAATTGCTTTGGATTAAGCTGTGATAAATGTAAGTTATTTATCTGTGATGGATTGCTGTGTGAATATAATGTTCTACATTGAATTATAAAAGGGAGATCTTTTGTTTAAAAGATTAAAAATGAAAATTTGTTTAAACCATTCAAAAGGAAAGGTTTTGGGAAATAAGGGCTAAAAAGTTGTGACTTAATTAAGATCTGAATATATCCATATGTTTTAAAAAAGCGCTCATTATTCAGAAAGGCCGGGGAAGGGTACTAAGTCGAAAACCCATTTCGAATAATGATACGACGGAATAGAATTGAATTTGAAGACAGTGGTTGAAGACCGGGTATTTTCGAAAATGAAATGATTGCCTGTTGATTGTCTCTGCACCGAGTTGCTCCGGTATAGAGATTACCCTATGTGATGGGGAGTCCGGACGTGATTGGGGATATCCGGATTTGCAAGGAGTTCTTTCCTTAATTTGACGAAGTGCCTTCGGTTCCATTCAGACCCAGGATGGACTTGTATGGATGTATGTACGACATTACACCTTGAGATATAAAGCTAGTTTCTCTCAAATACATTTCCGTTTGGTGCGGAGAATTTATTCTCTTAGCTTAACACCCTTCTCTGAGACGTACGAGTTCAAAGGTTATGTAATTGATAGTTATTAGTGATGTATTCCCAATTTGGTAATGTGGCATGCTAAGTGTTGAGCGTTGGTTGATCGAAGCATGGCTTTTGTGTAAAGCGTAGCTTTGTGGGATGAGACTTCATCGAACCTCACACCCCGGGAAATGGTCGAAATAGGAAGGATGCAGCAGGGTTATGAGGTTCGCGACCCTAAGGCTATGTGCATTTCCTTCTGGATAAAAAGTGGTATTACGGTATGGAGCCAAGATATTTTACTTATGTGGTTATTTGAATTTGAGGCGCCTCGATAAAGGTCGGTTGCGACCGGGGGATTGCATGCTCGTGACAGTTAGTTACAGAGGTAAACCGACCTTGTGTTGGCAGAGATCTGGTTAGGTTCTCGGGATGTCACTCTAGAGGCGTACCCATTTGGATAAAGGAAGTTCCTTAGCCTTGGCCATTTGTTGGAAATCCAAACAAAACAATACGAGCCCTTTACGATTTCAGTTGTAGAACCTGCCATTTAACATGGTATTATAGTAGGCATACTATAATGGTACGTATGCTGGCTAAGATTAATATTATACTTGTGAAATGGTTTTTGACACTATGCACTAAAATAATATCAAAAGGATTTTTGCGTACCAAGCATGTTTGACTACTATAAGGAGATACCTTCCCCATGTGTACGATTGCATTTGAGTGTGTGTCGGGATACCTTATGGTAGTTTCATTTTCCAAAAGCATCAATAGAGTTCTTTTTTCTTTGCACAAATAACTGTTTTAGTTTCTCACACCAGTCTCATGATTGACTCGAAGTTTATTGTTCCCTTTGCTAAACTCTGAGTGCCCCTAATTTTCCACACGGGCAACCTAGAGTCGGGTTATTAGTAGGTTCTGGAGCTAAGTCAGGAAGTAGATGTAGATTTGGAAGACTTTGGTTTGGAAGCTTTTGGTTTTGAGCTTTTTGGTTTGGACTTTGGAGCTTTGGAAATGAAGATGCAGTATGTTGGACTCTCTTGGAAGACCATGTTGATGTTATTTTTCCGCTGTTATGTTTTATTCCGCTGTTGTGTAATATATATATATGAATCTAATAATGATGAACACTTGTTGTAAGAATGTTGTAATCCATGAAGTGAATGGATGAAAGTTATTTTTTTTACATTGTATTTTTATTATCTAATGTGTTATGACTCCAGCGAATCGGACTCCTGCCGATTTTTGAAGGTTGAAAGTCCGGGTCGTCACACTAAATGACATGAAATTTCCATAAATCATTTCATGCAATTATCTTTAAATTACATCGATATCGCATATCAATGCATGCAAATATAACTTTTAAAAATGCATTCAAACATCAAATAAATTAAATAATAATTAGCATTTCTCAAATATTAATTAATTTAATCAATTTACAGCATTTTATAAATTATTAAAATCATGTGGTCTTTAAGAGAATTTATCATTACGGTTGTGCATCATAAGGTTTAAATTCAGTTAGCTATTAATATCCAACTATTCGAATATTAACGTTCACAGTTAGCAAGTGGTGTGACATTTAGGCCAAATTTATTGCTTATACATATTTTGGTAAAATCTAATTCTACTTATTATAAGCGGTACCCAATAGTGACAATTATTTACAATTATCTTCATCAAAATAATTTCAAATTAGGACTTGTGAAATTTGGTAATGGTCAAAATTCCAATATCGTTCACATTCAACTTTATAGTCCAAACACAAAGTCTTTGGTTCAATAATAACAATTATTATTAATCGAACTGGTCTGTTCAGAGACTTCGACTTTGAGTTGACTTCAGTTGACCATGATACTAACCTCATATAACTGAGAAGATGAATCCTCTCTTTAGTAGTGTTTCACTTCTAATGCTTTCACTCAACTCAACTATATCGTTTGATGGATTCCATAATATGATTTAAGTATAATCAAAACAGAGCTTCCACATTGAAGAGCAACAGTATTCTCAATTCGAGAGAACTATGTAAATTTGTCACATCAATATTTTTTGCTTGACCTTAGCTATATTAACCAACATAAAACTATAATGTGAGTCATTTCATGGTTTTTCAATAACTTTCAAAATGTAACCCCTTGGTACCCCCAGTAGCAATGAGTAATACACTGCCTAACATTTGGAGAGCATTACATACTCTAGTCTCAATGGACGATGTCCAGTCTTGATGCATCTTGACTAGGAATATTTAATATGGTATATTTACTTTCAATGTGATAAATTACTCATGGTTACAACACTTTGTAACTACTATAACAAAACATCCTATTTATTTATTTTCCATTAACTATATTTTTAATTAAATTAATTACTTATAACACATTGCATCATGTATACAATAGAAAGAAAACACCTTTTAGTTTGAACAAGATTGTTATCAAGTTAGATATGTGTAACAAATTACATAATTTTCCATAGGACATACCCCTAACTCTATCAATCTCCCGCTCGATTTAGTGGTCAGTTATGGAATCTTATTGCAATCTCTCCTATCGGTTTCCTCCAAACTATTCGATTAGTGTAACGACCTAATTTTTCGATGCCCGAAAGTTGACATCGATACGTCCACTGTATCAAATGCCGCACAGTCGAATGCCAGAAAACCAAACCGTTAGGGTTTAAGAAGAAGAAGATAGAAGAAGAAACAGAAACAAATATAGAATCTCGTATTTCGCAGCAGAACAATATATAATAGATAAATGAATAATCTTTAAAACAAAAGCACTATGTCAGTTTATACATCAGATTATCAGATTTTACAACAACACAACAATGGAAAAGAAATATTATATACTAGAGATACGCCTCGCCATCCAGCTTGAACTTCAGATCTCTACAGCATACTTCTCCGACTTCGCTCCAAAACAACTGATAACCTGACTCTAGGCAGCCCGTGTGGAAAATTATGGGCACCCAGAGTTTAGAAGGGGAACAATGAACTCCAGGTCAGTCATGGGACTGGTGAGATCTTAAAAACAGTTATTTTCACAAAGAAAATAAAAAGTCCGCTATGCTTTTTGAAAATGAAACAACCATAAGGCCTCCTAGCACACACATAATGCAAGCGCACAATTGGAGGAGATTTTTCCTTATGATAGTCAAACATGCTTGATATGCAAAATCCTTTTTGATAATATTATTATTAGTGCACAGTGCAGAAATTCTTTCGAAAGTATAATATTAAACTTAGCCAGCATATGTACCATTATATTATGCCTGCTATAGCTACCATTTATGAATGGCAGGTTATACGATTGCAATCATAAAGGGCGTGTATTGGTGATTGGATTTCCAACAAATGGTCAGGCTAAGGAACTTCCTATTACCACATGTGTATGCCTCTGGAGGGACGCCCTGAGAACTTAACCAGCTCTCTACCAACATAAGGCCGGTTATCTCTGTAACTAGGTAACTACTACACGAGTACGCCATCCCCCGGTCGTTAGCGACCTTTATCTGAGGATCCTTAACCACAAAGTATAATAAATTTGCAGCAACCACATGAGTTAAGTATCTAGGCTCCATACCATGATACCACCCTTTTCCAGAAGGAAATGACATACCATCGGGGGGAGCTACCCCCAAATAACCTTGCTGCATCATTCCTTTTTCGACCATTTTCGGGGTGTGACGTCCGACGAAGTCTCTTCCGTAAAGCTACACTTTTCACAAAGCCATGCTTCGATCAAAAAATGATCAGCAGCACTTCGTATGCCACATTATCAAATTCGGAATGTATCACTAGTAACCATCAACTACATAACCTCTGAGCTCATATGTCTCAGAGAAGGGTGTTAAGCTAAGAGAATAAATTCTTCGCCACCAACAGAAATATATTTGATAAAAACTAGCTTTACATCTCAATGTTTAACGTCATACACACATCCATACAAGTCCGTTCCAGGATCGAACGGAACCGAAGGCACTTCAAAGAAGCCCTTGTAAAATCCAGATATTCACTTATCACGTCCGGAATCCCCATTACAAAGGGTGATAAAATCTCTATACTGGAGCAACCTAGTGCAGAGACATTCGACAGGTAATCCTTTTGCTTTCGAAAATACCCAGTCTTCAACATCATCTTCAAATGCTATCCCATTTCGTCGCATCGTTATTCGAAATGGGTTTTATGACACAAAGTCCTCTCCCGGCTAATCCAAATGATAAGCGCTTATTTTAAAAATAAGTGTTACATTCAGATTTCAAATAAATCACAACAATATTTCCACTTTCATCTTTTAAATAAAAGATCCAACACAAAGATTCGATGTGGTTTTCGAATATCCATTTGGAATCTGACCCCCGGTCGCATCGAAATTCAAATGTCGTTTAAAGGCCAATATTGATAGTCGGTTATTTAACTATCAATCAACATTCATAACAATCACCAGATTTAAATAATTTTTCCCAATTATTTATTTTCAAAATATCTTCTCAAGATATATTTTCACACTTCAACCATTTGAAAAAAAATTTCAAATAACTTTTCACCTTTCAATCCTCTGAAAACAAATTTCAAATCATTTTCCCTACGTGGAATAAATTTCTAAATATTATTTATTTCCACTGAAAATTTGCCGAGTTCGAATACTTCAAAATAATTTAAATTACTTATTCAAAATATATACTTGGAAACATTCAGAATAAAAACTATTCTAAAACACTTTATTAAAAACATTAGTTATGAAAATATTATACTAATATCTCATATAAAAATTCAAGTCCAAACTAATTTAAAAACATTTTTTTAGATAAAGTGTAATTATTAAAATATCCATTTTCTAAATCAAATACCAAAATAATCACTTCTATAATTAACTAAATAAATATTTACTTTAAAGATTTTAAAACAACTTAAGAAAATAGTTTCTCCATAGCATCTTTTTTTTAAAAACCAACTTTAAAACTTTTAATTAATATTTGAAAGCCACTTTAAAAACATGCTCGGCTTTCCAGAGAAAACAAACCTTCCATTTCAAAATGGTCCATTTAAACCAATTAATAAATCCTTCTTGATTTATTTTAATTTACCTTTCAAATCCACAAATTCCTTTCCACACTTCTAAAAATAAACCAATATTTATTTTTAAAACAAATTTCCTTTTCCTTTATAAATTCCTATTGTGAATTTAAATTTTCCAAATATCCACTGATATACGATTTTCAAATTGATTTCAAAAATCATTTCCAAACACCAAATCTATTCCAAATTGATTTCCAATTTTATTTTAAACACCAAATCAAACTCTAAATTGATTTCTAAATTTATTTCAAATACCAAACCGATTTTCATATTGATTTCGCAAAGATTTATTTTTAAACACCAAATCAATTTCCGAATTTATTTCTAAATTTATTTTCTTTTAAAATAAATTCCTTTATCTCTTCCAAACTATTTAAAATTTGAATTTTAAATAAATTATTCAACTATTAAGCAATATTACTCAAAACCCATTTAATAAATTCTTTTCCCATATTTTGGAATTTATTCAATAGGAATTCACTATAGATTTTCAACTTAAATTTCAAAAATCCAATTTTATTTATTTCTGGTATCCTACAATACCAAAATATATTTCGGCTAAGCTATAGCCTTCAACGATTTCAAGCACAAATATAATCATACACGGATTATAAATAAATCAACACACAATATTGAAACAAATTCAATTATTTGAGGAATCCAGTTGGATCCCTCCAACCTTTTTCCCTGCATCCGCAGACGTTAGCACAACAATTAAATACCAATTCCACTTCGAGGTGGAATATCACGGTATATGGAATTAATATAATATCATCCGCTATTATGCGGCGCATAGGGTCTCATCCGCTATATAATGCGGGAAATAAATCACTCCAATATACATATAATACCAATTCCACTTCGAGGTGGAATATCGCGGTATATGGGTTTATATAATATCCTCCATTATTATTCGGCGCATAAGGTTTAATCCAATACAACTGATAATAATTTATCATCCAAGCACACAATCAACAATTTTAAATTTAACTATTTAAAATTAAACTGGAAATTCTAATTGAGTGAGAAGAACTCACCTTTGCTTACGCATGTAACCCATTTCCATTTCAGTTTGTTTTTCATGATCTTTAACCTTGTATAAACAATTATATAATTTTATTAATATTCGAACAAATCGAACAATCAATTTTAGTTTGGTAATTTTAATTATCCAATGATTTTATTTTAAACCAATTTCCTTTAATAAATTTATTTAACTAAAAACTAAATTTCCTTTTTAATAAATTTTGTCAACTAATAATTTAGTTTTAAACCAATTTTTCCTACTTTCTGTATTTATATAAATCTGCATATACATTCATTTTTAGTCACTTCATAATTATATGTATAAAAACTGGCCTTCCTATAATAATCAATTACTGGTTTACATATATTCATATATATACATTTTTTTAAAATACACTTATATAAAAAAAAATTACCTACAGCCAAAACTTCCATCGACCTCGGCTACCCTTCGCCGAGCCTCATGAGTGCCTCTCCTCTTCCCAAGTCGCCACCTACTCCCGTGCGAGCGCGAGCGTGCGCCCAAGCATTGCCCTCGACACCACTAAGAAACCCAAATGAGATCGTGACTACACAGCTCCCCTTCCCTTCGCACGCCGTGACGAACACCAAATGCTCCACCCCTTCCTTGTCTTTGCTTCCATCGTGACCTATTTCATGCCTCTCTCTCTGGCAAAAAGGGCTCGAGAATTTTTTTGGTTCATCCTTCGCTTGGGATTCGAACGAATTCTAATTTCATTTCGAATGGAAGGGAAAGAAGGGTTTTGTTTGTTCGGCCATTTTTTTCTTCCGATTGAAACTTTAAATGTGAGAGGCTCCTAGTATTGAAATGGTGAAACATAAATCGTGGCTTCGATTTTGATTTTATTTCATTTTAATGTTTAGAAGAGGCCGAGTTTTACAGAGAAAAGGGTTAAAAACATAAAATGAAGATGCGTGTTAAAAATGAAGGAAAAGTGTTGAAAATTTCTCTACGTGTTGAAAAACAGAATGAGGGCTTGCAACAATTATTATTTATATTCAAATTTTAAAATCAAATTTAAATCATCTCAATTATCGCAACTCACAATCTCGATCTCCTATCGAGGCTTGCCGTTAGGCATTTATAATGTTAAATCTCTGCTCCGAATGCAATGGAAAAGGTTCCGTGTCCAAATTTAATCGTACGGAGAAGATAGCTTTTTGGAACCAGCTTTTATATTGAATTTTCGATTTAATTTCAATACGTTTGCTTATCGTACAGTCAAGCGATCATTCCAAACATTACAAAAATTGAAATCCGATAATAAAACACCATTACGGATCCAGTGGAACTGGTTTCGTCGAATTCCGAGACCGTACCTCGGAAGGCTATTTTTAAATATCGATTTAAATGATAAATTTTCAAAACTGAACAAATCACTTTGAAATCCCATTCTGAAGCTTCCATTATCTTCAGTATTATCAATATGAATTTCCTAAGCCTTTGAAATATTTTTAATCAGCTTATAACTGAAGATTCAAATTTTTATCCAACTTCAATAAATTAAATTCAATAATTCAATTGCCAAATTCATTCTGATATTTGAAATTCAAGTTAAAATAACTTTCAAACATTTAAAATCAATTAAATAGTTCAATTTCTAATGTTCAACATCCTAGGTCGTTACAGTTAGTCCTATAGTTAAAGGTATATAATTATGTTTCAATTATTTACTCTATCAATCAACTCTCTCCGATGGTGATAAACTGTTTTATTATGTTTGACAATTCAGAGAATGTCTCTTGACATCAAGTAAGCACGAAGTCCTGTTACGAACTTTATCTTGACATTATTATCATATAACAATTTTATGCGATTCTCAACCTTTGGAATCACCTTTGGCTCGGCTATAAAATTTTGCATTTATATATTTATATTAATTGCTTATATTGCGGCGTTATTCAAAGGATGAACTTAGCCTTTTTCATTAAGTTGGCCACAACCTATCATTTGGAACATTTCCAACTTAATGGTTCTTAATTTGAATTTTGATCAACATATTATACTTAATATCACATATGAAGTTTGAGTCTGAATACTCTTTTATAAGGAGTTTTTTGTTTCCATAAACAATTCTTTAGTATTTCATAAATATGCGAGAACACTCCAAACAACCATTTAGTGATATCAATATGGATTTGATATTTGTTTCATGTATCAAATACATAAACAAATCACAATATCATAGACAACAAACATGTATAATAATCTCTATTGCCAATGCAAAATGAATCAATCTTACATGTTCCGTATTAAACATTCTAATAAGGTGTCCTTGCATATTGTTTGGACATTCTCAATATCTTTTACTATAAAAGACATCATTATACAACATCGAGTATTAAAACAACTAAAGCTGCTTTAACACAAATACATTGTTAAAGGTCGGCAGTGTGTTGTTTACTTATAGTTTAGAAATATCAATGTACCTTTTTAACTTTCTTTCTTATGAGCACATGCTTCCTCAATAATCAAACTATTTGATATTTCTATCAAATCATTTGTTCAATTTTGATGCTTGTTGAATGATATTTTCAAATCCGTTCTTGGATCATATCCAAAAAACTCACAAACACAATATTGCTTCCGTTGACCATGAGATACTTTGGTTATCATGTGTAAACAGTTTACTCTAAATCATTATTTAGAATTTTCTGTTTGATCACATATATACCAAAAAATAAACTTATGCTATAAGATAAATTTGTGACTAGAATCCAAACCTACTTCAACACATCGAATGGAGAATCTATTACGTCAATTTCAAAAATTAAAAATTTATGGTATTATTCATGTCAATGTGTCTCACTATATTCCAACTTCATTGATCTTCCAAAAAGACACATTTGCGGCAAAAAGGATCACATTCTTTTGGACACAGTTATCAAAATCATATTTTGATAATGTACTTGGAATTAATTTTGGATTTGCGCATCGTACCACATCATAGAGTCAATGCTCTTATCGGTTTAATTGACCAACGAGGATTATCTATTCTCGACATTGATAAGAAACTCATAGTTTCTCTTAAATGTATAAGAATACTCATTAAATATTCTAATATATTATGTTAAATTTGGTTTGGGTAATTTCATTCCATCCCCTGCAATCAATTTTATCCTTGGATCATATCCAAATCCACTTTGTACCAAAATTTCTTAAAGAAATTCTTTCATTAAAAAGTTGGTATTTCTTGTAACAACTATTGTTTCTCAATAACATGAAACGAATATTCATAAACTTTTTATGAATTTCTTTATATAAAAATGATTTTGCATTAGTTTACAATATAATTATGTTCACAATATAAATTAGCCATCTAATGATTACAACTCCTAAAATTCTCTTGGACGACTCAAATAAGATCCCTTACATATAATCACTACATGCAATTTTTCGATTTGCACAACATGCCAACTGCTTAGCCTATGATATGCAGGGGTTTCTTATGAACCCTTAGCGTATGTGGTTTGTAACCTATTCTTTGGATGGTATTAGTTTAAACTTAGTGTACTACTCTTACGCACACACCTTATCGAACGAATTTATCGTAACATTACTAATCACTAATCGTGCTCTGTCCAACAAAGTTCCATTACTTCTTATCAAGACATCATTATTTGTTATAGGGAGGAATTACCTTTGAGATTGAATCTTTATTCATTTTAAGGTATCTTCGAAAAATATATTTTCCTACTCGATCAAATCTAATCATTTTATTTTATTGCATGTTATTTTATTTACTTTCATTTTATATTCTATGATTTATCATAGACATACTACATGTGTATCAAATACACACGTCTATGTTGGTGATAAATCATCAATAAATATAACTAAGTATGTCAAACCGATTTGGTATTAATGGACTTATGATTGCATACATTTATAAGTATCACTCCGAAGAGTTCATCGACTCTTATAATGCTCCCACTGAATGGGTGTATAACCCTTAATTATTTGAGATATAATTAATCAGAACCATATGACTAATAATAATATGATAAACTCATTTCTCAAAACTACAGCTTAATCTATAATTCTAAAATAACTATAAATAATATTAGATACTACTATATTTTCAAATGCATCACTTTTGTTAGAAAACAAATTCCATACCATTTCGAAATAGAAATTATGTTTCTTATTCCAATGTTAAGTATCAATCTCTATTATAACGATTCTTGTTCACATTGTTTCTTATGAAGCAGAAGTGACTATTCACTCTCTTCATCCCAAACTGTACCTTAAATCACAATTATTATTGTACATTCATTATTCTTTATAAATTGTTGAACCATTAAAAAGAATTCTCTTATTACAATATCATAACAAACACTTTACAAAAGCGCATTCGATTATTCTTAACATTTAAGAACATCAAATATGTTGCTTTTTGCATAAATTGATAAAACTGACATTTCAGCGATCGAGTCCTTAGGTATGTATTGTAGTTTTGGTCCAGTGTTACATTTAACATGATACGATCCTTTTGTAATCAATCAAATTTAATAAACTATCTTGCATTAAGGTTTATATGGATTTTCGGACGAATTTCATCGAAGTTTTGTACATTACAAACTTTGATCGTTCACTATTTAACATTTATATGCCATTGTATATGGATTAAATATCCATATTCGTGTATTTCTTTTAGAGTTCGAAACTCAGAATGCAATGCATAGTCTCGACCTAATAAATTCGTAAGTGACCAACAATTAGTGGTTGCAACGATTTCCTTTTCGACCCTCAAATGTCGATAAGAATACATCTACTGTATTCACATGTCGAGCACCCAAGTGTCGGAAAGACAAAACGTTAGAGTAAAATAAATGGAAGAAAAGAAAACGAAAAAGAAAGAAGAGAACACAATATCGGAATCTCACAATGAAACGATAACATATAATATCAAAATGATCATTTATAAAGAAAACTGTATAGATACAATAATTAGAGCAATCTAAACTATCACCAGCCTAAATAGTTATAACAACCTGTCTTTACAATTACTGATATATAAATAAAGTAAGGCAGTGGAAACAAAAACTACGGTAGGTAATCATGAAGCTCCCCTCCAAGAGCTTCAATGACATCAGCTGAATCTATAAATATACGTGGGGCTAGCCCAAGCATTACAAGAAATTAACACCCTGATCAGTCAGGTAAACTAGCATGAGAAACTCAAGTCATTTGAATTATTTATGTTCTAAAACCTTTCAAAATAAAGGTATCTTTTAAGACCACACCGTACATAAACATACGATAACCAAACCATTTCTATAAAAAACTTGAATGATATTATAATAATGTATAGGATTTCAAATAAATAAAAGTCATAGCTGGAATGGTTACATTTGTTAAGTTCAACATGATACTTAGTATACAAACAAAACTGCTAAAGGACATTTGTATAAATGGATTTTCCATGGAGATCTCCTCAGTGAGATTGATCTCCTATGACAAGGATCAGAGATACCTTTTCGGGCACTGTATATCTCTAGATGAAATATACCATAAGGAAAACAAAAACATCACATGCGTTAACACGTGAACTGAGTATCATTAACTCCCTGCGTGCAACATATCGATAAGCATACTCTAGATATTGGAGTTAACGTACTCCTTATATAGGTTAGCTAAACCCGGGATTATGCAGCCTACTTTATATTTAGCTATTTCCCGATGTCTAGGCTATATTTGACACCTTCTACGTGAGCCTTGAATACTCACATAAATAATGAACCCCACATGGATTCCATCATCTCAGCATAATTTAGAATAACATATGAATAACATCATTCCACCTCCAAAACATAGAACATGTAGCTTAATCTTGGAGTGGTTTCGATAAGTAGAATACTTACCGATCTCGGTCTCTACAAGACTGAATCGATGAATTTGGTCTCATTCAACAATAATGTGAATGATCGCATAAGGGAACTAATTCCCATATACTTTTCATATGCAAGTAAACATACAAGCACTATCAATCCAAAGTATATTCAAGTCACATAAATGACTTTTAATCCCCTTTTAATTAATTTATACATTATTAACTAAAAATCCTTTTATTTAGTAAAACATTTTTTTAAAACTCCTTTCATTATCAAAATTTTCATTGTTAATTAAATATAATGAATAAACTTCCTTTATTATTATTTTTCAGTACTTAAAAAGTATTTAAATACTTATTCAATGTTATACGTATATTTATGAATTACTTAACAAAATTTTTCTTACTCAAAATATAATCAAAGTGGCTAAAATAAATGTCATTAAGAAATTGTTACTATAAACCCCTCCTCATGCATAAATTAAACATATAACCTTTTCTGTCTTTTTATAAAAGATTTCGATACTTATTATTACCTTTAAAATTCCATTATTAAAGATCAAATTATGTTTATAATATTTTTCCACTTTAAAATGTAGTTCATTTTTTAAAAACAAATTTTACTAAAACATTGTTTCTACAAACCCAAAACACTTCACATTTAATCATTATCTTTAAAACTCTCCTTTAAAGGTTTAATTACATTTATAAGGGCTTAAGACAAGTGTTACTAAAAAACTATCAAAATAAACCAAATCATTTCATACTTTAAAATGTTTCTCTTTAAAACTGTCTTTTAAAGATATAATTACATTTATAAGGGCTTAAGACAGTGTTATTTAAAACATTGCCACAACAAAACCAAATCATTTCATACCTTTAAACATTTCTCTTTAAAACTCTCTGTCTAAAGAATTGATTATATTTAAGGGTTGAAAACAAATGTTGTTCAAAACAATGTCACAATAAACCCATACATTCACTAATACTTAACCTTAAGTCATTTAGTATTAAACATCCAATTGTATTCCTAAGTATAATTAATACAGGGTAAAAAAAAAGATTGTTATGAAAACAATATTTACTACAACCCAAAACCTTTTACTTAGCCAAAATTAATTTTAGAACAATTATTTTAAAGGTCAAGGCATGTCCATACTTATTAATCAAGATAATACACTTTTAATCAGTTTCACCAAACCATTTATTTTAAGTGTTAAAAACTAAAC
Organism: Allium cepa; assembly: GCA_030765085.1. Classification (NCBI taxonomy): domain Eukaryota; kingdom Viridiplantae; phylum Streptophyta; class Magnoliopsida; order Asparagales; family Amaryllidaceae; genus Allium; species Allium cepa. Next base: position 872,294,193 of record CM060932.1, on the reverse strand, counting down.
TTCCAATATATATATAATGAAATACTTTCATACTACTTAAAAATATATTATAATTATATATATATATATATATATAAATATAATGTGACGACCCAAAATTTTGGATATTTGAAATAGGAATATTTAATTAATTTTAAATATTTAAAAGTTAATTTTTAACTTGAATTTCAAATATCGCCATTTATTGGATAATTTAAATATTGAATTTAATAATTGGAAATTGGGTAAAATATGGAAACTAGAGTTTTAAGCTTATTAAAAATAGTTTGAAGGCTTATAAAATTTATATTGATAATACTTAAGGTAATAGAACTTTTAAAATTTGATTTAAAAGAGTTTTGTTTAGTTTTGAAAATATATAGTTTAAATTGACAAAAAATAGCCTTCCGTAGAATTCGACAAAACCAGTTCCATTAGATCCGTAATAGTGTATTATTATCGGATTTCAATTTTCGTAGCATTCGAAGTTGTTGTTTGATCGTACGGTAAGTAAACACGTTGAAATTAATATCGAAAATTCAACAAATAACTGGGTCTAAAAAGCTATCTTCTCCCTACGATCGAGTTAGGACTCGAAACCTTTTCCAGTGCATTCGGAATAGGGGTATAACCTTATGGAAAGTCTGGTGGCACGCCTCGATAGGATGTAAAAAAATTAAGCTCCGACTTGAAGACGGTTTGAATTTAAATTTAAATATTATATATATGTTTTCTCTTCAATTTTTTATAAACGCACCCAACACTTGTCCATCCTAAGGACATGTTTCTTGCATCTTCTAACACGTGTCCCCTTTATAAAAAAATATGTTCGCAAAAGAAATAATGGCCAAAATATAATTGTCGCATACTCTTCTTCTTTCTCGAATTAAATTCACGAAAATAAATGCAATGTCATATTCGAAATCAAAAAAAAAAAAATGGCAGCCGATTTTTGATTTGATTCTAGTTTGATTAAAAATCAAGCTCACGTCATGAATTCTAAGCTCGGCCTGGAGGTGAGACTCGCGATTGAAGTCAAGGGGCGGCGCTTGCACGCGATGTCAGGTGGTAGAGGCGAGCTCAAAGATTTGGCGTGTCAACGAACGATGGTAGTTGGCTTAGAGGTTCGTTGGGGTCGCGAGTGCAACGAGGAGGTCGTGGGTTGCGTTGTCATGATGTGGTGGTCGGAGCGAGCTAGGGTTTGGCAGCAGCGATGTTAGGGGAGTCTCGCAACGTGGCAATGCGGGAGTTTCCAAAGTCAAAGCTAGGGTTTAGGGCAGGGTGATTTCGTGGTTGAGATCGTGGTGGGTTGTTGCATTTGGTTTCGACAGTAAGGTTCGATCTTTATTAGTTTGATTTAATTTATAAATATATGTATAAATATATATACGGGAAAATAGGAAATTTTATATAGAAAAGATTTTGAATATATATAGGAATATTTAAAATGTTTGAAGGTTTATATATATATAAATTAGATTTTTATGAAATATATATAGCTTATTTTAAAATATATATATATATATATATATATAGTTTCAAGTGAAAAAGAAATATAAATACATATTTTCAATCGCTTGTTTATTTTATAATAATATATTATGGTGGTTAACCTATTTGACTATTATGGTTGCTAAGAATTATTTATTATAGGAAATTAGTTTAAAAATTAGATTTTTAATTTAAAACCAAATTTTTAAATCAAATTAAATAAATAAAAAGTAATTAATTATTCGATCAATTCAAGTGTTAATAAAATGTATAGTGTTTTACAAGGTCTGAAATCATGTAGAAATGGTCGAGATGGAAATGGATTGCAAAACAAAAATCGAAGGTGGGTTAATTTCACTCATTTGGATACCCTTTTAAATTTAAATAGTTAAATTTAAATTATGGGTTGTTTGCTTGAATTGATAATTTAATATCAATTGGATGTGGTATATTATATATATATATATATATATATATATATATATATATATATATATATATATTGGAGTGATTAATTTCCCGTATCATATAGCGGATAAGACCCTATGTGTCCCGCATAATAGTGGATGACCCTATATACCGCGATATTCCACCTTGAAGTGGGATTGGTATTTTATATTGTGCGATGTGATTTATGTGATAATCTGCGATGATTATATTGATTTTATTGAGGATTGAAATTATTGAATGCTATGGTTTGTATGAATATATATTTTGGAGTTTCAAAAATATATAAAATAGAATGAATTGGGTTTTTAATGGAATCGAAAAGAAAAGTTTTAAGTAAATAATTATTGGGCATTTTAATAAATCGAGGAATAAATTTAAAAGGGAATTTAACTAGGATATCATTTTGAAATTGATTAAGCGTTTTGGAAACTATGATTTTAAAAAGAAATAAGAAATGGAAAATTATAAATTGGGTTTATAAATGATGTGGAATATTTATCAGTGGATAAATTTGGAAGTATAGATTCCAATGGGAGTTTATAAGAAAAGTTGTTATTCATTTTAAAAGTAAAAAGGTGATTTTATTTTTAAAAGCTGGAAAATATATTTTTCCTAGAAATCTAAGTATATTTTAAAGAAAAGATTTCAAAGTATAAACTAGAAAATTAAAAATGTTTTTCTAGAATGTTTTTTTGGAAATTTATTTTTCAATTATTTTTATGTGAAAAGTAAATATTTATTTAAGTTAATTATGGTATTTAAATATTTTTGAAGGTAAATTAGTATTACAATTTTTAGAAGGGAATTTTAACATAAATATTTGATATAATAACTTTATTTTAAAGGGAAATTTTGGTTTAAGTTTTACTCAGGAACTCTTATAAATTTCTTAAGTAATATTTTTATTTAAGCAATTTTAGTAGCCTTAATGTAAATTATTTAAGTATATATTTTTGAATTGATTATAAAGAGATGGAAATGTGTTTTTAAAATAAAAAGTGGTTTTATTTTTAAAGTGTTGAAAGAAATTTACGGGTAGAGACGTAAATTAAATTGGGATAAACAAAGAAGGATTTATAAATGATTAGACAGTTACATTGGAATGGAAAGTGAAATTCGTGAAAAGCCAAGTATGTATTTAAGTAGATTTTTAAGTATAAGTTAAAAGTTTTGAAGTTGTTTTAAAAGAATGTTTTTGAGAAATTATTATTTAAGGTGTTTAAAATTTTAAAGGTAAATATTTATTAAATTAGTTATAGTAGTAATTATCTTAAAAGGTTAATTAGTATTATGATTTAAAAAGGTAATTATTAATATTTATATTTTATAAAGTAGTTTTATTTTAAAGATAGTTTGGCTAAAGTTTTTATTTGAAAAACTTGTATTGAATTTCATAACTTTTATTTTAAATTTTGTTTTGGCTTAAGTTTTATATGAGAAATTTATTATAAAAATTTAATAACTAGTATTTTAAATAAATAATTTAAATAGTTTTTATTTTAAGTGTTTTAAATATATATTTTTGGATAAAGTGATTTAAATTATTTATAAATATAAAGTATTAAGGCTTGGTGATTTTCAATGGAAATAAAAGAATTGGATGGAAATTTAATCCGCAAGAGAAAAGGGATTTAAAACTATTTTCAAAGGGTTGAAGTGTAGAAAAATATCTTGCAAAGATATTTTGAATAAAAAATTTTGGGAAACTATTAAGGCCTGATGATTGCTTGTGGATGTTATTTGATATTTAAATAACCGATTATCAATATTGGCCAATGCGCTGATTGTTTTAAAGAGACCGAGATCGGGATTAATTTTTCGAAAACCACTTCGATCCAGTTTGAACGTTTTCGTGAGGAAGACAAGAGCTTGGAGTCGAAGATGGAGCAGTGAAGTGCAAGGGCTAATCACTACTAATCCTGAGGGTGATTCCAAAATGGATGTAGTTGGAGTAGTGCCTTCGGTTCCATTCGAACCCAGAACGGACTTGTATGCATGAATGCTATCAAAACATCGTCAGGAGGACGGTGAGCATTCAAAGTGAATATGTGCTAAAAAGGTAATGCATAGCCTCGATCCCCATCAATCGGGAATGGCTAAAACATCGAGGTGCACGCAAGGCTAAGTGGCTAACAACCAATTAGGGTATGGTCATCCCTGTCTAGATGTCCCTTTTTGTTCGGCTGTGTGGGCGGTTGCTGATCCCAACCGCGGGGTGATCTTATTCAGACTATCCAGTAAGGGGTAGCTTCAGTCTTGTGTAGCAGGCGATCAGGGTGGATCCTCGATACGATGATCTAGACCACGTACTGTGACGGACGGTACCCCATTAGCCCTGCAATTGATGGAAATCCATTCTCCCTACATGCCTTTACGATTTTGATTGTAGAGCCTAGTATTGCTGGATTTAATTAATATAACAATTTCGGCTATTTGAATAAGTATTTGTATATAGGCACTACTATAGTATCAGAGGATTTGATAAGAAATGTTTTGGTTATCGTAAGGTAAAAACCCGGCATGTTTATTTGTGTCGTGGTCTTACGAGATACCTTTGATTTTTAAAAGGATTTTTGAAAACTTTAATAATCCAATTGAGTGCATTTTCCCATGCTAGTTTTCCAGACTGACTCGGGTGTTATTTAGCTATAATGCTCGGGTCAAACCAAGTATTATAGAATACAGGAAAGGATGCTGTGGAGCTTAGGAGACGAGCTAGATGGAGAGATGTATCACACATATTGGATGTACTATCCACTGTGTATGATTTGTTGCAAATTTAGTTTCTATGTGAACAAGTTATCATAACTGTCCATTGTTGTGTATTATTGTGTTGTACTCTGATGATGTAGTGTATAAAATAGATATAGTTCTTTTTATAAAGAATCAGTCATTTGTCTATTATATACTGTTCCATTGCGATTACGAGATTCTGATATTGTTTTCTATTTTCTTCTTCTACCTCCTTTTTTCTTTAACCCTAATGGTTCATATTTCCGTTCACTTTGAGTTGATATGATGGATAATAGTGTCGACTCAAGGGGTACGGGTTTGCGGCCTGTTTCAGTGGTATCAGAGTTGAAGGTTAAGCGAGAACCTTGACCGTGGTGGGGATTATTCATTAGAAATAGAGTCCGTAGTACTCTCAAATGAGTTTGTGTATTAACAAATATGAGCGCGTATTTGTTAGTAAATATAAAAATTGTTTTTATATTGTGTTGTCTTATCCGTTTAGTGTTTATGGACTCTGGTCGGTATATGGGACGCCATGTCATCGATAGGGGTTTCTAAATTCTTAAACAAGATAAACCAACACAGTTTTGTTTTAAAAATAGGGTAAATGAAATAATTTTACCAAAACTATTTTTGTATATAAAAGAAATAATATTCCGTAAATTATTATAGCTATATATATGGTTGCTTGGTTGTCAAAAGATGATAATACTAAATTATTATCATTGTTAAGTGGAAGTTGAATAAAGAATTGAAATTATAACCAAAGATTAAGGAATAAATTCATTAACAAAATGGGATTTTTAAATGTGAATTATAAATGTGATTTATAATTTAAAATGAAATAAAAATTCCAGAGTAATATTTGAATATGAATTTAAAGGATTTGGAATTCGAAATTTTGGAAAATTAATTCCTTTGATTTGAAAATGGTTTTTCAAGGTTCTGGAGAAACAGTGGATATATTGTTAGGAAATATTTTTGAATTGGATTAGAAATTTGGTGAGATTTTGAATTTAAAAATATTTGGAAAAATGATTTTAATGGGATAAAAGCACTAAACTCTTTGGTCATTGGAAAATAATTCTGATGATGATCCCGACATCATCGGTGTTTATTTTCAGGTTTCCAGGAGAAGAATTGCTGCCAAAATATTTTAAATTGGAGTTGTTTGCAAAATAGGGTTTAATTTTGAAAATGCACAAGAATAGTTTGATTTGGATATATATGTTTTCAAAATTGATTTTGAATGGATTAAACTCTTGAAGCTTATTTAAAATGTTTATGGAATATAATTGAGTTTGATAACTTATAAAATTTGAAAATTGTTAGAATAAAATCTAACTTGAAGAAAAATTAAATTAAAATAAGTATGAAAATGAAATAAGTAAGAAAAAGTAATCTAGATTAGATGGTTAATGAAATAAAAATTTATTGAATTGGAGATAAATTGTGAATGAGAAAATTGATTTAATTATAACTAAATAGGAATTGGAACTGAACATTTGAATAACGTTTAAATTTGAATCATGTCAAATAAGTGAGTAAAATAAACAAATTAAGTGAAATGGAAGTTAGACAAGTTAGACTAAATAAATCAAAAAATTGAAAATAAAATTTGTAAGCAAACTAATTTAAATGGGTAAGCAAATGAATTGAAATTGGATATTGGAATGATTAATTGAATATGGTTTGAGATAAAAGTAGATAGAATTCAATATTGAAAAATCAGAAGGTAAATTTAATTCAAATGGGATTGGGAATGCAAAGTGAATAAACATGGATATGAAACCAAAGTGATAAAGAGGAAAGAAATATAAGAAGTTATATAAAATATGTAACGTTTTCGATTTTTCGTTGCCGAAAAACCGAATAGTTAGGGTTTTAAAAAGAATTTAAGAAAAGAAAAGGAGAGAAGAAGAGATAAGAAGGTAGAAAATAGGGAGAAGAAAATAGAGAAAACATAGAGAAAAGAAAATAGGACGGAATAGGAAACAACTGAACTATAACAGAATCTCACAATTCGCAGCGGAACAACATATAATAATAAATGAATAATCTTTAAACAAAGAACTATATCAGTTATTACCTTTTACACATTACATTTCATTACATCATATCATCAGAGTGTACAACAACAACAACAAACAGTGCAGCGGAAAAAGAAATACTATATACTAATAATACGCCATGCCATCCAGCTTGCCTCCAGCAACTCCAGAATATCCAGAATATCCCGATAAACCTTAACTCTTGACTGCCCGTGCGGAAATTGGTGGGCACCCAGAGTTTAGGAAGGAAAACAATAAACTCCGAGTCAGTCATGTGACTGGTGTGAGAACTCAAAACAGTTTATTTATCTTTAAAATCAAAATAGAGGAATATTTTTAAAGTCAATTCGCAATGCTTTTAAAAAATGAGACTACCATAAGGTCTCCCGCACACACACACATGCAAACGCAGAATCGGAGAAGATTTCTCCTTATGATAGTCAAAGATGCTTGATACGCATTAAAAAGAACATTTGATATTATTACTAGTGCATAGTGTAGAGAAAAATTCATTTCGAAAGTAGAATATAAATCTTAGCCAACATAGACATTTCGAACTATGCCTACTATAGCTACCATCCAAACAGTGGTGACCACCATAAGTGAATGGCAGGTTCTACAACTAATACCGTACAGGGTTTCGTATTGGGAATTGGATTTCCAACGAATGATCAGGCCAAGGAACTTCCCATTGCCACATGAGAATGCCTCTGGATGGACATCCCCGAGAACCAAACCGGATCTCTACCAACACAAGGCCGGGTTACCCCTAACTGAGTAACAACTGACCGAATATGCCATCCCCCGGTCCTTTGGGACCTTTCACCGAGCGCTCGTAATCAATTCACACAATCATAACAAAGTGTTTTCAACATGAGTAAGTATCTGGGCTCCATACCATGATACCACCCTTTTCCAGAAGGAAATGCACACATCCTAAAGGGCGCTACCCCTCATAACCTTGCCGCATCTTTCTTGTTTTGACCATTCACGGGGTGTGAGGCTCGACGAAGTCACGTCCACAAAAACATACTTTATACAAAAGCCATGCTTTGGGTCAACAAATGATCATAGAAATGATCACCAAGATAGACGATCAAATAAACGATCCTATCACAAATAATCAACACAATGATCATTTACAGCAACACTCAGCATGTCACATTACCAAAATGGGAATATATCGCTGATAACATTCAACTACATAACCTCTGAGCTCGTACGTCTCAGAGAAGGGTGTTAAGCTAAAAGAATAAATTCTTCGCCACCAACAGAAATATATTTGAATGAAATCGGCTTTATATCTGAATTAGTTATGTCAGACATACAATCCATACAAGTCTGTTCCGGGCTCGAACAAAACCGAAGGCACTTCTTACGAAGCCCTTGCAATCCGGGTATTCACAATCCCGATCGAATTTCCCATCACTTAGGAGATCTCTATACCAGGAGCTACCCAGTGCAGAGACAATCGATAGGTCGTCCTATCGCTTTTGCAAATACTCGGTCTTCAACACCGATCTTCAATGCAATTCACAACGACGTATCACATATTCGAAATGGGTTATACGAGCCCATGGTCCTTTCCTGGTTAACCCGAATAGTGAGCGCTTATTCAAAAATAAGTGTGGCATTCAAATTCAAACAAATCACATCAATTACCCATTCAAAGGGAAATATTGATAGTCGGTTATTGAACTATCAATGGATATGCATAACATCACCAGATTTTAAAAATTTTTCAAATTATTTATTTTCAAAAATATCTTTACAAGATATATAATTTTCACACTTCAAAAATAAATCAACATTTATTTTTAAACAAGTTCCCCTTTCTTTTATAAATTCCATAGTGAATTTATATTTCAAAATATCTATGAATATACGATTTCAATTATTCATTTCAATTTATCTTCAAAAAGATAAATTCCCAAAATATTCACTTTATATTGGGAAAACATTTCCATACTTATTTAATAAGTAATTCACAAATTTTATTTATTTTCAACACTTGGAAAATATTCAATATACTTAAATTGAAATTTAGTATATATTTCATTCTTTTAAGGAAATCATGCTCTTAAACATATTTATTTGGGCCAAAACGAATGTTGCGTAAAACATCGTTACGACAACCCAAAATCACTAGTATAGGGATTCGAAATTAAAATAGATATATAAATCCCAATACTATACAAAACATTTCCTTTCGGAAATCATTTACTGTAACAACAGTGTTATAGTCCACTATTTCCTTTTATTTCTCGAAAACGTCTATTTCAACAATAAATGTTGAAATCTATGGTTTCGAATCTCAACACATTTTAAAACATCGTTAGATCGTTTTAATTCAATTCAAAATATCACATACTAAACAATTTCTTTAACATATTATTCGCTATTCAAAAACGTGAATATACTACGTTAACAACTTTCATCACTTCTATTCATTTTATTTTAAAGGATCATTCACAGTCAAAAATGTGAATATAACTCCATTAATAGGTTTCAACAATTAACTTATCAAAATAAGCCGTTTGCGGATTTATAAAACAACGTTTATAACTCCATTTCTATTTATTTTATAACAACTTCCTTTATAAATTTTCTTTATTAACCTATTCAATTTATAACTCAATTATAAAACAAAAGTTCATATCATAAGTGAAATACTTATAATTTATTTGTCTACAAAAATCGTTCCTTTGAACTTCATAATTATAAATCTTATAACTTATAAGATTCAATTATTCATCCAAATATATTCTTTAATAATTTCACAAAATCTATAAATCTTACTATTTATAAATTTCATTTATAACTTCACCATTTATAATTTTATAAATTCCATTCATTTACAAAATTCATTTTCACTTCATTCAAACACTTATAAAAACTCGTTTTATAATGTCAATATTTCAATTTATAAATATCCATTTATAAATCTCTTAATATAAATCAATTTATATTATTCTTTAAAACGTCTTTAATCTCCTTTATTATTTCACCGTTCTCTTGATTTATAAAAAAATTAAATTTTATAAATCCTATATTTAAACTTTTCACAATAAATTCAAATTTCCCAAATTAAACTATTTTATAAAATCATTAGCATCGTATTCTCAAAAATCAGTTTTTAACTATATTTCTCAAAAATCATAATTTTTTATAACATTAAAAATTATACGTTTATTTATTTTAAAATAAATCAATTCCAAAAATATTTTATAACGTATACTTTCAAAAATCACTTTTAAATCCTTTTAAAATTCCAAAATTTGGTCCAATGATGCTACATACCAAATAGTCAATCACGACAATAACGATATCATATATCGATATGATAATCCATCAAATATCAAAATATCTGAAATCAAATAAATACTGTTGAGAAATCCAGTTGGATCCCTCCAACCTGTTTCCTACATCCACAAACATTAGCACAATACCAATTTCGCTCCAGTACGAAATTATCGCGGTATATGGGATTTAAATATTATCCGCTTAATAGACGGCGCAATAGGGTCTCATCCGCTAATCAAAAAATGCGGGAAATCAATAACTGCAATATACATATATGCCAATATATATATATATTGATATTATATATAATACCAATTTCACTGTTTGTGAAATATTCGCGGTATATGTTTTTAATAAATAACATCCGCTTACTAACGGCGTATAATGTCTATTTTAACAATCAATAGATACTAATCATCATTCAAACATGCATTCAAATATTTTAAATCTAACTATTTAAAATAAAGTCGAAACTGATTCGATTGAGTGAGAAGTTCTCACCTTGATTTCAATTTCGTTTTAGCGATTTATTTCGAATAAAATTAAACGGACGTTTAATTTTACCCAAAATTCTCACTAACTCCAAACGACTCCAATTCAACTCCATCGTGTAGTGCTCGTCGATACGATTCCAACGCTTCTTGTTTCGCGCGTTTTTGACCTCGTATGAAAAAGTTATGCATTTTTGAAGTTTACACACGATTTAAACTAAAATTTACAACATAATTTATAATTTTATAACTTACAACCTGCATCCACCGTCCATCACAGATCCAACGCGCCTCCTCTTCTCCTTCCTCTTCTCGTATGTGCGTGCGTCCCCCCCTGTATAGCCGAACCCATCATCAACCATTAGGGTTAAAAATTCGAGCCTCATCGACGAACTTGAACGCGATCAGGGAACACCACCTCGAAGCTCCTAGCCTCCTCTACTCTCGGCCCCAACCACCTGCAACTCGGCCACCCCCTCCTCCCTGAAAATCGTGCGCAGCTGACCACAAACGGCCCCCCTTAGCTCCCTCCTCGTCTCTCCATATTTGATCATGACCGTTGAACTTCAAGCTCTCGTCGTGCTCTACCACTTCCTAGTTGGAAGTTTTCTCTAATTGTTAGTGGATTGGAAGAAATCGAGGGGGAAAGGAAAGTGAATTTCGGTCATTCATAGATGTGGGTGGCGGCTCTGAACAAATTAGGGTTAGGTTTATAATTTTTTTATTTTTTTTTTTGAGAATTTTGGGCTATTTATAAGAAATTTTCGAACACTATTCATCCCGGAAATTCCGAACTCCGATTTACGCGCCATAACCAGCGTTTCTAGGGTTTACCCCGCGTTCCGGACACAATGGAACAGGTTTCGAAAGCTAATTCGGACATCTGTGCGAGTTGTGGCTATAAACGCTCAATTTAAATTAAACCGATTTAAATCGATTTCTAGGCGTTTTAATTTGTACCGGACAAACGGCAAATCCAATTGACACGAAATTTGAAACCTTACAATAATATCACATTACGGATCCGATGAAACTGGTTTCGTTGAAATCCGAGACTTTTTGAAAAATGGCTATTTTAACTCGCCAAATTAAAATTAAAAATAAATCGATGCGTTTCGAGCTGCCACGATCAAACGATAGCTCCGATTGACACGAAAATTGAAATCCGGTAATAACTAACTATTACGGATCCAATGGAACTGGTTTCGTTCAATTCTGAGACTGTTCAAAAATTGACTATTTTCACTAGTCGATTAAATTATTAAAATATTCAATTTTCACAAATTAACTTTTAATTCGATTTTAAAAGTTCTAAAATATCGTTCTAACTTCAACATGATAAAATAAAATTTTACAAATCATTTTCAATCATATTTAACCCAATTTTCAATTATTTCCATAATTTAACATATTAAATTATCGATTTAATTATTCAATTAAATCCAATAATTCAAAATAAAATTTATTTGACTTATAAATTCACTTATTAAATATTTTAAAATTAATTAAATATTAAAATTTAAATTACTAAAAATCCTGGGTCGTTACAATCTTCCCCCCTTAAAAGAATTTCGTCCTCGAAATTAACAAGTAAGAAAAGTTATAGAATTTATTAACTTTCCATAGTTCATAATTAAATTTCTTACAATAACATTTACTAAGTTTTCAAATCATACTTAGTTATCTTTCCAAAAACAACTACTATTGTTTAACTTTCAATTCCAAATCAAAGTTATAGTTTTCAAAATTTTCCAATTTTCTCAAAATTTTTCTAACGCCTTAAATTTTCGGAAAAATTCGCCATAGTCTCCTTTGCGCGGCTCGATCCGAAAAAAAATGACAGTATATATATCACAAATATACATCTCATCAAGTAATGAGGCATCCCGCAGGGAAAAAAGTATAAAAGTACGGTATTTAATCCGAGATATGTACCTTATATTTTATTAGCGAGCATATACGGCTAATATAGCGCGAAAGCGAGCTCCAAATGCGAAGCAAACGCGATCCGCACCTACTAAACACTCAACAAACAACATGAGAACATGTATATAGATAATAGTATCAATATACAACATATAGCAACATAATAACTATACATGCCAACATAGCAAATGCAACTAAAGCAACAAATGCAAACATCAACCAACTATCATCCATAACCAAATCAATATTCATTTATATTCTCATTAATATTTAATGAAATGGTTTTCTTTAAATTTAATCACATTTGATTCATTAACAGTGGATGTTTTTACTAACATTCATTTTCAATTAGTTTATATTCACTAATTTATATTCAAGTTGGTTCACTTCCAATTCAAATTCAATTCTATTTAAGATTCACTTAACTTCCAATTGGATTTTAATTACTTTAGTTTTCAATTTCATTAACTCAATTTCATTAACACTTAATGAATTATATACAATCAATCAACTAACAACCATATAACAATCAATGTATATTAATTGCAACCAAATTACTTTGCTTATAATTGGTTTAATATTAAATCCATTCATTCAAACATTTCTTAAGTTATATTCCATTTTATAAACATCACTTGTTTTACATAACTTAAATTCCCATTTTTAAATCAATTCAGATTCCAATTCTAAAGTAAATTTCCATTTAACTTTAAATTCATTTTTTTATTACAACTCATATTCATAAATATATTCATATAGTTTCACTTCTTATATATATAAGTTTATTTCACAATTGTAAATCACTTTAATTATAATTTAATTCTTATAATTAATTTGCTTATACAATTATTCTTTTATTTAGATTATTCAAACAACTAAACAATCAACTTATATACACTTTAATAATTTTGAAAAATTATTTCTTTTATATATAAAATATACTCAAGGCAAAAATTATTTTATTTACCCAATTTAAAATCAATATTGTGCCGAATTATTCTATTCAAGTGTTTAGAAACCCCTTCGGCATAGTCTTGCGGACCACGCTGACGAAAGTTCATATGCCACTCAATAAACCAATCATCACAATATAAAACAATTTTATATTCACTAACGAATACGCTCTCATAGCTATTAGTACACTCAAACTCATTCTAGAGTACTGCTGACTCTATCTCTAACGAGTAATACCCAACAGAACCATGGTTGTCGCTTAACCATAAGCTCTGATACCAAATGTAACGTTTTCGATTTTTCGTTGCCGAAAAACCGAATAGTTAGGGTTTTAAAAAGAATTTAAGAAAAGAAAAGGAGAGAAGAAGAGATAAGAAGGTAGAAAATAGGGAGAAGAAAATAGAGAAAACATAGAGAAAAGAAAATAGGACGGAATAGGAAACAACTGAACTATAACAGAATCTCACAATTCGCAGCGGAACAACATATAATAATAAATGAATAATCTTTAAACAAAGAACTATATCAGTTATTACCTTTTACACATTACATTTCATTACATCATATCATCAGAGTGTACAACAACAACAACAAACAGTGCAGCGGAAAAAGAAATACTATATACTAATAATACGCCATGCCATCCAGCTTGCCTCCAGCAACTCCAGAATATCCAGAATATCCCGATAAACCTTAACTCTTGACTGCCCGTGCGGAAATTGGTGGGCACCCAGAGTTTAGGAAGGAAAACAATAAACTCCGAGTCAGTCATGTGACTGGTGTGAGAACTCAAAACAGTTTATTTATCTTTAAAATCAAAATAGAGGAATATTTTTAAAGTCAATTCGCAATGCTTTTAAAAAATGAGACTACCATAAGGTCTCCCGCACACACACACATGCAAACGCAGAATCGGAGAAGATTTCTCCTTATGATAGTCAAAGATGCTTGATACGCATTAAAAAGAACATTTGATATTATTACTAGTGCATAGTGTAGAGAAAAATTCATTTCGAAAGTAGAATATAAATCTTAGCCAACATAGACATTTCGAACTATGCCTACTATAGCTACCATCCAAACAGTGGTGACCACCATAAGTGAATGGCAGGTTCTACAACTAATACCGTACAGGGTTTCGTATTGGGAATTGGATTTCCAACGAATGATCATGCCAAGGAACTTCTCATTGCCACATGAGAATGCCTCTGGATGGACATCCCCGAGAACCAAACCGGATCTCTACCAACACAAGGCCGGGTTACCCCTAACTGAGTAACAACTGACCGAATATGCCATCCCCCGGTCCTTTGGGACCTTTCACCGAGCGCTCGTAATCAATTCACACAATCATAACAAAGTGTTTTCAACATGAGTAAGTATCTGGGCTCCATACCATGATACCACCCTTTTCCAGAAGGAAATGCACACATCCTAAAGGGCGCTACCCCTCATAACCTTGCCGCATCTTTCCTGTTTTGACCATTCACTGGGTGTGAGGCTGACGAAGTCACGTCCACAAAAACATACTTTATACAAAAGCCATGCTTTGGGTCAACAAATGATCATAGAAATGATCACCAAAATAGACGATCAAATAAACGATCCTATCACAAATAATCAACACAATGATCATTTACAGCAACACTCAGCATGTCACATTACCAAAATGGGAATATATCGCTGATAACATTCAACTACATAACCTCTGAGCTCGTACGTCTCAAAGAATGGTGTTAAGCTAAAAGAATAAATTCTTCGCCACCAACAGAAATATATTTGAATGAAATCGGCTTTATATCTGAATTTGTAATGTCAGACATACAATCCATACAAGTCTGTTCCGGGCTCGAACAAAACCGAAGGCACTTCTTACGAAGCCCTTGCAATCCGGGTATTCACAATTCCGATCAAATTTCCCATCACTTAGGAGATCTCTATACCAGGAGCTACCCAGTGCAGAGACAATCGATAGGTCGTCCTATCGCTTTTGCAAATACTCGGTCTTCAACACCGATCTTCAATGCAATTCACAACGACGTATCACATATTCGGAATGGGTTATACGACCCCATGGTCCTTTCCTGGTTAACCCGAATAGTGAGCGCTTATTCAAAAATAAGTGTGGCATTCAAATTCAAACAAATCACATCAATTACCCATTCAAAGGGAAATATTGATAGTCGGTTATTGAACTATCAATGGATATGCATAACATCACCAGATTCCAAATAATTTTCCAAATTATTTATTTTCAAAAATATCTTTACAAGATATATAATTTTCACACTTCAAAAATAAATCAACATTTATTTTTAAACAAGTTCCCCTTTCTTTTATAAATTCCATAGTGAATTTATATTTCAAAATATCTATGAATATACGATTTCAATTATTCATTTCAATTTATCTTCAAAAAGATAAATTCCCAAAATATTCACTTTATATTGGGAAAACATTTCCATACTTATTTAATAAGTAATTCACAAATTTTATTTATTTTCAACACTTGGAAAATATTCAATATACTTAAATTGAAATTTAGTATATATTTCATTCTTTTAAGGAAATCATGCTCTTAAACATATTTATTTGGGCCAAAACGAATGTTGCGTAAAACATCGTTACGACAACCCAAAATCACTAGTATAGGGATTCGAAATTAAAATACATATATAAATCCCAATACTATACAAAACATTTCCTTTCGAAAATCATTTACTATAACAACAGTGTTATAGTCCACTATTTCCTTTTATTTCTCGAAAACGTCTATTTCAACAATAAATGTTGAAATCTATGGTTTCGAATCTCAACACATTTTAAAACATCGTTAGATCGTTTTAGTTCAATTCAAAATATCACATACTAAACAATTTCTTTAACATATTATTCGCTATTCAAAAACGTGAATATACTACGTTAACAACTTTCATCACTTCTATTCATTTTATTTTAAAGGATCATTCACAGTCAAAATGTGAATATAACTCCATTAATAGGTTTCAACAATTAACTTATCAAAATAAGCCGTTTGCGGATTTATAAAGCAACGTTTATAACTCCATTTCTATTTATTTTATAACAACTTCCTTTATAAATTTTCTTTATTAACCTATTCAATTTATAACTCAATTATAAAACAAAAGTTCATATCATAAGTGAAATACTTATAATTTATTTGTCTACAAAAATCGTTCCTTTGAACTTCATAATTATAAATCTTATAACTTATAAGATTCAATTATTCATCCAAATATATTCTTTAATAATTTCACAAAATCTATAAATCTTACTATTTATAAATTTCATTTATAACTTCACCATTTATAATTTTATAAATTCCATTCATTTACAAAATTCATTTTCACTTCATTCAAACACTTATAAAAACTCGTTTTATAATGTCAATATTTCAATTTATAAATATCCATTTATAAATCTCTTAATATAAATCAATTTATATTATTCTTTAAAACGTCTTTAATCTCCTTTATTATTTCACCGTTCTCTTGATTTATAAAAAAATTAAATTTTATAAATCCTATATTTAAACTTTTCACAATAAATTCAAATTTCCCAAATTAAACTATTTTATAAAATCATTAGCATCGTATTCTCAGAAATTAGTTTTTAACTATATTTCTCAAAAATCATAATTTTTTATAACATTAAAAATTATACGTTTATTTATTTTAAAATAAATCAATTCCAAAAATATTTTATAACGTATACTTTCAAAAATCACTTTTAAATCCTTTTAAAATTCAAAAATTTGGTCCAATGATGCTACATACCAAATAGTCAATCACGACAATAACGATATCATATATCGATATGATAATCCATCAAATATCAAAATATCTGAAATCAAATAAATACTGTTGAGGAATCCAGTTGGATCCCTCCAACCTGTTTCCTGCATCCACAAACATTAGCACAATACCAATTTCGCTCCAGTACGAAATTATCGCGGTATATGGGATTTAAATATTATCCGCTTAATAGACGGCGCAATAGGGTCTCATCCGCTAATCAAAAAATGCAGGAAATCAATAACTGCAATATATATATATATGCCAACATATATATATATATTGATATTATATATAACACCAATTTCACTGTTTATGAAATATTCGCGGTATATGTTTTTAATAAATAACATCCGCTTACTAACGGCGTATAATGTCTATTTTAACAATCAATAGATATTAATCATCATTCAAACATGCATTCAAATATTTTAAATCTAACTATTTAAAATAAAATCGAAACTGATTCGATTGAGTGAGAAGTTCTCACCTTGATTTCAATTTCGTTTTAGCGATTTATTTCGAATAAAATTAAACGGACGTTTAATTTTACCCAAACTTCTCACTAACTCCAAACGAATCCAATCCAACTCCATCGCGTAGTGCTCGTCAGTACGATTCCAACGCTTCTTGTTTCGCGCGTTTTCGACCTCGTATGAAAAAGTTATGCATTTTTGAAGTTTACACACGATTTAAACTAAAATTTACAACATAATTTATAATTTTATAACTTACAACCTGCATCCACTGTCCATCACAGATCCAACGCGCCTCCTCTTCTCCTTCCTCTTCTCGTATGTGCGTGCGTCCCCCCCTGTATAGCCGAACCCATCATCAACCATTAGGGTTAAAAATTCGAGCCTCATCGACGAACTTGAACGCGATCAGGGAACACCACATCGAAGCTCCTAGCCTCCTCTACTCTCGGCCCCAACCACCTGCAACTCGGCCACCCCCTCCTCCCTGAAAATCGTGCGCAGCTGACCACAAACGGCCCCCCCTAGCTCCCTCCTCGTCTCTCCATATTTGATCATGACCGTTGAACTTCAAGCTCTCGTCGTGCTCTACCACTTCCTAGTTGGAAGTTTTCTCTAATTGTTAGTGGATTGGAAGAAATCGAGGGGGAAAGGAAAGTGAATTTCGGCCGTTCATAGATGTGGGTGGCGGCTCTGAACAAATTAGGGTTAGGTTTATAATTTTTTTTTTAATTTATTTTTTGAGAATTTTGGGCTATTTATAAGAAATTTTCGAACACTATTCATCCCGGAAATTCCAAACTCTGATTTACGCGCCGTAACCAGCGTTTCTAAGGTTTACCCCGCGTTCCGGACACAATGGAACAGGTTTCGAAAGCTAATTCAGACATCTGTGCGAGTTATGGCTATAAACGCTCAATTTAAATTAAACCGATTTAAATCGATTTCTAGGCGTTTTAATTTGTACCGGACAAACGGTAAATCCAATTGACACGAAATTTGAAACCTTACAATAATATCACATTACGGATCCGATGAAACTGGTTTCGTCGAAATCCGAGACGTTTTGAAAAATGGCTATTTTAACTCGCCAAATTAAAATTAAAAATAAATCGATGCGTTTCGAGCTGCCACGATCAAACGATAGCTCCGATTGACACGAAAATTGAAATCCGGTAATAACTAACTATTACGGATCCAATGGAACTGGTTTCGTTCAATTCTGAGACTGTTCAAAAATTGACTATTTTCACTAGTCGATTAAATTATTAAAATATTCAATTTTCACAAATTAACTTTTAATTCGATTTTAAAAGTTCTAAAATATCGTTCTAACTTCAATATGATAAAATAAAATTTTACAAATCATTTTCAATCATATTTAACCCAATTTTCAATTATTTCCATAATTTAACATATTAAATTATCGATTTAATTATTCAATTAAATCCAATAATTCAAAATAAAATTTATTTGACTTATAAATTCACTTATTAAATATTTTAAAATTAATTAAATATTAAAATTTAAATTACTAAAAATCCTGGGTCGTTACAAAATATTTATTGAACTTAAGAAATGGGTGGTGAAATTCTTAAGTAAAAATTGGTTTTGGAAAAAATATTCCAAGTTAATATTTGAATGAAGCTTTAATAAAAGGGGTGTGGAATGATAATTGTGAATGAGTGGATAAAAATCAAGATGAGTGTAACGACCCGTAAATTTTAACCAGTTTTAGTATGTATTTATTTAAATTTTGTGAAATTTTGACGATAAAATTTTGAAATATAAATTTGATATTTGGAATGCGTCTAGTTAAACATGCAACCGGTAAAGTTTCGTCCGAAAATATGAAAGTTTATTTCGCGCGTAAATTTACTTCAATCTAATCAGTTAAAAAGAGACGAAAATAAAACGTTTCAAAACCAAAATATTTTTACATAGAAAAATCCTAAACCATCTTCTGAGCAAGATGTCAGTTTATCGTTTTTCCAAATTCGGACATCTTTGGCTCCGTCGATCTTATTTTTCTGCGATTTTTATGCATTTTCCGCTAGTAGAAAATTTGAATTTTTATAAATTCAATCGTACCACTGATATTTGTATACCGATTTGATCGTCTCGTCGTGCTGATCTCAACAGTGTATTCATTTGTTTATTTTGGAATCCGTTACGTGTCGAAAAGCATAAAATGGTAAACCGTAACGGTCCGTCTTTTGTTTCCTTGTGACCATTTATTTTCCACTGTTCAGAAAACCAATGGCCATCAGCTTTTATTACTCCTTGTAATTCACGTAGCTGACTATTGATTATTTCCACTTTTCATTTATTCGCTCGATGTTTTGTCTGCCCATCTTTTTCCTTCCCACCTTTCCCGACATCCTCTCTCTCCTTCATATCTCTCTGTTTCTCTTCTTTCTACTATTACTTTTCAGAGAAAACAACTTATATTAGGCAAAGCTTTTGAAACCTTCTCATATGCTTTTAATAGTTTAGTAAACAAAGGTCCTTCACCTGATACCCACCCTCCTTCCCATGCAAAGCACGTATTCCTCCACCCACCAATCACCGGCCACACATCTCCTCCTCTCTTTGCCTTCTGCCTCCACGTTTTCACTCTGCCACCTTAGCCCTACCCACCGAAATCACAACCAGATCCACCTCCCACGTCCTCAATCACATATGTCACAACCTCCGAGCTCACCACCAATAGCCATCATGTCATCCGCCTCTAACCCGCCTTGTCACGACCACCGAACCACCTCCTCCCCTCTAGCCGTCAACTTCATCCTATTCCACCCTCGTTTCCTCAAATGCCACCCAGCCTTTCGCCTAGCTTCACCGCATACAGGGACCGCTTCGCCCTTGCTTCCTCGTCCCGCTCTAGCACGCACACAACAAACTCCACCGCGTTCATCCATCTCAGGCCGCAGCTCAGCAACCGCCTTCTCCTTGCTTCCCCAAAGGCTCCGCTCTCAGCCATCACTTACTTACCTGCTTTATTCTCCTCTCCTTCCACGATGTGTACATGCATGCTTTCTATCATTTGTAGGTAGTAATATGCATATATCTTGATTTTCTTTGTGATTGGCTTTGCATCTCTCCCACTATCACGTGTATATATATGTTATATTGTATACAAAGCGCGTAAGTATTTTACCTACATATTTTTGTGAACTAGTATGTGTAATATATTTGTAATAAACTAAGGTAGAGTATTTCGTTTTCTTTTGGGTTCGAATATTTTGAATATGTAGGGTGTTGATCGCCTGTACGTAGCATATATATATATATATATGAGATTTACAAGATTTTGGGTTTGTAATTAGTACATAAATATAGTCGTATACACCTGACAAAGTATGCTCACAATTTACATTTTATAAGTGGAATTATATAAAAGGATTATATGTAAGTTGTATGCAGTAATTTTATTTTCTTTTCTTTAAGGACTCTAAAGTTACTATAATATGATATGAGGTGTATTTGTTTGTAGGTTATGAGGTGTATTACTTTGGTTCGGATAATAATGTGAGATTTACAACTTTATTTTTTTTTATTTTTTTAGTCTGATTTGTATAGATATGATTGATTTTATACATGAGTACTTGAGTTTGATTTTAAATCATATTATATATGTGTTTCAAGTTAAAATAATGGATTTTTAAATATGTATATATATTTAATTTAATATACGTTTGAAAGTCAAATATGACTTTATATATATAGTTGTACATCAGTTCAGTTATACCAATTTACCGTCCCCAATCCAGTTCTAATTCGATTTCGCCATTTCTTTGTCATCAGCTTTGATCGTCAAAAACTCGTACCATCGTGCGTGCTTTGGAAGTCGGGTTTGGATTCGTAAACCGTCGCGTAGTCTAATATCTCTAGCTTCGAAAGGTGTGCAATCACTCACGATTAATGTTCTTTTATTTATTAAATTTGATTTCAATTGAAATGACAATTGAAATATGCTGCTGCTAGTTACTTACACTGTTATGTATGCTATTACCTGTATCTGTTCACTTATGACATCTGACACCATTATCTGTTAATTATTATGCGAGGATAATACAGTTTGGTTGACAAATTGATTGATTGATTGATGTTTTTATTGGATGTTAAATTGTAGTGTATAAAGTGATAAATATTATGCAATTGAATTTGACGTAGAATAGTTAAAATTTTGAATCGACATATGTGATGAATTTGATTAGTTAAATTTGTATAATATGACCCCTTTAAATGTTAAATTGATTGACACGTAGGATTTGATTAATTACACCTTGAACCATTGAATGTATGTTGTTTAAATCGATGAAACTGAAATTGAAATTTAACGACAAGTGAAAAACCGTAATGTAATAGTCTTTAATCTACATGAAATGATAGTGTAGATTCTAGAAATAATTATATTAATTTGCACAAACAACAATGTGAATTAATACGATTATTTCGGGATTATTTGAATTGATTATTGGATTGTGTTTGTTTGTTGTTGCTTGTTTATTTACTTTGACACCATCCCAGTTATCACACTGCAAGTTCCCTTTGTTATGTTTGATTTTTGAATTGGAATTGGAATCGGGTTGAAATGATAAATACCCAAAATGAACTTGACTTAGGTTAGAGAATTTAATAAATCCGATTGGTCAATAATTTAATATAAAATATAAAATAATGATTTTATTCGAATAAAGAATAAGTTTTGAAATGAAACTGGAATTTGAATTTTGATAGGAAAATGTAAAGATTGAAATATGAAGCAAATATTAACGTAATAATTGATGAAAGAATGTTGTTTGAAATTTAATTATTTAATAATTAAGTTTGGAATTATTAATAAACAATTTGAAATTAGTAATAATTAAGTTTGAAATTATTAAGTTAAATTTATAATTAAGTTGAAATGATTTGATAATTAAGTTTGAATTCAAAATTTAGTGGAAATGATTTAATAATTAAGTTTGAATTTATAATCAAGTTTGTAATTATTAAGTTTTGAAATTATTAATAATTAAGATTGAAATTATTTAATAATTGAATAAGATTTAATTATTTGATAATTGAATAAAATTTGAATTCGTTGATAAGAGAAGTTGAACTTTTGAATAAGTAGATTTGAACTTCGTTAATAAATGAAATTGAGTTTCTTTATTTATTAAAGTTTTGGAAAAATTATTTAAGTAAGCCGTTAATAAGTGAAATTGAACTTCTCGAATATGTGAAATTTAGTTCTTTATTAATTGAGTTTGAAATTTATAACGAAGTCAATAAATAAGTGAAAATTGAATTTCTTTAACAATAAATAAAATGTGATTTATTGAAATAAAAACGTGATTTATTGAAATTAACGTAAGACTTATAATTTAAAGAATTGATTTGACGAATTTAATTTATTTCAAATTGATGTTTTCATATAATGAAGTTGAACGTAAGTGGTTGTTTAATAAATTGGAAATTAAATGGAAATTGTTTTGAATGACGAATTTACTTAATGAATATTGAATGAAATCGATAAATGAATTTGAATTGATTTGAATGTTAAATTAAATTAATTTATATGGTTTCGGAATGAAAACTTATATACGAACTTGAATCAATATTTGAACTGTTTAAATATAAAATTGAGATCGAATTATAAGATTTTGAAATGGTAATTTGGAAGTTTTGAAACGTAACTTTGGAAATTGATTTAGAAAGACAAAAGAAATGTTGATTTACGAGTTGAAATCGAAATTGAATTTGTTTTGGTTTGAAATTTACTAAACGACCAATCGGTGTAATAATTACGAAAGTTATTAAAGAGACCGGAATCGTTTATGGACATACTCTCTGTCTGAATCGAAAACCACTTTAATAACTATGCGCGGAGTGTGATCCCGAATGAAGTGGTTGGAATGATGTACGTGATGACTGAAGAAAGAGAACGATAATGGATAGCCTTGACACTTGTGTCAAATTGGAAATGACTAAAATCAGGAGCCGTGCCGGACCAAATGGGGTTAGCCACCTCGAGCGGACACACTTCTTCGTAACTATTACTCATTACTTGTGATTGATTGGTGTACCCTCGGAATTTCAGGAGTGTTGTTTCGCGGTGTTGCGATCGTTGCGGCGATGCGTTCTCACCAGTCCGGATCTGGCAAACGGTAGTTTCACTACCTTGGGTATTGCCTCATGTGCCTTGTCATACTTGTATCCCTATATACGCGACCACTACGAATTTGCTTTGTGTTATACCTATGGAGTACTCCCTGATATCCCACCAGTTTACGGTGGAGTTTACAGTGCTGTATAGATTATGACATTTATAAAATGTATTAAGGGGGGTAATGGTAACGCCTTAACACTATTTTGATACTTTATATTACTGATAGACATTATCTACTTAGCGTATATTACTACATAGTAGATAGTCTAACGGATCCTCAGAGGATGGTGATTCCAACATCCTTTGAGTTACTTGTATTTCGATTGCTATTTCACTTGAGTTGGATTTATTCATATGAGAATATTAATCCTGACTCGAGTGTTTTGTGTTTTGCTTTACGCTCTGGTCAGACTGAGAGTACCAGTTTTCGAGGCTCATCTTTGGAGTTGGAGCTTTGCTCGAAGATCCAGCCATCTACTCCGCTTTCAATATTCGATGATTCCAGTGATGTATTCTAATTTGTATTTGATGTATCGTATTTCTCTTCTGTTGTAAACTCTGATGTATTTTATATATTTATATAGTAGCTTCATGAACTACTATCTCTTTTACTTCCGGTGCATATTATTACTCCGTGTCTGTGATTCTATGATTATTTATTTACTATATATGTGATGACCCGGAATTTCTAGCAGTGTAAATTTGAATAGATAATTGGTTTTAAATATTTAAAAGTTAATTTTTAATTTGAATTTAAGATATCAATATTTACTTGATAATGAAATCATTTAATTGTATAACTTAAATATTGAATTTTATAATTGAAATTGGGTAAATTGTTGAATCTGAGATTCTAAGCCTGTTTCAAATAATTTAAAGGCTTATAAAATCTATAATGAAGATACTGAAGATAATAGAATGGTTGAAATTTAATTTAAAGGTAATTTGTTCAATTTTAATAATATATCGTTTAAGTTGAATTTAAAAATAGCCTTCCGAGGCACAGTCTCGAAATTTGACGAAACCAGTTCCACTGGATCCGTAATAGTTAATTATTATCGGATTTCAATTTTCAAAGCAATCGGAGTTGTCGTTTGACCTTGGCAGCTCGAAACGCTTAGATTTATTTTAATCGATGTAATTTAATATCGATCGTTTACTTCCGTAACTCGCGCATACAATTAAATTAGCCTCCGAAACACGTTCCATTGTGTTCGGAATGCGGGTAGAACCTTATAAACTCTTGTCGGCATGTCGAATGCGGGGTCCGGAATTTCGCGTTATGTTGAATGAGACGTTTGCAAATTTTTTTTAATATAATAAAACTAAAAGTATATTTGGTCAGAGATTTTTATAACGAGCGTACGCAGGAAGTTTTCTAACCCTATACCTTAAACCCCCTTTAATTTCTCAACCGGGAAACAAAAGAAATTCACGAACGAAAAAAAAAAAATGGCCGTAGCCTTCGGATCGAAGCCGATCTCAAATCGAAAAGGAAGAGAGGTTATTATGTAAATCTACGGCCGATTCGTATGGGAAATCACGAGCTTCGAGCTCGGCGACCGAAACTATGGGATTAGGGTTTTCGTGTTAGTTTACTTTGGGAATGGAATCGCGCGGGCATTAATTTGTTGAAGCCGCGTTCGAGGTGGCATCAGGCCCGATTCGAGAAGCGGTTCGCGACTCTAGTGTTTCGTATGAGGATTTTCGATGGTGCTTCCGTGATGGAAGAAGGATGTCGCGGTGGTGGATTACAAGTGGAGCTGGGTTTCATGGTGGAGCGGCTCGGCATGGATTGTGGGCTTGGGTCCGGGGGGGGGGGGGGGTTGGCTGCGACGAGATTGAGTAGAACGTCGTTGATGGCTTGAGTGGTGATGATTGCCGATGTTGGGGAGGGGGTTCGAACATGATTTGGATTGTTGGCCATCAGCAACTCGAGCGTAGGAGGTATAATTTCTGTGTTTTAGTTAAACTGTATTTTTTTTCCTGATAGCTATGTAATTAAAATTTTACTTACTGTTTAAATTTAATAATATACTGCCAAATCTGAAAAAATAATATAAGTACTAATGTGGTTAACTTAGCTTAGTTAATTATTTTAAACATTAAAAATGAGTTATTAAAGGAAGATTAGGGTAAATAAAATTTTTAGTTGACTAAATCAATAATTGGCAATTAATTGTTCGACTAAGTCAAATAATAATAAACTGTAACTGATTATGCAAGGTCAAAATCTGAGAAGAAACAAGCTGGCCCGGATGGATTGCAAATTTAAAATCAAAGGTGAGTAAATCTCACTCTGTTGGGTTTCTATTTAAATTTAAATGGTTAAATTTAAATATTTGGTTGAATGGTTAAATTTATTTCATATGCACTGTGAATTGATGATCTGGTGATTTTGGGTATTGAATGGTTCTCGAGTTAATTGCTACTTAACTCGAAGTATTGGGAATTTTATGTTGGTTTAAACTTAAAACAATGAATAAGTAAATGTTCCGTTTTGAAGTGTTAGTAAGGGCTTAATGATTTGTGATTCATTAAATTAGTAGGGTAATTAAAATGGAAAATAAATAAATAAATTCAATTAATTAATGATTTGAGTTATTTAATTTGGTAATTAAAGGTACATAAATAAATAATAAATTAAGCTGAAGTTAATTAACGAAGTATAAGAAATTCAGAATAGTCATTTGGTGTGTGGTGAATAATTACTCAATGTAATTAGTAACATATAATTGCTTGTGAAATTTGTCAAGAGATAAATTAAGATAATTAATTAAAGAGAATTAAGTTATTTAATGGAGTAAATAAATGGATAGTTAATTACAGGTTGAGATAAATCAAGAATGATTGATATTGTGGATTTATGTAATTAATTTAAGTTAGGATAAATTAAAATACAATTGAAAATCCTTAATTTATATAAATAATGATGTAATCAAAGACTGATTAATTAAGCTTGATTAATCCATAATAAGTGACTTATGAAGTTAATTAATATAAGTAACTAAAGATTAATATAATTAATATAGTTAAATAATTTATGAAATAATTAAGATCACTTATTTGATGTTGGTTATGAATAATTAATATTGTGAAATGGATTTAAAGTCGATTACTTGAATGAAAATGAAAAATAATTAATCCAGGGTGATTAATTAAGATTAGTAATGATGGATTGACCAATTAATTGATTTGGAATTTAATTAACGTTGAACGAAGGGATCTAGGTGATTGAGTTTTGGAATTCAATTTGAATCAATTGAATTGATTGGTATTGGATATTTTGAATGTGTTGATATTCTTGATATGAATGATGTGTATTTCATTTAAATGACTTGGGATATGATATCATGAGATCGGTGTCGGGTATTAGAAAATACCCGAAACCACTTCGGACTTTATTTTATAATTGATTTGTGAAATCAATACGATGGAATAAAACGATCTAAGTGAATTGGATTATTTTATCTAAGTTGGTACTTAGAAATTGTGATGTGAAGTAAGTGTTGTCTATAGCAAATAGTGAATTGGTTAGATTGATATAAGATACCCGGGTTTAATTTAGTTGTATGCTTGGTATTCCATATTAGTTGAGATTACTTACGCTGGTTTCCAGCCTGACCCGGGTGTTACTTTGGTGTAATGCTCGGGTCAGACCGAGTATTACAGATTTTCAGGTAGGTACGTTCTGGAGCTCAGGAGGCGAGCTGGATGGCAATATCGTATAGAGTGTTTTCCGCTGTATTTATATTATTGATAATCTGAGATATGGTAATTGTAAATATTCAGTGACTATATGTAATGGGGAACTCTGATGTATATTAAATGTAATCGATATATATTGTATTCTTTTGTATTCTATTATTATTTATTATTATATTTTTATCCGCTGCGAGTGTGAGATGTTGATGTTTCTGATCTTCTTCTTCTATCTCTTTCTTCTTTTTCATAACTATCTGGAATTTTCGAGTTAGAAAATTTCGGGTCGTTACATTTGGTATCAGAGCTGAAAGGTTAAGCGAGAACCTTGGCTCTGGTGGGGATTACTCATTTAATAGAGTCTGTAGTACTCTATAATGAGTTGAGTGACTATATATATATGAGTGCGTACTTGTTATTTTCTTATATAACGGTTTTAAATGATTTTATATAAGAATGTAATTTGATATATAAAGCTATATCTTCTTCTAATAAGTATTAAGGAGATTGGTTGTTAAATTATTATAATTAAATTAAGAAGTAAAATAATACAATCAAATTGAAATCTTGAATTGGGACTAAGTGAAGAAGGAATATAATACAACCAAATTAAAATTAAATCAATTAAAAATGAAGTTCTAGAATTAGAACTCAGAAATTAGAATTGTTTGAAACTTTAAATGAACAAGTTAATTTGGTTTAAAAAGGTTAAACCAATCCTTGAGAATTTAACTCGAATTTATATAATTCGAGATGATTTAAATTTGAAGTTGGAATTGAACTCATTCAAATTGAATCCGATTTGAATTAATTGAATTTGAAATTGAAGATGTATAAGTTCAAAAATTTAAATGGACGATTTGGATAGAATTGTAATGATTGAAATTGAAGTGGAACTGGTTTAAAATCAAAAAGGAATTTGAAAATGCAATTTATAAATTGAAATAAACTTCATAAATAAATGAGATTATAATATGGAATAGAATTCTAGAGAATATTTGAAATAGAGTAAGATGAAAATTCCAGAGTAATGTTTAAATATGAATTGGATGGATTGGGAATTTGGCATTTTTGGGAGAATCTAAAATTCCTTTGGGTTGAATGTGTTTTTCAAAGGTTTTGGAGAAATAATAGCATTATTTCAAAAATATTGGAAGTGTTTTTAGAGAGATAAAAGCATTAAACTCTTTCGGTCACTGGAAAATAACGTCGGTGATGACTGCAGCATCATCGATGTTCACTTTCGAGTTTCTAGAAGAGAAATTGCTACCAAATTGTTTTAAATTGGGATTATTTGTGAAATGGGTTTGGTTTTGAAATTCAATAAGTGATAATTGAATTTGCCAAAGAATTTTGGATATAGTTGAATTCTAAGGTGATATTGAAATTTGGAAATTTGTTTAAACTATGGAATCTTGATTAAATGTTTATGGAATAATAAAATATATGGGCTAAATAAAATATATAAACTCCAAGTTAAAAGCAAATGTGAATGCAATTGATTTGAAATAGAAGTTGAAAAATGTAAATTATAATTAAAGTTGTACAAGTTTAATATTCAAATGGAAAATTTGTATTGGATTAACTGGAAAATGATATGGAACTTGAAGAGAGTTCGATTGATATTAGTCCAGATCTATCTGAATAATTTGGAATTGTAATTAAAGTGGAATTATTTAAGACCAAATGAAATTTGATTTGAAGTTAGAAAGGAGTTGAGAATTAATAAAAATTGAGTTGGGAATGAATTAAGTCCAATGGAATTTGGAGTTATTAGTATTGAAATTGGGTCGATTTAAATGGAAATTTAAATCGAATTGTTGGAGAAGTGAACAGTTTTGACTCTGAATTATTTTTAATTTAATTGTTTTGATGTAACTTATTTTTTCAAGCCCTTAAATATATACTACTTTTCTTTCTTAAAGCCAAATTATTTTATACTTGTTTTACCATTATTTTGGAACTATTTGACTATCTTTCAACTGTTTTCTAAATTTATTACTATATTTCAACCATGTTACAAATTAATTACTATTTAACAACTATTTTGCAATTATCTAAAATTTCTATGACTATTTAACTATTTCTCGACTATTTTATAATTAGTTAACTATTTTACAATTATTTTGCAAATTATTGATTATTTTTTAACTACTTATCTATTTTCAAAATTTTCAAGCTATTTTTCTAAACTGGTCGGAGTTCAAATTGTTATTAATTAAAATACCCAACTGAGATAAGGATTTACTAATCCAATTGGGAATTAATGTAAAGGTGAATAAGGAATGTGAAATGGTTCTTTTGAACTGAAAGAATATTTTGAGAAATATGAAATGAATAAAGATGGAAATTGGATATTTCTATGGTTTTTGAGAAGTGTTTGGAGTATAAAAGGTGTTTTATACAAGAAGGTAAGGATCCAAAGTTTTAAAAATTTTATATATATATCTGAATATATATAAGGGATCTTATGTGGATTTTGAGAAAGGCTTTTGATTTTTGGAAAATAAAAATAAATCAATATTGAGTTTGGAAAGCCTATTTTGAGAATTATCGATTTTGGGATAATCGATTTTGTGTAAAGGAGCTTTGATAAAATTCATACTACGTATATGATTTGAAAGATACTATATGTGTATAGTATAAAGTGTTTTGATGATAGCTCTGGGGAAAAAGGCGCTCCCTTGGAATGGACTTCTCAGGAGTGCCACTGGGTGGCGCTGCCTTGAGCCCCAAGGGGGGGGGGGTTCTAAAGTTGATCCTGTGAGGAGCCCGGACAAAACTAGTTCCTGAGGATTATGAGTTGAGTTACCATAGCGTAAGTCGTGTGTGCCGCGGAGAGCCAACAGTTACATGGACTTTTGTTGTGACTGCAACGTAACCCAGGATGTAACTGCGACCTATGGTAACATTGTGAAAGTCATGTGTGCCGCTGAGAGCCAACAATCTGCGTTTGAGTTTATCTCGGTAGACTGCGACCTATGTAGGAGTGGAGAAGTTTCATTTCGACAGCGAAATGAGAGGCCGCAGAGAGTCTGCAGTTACATGGACTTTTGCTGCGACGGCAACGTAACCCTGGATGTAACTGTGATCTGTTGTGTGGGATCCATGGCGTAATCGAGAGGCCGCAGAGAGCCTGCAGTTACATGGACTTTTGCTGCGACGGCAACGTAACCCTGGTATGTAACTGTGACCATGGATGGGGGTGATGATTTTCAGAGCATTGTCACCAAAGATATTTCTTCTATTTCCAAAAATTGTTTTCTGTATTTCCAATAAAATTATTTTCTAAGTATTTTCACTGGATGTTGAAAACGAGTTTGCCAAGTACTTATAGATTTTCAGTCCTACGCCTGATCAACGTATGACTGAATTTCTACGAGAACAAGGATGGACTGGTTGAGACATCGAGTTATTAAAAAAAAGTATTTTTATAAAGAGTTATTTTAATAGTATTATGTGACTTTAAAAGTTTTTCTAAAAATTTGAAATTAAGGTGTTGGGATTTTGAAAAATCAAAGGAAACTGAATATTAAATTAAAAGTGAAAATGAACCAATCAGCTAAATAAATTATTTATAGAGTGTGTTAATAAAAATTTAACTCGGTTAAATAAAATGGATGGTAGTTTGGTAATCGTTTGAAATGAATTCGAATTTTAAATAGAATTCGACTTAGATTTGATAATGAATTAAATAAGAGAAGATGTTGTAAAATAAAAATCAAATAGAGTTGGATTGAAAATGTGATGGTTTAAATTGCAAATAAAATCCAAGTGTGATTTGAATAATATTTAGTGAAATTTGCAAGTAAATTTGATATGATGGAAATGTTGTCGAATGAAATGAAGTGAATTATAATAGAAATGGTTAGAGTTGCAAACAAAACCCGTGAATAGAAATAAATTGAGATGGTCTTGTATTAATAAAATAAATTCGAAATAAACAAGTGAATTAAAATTTTTAATGGGATCACTGGAATTATATAATAAATGGATGAAGCCTGAAAAAAATTAAAATTAAATCAAACTTTAATTGGAGTTGGATTATCATACTGGACTTAAGTTCGGCGGCATATGTGCCTGGATATTGTTTTTATTAATTGAGAGGGTGGATTAAATTTACAATGAAGGAGATGGGTTAACTGAATTAAATGGAATTTGATTTAATGAGAATCAAATTTAATGGAAGTGAACTTAAGTTGATGTTGGAATAAATTAAAGTAATTAACTTAAGTTCAAAGTTTATGGAAGCTTGGCTTCGAATAAGGATAAAAGCCTATTAAATTAAAGCTTGGATAAAATTATTTGGAAATGGTTATAAATTTAGAAATATTGAATATGCTAAGCTTAATAAATAGTTTGAATGAAGTCAATAAGGTGATGAAATGAAATGCGTATGTATGGATTGTGAATAAATTGAAATGGAATTGAATTAAATAAAACTGAGTTGGAATCAATTTTAATTGGTTGTAAAACTTAATTATTCACATGGATATTATCAAATTGAATGCTATGAATTAGTGGAAGCGATATAATTGATTTATGAATCAATTGAAGTGAATATGAGATTGTTTCACTTAAAATGAGTTGAATGCAAGTAATTGTGTGTAAACCATTAAAATTGAATGAAAAAGCATATAAATTTGGTGGGAAATAATTAGATGTGCTTTAAAGCATATAAATTGCTTATTGGAAGTGTTTGGTGCTTGTTATTTATGTAATGCTTGTGTTTAGCTATTAAAAGTAAGTGAAATGTTAATAGATTTCCTATGTATGACACTTACGTATTTAAATTGAGTAAGTACAGGTACAGGGAAGCCGTTTGGCTAGATTTAGGGTATGCTAATTGCAAAATAAATAAGCTGCTTGCTTAAAATGCTAAATAAGGTACGCCTACGCAATAAAAATAGGAAATATGAACTGTTTTTGCTTTTTCCGACCGTGTTGGTCGATGTATATATATTTATATCTCTTGTCAAATTGCAAAAGCTCCTCCGTACAAAGGAGATTCTGCCAAAATTTTCTGAAAATTTTGGGAGTTAGAAAATTTTTGAAAATTTTGGTTAACGACAAAAACAATTTTAAATTGGAAGTTAAAGAAAACTAGTAAATGAAACTAATATGAATCAGTTCAAAAGAAAGATATAACTCTATATTAAAAATCGAAAATAAATTGAATTCAAATGAAACGACGAAAACTAATTTGAATAGAAGTGGGTATGAAACTTATGTAAAGAGATGTATAAAATGATTTATAAGGTTACGATTGGATATTGTTGCTAAGTGAGATATGCAGGTATTAAAGAGAAAAGAAATTGGATTTGATTCCAAATGATAAATGTGAATTGCCCGAAAAAGGTATGTATTTAAATTTCTGTATGAAATTGGATTGGGTTTTGATGTAGCCACTTGGCTTTTGTTTTCTTTTGGTATTTGGGAGCCCGTAGAGGCCTTTTGTAGTAGTACCGGGCTAGCCGCGAAAGGAGACGCTGGCAAAAATTTTCGGGAATTTAGAGAGTTAGAAAAATTTTAAGAAATTTTTGATAATACAAAAATTTGGTTTTAAACTGAAACTTAAATGTTTGAGCAGAAGAGTATTGATTTAAACTACAGAAGGTTTTGGGAAAGTTGGATAAGGTGATAGTGGGCCTTTGAAAAAGGATAATAGGTAGGATGTTGAATTGTGAATTTTGGAAAGGATAAACGGGTATTGGCCAATTCTTCCTAATTATTAATTTCGGGGACGAAATTCTTTTAAGGGGGGAGGAATGTGATGACCCGAAATTTCTAGCAGTGTAAATTTGAATAGATAATTGGTTTTAAATATTTAAAAGTTAATTTTTAATTTGAATTTAAGATATCAATATTTACTTGATAATGAAATCATTTAATTGTATAACTTAAATATTGAATTTTATAATTGAAATTGGGTAAATTGTTGAATCTGAGATTCTAAGCCTGTTTCAAATAATTTGAAGGCTTATAAAATCTATAATGAAGATACTGAAGATAATAGAATGGTTGAAATTTAATTTAAAGGTAATTTGTTCAATTTTAATAATATATCGTTTAAATTGAATTTAAAAATAGCCTTCCGAGGCACAGTCTCGGAATTTTACGAAACCAGTTCCACTGGATCCGTAATATTTAATTATTATCGGATTTCAATTTTCAAAGCAATCGGAGTTGTCGTTTGACCTTGGCAGCTCGAAACGCTTAGATTTATTTTAATCGATGTAATTTAATATCGATCGTTTACTTCCGTAACTCGCGCATACAATTAAATTAGCCTCCGAAACACGTTCCATTGTGTTCGGAATGCGGGTAGAACCTTATAAACTCTTGTCGGCATGTCGAATACGGGGTCCGGAATTTCGCGTTATGTTGAATGAGACGTTTGCAAATTTTTTTTAATATAATAAAACTGAAAGTACATTTGGTCAGAGATTTTTATAACGAGCGTACGCAGGAAGTTTTCTAACCCTATACCTTAAACCCCCTTTAATTTCTCAACCGGGAAACAAAAGAAGTTCACGAACGAAAAAAAAAAAAAATGGCCGTAGCCTTCGGATCGAAGCCGATCTCAAATCGAAAAGGAAGAGAGGTTATTATGTAAATCTACGGCCGATTCGTATGGGAAATCACGAGCTTCGAGCTCGGCGACCGAAACTATGGGATTAGGGTTTTCGTGTTAGTTTACTTTGGGAATGGAATCGCGCGGGCATTAATTTGTTGAAGCCGCGTTCGAGGTGGCATCAGGCCCAATTCGAGAAGCGGTTCGCGACTCTAGTGTTTCGAATGAGGATTTTCGATGGTGCTGCCGTGATGGAAGAAGGATGTCGCAGTGGTGGATTACAAGTGGAGCTAGGGTTTCATGGTGGAGCGGCTCGGCATGGATTGTGGGCTTGGGTCCGGGGGGGGGGGGGGGAGGGGGGTTGGCTGCGACGAGATTGAGTAGAACGTCGTTGATGGCTTGAGTGGTGATGATTGCCGATGTTGGGGAGGGGGTCGAACATGATTTGGATTGTTGGCCATCAGCAACGCGAGCGTAGGAGGTATAATTTCTGTGTTTTAGTTAAACTGTATTTTTTTTCCTGATAGCTATGTAATTAAAATTTTACTTACTGTTTAAATTTAATAATATACTGCCAAATCTGAAAAAATAATATAAGTACTAATGTGGTTAACTTAGCTTAGTTAATTATTTTAAACATTAAAAATGAGTTATTAAAGGAAGATTAGGGTAAATAAAATTTTTAGTTGACTAAATCAATAATTGGCAATTAATTGTTCGACTAAGTCAAATAATAATAAACTGTAACTGATTATGCAAGGTCAAAATCTGAGAAGAAACAAGCTGGCCCGGATGGATTGCAAATTTAAAATCAAAGGTGAGTAAATCTCACTCTGTTGGGTTTCTATTTAAATTTAAATGGTTAAATTTAAATATTTGGTTGAATGGTTAAATTTATTTCATATGCACTGTGAATTGATGATCTGGTGATTTTGGGTATTGAATGGTTCTCGAGTTAATTGCTACTTAACTCGAAGTATTGGGAATTTTATGTTGGTTTAAACTTAAAACAATAAATAAGTAAATGTTCCGTTTTGAAGTGTTAGTAAGGGCTTAATGATTTGTGATTCATTAAATTAGTAGGGTAATTAAAATGGAAAATAAATAAATAAATTCAATTAATTAATGATTTGAGTTATTTAATTTGGTAATTAAAGGTACATAAATAAATAATAAATTAAGCTGAAGTTAATTAACAAAGTATAAGAAATTCAGAATAGTCATTTGGTGTGTGGTGAATAATTACTCAATGTAATTAGTAACATATAATTGCTTGTGAAATTTGTCAAGAGATAAATTAAGATAATTAATTAAAGAGAATTAAGTTATTTAATGGAGTAAATAAATGGATAGTTAATTACAGGTTGAGATAAATCAAGAATGATTGATATTGTGGATTTATGTAATTAATTTAAGTTAGGATAAATTAAAATACAATTGAAAATCCTTAATTTATATAAATAATGATGTAATCAAAGACTGATTAATTAAGCTTGATTAATCCATAATAAGTGACTTATGAAGTTAATTAATATAAGTAACTAAAGATTAATATAATTAATATAGTTAAATAATTTATGAAATAATTAAGATCACTTATTTGATGTTGGTTATGAATAATTAATATTGTGAAATGAATTTAAAGTCGATTACTTGAATGAAAATGAAAAATAATTAATCCAGGGTGATTAATTAAGATTAATAATGATGGGTTGACCAATTAATTGATTTGGAATTTAATTAACGTTGAACGAAGGGATCTAGGTGATTGAGTTTTGGAATTCAATTTGAATCAATTGAATTGATTGGTATTGGATATTTTGAATGTGTTGATATTCTTGATATGAATGATGTGTATTTCATTTAAATGACTTGGGATATGATATCATGAGATCGGTGTCGGGTATTAGAAAATACCCGGAACCACTTCGGACTTTATTTTATAATTGATTTGTGAAATCAATACGATGGAATAAAACGATCTAAGTGAATTGGATTATTTTATCTAAGTTGGTACTTAGAAATTGTGATGTGAAGTAAGTGTTGTCTATAGCAAATAGTGAATTGGTTAGATTGATATAAGATACCCGGGTTTAATTTAGTTGTATGCTTGGTATTCCATATTAGTTGAGATTACTTACGCTGGTTTCCAGCCTGACCCGGGTGTTACTTTGGTGTAATGCTCGGGTCAGACCGAGTATTACAGATTTTCAGGTAGGTACGTTCTGGAGCTCAGGAGGCGAGCTGGATGGCAATATCGTATAGAGTGTTTTCCGCTGTATTTATATTATTGATAATCTGAGATATGGTAATTGTAAATATTCAGTGACTATATGTAATGGGGAACTCTGATGTATATTAAATGTAATCGATAGATATTGTATTCTTTTGTATTCTATTATTATTTATTATTATATTTTTATCCGCTGCGAGTGTGAGATGTTGATGTTTCTGATCTTCTTCTTCTATCTCTTTCTTCTTTTTCATAACTATCTGGAATTTTCGAGTTAGAAAATTTCGGGTCGTTACAATATATCTATGTTTTGCCAAATTTTAAATTAACAATTCGGTATTTTGTATTATTCAAGTCCGACATGTGCGGATGCAAATAGTCCAAAATAGTGGGTCATTACAGTTGGTATCAGAGCTTTTGGCAGCTCTAGGCAGAACTTAGCATATAGTGTAAATGTATTTACAGAATCACTCTCATTCGAGTTTCAATCTCTTCCTTTTGACTCAGTTCCTTTGAATTTTGGAACGTTCCCTTCAGTTTCAAAATTCATTCTTGTCCCTCACTATTCGTCTTCTTTCAATTCTGGAGCATCCCATAACTCCACTTCGAATGATATCTATAATAGATCGGCGGTCTTGCCAATCTTCAAATTATTTGTAAATGGGTGAAACTCCTTTACAATAGACATCGATTTACCAAAGATTTCTGTATCCTCGGTTTACGATTCTATTTATTTCTTGCTTGCCTGAATTCTATTTCTTAAGATCGAATGTTGATTTACCTCGGAATTCTGCATCGATCTTATTCTTGAAGTTACGACCGACCCGGTTAAGTTTGCCCGTGAATTAAATAAGCCTATCCATCTCCCGATTCCATTAATTGAATTATCTTATCTTCTGTTTCGAACTTATTGTCGTATCAGAATTCCCTTTAATTTGAGTCCATCCAATTTGAAACCCTGTCCTAATTTTGAAATTCATTCCTGTATCGTCGAGCAAAGAAATGCATTTGTAAACTAATATTTAAATTGTTTTATATACGTTGTGTTGTTTGAGTTGTTGAT
Source organism: Allium cepa (assembly GCA_030765085.1). NCBI lineage: Eukaryota > Viridiplantae > Streptophyta > Magnoliopsida > Asparagales > Amaryllidaceae > Allium > Allium cepa. The sequence goes on along the minus strand of CM060932.1, from coordinate 872,256,795 downwards.
GTTGATTTGGGTTTTCGATCGATTCGTCTGATCAACGCAATCGATAGGATTTTCAAAACACTTGAACAGAGCAAACTGACACAATATTGTTTTCAACATTGGTAAATAAACTAAATTTTGTATGATTATATTATGTATAAGTATAAATTTTTCCGAAACTAAAATGTTAATGAATCCGTTGTTGAAAATTTAATTCTCATTTATTGATTTATAAATCATTGACTATTTTACAATATAAATAAATGAAATTATAAAATTTAGTTGTAATTTGATTTGGAATTTGAAGTGAATTTAAATTAAAATCTGAGAATTTAATTTCCGATGATTTCAAACTTTGATTTGAAAGTTTTAAAGTGTATAGTATTTAAAATATTTTCAAATAAAAATTATTTCAAGGAAATTTAAATGTTTAAATCAGTGCTCTCCTATTTTGTCGCTGGAAAATAATTTCGGTGATGACGGCCGCATCATCGACATTCATTTTCGAGTTTCGAAGTGGAGAGACCATCAGTAGCTTGCTACACTCTTGTTTTGAAATGAATTTGATTTGAATTTTTAAAGTATGACATGATTTAAAATATATACATAAGTATTTGATTCAGATTTGATTTGGATATAATGCCTCTATATATTTATTTCTAAATTTTTTGATGTTAATCGGAAATTTAATTCTTAAAATTTGGGAAAAGATGATTTCAATTATAAATGAAACCATATTTTGAATTAATATTTAAACTTGAGAGAATTGAATTAGAAATTCATTTGCGTAATATTTAATTGCACTCAATATAACTTACCTAAATTTTCAAAAGTCAACTATGTAATTGAATATTATACAATATAAATGATAACAAAGGAATTTCAAATAAATTTGAGTAGTTATATTAAACGTAATATACTTAATATATATGTGATAAGATATATTAAGCAGAATAAATTTAATAATAATTTGGAATAAGAAGAATTAAATTTGCCGAATAAAATATAATTATAATAAAAGACTATTCAAATTTATGATCTTTGAAATTGTTAATTTAGGAAAATTGGATAATATACAATATAAATTATCTCTATAAATAAAATTTGAGTGCGTATAAAATTGTTATACACTTCAGTTTAATTTTAAATGGTTAATGAAGATAAATAGAATACTAGGCTAGTTGAACAGTAAATGGATTAATAAATTAAATTATTGTTTGAAGTAAATTTTATAACAAACAATGATAAATTGAAAATAAACCAGGTCAATGAAATTCCTTGAGTTTAAAATCAATTGTTAAATATAAATGATTTAAAATTGAAATTTATAAGGTTTAATTAATTGTTTATAATGTAATTCAAGCTTATTTTCTTTTGGTTGTTTCTATTCTCCTACTTCCTTCCTTTTCGAGGACGAAAAGTTTTGAGAGGGGGAGAATGTAACGACCCGTAAATTTTAACCGGTTTTAGTACGTATTTATTTAAATTTTGTGAAATTTTGACGATAAAATTTTGAAATATAAATTTAATATTTGGAATGCGTCTAGTTAAACGTAGCAACCGGTAAAGTTTCGTCTGAAAATATGAAAGTTTTTTTCGCACGTAAATTTACTTCAATCTAATCAATTAAAAAGCGACGAAAATAAAACGTTTCAAAACCAAAATATTTTTACATAGAAAAATCCTAAACCATCTTCTGACCAAGATGTCAGTTTATCGTTTTTCCAAATTCGGACATCTTTGGCTCCGTCGATCTTATTTTTCTGCGATTTTTATGCATTTTCCGCTAGTAGAAAATTTGAATTTTTATACTTTTGTTAGGTCTCGACTTCTGTTGGGCGAATTCTCACCCAGAAGATCTAGGGACCAGGAAGTCACAATGTCACCCGGGCTTGCAGCCTCCACTTCGTTCGACAGCCAAGAAGCTCAATACTAACCTAGATGTCCATCCAACGTTCAACCATCACCTCATTCGGCTCCACCACATTCGGCTCCAACTCATTCGGCTCCACTTCATTCGGCTCCACCACATTCGGTCCCCACCTCGTTCGGCTCCACCTCATTCGGCGTCCTTTATACCACCAAACCACCGGACAAGACCCTTGCCGGTCCAAAGCCCACACCTCGCTACTGCCGAACCACAATCGCCACCGGACCAACCATACTACCGAACCACCACAGCACCTACATGCCGAACTACCCAACACCGGTCCAAGCCTCCATATCCACGCAACACCGAATGAGCCTCGCCGAACCACATAGTTGCCAGTCCAGATCGCTTCAGCCCGGGCCCGCCAGCAGTTATATACTTCCAAGACCCCTGCCCCCTACCTCATTCTATAAATAGAGGGGCAGGGGTACAGCAATGGCAGACAAGTTTGAGAGCTCAAGCAAGGAAGGAACTTTCAAACTACTTTCATATACTGATATACGAAGCATTGTACCTGTAATCTGAAAGAAAGAAGATAATAACATATAAAGTGGACGTAGGCACATTCTGGCCGAACCACTATAAATCTGTGTGTCTTTTACATTTCAGCCCCTACTTCTTTCATATTTACATACTCATCTAAAATCATTGAAAATCACATATAATCAACTAAATAATACGACTTGGAGGTGTTTGTCCATTTTTTGTGCAAACATTTTTGGTGCTTTCACTGAGAGAAATCATGCCTTCCAAACAGAGAAGGGATGTTAACAAAGGAAAGAACATCGCAACTAGCAGCCTTCCAGATCCAGCAATCACAGATCAGCCCACTTCAACAGCAGTACCAGATGAAAATCAGGAAAATCCAACTGGTCCCGCAACGGAACAACCAATCACTAGGGCAGATCTGGACAGGGTTGTGGCTGAAGTAACTAACCGCTTCACATCCCAACAAGAAACTTTGGTGGACCAACTCATGACACGCTTAAGGGATGCTGAAGAGTCCAACCGCAACACTGAATCATGGGGTGAATCCCAATCCGGAGGATCCCGGAGGCAACAAAGGTCTTCACTCTTCGAACAAGCTATCAACAGGAAAAACGATGATAGGGGCCGCGCCCGGACTCAGCCCGAATTCCGACTCGAGGAAGCCCTTGGAACCGAACCTAGCGGGGGAGGCACCAGGCGAGGGTCGGATGTAGCTGAGCCAGTCATGCCACCTAATCATAGAAACCCCGCTGAACGGAGCCGAGATAGAACCCAGCCCGAAGTTGACCCCATGGATGTGCTCGAAACAGAACCCCACAGGGGAAGATCAAGGCAGGGGGCAACTGTAGCTGGTCCTAGCGTGCATCCAAGCAGCCAAAGACAACCACTGGATAGTGCTAGAGGTGATAGACTGTACCATCCCTACAGGTCATCTGGACGAGATAGATCCCGCAGGGAAGAACCGAGCTCATTTTTGTCCGCTCCAAGTTCTGACGAACGAATGGCACGATTATTCAGAGAATGTGTCCAACGGGAGCAAAGGGACCGGGGAATAGGCGCTAGGGTCACCAGTCCCTTTACCCGAAATATCGAAACTGCCATCACTCCCCGGGAATGGAAAATGCCAACCATGGAACCTTACAAAGGAACTTCCGACCCCATCGTACACCTGCAGAGATACACCCAGCATATGCTCATGAGTGGAGCAACAGAAGGAGTATTATGTAAATGCTTTCCGCTATTCCTATCAGATCTAGCTACCTCCTGGTTCTGCCATCTACCCCAAGGATCCATCGGCTCATGGGAGATGTTAAAAGAAAGATTTATTAGCCAGTTCCGCATCCATGTGGAACAACCCAAGGATGCTTATTCTCTATCCAATGTCAAACAGAAATCCGGAGAGACGCTGCAACAATATCTAACACGGTTCAACGCCGCAGCGGCAGCAGTTCAAGATGCCGATGAAAAACTCACTCTAATGGCCCTCTGTAGTGGTGTACATCCAGACACCAAGTTTGCCAGAAGATTAACTAAGGAAAAACCAGCTACCTTGCCTGATTTCTTCCATGAAGCTGGAAAGTATATGAGACTTGAAGACGCTGCTACGGAGAGGCAGTCAGGGCAACAAGGCAAGATAGTTCAGGACAAGGTTCCCACTGCAGCTAAGGACGCTCGAAGAAATGAATCTAGAGACAATGCTGGGGGCAGAAAGGTTGAGAAGCGCCAATATCGACCAGGGCCAAGATTTGACTCCTACACTCCTTTGAATGAAACAATCGAAAACATCTACCTAGCCACTCAGGGCGAACTCGGATACAAGCGCCCCCCGCACAAGAAAGAATCAGATAACGCACTCAAGTCCGGAAAGTTCTGTCGCTTCCACGAATCCCACGGACATGACACCAATGAATGCCACCATCTTCGGGACTTGATCGAAGAACACATTAGAAGAAGAAGACTGGAACGTTATGTGAAAGGTCAGAACAGGACTCCAACTCCTGCCAGTGAGAACTCAAAGCAACCCCTCCCAGAAGTAGGCAGAGGGAATCGCAACAATCACAACACCAATGGCTCTAGTCAAGAGAAGATAGTGGTCCTTACCATCTCAGGAGGACCACACATCGCCGACAGAAGTTGGGCAGAGATGGAAAGGTACGGCAAGTCGCTTAGAAATGCCGAAGGATATGTTAACTCCATTACGGAGGAACGCCACCCGAAACGAAAAGAAAACAATGACATTGTATTCAGTAGGCATGATTTGGAAGGAAGACAGTACCCACATATGGATCCCATGGTCATCTCTGCCTGGTTTGGTCCAGCTAAAGTTTTTCGGATTCTAATAGACACGGGAAGCTCCGTAAATATCCTGTTCAAACATGCTTTCGACAAAATGAAGTTATCAATGAAGGATGTATCCCCCTGTGACAAACCACTGCACGGTTTCACTGGAGATGCAAAAATGCCCCTCGGGCAACTTGACCTCTTCGTCGAAATAGGAAGCCATCCCCGCTCCGTTGTGCGAAAACAAACGTTCGTACTAATAGAAAACCACTCGGCTTACAACGCTTTCTTGGGAAGACCAGCCTTGTCTGACTTTCAGATTGTATTAGCCCCTTGGTGCCTGAAAATGAAATTTCCAACAGACAACGGAGTAGGAGAAGTAGAAGGAGATCAAGATGCCGCCCGAGACTGCTACGTAACTGAACTTCGCAATAACCGCAGAAAGAATAAAGGAAAAGAGGCAGAGACTATTCTCTGCATGAAAAGCTTGGAGGCATAGCAACTAAAGAAAGCCCTTCCTCTTCGATACACAAGCGATCCCTTCAATGAACTAGACCCCAGGGATAAAGAGGAGGAGGCTACCGCCGAGCCTGCAGAGGCTATGGAATTCGTATCGGTAGATAAGCATGATTCAAGTAGATTATTAAAAATCGGATCTCAGCTGAAAACGGAATTGAAGGATCAACTCATTGACTTCCTCCGCCACAACTTAGATGTATTTGCGTGGACCCATGCCGATATGACAGGAATCTCCCCAGACATAGCATGCCACATGTTGAACATCGATCCCACCAAGGTACCAGTAAAGCAGAAAAAGAGGAGCATGGGGGCAGAGCGATCAGCAGCCCTTGATGAGGAAGTAAAAAATCTACTTGCTAATGGCTTCATACGGGAAGCCATCTACCCAGAATGGATCGCTAACCCGGTGCTAGTAAAAAAGGCCAATGGAAAGTGGCGAACATGTATTGACTTCTCCAATCTGAATGACGCTTGCCCGAAAGACTGCTTCCCACTTCCCCGAATTGACCAACTCGTAGACAGCACAGCTGGGCACGAACTCCTATCTTTTATGGATGCATACTCCGGATATAACCAGATCCCCATGCACGCTCCCGATCAGGACCACACTAGCTTCATCACCGACCGCGGATTATATTGTTACAAAGTCATGCCTTTTGGACTCAAAAATGCTGGAGCTACCTATCAACGCCTCATCAACAAAATGTTCGCAGGACTGATAGGACGAACTATGGAAGTATATGTGGATGACATGTTGGTGAAGTCCAGGAAAGCCAACGACCATGTAAGCCATCTGGACGATATGTTTCGGGTACTTCGCCGATATGGAATGAAGCTGAACCCTCTAAAGTGCTCCTTCGGAGTATCATCGGGAAAATTCTTAGGATTCATCGTCCACGCCAGAGGAATCGAAGCAAACCCTGAACAAATCCGAGCTTTAAAAGAAATAAGGATACCTTCCACTCGAAAAGAAATGCAGAGCCTAAACGGAAAGGTGGCCGCCCTAAGCAGATTCATTTCCAAGGCAACTGACAAGTGTGTCCCTTTCTTCGAAGCACTCAAGAAAGACAAAGGGAGGTTCGAGTGGACCGACGAATGCTTAAAAGCCTTCCTCAACCTAATCGAACACCTTCAGAGACCACCAGTACTTTCAACTCCAAATGAAGGTGAAGTGTTATACCTATACCTCGCTGTATCATCTCATGCTCTAAGCGCCGCCTTGGTAAGAGAAGAAGACCACACACAACGCCCGGTTTACTTTGTAAGCAAGAGATTTACGGGGGCAGAAGCCAGATATCCTAAACTTGAGAAGTTAGCATATTGTTTATTGATCGCGTCACGGAAACTGCGACACTACTTCCAGTCTCACTCCATCAGGGTTCTAACCGATCAACCACTAAGACAAGTGCTCCATCGTCCTGACACTTCTGGGCGACTCCTCAAATGGTGCATCGAACTAAGTCAGTATGATATCACCTACCATCCCCGCACCGCTATCAAAGGACAAGCCATGGCTGATTTTATTGCCGAATTCACTACCAACGAAGGCAAGGAACAATCCGAAGTAGCAAAAAACATCAAATGGAACCTCTTTGTAGACGGAGCATCAAACGAACAAGGCTCGGGCGCAGGTATTGTGATCGTCACCCCCAGGGGAAGAAAGTTGTACTATGCATTAAGATTGGAGTTCACGGCCACTAACAACGATGCTGAATATGAAGCCGTAATAGCGGGATTGGAACTGGCCCTAGAAATTGGAATCAATTCCTTATGTGTTCATAGTGATTCTCAGCTTATCGTAAACCAGGTACTAGGAGAATTCCAGACTCGAGGAGAACGACTCACAGCATACCTAAAGAAAACCAGACTGCTGCTCGATCGATTGGACCATTATCTAATCAAACACATTCCTCGAGAAGAAAACCAAGAGGCAGATGAACTTGCAAAGCAAGCTAGTATGAAGGACAGCACCATTTCCGGAGCACTAGCAATCTCAAGGCAGCTTGCCCCGAGTTTCGAACAAGCGAATCTGATAACTGCAATCGAAGAAGGAACCTGGATGACTCCTATCCGGAAATATTTGCAAGATGGCATACTACCCGACGGGCGTGACGAAGCTAAGAAGATCTTGAGAAAAGTTCCCCACTACACAATACAAGAAGGCATCCTCTACCGGCGTGGCTTCTCTAGCCCCCTATTAAGATGCGTCGCCGGAAGGGAAGCCAAGGAGATATTAACAAACATCCATCAGGGAGGATGCGGAGATCACACTGGAGGACAGACTTTGGCAAGAAAGATACTCCGATATGGATACTACTGGCCCACACTGAACAAAGATGCCCTAGACTTCGTTAAGAAATGCGACAGATGTCAGAAGTTCGCCAAGATCCCTCGACTGCCCACAAACGAAATTACTCAAATGACCAGCCCTTGGCCCTTTGCTGTATGGGGAATTGACTTAATTGGCGAACTGCCAACGGGCCGAGGCGGAGCCAAATATGCTATAGTGGCAGTCGATTATTTCACCAAATGGGTGGAAGCGGAACCTTTAAATAAAATATCTTCAGCAAAAGTTATCAACTTCTTAATCAAAAACATTCTGTGCAGGTATGGAGTCCCCCCCAAGATCGTATCAGACAACGGACTCCAATTTGACAGCGAAGAATTTGCCGACTGGTGCCAAGAGCATGGAATTCATAAAAGCTTCTCATCAGTAGCTTACCCTCAGGCAAACGGACAAGTTGAAGCTGTCAACAAAATTCTCAAAACCCTAATCAAGAAGAAACTTGAAAAGTCAAAAGGCGCTTGGGTGGACGAACTTCCTACGGCACTATGGGCATACCGCACATCTTTCAGAACATCAACGGGACATACTCCTTTCTCTTTGGCATATGGATCGGAGGCAATGCTCCCAGTTGAGACTATTGTGCCTTCCCACCGTAGGATCCACTACAACCCAGAAGAAAACGAAGAATTCCTCCTCATGTCTTTGGATCTGATTGAGGAAAGGAGAAACGATGCAGCACTCAAAGCAGCAGCTCACAAACAAAAAGTGGCAGCACTATACAATTCCAAAGTCAAGCATCGCAGCTTACAAGAAGGAGATCTTGTCCTCAGGCGAATCTTTCCGCGCCCCGGGGCACTGGACCCCATCTGGGACGGACCATATGTAATTCACAAAGATCTCCACAACGGAGCTTACATTTTGTCAACAGTGGACGGAGAGGTGTTCCAGAGGGCATGGAACATCCGACACCTCCGTCGATACTTTTCTTAACTTGTACTGCCCATATGAAGTGAATAAACAAAGAGAATCAGTGGACGTAGGCATTTTCGTGCCGAACCACTTTAAAAAATCTTGTCTCTTTTTAACCTGTTCCTTTATATCTTGGCTACTTGTTAAGTTTTATCCTTTTCTGTTGAACAAAATCCTATGGCATCTCCACTCAAGACGCACCGCGGCCTCATCTGGACTAGGCCTAACAGGTACGCTACGATTCTATGCACTCGCCAATGAGACTCTTTTGCTCCAGCATCCCTCTGCTGCGGGTTAACTCATTGCGCGCCTGCCCTCAAAGCCAACTGTAATGAGCCGATTATAAGTCATCATAAAGGCCGACTATAGCCGATGGCAGCTCATTACGGCGTTCGGCTCGCCGGTAACTGTGAACCTACTTTAAGCCCCAACATAAGGTGTGGCCAGCCAGGGGTAGTTCACGGCCAACGGCACCCACGCTAGCCGGCCACGGTAAATCGAATAATACCCACGATTACGGACCATAATGGTTCGGGTAGTTACCGTGCGCGATCTCGGCTCCGATGTGTCTTAAGTGCGGCTGTGGTAAAAAAGAAAACTCCCCGCAGAGGCGTAAGATGGGTGACAAATGTCTCCAAGACCCACAGCTAGGGAAAGTGACTACAAAACCCGTTTGCCACGAACTTAAGCACATCGACGGCCTTCCGTGACTGGAAGTTTTACTTTTACTATATTTCCATTTCATTTAAATATTTTTCTCCTATCCTGTATAACAAACTCTAAAGTACAGGAAACCAAATAGGAAGCATTCACTCATGAAGCTCTAAGCCTGCGTACTGGGTGGCAGGGCGCTCAGCTATACCCGTAAAACAGTTACACAAGACACTCAAAGCTACCGCCTGCGAATAACACATAAAGGGCGGTACTCTCTTCTCTTGTACATAAATGCGTAACTATAGCTTATTTATACACTGACATTGCAAAACGTGAAATTATATTTCAAGCAAAAGCTTAACATCAAACACAACTAGAATCACAGGCATATACATAATTATACTTCTCACACGGCACATAAAGATAGCAACAACATTTAAACATGACAAAATCAGCTTATATTATGAGATCACACGAAGTTATTCTTTGCAAATAATTTTATTACAGTTGCATGTCAAAGACTAACATAAACAGTGATAAAAAAGAAACAAAAAGATGGCAGATGCATCCACACTCCATCACCAACTCCCCCAGCCTACTTAGCCGCAGGATCAGAGCCTCCAGCATGTGGATCTGAAGCCCCACCTGTCCAGATCAGAAGAGGAATTCATTAAACGAACGATCAAGTTATGAAAACACGGAAAGAAAAGAAAGGGAAAAGAATAACTCACCAGCATCCGCCGCTTGATCCTCATCATCCAACTGCACGCCCGCTTCCTCTGCAGCGAGTAGCCGCATCCCCTCCTTCACCGCCGCTTGCTCCTCCTTTGAGAACTGAGCAGTAACCGCACTCAAGTTGAAAGCCTCTCCGCCTTCCTTACCCGCGTTCACCCTGGCCTCCTCTAAAGCCTGGAGATACACCTTGGCCATGACCCGAGGGTAATCGTCCATCCAAGACAAGCCGCCCTCCTTCCAAGTGTGGAAGTACATATCCTGCAGCATCTCATCCATCATCCCCTCGTTTTCCTCAAACTCCCTCACCCGGGCCTCGGAAGCTTGCAACTTGGCGACGGCGACGTCCCTCTCTGACTGGTATCTCAAGCAGTCAGCCTGAAGTGACCTCCTCATTTCCTCTTCCTTCAACCTGAGGGACCTCCTCATCTCCTCCATCTCCTCCTTCAACTCGGCCTGAGCCATCTCCGCAGCCTCGAGCCTCCCTGACAACTCCTCTACCCGCTCGAGATCCACATTTCGAACCTCATCCACCGTTGCGATAGCTATGTTAATCCGTTCCCTGCAAGCGACCTCCATCTTCCGTAATTCCACCCTACTGGCCTTCTCCATGGTCTCTTTCAGACGCTTGGAGGCTTCCTCATGATGAGAAATCTGGATGGCTTGGTCGGCAAGTTGCTTGGCCTGATCGGCAACCTTTAACCTCAACCGAATGTTAGCACTCCCGATCTCTTCCCCGGCCTTGACCAACTTAGCATGATGCTCCATTAACTTCTTGGTCTCTGCGGCCACTCGGTCGATATTAGCCTTGGCCTCATCCCCCATAGTGACTACCCGTGTAGTAAGTAAATCAAGATCTAAAGATTTGGCCTCGTCCAACACTCTTACCATGGGGTTGCGGGGAAGGAGGTGCTCGCCCGTGGTCTCATCGAATGAAATGTCCCGAAAACTTGGGTCTAAATCAGGATGACCGGAAAAAGGGTCACGAGGCACGGGGCGAGGCACATCGGGACGCCTTATATGAATGACAGTAGAACCCTTGGAAGGAGGAGGAGGGGGGCAGGGCTCCGTGCTCTCCTCCGTAGTATCACGAGGAGGCTGAGTAGGGGGAGGCAGAGTAGGAAGCTGCGAAGCAGAAGAAGACTCAAATAAGGAACGGCTCCGCTTCCTTTTCTGAATGCCCTCTTCGATGACCCCAAGAAGAGGGCGGTACTTGACTACGTCCCCAGTGCGGTCAGTAGAAGGTTTCGCAGAAGCTCTCCTCGACTTAAATTGTTCAAGGCGATGTCGAACATCCGACGTTTTAACTGCCTGGACTGCCCCTGGAATAAAAGAACAAGTGTTACGAACATACAATAATCCGCAATTCAAAAAAAAAAAAGGTGCTAAGTTAAAAAGAAAGAAAAGTGAGGAGACACATCTATTATACGAACCCGGCGGAGGAGTGGGAAACTGCAATAAGTCCTGGATCTCATTCCAGGATGGAAGTGAACCGTAAAAAATTTCTAAGTCCCTATCGAAAATGGAATCGGCAGAAGACAAAAGTTCACCTTGCGTCGCCGGAGTCACCCTAGCTGAAGCCACAGCTTTGCCGGTTTCCTTTGCCTTCTCCGTTTCTTTCTCGTTTTCCTTCTCCGTTTCCGACTCTCCCTCCGACTCCCCGAAGGCCCGACGGAGAGCCTCATCCAGTTCGAGGTCTTGCTCAGAGGTTAGAGCGGCAACACCACTACCACCTTGACCGTCGCCGTCTCCTCCACCCTCCGACCCTTCTCCAACTTCGCCTCCTTCCTCCTCTTCCACACCTTCCTCCTCCGGGACAGTCGGGCAAGTACTTGGAGAAGGGCCATCGGACTTCTTCAGTTTCTTCCCCCCGACCACGGGACGCTCTGCGAAAGGCTCCCTCTTACCGCTCTTTACCTTATCCCCCTCCTTAGCTTTAGCAGCCTTCTCCTCAGCCGTGTCTCTTTGCTTAACCACGGACTGGTGCGGTAAGATCAAATTATACTCCAAGAGGGTTGCGTTCCTGATCAAGAAGGAGGCCGACCGGTCCCGTGCCGGAATAGCCTTTAGTTCAGCAGCCATTCGCACCAAGGAATCATCCTCCACAACTGCAATACCACCTGTCGCTAGCCAGAAATAGAAGCATGTCAGAAAAAACACTACAGTCAAGACATGGAAAATATAAATGAAATCCATCTTACATCCGGAAGTGAAAAGGCGGAAAGAAACAGCATCGTCCTTGATGAAGAACCACTCTTTCTTGAACATGGTAAACTTGGAATATAGGTCCAGGACTGGTTTGAAGGGCACGGCCGCTTCCAGACTAATATACGGAGACCCCTTCTTATAGCCTCTCAGGTTGTACAAGTATCGAATTTCCCGGTTGGAAGGAGGACGCCCGTACCTCCTCTGGAAGATAACAAAGAGGCTCACCAGGATAGCATATGAGTTAGGCTGAAGCTGGAAGGGAGCCACCTTCAAATATGTGGTGAAGCTTACTATCCAAGCGTTGATAGGGGGGATAGCGCCGCACATGCAATGGTATCTGCTAAAAGCGAAGTAGCCCTCGGGAGGATTATATGGCATCACTCCATCTCCCGGCAGCAGCATAAGAGCCCTATCTATCCCGAAGGAACGGGATATGACGTCAAGTTGCTCCTCCTTTAGGGAGCTAGGAAAGCAATCCGGGGGAGAGACCAAAAGTTCCTGTGGACCATATCCGTCCACTAGAGACCTCGGAATAGGTCGGTGTTGCCCGGATCCTGGTTGGACTGGGGGCAAGGAAGAAGAAGGCTCTCCTGTGCCTCTAGACTTCTTTCTATCCGATCGTGTTTCCGCTTTGCGAGACATTTTCTGCAACACAAGGAAAGCAAGGCATTAGAACAGGGAACATAGAAAAGTAAACAAACAAGTGCGTGCAAGTGTGGGATTTCATTCGCAAACTAATTCAAGGTCATCGTGTTCATTCGGTTTCCATCTCATTCGGTCATCAAGTTCATTCGGTCATCATGTTCATTCGGTTTTCCATCTCATTCGGTCATCAAGTTCATTCGGTCATCATGTTCATTCGGTTTTCCATCTCATTCGGTCATCATGTTCATTCGGTGGTACTGCATCAGGGGCATTCGGTACGCAAGGCATTCGGCCCCAAGGCCGTAGTCCCATTCGGTGAAACGAAGACGTACGTGTGTATTCGGCAATAAGTGTATACCTGGTCCGGTATAAGGTTGGTTCGGCAAAACACTTGGTTCGGCAAAACACTTGGTTCGGCAATAGATTGATTCGGCGCTTGTTGGTTCGGTGAAGAAAAACAAGGGGGGTACGGCCTCTATATATAGGCGAACTCACAACCACCGAACCAAACAATTCGCCCAACCGGACCAATAATACCGGACCACCAGAAGCCGAATGAGAATAGCCGGACCAACCAAGAACCGAATGGAACTCTCTCTCTACCGTCCAAGACCAGGAACTAGTGGCGTGCAAAGCGCCTCCCTCAGATAAGTACCGAACTCCAGAACTAACTAATAAAATAAGATTATGATAACGATGAATAAGTCGTAAAATCCTCACCGACGTGGATTAAATCGTTTACACGTGTACGCGACCTCGAATGGTCCATAGGCACGCTCTGAATGGTTATTAACCCTACCATCATGGGAATTTACACTTTGACACGCATTTTTAAGCCCATCGGTCAAATGGATATTTGATAATTGTGAAATGGCTAAGCTACTTACACATGTACGGGGTCGCGAACGACCCCTAGGCATGCTCTGAGCTGGCGATAAACCACCTTGGCAAACGACCCAGGGACCCACTCTAACGTGAACCTGGCATCGACAATGCTGAGCCCCTTCGGGGCACACTTGCTCGTCCCGAGTGACACAGTTCACTTCATCTCAAGTATTCCGACCACGAACGGTCGTTATTTGAAACCACACTAAAACTGTAAATTCCTTTGCAGGACATCAGCAGGATACGAACGTCCAGCCCATGGCGTCACGAAACAAGCCTTTCTATCACCGGGAAACAAAGCGCGACACGTGCAAGCACGTGCCCCACTTTGGGGGGCAAATGTTGGGCGAATTCTCACCCAGAAGATCTAGGGACCAGGAAGTCACAATGTCACCCGGGCTTGCAGCCTCCACTTCGTTCGACAGCCAAGAAGCTCAATACTAACCTAGATGTCCATCTAACGTTCAACCATCACCTCATTCGGCTCCACCACATTCGGCTCCAACTCATTCGGCTCCACTTCATTCGGCTCCACCACATTCGGTCCCCACCTCGTTCGGCTCCACCTCATTCGGCGTCCTTTATACCACCAAACCACCGGACAAGACCCTTGCCGGTCCAAAGCCCACACCTCGCTACTGCCGAACCACAATCGCCACCGGACCAACCATACTACCGAACCACCACAGCACCTACATGCCGAACTACCCAACACCGGTCCAAGCCTCCATATCCACGCAACACCGAATGAGCCTCGCCGAACCACATAGTTGCCAGTCCAGATCGCTTCAGCCCGGGCCCGCCAGCAGTTATATACTTCCAAGACCCCTGCCCCCTACCTCATTCTATAAATAGAGGGGCAGGGGTACAGCAATGGCAGACAAGTTTGAGAGCTCAAGCAAGGAAGGAACTTTCAAACTACTTTCATATACTGATATACGAAGCATTGTACCTGTAATCTGAAAGAAAGAAGATAATAACATATAAAGTGGACGTAGGCACATTCTGGCCGAACCACTATAAATCTGTGTGTCTTTTACATTTCAGCCCCTACTTCTTTCATATTTACATACTCATCTAAAATCATTGAAAATCACATATAATCAACTAAATAATACGACTTGGAGGTGTTTGTCCATTTTTTGTGCAAACAACTTCTCCGCTATGATCTCCCCAGTAGTTCATATAGGACCTATTGCCGTTTCATTCCTATTCGTGGTTATGATGTTCAATATTCAAATAGCGGAGATTCATGAAGAAGTCTTGCGCTATTCAATCGTACCACTGATATCTGTATACCGATTTGATCGTCTCGTCGTGCTGATCTCAACAGTGTATTCATTTGTTTATTTTGGAATCCGTTACGCGTCGAAAGCCATAAAACGGTAAACCGTAACGGTCCGTCTTTTGTTTCCTTATGACCATTTATTTTCCACTGTTCAGAAAACCAATGGCCATCAGCTTTTATTACTCCTTGTAATTCACGTAGCTGACTATTGATTATTTCCACTTTTCATTTATTCGCTCGATGTTTTGTCTGCCCATCTTTTTCCTTCCCACCTTTCCCGACGTCCTCTCTCTCCTTCACATCTCTCTGTTTCTCTTCTTTCTACTATTACTTTTCAGAGAAAACATTTTATATTAGGCAAAGCTTTTGAAACCTTCTCATATGCTTTTAATAGTTTAGTAAACAAAGGTCCTTCACCTGATACCCACCCTCCTTCCCATGCAAAGCACGTATTCCTCCACCCACCAATCACCGGCCACACATCTCCTCCTCTCTTTGCCTTCTGCCTCCACGTTTTCACTCTGCCACCTTAGCCCTACCCACCGAAATCACAACCAGATCCACCTCCCACGTCCTCAATCACATCCACCACAACCTCCGAGCTCACCACCAACAGCCATCACGTCATCCGCCTCTAACCTGCCTTGTCACGACCACCGAACCACCTCCTCCCCTCTAGACGTCAACTTCATCCTATTCCACCCTCGTTTCCTCAAATGCCGCCCAGCCTTTCGCCTAGCTTCACCGCATACAGGGATCGCTTCGCCCTTGCTTCCTCCCCCCGCTCTAGCACGCACACAACAAACTCCACCGCGTTCATCCATCTCAGGCCGCAGCTCAGCAACCGCCTTCTCCTTGCTTCCCCAAAGCCTCCGCTCTCAGCCATCACTTACTTACCTGCCTTATTCTCCTCTCCTTCCACCGTGTGTACATGCATGCTTTCTATCATTTGCAGGTAGTAATATGCATATAGCTTGATTTTCTTTGTGATTGGCTTTGCATCTCTCCCATTGTCACGTGTATATATATGTTATATTGTATACATAAGCGCGTAATTATTTTACCTACATATTTTTGTGAACTAGTATGTGTAATGTATTTGTAATAAACTAAGGTAGAGTATTTCGTTTTCTTTTGGGTTCGAATATTTTGAATATGTAGGGTGTTGATCGCCTGTACGTAGCATATATATATATATATATATATATATATATATATGAGATTTACAAGATTTTGGGTTTGCAGTTAGTACATAAATATAGTCGTATACACCTGACAAAGTATGCTCACAATTTACATTTTATAAGTGGATTTATATAAAAGGATTATATGTAAGCTGTATGCAGTATTTTTATTTTGTTTTCTTTTAGGATTCTAAAGTTACTATAATATGATATGAGGTGTATTTGTTTGTAGGTTATGAGGTGTATTACTTTGGTTCGGATAATAATGTGAGATTTACAGCTTTATTTATTTATTTATTTATTTTTTTAGTCTGATTTGTATAGATATGATTGATTTTATACATGAGTACTTTAGTTTGATTTTAAATCAAATTATATATGTGTTTCAAGTTAAAACAATGGATTTTGAAATATGTATATATATTTAATTTAATATACGTTTGAAAGTCAAATATGACTTTATATATATAGTTGTACATCAGTTCAGTTATACAAATTTGTCGTCCCCAATCCAGTTCTAATTCAATTTCGCCATTTCTTTGTCATCAGCTTTGATCGTCAAAAACTCGTACCATCATGCGTGCTTTGGAAGTCGGGTTTGGATTCGTAAACCGTCGCGTAGTCTAATATCTCTAGCTTCGAAAGGTGAGCAATCACTCACGATTAATGTTATTTTATTTATTAAATTTGATTTCAATTGAAATGACAATTGAAATATGCTGCTGCTAGTTATTTACACTGTTATGTATGCTATTACCTGTATCTGTTCACCTATGACATCTCACACCATTATCTCTTAATTATTATGTGAGGATAATACATTTTGGTAGATAAATTGATTGATTGATTGATGTTTTCATTGGATGTTAAATTGTAGTGTATAAAGTGATAAATATTATGCAATTGAATTTGACGTAGAATAGTTAAAATTTTGAATCGACATATGTGTTGAATTTGATTAGTTAAATTTGTATAATATGACCCCTTTAAATGTTAAATTGATTGACACGTAGGATTTGATTAATTACACCTTGAACCATTGAATGTATGTTGTTTAAATCGATGAAACTGAAATTGAAATTTAACGACAAGTGAAAAACCGTAATGTAATAGTCTTTAATCTACATGAAATGATAGTGTAGATTCTAAAAATAATTATATTAATTTGCACAAACAACAATGTGAATTAATACGATTATTTCGGGATTATTTGAATTGATTATTGGATTGTGTTTGTTTGTTGTTGCTTGTTTATTTACTTTGACACCATCCCAGTTATCACACTGCAAGTTCCCTTTGTTATGTTTGATTTTTGAATTGGAATTTGAATCGGGTTGAAATGATAAATACCCAAAATGAACTTGACTTAGGTTAGAGAATTTAATAAATCCGATTGGTCAATAATTCGATTTAAAATATAAAATAATGATTTTATTCGAATACAGAATAAGTTTTGAAATGAAACTAGAATTTGAATTTTGATAGGAAAATGTAAAGATTGAAATATGAAGCAAATATTAACGTAATAATTGATTAAAGAATGTTGTTTGAAATTTAATTATTTAATAATTAAGTTTTTAATTATTAATAAACAATTTGAAATTAGTAATAATTAAGTTTGAAATTATTAAGTTAAATTTATAATTAAGTTGAAATGATTTGATAATTAAGTTTGAATTCAAAATTTAGTGGAAATGATTTAATAATTAAGTTTGGATTTATAATCAAGTTTGTAATTATTAAGTTTTGAAATTATTAATAATTAAGATTGAAATTATTTAATAATTGAATAAGATTTAATTATTTGATAATTGAATAAAATTTGAATTCGTTGATAAGAGAAGTTGAACTTTTGAATAAGTAGATTTGAACTTCATTAATAAATGAAATTGAGTTTCTTTATTTATTAAAGTTTTGGAAAAATTATTTAAGTAAGTTGTTAATAAGTGAAATTGAACTTCTCGAATATGTGAAATTTAGTTCTTTATTAATTGAGTTTGAAATTTATAACGAAGTCAATAAATAAGTGAAAATTGAATTTCTTTAACAATAAATAAAATGTGATTTATTGAAATAAAAATGTGATTTATTGAAATTAACGTAAGACTTGTAATTTAAAGAATTGATTTGACGAATTTAATTTATTTCAAATTGATGTTTTGATATAATGAAGTTGAACGTAAGTGGTTGATTTAATAAGTTGGAAATTAAATGGAAATTGTTTTGAATGACGAATTTACTTAATGAATATTGAATGAAATCGATAAATGAATTTGAATTGATTTGAATGTTAAATTAAATTAATTTATATGGTTTCGGAATGAAAACTTATATACGAACTTGAATCAATATTTGAACTGTTTAAATATAAAATTGAGATCGAATTATAAGATTTTGAAATGGTAATTTGGAAGTTTTGAAACGTAACTTTAGAAATTGATTTAGAAAGACAAACGAAATGTTGATTTATGAATTGAAAACGAAATTGAATTTGATTTGGTTTGAAATTTACTAAACGACCAATCGGTGTAATAATTACGAAAGTTATTAAAGAGACCGGAATCGGTTATGGACATACTCTCTGTCTGAATCGAAAACCACTTTAATAACTATATGCGGAGTGTGATCCAGAATGAAGTGGTTGGAATGATGTACATGATGACTGAAGAAAGAGAACGATAATGGATAGCCTTGACACTTGTGTCAAATTGGAAATGACTAAAATCAGGAGCCGTGCCGGACCAAATGGGGTTAGCCACCTCGAGCGGACACACTTCTTTGTAACTATTACTCATTACTTGTGATTGATTGGTGCACCCTCGGAATTTCAGGAGTGTTGTTTCGCAGTGTTGCGATCGTTGCGGCGATGCGTTCTTACCAGTCCGGATCAGGAAAACGGTAGTTTCACTACCTTGGGTATTGCCTCATGTGCCTTGTCATACTTGTATCCCTATATACGCGACCACTACAAATTTGTTTTGTGTTATACCTATGGAGTATTCCCTCTTATCCCACCAGTTTACGGTGGAGTTTACAGTGCTGTATAGATTATGACATTTATAAAATGTGTGAAGGGGGATAATGGTAACGCCTTTGATACTTTATATTACTGATAGACATTATCTACTTAGCGTATATTACTACATAGTGGATAGTTTAACGGATCCTCAGAGGATGGTGATTCCAACATCCTTTGAGTTACTTGTATTTCGATTGCTATTTCACTTGAGTTGGATTTATTGACATTAGAATATTAATCCTGACTCGAGTATTTTGTGTTTTGCTTTACTCTAGGGTCAGACTGAAAGTACCAGTTTTCGAGGCTCATCTTTGGAGTTGGAACTTTGCTTGAAGATCCAGCCATCTACTCCGCTTTCAGTATTCGATGATTCCAGTGATGTATTCTAATTTGTATTTGATGTATCGTATTTCTCTTCTGTTGTAAACTCTGATGTATCTTATATATTTATACAGTAGCTTCATGAACTACTATCTCTTTTACTTCCGCTGCATATTATTACTTTGTGTCTGTGATTCTGCGATTATTTATTTACTGTATATCTGAGTTTTGCCAAATTTTAAATTAACAATTCGGTATTTTGAATTATTCAAGTCCGACATGTGCGGATGCGAATAGTCCAAAATAGCGGGTCGTTACAATGAGTGCGAATAAGAAGAGAAATGATATAGTTAATAATCAATTGGAAATAAATACGTAGGATGTACGTACATTATTTTATTCGCATAACGATTTGATCTAGATTCGAGCACAGAATTTCGAGGTAGTTATACCGATCCGAGTTGGGATTTTTCACTAGATTTTCGACGGCGAACCCTCGATATGGATTTTTGATCGATTCTAGAAATTCTCTATCATAGTTTGTGGCTATGCAAGGAGAATGACGGTTTCTGAAGTGAAATTGTGTGATCGAGTGAGCGTTCAGGTTTGATATTGCATACGGACGATATGTGTACATCATACGGGCTTAAGTTAAATAAATATTGGAAATTTTGAAAAGAAAGTGAATAAAATGATTTTGAAATCTGTAATTGGATATTATTGCTAAGTAGGATATACAGGTGTTTTAAAGGAAAGGAAAATGATGTTTTGAATTCAGAAGATAAATTGAATTGCTTGACAAAAGGGTATGTATTTAAATTTCTATATGAAATTTTAAGATTTTCTAATCTAGCCACTTGTCTTTCGTTTTCTTTTTGGATTTAGGGTCCGTAGAGGCATTTTGTAGTTGTACCGATGTGGCGACCCAGAATTTTAAACATTTGAAATCAAAATATTTAATTGATTTTAAATATTTGAAAGTTTATTTAACTTGAATTTAAATTATAACTATGAATTTGGCAATTTAATTATTGAATTTAATAATATGAAATTGGGTGAAATGTTGTATCTTTAGTTTTTGAGCTTGTTAAAAATGATTTGAAGGATTGTAAAATCTATATTAATGATACTGAAGATAATGGAAGCTTAAGAATTTAATTTGGAAATGCTTTGAGAATTTTTGAAATTATATCGTTTAAATCGATATTTAAAAATAACTATCCAAGGCACAGTCTCGAATTTCAACGAAACCAGTTTCGTAGGATCCGTAATAATGTGTTATTACCGGATTTCAATTTCATGACATTTGGAGTGTTCGTTTGGTCGTACGATAAGCAAGCGCGCTGAAAATTAAATCGAAAGTTAATTTAATAACTGGGTTTAAAAAGCTATCTACTACATACAATTGAATTTGGACCCGAAACCTTTTCCATTGTGTTCGGAATAGGGGTTTAACATTATAAATGCCTAGCGGCACGCCGCGATAGGAGATCGAGATTTTGAATTGCATTTATGATGACAATTTAAAATTTGAATTTGAATTCGAAATATAAATTATTTGTGATATTAAAATACTATGTTTAGGTTTTGCGTACGCGTGTAGAAATTCTTAGCACGTGTTTGTTTTATCGCGGACAAAAGAATAAGGTAGAAAAACAAAATCATTAATCCTTCTTCTAGTAGAAAGAAAAAACAATTGATCAATTCAAAATAGTGAGCCCTAATTGATGGTCGCCTCTGTTCTATAGCGCGCCTCAACTCTTTCTCGGGTTCAATTGGATCGGCCTTGGGGATATCGACTTCGTTGAATCGTAGCTTGCGACCAAGGGGGATAGTTGTAGGTGCGATGGAGGACTATACGTTTTCATTGATCAATCGCGCGAGGCCTAGGGGAAGTTGAAGTGGGTAACTTCGTCGACGGCGTCTAGTTAAAGGTGAGGTCGAAGTCTGGTGCTTGCTCGAGCTCGGGACGATGGCGGCGAGGGCATTGGAGTAGGGTTATGGTAGTGTTTTCTGGTGGGGGCAATGATCGCATGTTGTTGCCTTAGTCGAACAGTTTTGGGCATCGCGATGGTCGACAATGTGCAGTTGAGGGACATTATGGTAATTTCTATGAATTGGTTTTGTTAAGTATATATTTTTACAGTAAGACATGTAAAACAAAATTTGTTCTTAATTTAATATACATAAATATATTTGCAGAATAATAATAATAATAATAATATGAGCAATAATTCAGGAATCATGGTAATATATACATATATAGTAAAATTTATACCCATGCATATTTTAATTTAGGTATATGAAAAGGTAAACAGAAAGGATTTTATATAAATAAGATTTTGGGTAGAAATGAGAATTTTAAACTATATGGAAGTTTATATAAATGGATTTTTAGAAACCAGTAATTTATTTTTAAGTGTATATATATATAAAATAAGATAAATATACATTTTAAATCTATTAGTTATTTTAAATAATGTATTATAGTGATTTATTAGATTTATAAATTTATTAAATTATTTTAGTTATAAAAAAGGAATTTTAAAAAAGGGAAATTATTTTGTTAAATCAAATTATTTAGTTAAATCAAATTATTAGTTAAATAAAAAATTTAGTTAAATAAATTTATTAAAAGAAATTGGTTTGCAATAAAATCATTGGATAATTAAAATTACCAAATTAAAATTGATTATTCGATTATTTCGAATATTAATGAATTGTATAAATGTTTATACGAAGTTTAAAATGGAGAAACATGCCGAACTGGAAATGAGTTGGAATGGGTTGCAAATAAAAGGCGAGATCTTTTCACTCAATTGAATATAATTAGAATTGCAGTTATTGATTGACTGTTTGGATGTGGTAGTATATATCGTAGTGTATATGTATATGTATGTATGTATATATATATATATATATATATATATTTGGAGTGATTGATTTTCCCGCATTATATAGCGGATGAGAACCTATGCGACGCATAATAGTGGATGATATTATTTAATCCCATATACCGTGATATTCCACCTCGAAGTGGAATTGGTATTTAATTATTGCGCTAACATCTGTAGATGCAGGAAAACAGGTTGGAGGTATCCAACTGGATTCCTCAAATATTTGAATTTGTGTCATATATGTGTATTGATTTATTAATAAATCTGTGAATGATTATATTTCTGATTGGCGTTATTGAAAACCATGGTTTGGCCGAATATATTTTTGGTATCGCAGGACACCAGAAATAAAAAATTCAATTTTTGGAAATTAAAGTAGAAAATTTTAAGTAAATTCATTTTTAAGAATTAGATAAATTCAAAAGAAGGGATTTTAAACGGATAAAGTTTTATTTTTGAAATCGTATTGAATTAAATCCAAAAATATAGGGGAAAAGATTTTAATAAATGGATTTTGAGTAATATGGTTGAAAATTGAAGATTTTATTTAAAATTAGGATTTTAAATAGTTTTAAAGATATAGAGGAATTTATTTTAAAGGTAGTAAATTTTTGGAATTCGATTTGGAAATTTGATTTGAGGTTTGAAATAAATCTTTGGAAAATCGATTTTAAAATTTGATTTGGTGTTTTGAAAATAACTTTGGAAATCAATTTGGAATTTTATTTGGTATTTGAAAGTGAATATTTGAAAATCGATTTAAAAATCGTATATCAGTGGACATTTGAAAATTTAAATTCCTAATGAGAATTTATAAAGGAAAGGGAAATTTGTTTTAAAAATAAATATTGGTTTATTTTTAAAAGTGTGGAAAGAAATTTATGGATTTGGAATGTAAATTTAAAATAAATCTAGGAGGATTAATTAATTGATTTAAATGTACCATTTTGAATTGGAAAGTGTATTCTCCCTGGAAAGCCGAGTATGTTTTCAAAGTAACTTTTGAATTACAAATTTAAAGTTTTAAAGTTTTAAAGTTGGTTTTTAGAAGAATGTTTTGGAGAAATTATTTTCTTAAATTGTTTTTAAATCTTTAAAGTAAAAGATTTATCTAATTAATTATAGAAGTGATTATATTAAAGATTTAATTGATATTTGATTTAGAAAATGGTTATTTAAATAGTTATACTCTGTCTAATAATTTTATTTGAAAATTATTTTGGGCTTAAGATTTATATGAGATATGGGTATAAAATTTCATAACTAATGTTTTAAATAAAGTGTTTTAAAATATTTTTTATTTTAAACATTTCCAAGTATATATTTTGGATAAGTGACTTAAATTATTTTAAAGTATTCGAACTTGGAAAATTTTCAGTGGAAATAAATAGTATTTGGAAATTTATTCCACGTGAGGAAAGTGATTTGAATTTTTTTTCAATGGATTGAAATGTGAAAAGTGATTTGAAATTTGTTTTCAAAGTGTTGAAATGTAAAAAAATATCTTGCGAAGATATTTTGAAAATAAATAATTTGGGAAAATTATTTAGATTTGGTGATTGTTGTGAATATTGATTGATAGTTAAATAACCGGCTATCAATATTGGCTTTTAAATGGCATTTGAATTTCGATACGACCGGGGGTCGGATTCCAAATGGATATTCGAAAACCACATCGAATCTTTGTGATGGATCTTTTACTTAAAAGATCAAAGTGGAAATTTGTTGTGATTTACTTGAAAATCTGAATGTAACACTTATTTTTAAAATAAGCGCTCGTTATTCGGATTAGCCGGGAGAGCACTTTGTGTTATAAAACTCATTCCAAATAATGATACGACAAAATGAGATTGAAATTGAAGATGGTGTTGAAGAATGGGTATTTTCGAAAGCGAAAGGATTACCAGTTGAATGTCTCTGCACCGAGTTGCTCCAGTATAGAGATTTTATCACCCTTTGTGATGGGGAGTCCGGATGTGATTAGTGAATATCTGGATTGCGGGGGCTTCTTTGAAGTACCTTCGGTTCCGTTCGAACCCGAAACGGACTTGCATAGGTGTGTGTCCGACGTTACACTTTGAGATGTAACGCTGGTTTCTATCAAATACATTTCTGTTGGTGGCGAAGAATTAATTCTCTTAGCTTAACACCCTTCTTTGAGACGTATGAACTTAAAGGTTATGTAGTTGATGGTTACTTGTGATACATTCCCAATTTGGTAGTGTGGCATATGAAGCGCTGCTGATCATTTGTTGACCGAAGCATAGGTTTTATGAAAAGCGTAGCTTCGTGGACGAGACCTCGTCGGACCTCACAACTCGAAAATGGTCGAAACAGGAAGGATGCAGCAAGACAAATTTGGGGGTAGCGCCCTCAGGGTATGTTCATTTCCTTCTGGAAAAAGGTGGTATCATGGTATGAAGCCCAGATACTTAACTTACGTGGTTACTGCAAATTTATTACTTTGTGGTTGTTGCTTTGTGGTGTTGAGGATCCTCGGATAAAGGTCGGTAACGACTGGGGATGGCATACTCGTGGTAGTTACCTATGTTACAGTTGTATTACAGCGTGAGGTAGCTCGACTTTGTGTTGGCAAAGGGCTGGTTAAGTTCTCAAGGCGTCCCTCCATAGGCGTACCCATGTGGCAATAGGAAGTTCCTTAGCCCGACCATTTGTTGGAAATCCAAAGAAACAATACGCGCCCTGTACGGTTTAAGTTGTATAACCTGCCATGGAATGTGGTGGTAACCTGCTATTGAATATGGTAGCTATAGTAAGCATACGATGAAATATGGTATGCTGGCTAAGATAAATATTATACTTTCAAAATGTTTTCTGCACTATGCACTAATGATAATATTAAAAAGGATTTTGCATATCAAGCATGTTTGACTATCATGAGGAGAAATATCCTCCAATTCTGCGTTTGCATTGTGTGTGTGGCGGGAGGCCTTATGGTAGTTTTATTTTCCAAAAGCATAACAGATTTCTTTTTATTTTCTTTGTGAAAATAATTGTTTTGAAGACTCATGCTAGTCCCATGACTGACAAGGAGTTTATTGTTCCCTTTCTAAACTCTGGGTGCCTATAATTTTCAGCACAGGAATCCTAGATTCGGGTTAGCAGTTGTTCTGGAGCGAAGTCAAGAAGTATGCTGTGGAGATCAGGAGCAAGCTGGATGGCGAGGCGTATCACTTCTATTATATAGTATTCGTTGCGTTTGGTTTGTTGCAAAGTTAATTTCCATGTGGGCGAGTTATAATAATTGCCAGTGTTATGTTGTGTTGTATACACTCTAATGTTGTAATGTATAACTGATATAGTTCTTTTGTTTTATAGATACTCATTTATCTATTATAAGTTGTTCTACTGCGAATGTGAGATTCTAATATTGTTTCTGTTTCTTCTTCTATCTTCTCCTTTTTTAACCCTAGCGATTCGGTTTTCTAGCATTCGATTATGCGTCATTTGATACAGTGGACGTATTGATGTCGACTTTCGAACGTTGAAAAATCGGGTCGTTACAAAGTGGTATCAGAGCAATTGGTTAAGCGACAACCTTTTTCACGACCCAATTTTTCGACGCCCGAAAAACCGAACCATGAGGGTTGAAGAAGAAGAGGTAGAAGAAGAAAATAGAAAACAACATCAGAATCTAACCATCGCAGCGGAATAAAATGTAATAGATAATAAATGATCTTTACACGAAAGTAAATCTGTTTATACATCACATCGTCAGAGTATACATAACACACAACTGGACAGTTATCATAACCTGTACTCACAATCTGAAGACACGGTGGAGTATTTAACACAAATACGGAAGTACATATTGCCATCCAACTCGTCTCCTGAGCTCCACATCATCATTTCCTGTATCCTATAATACTCGGTCTGACCCGAGCATTATAGTTAAATAACACCTGAGTCAGTCTGGAATACCAGCGTGAGAAATCACACTCAAATTGATTATTAAAGTTCCAAAATTCTTTTGAAAATAAAAGCATCTCGTAAGACCACACCACAAATAAACATGTGAGGTTTTTACCTTACGATAGCCAAAACAATTTTTTATTAAAATCCTCTGATATTGTAATAGGGTCTATTTACAATTACTTATTCAAATAGCCGAAATTGTTACATTTATTAAATTCCAGCTACTAGCCATAATTGTGGATAATACAAACAAAACCGTAAAAGGCACATAGGGAGAATGGATTTCCAACTAATGACTAGGCACTGGGGTACCACCTATCACAGTACGTGGCCTAGATCACCGTACCGAAGATTACTCCCAATCCCCTGCAACACAAGACCGGGACTACCCCTTACTGGATAATCCCGAGTAAGATCACCCCATGGTTGGGATCAGCAACCACACCACTAAGCCGAATAAAAGGAACACCTAGACAGGGATGACCTCACCCTAATGGGTGCTGCCCACTTAGCCTTGCGGCATAACCCCTGATTTTCAGTCAATCTCGTTTGATGAGGCTCGAGGCCAAGCGTTACCTTTTCAGAACATATCACTTAGAATGCTCATCGCCCACCCGACGATGTTATTAAAGCATTCATCCATACAAGCCCATCCCGGGTTCGAACGAAACAGAAGGCGCTACTCTTACTACATTCATTTTGTAATCAACCTTAGGATTAGTAGCGACTAGCCCTTGCACTTTACTTCTCCATCTTCGACTCCGAACTCGTCTTCCTCACAAAAACATACAAACCAGATCGAAATGGTTTTCGATAAATTAATCCTGATCCCGGTCTCTTTGAAACGATCAGCGCATTGGCCAATGTTGATATTCAGTTATTTAACTATCAATTAACATTCACAAAAAAACCATCAACCATAAATAATTTCACCAAATTATTTATTATCCTCAAAATATCTGCACAAGATATATTTCTATTTTCAACCCTTTTGAAAACAGTTTTCAAACCACACTCTTCTCATGGAATGAATTCCCAACTATTTATTTCCACTGAAAACACTAAGTACAAAGCTTTAGATTTTAAAATAATTTAAAAAACACTTTATTATAAAATATACTTTAAAACATTTAAATAGAAAACTACTCCAATACTTTATTAAAAATATATACTATAGGAATATTTGAAAATAAGGTTGCTTTATAAAATATAAAACTAGATTTTCTCTTTTTAAAACAAAATACCAAGTCATCTCTGAATAATTACTACGATAATAGATTTGAAAAATACTTACTTAGACTTTAAATACTTTAGAAATAATAAATTTTCCAAAACATGCTTTTTAAAACAACATTAAAACTTTTAATTTATATTTAAAAATTTGCTTTGAAACCGTACTTGGCTATCTAGGGCAATACTCTTCTCTTTCACATCTTTTAAAAATAAATCACTATTTATTTTTAAACAAATTTACTCATTCCCTTAATAAATTTCCATCGTGAATTTATTCTTCCAAATATCCACTGATATATCATTTTGCTTTTATAAACCCAGTTTATAAATTTCAAGTCCCACTTCTCTTTTAAAAATCCTTGTTTAAACACATAATCAATCTTCAAATTGATTTCCAAATTACTCTATTTTGGAATAAATCCCTTTACTTACTCATTTACTTCAAAATATCATTAACCTCAGATTTTTAATCCTCACTTATGATTTAAAATCTTTTAACTAAAAAAATATCAATTTCAGTTTTCCCCAAATTCCTTCTTCATCCTTTTAAATAAATTCAAACTTTGAATTTTAAAGTAAATTCTTTATTTCTTGATATAACATTACTTGAGTTTAAAAATAAAATCACTTATTCCCATTTAATCAAAATCTCATTTCCCGCACTTGGAATTTTATTTATCAAAATTCAAAAATCACTTTTTATTCCTTTCCAATTCATTTTTTTATTTATTCCAATTTCTATGATTATTTTACTCAAAATTCATTCTTTTATTTTCTTTTTAGAAATCTCATTTCTATAGATTTTGATAACTCAGTTCACCGAAATATTTTAAATCAACCATAGTATCCAACATTTCCAATCATCAACATAATTCATCACAGGATAGCAAATAATTATATCACGGAATATTTTAACAAAACTAAATATTTTGAGAAATCCAGTTGGATCCCTCCAACCTGTTTTCCTGCATCCACAGATGTTAGCACAATAAAATACCAATTCCACTTCGAGGTGGAATATCGCGGTATATGGGTTTTAAATATAATATCATCCGCTATTATGCGGTGCATAGGGTCTCATCCGCTATATAATGCGGGAAATCAATCACTCCAATATATACTATATATACTATATATAATATATCACATCAACTCAGTTCAATAATTCAACCAATTATTTAAATTTAACCATTTAAATGTAACAAGCAATCCAGAAGAGTGAGATTAACTCACCTTTGATTTTGTTAGAAATCCAGTTCCATCTCAGATCGGTTTCTTCATGATTATAGGCCTTGAATAAATATTTATATAATTCATTAATATTCAAAATAATCGAATAACAAATTTTCGTTTCATAATTTTTTTATTATCCAATGATTTTATTTTAGACCAATTTCTTTTAATAAATTTATTTAACTAACAATTAAATTTAAAACTGAATTTCCTTTTTAAAGATCTTTTAGTCACTAAGATAATTAATAGGCTAGTTAAACATTTTTTTTCCAAATTCATTATTTAAAATAACTGGTAAATTAAAATAGGCATATGCATAATATTTTCTTTTTAGCTTTATCTATATAAATAAATTTTCTATTTATATATAAAAATCTGCATTTATAACTTACTGTATACATAGATATCTACTGAATAGAACCTGTAAATTGAAAAATAGTTATTATATAAATCTTACTGTATATTTAAATCTTATCTATCTATATAATTTCTGTTTAAACCATATACTTTAATCCTTACATCTACATGTTTATATGTACATTAAATCAAAATTAACTGGGAAAAAAGAAGATTCGAACCTCACTACTACACATCTCGGCATCGATCTTACTGCTCGATCGCAACCCTAGCCGAAGCTCACCCCGTCCTAGTCGCCTGTCATGGCCACTGACTTCGCCGAGCTCGGCGCCACTGCCTCGAAGTCGCAAGATAA